>OX621249.1:19347200-24347200 GCA_951640165.1 Pseudoips prasinana | reverse complement strand
GAGTGTCAAAACTGGGAACAGATTAATACTGTAATCCACTTCCGACGAGCTATATTAGAAAGAGGTAACATTTAACCGTATAAAAACAGAATTGCTTGCAATGTTCTACAAAATAATAACTTAATTAATTAATCAAGTATTAAAAGATAACTGTTAACTTACGTTATATATTGATTAGGGGCAATAATACGTTTAAAACCATCCATTATATCAGTAGAGCAAAGGCTGATTTATTTTGTTCCGAAAGTCAAAAAGATCTTAAAACAACAGCACTTGAGCAATGCGAATAACACTTCTGTTCCACCCCTCCACCTCAAATGGATTACACAAACATTAAGCTTACATTAATGCCTATATTTATCACACCTTTAGAACAGAGAAAGGAACCTAAACATCGTGCTCACTATCTAATTAACTTATAATTCAACTCACGAATTCAGCTCTATAATAACTCGGCCAAACCAAACGCACAAAAAATGTTGACACGAAATAGGGTTGCCAACTGTACAACGCGTGATCCTCAGTAATTGGCATCCACTGATGGATGAGACGTCCGTTCCTCATTACAGCTAAACAAACTTGTATTTACTGCCCAGGAAATTATATCTTAACTTTAACTTCGTGGGATACAGCTTAGAAGAGCTTCAATAAAGTCTAAATCTATTCTTGTCGGAGACTAAAACAGTTGGTAATTATTGCAACTGGCAACCCTGCAAGGTATCTGTTACAAACAGGATCTAGTTAATTTTGCGCTTAAGAAAACTATACTTATAAGCATTGATTGAATATATATTTAGAATTGCTAATTCTAATTGAATTTGTTTTCCTTAATTAGACATTTATATGATCGAGTTAGAATCGATGCTTATCTTTATTTACATGAAAATGTACATATTTTATTAATATTTTTTAGGGACTTGGAAAAACCAATGAAAATTCACCAAGAGGACATAATTATAAGAGTAACATAATACTGTACATAATAGTGCTTTTATTAATAATTCTTTTATTGTCTAGAATGATTCTGGATAAACCGTGTAGAATCATCCATGTGAGATGAGGATGGGATACTTACTGACTTCTTCAGCTGGGTAGGACAAACACATTAAAAAAACATGACAATATAATCGCCTAAATTCACTGTAACTTTACAAGTATATAAAAATAGCCAAAGAACTATGTATCGTACCTACTTTTGCAGCTAGCTTAGTTAAATACATAAATTTTCTCTCAATATATGAGACTCCACGCTTTTAGTAAATCTAGATCTCCTTTTTCTCGGTAGGAAATAGAACGATAGCTATAAGTGTTTTCCAAGATACGAGGATGTAACTATAACAACTTCCAGACTTCGGGTTGTTCCTGATTGTTTTTTTTTTTTGCCAGATAATCTCTATTACATCTCTTAACACTCTTTATATCGACAAGACATCTTCTACAAATTTCCCATGCACCGCCGTGCAAAGGAAATTTTCTGAGAGAATTCCGAAGCCACACTCAGTCTTTGGACTGATTTTACAGATACAAAACTTTAATGTCCTACACAACGCTTCTTTTTTATAAGCTGTGTTAAAATGTAAACGGTGAACAAAAAAATTCCTTTGCCGGGCTAATTTAAATCAATAGTTAATACTTAAAATTATTTAAGTTAACAATATTGCAAGTTATTAAACAGTGATCAAAAATCATATAAAAAAGAACATTTTAATTTTAATTATTAACCATAACAACATTTTCTTAATGTAATCAAAATTATAGCTAAATTCCTCGCCACACGGCACCTAAATTCATCACAACAAAAAATAATGTTATAAACTAAAGAGACCAACTATCTGGTCTCCCAGTTACGAAACAAATCGTCAATTTACACATTGTTATAGACAATCTTATTCAAAAAATAAGCGCAATATGTATCGGCTCGCGCTCTACAGGGGTTCCGCACCTGACACTGCGCTTTGATAAAAATCCAGTAGTTTGCCTCAATCATATTGTTCTAACGCCCTAACAACACGGCTGATTTTGGTATTCAACTGATACTCATGGTTAATGTTCAGTTTCTTATAGACCTGGAAAAATTGTGATCCAACTTGAACACTTTGATAATCCGAGATCCTTTTTGTACTACAGTCGATAAAGAAACAAAATATTGTACTTTATTTAATGTGCTTCAATAATTTAATAACACATTATTTACCCAACAAAAAGAAGCGTCATCTGCTCAAGTGAATTAACTTACATTGCCATAATGTTTCCGCGGTCATTGTCATTTTCACACCACATAAGTCTCTACTCATTTTCTTGTTTCTTTCCTTTTTTTTTCTCCACTTTATATCCAAAATCTCTATTTAAGTTCACTCGGTTTAGGTTCTAGAGATCTATGGTATACGGACAAATAATCAGGTAGACAGCAATAAACAGAAGGGCTCCGTTTTGCCGTTTTGTTACAGAACCCTACAAACGAACTACGAGACATATAAAGCGTTAGCAAAGGAAGCCTAGCCTAGATTATAATGTAATTAGCATTTGAAATAGGAGATCTAGAATTAGAAATAAAGCATGCAGGTGTGGCGGGAAAACTACGACAGGTACTAACACTAATAAGCGGATTATTTAGTAACGAAACGTACAATTTACTCATAAGAAACTCATGTATTTGTATATTAAAAAGAAATGTGCGGAGTGTGCCAGGGGGCTAACGGCTAAGTCGCCGAACATTTGGATAGCGATCGGCGTTCAAATAAATAAAGGGTAAAAATGACTTAATGCATCCTCAATTCGGCATGTGACGTCATAAATGATCCGGAATCGATTTTCAACGTCGAAGTCGATTTAACGATTGATTAAGTAATTTTTAACCTTTATTGATTTCACTATCCCGATGTTCGGCGACTTAGCCGTAGCCCCCCAGGTCGGCCTACATCAAAAGAGCTGGTTACTGTCGTCAATTAAGGGGCAGTTCAACCCCGCCGCTGCTGCAACCTCCCCGCGATGCACCCGCATCCGCCTAGTTTCTAGAGCCTATTATTTCCTATTGATGTAGCGACCTAGTTATTAGAATTGCAAGAAGTTATTATTTTTATCTCCTTTATAATCTGAAACGTAACTGCCAGTTACTTACTAAATAGGAAACTCAACTCTATACAATAGATCAATTTACTTCTATTCCAGTTTCCAATGGATCCTTATACAGAAAGTCCATTTATAGTATAGCATGAACATAATCCTTTTATCAAGACTCTGGAAAAACTTTGAGAATGTATACGTGAAAAACGCTTGAATTTTCTCTTAAGGCGCTGTACGGCGTGGATATTTTTCTTTTTGCTAGTAAAAAAATGCATACATAGACTCACGTCTGTTTTCGAGAGGGGTAGGCAAAGACAACGGGTTTTCGTTTTTTTCGATCTTTGCACACCTCTTATTATATTATATATATTCTTCATACATGCTCGCCGGTTGACCAAATCGGAAACATTCTCAAAAAAGGCCAGGGTCTCTACCGGCTAAGTCACCGAACTTCGATTTCTTAAATGGCGTTCAAATAAATAAAGGTTAAAAATGACTTAATCAATCGTTAAATTGGCTTCCATGAGCACATGTGACGTCATAAATGGTCCGGAATCGATTGTCAACGTTGGCATAACATTAGATTTCCAATGCAACTGGAAGGCACATGTCACAAGATTATGCAATAAAATAAATAGATTTGCTTATGCCTTGTGGAGATTAACAAAAATTACTACAAAAGATACTGCTTTAAAAGCGTATCATGGCTTTGTCGCCTCTAATTTGAGGTATGGTATTGTGCTATGGGGAAACTCTGTAAATATTAATCGAGTCTTCATTGCGCAAAAGCAGTGTGTAAGAGCCATATGTAACGTAGCACCTTGGATATCTTGTAGACCTTTGTTCCGAAAACTTAAATTATTATCAGTCCCATGCCTATATGTATTTGAAATATGTGTATTCGTTAAATTGAATCGTAATTTATTTCAGTGTAAAAAGGATGTTTGTAACTTTAACACTAGGTATCCAGACAAACTCACTCTCCCTACATTAAGAACCGAATTGTGTAGTCGGAACAGTTATGCCATGGCTGTGAGAATTTTTAACAAACTTCCTCAGAGTGTGCGAGAATTACCTATCAGAAAGTTTAAGATACGGCTATTTAATTATTTAAATGAAAAATGCTTCTATTCGATAGAGGAGTATTTAAAATTTAAAGACTGATGTGTAATGTTATTAATTTTTGTTATTCTATTGATACCTATTATTTTATTATTTTGTTTTTGATAATTTTAAATGAATATAATTGTTAATGTTTTTTTTTGTTGTATAAGTAATAATGTATAATAAATAATAATGTAAATGTGTATAAATAATACTAATATTGTGTCAAGTGTGTCACAAATAAGTTAATATTTTCAGTTAAGTATACCTACCTAGTTTGTAAGTACAACATTTGTATGCCATTTACAATATGGCAAATGTGTGACACTTAAATGATGTAAACAATAACACCTGTATTCACCACATTTATACAAATAAAGATTTATGATTTATGATAACTTATTTACTTTTTGATTCTTATTCATGGTTTTTTACGTTTATTAATAATTTTTGTTTAAAGCTTGAGGTTCATTTTCTGCCTTTTACGGCGCCTTAATAAGTATCTAGGAGAAACAGATTTCATGAAAAGAATTCCACAAATAAGGTTAATGAGATAAATCAAGCCCTTTTTAATTGACATTGTTGGAGTCCCATCTGCTCATTGTTTTTTTAAGAACATTAGTCTCGTAGTACTTCGTCATAGATACAAAATATACCGCCGTTACACCTATAGCACATATTTTCGCTGCTGTAACTGTGTCCATCTATTAAAGGGTAATATTAAAAAATATTGTACAGTAACAAAGAAGAAACGAAAATGAATTATGTTACAAAAGGATAAGTGTTACAAAAAGGAAACAAAAAGGAACTATTAGGGCTATTTCACACCAAATAAACAAAACAACTTTAAAGAAATAATGAAACTTATTTTGCAGCAGACCTGTTTCCACTTTTATCTTTATCTTGTACGAGTATAAAGATGCAACTCAATTCTTTTTCAAACGAATTACATTTGGAATTTGGTGTGAGTTCTGTAACCACCTCGTTTTCATCATCATATTATTATGTCGGTAAAGACTAATTTTAGCGTTGCTATTTTTTTGTTCTGATCTTCTATTTTCTTTTTCTGATTTTCAATTGTTTGCTTTAAGCATATTGTAATAATGACGTAAGTAAAGTTGACTTGATCTAGCCTTCTTTTCAATTCCTTCGAGACTTTGTTTTTTATTCTTTTTCAGCCTTCGCCACACTCTACTTCTTTTTTTTACCTTCCTAAACTTCACTTATTTTAACACATTTACACTTAATTCTTGGAAGTTTTTTTTACGTATTTCTCCGTATTTTCGTCAGGGTTACTTTGTCTATATTTCCGTTGTCGTTCAGCAGGCGTCATTGGCTTTTTTTTATAAAACAAAATATGAATATGAAATAAGAATCTAAGTACTTTGTTCTATTTGTTTAATAAATGAAAACATTTAGGGTGCTGATTTGCTACTAAACCACGTTTTCAAAAACATAGTTTTAAGAATTATGAAAAAAATATTCAATATCCCACGGTAGTAAATGTCCAATCAGCTGAGTGTTTCAGGAAGTAGATGTTTTTTAATTTTGACAAAGTAAAATATGATCCTTGGGAAAACTCATCCAGTATCATAGGCAAAATCATCTATACTCGCACAAACATAACACAAAATTTCGAGTAAGTATGTATAAAAATAAATTCAATATTCTCTACACAAACCTTTATTGTCTTTCAGATCCTGTAATTAGTTAGTAACTTATAAGTTGTTCGTACGAATGTAACAAGAAAATATTATACCATACATAATTTTTGAGATTCTTATCTGTCATTATGTAACTGTATATCGCAAATGGCACTTCTGAAATTAACGTAATTTCCGTTTTGAACTACCTACTTATTATTGCATCCTATGCCTATAGTATAAAATAACCCTTACTTCCTTTTAGTTACTTCATTTTTGTACAACAAATTGTAACAAAAAGGAAGAAATGCCGATTGTTAATTGCAGGATCATTTGAATACAACTTCAAATGATCATGCAATTAAAATTATGATTCTATTTGAGATCGTTGATCATCTTTGATTCGAGCGTGATTAATACAAAATGTATATACACATATATTTAATAAACAACTTACCGTTTAATTAACGGACCAGCAACAAAAAGGAGTAATATAATGTTGAAAAATTTCACCACAACAAGATGCCGCTGCACTCGGGTAAACTGACGCCCCGCACAAAATGGACAATTGTCAATATGTGCGCTTCCTATTGGCAATTCACTACAAACTTAGTGATGCCTATTTAATATACTTAAATATACCATTCTATTGGTGTTACAAAATTGAGTAACCAAAATGAAAAGAAGGACGCATGAGTTAAAACTCCGAGTTATTTATGTATGTCATCATTAGTATTAATTATAACGCAATATTAAAACGTTAATAAGACTAAAGTTAATCTTTACCATTAATTAAAAATATTACGTATCATTTAAAAAATAAGTTAACTTTTGTAATGCAGGAGGCATTAAGTACACTGTTATTTCTATAGTGAAAAATTAGCACGCTAAACAAAAAACGATCATTAAAAAAAAACCTGCTTAATTTTGATATAAAGAATAATTTACTTTACTCGAGGAGGTCCTAACTTAAGTACAATAATATTTGTATAAGTAAGACGCGTATTATCCATGTGTTATTTGGTAGTAATTAGCATGGAAATTCACCGTGATGAAATGTACAACTTCTTTTGATATTACCCAAAAGCGAGAAAGAAAACGATACTAAAATCGAATTTTTATATTCAACCGTTTCGCCTTTAAAACTGAACTGATTTCAATATTTTATCACTAAACGAAAGGAAGAAGAAAATCCTACTAATTATAAATGCAAAAGTTTGTGAGCATGGATATACGGATGTTTTTTAGTCTTTCACGCAAAAATACTGAATAGTTTTTCATGGAACTTTGTAGTAATGTAGCTTATATATCCGAATAACACATAGGCTATGATTTGTAAAGTTTAACGAGTGGAAAACGTCGGGCACAGTATTATGTATGTTTTCATTTTCTTGGCTTAAGTCGTCCGATTACAGGAAATTTATTTTCGGCGATTTGAATTAACCTCCTTTATTTATTTGTTTAGAATGTAGGTACATACATTTATAGGTAAAAATATGTTTGTTTATATTATTAAGGATCTGATCTACGAACATTTTAGAAATGATGATTGATGAATGATGAGATCGTTATGTTTTTGGAAATACCTATTGCCTTTGTCCGCCAGTCTTGTGGTACGCTTAGAATTCTAAACCGTGATTTAAATTCAGCGCTTTGATTGGTTAGCGGCAAGTGACGTGAGGCAAAGTGTGCTGTAATTGGTGAGTGACGTGTGAACATTTCCTGATCGGGTGCAAGCAGAGAATGCGTGCGTTTGAATTACGTCGTTTTGATAGAGGACGGAACACTAACACCTTATTCTAGTGTTCAATGTATAAGATTCTATAACAAACTTCCCAATGATATTAGAGAATTGTCTACGAATAAGTTTAAAAGAATTATTAAAGCCAAATTGTGTAGAATATTACAAAATTTCTAATTATTTAAGTGATAAAAGTGCTCGGGATTGCGTTGTTCTGAGTCAACACACTTGATTGTAATTAATCTTAAGTATATTTTATTTTTAAAATGGATTCCTATTGAGTTTTCTGGCAGTGTTTCTCAGTAGCTTCCATGTCATGCACTGCACGGTAGGGTAAAAATAAAATGACGATTCCACATAAATGTAAAAATTTTTACGGAACAAATAATATTTGACTTTGACTAACAGAACACTACCATTATCTTACATCTTACTTAGAACACTACCATCAACATGAGGATAGCTAGAAACACATAATAACATGTAACGTGTATTAATTCTGTGTATAAATTAATTTATTAATTTCATGTAATTTGATGTAGCTTTTATACATTTAATCAATTTGTAATGCATGTTGTGCTTACCTGTAAGAGATTGATACACTTGATCCGATCTGATTCAATGTAACCCATAAATGTTTGAGTGTATTCAATTGTTGGTGAGCCAAATAAATAAATAAAATAAAAAAATAAACATTGCCTTTCATTCATCACATGACGTCTGGACAGAGGCCTCCACAAGAGATTTCTACAAAGGAGTTGTGTCCATCCTTGGAGGTACAGACGCCAGTACATCAAGCTATCCCAATCTGTCAAATTTCTTTTATATATTTTCAACTTTATCACAAACGCACAAGTTTCACATTCAATTGGGGAAATTTGACAGATTGGGGTAGCTTGATTTATTTAACAATTTATGTACACATAAATAAAAACATAATAACATAAATAAAACAAGGAAAAGATTGTACAAAGGTACTGCTTATTTCAATAGAAATCTCTTCCAGCAGACCCGCGAGAGGAGAAACTAACTAGAAAAGAGCATATTATGTGTAGTTTACGCTACTATATACGACATACAAAGTGTATGTATACACTACATACTAATAATACACAGATACCTATAAGGGGAATATATATATATAAGGGCAATATAATATACTACATATACATACTATTATCAGGATGAGGTTAAGAGAAAATGTTCTTTCACTCGTTTTTTAAATAACGTTATTGTATTGCTATTGCGGATGTTAGGTGGAAGAGAATTCCACAACCTGACCGCATGCACCGTAAAAGAGGAGTCGTAAAAATCGGTTTTATGGATAGGAAATTTAAGGAGGGATCTGAGGTGTGACCTACCGGAGGCATCAGGTGAATGGATAAAGGAGAAACGCTCCCGTAGGTAGGCGGGGTATGAGGGATTGTGAAGGACATTAAATAAGAGATACAATATGCGAGCATTCCTACGAAGACGGATAGGGAGCCACTTGAGATCCTTGCGAAAGTTAGAGACATGATCATATTTCTTGAGACCAAATATAAAACGAATGCATAAGTTTTGCAAGCGCTCAAGTTTATTTAGCAGCTCCTCAGTAGCATCAAGATAGCAGCAGTCCGCGTAGTCCAGAATGGGTTGTATGAGTGTCTGAGCTAGTGAGATTTTCGTTTTCAGGGGTAAGAAGTTTTGGAGGCATTTTAAAGAGTGGAAGGTAAAGTGAACCTTTCTGCTAACTTCCGATACCTGAGCTTTCCAAGACAAAGTGCTATCAAGAATTATGCCCAGATTTTTTGCAGTATCAGTATATGCTACAGGATGACCATTTAAACATACCGTAGGGAGTGATGCGAAGTCAAGATAGTTACGCATATATGTACTACCAATAATCATGGCCTGGGATTTTTCAGGATTTATTAACAGACCATGAGACCGTGTCCATTGGTTAATTAATTCCAGATCACGATTCATGGCAGCAATCGCGCCATGAGCATCTTCTCGAGTAAAAAATCTGTAAAGCTGCAAATCGTCTGCATAGAGATGGAAGTGTGAGGAAATGACTCGTGTGATAGAGTTAATGAAAATGGAAAAGAGTAAGGGAGAAAGAACGCCACCCTGAGGTACGCCCGCAATAAGAGAACGCCAATCTGAGAAAGACTCGTCAAGTTGTACGCACTGCGAACGTCCCCGAAGATAAGAGTTAAACCACAAGACAGTACTAGAAGAGAAGTTAAGAGACGCCAGAATACCGAGAAGGACATCAAAATCAACAGAATTGAAAGCGCTGCTAAAATCCAATAGCACCAGAAGAGAAAGGGATTTGTTTTCCATGGCCCAGCGGATATCGTCGGTCACTTTCAGCAGAGCAGTGACAGTGCTGTGGCCAGTACGGAATCCAGATTGGAAGGAGCTAAGAAGGTGGTTATTAGACAGGAAAGAAGAAAGCTGACGATGAACTATATGCTCAAGGACCTTAGACAGGAAAGGCAGAATGGAAATAGGACGAAACTGAGATGGAGTAGCTGGATTACGTATTTTGGGAAGTGGTATTATGTGTGCTTGTTTCCAAGCTGTAGGAAAAGTAGATGAGAATAATAATTGATGTGCTGGCGTCTGTACATATATGCCCTAAACGCCACGCTTGGCAGACGGAATGACGATTGCAGTTTTTTTTTTCTAAAAGACAACGTGCCTGTGTCGTGGGATACTTTACAAACATATAATAGACGGACACAAATGACACCCAGACTCAGAACAACCATTTATGGGTCACACAAATAGTTGTCCAGCGAGCAGCTGATGAATTTTGTATGGGGAAACAAAATAAATATTTTAGTATTTCACAAACTGGTTGTGTTTAATTGGTTCAGTTTAAGGAATAGGTAGTGCTCCTAAAAGTTCCTCAACTATTTATGTTACACCTTGTACATATTCATATCAATCACACAAATCATACAATTCTTATTAATTCTTATTAAATTTATCCATATTATTATTTTATTTTAATTTTATTTTATATTACTTATTTAATATTCTTTATCCATAATGCCTACTTCCCAGTAATTATTTTAAAGACTGTCCGTGATCTAGAAATGGCTTTACATCCGTCCGAGTGTTACACACACGGTTGCCAACTGAAAACCAGCGCTAGGTGCCCTCACCTAGCTTATGCTGAGATGGTGACCTTTCGGCAGAGCATGCAGGAGTAATATAAGTAGCAGGTTCTTCTTGTTTAATCTTACTTTCTTTTATGTTCAAGTTTGTTGTATTTTATGTTTTCATTCCTGTGTGTATTTGTTTGATAAATTTATTTTTATTTATTTATATGAAAATCTACTTTATATGCATAAAAATAAAATATAAGATAGACACAACAAAAATAATGAATATCTTGTGACTGACCAACACGCAACCACCTGTCCCCAAATTAGGCACTAAACTTTAGCCACTATACCAGAGCCTGTACTATAGCAACAAGACATAAACATACTTACATATATACCTGAATGTGGAAGAGCGGGGCGTCCTAACACATGCAATGTTATGCCTAAAAGGAGGCCTCAACAATCTTGTCATTAGATTAACTTGAGTTAAAGGAAATAAATCATTTTAATGTATATAAATTACACCCAGAAACTGAACAAATAATCGTGCTCATAACATAAAGATTTCTCCTGGGTGGGGATCGAACCCACGACCCCTGGTTTAGCATCTGTCAGTCCACTAGATATAAGCGTAATCTTGTGTTACATACCACCCGTTTCCACTTTGATGATATTTCATTTCTAACAGGCAGTTAGAAGAGAAATATCATCATCGTCATCATATTGGCCGAAAGGCGCCCACTGTTGGACAAAGACCTGTCCAGAAATATCTCCACAATTGCCCGTCTTTCGCTACCCGCATCCCAAGTGAAATATAAAAAGAGTTAATTCTATAGAATTCTATTTCCACAGTGACTGGTATGGTTGCCCCATTATATTCAGTATTGGCATCCAGTCTATGTAAGGTGAAATAATAGTCAGCTATCTCACAGTACATACAACTTAAACAGTATGTCAACTACAGTTTGACTGCAAGTGTGACTTAGTAGCCCTCGTCTTTGAGATTTAAGTCCCGCACAGGACCACTTTTGTATGATCCATAAATTATCGTGCAGAGGACCAGATAAACTTTGGGTCCCTGAAAATAAAACAACTGGTTTAACAAAGAATACTATAGAACCAACTTATTTTTTTCTGTATTTGAAACATAATTTATTTGGGAAGGGAAATAAATACAAAAACCCACCCATAGAATATATTTTTTTTCATTCATGATTAGCTTTTTTATCTTATTCATATATGAGTCCCAGTAAGTTAAATTAATACTTGTGTTAGGATACATAATAATTATTTAAATCAGTTTACGAACAACCGAGAAATCACATAATACACACATAATAAAACCCCAGAGGCATTGATAACCCCCTCCACCATTGATCCTCCTGTAGACGTCGATTTAAAATAAAATAAAATAATCAGTTGTTTTCATCAGAACTTTAGTGATTGGAGAGTTTAAGCATTGTGTTTCATTCTAACATAGTTCTTATGAAAAGGACAGCGCATATTTGGTTCTATCAATTTAGTTTTGGCGCGTGATACTCTGTCTTGTTGAGATACTGAAGACCTATGTGTACTGCGTATGTACCAAATCAGCCGTACGTAGCGTACGTACTAATCAGAGTACTACCTAGTGATGGATGACTTTGTTCCAAGGTTTGTTTACTATTGCGTGTAGAGAAACTAAGTTTGTTGTAGAAACTTAGCTTTCTTGAAAGCTGTTTGTAATATATAAGTAGCCTAAGACAATCATTTTCTCTGTTTTTAACTGCCGTTTTGGCCGTATGGTTGCCGGCCTAGAAATTATAACAGGGTCTCCCCATAACCCTTGGATGTCGTAAAAGGCGACTAAGGGATACACCAGGTAGACGGGCAGCAGCGCCACCTGTTTATTAGCTAACACCTAACTGCTGTCGCTAACTCGCATGCCAAGCGCAGTGACTGCGGCAAATGTCCAAATAACAACGTTATAAAAACATTTGGGGGAATCCTGTGGTCAGCAGTGGACGACATTAGGCTTGCTTGGCATTGACGACGATTTTGAATTTGACAACAAGAAGGAGGAGGTTATTACTTTCACTGTATATTTTTGTTTTTAAGTATCTGTCAAGAAAGGTTGAAGGCGGTTGTATTTAAATAATAAAATAATATTATAAAGCGAAGAGATTTAATTTTGTATGTTTCTTTTAATGGATAACCTCAAGAACTACTAGACTGATATATTTTTCCGGATATAAAGCTAAATTATCAGGGAGTAACATATCCTGTATTTTATAAATTAGAGATGGATATTAAAATTACTATAATGTAACAAAAGGACCTAAATCGTCGTCAATAAAAGGCTGAACCTAGGACACTTACACTATTTTAACCGACTATATAAGCGGACGGGGACTAAAGTTCTTTAGTAAATAAGATTACGCTAGAGGGCACCTCCTTTGGGATTCGATCCTCCGCTACATAGGTAGATACTGTAGTGGAGAAGCATCAGGGAATCGGGTTTTAGGGAGGTTTTGTGCCTCCGTTGATAAGCGAAGAGTTACATATAGCGTCTATACGTGGGAAGCACAAAATTTCCGAAACAGGCTAATTTCATGAACAATATTTAAATATTAATTTGTAACTGTAACTCATTGGTCATCAAATTGAGTTCGTTTTATCTATAATGAAATGAAATGAAATGATGAAATTTATTCAGCACTTGGGTATTAACATACACTTGTACTTGTCAAGTTCACAATGCAGTACATAAACATAGTCGAATACAGTATAAAAATTACAAAATTATAATTAGTCTAAAAAAATTAATCTATTATTTTGAAATTTAGTTGTACAATATTAAAATTAAAGAATTGAAGGCAATGAGAATTTGGCTAGCGCAAAAGGCTCTTAACCAGTAGCTTAAATTAAACGATTATATATATATATTTATGATTATTGATTAGATATATAAGGTGACACCACTTGTATAGATAAACCTTCTGACGCAATTTTATTTTATATCTTGGGTTAACTAATATGCTGCCATCTGAGACCAAACTAGGCGGAGCAAAACAAATGATAAACATACATATTTACATTACATATTTGTCCTGGGTGGGTTCTTCTTATATAGCTTCGCTTCCATTATACTTCCCGAAAAGTATTATCAATAAATATCTTGGGAAAACAAACACACTGACATCTGATGACTGACACCAAACTAGGAAGAACCTGTACTATGGCAACCAGGCCACTGATAAACATACGTATAACATATTTATAAATATTATATATAAATTACACCGAGACATGAACAAATAATAGTGCTCATCGCATAATGATTGTTCCTGGGTGGGTACCGAACCTATGACCCCTGGCTTAGCAGTCAGTGGCACTAACTATGATACCAACAGGCCAATGAAATATGGCGTTATTTAACTCGGGAAAAATTTTAAAATAGTTAAGTTATTCAAATTAATGTGTTGCTCAAGGTCAAGAAATTACAATTACGTTCAATTTTAGATAAGACTCTACATCTAATATAATATCAATGGAATCATACGAAGATAATCAATAAATAAACAGATAACAATAAAAGTATCTACTAAACAAAACGAGCTTACAATAAATAATACATATCCACCATTTGTCAGCAGACATAGCACATTTACAAATTACTTCGAGCTAAGATTTCAAACATTTACAATCGAATTAAATAGACGCAACACATGGCAAAAGACGAGTCATCTATCATGGGATTTAAATGACATCAAACATCCAAAATTGTACCCTAAAATTTGTATGTGACAGTATATTTTGCAATGGAACTCCATCCACCCTTCGGTAATGAAATGCATTATTAAAGACTGATTCTATGACCCCATTTGAAAAGCATCAGAGGGCATTATACGTAATTTGCTTGTTTTAATTTAGTTTTGATTATAACAAAGTGTACTGTTTAATTATTCAATAAGGTCTTCATGGTGGATCGCTTTATTAAACTTGACGGATGGTTAAAGGATTGGGAAGGGATTGAGATATGATCTTTTAGTTTGCGATGCTTTGTACTAATTCAAATGAAATTAATTTTTTTTATTATAGCCAGTTTTTCTCTCTGATTTGTTCACTTCAATAGCTGAAGTTGCCTGAATGATGTATGGTGACGGCATAGAATATCATCACCCCATCTCATTCCGTGAGAGGCGTAGAAATCGTCAGAGGTAATACCTACCAGAGAACGGGCAGCATCGTTTTTCTGTGAACTATGACCATCAAACAACGATCGCCAACCCGTCTGCCAAGCGCGGCATTTATGGCATATTCTTTGGGGAGGCTTTTGTCCAGCTGTGGACGTACTTTCGCTGACATGATGATGATGAATAGCTGAGGTTAAGCACCTGATGACGAGATGTGTGACCGTGTTTTGTTTAACACCATAAGCTTCTATTATTTCCTTCAAGAGTTGTGTGAGTCATCTGCAAATACTATTCGTATTCCTATTTGGGTGAAGAAAATATAAAATACTAGCTGTGCCCGGCGGTTTTACCAGCGTCAAACATTTTAAGTTATGGCCTATGTGTTATTCAAATATATAAGCTATATTACTATAAAGTTTCATGAAAATCCGTTCGGTAGTTTTTGCGTGAAAGAGTAACAAACATCCATACTCATAAACTTACGCATTTATATAATTAGTAGGATTATAATTTTCTGTCCCTGAATATTGTTACCTAAATGCTGGTATTTTTTATCTCCATTTATTGTTTACACACAGTATTATTTCCAATGGGATTGCTATTTCTATTTGATATTGCTATTTTAAGTCTAAACTCTGAATAAACATATTGGCAGCTTTAGCGGCGACGAATTTGAGACTTAATAATAGAATACATTTTATTACATAAATTTATTTCATCAACGCATACGGCTGACCTGATTGTAGATATATAGTTGATTATAGTACCTTGTTACGCTCACAATATACATGTTAGGTCGCCGATGGTCATCGGGAGTGTCGATTGGGCCGGCAATGCATGAGTATTGTGTATAATACTATTGCCGGCCCAATCGACACTCCCGATGACCATCGGCGACCTAACATACACCCAGGATCTCGTGATTATGTTATACACATAATCAAATAATCACTTGGTCCTGGGTGTCACCTAGGACAGATATTTGTTTGCATGAATATGTTTGTCCTGAGTCTGGGTGTAATTATCTATATATAAGTAATAATAATAATATCTGGGGACAATGTCACACAGATCATCCTAGCCCCAAACTAAGCAAAGCTTGTACTATGGGTACCAGGCGACGATATACATACTTATATAGATAGATAAATACTTAAATACATAGAAAACATCCATGACTCAGAAACAAATATTCGTGCTCATCACACAAATATTTGCACTTACCGGGATTCGAACCCAGGACCACAAGCTTCGTAGGCAGGAGCACTACCAACTAGGCTATGGTACCGCTAAGTATGTATTATACAAATATAAGTATATATTAATGAAGCTTGTACATATGTAATGTATGTATGTAATAACGTTAAACATTTAATACACACGATAGTACACTTACAACTACCACCTTTTCCATCTTAATTCTTCTTTTCCACCCAACGGTTGTCTGGAAGAGATCGCTACAAAACGATAAGACCGCCGATTGTACCTGTATTTTCTTTAAGATATTGTGTATTGTGTTTTCTGGTGCAATAAAGTGTACTCTATCTATCTATTTACGCAGCGTGGGCAGGCTCCCTACAAGGTGGACCGAAGATCTTGCAAGGGTCGCGGGAAGCCGCTGGATGCGACCAGCGCACGACCGGCCATTGTGGAGAGCCTTGGGCGGCCTTTGGCCAGCAGTGGACGTCTTTCGGCTGATATGATGATGAAGTATGTATTTAAAAATAAAAGTAGTATATGTAATATATCAGTTGTCTGGTTTCCATAGTACAAGTTCTGCTTAGTTTGGGATCAGAAGGCCGTTTGTGAATAATTTCCCAGCATATTATAAACTCTATGTATATTCAAATTTCTTCGAGAAATATACATCCTAGCGTTTAACTTACTGAAGTGAATAACTATTAGACATTATAATAAAACTTGCCTATACCAGTGGCTAGTTATTAGCTAAACGAGTGGCCATTACCCTGATCACTGGGTATACTAACGAGGCATCAGTTGCATATAATACTTAGACATATAAATATTGATAGACATATAATACTAACTGTTACAGCCATTGAGATATGTATGTACAGACGCCAGTACATCCAGCTACCGTCTGTCAAATTTCTTTTATAGATTTTCAACTTTATCGCAAAGGCACAAGGTTCCCTTTCAATTGACGGTCACCGTAGCCTAGTTGATAGTGCTTCTGCCTACGAAGCTGGTGGTCCTGGGTTCGAATCCCGGTAAGTGCAAATATTTGTGTGATGAGCACGAATATTTGTTTCTGAGTCATGGATGTTTTCTATGTATATAAGTATAAATCTATCTATGTAAGTATGTATATCGTCGCTTGGGTATGGGTACCATAGTACAAGCTTTGCTTAGTTTGGGGCTAGGATGATCTGTGTGACACTGTCCCTAGATATTATTATAATTATTATAATTGGGGAAATTTGACAGATTGGGGTAGTTTGATGTGCAGCTGGTGTCTGTACTTTATATGTCAATGGTTACGGCATACATCTCCTTTCCCTAACAAATAAATCTTGGAATCTGATCGCAGCCTACCAGGTGCAATTGTAAAATTAAACTATTAAGGGTCAACTGAACCATATTCTCAGGTCTACAGACCCTGGGGGACTGGAAGTAAAGGCTGTGCCGGTTTCCCAGTCCTCCTCCACACAGACGATGCGAGAGTGCCGCTGGGTTATTTTAGTGGGTATACCGGGCTAGCCGGGGGGTCCCACATAACCCGCCCATCCCCCAATGGGCGGGTATGCGTAACGCATTTTACCCAGCGCGAACAAAAAAAGAAAACGCTGGCTTACTGAGCAAACTTTTTATTAGTTTAGCAAACTATTGAATTCCAAGTGAGCGACTAACATTGATATACAATTTTATTGTTATTTAACTTTATCTTTTTTTAGTTGGACTTTTATTTGAATTCTATTTTATTTTTATTTTATTATCAAATATAACAATTATTGTATGTAAACTGGCTTTACAAAATAAATGAATAAGAATATATAGGTAAGTACCAAATAATCGATAACTGAACAATTTGTACGGAACCCTCCATGGGCGACTCCTACTCGCACTTGTCCGATTATTATATCGACTCGTGTAGGGCATGAAGATATTGTCTTGTTTATGGGCGGCCAGGTTTCCCGGGCATCGCTTTTGTTAACGTTCTCTAGGAGGCATGGATGCACCAATCATACCCAACAAGAAACTTCAATTATACGCAAATAGAGTAATATTTGCGTACACACACAGTGTGAGAATCAAACCCGTCACCATGCGCAAAGGCAATACGATACTGCGATCGTCAGTAACGTAATTACACTCTATGAGCTAAATACCATCACATGACATCAATCCATTATTCCACCCAACCCTCAAAAGCGATCGTCGCGTATTTGTCAAAACAAACGCCACTACAAGCCTGAGGGGTTAACCCTTCGCTGCGATATCAATTAATCGGCTCAATTTATGAATTATAGCGTCGAAACGACCCCAGTTTTGATATACGGAATATTTAATCAGAGCGGTGCATAATGGATCTTGTTATGTTCCATCATTGACAATTGTATGTTTTTCGTTATTTATCTTATTTATTAATTAATATAAAATAACTTATATTAAAAACACGTTAATTTTTCCTCAAGACAAGTAATTGGAACAACATTTTGAAGGGACCATATCGAAAGCAATCAAAATCGAATCACAAAGTAAAAGTTATGTAACAAAAATTAAAAAAGTACAATAAAATTGATGGTTTGGTCAAGTAAAGTGGCACAGTCAAGTTGATTCTAAAGATGTTTAAAAATATAAAATGACTTACTAAAATGTTACTATTAGAATCCAACGGCTCACTTGATAAGATCCTTAAAAATGTATCCTTGGTGCCTTTGCAGCAGGCTTGTCCAGTTGCTATTCTCTCGCTTGATACCCCAGCCTCGTTATACCCTTCTGTATCCCGCTTTGCTCCGCAGAGATGTAGATTTCTTTTATTAACTACTTATTTCTTTTTTATTAATTTCATTGCGGGATCCAGAATAGTTAAATCAATTCCCCGGGAAATGCCTGAGACTCACCGCTCATTGTGTGCCACTGTTGATACCCGCTTCCAGGAGTTGCAGTGGTGGGTAATAAAGGGAGACTAGTCCCATATAAAAAACGAGAGTACTTTAGACCACATGACTGTAGTAAAACGTAAAAAGAAAATATTTCTCTTGCCCCAATAGTAATATACGAAACGTAACTCTATCTTTCTATTTTAGCTGACTTATATGCATCTCCCACTCAACTTCCGTTCGCCGAGAGCGTTACAAAAAGTGTGATCGGACGATCACACTTTTTAAACACTCTTATCACGCATTCAGCAGCATACTCCCGAAGTTTACGGTGCGAAAAGAAGTTTACCTTCAAAAAGACCCCTTCAAAAGATCTCAACTATTTTTTATCTTTTGTTAAAGACAACGCCCGCACTATAGAAATGAATTCCGATGCCGCGGGTGCTTTATAAACATATTATTGACGGCCACACGATGGGATTGGCATCGTCATTTCATGTACGAAAATCCTGTAAAATAAATAATGATTTAAAAAAAAATATTGACGGCCTCAAAGTACATCTTCTAGATTAAGAAAACTACTTATGGCCACACATATAGGATAGACTATAGTCCACCAGACTTGCCTAGTGCTAGTTTAAAAACAAAAGATTGTTTTTATTAATTGTTACAATAGCCCCCCTCCCCCCCCGGATATATCAGAGTCTTTTTACATAATATGTTGTTATTTGTTTACATTTCTAGCCGCCTAGTGCGGGTTGCAAGACTTTATAGTATGCCATCAAGAATATTTTAGGGAAATAGCAATAATAATAATATCCTGGGATATTATTCTCACACGGCTATCTGATCCAAAACTAAGAAACGTGATAACTGATATACTATATAGGTATACTACTTTTCTGTTGTATATACTTACTTGTAAACATAATTACACCCAGACTCAGGACAAACAGATATATTCATGCACACAAATATCTATCCAGGGTGGGAATCGAACCCACGACATGCGGCGTGAAAGGCAAGTATCTGCCAACCACGCCAACCACGTTTCTAGAACATTCAGGCATGTAGATTTCATCATGATGTTTTGCTTGACCGTTTTAAGTATGAGATAATTAATCTCTAATACACACATTAATGCGAAAAGTCCTTGGGCGGCGCTGAACACTTTCCATCAGGTGACCAACTTGCACGTTTGCCATCCTATTAAAAAAAACCCCAGACTTAGCTTTGAACGCCAAACCACTGACTCCGCAGTCCAATGGTCTAACTATTAGGCTATATTTAATTATACTTTTTATTATTAATCTTTTCTTTATTGTCTCTAAATATATGCATCACAATATAATAAAGGCGAAAGTGAAAGGCGAAGAGTGTGTGACTGTGTGAGTGTGTATGTTTGTTACTTCTTCACGTCTAAACCGCTGGAGCGATTTTAATAAAATTTGGTATCGAGTTAGCTGACAACCTGGATTAACACTAAGGCTATAATTTACAAAGTTTAACGCGGGTTTAACCGCGGGGCATAGCTAGTATGAGATAAAAGTTATTTGTATTTTAATCGTACCGTTCAAGCATCTGCATAATGGAAATTATTACAATATATTGCGGGCGTTCTATGCATAAAATTTCATCGTAAATCTGTCACTCATCTTTATTAATATCCATATTTATACCTTTTGTTACTAATTTAATCATAAAAACAGTCAGTTATGGTTATGCCACAGAATCTTGAGATAAAAAAATCATAACTTTATTGAGTTAGAAAATCTTAGTAATCTTAAATACAGGGAGCAATAAAAGCTATTATTTTGCATACCAATAGTTGATGTGTATAAATCATGTGGGACAGTAATCTGCGGCCATTTTGATGTACAGCAGCGCCATCTGTGTCAACCGAATGAGTTATTATACTGCTATATTAGGGTTGATAGACGTGTTGTTTGTTTTGTTGTAAAACGATTGCCTTGGCATTTACGGTTATTAAAAAAAGTAAATTCTTAGGTTTGTTCTCAAACATAAGCCAGTATGATATAAAACCAAAGTATTTATTTTTGTTAAAAATGTTTTGTTATGGAAATTAATATTTTAACTACATTCATTTTCATAACTAAAAATTTTTAGCAGAATTATATACAAAGAGCAAATTTATTAAATATCTGACTATTTGTTTTGAAAATAATGTCATTTGGTAGGGCATAATATTCTTGTGCTCAAAAAACAGACTAATTGCGAAAAGAGTTTATAATAATAAACATTTAATTCAGGTAATTGTATCGATAGTATTGTTTAAAGTATAGTTCCTACGTGTAAGTTTGTCAGAGATCATGAGCGACGGAGGAGGATAGGTTAAGATAAGGAAAAAGAATCACATACCCTTAATGCATGTATGCTGCTCTGGTTACTTAAACAGCAAATATTTTTCTTTCAAACAATAAGTAAGGTTACACTTAACTTCTTGGGGCTAACGGTGATTTGAAGGTTTACTAGATTTTTACGAGGCTAAATACCTAACCAAACCTAACCGTTAGAAAATCCTCGAATCCAACTATAATTACGAGTACATCATTTTGGAAAAGAGCTCATACTCTTACACTGCTGGACCGATATTAACGAAACATAGCTAAGAAATACCGCACAGAATCTGGCTTTTAAATAAAAAACATATTTTTTCAAAAAATTATGTGAAATGTTATAGCTGATTTTGTACTAGACAAATTTTAAATCGCTTTCCTCTAAAGTAACGATTATGCAGAAGTAACTTAATTCTACGGATAGGTCGATTTATTATTTTCATAGTGACAGCCCTACATCTCCAAACGTAACATGATTTATAGGGCAACCCTTAAAGATTAACCCTTCATCCGGGGTCAGACGACACAAGGCGAGGTCGTACGACTTATAATGTTATTATTTATTGTGACCCACGACGTCGGACGACCACTTGTAACAGTTTTATAATTTACTAGCTGGTGCCCGCGATTTCGTCCGCGACAATTTTGAATTATGACCAATGTAACTACTTACTTCTCGCTTAATCTAAAAAATATAAGTTAAAACAAATAAGCAATATAAATTTAAGAAACCCTAACCTAAATATAACCTAAATAAAACGAAACTAAAGACTTAAACTAAAAAATGGACCCGATATCATCAACCAAAAAAATCTAAGAATACATATCAATTGTTCTTAAGTATAGCCAGTAAGTCAAATAAATTAAAATAATAATCAACGATGCATTAATCAAAGATAACTCCCATTAGATTAGATTGCGACCATGGCATTGTTAGGTCTAATATCACATTTTGTGAACGAAACCATAGCGCGATCTAAAACGATGATTACGCCATATACTAACAAAAATATAAACTTGTAAAGCGGTAAAATTAAGATGTGTGCATATTTTTTGGGTGAGATTTAGGCGATCATCTATCGATTCAGTTTTGGACTTCCTTTTATTGCAAGCATTTATTTATTTTAATCGATATGCCAAATAAGTTCCGCGATCTGAAACGCCATCTAGTTACAAAATTGTGAACTTGTAGATCAGTAAAATTAAGATGATTTTTGTTGGGTACAATCATCTCGACACCAACAATTTATACTATGCTAACTCGAATTTTAGGTAAATTCGTTTTTTATCCCAATTTGTATAAATGTCGTTTTTTAATTTGTTATAAAAATTAAACAAAAAGAAGTTACAAATCTTATTATATATAGTTACAAATATTATTAAGTTACAAAACGATAAGTCTTTACTTAGACGACGACGGCTACGACATTTTAAGCAACTTGGCATAAAAAAACGAATTTATCTAAAGTTCGATGTGGCGTAAATTGTTGATGTCGATCTATTGAATCAGTTTTGGAATAACTTTTTTTACCAACAAATTTTTTTCTGAATTTTGGTTTAAAAACATGTATTGCTTTATTTTGAACTGAAAGACCAAATACCAATTATCATACGTTTAACTCCAAAAAAAAAGCAGGTTTTCACACAAACTTACATCCCCTTTTTTACGTCCTTAGGTGTGGAATTTCCAAAAATCCTGAAATATATAATATATCTTTATAATGTTTAACTGAAAGGCCAAATACCAATTTTCATGCGTTTACATTAAAAAAAAACACATTTTTCAAACAAACTTACATCCCCTATTTGTTACCCTTAGGGGTGATATTCTCGAAAATCCTGAAATATATATTTTTAAATTTTTAAGAAATGCCAAATACAAATTTTCATGAGTTTAACTTAAAACTTGTCACACTTTTCATACAAACTTATATTCCCAATATTACGCCCATGGGGGTGAAATTTTCAAAAATCCTGATAATATATTTAAATATTTAACTGCAAGGCCAAATACCAAAACCTTTAATATAAAAAATGATGGATTTTCATAAAATCTTTCATCCCTTCTTTTTCTCCCTTAGGGGTGGTATTTTCAAAAACCCTTCTTTAGTGTATGCCTACGTCATAAAAGGTATCTACCGTCAAAATTTTAAGTATCTGACTCCAGCCGTTAAGGCAGTGCATTGATATGTCAGTCAGTCAGTATAAAGTTACAGCCCCTATTTTACGCCCTTGTGGTGGAATTTCCAAAAATCCTGAAATAAATATTTTAAACTTTTTAAAAGACTAATTTTCATGCGTTTAACTTAAAAATTGTCACATTTTTCATACAAACTTACATCCCCTATTTTTCGCCCTTGGCGGTGTAATTTCCAAAAATCCTGAAACATGTATTTTTTTATTTTTTACTGGAAGGCCAAATACTAAGTTTCATGCCTTTAACTTCAAAAACGGCAAAGTTACATACTAACTTTGCACTCCTGTTTTACCCCCTTAGGGGTTCAATTTCGAAAAATCCTTCCTTATTACTTGTCTACATTATAAAGAAAACATATGTGCAAAATTTCAGTTTTCTAGGTCCAAGGGTTTGGGCTGGGCGTTGATGAGTCAGTCAGTCAGTCAGGCCTTCTCTTTTTATTTATATAGATTGTCAACTCACGCTGTTTCATGAGCTTACAGAATTGACATTGAAAATAATACTGTTATATTCTTTCACTAGCTGTACCTCGCGGTTCGATTCCCACCCGGGACAAATATTTGTGTGCATGAACATTAAATATGTCTGTTTGTCCTGAGGCTGGTGCATATTATCTATATAAGTATGTATTTACAACAGAAAAAATGTAGCTTATAGCAATAGCTTAGTTAGATAGATGTGTGTGCTTAGTTAGATGGCCATGTGTGAATAATGTCCTAAGATATTTAAAAAAAAACTCGTGTTATGAAATGTAATAATGAAATTTATTCAGCACTAGGGTATTAACACACACTTTTACTTATCAAGCTCACAATCCAATACATAAATATAGCCGAATACAGTATCAAAGTAAAAAATATATAATTTGAATTCGCCCATCCGTGCGGTCTGTTTCGTCATATTTTTTAAATCCTTAAATAAATAATAAATAACAAGTTACTAAGCTATTATCGTTACATTTAGTATTACAATATTAAAATTAAAGAATTGAAGACGTAGCTACTGCTTTAGAACTTTATACGCCTAGCGTATAAGGTTCTCAAGCAGTAGCTTAATTTAAGCGACTAATATGCGGCGCCGAATCGCGTCGCTGATGTTACGTACGCGTGGGAGCCCCAACACCATCCTGAACGTCCTCAGTCAGAAGATATACAGTCCCATTCTGGGGCACTGGGTTCAAGTACAAGTGCGTGTACCTGGAGCCCCAGAATGTGGCAGATACTTAAATTAATTACTTTTTTATTACTAACATAGTTTTTAAGATGTAATTTACTGACAATATTATGGGCCAAGTGTCTGAAATAAAAAGATTTTATTTTATTTTATTTATTTAATACCTAAGAGCACCCGAGGGGTACGAGCCACACACATTTTTATCAAAATCCGTTCGGTAGTTTTTGCGCGAAAGAGTAAGAAACATCCATCCATCCATACATCTATACATCCATACTCACTAGCTTTTACATTTATAATATTAGTAGGAATGATTTAGTGTTCTCAAGCGACGGTTGGTGTTACGATTGCAGACATGCAAACGATAACTTTTATAATATTGATGATACCATTGCTGTCCACAGCTGGGCAAGACCTTCTCTCACAATGAACGGCATAGGCCATAGTCTACCTCGTTGGCCTTGTGCGGGTGGGCAGGTTGGTTTATAATATTACTTGCTTCTTTTTTAGAGTACTTACCCATCTGTAAATAATCAGTGAGGTTCAACACCCAGGCGCGCGGGCAATCTAGATATGGATACCGTAGGGTAAGGTAGGTACATAAAGTTGAGGGTCCTTACTGTAGTCATCAGAAAAAGGTTAAATATCTCTGAAATTAGGCCCATAAAATTAAATATACTGGCTTCCACCGGCGCAGCGGTGAGCCCTGCATCTAACCAAGGATTCAAATCCTTAACCGCTATATATATCTGACTAGCTATGCCCCGCGGTTTCACCCGCGTTAAAGTAGTTTTGACGTAAAAAAGTAACAAACATACATGTATACTCACAAACTTTCGCATTTATAATATTAGTAGACCTCTAGCGGTTTTAGCAGTGCACGCCTGAATAGCTCGCAGATGGTAGATTTTTTCCTACTTACTTGACACTTATCGCCATATTTTCGACAATTCACACAATATCTTCATAAATTGTAGCCTATGTGTTACTCTGATGTATTAGCTATATTACTGTATAGTTTCATTGAAATCCATCCAGTAGTTTTTACGTGAAAGAGTAACATACATCCATCCATCCATACTTACAAACTTTCGCGTTTATAATATTAGTAGGATAAGTTACACCCCGACGCGGAACAAATAATCGTACTCATCACACAAAGATTTATCCTAGGTGGGGATTGAACCTACGATCTCTGGCTTAGCAGTCCAGGTCACTAACCAATAAGCCAACAGGCCAGTCGAGTATCGCGGGGTACTTTACAAACATATAAGATTTAAAACTTCTTAACGGTTTACCTGCTAGAGTAAGTAGATAATAATTCCGAGCACCACGTAATGAGCTGTTTCTTAGCAAACGTTTAAAACAAAGCACCATATGCTCTGTCGACGCCTGAAGCGTACTCGTGAATGTACTCTTTTAATAACCGCTTTCGCAAAACAAATTACTTAAAACATTAGCTATATAGTATAGTCTGCAAAATATTTATTTTTTTGCTAAGGAATATAGGTAATTGCAACCTTGCACTTCATTTCCGTATAAATTATCCAAATATTAATTACCTACCCTTTGTGACATTTGACCATCATTCTGAAAGTTGTATTTTTTTTCTTTTTAGGATTTCGTACCCAAAGGACAGGTACAGGACCCTATTACTAAGACTTTGCTGTCTGTCTGTTCGTCTGTCACCAGACTGTATCTATCTTAAAGACAATTGGGCTTATTTAAGTTTTGGTGTCAACGCGGAAATAGATACTGAGGCATAGTTTCATTTTCTAAAAATAGTGCAAATTCGAGTTTTTAGTCGAGTTAATTAATTTAACATTACAATAATTACATACATTTATCATCCCCGATAGATGGCGACTTAAATTACCCGTAGAATGTTTAATTACTATTAGTATTGGGTGAGCTTTACCAAGATAATATCGGTTCAATTCAGACGGTAGTCAAATGATTTAGAAAAAAGCATTTTTGATTAGTATTGTTAATTAGTCTCTAATAGTCATTCTTAAATTGTTGTATGGTAATTAAATTAAAAATTACATTGACTTTCTAAAATTAACGTTTGATGTCAGAAGTACAGACGCTAGCACATCCAGCTACCCCAATCTGTCAAATTTGTTTTATAGATTTTCAACTTTATCACAAAAGCATTTTCAATTTCAATTGGCGAAATTTGACAGATTAGGATAGGTTGATGTGCTGGCGTTTGTACGAAGACTATATTCATGCCAAACACAGGATCAGCGGAAGGACACACTTCACAAAGCTGTGTCGACTTTTAACCCTTTGTGACACGAGACTGTAGTTGTGCAATAGATGCCAAGCGCCACTAACCATTTTTAATCTCTCGCTGGAACTTTCCGCCACTCTACGCACTGCCAGAGAAGCTATGCCTGCCAGTGGATACAGTAATTGAACTGGTATCGGTATAATACAGCCAGTGTTGGTTCAACACGATTCTCTGAACTAAAACTATTTTGCTTGCATGGGCTGAGCGACTCCACACCGAGCATAGATCAGCTCCAGAAAATGGGAGCGCTAATCTGGATATGAAATGGCCTTTGTCATTGTGGTCTCCTTTAGGATCCCATCCCAAAAGCTAGTTAAGAAACTTAGTTTCTAGAATATTTACAGAAGGTCCACTTTTCATATCGACTACATTATAAACATAATTATTAGAGCCCTCTTAAACCAACTTAAGGACACTTAATGCTCATGAAAATCAATTAATTCTCTCAAAAGGGGTTCTCTTTAAGATTATTACAATAATAAGATTTCCCAGTACACTTAGTGAGTATTACCACAGAGGGAATATTTTAAAGCAACTAATTGTACGACGAAAGTTCTTCGAGAGCTTGTGGAAACAATTTGAGAAGTGTTTAATTATTTTCAAGAAACTTGACGAGGTTATAAACGATATAAAGTGCCGTAAAAGCATAGCATTAAAACTATAGTAGCAAGATTTATTGAGATTACTTTTAATGATGATAAATTCTTGGGAAAAAATCAATGATCGACATCACAGAGCACAATGTTAAGTGGATCTTTTGTCTTGCCGTTTTCCAATCCTATTGGGGTTAGATCCCAGAATAAATCATTCTAGATGGAATTAGATTGACTTCAAAACACACACCTATTAATGGGAAAACGTCAAGGCAGAAGGTCCACTTAAGGTTGTGCTCTGGAATAAACGACGATTGTTACAGCTGTTCTAATAGGACTAGATAGAAAGGAGACTGCTGGCTTAAAGTACAGACGCCATCACATCAAGCTACCCCAATCTGTCAAATTTCCCCAATTGAAACTAAACCTTATGCTTACGTGATAAAGTGGCGAATCTTTAAAAGAAATTTGACAGATTTTGGTAGCTGGATGTGCTGGAGTCTGAACTCTCCGAGGTATGCTCTCCGACTCATCATATCAAAAGGCGTCCACAGCGAGACAAAGGTCTCCTCGCTAATGATGTCTACTATGGAAATAAGTCCATCATTAGGGCGATTTGCTATCATCGCCAGGCTTTGGATTCGGGCTTAGTCGATGAATTCCGATGGTTGTAGTAAACAGATTAACGTTGCTGCCCGCCCTCTGTTAGATTTGATCTATAAAGATTATAAATGAGATTCGTCTGTTATGTACTGGTGCCGTTGTTCATCTTTGAGTCCTGATAAATAATTATCCGCTCCTCCTCTGTTCGACCTCACTGTCAATCCCTGGAACAAAAATTCATGTGTGGGTTGGTTTGATTCTTCTTGACAAGTATTTGTTATCTGATTACTGATACTGAATCTAAAAAGTCACATCCTAAATCACTACTATATTATCTAACCAGAATTTACTAATTTTAATAATACTTTTCCATGGCGATCTCCAGAGCCTATAACATTATTAAAGTCCACCAAGGCACACTACCCACATATGGTCATTTGTAGCTAACTGTCAAAACAATAATACCGTTCGATATAGAATTCACGGATTAGTGAAATGGAATTAAGTAGATTGTATAGGCCGAATGAGTACAAAACATTTTTTTTGTACCATAATTGGCAACTTTAATTAAAAACAAAAAAGTTGTGGAATAAACTTACACAACTTTTGATACTTTTTTAGGGTTCAGTACCCAAAGGGTAAAGCGGCCCTATTACTAAGACTTCCCTGTTTGTCTGTCTGTCATGAACCGTGATAGTTCGACAGTTGAAATTTTCACAGATGATGTATTTCTGTGACCGCTATAACAACAAATGCTAAAAAACAAAAATAAAAAATTTAGGGGGCGGAACCCTTCGTGCGCGAGTCCGACTCGCACTTAGCCGAGTTTTATTTTCTAAACGAATGAATTAGGCTAAAAAAGTGGGTTTTTGGCAATTTGTAGCCCAATCCTTGTGATTTTTTTAATTCTAAACTTATCAGATGTCGTACAAATCTATTGTTTACATTTAGAAATAATGAAATGAAATAATGAAATTTATTCAGCACTTGGGCTTGTACTTGTCAAGCTCATAATGCAGTACATAAACATAGTCGAATACAGTATAAAAATTACAAAAAAATTAATTAGTCCGTCCGTGCGGTCTGTTTTCTCAGATATATTTCTTAAATCTTAAAATAAATAACAAGTTACTAATCTATTATTTTGAAATTTAGTTGTACCATATTAAATTTAAAGAATTGAAGGCAATGAGCATTTGGCCAGCGCAGAAGGCTCTTAACCAATAGCTTAAATTGAAAAATACTAATACCTGCCACCCTTTTGGGGTCCGGGCCACAACTCAGGGGGCCGCTGAAACAAAAGAACAGAATTCTAAGAGAGGATGTGATCAGTTGCACGGGATCACCGATGACGCGTTAAGGGGCTAAAGCGACCCTCTTCGCTGAGGAACCTACCCTAGCTAACCTGCGGGTTTTTCTAGCTACCTAGGTGGACGATCTGGAGAAGAAAGCCACAAAGAAACTCCGAACTTGCTTTTTTCGTCTTCTTTTTATTGATTTTTTTTATATCTTGTATTTTCTTACATTGTGATGGGTGTTATGTAGAATTAATGTTGCCGATTTTGGTAGTTAAAGAAACATGTGTTTTGCATGTATAGCCTATCGAATGCCCGTAACCGTGTAAAGTGATCAAAGTTGTTCGACGCGCCCAGTTGGTTTCCGACATGACTTAACTATTTTTGTCTGATGACTACAGTCTTCTTATTGTTTATCATATGGCGTTACCCAATTACCCAATGGTTACCATGGTGTCATGTCAACCATGGTTGTTCAAGCCACCCAGTAGGCTTCCAACTTGGCTTAACGACTATGGTCTAACTACAACAGCCGTGGCCTATACCTCGTGCTCTCGGAAGTCGGAGACGCTCAGAAATTAAATTCGACGGTCACCCATCTATAGATTCACTTGATAGGAGCTTTTCCTCCGTTGATAACTTACGTACCGGTGAGTGCAATTAGCTATAATAGCCTCACAGTTTAAAGTGCCCTCCAAAATACGGAGACGCTCAAAAATTAAACCACATTATAAGAATAATATCCTGGGACATTATTCACACACGGCTATCTGAACTCAAACTAAGCAGATCTTCTACTACGTATACTACTTTTCATTTGTAAACACATTGTCACTGAGGTCTACCTTAGCGTCTTAATTAAATGAGAAGGCAAATCTCCGAGCACATAATTTATTAATACATAAATGCCACAGCTATAAACGCCGGTAGGGGCAATAAGGTGGATTCGTAACCGGACCCGATTCTGGTAATTGTTCCCTGGTAATACACTCCCCTGGCTGCGTGCCGTCGGCGATGGTCTGGCGCTCAAAATCCTCGCTACCGACGAAGGTGGGGTAGCCGCGTGGCCGCTGTGGTAGACGGGATGCACCAGGTCAATCCTTGGAAGTCCCCAATGGAAAGGATCGGCGAGCGAGGTAAAGTCCAACGTGGACTTTGCACCCTGGAATGTGCATGTAGCGAGGCATTAGGGCCAGCTCAGTAGTGTGAGCACCCACGGCAGCAGCGCGAGAGAAAGCATAGCTGTGCAGCCGCGGATGTTCACAATCAGAAACGGAGATGACAATTAGAAAGAAGAATAGAAAGTATGGTGAAGTATGTAGAAATATGGAATACGAATAGTTAAAATACTTCATTACAATGCGTGGGTGAGAATGAATATGATAACATGAATATGTGGTGCCAACTATTATCTAAATTACAAACATACAAAATGGCGTGAGGATGATTTGCACTTTATAAACCCAAGCGAGCAAATTATAGTTTAAAATTTTATTTTAAATATATGTAACATAATATATACATGTCGGAGATTCTGACGGATTTAACTCCGAAACATTGTCGGTGTCCGCCATCATGCACGTGGTGAAAAGAATCAGTGCTCACACGCGGCGTGGTCGAGCTCTGTTTGCCAACTGTGTCGTGTCGCTAACACACTAATGTCACTCAGACAACCGACAGACGTCAAACGTCACATGTGACAGTTCACAGACAACCCCGACTCGAACCACTGACTCAGTGAGTAGTGCCTTCCAAACGCTAATAGATGGCGTTACTAGTACGTAAACAGTCCTTTAACTTAATTTCTCCGACACGGCCATTCTGACAACCAACGCGCTCTCGCGTTGTTACTCGCTGACATAATCAACATGCATTACAGCTCTTCAGTTTGGCAAGGACACAAAGCGTTACAAGCGGCTTTCAGTGTTACACAAAGCAAAGCGTAAAGGCTTACCTCTCCCTTTCAGCATAAAATGCAACGCACAGCAAAGCGTTGAAGCTTTCAGCATAAATTGCAACACACAGCAAAGCGTTGAAGCTTTCAGCATAAACTGCAATACACAGCAAAGCGTTGAAGCTTTCAGCATAAACTGCAATACACAGCAAAGCGTTGAAGCTTTCAGCATAAACTTCAATACACAGCAAAGCGTTGAAGCTTTCAGCATAAACTGCAACCCACAGCAAAGCGTTACAGCTTTCAGCAAAAGTTCAATTACTCGGCAAAGCGTTACAGCTTTCAGCATTGCTCAGAGGCAGCATTTAAAAAAACGCTGCAAAACGTTGCAGCTTTCAGCATCAACCTTGGGTCACGACTAATGAGCCCAACCTTACTGCAAAGCGTGATGGCTTTCAGCAGGACATCAGGACAAAGTGATAAGGCTTTCAATCCACCCTTCAATAAAGCGTAGTAGCTTTCAGTTTAAATAAAACATTTTATCAATCAGCAATGAACATAAGTCTTTTTATCAACACAGGTTTACGTTCAACAAAACAATGTAATTATCGTTTCAACTCAAACAATGATCATGATTCAATACAGTAATTCAATCCAAATTACTAATTACACCAAATTAGAATACCAAATTAATCAATACAATTTGTTCCATAATTAAATAAAACTATTCAATTATGGGTTCTACAGGATCAAGACATTCTGACGATTCAGGTAAACTAGCTGGATATTTACGTAGTCGTTCATGGCACACATATTGGGCACGTCCCCCAGATACTGGTTCCACCATATAACGCTCATTGGAACACACTTTAGCTACCCTGTAAGGGGCTTTTCTCTATACTCTTACTTACAGTACAATTCAAAACGAGTTTTACTTTGTCTAAGACAGACTTCCAGGATTTATTTTTATAATTTGCGGCCACTGTAAAACAATTTGTCAAGGTGGACATCATTCACTCCACCTGCATCATTAGCTCGGCTAACACCACTAGCAATCTCGTGGAACTCAATGGTCCAACCTCGGCATAAATCCTGAAAGTCTTGACCAGTAAAAGATGTACCTTGACCAGAGATAATTCGTTTGGGGTTCTAAATATGTGGACAAAGCTACGTAATGCCTCGCAAGCAGATCGTGATGTTAAATCTTTGACACACATTAATTGACAAAATTTCGTAAAAGCATCTACGATGACTATCACATACTCCTTAGAGGTCTTGCTACAAGTTCGAAAATGGTATTCTCCACCCTGGAACATTATAAGTAAGTGCGCAATGCAGCGTTACGAACTCAAATCACGAAGCTTGCGATAGTCAATTGTCACAAGCACGAAGCGCGAAGCTTTGAATACTCAATCGTCATAAGCACAAAGAGTGGAGCTTTCAATACTCAATCGTCACAAGCATAAAGCGCGGAGCTTTCAATGCTCAACCACCAGAAGCACAAAGCACGGAGCTTTCAATGCTCAACTGCTACAACCACAAAGCGCGGAGCTTTCAATGCTCAACTGCCACAAGCACAAAGCGCGGAGCTGCTTTCAATGCTCAACTTTCAATGCTTAACTGCTACAAGCACAAAGCGCGTAGCTTTCAATGCTCAACTGCTACAAGCACAAAGGGCGGAGCTTTCAATGCTCAAGTTTCAGGAACTCTAAGTAGGGTATTTCCCTTGTCACACAATTTATTTCAAATCAACCAGCTTTATTACTCATAATGTAACACATAAATGTGTCTTACAATGAACTCCAATAATCATTTTAAACGTTAGAATTTAACTCAACCATCGGCATTAACTACACTGTTATTTCTGACTACAGCTGTCAAATTCAAGTTTTTCGTAACATACGTAGGTACTTAACGCGTCCACCAGCTATTGGCTGTTCCTTGTATCTATCATTGTCATAGACGTCTATTATCTTACAAGGATTTGAAAACCTTTCAGTTCATTTGTTTACTATTAGAATAGAATAGAATACTCTTTATTGTACACACTCAAACAGGATAATTACATAGAAGACAAAATAAATAACACGAATTGTTAGGGTTCTTTCCGACAAAAACAACGTCTCTTATTTTAAATGGACGAATTTTAACTTTGGTATTGCCATAACATACCTTATCAGCATGAGCTAGCTAGTCCATCCTGCATTTTGCTTCACATCTAAGTTCGTAGAGGTTAACCTTACCATATTTTTGGACAAGGGCATTAATTTTGGAGAAGAACTTTTATTACAACCCATCAACAATTGAAGCGGACTTCTAACTGTACTTCTGACTATGGTACAATTTAGCGCGATTTGGATTTCACCTGAAGCTGTCTTCCAGAACCTACGCTCGTGGTTCTCGGTTATAGTGAAGCAATTCATTAGAATAGTTAGGGAAGCTACGCTACATCCCCCCATCACAAATAACGCAGTGTTTCAAGTCCAAAGTCTTTCACGTGGTCGCTCACTATTGGTCTCACAAGAAGGCTCAAGGTCACCCAAAGAGCAACGGAGAGGGCCGCGCTCGGAGCATCCCCGCGCGACCGAACAAAAACGTCGCAATCCGCAGGCGAAATAAAGCAGCCGACATAAAAATTGGGTCACAAATCAGTAAGTTAGTATTTTGAGTTCAATATACCTTGTAAGTACAACATTTGTATGCCATGTACAATATGGCAAATGTGTGAAACTAAAATGATGTAAACAATAACACTTGTATTCACCACATTTATAAAATAAAGATATTATGATTATAATTATAACCAAAGAATTGCCAAACCGAAACGGCAGCGGGCGGGGCACACAGCTCCCAACACCGACGGCCGCTGGTTCAGACAGGCACCCGACCGGGGACCACGCACCGGAAGACGCAGCGCGGGCAGGCCCCCACAAGGAGGGCCGACCACTGCGGAGATTCCCGGGGGAGGCCTCCGTCCAGTAGACGTCTTTCGGCTAACATAATGATGATGAATTATTACTTGAACAGACACGAATCTCTCCACTTGTCAGTAATTGAGAAACATCTTTACAGTCGATCAAATCAATACGCCATAGCTTGTACAAGTGTCAAGATTCTGTAATAAACAAACTTCAGCATGGACCTTGCGAGTGATGCGGATGACTTTGTTACTAATAGTCAAGCTCAATCCCGGTTAAGTAAAAACATCTCTACCTATCAAAACATCATGAGGCAAAATATGTGAATCTACAATTACAAAAGTCACTTCTCACACACGAGTACTTTGTTGACCTTGACAGGCAGATAAGTAATGGAATCAGGCGTTACTTTGCAGAAATCCATAACAATCAAAATACAAAATCAATATGTAGTGTTAATTCCGCTAATTGTCACCAGTACGATACCCAACACGTGTTTCAGTCCTCCACGGACCATTCTCAAGGGCTGCTAACTGGTCGAGTGCTCAAAGGAGACTCCTATTTTTATTGACAGGCAGACTAATACGGGAAAAAGAAAATGTAATGTTCGACCCAATACCTGTCAGGCGCGTGGATATAAAATCTCAAGTACCTGTATGGTTATCAACAAATCATTTACGAATTAGGGAACAATCTGTCTGTTACCAACCACTGTCCACAAGAGCGTGCATGTGACCTTACTTGCCCCTACATCCATAGACTTCAAAATAAACCGTTCTAACTATTTAACCTTCAAAACGCGCATATTGTCACCATAAAAATTAAATATAACAAACGTTGGGCGTATTTTCAACATCTAAAAGCATAAACCACACAAAACAACACGTGTTATGAATTTCACATATATCAAAAATTCTTCAGTGCAGCATTAGGTCATCAAGTGCCTTTTAAACAATATAATAAAAGTACTTACATGTTTCTTCTCATAAAATAAAGATTCACCACTCACACTCGACACGAGGCACTTTTACTTTAGAGGTTACTTTAAATTTACTCATAAAAACTTCTTCCACGTTCACTGATGCACTAAAAACTATTTTTCAACGATAAACACGAACTGGCCGAGAGACTCCGCTTATCGCGAGTAACCACATCGAAACACGAAATCAGTAGGCGTGTTTTAAACAAGTCTGAACATACCTAAGTATCCGAGATACCTGCGATAACAACTTCGATTTTGTTACCTTCCAAGCAGGCTTCAACCAGTTAATCAAGGCAAGCTTGTAAGTCGAGAACTCCACGTATGTAAGTTCTCGCACGGTCACTGCACCATACGGCACCATATCTTGAAAAAGGTCATCAATCTCTCGGTCGCCGCAAACTGTCTTGATACACGCTCCTTTGCTTCGTCTAACGTTTTGCACAACGGGTACGACTTCGAAGTCCATTTGCGAGCTCGACATCGAAGATGTGTCAATGTAACGTATTGAGTTTCGTAATCGGTTCACGTGTTTGCGATACAGCCGTAAATTCACAATCAGCGGGGTTGTATTTTCATCGTAATTTTTCAAATTTCAAACACTATTTTCGCTACGTGGTGGAACCGAATCACGAAAATATTCTTGATTTTGAGTAGCAGGCATTGCGGTAGACACGTAGGATGATTTTGGAATCGATCCCACCGCTGCTGTCGGAGATTCTGACGAATTTAACTCCGACACATTGTCGGTGTCCGCCATCATGCACGTGGTGAAAAGAATCAGTGCGCACACGCGGCGCGGTCGAGCTCTGTTTGCCAACTGTGTCGTGTCGCTAACACACTAATGTCACTCAGACAACCGACAGAGGTCAAACGTCACATGCGACAGTGCAACCCCGACTCGAACCACTGACTCAGTGAGTAGTGCCTTCCAAACGCTAATAGATGGCGTTACTAGTACGTAAACAGTCCTTTAACTTAATTTCTCCGACATACATAATCTACACCCAGACTCCAGTCAAACAGACATGTTCAAGCGCACAAATATCTCTTCTGGATGGAAATCGAACCCACCTACGGCGTGAAAGGCACTATTATATTTACCTCTGAAATGCACAATGCTGCTTAATCTAGTCACTATACAATGTCAATACAATAGATTTTTCGTTAAATACATGTGGACTTTTCGTTTCAATTTTATCTACCTTACTTCTTACACAGAGTGTAACATAAATAGTAGACGTAACTGAAGAAGCGAAATTTTAATAATATTAGTGTTTATTGTTTACACATAGGCTATAATTTATAAAGTTTAACGCGGGTAAAACCGCGGGGCACAGCTAGTTGAACAATAAATTGTTGGAGTTTCCCTGCGGGCTCTAATCAGAAATGTTGAGATCCGCAGGCGAACCAAAGTAACCGACATATTGCCCGAATAATTGCCAAGCTAAACTGACAGTGAGCAGGGCACATACATAGCTCGTAGATTTAAGATGCTTAGTTTAAGATGCTTGAACTTGGATCGACACGCTGCCACGTGTCTAGATTAGCTGTTTAGTTCTAATTATGTTTTCTCTTTGTTGTGTTTTAGTTTTAACATAGATTAAAGAATATTTAAGTATATAGTATAATTAAAATTGTGATATATACCTTTAATATTATATGAACGAGCGCGTCTCGCCAACAAACTTTGTCGCTTGGCGAGGAACAATTTAATTGTAAAAATGTAATTTTCTTTTATGAATAAACGATTTAAAAAATAATAATAATAAAAGAGCAGATTGTCGCTGGAGCAGAAAGATTCTCAAGTGGTGACCATGAACCGGAAGACGCAGCGTGGACAGGCCCCCTACAAGACAGACTGATGATCTTGTGAGGGTCGCTGGATGTGGATGGCGCAAGACCGGCAAATGTCGAGATCTTTGGGGGAGGCCTTTGTCCAGCAGTGGGCATCCTTCGGCTGGTAAGATGATTGAACAACGAAGCAAAATGCACAAAAAAGATTTACGTGCTTCCCATACATGAATAACGATCAGCTGATTATTTTTTATTTAATTTAAATTTATTTTACTAATTAGACGGTATAAAATCCCTTACTTTGTTTTTGTCATGAGATTGCGATCTTCGATTTAAGTTATGTTTTATAAGCCAGGTAAATAACGCGGGTTAACAGCTGGTGAGTGATCACTCGCAAAACCAAACGTGACTTACCAGCCTTTAGCATTGGTTCTGATTAATTACTGTTCTTGGTAATGTGTGTGTCTTCAGCTTCCTCATTGTTATAATAAAAATTCTAAATATACCATATTATTTTAAAACATAATTGGAGTAATAAAACGTCATAAAATTGGAGCAAACGTGTCCCTAACTGACACATACCGTTGAGGCGAACCAGAGATGTTTAGCGTTTTAGACTCTAGTCAAAAATTTTGCTCATAATTGCAGCAATGAGAGCAAAAAAACTAAATATCACACTCAAATATTGTTGAAGCTAAATCTGATCTAATAAAGCTGATCATTAAAACCATGTGCCAGCTGGACACCCGGGTCCCTGGCTTATACATGTGTATCTTCGTAATTATTTAAGCTACGATTATGTACTATACCTCAAAATTCTCTGATTCTAGAGCTGGGTGCAGTTTCACAAATTATGCCGCTTCTTGGATGTACAGCCAGCATATCAAGCTACCCCAATCTGTCAAATTTCTCCAATTGAAAGTGGACCTTATGCTTATGGGATAAAGTTGAAAATCTATAAAAGAAATTTGACAGATTGGGGTTGCTGGATGTGTTGGCGTATGTTCATATAGGGCAGTAGTTCGAATAAAGGTTTGCACGACTCCCATGGTGGTATAACAGCGATAGCACTCACACATTTTGTTGTTCTTGCGCTTTGTGTACCATTCTAGCATTCCGCCATAAAATTAGACCATAATTCAGGACAGAGGCCACGTAGCCGTGATACGCTGCTAACATAGTTTTTGTCAATTGATTGTAGGTGTAGAGACTTCTTTAAAAAGAAACAGATAGTTTAAGGTCACCATGTAGGTATAGGTATTATTATTCAAATTAGTCAATTCTGGTTAGACATAGGCGCGTTTTATGATTGTTACTTTCTAGATCCATTATCAACCAGCAGTCCCTTCTTTTGCACAAGGAGCTAAACTTTCCTGTTTTTGTCTGTATGGTCCGGCTATTGATTTATTTATTTAAAGGTGCACCAATAGCTTCTGTATATAACACATCAAATAACGGTTGGTCTTATATAGTTGCCAATAACAAGTGAACCAATACTCACAAATAGAAGTGATAACTTAAGCTAAAAACGATAATTTATACCGTACTAGTTTCTACCCGCGGCTCCACCCCCGTACAGCGGCAAAATAAATACGCGATCAAAGCAGCAAGTGGAAGCTAGTGTTATATGTAATCACACTAATATTATAAAGGCGAAAGTTTGTAAGTGTGTGAGTTTGTTACTTCTTCACGTCCAAACGGCTGGAGCGATTTTAATAAAATTTGGTATGGAGTTAGCTGGCACCCTGGATTAACACATAGGTTATAAGGTTAAACGCAAGTAAAACCACGGGGCACAGCTAGTTACATATAAACTACGCTAGCTGATCTTTTCAAGTTATTACCTAATGTGATCCTGACTTACCTAATTACAGCTACAATATCCAATTTAAACGCATAGCTTACCATTATGCAAGAACATGTGTGTGCGCAATTACTAGGCACTCTCTATTCCTCACTCTTGTAATCAGATGGAACGGCTAGCTGACAGGACCGGAGACAGAACATTACCTAGTCCGGGATGTGAATCCAAGACTTATTTATCTGCGTATAAACACGCTACCGCTAGCCCTTCGCGACCATCTAAAATATTACACTATTAGTTTAAATCACTATCACAATTCATTATTTTACGACATCTATAAATAATATTTTTTTGCAGCCAGTACTCTATAATGTTGGTCTACGGTTGCGCGAGCGCATCTCAGGTAGCCTGATTTACTGCTGTCTTAATGAAACCTGTTATATAACTGGAATTATTTATTATTTTGTCCTAAGAACCAGTCTGTTGACTTCTGTCTAAGACAATAATTAACTTTCTATGACTGCAGTTACTGGTACGGTCAGTAGCAAGTTGGTGAGAAGAATATTATGCTTACTATTACTTAACTATAGTACAATATATAATAAGACTGGCTCGTTGGTCTAGCGGTAGCGTGTTCAACCGCAGATACAGGGTTCAAATCCCGGGTCGGGTCAAAAAGTGATTTTAAGATTTTTCCGTAAAAAGAAATTTCTCAGTATCAGCCCTAAGTCTGGAAGTTGGCGGTATTACACCCCCGTGCCTCGGAGAGCACGTAAAGCCGTCGGTCCTGTACCTGAATTCTTTCCGGTCGTGTCGCTAGGCGCCCCATCGGATCATGAGAGTGATGGAATAGAAAGTGCCCCTGTGTTTGCGCACACACTTGTGCACTATAATATGTCCTGCGCAATTGGCTAGTCTCCATTAAGACTGGCCGCCGTGGCCGAAATTCGGTCGGGAGGACATCATTATGCTTAGTTCTTTTTTGCTTACACAGTACAGTGCTTACAGTAGCCTACAACTCTTAGAAATGTAAGTGATTTCTTAGTGAATTCCGAAAAGGGTCTCTATTTTGTTTCAAATTTTTTTCTGAGGATTATAACTCCACGTGTGGCGCAGCGGCTAAGACAGTCCCCTCACCGCTTCGTGTCCCGGGTTCGATTCCCGCGCCGGAAAACTATTTGTGTGACCTATAAATATTTGTTAGGAGTCTGGATGTAATTTGTGTCCGTCTATCATATGTTTGTAAAGTACCCCGCGACACAGGGATAAGCTTCCTACTGCAGGCGTAGTCTTTCTAAAAAAAATGTTTAAATCTATTTTTGTAGACTTCGTACTTTTTTGTCTATAAGTTTATTATAAAATAAAAATAATAAATAATAATAAAGGTTTTTATTCACGTAGACTTTAAAAAAGCGCTTGTAAATAGTCACAACATATTCGTAGTAATATATAATTAATTTATAATTATTTCTAGGGCCATATAGATATTTAGGTACACGGATTGTAGGAAATAATTTACAATAAGATTTATTTTATAACAGTAACGATATTTAACTAACTTAAATTAGGTTATTGTCAAGGATCATGTGTAGGTTTGTTTATCAAAATTTTAAATTTTAGCTATATTTTTACTACATATTGTCGAATGGTTCTGTCTATATTAAGGTACAAATTAATTCATAGGACAATAATGGCGAGCGTATGATCATACCATTTATTTTCTTTTCCTTATATAATAGGTTGGCAAACGAGCAAGTGGGCCACCTGATGGTAAGTGATCACCGCTGCCCATGGAATTTTGTGAACGATTTTCTTTCTGCGGACTTAAAACTATACTCTCGTTGTACTTAAGAAACGTGTTGTGTCTCCACGAGAATGCTGCTACTGTGGTATACCATATATTTATAATGATGTGCTACACCATGCCACTTATGGGAGCTATATTAGCTGATAACTTTATTGGAAGATACAGAGTGATATTATACTTTTCAATAATATACCTGATCGGGTATTAAATTGGGTATAACAACCAAAATTGTTATACCAACACCTTTACTATCATTTAGTAAATTAAACTACGAACTAAGTAACCGCGCCGGAGAGCACCTCGTTTGGGGTTCGCACTTCGACTCTGGATGGTTACTATAGTGTAGATGTATGAGAGGATAGGGAATGATTTTTGCAACTGTTGCTTTACGTTTAAACGTGAAAACTCAGGCGTCACGTCCGCTTAAAGATGGGAGAGGCCATTTCATCGATACAAATGTTAACAAAGGTTTATTGAAGACGCTGAGGATCTCGGGTAACAAATGATTTTGTTACACATTTTTAAAAATTGAAAAGAAATTTAGACGGTAGCCCTTCCTGGACAGCGTAACTAATCGTAAGTCAAGTGGTCAATTTGTCCACCGAGGCAACCATTTCCCATTCGATAACTGGCCGAAGAAGCGATACAGCACCGAACGATTAAATAATAAATAAAATAAAATAAAAAAGGTTTTTATTCACGTAGACATTAAAAAAGCGCTTGTAAATAGTCAGAACGTGTTTGTAGTAATATAGTTGTATACATTATTATTTCTAGTAACATAGATATTTAGTTACACATTGTATGAAAACATTTATAAAATTTATTTTATTATAGCATTGATATTTAGCTAGCTCGTATCAAGTTATTGTCAAGAGATTATGTTTAATTATCTAATCCATACAAACGTGGCAATGCTGCCAGCCTTCTGGGCACGATACCCTTTGATGCCGATGCGGAGCGCTTAATGGATTGCCTTTAGTTAGTTTATTTTAGTTTAGTTTATAGCGTTATAGTTAAAATTTATTATTAAATAAATTTCTTCTTATTAGTAATAATTGAATTTAATGTAATTATTGTGATATAAATAAATAATTATAATAAATTTTTATATTATCTAATTTAAGTCTAATATTTTACTACATATTGTCAATGGTTCTGTCTATATTAAGGTATTATTATTATGACGGACCTTGTGTTAATAACGACGGTCGCGCTTTAATGCTACCCTTTGATTTGTCGAATTCTCGAGGTAGTCCGGTTTTGGCACTTCGCCGGACGCTGCCACGGAACGCTTACTACGTTACGCTCGCTCGCCCCCCGTTGTTGAAGTCTAGTTCTAACCTAACCTACTTTTCTACCAGCAATTCGTTTTTGGAGGTGTAAACGCTTAATCTAATCTCATTATGCCAGCCGAATGACGTCCACTGCTAGACAAAAGTCTCCCCAAAAGATTTCCTCAATGATGGACAATCATTTGAATATATACAACATGTAACGTAATTAACGCACTTCCTGAAAATAGTTTATTCAGAATCGTTTACTGAATCGATTTCTATCATTGTTAATATAGGTAATTTTTTATTTCAAAATAATTAAAACTACGAAAATTATTGTTATACATATTAACCCTGTACAACCAAAACAAATTGAAATGGACCGTAAGTCAAAGTAATAAGACTTTTAAAATCGCAGTTTTATTTGTATTCCTACAAATCCATCATTCAATGCAAAATAAAGAAAAATAAACCGTTAAGACGGTCACCGTAGCCTAGTTGGTAGTGCTCCTGCCTACGAAGCTGGTGGTCCTGGGTTCGAATCCCGGTAAGTGCAAATATTTGTGTGATGAGCACGAATATTTGTTTCTGAGTCATGGATGTTTTCTATGTATATATGTATTTATCTATCTATATAAGTATGTATATCGTCGCCTGGTACCCATAGTACCTACAAGCTTTGCTTAGTTTGGGGCTAGGATGATCTGTGTGACATTGTCCCCAGATATTATTATATATATATATTATAAACTTTATTCCAAGAAACTAATTTAGTATTTAAAAATGCATATACGTCATGTTAAATTATAAATTTAGTGTATGTATTATGATTACAATATAATATTCTAATTGGGGTGTTTGAGGGTGTGCGTTATTTACGTTACATGTTGTATATACACCATAATCGCCACGCTTTGCAGAGGGGTTGGCTATCGCAGTAGGATGGTCATAGTACACAGTAATCTAATCTACTCAACCTAAAATAACTCAACATATACCAGTGGTTAGTTCAACCAATCGTTTAGGAATGTAACGTTTCTTCGAATGGGAAGATGCTCTTTCGGTCTGCAGTTAATCGACCAGTTGAATTTCGATATCCAGTACCGGACTGACTGAAAAATGTGGTAGTGTCGTAACCTTTTATGAACTTAACTAATAGACAACAAGTTGACACACAAAACTTTCTAGTGTGCACTTGAGCATGTTTAACAAAAATCTAAACAATTATTCACCACCTTATCGCCTCTAAAAAATTCCTAATTTGGAATACAAGCATATTTTTTACCCGAATACTGACCATAGCCAGTACACCTGTCCCAAACCAAATTCTATTGTAATCGGGGGCCCATCTAAATTGGTTGAACTTTAATTATGTTATTAAAAGGAAAAAAATGTGTTTTCTATAGTTTCGTCGGCAGGTCGTTACGGACGCCATTAAGGTTCCGTATCTAAATATCTTAAGAAATCTATCGTATGTAAGGTAAAGACAGTAATTAATATCTTTGAAAAAATTCGAAGTAAAAATTCGTGGCATTCGCAAGAGCTTGTGGATGGGTTCAGAAGAACTTTATAGAGTTGCTGATACCCAAACATTGCCAATATTTCTATGGGGATATGTAGGTAAAATAAGTAAATAAATAAAAAGTTTTTAATTCAAACAATTGGTAATATAGGTATACATAAACAATAGTTTAGTACGAATATTACATTTAAAAACTAAAATTAGAACTATGACGGTTACTTCATTTTATGTTTATATTAAACTAATGTAATAATTATAAAATCTTATTGTATTTTTTTCATAGGTACCTATAGTCTGTGTAAATTAAAACTACGCAAAAAATTAAAATATACTAAAAACTAATTAATAGCCATTGAACCAAATAAGTGCCAGTTATTTAGAAGATAATAGTTAATCAGTGATCGAGTGTCATAAATAGACACTTAGTCAATTAATTATTTTAAACTAGCTGTGCCCCGCGGTTTTACCCGCGTTATCTTTATAAATTATCACTGCTCCTCCCCCATAGATGATAGCGTGATAATATGTAGCCTATATGTTGAACCGACCTAGTTAATATTCATGCAAAATTTGAAGTAAATCCATGCAGTACTTTTTGAGTTTAGCCCGGACATACATACAGACAAACAGACACACAGACAAAATTTCTAAAAACTATATTTTTGGCTTCGATATCGATTGTAGATCACGCCCCAAGTATCCTTTTTAAAAAATGTTCAATGTACAGTTTTGACTTTCCTACGATTTTATTATATGTATAGATGAGGTGTTGGTATTATTTTTCTGGATGTTACTTTCTTCTTTTTCGTGTTTTGTAACTGTGATATCGTGTCTGCAAGATTAACAGCGTGTCAGCTAGCGCATACACTTGTGGACTATTGTATGTCCCACACAAATGGCTAGTCTCTATTGAGACTGCACACCATGGCCAAAATTTGACCTGGATCACCATATAAAAACAAACATAGAATTAGATATGTGATGAAAATTATGATGATGATCCCGGCCGATTTCGGCTAAGGCGACCGCTTTTTCTCCTACTGTAGCCGACGTTCGTGTGCTCGCATGTGACTTATGTAGCCAATTTTATTAGAAAAAATCCTCGCACATTGCGGATATGTCAACCACCTTTGTAATAATTGTTATTAATCGCCGCAGGTGGTCTGGTTTTCAATTCAACGCGCTTGGCATCCATCTCAGCGCGCCTTATAGACTCGAAGCAATCGACTTTGCCTTGATATTTGATTGGAAGTGTTGGTATTATCAGCTCCAATAAAATCCTGCTACACATTGTTCTCCGTACCCTCAATCCCAATGTCGTGTCCGTAATGATCATTTTTGACCAGATCGCATCTACAGCGGTGTTTATTTATTAAACGTTTTCACATAACTCCTTACCTTTATTAAAGAAGCAATATATTAATGAAACAATTATTCAGCCTTATCTCGCCGGCATCGGGGAGTCGAAAACTCCTTTATGAGCCGAAGTTTCTGTTGTGGTTGGTATAACTACTGGTATTACCTTTTAAACATGAGTAACTAGGGTATTTATTTCAATTATATATGCACGGTCACTGATATTAATTCAGAATGCTTTAAGATACTGGACTGCAAGCCACTTCTTGATTTAAAGGTTGATTCGATCGGGAGTGACCTTTAATCACACTAATATTATAAAGCTGAAAGTTTGTGTGTGTGTGACTATGTGAGTGTGTATGTTTGTTACTTCTTCACGTCTAAATGGCTGGAGCGATTTTAATAAAATTTGGTATGGAGTTAGCTGACACCCTGGATTAACACATAGGCTATAATTTATAAAGTTTATGCGGGTAAAACCGCGGGGCACAGTATTTAATAAATTAATAAAGAGTATCTTGGGACGACTAACATACAGCAATCTGGTCTAAAACTAGACAATATATACTATGGCAACCAGACAACTGTTAAACATACTTATTTATTTCTAAATACATACATATCACACTAATATTATAAAGGCGAAAGTTTGTGAGTGTGTATGTTTGTTACTTCTTCACGTTTGAATGGCTGAAGCGATTTTAATATCACACTAACATTATAAAGGCGAAAGTTTTTGAGTGTGTATGTTTGTAACTTCTTCACATCTGAACGGCTGAAGCGATTGTAATAAAATTAAGTATGGAGTTAGCTGAAATTTTGGATTAACACATAGGCTATAATTTATAAAGTTTAACGCGGGTAAATTACACCCAGACACAGAACAAACAATCGTGTTCATCACATAACCATTTCTGGCCCTGAAAGAATAAAAGGGCCACCCCATACCATCTCATGGGTTTCGTAAAAGGCGAATAAGGGATACACCAGATAGTCGGACGGTAGCGCCTCCTGTGAACTGACTACCACCTAACTGATGCTGCCAACTCGCATGGTTACGACATCAAAGACAAAATACAAAATGTTTGAATCGTGTAAAAGCCGTAACCGTTAGGTTATGTTACTATATTTTTCTACAGTGACAGAAAAAGAATGAAAGTAAAGTAAATGAAGTGGAAATGATGAGCTCTAAGAAGTACGTGTGCTGTGACTTTGAGAGACAGAATAAGAAATACTGTTATAAGAGAACTTTGTGGTGTGAAAGAGGATATAGTCACAAAGATTGAAAAAGGTATGCTAAGATGGTTTAGGCATTTAGAAAGGATGAATAAATAAAAAAAAAACTTGTGTGTACCTACTTATGTACACGCGTTAGAAGTTATACTTCTTAATATACAACTTGAACATAGTTATAAATTTTCATACCACCTAGAACTAACTCCATGCTGTAATTTTTACAGTATGACAGTGAATTTTTACGATGCGCGCGCATCGTAAAAATTCACTGTCATACCACCTAGAACTAACTTCATGCTGTTAAATTTTTTGGTGTCGGTGTGCGCGCGCATCGTAAAAATTCACTCTCATCATTTTTCTCCATCGCGCCAAAAGAAGTATAACTTCAATAACACGTACAGTTTTGTCCCATACATTGAGCACCAGAGTTTTAGTTCTTAATAGTTTCCCCGAGAGGCACTGGTGCTCAATGTATGGGAGGATACTGTACGTGTGATCGAGTAAGTAAACTGCAGGAACTCGTGCTAGAGGCACTTGTCAAAAGTACCCTAAACCGGTGAGCATGTATGAAGAATATAATGACAGTAAATGAGGCGAAAGAGGTGTGCAAGGATCGTGACAAATGGAAGTCCGTTGTCTCTGCTTATCCCTCTGGGAAACAGGCGTGAGACTATCTATGTATGTATTTTTTTTTCTACGTTATACTATATTGAACACCCTGTGTAAATCAAAGCTGTAACAATCCTTTGCCTGTTCCGCGACATAAAACAGATGTCTACCTCTTATTCATTGCTGTCGGCTCCCCAAAGTTTGCGAGCGTGTTTTGACACTTGTTCTGATCAAAACTGTCAATCTTCGCGCTGGTCGACGGCTAAAAGATGCCGCTTCCAGTTATTACGATATTTGCATCTGATATTTACGGAGATTAAAAGATTTGAATACCGATGTATGCCAACTTTCGAGTATTTGGTAAGAGCCTGCCTGCAAATTGACTTGAGTTTATAAATCAGATTTATATATATAGGTCACAGTGGCTGACAGATGCGCCATTTCTAAGGTTATCTCATTGCTCAAAAAGGCAGACATTTTTTACCTAAATAAAAGAACGCAAATCCTCCTTACTGGTTATCTAAAGATCACAAACACATTTAGAATAAAATAATCTGTCAATATCGATTTTAAACATAAAAGTAACAATTGAGCGCGCGCGTTTGAAATAAAACCGGCCAAGTGCGAGTCGGACTCGCCCTTGAAGGGTTCCGTTTCAGCAAGTATTTCAGTTGCTTAAATGTAAGATAAATTTCGGTTTACGGTTTATGACTCACGCCTTTTTCACAGAGGGATAGGCAGCGACAACGGATTTCCATTTGTTACGATCTTTTGCCTCATTTACTGTCATTATATTCTTCTTTCTTGACACGGACATTAAAAGACCTGATATTAAAAGAAAAGAATTGTTTGGTATGGGCAAAATAAAACCCGGGAAAAGTAGTGGCCAGACGACTGTCTTAACCACTACGCTCCACTTACAGTCAACCCTTGATCATCATGTCAGCCAAAGTAAGTTCACTGCTGGGTTAAAGCCTCCCCGAAGAATGGGGGGATATGCCGTAATCGCCACGCTTGGTAGACCGGTTGGCGATCGCAGTTTGATGGTCATAATTCACAGAAAACTGCTGCTGCCCGTTCTCTGGTAGGTATTCCCTCGGACGATTTCTACGTCCCCAACAGAATTAGATGGGGTGATGATATTCTATGCCGTTACCACACGGCAACCCTTGATGCTCTCACATAACTCCAAACAGCCTATAAATATATTGGATATCTTAAAGCTTCAATCTACAGGGTGTTACCTGAAATGTATAGCGTTACACCGGAGACACATTGCAGTCGGTGTCGGGGTTGCTGTACTGTGAGTATCTAATACTGTGACCTCAGTGCAGAGGTGAAAAAGCCTATATCGATTACCAACAGAACAGCTTTGAAAATCCCGACACTGTAAGAGTTTACTTACACATACAGTTGACGCCAGGTCAGGACCTACGCAAGTCTTACAGGCAAATTTTTAAATTCATTACACGACTTCAAAATAAGGGATGTTATCAATTCTACTGAAGTTTTATTTTGTACCTATGTATGTTATTTTTACTGCCTCGTTAGTCTAGCGTTAGCGTGTTAAACCGCAGATAATGAGGTTCTGGGTTCAAATCCCGGGTCGGGCATAAAAGAAAAGAGTTTTGGGATTTATCTCTTAAGAAAATTTCTCAGTTCAGCCTGGGAATTGGTGGTGTTACACCCCCGCGCCTCGGAGAGCACGTAAAGTCGCCGGTGCTGTACCTAACCTCTTTCCGGTCGTGTCACTAGTCGTCCCATTAGATCATGAGTTGCGTGACACTTGTGCACTATAATATGTCCCGCGCAGATGACTAGTCTCCATTGGGACTGGCCGCCGTGGTCGAAATCGGCTAGGAGGACATTATTTATTACGTTATTTTAATTTCTTCTTTGTATGTGAACTGATTAGGATTTTATTTATTCGGTATCGAATACTATTGAAATGTAAATTTAGCTCAAGTGTGTTGTTATATTGTACCAAAGTTGAAGCTGAATATATGGTTATTAAACAGCAAGTAAATTATTTTTATAATCAGACTCAATAAGTGAAGTGAGTTGAATAGGTACACAACAACTCACATACTACAATTTGATCCCAAACTAGGCACAGCCAGTACTATGGAAACCAGACAACTGATAAACATACCTCTAAACTAGCTGTGTCCCTCGTCTTCACGCGCGTTAAGCTTTATAAATTATATGTAGGTTATGTGTTATTCGGACTCTTTGATTCGTTACTCTTTGACGCAAATACTATGAAACACACAATATGTGTACATATAGACATCCATACTCACAAACTTGGGCATCTATTCTATATACATATAATAAAATCGTAGGAAAGTCAAAACTGTACATTGAATATATTTTCAAAAGGATACCTGGGGCGTGATCTACAATCTATATCGAAGCCAAAAATATAGTTTTTAGAACTTTTGTCTGTTTGTCTGTATGTATGTCCGGGCTAAACTCAAAAAGTACTGCATGGATTTACTTCAAATTTTGCATGAATATTACAAAGAGGTCGGGTCACCATATATGCTACATATTATCACGCTATCACTTACGGGGGAGGAGCTGTGATAATTTATAAACTTTAACGCGGGGCACAGCTAGTTTGAAATATTAGTAGAATACACATAATGTAGCTATTATAGATAAATTACACCCAACCAACAAATAATCGTGCCCAACAAACAAAGACTTGTCCTGGCTCGGGATCAAACACACGACCTTTGTCTTAGCAGAAAGAGTTACTAACCACTAGCCCACCAGGCCAGTCAAACTTAAGATAAAAGAAAAATAAAATGCTGCGTGTGAACTTTTAGATTTATCAAACATATCTGTATATCCCTACCCCTCTTTTACTGACAAAGCGAGGTATTTTCTACTGCATGAAGCATTCAAGTTCTTTTATCCAAGTGCCACATACGGAAACCCGCTTAACAAAGCCAAACCAAATTAAGACGTTGGAACAAAAAGTGTGTGTCGTTGGTGGACGGCCACCGGCGTGCCGTATTCAAAACAAGTTGAGAAGATCTCTCCTAGGACATTCCCACATCTAGACTACTTTGGTGAGGTTTTCCATTGGATACGACGAGATCGATGAAAAGGCCCTTACGATATTCAATCCAAAGAACGCATTTTAGCATTTTAAGAGTAATATTATTACTATACTATACTACACTAATAGTATTGCTGTGTGTTAACGGTATATAATATCATCACTCCTTCTCATTGCGTAGAAATCACTAAATACATTCCAAAGACTTGTTAAGGATCACTATTTGAAAACTACATAGTTCACATAATGACACGTATTATTATTATGAACGTACATATAATTAGTAAGTAGGTATATAAAGTTTTAAGTATGGTACAAATAGTACCTTATAATATAGTACTTTGTACACTTGCAACTGCCCCATCTCTGTAACTCCTTTCTCCGTTCACTACCTAGGTTGCCTGGAAGAGATCACACTTTGTGATAAGGCCGCCAATTGTACTATATGTCTTATATATATATCTTCTTCTTCTATATATTGTCGCTTTGTATTATTTCTTAAGGTGTACAATAAAGAGTTTATCTATCTATCTAAATCGTCCGAGGGAATACCTACCAGAGAACGGGCAGCAGCGGTTTTCTAGCACTATGACCATCAAACTGCGATCACCAACCCGTCTTACGAGCGTGGCGGTTATGGCATATCCCCCCATTTTTTGGGGAGGCTTTTGACCATCATACTTTGACTGACATGATGAATATTATAAATGCGAAAGTTTGTGACTTGTGTTACTCTATAACGCAATAACTATCAAAGGTATTTGATTTTGATGAAACTCTGTAGTAATATCTATACATATAATAAAATCGTAGAAAAGTCAAAACTGTACATTGAATATTTTTTACAAAGGATACTTGTGGCGTGATCTACAATCGGCATCGAAGCCAAAAATATAGTTTTAAGAATTTTTGTCTGTGTGTCTGTTTGTTACATACAGACAAACAGACACACAGACAAAATTCTAAAAACTATATTTTACTGTACTGCATGGATTAACTTCAAATTTTGCATAAATATTACCAAGAGGTCGGGTCAATATATAGGTTACATATTATCACGCTATCGCCTACGGGGGAGGAGCTATGATAATTTATAAAATTTAACGCGGGTAAAACCGCGGGAGCACAGCTATAGCTTATATATCTGAACAAAACATAGGCTATAATTTAAAAAGCTTAATCCGGGCAAACCGCGGGGCACAGCTATTAAAAGATTGCATCAGTCAAGGGAATTCTAGCCTTAATGTATCATATCATAGGCGCTCAAACCCAGATGCTCTCATCGGTCCGTAGGTGAGAGGCGAGGTTAAGCAACTAGGTTCGGGGTTGTTTGCGCATAGATGGGTGACAGCCAAATTGGGTTAATTTCTGAGCGTCTCCTTCATTCACAGGGCATGGTTAGCTCTTGGTCCCGGTTGCAGCCATTACGCAACGCAATCGTTAAGCCATGTCAGAGGCCCACTGTCTTGGCTTGACGGGCCAGTTGCCATAGTTGGTAGATGCTTGCCTTGCATGCCGCAGGTCGTGGGTTTGATTCCCACCCAAGACAGATATTTGTATGCATGAACATATCTATTTGTCTTGTGTCTGGGTGGAAATATATAAGTATGTATTTACAAAAGAAAAGCAGTATATATAATGTAGTATATCAGTTATCTCTTTTCTATAGTACATGCTCTTAATTAATTTGGGATCCGAAGGCCGTGTGTGAATATGTAATGTCCAGGATATTAATCAAATACAAAAACAAAAAATACGTCCCCACTGCCCATATGATATGTAAGTAAGGGTATGACAAATTTTTTGCCATGTAATCAACCATACCATAAAAAAAACGTACCGTGTCGACATCCCGACATTGGAAAACCGCAATGTCGTGCCCCTTTCCCTGTATCGGGCATCGCCGGAGATCGATGTATGTAGATTCCACCAGTATTTACATATGCCACGTCTATTATTTTACAAATTTAGCATGCAACGGTAATGCCAGCAGTGACATGTGAGATTCTGAGCCTTGTATGTCATTTGACTCCTGTATTAAATCGTGTAACGTGTGTTTCGACTTTCCAAACTGAATAAGGGAGTTTCTGTATTTCAATTTGAATTTAGAATTAAGAATATAGAATGGATTTGGTTAAACCGGAGGTGGATATATAGTGACTTGAACAAGATACAGGATGGTTAAAAACGATCATAGAACAAATAGATAGGCCTAAAACCTCATCGTAGCTACGTAACATCTTCTCGTCCAAAATACCGCAGTGTCTCAAGTCGAAAGTCTTCGACCAGTGTGTGTTGCCAGTGATGACATACGGAACAGAGACGTGGTCGCTCACTATGGGCCTTATTAGAAGGCTCAAGGTCACCCAAAGAGCATTGGAGAGGGCTATGCTCGGAGTTTCCCTGCGGGATCGAATCAGAAATGTCGAAATCCGCAGGCGAACCAAAGTCACCGACATAGCCCGAAGAATTGCAAAACTGAAGTGGCAGTGGGCGGTTCGTAGAACCGATGGCCGTTGCGGCAGAAAGGTTCTCGAGTGGTGACCATGAACCGGAAGACGCAGCGTGGGCAAGCCCTCCACAAGTTGGACCGATGACCCTGTGCGGGTCGCTGGAAACCTCTGGATGCGAATAGCGCAAGACTAGCAATTGTGGAGATCTTTGTCCAGCAGTGGACGTCTTACGGCTGATATGATGATGATGAAAACCTCTTTAAGGCTTCATACATAAATGATGAAAAGGAAGCCTTGGTGTCACTTCATCCATCGATAGTTAGTAGTATGTTTAGAATTTTTAAGTTGTTTGATATCTTATACTAGTCACCGTAGCCTAGTTGGTAGTGTTCCTGCCTACGAAGCTGGTGGTCCTGGGTTCGAATCCCGGCAAGTGCAAATATTTGTGTGATGAGCACGAATATTTGTTTCTGAGTCATGGATGTTTTCTATGTATTTAAGTATTTATCTATCTATATAAACACGTTGTAGGTGATACTGTCCTGAAAAAAACTTGAGAGGTGTCAAGGGACACCCGGATGGAACGAAGTTATTTCTTATAATTTATTACTAGCTGGTGCCCGCGACTTCGTCCGCGACAATTTTGAATGATGACCAATGTAACTACTTACTTCTAGCTTAATCTAAAAAATATAACTTTTGAAAGAAATATGCAATATAAATTTAAGAAAACCTAACCTATAAATGACCTAGCCTAGAAATAAACTAAGGACTACTTTGCTACTGTTATTAAATGTTATTACTGTTATTAAAAAAAAAGAAAACGACCCGATATTTTGATGATTATGTAACTATTTACTTCTAGCTTAATCTAAAAATAATAACTTGTAAAAGAAATAAGCAATATAAATTTAAGAAAACCTAACCTATAAATGGCCTAGCCTAGAAATAAACTAAAGATTACTCTGCTACTGTTATTTTAAAAAAAGGACCCGATATCACCACCCAAAACAAAATCATAGAATACATATCAATTGTCCTTAAGTAAAGTCAGTAAGTCAAATAAAGTAAAATAATAATCAACGATGCATTAATCACAAAGGTAACTCCCATTAGATTAGGTTGCGACCACGGCATTGATAGGTCTAATATCACATTTGTAAACGAAACCATATCGTAATCTAAAACAATGATTACGGCATCTACTAACAAAACTATAGTTAAATTTATAAGCGGTAAAATTAAGATGTGTGCATATTTTTTGGGTGAGATTTAGGCGATCATCTATTGATTCAGTTTTGGACTACCTTTTATTTTAACTATTTATTTTAACCGATATACCAAATAAGTTCTGCGAACTGAAACGATATAAACGCCATCTAGTTACAAAATTGTGAACTTGTAGATCAGTAAAATTAAGATTATATTTGTTGGGTGCGATCATCTCGACACGAACAATTTATATTCCGCTAAATCGAAATTTTAGGTAAATTCTTTTATTATCCCAATTTGATTAAAATGTTGTTTTTTTAATTTGTTATAAAAAAATCCAAAAAAAAGAAGTTACATATCTTATAAAACGCTAAATCTTTACTTAGACGACAACAACTACGACATTTTAAGCAACTTGGCATAAGAAACCAATTTCTCTAAAATTTGAGTGGGGTAAATTGTTGGTGTCTATCTATTGAATCAGTTTTGGATTACCTTTTTTTAACACCAAATTGTTCCCTGGATAGCTTTATTTTTAACTTAAATAATAATATAAAGGGCTGGAATTCCCAAAAATCCTGAAATACATATTTTTAACTTTTAACTGAAATGCCAAATACCAATTTTCATGCGTTTAACTTCAAGTCCCAGTTTACATAGAAACTTACATCCCCTATTTTAGGCCCTTAGGGGTGGAATTCTCAAACATTCTGAAATGTATTATTTTAAGTTTTAACTGAAATGCAAAATACCAAATTACATGCGTTTCACTTATAAATTGTCACATTTTTCATACAAACTTACACCCCCTATTTTTCGCCCTTGGGGGTAGAATTTCCATAAATCCTGATACACGTGATTTTTTATTTTGAACTGGAAGGCCAAATACCAATTTTCATGCCTTTAACTTCCTAAACGGCAAAGTTTCATACTAATTTTGCACCCCCGTTTTACCCCTTTAGGGGTTGAATTCCGAAAAATTCTCCCTTATTCCTTGTCTACAGTATAAAGAAAACATTTATGCAAAATTTCAGCTTTCTAGGTTCAAGGGTTTGGGCTGGGCGTTGATGAGTCAGTCAATCAGTCAGGACTTCTCTTTTTATTTATATAAGACTAGCTGATGCCAGCGACTTCATCTGCGACAATTTTGAATGAATGATTACTTAATATATATATAAAATATAATATAATATATAATTTTCTAGCTTAATCTAAAAATATAACTATTAAAACAAATAAGCAATATAAATTTAAGAAAACCTAACCTATAAATAACCTAACTAAGAAATAAACTAAAGACTACTTTGCTACTGTTATTAAAAAAAAATACCCGATATCATCAACCAAAAAAATCAAAGAATACATATCAATTGTCCTTAAGGATAGCCAGTAAGTCAAATAAAGTAAAATAATAATCAACGATGCATTAATCACAAAGGCAACTCCCATTAGATTAGGTTGCAACCACGGCATTGATAAGTCTAAAATCACATTTTGTGAACGAAACCATAGCGTGATCTAAAACGATGATTACGTCTATAATCAACTAACAAAAATATAAACTTGTAAAGCGGTAAAATTAAGATGTGTGCACATTTTTTGGGTGAGATTTAGGCGATCATCTATTGATTTAGTTTTGGACTACTTTTATATCATGCAATTATTTCAATAATATATTTTAATAGGTTCCGCGATATGAAACGATATTAACGCCATCTAGTTACAAAATTGTGAACTTGTAGATCAGTAAATTTAAGATGATATTTTTTGGGTGCGATAATCTCGACACCAACAATTTATACTACGCTAACTCGAATTTTAGGTAAAACCTTTTTTTATTCCAATTTGATTAAAATGTCTTTTTTTAATTTGTTATAAAAATTACCAAAAAAAAGTTACAAATCACTATTTGATAATCTTTACATAGACGACAACGACAACGACATTTTAAGCAACTTGGCATAAGAAACGAATTTTTCTAAAATTTGAGTTGGCGTAAATTGTTGGTGGCGATCTATTGAATCAGTTTTGGATTAACAACAAATTATTCCCTGGATTGCTTTATTTTTCACAGAAAGACCAAATACCAATTGACATGCGCTTAACTCCAAAAAAATACAGAGTTTCATACAAACATAACTCTATTTTTGTCGTCGTAAGGGGTGAAATTTCCAAAAATCCTTAAATATATATTTATAATTTTTAAATGAAAGGCCAAATACCAATTTTCATGCGTTTACCTTAAAAATTGTCACATTTTTCATACAAACTTACACCCCCTATTTTACGTTCTTGGGGTAGGAATTTCCAAAAATCCTGAAATATATATTTTTTATTTTTTATTAAAAGGTAAAATACTAATTTTCGTGCGTTTAACTTAAAAATTTTCACTTTTCCATACAAACTTACATCCCCTATTTTTCCCCCTTGGGGGTAGAATTTCCAAAAATCCTAAAATACGTAATTTATTATTTTTAACTGGAAGGTCCAATACCAATTTTCATGCCTTTATCTTCAAAAACGGCAAAGTTTCATACTAACTTTGCACCCCCGTTTTGCCCATTTAGGGGTTGAATTTCGAAAAATCCTTCCTTATTCCTTGTCTACAGTATAAAGAAAACATTTGTGCAAAATTTCAGCTTTCTAGGTCCAAGGGTTTGGGCTGGGCGTTGATGAGTCAGTCAGTCAGTCAGGACTTGTCTTTTTATTTATATAGATGTACAAAAAACCTGTATACACTCAACAAAAATAATCGTCGCGACACCACACTGTTCAATGCGAAATAGAAATAAAAATATCTGGCTTGCTTTCTATAAGAGAGAGAGAGAGAGAGACAGACAGAGAAACATGCGCACGCCGCACAGCTGCAAAAAGTGTCGTGACAACTTTTCGTAAGATTTTTTTTCGTCTAGCCCCCTTTCACAACGCGCGATAAGAAACTTCGTTCCAAAAAGTGGATGTCGCCGTTTTTTTTTATATATCAGAGGTGACACACTCGCAAGTCCAGAGGGGTTGCGGGTGCGTTGCCGGCCTTTAAGAGTCAGCAAACAAGTGTTGCTGACCCTTCTCCCTACCCCCATGAGCTCTGGCGACCCTACTCACATGTCATATCTCATGTTGTTATTAAGAAATGTCTTCTGCAAGCTGGAGGTTCTTCCCCAGTCGGGCTGCTCTTTGAGCGAATGAACGCTGTGCCCTACCTCTCTTAACGTCGATAATGCCACTTCCATTATATCATCATCACCATATCAGCCGAAAAACTTCCACGCTCCATTCATAATTTATCTTCTGTGAATTGTCGAAGTGAATTGAATTGTTAAACAAAAGGATGTTCTTAACGCGACTAAATATTCTATTGCTTCGTTATTCGCGAACTGCTCTTAAATTTTTATTCGATAGGAAATGCTTTGCAATTATGCCATATTATTTTGTAACTAGCTGTGCCCCGCGGTTTAACCCGCGTTAAACTTTATGAATTATCACAGCTCCTCCCCCGTAGATGGTAGCTTGATAATATGTAGCCTATATGTTGACCCGACCTCTTAGTAATATTCATGCAAAATTTGAAGTAAATCCATGCAGTACTTTTTGAGTTTAGCCCGAACATACAAACAGACAAAAATTTAAAAACGATATTTTTCGCTTCGATTTTGTTTGCAGATCAAACCCGAAATATCCATTTTTTTTAAATATTTAATGTACAGTTTTGACTTTCCTACGATCTTATTATACGTATTATAGATTATATAATCTTTAAGTACAAAGAAAAAGAAAATTGTATGTTATATTTTTTAATAGTAATTATTTCTACGTTGACACAGGTCGTCAATTAAGTGAAGACGCAAACGCATCTTTTCCACACAAGGCCCGGTCACTTTTACAGAAGTATCTGTTTCCCACAATATTCTTTCGCACGGTACAATTGGAAATCGAATCTAGTACTAACATATAGACAAATGAGGCGATTGGAAAGTGTATCATTTAAATAGAAAACTAGATTGTGACACGTTATGAACTAGAGTTTCCATGTTAGGGGTTATGACGGGATATGGGGGCACATATTTTGGTAGAAATTATTAGAATTTACGATCTTGATCGTGACTAGTTGTAAATTTCTTGACATCTTGATGGGAAAATTTATCGGATGTCATGTCAAAGATCAAATTGAATAACTGGTTCCTTTAGTAACTTTGTCACATAAAGAGATTAATATACTGTTAGTGATATACAATAAATAAATGTAATAAGACAACCAACATGATGCCATCTGATCCCAATTTAAACTAGGCAGAAATGACTCTGGCAACCAGACAACTGATAAACATACCTACTTATATTTCTATACATATAATTATGTATAGACGCCAACACATCCAGCTATCCCAATCTGTCAAATTTCTTTTATAGATTTTCAACTTTATGACCAAAGTATAAGGTTCACTTTCAATTGGGGAAATTTGACAGATTGGGGTAGCTTGATGTGCTGGCGTCTGTACATACGATTCATAAATTACATCCAGACACTATAAACAGCAACTATGGACAACTTTGGATAAAGAATTATGAAAAGGAAAACAAGTGGAATTACATATAATCTTCCCTATTATAGACACGTGCCTCGGAGAGCACGTAAAGCCGTCAGTCCTGTACAGGACCCCTTTCCGGTCGAGTCGCTAGGCGTCCCATTGGATCCTGAGAGTGATGGAATAGAAAGTGCTCTTGTGTTTGCGCACACACTAATGATGTTGGCTAATCTCTATTGAGACTGGCCGCCGTGGCCGGAATGCGGCTAGGAGGACATTATTAATCATCTCCACTGCTAATTGTGTTTATCTCAGGTAATAGCAGTTTAGCTGTTTTCAGTCCTGTTCTTCTAGTGGTTAGTGACTAAGTTAAGCGGGAGGTCGTGGGTTTCAAACCCAACCCAGGACAGATCTTTGTGTGATGAGCACAATTGTTTGTTATGTGTCTGGGTGTAATTTATCTGTAATATTGTCACGTTTTCCATCATGTATGTGCTCTGTGGTGACGGCGGTGAATATCAGAATATCATCACCTCATCTCGTCCCGTGGGGGGCGTAGAAGTCGACTCGAACAAATATCTACGGTAGGACGGGCAGCAGCTTCCTTCTGAGTACTATGAACATCTTACTGCGATCGCCAACCTGTCTGCCAAGCGTGGCGATTATGGCATATCCCCCCAAGATAAAATTCTTTGGGGCGTCATGTCCGGGAGTGGACTTTTTATAGCTATTATGATGATGATGATGATTAACTGTGAAGTTGTTTAGGTTAACATAAAGGGATATTCGGGTTAGGGTCGACTTCTACGCCCCCCACGGGATGAGTTGGAGTGATGATAATCTGATATTCATTGCCGTCACCACACAGTAAATATCAATTAAACGCATTGAATATCAATTCAACCTTCTCTTTAATATTAAGAATTCAATGAACCCTAAAGTAACCGATAAAATTTCATCCACCTGCAATTATCAGCGCTGCAGCCGTCAAACGCGCGTAATCGAAAAACGAAGACAAATCAAATATTTTAATTAAAAATCCCACAAGTTCCCAACACCTGGCTTCCCTACTGCATTCACAGTTACTGTTACACCTTGGCTAATAACTCGGCGGAACACATATGAGCGATATATCCTTTTAAACGCTTGTTACGCTAACGACCGCTCTAGTACAGTCAGTAAAATATAATACATATACCTAATTACAGCATATTGTCGTTATGTCTCTCTCTCTTGGACTAAGCGTGAGCCTGTATCCCAGAAGACAGTGCCTTCCATAAAACTAGGTTACAACATTTGTTTAGTATATATAATTTAATTTAAAGTAAGTTACAATATAAAATACCAGGATTATTTATTCAGAATTATCACACTAAAATTATAATATGGCAAGTTTGTGAGTGTGTGAGCGTAGGTATATGTTTGTTACTTCTTCACGTCTAAACGGTTGGAGTGATTTTAATAAAATTTGGTATGGAGATAGCTTGCACCTTGGATTTACACATAGGCTATAATTTATAAAGTTTAATTCGGGTAAAACCGCAGGACACATAAATTAATAAAATAAATAATAAAGGTTTTTATTCACGTAGACATTAAAAAAGCGCTTGTAAATAGTCAGAACATGTTTGTAGTAATATAGTTGTATACATTATTATTTCTAGTAACATACATATTTAGGTACACATTGTATGAAAACATTTATAAAATTTATTTTATTACAGAAATGATATTTAGCTAGCTCGTATCAAATTATTGTCAAGAGATTATGTTTAATTATCTAGTTTAAGTCTAATATTTTTACTACATATTGTCAATGGTTCTGTCTATATTAAAGGTATTATTATTATGACGGACCTTGTGTTAATAACGACGGTCGCGCTTTAATGCTACCACCGGATCCAATGCGCCCCAACTGAGAAGACCCAGCGAAACAAACTCAGTGGGTTCATCTACTACCGGTTTCAACACGACCCAGTTGAGACGGTCCGGCGAAACATACTCAAGTGGGCAAGAACATGGGATTTGGTCCAATTAGAGTAAGTAATTATTTAGTTGGCAAACACAATATATGCTCGATCGGTTGTCTGAATGCTTATTATTTTAGATTATATTTAGGTATACAAATACAGCTAGTTCAAAAATACACTGCGTTCCTGCTCTGTGAATATTTTTAAGCTTTTGAAATGTTAAGGCTTTTATGCTTGTGACTATACCATTGCTGCCGCTTAGGTGTGCCGGAGAAAATTATTTCAATGTTTGCTTTTCCTGAAGTGCGGGTTTTGTGTCATGTATGTAATTATGGGTTACATTTTAATAAGGATTGTAATTTCTTCCCGGTATGAGTAGTCGTGGTTCTGGGTGCGTTTACAGACTTATTTTGCCCGTTAATGTTAAAATTGTGTATATCGTTTGTAGCTTAACGCAGAGCGTCTAAACCCGATTGGTAGAGGATGCTGTTTCGAGAGTCACAGGACGATTAAGTTCCCATTTTTGAGATTAGATTTACGCTTTGTATTGCGAATAATGCTTTTAATTTTAAATGTACAGTTAGGAAAGGAGATATAAATATAGCAAATATGGTTGCTTCATATATCATTAAACACATTAACGATAGAAGTCAACATTACAAGTTGGTGTACAAAAGTAATGTATTCCTCTTCTTCTTGCTTTTCTTTGAAAATATATATTTATATACATTATTTACTCTTAAACTGACTTTTATAAATTATGTTATCAATGGTGGTGCAAGGGAAAATGGCGGTAATAGACATATTTTGAGTAAAAAACATGTTTCAAAAGAGGAACTTTCAGCTAAACTTTTTTTTTATGTATAGAAGGATGGCAAACGAGCTAATGGGTCGCCTGGTGGTAAGTGATCACTGCCGCTAATGTACACTCGCAACATCAGAGGAGCCGCAAGTGCTTTGCAGGCCTTTAAGAAGGAAATAGGCTCGCTTCTTGAAGGTTGCCATGTCATACCGGATCGGAAATAATTCCGCCGTTAATTGATTCCACATATTGCGTTCTGTGTGGTGACGGCATAGAATATCATTACCCTCATCCTGTGGGGGGCGTAGAAATTGACCGAGAGAATACCTACCAGAGAACGGGCAGCAGCGTTTCTCTGTGAACTTATGACCATCCATCAACCAACCCGTCTACCAAGCGTGGCTATTGAGGCATATTTTATTTTTTTTATTTTATTTCTCAAGAAAACTTACAGCTAATATGTAAATATAACAAGGTATAGTAACAGATGGCCAATTAAAAGTTTTCACTTATATGCAATGGTTTAGTTTTAGGATTCTTACCACCATTCTTTGGGAAGGCTTTTGTCCAGGAATGGACATACTTTGGATGACATGATTGCTTTGAAATGTGGTAAAAACAAGCCAAATTGCAATATATTTGTTTTTATTATAAGAATTTAAACATGCACTAATATTATAAAGGCGAAAGTTTGTGAGTATTTGAGTGTGTATGTTTGTTACTTTTTCACGTCTGAGCGATTTTTATAAAATTTGGTATGGAGTAAGCTGATACCCTAGATTACCACACAGGCTATAATTTAAGATAAGATAAGATAAGTCTTTATTTGCCTTAAACATGGTATGATGGTGTTACAAATGGTTACATATTGTGTTCCACATGTTTAGCTTACAAAAAAATGTAAAAATTGCATGCAAAATAATTAATAATATATGTCAATATACAAATAAAACTTATACAATATAATCACAATAATTAATTAATCCAAGTAATGTCATGCTAATATTAATTCAATATAATTGTAAAAATTGGTCAAGATCAAATTTTAAACATTATTAAGTATGCATATAGTTAAATATTAAAAAATTACATTGTGTGCATATTATTCTTTAAAAAGTTTATTTTATTTTAAATCCTTGATGTCATAGAAATTATGAATGCTGAGCCATTTGTACAATTTGTTTTTAAATAAGTTTTTGTTGTTTATTAATTTTAACTCTTTGGGTATCTTGTTGTATATTCTAACACACATTGCAAGACAACTTTTAGAATACTTATCTGATTTAGGAATGTCTTGTAATACCAGTCTGTGTGCATCCCTTTTTAATCTCGAATTTACTTCATAAGCTTTTTGAAACAATGTTTTATTATTATACACAAAGTTACAAATTTCATACATGTAGAGACAAGGAAGTGGTAATATGCCTAGACTCTTAAAGAGTGGTTCACATGACATATCAGGACGGATTCCACCAATAGCCCTAACGCATTTTTTTTGGGCAAGGAATACTCTATTTTTATCTGTGCTGTTTCCCCATATCATCAGTCCATAACGTAATATGGATTCGATATAGGCGTGGTACGATATAATAGCCGTTTTCTTATTTACGACTTTCTTAACTTGACTAAGGGCATACACAAATTTGTTAATCCTATTACATAAATTATCTATGTGAATTTTCCAATTTAAGCCCTTGTCTATAAGTAATCCCAAGAATTTAGTCTGTGCGACTTCTTTCAATCTGTCGATATTTAGTTTAAAATTATATTTGATATGTTTGGATTTGTTAATTTGAATTATATTGGATTTATCTAAATTAATTTTTAGTTTATTAGTCTGAAGCCATTCTAAGATTTTGTCAATAGTGTTGTTAATTTCCATTTCATGGTCAGATATAGAATTATACCTTTTATCAGATGTCACAATAATCGAAATGTCATCTGCAAATAATATGCATTTATGATTAATAACCGAGGGTATGTCATTTATGTATAATATAAATAAAATTGGGCCTAATACGCTTCCCTGTGGAACACCGCGTTTATTTTCTCGGAATATCGATGAGTAAGAAGTCAGCACATTGCCATCAACTTTATTAATGACAACACATTGCTTTCGACTACTAATATAGAACGAAATCCATTTTGATGCTAGCCCTCTGATACCAATGATTTCTAGCTTTTGCAATAAAATATCATGTTCAACAAAGTCAAAAGCTTGAGATAGATCAAATTATTAAGTATAACGTGGTTCCAACTGCGGGGCACAGCTAGTTCATTATAAGATTATTCATCTAATATGAGAACTCAATCAGATTCCCACAATCACTAACTTTAACACCACATCCATAACATAAGCACTTGCAGAGGAAGTGCCTGTCCCGATGAATGATACCCGATGATAAAATTATACTGCATACTAAAAGAAGCTTTAAACATAGATGAATAAGTCTCAATTTTGATGTGGGGTAAATAAGGCTGGTGGCCATAGAAGTATAGGTGATTTGATATGACTTCCTCTTGATTAAGACACAACTTTCAAGTATTTATGGACTATGTAGTACATTAGTCAACGCACTTTCTAGGGCTCGATTGTATTTTATGTACCTTACTATAAGGGCTTGTTTCGTTTGAGTTATGTATTAATTATAGTGACGGAATAAGTGGGGTAGAGGCTTTGTGGTGGATACAGATTTATAGATACAATTAGTTAGCCTTATAGCTAGAAAGTATCTATTGATTTTTTAGGCTTTCGTATCTAAATGTTAAAACGGGACCCTATTACTAAGACTTCGTCTTCTGTCTGTTTGACTGTCCGTCTGTCACCAGACTGTATCTCATGAACTGTGATAGTTAGACAGTTGAAATTTTCATAGATGATGTATTTCTGTCGCCGCTATAACAACAAATACTTAAAAATAAAATAAATATTTAGGGGGGCTCCCATACGACAAACGTGAATATTTTGCTCGTTTTTATAGATAATGGTACGGAACCCTTCGTGCGCGAGTCCGACTCGCACTTGGCCGGTTTTTTAAGCCTATCACGCTTGTGACACACTTGGCATCAATTACCTGTTTGACGACACATATACCAGTGCCTCTAGCACGAGTTCCTGCAGTTTACTTACTCGATCACACGTACAGTTTCCTCCCATACATTGAGCACCAGCGCCTCTCGCGGAAACTATTAAGAACTAAAACTCTGGTGCTCAATGTATGGGACCTCTACGGAACCCTAAAAGCACAGATATAAATGATATGCGTATAATAATCACATTGCAGCAGACAGGACCTACGTAATAATTACAAGATTACTTTGGGTGGTGTTATTCGTAAATACAGTTTGCTACACGTATCATTAAAAAAATTATAAATGAATTTAACGTTATGTATAACTGTAACTCACTCGTTTTTGGATTGGATTGCTGTAAGTCAAGGAGTTTTTGCAAATTGTATAAAATAACGTGTTTTTTATCGATAGTTTCAGTTAGTATCCTATCTCTATTCGAAAGTTAATCATAGTGGCGCTTCGAGGAAATAAAAGTTAATATTTTTAATTGCTATCGGGAGCGCTACTAAAAGTAGCGCCCCGAGGAATAAAACAGGAGCGCCTCATTAGTAGCGCCTCAAAATGAAAACTGATAATAGAAAGTGAATTGTGTACCTATAATATGGGTCTTAATATTAAACAGTAGTATGTGTGTTAAGTGTGTGTGTGTGCGTGTGTGTATGTGTGTGTGTATGTGTGTGCATGTGTGTATGCGCGTGTGTGTGTGCGTGTGTGTAAAGGTATTTAAGTGAGTACTCTAATAATATTTTCGGTCACAGCGTAGTCCAGTTTAGATAACCAGTTCGATACAATTTTTTTACATCTCGATTTACACATAGGATATATATTTAAAATTTTATTTGACTTATTGTAAATAAGTGCAGCAGTGGACGTCTTTCGGCTGATATGATGATGATGATGATGATTGTAAATAAAACTGCTAAGAAAATAATAGGAACGTTTGAGGCACAGGTAAATGGACAGTAGCGCCATCAGTGTACTATAGCTACTACCTAACTGCGGTCGCCATCCCGCATGCCAAGCGCTACGACCTACCCTTCCAAATGGCGACGTTATAGAAACCTTTTGGGGAGCCCTATGTCCAGCAGTGGATGAAATCAAACGAGATCCGTACCATTAAATTTTCTTCTGTGTATTTATTTTGGTTCTTATAATTATAATAATAATATAATAATATCTAGGGACAATGCCACACAGATCATCCTAGCCCCAGACTAAGCAAAGCTTGTACTATGGGTACCAGGCGACGATATACATACTTATATAGATACATAAATACTTAAATACAATTTGCTTAGCTATATCGGTCGCGCATGTACAGTACCTAATGTACATGTTTTATAAGATATAAAATTATTGTGTTCACTTTCTAAGCTTTGCACATCCAGTGAGATGAATATTTCAAAATAACCTGAACAAACTTTATGGGAAAAGTTCAAAAAACATTCTCATCGTTGCCTCAAAAGATTAAAACTAGATACAAACTAAAACTGCTATTATTATAAACTTACAATCAAAATTATAAATAAAAGTGTAACTTATAGATAAAAAACCGCTTTCAAGTCGCCATTTGCGGGTAAGGTGCCCAAAAAGCTAGCGACGTTACCTCTTTGGATCGCAAGGCTTATGCGCTGGCCGAGGTACGTGCCAGCTCTCTGATCACCAGAGTGTTCTACAAGACGTCTCGACAACTCCTTGCCTCAAATATATATGAGATTTAAGGTAAATCATATTATGTAACTCACTGTCAAACGAATCAGATATCTTTTTAATTTTAATTAATAACTTGAAACTTAACTCATCTTATTTTTATTGCATTGTTTTAGAATAAATTCGTCATGTTTCGTTTATTTTATTTTACCACAGATCTTTTCGCTAAGACGCACATATGTATCGGTTAACGTCGTAAGTTTCATTATATACATAAATATACTAATAATATAATAATAGTATCCTAAGACATTATTTACACAAGGCCATCTGATCCCACTAAGCAGAGCTTGTACTATGGAAACCAGATAACTGATATATGAACTACATATACTACATTTTTTTTGTAAATATATAGATAGATAAATTACACCCAGACTCAGGACAAACAGACATGTTCATGCACACATATATCTGTACTGGGTGGGAATCGAACCCACGACTTCCGGCGTTTACCCACCACGCCAACAGGCCCGTCAATATTTATGAAGTTTAGAGTGGATATACAACATGTAACGTAATTAACGCACACCCTCAAACACCCCAATTAGAATATTTTGTTGTAATCGCAATACATACACTGAATTTTTAATTTAACATGTATATGCATTGTTATTTATTAAATTAGTTTCTTGAAATAAAGTTTATGTTTCTTTATTTCGTATTGAATGACGGAATTTGTATGAATACAAATAAAACTGCCATTTTAAAAGTCTTATTAGTTTGACTCACGGTCCATTTCAATTTGTTTTGACTGTACAGGGTTAATATAACAATAATTTCCGTAGTTTTAACTATTTTGGAATAAAAATTACCTATATTAAAAATGATATAAATCGATTCAGTAAACGATTCTGGACAAACTATTTTCAGGATTTGCGTTAATTAAGTTACATGTTGTATATAAATATACTAATAAATGGTATATATATATTCACTCTTAACTCCGTAACGGATAAAGCCTAGATGGTAAGATAACACAATGGTCATCAGTCTTAACAGGTGGACGCATTATGATGGTATCAACTGCTCATCCTGTTGATTTAAGTGGGTTTAACATACGAGATGAAGGATAGAGCTTATTTATAAGAACAACCTTTGAGATGGCTGGCTATCTGTTTCTTTAAAACTGGTTGATATAATTGTATTTTAAAACAAATGTTTTAAGTATAACTTCATAAATAGAGCTCTAGGCGGACAACACAAACAAAATACGTCCATTCCTAAGCTATGGTATCTATCCTTACCAATTTTATAAATGCGAAAGTAACTCTCTCTGTCTGTCTGTCGCGCTTTCACGCCAAAACTACTCAACCGATTTCAATAAAATTTTATACACTGATAGTATAGAGCCTGAGAAAGGACATAGGTTACTTTTTAATCCGAATAGAGGGTTGTAAGGGGTTAAAAGGGGGAATGAAAAGTTGTATGGAACATCGACATTTTGAGAGCTAAAAGCTTGAAACAGTAGGCTGAACAGTATCAAAGAAATTGTCTGTCAATAAACCAAAGTTAAGAAAGCTGCCCAAAATTAAAATATAGTATATAGGTAATAAATAATGAGTTTTAAAAAATGATATAAAAATATTTTATACTAACTGTGCCCCGCGGTTTTACCCGCGTTAAACTTTATAAATTATCACAGCTCATCCCCCATAGGTGATAGCGTGATAATATGTAGCATATATGTTGACCCGACCTCTTAGTAATATACATGCAAAATTTTAAGGAAATCCATGCAGTACTTTTTGAGCTTAGCCCGGACAGGACATACACACAGACAAAAATTCTAAAAACTATATTTTTGGCTTCGATATCGACTATAGGTCACGCCACAAATATCCTTTTAAAAAAATATACAATGTACAGTTTTGACTTTCCTACGATTTTATTATAAGATCATACAAGGCAATAAACAAGCTATATTTTATATAAGATATTATGATAATATAATAAACTTGCTGTGCCTGGCGGTTTCACCCGCAATACAACTTTATAAATTATGGCCTATATGTTATTCGGATATAATAATTAAGCTATATTACTACAAAGTTTCATCAAAATCCGTCCAGTAGTTTTTACGTGAAAGGGTTACAAACAGCCATACATCCATACATCCACACACCTATACTCACAGACATTCGCTTTTATAGTATTAGTAGGATATCTAGACCCGGGTACACTAAGTTGCAAAAACCAACTTTCATATCCATAATTCATGTAAAAAAAGAATACGGACATAAGTATTTTAGTGTGTGATGAAGATATCTCTCATTCAGATTTCAAACCCATTCTCAGGATCCATACAACCGATTAGTGACCTCGATCAAACACCACCATAATAATATGTGAAATGGGCAGTTTCCAGTTCGCACACATTTGACCTCCATAACCCTTTGGGAAACTCGTAGACTCTCTATAATCCCATAGGAAATTCGTAGAATAATCTATCAATACACTATCGGTCGTGGGTTTGATTCAGACCCAGGACAGATATTTGTGTGTATGAACATGTCTGTTTAGCCTGAGTGTCTGTGCAATCATCGATATAAGTATTTATTGGAAACGCAAAGTAATGTATATCTAACACAACAAAGTTTTTGTTATTTGTTAAGTGCACCACCTATACATACATAGACTCACGCTTATTTCCCAGAAGAGTAGGCAGAGACAACGGATTTACATTTGTCACGATCTTTGCACATCCCTTTGGCCTCGTTGACTGTCGCTATATTTATTCTACACTAGCTGTGCCCCGAGGATTTACCCGCGTTAAACTTTATAAATTATCATGGCTCCTCCCCCGTAGGTGATAGCGTGATAATATGTAGCCTATCTGTTGACCCGACCTCTTAGTAATATTCATGCAAAATTTGAAGTAAATCCATGCAGTACTTTTTGAGTTTAGCCCGGACATACATACAGACAAACAGTCAAAAATTCTAAAAACTATATTTTTGGCTTCGATATTAATAGTAGATCACGCCCAAAGTATCCTTTTGAAAAAATATTCAATGTGCAGTTTTGACTTTCCTACGATTTTATTATATGTATAGATATAGATACATGCTCGCCGGGGATACTTCTGACCTAGCCTTTCTTGAGAACCTCTGCGATTAGGTCAAAGAATGTTCTATGAGATGATAACAATTTGACTGTACGTGTGGCGCAGCGGCTAAGACAGTCGCCACGCCGCTTCGTGTCGCGGGTTCGAGTCCGGCGCCGGACAACTATTTGTGGGACCCATAAATAGTTGTACGAAGTCTGGATGTAATTTGTGTCCGTCTATTATATGTTTGTAAAATACCCCGCGACACAGGGATTAGATACCAAAGCGCGGGCGATGTCTTTTTAAAAGAAAAAAATAAATAGAGTTTTTTGTAGTTACTGTTCTACATTACTAGCGGCCCGGTACGTGCTTCGCTGCGTAGTATTACATAGTAATAAAAAAACATATTATTAAGTTCATTTATTCAAACAAAAAAATATTTTAAATTGCTAAAAGATGTTGATTTTACGCTTTTTCAATACTTTTTTTTAATTTTCGCTACGTACAAACCTTCCCTGGACTTCCACGAATAATTCAAGACCAAAATTAGCCAAACCGGTAAAGGCGTTGTTGAGTTATAACATTACAATGAAAAGTGGCATTGATTTTTATATTATGATTCTTTTACAAGTGACTTTATGATGTTCTATCGACCCGTACTAGTTAAATAGTGTTTTGGAAACAGTGACGTTTTTCAAAATATAGCCAATTTTGAGGTATATATTTTTTTTAACATGGTGACTTTTGTAGTATTTATTGGCTATACAATTTGGGGAAAAACAGCACAGGCTGTTCTCAGAGACTTAACACCTAGGGACTCACTCAGGTGAACGGCGCGCGGCGGCCGCAGTCATGGCTTAAACGCTGAGCGTCTACACGCTTTGGAGGGCATATAAAGTTGTCGGTCCCGGTCGTTATCGTTAGACAACAGTCTTTAAGCCATGTCAGAGAGCTACTGGGCGGCTAGAAAGACTCTGATATCAGGGCAACCACTGCCCATACAATAAAAACAAGATTAATGGTTAACAAACATGCATGGGCGTATGCATGTTTGTTAATTTGATAATATTAAAAATAATTTAATACATTAATCAACCATTAATCTTGTTTTTATTGTATGGGTCGTGGTTATCCTGGTATCAGAGTCTTTCTAGCCGCCCAGTAGCTCTTTGACATGGCTTAAAGACTGTTGTCTGACTCGGTTAAGTGGCTACCGTAGCAATATAACGCATGACTGCCTCGTTGGTCTAGCGGTAGCGTGTTCACCCGCAGAAAACGAGGTCCTGGGTTCAAATCCCGGGTCGGGCCAAAAAGTGATTTTGTGACTTTTCTGTAAAAAGAATAAACTCTCAGCATCAGCCCGAAGTCTGGTAGTTGGCGGTATTATACCCCCGTGCCTCGGAGAGCACGTAAAGCCGTCGCTCCTGCATAGGCGTCCCATCGGATCATGAGAGTGATGGAATAGAAAGTGCTCCTGTGTTTGCGCACACACTTGAGCACTATAATATGTCCCGCGCAGATGGCTAATCTCTGTTGAGACTGGCCGCCGTGGCCAAAATTCGGCTAGGAGGACATTATTATAACTCATGCAACACGTATGACAAGACTATTACTCAGAATGTATTCTATAAGGTATAAATGCTTCCCTAGTCAAGCTACTCAAAATATAATGTACTTTGTACCACACTTAAATGTTGCTACCGATTAGCGTTGTCCAGAGGTTACATGAAGGGATGGTAGAGCTGTAGTACCTATCCTTAAAAAAAAACAAACTTAAATACAAGCACTAACAAAGGCACCGAGTTAACAGCATCATGAAAATTCTTGTCAACCCTAACGAGAGTTCATTAGTTGCAAAGAGAATACAAAATACATCCAACACCTCATACGTCCCAATCAGCGACATCAACGCTAAAAGAAACGTCTCCGCAACAAATCAGTGACAACCCTGTTTAGTTTATCTGACACACGGCCACTAAAAGTGGTGTACTTCGTGAAAATATACGTTTGTAACGCTGAAGATAAAAAGATGACGTTAAAAATATTAATGAAGTTCTGAAGGGGTGGAATGTTTACATACAGCTAGTTGGACGTAGTATGCATTTTCACTTAGCGTTACAAAAAGTGTGATCGGGAGAGGTGATTAGAGTTACGTTTTGTATATTGCAGTACCCAGCAACGAGCATGATTAAGTGAAAAATGGGGTACTGGCTATAGTGGGTATGCTATTAGAAACGCAAAGGCTTTATTTGCTTAATACAGATATAATTAGATAGAAATGAAATTAATCTATTGTTCATGATTTTACTACAACTACTGTACTGTTTTTAGAAAACTCATCAAGACACACGAGAAAGATTAGAATTTATTTTCATCATAATAGAATATTGATTTAAAATCAGATGTGTTTATTAAAACGTGGTCCATCTTTGTAGGTATTGATCATAACTTGAGCCGAAAAACGTCCACTGCTGGACAAGGGCTTCCCACATAGATCTTAATGATTACGTTAACATTCAAAATCTTGTTTAATATAGTGATATTAAACAAGATTTTTTTCTGTGCAATTACGCTAACTGTTATTGAACATATTATACTATGTGTATGGATTTATAATAGGTACATGTCCAATAATAATTAGCCTAGCTGCACATAACATGAAGAACGGATTTTCCATGTAAAACGTAAAATTAAGGCCCTGTTACATAAATACCTCATTTATCAAAGATCGAAATGTTTTGCAAACATAGGAATTGGAACATTTTAAACACTCCCAAGAAGTCGCCTTACCATTTATGTAATGTACTGCCGCAGTTCATTAAAACAAGTATTCTAATATATTCATTTGTTACTCAGACATGCATACCTGCAAAACGGCTAAGTCTATTTCAATGAAAATTGGATCAAAGTATAGTCAGGTGATGATTGCTCTATCTTATAATTGGATCTCGGTTTTGAGGGCTGGGTTTGCAATGAATTAACAGGAATAATATTTATTTTACTTATCAGATTGCGAAACTTGAAGTTAAATGCAATTGTAACTGGTCAGAATGCTCGTGGATACTCTTGCTCGGAGAAAATGACTCTTACTGTGGTGTAATTAAAAAACACGCTGTCAAGGTTAGTGTTTCTACGTACCAAGTTTAGTGCAGATACAGAAATTAAACGTTTTCTTAAAAATAAAACGCATAGTAAGCATGTGGATTCTGGAACTTCGCGGTGTGATACGCCCGTTAGGCTTTAAATTCTGCGCCTGAGCTCCCCTGGTCGGATTATGAGAGTATACCTAGCATAGGTGTACTATCATAATCTTACACTACAGTTTATCCTGCGTAGTTGGCTAACCTCCGTTGAGATCGGCCGCAGTCACCAAAATTTGGCCATGAACGTATAACATTCCCCATATTATTATCTAGCAGTGTTGTCATCAAAGATAATTTTAATAGTTTAATATTTGATTATAAAATTAATATTTTATTAGTTGGCGACTTTTTTTTACTCAGTTAACTTAAAGATACCTTTAAGATGACTAAACTGACGCCGCGTATTGTATCGATGAAATGCTCTCTCACTCTTTATCTCGCTCAAGAGTGACTGTTGCACATAACGTCTCTAAAGAATGACTAGCCATGATTGAGCACCAGCGCCTCTCGCGGAAACTATTAAGAACTAAAACTCTGGTGCTCAATGTATGGGACTAAACTGTACGTGTGATCGAGTAAGTAAACTGCAGGAACTCGTGCTAGAGGCACAGGTCAGGAACTACACTAAGCCAAGGTTTGAACCCCAAAAGAGATATATTCCGACCTCTACTTACTTTGTAGTTTTATTTACTAGACGGCTTAACGGCCCCTGGCTCGCCTCTATGGTCAGGTGAAGCTGTAAAAGTTAACATTAAACGTCATATAAAAAAATATCATCGTGCGTAACAGAGAGGTGAAAATTAATAAAAAAACTCGGCGAGTTTTCGCATGGAGGCTTTCAAGAAATAGCTACAGTAGGGATGTTACAAGCATCGGGGACACGGTGTAAAAGGGGGGTACTGGAGCAGTATACCCGCGTTCCCGGGGCTCCATCCATCAGGCGTCAAGATAAGCCCACGATTCAAGCAGATAGTTCTTGCGGGTGGCAGGCTTAGCCATTAACTATGCCTTATCAAAAATAAGTTTTAGATTCAACACAATAAATCGCAATTCACGGCAATATGGCACTTTCCTCCACTTGAGTACGTTTTCGAAGATGTTATGTCTAAAAATCCACCATATTTACACATAAAAACTCCAATTCACACCAGTTTTTGAAAATAAAACATAGCCTCGATGCGTCTTTTTCCGCGTTGGCGCCAAAAAAAAACCTTGACGCTAGGTATCGGGAAGTGTTGCAAACTTATAAAAAGTCTCGGCAAGTTTTCACGCACAGGCTTTATGAGTAGTAGTTATAAGGGATGGAACAAAATATGTAATGTTAATCAGAAAATTTCATAAAACGGCGTCTTATAATTGAAAACACTAAACTTGCTTATAGGAAATAGGCGCAATAAAAACACTCGGCGAGTTTGCACGTGGAAGCTATAAATCCTTGTGTTGTCACTTATCATACTGAAGATTTTACGTCTCTTCTGGTAATGAAATGAAATTACCAGATTTCATTAACATTGCACCAAGTTACGGAGTCCATTTTCTGTGATCTCTGAGGATGCCCAAATCTCATGGTACAGTTTACTCACTGTTTTGATCATACGGTGTACAGCATCGGTTTTTTTGTTGTTTCTCAGTGGACGACCATTACGACCGTCACTAAGATTGATACAACCGCATTCGAATTATTTAAACGAGCAGAAAATAAACAGTTTAGTCAGTATTTTAATAAACATTCGACTTGAATGGTGTTTCATTACCAAAAGCAGTTTGAAGGCGAGCGACACTGCTGAGGCGTTAAACTAAACATAAATCATTACTACGGAAATTTTCTACGGAAACTACGAAAGTTAAATTTATGGTGAAAGACGGCGACATTTTATATATTAAATAATATTTAAAATGTCGCCATAATGTAAAAATAAGTGACAAAAAAATGCAAAAAACACTGCATTATAAGACCAATGAGCTCCATTTTCAAATGTCGTTATTGGCTTTTAATAGTGGTAACCAAAATGGCCAGTTTTATTTAATGTACGAAAATAAAAATGACTTTTGCACACATTCAGCCCATTATATGTGAAAAACATCAATAGAAAGATTTGAGAGTATGTAGAGTATAAAAATCTCCTGACGTATCCACACGGTACCTACCCGCTACTGCGGTCCCATTACAAATATGTCCATGATTTCCTAGAAGTGCTATTGAAAATTGGCCAACTTACCCCTCCGTATGTACACCATGTAAAACAACACGACACCCAATTAAGGGGGTTGAAGAGCAAATTTTTCACCATGCCGCCAACCCTATTTGGATTCTCTCGCGCCCGTCAACGTACTTCCCTTACATTCATACAAATGCCGATCAAGTGTACATTCTTCAACACTCACATCTCTGTATAAGGCACCGCTTCTTAAATTAGTATCAGCAATTGTACAAGTAGCCTTGTTGCTCGTTGTTGCTTCTTGTTGCTTGGTTGTTGCCGCGCGATTGTCAATCGGATTTATCATGTTGTTAAGTGAATGTTGTTTAAATAGTGTTTATTCGTGTGTGGAGTGTCCATTCATTAGGTGTGTAGAGTTATTGTGTTGGGAATAGTGTTGGAAAGGCTTCTAAGATTCAGGTGGATTCTGTATTTGTCTTACCTAGTTTTGTTCTCTAATTATTTACAAGGATATATCTAAAGAGCATCTACTGAGAAGCCTAATTTGGATGTATAATTATGGTGAAGAATCTGGCCTCAACCACTGAATAAATTTGGTGAACTTAAATAACAGATCGAAAGAAAAGTAAAAACAAACACACAACACTCTTTCTGAACTATAATATTGTAGACGGATTGTAAATAAAACGAACTGCTATCATAATACAATAAAGGCCCATATGAAAAATGACAAGTTTCCTAATTTAAACGAACTGCACTCATCACACTAATATAAAGACGAAAGTTTGTGATTGTGTGAGTGTGTATGTTTGTTACTCTTTCATACAAAAACTACTGGACAGATTTTGAAGAAACTTTGTGGTAATATAGCTTACATATCCGAATAATACATAGGCTACAATTTATAAAGTTTAACGCGGGTAAAACCGCGAGCCACAGCTAGTAATACGATAAAGGCACATATGAAAGATTACCCGATTCGTAATTTAAACGAACTGCATTCATAATACGATAAAACACATGAAATATTAAAAGATTCGTAATTTAAACAAACTGCGCCCATAATACAACTAAAGGCATTTATGAAAAATCTTGTGATAAAATTAGTGTTTTGGGCAAATACCTATATATTCGTACAATTACTAAAATTATTACAGACGCAAAGGCCATATAAAATACAAGTTAAATTTTTAACATGACATTAACAATGAAACTAGGAAGCTTTCACTGTTCTTCATCGAACAACAACGGCTTAAATCGTCATTTTAGATCATGAAATTTGAAAAGTTTATGTATCAATCAATCAATCAACTTTTTTCATAAAACAAGTTACATACAGTTGGTGAAATGTATTATATTAGGAGTGCGCTCAATCAAACAAATTTAACTTAAAATACATCTTTAGTTTTGCATTGTTAAAAAAAATACATTTCTGATAACATTTTATGCCTTTACTTTAATAAGAGAGTGAGAGAGACATCTAATAGAAATGATGAGATACTTAACGCTCACAACCATCACCCCTCCATAACAATCAATTTGTATTCATATTTATAAAATAAACTTCCCTGGATTTACCTGGACTCATTGGATAAGCGGCTTCACGTCTTCGCGTGGTAACGTAGACGAATAGATGCACAAATCCTTAAATTTATTTTTATTATTTAATATTGGGAACGTCCGCTGCACAAAAGCCTCCCCGAAAACTCGCCACAATAGCCGGTCTTGTGCTACCCGCGTCTGAAAGCTGCTAATAAGTATAATAAATAAAAACTCCTAAATCCTCCTAAAACGACCTACTTGTTAATAAATTGTAGTATAAAACTTCAGTTAAAAAAAACTAAAATCATTGAAAGTGTTTCCAAATCTTTTTAATTAATGTCGCGGATTTCCTATGTCCTATAAATATTTGCGAGTGTTGATGAGCCATTGACGTTCACCTTAGAACTAGCACTGTATGTGTCATAATAATAAAAGTAACACGAGTCTAATAATCCATCAACGCAAAAAATACAGAAAGTGGTTTCTACTTGTCTACTTGTCTTTGCTACGCTCTCAAACTGACACTACCGAACAATAATTAAAAAGTAATTTCTTGTAATTCTTTTTTAAATAAAAAATACAACAGACATAAGTAATGAGTGAGACGTCTAATCCTTACCTCGACGATTCAGGCTCAGCTCAATCCAGTCCAGCTTTGTCGGAACTGGACAGGTCCTGGATTATAACGACTGCTACACAGTGTACATAGCAAGCAGTGTCTTAATTGCAACATCGTTTCATACCACAATGCTATATACAAGCAGTAGTATAACAAAACAATAAGACATAATACCATGATTGGATTATATTAGCACAAACTAAACGATATGGGTATTTTTTTATTGGAACGAAACGAACACGAAAACGAACGAAGTTTCTTATCGCGCGTTGTGAAAATGGGCTAGACGGAAAAAAATCTTACGAAAAGTTGTCACGACACTTTTTGCAGCTGTGCGGCGTGCGCATGTTTCTCTGTCTCTCTCTCTCTATATATATCTTATAGAAAGCAAGCCAGATATTTTCATTTCTATTTCGCATTGAACAATGTGGTGTCGCGACGATTATTTTTGTTGAGTGTATACAGGTTTTTGTACATAATAAATAATAAGAAATAACTTCGTTCCATCCGGGTGTCCCTTGACACCTCTCAAGTTTTTTGATTCACTCAACGATAGCTGTACGTAGATAAGTAGAAAATACGGTACCTAATTAGTTTCTACTTGTCTACATGTTTTTGGTACGCTTTCAAAACTGGATTATTTGTTGTTATTCGATTTGCTCAATGATTGTTGTAAACAATCACAACATAAATTTGTGCTTATTTATAAGTAAATACAGTAGTTCTGTTCTTATTTAAAATTACCCTAACTTATATTAATATTCAGAACTGTGTAAAATATGCCTCATCCATTCCAATGACAAAGTACATGAAAATGACATGTCTCGTAATATAATCAGTGTTCATAATTTATTTATTTGTTCATAATTTTAAATTATAGCATCAACTACTATGAATAAGAATTCCATTTTGCAGGAATATTTGTTCTCTTTGTATTCTGGCTGATAAATTAAAACGTATATAAACTTAATCAATATGAAAAAACTTAGCTTTTTGTTAAAGTTAAGTTACCGTTCTTGACCCACATTGTTGTCATATTTTAGACAGAAGTGGCTAAAAATATTTTGGATGAAGTTGAGTCACCGTTTTATCGTTTGACTGTGACAACTGAGTACAAGTACTTTTACGCATAATGTTGACTTCGATTAGGAAATCCATTAAAAGGTATTAGACGTTATTATGGAAAATGGCGGCAATATTACTTCTATATTTAGCTATTTATCGAGTGTATTTTATTTTAGAAAGAAGAATTTTAATTATCTACTTTAGATAGAGAAAGGTTTGCTGCTTCACTAAGTGGATTATATCTTTTACTCTGGCGTTGTTTGCTGATATCTCTATTTACATTATTGATGGAGCGAGGTTTTAAATTGATGTTCCAATGGTCATGAAATTTTGTAGGCATACCATAGACAATACTTGAAGTTTTCGTACCAATAATATTAAATAAGAAATTTTGAAGTCGATAAATGCGAAGTTGAATATATTGAGTTCGTCTAATTCGCTTTTATTATATTCCAATATCGTGTTTAGATCTAGCCTAAGTCGCTTACACTATTGCACCGGACAAGTCTAAGAGAGCATCGAAGCTGTGAATCCTGCACCTGATATCTCTCTGGTCGTGCACTATAATATGTCCTGCGTAGTTGGCTTGTCTCCGATGAAATTGGGCGTTGTTCTATACAAAGTGTAACATAAATAGTAAACGTACCTTAATGAACGCATGTAACTGAACTATTTAAACAAAACCAGTTTGTGAAATACGAAAAAATATAATTAGACATCCTATATAAGATGTATCAACTGATGGTTATTATTGTATGGGGAGTTAATATTTGTATTTGGGCTATTTGCGTGTAGTTCAGTTTCATAGGAAAGTTCATAATCATCATCATATCAGTCGAAAGACGTCCACTTCTGGACAAAGACCTCCCTAAAGATTTCCACAATTTCAGGTCTTGCGCTATTCGCATCCAGCGGTTAAGGAAAATTAAGCTCCTTAAATTCCGCCTACTATTTATGTTATACCTTGCATAAAATACTCAGATATATAAAAATATAAATATACTAAACAAATGACGGGCTTGTTGGCGTGGTTGGTAGATACGCTGCTTTTCACGCCGGAGGTCGTGGGTTCGATTCCCACCGGGACAAATATTTGTGTGCATGAACATGTCTGTTTGTCCTGAGTCTGGGTGTAATTATCTATATAAGTATATATTTACAAAAGAAAAATAGCATATGTAGTATATCAGTTATCTGGTTTCCATAGTACAAGCTCTGCTTAGTTTGGGATCCGATGACCGTGTGTGAATAATGTCCCGGGATATTATTATTAATTACAATCTGATATCGTCCACAGCTTGACAAGTGCATCCCCCAAAGGTTTTTATAACGTTGCTGTTTGGAGCGGTTTATCGTAGTGCATGCGAGTTGGCGACCGCAGCTAGGTGGTAGCTACTACACAGGTGGCGCTGCTGCCCAACCATCTGGTGAATCCCTTAGTCACCTTTTACGACGCCCACGGTATAGTACGGGGTGGCTCTGTTATAAATTCTGGACTGGAACCAGAACCGGCTTTTTAAACGAAAAACAAATGAACAGTCTTAAGAATAAAACACGGGTCACACGAACAAACAGTGAACTAAATAGAAGCGCGTTGACGCGATCAAATTGACGGGCTCTCACTTACTTCGAATAACATGATTTGATACTTGAACTTAAAATTAGAGGTCACTATAAATCTTAACAGCAACAATAACTATTGCTATTTTGCTAAGAAAGTTATAATAACAACAATAACTTTTGACCTTATAAATTTGCGGTTAGTTTTTTTAATATTAAAGGTATTAACTGAAGTAGTTATTTTCAACATATGTACTTAAGTATTTTTTCTAAGATGACTGTTATATAGGTAGCGTACGTTTATTGCACAATCACTGCATGAATCATACACGTAGTAATAAATCAGCACACACTTTTTAGGGTTCCGTAGCCAAATGGCAAAAAACGGAGCCCTTATAGATTCATCTTGTCTGTTTGTCTGTCTGTCTGTCCGTCCGTATGTCCCAGCCACTTTTTTCCGAAACTATAAGAGCTGTACTGTTGAAACTTGGTAAGTAGATGTATTCGGTGAACCGCATCAAGATTTTTACACAAAAATAGAAAAAGAACAATAATTTTGGGGGGTCTCCATACATATAACTGAAACGCAAAAAAAAATTATCGTACCCATACATGTGGGGTTTCTTTGGATAGGTCTTCAAAAATGATATTGAGGTTTCCAATATCATTTTTTTCTAAACTGAATAGTTTGCGCGAGAGACATTTCCAAAGTGGTAAAATTAGTGTGCCCCCCCCCCCCCTGTAACTTCTAAAATAAGAGATTAATAAAATAATAGAATAAAAAAATATATGATGTACATCCATATAAACTGACAACGAAAATTGGTTTGAACAAGATCTAGCTAGTAGTTTTTTTTTAATACGTCATCAATCGTAAACCGCAATTTCCATTCATGGGCGAGTCCGACTCGCACTTGGCCGGTTTTTTATTATGACAGATAACATTATTGCACTGAACCCTTGAGAATATAATGCACAGATATTTTTATGTGTTAATTGTGGAGATCTTTGTGGGATCTGTGGGCGTTTTTCACCTGATATGATGATGATGACTTAAGAACAAGTTAAAAGCTCGCGGTACATACCTATGTAGCCGTTTCAACTAAATAATATTTAACATTTAGATAATTTATCGCAATTCTCTCGTTTTATGAGGCTCCAGTCTCGTTTCATCATTCTGTCTCCCGCTTTGCCCTGGGGGGAAGTGGAACAATTTTTCTTTTCTAAGTCATCCTTGTTTTTTTTCTAATTAAATTATTCAAGATAGTTAAAGTGACTACCCGGGTCATGCCTAGTCTCACTGCTCAGTGTAATTACGTCTTGTGCCATTGTTGATTAGAGTTGCAGTAGTGGATAATGGGCAGGTACTATTCCCGATGAAAAATATAAAACAAAGTTATATAATTTAGCAAGTTTGTTAAAATACTAAAAAAAGCTATTATTTCCACTAATCTGCAAAAAATACAAGTAATGTTTTGTTTTTGTGATTTTATTATACAATATCATCAGCTACTCTAGTTTGAACGGCTCTGAACTTAGCTTAACTTTATTTTAAATAGCGGGCCCGGGACAATAGTTGTATTTAATTTCACAATTAAAACTCCTTTAGTGAAATTTATTCAGCACTTTGGTATATACACACACGTGTACTTGTCAACGCCACAATGTAGTACATAAATATACAAATACAATATTAGAGTTAGAAAAATACTAGTCCGTCCGTGCGATCGGTTTAATCACATTTTTTTTTCAAATCCTCAAATAAATAAGAAATTAATTAGCTACTATTTTTAAATTTAGTACTTAATATATACGGGCCTGTTAGCATAGTTGGCAAATGCTTGCTTTTCAAGCTGGAGGTCGTGGGTTCAATTCCCACCCAGGAAAGATGTGTGCTTGAACATGTCTGTTGGCCTTAGTCTAGGTGTAATTATCTATATAAGAATGTATTTATAAAAGAAATGTAATATAGTATCAGTTATCTGGTTTCCATAGTACAGGCTCTGCCTAGCTTGGGATCAGATGACATTGTGTTAATTTCCCAACTGATAAACATACTTATTTATTTCTAAATACGTATGTCTCTGTTAATTACGAAACTTACAAATAAATACAAACAAACGTATACAATTAGAAATATGTTAGCTACAAGTGTATAGTCTACATTCAGTAGACGATACATATTTAGAGATGAAAATATTTAATTGATTTCGCCAACGTATATATCCCCTATATGTATACCTTGTTCGCCTACTACCTTCTTAAGAAAATAATCTACGATTATCCAATACCCATTGAAAGACTCAACAACAAGAATTATTTATATAACAAAATATCATTGTGTCAATACTTAGTATAATAAATAATAATATACTTGAGGAAGTTTCAAAGTGATTGATGATCTCTTATCGTTCCAGTATTTATATATTGTTTGGGAATTTCCTCTTAGAAAGTCTACTTTTATGAATGGCTAACGATATAATATTGCTTCAAAGGTAACTAGGTAGTTTATATCTTAATACCATAATTTTAACATAAACTTAATGTTTGTTTTAATAACGGACATACTGGCTGTAAAGTTATAAGTCATAATTATGCAATTTCGTTTCGTTATTATACGTCAACTACATATTAAGGATGAAATAATTAGAAGATAATTATGTATGATAAATCAGCTATTAAATAACCTGGTATCTATGACAGTAAAACCATAAGGAAACTATTAAAATATGCTTTCTTTTAATTTAGAAGAAATATAAGTAGAAAACCGTTGTCTCTGCCTATCCCTCTGGGAAACAGGCGTGAGTCTATGTATGTAGATATCTACAATAATCTTGATTCACCATTTGGAAGTTACATTGATATTGATACAGTATGGTTAAATGTACGTCATTCGAAAGCAAATTTATTTTAATTAAACTATGGTAAATGCCTACGTGTCGTAGAATTGTTGACAAATTTAGTTCAATATAGAAATTAATTAAAAAAATTAAGGCGCTTTTAATAAATTTATGATGATAATGACGAAAAAGATGGAATTGGATTATTTATCAGTTCCCAATGTTTTACAATAGCTCAGAATAGAGTTAAGTACTTACCGCCAATATTTTAAGCGCGTCGCCTTAAGAAGGCGCTTTAAGTAATATTAATATGTATTAAGAGGGGTAGGGCACAGCGTTCATTCAGAAGACCTTTCTTACAGAAGACATACTTTAATAATAACATTAATTACTTTAGTGTTGTGTTTCTGCGTGTGAGTAAGGTTGCCAGAGCTCATTGGGGTGGGGGGGAAGGGTCAGCAACACTTGTTTGCTGACTCTTAAAGGCCGGCAACGCACCCGTGACAGCTCTGGTGTTGCGGGCGTACATGGGCGGCGGTGATCACTTACCGTCAGGTGACCCGCTTCCTCGGTAGTCGCCCTATGCCATCAAAAAAAATATAAAAAAAATAATATTTTTTACTGTGTGTGTATATGTGTGTGTGAACAAAGTAAAATCTTATATAAGGAATGCGTGAATACTAAGTAAGTGATCGATAATAAATTATCACCTTCTGTAATTCCGCCCATGTGTATTTGGGAATCTTATAAAAATAGATTTTTATTTATTTATTGCTATTTTCATGGGTTTACAATAGGTGTTACAGGTATATTTGTTTCCAACATGAACCCTGTTAGGGCACAGCAACACAACACAATATAAATAGTTATTTCTAAGGTCAGATCGTAATTCTAGTTAACATTATAAGTACATATTTCAATAAGTGATTTAAAAGTAAATAAGTAGTCATAGCAATATAAGGTACGATAAATTAATAATAATACAAATATATGTTCGTCAATTTAATTAAATTTATGGTATTACGATTCTAATAATATTGTGAGACAGTAGGAAGGAAAAGTTATTGAGATTATATTAGTGCGTCGGTATTATTTTAATTATCTATCTATTTTGTAGGAATTCATTTAGGTTATAATAACATTTTTGTATTAAATATTTATGCAGTTCATGTTTAAATTTAGTTTCAAAATCAATATTTTTTATTTTGTCTGGTAATTTATTAAATATTTTTACGCTCATGGCATAGGGGCCAGAATGAAACATGGCAAATTTTGAGGCGGGTATAGCTAGTTTGTTTGGATCCCTACAGCTGCGTTGATGCGGTCGTTGGCTACTCGCCAGGGGGAATAATGATGGGTGGTTTTTTACAAATTTACACGTTTCCAATATATACATACATGTGAGTGTAAGGATGTTGAGTTTAACAAAATACGGTCGACAGCTTTCCATGGAATCTATATTTGCTAAGATTCTGACAATTTTTTTTTGTAAAATAAATAATTTCCCAGCCTCAACACTATTAGCCCACAAAATAATACCATAGTTCAGCCGTGAGTGAGCATAGGCATAGTAAGCTGACATAGCAGTTTTTAAATCAGTACTTTTCTTTAATTCATATAAGGCATACACAAATCTCGATAATTTTGAAGTAATGTCTTCGATATGGGCTTTCCAGTTTAAATTTGTATCTATTACAAGTCCTAATAATTTAAATTCTTTGACATTTTCTAGTTGAAAGCTATTGTATGAATAATTCAACTCTAATTCACATCTTTGGTATGGTCTGAATTGCATGAACTTTGTTTTTGAAAAATTTAGTTCTAAATTATGTTCATTTAGCCAGCTCACCACTGACGAGATGTTGTCGTGTATAGTCTTTTTTACATTTTCATTTTCGTCACAAGGGAATAATAGAGATATGTCATCAGCAAAGAGAACGGAGTGTGAGTTTATTTGTTTTGGCAGGTCATTGATGTAAATTAGAAATAGTATACAACCTAACACACTGCCTTGAGGTATAGACATCGTAACGTTGGCCTTTTCTGACTTGACGTGTGTAATGGTTCCGCTACGTGGATCGTGGTATTTTACTTCAACGTATTGTTTGCGGTTATCTAAATAAGAGTGGAACCATTGATGTGCTATACCCCTAACTCCTATATGATACAATTTCTTTAATAATATTTCGTATGAGACGCGATCATATGCCTTGCTCATATCAAGTAGAATACCTATGGCGTACTTCTGGCTACTAATTATCTCTAGGGCTTTTTGAATATATTTGTATACCGCCAATGTCGTAGATTTATTTCGCCTAAATCCATTTTGGCTCTCGTTGAATATTTTATATTTTTCGCAAAAGGAGTAAAGGCGTTTCGTCATAGCAGTCTCAAAAATTTTGGAGAACGTGGAGAGAAGAGCTATCGGTCGGTAATTTTCAACTTGTGTCTGGGTGCCTTTTTTTTAATATCGGTTTAACAATCGATATTTTTAGAAGATCAGGCACAACACCTTGCTCGAACGATTGGTTGACGAGATACGTTAATGGTAAGGTAAACTCTTCAGCGCATGATTTTATGACAATTGGTGGTATATCGTCGTGGCCAACACTGTGTTTATTTTTCAGGTTTTTTATTATTAACTTTATCTCTTTTGGATCGACAGGTCGGAGGTAGATTGAGTTTTCACTCGCTGGTGTAATAGTGTGGCCATTTGGAATAGTGCTAATTTGTCCCGAATTTGCCTTTCCTACAGATAAGAAATAATTGTTAAAGCAATTGGCGGTGATGTTGGCATCCTCTGTCAGATTATTTCCTACATTCAACTTTATATTTTTCCGAGATGTTTTTGGTAGTTTATTTGTACGTTCTTTTATTATATGCCACATCATTTTTGTCGTATTTTCTGTCTTTTTCATTCTATGAATGTAGTTTAGTTTTCGCGAAGAGACTATTGTCCGTTTAAGTACTTTTTCATATTTTTTGTAAAATTTTTTTAGTACTGGGTGGTTAGTTTTAGTTATTAGTATTTTTAATTGACGTTTATGTTTACATGCTATTTTAAGTCCAGGTGTAATCCATGTTGTCCTCTGTTTATTTCTTAGCGCCGTCAGTTTTTTTGGAATGCATTTATTCAATAAATTATATAGTGTATAATGGAAGGATTTATAATTATCGTTAATATTATGATTAGGGTTAAATACAGAATTCCAATCTAATTTTTGTACTTCGGTCTTAAATTTTGTAATATTATATGAAGTGAATTTTCTCTGATTCATATACCATGTTTTCTTTTCTTCAATTGATGTTTTATTGTTTGGTATCGACACAAGAACACCCCTGTGATCGGATATTCCAAGTTCCACTACCTCAACAGTCTTTTCATATCGATAGTTGGTAAATATAAGGTCGATACAAGAGGAAGTATTATGTGTAACTCTTGTCGGTTCAATTACTTGTTGAGAGAAGTTACAGCTAGTCATTGTATTTAAAAGGGTCAAGGACGATATATTTTTTTCCAAGATATTGACATTAAAGTCTCCTCCGATTATAACATGTTTTCCTTTATCTTTTGTGTTAATTTTATGTAGTAGTTTACCTAAAGACTCATAGAAAGTTTCTATTTGCCGGTTTTTTTGGGGCCAGTATATCACAACAATGAGGATGTTTAATTTTGGTAACTCGATAGCACACGTTTCAAATATATATTCAACAGAAATATTTGTTATATCATGACGTTCTTTAAATTGAGTATTATTTTTTAGGAATATACAAACTCCTCCGCCTTCATAATTTTTACGGCAGTAGCTAGAGGCTAAATCAAATCCTTCCAGGCTTAGTAGATCCTTTTTGGTATCGGTTATCCAAGTTTCAGTTAAACATAGTCCTAGTATATTATTAATTTCGTCTGTTGCGGATTCTAACAAGTGTCTCTTGTTTTTTAAACTCTGCATATTTTGGTACAATACTTTATAATTGTTGACGAAAGGAATTTTTATTGCTAGTTAAATTATTATTAGGAATTATGTTTATATTAGGCATAGTTGGTATTTCAGGGGGACTTTTAACCCATGTCATCAATGGTTTTACTGTAATATTACTTAACTTAATCGATTTAAAGTAGTTTAATATTGTATTTTGTCGATATGTTTTATTAGTTTTAAGAAGGTCTCTATGTTTAGTTTTTACATTTTTATTTTTGTAGCTGAGAAATGTTTCGTTATATTCTAGAAGATTTATTTCTATATTTAATTTGAAGCATAATGTCTTTATGTAATGATAATTATTCCATCTCACAAAATTATTATAGTCACAATACTCATATATGTCTATATACTTACAATTTTTGTAGTAGGAATTTAATAATTTTACATAATTATTTAACAGAGATTCATTTAGATATTTACTCCGTTGTATTTTAAGCAAATATATCTGTTTACATTTTTTCAACTTGTTCAGAGTAATAGTTAATTCAGAAAAAAGTTTAAAAGGATCTTTGTCATTTGCTCCTACGGATAAAATTATTATATCGTTCTCAGTTAAATTATGAGAGAGGTCTTCAATGCTGCTTAGTATTTGAGAGCTTTGGGCGCCCGGTTTGCTTATGGTTAATACAGTGTAGCTGTCATTCCAGTTACAGAATCTACTTTCAATAAGTGGTTTTGATATTCCGCGTACATACTCATCACCTAGTATTATAATTTGGGCCTTTGGTGTAGATATTCTTTCAAACTTCATGTTTTGGGGATTATCTTCAATAGTTTTCTGAGTCGAAGTCACATTTTCCATCGAAGAAGTTTGTAAAAGGTCTTGTTTGAACTGTGTGATATGGGCTGAGTTCAGGGCTAAGGTATTTTGTGTCAAGGTTAAATGTTCAATATTCTGGGAGGTTAATTCAGAGTCTTTTTGGGGTGCCAAGTCGTTGAATGAGCTTTGCGGTAAGGTGTCCCGTGGCGCAATTTGGCTAGCTTCTTTATTTGGAGAGAGTATAGAGTCTTGAGTTGGTTCTAAATTGTCGGCTATGTTTTGCGCTAGGGAGTAATTAAGTTTTCGGGAACTTTGAAGTAATTGTTCGTCTAATTGTGTCACGATGCGAGATTTTTTCTTTCTTCTCGAAATAGGGGTCATCATATTATTTTCTTCGAAATTTACCTTCTTATAATTATTTATTATCGCATGGCACTTTTGTAGTTCATCCTTAAGTTTTGTTATTTCAATGCTTAAGTTGTCAACCTCGTTGTTAGCTGTTTGTAGGTCATTTCTTAATTTTATTATTTCTATATTATTTTCTTCAATGTAGGTGTTTGGCTCACTCATTATTGTAATGTCACTAAGTGGTGAAGAATTACCGATGTTTGAAATGTCTAACAAAGAGTTGAATCGCTTTTTCTCGGCTCGTCTTAGTGTAATATTACTATCCATTTTATTATATTATTTTTACACGATACAATTTTGAACATCGACAAAAATTTGTTCGGATGGTTGGGCTCGAACCGTCAGCCTTAGGAGAGAGTTCGCTGTCTTAACCACTGCGCTGGCTACTGATTGATTTAATTGTCAAAATAGAAGATTACTTGTTTGACGAATACTGATTTGACAAAGTGAATCACCTTTATAACTTGTGATTAGTCATTGACCTTTCAACGTTCACTGTTATGGATTTTTCGAAACTGTTTTTTATCAATTACACATTATTTAGTTTATGCACTTCGTTGATTTTTTACCACTTTATTGTTGTTTATATTTTCCACAAGATGGTATAAGTTATACACAATAAAATGTTTTTTTTCCCACTGTTATTAATTAAAATATTAGGAGCACACAGTAACCGAACCGTTCGCCGCGCGGATAGCGGGGGTACGACTGGTTTAGTTCAGGTTTTGAGCATACTTAAGTATACATATATTCTTAAATGCCACAAGGATTTCAAATGGCCTACCCCACGGCTTTTACACGATAATATATTATACTTAGGTAAAACATTTAATAAATAAAATATATTAAGGTCGGCTGTGAGCTACTATAAACATTTGACAGTATCACACTAATATAATTTAGGCGAAACTTTGTGAGTGTGTGTGTGTGTATGTTTGTTACTTATTGACGTCTAAACGGCTGGAGCGAATAAAAAGAAATTTGAATGGAGTTAGCTGACACCCTGGATTATCACATAGGCTATAATTTATAAAGTTAAACGAAAAAACAAACCGCGGGGCACAGCTAGTAAAAAATAAAAATAAGTATCAAGATTCCATAATCGCACAACAGTATCAGGCGCGGAAACAATAGAGGGGATCAAGTTTACAAGCGGCTCAATTGGCCGGTTGTAATTTCGTCCCATTGTCTCTATTCGCCCCCCATTCCCACCGGTCCCCTGCCCTATCGCCCCAGTCCCCTGGCCCGTGTTTCCTTCCTCCCAGAGGACGTCGTTACGTCCTTTGTATTAGCATATTTACGACGAAGGAAAATGGCGATTATTGTTACTTAATTTATAGGGAGGGTTTCTAAGAACATATTCTCCACTGATTGTTCAATTGATGTAAGATTTAGATGCTAAATTGCTAATAGAGTGTTTTGTTCAAGAATTAACGTGAACTTCGTTGTAGAAAAAGTGAGTAATTGACTTGATTTTGAAATGAAAGGCAGTTGATCAGAATGTTTATTTATTTATATATATTTGATTGGCTTTTACGTTTATTTAGTATGGGGCCAGTTGGCGTGGTAGGTACATACGTGCTGATCGCGACATTGCAAGCAGTTTGCAATCAGGTGGCGTGTGTCTCAGGAAATTATAGTAAGTCACCAAAGCATAATTGTACAGAAGAGCTTGTATAAAACTTTTCAGCTTGCTTTCACGCCGCAAGTCGTGGGTTCTATTCCCATCCAGAACCGATATTTGTGTCCAGGTGTAATTATCTAGATAAGTATGTATTAACAAAATAAAAGTACTATATCAGTTATCTGATTTCCATAGTACAAGCTCAGCTTAATTTAGGATCAGATGGCCGTGTGAATAATGTCGCTGGATATTATTATTATATTGCTCGATATTAAAGGACGTGTAAATTACTTTTGGAGCTCCTGCTTAGTATTTTTTTTTTATTTTAAAGCATTCAAAACGTTTTTAAATCATATTGAATATATAATACAATTTAACATAATAATGCTAACCTGGTCATATTTCTGTAAGGAAGTACCTACTTCACCAGGAGCTCGGCACTTTTACAATTAAAACTGGCGAAGTCGAGAACAAATAATTAAAGAAAAACACGATGTCTGCTGAACCTTGCTTCATTATAACCATTGAAAAAGGTATAACGCAGGTAAATTCCCACAGTCTAGACCCCGATGTAAATCAAGCTTTAATTCAATATTTAAAATACACATATATTTAAAACTGACAATAACAAATATATACATGCGACGGCTTTTAGCAACAATGAAAAAAGTGGCTTCTAAAATACCAGCGAATAGTGTGGGGACAGTTTTACATCGATAAAAGTTGCAAATAATTAACAATTATCATACCCGCGCATAATGTCCAGAGAGGCAGATATATACTATAAAAAATGTTAGTTAAAAGGTGTAAAAATTACATAAAACTAAGATTAAAACTAGTGTGCGAACGGAGACTTTATTGAAGTTGATGGTGATAATTGATGCAACACAAGATCACGGAACACACACGCACTTAGAGTCCCGGCTACAAAGACTGCGTTAGAGTTCTCACGTGGTGCACTTACAGAGTCGCCGTGACGTGCACTGTGCGACAGTTCCAACGCGACCTATACAGTACACTTCTCACTTGCACTGTCATTTAGTACTTCACACATTCACTTTTACTTGAAATAACACTCTTGAACTAACACTCTCCGTCTTGTGACGATGTACTGTTTATATCTTTCTTCTAGAATCTTCAGAGACATTCTAAATTAATTTGAAATTCTTCTGTATATTTCTTGATGCATTTATTTTCTATCTGGTTAAAATTTTTGAATTTTCAAAATATTTTCGTTCTAGAAACATGGACCTAATGTCAATTTTGCATTACTGGTTTCTATGTCCTTTATCTGCTATCCTTTTTTATTTGTCCTAGTATTAACCAGAACAATCTCTAAATATTACAAAAGCCGCCAAAAACTTGTATTCGTACTGGGATAATCCAGAACATGACAATACAAATAAACGTATAGTAGTATTGATGACTCCTGGTTTTTCAAATTAGTTTGTTCGCAAAAGTAAGGGCAATAACTTCGAAGTGTCAGTTACCAGTTTAAGTATGACATATAAAAATACACATTTAAACATTTGCACAATCCAAAACAGGTTATACTTTGTTACTGTTTTCCTATAGTGTTATTCCAGAAATAAGACATCGATGTATCTTACTAATAAAATATTGTACAGACGCCAGCACATCAAGCTACCCCAATCTGTCAAACTTCCCCAATTGAAAGTGAACCTTATTCTTATGTGACAAAGTTGAAAATCTTTAAAAGAAATTTGACAGATAACATCATACTTGCGGATTTTTTCAGATGGAAGATCAATAAATAAATTATATTACTTCTCATTCGGTACTCTCATAATGTGAGTCCAACTCGCGTTTGGCCGGTTTTTTCGTGGTTAAATTAATAAATGTTTTTCTATCGGCTTAATTTAAACATCAAACAAAATACCTTTTTATAGTCACAAAATACAATATAAAAACCATTTTATACCTAGTACAGTTATAAAACTGTAACGTTTTATTACATATTATAATAAGAATTCATTATCTAACCAATTAGCATTATGTATTGGCCTAATGAAAACATAAAAACTTTCAAATTATTTGTCATTATAGGATGAATAGATTCAATCAAAAGAATCATTTTAATGGTAGTATTCACAATACCGGAAATCCCAAATTTGTTTCAACGTTCTTGAAATTTTTGTATCTTCAAACTCGTTTATAGAATACAATTCTCTCACTTAGTTGGTTACGGCAATCAGACTTCTAAGAGCATGGGTCTTTTGCCTATTTTTTTAAACATTTATTATTATCATCATGTAAGCAGAAGGATGCCCATTGCTGGACAAAAACCTCCCTAAGAATGGGAGGCTATGCCATAACCGCAAGGTTTGGCAGACGAATTGGCGATAGCAGTTTAATGGTTATCATTGTACTTATGTTTAATGGAATATATTTATGGTATAATATCTATAATAAATAGTGTATAATATGGATTATAATTATTTATCACACTAATGAATAATAATAAAAATATTGATCAAAGATTAACATAGGTATTCTACAATAATTAATATTAAAAACTCAAATTTACAAATAAATTACAAAAAGTGCATCGAGATAAACTAAAAAAATACTAGACATAAAATGAAAATAAAAGCAAAATTTTTGATCTAGGTTAAAGTTAGCGTCTTATCTGACCCCGGTTAGACCTGTGCTTATAAAAAACGCTGTATCATGATTTTAAATAAAAGTTATATAAAATTTTTTTAAGTATTAGTAAAAATATGTACATAAATTAACATTTGGTATATGTATTGATATATAATGCTATTTCAATATACTTAACAGAAGTAAATTAAAAGTAAATGTGAGTTAATTATTTATTAGAGTGATACAAATAGTGCGACATTCCTTAATAATAACATTAATAATATTAATGTTGTGTTTCTGCGTGTGAGTAAGGTCGTCAGAGCTCATCAGGGTGGGGGAAGGGTCAGCAACTTTTGTTGGCTGTCTCTTAAAGGCCGGCTTATTCTTATTATTCTTCTGGTGGCGGCTATTTCCAGTCCCCGGAGGTCCTGGTAACACTGCGTCCAGTGATGAACTATTGTGCTTGCCGCTCCAACTACACTTCCCTGTCTAACCCTGCAACATAGATAAATTGCAGAATCTTTTAGGCAGGATGGCTACGTGATGTTGTGAGTGTCCATGGGCGGCGGTGATCATTTTCCATCAGGTGACCCACCTGCTCGTTGGACTCCCTCTGATATATACATAAAAAAAATCTCGAGCAAATTTTGTGCCTAGAAATTCCGTTATTATACTATTGCTTTTTTGAATCAGAAAGTAATATATACCTACTGAGTGATACCTATTCTATTCCATATGTATGTTTAATTAATACAGTGCTATAAAATTTAATTCAGCAAATAGTTAACCTGTCAGAAGCCAGTTGATTTATGCCAAAATAAAGAATGTACGTTTATGGACTTTGATTACCAATTATGCTCAATTAAGGGGTTTGAACAATATTTATTTTGCTAATTTATTCAGATAGTATGAATTACAAAGTTGTGGATTGTTTAGAGACCACTCAATGGACTCCACGTTTAAGGTCATTGGGTAGGCTGGATGTGTTCAAAACTCTTTTTTATACCCTAAATGGCAACATTAATTTAAAATGTCTGCCATTTATTCTGTCATATTTTTTTTATTTTTTTTTAAATGTTACCAATAGGAAAGTTGTGCAATAGATATGGTCGAAATTGGATGATTTTAGATTAAGATTTTAGAAGTGAAAGCTTCTTTAGGCGCGTTGAGCACTCTTAGGTGAACAAAAAGCGTGAAATGTGCGTCATTGTCACCGCATGCTTCTTTAAAGCCATATGTGTACATAGATATACCTCCGTGCGTTATTAGTTTATATTAGAAGTGTCAAAATTTATCTTAACTTCTATCAACAGTCCCCAAAGACTGTGGTTTCATGTTTTTTTTTTCAATCTAATGACTTGGTGTACAATTTTCAAAAATAATGTTCACTTTCTTTTTAAATCTAAAATTATTAAAAGTCGTACAAACCGATTGTACAACTTTTCTTTTGTTTACATTTGAATTAACGTTACTGACTTTGGTACAAATAAAATGTGATTTCAGGCTATCCAGCGCTTTTAAGACCGTCACGTCACAAAATGTTCTGCCCATAGTTCTTGCCGGCCTATAGTACCGACGCCTGCGAAAGCACACAAACTTCTATGTATGCCCACTCCGATCTTCAATCGGGCAAGGCATAGAATCACCAGCCTATCTGTTCAGTGGAGGACTTAGAAGTGTTCCCAAGAGAATATCTACCAAAAGAACAGGCATCAGCGTCTCTCTGAGTACTATAACCAAAATACTGCGCTCGCCAACGAGTCTACCAAGCATAGCAATAATAGCGTATGGAATATTGCTGCCACCCCTGGGCCGGGGCACCACAGTATCAACTTCTTCCTTTTGATCGTATACAACTTCGTGCAGCTCGAATGGTCGTTGACGACGGGAGTCCCACTATTTGGCTTGATCTTACCCTGTGGAGAGACGTGGCGTCTCTATGTGTCCTCTACCGCATTTATCACGGGGAGTGTTCAGAGGAATTGTTCGAGCTTATACCTGCCGCCACATTCCGCCACAGACCCTCTCGTCAAAAGTGGAAATTTCATCCTTATCACCTGAATGAATGGTCATCTACCACTGCGCGTTTCTCAATAAACTTTTTGCCGCGCACTACCCCTCTGTGGAATCAATTAGCTGCGGAGGTATTTCCGATCCGGTATGACATGGCAACCTTCAAGAAGCGAGCCTATTCTTTTCTTGAAGGCCGGCACCGCACTTGCGGCTACTCAGGTGTTGCGAGTGTCCATGGGCGGCGGTGATCACTTACCATCAGGTGACCCACTTGCTTCTTTGGCATCCTATTATATAAAAAAAATTGATCCTTAAAAGATGCTTTAGTCAGAAAATAGACGTCTTCCAGCTGGTATGATGGGTAGGATATTAAGAAATTGATACACAATCAGGATCGTGTTGTAATGTGTTAGCTCTTCTTCTAAACGTTATGATATTGTCTTGAATACACATAGTAATAAAATGATGTCTTTCAATATTGTTTGCATTGAGTTTTGTGTTAATTTAAGCCTTTTTTTATTTAGTATATTTACTATTTGTTATATTTATTAAGTTTATTAAATTTCGTTTTAAGCTTAAGTTATCTCTAATATTTGAGTGAGTGAGTGCTAATTAACCTGTTATTGGCAACTGCATAAGACCATAATTTATTAAATATCATTATTAAGTTAATGTGTTATATACAGAAGCTGTTGGTGCACCAATAAATAAATGTATCCTATATTGTAATAGACTTACTTTACATACTAAACATCGCGTGTCCACTTCTATCGGTACAAAATCGACAATCTTAACGATCTACAGTTTCCCATCACTAAAGAAGACAAAGGGGTACTCTTTGCCGCAAGTCAGTTACTAATGGCGTCGCGAGCCGGAGATCACGCGAACAGATCCAACTCGAAAGCAATTAAACCATACGAGATTCCTAAGAGGACAGCCACCGAATGACAGACAAGGTAACGGTAGTGGACGGCGTGAGGATGGATAAAATAACCTGTCCTCATTACGATTTTTGAAGCAAAACTTATTCTAATAGCAAGTTAATTTCCCTATTAATAAATATATACGAAAAAGAAGTAATTGTTATTTGCGTATATTTGTCTGATACTACTTAATAAATACAAACTTTTTAATTGGTCTTTTCGTTAAATTTGATTAATATACATTAGCTATATAATGGAATAGGGTTCAAAGAAATTATGCGTAGTTACTACAAATACTCCCTCTTAAATCTCCCTTCTTCTTTGTGAATTTCTTCTCTTCTAAGGTCAACACGTCAGAAAAGAATATGACCATCTTCAATAATGCTCGTTAGTTTTAGATATGTCCATTCACTCTTGTAACTTTTCTATTTTCCCATCCATCATTAACCGATTGAGTTGAGCTGCGAAACCTTGAAAGGTGTTTAGTTAGCAGTTTTATTTTGCTAGACATCTTCAGCCCTTGCTAAGTATCTTACTTCTCTTGCACAGTCAAGCATTGAAAAAGAATGGAGCTAACTAAAGAAGTCACTTTTAAAAAGAATATTGTTCTGCTAAAATTACCTACGACCTCATTTATTTAGCAGTTCTGACCACCGAAGGCAATCAAAATGAACAGGGCGATTGTTTTGATAAATGCTCATAAAGCAAAATATACTAATATTGTGGTTAGATCTCCTTGTAATGTGGATTAACAGGTTTATACAACTGTCAACCTAGCCGCTTATCACAGCGCTTATACATTTTTATAACTCTATTTTTTGCTTAAACGATTTGCGACGTCGTTAACTTAGCAGTCCTTGCAGGATAGCCACCGAAGGCAATCAAAATAATCACGGCGATTTAACACTTTCTACTTGAAGATAAGTGATAAGTGAACCTTACAACGGAACGACTGACGTATTTATTTTGATAGTGCTAATGAAGCGAAACAGATTACGATTGTGGCTAGATCTCATTGTTGTGTGGATTAACTGGTTCCTATAACTGTTGATCTAGCCACTTATCGCGGCGGGTTAGTCCGTGTATTAGTAGAAAGGATTTTAATCATGTTATTATAAACTGATTATATTATTATACTATTTGCTGTGTAGTGACATAGAATATCATGCATAGAATATCATCCCCACCTCATCCCGTGGGGGGCGTAGAAATCGACCGAGGGAAAAACCTACCAAAAATGGGAAGCAGCGTTTTTCTGTGAACTATGACCATCTATCTATTATGGCATTATTTAGGGAGGCTTTTGTCCAGCAGTGGACGTAATTTAGCTGACATAATGATGATGATATTAATTTGACTGTATCAGTTCATCTTATTGCTAGGGGGAGCAGATTATACTGAGCGCCAACTTCAAAAGAAATGCGAAGAAGCCAAAGTAGACGAATTGGACTATATGTTTTTTTTAATAGGGATTTGTGAACCGATTCCAATAATTATTTCTATAGCCGATGTAAAATGATTTTGGGATAGGCCCATTGAAGTTTTGCCACCGATCGTGTAACAAATAAAAAATTTAAAGGAGATTACAAATAAAAAGTAATTTCCTTATTACGTTTTTACTGGCGTTTCCAAAGGACATCAACCACTTGGTATGGGTCAAGCCCACAGATGGATGCCATAATTGCCACGCTTAGCAGACGATAGATCGTAGTATGATGGTCATAGAACACTTCCTTTTTATAAATATATCAGAGGACAACAAACGAGCAAGTGGATCACGTAAGTGATCACCGCCGCCTCTGCACACTCGCAACACCGGAGGAGTCGCGGGTGCGTTGTCGACCTTTAAGAGTCAGCAAACAAGTGTTGCTGACCCTTCCCCCCACCCCGATGAGCTCTGGCAACTTGACTCACACGCAAAAACACAACATTAAAATTATTAATGTTATTATAAAAGAATGTCTGCTGGAAGTTGGACGTACTTTTCCAGTCGGGATGCTTATTGAGCGAATGAAGAAGAAAAGACGCCGGATGGTATGGGAGGGCCCGGTTATTCTTTCCAGGCCGGAAACTACACGGCTCATCATCTGGTACATGTTCCCCTCAAACTAGGACACAGGACAAGATGGAATTGTGATATTCGTTGCTGGTTACATAGCATAACTTTTCATCAACTAAATAATAATGTTCTCTTCAAAACAAAAGTAAGAGGCAAAATATTAATCAATTTAGTAATTATATTTTTTTATTTTTTTGATGATAATTTTATAATGAAAAATAGTAACGGGTAACTCACGTAATTAATTTTATGTTGGATTCGGCCAACAGATTGCAAGACGGGGCGCGACGTCGAGCTTTCGCACTGAAGATGACTTCCTAAAGAAGTTGAAACGGTTGGCCGTGAGTTACCCGATACTTTATTTAATTATGTCAGCTCCTCACGTCAGTTTTAATAATAATATAATAATTTTAACTTTTAGTTTGCTTATAGTAACAACTATCGCTAAACGTGTAGTATATACATTATACAGGTACTAAATATAAGTTCAATAAAACAATGAATTTTAACATACTATTTCAGATGACGAAATTTTTATAATAAATCAACACTAATTAAAAGTTACATAGTCTATTCCATCGCCATCTTTCAGCGGCCGGACTGTAGCAGATTGTAGTTTACAAATACGCGATATTAATTGAAATATGAACATACCAATCTTTACGAGCGAGGCGTGATCTACAATCGATATCGACGCTAAAAATATAGTTTTTAGAATTTTAGCCTGTTTGTCTGTTTGTATGTCTGGGGTCCACTCAAAAAGTACTGCATGGATTTACTGAAAATTTTGCATGAATATTACAAAGAGGTCGGGTCAACATATAGGACCACATATTATCACGCTATCACCTACGGGAGAGGAGCTGTGATAATTTATAAAATTTAACGCGGGTAAAACCGCTAGTTAATAATAATTGTTATTAATATTAATAATAATTGTAATTGCTGTGTGGTGACGGCGGCATATATCAGTATATCATCTCCCCATCTCATTCCAGGGTGGGCGTAGAAGTCGACCCTAGGGAATATCTACCAGAGGACGGGTAGCAGGTTCCTTCGGAGTACTATGACCATCTTACTGCGATCGCCAACCCGTCTTCCAAGTGTGGAGATAATGGCATATCCCCCCAAGATGTTTCTTGGGGGAGGCTTTTGTCCAGCGGTGGACTTCTTACAGCTGTTATGAAGATGATGTGCTTTCTTAGTCTTTCATTGGATAAAATTATGAATTCTGAAAATGTTGAGGCTTATTTAGTTCTCCTTTACATCAATTTATACAGCAGTTTTTGATAATTTATCTCTGTTCGCCAATCGTGATTGGAGTAGGAAATAACATAAGGTTAAAATATTGACCTTCTTTATGTTTACCCCGATATAATTAGAATTTTCAATAACCAGTTTTACGTTGATCACTAATCACCCACCATCTATAAATCTGCTAAATTTTTAAAAATTTTAAACTTTCCTTACATAAATATTGTTAATTTTGGCATTACTGTGATAAATTTAATTTAATATAATATAAAGTAAAAATCTTAAATATCGCACATTGTAAAGGTTAATAAACATTTTATTTCTGTCCTGTTTTTATTTTTCAATTATTCGTGTAATAAATATTGAACATAATATCATCAGGGTAGAGCAACATTGTATTACCCGAAATCTTTATTTTTGTGTCAAATGTATAAACTTAAGTGTTGTACCTGTTTATTACAACATGTTAAAGTCGACAGGCGACCGTCTTGCCAAGGATGCAGTCACAATATATATGATTTTTTATTTTAAAGTTGATTTATCTCTAAATACATATTTAAGTCTAAGAATAAATACAAATTGTGTGCATCATATTTAATCAACAAAGTTTTTCATTTAATTTAAACAACATTGTATTGCCCTGAATCTTTTTATTTAAGTGTCAAAGTGTATAAACTTTTAATGTTGGACCTGTTTATTACAGCATGTTAAATTCGACCGTCATGCCAAGGATGCGGTCACATAGTTTTGTATTTTTATTATTCAAATTGATTTATCTTTGATTACATTTTTAAGTTCAACAATACATAAAAGTTCTATATATCAAAAGTGAATGGTAGAATCCGTACCGCATACTTCTTTTGGTGTTCAGCTATATAATTTGTACCACTTATTAAGACAACTAAGGCATTGATTTTCATGGATGTATAATATTTTTAGAACTTGGGATTAATTAATAAAATCAAAAATAATATTTCAATTATTTTCAATAAATAAACGTTAAAAATGGTAAACTAAACGCTGTTACGTTTTCAGAAATTTCCATGTGTGAAATAATATAAATGTCAAAATTATAATTAATTATTTATAAATGGGAACAACATTGCATATTAATCATATACTTATATACTTATTTATTATACCTATGAAAGCACAGTAGTTGCATTAAATCCTAATAATTAATGATTTAGAATAGGAATGATTTTCGTCATAATATTTTTTTGTTCATGGCAATTATTCGACAGGTAAAGACAATCTGTCAGATTGATTGAATTGATGTTGTTATGATACAAATCATCAATTTCGTAAATTATCTTGCAGTTTTATTTTGAGTTAATCATTAGTTCCTCCGTACTATAACCTGTTGATATTGGATTCACAAAAGGACGCTTCATTAACAGTGTTGTATATTGTACGTGATTTAATTAAAATGACGAGTTTGCAATGTGTTTGCAATTGCTTGCAAATTGCAGCATTTACTTGCTCCTACTAAGAAGACATGCTATATCCGATAAGAGTGAAGTTCTCAATAAACGCAATGTTAAATGTTGTAAAATAAAGTCCCGCCATTCTTATGTTACAACTTATTTTGTATTTATAGTTGTAGAAACAAACATGAATGGGTCGGGATGCAATCAGAAGTTACTGCTGTAACTGCTTTGAATGTTTAAGCATTGGGATGTTGTTTACATGTGATAATTATTGTTTGGTACTTATCACATGAGAGTCTAACCCAAACTGCCCCTTAGATGAAGTAATACTAAGGATAAATTAATAATAATAATATCAATAAAATAAATGTAGGAACAGAAAACAAAGAACCTATTGTTTTATTTACCTCCACTCAAAACCTCATACAAAACCCCTCTCACACAAATGTATGAACTTTGTAATTAATAGAAATAAAGAACTTTTTCATTATTTCAACAAATAATAGTTTTTGCATATTCCTAACCTAACTCGCGACCCGGTTAGGGTTTTCGGGGCAGGTTCCGAATAAATCCACGTAAAAGACTACAAAAAGAGCGACAAAATTTACTTTATCACCATAGCAATGTTTATGCAAATATGTTACTATATTCATTGGTATACTAGCATTTCATCGCCACATCAGTAGATACACTTTGATATTTACAGTATCTTTCTTACTTAGGCAGTAACAGCGATTTTCGAACTGCAATGTATCCAGGTCATGGGGTTGACCAAACGTAACCTTAAAATAAAACTGGCTATAACTTTTGTATCCCAAGTTCAAAAAATCTAAGAAATTAAAAATGCCTTGCCTATCATATTAACTACCAATTAAAACAAATAATATCCCAAAACACGAAATTTTATTAGCGGTACGAAACTCCCTTATAAACCTGCCGTTCACCTTTATTAATATAGTTTTTAATTAAATTTAAACAACATTGTATTGCCCAGAATCTTTATATTTAGGTGACAAATTGTATTAACTTTTAGTATTGGACTTCTTTATTACGACATTTTAAAGTGGATCGGCGACCGACAGGCTAAGGATGCGGTCATATATTTTTGTATTTCAATTTTTCAAATTAAATTGTCACTAATTAGATTTTTAAGTCTAAGAATAAATAAAAATTATGTACATCATATTTATGATTACAGATTTTCATTTATAATAAGCAACACTGTGTTGCCCTGAATGTTTATATTTATACGTCAAAGTGTATAAACTTTTAGTGTTGAATATGTTTATTACGACAAGTATAAATCGAGATACAACCTATAGCCAAGGATACGGTGACATAATTTTTATCGTTTTAATTTTTCTAATCTATATTATAATAAATGAATGTTTATCTGTATGTCCTTTATAGAATCGTAAACTATGTATTTGATCATATGATGATCTTGAGCAAAGTGTTGGGCATAAGCCCAGCAAGGTTTCTGAGTTGCTACAACCAATCACAAACAGCATCAAAAACTGTAAACATCATAATCATGATTCATGAATACAATTTTTATTACAATATAATAATACCTATATAAAGCAACATTGTATTGGACTGTTTATTTTAGGTGTCAATATGTATAAACTTTTAGTGTTGGAACGGTTTATTACAACATGGTAAAGTCGACCAGCAACCGACAAGCTAAGGATGCGGTCACATAGATTTGTTTTCTTTTTATTCGTACTGTGTAAACGTTCAAATTTAAAATAACATTTTTAAATCTTAGCAAAACAAAAGCTCCGTAATCATGTACACCATACTATCGATATTTATATTAATAATTGCAAACTTTCGCATTTATAATATTACCTAGTAGGATATATAAAGCAACATTGTATTGTCCAGAATATTTATTTTTAGATGTCAAAATGTGTTAACCTTCGTAGCAGGAACTGTTTATTACAATATGCTTAAAATGACTAGCAATCCACAAAGAAAGGATGCTGTCGCACCGTTTTTTTATATTTCGAGTAGAATTCTATTGACTACTATACTATACTACAAGTGGCCTCAGCCGATTTATATAAATCTGGCCATTTGACAACTGATTTTGTCAAAATTTATTGGTGCTGTATACATTTTATTAAAATCAGTTGTCACATAAAGTTGATGTTAGTTCTCCGCTTTTAAAATAGTTTTTATTAATTCCGATAGTGTTACTATCTAATTAAAACAAATATGTTGATCTATGCTTGTCTAGGTCTATTTATCTGTCTAGTATGTATATGCTTTTAAAACAGTAATTTTAATTCACTTGATTCATAAAATCTAACTCTAGATTGTGTGAACACGCCTTACTGCGCGGTAGCCAAACATGCAAATCTCACTGCAGCGTTCCCTCTTACGCAACTTTATTATTCTTATTTTATTTGTATCTTTATTTTTACCTTTTCTTATTTTAAAAGTTACATTTATTTATCTTTTGGACCATCCCCATGTCGTGAGCACTGATTGCTTTCGTGAGTCGCAACCAGATATTGTACTTTTAAAAGATGCCGCGTGATTGAAAGCTTTTAAAAGAAAGAAGTGCATTGTCTGAGTGCATTGTTTGGTGCGTAAAATTGTGGTTGTTTTATACAATGTTAATGTGTATATTTACTGAGAAGTAAGATGTCGGAATTTATTTTAAGACTCATTATTACGGAAGACCTTTGGCTTCAAATAATTTCGATCAACCCTTTCTTTTTCTTTTTTGATAAGGCAGGGGGAATGCTTACGCAGGCAACCCGCAAAAAGTGTCTGACCCACCCGTAGGCACTTTATGCCAGACTTTGACCGACTAAACCTAACCTGCCGTGGACTTCTGCTGGCGTCTGATGGGAGAGTCCCGACAACGCGGGTGTGCTGCTCCAGTGTCCCCTTTTTGTACCATGTACCAGGTGGTCGGGACACGTAGCCCAGGAGCGCTTTCGATAGGCCTCCCTAAATACCTATCAACCCTACATGGCCCCTGGGTAAGGGTGGCTTAATTATTAATAAAGCACTAAGTGTGTTTCTAGTCTATTGGTTTTTATCTTTATCACAAGCTAATAGGGTATAAAATATGGTAGTCACTATATACGGTCTGATTTAGGCAAACCCTAAATCAGGCCGTGGGGTACAATGTAACGTTCTTTCGCTCTTATCGCAGCTCTATTAAAGATGTACCATACGAGTATTATAACAGGTACCTACACTTGAGGTAATAGCATAATTATTCGTATCTTAATATCGTAGACGGGTCGTGGTTGTATGAGTAATGCCACCAGATCTCATGGGAAGGAGGAAGGAGGGAAGGAGGAAGTGTCAGAAAAAAATGTTTGGCATAAATATCGCAAACCATAGCCGTATGCTACATCAGCAAACAAGCATTTGACTGGTCTGGGTCTGGTCTGGATCACCAGAACCCAGACCTTTTTATCAGCGAGTTTACGCGCTGATATCCATCTATTCCGGTTCTTTTATCGAACCATTGGCTACGAAGGAGTCTCCATCGCTTTTTTTGTTGATATTCCATCTTGTCATCATCATAGTACATTAAATTAAATTACGGTATATTGAAATAAAGTTGTCGTCATCTTTTCTTATACGTACGGCCAAGCTGTGGAATTTTCCAGGTGATCCAAACACATTATACAATATGGGTTTATTCAAGGCCAGAGTGAACAAATGTCTTATGGGTTCGCGCCTAAACCACAGCTTAGCGTACCAGGAAGTGGGAATGTGGTAAAAAGCAAGTTCATTATCCAATCATAGCCAGGCTCATAGCCAGATGCTCTTACCGATCTGTAAGTGATTGGCGAGGTTAAGCAACTAGGCTCGCGGTCAGTCCATAGATGGTTGACCGTCAAAATGGTTTAATTTCTGAGCGTCTCCGTACTTCGGAGGGCAAGTTAAGCTGTCGGTCCCGGTTGTAGCCAATCGGCAATAGTCGTTAAGGCATGTGAGAGGCCTACTGGGCGGCTTGAGCAACTCTGACACAAGGGTAACCACGGCCCATACGATAAGTAGTAGTAAGTATTATCCAAAAAAAAGACAACTTAACTTATTAACTTGTAATTTTGTTTCCAGTTTAAATCTAAAGCAAAGATTATCTATTATTTATGGAACCCTATAAAAAGACTAGACACTTTGACAGATTTCTAATCTCTTGATCACTTCAAGATTTATAACCATACTCCAAGCCAGACAGACATACACAATTATTTAACTGCACGCTACAAAAAACTTAGGTATAATATAACATTAAATATAATATATAACATAATTAGTTGTCAGAAATTGATGAGACGTCAGAGAATATTTGTCGTAGTTGAGTGTTACTGTGTGTGATAATATCATTACCCCAACTTATCCCGTGGGGAGCGTAGAAGTCGTCCTGGGGAATACCTCCCAGAAAAGGCAGTGGTGTTTCCCTGAGTATAGTAACGGAGATATGATCATGTCTCCTCATTCCGTACTAAGAGTAAGTACTTACAGAAGACATTCCTTAATAATAACATTAATACCTTAATGTTGTGTTTCTGCGTGTGAGTAAGGTCGCCAGAGCTCATTGGGATGGAGGGAAGGGTCAGCAACACTTGTTTGCTGGCTCTTAAAGGCCGTTAACGCACCCGCGACTCCTTGGTGTTGCTAGTGTCCATGGGCACTTATCATTAGGTGACCCACTTGCTCGATTGTCGCACACTGATATAAAAAAGTGGTTGCCAATTCGCTATCTATGCTTCATAACATTCTCTTTATCCCTGCTACTTCTACATATTTTAAAGAACGCTCCGAGTTCCTTTGTGCCACGCATTTGGGATCCTTGAGATCGCCAGAAAATTTAAAACTTCATATCCCAAGGCACAAATCTGTATTTATGGGATTTTTTTTAAGTTAACAGGCAGCTCGTCTATGGAATGCCTTGCCAATCCTAATTAAACATGCTGAGATAATATCAGCTTTCAAAAAACTAGTCAGAGAACACTATTTGTCTGAATAATTTAATAATACTCCCCAACGTAAAGAACAAGTTTAGTTTCTTAATAATTTGGAAAAAAAAAATAAGTTTTATGAAATAAGACAAATTGTTTTTCCGTATTTAATAGTCATTATAAAAATAAACTTATACAGAATATTTTGAAATATTAATCTCAAACGATGGCCCAAGAACATGTATTATAAATTGCAATCAATTATTTAGTTACATTTAAAACTTCTAAGTGTGGCAGAGAAATGTCCGTGTGTTGCATTCCAGGCCTAAGTATGTTTTAGAACATAAAATATACATAAATCGCGTTTGTCCTAGAATACTGACGTATAAAGTCCCAACTATTGTGTAATACGAAAATCCTGATACTAGGTCTTCACCAATTAGATTCGGAGGCTAGTCGCAGTGAAATGTCGCGTATTTCCAAAGCGCGGTGCAACGACCCGCATACCGGCAACCTGCTCTATGTGATGACAGAGTACTTGTTAGTTGTTCGCGTGTATAGTACTAGGCATAGGCGGTAGCGAGTAATTAAGAACTCTGTAATGATTCTAAGATATTAACAAACAAGATGTTTTTGATTCAGGTGATGATAATAACTATCACATATTTTCAAAGACCTAATTATAAGCTAGTGCCTAGGGGTCATACTCTCACAGATTAAATACAAAGTCCCAAAAATACTTAACCTATGAAGCTAAAGTAGGCAGGTAGGTAGTTTACAGGTGTGAGACGACAGCCAACAATGGCTTTTAAGATGCGGACAGTCAAGTATTAAACGAATCTATGGAACAAATTATACCCCATCTGATCGAATTGATGATCTAGAAGTCTTCCTGTCTTACTGAGAAAATATCAACCAGAAAACCAGAAAATGGGCAGCAGTGTCTTCCTGAGTAACAATAACTATCGTTCTGCGATTGGCAACCAAGGGAGCGTTCAAGTATTACGTAACGCAATTTTTGAAGATTTTTGACCCCCCCTCCCCCCGCTGTAACGCCCCGTAACGTTTTTCTTTGCCCCTCCCCCCCCTCTCTAAACGTTGCGTAACACTCAAGTGATCATTTTTACCCTGAAGTCGCAAAAAGTTATGTTATAGTTTTTATTCTTGGTATAGTTTTAATTGCCTTATAATAAAACAACAGATTTTTAATTCGCAACACCTGCGTATTTTGTTTATTTTTTATAAATTTTTGGCCTTACACACAATTGTTTTTCTCCTTCATTCGCCTAAGTATTTTAGCTTTTTTACTTATAAAGTCTTCAAATAAAATAACATTTATTTTAACCTTTGGCAATGCAATTTTAAACCGAAGCCCAACTGAAATTAAACAATTTACTCGAAATAAAATCGTATTCTTAACAAAATTAAAAAATAATCAACTATTAACTAAGTATTTAAGTAGGCCTATAAAAACAATTCGATTGAAATTACTGCTCCTCTGTCCACGGGTTTGCTAGCCACTCAGATTCTTTCATCACTGGTACCTGGAGTGCAGACGAAGACGGTTCTGGAATTGTTAAGCCACTAGCATCAACTTCGTCTTCGTCGAGCCAGTCAGCATCCTCAGACGATGTTTCATAATGACGCACAATGCAGAGAAGCTCGTTTGCCCTTTTGGCAGCAAGGCGCTGTGGCCGTACTCTAGTTTCACAATGGTCTTGGACAGTCTTGCCATGCACGTAACGGCAGTGCATTTGAACACTCCTGTGAGATGTGAAATAGATCCCACAGGTTGGACATACTTTTTTCTTTAGGTCGGATTGTACAGATGGACAAAAGAAATCGTAAGGCATCTGCTTAAATCCTTCTAGAGGAGGTGATAGATCAACGGACAACCTCACAAGAAGTGGCGAAAACTTGGATTTTCCTTTGTTTAGCAAACTGGGTACTACGAGCTTGCTTGGGGTTTGAAGTATTGGGCAAGGTGGCGGCATGAAAGTATCCGTAAACACAGATTTCAATGCACTTCTCGGTGGTGAACAGCAGGATTCATCTGCGCATTTTATAACCTGTAAGAAATATTGAGATTCACGGACGTGAACGCTATACCACGCGAGATTTGGTTCTGCTGGATCCTGCATGCTATCTTCGGGCTGTCTAAACTCCGCCGAAACGTCGTAATCATCAATTTTCATTTCTCTCCACACTTCTGCAAGTGTTTCCCCAGCGTGCTGAAAATTGCGTTTTTCCAAATCATCATCCGTAGTCATTCCTTTCTCGTCGAGATGAGAACCAAAATGTTCATGAGGCAGAATTACGCCTGCCAGTCGTTTGCTGAGGGGAGCCATGCGACGCTCAACTCGGTTATATGCGCTCCGCCCAGGAGCATTAGTCGCTATAAACAGGGCGTCCAGGTTGTATTTTTTAAAGTGTTCAATCGCAAAGTTCTTGACTTTGCGATAACGCGGGTTTTCGTCTGGCCCACCATCTACAAAGATGATGATTACTGGCTTCACGGTGTTCGATTCTGTCATCATTAAGAGTTTGAATGAAGGTATTGATAAAAGTGATTCGAAATCATAAGCATGGGTGTTCGCTGTGGAGGATGAGTGTTTCCCGCTCCTTATGGATATGTGTGTCGGCCCGCTGTACCCAACAGCTTCTTCCTTACCGAAATTGTTAGGTTCTACGTTGATGCCGGCGTATACAGAAGGAATAAGTTTGTGCCGCTCTGCCACGACCCAGTCATGATCAGGTAAAAGTATTCTGTATTCCATATGCATTAAAAGAGGGCTCTGACTTTTCACTGCCGGTAAACCAATTGGTACACGTGCCTTATCGTCTTGTGAGAGAACGAATACTTGCTGCGGTCCCAGAAGCGAAGCGAGAGATTCCAATGACCTGATTGTAGCAGTGCAAAATTCCCCGTCCTCGTGCTTTTTGTGCATCTCGGTTTGTGGTCTTGCTAACTTTACGGGTACAGTACGTACGTGTCTTCTTCCCTCTTGTGTGTTAGAAACGTGTGGGAGTAAATGAAGATATGTGCCACTTCGAGAAATTTGGAATCCCATTAACAACAGCCTCTCATGCAGATCGGACAGAGTGAGACAACTCCTAATCATCTCTGTTCGGCGGCGTTCATCAGCAGCACTGCCGTGAATGGCAATATTAATTATGGTCTCTAGGAGAGCAGGTTGCGAGTTAACTAAAGGGGGCTGTCCAGGGCCAGTTCGAGGTTGTGCTGCAGCAGGATTGTTTCATTGACGTTCAGTTTTGTCCAGTTTTTCTTTGGCTCGAAATTTTTTTGCACGCTTAGCAGAGTCTCTTTTTTTCTTTAAACATTTCTCTTTTTCTTTCAACTCTTCGCGTAGTTTTTTTATTTCGTCATGAATATCATCTTTGGCTATACCAGTGTCCCTTGCTTCAGTGAGAACATTTATTCTTTTTTGCAGTAGACCAATTTTCTTCATAAGAGTTTCTTGAGCCGGTTTGCTTGGAACATTTTTAGTGATGACCGAATCAACCAAAGTCTTGTCTGGTTCCGTAGACGATGTCTCCACAGTTTCCTCATCAGTATTCTGACTTTGCTCATCGTGGGCATCGCTCATCTTTCGTTTGACGACAGTGCTTTCATGTCCAGCGACTGCGACAATGGATTCCATAAGAGATGAACACGTGGATGAAGCTACAACATTTGAATCCTATAGACCAAGAGAAAATAAATTAAGGATAGGTATAATTGACACATGCGATAACAAAGAACAAAATATACAACATTTATAAGCAAATGCACCTGTTTTTGTTGAGTAGCACGCGAAGTTGAGGGAACATTGGGCCTTAGTGTTGCTGACTTGCTTGATGTTTGCATAGGTAGCTAGAAATATAAAATACTTATGACCAGTTCTTTTATGAAAAATCAAGGTAATACTTATGTCATTATTAAAGTTTAGTAGTAAACTTACTTGTGTAAAATAACTAAGCATTGTTGCTTTCTTCTTAGTGGCCTTCACCTTCAACTCTCGTATAACGTCATTTATATGTTCTATAAACTTTTCTTTATTTTTTAATTTTTCTTTAGCCGTTTTCCAAATTTCGTTGGCATTTTTTGACATACTTGCGCTGGCAAGTCAACATGAGAGGCTTTATAGGTTAAGAACAGCTGATGATACAAATCTCCTTCTTTTGAGGACATTATAGTATGAACACTATGATCTTACTTTAATAACACCGACTACCGCAATTGTCTTCTGCATTAACACTAACAAATACTGACAACAAAAGCAACATTCAATGACGTACAATACAATCTAAGGGATTCCCCGTGAAATATAAACGAAAAGGTTTGCCAACATGCGAGAACAAATTAAAAATGACGACCAGACTAATACAATCGAGGGATTCCCCGTGAAACGTAAACGAAAAGGATTGCCAATTTGGGAGTTTTAATTCCCAATTTTTTTATATAAAAAAAGGAAAAATGTTACGTAACGTGTTGTAAGAAAGACCCCCCTCCCGCCACTGTAACGCATCGTAACGTTTTACGAGACCCCCCCGCCCCCCCAAATTGCGTTACGTAATACTTGAACGCTCCCCAATCTGCTAAGGGTTGCTAGATATTAAATTAAGGGAGACCTTTGCCTAGTAGTGGACGTATTTTGCCTTATATAATTACGACAAAAATAACAAAATGATTCCATTTGTTCCATTCAAGATAAAAAACTCTTAACTAAGTTCAAAATATTTGTAATGAATTTTTATGTAAACTATAAAAACCTTAACTCAGTATATAAAACAAGCAAAAAAAAATCAATTTCATTGTCATGTTTACGGGAACACCCAAATACTCCGAAATATTTTATTCCGAATTTTGATGTTCCGATTTTCAAAAGTCCGAATTTCATAATACCTAAGAATTGTAATGTCTATTATTAAATATCACGAAATTTATCGTTCCGAAAGTCGTAAATGCGATTTGTTAGTATTCCGATTTTCATACGTTCTAAGAACCAAATGATCGAAGGGTTCTCGGTCCAAAAAACGACATTCCGAATTTAAATACTGCGAATAAACTAAAAATCAACACGATGTGCTACAAAATTTTGTGACAGAAACAATGCTTGCTGCATGTTGCATGTTACATGCCTTCTTGCTTGCTGCATTCCTGCTTACTGCGATGATAAGCTCGCGTGGGGCCGCCCAAACCCCGCAGCGCCGGGGCCGTGACAGAAACAATGCTTGCTGCATGTTGCATGCCTGCTTGCATGTACATGCCTGCTTGCTTGCTGCATGCCTGCTTGCATGCTGCATGCCTGCTTGCATGCTGCATGCCTGCTTGCATGCTGCATGCCTGCTTGCATGCTGCATGCCTGCTTGCATGCTGCATGCCTGCTTGAATGCTGCATGCCTGCTTGCATGCTGCATGCTTGCTTGTATGCTGCATGCCTGCTTGCGTGTTGTATGCCTGCCTGCTTGCATGTTTCATGCAGCCGCTGAGTGCCAGATCCCTCTATTTTTGGTGAATCATTTGGGTTAGGTTAGAACTGTGACCAGGGAAACAAAATATTTTTATTCGTATTGTTGATGTTTCGAATTATCATTAAGTCGGACTTTTTGCTATTCGATCTATTGAAGCTCGGTATTTTGAGAATAGTAATTATAAACGTTAAGAAAATTGAAATTTAGGAAATATAAAACTGGGAATAATGATAAGTCGGAGTTGTAATATTCGGAATTTTCTACCATTCGGAATTATGAAAGTCGGTTTTTTGAAATTCGTATTTGTGACTGTCGGAATAAAGTTTTTCGTATTAATGTAGTGTACCCCATGTTTACACAATATCCAAATGCATTGTGTTGATCGCGAATTTAGTTTCCAAAGCACCTCTAAACCTATTTCGAAAAAAATATAATTTCATTATTTGTAATTAATACTAAATTGTTATAAAATATACAATTTATATGAATGTAAAAAATAATTATCAGTTATGGGTAAATTAATAATATTTTCAACATTGTCAGAATAAAAACTTGCTCAACGTTCTAACGACGCATAAATTATCATTATGATTCATATAATTGAAATTTAATAACTCGCTATCTTCTTCAAATTTGGACCACGCAACAACCAGTAGCGCAGAAAACAGCAACTAACACTCACTAGTACAAAAATAGTTCCAATCACTCGCCATTGACTTAATACACAAACTATTGAAGGAATATTCTGGTATGCTTTCATTGATGTTTTCAAGGAAAACGACTATGTTTCAGATGAAGGAAAATATAATGGGCTCTGTGAATGTATGGCAGCTGCCTATTATTAATATCTAATACCAAACTTTAACAACTACATTTGAAAAAAGAAAGATCGACGCATGGATTTTTTTGTTGATTTCGGATAGTTACTCTCTGATACCTACTGCCTGCTTCTATCAATTGCAGCACCTTAAACGCTTGGCAATAGGTACCACTAACGGGCACTGCAATTTAAACAAACATCTCTTCAAAATTGGTGTCACATACAGCCTATTGTGCAGATGTTAAATTGGAATTGAGGAAATACCAGCATACGTACTGCTACAGTGCAAGAGCGTAGCTTGCCAGCGAGCAGAACGAGTTCCTAAACGATGCGAAGACGCTGCAGAAGGCACTCACTCCAAGCTTTCATGGGCTCTTGGACTTCTAGGGGAAACTAAAATGTTTCGAGTAGCCGTACGCAATTGTGTTGCATAATTTTTTACCGAACACGACAATTTTAAAAGTAAATTGTTTAGATTCAAATTAGTATCTTCACCAATCTGTATGTGCTCAACTTCCTGAACGAATATGAAGAAACCGCTCACCACATACTTTGGGAGTATGATCTATCAGCATGATATTATGTTAAATAGCTTGCAGTCAATATCTGGAGTAGTGTATTATACGGATCTTGTAGCAACGAGGAACAACTTCCGTGCGTTTAAGCGCTTGTGCCATACCTACTATTGGAATCAAATATAACAGCTCACTTAGGACCCTTAAATTGATCCTTGGTGCTTTTGCAGCTGGCTATAGCTGGCTATAGCCTCTTTACATAATTCTGTCTCCCGCTTTGCTCACGAGGGAAGTGGAACTATTCATTTTCTAACTCTTCCTTGTTTCTTTCTGATTAAATTCGTTGAGGGATCCAAGACAGTTACATCGATTCCCCGGGACATGCCTGAGCCTCACCGCTCAGTGTCATTTTATTGTGAGCCTATGTTTATCCTGGCTTACAGGAGTTGCATAAAAGGGAGGGACTAGTCCCTTTAAATAACTACACCAAATAAACATTTGGCAGCATCTCGAAAATTCTTGTTTTGGAACGATTCTGTTCCGACCAGAAGAAAAATCAATAAGTGATGTGTTTACTGACACTTTGAAAACCAAACCCTACATTTCCAAAAGCTGCTTGATGGCCAAGGCATCCTGTGCTACTATAATTCCACACACCATCATGCAAATTTCCAAACCCATGCTTAAATTTCTTTCAAGATAACATTAAATATTCTATCAAGTATCAGTTGTCATTAAACATGAATATATGTTTCTGCTCAAAAATGATCACATATTACATTGAAGTCTACAGTATAATAAAACATTTTTAAAAAGTTTATCTCCCACAACTTACAACCACTGCGGGTTAAAAGAAACAAATCGTACTGCTTCTGGCTCATATAGAAGAAGCCATTACACTAAGCATATGACATAATCTGTCACTACAGATTTATGATGCATCTCATATAGCAATAATTAGCGTCCCCACAGGGACCCGAGGCAATATTTACATGGAGTAGGACAATAAATCACTCGCTTCACTTTCCTAAATTGATATTGTAATCCGTTTGCGTTTTGTTTTTGTTTCGTATTGAATAAATGAAGACGTTGCAGTGATGCCGGTTCGTTAAATTGCTATCTGTTGTTCGTTTAGATGTATGGAGTTGCTTTAGGTGTGGATTTTTTGTGCGAATGAAGTGGATTGCTGCTACAGCACTTTATAAAGGACGGCATGATAACCCAGCACATTACTATTGCACTGAAAGCAGGACAAAATGGATTCAGATTGATCTTAGCGAACATATCAGATTTTATTTGATTGAAGGATCTAATATTATAAAGGCAAAAGTTTCACGCAAAAACTACCGTAAAGATTTGAATGAAACTTTGTAGTAATATAGCTTATATATCCGAATAACACATAGGCTATAATTTATAAAGTTTAACAGGGGTAAAACCGCGGGGCAAAGCTAGTTAATCATAATTATCATCACTATCGAGCAGTAGATTCTCATGTCTACAATAAAATTACTCCCCAAGGCATCATTTTGGGGGATTTTCCGTAAACGTCACGCTTAGCACACGGGTTGAAGATCCCAGTATGATAGTTATTAGTACTCAGAGAGATGCTGCTGCCCCTTTTCTGGAAGATATTTCCTCAAGAAGACTTCTATGCCTTCCACAAGATGGGTTGGTAAAATTCGTCACCAACATTGTAGCGCACTAAATGAGTAGATCCAGTAAAATTATTACATGTTCTAGAATAATTGTATCAAGTTCTCGTAAGTGTTAAATTATGAATTTGTAATTTATCTTGTTTTAATTCAATCGCAGATGTAAGTTTATGCAAAATCCGCAATTTAATTAACAATAAAATTAACTTAATCAAGTTTATGGAGCATGATAAAGACTTAATTTATATACTGAAAATTGAATCAGTAATGTCATAGTATATTAAATCATTGATTTCATTAGCGAGGAAATGGATATGATAGGTTATATAAAACAAGATACAGACTGAGTTATAGGCTAAAAATTTTGTGACTCATTTCACACTGCATTTTAAACATTGCTTTTATTACAGAGAAAATTTATGTTATAGCTATACACTTCGCGTAGTGTCTTTCCGTTGGTGAGTCAGTCAGTGAGTAAGCTAGAGTTTTGTTTACATGCATTTCTCACTTTGAATAGAAAGAAATGTATGTAAATTATAAAAAAAAAAACTTAAAAATAAATCCTATTAGGGATAAGTTTTATAACTATGTAATAAATAATATAGCATCACCATCATGTCAGCCAAAGTACGTCCACTGCTGGACAAAAGCCTCACAAAAGAATCGCTACGTTGGGTTGGCGATCGCAGTTTGATGGTCATAGGTCACAGAAAAACCCTGCTGGCCGTTCTCTGGTAGGTATTCCTCGGACGATTTCTACGCCCCTCACGGGATGAGATGGGGTGATAATATTCTATGCCGTTACCACACAACACCATTTATTATATAATTACAACAAATTATTACATTTAATCATAAGAGTTACTTACGCTGGCTACCCGCTCGACGGGCGATAATCTATGGATTTCACATCTACCTGATGCTGTTAATATTTTTAAGTTTGACATTGACGTTGGACAAGTGTTGCTATCGCAATAAATAATATTCGATGAATAAGCGAATATAAGTTATGATTTGGCGATTTATTTAGATTATTTTTAAGCTATTGATAATAATGTGTGTTACTCTAATTATATTTAGATATTAAGATTCCTCTACACCGGATGTTCGGCTTAATTTCGTTGTTAAGAATTAAATATTAAATCCATTTAACATGTGTGTACAGTGTGTACATTAATAAATAGACATACATGTGTACATTTATAAATATAAAAAATGGTTTTATATGTATGTTATGACGAAGGTAAAAAAATGTCGTTGTGTAAATAAATACTTACTCAGTAGGTATATGATGGTAAGCGTTATTTTTTACAGAATAGCGTCTCCATGCCTTCTCTATCCCCACTTATCGCACACTCCGATACAAAATGGAGAATCACGATATACTGGCTGAGTTATGTCGCCATCGTTGCTGTGATATGTTCATTTCAACAATAAATATTGGAGGCCAATTAAACGGCTACCGTCGGGCTCCCTGATGTCGTTCCTGTGTACTGATTTTATCGGCCAATAGATGGTGTTCATCATAAATGATAGGCGAAAGAAAGTGCGAAATAAATAAACTGAGTAACTACTATACTCGTATTGTATGGATAAGGTTTGATATTCTTTATAAAAATTAAAGTTTGCTGTATTACTTTAAAGAATACATTATTATAAAGGTATGATTCCGTAATCGGGGTACAGGATAACAATTTTTTTTGTCGATATGAAGTCTGAACATAAATAAAGTATTATCATAAAAATAAAATTCAAATCCAATCAATAAAGATTACGTTAGATGAAGAACGTACTATACTAACATATTACGTCACTTGTAGTGAAGCCATATAACTTTCATACTAACAGTCATATTTCCAGAACGGAACAGAGCATTATATATACATATATCCTAAGACATTAGCCATCTGATCCCAAAATAAGCAAAGCGTGTATGGAAACCAGATAACTGATATACTACATTTCTTTTGCAAATACATACATATAATGGCATATAACGCTCTGCGTGTCCAATACAATAACACGTTTAGGATGCTAATGGGACTGCCAAGACATTGTAGCGCATCAAAAATATTCGCCGAAGCACGCACGGATGGATTCCTCGCCATCATGCGTAAGCGATGCGCTTCTATTATGAACAGAGTACGAGGCAGTCCCAATAGCATATTAAACACGATCGTGGACCGGTGGGACAGCCCAATACTGGAACATTGGATGCGCAAACATACCCTAATGGGGTGTTTTTTGAATGTTTAGCTTTAAGGTATTAACTAACAATAGTGTTTAAGTTCATAAATTACTTACTAACAAAAATGGATTCTAATTATCTGAAATAAATTATTATTATTACTATATAGATAATAACACCCAAACTTAGGACAAACAGACATGCTCATGCACATACATATCTGGGTAATCGGGTTAGGTAGGTGCAGGCTAATTGTTTTTTACCTGTCTATATGAAAACGGACCATAAAAAGTCTGATCGTAAATATAAAATTCAAATTACCTTACAATTACTAATCCTTACTGATATTATAAATGTGAAATGAAGTCTTTCCGTCTCTTTGTCGCACTTTCACGCCAAAACTACTGAACTGCTTTAAATGAAATCTGTTACACAGATAGTCTAGACCCTGAGAATGGAAATAGGCAACTTTTTAATGCCATGTAGCAATTTTTTTTTTGTATATACATATATTTAATTGCCCCCCTGTCCCATATCGTGTTTGTCCCAAATGGTGAAATTCATATTCATTTATTTGCATACCATAATGTGAGTGAAGGTGTTAACAATAGGCTTAAAGCTTAGGTACAGTTATGGACCCTGTAAGGGCACAGCAACATAAGTTTTAGAGTTACGAGTATTATAATTACGTTGAATTAAACATTAAAATTACATAATGGCATCTAAAACATAATAACTCATACTTATTTAATAACTTAGATCTAGGAATACTGTTATCGGTTGTAGTGTAAGTACTATAATAGCATCTTTTGAGGGTCTCACCTGATTCAACTTCCACGCCAATCCACGCGTATCGGGAAGATGCGACGGCGCAAGGGTATCTACGCAGGTAACGTTATACACCAAAGTTCGATTCCCACCTAAGAGTGATATTTGTGTGCATGAACATGTCTGTTTGTTCTGAGTCTGGGTGTAATTATCTATATAAGTATGTTTTTACAACAGAAAAGTAGAATATGTAATATATCAGTTATCTGGTTTCCATAGTAACAACTTTGCATAGTTTGGGATCATATGGTATATACAAGATGTTACATAAATTCTGGGCACATTCAGCTTTGTCATCAATCCAAACTGTAACGGTCAAAAATAAGGAACGCTATCTACTCAGGAGACAAAACAAATAAAAGAAAATCAGACACAATTAAAACATTTTAGTAGGTAGAGAGATTCCCCAGTCCGTCTGCTCTTCGAGTGAAATAATCATATGCTCTAAAGCGCTCACATTTAAGGGCGACAACTAACCAGGTGGATTAGTAAATTGTTCCACTACGAATACTGGGATTGATTGACTTTTACGACATAATATTTTTTTCTCTATTTCATTCTACCCCGTAATTACACGGGTAAAATTCTTACGTGGACGGGGTCGCAAATAATAAAAGATCTTCAACAAAACGAAAAAAAACTTTTACAACCGCAAAAGGCCTCGACAATACAACATAAAATTCATTATCCTATTCAGTTCGCACAAGCACTTTTAATTGCAATTTAAAAATAAATTGAAAAAAAGAACACATCTAACAAACATAAATGTGAGAAACTCATCTGCAATGCAACTTGCATGTCTCTCGATTAAATTGTTTTCAAATCGATTAAGCTCGATCTGGTATCGACTAAAGATCGATTATTTTTGTTCGGAACGTTTCATCTGCGCCGCCTCCTGATGTCTTTATTAAGAATTGAAATATTATGAATGTAGAAAATGCTTTGTGGTTCATTAATATTGGCTACTGTTTGTGTACGGATAGTTAATATAAAATGGGTTGGGTCATTAGATGATTTAGAATTATTACTAAAGCAATTTATGGAGCTCTGAATAATTCATAACTCAAAATATTATCGATCTTAATTCGAACGGGACGAATTAAAGTAGAATTATTTTATGTTCATACATGTATAGATGTCTTATATTGAGATGTCTTATATACGTAAGCGATATCTGAAAAGTTGATGATAAAAACCCACCAATAGTAGTCGGTGGATTTTCGAGGGTTCGAGAGTTTCGAGGGTCTCGTAAATGACTCCAAACGTTCTCACCCAAAAGCACCTTCGCCCTAGAAACGTTTTACACGGTACACATAACATCTCAACGTTATTAGAAACTCTCGTGACCCGATATATCGTACTCGTTGGCTGAGAGAACGACCACGAACGCGCCATTACCTCCGGAACCCGTCATGATCTTTATTTCCACTCGTATCGGTAAAATGCCGGCTCCGTTACTCAATCGGACGAGTGGCCCGCGTTTTGACGTATTAACATAGACCCACAGCTGCACAAAACCAACTCTCTCATACATCTCCACGTCCGTGTCAGTAACAAACCAGAACCGAGGTTCGGACCCCAATCAGGTGTATAATAGCGCGAGTTACGTAGATTGTAGTCTTATTAGCAGACAACTCGAGCCCCGCTAGTTTCTATTGTCTGATGAAGTAGTGAAAACCTCCCAGGGTAAATTAGAACGTGTCCGGTGTCACGCTCAACAAACGGGTTGGCGATCGCAATAATATGAAGGTCCATAGTACACAGAGAGGCGCTGCTTTTATTTAATTAGACTTACACACTAGCCAATTACGGGTTAACCTACATTCTCCAAATCTAGACGAATAATCGGCACTTGAGATTATTTAGGTTATAGAACAATGAAATACCTACGACGAGTTAACAGTAGTTTTGAGTGACTTCAAGATTTTGGACTTGAAACAATTTAATCAATCATGGTGTATGTCGGCATCCGGTACAGATTTCATGAAAGAGTTCATCTGCACAAATACTATTGAGCGGTGAGTTTATCCCGATGTTGGTTTTAGAAGGTTGAATGCGCTGCTGCCCCTTTTCAGGTAGGTATTTGCTCCGACTAAATCTACGGCCTCCAACTAGTGAAATAGTGTGGTGAACGCTCAGGAGCAGTCAGCCTATCATTGATGCGGTCCTCTTTCTTATTCATCACCATCATCATCATCATGTCAGCCAAAGTACGTCCACTGCTGTACAAAAGCCTTTCCAAAAAATGGGGGGATTTGCCATAATCGCCACGCTTGGCAAACGGGTTGGCGATCGCAGTTTGATGGTCATAGTTCACAGAAAATCGCTGCTGCTACAATTTCTACGCCCCCCACGGGATGAGATGGGGTGATGATATTCTATGCCGTCACCACACAACAAGTACTTACCTCTAACTTTATTTTTCTCTGTCTATATTTTTAAATGCGCATCGAAGAACTTAACACACATGAATTTCAAATGAAATATACTGATTTCACATCAATTTTGACCGGGCGTAACTGAAATTGTATTTCGCTACTAGAAAATTAGGTTAGGTTAGGTTAGAACTCTTTCTTATTATGGCGTAGAAACCATCAGTGTGCGCCTCCGCAAACGCACCGGATGCATTATAACGACACGACAGCCCCAAGAGTATTCTGAATGCCTTATTATATTGGACACGCATGTCGCTGTATGAAGTGGTCACTAGTTAAAAGAACTTACAATTGAAAACATCACACTAATATTATAAAGGCGAAAGTTTGTGAGCGTGGGAGTGTGTATGTTTTTTACTTCTTCACGTCTAAACGCCAGGAGCGATTTTAATAAAATTTGGTATGGAATTAGATGTCACCCAGGATGTTAATCCAGGGTGACATAAATTTTAACGCGAGTAAAGCCGCGGGGCACTGCTAGTTAATAATAAATAAATGAATATATATGACAACTAACACACAATCGATCTATCCCAAAATAGGCAGAGCCTACGGTTAGGCACCAGACAACTGATAATCATACTTATATAGTATATTAACTAGCCTGTTGATCTAGTCGTTATTGACCCTGACGGCTAAGCCAGAGGACGTGTGTTCGATTCCCGAGACCCGGGACAAATATTTGTGTGATGAGCATAATTATTAGTTTATTTTTATTTTATTTATTATAAGGCATATCAACATTGCGTACACCGAGATATTAATGATAGTAAGTGGTTTTATACGGATAAAATAGTAAGTTTAAGAATAAGTTTAAAGAAAATAGAAAAAATACTTGTTTTGTGTCTCGGTCTAATTTATCTATAACATGTATGTATGTATTTAGGAATATATAACCATGTTTATCAGTTGTGTGATTACCATAGTACAGGCTTCGTCTAGTTTGGATTCAGAAGGCATCGCGGCAGTGTGGTAGTAGTTCCAAGATTTATTACTTATTACAATCATATTATAGATAACTTACACTCAGAAACAGAACAAATAATCGGGTTAATCACACAATGATTTGTCCTGAGTAACATTAATTGAATTTATTATTATTAGTGAACAGGAAAGCAGTTGATTCAACTGGTAAGTGCCTGTATCCAGCTCTTCTCCACTAGTTTCAATTGCAGCTGAGATATTTGTCGAGTCTAATTTTGAATTGATTCACATTTTGGGCTGAAATTACGTTTTCTGGGAGTTTATTCCACGCTTTGACGATTCTGTTGTTTAAAAAGTATTTGTGAGGGTTGTTGTGACATAAATTGGTACACAATTTAAGATGGTGTCCTCGTAAATGGGAATTATCACTGCGTAGGAATAGTTTATCGAAGCCTTCTATGTCATAATGCCCATTTAAGATCTTGAACGTCTCAATTAGATCCCCACATTCCCTGCAATCTTTTAGTTTGTCTACTTTGCATGCTTCAAACTTATAACACCTTACCTTTAGTAACGGGGTTTATATGTCAAACTGAGTCATTTGCCCTTTTAACCTAACATTGTATATAACAGATTCCACACAACACAGTTAATTTATCAAATCAAAACACTTAACAAGTGTAATTATTTAATTTCTATTTATAGTGACAACTGGTCATTTTGACATGAAATTACACAAATATCTTGTGTAATTTATGAATTATAATGGTAATAAATATGATTTTGTTTACGGATAACTAATGGGTGAACATTTTTTAATGTTTGTGAGTGTACGCGCAAATGTTTCGTTGAAACAATTTGACTAATCGTTTTGGTTCATGTGAGTCATATCTATTTGTGAGCAATTCGGGTTATAAGTTTGAGTAATTTGAGTAATTTTTTTTATTTTGTTGTTTGACAATATAAGATTTCCTATCGGTTATGAAAATAATATTTATTACAGTCAGCTAACTTATAACCGAGTTTGTTTTTTGTATGAAGATCAAAAAATATTCGGTTCAAATCCCGGGTCGAGCCAAAAAGTATTACTAAGATATACTTAATTGGTGTCAATAAAATTCCCTTATACTATTAGGTCGTTGTTAATCAGGCTGCACATGTGGCGCAGCTGTTAAGAGAAGTCGCCTTGCCGCTTTGTATCCCGGGTTCGATTCCCGCACAGGACCACTATTGGTGTGAACTATGAATTTGTACTGAGTCTGGATGTACCTTATTTCTGTCAATTATGTGTTTATAAAGTACTCCGCAAACCGGGGATGCATTTCAAACTTGCATGTGTGCTTAAAAAATAACCTGTCTGTAAGCCCTTTTTTCTCAAGAACACGTGGAAGTTCGGTTGAAATGAATAACGCATACTCAAAGGGCAACCAAAATTAAATCAAAGCTATTGTAATTAAAAATATTATTCTTGACACAAAATTCTAGTAACACTTTATTTGCTACACAAAATATTTTTCAACCTTAACAGCAAAGTCATCTCAGCCAAAAGAAGCTCACAGTTGGACAAAAGCCTTCCCCAAAGATCTCCGCAATTGCCGGTCTTGCGCTATCCGCATCCAGCGACCGCTCAAGATCATCGGAAAAGTAAGAAAAATATTTCGTTCTAATACCGAAACAGTAACAAAGTTACTGGCTAAGTTACCAACCTGCTCTCAGTTACCGTGACGTAACTTACAAAAAGGAAAAGATAACGCGAAAGTTGAAACACTATTCGATGCCTTATTTATGTTTCTATCAAAACCAGAGGGAAATTATAAAACTAAATATAGACTTTTATAATTAAACTCTTATTTAGTTAAAAATAAAATGAATCAAATGTCTGCCCTATTTAGAAATAGGGCAGACATTTGATTCATTCTTAGTTTATGAAAATACGTTTAACCATTAAAATGCTACCGCTTAATCTGCTCGATATCGCCGATAGGTTGGATTTTTATTTCTTTTTCATTTTCAACTTCAACTTTTTATTTTCATTTAATTATTTTTTAATAAATTTATATCGATTCTATAAAATTTTTGTTCCAAGGCGTTATCCGCATTACAAAAGGTAAAACTAAAGTCAATATTGGGAAATAAAAAATAATAGTCCGGCGGGAATATCAGTAGCCTATACCGAACTGGTGTAGATGTTAATCTACGACCGATATACGGCGGCAGATCAATGCCATCTATCGTCTTAATTTTAAAACATGACGATAGGATACCCGATGGTTATATTTCCGTTGATCTATTAAATTTATGACTTCCTAGTTTATAATTAAATTGCTGCACGTTCTGCCTCTGAGAGGAAACTTGTCGTTCCAACAACCAGTAACCCCCCAACCCCCGTCGTGCCGGATTACCGTATGACCACCAGAAGAAAATAAAAAATGGACCAATGTGAGTACACACTTAGCATAGTTGGCTTACATCTATAGAGATTGGACGCAGTAGTCATAATTAAGCTAGCGACACCACATACATACATACATAGACTTACGCCTGTTTCCCGAGAGGTTGCCCACCTTTATCACCACTAGCACTATTATATACTAGCTGTGCCCCGCGGTTTTACCCGCGTTAAACTTTATAAATTGTCACAGCTCCTCCCCCGTAGATGATAGCGTGATAATATGTACCCTATATGTTGACCCGACCTCTAAGTAATATTCATGAAAAAAAAATTAGATGTAAATCCATGCAGTACTTTTTCAGTTTAGCCCTGACATACATACAGACAAACAGACAACCAGATAAAAATTGTAAAAACTATATTTTTGGCTTCGATATCAATTGTAGATCACGGCCCAAGTATCCTTTAAAAAAATATTTAATGTACAGTTTTGATTTTCGTACGATTTTATTATATGTATATTATATTATATTATATCATAATAATATATTATATCCCATGGTTGAACATTTCTACACAATTATGTAAACACTCTGTATAGAAACATAGGCTAAAACCGTAATAGCTATAGGATGACATTAATTCCTATGATTAATGCGAAGTTGCAAATTAACAAAAGCATATTCAAGCTCTTATAATTCAGCGGAATAATATGAACATACATTTGGAACACAAAGCGAAGTTATTCCAGGTTACTGTTACAATACTGAATTATAATAGCGGTTTTCTATAAGCAGTGTTGCCAATGCAAAAAGTTCTACCCAAATTAATGTATTAGCAGTATGTAATTTTAAGTCACAGACATTTTTAAAATGAATTATAAATAAATAAATAAAATAAAAAAGGTTTTTATTCACGTAGACTTTAAAAAGTGCTTGTAAATAATCAGAACATGTTTGTAATAATATAGTTAAGTATACATAATTATTTCTAGCTACACATAGATATTTAGGTACAGGGATTTTAAATACCTATATTTATAAAATTTATTTTCTATTAGTAATGATATTTAGCTTGCTTGTTTTAAATTAATGTCAACGAGATTATGTTTAGGTTTAATTATCGAAATTTATACTTACTTTCAATTTGTTAAATTTAAGTGATTTTAAGTGGGTATAAATCGAACCCATGAACTATGGGAATCCGGTCCCATGTGCCTTAACCTCTCCGCTACCGTACCGTGGTTCTCAGACTCGAATGTATACAATCTATTCGCTATTTTCTTAATGCGCTTAAAACGCTTTTTTCCCAAACCTATATTACTAAGGTTTAGAGTACGAATGTCTAAAAATACTTTCTATGAAGAGAATAAAATATCAAATAGATGATAGACGCTTAAGTTCCTTAAAATAATAAACAACATGCGGGGCAGTCTTAGGTAGGTACTGCCGATAGAAGTGAAAACTATTTTTTACTCTGCTAATCTAAATAATCTACAATATAATAGTTTACACTTCACATTGAGATATACTCTTTGTATATATTTAATGTATACTAATAAAGCACGGAGGTATATCCCTATACATATAAACACAGTATGCATATAGCTCATTGAAAGAAATAAATCAATAGAATTAATACATTGTTATTAAGGCTAATAATTTAAAATTTAGCTAGAAACTCAAGACTATTTGTAAAATCAAATTAAGTATCTGACAAAATAAAGTTCAAGTTTATGAAGAAAGAAATAAAAATATAAAACTTAAAAAAGCTCTTGTATTATTTTGTTTGATGATTGATTCAAATTAGACAAAACAAGTACTGGGGTAACATTTAAATAAAACCTGCTATCACTCCTATAAGGTACCATTATCAAACTGAATATATTAATGCAAACCGTTTCTGAATGCCTCAACGCGTTCCCATGGTTGGTCCATATCTCATCGTAGTAAATTATTGCCCCTGTATGAAAATCTATTAGTGATGAGAACAATGCGTCTAATTTAGTGAATTCCTGAGTGAGTCAATCAATTGTGATCGAGGCTATTTGTTTAATTTATAATTTAGTTAGAATTACAAGACTATTTGTAAAAACATACAGATTTAAGAAGAAACAAATAAAAAAAATATATATTATTATTTTTTTTACACAAATAAGTAGCATAGGGTGATATTTAAATATGACCTGGCAACACTCCTATAAGTTACCATTATCAAACTGCATATATTGATGCAAACCACTTCTGAATGCCACACCGCGTTCCCATAGTTGGTCCACATCTCATCATAGTAAATGATTGCCACTGTATGAAAATCTACTATTAGTGATGAGAACAATGCGCCTAATTTAATCAATTTCTGAGTGAATTAGTATATTGTGATTATGGCTATTTGTTTAATTTATAATTTAGCTACAATTACAATACTATTTATTGTAAAAACATACAGATTTAAGAAGAATCAAATAAAATATAAAATTTAAAATAAGTATTGTATTTTTTTTACACAAATTAGTAGCATGGGGTGATATTTAAATATGACCTGGCAACACTCCTATAAGGTACCATTATCAAACTGCATATATTAATGCAAACTGCTTCTGAATGCCACACCGCGTTCCCATGGTTAGTCCACATGTCATCATAGTAAATGATTGCCACTGTATGAAAATCTATTAGTGATGGGAATAATGCGCCTAATTTACTCAATTTCTGAGTGCATTAGTATATTATGATTATGGCTAATTGTTTAATTTATAATTTAGCTAGAATTACAAAACTATTTATTGTAAAAACATACAGATTTAAGAAGAAACAAATAAAATTTAAAAAAAGCGTTGTATATTTTTTACCCAAATGGGGTGATATTTAAATATGACCTGGCAACACTCCTATAAGGTACCATTATCAAACTGCATATATTAATGCGAACCGCTTCTGAATGCCACACCGGGTTCCCATGGCCGGTCCATATCTCATCGTAGTAAAATAATAAAAGTTATTACCACCGTATGAAAATCGAATAGTGATGAGACCGACGAGTCTAAACGACTAATTTAGTCAATTCCTGAGTGAGTCAATCAATTGTGATTGAGGCAAATTGTTTAATTTATAATTTAGCTAGAAATGCTAGATGATTTGCGTTTAGATTATTATGTAAATTACTTTTGTAGATTTTTAATAAACAAAAATAATAGGTATAAATTATAATAAAGACATGATTAGTCATCTAATTATCGTTATAGGAATTTTATGTTTATTTTTTATCAGGATTTTTATAGGTGCTGTTATTGACATTTCTTTAAAGAACTCTTAGATTTTAGTATAATTGTTTCACGACTGTTATTTATATCAATACCTTTAAAATTCCGGTTGTACTCAGGTAATAATATTTTTGAAATGGCTTTTCAATTTTCGATATTAACGGCATTGTTCATCTAAGGGAGATAATAAAGCGAAGATCTGAGGCGTACTTTGTCTGTCTTCGCCGATACTAGTTCAGCCGACACTTGAAGAAGACAAAATATTATAATATAATAATACATAATATAAAATAAAATAAAATAACAATAAAAATAAAAATAAATATAAACACTTGTTGTCGGTGCAAGTCTAGCAAGTATAATAAATAATAATAGCAAGTATAATAGCAATACACTTAGTATAACCCATGAAATATGTACGTACTAATTACTTAGACATAATGACTAATTTAAAATAGCGCTTGTAGTCTCGCATTCGGCCTAACAATGATAATTATGATGATGAAGTTGAAGAAATTGATTGGCCAAGTCCAATAGACACATGAATTGCGTAGTTTACCTACTAATTACCTATTTTTTGTTGCCTCAGCGTGGGCAAGCGGCCTATAAGATAGACGTATGATATGACGTCGTTTCGTCGCATTCGCCTTAAAGATGATCCCCTGAAATAATTTAAACATCCTCCATAAAATTTATTACGTGAGTTATCAGTTACATTATACTTCATAATAATATTATAAAGGCTCAGGAAAGTTTGCTTGTGTTTGTGTCTGTATGTTTGATACTTCTTCACGACTAAACGGCTGGAGCGATTTTAATAAATTCTGTATGGAGTTAGCTGACACCCTGGATTAACACAGGCTGTAATTTATAAAGTTTAAACCGCGGGGCACAGTTAGTATATTTATAATATACTAACTGTGCCCCGCGGTTTAAACTTTAGGCGAAAGTTTGTGAGTGTGTATGTTTGTTACTTCTTCACGCAAAAACTACCGAACGAATTTTGATGAAACTATGTAGTAATATAGCTTATATATCCGAATAACACATAGGCTATAATTTATAATGTTTAATGCGGTTAAAAACCGCGGAACACATCTAGTTATGGATAATGGTAGCTTAAAGTGTATAAGTGACTAAATTCAAAAAAAATATAATTTAAGTATTTAGTCATACATTTTAAGTCGAAAGCAATTATTCAGCATACAATACTATCTTTAGCTGACTGTAAAAAAAAGGTTTAATCGATAGGGAACGCTTTCGGAGTGGTCCTATGCCTTTATTATATATTTTATTTCAAACTATGGTCAGAAGTAGAAGTCCGGTTTATGTTTTCTAAAAGTAATTATTAAACATTAAGCTTACCATGTGAGTTAAATTATCCTAAGAAATAAAGTATACATTCATCATTACACCTTAAATAAGTCCACTGCTGGACAAGCCTCCCTCAAGAATCATCTTGAGGGGATATGCCATAATCGCCACGCTTGGCAGGCGGGTTGGCGATCGCAGTATGTTGGTCGTAGTACTCAGAAGGAAGCTGCTTCCCGTCCTCTGGTAGATATTCCCTCGGGTCGACTTCTACGCCCCCCACGGGATGAGATGGGGTGATGATATTCTGATTCTGATATTTGTCGCCGTCACCACACAGCAGAAGTATACATTAGGCAAACAATATTGACGGGCTGGGTGGCATACCTGGTAAATGCTTGCCTTTCACTAGGTGTGGTTTCGATTCCAACCCGGGACTGATAGTTGTGTGCATGAAAATGTCTCTTTGTCCTGAGAAGAAGAAGTACACTTTATTGGAAATATAAGTAAAACAAAACAATGATTTCAAACAAAGAAATTAACTTATTTTAATGCAATTGGCGGCCTTGTCACTAAAAGCGATCTCTTTCAGGCAACCATCCAGTCCTTAGGCTGCGTTTCCACTGAGGCGGAGCGGAGACGAGCTGTGCCGCGTTCACCAATCACATGGCTTGGAATCCACACCAACGGAAAAGAGATGTGGATTCCAAGCCATGTGATTGGTGAACGCGGCACAGCTCGTCTCCGCTCCGCCTCAGTGGAAACGCAGCCTTAGTCTGGGTGTAATTATCTTTATAAGTATGTATTTACAAAAGAAAATTAGTATATGTAATATATCAGTTATCTGGTTTCCATAGTAGATACAAGCTCTGTTTAATTTGATATCAGACGGCCGTGTTTTAATAATGTTCCAGAATATTATTATACATTCATCATCATCATCATCATATCAGCCGAAAGACGTCCACTGCTGGACAAAGGCCTCCCCCAAAGATCTCCACAATTGCCGGTCTTGCGCTCTATTATTATACATTATTATAATATAATTATTAATGCAACTTAGTTTATATTGAGCTTTTACGTAATCTACGACTAGTTAACATACACCACTTTGGCACTAGAATGCAGCCTTAAACAAACCCCACCATTGACATACCAACGAAATTTACTTACGCAATCATCTGAAACTTGTCTATAGCTAGTCTATCGATATAATAATGACGTAACATGAATCAATATTAGTCGCCTGTGAAATTGATGGCACATCTCTACAGTATACGTAAGTAAGTATACCCAGTTGTGATTAATGCAGTAATTAGCCTGTTTGTATGCCACCTATCGATACTTTAATACGGATGTCTGATTCGTTACGGTCAGAACGAAATTTCACTAGTACTATTCATTTGTCAAGAGCTAATGATACCTATATATTTTTTTCTATTTTGTGATTAAGCCAAATTGCTTTTAAGTTTAAATATGGTAAGCTAGTATGTCAACTCATCAATAAAATATAGGTAAGTGAAGTTTGATGATTTTTTGTTTGTGAAATATTATGTCACTCAATCATGCTGTTGGAATTAAATGGGCTGATAAGTTGACAGCGGGGAAAAACATTTCGAAATTAAATCTGTGTGTCGGTATTTGTATTTCGGTTCTATGATTTGAAGATATATTTACTATGATTATCTCCATCAGATCTGGCAAAGGCGTTCAGTGCTTGACAAAGGCGTCTCCAAAGATCTTTGGAGAGAGAATGGTGTCTATCACGTAGGGGAATATCCTGTAATTCTCATTCTTAGCAGACGAATTGATACAAAATCACTTCTTACCTAGATCAATCCAAGAGAAAGTAATTAGAGACTCTCATGACACTATACACACACCAATCTATGGGACTCGCCGCGCGAGAGTACCTACGAACGTAAACGCCTAGCGATCACCGACGTCCTCCATGACCCCATAGTATGCATTCATATCGATGCATTCTCCTATCTCCAATCAGACGAAAGGTCCGACTGTCTCATGCATCTCGACATCAGTAGCCGCACAGAGTCGAGGTTCAAACCCCAAATGTGGTGGCAACCCGCCAGGGTACTTAGTTTGTAGTTTTATATTGCTAGACGGCTCAACGCTCGCCTCTATTGCCCGGTGGCTAACTGTAAACGTCATGTAAAAAATACACAGATTTATAGAGACGCTGTTCCCCGTTATAGAACGGCAAGGGGAAGACTTCCCTCGGGACGACTTTTACGACCCCACGGGATGAGATGGGGTAATAATATCTGTCTTTGTCACCATACAGCAGATGGCTGGTCTCCATTGAGACTGGCCACCATTGCCGAAATTCGTCCAGGATTACATTATTGTTCTGTAAGCATAATCTGTAATTCCTTAATCATTGTGATTTATCTCGCTTCCTACCGCTTAGCCCAACCCAACTTAAGCCTTCTTTATTGCCTATATAATGCTTTGTAAAATATATATAGGCAATAAAAGCGACACCCAGTTGACCTCCCATCGGCTAACCTTCGCTTTCCGGGAACGTTCACTTGCTTAAATTAAACGTTGATCGACGAAAAATTCTCTTTTCGATACCTTTTCATAACCATTTCAAAAGCCACAAAATAACGTCATGCACACAGATAATACATTTATAATACGTGCAGTGTTGCGATTATTCTCGCCTCTGGTAGGCAGGACCGCCGCGGGCGCACCGCCACTCTTTATAATTTGATCACATTTGTACAACGGACAATGCGCGCCCAAAGCGCGGGGACGACAGATGAATATAAAAGATGTGGAGTCGAAAATTATAGATTATGTTTTCGGGTATGATTAATTTTACTTTTATATTCACTATTAAGTATTTGTTATTTTTATTTGGTGTTAATAATTTAGTTTTAGACGATGATTGAATATTAGATTAATACTTTTGAGATATTAAAATAGTTTTTAAATTCAATATATTGCAAATTGCAAAGGTTTTAATTAAATCAATTTAAAATTATTTTACTGTGGTGTAATCAGCTTGAGGTTATACTTTTATATACATCTTTAGCTACTATTTTTGAAACGATTAATAAATACTAAATAGATAATGTATGTGAATTAAATCTTGATAACTTAACAAACATTTTTAATGTAAAAAAAAAAAAAATCAAATATTTGGAATAATATATTTATTCAGAACATCAGCTTAAATTCAATTTCAAAAGCCATTGCCATTTGGGGTTGAAACACTAGGACCATGGGGTCCAGGTGCTCGTTCACTCTTCAAGAGCATCTCTAAAAAATTGATCGACGCCACACGTGACCAGAGGGCTGGTCTATTTTTTGCACAGAGAATAAGTATTGCCATGCAACGTGGCAATGCTGCCAGCCTTCTGGGCACGATACCCTTTGATGCCGATGCGGAGCGCTTAATGGATTGCCTTTAGTTAGTTTATTTTAGTTTAGTTTATAGCATTATAGTTAAAATTTCTTATTAAATAAATTTCTTCTTATTAGTAATAATTGAATTTAATGTAATTATTGTTATATAAATAAAGTAACTATTTCAAAAGTTTTTATTTCTATCACAAAATATGAATAAAATCAATAATATGATAAATAGAATTGGGTTCAAATAATCGTCCTAATATTAACGGCAGCTAGATTTTCTATACAATAAATAAAAGAAAACCGAACAAAGACGTTGGCATTTGCATAGATAATAATAGAACAAATATTGAACGCTGCAAGTAAGATGTTGGACGCTTCGTTTCTTCTTTTTAATTGTTCCCAATTTTCTGCTCTTACGCAGCATACAAGATGAACCGATGAACTTGATCTGATTCTGAAGGTTCGCTGTAATCCGCTGGATACGGGTAGCGCAAGATAGGCTTTTAGGACCCTATGTTCGGCATTGGACGTCTTTCTGCTAATATAATGATGATGAAAGCATTTTGATCTCTTAGACCTAACGTTAAAATGCATAAGGCTAGCTCCACAGTTTCTCTGTTTCTTACATCGTTTCACGGCGCAACTCCTTCAGTGGAGTAGCCCGAGGCGCACAATGGCCGCTACTTTTTCCTGCCATAATAAACATTTGTATTCCAGTCATACAGCGGTCAGACATTACTGTGAACATTACACAGATAATCTTTGGAAATTTCGGGTTTGGTAGTTGAACTAATCTTGATTGTAATTTGCGTGATCGAAAATTTTATGAGACGAAATTTGTACTTTTATTTTTTATACTTAAGTGGTACTTACTTTGACAATAGGAGATATTCGTAAACAATCAGCTGTCCTTCCAATGAAGAAACATTTTCTTTTTAATTTGACGTTCACATTTGTCCCAGGAGGCTTTCACTGCTCCACCGGACTACAGAGGCGATGAAAGGGCTCGAGCCGTCTGGCAAATATAACTACAAACTAAGTAATCTCGGAGGGCACCCCCTTCGAGGGTTCGAACCTCGACTCTGGGCGGTTACTGGCGGGGAGATGCATGAGAGGGTAATATCATTTTAGTGACGCAACTTTCGCTCTACGCTGGTGGTCGCGACGCGGCGAGTATCATCCCCCCATCTTATCACGTGGGGGGCGTATAACTCTTCCCAAGTAAATATCTACCAGATAATAGGCAGCAGCGTTTCTTTGAGTACTAATAACCATTATACTGGCATTATACAGGCATATGCCTTAAAATATGCCTAGGGTGAAGGGCTTTGTCCAGCCGTGGACGTATTTTGGCTGCCATGATAGCTATACTTCATTCAGACCATGGACTAAATATGTGCAGGAAAATGATGTAATTTTTTTTAAATATTAAGTAATTATAATATATTAATTTCTGAATAATAATCAAGTCTATTCAAGTTTTAAATTTCCATAATACAATAATGACAAATCATTTGAAATCGTCTCGTGTGTAAGCGCCATTAAACTACATTAATAAGTTATAAAACTAAAATTATCACAATGATTACAATATTTATTTAAAACAGATAAATTATGATCTTAATATACATAAATATACAACTATTTTCTCATCAATAAATGTATTATCGTAAAATTAAGGGCCAATTTGTGATAGTGACCGAAAATTAACAACGTTATAATAAATATGTCTCCCATGCGTCCCAAAATTCTTCGACAAACATACCATGAGTTACAAATGATCTTAGTTATTAAGAGAATCCTCATATTAATAGGGCAGGCGAAGATGCGTGTTGTTGTAAATACGTAAATCGGAGGTTTGATGAAATGTCTATTGTGTCTGGCACTAATGAGTGGATGATGAGATATAAAATAAAAATAATGTCCCAATGGAGACTACTCATCTGCGTGGGACATATTTTAGTGTAGAAGTGTGTACGCAAACTCAGGGGAACTTGTATTCCATCACTGTCATGATCCGATGGGATGACTAGCGACACGACCGGAAAAAGGTCAGATACAGGACCAACTGCTTAAGGTGCTCTCCGAGGCACGGGGATGTGATAGGTACCGACAACACACATACATACTTCGGGCTGATATTGAGAAATTTTCTTAACAGATAATTCCCAAAAATCACTTTTAATCCCTAATATAAACCCGGAATTATCATTGAGAGCGTGCTACTGTTGGAACAACGAGGCAAACAAAAATCAATATCACGCAAGAATAGACACGATACACATTTACTCGGCTAGTTAGATTGTCCTCCCTTTATGATGTAATGTGTTAAACCACATGACATGAATAAATGTTGTATAGAATACATAAAACCATCTTAAATATTTGGTAAATAGTTAAAGTATACAGAAGGGAGTTTTTTTTTTTTTTTGTATAAGCGGTCATAAATAGCTTTCATTCAAACACTGAGCAGATTTTTTAAAGATGTTTTCCAAATGAAAGCCCATTTCAAAGATATTTCTCTAGATTTAGATATACAATTTCTCAGTGTTCATTCATAATTTATTATAATCAAATGCGTCCCAAAATACTTCGATATATTTACGGTAGATTGCAAATGATCTAAAAGTTATTGAGAATTCTCAAATTAATTAATAGACTTTTAGAGCAAGCGAAGACGCGTTTTGTATGAGATAGACAGAATAATCGGAGGTTTGATGAAATGTCTATTGTGTTTTACACTAATGAGTGGTTCATTAGTCCAAGACACGATGGACATTTACCAGATGTGGTATTTACTTCAATAATACTCCAATCCAATAATTTTGTATAATTTAAAATAATAAGTTCCAAATTTTAAATTTTAATTTTTTATACTGATGTATTAGGTGAAGTATAAGACCTACATACCGTAATATAAGGTAAAGGTTGGAAATGGCTTTAGTATAGAGTATTGGTCGCTCTTTATTCCTTTATCCCTGATAATCTTTTGTTAAGCTTATGATTTTATTTGTTTTTGAATTTTCCGTGAGATTTTTAAATATTTCACGTCAAAATTTGTCCAAAAAGTTACTAATACCTGATGCCTAGATTGATTTCAATTTTTCTGCAAAAAGCTATAGGTTTCAAGAAAACTATTGCGCTAAAATTAGACTGGGAATATGAAGTAAATATTGTCTCTTATTGTATGCAATACCAAATAAACTAATTTTATTATAATTGCATTTATTCCTGAAGAAGAGTAGAAGAAGAAGATGAAACGGACCGACCAGCTTTGGTTATAACAATTTAGTTTTGGCTTAAAACAAAATCAATGAAAGTTAGATTAAAATTACTCAAAATAATAATTTCAAAAAAAATAAATTAGTTTAATGACCTCCATAATTACTCCAATTCCAAAAGATATTACAAAAGACATTATACAAATGGACATAGACTTAGTTAGTAAGGCGGTTGGTATCCACACTAAGCCTCTTGATATTATTAGAAACTATTCAAAATACATGAAACCACACAAGTCCGTAACATGATCCATACCATCCATGATATCTTACCAATACCAATAAATGACTATTTGACTATTTGTTTAATAATTACGATTTATATCCAAAAAGAACTTGATATGTGATCACACTTGTAATTACGGTAATTTACTAGCCACTTATTACTTATCCAAGTAATTTCAACTTAAACTTGTAAATTATATCTAACCGTTAACTTTTGATGGGATGTTCCACATTTTTCTACACATCGCGTTAAGCTACTAATTTAGGTACTTATGGGTAACATTTTTATTAAAATATTAAATTGAATCCTATATTACATCCAGTTGAATTTTTTTCCGAGTATGTAAATAACATAAATGAGTATTAAATAAAAATATTCTGGGATTAATCTAAGCTACTCGCTTAACAAAGTAATAAACTGTGGAAAACCAATATCTATATAAATAAAAAGACAAGTCCTGACTGACTGACTGACTCATCAACGCCCAGCCCAAACCCTTGGACCTAGAAAGCTGAAATTTTGCACAAATGTTTGCTTTATAATGTAGACAAGGAATAAGGAAGGATTTTTCGAAATTCAACCCCTAAGGGGGTAAAACAGGGGCGCTAAGTTAGTATGAAACTTTGCCGTTTTTGAAGTTTAAGGCATAAAAATTGGTATTAGGCCTTCCAGTTCAAAATAAAAAATCACGTTTTTCAGGGTTTTTGGAAATTCCACCCCCAAGGGCGAAAAATAGGGGATGTAAGTTTGTATGGAAAATGTGTCAATTTTTAAGTTAAACGCATGAAAATTGGTATTTGGCATTTTAGTTAAAAATAAAAAATATAAATTTCAGCATTTTTGGAAATTCCAGCCCCAAGAGAGTAAAATAGGGGGTGTAAGTTTGTATTAAAAAAATTGTCAATTTTTAAGTTAAACGCATGAAAATTGGTATTAGGCATTTCAGTAAAAAATTAAAAATATATATTTCTGGATTTTTGGGAATTCCACCCCTTAGGGCGTAAAATAGGGTATGTAAGTTTGTATGAAAATGCGACTTTTTTGAAGTTAAACCTACGAAAATTAGTATTTGGCCTTTCAGTTAAACATAAAAATATGTATTGCAGGATTTTTGGAAATTCCACCCCTAAGGACAACTAAAATAGGGGATGTAAGTTTGTATGAAAATCTGTTTTTTTTTGGAGTAAACGCATGTATTTGGTCTCTTAGTTAAAAATAAAGCAATCCAGGGAATAATTTGTTGATAAAAAAAAGGTAATCCAAAACTGATTCAACAAATCGACACCAACAATTTACGCAAACTCAAATTTTAGAGAAATTCTTTTCTTTGCCAAGTTGCTTAAAATGTCGTGGTCGTGTTACTTCTTTTTTTTGGCAATTTTTATAACAAACCAAAAAAGCGACATTTTATATTTTATATTCGAGTTAGCGTAGTATAAATTGTTCGTGTCGAGATGATCGCACCCAAAAAATATCATCTTAATTTTACTGATCTACAATTTCGCAATTTTGTATCTAGATGGCGGTAATATCCTTTCAGATCATGGAACTTATTTGGTATATCGGTTAAAATAAATAAATGCTTGAAATAAAAGGTAGTCCAAAACTGAATTAATAGATGATCACCTAAATCTCACCCAAAAACTATGCACACATCTTAATTTTACCGCTTTACAAGTTTATATTTTTGTAATAGATTGCGTAATCATCGTTTTAGATCGTGCTATGGTTTCGTTCACGAAATTTTATATAAGACCTATCAATGCCGTGGTCGCAACCTAATCTAATGGGAGTTACCTTTGTAATTAATGCATCGTTGATTATTATTTTACTTTATTTGACTTACTGACTGTACCTACTTTAGGACAATTGATATGTATTCTTTGATTTCTTTGGTTGATGATATCGGGTCGTTTTTTTAAATAACAGTAGCAAAGTAGTTTTTAGTTTATTTCTTAGTTACGTTATTTATAGGTTAGGTTTTCTTAAATTTATATTGCTTATTTGTTTTTAATGTTAATTTTTTAAAATTAAGCTAGAAGTAAGTAGTTACATTGGCCATCATTCGAAATTGTCGCGGACGAAGTCGTGGGCACCAGCTAGTATTAGTATAAATAATATATGTAGAATAATTCTCCATTTAGAGCTAGATGTTATACAGATTTCATAATGTGAGGCGCCAGTTGATTATAATTTAATACAGTTGATTATAATTTAATACATTGCCAGCCTCTGTTTCGGAGAATTATAAAGAAGGCACGTGTGGCGCAGCGGTTCAAACAGTCGCCTCGCTACTTTATGTTCCGGGTTCGATTCCCCCACCGGAAAACTATTTGTGTGACCCACTAGTAGTTGTTCTGAGTATGGATGTATGTCTGTGCAAAGTACCGCTCAAAACAGGGATTAATTTTAATTTTATAGCATTATTCGAAATGCAAAGTGTTTATCTAATCTCAAAAATGGGATATCATAAATCTACCCCGGATTGGTAGATGGTGCAGGTTCGAGACCCGCCGGACGATAAAATTTATGATTTCCCATTTTTGAGAGGGATTAATTTCCTTACTGCAGGGTTGGTCTTTTTAAGAACAAAAACGACCGTTCAAGCCTTTCGCCCTAGGCCAGGGTTTGATTCCAACAATTACCAGTCGAACGCACGTCTTTGGTATTTGGTGTGTCGTAGTCAGTGGTAAGCCATCGCACCCTAAGCCGTCGACCCTGGTAGTCATCCATTTATGACAATCATTCCAGATTGTCAGAAGTGTAATAAAATCTGACATCAGCTGGTCTTACCTTCTTGTAAACCGGCTCCTTATCAGTTTTTAAGTCAAATGACAGGTGCTCGATTACGTCTGGTAGCTAGCAGTACAAAGAAAGAAAAGAGTAGAAGTTCACCAAACAGAAATGAGAACAGGAAGAAAAGAATACGAAACAAAATTGCTACTCTTACAGTTAGTTAGTTTCTTTCTATTCATTCACTTAGGCAGCAAATTATTATTTTTTATAAACCACGCCCGCACTAGTATAATTAATGCCTGTGTCGCAGGGTACTTTACAATTTACAAGCATATAATTGACGGACACAAAATACATCCAGACTCAAGATAACACAAATATCGACGGTCACCGTAGCCTAGTTGGTAGTGCTCCTGCCTACGAAGCTGGTGGTCCTGGGTTCGAATCCCGGTAAGTGCAAACATTTGTGTAATGAGCACGAATATTTGTTTCTGAGTCATGGATGTTTTCTATGTATATAAGTATTTATCTATCTATATAAGTATGTATATCGTCGCTTGGTGCCCATAGTACAAGCTTTGCTTAGTTTGGGGCTAGGATGATCCGTGTGACATTGTGCCCAGATATTATTATTATTACTTGTCCTGCGCGGGAATCGAACCTGGGACGCGAAGTGGCTAAGCGACTGTCTGAACTGCTGCGCCACACGTGCAGTCAATTACACGATAGGATTCTCGCTAGTGAGGACTTGGTTGGACTCCTGTCCTTGATATATGATCCCGTGCCAGCGACCTCTCCTCACTTCAGGAGCACGGATTCGTGTTTCGTTCCCATAAGAGTTCCTTTATGGGGTACGAACTAGAAACCTGGGTCCTAAAACATGTGTTGCCTTTTAAAATATATTAATTGACTGTTTATTTATATTGGTTAAACTAGCTGTGCCCCGCGGTTTTACGCGCGTGAAATTTTATAAATTATCACAGGTCCTCCCCCGTAGGTGATATCGTGATAATATGTTGACCCGACCTCTTAGTAGTATTCATGCAAAATTTGAAGTAAATCCATGCAGTACTTTTTGAGTTTAGCCCAGACATACATATAGATAAACAGACAAAAATTCTATAAACTATATTTTTGGCCTCGATATCGATTGTAGATCACACACCAAATATCCTTTTAAAAAAATATTCAATGTACCTACAGTTTCGACTTTCCTACGATTTTATTATATGTATAGATTAATTGACTTTTTATTTATATTGGTTAAATTCAATTTATACATAGTAAATCTGAAAGTACAAGTGTATGCGAATACCCAAGTGTTGGATTGAGTTTCATTAAAACGTTTAGTTTCCATTTTGAGTCTACATATCGAAGGCTTTGCGTAAAGGTGCATATTATGTACTTAAAAGTTAAGTACACTCTCAAAATGGCTAATTTGTGATACTGTTTTTAAGGGCTTATTATCTTTTTTATTAAATTCGTCCCTCCATTATTCGTAAATAAATAAAACTCGATAATCGCCCAACATTTTCTGCAAACGCTGAGATAATGTAAAAATAACTGTTTTGTTGATGTGAAAACAAAACGTAAAGTAGTACTTTTGTAAATTGCGCACAGTTTAAACACTTACGCAACATCGCCGGTATATTATTCGTAATTATTTGGCAAGCGATCGTCGCGCCACCTGTATTTTAAATCATATATGAGCAAGCCCATTACTTTGAGAATAGGTAATGTATGTGGTGCAACTACGGGTTCTCGCTTAAAGTTAACAGTGAATAATTAATATATTATTATATTGAAACGAATAGGCTTCATTAGGCTTATTTAAATTTTATTCGTTATAAGTTAACTAAAAACTGAACTGCACAACTAAGTTGGTTTATAGAGAATGAAGTAATGAAAAAATCTAACTATTTTCCTATGATATTTAAGATTTGAACACCTAAGTTATATTTATTTAATTTTTTTTAAATTGGAAACCTAAAGATAATCGGGGAATGTATTTCTACATTACGAAACCAAGAAAAATGTTGTAGAATATGATAATTAAGCTGATTTATTTGATATCTCACTATAAAAGATGAAAAATACAGATAAGACCTATCATTTAAATGTTTAGCCCTAACTTTATTCGCAGACATAACATTTTTACCACATTTCTCATCATTTTCTGTGGTCAAAGGAATATTAATAAGAGGAAGCGTGAACAAGGATTGTGATCGTAGTAATACAGTACAAACACTAATTATTACAATTGAACGACAATATGAAAAAAGCAATGCGTATGAGGTGACTTTTTCTCGAAGCGAATTTTTGTTGAGATCCAATGATAACCCTCAAACAATTTGGGACCAATCGCCTGGGGTCCAGATACGAAATAACAATTATTTAGTAAATTTATTCAGATGATCGCCCTTTGTTCCAAAGTAATAAGCGGTTGGGCTGGCCGAATTTAAAACACCATAAAACTTGTAAAGGCAACCAAGTAAAAATTACGTTCGGGCTTTTTTATGACATTTAAGTGTATTTGTGAAAGTGTATTTGATCAATTACGTTAATGATACGTCGTTATGCTTCGATGGATCTGTCGGATCAATAATTACTTAAAAGATTTAGTTTTAAAGCATTTTATGCAATGAAAACAGTAACTGTGAATCAATTAACCAAAGATGTATATGTTGCCTATGTGAATGGTACAACCGGATAGGGAAGACCTCATCGAATATTCTCTGACTAAGTCGGACCAGGTTTTAGTCGTATAAAATACAGTTGTTTATAATTGTGCTGTGTCCAAATAAGGACATTTTAGTGTAAAATCTGTGGGCAAAGAATATCGCCACCCCATTTCATGCCGTGGGGAGCGCAGGAGTCGACCTGAGGAAATATCTCCCAGAGAACGGGCAGAAGCGTCTCTCTGTGTACTATGACTATCATATTGCGTTCGCCAACTCGTCTGTCAACCGTGGCCATTATGGCATATGCCTCCAAATAATGAACACAATTCCATTGTGGAAATCTTTTGGAGAGGCCTTAGTCCAGCAGTGTACGTCATTCGGCGGATATGATGATGAATAGAATACTCTTTATTGTACACACAAGCAGGATAAATAAGTAGTACAAAAAAAGAATACAATCTAGTACAATGGGGGGTCTTATCGCATCGAGCAATTTCTTCCAGACAACCTTTGGATGGATACGGGCTGTATTTGTTTTAAAAAGTGGGTGTGTAACAAATGAAGTAGTGGATTAAAAAAAAAAGATGATGAGTCAATAGTTTTAAAAGCGGTAAATATCAATCTGTGAAGAAAAATCATTAACCCTCTAAAATATCCAGGAGAAGAAAATATTACGGAGTTCCTCGAGGAGAGCCGGAAATTGTAACTGAAACATTAAAATGTTCTAAGAAATAAGAGGCGCTCTCACCCAGTTTAACTGCCAGGTTCGTAAGTGCTCAGTAAGGTAACCAATGCACATAGGCACGCGGTCATTCTATAGATGGGTAACCGTCAAAGAGGCCGTCAAGTGTTTAATTTCTGAGCCCAGGATAGATATTTGTGTGCATGAACAATGAACATATCTGTGTGTCCTTATTCTGGGTTTAATTATCTTTATTAGTATGTATTTACAAATGAAAAGTAGTATATGTAGTAAATGAGTTAACTGCTTTCCATTGAACAAGCACTGCTTGGTTTGAGATCAGAAGGCCGTGTGTGGATAATGTCCCAGGGTATTATTATTCTTATTACCGTCCCCGAAGACTGCCTCTCGAGTAGTGTGTCGATTTCACGTTGCCGGCCAGCGCATCACCGCAGCGCCAGGGTATTATTATTATTATCAAATATATTACACTATTATTCAAACATAATTCGAATTTAAATTATATAAATTAAATAAGTAAATTTTTTAATTAATTTCGAATTATGTTTGAATAATAGCTCCTATCGCGCCTTAACAAATGAAGACAAACTAGTACATGTTCTTTTTAAATTAATTATTAATATAACATTCTTTTGTTTATCTAGAACAACAATTTGATCAAACTAGATCATTAAATAATAAACACTTTAGTTTTAGTAAATTCCTTACACCAGAATAACAGAGCATTATCGTTTAGATTTTTATTGTCTAAACCGTTGACAGTGTAAACGATATTTATGGACCTTAAGATCAAAAATGAGAACAATATAATAGTCGTAAAGATAAAAAAAAGATAAATGCTACTGAATATAAAATGTACAGACGCCAGCACATCAAGCTATTCCAATCTGTCAAATTTCCCCAATTGAAAGTGAACCTTATACTTTTGTGATAAAGTTGAAAATCTATAAAAGAAATTTGACAGATTGTGGTAGCTGGATGTGCCGTCTGTACAATGCTGTTGTTTTAGTATACTGATATACTGTTATTCGTTCGGGTCAATGGATCTGTTTATAGCTAGTTCGTCTCAGTGTCATGGGTGATGTTAAGCACTTAAGGGCAATGGATAAGCTGAGTGTATGCAAAACACATTATCTATTTGTACCGAAATTGGCAACCATATTATAAATAAAGATAATATCCTGGGACATTATTTACCCACGGCCATCTGACCCCAAACTAAGCAGAGCTTGTGCTATGGTAACCAGATAACTGATATACTACATATACCACTTTTCTTTTGTAAATACGTATATAGATAATTACACCCAGATTCTGGACAATGTTCTTATACACAAATAACTGTCTTGAGTGGGAATCGAACCCACGACCTTGCAGCTTAAAAAGCAAGCATTTACCAACCACGCCAACAGGCCCGTCAAAACAGTAAACAACTGAAAAGTTGCGCAACAGATTCTAACAAAGTTTGATGAGTTCAGATTTCCTGACTGATTCCGGGTTGCTTTTGAAGGGTTTCATGACTGAAAAGATCCACATAACACTGGACAGTTTGAGTCTGACTTTAAACCCAGGTACTCGTGGTGGTAACCCAGGTATTTTTGGTGAAAATATAGTGCCGATAGGCTAACGAGTCCATCATATAATTAAATGGGCTGCGAGCCCATGCAAAAAGTTCAAAAGAGAGCGTGTGTATGTTATGATATATTTATATACCACACATGATATAATAGACCAGTTTTCTAGTTTAGCCGCGGTAATGTTATCTAACAGTATTTCACGTTGCTCTGTTCTTATATAAATTCTTCTTAAATAATTAGCGGTTTGTGCGGTATATTCTATATAAAATATATTATATGAAAAAAAAAATAGAATTAAATACCTTTCGGATTATCTGGGTAATAAAAAAATGTTCAACCAAAAACAGCATAATGTAATCAACTTATTGCTCTTGGATATTTGCCACTAATTGCACGCTTACTGCTTGCAAAACCATCGCTACTATTTTGACTATTTTGCGTGTCGAGTGTGTTCGGTACACACTCGATGCGCATAGGTATGATTGGCGTTCCAACCATTTGCATGAAGATAGAATACTGTTATGGAACATTACCGTGGTTTAACTTGCACTCTCCGGTCCGTAAGTCAGTGAGATAAATCATCTAGGTATACGATACGCCCATAGATGGGTGACTGTTAAAGTGGCAAGCTACTATACCAAACCAAAAAAAATATATTATTGTCTCGATACGTCGGAAAGGACGTTATACAGTCGGTCTCAGTTTTGTTATTAGACAATAGTCAATAAGCCATGACATAGGACTACTAGGTGCCATGAACGGTTGACACCAGAGTAATTTTATACTTTAGTGCACCTACCATGTTTTCTCTGCATCACCCCCAGATTGACTGTTGAAATAAAAAAAAAAATCATCGACCATGCAAAAACATGTATAGTTTGGTAAAAAAATACTACAATTATTATTCCAAAGCTTTAAGTATGTCTTTTAGTGAAAACCCTGCGTACACTTCTCTAACAAGTGTTAGGAAATACCCAGTAGGTTGAATATACTAAATGTTGGGCGGTCTCAACATTTTGTCAAGTCTAATCATAAACCAGCAAAATTATGGATACCCTTAATCGAATTTAGTAGTCTTAACTACCCACAGAAGTACCACAAGGAAGATAACACGTAATGCATTCTGCAATCGACAACTTTCTGATAGCAAATTGTATTTAAAATATTTATGTTAGTCACAACAAAGCATAACGTTTTGAGCGTAAAACTAGTGCCACATAAATTTACAGGCCAGTCTCATACTAAACGATGCCTGAAGCAACTAACACTACAACCAGTTTCGTCTACTTGTCTCCTCTTACTACTTTACGATCATAACAAAATCCATCCTTACAATTATCACAATTGGGTCTATTATTGAATGGAACTGTCTACAAATTGATAGTAATCATTTTTCTACAGTTATTATTTGTTCTATTTCTAACGTCCTCAGCAATTTTCTCTCATAAAGCTCGAAATTCATGAGGCGATTGTTCTTTTAAGTCTTTTGTTTTTGCTGCTACGGTAGCCTGGAATTTATTCTTACAATAGAATCAAGACGGAATGTTTTAGCCTGAAGGAGTTATGGTGTCTGAGTTATTGACTGGTCGTATTACTTGTTCAGAATCATTCACTATCTTTCCATCTGGTTCGTTTTGACGTACTTTACGAGGTGGCTTCTGATTTTCTTTAATGACGGGAGATGTATGAGGTCTTAAGAAGAATTAGTTTCTATATGTATCGTGTCTTGATGAGAGTGAAGTTTTATAATGGTTCCGTCCGGTTTCGGAGAATTGACGTACGGCTTTAATTGCGTATTTTTATTGAACAGACTACTTTCTTGTAGTGGACTCATCAAAATCTGTTATTTATAGCGAGGGCCTCTAACAATTCTATTATAACTACAATTGGGAATCCCATTCCTATGTTGATTGATATATTGGAATCACTGATTTTATTTCTATTAAATAACTGAAGAGAATGTTCCCACCATTGACGTTGGGGGCGTTCAACTCTAAAACTTATGTGATGCATTCTTTTAGTGTTTCTAAACGAAATTATTATTAATATTATTAACGGAATAAATGATTAGATTTTGTGTATGATTGTTTATTTGTTTTCAATGAATAATAAATCTAATATAAGTAAATTTAATTTAAAATGACTGTCAGTCATTACCATATATTTCATTATTCTGCATTGTGTTGCAAAAACTGCGCGCCAGTACAGCGCCGATTGATTTCCATAACAGAGCGCTTATTAGATTTCGTTGGAAATGTAAATGTAAACCGTCAACCATTATGTTGATTATCCGCTGAAACAGGCGAAGTTAACAACTTCTTTTTTTTTTTTGTTGAAATTATTGCAGCGTAAAGGCTTAATCGTCAGCACTCGCTATTTCCACTAAAACACTGACCAAGTACGGGTTCGAATCGCACACGATAGTTTTAACACCATCGTAGAACATTGTCAGACATCTAGAAAAAAAAACATACAAATTTCACTACACTTGTTTGGGTACACCTATTTAAACGGTTTTATTTAGCTTACCCTGTTTTTTATACATAACTTTATTTTATTTTTATTGTTTGCTTGTTATTATAGCACAACAGAAATACACACTCTTAGAAAAGTTAAGACTGGCAAGAACTGTTTCCCTATTGCGGTTTATGAGATACAGCCCGCTGACACACGAAAGCGAAAGTTTAGTAATAGAGATCCATTGGCAGTGTTTGGAACCCCAAGAAGCGTAATTTTTGTATTAATTAACTAACTACTATCATGAAAGTAACTAAAGCCATTCCGATTACAATTAATTATAAGATAAAAAATCTTGTAAAACTACGAAAGCGGGGAGAATAATCCCCGAGGAAAACTTTTGTATTCTACCAACTATTTGTATTCACGTATTTTAAATTATAATTATTTATATTTGTTTGTAACATTGACGTTTGTAACTTTTCTGACTTTCTTTTATTAAGAGCCATTTCACGCTTTCGCGCGAATTTCTAAGATTTTGGGCTCCTCTATTACCACCTTAAGTAATACCCAGAAATTATTTAATACATGTTAAATATGGAAAAATCGTTTTTGTTGACGTTTAATGTATCACATTTACCAACAAAAATTTGCTTGTTCTGTAGTGACTCATCTCCCACAACCATTTTAATGAAATATCGCCGTAGAGTGAATTTCAAAGTCCTGTAACTAGCAATAATACTTATAAACTAAGCTAAAAAAAATACATTCAGCATGAGAAATATATTTTATTCGTCGTTTAATGTAACAGATTCTTGAATTTTGTTACCATTAATTAGTAAAAAAAAAAATCCTTACACCAATTTTAAGTTTTTTCTTGGAATTTCATAGTGATTTTTGGTTTAAATAAAGCGTAATTACTAAAATAAAATTATACCATAATAAACTATGTTCTTTGGAGAATCGAATTCTACAGTTTTTTTTTTAAATATTGGCAATTAATTTGTCATAATATCGATTTGAACATCAGTTTAAATTACAATAAATTACGATACACGGGTGGGCACCGATTAGTACGGCGCGAGCGCCCATCAAGGTAGCACCTGTGCCATTTTTCCCGCGTCCCGACTTTCGAGCGCTCGTATAGTGAAGTAATTCATATACTGCGACCACATAGTTTTGATTCGTTTTGTATTTTTTCATAAGGTACGGTTTTATTTATTATGAAGTATGTATGTATGTAAGATTTTAGTTTTTTTGTAATAAATATATATATTTGTTTCATTACTAGCTATGGGGCGCGAGGAATGTATATACCGTTGCGTAAAAAAAACGAACGAAACGTGATAATTCTGCAGCTTTAAAAACGCAACAGAAGTGAGGTAGATACCTATTTTTAGGGTTCCGTAGCCAAATGGAAAAAAACGCAACCCTTATAGATTCGTCATGTCTGTCTGTCCGTCCGTATGTCACAGCCATTTTTTTCCGAAACTATAAGAGCTGTACTGTTGAAACTTGGTAAGTAGATGTATTCTGTGAACCGCATTAAGATTTTCACACAAAAATAATAATAATTTTGGGGGAAACTCAAAAATTTTTTTTTCATCGTACCCATACATGTGGGGTATCTATGGATAGGTCTTCAAAAATGATATTGAGGTTCCTAATATCATTTTTAGGGTTCCGTAGCCAAATGGCAAAAAACGGAACCCTTATAGATTCGTCATGTCTGTCTGTCTGTCCGTCCGTATGTCACAGCCACTTTTTTCCGAAACTATAAGAGCTGTACTACTGAAACTTGGTAAGTAGATGTATTCTGTGAACCGCATTAAGATTTTTACACAAAAATAGAAAAAGAACAATTATTTTGGGCGGTCGCCATACATAGAACAGAAACTGAAATTTTTTTTTTTCATCGTACCCATACATGTTGGGTGTCTATGGATAAGTCTTCAAAAATGATATTGAGGTTCTTAATATTTTTTTTTCTAAACTGAATAGTTTGCGCGAGATACACTTCCAAAGTGGTAAAATGGATCCCCCCCCCCCTCTAACTTCTAAAATAAGAGAATGATAAAACTAAAAAAAATATATGATGTATATTACCATGTAAACTAACAACGAAAATTGGTTTGAACGAGATTTAGCAAGTAGTCTTTTTTTTAATACGTCATAAACAGCAATTTGCATTCATTTAATCACTTGAAATACTTGCCGCTATGGAACCCTTCATGTGCGAGTCCGACTCGCACTTGGCTGGTTTTTTCCTAAACTGAATAGTTTGCGCGAGAGACACTTCCAAAGTGGAAAAATGAGTGTCCCCCCTGTAACTTCTAAAATAAGAGAATGATAAAACCATAAAAAAATATGATATACATTACCATGTAAACTAACAACGAAAATTGGTTTGAATGAAATCTAGTACGTAGTTTAGTTTTAATGCATCATAAATCGTAAACCGCACTTTACCTTTCATTTAATAAACTGAAATACTTGCTGCTGCGGAACCCTTCATGTGCGATTCCGACTCGCACTTGGCCGGTTTTTTTTATTTACAGTATTCATATTTACTGTAACCGATTATTATTGATTTAATATGTAACTTATACGTAGATATTGAAAATTAACAGCTATTTTGTTTTTATTTTGGAATGAATAATCGTCTAAAACGTACAGAGAAGGGTAGCGCCGTTAGATCAGACGCGGTGCCAGGTACTAGCCGTACAAGTGATAATTCAGATTCGGCAACAGAAGTTGTACGTAACATTTTAACAATTATTTATTTGAATCAGAAGTTTATTTAGTGTTTGTCAATAATTATATAAAAATTTATAGGAGAAAGAACATGGTGCAGTAGACCCTGGAGACCTAGACGAATCAATGAAACTTTCAGACTCAATCGTAAATCGCAAATCGTAAAAAAAACGTATGTGTATTTGCTGTATGGACAGGTCCTGATTTTCCATTGAAAGTAGTAAGAGTAAAGAAAGATGACGTTTTTTGGCAGGCGAAAATGCTACCCAAATTGGTTCGGTTTTACCAAGACTGCGTATTGCCGGAAATCATAGATCCGAGAAAGGCAAGATCAATGCCTTTACGGCAAATATGCATTTAGCATATTAAAAATACTACTTATGTTCATTTTTGTATCAACTTTTATGAACTATTTTACATAACATACCTATCCGTGTTTTCTTATTAATCTAGCTAGAAATCTTTGTTAGAGTAAATATAACTTTTTTTTATAAATCTCTTATCAATTCACATTACGATTACGGCTCAAGATAGCCTCGTCCGTCTTGACACGTGTATTACACAGTTTACATTGCGTTTGAGTGGGTAGACACGCACACATAAACAATGATGCAGTCTTTTACCTAAACTCGAGCGTAATCATTTTGTGAAATGGCTCTTAAGCATTATTTTTTTTTAATTTAAACTAGCTGTGCCCCGCGGTTTTACCCGCTTTAATTTTTATAAATTATCACAGCTCCTCCCCTGTAGGTGATAGCGTGATAATATGTAATATTCATGCAAAATTTGAAGTAAATCCATGCAGTACTTTTTGAGTTTAGCCCGGACATAAATACAGATAAACAGACAAAAATTCTAAAAACTATATTTTTGGCTTCGATATCGATTGTAGATCACGGCCCAAGTATCCTGTTTAAAAAATATTCAATGTACAGTTTTGTCTTTCCTACTATTTTATTATAACACGGTATATGACGGTCACCATAGCCTAGTTGGTAGTGCTCCTGCCTACGAAGCTGGTGGTCCTGGGTTCAAATCCCGGTAAGTGCAAATATTTATGTGATGAACACGAATATGGATGTTTTCTATGTATATAAGTATTTATCTATCTATATAGGTAAGTATGTATATCGTCGCCTGATACCCTTAGTTTGGGGCTATTATGATCTGTGTGACATTGTCCCTAGATATTATTATTATTTATATGTATAGATTAGTTCACGATAAATATAACATTTAATTTGTGTTTCACATCCTTCAACCATTTGCTCGAAGTTCACATCAGTTGTTCTAACGATGTTTGCTAAAATGTTGTTATTAAATTCAACTGGTTTGATGCCCAAATTATATACCCATCGATGACAGGATAATCGAAACTAAATATATAAAATCTTTAACAAAAATAAATAATTAATACAAATTAAATGATATAAATGGTTGGTCCAATCTCAACATTAAATTGAAGCAAATTTAAATAAATGGTTTTATTAATACAAATAATGATTTGACTATTAACAAGCGCTCTAAATTTTATTCAAATTTTAAAACATCTGAATACAGCTTGTCTTATCTCTAAAATCTACGACAAGCTTCTTAAAGTAGTAAGTATCTTTAAATGTTTGATATTTTTAGATTTCCTAATTCAGACCACTCAAAATATTACATCCTTATTAATATTATAAATGCGAAAGTAACTCTGTCTGTCTGTCTGTCGCGCTTTCACGCCAAAACTACTGTAGCGATTTAAATGAAATTTGGTACATAGATAGTCTAAAGCCTGAAAAAGGACAACATTTTAAATACGAAAAAGGGTTGAAAGGGGGGATGAAAACTAGTATGTAAGTATCTTCGTTTTTATAGCTAGAAACTCGAAACTTATTTAAATAAGAGTGTAAAATAACAATATGGAATAGGGGATACAAGTTTGTATGAACATATGAAGGTTTATGTGAATGTTTTATAAGTTTGCGGCAAGAGACAAAGTATCAGAGATATTCTGATGTAACATTTACAGAGTAATTACAAAATGTGTGGACGAAGTCGCGGTCACAGCTAGTAATATACTAAATGACCATTTGAATGTCAGTATGTATATAGAATTGCAAACGCCAGCACACCAAGTTACACCAATCTATCAAATTTCCCCAATTGAAAGTGAACCTTATGCTTTTGTGATAAAATTGAAACTTATGCTTTTGTGATAAAGTTGAAAATCTATAAAAGAAATTTGACAGATTGGGGTGGCTGGATGTGCTGGTCTGTACATTTCAATTTTGTGAACGCACAACGTGCGTCAGTAAATAAATTCTACATATATGTCATGTTTTTGAACACAAAGTAGAAACTTAAATTTTATTAAATTTTTTATCAAATGTTGAAACTTAATTTGATCTTTCTTATATAAAAGAAGGAACATAAATTGAATTTAATTTTCACTTGATTGCATTGGTTTAGAATAACTCAATGCCATTACGGTTGTTCCCGTTATAATAATAATAAGACTTCATTTTCAGACCAAATTAGTGTCCAGTAAGTTAGTAACAATTTTCTTATAAACTAGTGTTATATATTATATATGTATTCATTGCTGCGTTATTCCATGCGAAACGGCGCAGCAATGACTGACGTAAATACAGTCTAGCCGACTAGCGATCATGCTAAGGATATCAAGTTATATTACAATTATAGGGATTTTAAGTTGTCAGCTGAAAATTATTTTAGATTATCGTAAAGTTTGTTGAAGAAACATGCCCTATGAGAGAGATATTAATATACTTAGTATAAGAATGAATGCCAAGTAAATTCTAGAGCTTAGCAATCAATTTTAATAGAATTCACATAAATCCCGTATTTAACGTCAATTTTATTGCGTGATATTTAATATTTATTGCATCTATTGTCAATAGATTTGAAGTTTATCTCTTAGGCATAAAAGTTCGTAAATATTACGACGTTATAAGCAGTCAAGATAGTTCTCAATTTTTATTCTACATTAATAAAGATGAGAAGTCGGGCTATGTTAAGTTTATTGAGCAATTAAAAATAATATACTCCAAATATTAATTAAGCATAATATTAAACATAAGCATAATGTTCTTGATAGCCTTGTCTCTACAAATTAATATCTCTTTCATAGGACATGTTTCTTCAACAAACTTCACGATAATCTGAGTTAATTTCCAGCTGACAACTTAAAATCCCTATAATTGCATTATATTGGAATCAACAATAATGCTTGTAGTAACTCAGTGTTACTCAATGTCTATCAATGCAATGAAGTAAAAATTGTAATGAAATTTAAGTTACTACTGGTATAAAAAAACTGAAATTCAATTAAGTTTCTTCTTTTATATAAAAAAAGATCGAATTAAGTTTAAACATTTACAAAACTATCAAATAAAATATAATATACTTCTAAGTAGTAAAACAATATACTTAATTTACGTTATTACTTATAAAAATTAATTAATTTAAAATTTTTATTTTAGAATATAATTATGGTCATTATATTATTATAAAAAAATCTAATAAAATATAAGATTATACTTTTATACAAAAATGTAAATAAAATTAACTTTATACTTATAAAAAACTGTATCTAAATTTAATATTCTTATTTTATTAAAAAAATATTTAAGATTTACTTTTCTAAGAAAGTGCTATTAAATTTAAGTTTATACTTTTATACTAATATCCTATTGTGATTTTACCAGCACATTTTCATTGAATAAAAATGTGATTATTATTATAATAAAACATAAAGTAAAACCGCAAGTACAGGTAAACCTACTAATAATATAAGTACGAGAGTTTATGAGTATGAAAGTATGGATTTTTGTCATACTTTCACGCAACAACTACCAAACGCATTTAGATCAAACCTTGTAGTATATATCTATACAACATGTAACGTAATTAACGCACACCCTCAAACACCCCAATCAGAATATTATGTTCTAAACATAATACATACACTGAATTTTTAATTTAATGTGTATATGCATTGTTATTTACTAAATTAGTTTCTTGAATTAAAGTTTATTTTTCTTTACTTTGTATTGAATGATGGAATTTGTATGAATACAAATAAAACTGCGATTTAAAAGTCTTATTACTTTGACTTACGGTCCATTTCATCATCATCATTTGTTTTGACTGTACAGGGTTAATATGACAATAATTTCCTTAGTTTTAATTATATGGCAATAAAAAATATCTATATTAAAAACGATATAAATCGATTCAGTAAACGATCCTGAACAAACTATTTTCAGGATGTGCGTTAATTAAGTTACATGTTGTATATATAAAAATCAATGGCGCTTTTCGTTGTAATGTTATAACTCAACAACGCCTTTACCTATTTTTGGTTTGTACGTAGAGAAAATTTAAAAAAAGTCTTGAAGAAGTGTAAAATTAATATCAATTAACAATTGAAAAAAAAAAATTTTTTTGAATAAATGTGCTTAATAATATATTTTTTTTTATTACTATGCCTTACACGTAGCGAAGCACGTACCGGGCCGCTAGTATCGTATATATCCTAATATCACTAAGCTATCATTTATAAAGTTCAACGCGGGCAAACCCGCCAGGCACAGCTAGTAAGTAATAATTTTCTAACACCGGGTAGTAAATCTCGTGTACTATTGGTTAGTCAAGTGCTCCCGGCTGTATTAACGCCTCAATATATTTGCTAGCTATTAACACGCCTCTTATTTATCGTCCAGTACTATCACTTAGTTACGGCATACTGCTCGTAGTGCTAACGTGTACAATTGCAGATAATGAAGTCATGGGTTTAAATCCCTGGTCGGGCTAAAAAGTGTTATTGAGAATTTTCTGGAAAGACTTACTTACTCTATCAAACTAACTCTATCACGAGGGTAACCACTGCCCATACGCAGTGGTTACCCTCGTGATAGAGTTGTTCAAGCCGCCCAGTAGGCCTCTAATATGGCTTAACAAATGTTTTCTAATGACTACAACCGGGACCGACAGCCTAACGTGGCCTCCGAAGCACAGGGACGCTCAGAAATTAAACTACTTTGGCAGTCACCCATGAATGGACTGACCGCGAGCCTAGTTACTTAACCTCACCGATCGCTTACGGACCGGTGAGAGCATCTAGCTATGAGTGCCTGGAAAGAAAACACCTAGGAGCCGCCCCAATCTTGTGAAAGTTGGCAGTGTTATATGCCTCGAAGACCACCGTAACGCTGTAATTCCCACGCCTGAATTTGTTATTTATTATACACTAGCTGTGCCCCGCGGTTTAACCCGCCTTAAATTTTATTAATTATCACAGCTCCTGTTACGTGACAGCGTGATAATATGTAGCCTTTATGTTGACCCGACCTCTTATATCTTATATCGTATCTCTTATATTACTATTCATGCAAAATTTGAAGTAAATCCATGCAGTACTTTTGAGTTTAGCCCGGACATACATACAGACAAACAGACAAAAATTCTAAAAACTATGTTTTTGGCTTCGATATTGATTGTAAATAACGCCCCAAAGAACCTTGTAAAAAAATATTCAGTACACCTAGCAAAAAACGGATAGCAGCTTCCTTCTGAGTACCTTAGGCTGTATAAATGGTACAACCGGAATAGGAAGACGTCACAGAACATTATCTGACTAAATCGGAGATGTTCTCAAGAAAAGCCAGATAAGAAGTACCCGGCCAGCATTTCTGAAGAATATTATGACAGTAAACGAGGCAAAAGAGTTGTGCAAAGATTGTGACAAATGGAATCCGTTGTTTCTGCCTAGGCACTCTCTGGCCCTCAACTTCCGTGCGTTTAAGCGCTTTTGCCATACCTACTATTGGAATCAAATATAACAGCTCACTTAGGACCCTTAAATTGATCCTCGGTGCTTTTGCAGCTGGCTTCTCTAGTTGCAAATCTCTCATTTTATGAGGTTATAGCCTCTTTACATCATTCTGTCTCCCGCTTTGCTCTGGAGGGAAGTGGAACTATTCATTTTCTAACTCCTCCTTTTTTCTGTTTCTGATTAAATTCGTTGCGGGATCCAAGACAGTTAAAGCGATTCACCGGGACATGCCTGAGCTTCACCGCTCAGTGTCATTTCATTGTGTGCCACTGTTGATCCTGGCTTACAGTAGTTGCAGTGGTGGGTAAGAGGGAGGGACTAGATCCGTAGGCACTCTCTGGGAACAAGGCGTGCGACTATGTATGTATGTATCCTTATGGTGTACAAAGTTGAAGATTGGTATGGTACTTCTTTAAGTCTAAACGACTGGAGCAATTTTAATCAAATTTGGTATGGAGTTAGATTACACTCTGGATTAATACATATCTATAAAGTTTAACGCGGGTAAAGCCGCGGGGCACAGCTATACAATATACAAATATTCATAATATCTAGCAGAGGAAGAGCAGCAGTTCCTCCTGAGTACCTTAGGCTGTGTGAATGGTACAACTGGAAGAGGAAGATCTTGCAGAACATTCTCTGACTAAGGGCACATGCACACCACGTTTTTTAAGCGCGCCGTTGACGCGCGTTTATAGCGAGCGATACACACGCGCGTTGGCGTGCGTCTATGTATGTATGTATTCTTATGGTGTACAAAGTTGAAGATTGGTAAGCGAAAGGTAGAGAGTGTGTATGTTTGGTACTTCTTCAAGTCTAAACGGCTGGAGCGATTTTAATCAAATTTGGTATGGAGTTAGTTTACACCCTGGATTAATACATATCTATAAAGTTTAACGCGGGTAAAACCGCGGGGCACAGCTAATTCTACATAAATTACACCCAGACACAAAACATATAATCGTGTTCATCGCACAAAGATTTCTCCTGGGTGTTAGCTAACACCCTGGATATAATTAATAAAGTTTAACGCAGGTGAAACCGCGGGGCACAGCTAGTTGATTATATACAGGAAATAGAATAGAATACTCTTTGTATTATATTCTATTTGTTGTATATAACCAAAGTTTATTATTGAATACTAAAATACAAATCTTCAACTGTATAGCGGGGGAGTAAAAAATAATTTCATGTTTGTTCATGAAGCGGCGATCGGATATTTGCTAAAGCGAGCAAATATTCCCCTTCAGAATTTTCACACATCGATGGAAAAACTTGTTAAAACTCCTCAGTTACTATGAATATTTGTATATTGTATTTGTAATGGAGATGTTTACGTGTAGTGTTTTGGGTTCGATTCCCGACAGGGTAACTATTGGTATAGCCCATTTATTGTTGTTCTGAGTCTATTTGTAGTACTTGAGTACTTGAGCTATGTGTGCGTGAATTTCATGGTTGTTAAGTTCGTTGCTATCCAAGGATTAATTTCTCTTCTTTTTTAAAGATAAATATTACTATAATAATTTTAATAAAATTTGCAGCAATGTTTTTACTTTCGTTTTGCTTATAGCCCATGAGTTCCCTATAAATAGTCCTAACAAGTTTTGTCAGTGATTCCTAGAACAACTTCATATAAGAAAAGTTACGTGATGGGTAAATGTATATTTAGTGACGTGCCACATGATTTGAAGGGACTACTACTTTGGAAATTAAAAAAAAACACAATATGTTGTAAAATAGAACCTAAATGGTCGAATCTCAAACAAGTGAGATCTCTAGTAGTAATTAATTAATTAAATATTTTCATGTCACTATGTAATTAGTGTTCATCCTACATGCTTGCCGATTTACGCCCGAAATTGCTATCGTAGATAGCAAAATGGATCAGGATCGTTTATTAATTTCGGGCGTAAATCGACAAGCATGTAGGATGAACACTAAATCGAACCCACTACCTCCGGCGTGAAAAGTAAGCAATTGCCAACCACGCCAACAGGCCCGTAAAATCAATATGTATTAATTTGAATATAACTGTAAAAATAAAATATTTCTGCATTTAAAAGGCATCAAACTATTGGTAGGTGGTTAATAAAAACTGATTTAATCACAAATTGATCCAGCAGCCTTGTTATAATTATGTAATCTACACTAAACAACAAAAGCCGTTATTAAAACCGAAATACATGTTTTTAATGCGAACATGAACAGATTCTAACCCAATTAAAAGTAAAATTACTAATAAAAAGTTAAACTGTCAGAATTCATTTGTATGCAAATTGCTTTCAATAGAAAATCATCTCTATTGATAGCCTTCGAATAGGTAGTAAATACTAAGATTGTTATAAGCTGGATAAGAATGGGATATCAACGGTTACCTAGAAGAAATCGTTCTTATGCTAAGACCGCCGATTGTACAGACGCCAGCCCATCCAGCTACCCCAATATGTCAAAGTTCTTTTATAGATCTTCAACTTTATCATAAAATCATAAGGTTCACTTTCAATTCGGGAAATTTGACAGATAGGGGTAGCTTGATGTGCTGGCGTCTGTAGAAAAATGGACACTATGTATATATATCTACGTTTTAAAGTGTACTTCATCATTACAGGTGAGAGAAGGTTACAGTTGAACAAGCTTCCCCCATGAATCATCTGGGGGAAATGCCATAATCGCCACGCTTGGCAGATGTAGTAAGATGTTCATAGTACTCAGAAGGAAGCTGCTGCCGTCCTCTGATAGATATTCCCTCAGCTCGACTTCTACGCCCCCCACCAGAAGGTTGTAGGGTGATGATATTCTGATATTTCTCTATCTATCTATATTTTTAAATGCGCATCTAAGCACTTGACACCCATTAATTTAAAATGGTATATATACCATTTTAAATTAATGGGTATACTGGTTGCAGTTAAGCGATTCAGTTACGCCTGGGCAAATATGATATTTGCCCGGGCGTAACTGAAAATGTATTTCACTACTAGAAAATTAGGTTAGGTTAGAACTGCTACCATATAACAAACATCAATACCAAGGAACATATATTTATTTACACAAGCAAGCTATTTTAAATAAATAGCAATACGACATTAACTTAAATTGCTACTAGGATTATAATATTTTGAATTAACTATTTTGCTGTGCAATCAGTATTTTTTCTTTGGATACCGAGATTTTTCTAATAGAAAAGTTGCGCGATTTCATTTATATATTCATAACCAAACATAGCAATGATTTTTAATACTTTCGAGGTGGTCTCACGTTGTCCAAATCAGATGACAAACTTAGGACATACATGTATATTGTTTTTAATTTATCTGGATCATTATTCAAGCACGACCAAAGTAGTATATCATTAGGTAACTGACATACTACTTTTCTTTTGTAAATACGTACTTATATAGATAATTACACCCAGACTCAGGACAAACAGACATGCTCCTGCGTCATGCACACAAATATCTGTCCTGAGTGGGAAAGAAACCCACGACCTGCGATGGGAAAGACAAGTATCTACCAATCTCGCCAACCGGCCCGTCTCCGTCATCATAAAAGAAGGTTATATGTTGTAGAAACAGTAATTATTTACTATCCAGAACCAGTAAATCCGAGAAGATAATAGAATACTATTATATTAATAGTGTTCTACGTTGAGCGCAGGTGATTATACGAAGGAAACTAGAATTACGTGAAGCTGGCTGCATTGAGGACAGATTCATTAAAACGTGATGGCTACGCATAACAATGTAAACATACAATTAGATTTCTACCTCGGCTCTATAAAATATACGGTAGTTTGTATGAAGAATGTTGATCTTTTGTTTTTAACTTGTATTTGTTTTTCCTATAGTATAATTTTTGGTACGTTTGTTATGCGATAACGATACGATTTCTCGATTAATGGGAACAGTTTGGTTCCATATAAATTTAGTTAAAATCAGCCGCCGTGAAAAAAGATAAAGTTTGTTCTATATGTATTTTAATTTCCCTATATCATTCACGCCACCCTAAAGCGATTCTTATATATATCGAGCACATTAAAACGATAACTAACCAACAAAACCTATAAGCTGTATATAACTGGGCACTTATGTGCTAATCTCGTCGAGCCGTAACTTAATACATACATAATAAGTGTTATTACGTAACCGGGCGCCCCGAGCAACGGTAGCGAGATGTGCCAATCTGTTCCTTATTAGGCGAGGTTTGTATGGAACGATAGGTCTGTTAAGAATCAACTTGTATGAATAATTTCAGGAATTTACTGCACCTTTTGCTCCAAAAATCTGGTAAGAGATTCAAATGTTGAGCATTCCTTTTTTAAAAGTACTTACTGCAATGATAATTTGGCTGGCTCGTTAGTGTAGTGCTAGCGCATTTTGACGGTCACCGTAGCCAAGTTGCTAGTGCTCCTGCATACGAAGCTAGTGGTCCTGGGTTCGAATCCCAGTAAGTGCAAATATTTGTGTGATGAGCACGAATATTTGTTTCTGAGTCATGGATGTTTTCTATGTATATAAGTATTTATCTATCTATATAAGTATGTATATCGTCGCCTGGTACCCATAGTACACGCTTTGCTTAGTTTGAGGCTAGTACCTATGATCTGTGTGACATTGTCCCTAGATATTATATAGATATTATTATTTGTGCTAATCTCGTCGTGCCATAACTTAATACATACATATTAAGTGTTATTACGTAACCAGGCACCACGAGCAACGGTAGCGAGATGTGCCAATCTGTTCCTTATTAGGCGAGGTTTGTATGGAACGATAGGTCTGTTAAGAATCAACTTGTATGAATAATTTGAAGAATTTACTGCACCTTTTTCTCCAAGAATCAGGTAAGAGATCCAATTGTTATATCTAATAATTGGTGTAGATAACAAAAACATTGCAATGAAATCATAGGCTTTTCGACGTACATAGGTACGGTGAGTTTGACTGCCTCGTCAGTCTATCGGCAGCGTGTTCAAATTCCGGTTTGGGCCATAGCGTTCTTGAGATTTTTAGGGTTCCGTAGCCAAATGGCAAAAAACGGAACCCTTATGGATTCGTCATGTCTGTCTGTCTGTATGTCCGTATGTCTCTGCTACTTTTTTCCGAAAGTAGAAGAACTATACTGTTGAAACTTTAGTCTGTAAGTAGATGTGTTATGTGAGCCGCATTAAGATTTTCAGTCAAAATAGAAAAAAAACAATAAATTTTGGGCATAACTGGACACTTATGTGCTAATCTCGTTGCTGTGCCGTAACTTAATACATACATAATAAGTGTTATTACGTAACCGGGCGCCCCGAGCAACGGTAGCGAGATGTGCCAATCTGTTCCTTATTAGGCGAGGTTTGTATGGAACGATAGGTCTGTTAAGAATCAACTTGCATGAATAATTTGAAGAATTTACTGCACCTTTTTCTCAAAAAATCTAGTAAGAGATTCAAATGTTGAGCATTCCTTTTTTAAAAGTACTGCAATGATAATTTGACTGGTCGTTAGTGTAGTGCTAGCGTATTTTGACGGTCACCGTAGCCTAGTTGGTAGTGCTCCTGCCTACGAAGCTAGTGGTCCTGGGTTCGAATTCCGGTTAGTGCAATTATTTGTGTGATGTGCACGAATATTTGTTTCTGAGTCATGGATGTTTTCTATGTATATAAGTATTTATCTATCTATATAAGTATGTATATCGTCACCTGGTACCCATAGTACAAGCTTTGCTTAGTTTGGGGCTAGTATGATCTGTGCGACATTGTCCCTAGATATTATATAGATATTGGATATTATTATTTGTGCTCGCTTGTCTTTATTTCGCTCTCTATCTCGTCGTACCGAACATGGAGCTTAGCTCCATGGTACCAAAACTTAATACGTACATAATAAGTGTTATTACGTAACTGGGCGCCCCGAGCAACGGTAGCGAGATGTGCCAATCTGTTCCTTATTAGGCGAGTTTTGTATGGAACGATAGGTGTGTTAAGAGTAAACTTGTATGAATAATTTGAAGGATTTACTGCACCTTTTTGTCCAAGAATAATTATAATAATAAATGGTGCCAATCGACCCGATATTGACGTCATTGACAAACATATGAAAAAGACATCCTTTGTGGATATAACAATACCGTATGATGTAAACATCTCTAACGCAGAAAAAGAAAAACATTCAAAATACCTTGATCTGAGAACCGATAGGCCTTTTTGTTTTTTTTTGATAAGGCAGGGGGAATGCTAATGCATGCCACCCGCAAAAAGTGTCTGCGGGTGGGTATGTCGGACTCGCACCGACTAAACCTAACCTGCCGTGAACTTCTTCTGGCGCCTGATACGGGGAGCCCCGGGAACGCGGGTATGCTGCTCCGGTGCCCCGAGAACCGATAGGCCTGCGATCATACTATATATCCACAAATGGAGTTGTTCCTAAATCCCTGAAAATCAAAACTGCAAGTTTAGGATTTGATATCTGGCTGGAGCGTTACATGCAGAAGGCGGTTTTGCTGGCGAATGCAGGGATTGTGCGGAAATTTCTCTCCATCTAGCCAATATATTTTAATTAATATTATATTGCATAAATTTCACTATATACCTAGTATTAGTATTAATATTGTATTGTATATTGTATTCATATATTGTACTTGGTTTTAAGAAATAAACAAATTATTATTATTATTTAAATTATTATTATATTGTATGAGTTGTATTTGTACTAAAATACCCTTGGCTATAGGCTTCTCCGCGTATGATATCTTGTAAATAATTTTGGTAATAAACATGTGAGAAAATAATAATCTTTATATTTGATAAGTTAGAATTAGGTTAAATTTTATATGTTAGAGAATTTCCTTTTAAGCAAAATATTATGCTTGTGTCAGGAAGTTCTGCTCGTCCGGTAGTGTTCACAATTTTAAGTTAATCGGTACGTTCACGTAAAAGGTAAGTACATAGATTATGTGGATATTAATTTTAGGTATAGGACAAGTAGGGTGCAAACAGTGTGCGAGTGCTCACGCGGGGTTGTGGGTGCGTGTGTGTATATATGTATGTGTGTGAATCTGGTAAGAAATTCAATTGTTATATCTAATAATTAGTGTAATAAAAATATTGTTGTGAAATCATAGGCTTCTCCACGTACGGGTAGTGTGACTGCCTCGTTAGTCTATCGACAGCGTGTTCAGCGTGTTCAAATCCCGGTTGGGCCATAAAGTGTTTGGGATTTTTATGTATAGAAAAAAAATCAGTCTCGGCGCAGTGTCTAGGAATAGGTGGTCATTATTTCCGTGTATCTCGAATAGCACGTTAAGCCGACGATCTTGTACTAGCTAGCTAACTAATCATCCCTGTCGTTTTATATATAGTTAACTTATAATACTATAATCCATGTTCTGACTATTTAAAAACAATTATTTAAATCTATGTGAATAAAAATCGTCATCATTTTATTTTATATAAATATTTTTGCTTTCTTTTACATAACTATAACTAGTTCGTTAGATGGCAGTTAAATCTGTTTCGAATTCAGAATATCAAAAGCAGATTTTAATTAACAATTTTAATTAACCACTTCATTCTGTCGCCATGTAAACCTTCTATACGGTAGCACTACGCAATATACTATTAAAAGGAGTCAATGTACTCGTATGTATGTATGTATGTGGCATGTAATAACAACGGGCTACTGTAACTGCGACAAGGCAGTACAAGTAGCGAGGTGATAATACCACCTAACATACAGCTACAATAAAGATATACATAGAGTAATTAATGCGACCGATGTTGCGAGCGCCTTTTAAGGATTGTAGCACTCATCGTGCGACTTCTCCGTCTTTTAATTGTGAATAGAGTAAGATGCCTATATCACGCGATTAAGGTAATATAGTTGACTCAAAGTTATAATGAACTAGCTGTGCCCCGCGGTTTTACCCGCGTTAAACCATATAAATTATCACAGCTCCTCCCCCATAGGTGATAGCGTAATAATATGTAACCTATATGTGGATCCGACCTCTTAGTAATATTCGTGCAAAATTTGAAGTAAATCCATGCAGTACTTTTTGAGTTTAGCCCGGACATACATACAGAAAAACAGATAAACAGACAAAAATTCTAAAAACTATCTTTTTGGCTTCGATGTCGAATGTAGATCACGCCCCAATTATCCTTTTTAAAAAATATTCAATGTACAGTTTTGACTTTCCTACGATTTTATTATATGTATAGACGATGTTTATGGGAGAAATAGAGCTGTAACAATGGTTTTATTTTCTAAAACCATTTTACCTTTTGTATTCAGGTTTTTGCAGATTCTTCATTAAAACAGAAAGAGTCATTATTAAAAAAAATTACAAACTTCAATGACATATGTGTACAAATTTTAATAGCTTTAAGAGCAATAAAGATTTTATTAATAAAAAAAGGTGACCTGGACGGTTTGAAGGTTTCGTAATACTACCGTTGACACCATTCGGGTGTTCTCCAAATGGAAAAGTTGTGGAATCCTTTAGAGAAGACCTATGTCCGGCATTGGACGATATAAGAATCTCTAAGAGCCGATTTTGCCGTTAAAATAAACGCGATCAAAGGACGCTAAACTCAGCTACAGGACGCTGAATTGAGTTCAGCGTCAATTGATCGCGTTTAATTTTAACAGTGAAATCGGCTCTAAGAAGATCTTCATTCTTTTTTACCATTGTATATGTTTTCAGTTATCAGAAAGTAGTTGAGGCATCACTGTTTTCTTTTCTTTTTTTGATTTTGAGAGTATTATTTGCGGCATACGACCACGAACCGGAAGACGCAGCGTGGGCAGGCCTACTACAAGATAGACCGATGATCTTGTGCGGGTCGCTGGAAACTGCTGGAAGCGAATAGCGCAAGACCGGTAATTGTGGAGATCTTTGGGGGAGGCCTTTGTCCAGCAGTGGACGTCTTTTCGGCTGATATGATGATGATGATGATGATGATTTGCGGCATTCGCTACTTATACTATTGTAGTATAAGTAGGAAGCTCCAAATTGATAACTTAAGCGTAACTTTAGCGATATTGTCTCGTTTCATCCAAACGTTTTGTTTTTTCTATACGCGTACATGATCGAGCACTCTGTGAGTACGAGCAAATGGCAAAATTTATGACGGCATCATGGCAACAAACAATCTTGTACACTTCTTCATACGATCTGATTTATCAAATTTATCAAATATGAAAATACTGTTCATATATCTGAAACTCGACACTATTGTGTAAAGTATATTAAACGAAAGAAAAAAAGCCGTGAAAAATATTAATATCGTCTGAGCTCAATGTCGATGTTACCCAACACATCTTACTAATAAAAACATGACGTACCTATGTACTCGTAAGTCTTTTAATTATTTTTTTAGTATACTTTACACATTGCTATTATGTTGCAGTGTTTAATGTTACAATTTGAAATACAATAATTTTGGAGCCTCTCAAGTTTGTTTAATTGGTCCTCCGTGATATCGACATAGCTGGTATCAGCGTAGTCTAAAATCGAAAGAAGGGAATGGGCTAGCGCAATCTTGGTGGTGGTCGGCAAAAAATTACGAAGTCGTCTAAATGATCCAGCGGAAGCAAACATTTTTCGACTAACTTCTTTGGTATTTGGACAAATTCTTGAGAAATAAAAATAATATGACCTTACGCAAGAAACAGCCTTACCCTTAATTGTGTACTGTTCTAATCCCATGAGTCAATTCTTTAGGTGGAACACCAAACGCCAATCTTCTTTTTCTTTGCCTTTTTTTCATATGTATTGTAGCTGCCTCCCAGTCCGAACAGTTGCTTCTCTGTATCAGAATTTATCGAACGACCGCCATCTGACCGTACATCGTCGTCTCCAAACAACTATTCCATTCTGCTATAAAATCTAATATTCCGTGACCACGAAACCGGCCATTACCATGTTGTTCAAACAATAACCCATTATTGGTAACGTGTGGTCAGAAGCTAACGGTTTTATGGTCTCAAGTTGTAGCCGACATATTGGAAGGATAATTTCGACATGAAATGGGCAATACATTTTGTGTGTCATATATACAATAGTTTAGCATATAATTTATTATATTTAGTACATATGAAAAGGCATTGTTACAAACCTAAACTAACATGTACAGACGCCAGCACATCAAGCTACCCCAATCTGTCAAATGTCCCCAATTGGAAGTGAACCATATGCTAATGTGATAAAGTTGAAAATCTTTAAAAGAAATTTGACAGGTTGGGCTGTATGTGCTGGCGTCTATACCTAATATGGCAATCAGACAATTGATAAACAGACTATGTAAATAAACTGACTGCCTCGTTGGTCTAGCGGTAGCGTGTTTAACCGCAGAAATCGAGGTCCTGAGTTCAAATCCCGGGTCGGACCAAAAAGTAATTTTGGGATTTTTCCGTAAAAAGAAATTTCTCAGTATCAGCCCGAAGTCTGGAAGTTGGCGGTATTACACCCCCGTGCCTCGGAGAGCCGTAAAGCCGTCGGTCCTGTACCTGACCTCTTTCCGGTCGTGTCGCTAGTCGTCCCATTGGATCATGAGAGTGATGGAATAGAAAGTGCCTCTGTGTTTGCGCACACACTTGTGCACTATAATATGTCCTGCGCAATCGGCTAATATCCATTGAAAATTGCGGCCGTGGCCGAAATTCGGCCGGGAAGACATCATATTAATAAACGTCCCCATCACACAAATATTTTTGATGAGTGAGGATCGAACCCACGACCTATGGCTAAGCAGTCAAAGTCACGAACTACTAGACGAACAGGCCAGTCAGGCTATAATCATGAAGAGCAGAATAAATGGCAAAAGCAATGACCCATTGATCGGTTTAAACTGTTGTCATTTAATACAACAGGGGCTCTACCGGCTAAGTCGCCGAACATCGATTTCTTAAATGGCGTTCAATTAAATAAAGGTAAAAAATTACTTAATCAATCGATAAATCGGCTTCCATGAGCACATGTGACGTCATAAATGGTCCGGAAGCGATTGTCAACGTTGAAGCCGATTTAACGATTGATTAAGTCATTTTTAACCTTTATTTATTTGAATGCCATTTAAGAAATCTATGTTCGGCGACTTAGCCGGTAGAGCCCCTGTTTAGACCAAACCTTGGTTGCGTGTTGTTTATGATCAACAACATGCAACTGTAAACATATCAGCCATGTTTCATGTCGATAACACCTGCCAAATTTAAATACCGTATTTAATATACGGCGGGACGATTAAATTTATGATTTCCCATTTTTGAGATTAAATTTACGCTAGCATTGCGAATAATGCTATAAAACTCAAATTTAATTAATCATTACTAGTTAACATAAATTAAATGTTGATTCATTGTCCAATGTGCCTAGAATTATGTACATACATACATACATATACTCACGCATGTTTCCCAGAGGGGTAGGCAGAGACAAGGGGTTTTTTATTTGTAACGATCTTTGCACACCATTAGCCTCGTTTACTGTCATTATATTCGTCATACATGCTCGCCGGTTTAGGGTACTTCTGACCCCGTCTTTCTTGAGAACGTCTACGATTTGATCAGAGAATGTTTTACGATGTCTTCTCCTTTCGGTTGTACCATTCACACAGGCCGGGTATACTTCTTTTGTCAATCTTCCTTCATTCATCCTTTCTAAGTGCCCGAACCATCCCAGCATAGAATTATGTATGGGAAACTTTACTACATTGTGCCTATGTTCTGCATTACTAAAACTGATTAATAATGACTGACGGAACAGAAACGTGGTCGCTCACTATGGGCATTATCAGACGGCTCAAGGTCACGAAAAGAGCAATGGAGGGGGCTATGTTTGGAGTTTCCCTGCGTGATCGAATCAGAAATGTTGAAATCCACAAGCAAACCACAATAAACGACATAGCCCGAAGAATTGCCAAGTTGAAGTGGCAGTGGGCACATAGCTTGTAGAAACCAAGGCCGCTGGAGTAGAAAGGTTTTCGAGTGGCGACCACGAACACGGGAGACGCAGCGTGGGCAGGGCCACTATGAGATTGACTGATTTATGTACTCTATTGTTGCTTCCGTCGGTGAGTCACTATACCTGGGTTGCCAACTGAAAACCAGCGCTAGGTGTATTCAACTTAGCTGATGCTGAGGTGGTGACCCTTTCGGCAGAACATGCAAGACACACCTGCTCCATGATATGATTGTTACCTTCTTTCTTTTCCTTTACTCTGTATTAATGTTGCTCTTTTTTTTTAATTTACTGTATTTCTTGAGTGTTGTGCTGAATAAATGTTTTTCATTTTCATTTTTTTCATTTAATGGTCTTGTAAGTGTCGCTGGAAGCCGCTGGATGCGGGTGGCGCAAGACCGTCGATTATGGAGCTCTTTCTGGTAGGCCTTTGTCCAGTGAGCATATTTCGGCTGATGTAATGATGATGATAAAATAAAATAAAAAAGGTTTTTATTCACGTAGACTTTAAAAAAGCGCTTGTAAATAGTCAGAACATGTTTGTAGTAATACAGTTATTATTTCTAGTTACTTATTATAGGTTACATTTAGGTACACGGAATGTTAAAACATTTATTTTGTAATGGTAGTGATATTTAGCTAGCTTGTATTAAGTTATTGTCAAGGAGATTATGTTTAGGTTTAATTACAGGATGATGACCTATTTCAAACTTTTATCTACCTTTTTATTTTATGATTTAAGTAAATACCGTAAGTGATCGGTGAGGTAAAGCAACTAGGCTCGCGGTCAGTCCATAGATGGGTGACCGCCAAAGTGGTTTAATTTCTGAGCGTCTCCGTGCTTCGGAGGGCACGTTAAGCTGTCGGTCCCAGTTGTGGTCATTAGACAACAGTCGTTAAACCATGTCAGAGGCCTACTGGACGGCACACTGGAATTCACATAGTCTTGTGTTTGTTTTATTTTGTAAATCTGTTAATTTATTCGCGGTTATATTTATTTTTACTATTAAAATAATGTAGACTCCTAACACAAGCATTATTTAACTAAAAAGAGTCATCATAAAGTCTAAATAATAATCGTGCTGACTGACCGAATGGTAGGCAATCGACCCGATATTGTCGTCATTGACAAACAAACGAAAAAGACATCTTTTGTGGATGGATATAACAATACCGTATGATTAAAATATATCTAACGCAGAAAAAGAAAAAAATTCAAAATAACTTGATCTGAATTTTGAATATGCGCAAATTTCGAGAACCGAAAGACCTGCGATCATACCTATTGTTATATCCACAAATGGAGTTATTCCTAAATCCCTGAAAATCAACCTTGCAAGTTTAGGGCTTGATATTTGGCTGGAGAGTTACGTGCAGAAGGTGGTTTTGCTGGCGAATGCCAGGATTGTGCGGAAATTTCTCTCCATGTAGCCCATATATTTTATAAGTTGTATTCGTATTAAAATACCCTTATATAATATATTGTAAATAATAGTGGTAATAAAGATGTGAGATAATAATAATATCTAGCGACAATGTCACACAGATCATCCTAGCCCCAAACTAAGCAAAGCTTGTACTATGGGTACCAGGCGACGATATACATACTTATATAGATAGATAAATACTTTTATTCACAGTTTACAATTTTGAGTAATACAAAATATTTAAAATACAAAATACGGAGTACTTTTAGTAATACAGTAGAAGTAGTTTTTGTATAATGCTACACCTTGCTCAGTTTCATGGTTAAGTCTTAAAGTATCTCCACTATTTATGTTACACCTTATATAGAACCCTTTCGCTATAATGGAACACGTCATAATCAAAAGAGGAAGCTTCAAATCATAGTGCACACAACAATGTTCGCGCCTCTTCCTGTACTTAAAGTGAATTATTGGCCACTCACCTTAACTTTACAGAGCTGTTGTTACCGTAACTATTGCCTCGATACCATCTTACGTTTATGTTTATCTGTGAGATAAGATCACTGTCGTTGAGGGACATATAAAAAGGTTGAATAAAAATAATTCAAGACTTGTATCTGTTAAAGAATGAGAAATTTTAATATGCAAGAAATATTTCAAGAAAAACTTCTATAGGCACGCTTGACTTAGGGAGTAATTGGTGAATGCGTGACGAGAGTGATACGAAAAGTGTGATCGTATGAGTCGAACGTGCGTTTTATATAGGTATCACTGCAGGCGTAAGGGAGAGAAGTGCAATCACACATTTTCTTTCTTTCATAGCCAGTTACATTTTGTATAATCATCATCATATAAATTCTTTTCGTGCCCAAATTATTAAAGTACTGAACAACTTGAATGTATCTAGCGGTAACTGACTAGTTTGTAATGTAATATAAATTATTAAGTGATTCCTTGATTCTTCATCACAGCATACCTCTTAATTAATACGTGGAAAATGTTGTAGTTATTGCATTGATTTTGTCGTATATACTTACTTTACTAATAAGTGTTATTTGTAATGTAATATCGTTTTTTTTCCCAAATAAAATAAAATAAAATAAAATAAAAATATCAGCCGAAAAACGTCCACTGCTGGACAAAGGCTTCCCCCAAAGATCTCCAAAATTGCCGGTCTTGCGCTATTCGCATCCAACAGTTTCCGTTTTAGATAATATCTAAATATAATATCTAATTTACTGCAGTGGTGTGGTCTAATTCAGACTCGATTTTTTTTATATAATAGCAAGGCAAGCCCATTGACATTGACACTCGCAACACCAGAAGGCTGCAATTGCTGAGCATTTGGTTGGTCATATATACATGACTGTGGAGGTCAAAAGGTAATTCACACTAAACATTATAGTGTCCTTCTGGACGAATTGCGGCTACAACGGCGCAAGTCTTAATGAAGCCATATAGACAGAACATATTATATTGCACTAATAAGTGCGCAATACAGACCCATTTTCTATTTCATCCTCACTCTTATGATCCAATAGGATAGCGTGACTGGAAAGAAAGACTGAGAATTATTCTCAGCAATTTATTTCCCGATCTGGGATTTAAACCCATGGTATCATTATCTGTAGTACAAATTCCAACAAGGTAGTCAAATAAAATATTGTAAACCAGCCTTCCAGAAACAATCCTATAACCATGGCATTTGTTATAATTTGGTATGATCGCAGCTTAAGCGATAAAGCTAACTAGAAGACAAATCTGAGAATCCTATAACCATAGCATCTGTTATAATTTGGTATGATCGCAGCTAAAGCGATAAAGATAACTAGAAGACATATCTGAGCGATAATATCGGGCTTACGGTAGTCAGTTTAGCGTCACAACAGTTCATTTCAAAGTAAGTCCAGCTTTGAAAATTTCAATTCGATACGAAAAAGATACACGTACTGTCCTCACAAGGATCACAAATGATTTGGCTCAAATAAACAGCCTAGTTCGCCAATACTAACTTACTCAAAAAAATAAAAATTCCCATATACGTATATTTATTTCATCTATTTTTCTAATTTTCAAGAAAATTTTAATATTTTATGAAGAGATATACCTAAAAGTCACTCTTCCTCTATTTTAACACTGAAGTTTCTACTTTAGAAGGTTTGTTAGATATCAAGGCAAATTGACATTCCGATTCTTAGTTAAAAGCAAAAAACGTATAAGGCGAACAAAAACCCTCTACCAACGTTGTAATCAACAAAAAGCATCTAAATAAAGATTTTCTCGTAGTACAGGATTGGTATGGAAAATAATAAATTGTGTAACAACAGGATCTGTTATTTCTCGGTCGCTCGCACAATAATCACTGTGCCTGTACATTGTAAATTATTTTATAAAGTTACAGAGCAGTTAATACCACTTAACGGTTTTAATCCGGTTTAAAAACGGTTTTAAATAATTTAAAGACAAAGTGAAATTAATCAAATCGAATATTTCCGACCTAGTGAAAATTTATTCCATATCGAATTAAATATTATTTTAAGTTCCAATGATGAGCAAGTTTAGTTAAGTTAATTACCTTTTCTGCTAGCTTTAGCATTCTAGCTTTTTCTTCAGTAAGTTAGCTTTTCCTCTCATCCCCGTTGCCTGACCAAATTGGGTGCTTGACATCTTTTCATTTTTTTTTTCATTTATTTATTCATAAAACCATAACACAGATGTTATAAAAACAGGTGTAATGATAATAGCTGCAGTAGTGTTTCCACTGTGTTGCAATTACTATCGCCTTCTTCCATAAAATAGTATGAATTATAAATTTAGAAGCTTTAGCAAACGCCAGATATTGGCCGCGCATACGTATACGCCGCACCTGCCAGAGAATAAATGGCTAATAAGTACCGCGCCTAACTACTTATTTAAGATGTTTGGAATAGGTTAACCATATTTATTATAGTTTTACCTTCAAGCCATTGTTGACTTAATAAATTTTGTATACAAGTCTTATCTACATACATTATCATAAAATCGTAGGAAAGTCAAAACTTTACATTGAGTATTTTTTAAAAAGGATTCTTGGGGCATGATCTATGTACAGTCGATATCAAAGACATAAATATATAGTTTTTAGAATATTTGTCTGTTTGTCTGTATGTATGTCCGGGCTAAACTCAAAAAGTACTGCATGGATTTACTTCATATATTGCAAGAATATAACTAAGAGGCCGGGTCAACATATAGGCTACATATTATCACGCTATCACCTATGGGGGAGGAACTGTGATAATTTATATATAAATTTATTTATAATATATATTTAACGCGGGTAAAACCGCGGGGCACAGCTAGTAATTTATAAAAAGACTGATGTCATATTTCCACCATATAAGCTTAGGATTATACACTAAGAACTTTGGAACTTATCCCTGACGTGGTATCACCAGCTCTATGAACATAAAGAGCCGCAATTAGATTGTCAATAGACAAGTGTCGCCGGTACCCGTTTCATTCCGACGTTAAGAAACGCCAGTTACACGATACAGCTTCAAGTATAAAACCCTTTATCCACTAAAGCGGAGCTTAGAGATGGGTTTAAGAACTTATAATAATATCCTGGGACATTATTCACACACGGCCATCTGATCCCAAACTAAGCAGAGCTTGTAGGTACTATGGAAATCAGATAACTGATATACTACATATACTACTTTTCAATTGTAAATACATACTTACATAAATAATTACACTCAGACTCAGGACAAACAGACGTGTTCATGAACACAAATATCTGTCCTGGGTGAGAATCGAATCCATCGACATGCGGCGTGAAAGGCAATCATTATGATATATAAATAATCTTAATTACTCATAGTATGGAAAGTGGTTACCCTGGTGTCAGAGTTATTCAAGAGGTAGGCCTCTGACTTGGCTTAACGACTGTTCCTTAATAAATAGCTACAACCGGGACCGGTAGCTTTACGTGCCATCAGAAGCACTGAGACGTTTATAAATTAAATTGCTTTGGCGGTCACCCATCTGTGGACTGATCGCAAGCCTAGTTGCTTAACCTCGCCAATCGCTTACGGACCGGTGAGAGCATCTGACTATGATAATAATATAGATAATTAAACCCAGACTCAGGACAAACACGAATATCTGTCTTGGATGGGAATCGAACCCACGACCTGCGCGGCGTGAAAGGCAAGTATCTACTACGCCAACCGGCTTTTACTAATAGCAGAGTATGTAGAATTATAGTAGCAAAATTTCTTATTGAATGCGGATACAATCACCGTAGCCTAGTTGGTAGTGCTCCTGCCTACGAAGCTGGTGGTCCTGGGTTCGAATCCCGGTAAGTGCAAATATTTGTATGATGAGCACGAATATTTGTTTCTGAGTCGTGGATGTTTTCTATGTATTTAAGTATTTATCTATCTATATAAGTATGTATATCGTCGCCTGGTACCCATAGTACAAGCTTTGCTTAGTTTGGGGCTAGGATGGTCTGTGTGACATTGTCCGTAGATATTACAATCGAGACATCGATGCGCTATCGGTTTTGATAAGTAGACAAGGTCATGAAGGTTTTAATATCTTCTTTTTTTATTTTTATTGTCTATATTATTCTTTAAGCACGTAAAAGTACAATGATGACATTTCAGTCAACAGTTCTGAGATATAAAAATAGTTAAGTACACTAGATTGAGATATTGCAAAAAAATTAAGAAATTTGGTCTCAATTAGTATCGTAAGGAAATATCGGAAAGATACAGACGAAATTAGAAAAAAAAAAAAAATACTCTTTCGATGAAAAATATAATTTTTGATAAAGTTGATATTTCCGACGATGGTCAATAGTTTAGGTATCAAACATTGGTAAAAAATACCTAAACCCTAAACACAATTGGTGAGAGTGTTATTTATTAATATTGAATTTACAAAAAAATATTTAATTAGGAATGTACCTTTTTGTTTTAATACATTTCGTTGAATCTACTAAAAGATATTTAAAGAATAATGTACCTTTATGTTTTAATAAATTTCGTTGAACCTACTAAAAGATATTTAAAGATGAATGTGCCTTTTTTAAATAAATTACAGGATTTTATTCATAACAATACAAAGTAAATTACAATAATTATAACTCAGTATTTATTCGGGTATGTATACATACATAGACTCACACCGCTTTTCCAGGGAGTAGACAGAGACGACGGATTAAAATTTGTCATCATCTTTGTGCACCTCTTTTAAATTTTGAGAAAATATTGAGAGGATTCTATTTTTTTTTTAATAATTCAAATAATCCTACAAATATTATACATGCGAAAGTTGTGAGGATGTATGGATGTTTGTTATTCGTTCACGAAAAACTATGGCACATTCGAATAGCCTATAGGCTGTAATTAATTTGAACCGGGAGAAACTGCGGGGTTCAGCTAGTATTACAAATATGAAAGTTGGTGAGTATGGATATATGGCTGTTTGTTACTCTTTCACGCAAGAACTACATAACGGATTTTTGTGCAACTTTATGATAACATAGCTTACTTACTTAGCACTTTTTTATTTAGATACAACGATCTCACTAATTAATTTAATTCCCGTGTCGCTGGGTACTTTACAAACATATAATTGCCGGACACAAACAATTTGACAATATGTATTAAAAATATTAGACTTAAACTAGATAATTAAACTTTAACATAATCTCTTGACAATAACTTGATACGAGCTAGCTAAATATCATTGCTGTTATAAAATAAATTTTATAAATGTTTTAATACAATCAATACAATGTGTACCTAAATATCTATGTTACTAGAAATAATAATGTATACAACTATAATACTACAAACATGTTCTGACTATTTACAATCGCTTTTTTAAAGTCTACGTGAATAAAAACCTTTTTTATTTTATTTATTTACAAAGTACATTTACGTATAGGTCACACAAATAGTTGTCCTCCACGGGAATCAAACCCGGGACAAGAAGTGGCGAGACGACTGTCTAAACTCCTGCGCCACACGTGCAGTCAATTAATAATCTCAAAACTACGCCCTATTTTTCTATTGGTCACTTTAACATATTCGCTTCGCTCAGCTGTGTGCCGTTCCTTACTAACAACTTACACTATAATGTATCCAGTAATTATCTACCAGTTTTCTTGTGATACTTTCTTTGATACAATTTCATGTTCGATGAATGTTAATTGATTTCAAACGTTGTGTAACTCCAGTAGTTAAGAAGAGCTGGCGAGGTACTTTATGGGAGTGCTCTTGTTTCATAGTAATTACAGTAAAAACAAATGGGTTAAGATAGAGCACGTAATTTGAAATCTAAAGGTTTGTTTTTATATATTTAGTATTTCAGTACATGAGTAGCGTAGAGAATAGCGCAAGACCGGCAATTGTGGAGACCTTTGGGGGAGGCCTTTGTCCAGCAGTGGACGTGTTTCGGCTGATATGATGAAGTACATGAGTTACGTAACATTATCATGTAATACTAATTATATCCTGGGACATTATTACATGGCCATCTGATCCCAAACTAAGCAGAGCTTATATTATGGAAACCGATATATACTACTTTTCTTTTGTAAATAGATACTTGTATAGATAATTACACCCAGACACAGGACAAACATACATGTTCATGCGCACAAGCATTTACCAGCCAAGGCAACCAGCCCGTCAATATTATATTATCAATATAATTAAACCTATAAGTGTATTAAATATTTACAATATTTCATTATCTATTATTATAACTAAAAAATAATAATAATATCTCGGGACAACGTCACACAGATCCTCCTAGTCCCAAACTAAGCAAAGCTTGTACTATGGGTACCAGGCGACGTTATACATACTTATATAGATAGATAAATACTTATATACTAGAAAACATCCATGACTCAGAAACAACTATCGTGCTCATCACACAAATATTTACACTTACCGGAATTCGAACCCAGGACCATCGGCTTCGTAGGCAGGAGCACTAACAACTAGGCTAAAAGAAATGTAAAAAAAAATATACTAAACTATTATACTCCTTCTGGAGCATGACTGCCTCACAGAAGGAGACCACGGTGGAGTCACCCACCAGCATCGCACCTACGATCGCTGGTGGGGACAGATCCCATCCGATCTCTGCAACCAGGACTCGCCTCTCGGCCTCCCAGGTCGGGCACTCCTCCAGCGTATGCTGGGCCGAGTCGAAGTCGCTTCCGCAGTGGTGACAATGTGTCGTCACTTCTCGGCCGATCCGGCTCAGATACTCACTGAAACACTCGTGTCTGGTTAGTATCTGAGTCAGTCTGTAGGTGACGTAACCGGGCGTCGAGGTGAGGCAGGATAGCACCGACGGCACGTTGGCGCGCGTACAGGCGTAAATCAAGCCGCGCGCGCCACTGTGTTAGTTCGCGCCGGTGGGCATCCTAACTGCAGTCACCAACTCGCATACCAAGCGCGGTTACCGAGTCAAACCCCTCCAAATGGCAATATTATAGAAACCTTTGGGGAGGCCTATCTGCAGCAGTGGATGATATCAAGCTGATGACGATGATGTTGATGATATATATAACAAAATTTGCTGCCTCGTTGGTCTAGCGGTAGCGTGTTTAACCGCAGATAATGAGGTCCTGGGTTCAATTCCCGGGTAGGGCCAAAAAGTGATTTTTCTGTAAAAATAAATTTCTCAGTATCAGCCCGAAGTTTGGAAGTTGGCGGTATTACACCCTCGTGCATCGGAGAGCACGGAAAGCGGTCGGTCCTGTACCTGAAATCTTTCCGGTCGTGTCGCCAAGGCGTCCCATCGGATCATGTAAATGATGGAATAGAAAGTGCCTCTGTGTTTGCGCACATACTTGTGCACTATAATATGTCCTGTGCTATTGGCTAGTCTCCATTGAGACTGGCCGCCGTGGCCGAAATTCGGCCGGGAGGACATATATAACAAAATTTTTATTTCGAGATTCGGCGCCACATTTACTACGCTCATGTGAGTTTTATTTGAATAGTGAATTGCTCATAATCAGAGGCTCACTACCGATATGTAATTTATCGATAAGGTTAAGCACCTCAGCCAGCTATAGATGGGTAATTTTAAAAGTAGTAAGCGTCTTACTAGTAGTAGTAATTTCATATCACTTGGGTAAGCTTTCGGTTCAGGTTGTATAGATAAGAGAACTGTCGTTAAGCCAGGTCAAAGGCCTACTGGCAACCTTTGACATGAAGGAAAACATTGCCCACACGAGTACCTAAGCAACTAAGTTGATTTTTAGTGGAAGGAAAATGCAGCATATTCAAATTACACCAATTTTATAAAGGCGAAAGTTTGTGAGTGTAAATGTTTGTCACTTCTTCACGTCTAAACGGCTAGAGCGATTTTAATAAAATTTGGTATGGAGTTACCTGACACCCTGGATTAACACATAGGCTATAATTTGTAAGTTTAACGCGGGTTTCTAATACATATTTTTTCTAAACTGAATAGTTTGCGCGAGAGACACTTCCAAAGTAGTAAATTTTTTTTTCATTTAATCAACTGAAATACTTGCTGCTGCGGAACCCTTCATGGACGAGTCCGACTCGCACTTGGACGGTTTTTTTTTGGAAATCCATCCACAGGCTGGCTACACACCATGGACCGCTTTATTCCTCTAGCCTCTCTCCTTAATCCACAAACATAAAGGTAAGCATATAGTAGATATACCCGTAATCTGTGTAATACGCGGTGATTACCGGACGCGCGTGAGACCGCGCAACTGACCATTGTCTACGCACCTGTCTATGATTGCATGTTTGTGCTCTAACGTCGAACGCGACTGAATTACGCATCGATACGAGGCCGAAAGATTAGCGTGGATATGCTATTATTTTTTTTGGTTGCTTAATGCAGCTTGTGGCATGAGACAGAAAAAACAGAAAGAATCGAAGAACGAAAAAGACACTCTGCATGCGACTTTTTATCCTTCTGTTCTTTTTATCTACTATATAAAAATAAATCGGGTTTTCCTTCCTGACGCTATAACTCCAGAACGCACGAACCGATTTCCACGGTTTTGCATTCGTTGGAAAGGTCTCGGGCTCCGTGAGGTTTATAGCAAAGAAAATTTATAAAATTTAACGCGAGTAACACCGCGGGGCACAGCTAGTCTATATATATAAAAATCAATGCCTTTTCGTTGTAATGTTATAACTCAACAACGCCTTTACCGAATTGGCTAATTTTGGTCTTGAATTATTCGTGGAAGTCCAGGGAAGGTTTGTACGTAAAGAAAATTTTAAAAAGTCTAGAAAAAGTGTAAAATCAACATCTTTTAGCAATTTAAAATAATTTTTTGTTTGAATAAATAAACTTAATAATCATTTTTTTTATTACTATACCTTATACGTAGCGAAGCACGTACCGGACCGCTAGTACTATATACAAACGTGTGTTTACGTGCAAGTATACATATTGGAGCAGACAATATTTTTTATATTGATCTCTATGTCACGGGGTACTTCATAAACATATAATTTACGGACACAGAGTACATCCAGGCTTAGAACAACTATTTTTGGGTTACACAAATACTCGTACAGCGCGGGATTCGAATCCGGGAGACGAATGCGACCGTTTTAACCGCTGCGCCATACGACATATTACGCCCAGTCCATTGTATGTTTTTATATATATTCAATAAACTTTGCGCACAGGAACTTGTCTCTTAACGGATTTTCTCTTATTTTTTAGACAATGCAAATAGATGTTAATAATATCATTAATTTTCCTATGGAGTAATCCATCAAAAATTTGCCTTAATAAATAACATTTCCTGGCAATAGGGTATATATAATTTATACAAATAATAATAATAGTAATGAATTGTTTAGTGTCATGGCTAGATTATTGAAGTTATACTTCTTTTGGCGCGATGGAGAAAAATGATGAGAGTGAATTTTTACGATGCGCGCGCACACCGACACCAAAAAAATAACAGCATGAAGTTAGTTCTAGGTGGTATGAAAATTGATAACTATGTTCATGTTGTATATTAAGAAGTTTAACTTCTAACGCGTGTACATAAGTACACACAAGTTTTTTTTATTATATTAGTTTGGTTTTACTTTGTATGTTGTAATTATTGTCATCGTCATTTCAGCCGGAAGACGTCCACAGCTGGACAAAGGCCTCCCCCAAAGATCTCCACAATTGCCGGTCTTGCGCTATTCGCATCCAGCGGTTTCCAGGTAGTAATAATTATTGTATGCGTTCCAAATTGATTGATTATAATTTTATTATCACAATGAGTAGACTATAGTAAAATTAAAATAAAGTTGTTGTCAAAATATGCCAGGTGTGTCTTACGTTACTGACATTGCGATCAAAACTGTGAATATATATCTATATGTAGTCGATGTAAATACACATGCTTCTGGCATTTTAACACACAGACACACACTACTCAAATTCGATACAGAAATTAAAATGTATTTTCTGCATTATTACTACTTGTAAAGAGGTAATTGAATAATGTTTGGCTCGCTACCTGATGTCATTTTAATTAACTTGCTCATTTGCTTAATGAATAGAAATTTAGTAATAATGTCTAACATATTGTACAACATTTGTTTAACGTGCAAGTAATTTACACGACTTGCTACCGGATACCACGTTGTAATTAAACAAATCGCATTTAACTATAGAATTCATATAGCTTATAGCCATAGCTCTTGTAAAATGAAACTATAACTACTTATTATTTTTAAAGCACTTCAACGTTTGTCTAAATTTCTGTCATAGCTATTTAATTTGTATCTAGCGAATTAAGCGCATGTATACATTTATGTTACATATACTTAGTTAATGGTGATCCCAATTAATTGCTCGAAATTGTACTCAAATCACGGTATAATCATATAAATCGCAAATTTGCTAAAGGAAACATCTGCCTACCCCTCTGGGTAAAATACGGGAATCTATGTATGTATGACAGTTGCACACTGACCATATGGTAAGAGAGAGGGAATTTTGGTGCCAACGCGGAAAAAGACGCATCAGGGCATTGTTTCATTTTCAAAAACTGGTGCAAATTAAAGTTTTTATTTGTAAATATGGTGGATTTTTAGACATAACATCATGGACTACGTACACAAGTGGAGGAAAGTGCGATATTGCCGTGAATTGCGATTTTCTGTGTTGAATCTAAAACTCCATGTAAGCCTCTAGTAAAGTCTCCACTGCTTTACTGGGGTACGACGAGGACTACGTATGACTTGACTGTGACAGGCTTTACTTGACATGACGAAAATAAATGAAATAAAAATATATTTTACGGAAGGCTCATAAGGCCGAAGAAGCCAGAGCCGTAAAACTGAATAAAATAAAATAATAAATGCTAAGAGAGAAGCTTTGAGATTCGAACCTCTGAGTCAAAATTCGAACACCAAAGTACAGTCCCGCAAACTTTTCTGACTCGGTGGCAGCGTCGCTGTTATCGCATTTAGTGTTGCTAGTAAATAATTTTTGCAATAAAGTGGGTAAAAATAATATGCACATTGTAACGTAAATGTTACTTCACTAAAAAGCAAACAAATACTGTCATTACTAATCTTTATAACATCTTTATATTTTTATACAATAATTATGATCATTTACATAAAATGTATGCTATGTGTTCTCTAACGGAGATGCTCCAGGTATTATTATGTGACCGGAATGGTTTAATTCAGAAGTCATTTCATCATCATCATTATCGCAATCACTGCTTTCACTTTCACTATCACTACCATGAATGATGAAAGGCTCGTCCATCCCTTTTTCGATACACATTTTCAATATTTTGTACATTATTGCAATGCTTTTGCCATTCATTGACTATTATTTTATCAAAAGCTTCTGCAATGAATGATAGGATTTCAGAATTCTATCTACCATGCTCTTTTTCTTTCACAAGTTTTCTTACACATCACTCCCAGACACCTACAAAGGAAACAGCAAAAATTAAATAAATAATGAATATTTTAAAATATGTATTTTAATTTAAAGAGCGAGGGGGAATTTCGTATTTTTTCAGAAGCTGACAACACTAACCTGTAGCAGCAGCTACGCATTCATACAACTTATTGAAGGGTATAATTGGTGCCTGAAGGCGTTATTCTTCCTTCATATAATTCAATACTTGTAATATAACGTTCCCCGCATCAATTTTTAAAGCTTTCGGCATTTTTCACAATTAAAAACCACAAAGAGAAAAATAAATACACGCAACAAACAATCAATGGCAGGAATGTCATGGATTGACATTTCAAACTGGCGTCATTAGTTCTACTTTTGGCCACCGGGCCAGATAAGTTTGTAGCACAGTACCACATTTTTCTTTATTGTATGAGCAGTAGTAACTGTCAAAGTTGTTCATGCCACCAATAGGCTTCTGACATGGCTTAGCGACTGCTGTCAAATCACAAATGACAGTTAAATATTTGGTACGATTATTAATAGTCATATATATTTTAATCAGTAAATACATACATTTTTTTATTTTGATTCGCAAAATTTTTGCCTGCAGTGCTTGACATGGCAGCTACTAAGAAACGCTGCCACAAAACTCAGTAGGAATCTTTTCTTAAAAAATATCAGGATCAACTTAACATCTAATTACAAATCTATATCTAATTACAGATGTTGACGGGCCTGTTGGCGTGGTTGGCAAATACTTATACGTAGACGGTCACCGTAGCCTAGTTTTTAGTGCTCCTGCCTACGAAGCTGGTGGTCCTGGTCCTTCGAATCCCGGTAAGTGCAAATATTTGTGTGATGAGCACGAATATTTGTTTCTGAGTCATGGATGTTTTCTATGTATTTAAGTATTTATCTAGCTATATAAGTATGTATATCGTCGCCTGGTACCCATAGTACAAGCTTTGCTTAGTTTGGGGCTAGGATGATATGTGTGACATTGTCCCTAGATATTATTATTATTATTACTTGCTTTCACGCCGGAGGTCGTGGGTTCGATTCCCACCCAGGACAAATATTTGTGTGTATGATTGAACATGTCTGTTTGTCCTAAGTGACATCTTCTCAACTATATAAAAATAAGTCGGGTTTTCCTTCCTGACGCTATAACTCCAGAACGCACGAACCGATTTCCACGGTTTTGCATTCGTTGGAAAGGTCTCGGGCTCCGTGAGGTTTATAGCAAAGAAAATTTATAAAATTTAACGCGGGTAACACCGCGGGGCACAGCTAGTAAATAAATAAAATACATACTTATATAGATAATTACACCCAGGTATCAATATAAGTATGTATTTACAAAAGAAAAGTAGTACATATTGTAGTATATCAGTTATCTGATTTCCATAGTAGCTCTACTTAGTTTGGGATCAGATGGCCGGGTGTAAATAATGTCCCAGGATATTATTATTATAATAAACAACAGAAACTATGAAGCGGCTAGAACATTTTCCTATCGATCGATAAAAGTGACAGGGTATCCATATAATTCCATCGTTATAGAAAGCGATCATTAGTTGGCCATACAGTGGCCGCCGGCTCCAATATTATGGCGTATGAAACCCATCGTTTCAACAATGAATTGTTGATCTGCAAGTGGTTTTGCTCCCATTCCTCATGATACGCGTATTACAATGATTTTGTGTATTATACGGGTGTATACCTCATGGGAAGAATAATCATATTACTATTATACAACCGGAGAAAGATATGTTTGATGAGCTGGAATCAGTACGTTGGTGGTCTGTCACTTTACAAAATATAATTTGACTGCATCAAGCAGTCAATAATTGTTCTGGTGTTGAAGTGGTAGGTAGAAGGGTGGGACTAATCCAATAAAAAGTCAATAGATGTAAAGCCTTAATTAAGTCAGCTGAAAGACTGCTACTGCTAGACAAGGGTCTCCGCAAGGATTTCCACAATGGAATTAATTCCAACATTTTTCATTCACAGCCAAAATAATAATAAATAAAATCGGTTGTATTTTATTTCTTATTTATATAAACGACCTTCCAAAATCCATAGACGGACCATGCGTTTTGTTTGCAGATGACATTTCTTTACTTACCCATTGCGAAACGAATTCTGACATTAATTACCAAATGACAAATATTTTCAATACATTAATGACCTGGATGCAAGAACATAACCTAGAAATTAATTTTGCATAAACTAAACTTATGACATTTCACCCTAATCAGAAGGCACCTATTAACATTGACTGTATATATAATACTCTAATAATAGAAGTAGTTAACGAATTCACGCTACTAGAATTAAAAATTGACAAACAAATAAGTTGGAAACAGCACATACAGAAAGTAAAAGCAAAAATCTCGAAATTCACGTATGCTCTCCGAGAGATTAAGAAAACCACGGATCTAAAAACATAGTTGCAAACCACACTTTCAAAATTACAAAATTATTAATTTACCAGGTATCTACATTCATGAAATATGTAAATTCGTTCGGAAGCAGCCAGAATTGTTTAACAACAGGAAATACATCAACAAAATACACATTTAGACATAAAAACAGATTTTTAAAAAAATAGGGACAATGTCACACAGATCGTCCTAGCCCCAAAATAAGCAAAGCTTGTAATATAGGTACCAGGCGACGATATACATACTTAGATAGATAAATACTTAAACACATAGAAAACATCCATGACTCAGAAACAAATATTCGTGCTCATCACACAAATATTTGCACTGACCGGGATTCGAACCCAGGACCACCAGCTTCGAAGGCAGGGGCACTACCAACTAGGCTACGGTGACCAACTTACCATCATCAAGAATAAAAATGCACTCTTTAAGTCCCCTTGCAAAGTCGGTAAAACTCTACAACAAACTACCACACCGCATAAAAGACGAAGAAAATATCCATATTTTCACGAGAAAATTAAAAAACTTCCTCATACAAAAAAGCTACTATTTAATAAATGAGTATTTGAATGATAAATCATTATAAAAAATAAAAATACTTTTGACATCTTTAAATCGTTACTATATAATAAATAATAATACGCGCAAATGCAATTAGTAAATAATATGAATAACACAATTTCTTTTTCTCTTTTCTTATACGTGACTTACATAACATTAACTCATGACCTGACATCACACATCATGACAATTATTTATACCTGTACCTACTATACTACCCCCCATAAATGTTTAAAATGACAAATTACAATGTAAAAATATTATTGTGCCCTAGCAGGGTTCATGTTTGGTACTGTACCTACTCTATTGTTAAGACCTATGTAAACCCATGAATGCAATAAATAAATTGAAATTGAAATCCTTAGGACTAGGTTGCAAGAACCTTATCAATAATTGGCAAATCAATACGCATGGCCAGTTGCCCTCATTGGTATTTAAACGTTCGGTGAGTCAACCCCTTTTAGGGTTCCGTAAGAAATAACGGAACCCACAGAGATTCGTCATGTCTGTCTATCCGTCTGTATGTCACAGCCACGTTGTTTCCGAATCCGCATCCGCATGTTTTTTCCGAAACTATTAGACCTGTACTGTTGAAACTAGGTGAATAGATGTATTCTGGGAACCGCATTAAGATTTTCATACAAAACAGATAAAAAACTACATAATAAAATTTAGGGGTGACATACTTTCAACTGATGCGCAATTTTTTTTTTCATCGATCCCATACATATGGGGTATCTATGGATAGATCTTCCAAAATGATATTAAGGTTTCTAATATTTTTTTTTCTCATAGTTTGCGCGATAGACACTTCCAAAGTGGTAAAATGAGTGCCCCCCTCCCCCCTGTAACTTCTAAAATAAGAGGATGATAAAACTAAAAAAAATATACTACTCTGTCAAGAAAGTAAAGGGAAAAGATCAATAATATACAAAATGATTGTTATTCATTCAAATTTATTTTATCACCTTCAAAGTATGCTCCTTCAGAAACGATACACTTACGCCAACGAATAATCCATTCATCAAAACATTTTTTAAACGCTGCTTTCGGAATTGATTTCAGTTCTCGCCGCGAATTCTCCTTTATTTCTTCTACCGATTGAAAACGGGTACCACGAAGTAGTAATTTGAAGTTTAGGAAAAAGAAAGAAGTCAGCTGGAGCCATATCTGGTGAATATGGTGGTTGCTGGATGGTATTTGTTGAGTGTTTGGTCAAAAATTCGTTCACAATGGTAGCCTTGTGTGAAGGCGCATTACCGTGGTGCAAAATCCAAGAATTTTCTTTTCACAAATCTAGCCTTTCTCGTCGAATTTGCTCTCTTAAACGCCGCATAACGCTAAAATAATATTCTTTATTTACCGTTCGACCTTCCGGTAAGAATGCAGAGTGCACAACACCGCGATAGTCAAAGAAAACAGTCAACATGACTTTGACTTTTGATCGACTTTGGCGTGGTTTTTTCGGTTTCGGTTCAGTTGGAAGGCTCCACTCCGAAGCTTGTTGAGTTAAGTTAAGCTAGTTTGCATGACAAACTCGTAAACCCACGTCTCGTCACCAGTAACAATGCGTTTCATGAATGTTGGGTCGGAATTGACTCGTTCTACCATGTCCTCAGCGACTTTCATGCGATTGAGTTTTTGGAGAAAATTCAGATCTTTTGGGACTAGCTGAGCGGCAACATGTTTCATACCCAAATGATTAGTTAAAATGGTACGCATCGACTCTTGAGATACAGAAAGTTCGGCGGCTATCTCTCTCAGAGATGAATGAGGATTTTCTGTCACTATTCCCTTCACTTTTGCGATGTTAACTTCAGTTGCAGACGTTGATGGCCTACCAGAGCGAGGCAAATCTTGCATCACATCTCGACCGCTTTTGAACGCTTTGAACCACTCATAAGCAGGAGTTTTTGATAAAGTCGATTCACCGTAAGCCTTCTGTAACATTTTCAGTGACTTCGAACACGAAATGCAAAATTTAAGACAAACTCTTTGTTCGATATTTTTGTCCATTATGAAATTCGCAATACACACTATATATGATATTACTAAAACCAGCACTGTATTTAATATAAATAACAGATGCAACTCAAACTCCGCGCCAAAATGGAAAACAGTTGTGCCAATCTAACAACAACAAAAAAAAACAAAAAATTGAATTTGGAACCATAAACAAATCATCCATTCCCGATACTTTTTTGACTGAATGTAGGTATGATGTACATTATCATGCAAACTTACACCGAAAATTGGTTTGAACGAGATCTAGTAAGTAGTTATTTTTTAAAAACGTCATAAACCGTAAACCGCAATTTACGTTTCATTCAATCAACTCAAATAAATATAAAACCATATTGTGTTACTTGCTGCTACGGAACCCTTCACGGGTGAGTCCGACTCGCACTTGGCCGCTTTTTTATATTCATACAGACACGTTCATATCAATCATCAATTATTTTATAGAGTTCATCTTGACATTTGACGCTTTTAACTTTAAACTAGACGTGTGGTCTCCGGCCCAGAGAGAAATAACAAATCCACGCCATACCGTCCCGTGGGTGTCGTAAAAGGCGACTAAGAAATAAACCAGGTAGTCGGGCAGCAGTGCGTCCTGTGTACTAACTAACTACCACCTTACTGAGATCGCCAACTCGCATGCCCAGCGATGTGACTAAGGGCCAGCGCAGGCAGAGAGGAGCGCAGCGAAGAGGATTTTATTAAAGCACTAGGAAATCAACTTTTAAATTATAGAAATAAAGTGCATATATGCTTGAACCTAACACAAAATGCTCGCGCGGTCCCCGGCATATAATGTTTAAGCATATATGAACTTTATTTTAATAATGTTAAAGTTGATTTTCTAGTGGCTTAATAAAATCCTCTTCGCTGCGGTCCTCTGCGCTGGCCCTAAGGCAAACCCCTACCATCATTGTAGAAACCTTTGGGGAGGCCAATGTCCAGCAGTGGAAGATATCAAGCTGATAATGAGATGAATAAGAATAAGAATAATTTATTTCAATTCAACACACATAGTACATGATTGCGGACAATATTTGACATATACAACTATAATATATTATATAAACAATATCTTTCTCTGGCCTTCACCCTAGGATCAACATGTGTCGTGTCCAGTCTCTTCCCAATATTACAATAGAAGCAACCATACACTTAATAATCTATACAAATAAATAAAATTGGAGTGTCCGTTTGTAATATTGAAATAACCGGTTTTTACTACATAAATATTAATATATATACGGTACATACACCAAAATAACATTTTTTACAATTTTTGTCTGTCTGTCTGTCTGTTTGTTCCGGCTAATCTCTGAAACGGCTGGACCGATTTTGACGGGACTTTTATTGGCAGGTAGCTGATATAATAAGGAGTAACTTAGGCTACTTTTATTTTAGAAAAAGCCATTTATTTTACTAAAATCTATACAAATAAATAAAATTGAAGTGTCCGTTAGTAATATTGAAATAACCGGTTTTTACTACATAAATATTAATATATATACGGTACATACACCAAAATAACATTTTTTACAATTTTTGTCTGTCTGTCTGTCTGTTTGTTCCGGCTAATCTCTGAAACGGCTGGACTAATTTTGACGGGACTTTTATTGGCAGGTAGCTGATATAATAAGGAGTAACTTAGGCTACTTTTATTTTAGAAAAAGTCATTTATTTTACTTAAAATCAAAATAAACTAATTAACACGCGGACGAAGTCGCGGGCACAGTTAGTTCACAGCTAGTTCGTAATAATGTTGTTACAAATATTTATATTATGTGATAGAATACAAATTTATGTATGTATGTAAAATTAAATGATATGTAGTAGGTATATACAATATTAATACATATACAACATGTAACGTAATTAACGCACTTCCTGAAAATAGTTTGTTCAGAATCCTTTACTTAATCGATTTATATCATTTTTAAAATATTTAATTTTTTATTCCAAAATAATCAAACTACGGAAACTATTGTCATATCAACCCTGTAGAGTCAAAACCAATTGAAATGGACCGTAAGTCAAAGTAATAAGACTTATAAATCGCAGTTTTATTTGTATTCATACAAATTCCACCATTCAATACAAAATAAAGAAAAATGAACTTTATTCCAAGAAACTAATTAAGTAAATAATAATGCATATATATGTTAAATAAAAAATTCAGTGTATGTATTATGATAACAACATAATATTCTAATTGGGTTGTTTAAGGGTGTGCGTTAATTACGTTACATGTTGTATATACAAGATAAAATAACGTTAAACTAAGCTAAATAGTTCCTTATTTGGTTACTTATAGCATTTAAGTTAATATTTAAAATTAATTAAAACGTGGATCAATAAGTTACTTGAAAAAAAACATTTAAGTATCATAATATTTCAACCCCAGATGCCCGTACATGATGCACTGTATTAAAAAGGGATTATCAACAATCTTACTTCCAATGACAATCTTTAAGCGACAAAAGTGGAATCCCATTTTATAAAGAGTTTCATTTTGCCCACTATACATATGCAAATTCCCTCCATTGCTCACTAAATCGGTTCCATTCGGTCATCTATTCGTTCTTCAGATCATCAATCACTGAACGAGATTGAACGGGTAATTTTACGTTGGAATATGTTATCTAACCTTTTACCCACAAAGTATTTTTATCCCTTTAAATGCTTAATATTAGGATGATTCGTTGGTCTAACGGTAGCAGCATGTTCAACCGCAGTTAATGAGGTCATGGGTTCAAATCCCGGTCTGGTTAAAAGTAATTTTGGGATTATTGTATAAAAAGAAAAAATTCTCAGTATCAGCCCGAAGTATGGGAGTTGGCTGCTGCAAAGCCGCCGGTCCTGTACCCGACCTCTTTCCGGTCGTGTCGCGTCCCATCGGATCAAGAGTGATGAAAGTGCCCCTGTGTTTGCGCACACACATGTGCACTATATGTCCCGCGCAGATGGCTAATCTCCACTGAGACTTGGTGCCGTGGCCAAAATTCGGCTAGGAAAACATTAAATTATTATTATTTAGATGATACGGCTTAATTTTTTAGAGTATCCAAGTGGGGCTTAAATGCTTCACCAGAACATTGAGGCGAGTGAGGTTCAAGTAAGCTAACAAGTTAAGACTACATTCTAAGTATCCACGCCAGAGGTAAGGCTTCTTGGGGTTCGACGCTCAGTTCACCAGCCCGGTTACCAAGGTGATGATCCACGAGATGGTAGATTTTGAGGGACATTTTGTGGATCTATGAAGTTTTTAACTACCTATTACGTTTGTCAGAAGTTTTCTCATGACAACGGGGACCTATGCAATGATGGTTTAAAGACATAAGGGTTCCTCAAGGAACCAGATACCGAAAAAAATTGTATTTATATTCTATGAGAAAATTACATATTCATCATAACATACAAAAAGAAGTCCACTGCTGTACAAAAGCCTTCTCTAGAAACATCTTGGGGGGATATGCCATAATCGCCACGCTTGGTAGACGGGTTGGCAATCGCAGAATGACAGTCATAGTACTCAGAAAGAAGCTGCTGCCCGGATTCTGGTAACTTCTAAGCCCCCAACGAGATGAAATGGGGTTATACCGGCCGCCACATTCCGCCACAGACCCTCTCGCAAAAAGTGGAAATTTCATCCTTATCACCTGGATGAATGGTCATCTACCACCGTTCTTTCACGTTGTGGAATCAATTAGCTGCGGAAGTGTTTCCGATCCGGTATGACTTGGCCACCGTCAATAAGTGAGCTTATTCTCCTCTTAAAGACTGGCAACGCACTTGCGGATGCTCTGGTATTTCGAGTGTCCATGGGTGGCGGTGATCACTTACCATCAGGTGACCCACTTGCACGTCTGCCAACCTATTATATAAAAAAATATTATGATATTTGCCACCGTCACCATACAGCTGATACATATTATATTACCTATGTCAAAATTTTGATTGCAGTGTATTGTAGTTGCGTGATATGTGCAAAGTCGTTGGCACGTATATAACATGCTGTAGACTCAGGTTGCTAGTAATTACTTACTGATGTTTTTTTTATAATGTTACCGTAAAACTGTACAGGTAAAATATAGAGTTAATTTTAAAAGAATTCTAATATTTGGTACCTTAAGAAATGATAGGAATACACATTAACATTAAAACGATGAGCACGTGTAGTCAGATTTGACATTAAAATAATAATAATATAAAAGCCAACCAATTATGGCTCTGAAAATGATGACCTGTTAATGTGCCTATTTCCGTATTTATGTAATAAAACCAAATCTGAGATCTAAGCCATTAACTATTTTAAAAACATTACTAACACACTTGAGCGTTATCTGATATTTACCTACTCTTTAAAATCAAAGCTACTTCACACGTTATATATTTGCGCCATAAAAACTATAATAAAATAAAAATCGTATAAAACATAATAATATGTTAATTTTACTATAACTTTTTATATACTTATTATAGTGTTTTTAATTAGGTTTGTGTTCAAAGTCGGCTGTATAAACTTATTAAGGTGCTTATCTTCAAATGGTCATATAAATTTACGTATTTAACTAGATTTAGAGGTTTGTTTGCTTTATTTAACTCTGTAAGTGACATTAATTACTGTTGTAATCATTCGAAACTGATGTAAGTATGATTTCAAAATGAAATTGTTAAAAAAGCCGGCCAAGTTCCGTAGCAGCAACTATTTCAGTTTTATTAAATGAAAGGTAAATTGTAATTTACGATTTATGACTTATTAAAAAAAACTACTTACTAGATCTCGTTCAAACCAATTTTCGTAGTTAGTTTGCATGGTAATGGTACCTACATCATATTTTTTTTTGAGTTTCAGTTCTATGTATGGAGAACCCTCAAAATGATTGTTCTTTTTATATTTTTGTATGAAAATCTTAATGCGGTTCACAGAATACTTACCAAGTTTCAACAGTAGCTCTTATAGATTCGGAAAAAAGTGGCAGACAGACAGACAGACATGACGAATCTATAAGGGTTCCGTTTTTTGCCATTTGGCTACGGAACCCTAAAAACCAAAACCATAAAAATTTTCAATAATAAGACATTCCAAATTATTGAAATACTGGTTTTATTTTCTCCTTTATTCTGACTGGTCTAGTGGTTAGTGACCCTGACTGCTAAGCCAGAGGTTGCGGGTTCGATCCCCACCCAGGAAAAATAATAATCAGAAATATACACGTATTTTTTTGGTTTTCATAGTACACACTCTGCATAGTTTGGGATCAGATGGCAGTGTGTTAGTCGTCTCATATTATTAATAGGCTCAGTTATCATACCCTTTTCAATAGGTTTATAAAATCGATAAGCCTGGCTTTTAGACAGTATCTATATCTTTCTTAATTGGGCGTCTACATACTTTACAAATAAACTCTCATATCACAAAATTATTCTAATATTAAGGTTTGGTAAATTCCAAAAGGCTGGTATTTATTTTGGTTAAAAAAATCATCAGAATTACTTCATTATTAGTATTTATATTATAATGGAACCCAATGCTTCGTATCACAAGGGTAATGCCCTAAATCGATTTCTATAACTACACAGATTCACTCAACATTATTAAAAAAATTATTTTTGTTGAACTGTTTTACATAGGTACCTAATGTTTATAACTGGTTTCGTTTACTTAACTAACTTAACTCTTTAAAACAAATTTATTATTGTTTTAATCAATTTATAACTAATGTAAGTAACATTTCAAACTGAAATTGTGGAACTCCGAGTTGATTTGGATTTCTTTTCTTCTAAATTGTCTTTTCTAAGCTTTTTATAACACAAAATATTCCCAAATGGATTCCACACACTTTACAAATGAACTTTCAAATAACAACATTATTATAACACTAAAATTTTATTGAACTGTTTTCCCTGACCATGATTACCTTACACAATCTAATTATACAACTAGTTTCTGTGATTAAATTTACAAACAAACTTAATATCATTTCATTAACTAAATGACTCGTTAACCAAATGTTATTAAATCACATAAGAGCAAATAAATGTCATTATCTACAACACGAGATATCACAGCATTTTAATATATGATAATCCCTTGCACCTGCTTCAGTCAAAATATCTCAACGAAACGGAACCTCTGTTCTTAAAAGACTAACCGACCACGATCTATTAGCTGAAAATTGATTCTTATATCCATGTGACTAGAATAGAAATTTGAATGTGAATCGGAATGGTCTGTTGATTATTTAAGAATTGAGGTGAAGATATCTGTTCCCACGTATGGACTCCACAAAATAACATTATGTTAATGCTAATTGAAGTATATGTGATCAGTTAAAAGTTATATGAAAAGGTTAAACAATGTTAAGGTCACGGAGGCTTTACTTTACAAGAAGGCAGAGGTTACATATATCGGATAAACATTTTGTTAAAAATGTTAAACATAATCAATAAATAGCGTTTATTTTATTAAGTATTGACAGATATTAGTTTTGGGATAGTATTCGAATAAATAAATTATCAAGATAATAAAAGTGTAGAGAAATAAAATCAATTTCAACAAGTTTTAATAGACAGGCACATATTTTACCTCACGTCTTGAGTCAAGAGTCAAGAGATATAAACTTTTGGCTTGAACGAAATTCACCCGGAGATTCGTTCATGCAAAAGTTTTTTGTTTAGCCCAGGACACTGGTTCACCGAATAATATATTTTCTTTTTCTACCAAAACCGGCAACATCTATACGTATAAATAAAATTGGAGTATCTGTTTGTAATATTGAAATTACCGTTTTTACTACATGTAATAGGTATACACCGAATAAACCAAAAAAAAGAAAGAAAAATTTTGGCAGTCTGACTTTTTTTTTCGTTTGTTCCGGATAATCTCTGAAATGGCTGGACTGATTTTGACGAGACTTTTATTGGACGGTAGCTGATGTAACAAGGAGTAACTTAAGTTACGTTTATTTAAGAAAAAAATGTTTATATTAGAAAAAAAAACAAAATAAACTAATATTCACGCGAACGAAGCGCGGGTACAGCTATTGTCAATAAAAGTATAACTTAATCTAGAATACAACTATTTGTGTGAACTGTGACCCATAAATAGATGTCCTGAGTCTGGATGTGTCCGTCTATTATATGTCTGTACCTAAAGTACCCCGCGAAACAGGGATTAGATTCCCTAGTGCGGGCGTTGTCTTTAATAAAAAAAATAAAGGCATGCAGGCTGCGTAACTGTAGCCATTACTTTACTTTTAAAAAAGTGATCCCTTTTTCTCATGTGCTTGAATATTGTATTATTTTTGAGGAAATAAATGTACCTATTAAACCTAAATTCTGGGCGTTTCTTACGTAGAATGTCATTGAGATGTCGAATTTTCTTAAAAAATGCGTTGAAACTTTTTCCCCAAGTATTATTTCGCAGTCATCATTCATCACGCACGCATGGTACTAAGTCGCCGCCACATTCATATATTTTTTAACCGAGAGTCAAGTATTAAGTTATATTATAGTAGTGTAAGTTATTATTTATTTTTGAGAAACATGCTTCAAGAAGGTGGAACACATAGTTTACAGTATAATACAAAGAAGCCGATAGTAAGTCTATAATAATCTAAAACTATTAGATTGGTGCATGTTGTGTTAGCCTGTTAGTAATTTTCGCACTTATAAACGTACTAATAAGCAAGTATTACTTTAAATGTATTGTGTAACCAAAAAAAAAAGACGATATACTTTGAGCATCATATCCCGAATGCTGGCAGCATTGCCGCGCTAGGTGGCAATGTTTCAACACCGCGCGCCGCACAAAAAAATTACCAAGCCTCTAGTCGCAATAAGTAGCATCGCCTGCGTTTAGATATTCAAATTTAGTAGTTAGTTTGTTAATTTTTATCTACATACCCGCAATTCCTTATGAAGTCAATTTTCTCATCATGAATTTGCATTGAAATCGTCACAAATTTATTCATACACATTTCTCCATTTTCGTTGATAATTAATCCTTCAACAGACTTAATCTAATCAGTAGATAATAGAAGAATACCGTTCCCCAAAAATTCTTTAAGTTCTTGAATATACTTAAAATTTTTCACATCTTTGACAATATTTTTCAAATTGTGTTCTGCTTTCACTATGATTATCATTTAAATTAAGCGTATTATTTGAAGTTATTCTAAATTAGATACAAATTTATTACTTTGATTACCATTGCGAGCTTTATAAGAAACATTTTAAAATATCTCCTTGTCAATATGCAATGGAATCAAATGTTCGATGCTTTAGTTAGATGTACAGGTGTCTTATAACATTCCGATTTAAATTTAGATAATAATGAAGATCGGATCAAGGTTTTGTAATCTGGCATTGCTTTAATTCATGTGTAGCTAACTTCCATTTGTATTCAATTCCATAATGAGTCTTATAGGCGAAGAAATAAGAAACCTTTTCAAAATATTTGAAAGGTGGATTGGTCATCCAATAAGCAATGAGATGATGAGAGATTAGATTTCATGGTAGCCCAGGTGTTGATATAATAATGAATTTTATTCACAATGTATTTTCTTTTAAGCATTGACTTTTTACGGTGTAATTTCTTCAGTAGTTTATTTGTAAGTATCGGAATGAAATTGATCGTTTGATCTTGTCGTTTCGAAACTTGATATTAATTGTTGCTGAGGTTTTGAAGGCTGTAACAATGCGAGTTTAAGTTAGTAATCCTGCCTGTAATAGCAATGGTCGGGTAATACTGCCGTAATAATATATGGCGGGTGTAAAATCTTAGGGTCTCCACACACTAATCGCGGCGAAGTGCAGCGGCAGCGATTGTCAAATATTGCATGTATTTATGACATAGCATGCAACACATTTTTTTAAACAGCATATATTAGGCTGATTTACTACCACAAGATACAAAATCTTCCTTTGCGTGTGTTCCCTGTCCGTGTGTCTTCTTGTTTAACATTTTATAATGAAATAATGAAATTTATTCAGCACTTGGGTATTAACATACATTTGTACTTGTCAAGTTCACAATGCAGTACATAAACATAGTCGAATACAGTATAAGAATTACAAAAAATTAATTAGTCCGTCCGTGTGGTCTGTTTCATCAGATATATTTTCTTAAATCCTAAAATAAATAACAAGTTACCAATCTATTATTTTGAAATTTAGTTGTACAATATTAAAATTAAAGAATTGAAGGCAATGAGCATTTGGCTAGCGCAGAAGGCTCTTAACCAGTAGCTTAAATTAAACGACTAATACCCGAGGCCACCCTTTTAGGGTTCGGGCCACAGCTCAGGGGACCGCTGAAGCAAAAGGACAGAATTCTAAGAGAGGGTTTGATCAGTTGCACGGGATCACCGATGACGCGTTAAAATTAAACATTAATTCTACGTTTATTTATTTTTTATTGCTTTGCTGTGACTAGTATTTTCTATTAAGCGCCTGTTGTCTCACCTCAAACACCATATGGTAACTACCAGTAACCTAAGATAGTTACTTAGCCCAGGTATCAGACTATATAAGTCTTCTGTCTACCTGTTATGAGAAAACGGTTTTTTTTATTGCTTATGGAGGCAGACAAGCCAGCGGCCAGCCTGATGGTAAGTGGTAACCGCTGCTCATGGACATTCGCAGTGCCAGGAGGCACAGCAAACCGCGGCCTACCGTGATATTAATACTCTTTTTAAACCTCGTTTGAAGAAGGACATGTAGTAGCGCTGGGAAAACACCGCAGCAGGTTATTCATTCCAGAGCCTGCACGTACGGTTGGTACTGCCCAGTCCTGGATGTCTGCTGTCGTAAGGGCAGCAGCAATGATTGATACCGATAGAGCGGATTTGTAACCAATACCTTATTTTTGGTTTGAGGTTTATACCGAATATTTGTCTCAAATACAGATGTGATATTCCTCTGCATCCATCATGTATAGAGGTTGACGAGGTTACGTCGAAGCGATGCATTATAGCACATAGCGCCCGCCGGACACGTCGCTGATCGCTATTGAGCAACGTACACCACGTACATTGTTATTCACCGCACCGCCCTTCAGTGTTTCATCATTACAGCCAAACTACGTCCACAGCTGGACAAAAGCCTCCCCAAAGAATGGAGGGATATGTCATAATCGCCACGCTTGGCAGACGGGTTGGTTATCGCAGTTTAATGGTCATAATTTACAGAAAAGCACTGCTGCCCGTTCTCTAGTAGGTATTCACTCGGTCGATTTCTACGCCCCCACGGGAAGAGATGGGGTAATGATATTCTTCACCGTCCTCACACAGCTTCAGTGTGTAGAGCCCTTTAAAGAACATAACGGTTTGTAAAAATCAAACTGTCATTTATGAGATAGTTTTGGTAGCAATGCGTTGTTATGCAGTGATTTGTTCGTAAAGTGCTATTAGTTAAGCATTCTATTATTTTTATGAGTTTTAGATGATAATAAAGTACACACTTGAAATTTGTGGAAAGATTTCATTGGCTCTGAGGAACTGCGATATTTACATATGATTGTTATTAAATTAATAAATAAAATAACTCTTAAAAAACACACTATTAAGTGGGAACTTTTTTAGAGCTATTTGTATGGTACAAATCTCTCGTCCACCACTTCGGTAAGTCACCAGTAGAAAACAATGAAATGCTACTGAGTGGTGAAGCTGAGGCACGTCCCGGGATGTCGCTTCAATTGTATTGGATCGCGCAAAGAGTTCAATCGGAAAGAAACAAGTTAGTAAAAAAATCGTTCTAATTCCCTCCTAAGTAAAGTGTGAAACCGGATGATATAACAAAGCTAGTGAAGCGCTTCATGAAACGTGAAAATTCAGGGCAGGCACTCTGTCGTTAAGCTATGAAAGGTACACACCGGCAGATCGAATTTAATGTTACCTTGCAGCATACCCTTACGGAGGATATATGCTATCCATCGGCTTTGTTTCTAGAAACATGGCCATATACTATGTTTCCGTTGCATGTAAAATAAAATATCATATTGATAACACCTTCCAAATGATCAGATTTATGATTTTTCATATTTTTGCATTGCGAATAAAGCAATAAAACTACAGTTTCTTTTACACCTTATTGTCTACTAACAATTCTAAACCGGCATTGTTTCATAGCCGCTACTTCCCGTAACATTAAATAATGTTTACAGATTTCCCGCAAACCTTACGAGTTATTTACATCTTCATCACTTTTATATTTATCATATTACATAAATGTGGGTAGTTTTAATAATAAATTCTTCTACCGGCCATCAATCCACCGTCATATCCCACAGACGTACCAGGAAACTCTATTCTAACAATACAGATTTGCAATTATAATATAAAACGTTATTGTACCATATACAAGGACCCGTCTACGCATTATATCCAGCCATCTAACGGCTAGATGCTTTGACATAGCGCTTATGGAAACATCGCAATAAACTGAAAACAAACTTACCACCTACCATCAACAGAACCCCTGCCACGGAAATAAATACCTTAATAATAAAAGAGAAGGTAAATTTTTATATATAGAACTGTTAGAGATATGTCAAAATGAATTTGCAGTGGAAACCTAACAGTGCCACCCGTAGATATCCTTTGTCCATTCCGTGATTGAATATCGAATGCATAATCGTAAACTCGAATCGTTCTGAATACGAAGAATCGATATTGAAATCGGCTTGCACTAAGACTTTTGTGTGAATAAACGCACTTAAGCCTGCGGTATTGGATATCATAAAAGAGGTGCTGTTCTACATACACTATAAAGATATTATTAAAGTGGTCGGAAGTCCATCGAATGGTTGGACATCATATTTTTCCTTTGAGCGGTGATTTTCAGTAGTCATCGCTTTGTGAAGATAGATTAGGTTTTGCTTCGTATATTGTCGAATGCATTTCAATGAAATACATAAAATATAGTTTGATTTTCTTACGCTTATGCAACGCACAATCTCACCCAATGACCAGCCTCCATACGCACAGTAAATGTACAGACGCCAGCACATCCAGCTATCCCCATCTGTCAAATTTCTTTTATAGATTTTCAACTTTATCACGTAAGCGTAAGGTTCACTTTCAATTGGGGAAATTTGACAGATTGGGATAGCTTGATGTGCTAGCGTCTGTACATAGATTCATCCTTGTTGTTGCAAAATGAAATAGAGAAGCTTGTGTACGAAAATAATAACTTCACTACCATTATCATCATAACAGTAGCTAGATGCTCTCACCGGTCAGTAAGTGATCGGTGAGGTTAAGCAACTAGGCTAGCGGTCAGTCCATAGATGGGCATAAATTATCATCACTCCATCTTATCCCGTGGGGGGCGTAAAAATCATCCCGAGGGAATACCTACCAGAGAACGGGCAGGAGCGTTTTTACAAACAACTATGACCATCAAACTACGACTGCCAACCCATCTACCAAGCGTGACGATTATGACTTATCCCCCCATTCTTTGTGGAGGCTTTTGTGCAGCAGCGGCGTGATGAGGCGCTGACTCGAATAAAAAACACGAGGCAGAATATTCTTTAATTTTTTATTTAAAGAAGGCAACGCCCATACTCAACACTCAATCCTGTATCGTGGGAGTCTTTACAAACAAGCAATTCACGGACATAATGCACACCCAAACTCAGAACAAACATTTATGGGTTCCCGCAGTTATTGCGTGCGGGAACCGAAAACACGAGGCTGCTAGTAAGACGACAACCTTTAATCACTGCGTTACATAAGGATACGGGCTCATAGGTCTCAAATTATAGAAAAATATATATAAGTATATTTAAATTAATATAATTTTTTTTATGGTTATCCTTTAAACGTTTGAATATTATGTATATGGGACCGCTACAAAAGCATACCTTATCGAATAAAGAAATCTATCTGAGTTCATCTTCATATCGACCGAAAGACATTCACTGCTAGCCAAAGGCCTCCCAAAGATCTCTACAATTACCCGTCTTGCTATCAATCTTGTAGGAGGCCTCCTATATTCGCCCGCTACGTTTTCCATCTGGGTAGTACTCGATGTGGATATAAGTATGGGTCGTCGTTCATAGACACTTATGTTAACCTGCTTGTTACTACAGCAGCATAAGGGACACCAGACATGTATTATATCCCGATTGTAGTAGCTACAAAAGCATTTCCTCCTTGGCATTATAAATGGAATTCTCTCTTACAAAGATATCGTACTTATATCCTAAAGGTGGCTCTTCTTTCCCGCTATTACTGCAATCATGCATCAGCATTATACATTCCTTCCCGGTCCAAGCAGTTATCATAAAAACGTCGCCTTATTTAAAAGCAGGTTTCCTTTTGTTTTTCCATAGGATCTAAATCGGTCACGTTACCATATCTCGCTGCATTTCCAAGGAATATTGGTACAAATTATACGACTGTGGATTCTTTCACTTGAGATAATGTATTCGATTCGACCGACTCGATGGCATCGTTCACGCGAGCTTCGAATGTTAGGCGACGTTTTACTCGATACTATTGGAACTCGATTGCAAATCGAAAAGCTGGTTATCGATTAGTTATTAATTGTTTTATTTAAAAATATAACTTCCATGTTATTTACGACGAATCGGTTTTATTTTGTGTGTTCTCTTGTATCTGTATTTATACAATTTCTTGGGAATTTAGAAAACTTCAACGTCTTCATTTGCTGGTGCCATACAACCTTCCAATTGATACTGTCATCAACTCTTAACAACAGGAGCTTTGCAATTCGTGTTTGCGTTCTTTTGTAATTTGTGGCAAATTATAATATGTTCCATAGCTCTTCGACCAATTATGATTTTCTTTTTTTTGTGAAAAGAAGCCCTTGCCCTATTTTGGGAGAGTAATAGTCTGCATTATAGTATGAGACCGCCACAAAAATAAATTTTGTGATGACCTTATATAAATTTTGTTCGGAATCTTAAGATCTCTGATGAGATCGTCTGTTGAATAAAGTAAAATGTTGGTGATATGTTTATAATACAAAAAACGAGTTTGCTTTAGACTTTAGCTCCATCTAAATGTATCTGGCTATGACAAAAAGAGATAAATAAAATGTGTGCTCGCACACCTCTCTCTCTTGCCCCTTTGAAATTGTTACTCGTTATAAATTATGATTTTGTTAGCAGAAATAACGTTATAACTTTAATGTATTTCTTATGTAATTATTTGCAGATTTGTTTTTCATAATATTATACGCAACCTGTGAAAAATTAAACAAGTTTATTCCTTTGTGTTTTAAATCGAGAACAATTAGTATCATCCCAAGATTCAAACTCGATATTCGGTGCATTTGCGATGATATCGATACACGACGGCGAATATTTTGCGCTTTGAACGAAACGTGTCACCTGCAGACAGCGTTTTGATAACGTTACGTTTTTCGCAAAACGACTGCGACTTTAAATTGTTTTAACGATTACGTTATCGTTTTATATCTTTTTGCTTCTTTTCTCGTGCATCAACATCATCAGAGAAGAAGAATAGAAGGAGATAAATCGAATCAATCTGGCTTTATTGTGTTAATTGGTATGTAGTATCCATAATCTTTTAATTTTGACATATTTGTCAATAATACTGAAACACTGAGAAGAATACTCAGCCTAGACTTTTTCTCTAAATTTAGCACTTAGACCCAAATAAGTTAATTTAAGCTGATCACATATATATTACATATACCACTGTCTATTCGTGGAGCCCTGTAATTGGCCTTCAATTGTTATTGATAGGTTTTATAATTGTTTTTATGTGCAATAAATAAATAAATATTAATTATCATAGTACTCGTAGTTCTGGCCATATTTCTGCTGCGGCGGCCAGTATACGTAAACAAGTATGTTTAAATTTTACATATACTTACAACCTAACTTATAGATTTCTGATGGCACGTTTAGCGCAGTGATTAGCGTAGTCCGTTTCAGGTTCGATACCCGCACTGAAAAACTGTTTTTATGGCCCATAAATCGTTATCCTGAGTCTGGGTGTGCTTTGTGGCCATTATTTACAAGTTCGTTCGTTTCTGTATCGTGAAGGACCGCGATACAGGAACGAACGAACATGTAATTATATCTATTCTGCGGACGTTGATTCCTAAAACAATATACAAAAAACACACTTACCTACAAAATGTACTTATAGGTATTTATATGCAAACTATAATTTAATTACTAAAGATTGTCTATGTTTAAATAGGAATATAAGATTATCTATACATATAATAAAATCGAAGGAAAGTCAAAACTGTACATTAAATATTTTTTTAAAAGGATACTTGGGACGTGATCTACAATCGATATCGAAACCAAAAATATAGTTTTTAGAATTTTTGTCTGTATGTCTGTTTGTCTGTATGTATGTCCGGGCTAAACTCAAAAAGTACTGCATGGATTGACTTAAAATTTTGCATGAATATTACTCAGAGGTCGGGTCAACATATAGGCTACATATTATCACGCTATCACCTACGAGGAAGGAGCTGTGATAATTTATAAAGTTTAACGCGGGTAAAACCGCGGGGCACAGCTAGTGATTATTATAATTATTATTATCACACGGCCATCTAACCCCTAGAACTTGTATTATGGAAACCAGATTACTGATAGACTACATAATATACTAATTTTCTTCTGTAAATAGATACTTTCTTATATAATTACACCCAGACTCAGGATAAACAGACATATTCATTGACAAAAATACCTGTTCTGGGTGGGAACAGAACCTACGTCCTGCAGCGGGAAAAGCAAGCATCAACCAAACACGGCAACCGGCCTGGATCTATATTTCATTGCAAACTGTAATTTAATTCATATGAATGCAAAATGCTTACAATTAAGTTTTTTTATCAATATTCTGCTTTACTCCTTGAGATAAAATGGTGGTTCAGCCCTTTTGATCTTAGGCAATTTATAGTGTGAAGCCGTGAAGCCAAATTAGAACAATTAATGAGGGCTATGAGTGCCACAACGGTCAGTAATGGTGCCAGATAGTGGCACTGTGGCGACTAATGAGTTGTTAGCGATGCGAAATACACATGATGCGGCGAGCTAGTGACGTACTTACCGGCTAATGTATCGATATTTTAAATAATTACCATATTAATTAATACTTTTATCCTAAATTAAATCCTAATTCCTTGAAAGTCACTCGGCACCATCAGAATGACTAGCGCTAGAACAATAAAATGTTCTAGCAAATGCTGATGTGGTGCCTTTTCAGAATCGCACGGACAACAAGTGCCTTTGTTTTTCTTTTTATTTTATCTTACGTTTTGATTGTTATTTTATATTTTTGTTGTCTGTGCAATGTTTTTGAATAAATCCTTTTCTTTCTTACTTTCTATAAATCTTTGCTGCATAAATCGTGGATAAACAAACTTGCTGTGTGGTGATGTCATAAAATATTATCACCCCATTTCATCCCGTGGGGGCGTAGAACGCGTCCGAGGGAATACCCACCAGAGAACAGGCACCAGCGTTTTTCTGTCAACCATGACCATCAAACTGCGATCGCCAGCCCGTCTGCCAAACGTGGCGTTTATGGCATATCCCTCCATTCTTTGGGGAGGCTTTTGTCCAGCAGTGGGCGTACATACGTCAAGCTGATGGTGATGATGATACTGACACAATGTCAATGCCTGTTTTTCCCCAATGATCTATGACGATTATAATAATTCTCAAGATCACAATATTAACATAAGAATGCTACTTCTTTAGGCTCGTTAATCACCTTTGGGTGAACAAAAATCATCGAATACGCGTCTTCTCACCTAACGCTTTTCATGAGCTATTTCTATACTGTTTACATATGTGTACTTTTTGGGTGAAAATAAAAAGTGAATCTCGCGTCATCTTCTTCTTTCATCAATCATATTAGTATGCATTATATATTTATATATACAAAGAGTAAATCTCAATGTAAAGTATCAACGATGTATCTTAATTTTAATTGTTAATTATTAGGGTGTACTATAAATTACTTTCACTTTACTTTTGATTGCAATAAAGTACCGGGTAAGTAATAGTTCTACAGCCAATCAATCGATACAAAAATATCGACCGCTCATACATGACTAGTCCACCGCAATCGCTCGCCACAACACCGCCAAGTATAATTGGTTTGCTCCGCAGCTGATTTTTATCTCCAATTATTGAGTTTTCACGCCAATTAAATATTATCTAGCTTCCGGTGGAAGCCGCAATGTCGATATAATCGTACCTAGAAATGGTATAACCCTTAATAGTGGGTAGTATGAACGTTTGTTGAATAAATAATTTAATTATATAAACACGGCTTTCTATTGGTATTTTAATATAGATTAGAGTCTAATGTGTAGTTCATTTCCGTTCGTGTTTTGTGCAGATGATCTATCGAGCTTCTGTGTATAATTTTATGTTTTTACATGGGACATTATTCACACATGGCCATCTGATTCCAAACTAACCAGAGCTTGTACTATGGAAACCATAACTGATATACTACGTATACTACATTTCTTATGTAAATACATAGTTATATAGATAATTACACCCAGTCTCAAGTCAAACAGACATGTTCACACAAATATCTGTCCTGGGTGGGAATCGAACCCACGACCAACCACGCCAACAGTCCCGTCATATTTTACTGGAATATACTGAAAAGCAATTTTTTTCATATTCTACCGTTCCTGTAACAAATTCTGGAGGTACAGACGCCAGCGCATCCAGCTACCCCAATCTGTCAAATTTCTTTTATAGATTTTCAACTGTATCACATAAGCATAAGGTTCACTTTCAATTGGGGAAATTTGACAGTATATTGGGGTAGCTTAATGTGCTGGCGTCTGTACAACAAATATGTTCCATGCGAGCCAGTCTCAACCGAGACTTGTTATCTGAGCTGGACATATTATTATTGTATTACTAGACAAGTGTGTGCGAAAACACAAGTTGACGGTAAGCGTAGCCTAGTTGGTAGTGCCCCTGCCTACGAAGCTGGTGGTCCTGGATTCGAATCCTGGTAAGTGCAAATATTTGTGTGATGAGCACGAATATTTGTTTCTGAGTCATGGATGGTTTCTATGTATTTAAGTATTTATCTATCTATGTAAGTATGTATATCGTCTCCTGGTACCCATAGTACAAGCTTTGCTTAGTTTGGGGTTAGGATGATCTGTGTGACATTGTCCCTAGATATTATTATATTAATATTATTACTCTATATTCCCTAACTCTACGACACGGTATGATGGGATGGCCTGACTGATGCCTTTACGTTCTCTTCGAGACCCGTACATTAAACACCGCTACCCGCCTAACTGGCTTCTACAAAGAGACTTCGTGACCTAATCCGGGGTTTCAACCCAGGTTCTCATTGACTACGGTTAGACACGGTAACGTGAGTCCCAAAATGCGGTAATACATTTTAATAAAGAAGTAGATGATGGCAATGACTAAAAGAATATCTTTGATCCTAAATCAGACCGTCATTGGAAATATGTAATTATATTCAAGGACATTATACAGAATACGTGGCAGCACCAACAGGATCCTTCGCATGATCGCTAGTCGGCTAGACTGTATTTACGTCAATCATTGCTGCGCCATTTCGCATGGAATGACGCAGCAATGAATGGTAAATTTGTAAAATATGTTACATACTTTAAAAATACTTATTACTAACACTAGTTTATAAGGAAATTGTTACTAACTAATTGGACACTAATTCGGTCTGAAAATAAAGTATTATACACACACAACCATCTGATTCCAAACTAAGCATACTATATAAACCAAATAACTGATATATTACATATACTGGGTACTTTTTTTTAACTACATACAGATTCAGGACCAACAGACATGTTAATGCACACAAATATCTGTCCTGGGTGGGGATCGAATCCACGACCTGCGGCGTAAAGGCAAGCCTTTACCAACCGTCCCTTAAAACATGACCCTTAAGAGAACCAAATAGTCGATAACATTTTGGGTGCTCCTTTATCCTGTGAAGTTTGATGTCCATTGGCTGGCCTACAGAAATATACACCAATTATACCAAGCAGTTATAAAATTATCAGCGAATCCATTACAGACCTGTTGGAGAAGCTTACAAAGAGAAAATCAACTGTTTCACATAAAACTAATTGTTCACAGTCTCAGACACACATTCATTACATAAAACAACCAATTCTACTCAGATTACATTGCCACAGACAATAAACTTTGAGAGAGAACATCTCAAGATACAATCTAAATTCTATTACGCACCCATCCGGGACCTGGACACAAATAATTACTTAAAAGGTCAACTTTCCACTATTAACTTGTTTTAGGTCTACAAAGTTGTTACATTATGCCTATTTATAAGGCTCTGTGTAAGGGTTAAATGCGACTTTCTATATAAACGACATCTTAGATCTGAAATAGCTTATGAATAGTTCAGAAGCCATTGAGAATTGAATCTAAACATTATGCTTATAAGACTCTATTTTGAACTGATTTAAAATGTTAGCTAAGTCATAAGAATAAAATCATTGTAATGACTTTCCTGGATTAATTGTATGTTTTGTATTAAGTGTGTTTTCATTCAAATTTACTAGTATATAACCGTAGGCAAAGTTTGTAATTACTATGTGTCATATCGAAGACATAACATAGTGTAGTCACAAAAAGCAGTTTAACTATTGATTGTTTATGGCTTACCTTAAAGTGCAAAGTAAAATACGAAAGTGCTCTTGTCTGTGAAGATACAATGTACACAAGATCTTACTGATCAATAGCAAATAGGGTTACATTCCCACATCTCAAAAAATCTGGCTGTTCCCCCAAAAGTATAGCCCATTTTATATACCTATCTTGTCCAGTCTTCTGTTCCCGTTAGGAGTTGTATTAGGCTTTTTAACAAAGCTGTAAGTGTTACCAAATTTTTGGCACGATAAATATACAGAGTGGCCGAGGAATTGACGTTCAAACGCAAAATTTATATACTTTATAATGAGGAGTATCCGAATCACCCCCATAATCTCCACAGTTTTTTTTTAGACTGAAATTTTGTCAGTCTTGAGCTCAAACCCTAATTTTGAACTTTCGAATAAATTCTAAGTCAGTTCTGCAATGATAAGATAAACCATACTTTTTAGGGTGTTAAGTTAAACTTTTTTGTTATATATTTTTTTGTTATATATAGTTTGCGAATGGAGTACGTCTTATGGACTAGTGGTTAACCCGGAAAAGACGCAGGTTATTGTAATTGACAGCTCCAGAATGCTAGCTAAAATAGATTGGTCTGGGCTACCTCAGGTTAAATTTAATAAAAAAAATCATTCCTTACAGCGACTTTTTTCTTCTAGCCGATCTTGTCCACCCTAAAGTTGTCTGGAAGAGATCGCAGTTAGCGATAAGACCGCCCATTGTATTAGTGTACAATAAAGAGTATTTGTATTGTATTGTATGCTAATTAGTTATCACATAATTGAACCAGAAATGTTCAACAGAACGAGAAAAAATTCGAAAGCTGATGGTAGGTGAAATTTACAGAAAAAATCAATAAAATCAAATTATATCTCGAAAACTACGCAAAATCGTAGAACATACATGAGTCGACCCGTGACCACGGCTGGTGCAATCCATGCCGAAACGTCGGCTAACCAAGGTAATGATTTACCTAAATATTTATCGCGATGAGACCCGTGTCCACAGTATATAAAAAATACATGGGAGTGATTCGGATACTCATTATAAAGTATCTAAATTGTAGGTTTGAACGTCAACTCCTCGGGCAGCCTGTATATTCACAGTAAGAAAAATACTAAACCAAAGACAAAATAATTTGGCTTAAACGCGGGCAGCGCAGGACTGGCTATTGTGGAGATTCTTTGAGACGGCCTTTGTCCAGCAGTGGATGTCTTTCGGCTGATATGATGATGATGATGATGAATCTCTGTTTGTGTGTTTTATACTCTGAATTGTGAGAATGTCAGATTCTTATGCACAAAATTGTACACTCATTTACCGTCAAATATCATATCGAAACATGGAAGAAGATAAAAGGTAAAGGTTGTAGTAGATGCGTTAATTATGTAATATCTAAGCTCATATATATGTAATATAATATAATATAATATCCTGGGACATTATTCACACACGGCCATCTGATCCCAAACTAAGCAGAGCTTGTACTATGGAAACCAGATAACTGATATACTACATATACAATTTTTTTTGTAAATACATACTTAAATAGATAATTTACACCCAGACTCAGGACAAACAGACATGTTCATGCACACAAATATCTGTCCCGGGTGGGAATCGAACCCACGACCTCCGGCGTGAAAGGCCCGTCATGTAGTACTATCTCGCGTAGCTACTTTGCAATTAACCTTTCTGGTATGGCAAATTTAATAGCTATAGATAGTTAAACCCTTTATTATATACTTAATCATCAATATCGTTAGGTATATCAACCAAAAGACGTCCACTGTTGAATAACGACCGTCTCAAAGAACCTCCACAATGAGGGTTACCAACACACTTACGTTTCGCTGGGTCTTCTCAGTTGGGGCGCATTGGATCCGGTGGTAGCATTAAAGCGCGACCGTCGTTTTAAACACAAGGTCCGTTATAATAATAATACTGAATTCATACCTTAATATAGACAGAACCATTCAGACAATATGTAGTAGTATATAAATTTCAATACATAATATTAAAAACTTCAACTAAACAGTTGAAGCTTGAAGTTATTGTCAAGGAAATTACTCCTTGACAATAACTTAATACAAGCTAGCTAAATGTCACTACCATTAAAAAAAATGTATAAATTTTTTAACATTCCGTGTACCTAAATATCTGTAATAAGTAACTAGAAATAATAACTGTATTACTACAAACATGTTCTGACTATTTACAAGCGCTTTTTTAAAGTCTACGTGAATAAAAACCTTTTTTATTTTTTTATTTTTTAACCAAATATTGTAATAAAACCATAAAGATTAAATTACGTACGTTATATTAGTCTTTACTTCACGTAAATCTATGTAGTATTACGAAAGTAATTACTGTTAGAAGTTTTGAGCACTTTTAATTTTCCAAGATATCACGCGCTCGCAGGTCCTTCCAGTTATTTATTCCATTAAACGCTACTAAAGCCTCCACTGAGCCATTTGTTTCACGGAGATATTGTGTCTGTATTTTTATCTGTTCAATCTCAAGTAGTACTTAAGAAACTTTTCGGACGATAATTTTGGAACCGCATACGTCACAAGATATTTCTCCGAACGTAACAAAAGGAAAAGGAAACAAATTCTTTGAAGTAATCTTACCTGCTGAAATGATGGTGCAGGAATTCGGTCACGTTACGGCACCTAGTTAATAATATCCTGCGACATGAGCTGGGATATTAGTCATGCCGGATATAAAGCAGAAACACAACATATAACTCCTTTCCCAGGATATTATTACATAACATAAGTTATCTGGTTCCATAGTACTTCTAGCTCTGCTTAGTTTGGGATCAGAGGGCGGTGTGTGAATCATGTCCCATACTAAGCAGAGCTTGTAGGTACTATGTAAACCAGATAACTGATATACTACATATACTACTTTCCTTTTGTAAATACATACTTATGTAGATAATAACACCCAGACTCAGCACAAACTGACATGTTCATGCACACAAATATCTGTCTTGCGTGGGAATTGCACCCAGACCTGCGGCGTGAAAAGCAACCATTTGCCAACCACGCCACGTCAAAATTCGGCCTGTTTGTATTTGCTTGTTTTATATGTTGATACTGTAAATAACTAGTGTTTTAGCCGACTTCCATTTGCATTTATAACAGCCAATTTAATCAAAGTTAATAGAAATAATAATTGAATAGAACCATGTCTGAAGCATTCCTTTCCGAATCAAAAAGGGAAATTCAGTTCAAAAACGCGAACGGAGTGACCACATAATAATACAAAAGAAATGGGAGGCCGTATTAGGAGATGATCAATTCGACTATATAATTTTTTGAACTTATTCAAAAGTAAATAAAAAAGCGTTGAACGATTTCAGTTTTGTATGTAAAGTGGTCGATCGCTACTTGCGCGAAAAATTCTGAAATATATTTGTCGATCATACATTTTGGCGTGATTTAAAAACGATTTAAAGCGACCTATTTAGAGGGTGGATGGTGGTGGTACTTATTTCAAGCCGCATTATATATTTGTATTTTTTTATTTTCATTATGTGTAAAGTTATGCAATAGTAAATCATAACGTGATGTCTAATAGGAAATGTTATCGATTCTGAAATTTACCTGACTGAAATAATTTAAACATTTTCTCATTTATTCCTATAAGTGCTAGAATTATAATTACTGGAAGTATTATAATTAAATGACCCACGTGAGGTAATAATAATAATAATAATATAAAAATAAGAAAAATTTGGAGAACCGAAAGACCTGCGATCATACCTATTGTTATATCCACAAATGGAGTTATTCCTAAATCCCTGAAAATCAACCTTGCAAGTTTAGGGCTTGATATCTGGCTGGAGAGTTACATGCAGAAGGCGGTTCTGCTGGCGAATGCCAGGATTGTGCGGAAATTCCTCTCCATGTAGCCCAAATATTGTATAAGTTGTGTTTGTGTTAAATTACCCTTGTATGATATCATGTAAATAATATTGGTAATAAACATGTGAGATAATAATATAATAAATCGTTTATTTCTCACCATAGTACAATACAGTTTGAAGACGGTACACATACAGACTGATTAGTTTCATGTGATTGCGGAACACGTTTTAAAATTAAATCATTATTTATTTTAAATTAGGGTACGTACCTCATGTGCGCGTTTGTTAGCTAAAGAATAGAATAGAATATTTTTAGACTGCCTCCTTGGTCTAGCGGTAGCGTGTTCAACCGCAGATAATGAGGTCCTGGGTTCAATTCCCGGGGAGGCCCAAAATTGGGACTTCTATAAAGAATAATTTCTTACTCTTACCCCGGAGTCTGGGAGATGACGGTATTTATGCGGTGCATCGAAAAGCACGTATAGCCGTCGGTCTTGTACCTGAACTCTTCTGGCCTTTGTAAGAGCAGTCCATCGATTAATAAATTTTTGAAGGATCGTTCAGACGAAGCAGCGTTTGGCGAAAAAAGCTTGTTTCACAATAAATTTCATTCGAACAATCGTTCAGTCGACTTTCGGTTCATTGAACATAATAATATGATTCTCGCTACTACGTTAACAGTTTGGAGAATTATGTAGGTACTAGATACCCTAATTATACTGAACAAATTGCGTAAAATCGCAAAATAAAGCTATTTGTACAAACTGTGTCAGCTGATCACCATTTTTGTATTTTGTAAACAAATTTCTGTGAATTTAGAACATAGTTAGTTAATAATCTAATCTATACATATAATAAAACCGTAGGAGAGTCAAAACTGAACATTGAATATTTTTTTTAAATGATACTTGGGCGTGATCTACAATCGAAATCGAAGCCAAAGATGAATGTTTAGAAATTTTGTCAAATTATATATAAGTAAATTATCTGTTTGTCTGTATGTATTTCCGGACTAAACTCAAAAACTACTGCATGGATTTACTTAAAATTTTGCTTGAATATTACTAAGAGGTCGGGTCAACATATTATAGGCTACATATTATCACGCTATCACCTACGGGGGAGGAGATGTGATAATTTATAAAACTTACCGCAGGTAAATCGCGGGGCACAGCTAGTACGTAATAGAATCTTTTAAGGCTTAAGTGTTGTATGTATAGTTACTTATCTTTTGAAGTACTTGTTGAGGCCATGAGTTTGCTGAACACGACTCCGACATGACATTTATCGATGCTTTCATTGTTCTGAACGGGGCCAACTGTCCGATAGGAACAAAATAGCTTTGTGCAGCACACTTGAAAGGTTGGATTGATGGCTATAGTTGCGCAGAATCATCTAAGATATGCCTCGGGCAGAATACATACATACATTCATAGACTCACTGTTTCCCAGAGAGGTAAGCAGAGACAACGGATTTCCATTTGTCACGACCTTTTTTACACCTCTTTTGCCTCGTTTACTGTCATTATATTCTTCATACATGCTCGCTGATTTAGGATACTTCTGACCTGGCCTCTCTTGATAACGTCTACGATTTGGTCAGAGAATGTTCTACGAGGACTTTATATTGTTTTAAGTGAATAAAGTGGAACCAAAACATTGGCTCCAAACTAATAACACCTAGCTTTTTGTAAATCCAATTATGTCGTTTAGGTTAATAAAACGGCTCCAAATTAATAACACGCATATTGGTACGAATTCTATTCTGTCGTTAATTTGAATGAAATAACACCTAAACATTGGCTCCAAACCAATAACACCTACATTACTGCAAATTCGCCACTGGCTGAGAGTACCCTACTAAGCTCAAGGCTTACAAAGCAGGTCGTAATAATTAACCATACTTTAGACTTCTCTAAGCCTTATTACGATTTACTTTAGAACATACAACTATCCGATAATGGTACTAACAAATATTGCTAAGTCGTAATCTCTCAACAAAAACCATAACTCCTGGAGAACCATGTATTAAGTACTTGACAAGATCGTTCAGGTACAACATGACATGGAGTACAGACTCATTGTTCTTCGGTGTTCGTTATAAACAAAGTATTATCTGCAATAATAACTTGCCCGATTGAACCGAACAATACGCGCGGCGGACGTGTGGGCGGCGGATACTATCGACCTATTGGTGGGAATGTTACAGAGCTGATAATACCTCCATAAAAATATAAAAGGAGCCTTCAAACGTAACATTCAATAAGGCGTTCAGGATACTGTTGGGGTTGTCGTGGCACTGTAGTGTGTCCGTTATGTTTTCGGAGACGCACACTGATGATTTCTACGCCATAATAAGAAAGAAGACCGCATCAATAGTAGGCCGGCTGCGCACCACCACTAAAAGTCTCCTGAGCGTCTTCTCAGATCGGTGGGACGCCCCTCTGCTGCGTCACTGAGTAAGGATCCACACCAGTTCTAATGTAGGCAGCTTTATTACTAAAACTATTTATTAATTAGTTATTTTGTTTCTATTTATACTATGTACTTATGTCTGAAATAAAGTATCTGAATTTGAGCAAAATGCTTATTCAAATTGGATTGCATGCTAAGTAGGCAGTTAAATGAGGAAATTACCCATTAATTTAACAAAAAAAATACTATTATTTTTATGCATATTTTTTGTGTTTCTCTTTGTTTGTTGAGGGTAAAAAAGGGGTTTCCGTCTTAATACAATAAAAAATAATGATGTTGAGTTTATGTTGAGGGTCAACATTTTGAGCAAAATGTGGTGTAGTGCGAGAATGTTTAAGTTTAATTAGTCTATTAAAGACATCTTAACTTTTTCTTAATGTTTGTCAGTACCCATAAATACCTATGCCTCGGAGATATGTGCAGTGCAGCACTGGTAACCTCCTAGAATAATTATGAATATCATGTTAAAAAAACCTATTGAGAGGAGGTATAGTTGAAAATTAAATGCCATTTCTTTCTCCACCAGTGGTAGTCAGACAGATGAGGATGAGTACTGTAATATTGATTATCCGTCTCTCGTAAATACGATCTCATAAATAAAATTAGTCTTCTATTTTCTGCCATGCAAAGGTCTGATCAGGTGGACACGAGAGTACGCTGCAATGAGGTATTGCATTAATCACACTGATGCATTAGAATGCTTTATTTCATAAAGAAAATAAAATCAAAACCTAAGCAGCCTTTCAGTATAAACGCCTTTCTTGATTTTTTTTCTTTTCTATTCTAACCTACTGCAACTAACAACCAAAATTAAACAAACGAGTGCCATCTAAGGTCGATACTCATAATGTACCAAAATTAACCCGGTATCAGATACAGACACACATACAGGCGTCAAACCTAAAACAGTTTTTGACTACCTGTAACAAATATGAAAAGAGTTACGTACTCGTAAATCATATCTGCCGGTTGAGCCTCTGCCCTGGATAGATTAGATTTTTGCCTGATAACTATATTTGTGATTCCTTTTTTGTAAGTAGTGCTACTAAACTAAAATAAGATTAAAAATAAATGGATGTTTCTTAAATGACAATAATAATTAATCATATCTTTATATAATAATTAATCATATCATATTTTCCTATGGTATTATCCTCTCTAAAAGTTCACTTTTAAGGAGTCTTTGTTGAGGTCCAGCCTGATTTAATTGCATGTAGCGTTAATTGGCTATTGTCCGGCAATATTGCGCCCTTGCCCCCAGTAACTACGGGCGATTGTTTTTGCCACATCGGGCCCTCAGCTAATGTTCTTCAATGTTTGTTTAACAGTTGGTAGTTAGTTAGATTGAATTGTTATGTTGACTTTTTATAGCTTATAAATAAAAAAAAACATGCAGGTTAGTCTTTGGGGATTGCTGATAGAAGTAAAAACTATTTTTTCATAGCTCTTCTCATACAGTAGTGTTTATTTGATCGGAGTAGCGAGTGGAAGATACTACTTCCCACCTTTGGGCGGTAAACACGCATAGTAATTGCTTCCCTCCCTATGGTAGTAATAAATTTTAAAAATAGAACTAAATTTGGTTAGGCAGTAGGCTGTAAAAATTATCACGTAATTAAGAAAAAAAGTGAAAAACGCCGCTCAAGAAGTTTTCTCTTCAAAAATGCTGTGGTCATGTGAGTGTATAAACTGCTAGTGTCAATAAAAAAAAGACCCTCCATCTTACGATCTATAAGGCCATTCTTAAAACCTGAATCAGTAATCAAATGATGTGCCGAGCCGATTTTTTCCTTTTGTTTTTAAGTTACCAGCTTAGTTCACTAGACATTACATTTTTTTTTCTCAGTTCGAAAAAGATAATTGAATGATTTTTGGGGAGTATTTTGGCAAGATATTGTTGTGACAAATGTAAATATATGGTGCCAATTAACATAAGTCAGCAATAAAATTCAGGACGAAAAAGTTAGGAATACGTTTGTATGAAAAAGGGCTACTGGGAATATCGATCACTTCATCATCGTCATCATATCAGCTGAAAGACGTCCACTGCTGGACAAAGTCCTCCCCCAAAGATCTCCACAATTGCCGGTCTTGCGCTATTCCCATCCAGCTGTTGATCGGACGATCGACACCAACATCGATCACTTACTTATCTTAAATCGATAGGTCTGAAGGTAATTAGAAAACCGTTGCAGCTTTAGGTGGCTTGTTGGTCTAGTGGTTACCGACCTTGACCGCTAGACCAAAGGGTTGACCTATATTCGTTACCGTCATCCACTCATTATGTTCTAATTTGAAATGCCAGCGACAAAAATTAAAAGAGATTCTCAAATCATACAAACAAAATCTATTGGAGTTAACAACAACCCTAATATCCTTACCAAATATCTTTGTCACCGCGTAAAATCTGATAATTCATGTTATAGTTTTTATAGATATAAAACCTTTCGACTGCACGTGTCGCCTCGCCACGTCCCTTTCCGTTTCTTCAAAAAATCGTAAATCGTATAAAAAAAACTACTTTTCCCAAGCTAGGCATAGCCTAGCATATTTTAATATATTTATTTATTATGGATAATTAAAACTCGAAACAGAACCAATAATCAAACCTACTGCATAATAGGGTTAAATCATTTGTAGATAATATAGAAAACATAAAGTTGATTCTATATTTCTGCCGACAGATTTATTTTTCTTTCTTAGGTGACTCATGCAGATCGTTCCTCACGTACTGCTCGTGAAGGTCTAAACCGATCTTCAAATTTGACACAGTGGTAGTAACCATATTTCAGAGTGCATAGGTATATCAGAATTCATAAAAATCAAACACGCCGTGGAGAAATAAGCACCTAAAAACATAAGCGTCTCATTGAAATCAATTTAAAAGTATAGACATCTGCGTCTCATTGAAATCAATGTAAAAGTATAGACATCTGATTGTGTAGTTAGCTCAATATTGGAAAGCAGCACAATGACTTGCAGACGTAGTCAAATATCTCGTAAGTTTCCTTACCTAGAGACCGTAACGATTGTGTGGAATTCCTGTTCTATTAGCCATAAGGAAAGACCTGACACTCAAGAAAAAAATTATAGCTTCCAGGACAAAGGATGAAAACCAGAATGCCAGCTTTGTTCCCCGAAGCATATACATAATCATAATAATTAAATGTCGCAATGAGGAGCCGCGTTATCAGCTCGACAGGGAATGATGCTACTGACCATGTCTCATCATTCTTTCCACCCTGACAGTATCACGAGTACATCTCTATGTTCAATATACATTACCTGTTGATAGAGCAATGCTTTTATTTAGTAGGAACATTGTTTTTAATGTATGATGTTGGAGTTAATGTTGTTGTTTTTGTAGTAGTGTGGTGGTAATGCAAAGTGTCAGACTAAGAACCAGTTAGGCAAATTATCTGCGAAGAATCAGTGACTCCACCTGCCTACCAGGTCTTGGTTTATTTATATGTGTTGGTGTAGCAAAGTGTGCGTGATGAGACGCAATGTATTGTTGTAATTCTTGCATGTTGGCTGCGTCTTATTTTTTTTATGTATTGTGAAGTTTGGAATGTATTAGAGAGGTTGCGATTTATGGTCGGGAGCCATGCTTTTTGCATGACAGGTATGATAAAACTTGCGGGTTAATGTTTCTTTATGCTTTTTATTATTAATTCTTTAGTTTTAGATTGTTTTATTATTAAATATTAGAGAATTTATTTAGCGAACTATACATTTGTCGAGTGTTAACACTTCTAGACGTTCCCAAGAAGTATCCAAAACCAAGCAGCATGTATGAAGAATATAACGATAGTCAACGAATTATAAGAATTGTGCAAAGATCGTGAAAAAATGGAAATCCGTTGTCTCTGCCTACCCCTCTGGGATGCAGGCGTGCGTCTATGTAAGTACATATCTATAATAATAATAATATCTAGGGATAATGTCACACAGATCATCCTAGTCCCAAACTAAGCAAAGCTTGTACTATAGGTACCAGGCGACGATATACATACTTATATAGATAGATAAATACTTAAATACATAGAATACATCCATGACTCTGAAACAAATATTCGTGCTCATCACACAAATATTTGCACTTACCGGGATTCGAACCCAGGACCACCAGCTTCGTAAGCAGGAGAACTACCAACTAGGCTACGGTGACCGTCAACACTACATCTATGTTAACACTTTTTAACTTTTGCCTACCATAATTATCTTAAGCTGTGTGGCTTCTACTGAATCACCACCCCATTTCATCCCATGGGGTGTGGCGTAGAAGTCAACCCGAGGGAATAACTACAAGAGAACGGGCAGCAGCGTCTCTCTGTGCACTCTGATCATCATACTTCGATCGCCAACCTGACTGACAAGCGTGGCGATCCAATCAATCATTTATTTGGCTGAATATGGTAAATACAAAATACAGATCTTAATAAATAAAATTATGGGAACAACATATTCTGCCAATCTTTGGCGTACAAAATTAAATTTAATAATAATTACAGTAATTTAAATAATAAACAATAATAATAATGTGAAGCCCTGGTGTGATACAGTATTCAATGATATGCTGTACTTATATTATTCTAGCGTGTCACTTAGAAATCTGCAGTTGAGTAATAGCACTTTTGAATTAAGAGGCTCTTTATTCTTTTTTTAAATATAGTTATATTTAAGTTTTTGTGCGAGTCTGGAAACTTATTATAAATTTTTGGACCTAGACAAAAGATGCTTTTCCACATAAGAGTTGTATTAGCTCACCCATACACAGGTTACCTCTGCGCCTATTACGTATAGATACATCAGATAATTTAATGAACAAATGAGGGTTCGATTTTACGAATAACGCTGTTTCTAGAATATATAGAGATGTAAGTGTAAGAATTTTGTATTTAATAAAATATTGTTTGCAACTATCAATTAATTCTATACTAAATCAAAAAATATCCCTACAAATGTTGGACACAACTCCGTTGGAGAGGTCTTTGGAAAGCAGTGGACGTCATGAACGGCTGACATGATACAGGACCACAGGCTCTGTCTGGTTTCTGATCAGATGTCAATGTGTTAGTTGTCCCAAGATAATATCAACATCCTAGCCTAGAACATTATAAGTGTTCAACAAATATAAACATAAAATCGGTCACCGTAGCCTAGCTGGTAGTGCTCATGCCTACGAAGCTGGTGGTCCTGGGTTCGAATCCCGGTAAGTGCAAGTATTCGTGTGATGAGCACGAATATTTGTTTCTAAGTCATGGATGTTTTCTATGTATTTAAGTATCTATCTATCTATATAAGTATGTATATCGTTGCCTGGTACCCATAGTACAAGCTTTGCATAGTTTGGGGCTAGGAAGATCTGTGTGACATTGTCCCTAGATATTATAATATATCATTATTAAAAATTAAATTAAAAGAAAATATGTTCAGTATACTATATTAATAAATATAGTTATATATTAATATTATTATTATGTTTTTCTAATATTTTAACGATGTCCTTATTTTTATTTTATTTGTTTAAATCAAGAATGTGTAACAAAAATTGGTTTTCATGTATAATACCTACATGCGGTTACTTGGTATGTATATTATTTATAAATGTGTAGTTTATAAAATAATTATCAATAATATATATAATAAAGTACATATGTTATTGATAACAATTTTATAATATCTGTTATTTTTTCTTCATATTATATGTATGTATGTATGTAAAATTCTTAACAATAATAATCATAAAAAAAAAACTTAATCCCGAAGAATCTTCCTCAGTGCTTTCATCTAAATTTAAATCAAATAAGTAATTTAAAAGTTAAAATGTATGAGACAATAACAAATAATGGTAAGACCTTTAACACAAAACAAATAATATATTAAGTCGATTGCATATTGGAGATTTTTCAATCAACAACCCAGCTTGACGTCTTATTAAAAGTATAATGATCTTTTATAATAGCTAGAAAAACTAATGTGAGACTAACATTATAATAATGAATATAAATTTGTTATTGTACTGTAATAGGTATTTACTGTGGCTTTCTTTTTTTAGGGTTCCGTACCGTCTGTCTGTTTGTCCGTCTGTCACCAGGCTGTATCTCATGAACCGTGATACTTAGCCAGTTGAAATTTTCACAGATGATGTATTTCTGTTGCCGCTATAACAACAAATATTAAAATCAAATGAAATAAATATTTCCAATACAACAAACGTGAATTTTTTGCTCGTTTTATAGATAATGGTGCGGAACCTATCGTGCGCGAGTCCGACTCGCACTTGGCCGGTTTTTTATAATTGCTTACTTATCGTATGGGCAGTGGTTACCCTAGTGTCAGAGTTAATCACGCCGCCTATTAAGCCTATGGCATGGCTTAACGACTGTTGCTTAGCATCTAAAACCGGTACCGACAGCTTAAGGTGCCCTCCGAAGGCCTAGTTGCTTAAACTCGCCAACCGCTTATGGACCGGTGAGAGCATCTGGCTATGAGCGCCTTTTCTATATTATTTACTAGATGTGCCCCTCGATTTTACTCGCATTAAACTTTATAAATTTTGGCCTATATATCATTCAATGTTATTATAATATGACTGAATACCTAAATTACATTATTATGTAAGAAAATGTATTATGAATTTTGACATGTTTAATAATATTATTGTAATTCGTATTTAAATGACATAATAGGTCTTTACCTATGAAATTGCCGTTTTGTATGAAAAAATTTAAACGAATTTTTTTCATGAATTTTTTTATTTGTATTAATCGAAGTAATCACCCATGCAATCAATGCATCTTTGCCATCGCAGTGGCAGTTTATTGATGCCCTTCTTAAAGAAATCAGCTGGACGGGAGGCAACAAATTCTTCAAAGGCATTTTGTACTGCCTCTCGGGTATTGAATTTTTTTCCCGCCAAGAAGTTATCCAAATTCTGGAAAAAGTAGTAGTCTGTAGGCGCAAGGTCTGGTGAGTAGGGCGGATGACGGAGAGCTTCCAACCCCAGTTCTTGCAACTTGGAGACCGTCTGCTGTGCAGTATGAGGTCGCGCGTTGTCGTGCAGGAGCAGCGGAGACGAGCGATTGACCAATGCTGGTTGGAGATGCGCCAGCTTCTCCATCATTGTGCTCAGTTCTTCACAGTACACATCTGCAGTAATGCTCACCCCGTTTGGTAAGAAGCTGTGATGAATCACACCGGCGCTAGACCACCAAACAGTGACCATCACTTTTCTAGGGGTAAGTTTTCGTTTAGGGCATTGTTTAGGTGCTGAACCAGGATCCAACCAACTTGCTGAGCGCTTGCGGTTATCAAACAGAATCCATTTTTCATCGCAGGTAACAATGCGGTTCAAAATTCCTTCATTTGTGTGTCTGTTGAGCAGTGCAAGGCACGTCTCGACGCGTACTTCGCGCTGGCGATCATTGAGTTCGTGGGGCACCCATTTGTCAAGGTTTTTTACCTTGCCAATTTGACGCAAATGGACCAATATTGTTTTGACGCTAACGTCGAAAGCTGCTGCTAATTCAGCCGTAGATTGTGTATCATCAGCTTCCACAACCGCCTTTAATTCGTCATTGTCGACCAAAGTCTTCGGACGACCGCGAGGTTCATTTTTCAGGTCGAAATTTCCAGAACGGAAGCGAGCAAACCAATAACAGGTGGTGCGTTGGTTTGTAGTGTTAGCTCCGTAAACGTCGTTGATGTTGCGTGCCGCTTGTGCCGCGTTGCTGCCACGACGGTACTCATATTCCATAATTACTCGAATTTTTAACGTATCCATGATGACGAAAAAGATTGAAATGCGATGAAAATGTAACACTAATCAATAAAGAAATGACTACTTTTGGAAAAAAGAATCCATGTTTTTAAAATAAAATTAATTTGAAATTAGAATTCTTAGCCAAACAAAAATTATTTTGATTTGAAATGGCCAGTACTGCAGAACGGCAATTTCATAGGTAAAGACCTAATATTACTTCCAATCCAATGTTGTATGCCAGTACGGCGGGTCATAGTTGGACTAAACTTGTAACATAACATCCGTATGTAACCTATGTGCCACAATAAAGTTCATTTCATTTCAGATATACAAGCTATATTACTACAAAGTTTTACCAATATCCGCTCCAAAGTTATTGCGTGAATGAGTAACAAACATCCATCACATCAATACTCACAAACTTTCGCATTTATATTAGTAGGATAATAAAGTTAATAATTGCTGTTCCAAGTACGGGCGTTTAACACCAGGGCCTCTACCGGCTAAGATGCCGAACATCGATTTATTAAATGACGTTCAAATAAATAGAGGTTAGAAATGACTTAGTCAATCGTTAAATCGACTTCCATGAGAACATGTGACGTCATAAATGGTCCGAAATCGATAGTCAACGTTGAAGCCGATTTAATGATTGATTAAGTAATTTTTAACCTGTATTTATTTGAACGCCATTTAAGAAATCGATGTTCGGCGGCTTAGCCGGTAGAGCCCCTGCACTTACCTTCATTACTCTGGACAGATTTTTTTTGGGCAAGTTTCAATAACACTGTTTGGCGTGACCCAGGACTTTAATTGTCTGTACCACTGGACTAACAAGGCAATGCATATCTCGCTTTTGGCTGTAAAAAAAAAACCGGCCAAGTGCGAGTCGGACTCGCGCACGAAGGGTTCAGTACCATTATCTATAAAAACGAGCAAAAAATTCACATTTGTTGTAGGGGGCTCCCATACCCTTAAATATCTATTTTATTTTATTTTTTAGTATTTGTTGTTATAGTGGCAACAGAAATACATCATCTGTGAAAATTTCAACTGGCTAACTATCACGGTTCATGAGATACAGCCTGGTGACAGACCGACAGACTGCGAAGTCTTAGTTATAGGGTCCTGTTTTACCCTTCGGGTACGGAACCCTAAAAAGACTCTTATTACACACACTAAATATTACTGGATTTACACACAGGATGTTTCACCACCTTCCGTTCATCACGACTCAATTGCACATTAATTACTCATTTCAATTGCTAATTGATTGATTCGTACATTTACAACACATACGGTGCCATCCATAAACTATGTCAACACATGTTTACAAGACGAGCGCCGCTTAAGGAATGTTTTCCATGCGCCCTACAGTTGGTCATGACTAGTGATGAATATAAACATAAATTTAGCAAAATATAATTATACTTATTGCTGGTGTATTTTACTTATTTCGCTAATAAAGCTTGTGTGAAAAAAACAGGTGCGCTACCGGCTAAGTCGCCGAACATCGGGATAGTGATCGGCGTTCAAATAAATAAAGGTTAAAATGACTTAACAATCGTTAAATCGGCTTCGACGTTGAAAATCGATTCCGGACCATTTATGACGTCACATGTGCTCTGAATCAGAATCAGAATTATTTATTTGCTAGAACATGGTAATATTGGTGTTACATAATTATGCTCTACATATTCTGTCATCAATATATGACGTGCCAATTTTAATACATACTTAATAATAAAATAATATTTGTTAATTGGAATTAAATTAAATTGTTATTAATACTATGTCAACTTATCTTCTAGGTAATCTTTTAATTTGTAATAATTTTTAATACATACATGTCAGTCAATTGTTTTTTAAATTTTGGAAATGGCAATTCTTTTAAACATTTAGGCAGATGATTGTATATTATTATGGACATGCAGTAGACATTTCTTTTAAAAAGCTCCAACCGTATTTGCGGTAAGCGCAATCTCTCTCTGTGTCTTGTACGACTACCTTCCATATCACCCATGGTCTCAAATAATTCTGAGTGCTTTTTCACAAAGAGGCATATTTCCAAAATATATATACAGGGTAATGTTAATATTTTAAGGTCTTGAAAGAGTGGCTTACAACTTTCAAGAAAATCTGCTCCTGTTATTGCTCGGATGCATTTTTTTTGGGCTTTAAACACCTGGTCAACGTCGACTGAGTTGCCCCATATAATAATTCCATATCGCAGTATGGACGATACATAAGCGTGGTAAGTCATCACGGCACTTTCTCGGTTAACAGTTTGTCGAATTCTTTTTAAAACATATATATATAACGATCTATTTTGTTTACTATTTTCTCGACATGTGGTTTCCAGCTACAATATTTATCAACTGTAATACCCAAAAATACACATTCAGATACATTAGCTATGTTTGTATTTGTAAAGTTTATGTCAAGGTTAGTACTGTTAGATTGGTACGTTTGAAATTGAATGATGTTAGTTTTTGTTACATTAATTTTGAGGTTATGTTTGGTCAACCAGTCAGAAGCATCTTGAAACGATGAATAAATTTCTTTTTCTAATGTATTCTTGTTGTCACTTTTAATTATCAATGTTGTATCGTCGGCAAAAAGGATACAGTCATTATTAATTGCATCAGGGAGGTCGTTAATATATAGTAAAAAAAGTAAAGGTGCTAATATACTCCCTTGTGGTGTTCCGTATTTGTTGTGTTTGTAGTGAGATTTAAATGTTTTTAACTCTTTTTGACATAATTTAATAATTTCGACGCATTGCAAGCGGTTTTCAAGGAAACTTTCGATCCAGGTATTAGCATTCCCGCGTATTCCGTAGTCATAAAGTTTAGATAAAAGTGTTTTATGAAAAACAAAATCGAATGCTTTTGTCATATCTAGGAAAATGCATCCTTCCGTCAATTTATGGTTAAGGCTTTCAGTTATATGTTTAACTAACGAGAAGCATGCTAATGAGGTAGAACTATCCTTTCTAAACCCGTATTGTTCCTGTTTGAATATTTTGCAAGACATTAAAAATGATTCTATCTTATTGTACATAATTTTTTCTAATACTTTCGATAGTATGGGCGTAAGAGTTATGGGGCGGTAGTTCCCCATTTCTGTTTTTAGCCCTTTTTTATACAATGGCTTTATGACAGACATTTTTAGACGTTCTGGAAAAACTCCTTCTGTAAGTGATAGATTTATGATATAACTAAGAGGAGCTCCCAGGTCACTTGCGCATTTTTTCAGTATTGTGGTGTTTAGGTCATCGTAACCGGTAGAGTGCGTGTTTTTTAGGTTTAAAATTGTTTTAAAGACGTCTGTTTTATCTACAGGTGTAAGAAATATGCTTTTTGGATTGTAGTGGATTTTAGTTTTAGAATATTGATTATTTTTATTGTCAGTCGAGTTAGTTAGTGATATGTAATAGTCATTAAATAGGTTACATATTTGGATTGGATTATCATATGTTTTACTATCTATTTTTATGTATTCGATGTCATTTTTATTATTTGTATTATTCACATTGTCATTAATTATTTTCCAGGCTGCTTTACACTTATTTCTTGAATTTTGAAGGTGTCGTTGGCAATTTATTATTTGCGCTTTGTAAATACACTTTTTAAGGATACGGGTATAGTTTTCATAAATAATTCTGTTATATTTTTTGTTATCCTTGCATAAGCGATATTTCAAATACAGTATTCGTTTTTTCACGCAACTACGTTTAATGCTTTTTGTTAGATACCTATTTTTTACTGACTTGTTTATATTTTTAACTCTTTTTAAGGGAAAACACAGATTATAAAAGAGTAAAACGGTGTCATGGAAACAGTTAAATGCTTCATTTGTTGTCTGTTGACTGTATACCTCAGAGAAAGACAGGGCAGCCATACATTTCTCAAATTTTTTAACGTTTTCCTGACGACGTTTTTCTGTGACGGCACATGTGTTATTGATTAAGTTATTTTTAACCTTTATTTATTTGAACGCCGATCACTATCCCGATGTACGGTGACTTAGCCAATAGCCTTCCAGGGCATACATGGAACTGTAAAATTATTAATACTCACACCAATTATACGCACCGGGCGGATATTTGGTCAACAGGGTAGGTTTTAGCTCGTCGCTTAATTTCCCTCAGTATTTCGCGCCTAAACTAATTTGACACAACCAAAGATGTCAGCAGACAATATCCCTGAACCTACGAAATACCAACTAAACAATTTTTAATATCGTTGCGTCTCTTTCTCTTATGAAAAGAATAGGGCATCTTTACTAAAGATGCCCTATTGTTTAGTAAATATGATATGCTTTTTATAAGAACTTAGTATGTTAGAAATTATTAAAACTAGATTAATGGGTATTTCATAGCAGCTGAGGTATTGTCAATTGTCATGATAACAATTTTAGTTTTCTATAGTATAATTTCAACTGACAACACGTATGCAAGAAAGGCCGCTGAAAGAACTCGTTCCTTACGACGACGGTCAATTAGTCATGACTAGAGATGAAAATAAATATAACAAAAAAAAACAATATTTAGTGTCAGTTGGCATAACAATATTTAGTTTTCAATATGATTGTTCTTTTTATTTCATATTAGAAATCTATAAAGACGTCAGGTGTGTATTCTTTCTGCAGCCCGATGTAAGGTAAAGGAAGAGAATTTAGAATTATAATGGATTTTACCCTCCACTATACTAACATAAATGCAATTTAATTTCTAACACTAACCGTAAATAATAAAAAACCAATTTAAAAAGCCTAGACCAGAAGTGATTATCGACAGAGTTTATCTAATACAAAATAACCGGCCAAGTGCGAGTCGGACTCGCACATGAAGGGTTCCGTAGCAGCAAGTATTATAGCTGATTAAATGAAAGGTAAATTGCGGTTTACGGTTTATGACGTATTAAAAAAAACTACTTACTAGATCTCGTTCAAACCAATTTTCGTTGTTAGTTTACATGGTAATGTACATCATATATTATTTTTAGTTTTATCATTCTCTTATTTTAGAAGTTACAAGGGGGGGGGGGGGGGGGGGGGCTCATTTTTCCACTTTGGAAGTGTCTCTCGCGCAAACTATTCAGTTTAGAAAAAAATGATATTAGGAACCTCAATATCATTTATGAAGACCTATCTATAAATAACCCAAATGTATGGGTACGATGAAAAAAAAATTTTTGAGTTTTAGTTCTATGTATGGGGAACCCCTAAAATTTTTTTTTTTCTATTTTTGTGTAAAAATCTTAATGCGGTTCACAGAATACATCTACTTACCAAGTTTCAACAGTACAGCTCTTAGTTACGGAAAAAATGGCTGTGACATACGGACGGACAGACAGACAGACAGACATGACGAATCTATAAGGGTTCCGTTTTTTTCCATTTGGCTACGGAACCCTAAAAAGAACATCATACATAATATTAAATATTTTCCCTTTATAAAAGTGCGGTAAAAAATACTGATTTTTAACCAATTTCAAAAAAAGAATAAGTTTCTCAGTTCGACTGTATTTTTTTTAATTTTAACCTCAAAACTCTTGACTTTTTTATTTCAAAGATGGTGCTTACTGCTTCCCTAGTGGACCCATTTCAATTTGGTCCAGCTCTGACCATGTCAAAACCAAAGAAGTCTTAAATTTGCATTTGAATTTGTTTTGGAACAATAAGCCCTTTTTAAGTAGTTTTTTTTGCTTACGCTACTCTTTATCTGACATCATCATAGGCATCGTAACTCCTATCGTATGAACGCATCACGTTTAACTACCGGCTGATTAGTTTTACTAGTTATGGTTACCAAGCGTACAATTAGATATAACAAATAAATATTTTATCCAATTCCGTTTCCTTTAATACTTAGAACGGACGGTATGTCGAACTGTTTTTTTTTTACTCGGGACTAGTCCCTCCCTCTTACCCACTACTGCAACTCCTGTAAGCCAGGATCAACAGTGGCACACAATGAAATGACACTGAGTGGTGAGGCTCAGGCATGTCCCGGGGAATAGCTTTAACTGTCTTGGATCGCGCAACGAATTTAATCAGAAAGAAACAAGGAGGAGTTAGAAAATGAATAGTTCCACTTCCCTCCAGAGCAAAGCGGGAGACAGAATAATATGACGAGGCTATAGCCTCATAAAACGTGAGAATTGCAACTAGATAAGCCAGCTACAAAAGCACCCAGGATCAATTTAAGGGTCCTAAGTGAGCTGTTATATTTGATTCCAATAGTAGGTATGGCAAAAGCGCTTACGCGCACGGAAGTTGTTCCTTGTTGCTACAAGATCCGTATAATAATCTACTCCAGTTATTGGTTGCATGGCGAATTGTTGCAACTGGAAATCTGTTAAGCACTTACTAATCCCCAGCATGGTTGACGTAAGACTGTCCCTTAGAAAGATAAATATCTATCTACACCTGTATCCCGCTTTCATTACATTTGTAGCTAAACATGAATCGAAGATGGTGAAATGCGTATAAAACCTACAATATTAACAGTAAAAATAACTTGAATCTGAAGTGAATAAAACATAGATTTCAAAAAGTATAGATTAGTTCTCATTTTTATTAGGCAAGAAGTGGCAAAAAGTTACATAACGGGGTGAATGGAAATCTAAGGGCGAATAAAATTTTGTCCCTGTCTCCCTTGACCCCGTTTTGTACCATTAAATATGTAGTATTCGTTTGAGAAAAACAAAACCCTTCAACAATAATAATATCTGGGATATATCACACGCCATCTACCCCAAACTAAGCATTACTAAGCTTGTACTATGGATACTGTTCAACGGTTAGAAATACTTATTTACTTTATTTTTTGTAAATAGACTTAGACAAATAGGTATGTTAAGTCTATTTACAAAAATTTCTTTAGTCTTCATAATTATTATTTATATTTATTTATAGTATATTAAAAAGTAGGGAACTATTTATATTTATATATAGGTATATTTTTATGTTATATATCTATATATTGTGTATATATATATATATATATATATATATATATATATATATATAATATTTGTACCTAGGTAGGTACATATATATGTAAATTTATATAAGTAGATGCACTGCCAACTACCACTTTATCTCCCTGCATTGCTTTGGTTCATCCAACGGTTGTCTGGAAGAGATTGCTGTATTAGCGATAAGACCGCCGTTTGTACCTTATTATATAAGTTAACTGATATTATAATGTTATGCTTCAATTTGGTGCAATAAAGTGTTATCTATCTATCTATCATGTTCATGAACATGAATATTAAGCTTGCGCAAGTGGTCGTCCAATTGTAGCCCATTTTGCAAAAAGTAATTAATATATTTGCATCTGGCAAATAGCCTACATAGGTAGAGACGCAGCTATCCCAATTTGGCAAATTTCTTTTATAGATTTTTAACTATATCACATAAGCTTAAAGTTCGCCATCAATTGGAGAAATTTGACAGATGGGGCACCTTGATGTGCCGTCTGTACCTCCTACTTAAGTCGAACAAACAAAGCATAACTACATAAAATTCAAAAGTACAACTATATATGTAAAATATGTTTTTTATCATTATATTAATGAGGCTCAACTGAATGGAATAACCTGGACAGTATAACTAAGGAATGTGCCTTGCCTTTTAGACGATGATATTATCATGTGCAATTAAAAAACGTTGGTCACCAATGGATAGTTAACTATTCCTAATTATAAGTTTAAATTATTTATATTCGTGACAATTTCGGTAAACAAAGTTTGAGTATTTATGGGTCAAACAAATAGTTATCCCGGGCGGGAATCGAATCCTGTCTTAACCGCTGTTTTCAATTTTAGTTTTTGTTTTGTCAGTTCTATAAATACAATTGCCTATGGATTAAAACAAGGCGACGTTAAGGCTCAACCGCATTTGAAATGATAATAAAACGGACAAATGAAATCGCACACTTAAGCGTATCTTTGTGATGCTGTGGACAAAGTGGTGGATTAAGGCAAGAACAGGATTGAGGCCCGGGAATTAATTTATAAGCCTTTGGGAATGAACAGTGTTACTAATACGATTTTTGTATGCAAATGGCATTGGTGTGTCATATGTTGTATTTTTAACAAAGCAATAAAGATCAACTTTTATGATAACACATTATTAGCACTTTTACGGGACTCTTACGAGGCCTCGTAAATATCCTGGAGAGATTCCAGACCAAAGCTCTGAGAACAATGTTTGGCATTCCTCATCGTATAAGTAATAGATACATATACCATGACCTCGGCCTTAAAACAGTTCGGCAGGAAATAGCTCAAAACAGCCTGAAATACCAGGAGAAACTGACCGTCCATGTAAAGAAACTGGCACACGCTCTGAGTGGAGAAGGCGCTCTTCAGCATACCCGGCTAAAAAGAATTGACGTATCGAGCCTACATAAAAGATTTACCACCTGACATCAAGAGAGTCGTGTGAAATGAGTTTTCATATAAGTATGGCTTCCAAGGAAAACATAAACTGAGAGATCAACCAAAAACGTGGCTTATTGTTGAAAAACAGATTTGCGATAAAGCAGCAAGATCAAAAAAATCAAAAAGAAAAATTAGCACTTTTAAGTATCATAACGTGTTCATCTAAGTTTTAACCATAATTGGAAGGACCTAGTTCTTGTGGCACAGAGAACCCTAGTGCGAGTTTACGTACGACCAAACAGTTTTCGAGGCTGTTACTCTGTCCGATTGTGAATCGATTCGTATAGTCTTTGTTTATAATTGTTAGCCTAGTGTAGTGCGGGTGATTTGACTTCTTTTGTTCGTTTTCTTTGTTTGAATTAAAATTATTTGTCTGTTAAATATTTTTGTGATTATTGTTGTCGTAAGTTGTATTAAAATGTGTTTTAAAAAAGCTACTCCTGGTCTTATTCCTTAGAATAGTTAATTTGTAACACTACAATTATTATTCATCTTCTGACTATTTACAAGCGCTTTTTTTCAAGCGGTTCCGTAGACAAATGGCAAAAAACGGAACCCTTATAGATTCGTCATGTCTGTCTGTCTATCTGCCCGTCAATATGTCACAGCCACTTTTTTCCAAAACTGTAAGAACTATACTGTTGAAACTTAATAAGTAGATGTATTCCGTGAACTGCATTAAGATATTTACACAAAAATAGAAAAAAACAATACATTTTGGGGGTTCCCCATACTTGAACTGATCAAATTTTTATTTTTCATCAAAAAAAAAATATTTTAATTCTATGTGAATAAAAACCGTTTGCATTTTATTAAAAACCGATTCCTTCTACGCTCTGAGTTAAGTAGGTACTCTGTCGCTATTTTACGACATAATAAAAAGAGATGAATGAGATTTAAATTAATTTACTCAACACAAAATGCGATCCCTTTTAGACGACCTATTGATTGAAGGCATATGCCACGCTAGACATATGCCTCTTTCAAAGATATCCACAATTGTCGGCTATTATCTAGGTCAGTGTTTTTTAACCTGTGGCTCGTGACCCTCCGGGGGGTCGCGAAGCCTCTATAGGGGGGTCGCGAAAGTTCAATAGGGAAGTTACAAAAAGTTGGGAAAGCTAGTCATAGGGTCACAAATGAATTTTGAGTATTATGATTAGGCCTGCTGCAAATACATTACATGCGCAAAGTTCTAAAACTCTGGCTTGTACTTTGTCTCTTGACAACCACCTAACCTCTGAATGATTGAAGTAAATTTCGGTGGAGTGCTTTCTATTCAAATTCTTCGCAAAAAATTAATATTGTATTTATTCGAACCCTATGAAAATGAATAAAAATGTCGGATTCAATGTGTCACAAAATAAAAGAAATATGGAAAAAGAGGTTAAAAAACGGGTAGGGGGGTTGCGTGATGAAAAAGGTTGAAAAACACTGATCTAGGTTATGGCATAATCGCCACACTTGGCAAATGGGTGGGCGATAGCAAAATGATGGTCATAGCACTCAGGAACGCTGCTGCCCGTTCTCTGGTATATATACCTTCGGCCCACTTCTATGCCCCCGACAGGATTAGATGGGGGGGGGGGGGGGGGCGGGTATTCTTGGCCGTCAGCCACACACTAAAGATTGAACCATAGCATATCAGGGGCTCTACCGGCTAAGTCGCCGAGCATCGATTTCTTAAATGGCGTTCAAATAAATAAAGGTTAATAATGATCTAATCAATCGTTAAATCGGCTTCAACGTTGACAATCGATTCCAGACCATTTTTGACGACACATGTGCTCATGGCAGCCGATTTAACGACTAATTAAGTCATTTTTAGGGTTCCGTAGCCAAATGGCAAAAAACGGAACCCTTATGGATTCGTCATGTCTGTCTGTCCGTCCGTATGTCACAGCCACTTTTTTCCGAAACTATAAGAGCTGTACTGCTGAAACTTGGTAAGTAGATGTATTCTGTGAACCGCATTAAGATTTTCACACAAAAATAGAAAAATAATAATAATTTTGGGGGGACGCCATACATAGAACTGAAACTCAAAAAAATTTTTTTCGTCGTACCCTAAATGAGGGGTGTCTATGGATAGGTCTTCAAAAATTATATTGAGGTTCCTAATATCATTTTTTCTAAACTGTATAGTTTGCGCGAGAGACACTTCCAAATTGGAAAAATGAGTGTCCCCCCCCCCCTGTAACTTCTAAAATAAGAGAATAATTAAACTAAAAAAAATATATGATGTACATGACCATGGAAACTAACAACGAAAATTGGTTTGAACGAGGTCTAGTAAGTAGTTTTTTTTTTAATACGTCATAAATCGCAATTTGTTTTCATTTAATCAACTGAAATACTTGCTGCTACGGAACCCTTCATGTGCGAGTCCGACTCGCACTTGGCCGGTTTTTTTAACCTTTATTTTGTTTGAACGCCATTTAAGAAATCGAAATTCGGTGACTTAGCCGGTAGAGCCCCAGGTTGATGGTGAGTAATTTTTGAAAATTCTAACCTTAAATGACTGATGTATTTAATTGCTTTTTATTGTATTTAAGGATGCTTTGTACAATAAATGCCACCTCCGTAAGATAAAGTATTACAATTCAGACTTAGGCTCGGACTCATTGAATATACATACCTACATGATACGTAACATTACAAAATTTTTGGTTTTTGGTTCGACAAAAAAAATACAAGTTTCCAATTTTCCAAGAAAAGTTTTTGTTTAAAGGGCATGATTATTTGTTGTATTGTGTTATATGCCTGGGTGTATTTTATTTATAATATATACGTATTTAGAAATATATAATTATGTTTATCAGTACCCTGGTCGCTACAGTACAATGCCTAGTTTCGGATCAGATTTCATTTTCAATTTATTTATTGCTTTCATGGGTTTTACATAGGTATTTTAGATAATAATACAGAACAAACATAAACCCTATAAGGGCACTGCAACAATATATTAATTATTAAGGAATATCAACATTACATACACAGAGATATTTATGACAGTAAGTTATTTAAATATACATTCCTTGTGTTGTAACTATTACAGATATCCACACTATTTAGATAGTAAGTTTTACAAACAAGTTTATAAATATGTAGAAGAAATATAATAAAAAAACTGACTTTAATTTTAAAACATTACTGGACACATAATTTCTTAAAATTTAGTTTAAAGTAAAGTCAGAGTTACAATAGTATCATTTCAATGTGGGTAGGTATATTGTTACAGAGCAAGTAAGTAGTAGACATGGACATCGAAACAATTGAATATAAATCTTTGTGTTATGTGCGATAATAAACCAGTTACAATGGGGATAAAATATTAATCAGGATAAAAATGGGGTCGGCAATATATACATGTTGATTAACTAATATAATTCGAACCAGCATTATACACACCCCATAAACCTTAACGAAACATAATAATATAACCTGAGCTATTGCTTAGGTACTCAACACAGAAATAATAGAACCAAGAATATAACCAATTAATTACTCCATACGAACTCTAGCTCCGAGAAATACAAAGCGCCAGCATGTACTAGGGTTTATACCGTATAATATGTTTAAAACCTACTATGAACAGGCCTAGTATCGCAATATTTGCGAATAATCCGCAAACAGGTAATACTATACTTGCACTGGGAACGCGGAGTACGAGATAAAGAAAATATCAAGACTATTATTGCCCGTCGTACGCACGTCGCTCTTCTGTACGATTAGTGTGGATAAGACACAATATTTTCAACTGTATTAATTTACTGACTGTCATAGGCCAGCATGTATAATACTGGCAGCATAGCCAGTTCTCATTGGTCTTTAACGATCGGTAAATTACACCATCTAGGCGTGCGATCAGTATGTAGATGAGGACCCCAAAAATTATTTCATTTCTGGTCTCCGTATCAGCTTGAATAACTAGCGTTACTACGGCCAAATACCAATAAATTAATAAATTGCTAAATATCTTTATCTTTCTTTATCTTTAAAAACGACAACGCCAGCATTAGGGAAATTAATCCTCTGTCGCGGGGTACTTTGCAAACATATAATAGACGGACACAAATTACATCCAGACTCAGAACAAATATTAGGTCTTTACCTATGAAATTGCCGTTCTGCAGTACTGGCCATTTCAAATCAAAATAATTTTTGTTTGGCTAAGAATTCTAATTTCAAATTAATTTTATTTTAAAAACATGGATTCTTTTTTCCAAAAGTAGTCATTTCTTTATTGATTAGTGTTACATTTTCATCGCATTTCAATCTTTTTCGTCATCATGGATACGTTAAAAATTCGAGTAATTATGGAATATGAGTACCGTCGTGGCAGCAACGCGGCACAAGCGGCACGCAACATCAACGACGTTTACGGAGCTAACACTACAAACCAACGCACCACCTGTTATTGGTTTGCTCGCTTCCGTTCTGGAAATTTCGACCTGAAAAATGAACCTCGCGGTCGTCCGAAGACTTTGGTCGACAATGACGAATTAAAGGCGGTTGTGGAAGCTGATGATACACAATCTACGGCTGAATTAGCAGCAGCTTTCGACGTTAGCGTCAAAACAATATTGGTCCATTTGCGTCAAATTGGCAAGGTAAAAAAGCTTGACAAATGGGTGCCCCACGAACTCAATGATCGCCAGCGCGAAGTACGCGTCGAGACGTGCCTTGCACTGCTCAACAGACACACAAATGAAGGAATTTTGAACCGCATTGTTACCTGCGATGAAAAATGGATTCTGTTTGATAACCGCAAGCGCTCAGCAAGTTGGTTGGATCCTGGTTCAGCACCTAAACAATGCCCTAAACGAAAACTTACCCCTAGAAAAGTGATGGTCACTGTTTGGTGGTCTAGCGCCGGTGTGATTCATCACAGCTTCTTACCAAACGGGGTGAGCATTACTGCAGATGTGTACTGTGAAGAACTGAGCACAATGATGGAGAAGCTGGCGCATCTCCAACCAGCATTGGTCAATCGCTCGTCTCCGCTGCTCCTGCACGACAACGCGCGACCTCATACTGCACAGCAGACGGTCTCCAAGTTGCAAGAACTGGGGCTGGAAGCTCTCCGTCATCCGCCCTACTCACCAGACCTTGCGCCTACAGACTACTACTTTTTCCAGAATTTGGATAACTTCTTGGCGGGAAAAAAATTCAATACCCGAGAGGCAGTACAAAATGCCTTTGAAGAATTTGTTGCCTCCCGTCCAGCTGATTTCTTTAAGAAGGGCATCAATAAACTGCCACTGCGATGGCAAAGATGCATTGATTGCATGGGTGATTACTTCGATTAATACAAATAAAAAAATTCATGAAAAAAATTCGTTTAAATTTTTTCATACAAAACGGCAATTTCATAGGTAAAGACCTATTATTTATGGGTCACACAAATAGTTGTCCGGCGCGGGACGCGAACCCGCGACACGATGCGGCGGGTTGACTGTCTTAGCCGCTGCGCCACACGTGCAGTCAAAATAAGTACGTTTGGTACTCCTTCATGCTGAAACGGCTTTGGAATGGGGCAATACTAGACTCAGGATATAAATAGGCTATAATTAATAATTTACCGTGAAAAAAGCAAGGTGCAAACACTACTGTATATCATATTCTAAAGCCCTTATTAGAATAATTTGCTAAAACAACAGATCAAAAAGATTTGAAGATGTCATCAAAGTGAAGAAAACTTCCCACGTTCACAATAAATAATAAATCTGATCTGATCTGGTAAGAGAGAGGACAAGTAACTAGCTAAACTGGCGAAGGACGCCAGTCCCACGCATATGGCTAGACTCCATTGAGACTGGCCATGACTGAAATTAGATAGGTAGGACATTATTATGTATTGATTTTCCTGTTGATCTAGTGTTCAGTGACCCAGCCTGGGAAGCCAGAAGTCGAGGGTTTTAAATCTTACCCGGTACTAATCTTTGTATGATGAACACGATTATTTTTTATGTGCTTGGGTGTACCTATCAACAATATTTATGTATTTAGAAATTTATAAGTATGATATTAGTTGTCTAGTTGCCATAGTGAAGGCTGTTCCTAATTTGAAATCAGATTGCAGTGTCACAAGATATTTATTATTATTATTATATTTTATTCAAACTTTTCCTTATTTAATACATTTAAGAAAATAAAAAACAAGATCTGCATCTGGCTGCAGGGTCCATACTGCCAGCGGTTACGGCTCTAGAGACAGGAACCTCCTGACAATACAGGCGTGTCCAAAACCACCTCTTATAAGCTCTTTAGGTGTTTTTCGAGGTTCTTATTACTATGTAAAGAAAGAGAATTTCTTTAATATTTTTAGCACCTTAGGTTAATGGGCATAGCATAGATAAAGAAAAGAAAATAATGTCAAATGTAATTTTACTGTCAGCTGAAATATTTTGTACAAATAGAAAAGAAAGCATTTTACATAATAAACTTTAAATGTCGTTTCTTTATGAACAAAGCAACACATAGTTTTATTTATAATGCAATTCCCATAAATATACAAATATACAGGCTGGCCGAGGAGTTAACGTTCAAACTCAAAATTTAGATACTTTATGATGAGGAGTATCCGAATACACATATTATTATGTTCTACGAATTTGCGTAGTTTTCGAGATAGAACTTTTTTAATGATGTTTTTCGTAAATTTCTCCTAACATCAGTTTTTGGTGTTTTTCTCGTTCTGTTGTACATTTCTGGTTCAGTTTTTTTGTAGTTCATTGCAGAACTGACTTTATTCGAAAGTTCAAAATTAGGGTTTGAGCTCAGGACTCATAAATTTTCAGTTTCAAAAAAACAAAATCGTAGAACATACATGGGGGCGATTTGGATACTCCTCATCATAACGTCAACGTCAACTCCTCGGCCACCCTGTATGTCTTCTAATTATTATGATACAAAAAATAATCTTAGCCTTATCCACATATTTCCAACTCGTCATTCAAGTATATCTTTTGTAGTTTCGCATGGAGTGCTGTCATACGGCGGGGCTCTGCGAATTAACACCGGAGTTAAGTTGCATTATGTGCTTCGCCTTTGCAACGCCGCAACCCGCTATGTTACGTATTCAAGTACAACAGAAGTTTAAATTAGAACTTAACTCTAAATTACTGACATAAATATATGTAGACGGACACTTACAGCAAAACACTGGTGCTTGCCTATAAGAGGTAACTATACTGGAATTTGTTCTGTGTATTATGTATTAGTGTACGTTACAGTTGGTAAGCCAAAAGTAGTAAAAACAAAATCGCCTTTGTTGACTGGACTCAGTATACTGGAATATAGTGATCTTTTTACAGTGTGAGCTTTCTTTATTGCACACAGACATACATATCAATATAACAAATCGTATAACACATGTAAACAAGCGAGCTTAACTCAACTATGAGTACACTTCCAGCAAACCTTTGTCAGAGTTAGAGCTTATATCGGACACCCAGGCCAATAAAGGCGTAAGAGAAATACCCTAACTTTACAGAGCAGCAAGAAAACTGTTTAATCAGGTATATCTCTTTCGTTTCTGACTCTATGATCTTTTGTTAAATATGATTAAATGGTAAAATGTTAAGCAAATGTATTGTTTAAATTTGATTTACGTATTTTATCTCAGTATTTATTGTTTAAAGTTAAAATTTATACGGACTTTATCCTTATTTATTTAAGACCAATCCTCAAATGTAAGGATTTTAACTACAATCACCGTTATTTAAATAATTATTACACAACAACCACTCATGGTAATGTATTTTTCTAAGTTAAATACTATGATGAAATAGACAGGTTAAGTACTGCTTACGGCCTCTTTTGCTTAATTTCGTTTTACATATCGAAGTGAATGACGTATTTACAGCTTTGTTTATAAATAAATAAAAATTAAATATAATGTTAAGTCTGAATGCAGCCTTTCTTCATAGTATAGTATAGTAATATTAATCCATAATTGTAGAAAATTAATGTTAAGCCCGAGATAAAATATATTTTAGTGGTATTAAAATATAGGTTTTTAGAAAATTGCATATTATTATAATATTAGACAAAACAATACACTTGTAATATATAAATTATAACCATGAAAACATGTCCGATAAGTTTGACTCAGGGTGGTAACTTTATACAAATTCTTGAAAAATTCTCAAAATCTGGTAATAATGTCCAGAGCCGTCAAATAATTATTAGACCAATTATTATACAAAGCAAGCAGCATTAGTACAGTATCAAGAATATCAGTTTTAATTGATATTTATAATTAATTAAAACTTATGTTCTTGACTGATAGTCATAGGTATTTATAGCATGACATCTCATCCATTACAAAAATATTTTAAAACCTAATAAAGTTATTAATATATTTTTTTAAGGATAACTTTTAAAGTCATTACTTTTTAAAGTCATTACTTTACCTAAATTTATCAGACATCTCTAAAATGAATCTATAAAAAAATTCACAACAATTAATAGTAATAAAATTCTTAACAGCCGTTCATTAGAATGTCTATTTCATAATTGATTTACTATTACAAAAGATATCATAAAAATTAAAAAGAAATACTCATCATTATCATCATCCTCATTATTGCGAAGCTTGTCCAGCAGTGGTATATGCATCGTAGATCTAACTAGCCCTCTTATGAAGCACTGTGTACATTAGCGCACCATATATCCCTAAACATAAGGAATTACAGTTGTTATAATGACAACTGATAAATATATTTATATATTTCTAAATACATACATTTTATTGATAAATTACACCTAGACACAGAACAAATAATCGTGTTCGTCACACAAAGATTTATCCTGGGGCTCTACCGGCTATGTCGCCGAATATCGTTTTCGTGAATGTCGTTCAAATAAATAAAGGTTAAAATTACCTAATCAATCGTTAAATGGGCTTCAACGTTGACAATCGATTTCGGACCATTTATGACGTCACATGTTTTCATGAACGCCGATTTAACGATTGATTAAGTCATTTTTAACCTTTATTTATTGGAACGCCATTCACGAAAACGATTTTCGGAGACTTAGCCGGTAGAGCCCCTGGGTGGGCATCGAACCCATGACTTCTGGTTCACTGACCACTATACTAAGAAGCTAGTCAAGTAAAATGTTATAGTATAGTAAATTCTTGTACTTCTGTCTAACATCTGCTGCTCTGTATCACAAGCGGTGTCCATTGTGTTATAACACAACTTGCTAAATGTTAATTACACATGTTCCGTACCACTGATTCCCTCGCTTTTACAAGTCACTCGTTTGTGTCTCTCTCGTTCATTAATTTGTCGGTTTTATTAGATTGTCATTCGGTTAGGATCCATTTTATTAGTTTTTGTTTGAGCGACTTGAGAGTGAGATACTAAAGTACTCGGTAATTAATTGCTTACTAATGAATTAATTTAATTTTACCGGTCTGTTAGTAGTTGGTGAGGTTAAGCAGCTTGGCTCGCGGTCAGTCCATAGATGGGTGACCGCCAAAGTGGTTTAATTTCTGTACGTCTCTATGCTTCGGAGGTCATGGTAAGCTGTCAGAGGCCTACTGGGCGGCTTGAACAATTCTTACACCAGGGTAACCACTACCCATACGATAAGTATGTAATTACCAATGAGCGTCTAGTGGTTAGTGCCGTTACTTCAAAATTGTCGCGTTGGACCAGCGGTAACATGTTCAACCGCAGATATTGAGGTCCTGAGTTCTAATGGCAGGTCAGACAAAATGAATATTCTGACTAAAATAAACGCATAGCTAGCTGGTGTAATTATTTTTTTTAGTTGGTATTTACGAAAGAAAAGTAAAATATGTAGTATATCATCAGTTATCAGATTTCCATAGTACAAGCTCTGCTTAATTTGAGATCAGATGGCCGTGTGTGAATAATGTCCCTGGATATTATTATTATCATTATTTAAGTAAACTGATATATACTATTTGCTGTGTGGTGACGGCATAGTATATCATCACCCCATCTCATCCCGTGGGGGGCGTAGAAAACATCGTAGGATAGGTATACCTCTAGAGAACGGGCAGCAGATTTTTTCTGTGAACTATGACCATCAAACTGCAATCGCCAACCCAGATGCCAAGCGTGGCGATTTTAGCATATCCCCCATTCTTTGGGGAGGCTTTTGTCCAGCTGTGGACGTACTTTGGCTGACATGATGATGATATCTACTTCTATATATATCATTTGTTTATTTATATATAATAAATCTCTTGGGACAACTAACATACTGCCATCTGATGATTATATATTCCTAAATACATACAGAAGAAGAAATTACAGTATAAATCACAAAAAGATTTGTCTGGAATGAGAAACGAACCCACGATCTGTGGCTTAGCATTCAAGTCCACTTACCAACAGGCCAATCAAATAACAACCTTATACTCTCTTGACGTCTTTTGTATAGTCGAATGCCATTTAATTTCCGGTGCGTTTTGCATAACTTAGCTACCATTGCGCAATTGTCGGTGATTCGTATTGTTAGTTGGCTAACAGGTAGGTAGTTAGGCTCTACAAAACGTTTATATAACGTGATTTGTTGTCATAATTTTGCTTCGAGATATGTATAATATTTCCTTGGACAGGTAATTTTAATATTTTCACGTCATCAAATAATAGAGGGTTCACAATGTTCACATATTATGTTACGGATAATCCGCGAGTCTAATCCGACCTGCAACGCTACCAGTAGCCACGGGTAATATCCTACTAAAATATGACGGGCCTATTGGCGTGGTTGGCAAATGCTTGCTTTTCACGCCGGAGGTCGTGGGTTCGATTCCCACCCAGGGCAAATATTTGTGTGCATGAACATGTCTGTTTGTCCTGAGTCTGGGTGTAATTATCTATATAAGTATGTATTTACAAAAGAAAAGTAGTATATGTAGGTAGTATATCAGTTATCTGGTTTCCATAGTACAAGCTCTGCTTAGTTTGGGATCAGATGGCCGTGTGTAAATAATGTCCCAGGATACTCTTTCACGCAAAAACTACTCACGGGATTTTGATGAAACGATCGTAGTAAAATAATTTATTAAGTTATATATAAAGTTTAACGCGGGTAAAACCGCGGGGCACAGCTAGCAATGAGGAACGTCCGTTCACCTCGCGCAATCACACTAAGCTTAAATTAAAGCTCTCGTCGCGCTTTGACCATGTACCTATTTCTGCTGGACGTCGCTCAAAGCGTCACACCTGGGGCTCTACCGGCTAAGGCGCCGAACATCGATTTTTTAAATGGCGTTCAAATAAATAAAGGTAAAAAATTACTCAATCAATCGTTAAATCAGCTTAAACGTTGACAATCTTTACAAATTTTTTAATATTTATGACGTCACGTGTGTGTGCTCATGGAAGCCGATTTAACGATTGATTAAGTCATTTTTAACCTTTATTTAATTGAACGCCATTTAAGAAATCGATGCTCGGCAACTTAGCCGGTAGAGCCCTTGGTAGGGTCGATCACTCGGTGCGTAAAGAAGGGAGTGAGGGAACCTTCACCCCCCGTTCGTCCCTGATCCTACTCCTCCTTACACCGGAGCAGCGAGCAGCATACCCGCCGTTCCCGGGGCACCTCCATCAGGTGGCAAGCACTTTTTCTGGTTGGATTGCCTCAGTTTTCACCCAGTCTTATAAATAATAATAAAAAAAAGCTCCGTGGACACGGCTGAACCAATCGTTTTGAAATTTGACACAGTTGTAGTGACCATACTAAGAGTGCATACAACATGTAACGTAATTAACGCACATCCTGAAAATGGTTTGTTCAGAATCGTTTACTGAATCGATTTATATTATTATCATTTTAAATAAAGGAATTTTTTATTCCAAAATAATTAAAACTACAAATTATTGTCATATTGACCCTGTACAGTCAAAACAAATTGAAATAGACCGTAAATCAAAGTAATAAGACTTTAAAATCGCAATTTCATTTGTACTCATACAAATTCCATAACAATACATAAAGAAAAATACATTTTATTCCAAGAAAATTATTTATTAAATAATAATGCATATACATGTTAAATTAAAAATTCAGTGTATGTATTATGATAACAACATAATATTCTAATTGGGGTGTTTGAGGGTGTGCGTTAATTACGTTACATGTTGTATATTATATCTGAATAAATTAAATTCGGATACGTCACGCATCGCATTGAAATCAATGTAAAAGTATAGACTATGTTTAACTACACTCAACTCAATATTTGGAAGCACCAGAATGCCTTGCAAACCTAACTATATTTTAATCGGCAACGGAAATGTTGTCGGCATGGAATAAAACATGATCTAAAACAACTAAACGAAAATGGTACCTTCTTTTAAAAAATAATGAAGTGCTGGCTTGCTTATCGTATGGGTAGTGGTAACTCTAGTGTCAGAGTTGCTCATGCCGCCCAGTAGGTCTCTGGCATGGACGACTGCCGAATGATTTCAACCCGGACCGACAGCTTAACGTGCCCTCCGCAGCCCGGAGACGCTCAGAAATTAAACCACTTTGACGGTCACCCATCTATGACTTGACCGCGAGCCTAGTTGCTTAACTTCGCCGACCACCTAAAGACCGATGAGAGCAGATGCTCTCATCGGTCTTTAGGTGGTCGGCGAAGTTATGAGCGCCTCAAACAATTATGGAATAACAACATAACAAATAGGTAAGTAATACAACTATAAATGGTAATTTACTTCCTAAGTGCATAAGGCTACGTTGACCTCTCACCCCTATCATATTACCATCTAAACATAGGCGTGATAATTATACGATACTATTACAAGTTGAAGTGCTAATTATTACTGGCACGGAGACAGTTAATTAACTATTTGAATAAAATCCATTACTGCTTTTAGTGATAATAATAGCCTGGGACATTATTCACACACAGCTATCTGATCTCAAACTATGTATGTCGTCCAAGCCGAATTTCGACCACGGCGGCCAGTCTCAATGGAGACTAGCCAGTTGGCTAGTCGCCATTAAGAGTGGTCGTAATTTTTATGGAGTATTAAACATGACGTTTACAGTTTGCATATAGGTCCCTCCTATATGCAAACTGTAAACGTCATAACTGCTTTACTGGACAATTGGAAGCGAGTGAGGTCTGAAACCTTCTTTCAAAACAGAACAAGTAACCAGCGCCCGAATGTACCTTCTATGCGATTATAACCTCATGGCAGATACTGACAGGTAGTTGCACAAGAGAGTCGGATTTTAGAGACGTTGTTTACAACTGCCGCTGGCATTGATACGATAAGCCGCAAATCCGCTCATCATACTGAGGATCGGGAAGGATATTTTGCAGGGTAAAGTAAATTGCGGACACATATTCGTATATCGCATTTGCGCAGGACATAGTATAGTGTACAACTGTGTGCATAAAACACAGGGGCACTTTTCTATTCCATCACTCTCGTGATCCGATGGGATAACTAGCGACCTGGAGGAGAGGTCGACCCGAGGGTATATCTTCTAGAGAACGGGTGGCAGTGTCTCTCTGTGTACTATGACCATCATAGTACGATCGCCAACCCGTCAGCCAAGCGTGGCGATTATGACGCCTTTGTCCAGCGTGGACTACGCAAGCTGAATTAAGCTCAGCTTCATATGCAGTTTGGAAAATCAGACAATTTTCAGACGAACCAACTGCTAGACTAGTATATTTTGCTTATTTCCATAGCATTATGTCCGATGGTATTCTGCTGTGGGGCTCAGCAGCTGACATAAGTGCTATTTTCGTATAACAAAAAAGAGCAGGCAGAGCTATTTGTAATCTAGGCAGTCGCGAGTCTCTACGAAGCGTTTTTAAAGAGGTAAATATACTGACTGTTCCATCTGAATATATATATATCAGAATATAATATGTGTACGGTAAAATATAGATAAATATAAAACTTGCACAATGTCAATACTAGAAATAAGGATAAACTAGCTATACCAGCCTTTCGAGTTAGCAAAACTAATAAGTCATTCATGGGAAATTGTATTAGGTTTTATAACAAGCTCCCTATTCATATAACTAAACTACCTGATAATAATTGTTTCGAAGTTTTTCTTTTGTATACCTAAATATAATCTAAAATAATAAGCATTCAGACAACCGATCGAGCATATATTGTGTTTGCCTACTAAATAATTACTCTAATTGGACCAAATCCCGTGTTCATGCCCGCTTGAGTATGTTTCGCCGGACCGTCTCAACTGGGTCGTGTTGAAACCGGTAGTAGATGAACCCACTGAGTTTGTTTCGCTGGGTCTTCTCAGTTGGGGCGCATTGGATCCACCGGGTAGCATTAAAGCGCGACCGTCGTTATTAACACAAGGTCCGTCATAATAATAATACCTTTAATATAGACAGAACCATTGACAATATGTAGTAAAAATATTAGACTTAAACTAGATAATTAAACATAATCTCTTGACAATAACTTGATACGAGCTAGCTTAATATCATTTCTGTAATAAAATAAATTTTATAAATGTTTTCATACAAGATATACCTAAATAACTATGTTACTAGAAATAATATCTAATATATATATTACTACAAACATGTTCTGACTATTTACAAGCGCTTTTTTAGTCTACGTGAATAAAAACCTTTTTTTATTTTTTTTATAAGTTTAAGTCACACATTAAACGTGAACTTATGGCTAAGGGTTACTACACTACTAAGGATTACATTGACGATAAATACATTTGGCGGTCGGCATCTACCTGCACATAGTCCGCTGGGGTCGTATAGCCATATAGAAATGAGTAATCTTTTATCTTACATGAACTATCTGTAATAAAACTATCTATTATTCAAATATTCTACGAATTTCAGAACTGTTGGTTGTGTCTCAAAATGATTAATGTTCCTTTTATTATGACGTTTTTATTTTCTCTTTATAATATATTAAACCTAAAATAAATACTTAATCAGACAACCAATCGAGCATATATTGTGTTTGCTGTTGCTAAATTATTTCAGGAAGTGGACCAAATCTCGTGTATATGCCCCATTGAGTATGTTTCGTCGGAGCGTCTCAACTGGGCCGTGTTGAAACCGGTAGTAGAGACACCCGCTGAGTTTGTTTCGCTGGGTCTTCTCAGTTGGGGCGGATTGGATCCGGTGGTAGCATTAAAGCGCGACCGTCGTTACAAACACAAGGTCCGCCATAATAATAACATTTAATTCGTACCTTAATATAGACAGAACCATTCAGACAATTTGTAGTAAAAATATAGCTAAAATTTAAAATTTTGGTAATTAAACCTAAACATGATTCTTAACAATAACTTAATTTAAGTTAGTTAAATATCGTTACTGTTATAAAATAAATCTTATTGTAAATTATTTCCTACAATCCGTGTACTTAAATATCTATATGTACGTAGAAATAATTATAAATTAATTATATATTACTACGAACATGTTCTGACTATTTACAAGCGCTTTTTTAAAGTCTACGTGAATAAAAACCTTTATTATTTTATTGTCTTGATGATGATGATGAAGTAATTCTCACATATACCGTGAGAAAACTGACCAAAAACTACCAAAGCAAAGGTCAAAACTTACCAATAATTAAACCGAACTCCGGAGGTCCATTACCTATTTAAAATTCGTAGTGAACCGAGTCGCTTAATTACAAAACATACATAAACAATTTAACAATATTTATAATCAAGTTCTAAACTTAAAAGGTTAAAACTTACCATTAATTTAAAGCCGACTTTCAATTAATATAAAGGGGATCATTAAAGACAAATACCATTCTTCAATCGGCCCATTAATTAGTCAATTAAAGGCACTGTCTTCCTTATTTTACGAAGGTTTATAGCAAATGAGGAGTATAAATTATGAAACAATCGTATTTGTGTTAAAGACAATGGTCTATAATAGTGATATGGATTGAGACAGGTTTTATAATCGACTTCAGAAAAACAGAAGTTTCCTACGAGATTTCTCCGTTTTTCTGTGGACTTTGATATATTAAGTTGGGGAAAAACTCTTTTCGCATTATGGTATTGGTATCTGGCTATTGGTATGGCTGGCTGTGTGGTGACGGCCTAGAGAATATTACCACCCCCTCTCATCCCGTGGGGGGACGTAGAAGTCGTCCCGAGGGAATATATTCCAGAGAATGGGCAGCAGCGTTCTCATGAGTACCAATTTCTACCTTACTGCGATCGCCAACCCGTTTGCCAAGCGTGGCGATTATGGCAGATCCCCTCAAATGAAGGACACAATTAAACCGCGCCCCCCAGTCCCCGGCAGCCCTGCTATTCCCAGCTGTGGTTACAGCCGTGGTTACGGCAGGGCAGGGGGTGCTAAGAATCCCCGGCAGATTCCGCGTTACCAAAACCGACGACCTCTGGCCCTGGCAACATACAACACACGCACACTGCGGACCGACGAGAAGATGATCGAACTGGAGGAAGAATTGAGCAGGTTACATTGGGACATAATAGGATTATCTGAAGTCCGAAGAGAGGGGGAGGACACGATAATCCTGAAACCCGGGAATCTGTTCTATTTCCGGGAAGGCGACCAACTCTCCCAAGGCGGTGTTGGGTTCATAGTCCACAAGTCCCTCGTCCACAACATAGTGAAAATCGAGAGTGTGTCGACTAGGGTTGCGTACCTTATACTCAGAATTACCAAGCGGTATTCGTTGAAGGTCATACAGGTTTACGCGCCGACTTCGACGCACTCCGACGATGAGGTTGAGGTCATGTATGAGGATATTTCTAGAGCCATACATACCTCGAACTCTTATTTCACTGTGGTCATGGGGGACTTTAACACGAAGCTGGGTAAACGATTCGGGAATGAGCTGAAAGTGGGGCAATTTGGAACTGGAGACCGGAATCCCCGGGGCCAAATGTTGGCCGACTTCATGGAGAAGGAGGGACTCTTTATGATGAACTCCTTTTTCAAGAAGTCGGAAAACCGCAAATGGACCTAGGTAAGCCCCGATGGTAAAACAAAAAACGAGATAGACTTTATCTTGTCGACGAGTAGACAGGTGTTCAATGACGTCTCAGTGATCAATACGGTTAAAACCGGGAGCGATCACAGACTGGTGAGAGGCTCATTGAACCTAAATGTCAAGCTCCAGAGGTCCCGACTAATAAAGTCTACGCTCCGACCTTTACCCATCCACATCCAAAACCCTGAACCCTTTCAGCTCGAACTGCAAAACCGTTTCGAATGCCTAGCAGATTGCGAGGAAGTGGACTCATACCATGACAGGCTCGTAGAAGCTGTCCATACGGCTGGGTCTAAGGTCTTCAAGGCCCACCGTACAAACAGAACCAAAAAGATCTCTGACTATACCCTGCAGCTTATGGACGAAAGACGGAAAATGGTTCTGACACCTCTGATGATGCTACCAGATACCGGCAGCTCAACAGACAGATCTCAAAGTCTTTGACACGCGACACGCGCCAATTTAATACAAATTGTATTAAAGAAGCCATTGAGCGGAACAAAGGCTCTAAAGTGTTTGCAAGAGAACTGTCTGTTGGACAGAGCCAACTGACGAAGCTGAAGACTGAGGATGGCAGAATCGTCACGTCTAAACCTGAGTTGCTGGGAGAGATCGAGAGGTTCTATGGACAGCTGTATGCGAAAACCCAGTCACCTGTCGATAGTTGTGCCTCAGATCCCAGAGCACGACTAACCCAACACTTCACCGACGACATCCCGGACGTCAGCCTGTGCGAGATTAGAATGGCTCTCGAACAGTTTAAGAACAACAAGGCGCCTGGTGATGATGGAATTACGGCAGAGCTTCTGAAGGCGGGTGGTACACCAATCCTACGGGCCCTTCAGAAGATATTTAACTCCGTCATACTAGAAGGTCAAACGCCAAAAGCATGGCACAGGGGTGTGGTGGTGCTCTTCTTCAAAAATGGCGATAAAACTCTCTTGAAGAATTACAGACCCATCACACTGCTGAGCCATGTTTACAAGTTGGTTTCGAGGGTCATTACGAATCGTCTCGCACGCAGGTTTGACGACTTCCAGCCTCCCGAACAAGCCGGTTTCCGTAAAGGCTTTAGTACCAAAGACCACATACATACGCTGCGGCAGGTTATACAGAAGACCGAAGAGTATAACCAGCCATTATGCTTAGCGTTTGTGGACTATGAGAAAGCCTTCGATTCGATCGAAACTTGGGCCGTACTGAGGTCTCTCCAAAGGTGCCAAATCGACTACCGGTATATCGAGGTGTTAAAGTGTTTGTACGAAAACGCCACTATGTCAGTGCGACTCCAGGACCAGAACTCGAAACCTATCCACTTGCAGCGAGGTGTGAGACAGGGAGATGTTATATCTCCGAAACTGTTCACCGCTGCATTGGAAGATGTCTTCAAGCTTCTGGACTGGAAAGGCTTTGGCATCAATGTCAATGGCGAGTACATCACCCACCTTCGATTTGCCGACGATATAGTAGTCATGGCTGAGACCCTTGACGACCTCGGTACAATGCTCGATGGCCTCAGCAGAGTCTCTCAACAAGTGGGTCTGAAAATGAACATGGATAAGACGAAAATTATGTCAAACATCCATGTTGCACCCACTCTAGTTAAGGTTGGAGACTCTGCACTCGAAGTTGTAGAGAACTATATTTACCTAGGACAGACCATCCAACTAGGTAGGTCCAACTTCGAGAAGGAGGTCAATCGTAGAATCCAACTCGGCTGGGCAGCGTTCGGGAAGCTACGTAATATCTTCTCGTCCCAAATACCGCAGTGTCTCAAGTCGAAAGTCTTCGACCAGTGTGTGTTGCCAGTGATGACTTACGGAACAGAGACGTGGTCGCTAACTATGGGCCTTATCAGGCGGCTCAAGGTCACCCAAAGAGCAATGGAAAGGGCTATGCTTGGAGTTTCCCTGCGAGATCGAATCAGAAATGATGAGATCCGCAGGCGAACCAAAGTCACCGACATAGCCCTAAGAATTGCCAAGCTGAAGTGGCAGTGGGCAGGGCACATAGCTCGTAGAGCCGACGGCCGCTGGGGCAGAAAGGTTCTCGAGTGGCGACCACGAACCGGAAGACGCAGCGTGGGCAGGCCCCCTACAAGATGGACCGATGATCTTGTGCGGGTCGCTGGAAAACGCTGGATGCGGATAGCGCAAGACCGGCAATTGTGGAGATCTTTGAGGGAGGCCTTTGTCCAGCAGTGGACGTCTTTCGGCTGATATGATGATGATGGTTTTGGTATCATTGAAAGTTTAAATTTTAAAGAACATAATTCCAAATTCAAATTAGAAAAATGTGTGAGTTTCATTTGTTTTTCGTACTGTCAAGATGAGTGAATCTGATAAAGATTTCCGATACATTTTAAAATTTTATTACAATAAAAGGTAAAAATACAACGCAATACACGATAAAAATTTGCGATGTTTATAGACCTAGTTCAGTATCTGTGAGGGTACCAAAAATGAGGTTTAAGCGTTTTCAATCCTGAAATTTTTATGTCAAAGATGCACGTCGCTCTGATCGCCCTAAAATGGAAGCCATTTTTGAAAAAGTGGAGCAAGATCGGATGTCAATAAACAATATGAAAATAGTTCTTAATTTTCTTAAAAAAATGAGAAGAAACTTTTTCCCCAATCTATTATTAGGTCTGCAAGACAATCTGCTGCTTGCAAATATTGAGCTGAGTGTGGTTAAGTAGATGTATATACTTTTACATTGATAGCAATGGGACATTTCCATTTGATTTTTATGAAATTAGATATATGTACTCACGAGTATGGTGGCTACTACTATGTAACTGTGTGGACTAAATTTGAAGAAGATCAGTTCATAGATCCAGTAGGAGTACGATCAGGAATGAACTATAAGAGTTTCCTAAGAAAGAAAGAGTTTTTGGCCTTGTATCGATGCAGTTCCAAGATAAAGTAACCCTTCTATTTCCAAAAAAAATATATTTTGTTTCTTTTGTTAAATATATTTTCAGACAGATTTTGAGTACCTAAAATGTATAAAGCAGCCAACTCACAACATTACTCGCTGAGTTTTCAATTCTGAAGTAAATTTATTTATCGGTAGCTCCGATTCATATTAGTTTACGTTCATAATTTATTTGGTTATTTGGTATTCTGTTGGAATAGTAAAGGAATTATTATAATAAAAGATGATCTATTAAACTTCTGTATGGAAGCAACCATCCATACAAAAAGTGGTTAGGTTAGGTACAAAAAAAACTTTTGTTGCTGCAAAACAAAACTTAGAACATAGAACGAAGGCTCAACGTCACTAATTCAGTTTGTATAAAACTAAGTAGGTTTTATACGTACAGAATTTACATTTAAATTAAAAAGCTAATAGAATAAAACGTCCATTTCCCAGTAAGTCTGACACGGAACTGAGTGCACAGTTAGCTGCCCACAATGGCATCTAGGCTCGTATAAAAATATCGAGTCGCTTCTACACGCCTTATATGTACTACAATAGTAGACGTGGCTTGCGGGACATAGGACAGAGGACGTCAAGTACTACGCTTGCTAGTTTTTATACTAACTAGTAAATATACAGTTGAGAGACAGAACCATTCAAACAATATGTAAAGTATAAAGACATTTATTTTCATTATGACATACGTCACTCACATGAGAACTTAAATATAAACAAAAATATAATAATATATGTTCGTTGGCCTATGCCAACGAACATATACTTATAGACTACGTATGTACCTATGTACATACGTAGTAAAAAAAAATGAACATAAAACGAAAAGTAAAAAGATAATGACAATTTATGCTTCGTGGATCTAATCATAAGAAACTTAAACAATGTTATACTTATCTAGGTGTAAAGCTAAAAGTTAAAATTAAATGACAGGTAATATTTAGCAAGTTAAAATAAGACAGAATTTTGAGGATAATGAGTGTAGGTTATGTATATGTAGGAGATGCTGTATAAAGTTCATTTATCATTATAATCGGAGAGGTATTTTTGTTTATATGTAATTTGCTAGCCTTTTCTTAAAAACGTTAATTGTAGTAAAATATAGCTTAAACTATAAATTTACGATAATTAAACCTAAACATAATCTCTCTCTTTTTCTGGCCGCTGGGGCAGAAAGTTCTCGAGTGGCGACCACGAACCGGAAGACGCAGCGTGGGCAGCCCCCCTACAAGATGGACCGATGATCTTGTGCGGGTCGCTGAAAATCGCTGGATGCGGATAGCGCAAGACCGGCAATTGTGGAGATCTTTGGGGGAGACCTTTGTCCAGCAGTGGACGTCTTTTGGCTGATATGATGATGATGATAATCTCTTTGACAATAACTTAATACAAGCTAGCTAAATATCATAACTATTATTAAAAAAAAATTGGCAATCCGTGGACCTAAATATCTATGTAAATAGAAATAATTATGTATACTTAACTATATTACTACAATCATGTTCTGACAATTTACAAACGCTTTTTTAAAGTCTACGTGTTTTTTTTTTATTATTTACAGTTGAGAGCTAATTTAGCTATACAATACTAAATAATGTTTTGGGACAATGTCACACAGATCATCCTAGCCCCAAACTAAGCAAAGCTTGTACTATGGGTACCAGGCGACGATATACATACTTATTTAGATAGATAAATACTTAAATACATAGAAAACATCCATGACTCCGAAACAAATATTCGTGCTCATCACACAAATATTTGCACTTACCGGGATTCGAACCCAGGACCACCAGCTTCGTAGGCAGGAGCACAACCAACTAGGCTACGGTGACCGTAAAATACTATTGTTAGCAGGTTAGGTGTGGTCGTGGTGGTTCTGGATAGCAATCCTTTCGAGTTCCCGGAGCCATCTCTATAAGTATCTAGAGGCTAGGCTGCCATGATGGCTTTTGCGAGTAACCCTGTGAACTCGCACATACCCCATAGTCTCCCCAAACGGCTTATAAAAGGTTTCCATAACGAAACATAAAGAATATTAGGTATAGTCATTGCAAGTCCGACATACCCAACTGCAGACACTGTTTGCCATAAATAAAATGTCTTATGTAGTTATGATGACATCGTAACTGATAGTGCCTTCACTTGCTATAGGTTAGCCGTAAACTCATGTCACTGCGCACAATTCGAGATATTGAACTTTCCGGCCAATAGTGATACCGGAAATGTACCCTCCATGACCCTCAATTAGCATTCATACCGATAAATACCCTTGCCGGTCTTCGCATCGTCACATACTAACGTAGAGAATCTTGTCATGCACCCTGAGTCGAAATTTGTGAGATTTTTAAGAACATCCCTAATCGTGCTGCCATGTCATTCAAACAAACGCTAAGGTCTTTCTTTTCAATAGCTAGTTGTTTTTACCGGACCGCAATAGATCGGTGAGGCAAAGCACCTAACCTCGCAGTTAGTCTATAGATGGGTGACGGTCAAAGTGGTTTAATTTTTGAGCATCTCCGGGCTTCGGAGGGCACAATACAATTAACTTGCCGTCCAAAGCACGGAGACGCTCCGAAACTCAGAAACTGCCTACTGGGTGAGTTGTACAACTCTGACACTTGGGTTACGACCGTCCCTTACATAAAGTAAAGTTTTCAATATACCTATCTATATCCCACTAGTATTATAAATGGAAAAGTTTGTGAGAATGGATGGATGTACATACATATGTTTATACCTTTTTCACGCAAAAACTATGGAATGGATTTTGATGAAACTTTATACTAATATAGCATGTACCCACGAATAACACATAGGTTATAATATATAAAGATTAACGCGAGTTAAACCGCGGACACTGCTATTCTTCAATAATATTTTATTCCAAAGAATTACGAATCATACCAACGCTACGTTCTCAGCCCATGCGTGTCTTCAGTAGAAATGCGAAAATCACTATTTATTGTCTAAATGACGAGCCATAAATCGAACCTGCGACTACCAGACGGACCGCCATTGTGCTACCAGTTTTATTGTGGACTATTGAATACGCCTCGCAATTGTGCCGCGAAATATTTCTTTATTATATTGTGTTACTTTGTGGAGAAGGGTTAAATTGTTTTCTTTGTTAACAATAAATGTTAAAGTAAATCCTTTCTTGTTATGAAAAATATAAGGCGAGGTTAAGCAGCTAGCCTCGCGGTCTATCCATAGATGGGTGCCCACCAAAGTGGTTTAACTTCTGAGCGTCTCCGTGCTTCGGAGGGCACGTTAAGCTGTCAGTCCCGGTTGTAGTCATTACACAACAATCGTTAAGCCATGTCGGAGGCCTGATGGGCGGCTAGAACAACTCTGACACTAGGGTAACCACTGACCCTACAATAAGTAAGTAAGTACGTGTAACAATATTAGTTTAACAATTTTCAGGGGTATCATCATCATCATATTAGCTGAAAGACGTCCACTTCTGGACAAAGAAAGGCCTCCCCCAAGGATCTCTACAATGGTCGGTATTTTCCTACCCGCATCCAGCGGCTTCCCGCGACCTTTGTGAGGTTGTCCGACCATCTTTTAGGGGGCCTGCCCACGCTTCGTATTTCAGTTTCTATACCTACTGATAGTGAGCAAAATACTATCTATTAAATCTATTAAATGCCTTCTCCAATCCTTAATGGACGAGTGGTGCGCATCATCACATAGGTAGTAACGTAAAGCGCCCGTTCCACATATGTATCTAAAACCCTCTTATTCATCTCCATGTCAGTGACCACCCTGAGTCGAGTTGCAAACACTAAAAGGGTTGCCCACTGGCGTGGGTTACTTTGTTAGCAGTTTTTTTTTTTTTTTGCTATACGGCTTGCGTCCCTGCTCGCTCTTTTTGTCCGGTGACGCAGTGCAAACCTCCTAGGCTAAATTCTTTCTTCGTTATACTTCATTATAGTAACATTTATTAGTCTGAATGGCCTGTTGATGAAGTGATTAATGACCCAGACTGATAAGCCAGGGGACATGGATTCTATCCCCACCCAAGTGTGATAAATACGTTTAATTGTTCTATGTCTGGGTGTACGTACAATATTACATATTTGAAATCTATATATTGCTTTCATAAGTGATTATTTACAGACCGGTTTGCGTGATTGGTAGATAGGTACTTGCCTTTCACGCCGCAGGTCGTGGCTTCGATTCCTACCCAGGACAGATATTTGTGTGCATGAACATGTCTGTTGGTCCTGAGTCTGGGTGTAATTATCTATATAAGTATGTATTTACAAAAAAAGCAGTATAGGTATATGTAGTATATCAGTTGTCTGGTTTCTATAGTACAAACCCTGCTTAGATTGGGATCGGATGGCCGTGTGTGAATAATGTCCCAGAATATTAATATGTATCTATATAAAATGTAAAAAACACCGAGTCAGATTTGGTAAGGTTATCGCTATTAGAGAAGTAAATCCGCTTGATAATTTCAAACATCTATGTAACTATTTTAATTTTAAACTTATCAATACTCAATAGGTCAATAAATTCAAGATACAAAACGGCCATTGTCAATAATGGATCTAACCACAAACGGTCATTTTGTTTCAATGGGTTCCCTCGGTCCAAATCGCTGCTTTTGAAGACCATATATCAGGGTCAATTGCCTTATAGAACATTCATACAGAGAACCATTAAAATATCTAGAATGCCTTAGAAATTAACTTTGAAAGGAGATTACTTATAAGCTTTCCCTGCGTCGTTAGACTAGCGGTACACTTTTCAACGGGCCAGGTCGTGTATTCTGCCCAAAAAATTTTACTGCGAAGTGTCTGGCTGAAAACAAACCCAGGAGTAGCCTGAATCTATAAAAATAATGTCCTCCTAGCCAAATTTCGGCCACGGCGGCCAGTCCCAATAGAGATTTGCCATCTGCGCGGGACATATTATAGTGCACAAGTATGTGCGCAAACACAGGATCACTTTCTATTCCATCACTCTTATGATCCGATGGGACGCCTAGCGATACGGCCGGAAAGAGGTCAGGTACAGGACCGACGGCTACGTGTTCTCCGAGGCACGGGGTTATAATACCGCCAACTACCAGCCTTCGGGCTGATGCTGAGAATTTTTTATTTTTACAGAAAAGTCCTAAAATCACTTTTGGCCCGACCCGGGACTTGAATCCAAGAGCTCGTTCTCCGCGGGTGAACACGCTACCGATAGACCAACGAGGCAGTCAAAGCCCGGAGTCTATAAGCTGGCAGTGTCAGACAACTGCACCACACAGAGCCCAAAAGTCGTCGGTCTTGCACCTGTTACTTACCCGGCCGTTTTCCGGCCGGAAAATGAAAGAATACTGGATATACTATGTCAATGCGAAGCTTTAGCAAGACACAGAATAGCTAATCTGGGTCTGGCATATCCAGAACCAGGTGACTACAAGTATATACCCGTAAGTATAACTGCCTCGTTGGTCTAGCGGTAGCGTGTTCAACCGCAGATAATGAGGTCCTGGGTTCAAATGGGTCGAGCCAAAAAGTGATTTTGGGATTTTTCCGTAAAAAGAAATTTCTCAGTATCAGCCCGAAGTCTGGAAGTTGGCGGTATTACACCCCCGTACCTCGGAGAGCACGTAAAGCCGTCGGTCCTGAACTCTTTCCGGTCGTGTCGCTAGTCGTCCCATCGGATCATGAGAGTGATGGAATAGAAAGTGCCCCTGTGTTTGCGCACACATTTGTGCACTATAATATTATGTCCTGCGCAATTGGCTAGTCTCCATTAAGACTGGCCGCCGTGGCCGAAATTCGCTCGGGAGGACATCATACCCGTAAGAAGCGTACTGAAGTATGTGCAAACTGCACTCAGGGCCCTAGGGGATAGAATAAAAATCAATACGGGTTAGTACGAAAGATCCTGAAGGGAAGAAGTGTTGACCATACGAAGACAAGACAAGACCCGGTCGTTTCAGATAGACGTGATCTTATTGGATTATGAGGGTAAGAGAATAGAAAGTTATGAAACCAGTGTTTGCGCACGCACTCTTGCCTTTAGGATATTTTTATGGGACTAGTCTCTCCCTGTTACCCACTCCAACTACTGTAAGCTAGGATCAACAGTGGCACTGAATAAAATGACACTGGACGGCTTAGGCATGCCTGGAATCGCTTTAACAGACTTGGATCCGCAACAAATTTAATCAGAAAGAAAAAGTTCTTAGGAAAAAGTAGTTCAACTTCCCTTCAGAGCAAAATAGGACACAGAATGAGGCTAGGGCCTCGAAAAACGACTGAATTGCAACTAGAAAGGCAGCTGTAAAAGCACCAAGGGTATATTTGAAAGATCCTATTAATTGTGCTGTTATATTTGAAGCCAATGCTCTGATGCAAGGCTCTGATTTTCTGACCCACAGACTAGTTAGGCTTGATCCTAGGGCGCAAGAGCCGTAGTGGCGCTGTAAATTAGCGAACACTTATTTTATTTATTAAGAAAACCAACAGCGATACAGCTAATAACACAATTTTCAGGATACAATATAAAGGGAAGGGTTTTCTTTAGTATAACACCAAAAGTGTAGTTGGCTAAAAAACGGACATAAAATATAATGCTGACACCAATCATTTATCAGACATTGATGTGGTGAGATCTACATCAAGACTACTGCACACTAATGTATGCAGAAGGTTATGGTATGTATCGATTAAATTGGTATTAATTGCGAGAATTGAAGTGATATACATCGATGTCCACCCAATGATTTTAAAGCTAAATATAATGTTGTAAGTATACATAGTTAATTTTAATTTATTAATATACATTCTATTATTGTATTAGGATTTACTTTAGTTTATTATTTGTTAATAACACTGCAGCATGATGGAAAGCTAATAAAAGGTTATTACTATGTAGTAAGTATATTAGTGGACTGGACAAGACCAAGCAGGACAGGCTGGGAGACGCATATTCATAATTAATGTAAGGCTGTTAGAAGTCTAAATCAGGCTGTGATTTAGACTTCTAACAGCTCGTCTATTTATGTTTAAGCCCGAGGTTATTATAGCAAGGCTATCGAACCACTACGCTGTAGTAGTCGTCTTTAATACCCAATTTTAATACGACATTATCTAGTAATAAAATTAAATAATTTTCATAACTAATAACTAGGCATACTGTTATTTCTTATTATATTATAATTTCTGCACGAAACCTTGTTTTCCCATAAAACTATTTACTTATAGAGAATCTAAAAGGTTTTCGTGTCATATGTAAGAAATGAATAAAAAGTGTTTATCGATAATTAGTATAAGCTTATAGGTTTAACAATACATTACTTTAGACCAAGAAACAGTGCACTGAAATTAAATTGTCATCTCATTAACATCACCATATTTTTCAGTTTTCCATAAAACTTATTGAAATATTTTTTTTTTTCATTTTCTTTTAATAAGGCGCTCTTAGCCAGGTTCTCTCAACTGTCCGCACTTGATCGACCAGGTTAAGCATCTAGGCAGATGAGTAAGCACCAGAGTGTTTTAATTTCTCTCGTAACCACTGCCGATAGAATAAGCTTGTAGTAAGTGCTCAACGTACCCAAATAATCACGGAGACGACAAGAAAGTAAACCAAGAAATTAGTTAAATATCGTTACTGTTATAAAATAAATCTTATTGTAAATTATTTCCTACAATCCGTGTACCTAAATATCTATATGTACCTAGAAATAATTATAAATTAATTATACATTACTGCGAACATGTTCTGACTATTTACAAGCGCTTTTTTAAAGTCTACGTAAATAAAAACCTTTTTTATTATAATTTTTTTTAACCACTACTAAACCACACGTTGGTGGTCATCCCTCTATGGACTGAGCAACTGGAAATCCTACTTATATTATAAACGATAAAGTGTGTAAGTATGGAGGGATTTTTGTTACTCTTTCACGTAAAAACTACTGAATGGATTTTAATGAAACCTTACAATAATATAGCTTATACATCATAATAACACATAGGCGCTACAACTTATAAAGATATTGTGTGAATTGTCCAAAATATGACGATAAGTGTCAAGTAAGTAGGAAAAAGTCCTACCATTTGCGAGCTATTCCGGCGTGCACTGCCAAACCCGTTAGAGGTACACATCCTACTAAAATTATATTATAAATGCGAAAGCTTGTGAGTATAGATGTATGTATGTACGTTTGTTACTCTTTTACGCCAAAACAACTTTAACGCGGGTGTAAACGCGGGGCGCAGCTTGCATATGTATGTATAAAGTATTGTCATGGATTTGTGTAAATAATATATAGATATAAAATAAGTATAGGAAACGAGCATACATTTTAGCAACTGCATTTTAATTCGTAACTTGGGGCCGACAGCATGCGAACGCTGAAGAGAAACACAAGGCACGCTGATACATCAATCCTTCAGTTTCGGGGTAAACCATGAATTGCTCTATAAATCTGTACACTAAAACTACTAAAAACGATAAATTCTGTTTTTTTATATTCGATTAGGTGACACCAGTTAACATCAAATCAATTAATCGGCCGCACACAGGTTTTCCCTGCTCGAAACATTAGAAAGAGAACGACACTTTTTCATTACGTGACGATTACTAACAATCGACTCCGACTCCGACTCCGACTAGGGAAATCCGTTACCGATCGTCCCACCTCTGGAGAAGCGACGGGGTATTCCAGGCTTCCAGTAGATCCTCTATCATTTAAGAATACTAAGACCCCACGATGTTTACTCAACTACCTATAGCCTGGGCCACGGGATTCACGCGACTATTCTACGTAACTCAGACAGGTCTTACCCACCTATACTTAGATCGATGCTGCCTATTTGGAAGCATCCATGGCCCCCTCAGATACGGCGCACGAAAAATACGAGGACCGCTGTCTCGGGCATGTACAATTCAGTCAACAGACCGCCCTATTTCTTATTTTTACGGGACTAGTCTCAGCCTGTCTCCCAACCGCAGTCTTATTCACCACTATAACTCCTGTAAGTCAGGATCAATAGTGGTTAACGATGTGGTTGCTCTTGGCACGTCCCGGGGAATCGCTTAATTGTGAAGTAGTAAGAAAAAAGCGCCCTAGCGTCTGTTCCCGCATATCAATTTCTAAGGTGGCCAGACATCGCTATTCGACGCTCTAGCCTCCTGGTGCAGGCTAGAAGCAATGACTCCTACAGCAAGCTGGATTAAGAAACATGGTACCAAAAAAAATAATATTAATATAATAATATCCTGGGACATTATTTACACACGGTCATCTGATCCTCAGCAGAGCTTGTACTATGGAAACCAGATAACTGATATACTATATATACTATTTGTCTTTAGTAAATATGTACTTATATATAACACTCAGACTCAGGGCAAACAGACATGTTCATCGTTGTGGAAATGGAACCCACGACCTCCGGCGTTAAAATCAAGCATTTGCCAACCACGCCAACAGGCCCATATAATAATATTATTAACTTAACCTTGAATAAAATGCACGCCAGCTCCCGGCTCACAAAACCCTATAAAACTAAAAATAGTGTCCCAAGGCGGTACCTTAAAGTGCATCTCAGGCTTAATCGCCGATATGAAAACGGCATAACTGTCCACCAACAAATAAAATGAGTTTTTTACGGCTACCTCTGTCGGCGTGTTGGAGGCAATTCTCATTTTATTTCAATTGTAACTTTATAGTACAAATTCTATTATTGGCTAGTGTGTATTTTATGTATCACTATATTCGAGACTGTGCCGTTGGTTTCGAGGTAGCGTGTTCAATCGGATATTACATCCTGTGTTCAAATCCATAGTCGAGAAAAAAAATGTTAACGGGATTTTTCCGGATTGTCAATGGTAAGACCCCGTGTGTTGGAGAGAATGTAATTTATTTCTCACCAACAATTGTTTACACTTATTACAAACTAGCAGTGCCCGCGGACTTCATTCGGCGTCATAAATATTTTTGTCCCTGCTCGTTTGTCCCGCGTAATACATCGGGTTAAAACTTCGGGATAAATAAAAATTATGATGATGAATCATAGTCTATGACACTCCACAATAACGTAGCTTTCTATTGGTGAAATAATTTCGAAAATCGGTTCAGTAGATCCAGAGATTACCCCTTAGAACGCCACAAACTCACAAACGTTACCTCTTTATAGTATTATAGTATATATAGTGTAGATTAAAGGATACATATGTTTATAAACAAGTACAAAACACAATCACTGAACCGCATACATTATTATAAAAAATATACAAAATGAAAAATAAACAATCACATTATTCAGTTGTTAAAATTTAATTGTGAGACTGACGTGATACACTATAAAATTGTTACATATACTTCTCGTATATTATACCACTTATTACTACTACGGCTATTAGCATCTGAGAAGTATGTGTGGTGTGACTTTGAGAGACAGAATTCGAAATACTGATGTAAAGAGCGTTGTGGTGTGAAAGAGGATGTAGTCACAAAGATTGAAAAAGGCATGCTGAGATGGTTTGGCCACTTAGAAAGGATGAATGAAAGAAGATTGACAAAAGAAGTATACCTGGCCTGTGTGAATGGGACAACCGGAAGGGGAAGACCACGTCGAACATTCTCTGACCAAATTGGAGATGTTCTCAAGAAAGGGCAGGTCAGAAGTATCCTAAACCGGCGACCATGTATGAAGAATATAATGACAGTAATCGAGGCAAAAGAAGTATGCAAAGATCGTGACAAATGGAAATCCGTTGTCTCTGCCTACCCCTCTGGGAAACAGGCGTGAGTCTATGTATGTATGTATTAGCATCTGCCACTTTTGGATATAGGTCTCCCCCAAAGGTTTCTAAAGCGTTGCCATTTGGAGGGGTTCGCTGTACAGTAGTCACCGCGGTTGGCATGCGAGTTGGTGACCGCAGTTAAGAGGTAGACAGTACACAGGAGACGCTGCTGCCTAACTCCTGGTGTCCCTTAGTCGCCTTTTACGACACCCACGGGATTCTATGACGAGGCCCTGTTAGTCTTTCTGGGCTGGAAGTGACACGGCTGTCTTTATCTATTAGCAAGGAATAAATACCCTGACTTAAATTTATATACTATGACATGTTAAATATCAATAAAATTATTATATACTAGCTGTGCCCCGCGTTAAACTTTATAAATTGTAGTCTATGTGTTAATCCAGGGTGTCAGCTAAGTCCATACCATTTTTTATTAAAAACACGCCAGCCGTTTAGACGTGAAAAAGTAACAAACACTCACACACTCACAAACTTTCAGCTTTATAATATTAGTGTGATACTTGAAACTAAATAAGTTTCTTACCATAAACTTTAAGTAACTATCCTATTCCGTTCTTAAAAGCCGGCAACCCACTTGCAACCCCTCTGGTTTTGCTAGTGTCCATAGACTGATAGATGACCCGCTTGCTCGTTTGTCTGGAAATTTTATATAAAAAGCATAGCACTTTTACAATCTATGAGCAGATCGAAGAAATTCCTCCATATCAGATTTTAAGTGAAGTTATGGTTCAAGGTCTGTGTAAGATCGCTAAAACAGATTGGGGACGAACTTCGGCAACACATGAGTGATTCCAGTGATAAATTGTCTATGGAACCGCTTAAAACCACGAAGGCCGTAAGCATAAAATATAAAACGAAGAATATTTTTTCATGCTTTGTAAGAAGTTTCGTAAGAGCGCCGACCCCGGATTGGTAGAGGGTGCAGGTTCGAGACCCGCCGGACGATTAAATTTATGATTTCCCATTTTTGAGATTATATTAAAGCTTTGCATTGCGAATAATGCTATAAAACTCAAGTTCAAAACTAAGAATTCTTATCCGTGGTACAATAATTTTTTATGTGTGTTCGAAAACACGTCTAGTCGCAAATCTTCAGCTTATTGTAACACTTTGATCCAACCCGGAATTTAAATAAAAACCCTCATTATCTTCAGTTACGCACGTTAACGAACGCTATAACAATAAGGCAGTCTATTTTTATTTTTAAATCATACAAAAATAAACTAAATAAAGGAAAATTATACCTTCAACGTAAAATCATTAAATCTCCAAGATTCTCTTTACAAATAACATTCCACAGCGACACAGCAATTCGAATTAAATAAAACAGAAACAGTAGCAAATAATTAAAATTCCCCTTCACGTTATAAAATTCACAATAGCTTAACAATAATTACTATGGCTTTAATATCTCTTGGACAATTAACGTCTATCAGTTTAACCGCCTCGGGGATACTCGGGCGCGGTCGGGTAATTGCTCTGCGCGAACGCAGCCCGAAGCGACGGCTCCCCGACTACCGTCTACCACCAATGCGGAGAAAATAATTTGTATCAGTAAATAGAAAAATGATTTGTAATATTGTCTCATTATCCTATTATTAAATTGGTTTTTTGTGTTGTAGTTATTTGTAATAATTAGTGTAGGTGGAAATAATGTCAGCTTGATTGATAGGGGGCTGTCAGAGGCTAATAGACTTGTCAAATGGCAATGGGCTTTAATGAATTTAAAACTTCCGGCGAATGACTGACATATTTATGAGAATTTCTCGGTTTATTGGTAACTTCCGTCAAGTGATTATCGACACTACTTTCTTTTCGTGTGATCGATTCATTAGGACCTATTTAAATGGGTACCGGAGCAGCATGCCCGCGTTCCCGGGGCTCCCCCATCAGGCGCCTAGAGAAGTCCACGGCGCGGTAAGTTTAGTCGGTGCAATTCCGACATATCCACCCGCAGACACTTTTTGTGGGTGGCATGCAAAGACATTCCACTAAGTGCGAGTTGGACTCGCGCTCGAATGGTTCCGTACCATCTTCTACTATATAAAAATAAGTCGGGGTTTCCTTCCTGACGCTATAACTCCAGAACGCACGAACCGATTTCCACGGTTTTGCATTCGTTGGAAAGGTCTCGGGCTCCGTGAGGTTTATAGCAAAGAAAATTTATAAAATTTAACGCGGGTAACACCGCGGGGCACAGCTAGTTATCTATAAAAACGAACCAAAATTTTCGTTTGTTGTATGGGAGCCCCCTTAAATGTTCATTTTATTTCGTTTTAGTATTTGTTGTTATAGCGGAAACACAAATACATCATCTGTGAAAATTTTAACTATGGTGACAGACGGACAGACAGACAGATAGACAGACAGACGGACAGACAGACAGCGAAGTCTTAGTAATAGGATCCCGTTTTACCCTTTGGGTACGGAACCCTATAAAAGGACCTATTTAAATATTAAATTCTTATTCAGATAAATATTATTAAATATCATTATTTACCTTCGAATAGTAAGAATATAAAGAATTCTTGATCTTCCTACTATATTATTTACCCTTTGCTACTTCTGCTTGGCAATTCCCAAACAGAAGTGGCAGCGGGTGAGACACATGATGTAACTCGTAGAACCGACGGCCGGTGGGGCTGAAATGTACTCGAGTGGCAACCACGAACCGGAAGATGCAAGTGAGCCTCCCTAGAAGATGAACCGATGATCTTGCTAGGGTCGCTAGAATCCGCTGAATGTGGGTAGCGCAAGCCCGCCTATTGTGGAGATCCTTAGGGAAGGTCTTTCTCCTGGACTTTTTGAAGAATGTGGTATTGATAGCAGCTAAGCCAATTGTTGGTTCTAACAGAAGATTTTTAGGGTTCCGTACCCAAATGGTAAAACGGGACCCTATTACTAAGACTTCGCTGTCTGTCTATCTGTCTGTCACCAGGCTGTATCTCATGAACCGTGGTAGTTAGACAGTTGAAATTTTCACAGATGATGTATTTCTGTTGCCGCTATAACAATAAATACTAAAAAACAAAATAAAATAAATATTTAAGGGGGCTCCCATACAACAAACGTGAATTTTTTGCTCGTTTTTATAGATAATGGTACAGAACCCTCCCAAAAAACTTGCGCACGTAGGGTTCCGCACCATTATCTATGAAATCGAGCAAAAAATTCACGTTTGTTGTAAATATTTATTTTATTTCGATTTTTTGTATTTGTTTCAACAGAAATACATAATCTGTGAAAATTTCAACTGCCTAACTATCACGGTTAGCCTGGTGACAGACGGACTGACAGGCAGACAGTGAAGTCTTAGTAATAGGGTCCCGTTTTACCCTTTGGGTACGGAACCCTAAAACTGGAAAACAAAATGGACGGAAATTGATTGGGTGGTTAATTAATTAAAGTATGTATTTTCTTATTTATTTTTTAACATATTTAATTGAGTAAAAGTCATTTTATTTAGTTATATACCCCAACTTTGGCATAATAAAATAAATAAATAAATAAAATATTTCTTGTTGCACACCTACGGCTATTAGTTAGTGTTCAGCACCTTTCCATTCTATAATAATAATAATATCTGCGGACAATGTCACATAGATCATCCTAGCCCCAAACTAAGCAAAGCTTGTACTATGGGTACCAGGCGACGATATACATACTTATTTAGATGGATAAATACTTATATACATAGAAAACATCCATGACTCAGAAACAAATATTCGTGCTCATCACACAAATATTTACACTTACCGGGATTCGAACGCAGGACCATCTGCTTTGTAGGCAGGAGCACTACCAACTAGGCTACGGTGACCGTCAGAAGTTCTAAGCTTGTCTCGAAGAGATCGCTTTATGGTACAAGGCCGCCTTTGTACAATTCTGCAGTGTTTTTTTTATAAGCGTAGTTTTTATAAGAGTTTTTTTTTCACCTTTTATTTAGTTAATTAAAAAAGATATCGTCCCACGGACAGAAAGCATACCCAGTCTCAGAAGAACATGGAACCTTAGTTATAAACACACTTCTAAGCTACTATTTCTAGACAGCACATTTCGGCGATTTCTTTTTTGGTTGTAACTTGACACGAGTGTCTCGATTTTTGTACACGCATAAAGTACACATATACATATAAACATCATATATACAGCTCATGGGAAGCGTAACGTGATGATAACGCGAGTTCCATGATTTTTGTTCCATAAATCGCTCAACACGCCAAAAGAAGGTTGCAATGCAAAATAACTTTTAACAAACGGGGGGGCTACCGGCTTAGTCGCCGAACATCGGGATAGTGATTGGCGTTCAAATAAATAAAGGTTAAAAATGACTTAATCAATCGTTAAATCGGCTTCCATGTGCACATGTGACGTCATAAATAGTGCGGAATCGATTTTCAACTTCGAAGCCGATTTAACAATTGATTAAGTCATTTTTAACCTTTATTTATTTGAACGCCGATCACTATCCTGTTTGGCGACATAGCCGGTAGCCCCGATGAATAAACGTCCCGCGGGATAAACCGCCGATACCTACTCGTAGTAGGCAATTAAGCATATAGAAAATGGTTATTAATCCTTATTATTTTTTGCAAAAGTTTGTGAGTATCGATGTGTGGATGTATGGATGTTTGTTACTCTTTCATACAAAAACTACCGAACGGATTTGAAAGTCTCATTTATTGATTATCCAAATATGTAGGCTATAATTTACAAAGTTAAAACGTTACGGGTGAAACCTCGGGGCACAGCTAGATTATATTAATTTTTATGATAAAAACGCAGATAAATAGACAAATCTTTTCCACTGAAAAACATACCAATTGTTTCTTGAGTAATCGTAACTTAACTCAATCCATTTACCAACCCGCACACCCATTATTACAACATCAAAACCCTGAGCATACCCAGATTTATTAGCAAAGATAGGTAATTTCCACACAGATGGCGCTTTAATTTATTCATAGAATTTCTCAGTGTCCTGTACTACTACTCCCGGACTAAGACGCCCGGGGCCCGTCTTGCTCTCAATTACGTCAATACATGTCCAAGATACATGATTTGTCGAGAATTTTAATAAGCCTTTATGCAATAATGTGATTTCACATATGAAAACACACACAGATGCACACTCATATATATACAATAAGTTTCTTATTAATTCTACTTGTAGCACTGTCAATTTTTAACAGCTACTAGTTTGTATGCAAGTTGGAGAAAGCCTGGAGATTTGTCATACAGGTCTCAAGCATAGTACAGACTCTAGCTCCAGCTCTCTCAAAGGTCTAACATAAGCTCAATTTTTGTTACCTAAACTGTTAAAACTAATGCATGTACCTTTAAGAGAGAAATAAACGATTATTTTTTATATTTTGAATAATACAATAGGTACTATGTAAAATTTTTTGTTATATTGGCCTGTGTGGATAGTATAAGCGGAAGGGGAAGACCTCGTAGAACATTCTCTAACCTGGAAGTCAGGTAATCAGTGACCGATACATAAACACTTTAATTACACACTTATAACAAAAGCCGTGTGGTTTCCGGCCTAGAAAGAATAACAGGGCCACCCCATCGGGGCTGCGGTGGCAGTATGAGAAGTGTCCTCAACTGCCACCACGTGCAAGCAGCCCCGGGAAGACAGCGAACTGTTTATGGCGCAGTTGCTGTGCCGTACTGGTAGGAGTCGGCAAATGGGGAGGGCAACCCACAGTCCTCCCCGGGTGCGTGTCCCGACCATCTGGGACACGGCGCAAAAGGGGGGCACCGGAGCAGCATACCCGCGTTCCCGGGGCTCCCCCTATCAGGCACCAGAAGAAGTCCACGGCAGGTTAGGTTTAGTCAGTGCGAGTCCGACATACCCACCCGCAGTCACTTACTTTTTGCGGGTGGCATGCGTAAGCATTCCCCCTAAATTATAAAAAAAAAAAAAAAAGGGCCACCCCATACCATCCCGTGCGTGTCGTAAATCGTGACTAAGGGATGCACCAGGTAGTCGGGCAGCACCTCCTGTGTACTAGCTAGGACTTAATTGCGGTCGTCAACTCGCATTCCAAGTACGGTGGCTACAGCAAACCCCTCCAAATAGCAAGGTTATAGAAACCTTTGGGGGAGGCCCATGTCCAACTGTGGACGATAGCAGGCTGATGATGAAATCACAAAACTTAACAATTTCATTTATACGCCGAAAGTCCATATAAAAAAAGCTTTTGTACATAGCTAAATATCAGTGCATGTAACGTTGTTATTGCCTAATATATAAAATACGATTACAACCGATTTGAATAAATTATATGTGGAACAATTCCGAAAGCATTCCCAATAATGTAAAAAATAATTTTCTAAATCCATTAACAAACAACGTAAAAATTGTATAACATACAAACATACATATATAATTGTCGCCTTCTTCATTAAAGTCTCTTAAAAGAGTGTTGAGATGGGGCGACCCCAGCATGTTAAACTCTTCAGACCAAACTGATTTTTGTCTTCAGGTATTCCATAACCTCCACAACCCATTTATCTCCACCTTGAATCAATTCAAAGTTTTTATGATACAAACGCATGTCAGCTGTTTATTTATATGTATATTATTTTAACCGAAGAAAGAAGTTATCAATTCGATTGCATGTTTTTAAAGTGAAGTCTGACATGCATTTGAAAATTCGATGAAACGAAAAAGCGACAGTAAAAAGAGACGAACATATTCATAAATAGGATTCAGCCTTCTTGGCAGACGGCTTGGCGATCGCGTGTCGTAAGGAGGACTTCTACGCGCTCATGGGATGAGATGGGGTAATGTATCACTCACCAATTACAACAACAGACTAAGAACAATAAAACTATCCCCTTTTCTTACATGGTTCTAATAGAACGGTTACAGCAGACATTCCATTATAATAACATTAATAACTTAATTTTGTGTTTCTGTGTGTGATGGTCACCAACACTGATTTGCTGACTCTTATAAAGGCCGGCAACGTACCCTCGACCCCTCTGGTGTTGTGACACTTTGTCGTTTGTCGCACTCATTAAAAAAAATATGAATGAATGAATTCTTTATTTGCAGGAATATAGTTAACTTAAACTACGGTTCCACTATATTCAACAATATATCGTGCAATTGTTAAAGTAAAAGTATGACACATAATTTAAAAAACTCCCTGAACTCTAGTCGCGTACGAATATGCTCCTTATGTGTGTGTACTTAGATTGAACCATTACCACGTATGTATCAATTAGCGAAACATTTCACACAACCATAACAAAATGAAACTATCCTCGGAAACGCAACCTGATTCCATGAAGCTAAGGTCAGAAGTCGAACAGGTCTAAATACCCATTATTACACAAGCAAGTACCGTTGCACTTTCAAAAAGAAAAAGCACGTAAATGTATCATTACGCACCACCAAAATTCTCGTGAGCGAAAATTTTAAATAATTTTAATTAAACACAAAAGCTTGCTGCGGCTTTTATCTTTCACGAGAACAATGAACGGAACAATTACAATCAACAAGACCCACTGCTCTTACGGGACTTGGCGGAGAAAAAAACCCACGAAAACGTGACCCAAATTGCTCTTTTTGCAATGACTAAGACCATACTGCTTATAGACTCCGATAATCCTGCTAATATAAGCAGAATATTTGTATGTTTACTTGGTAATGACGTCATCAGTTCTAAATAGATTTGCCCTGGTACTGAGACATTCCATAATTAATACATATTATGATTTTATCTACACCAGTCCTCCTTCTTTCAACCCTGCAAACGAAGACGCACAAAGAAGCTAGTGGATGATATTTTGAGTAAACACTTGAAATGTTTTCTGAGATAGACGCATTACATATGTTTTTGAACTACCAAGGAAGCCTAACTGCAAGAAAAGAAAAAAAATCACTGAAACTTATCAAAAAAAGGGAAGATCTAGTCGATGAACAGATACAATTACAGCCTATATATAATACACAATCTTAAAAAAAATTAAGTATACATGAACTTACGAGTTTTGTAACTGATTTTGCAGCACTAAATTTCACTTACGCTAAGTTGCATCCCACATCATAACACAAGGACTATGTCCCAGCGTCATCTTGAAATACGTATAGCTGTGGTTACACCCGATAATGGTCGAAATTTGCCGAAAGCGAAGAGATTTTTTCGGGTCAATTTGATTTATTTACGGTTTGATACAGTTCCGCGTTGAGTAGCTTTTTATTCTTACGACAATGTGATCGGAATTGATGAGGTATGCAAGCAAGTGTGGACAAGGACAACCTAACGAAAACTTATACGTAGTACAAATTCAATAGGTACATAATAAAACAGTAAGCAGTCGCGGGCTGAAAATTTTACCGTGAGGTACTTAACAAAAGTCACGTCTCTTACCATGTTGAATACTTGGGTGATCTCAGAACTGGACTCTCTTGGCCAACGGTGGGACTTATTTAAACTTAAACTTTACGCTTTGACACTTTCTATTCCATCACTCTCATCTTCGGATAGGTCGACAACATGACCGGAAAGGAGTCTGGTACTGGATCAATGGCTTTACGTGGTCACTGACGCACGGGGTTGTAATACCGCCAAGTCCCAGCCTATAGACTAGTACGGAAAAATTTACTTCACAGAATAATTCTTAAATTACTTTTTTGCCTGACCCGAGATTTAAGCCCAGGACCTTATCATCTTTAATTGACAGAGACTTGAAACTATTCTTCGTTGCTATTAACTAATACAGACCTAAGTCTTCCTCGCCATGCTAGCCCGGCACTAACCCCAATAAACTGGTGAGGTTATCTAAAAATCGGGTTTGTATATTTAATTGAACGTCTGGGGTAGCGATTAAGACAGTCACCACTTCGGGTCCCGGGTACAATTCCCGCACTATCCGCAGTCGTCCAATTAATTCTGAGACATAAGTAGTTGTTCTGAATCTGGGAGTGCTTTATGTCCGTCAATTATATATTTTACAGTACTCCGCAACGCCACCATTCAGTCCCCTATTTTGATCATTGCCTTACAAAAAATATAATAAATAATAATAAAAATCTTGGGACAAATAACACACTGTAATCTGGTCCCAAACTAGGAAGAGCCTTTACTATGGCAACCAGATAACTGATAATCATACTTATATATTTCTAAATACATAAATATTATAGATAAATTACACCCCGACACAGAACAAATAATCGTGTTCAGCACACAAAGATTTGTTCCAGGTGAGGATCGAACCCACAACCTCTGGCTTAGCAGTCAGGGTCACTAAACACTAGACCAACAGGCCAGTCAATATATTAAATATAATAATAACATCCATTTGCGTTAGGCTGTCATTAACGCGTATGTTATTTGTGTCGCATATAATAACCTGTAATATTTCGGTCGTCGACATGGTTGCTCGAGATGCATAATTGCATATTGTGTTCAGTAAGATAATTATGTAAGTATAGCTTTTAACGATATAATTATGTAGTTCCTTGCAACATAGCTTGTATGTTCCAGGGTACTAACGTAATTGAGAAAATATAATGCATAGAAAATTGGCATTCTTGGCTATAAATACGTAGTTTTTTATTAAAGTTCACTACTGCACCTGGATATGATTTACTGTGGCCGATCTGGAGGTTTCTTAATGTACAGACGCCAGCCCATCAAGCTACACCAATCTGTCAAATTTCCCCAATTGAAAGTGAACCTTATGCTTTTGTGATAAAGTTGAAAATCTATCAAAGAAATTTGACAGATTGGGGTAGCTGGATGTGCTGGCATCTGTACTTTGATAGATATACATATAGTTAAAATAAAGGTGAGTGGGGAATCCCGCGCCAGATATCCCTTTGGGGAGTAAACCTCGGCTCAGGGTGGTTGCTGTTGTTGAGATGTATGAGAGGGTTTTTAGGGTAATTTTGTGCAACTGTAGCTCTATGTTATAACACGATGTTGCTCGCACAATTGACTTGGGTTGGAATCGAACCCACGGCCTGCGGCGTAAAAGGCAAGCGTTTACCAACCACGCCAACTGGCCCGTCTAAAGTTGAGATATCAAAAGCAAAGGAGTAGCCTACAATTTGCTACTAAAAAAACTACTTGTTAATTATTCATTAGTTTAAACAAAAAATCTAAAATCAAATGATTTTAGATTTGCAAAAGTTGTGCAAACCTATTGTGCAACTTTTCTATTGTTTACATTTTGAAAAAATGTTGCAGTTTTTGGTACAAATGATTGAAAATGAAATTTAAAAAAATGTATTTTGATCATATTTAGCCTACCAACGTCCGTATATTACAAATATCAAGAGTGGAATTATAACATTATTTTAAAGCTTTTCACAAGCCCTCTCTACTCCCACATTGACGCGGCGTCAACTATATATAACTAATTTATAGTTGACGCCGCGTCAATGTGGGAACGTCGTTACCAAGACGATTCTAACAACTAATAAATATTTTTACAAGCTAGTAATTACTATCTAGCAGCAAAAAGCTAGCATAGTTGACGCCGCGTCAATATGGGATCGACGTTACCAAGACCATTCTAACAACTAATTAATATTTTTACAAGCTAGTAATTACTATCTAGCAACAACAAGCTAGTATAGTTGAAGCCGCGTCAATATGGGAACGACGTTGCCAAGACGATTCTAACAACCAATTAATATTTTTACAAGCTAGTAATTACTATCTAGCAACAACGAGCTAGTATATTGACGCCGCGTCAATGTGGGAACGTCGTTACCAAAACGATTCTAACAACTAATTAATATTTTTACAAGCTAGTAATTACTATCTAGCATCAACAAGCTAGTATAGTTGACGCCGCGTCAATCTAGAAACGTCGTTACCGAGACGATTCTAACAACTAATTAATATTTTTACAAGCTAGTAATTACTATCTAGCAACAACAAGCTAGTATAGTTGACGCCGCGACAATGTGGGAACGTCGTTACCAAGACGATTCTAACGACTAATTAATATTTTTACAAGATAGTAAATACCATCTAGCAACAACAAGCTAGTATAGTTGAAGTCGCGTCAATCTGGAAACGTCGTTACCAAGACGATTTTAACAACTAATTAATATTTATACAAGCTAGTAATTACTATCTAGCAACAACAAGCTAGTATAGTTGACAAGGCGCGTCAATATGGGATCGTCTTTACCAAAACCATTCTAACATCTTATTAATATTTTTACAAGCTAATAATTACTATCTAATAACAACAAGCTAGTATAGTTGACGCCGCGACAATGTGGGAACGTGGTTACCAAGACGATTCTAACAACTAATTAATATTTTTACAAGATAGTAAATACCATCTAGCAACAACAAGCTTGTATAGTTGACGCCGCGTCAATTTGGAAACGTCGTCACCAAGACGATTCTAACAACTAATGAATATTTTTACAAGCTAGTCATTACTATCTAGCAACAACAAGCTAGTATAGTTGACGCCGCTTCAATCTGGAAACGTCGTTACCAAGACCATTTTAACAACTTTATGTAAAAATTGTACCTATATACACACATCAACAAAGTCTAGGGATACGTTATTTTGAAATCAAACATGGCTTTATTGTTTAAAACCTATTTAGTTTCCTTAAAAAGTTTATTTACAGATTTAAACCTTGTCTATTCTTTATTCAAAATTTAAAAATTAAAATGAGAAACAAATGAAAACACGCAAAGCACAGCGCAATCTTGAGTTGTATCTAATTTCAAGAAGTTGCATTAAAATTTTTTTTGCGTGTTAATTGAAGAAAACCTGATAAATTGTTTTATTTTCTTTTCTCAATTGGTTGTGTAAGCTTTTTAGCGTCATGCCACGCCATCATTTGAGTCGAGATGAAATGTTACGGGCAGTTGGCATGTTACAAAACGGTGCTATTCAACGCGTCGTTGCTGAGTCTCTGGGCACAAGCCAAAATGTGGTATCCAGGCTGTGGTCACGTTATCGCGCTACTGGAGATGTGGCAGAACGGCACACAGGTAGATATCGTGTTACCACTCAGAGACAGGATCGATTTCTCCAAATGACCGCCAGAAGACTACCCAATATCACAGCGATGCAACTAGTGCAAAGGCTCCAGGAGGGTCAGCAGCTGCTGGTGAGCGACCAAACCGTGCGAAGGAGGCTGCATGAAGTTGGTCTTCATGCTCGCAGACCGCTACGAGTCCCAGCGCTGCGACGTGGCAATCGCGGTAGGCGACTTTTATGGGCTCAAGAACATTTGACATGGAGTGATCAACAATGGTCATTGGTGCTGTTCACTGATGAGTCCCGCTATGGATTTCATCCAGATTCGAGACGATTGGAGAACTCCAGGCAGGGTCAGCCGTCTCCGACATCCACAGGAGGTCCACTCTTACCAAGGCGGGACAATTATGGTGTGGGCAGGAATACGAATCGGCGGACGAACCCAACTCATTTGGATTCAGGGCAGCATGACTGCCCATAGATACCGTGAGGAGGTAGTAGAACGTGTCATTGTCCCGCTCAGGGCCCTAACGGGGCAAGAATTTCAGCTCATGCATGACAATGCACCTTCCCACACAGCGCGGCTGGTGAGGGCCGCCCTTCGAGAACACGATGTTCAGGTATTAGATTGGCCTCCACAGTCGCCAGACTTAAACCCAATTGAACACGCCTGGGACATGTTACAGCGAAGAGCATTGAGGGATTTTCCGCCCAACTTGACAACAGAAGAACAACTTTTCGAACATTTAAAAAGAACTTGGGACTGCATACCCCAGCAAGACATTGACACCTTAATTTTAAGTATGGAAAATCGTTGCCGCTGTGTGATTAATGTTAGAGGAGGAAATACCGATTACTGATTATCAGATTTGGTAAGATTTTTATTCATTTAATTCGATTGAATAATTTTATAAGAATAAAATGTTTTTGTTCACTCAGTAATTTTCTATGGCTTAATTAATTTAAGACTTTTATTAATTAGAAAAACAAAATCGCATCGTGTTGTTAATGTTTAAATATCGGCCATGAAATTATCTTTAATTCTTCCATTTACAGTCATAACAAAATGTTTATAGTTTTCTAGATAATCAATGAAAGGTTCAATATCCCTAGATTGTGTTGATGTGTGTATATTGTAGTGAGATAATAAATAAATATTATTATATTAACTAATTAATATTTTTACAAGCTAGTAATTACTGTGTAGCAGCAAAAAGCTAGTATAGTTGACGCCGCATCAATATGGGGACGACGTTACCAAGTCAATTCCAACAACTAATTAATATTTTTTAATGCTTTAACGGGGGTGTTATACCGCCAAGTCCCACTTCGGACTGATACTGAGTAATTTTTTTAACAGAAAAATCCCAAAATCACTTTTTGGTTAGGCCCGTCATTTGAACCTAGGACTTCATTAACTGCGGTTAAACCCGCTACCGCTAGAACAACGAGGCAGTAAAATCTCGGTGTCAGTAAATAAGTACTATACGTTCCTAGTAAAGAGGACAACAAGTCTGGCCAACCTGCTAATGTCATACAGTTATTAACGAGTTATCAACACTCTGACTCATAAGAACAACCTACATTCGCTTAACTAGGTACTTACAGACAAAGTATTTGTACAACAAGTTGAGAATAATTAATAAAGCCTGCATCATTCAAATATTATTAGGGTTCAGTACCCCTAAATAATATCTGGGGACAATGTCACACAGATCATCCTAGCCCCAAAATAAGCAAAGCTTGTACTATGGGTACCAGGCGACGATATACATATTTATATAGATAGATAAATACATAGAAAATATCCATGACTCAGAAACAAATATTCGTAATAATCACACAAATATTTGCACTTACCGGGATTCAAACCCAGGACCACCAGCTTCGTAGGAGCACTACCAACTAGGCTACGGTGACTGTCTAAAGGAAAAGTGTTGCCTTACAGAATCCATCAGTCTGTCACGAGCCTTTTTCTCATACCTAAAAATAGAGTTAAGTATACATAATTATTTCTAGTTATATAAAGATAAGAATCGGAAGACACAACGTGGGCAGGCCCCCTAGAAGATGCACCGACGATCTTGTGAGGGTAGCTGGAAGTCGCTGGATGCGGGTAGCGCAAGACCAGAAATTGTGGAGATATTCGGGGGCGGCCTTTGGCCAGCAGTGGGCGTCTTTCGGCTGATATGATGATTATTATAATAATTATTTATTTCTCTCCTTAGATATTGAGTATATATAAAGATAGTAATGATTTAGTTATTAAGCTAGGTTATATTAAGCTATTGTCAAAGAGATTACTAAAAGAGGTATTGAGTGGAAATTATACACCTGTTTATACCTATGGTATATAATTTCAACTCCATTGACATGAAGAATCTCTAGGAGCTGTGAAAAAATCTAAACTTATAAATTAACGCAATTATACACAAGCTTCTTCCGCTTCCAGTGCACAATTCACACAGACCAGGTATACTTATTTTGCAAAATATTAGTAATTTTACGTATTTTACGACTCAAATATTGTAATTATACTTTTTGGATGCTGATTTTAAGTGGGGAGCTTGTAACATACTCGGAAAAAGGCGGGAAAATCTAGGAAACTCTCATGGAAATCACTATGATAGATAAACTATTTACATGCGTACAAGTTTCTACAGAACACTCGGCGCGTGAATATATACTTGTATAGATAATTACACCCAGACCCAGGACAAACAGACATATTCATACACACAAATATCTGTCCTGGGTGGAAATGCAAGCATTTACCAACCAAACCAACAGGCCCGCAAATGATGATGATGAAGTATTAGTAAGTAATAGGTACAATATGTACTGGAAAGAAAGATAACACATTAACATCCATAGATTGCTCTATACATTCCCATATCATTTATACCTGCCACCGTATTATCTGAACCAAAGTCCATATGAAATCAACTTTTTAATTCCCTTAAAACGATTTACATTTGCTAAACCTGTTTATCATTACTCTATATTTGCTACAGAATTAAAACTCCTATAGCTTACAGAATAAGGGTTAGTTTAAATGACTAGCAACGTAAATTGTGTAAGTAGAGAGCACCGTGTCTAAACCACTGGTAGTTTAGATTTAAGTATTCTTATTTATTGCAATTTGTCAGTAGAACGAGATTTTAAACTTGTTTTAATTGCTGTTCGCTTAGACAGGGTTGCCACGTAAGAAATCAATAACTGCTAATAGTAATTATACTAATTAACCAACGATTAGATATATTAAATAATAATGATTTCCTGCTGTCATTTATTTAGTTTTTATTTAGCGAGGTAATTGCTTAGGTGGTTTCCCTTGCAATTAAGTCTATTTTCCCCACTGATAGATGGCATGTTGGTCTAGTGGTTAGTGACCCTGACTGCTAAGCCAGAGGTCGTGGGTTCGATCCCCAACCAGGACCAACCAAATCAAAATTAACACGATTATTTGTTCCGTGCCTGGTGTAATATATCTATAATTATATGTTTTTCAGTTGTCTGGTTGCCACTGTAAATGCTCTACATAGTTTGGAATCAGATGGTAAAATGTTTAATGTTCGAAAATAATCATTTATTTATTTTTATTATTATTTTATACCTTTGCTTTGAAGCGTACATCGTTTATAAATTTAGGTTTTATGAGCATCATCAATAATGATAATTTTAATCATAAGTTATACACACAAAAACACCGTCCAAAGCTGAAAAACTGTAAAATCTCGATATAATAATAATAGTAATATCCAGGGACATTATTCACACACGGCTATCTGATTCACTTATAGGATCGGCTTGTAGGTACTATGGAAACTTGATAACTGATATATTACATTTACTATTTTCTTTCGTAAATAAATATTTATATAGATAATAAATTGAATAAAAATAAATAATTATAGTAATATTGATAATAATTGGGTGTATATAGATAATTTACACCCAGACTCAGGACAAACAGACATGTTTATGCACAATTAATGAATTTGCATGTAATCTGCATGCACTCTTTTAGCATAATATGACAGCCACCCGTTTAAAATGAAATATTTGTTTACATATCTATAAAAATATTCATAAACATTCATATTTATCTAGACATTTCTAAATACTTACTTGTGGTAATACCTATATAAAAATTTGCCAACCACTATAACGGTTTTTAATATCGATGATACAAAAGAAAATAATAGATTTGTAATGTACTCAATAAGTAGTAAATATAACAAATATATACAAGGCTAGGAACCTGCCTCAGCTTCGCTCAGGGAGATTGATAAAACGGTAAACAAAGTATTTAAATTAGAAGATACTCTACGCCATATTCTGACTTGTATCATCATTACAGCTTAAATAAGTCCACTAATGGACAAGCCTCCCTCAAGAATCATCTTGAGGGGATATGCCATAATCGCCACGCTTGGCAGGCTGACTTGTATACTAGTACTTTATTATTTTTGCGTGATCCAACAATATATATGCTTTTTAAGGTAATGTAAAGAACGTAGTTATTTCTCACAGTCATGAGCATGATGAGAATTTCAATAGATACTTGATTTTACAGAAAATATTTATCAACTATATACTAATCTTCGAAAGATCGCTGTTGTCTTAAGATTAATTTCTGGGCACATCCAATATCATTAACATTTTAAGTGCTTTCTTATCTCGGAATCTACACATAATTATATATTACCGCAATTTAATTAATTGCGAAATATCTGAGAACAGTGATTGATATTTACAATTAAAATATTTTTACTCTTACAACCCTGCGTCCTGTTGTCCGCCATCTTGTTTTTGTTCCCGCGCTTAATTTATGAATGTACGACACTAGCGCCATTGACAAATATACGACCACGATGTACAAACAGTAGCAATAATTTCACACAGGTGTAACCGATGATAGAATGTCAGAAATTATGGTAAATATTCCAATTATTATTAAGTGGCCGATGTAACCTAACAACGGGACTTAATGTTATATTAAAGATAATTAGATTAATCGAAAAAGGCTAATTCGTAAGTAGGAGTGGATTATAGTTACGTTTTTGTATGAATATTTCATGGTGATGTGTAAAACGACGATAAATTGTGATATAATTACAATAATTGTCGCGCCTACCGCGTCGGGACAGGTGTTGGGCATTCTTAACAACCGGTTTGGTGCGAAAATAAGTCATTGGGATTATTAAGAAATATTTTTTGGGCAGGTTTTGCTGTTAATTTTTTTTTGCGGTACCAAAAAACCATAGATATATTTTTTCTCTACTAAAAACTAATTTGTGTCGACTGCCACTTTCTCGGGCTCGGTGCCCCGTGGTACGTTTGCTATAAAAACAAACCTTCTTACTGATTTCCAATTGCCAACCTTAAGGCATTATAATAATAATATCCAGGGACACTATTCACACACGGGCATCTGATCCTAAACAAAGCAGAGCTTGTACATACATCTACCTTTCTTTTGTAAATACATACTTAAATAGATAATTACGCCCAAACATAGGGCAAACAGACATGTTCATGCACTCAAATGTTTTGTGTGCATGGACAGCCTGGGTGGGTATCGAACCCACGAACTGCCACGAGAAAGGCAGACATCTAACAACAATGCCAACCGGGTAATCCTTGTATGTTAAGCGAATGAAGATATTTATTATTTGTTCCTTGTTTGGGTGTAATTTATAATATATATAATAATAATCTATACCTACTTACATATAATAAAATCGTAGGAAAGTGAAAACTGTACATTGAATATTTTTTTAAAAGGATACTTGGGGCGTGATCTACAATCGATATCGAAGCCAAAAATATAGTTTTCAGAAATTTTGTCTGTGTGTCTGTTTGTCTGTAGGTATGTATGTCCGGGCTAAACTCAAAAAGTACTGCATGGATTTACTTAAAATTTTGTATGAATATTACTAAGAGGTCGGGTCAACATATAGGCTACATATTATCACGCTATCACTTACGGGGAAGGAGCTATGATAATTTATAAAATTTAACGCGGGTATAACCGCGGGGCACAGCTAGTATTATATAAGTGAATTAATGGAATCAGGCATAACTTTGCGGAAATCCAAAACAATTGAAATACAAAATCAATATGTAGTGTTAATGTCGCATTCGAGCACTCGACTAGTCAGTATCCCTTGAGAATGGTCCGTGGAGGATTGAAACTCGTGTTGGGTATCGTACTGGCGCATGTAATTTGCTTTTTATATTGTCTTTCTTACATGTTACATTTTTGCGGGCGGGAGGGCGGTGCAAATTGCATCCCGGCTTGATTGAACTGACAATTAGCGGAATTAGCACTACATCTTGATTTTTTATTTTGAAATACATATATAAGTATATTTATCAGTTGTCTGGTCGCCATAGTACAGGCTCTATCTATGTAGTTTGGGCTAAGACGGAAATGTGTTAGTAGTCCCATAAAAAAATTGAAACACCAGTAAAAAGTAAAAAAAAATATTCCACTAGTATGCAGAAGCATTCGGTCTATAATAGATATAACAACAATCGATTTCCCCCATATCCGCTGTAAAATTGGCAAAAAGAGGGGAAGGGAAATTGACAATATTTTGTATTTCGAATGATTGACAAACAAATTGATTGACGCGATTGTTTGTAATCATGGAGTCGGTCCGATTGGAAAGAAATTTATTTTGAATACAATTTCAGAAGTATCGGTATGTATTATAAAATTGTATCAAATAGGCGCGGTACAGTCATTTTCATTAGGGTTGACAGCAACCAAATTCATATTTTCCTAGAGTTTATAGGCTATACTATTCGGATTGACGAGACTACATGTGTGACAGGGCAGTTAAGTCAGTTACCTCGCCACTTATGTGTTCCGGGTTTTATTTCCGCATAGGACAACTTACTTACTAACACCAAGAGATGGAAAGATCTTATCTGCACTTGTGCATCAGAGTCAAAGTTTATTTTATAGAAACAGGTTTTATCCTTTTCCCGGGCCATATCTTTACAATAAAATAAATAAGTCATTATTATGTGTAACCTTAATTATATAAATTGTAAAAGAATAGTCGGTAATTTTTTACAAAAGTTGACCTATGAAAAAATGTTGACGGGCCTGTTGGCGTGGTTGAAATGCTTGCTTTTCACGCCGGAGGTCGTGGGTTCGATTCCCACCCAGGACAGATATTTGTCTGCATGAACAGGTCTGTTTGTCCTGAGTCTGGGTGTAATTTATCTATATAAGTATGTATTTACAAAACAAAAGTATTATATGTAGTATATCAGTTATCTGTTTGCATAATACAAGCTCGGCTTAGTTTGGGACCAGATGGCCGTGTGTAAATAATGTCTTAGGATATTATATTATTATATGTTGAGACTGAAGAGTTATTTAGTATTCTAAAATAAGTAAATTTTTTTAAATTATTTTTTAGGATTTTATTAAATCTTTAAAAAAATTTAAGCCGTGAGAACGTACAGGTTTAACCTAGTACAAGCACCAACTGTCTATAGCTTGGCGTAGTATTAATCATTTTTTAATTTATATAAATAGATATAATTTTGTACACATTTTTTTAGTTGTTTGGTGTTAGGATGTACTTTGTGTCCATCCATTATATTATGTTTATAAAGTACCTAGAGGACACAGGTATTAATTTCCCTAGTGCAAGGGATATACCGTCTAAGTTCTATCGTCGTGATCGTGAACGGCGTTCGAAGAGATAAAGGTTAAAATTGAAAATGAATAATTGATTTTAAATGTAGTCCAAGTTAGTTTACTGTTGCTGTATGGGAGAAATCGCCCCAAATATAACGCATAAGATTTTATAACAAACTGCCCAATGATATTAGAGAATTGTCTACGAATAAGTTTAAATTAATTTTATTAAAGCCAAATTGTGTAGCCCTGTACCTATGCCCTATATTCCAAAATTTCTGATTATTTAAGTGACAAAAGTACTTGGGATTGAGTTGTTCTGAGTCAACACACATGATTGTAATTAGTCTTCAGTATATTTTATTTTAAACAAGGATTCCTACTGAGTTTTCTGGCAGTGTTTCTCAGTAGCAGCAACGTAATGCACTGCACGGTAGGGTAAAAAAAAATGACGATTTCACATAAATGTAAAATTTTTACGGAATAAACGATTTTTGACTTTGACCTCTTGGTAATATTCATGCAAAATTTGAAGTAAAGCCATGCAGTACTTTTGGAGTTTAGCCCGGACATGCATACAGACAAACAGACACACAGATAAAAATTCTAAAAACTAAATTTTTGTCTTCGATATCGGTTCATCACGCCCAAAGAGAATTATATCATAACCCAAGTATCCTTTTAAAAAAATATTCTATGTACAGTTTTGACTTTCCTACGATTTTATTATATGTATAGATATGTATAATTTTAGACTGTAATAAAAAAAACTATCTTGAAGCAATAATATTAACAGCAGAACACAATCAACATCTGTCAATGCTCCAGTATTTATGATCGGAGCTAAATAGGGGGACAAGTTGCTACTGTGCACGTGGGCGGTCCCGATAACTCGGCCATTTCATACTGGACGTCCTGGGTGGAAGTGGAAACACGTTGTTATTGCTTTGACGTGTCAATACCATTGGCGGTGATTTATATTAAGTTAAGAGAAGGATATTTATTATTAATCGTTTGTATACATGTATTGTAATTCATTCTGCACGTCGCTGTTGTAACTTGTTATTCCATTTCGCGGAGGGAGGGGGTTTACTGGACTCTCAGATAAGGTCATGCAATCTTACTTTAAAGAATATTTTTTGAAGTTATACTTCTTTTGGCGCGATGGAGAAAAATGATGAGAGTGAATTTTTACGATGCGCGCGCACACCGACACCAAAAAATTTTACAGCATGAAGTTAGTTCTAGGTGGTATGAGAGTGAACGATGCGCGCGCATCGTAAAAATAACAGCATGACGTTAGTTCTAGGTGGTATGAAAATTGATAATTATGTTCAAGTTGTATATTAAGAAGTATAACTTCTAACGCATGTACATAAGTACACACAAGTTTTTTTTTTAAATACAACGGCACTAAGGAAGCTAATCCCTGTGTCGCGGGGTACTTTACAAACATATAATATATGGACACAAATTACATCCAGGCTCAGAACAAATATTTATGGGTCACGGAAGCGGTGAGGCGAGACTGTGTTAGCCGCTGCGCCATTGGTGCAGTCATGTACTGTATGTAATTATGTATCGAATGTTTATTGTGTGGTGACAACGAAGAATATCGTCAAACTATCTCATCACGTGGGGGGCGTAGAAATCGTCCCGAGAGAATAACTTCTACGAGTAGGAACGGGCAGCAGTGCTTTTCTTTGAACTATGACCATCAAACTGCGATCGCCAACCACTGCAAAAAAATTTGAAACATATTCAAGTAGAAGATCATGCCTGGTTTCATATTTCTATTAAGACTCCAAGAAAAATCTGTTGCGATTGGTTACCAGAATTAATCTACAGGTATAAGAATATATATAAGAAGGCAGTTGGTAATCAAGATAATTAGACTAGGTGTCAGATTCTATCAGGCTTCTGACTACATCTAACGATAGGCTTAAAAGTTTTTACCATGCTCTTCGAGACATGTAGAGCAATAATACCTTAATTAATAAGACCCCAAAAGAAAACTTCGCTTTACAAAAACATCACAAGTTTTTTCTACAATGCTTTTTTTCATAGCGGAAATCAGTAACACTATTTGCAAGATATATGCCAGCGTTCCGGGAACGCCTCAACTTAGTTGTATTCGATGCCTCAACTAGGCGGTACTTAATGTTAGAAAATAACTTAAAGTTACAATGTATTTAATAGAAACTGAATTAACGACAGTATCAGTGGCCAGTATTGTGCGGTTATAAGTCAAAGAGGGCAGGTGTCGTAAGGCTACTGTTCACTTTTAAGCAGTGTGAAAGCTGGTTCTATGTCTATGCGCTGCCTCGAGACTTACTACATTATTTATGAGGTATTATTATTATACTTGTGATATTTTGCTACCTCCACCATTGTTGATCTATTGTAGCTAAGCTTCTTGACGTTCTAATTTTTTAATGTACTTTATTGTTTTTTTTTTTTGCAAGGCCTCTCATGGAAACTCACAACGCTAAAATGGCCGCGAATCCGTTGCAGTGTTTTTAAAAAAGGAATAGTCTCGCTATTTGAATTGGCATGTTATACTGGATCGGAAATATTTCAGTTAATTGATTCCATGGAGCGTTTGAGGGCGGTAAAAAGTTTATTGTGAAATGCGTGGACGTAGACGGCATTTATGCAGTGATATGGATGATATTTCCACTTTTGGTGAAAAGAGATGGTGGCGGATCATGGTGACAAGTATTAGTTTACTGCTTAGTGCAATAGCTTTGAGAAACATCCAATTTATTTGAGTACTTACTCTGATCTTTATAGTTAGATAATGTGATGACCTAAGTTGATACTTCAACAAAGCATTAGCTGTCCACACGAGCAAAGAAGAAGAAAAAGAAGTGCACATTTGGAATGCAGTTCTTCTAATTTTCACAGTGACAAAAAAAAAGGTTTTTTGTCTATTCAAGTTTTGGGATAAGTAAATGTTGTTCTTTTTGAAAGACTTCAAAAGGAGGAGGTTCTCAAGTTCACTGGTATTTTTTTATGTATGAACACCGATTACGCGGAGATTTATGATCCGATTTACGTGATTCTTATTTAGTTTTGTTTCAAGCGCGTCAACGTGTTAACGTGTAGATGACAAGCTCAATTGAGTCAGGGACGAATTCGGCTACGAGTTTAGAGGAGTCAGTCCATTTCTTTCTGTAATGTTCAGGAATTAGTGCTCGCCTAACATGTTATCAAATGTACCTTAGTTTGAGAATCATACTGGCTGACTGGCAGCTCTAGCTGGAACTGTCCATAAATCACCTCTGAAGTGTGTGATAAGTTTACCTTACGTCTCGTCGTTCAACCTGGATTCGGAATCTATTTACAGACTTCCAGATTATCGCCAACAACAGTAACTAGCGTCCAAGTGGAAGGTCTGTCTCTACTGTCCAGTGAAGCAGTGAAAACCTCCACAGCCAAAGCTAAAAAGAAACTTAATGTTTTTAAACTTTCGCGATTTGTACACATTTTTATATGTGGACACGGGTCTCAATCGCGATAACGATTTAAGGCAAATCATTACCTTTAGGCTACCCGACGTTTCGGCATGGATTGCACCAGCCGTGGTCACGGGTCGACTGGTGTGGCTCGGCAGCGTCGTCTTCGTGAAGCTCAGGTTTCGGGTACGCTGTCGACCCGTGACCCAGTAAAAGAAACTTGTTACAAAAACAATGATACGTCTCCTTTAATGATATTATCGCGAAATCTATATAGAATATTATTACAGATCTAATATCTGCCTTCATGAGATCGCCGCAAGATAACCAGGCTCAGACCACATGCTTCGAATGTCTGAATAACGGGACTTTGATTACTAAGTAAACACTGTAATTGTGATGTGTCCTCAGATTATCTGATTACGATTGCTACTGCGTTCTTGGTTTGTACTTGAAGATAATGTGAAAATTACATCTATATGGTGGAATATACTAGGCGTAAAGGATAGCGTAACAGAAACGGATCCCATGTTTATGACTTAAAATGCCTGATTTATATAATACTAGCACTGCGGTTTCAACCGCGTTAATCTTTATAAATTATAGGCTATGTGTTATTCGTATATATAAGCTATATTACTTCAAAGTTTCATCAGAATCTATTTGTTAGTTTTTGCATGAAAGAGTAACAAACATCACATCCTTACTCACAAACTTTTACTATTGGAACGAAGTTCCTTATTGCGCGTTGTGAAAGGGGGCTAGACGGAAAAAAATCTCACGAAAAGTTGTCACGCCACTTTTTGCAGCTGTGCGGCGTGCGCATGTTTCTCTGTCTCTCTGTCTCTCTCTCTCTCTCGTATAGAAAGCAAGTCAAATATTTTCATTTCTATTTCGCATTGAACAGGGTGGTGTCGCGACGATTATTTTTGTTGAGTGTATACAGGTTTTTTGTACATAATAAATAATAAGAAATAACTTCGATCCATCCGGGTGTCCCTTGACACTTCTCAAGTTTTTTATAATATTGGGACTGGTTTCAAGTGAAACATCGTAGCGAAGCTTAGCAAAATCTTTCTTTCTTTATTGTATGGGCAGTGGTTAAACTGGTGTCAGAGTTGTTCAAACTATCCAGTAGGTCACTGACATAGCTTAACGACAATCTCCGGGACCATTTGTTTGACGTGCTCTCCAAAGCACGGAGACACTAAGAATTTACCACGCTGACGTGTGGCGCAGTGGCTAAGACAGTCGCCTCGCCTCTTCATGTCGCGGGTTTGAATCCCGCGCCGGACAACTATTTGTGTGACCAATAAATAGTTGTTCTGAGTCTGGATGTAATTTGTGTCCGTCTATTATATGTTTCTAAAGTAACCCGCGACACATGGATTAAATTACCTAGTGCGGTCGCCTCGCCTCTTCATGTCGCGGGTTTGAATCCCGCGCCGGACAACTATTTGTGTGACCAATAAATAGTTGTTCTGAGTCTGGATGTAATTTGTGTCCGTCTATTATATGTTTCTAAAGTAACCCGCGACACATGGATTAAATTACCTAGTGCGGGCGCTGTCTCTAAAAATAAAATAAAAACAAATCAATGACTGAAAGAAGTCAGATGCTAACGCACCAAGTGTATATTTTGTGTTGAGCGGTTATACTTAATCCCAATAGCAGGTAGCAAAATAGCTTAAACGCACATTTAGCTTATATGCTAAATGAATCTGACGTAAATAAACGTTAGCTATAGGCATAAATAGACTAGGAATTGTAGTGTGGATGCGTAATGGTGCCGCGCAATTTATAAACGCAGTAAAGAACATGTCGTTCTCATATTCTTTACTGCATTTATAAATTGCGCGGCAGAATGTTTGAAACTAATTTTCTAAGTTTTCGCGCGTAGAATAATACATGTATAGTTGACTACACAACTACTAAAGACGTGTAGTTTTTGAACCTAAAGGTCAACCGGAAGTACACCTTATCTTCCTTGTCTAGTACCATTACGCAGTAGGCTCTTCCTTACACACTGTTTAGTGAATGCATACACAGTAGTATAATCAGGAGTATTATAGCTATAACCCGGTAGAATTGCTAGGAACAGTATAATTTAGTAATAAAACTAGTTTTAGGAGGTAACTGTAATATTGAATTTGAGTGTGATTTTTGTATGCAATTCATAGATCAAGTTATTAGGTACTTATTTAGTTGCACAGGTTTATAAGCTTTTTTTCTATTTATGTTACTAATTGTATATACTCCGAATGTGAATAATACAATAGAAGCTATCCCTAAGTAGTATGTGGTTTGATTGTTTTAGATTGCGCGTGTGGCGTAGCGGCGGTGGAGCAGTGAAATCCTCCTAGGCTAACAATAAGGCTTGGAATCTACATCAGCGGAGAAGAGATGTGGATTTCGATTCATGTGATTGGTGATCGCGGCACAGCTCCGCTCCGCTCCACCTCAGTGGAAACGCAGCCTAAACGTCATGATAAAAAACGAGTGCCATTTAGACGACACGACTGAAGTAAAACTTAGATATACGAAACGTAACTGGCTATGAGAGAAAGAGAGGAAGAAAACGTGTGATCGCACCTCTCTCTCTCTCCTCTTCCTTCTTCAGTTTTATACGAGACGTAACTCTCTCTCTCTTTCTATCTTCACTAACTTCGTCTCGTCCGATCACACTTCACGTAACGCTCTCGTGACGCATTCACCATTGCAGCTTACTTCCCAACACCAGCGTGCGTTAAAAGGGTCTACTTCAAAAATCCGAGAAATGGAAATGTTTTACTTATTATTATTGGCCATAAATATAAAAAATTATCGATAAAATGATGTATAAATTGGAAATACATTAAATGTATCCACCAATTAGTAATTATTTAAGTTTCTGCTGCATACAATCATTACTTCCTTATTTATCGTAGGTATGGGTAGTGATTACCCTAGTGTCCCTAGTGTAGTATAATAATAATAATACCCTTAATATAGACAGAACCATTGACAATATGTAGTAAAAATATTAGACTTAAACTAGATAATTAAACATAATCTCTTGACAATAACTTGATACGAGCTAGCTAAATATCATTTCTGTAATAAAATAAATTTTATAAATGTTTTCATACAAGATGTACCTAAATATCTATGTTACTAGAAATAATATCTAATGTATACAACTATATTACTACAAACATGTTCTGACTATTTACAAGCGCTTTTTTAAAGTCTACGTGAATAAAAACCTTTTTTATTTTATTTTATTGTCAGAGTAGTTCAAGCAGCCCAGTAGGCCACTGACATGTCTTAACGACTGTTACCTTGACCCAAAGCTTAACGTGCCCTCCCAAGCACGGCGACGCGGCGACGCTCAGAAATTAAACCACTTTGGCGGTCACTATGGACTGACCGCGAGCCTAGTTGCTTAACCTCGCCAATAACTTACGGACCGGTGAGCGCACAATCCTCACGATACTTTACATCAACTAGGTAATCGAACCCTCGATACCGTTATACTCAATAAAACAAAACAAATACCAACAATACCAGTCGTAAGAACCTGATATCCAATGCATCATGTTATTCCAATAGTTTATGCTTCCACTATAATTGTGAATATCTATCACCTGAGCTCTGGTGATTACCGTAATGATTTGAACAATGTATAGTGAAATGGAAAGCAAATTTCCTGTTATAAAGACAAGTTAGCAAGAAAATCTAGTATATTATACCGCTATATTCGTATAGTTAAAGCAAGAATACTTTTCTAGCTAGTCATTTTGTTATATATTTCAACGCCCGCTCTAGGGAATCTAATCCCTGTGTCGCGGGGTACTTTACAAACATATAATAGACGGACACAAATTACATCCAGACTCTGAACAACTATTTATGGGTCACACAAATAGTTGTCCGGCGCGGGACTCGAACCTGCGACACGAAGCGAGGCGTCATTGTCACGTTGATCTTTACCACTAGAAAAGTATATAACATAGAAGTTAGCAGATTTATTTCAGACAAAATTTCTCATCATCATATCAGCCGAACGACGTGTACTGCTGGACAAAGGCCTCCACCAAGGATCTCCACAATGGCCGGTCTTGCGCTGCCCGCATCTACCGGCTATCCGCGACCCTTGCAAGTACGTCGGTCCATCTTGTAGGGGCCATGTCTACGCTGCGTCTTCCGGTTCGTGGTCACCACTAGAGAAAAGAAGAAAAAAATATATATTATTATTGTTCAATAAATTAATAACTAGTAATTGTTATTTTTTAATTAGTAAGTTTTTATTTTTAGTTTAGTTTCATATCTTTATATAATAAGCGGTTAAATTAAATTTAATGTAATCTTTTTATAGAAGAGCGGAGCTTCCTAACACAAGCAAGATTATTTGCTTAAAGGGTGGCTCCAACCACTTGATACTGTAATAGACTAAGTTACTGTAATAAGCTATTTGATTTTATATATTACAAAAGGGCATTATGAAAACCGTAGCCTAGTTGGTAGTGATCCTGCCTACGAAGCTGGTGGTCCTGGGTTCGAATCCCGGTAAGTGCAAATATTTGTGTGATGAGCACGAATATTTGTTTCTGAGTCATGGATGTTTTCTATGTATATAAGTATTTATCTATCTATATAAGTATGTATACGTCTATATCGCCTGGTACCCATAGTACAAGCTTTGCTTAGTTTGGGGCTAGGATGATCTGTGTGGCATTGTCCCCAGATATTATTTAAAAAAAAAATAAAAAAAAAACAAAGTCGTGGGTAGGTTTAAGCCTTTCAGTTTTTTAAATAGCTACACTCTAGACCAGACTCTCCTGAAATGCCAGCCTGAGCCCGCATTGATAGACAGCTCGTTGAGTCCTCTCCTGATTCAAGGCTTCAGCAGTCGGTTAGGTAAACAGGTGAGCTCGTTACTCGCCATTAAACGTAACAGTTTGGCGAGATTACTTATATGTTATACAATTGTAAAAAAATATATATATAATTTAAAAAAAGGTACCAATAGCCTCCGGTAGAATTGGAAGTAGACGTGAACAGTTCCATGTACAGGCTTAGTTCCCAGTTTCATAAAATATAAGGATTCAATCCCTTCAGATCCGAATAAGACTGTACTTTTTCATTATTTACAATAAACAACTAAATACGATAGTAGACTTAGCAATTGTATAATCGCAATTGGTTATAAAATATATCATCATCATCAACATATATTAGACGGTCACCGTAGCCTAGTTGGTAGTGCTCCTGCCTACGAAGCTGGTGGTCCTGGGTTCGAATACCGGTAAGTGCAAATATTTATGTGATGAGCACGAATATTTGTTACTGAGTCATGGATGTTTTCTATGTACCTATATAAGTATTTATCTATCTATATAAGTATGTATATCGTCGCCTGGTACCCATAGTACAAGCTATGCTTAGTTTGGGGCTAGGATGATCTGTGTGACATTGTCCCTAGATATTATATCAGCCGAAAGACGTCCACTGCTGGATAAGGGCCTCCCCCAAAGATCTCCACAACTGCCGGGCTTGCGCTATTCGCATCCAGCGGCTTCCAACGGCCCACACAAGATCACTGCCACTTCAGTGTTGCAATTGTTCTCTTCGTTTTTTTTAAATATAAAGTAATTAATATCTACTTCCTTTTAAGAATAAGGCTTTGGTAATTCCCGTCTATCGTAAGAGGCGAACAGCAGATATGTAATAGGCGTTGATGGACCTAGCAAAGTAAATTTCTTTCCTCTACTTTCTTTCGGTGGATAGCCGAAACGAGATTACTACTGTCGTTCTGACACGTCATCCAAACTATAATCTAGTCTTGGCCGTTTTCCGTTCCACTAGACCACGGAGGACGAGTGAGGTGCACATGCGTACGCGTAATAGCAGGTGGCTATTGCGCGTACGCATGTGCACCTTAGTATCTCCTGCACAGGGCACAGGCATCTTTATGCTTAAAAGGAGACGCCACCAACTGTTAGATGAACCACGTGTAATAATGATATAAAACATTTTGATTTGATTTGATTTCATTGCACAATTGGCCGCTTCCAAATTAGGGACTCCTATATCTAGAGCTCCGATGGCGATGGGTTGACGTAAAGAACTCTTGTCTGATACAAATTGGGCTACATCACTGATGTAAATATGTTACACCGTTATAGATCAGCTTCAATGCCAGATGATGTTACCCCCCCCCCCCCCCCCCAACCTGGAAAACAGATTTACTATATGTTGGCTGGCTGACTGGATTTCGCAAATTCGGCATGAAAAAGTATCAGAGGAGAAAAAACAACACAGTACCTACTTAATGCATACCAAGTTGCTGCCAAGAGGTAATCTATACATATAATAAAATCGTAGGAAAGTCAAAACTGTACATTGAATATTTTTTATAAAGGATACTTGGGGCGTAATCTACCATCGATATCGAAGCCAAAAATATAGTTTTTAGAATTTTTGTCTGTGTGTCTGTTTGTCTGTATGTATGTCCGGGCTAAACTCAAAAAGTACTGAATGGATTTACTTCAAATTTTGCATAAGTATTACTAAGAGGTCGGGTCAATATATAGGCTACATATTATCACGCTATCATCTACGGGAGAGGAGCTGTGATCATTTTTAAAATTTAACGCGGGTAAAACCGCGGGGCTCAGCTATAATTTATAAAATATTACAAAAACGAAGAATTATCATAATGGCGCACAAATTAACTGCGCTTGCGCTTTATGCACCGGTTTTAAGATAAATGAATGCCAGCAAATATACCTACTAGTTACTTTGTGTACTCTGTAATGGTAATAAATACGTTATCAACTGTTACATTGTTAAGTAAGGGGTCATTTGCATACAATATTACTATTATGTATGTATCCACTTGCAACTAGCAGTGCTTAGACATCGACTCATAAATACTTTGCGGTATATTTATGAGTAACTCACAATAGCCTAGTGATTAGACTCGTTGAACATTAACTGACCGAATCGGAGATGTTCTCAAGAAAGGCCAGGGGCTCTACCGGCTTAATCACCGAACATCGATTTCTTAAATGGCGTTCAAATAAATAAAGGTTAAAAATGACTTAATCAATCGGTAAATCGGTTTCCATGAGCACATGTGACGTCATAAATCGTCCGGAATCGATTGTCAACGTTGAAGCCGATTGATTAAGTTATTTTTAACCTTTATTTATTTTGACGGGCCTGTTGGCGTGGTTGGTAGATACGCTGCCATTCACGCCGGAGGTCGTGGGTTCGATTCCCACCCGGGACAAATATTTGTGTGCATGAACATGTCTGTTTGTCCTGAGTCTGGGTGTAAATTATCTATATAAGTATGTATTTACAAAAGAAAAATAGTATTATGTAGTATATCAGTTATCTGGTTTCCATAGTACAAGCTCTGCTTAGTTTGGGATCAGATGACCGTGTGTGAATATTGTCCCAGGATATTATTATATTATTATTATTTATTTGAACGCCATTCACGAAAATAATGTTCGGCGACTTAGCCGGTAGAGCCCCAGAAGTACCCTAAACCTATGAGCATGTATGAAGAATATGGAGACAATATTATGTAGTAAAAATATAGCTAAAATTTAAAATTTCGATACTTAAACCTACACATGATCCTTGACAATAATTTAATTTAAGTTAGCTAAGTATCGTTACTATTATAAAATAAATCTTATAGTAAATTATTTCCTACAATCCGTGTACCTAAATATCTATATGTACCTAGAAATAATTATAAATTAATTATATATTACTAGGAACATGTTCTGACTATTTACAAGCGCTTTTTACAGTCTACGTGAATAAAAGCCTTTTTTATTTTATTATATTTAATATAACGTCAGTAAACGAGGCAAAAGAGGTGTGCAAAGATCATGACAAATGGAAATGCATTCTCTCTGCCTTCCCGTCTGGGAAACAGGTGTACAGCGGGACAAGGATCTTTATGAACGTGACTGACATTTGTGGGAAGGCGACACTATGGCGGCAAGGGTTGCTTTTAAGGAAAAATCCCTAATTGTATGGGAAAATTTCAAAATGGCAATAGACTATATCCATTGTATTTTGTATAACTTTGACGGGCCAGTTGGCCTAGTTAGTTTTTTTTAATCCCACTCAGGACAGATATTTCTATGCATGAACATGTCTGTTTGTCCTGTGTCTGGGTGTTTTTCTATATAAGTATGTATTTTCTCAAGTAGTATAATCAGCTATCTGATTTCCATAGTACAAGGTTTACTTAGTTTGGGATCAGATGGCCGTGTGTGAATAGTGTCCCAGGAATATCTAACTCTAAAACTGTATTGAGAGAAATATTATCGATTTATTGTAATAAATAATGTCGTAGCACAAGGGAAGAAAAAAGAGTATTTTTATCTGTATCAATAAATTTATTTCTAAATTAGTATTTCATTCTGATTACTGAATACTACAATATTGTCAAAATACAAACGAAAAATTAATACACGGGTGCGAATTAAAAATCAAGCATGGTAACATTTACGTATCGTGGCGGCAACTCGCTCGTTAACTTTTTCAAATGGAATATCGGGCCTGATTTCATGAAAAACTCCTTAACCGTATGGACTATTTCCCTGACACTACTTTCTATCACTTTTAGTAAACTGCTAGTGTTTTAAACCAAATAATACAATAATAAACTTAGAAACAACAATCGGCAAAAAAAGCTGTGGCAGAATTGTCAAAGAGACACATTGAAAGATGGCGGCGTTAGTTCCACTTTCAGCCACGTTCATAAATATCCTTGTCGCACTATAACGCGTCTGTAGACCGTTGGACCGTCAACTCAGTGGTCTCGCTTTTAAACCCAAGGAGAGCAACACTGACGTTCTAATATAAATTTTCTCGTATTTAAAAACGTAAAGAGACCTGCGTGGCTGAGATATGTCCAAAAATGATCTTGATGGCATTTGCAACGTGGCGTATTATGGCCTATGCCCTCTCATTTTGAGAGGAGGCCTTTTTACCCTACAGTGGTACAGTAATAAATAGGCTGCATCATCATCATCATATGACTTGCTTCCTCATCCGCTACTTCTTAAATTTTGTCACCCATTATATTTTTTTTAAATAAAAATTTGTTTATTTTTTAAATTAATCACATTTTTATGAAATCATGCATAAAATTAACTATGATGTATCTTGACTTAACTAAGATTTTTTATAGTTAAGGAGTTGCGAGATAAAGAACAATTTAAGAACGGGATCATTTAAAACTTAGTTTTCCATCCCTTGGAAAATATATTCTTCTTTTTGGAGAAACTCCTTTCTTCTTTATAACCACTTCCCATACCGCGCAGTGGTTATCCTGGTTTTAAACTTATTCAAGCCGCCCAATAGGCCTGTGACATATATATTTTGACTACACTTTTACATTGATTGAAATGGGTCATTCGTTTTTTTCGGTGATTATTCCTGCGTGGTGTGTCCAATTTTTATGAACTCAGTTATATGACTTAAGAGTATGGTCACTACCACTGTGTCAAATTTAAAGAAGATTGGTTCAGCCGTTCGAAGGAGTACGATCAGACACGACGTACATGAGTCGTCTAAGAAAGAGTTCTTTTACACTCAGCTGAATTAAGTAAACTGAATGAATTAAGTAACGTATCAAGCGTCACAGTTGCCCACCATAATTGAAAGGAGAAACCCAAACTCCATAGAAACTTAGGCCTGGCGTTACAGAGCTGGAATTTGGCAATAAATTAGAGCATCTAGAAAGATTTCACGAGCCCAATTTTCACGTCTCCCGGCAATGCCCAAGTTGCTTGCAAAAACAGACGTTTACTGTTAATTTTTAGGTTATATTTAAACTAAAAGTAAATGCCTGCTTTTACCGATTTGGACATTTCTCTAATATATTTTTGTATTTAAATAACTTTGTGAAGTTAGTGACATATAATAAAATAAGTGGTTTAGCGGTTTACATAGGCTGTTTAAAACAAAAAAATGAAATAGTCTATTTTCTACACTTGGCCATTGTAATTAAGGCTAAGATTTCGGTGGATTCATTACAAAAAATAGACGGATTTTTTGGTACATATCTGATTGATGTAACGGTTAGGCCTAAAACCGGGTATCTCCTTTATATACTTTCGGCCTACAAGGTACAGACGCCAGCACATCTAGCTACCCCAATCTGTCAAATTTCTGGTATAGATTTTCTCAACTTTAACACAAACGTATAACGTTCATTTTCAATTGGGGAAATTTGACAGATTGGGGTAGCTTGATGTGCTGGCGTCTGTACATTTCTCCACACAACACTAAACGAATGTGACAGACGTTAACCCAATCACTTACTCCTCCCTAAATGCCGTGATTGTGGCGGGTGGAACGATGCCACAATTTCCTGCGACGCCACAAGCCGTCACAATCACAATCATAGACTATCAGCGAGTTTCCGACACACGGGGATTGACAATTGGGATTATCTGGCAACAACTGATTACTGTTTTGATTTGGCAAATGGCTTGGGAAATGATTCAAGCTTCAGTAATTCATGCTAATACAATAATGCCCCGCTTTGCGCTAGGGATACGTTCCGGCAAAAATCGCGTTTACTGAAATTCGTGAATATCGAGGTTTATGATTAAAGATAGTCAAAGTTTAATAAAAAATATACGAATAATTTTAATCAATCACTTTAATTCTAAGAACACTTTATGCAGTGCATACTATTAATTATTGTTTGCGAATAAATACATCTATTGTTGTGAAGCGTTTTTTTTACGTTCTTGTAAAAAACGTTCATAACACCCAACCCTGAATTTAATTGTCGATTGTCGGGAAACGAGGATTCCCGCGCCTAAAGAGAAGTCAATGACTATATTATGTATATATACACACACATTCTTTCGCATAATGCAAGGCATTTGAACGTGAAATTGGAAATTCGCGTTATAGTGAAACCACGTATAACAGGGTCGCGAAAAGCGGGGTATTACTGTATTACAATAGGGTCATGCGAATAAAAATTGATGGGATTTTTCTAGTATTAAAATAATTTGTAGCAGCCCTGAATCTGGAAGTAGGCGGTATTATAAGCCCGTGTCTCGGAAAGCATGTAATGGTATCGGTCATGCGCTTGATCATGTCGGATTGGGGTTCCATCGGATTATGAGTGAGGAAATAAATAAATGGGGAAGACCTCGTAGAACATTCTCTGATCTAATCGGAGACGTACTTAAGAAAGGTCAGGTCAGAAGTACCCTAAACTGGCGAGCATGTATGAAGAATATTATGTCAGTAAACGAAGCGAAAGAGGTATGCAAGGATCGTGACAAATGGAAGTCCGTTGTCTCTGCCTACCCCTCTGGGAAACAGGCGTGAGTCTATGTATGTATGTAAATAAATAAATATCTTGAAACAACTAACACACTGCCATCTAACTTCAAATTAGGCAGAGCCTCCAGCAGCCAGGCAACTGATCAACAAGCTGACACATCATTGACGGAGTGTTTGGCGTGGTTGGTAGATAGGTACTTGCCTTTCACGCCGTAGGTCGTAGGTGGGTTTGATTCCCACCTCGGACAGATATTTCTATATAATGGGTTAACTTCGGGTTAACCCATTATTGTTTTGAACAAAACTTAGCTTTTATCGTCCTTGTGCCTCCGGGTAAGTACGGGTGTTGGACTCACAACTACTAAACCTATCATGTTGTGGACTTCCGACGGTTGAGGGGGCGCCCTAAGAACGCGAGATCGCTCCTCCAGTATTCCCTTATGCGCTGTCACATATTCGATAGGCAGTAAAAAAATAATATAATTGTTATTTTTTATTGGAACCTTTTCTATACAACATGTAACGTAATTAACGCACACCCTCAAAGACCCCCATTAGAATATTATGTTGTAATCATAATACATACACTAAAATTTTAATTCAACATATATATGCATTGTTATTTACTAAATTAGTTTCTTGGAATCAAGTTTATTTTTCTTTATTTTGTTTTGAATGATGCAATTTCTATGAATATAAATAAAACTGCGATTTAAAAATCTTATTACTTTGACTTACGGTCCATTTCAATTTGTTTTGACTGCACAGGGTTAAAATATCGATAATTTCCGTAACTTTGATTATTTTGGAATAAAAAAATCACCTATATTAAAAATGATACAAATCGATTCAGTAAACGATTCTGAACAAACTATTTTCAGGGTGTGCGTTAATTAAGTTACATGTTGTATAGGTAATTGTTAGAAAAATAAATAATATTATCCATTTTCTCGTTATGACGGCGACTGGAGACATAATAACAAAGCTAATTTCCACGCATATGAGGCCGCGGGCACAAGCTAATCTTATTTTAATATTCAACCCTGGAAACTCAATATTATATGAACACGTCCTGGGACATTATTCACACACGGCCATTTGATCCCAAACTAAGCACAAACTTAGGACAAAGACATGTCTGTTTGTCCTAAGTTTGTACTTAGTTTGGGATCAAATAGCCGTGTGTTAATAATGTCCCAGGATATTATAATTATTAATGTGTGACCTCATTAAAAAACACGGTTATACAATTACGGAATCTGATGTACTTAAATGGAGGATAGATCTTAATTACCTTTAACCCTCTATATGTATATAAAATATTGTTTACACTCATAATATTTTTAACAAACTCGAAGTTCAATAACTAACATAAAGACAGACAGACGTATTTGTGAGCCTTGTCGTAACTTTTCGTTACTCACCCTTATTTGCATACAACGACTGTGCACAGAGTTAAACACAAATAGACCTATCACATTTATTTTTATTTTGTGGATAATTTTGACAGTACTATCATAATCTTATAAACTATTTTAATAACTCTGATTAACATTTACAAGATGTAACTTAAATTATAAAGTGAAAATTAAACTGAACTAATTATACCCCCGTACAAAATGCATCATCTGGTAAATGTTATTCACAAGAATAACATTTACCAGATGATGCATTGTGTTGTGGTAAATGCTTGCCTTTCACGCCGCAGGTTCTGGGTTCGATTCCTACCCAGGATAGTTGTTTCAGACAGACAGACTCAGGACAGATATCAGCACAAATATCTGTTCTGGGTGGGAATCGTACCCACGACCTGCGGCGTGAAAGCCAAGATTTACCAACCACGCCAACTGGTTCGTCATCAGTAGCGAATCATAATGTAAAATAAAAAAAAAATATCTCCACATTTGTATGTGGAGATATTTTTTTTTTATTTTTAAAAAAAAAATATCTCCACATTTGTATGTGGAGATATTTTTTTTTTATTTTACATTATGATTCGCTACTGATGACGAACCAGTTGGCGTGGTTGGTAAATCTTGGCTTTCACGCCGCAGGTCGTGGGTACGATTCCCACCCAGAACAGATATTTGTGCTGATATCTGTCCTGAGTCTGTCTGTCTGAAACAACTATCCTGGGTAGGAATCGAACCCACAACCTGCGGCGTGAAAGGCAAGCATTTACCACCCACGCCAACCGGCCCGTTACATCACATTATGAAGTTTAATCAAAATTATCACTTTTATCTAAATAAAATCTTGCTAAGTATAGCAAAAATCGTTGTAAAATTTTAACATTGGCAGGTCCAAAATAATGTTTACAATAATATAATGGTGAGGTGAATTGAAACACGGGGGGGAGGGTGAATAGCAATAGTGACAGTGTCCATACCAAAGTAACAAAATTTTACTTTTGTATGGATCCTGTCCCTATTGCTATTCACCACCCGTGTTTCTAATCACCCCGATTTACGGTTTTTAATTTGAAAAGAGAACTTCACAAACTTATAATTAACGAATACAGAGCAAACTTAATCTCAAAAATAATTGTCCTATGTGGGAATAGCAAGGTAGCTATAAGTAGTACGTGTGGCGCAGCGGGTTCGATTCCCGCAAAGAATAACTATTTGTGTCACCCATAAGCTGTTGTAAGTTTGGGTGTACTCTTTTTCCGTTTATTATATGTTTGTAAATTACCCCGCAACACAGGTATTAATTGCCATAGTGCGGGCTTTGACTGTTAAGAAAAGTGTTTTTTGTTATGATGATTTTTACAGTTAACCTAGGTAACTCAAGCCACCTAGCAAATTAGACTCAAGTATCTACAATGTAAATAACAGCAAGAAGAGACCCGCTTTGGGGTTCGAACCTCGGTTCAGGGTAGTTACTGACGTGGAGACGCATGATAGGACCTTAACCATCCATCCCATTGTATTTTTTACTGTAGGTGTCTCGTTGGTCTTGCGGAAGCGTATGAAACCACATATAATGAGGTTCTGAATTCAAATCCCGAGTCGGACCAAAAATGATTTTGCGAATTTTCTGTTAAAAACCTTCTCTGTTGATACAGAGAAGGTTTTTTAACAGAAAATTCGCAAAATTATTTATTATATTAGGTCTGGAAGTTGGCGGTACATAACCTTGTGCATCGTCGAGCACGGAAAGCCATCAGTCCTGTACCTTACCTCTTTCCGGTCATGTCGCTAGTCGTCCCATCGAATAATGTGAGTGATGGACAGTGCCCCCATGTTTGCGCACACACATGTGAACCATAATAGGTCCCGCGCAAATGGCATTTGAGACTGGCCGCCGTAGCCGAATTTCGCCTAGGAGAACATTATTATAACGTCCAGTTTAAAACTTAAATGTACGCCTACAATTTTCTATACTTCGTTCATGTCAAATTGGATAATTCAATTCGAATTCAACTGCAAAATTACGAGCTGAACCTAGTCCCACATAACGATGGTAACTCCCAACTACCGGAGGCACGTCAAGAATGCTTTTCAATGCTGCGGGTGGAAAATTCAATAAGTTTTCCATGTACGGTGACACTATAAGTGGAGGCACGGTTAGATGTTGCAAGCACATAATTGGGTTACTATCTGAATAGCTCTTAGTATGTTGTTATTGGTAACTGTGGCTGCCAGTTACAAAATCAAACCTAGATAATGAATTCGGGCAAAAAAGTGTTATTAGGATTTTCGGCGAGAAAATCACTTTCACAATTCAATAAGTTCTCCTTGTACGGTGACATTATAAGTGGAGGCACGGTTACATGTTGCAAGCACATAATTGGGTTACTATCTGAATAGCTCTTAGTAAGTACTTTGGTTGCCTCTTTGCTACAAAATCAAACGGAGATAATGAGTTCGGGCAAAAAAGTGGTATTAGGATTTTCGGCGAGAAATCACTTAGTTGGCAGCGCCCTGTTTATAGGAAAGCACGTACAGTTATCGGACTCTCTCCGAACATGTTGTATCAGCGTCCCAACGGATTAGCAGATTTAGTGAATAGAGAGTACCTATGTTAGCGCGGACACTCATACACTATAATATTTTATGTATATTTGGCTAATCTCCGTTGAGTTTATCCGCCGAAGCCATAATTCGACAAGGAACACTAAATAGCTCTTAGTACATTGTTAGTGGTAACTGTGGCTGCCACTGCGCTACAAAATCAAACCTATATAATGAGTTCGGGCAAAAAGTGTTAGTGGGATTTTCGGCGAGAAAATCACTTAGTTGGCAGTGCCCTGTTTATAAAAGCACGTACAGTTGTCGGACTCTCCCCGGTGATGTTGCTTGAGGGTCCCATTGGATGGGGGTTGCGGAAATATCGTACGTTTCCGCGACCCCCGGCGTAGGTGTGAGATGGAACACCGGGGTGGTTTTTAGTCAGTAGGACTCTGACAGACCCCTCCGCTCCCCCTTCTAAGGCAGAGGACATCCATGCAGGACTTTCCACCCGAAAAAAAAAATTGGTTCCCATCGGATAATGAAATTGAATGAATAGAAAGTACACTTATGTTAGGGCGCACACTCGGTCACTATTATATTTTTTGTGTCGTTGGCTAGTCTCCATTGAGATTATCCACCGAAGCTGTAATTCGACAAGGAGCACTAATTAACTCTTAGTATATCGTTATTGGTAACTTTGGTTGCCTCTTTGCTACAAAATCAAACGCAAATAATAAGTTCGGGCAAAAAAGTGTTATTGGGATTTTTGGCCCGAAAATCATTTATTTAGCAGAGTAAAGCCTTGTATATAAGAAAACACGTACAGTTGTGGGATTCTTCCCGGACATGTTGCATCAACTTCCATCGGATTGAGATTAAGTAAATGGAGAGTGCAGTTTTTGTTTGATAAGGCAGGGGAATGCCTACGCCTGCCACTAACAACTACGCAAAATGTATCTGTGAGATGGTATGTCCGACTCGCATAGACTAAACCTAAAGTGCCGTGGTGTTCTTCTGGCGCCTTATGGGGGGAGCCCCGGGAACGCGGATGTGCTGCTCACGTGCCGCCCAGGTGCGCATACTCCGATTGCACTATGACCCAGATGGACGTCTCAGGCAGTTTTCCCTCCCCGACTCCTTCCAGTCCGGTACAGCGACTACGCCACAAACATATCGCTGTCATCCGGGGCTGCTTGCACGTGGCGGTAGTAAAGGACACTTCTCTTGTGCGCGCATATTGTGCACTATTAATTATATTCTTTGTGTGTATAAAAGAAGAATGGTAAAAACTTGGAATCTTGAAGTAAGCGGTTTAATAATCTGTCATTTTTGCATTTGATGTATCTTCTTATATCGTCCTATCGGATTTTGACGTCAAGGGAATAAGTCGTCGATCTCTTTTTTCGTGCACTAAAAGAGCATTTTAAAAATTCTGCGTAAAAGTAACGGAGTATGCAGAATTAAAGACGATGAGATCTCCGCTTTGAGCAAATTACAAATTGTAAGTTCCAGTTAAGTAGGTAAATTAGTTCCTTGTCCCTATTATTTATTATTATTAGCCCTTAAGATATTCAAAGATAGTGTCAATCATGTTACACAAAGCGCAGTCACGTATTGCCGGTAGCTACAGCTAGGTGTCCATTCTTGACGGAAAACTCACTACAATAATACAAGCGAGATTAGGTAACTCATAAATTACCCATACATTATTATGCTGCTGGTAAACTATTAAAATAACCATAACTCGAACATTGGTGTGCGTTGTTCAATAACAGGATTTCCTCGATCTAAGCAATGAATATAAATGCAGTGGAAGCGATACTTCAGATCCTGATTCGCTGTGAAATAGGTGGTGAACTATTCAAGATACGAAGTCAATTAAATTGTTCGCGCAAGTCAGGATGAACCCTTATATCGTGATATAAGGGTGCGTGCTGACTTGCGACTTTAAATAATTTTGAGCTATACCGATCGATACCTCAAATGATCACGGGGGTAATCAATAATCTAAGTCATATAATCATCATATGTACAGACGTCCACTGCTAGGCAAGACCCTCCCCTAAAAATCTCCATCATTTGCGGGGATTTGTCAAAATCGCACGCTTGCCAGGCGGGCTGGCACTCGGCCTGCATTAGTATTTATAAAATGTCCTCTCCGATCGTCATTGGCAGCTTCGCGTCTTAACGTATTGTCGTAGAGCAACAATCGTTACGACATGTTGGAGGCCCACTGGGCGGCTTGAACAACTCTGACACTATCCACTGTCGACACGATAAGTAAGTAAGTAACGTATAGTAATAACTACACAAAAGGTCCCGTCCCGTCGTTATGTTTACATTTTTTTCGTTTTATAAGACTACCCGCACTAGGGAATCGAATCCATCTGTCGCGGGGTACTTTACAAACACATAATAGACGAACACAAATTACATCCAGACTCAGAAGAACTATTTATAATAATAATAATAATCATTTATTATCAGGCATCTAATGGCCCATAGATATATACCTTACAGACTAACATATATAAAATATATACAAAAAGTGTTAGTATATAGGGCTTAAGACTATGTTAGTAACACTTCACTTTGCACTTATTGTCTTTGTGCTGTCCTGTGGCACTTGTCCGCGGAAGCGACGGAACACCACGTCCTGCGGCCAAAAGTCCTCATCCATGACGCGGGGCAGAAAGCAATTCGGTACTCGCACCACGAACGCCTTAAAGTTGACGTTCCGGCGCGACTCCAGTAACTGCACCCTCGGCGTGTACTTGATCTTCTGGCGCACGTACTCCACGATGTCCTCCGCCTTCGTGGTGTAGTGCAGGCGGGAGATATACACCGGTGTATTCGGCTTGGCGGCACGCAGACTCGTGTTGGGCTCCGTAGGAGCGTTGCCGCAGCGGTTCTTGTTGGTTCGCATTCGGCGCTTCCTCCTTTGCACCGTCACGAACCCATCATCATCATCAGCCTTCTTCGTTGCCTTATATGGCCCAGGCTTCAAACTGGCAGCGCTAGGGACGCTCGCAGTGACAGTAGCAAAATCCTTTTGGAATGGTTTTGCTGTGGCTGCAAGTACTGGCAGCGGGGCGGGGCGAGGGGCTCGAGCGGCGTATTTATGGGTCGCACAAATAGTTGTCGAGCGCGGGACTCGAACCCGCGACACGAAGCGGCGAGGCGACTGTCTTAGCCGCTGCGCCACACGTTCAAATAAACAATATTTTCTGATTATTACCTCCAGTCTAAATCTTCTTAAGTTTACTTCCCGTTGATTTAGGGTGAGCGCACACTACACCGGTGTCATAATTTTGACTTGTTATCGACATCGTTACCTTTATTTATAATCGTTAAAACAAATACTCAAGTTGTGCGCGCTTTTTAATACCCCATCAAGTTTATGGATCGCTTGCAGATTTTGCCGTGTTCAATTGTTATGACGATAAGGGCTTTCTAATTAAGATGGCAATTAAAAAGCTTAATTTCTAAATACCATTCTTTAATTGGTCTTTATAAATGAAATCTCTTTTTTTTTCTAGTTCAGTCTAAGGTTTTAATCTTTGCCTTTTCGTTCATACTTGAGGCTAATGATCTCAATAGCTAAGCTAGTGCTGAGATGGGACCAATTCGGACTCGCACAGATAAGAATTAAGGACTTCTGGTTGTGTACCTTTATATATATTATTATTATCTGTGTCAGTTTACTGAATAAATTTATTTTCTTTCTTCTTTCTTTCAATGATCTGGCAGTGGATTCCAAATGCGAGAATAAATCGTACAGGGGTAGAATATGTACTACACTATGCCTATGCCACACCCCTTCACGGCCCATTTGAAGGTTCCCATGTAAACGGTAGAAGGACACACATGTGTGGGAATATCATTAATTGTTTTCTATGGGTTTTGGAAGGAGTGAGTTGCCTAATTGTTAATTGCTACGTATAAGTATCTATGTGTGTGTGCGGGCTGTTTTCGCACCTGTATCAAATAGTAATACAGTGTGCTGTGGTGTGTAATAGTGGTTTCGCTTGTTCCCCGTTAAGTTCTCAACATTGGCGACGAGTTACCCACAATTGAAAAAAAATCCTTGTGTAAAATGGCTCAGTCATTCTGTGGAGTTTTAGCGACTTCTGACCAGTGTCAATGACTAGCCCTGGTGGCCACAGATAAGCGGTGACACGGAAGCCCAGCACGCGTGTTATAAATAATTATAAACACGCGAGCTGGATTGACAGGGAATATCTATCAGCGAAGCGATAGATTGGGAATATCTCTGTAACTGAGATCACCAACCCGTCTGCCAAGCATGGCGATTATGGCAAATCCGGCCAAATTGGACACAACTCCATTGTGGAAATCTTTTGGGGAGGCATTTATCCAGTGGAGGACGTAATTTAGCTGACATGATGAACTATGATATATTTTTAATCTGTAATTACGTCCACTGTTGGCAAAGGCATCCCCAATATAAACGTGTCCATCATTTGGAAAGATATGGTATTGTCGCTAGCTATATATCCCCTGAGCTGTGGCCCGAACCCCAAAAGGGTGGCCTCGGGTATTAGTCGTTTAATTTAAGCTACTGGTTAAGAGCCTTCTGCGCTAGCCAAATGCTTATTGCCTTCAATTCTTTAATTTTAATATTGTACAACTAAATTTCAAAACTTGTTATTTATATTAGGATTTAAGAAAATATATCTGATAAAACAGACCGCACGGACGGACTAATTAATTTTTTGTAATTTTTATTCTGTATTCGACTATGTTTATGTACTGCATTGTGAACTTGACAAGTACAAGTGTATGTTAATACCCAAGTGCTGAATAAATTTCATTATTTCATCATCATTTCATTATGTCAGACGGGTTTGCCATACTGGGATCGCCATTGCAATGATAGTACGCACGGCTACATATCAAGCTATACAATTTCAATATAAACTGACCTGTCATTGTATGGAAATCCTATACAATGCGAGATCAGCTTATACTGGAAATGTATTGCTTGACGTGTAACTATGTGTACACTGAGGGGCTCCGTTGCGTGTTCTCTGGTAGATATTACCTCTGAATCCTTCCTATGAGATGGATGGTTAAATTCATTACAGACTCCCAAACGGCAAAAGCTTGTTTGTTCCATTTTGTACTAAACGACATAGCTTTAATACTTAATTTAATAGATTTGTTAACGAAATAACGTATATATTAACAGACAGCTGTATGTGCACGCTCTGACACTTGCTTTAACAGAAAAGTAGAACAACTCCATTTCAAATCCATATTAACATGAATAATGTAGTAAATATATGCTGGTGTGGTAAAGTAAATTTACTAATTATGTTCACTATGTGAACTGTGCTCGCGATCAGTACTTAGATGGGTGACCGCCAAAGTGGTTTATTTTCTAGTCGTCTCCGTGCGTTGGAGGGCACGTTAAGCTGTATCCTGATCCGGTGATATCGTTTAAAACCACCGTCGTTAAAAACGCAATTTCCTCCATAATAATAATATTGAATTCTTACCTTAAGAGGCCTATTACAGTCCACTAGCGCCGCCAATCGAAAAAATGTCATAACTCGTAAATAGAATCAAAGATACAAAATGTGGTCTATTATTACTGTAGAAAAGGCAATAACGTAATTTTATAACACATTGTCAACACTTGAAATATAGCTGTTTAGCTAAATCGTGCATTTGTAACAAAAACAGCCGTTTATGTTTTGAATGCACGATTTAGCTAAACAGCTATATTTCAAGTGTTGATAAGGTGTAATACAATTACGTTATTGCCTTTTCCACAGTAATAATAGACCACATTTTGTATTTTTGATTCTATTTACGAGTTATGACATTTTTTCGATTGGCGGCGCTAGTGGACTGTAAAAGGCCCCCTAATATAGATTTAGTTGTAATAAAATACATATATGTCGTCGACTATTAATATCAACAGATAAAAGTGTTTAAAATTAGAAATGCTCACTTAAACGATAACTTAAATAAGCTAGTTAAGTAACTTAAATATTATTATCATAAATTAAGTGTTTACATTCAGAATTATTCTAAACAAACCGCAGATCTAAATATCTACATGTTTCTAGATGACGGTAGACGCAGCGTGGCCAGGCCTCTACAAGATGAACTGATGATATTGTGAGGGTCGCTAATTTTTATTCCATAATTAACAAAGCGATTTGTTAATTACTCGTACTACGCAATTTAAATATCGAATGTAAATATTTATTACCAGAAGCGGCATAACTTTTTAATATTGCCTGTGAAACAGGTCTATGGTTACTGTTATTTTATCATTCGGATAATATGATGATGATGATGACCTATAAATAATTATCTACAACAACAATATTACTACAACTATTCAGATTTTTTTAAGTATACCTGTAATAAAACCTTTTTTATTCTATTGTTTATCCCGCTCAAATCACTACGATACCCCTTAAATGTGAGTTAGGCCTTACTCAAACGATAAATAAATAAAAAGACGCCATTATTTGACTATGCTACAGGTCACTTTGTTGCTAATTTATTTACCTACATAGTAAATGCGTAATAAGCAGGGTCCCGGGTAGGGTAAAGGCCTCCTCCTACGATGCCTATTTCTCTCTACACTATACTTGTATAATAAGGACTAAAGACCCAGAATTCTCAAACGATAAACTCTGCCTTTAACTTAAGGCGTACATTTAATAACTATGCTGCCAATTGGTACACTTACCCTACCCATATTAATAGTAGACTTAGGTTCATTTATCAAGAGGTGTTATTCGGCATTAATAAACTTAAGTAGGTACTCTAAGTACTGATAAGTACCTATAAATACCTTATAAAAAACTGAAATACCCCTGATTGGTGCTAATTCATGATATTGTGACATATGTCGAGTTAGTGTTAGTTTGCTGTGTGGTGATGGCATAGAATATCGCCACAACATATCATCCCGTGGGGGGTAGAAGTCGGCCCAAGGGAATATCCCCCGAAACTGGACCAAATCCCGTGTTCATGCCCGCTTGAGTATGTTTCGCCGGACCGTCTCAACTGGGTCGTGTTGAAACCGGTAGTAGATGAACCCACTGAGTTTGTTTCGCTGGGTCTTCTCAGTTGGGGCGCATTGGATCCGGTGGTAGCATTAAAGCGCGACCGTCGTTATTAACACAAGGTCCGTCATAATAATAATACCTTTAATATAGACAGAACCATTGACAATATGTAGTAAAAATATTAGACTTAAACTAGATAATTAAACATAATCTCTTGACAATAACTTGATACGAGCTAGCTAAATATCATTTCTGTAATAAAATAAATTTTATAAATGTTTTCATACAAGAGGTACCTAAATATCTATGTTACTAGAAATAATATCTAATGTATACAACTATATTACTACAAACATGTTCTGACTATTTACAAGCGCTTTTTTAAAGTCTACGTGAATAAAAACCTTTTTTATTTTATTTTATTTTTTAAAAAAGGGGCAGCAGCGTCTCTCTGTGTACTATGACCATCGTACTGCGATTGCCAACCCATCTGCCGTAATGGACACAACTCCGTTACGGAAATCTTTTGGGGAGGCCTTTGTCCAGCAGTGGACGTCATTCGACTGACATCATGATGATGACCTATAAATACCTGAAATGCCTGTGATTGGTACTAATTCATTATATTGTGGCATATAAAGTGTTAGTGGTTCGCATAGAAAAAAAAAAACTTGTGTGTACTTATGTACACGCGTTAGAAGTTATACTTCTTAATATACAACTTGAACATAGTTATCAATTTTCATACTACCTAGAACTAACGTCATGCTGTTATTTTTACGATGCGCGCGCACGATGCGCGCGCATCGTGAAAATTCACTCTCATACATTTTCATACCACCTAGAACTAACTTCATGCTGTTAAATTTTTTGGTGTCGGTGTGCGCGCGCATCGTAAAAATTCACTCTCATCATTTTTCTCCATCGCGCCAAAAGAAGTATAACTTCAAAAACACTTATCACAAGACGCGAGCACTGGAGTATGCCAACTCACGAACAAAACAGCGTGATGTGGGGCCGGCAATCAGAGAAGCCAGGTCCCGTAACCTTTGACGTGTCCTCTCCGTACAGCTTCCATCGGAGGGCGTCATCTACTTTCACCGTAGAAGATGCTGTGATCTGCTTTAATCTCAAATCACCAGCTGAGTCGCCCAAGTGGTTCCAACGTGGTTTTTGCTATGTTGAGCGCTCTGGCTTCAAAGAAATCTCTTGGTCGATTGACTATAATTCGTTATCCGGTGTCTCTCACGTTCACGGATCAAAGATGTAATTCGTCTATTTCTGCCATGAAGATTGGCGATGGTTTCCACTTGCTGGCTTAAAATTAATGTTTAAAAGTCTAAATGGATATTAAAATTTATGTTCGCAGATTCTAATACTGAATGTTCTGTGCGGTGTATTTGTAAATGATTGGCGGCTTGATCATGAGCGCAAAAGACACATTTCTTTTATCTACCAAAAATTACATCGTCTCAGCTAGCTTCCCCATTAGATCGTGATAGTGAGGGAGTAAAAAGTACACTTGCGTTTGCGCACATATACATATATCATGGTTATAGTATCCTTTAGGACGGCCAGTCCTAAAGAATACTATAACCATGATGAAATTCAACCATAGATGAAATTCGACCAGGGGGGCCCTGGTCGAATTTCAGTCGTGTTTATATAATTATAATTATTATACTTCGCACGAGGTCAATCCCCTCAACAATCTCCAAACAAATAAGTACAAATTTAAAAGATGAAATAGCTGCTCATCTCTAGTCATCGAACCTGATTAATTTTCACTCCTAATTACCATAGAAACAATTATCATACCGTTAATAGTAAATATGATGTCGGTAGATGCACGTATTATATGAAGTGATTATTTATAATGTACACTGCGAGCTTTAAATTAAAGACACCTGCTTTATTGAGTACGTAACGCAATGGAAGATATGCTACGCTATCTTCGGTCACTGTCTGCACTCCTCTGCATTTTAGCTGTGACTATCTCGTTTTCTCGTGTTTGGAACCACAGGCAATGTTAGAAGGAAAATCTTGTGCCAAGACTGAGTACATTTGACTGACCGACTGCGTCAAGATTTTCCTTCTGTCAATGGATAAACGGACGAACAAACAATCAAGCCAGAATCATTCGTTCCTATAAATTTCTGATGGAACACTGAAACGACATTAAAAAAACAGAACCGACTTCAAGCTATTTTTCACAACAACCGATTTTAACAAAATGTAATATAAACCTTACAAAAAGCATTTGCTATCGAATAAAATAGTAATTATAGAAATCAACTCAAAAACAAAGGAGAAATCGTGTTACGTACATATATTTAAAAATTCTGGAAGGAATAAGAAAAAAATAGTATACCGTTCCGAAAGAATTCCCTATCTACTAAAACAAAGTTATTAAAATCATAGCATAAGCTAAGAAAAAAAACTGTTAGGCGGAGCTATAGAGGTGAGCGAGGGTTTGACCCGTATATCAATCTCAAACTACAAACTAAGTACCCGCGCCGAACGGCCGCTTGGGGTACGAAAATCAAGTCTGGGCGGTTACTGACGTGAAGACCCGAAATCGGGCGCAAAGGCTCGTCCGTGAATTTGGCAGATCATTTGTCAGCAGATCAAAAATAAATAAGAGTTCTCGTCGCATGCAGATGAGTTCTATAGTTCCTGATACTATTTAAAAATACGGCTCTGCCGGAGAGCTTACGCCGCTCGGACACATAGGTATGCTTCTTATGTAGGTGGTTTCTAAAATTATAGTATAGCCTGTCTTTACGTGGATGACAATAATTATATGCCACCCGTTTCTTTCTTCATAAATATTTTTGAGAGATGATTTATACGTCAGGCTGGCCTAATTATCGAGGTCAGACTTACAGATCAACTTTTTTTACCGCATCAAGCTTTCGTATTGTTTGTTACTTATATTTGGCTTTCATTTTTAAGAATCGGACCAGTTTTCGTACCAGGAAATTCGATTGTGATTTGCGGGTATGAATATCTGGTGATTTCTTTAATGAATTACCGGTTTTTTTTCATCTGTGCCTAACTGATTTTATGACGCTAGCCTGCTTTGATTCTTATAACAATTATAAAGGCATGACACACTCACTGACTGACTAATGTTGATGAGGAGTGTGAATGAGCGAGTCGTCTTTCTTGGGTTTAGGGTTTCCGGGCAGAATAATATATTATGGCACAGATGTACAATTAGGAACTATGTAGGAATAATGCTAATTACTCTTCGCCTTTTAGAGAAACCCTAAAAGGTAAAAACCCTTGTTTCTTTCTGATTCAATTCGTTGCGGGATCCAAGACAGTTAAAGCGATTCCCCGGAACATGCCTGAGCCTCACCGCTCAGTGTCATTTCATTGTGTGCCACTGTTGATTCTGGCTTATAGGAGTTGCAGTGGTGGGTTAGAGGCATCATCATGCGTGCGGCATACATAGGCCTTACCGTGGATAAACAAAAATTGGCACCTCACTAGGTACTTCTGCGCTCTCGTGTTTCGTTTTCAATCCTGCACACAACAACTATTTGTGTGACCTGTTTATAGTTATTTTGAAGTAGCTGTGTACCGCGGCTTTGCCTGCGTTAAATTTTATAAATTATAGCCTATGTGTTAAACCAGGCTGTCAGCTAACTCCATACCAAATTTAATTAAAATCGCTGCAGCCGTTTACGCGTGAAAAAGTAACAAATAACATACTTACACACTCACAAACTTTCACCATTATAATATTAGTGTGATTTGGGTGTTTTGTGCACGTAACCATGTAGGTTGTTTGTAAAGTTCCCCGCAATACAGAGATAAATTTTCTTAAAATTGCTCCAGCCGTTTACACGTGAAGAAGTAACAAACATACACACTCACACAGTCATAAACTTTCGCTTTTATAATATTAGTGTGATTTGGGTGTGCTTTGTGCACGTAACCTACATGTTTGTAAAGACCCTGCAATACAGAGATCAATAATTTTCCTAGAGTGGATGTTCTCTTCTTCAACAAGAGGGGAAACAACACCGCATCTAAACGCTACTAGTCGTATCCATTGTCTTTTTCCCGCTATCGTCAGATCAGCGTTACAGTTTTTATTTATAATAATAATAATATCTGGGGACAATGTCACACAGATCATCCTAGCCTCAAACTACTATGGGTACCAGGCGACGATATACATACTTATATAGATAGATAAATACATATATACATAGAAAACATCCATGACTCAGAAACAAATATTCGTGCTCATCACACAAATATTTGCACTTACCGGGATTCGAACCCAGGACCACCAGCTTCGAAGGCAGGAGCACTACCAACTAGGCTATGGTGACCGTTACTGTAGCATTTGCAGAGTTAGGCGCCTTTTCCTCGCTTGTACGGATAATATTGCATGTTTCCAAATGAACACCTATGCACGTGTGGCGCAGCGGCTAAGACAGTCGCCTCACTACTTCGTGTCCCGGGCTCGAATCCCGCGCAGGACAGCTATTTGTGTAACCCATAAATAGTTGTTCTGAGTCTGGATGTACTTTGTGTTCGTCAATTATATGTCTGTAAAGTACCCCGCGATACAGGGATTAAATTTTCTAAAAATGTAACAGAAGGGCGCTGTAAAAAAGTAAAAAAAAAGTTATGTTAAAGATTAACTGTGCTTGCTGGGAATGCACCTACTTTCTTGCCCATCTTCTATTGATAACTTTGTTTTAATTAAAATAAAATAAATAAATAAATAATATTGTAAACAAAATAAATAAATAAAAACGGTTTTTATTCATATAGACTTAAAAAGTGCTTGTAAATAGTCTGAACATGAATATAATTACAAAATAACTATAGATAATAAAATTCTAGGTACAAGTAGATTATTCGATCGTGACTTATATTTGATCTAGTAGAATATTATTTAATTTAAGATAATAATGCTTCAGTTAAATAGGTATTTCATGAAGTTATTGTCAAATTGGTTCATCATCATCATCATCATATCAACCGAAAGACGTCGACTGCTGGACAAATTGGTTACTCAGTTTTTAAATATTAATTCAATAGGTACTTACAGTTTTAAATATAGTTGGTACTGTCTAGATATTGGGGAAAGAAATTATAATTGTGCCGATATACATATATTTTAATATACAGACGCCAGCACATCAAGCTACCCCAATCTATCAAATTTCCCCAAGTGAAAGTGAACCTTATGCTTTTGTGATAAAGTTGAAAATCTATAAAAGAAATTTGACATATTGGGGTAGCTGGATGTGCTAGCGTCTGTACATTATGACGAAGAGATATCACATGTTGTTTAAAAACTCGATAAATGTCCTCGTAATTTCCTAATTCAAAGAATATTATAATTTAAGTAAAGTCGTACCTTTCTTTTTTCATATTAACTCTTAATTCCAACTTACCATTAAACTAACATAACGAATTCAATCAACATAAGTTTCTATTAAGCCCATCTTCTAATTAATTCCAAGTCCGTTCAAACGATCAAATTACAAAGTTTCCCATAGAGAAACAATCGCCCAAATCGTGATTAAAACAAATAAACTCTCTCTTAGCAAAAAAACCGGCCAAGTGCGAGTCGGACTCGCGCAGGAAGGGTTCCATACCATTATCTATAAAAACAAGCAAAAATTCACGTTTGTTGTATGGGAGCACCCTTAAATATTTATTTTATTTTGATTTTAAGTATTTGCTGTTATAGCGGCAACGAAAATACATCATCTGTAAAAATTTCGACTGTCTAACTATCACGGTTCATAAGATACAGCCTGGTGACAGACAGACAGACAGACAGACAGCGAAGTCTTAGTAATAGGGTCCCGTTTTACCCTTCGGTTACGGAACCCTAGAAATAACGAGTTAGTGAATTATTAATTTTATTTGTTCTAAGCAATCTACATAACAAGTATATGATTACATGTGAACTGACGATGGCACAAGTTATTAAACATTACGGGCTAAGCGCGAGTTTTACAGACAATTTAGTAGAACAAATTATAAAGTGTGGCTCAAATGATAAGTGACAGCGATTGGAGAATTAAACTAAGCTAAAATTTTATCAACAGCGTTTGCCTAGTATTTCACCAACATAACTTTCAGTTTCTCATTTTTAGGGTTTCGTATCCAAAGGGTAAAACGGGACCCTATAACTAAGACTTCGCTGTCTGTCCGTCTGTCACCAGGCTGTATCTCATGAACCGTGATAGTTAGACAGTTGAAATTTTCACAGATGATGTATTTCTGTTGCCGCTATAATAAAAACCAAAATAAAATAAATACTAAATGTGGCTCCCATACGTGAATTTTATGCTCGTTTTTATGGCACAGAACCCTACGTGCGCGAGTCTGACTCGCACTTGGCCGGTTTTATATATTTCCCCCCCTAGGTTTCTCACTCAAGATGGCTGTCAATTGTTGATTGAGTTATGGAGACCTTATTTTTTTTTCTTGATAAGGCAGGGAGAATGCTTAGGCATGCCACCCGATAAATTGTCTGCGGATGGGTATGTCGGACTCGCACCGATTAATCCTAACCTGTCGTGGACTTCTTTTGGCGCCTGATGGGAGGAGCTCCGGGAACTCGGGTATGCTGTTCCGGTGCCCCTTTTTTGACCCATGTTCTTGGTGGTCGGGCACGTACCGTAGGGGGCTCTGGATTGCCCTATCCTATTGTCCACTCCTGCTAACTGCGCATGATTTCTGTTTTATTCAGCTTTTCTTTGTTTCACTAAAATCTTATTATTTTCGCTACATCTTATCGCTTAAAGTACGTGCGCTCGCGCAGCCCAGCGGGGCGCGATCCCTGACAGTAACAGACATACGGTTAACCTTTAGATTGAGACGTGAACCGCACTATAATGGTTTCGAGATGTGTATAGTGAACTATCATACAAATATGTGGTGTATGTTTTGTCGTGATATTGGTCTGTTGGTCGATAGCTTATAATATATTTTTTTTATAATATTTAGGGACAATGTCACACAGATCTTCCTAGCCCCAAACTAAGCAAAGCTTGTACTTTGAGTACCAGGCGACGATATACATACTTATATAGATAGATAAATACTTATATACATAGAAAACATCCATGACTCAGAAACAAATATTCGTGCTCATCACACAAATATTTGCACTTACCGGGATTCAAACCCAGGACAGGCTTCGTAGGCAGGAGCACTACCAACTAGGCTACGGTGACGTACAAAGTATGGTTGCAAAGATATCTCACGCCTAATCTTTAAACCAAGTCTGGCAAAGTGTTCTTAGAAGTCATCATCAAGTCACTCGAAAGGCATCCACTGTTAGACAAACGCCTCCCCCAAAGACCTATGGGGGAGGCGGTTGTCTAACAGTGGATGCCTTTCGGCTGACTGGCCTCCCCATTAGTCTTTCGGGGATATTTGGCGGGATCCAAGACAGTTGTAGCGATTACCTGGGGCATGCCTCAGCTCAGTACAATATCGTAGTGGCAACTATTGATTCTAGCTTACAGGAGATGGAGTAGTGAAATAACATGGAGCGATTGAAAACAAAGAGAAAAAACAGGCCAAGTGCGAGTCGGACTCGCCCATGAAGGATTCCGTAGCAGCAAGTATTTCAGTTAATTGTTGATTAAATGAAAAGTAAATTGCGGTTTACGATTTATGATGTATTGAAAAAAACTACTTACTAAATCTCGTGCAAACCAATTTTCGTTGTTAGTTTGCATGGTAATGTAATGATATATTTTTTTTAGTTTTATCATTCTCTTATTTTAGAAGTTACAGGGGGGGGGGGGGGACACTCATTTTACCACTTTGGAAGTGTCTCTCGCGCAAACTATTCAGTTTAGAAAAAATGATATTAGAAACCTCAATATCATTTTTGTAATGATAATGTTCTCCCGACCGAATTTCGGTCCCGGCGGCCCAAAATCACAAAGAATCAATAGTTGCCACTACGATATTGTACTGAGCTGAGGCATGCCCCAGGTAATCGCTACAACTGTCTTGGATCCCGCCAAATATCCCCGAAAGACTAATGGGGAGGCCAGTCAGCCGAAAGGCATCCACTGTTAGACAACCGCCTCCCCCATAGGTCTTTGGGGGAGGCGTTTGTCTAACAGTGGATGCCTTTCGGCTGACTGGCCTCCCCATTAGTCTTTCGGGGATATTTGGCGGGATCCAAGACAGTTGTAGCGATTACCTGAGTGTCCCCCCCCCCTGTAATGTAATGATATATTTTTTTTAGTTTTATCATTCTCTTATTTTAGAAGTTACAGGGGGGGGGGACTCATTTTACCACTTTGGAAGTGTCTCTCGCGCAAACTATTCAGTTTAGAAAAAATGATATTAGAAACCTCAATATCATTTTTGGAGACCTATCCATAGATACCACACATGTACGATGAAAACAATTTTTTGAAGTTATACTTCTTTTGGCGCGATGGAGAAAAATGATGAGAGTGAATTTTTACGATGCGCGCGCACACCGACACCAAAAAATTTAACAGCATGAAGTTAGTTCTAGGTGGTATGACAGTGAGATGCGCGCGCATCGTAAAAATAACAGCATGAAGTTAGTTCTAGGTGGTATGAAAATTGATAACTATGTTCAAGTTGTATAATAGGTCTTTACCTATGAAATTGCCGTTTTGTATGAAAAAATTTAAACGAATTTTTTTCATGAATTTTTTTATTTGTATTAATCGAAGTAATCACCCATGCAATCAATGCATCTTTGCCATCGCAGTGGCAGTTTATTGATGCCCTTCTTAAAGAAATCAGCTGGACGGGAGGCAACAAATTCTTCAAAGGCATTTTGTACTGCCTCTCGGGTATTGAATTTTTTTCCCGCCAAGAAGTTATCCAAATTCTGGAAAAAGTAGTAGTCTGTAGGCGCAAGGTCTGGTGAGTAGGGCGGATGACGGAGAGCTTCCAACCCCAGTTCTTGCAACTTGGAGACCGTCTGCTGTGCAGTATGAGGTCGCGCGTTGTCGTGCAGGAGCAGCGGAGACGAGCGATTGACCAATGCTGGTTGGAGATGCGCCAGCTTCTCCATCATTGTGCTCAGTTCTTCACAGTACACATCTGCAGTAATGCTCACCCCGTTTGGTAAGAAGCTGTGATGAATCACACCGGCGCTAGACCACCAAACAGTGACCATCACTTTTCTAGGGGTAAGTTTTCGTTTAGGGCATTGTTTAGGTGCTGAACCAGGATCCAACCAACTTGCTGAGCGCTTGCGGTTATCAAACAGAATCCATTTTTCATCGCAGGTAACAATGCGGTTCAAAATTCCTTCATTTGTGTGTCTGTTGAGCAGTGCAAGGCACGTCTCGACGCGTACTTCGCGCTGGCGATCATTGAGTTCGTGGGGCACCCATTTGTCAAGCTTTTTTACCTTGCCAATTTGACGCAAATGGACCAATATTGTTTTGACGCTAACGTCGAAAGCTGCTGCTAATTCAGCCGTAGATTGTGTATCATCAGCTTCCACAACCGCCTTTAATTCGTCATTGTCGACCAAAGTCTTCGGACGACCGCGAGGTTCATTTTTCAGGTCGAAATTTCCAGAACGGAAGCGAGCAAACCAATAACAGGTGGTGCGTTGGTTTGTAGTGTTAGCTCCGTAAACGTCGTTGATGTTGCGTGCCGCTTGTGCCGCGTTGCTGCCACGACGGTACTCATATTCCATAATTACTCGAATTTTTAACGTATCCATGATGACGAAAAAGATTGAAATGCGATGAAAATGTAACACTAATCAATAAAGAAATGACTACTTTTGGAAAAAAGAATCCATGTTTTTAAAATAAAATTAATTTGAAATTAGAATTCTTAGCCAAACAAAAATTATTTTGATTTGAAATGGCCAGTACTGCAGAACGGCAATTTCATAGGTAAAGACCTAATATTAAGAAGAATAACTTCTAACGCGTGTACATAAGTACACACAAGGTTTTTTTTTAATTTTCAGTTCTATGTATGGGGAACCCCCAAAATTATTGTTCTCTTTTCTATTTTTGTGTGAAAATCTTAATCCAGTTCACAGAATACATCTACTTACAAACTTTCAACAGTACAGCTCTTAAAGTTTCGGAAAAAAGTGGCTGTGACATACGGACGGACAGACAGACAGACATGACGAATCTATAAGGGTTCCGTTTTTTGTCCTAAAAACCAAACATTCAAAAACGACCACACGACTTAAGTAAAACTTAGATGTACGAAAGGTAACCGGCTATGAGAGAAAGAAAATGTGTGCTTGCACCGCTCTCTCTCTCTCTCTAGCCACTACAGTAATAACTCTCTCTCTTTCTATGTTCACTAAATTACATTTCCTTTACAACTTCCGTTGGCCTCGCTCGATCACACTTTTCGTAACGCTCACGTCACTCATTCGCCAGCTTACTTCCCAAGTCAAACATGAGTATAGAAGTTGTACTTCAAAAATACATGGAGATAACACTTCTATTTCATTATCTATTCATTTGTTTTACTTCAAAAACAAATGAATAGACACTAAAATAGAGGTGTTCTCTCCGTTCAGAGCCGTGCTTCTACTCTGTGGAGCTAATTTAAAAATTGCAGTTTTATATTAAGCACAGCTCCAAACTCTGAACCAAGTTTAATATAAATACAGCCGTAATATTGCAACTTGACGTTGATCTATCGGCCGCTAGTCATGTTCCATCTCAAGTGGAGCAAAATCCCTTTACAAATATGTAAAATTTAGCGATGTTTTTGAAATATTTCTTTTTTAAGCACGCTTAGCTTGGGTAGTAATAATAATAATAATATACTGGGACATTATCCTCACACGGCCATCTAATTCCAAACTAAGCAGAGCTTTTAGTGTGGAAAACAGATAACTGATATATTACATAATTATGCTACTGATATATTACATAATTGTTCAACCGCAGATAATGAGGTCCTGGGTTCAAATCCCGGGTCGGGCCAAAAAGTGATTTTGTGATTTTGGGTTCCCGGGGCCGAAATTCGGTCGGGAGAACATTATTATTAATTATGCTACTTTTCTTTTGTAAATACATACTTATATAGATAAGTACACCCAGACTCAAGACAAACAGAGATCATGCACACAAAATTATCTGTCCTAGTAGGAATCGAACCCACGACCTGCGGCATGAAAGGCAAACATTTACCAATCACGCCAGCTGGCCCGTAGTAAGCTTGTGCATGCTTGTCAAGAGCGTTATCAAACGTGTGATCGGTTTATGCGAACGGAAGTTGAGAGGGAGATCGAAGTTAGTGAAGATAGAAAGAGAATTATAAGAGTTAGATTTCGTAGATTACCTGTAGGGGCAAGAGAGAGCTGCGAGCTCACATTTTCTTTCTCTCTTTCTTTCACAGCAGATTTTTGTCAACGAAACGAAACGTAAAATATGTTTTTCTTCATAATATTTCCGACAAAAAAAAAATGCTTTCTTAGCCTAAAACCTTAACCGAAGGCTGAAACCGAACCAGTATGTTATATACTTTACCTTTTGGAAACCTTCTCGCTCCACATTTTGAATGGCCAAGTTCCTTGTTATAAATATGAGAGCGAGCTGATCCCACACTCCTTTGTTTAATAGCCTTTCATTTTGCCTTTGTGGATTACGGAATTTCTGAACCACCATTTCTAATAATCGTAACTGAGATTAACACAATATTACAAAACACTAGACAATTCGAACCTGCATGGAATCACGTCCAAATAGCATTCGCGATGATCGCCGCCATTTGCGATGACGTGACACTCTATTGTGGGAGCGGGACAGATAATCGCATCACAATCATTTTCCTAACTATATTGAATTGCTATTGATGGTCGAGTTATGTAGGAGTAAGACAAGCATAATGATGAAATACAGATTAAGGATTTTATCTTCTCGTTAGTATAATCAAGACGGTGACAGAAGACGCAGCGTGTGCAGGCTGATGGCAAAGGCATGATGGACCGATGATCTTGTGTGGGTCGCTGGAAGCGGATAGTGCAATACCGGCAATTGTGAACATCTTTGGGGGAGGCTTTTAATAATGATGATGATAGTATTTATAAATAATTTCAGTGATTTCTAAAGATGATGATTTTAGGCAAACATGACTTAAATTACACCCTATCTGTGCAGGATGCACACTTAACTATTGCTGGGATTGGTGGGGAAATAAAAACGACTATCTTGAAGGCTTGAGATTTATTCTTTACAGTGTTTCTATCTTCTAAAGTTCTCTCTTCATGTTCTTACTATTTCTTCTAGTCTTGTTTCTTCCTTTTTCTTCCAGTCTTGTTTCTTCCTTTTTCTTCTAGTCTTGATTCTTCCTTTTTCTTCTAGTGTTTCTTCTTCTGTTGTCGCTGGCTAACTGACTATATCGAAAACCAGCCCGTAATTTATATAATTTTCCTTAATAAAATCTAAGGCCTCTGATTGGCTGACCAATCAGAGCACACGAATTTTAACCAATCAAATTCCGGGTGGTTTTCGACGCAATTAGCTTAACTACGACGAAACTTTACCGTAACGAGAGCAGGGTGACATTTTTTGCGGTTTTCCCTATGTTTTTGTTAACAAACATATACTAAATTATATATTTTTAGAATCTACTAACTTATTTCTATCTAAGAAAAATAAAATAAACACAAAAAACAAAACATAACATACATCTATAACTAATAGGTAGGTAATATTCTAGTATGTTCTAAAACTCTGTTAGATTGTTAAATAATAAAATAACAAAACCAATTTTAATTAGAAACTATCAAACAATCAAATATTCTAATAAAAAGGAAATTAAATAGATTTCTCTATCTTCTATGTACATTGTTATCACTTATAAACTATAACTAATGTTCATCAGTTTGTTTACACACTACACTTGAGTTTGTATAAACACTACACTGTCCCGCACATCTCTCCCGCCGTGCGACCGCGTCGCATCTCGTTCTGGTGCGGGCACGTCGTCTGTAGGCAGGGGCAGGATCACGAGCTTCCTCACTGGCCGGCGCAGGACACCTCCCTTGGTCTGCACGTCCACTGTCCGCACGATGTCGTCGGGGCCTGGATACACCGCGATGACTCGTCCTCGTATCCACATGTTGCGGGGCAGGTTATGATCGACGATCTGCACGAGGTCATTCACCTTGACTTCTTGACCTCGTCCGTGGGGCTCCCGCCGGTGTTGGAGCTCGGGAAGGTACTCCTTCACCCAGCGGATCCAGAAGATGTCAGCGAGCCTCTGTGCAGCTCGCCAGCTGGACCGTGAAATGGTGTCTTGCTCGGAGAATGTGCCTGGCTGTGGCACGCGCCCAGGACCCCCCAGCAGGAAATGGTTGGGAGTCAGGGCCTCTGGATCTTCTGCGCTGACGGAGACGTGGGTCAGCGGGCGACTGTTGACGGTATACTCTACTTCAGCTAGTAGAGTGGCGAGGACTTCTTCGGTGGGGTGGCGCTCGTGCAATGTTGCTGCAAGCGCGATCTTCACGGAGCGCACCATACGCTCCCAGGCGCCGCCCATGAACGGAGCTCCAGGCGGAATGTAACGCCAGGCGATAATCCTCTTCGCTGCTTCTTCTGCTGTTGCCGCGTCGATTGCTTGTCGCAGTTCTTTGTCGGCAGCCTTCAGGTTGGTGCCGTTGTCCGACCAGATTTCCGCCGGGCATCCCCGCCGTGCGATCATGCGTCTGACCGCCATTACAGCTGAATCGGCGCCGAGCGAGCCGGCGACTTCCAAGTGGATGGCTCGCGTCGTAAGACACGTGAAGATGGCTACGTATCTCTTCTGTCTGGTGCGTCCGACGGTCACGGAGAGAGGCCCGAAATAGTCGACCCCGGTGAAGGTGAAGGGTCGCTTGTGATGCGCTAAGCGACACGCTGGCAGGTCCCCGGTTCTTGGGTATGGCGGCGCTTGAGTCTTCATGCGGCAAAAGAGACATTGTCGAAGGATCGTTCGCGTGATGGGGCGCAATCTTAGTACCCAGTATTGTTGGCGACATTCATTTACGGTTGCCTCGACGCCGGCGTGATGGAGCTGCCGATGAACTGCCTGTATCCATAACTTCACCGTCTGATGTTCTCCGTCGACGACTAGCGGGCTCTTGACGTTCTCTTCAATGTCTTTGGCCGCTCGAATACGGCTCCGAAGTCGGAGTGAGCCGTTGACTGACTCGACGCTGAGCTGGTGAAGGCGGCTCTCCTTTGTTACCGGCTTCCCACTGTTAAGGCACTCTATTTCTTCTGCGAAGGCCTCTTCTTGCGAAGACCGCATCAGGAGTTCTTCGGCTTTTCTTAGGAGCTCGGCTGTGACTGGAAGCAAGTCGGGTGTCGATCTCTTCTTCTGTTTGGGTGCCTGTGGTTTCGCTGTCGCAGGTTTATTTTTCTTCCATGTGGGATCCGCTTCTTTATTCCTCTTTGTTCGTCGGTAGTTGACCTTCTGTCTGGTGGCTCTGCAGAGTTCTATGAACTGCAGAACGCGTGCTGTCGCGTACCGGAGGCGGTCCCAGCTGGAGAATTTTGCAGGATCAGGCAGACCCTCTGCTAGCCTCAGTCTTCTTTTACTGATTATGTGATGCGTCTTCTCTTCTTCGGAAGGCTCTTCTTCTATGGTCTTCACAGGTTCTATTGGCCAGGAGTCTTCTGTTAGGTAAAGGAAATCTGGCCCTTTGTACCATCGGTGATTCTTGTCAAAGGCAGTTGGTACATCTCGTGTCGCATCGTCGGCGACATTCTGTTTCGTCGGAACCCAGCGCCAGTCGTTGACCTTAGAGCTCTCTTCTATTGCTGCGAGACGGTGAGCCACGTATGGTTTGTAGGAACGTGACCCGGTCCTTATCCATGTGAGCACTGTTTTGCTGTCTGTCCAAAACACCTTTTTGTCGGGTTTTCTCTCATGTTCTTCGATGACTGCTTCGGCGAGCCTGGTGCCCATGACTGCTGCTTGTAGTTCTAACCTCGGTATACTTGTCAGCTTGAGCGGAGCCACCTTTGCCTTGGCCATGATGAGAGACACTCCCACCTCACCGTCTGGTGTTACTGCCCTCCAGAATAGGACTGCCGAGTAGGCCGACTCACTGGCGTCGCTGAAGACATGAAGTTCGAGGGAGGCGGCGTCACTGTAGTGCAGATACTGCCGCGGGATCACTATGTCGTGGAGACTTCTCAGTTGTCCCATCCACGATTTCCATTGCTCCGCTAAGTCTTCATCAATGCGGTCGTCCCATGCTGTTCCTCGGCGCCAAACTTCTTGCAGTAGCTGTTTCGCCCTGATAGTGACAGGTGAGGCGAATCCCAACGGGTCGAAGAGTGACATGACGATACGCAAGGCTTCTCTCTTCGTTGGTTGCTTTCCTTCGATGAGTGTTGAAGGTATTCTCGCCAGGTTGAGGTTGAATGTTAGCTCGTCCGAGTTCATCTTCCAAATAACACCCAGTACTCGTTCAGTTTGCTCTTCTGTCTTGTATAGCTCTAGGTCTTCTATTTGTTTTTCCTCTCCCAGTGTTTCTAGGAGTGACGCTGAGTTCGATTTCCATTGTTTTAGTTCGAAGCTGGCCTTCTTGTGTATCTCGCGCACGCTCGTCGTCACTTTCACTGCGTCTTCTAGGCTTCTGAAGCTGTCTAAATAGTCGTCGACGTAGTGCTTGTTTACTATGGCAGCTGCGGCTTCCGGATGACTGTCTTCGTGCTGTTTGGCATTCAAGTTCTTTATGTAAATGGCTGTAGACGGCGAACTTGATGCTCCGAAGATTAGCGACGTCATTCTATATTCTTCCGGAGGTCGGTTGTCGCGGCGATCCCCGCGCCACAAGTACCGCAGTGCGTCTCTGTCTTCGGTGCGCAGTTTGACCTGCATGAACATTTCTTTGATGTCCGCTGTTACCCCGATGAGATGCTGTCGGAAGCGCATAACGACGCCTGGCAGCGACTGAAGCAAATCCGGACCTTTGAGGAGCATGTCGTTAAGAGCCACCCCTCTGGTCTTGGCGGCGGCGTCATGCACAACACGAAGCTTGTCCGGCTTCATGGGGTTTATGACCGCGAAGTGAGGCAGGTACCAAGTCTTTTCAGGAGTCTTCTGCGGTGGTGCGGGCTCGGCGTAACCTTTTTCTATAAGAGCTTCCATCTGTTCGACATATTTCTTCTTGAGGGCTGGGTCACGATCGATCTTCTTTTCAATATTTAAGAGCCTCTTCAGCGAGTTTTCATAATTGTCCGGGAACTTGACGTCTTCCTTCTTCCAGAGGAGGCCGGTCTGGTATCTTGTTTCGTCGATCTTCTCGGTCTTCTGTTCGAGAATTCGAAGTGCCTTCTCCTCTGGATCGGTTTTTGGTCTCTTCGGGTTTATGCAGAGGGTGTCCATCTCAAAGTATCTCTTCACCAGGTCCTCGAGGTCATCTTCTGCTTCCTTCATTGTTGACACGAAGTCGATCTTCTGGCCAAAGGAGTTAGTTTGACTTCCGTGAAGTACCCATCCGAGTGGCGTGAGAGATGCCACTGGATGGTCCTTGTCCCCTTTCCTGGTCTCTTCGGTCAGTAGTAGATGCCAGTTGTCTTGCCCGATGAGGATCCGTGGCTTGGCATTGGAGTATGTAAGATGTCCTTTGATGTCCGATAGGTGTGGACAACCTTCCACTAATTCGCGTGGAACCCGTTGAGAGGAGACTTGTAAGTTCTTCACTGTTCTTGCATGAATCTGCTCCTCATGTTCGTTGCGCCCTTTCAGTCCGACAGTTACTCTTCTTGATGCCGATTCCGCAGTCTTCAACTCATTGATGGTTTCTATCTTCAGTGGATCTACTGGTCCTGTAGCTCCGATGCTCGCCGCGATGTCTTCGTCGACGAGTGTGACCGTGGATCCGTCGTCCATCAATGCGAATGTGTTGACTGTACCCTTAGGTCCTTTCACCTGGACCGGCAGGATCTTCAGATAGGATTGCTTCTTTATTGTCCACGTCAAATTGATGACTTCTGTTTTCTTGTCACTTTCTGTCTTCTCTGTCTGTTCTATCTTCTTTTCATGATGAAGCAGCTTGTGGTGCGTGTACTTGCATCCGTTGACACCACACGGCTTCGCTGTACAGTGGTGAGTCTTGCTCCTATAACGTAGGCATCTGAAGCAGAGGCGTTTGGACTTCGCAGTATCCCATCTCGAATTGACTTCCATCTTCTTAAATGCGTCGCAATCTGTCGCGTTGGTGTGGCTTGTCTCGCCGCACACGAAGCACTTCAATGTGTTGCTCTTCTCTATGACGTTGGTGACCCGCTGAGTCTTCTTCGGAGGTGCGGCCGTCGATGTGGCTGCCACCTGTTCAGGTAGCGCGAAGGGTCCGCACAACTCTGCTTCCCTCTTGAAAAATCTCTCCATCTTGATGAGGCAGGGATCTTCTTTGGGTTGCGTTGCTGAGAAGTCGTAGTAGCGGTACTGGAGCGTTGGCGTCAGCTTGCTCACCAATGTCTTTGTAAGTTCAGGGTTATACATGTAGTTGTAACAACCCAATGTCTTCAGTGTTGCTACGACGTTGGAGATCTTCGTGGCGAATATGCAGATGTCCCTCGGCGACTCGGTGAGACGTGGTAGACCTCGAAGCGTTTCCATTTCTATTATTGCGATTGACTCTGGTCTTCCGAATCTTGATTCCAAGGTCTTCATCACTTCTGAAGGGTGCGCGTTGGTGATGAGTAGCCCTTCAACTGCTTCTCTGGCTTTCCCCTTCAAGTTTCTTCGAAGTCTGTTGATATTCTCGACGGCGCTGAACGTTGGTTCGGACTCGTAGTAGGCGGCGCGGAAGGGTAGCCACTCCTGATGCGACCCGCTGAAGAACGGCAACTCGATGAACTTGGGTCGCTGGGCGGCGCTGACAGCCCGAGTGATGGCTTCAGCTAGGAGTGCGATGTCCCCTTGTGCTCCCGCCGGTGTTCGATGAACCTCTTCTTGCTTCGGCGGTTCTTCGAGGGCGATTATCGGCTCTGGCTGGGGGTGGTGAGGCTCGTTGGCGATGGCTAGAACGGGGCGAGTCTCCTGGTTATCCAACCATTTGTCTACACGGGCGTTGACTTCTGAGTAGAGGGAGACTCCATCTTCTTCCTCTACTTCATCATCTTCTTCTTCCCTATCTGTATCATCCGCTTCTAGTGCTGCCAGGCGTGCAGCAGCTAGTTCCACTTGGAGGCGGAGCAATTCTTCCCTTGCTTTGGCGATTTTCTGCATCTTCATTTTGCTGCAGGTCGATCCCCCCCCTCCCCCCTTCTTGCTAGGGGGGCGGAGGAGCTGTGGGCCGGTTGGTTTCGACGTACCGGCCGCATCCCTGACGACTCGCTTCACAGTCGAGGCGTCAGTATCACGGCGATTTTCTTTCGATGTGACAGCAGCGGGCGGCTTCATCAGCTGTTTCAATCTCGTACCCTTGGTGAGAGTCGTCGCGGCGGAGGGGGCAACTGAAGGCACGACGACGTCGGCGGCGGCGGGGCGCGAGGCTGCAGGCACGTTGGCGGCCGAGGGGGGGGGCGCGGTAGCTGCGGGCGCGGGGGGCGCGCTGGCGGCTGAGGCGGTGACAGTCGAGGTGGTCGCGGCGGAAGTCACGGTGGTGGGATCAGTCATCACGGAGGTGTAGGTCTGTTCGGAACTCTCCGTGATAGTCGTCCCCGATTGCTGTGTCGATTCGGATGTGGCTTCCGTGCTGGTACCGGTCGCAGAGGTAGTGGCCTTGGATGATGACGGTTTCTGTTCACTCGACTGTTTGCGGCCCTTTCCTTCGGAGCGCGTAACGGGCATGATGACAGCTGATCTTCAAAGTCGATGACACGAAGTACTAACACGAAGTACGTTCTTCAGAATGTCTTCACTGTAGCGCTATTTTCAATCTTCAAGTAATATTCCCCACAAATCCGGCTCGAAGGACCATTAAATGTGCAGGATGCACACTTAACTATTGCTGGGATTGGTGGGGAAATAAAAACGACTATCTTGAAGGCTTGAGATTTATTCTTTACAGTGTTTCTATCTTCTAAAGTTCTCTCTTCATGTTCTTACTATTTCTTCTAGTCTTGTTTCTTCCTTTTTCTTCCAGTCTTGTTTCTTCCTTTTTCTTCTAGTCTTGATTCTTCCTTTTTCTTCTAGTGTTTCTTCTTCTGTTGTCGCTGGCTAACTGACTATATCGAAAACCAGCCCGTAATTTATATAATTTTCCTTAATAAAATCTAAGGCCTCTGATTGGCTGACCAATCAGAGCACACGAATTTTAACCAATCAAATTCCGGGTGGTTTTCGACGCAATTAGCTTAACTACGACGAAACTTTACCGTAACGAGAGCAGGGTGACATTTTTTGCGGTTTTCCCTATGTTTTTGTTAACAAACATATACTAAATTATATATTTTTAGAATCTACTAACTTATTTCTATCTAAGAAAAATAAAATAAACACAAAAAACAAAACATAACATACATCTATAACTAATAGGTAGGTAATATTCTAGTATGTTCTAAAACTCTGTTAGATTGTTAAATAATAAAATAACAAAACCAATTTTAATTAGAAACTATCAAACAATCAAATATTCTAATAAAAAGGAAATTAAATAGATTTCTCTATCTTCTATGTACATTGTTATCACTTATAAACTATAACTAATGTTCATCAGTTTGTTTACACACTACACTTGAGTTTGTATAAACACTACACTGTCCCGCACACTATCTATACGTATACAAGCACCTCCAGGATTTGGCGGTAGGTCTATAAAAGTGTTATGAAATCTTGTGGTTGAGAAATAATCTTAGGAGCAACTCAGAAAGGAAGTAGTTACACAGTCGATGTCACGGAAGTTCTCGGTTCTGCATTTGACCTCTCTCCGGATATATATAGATATCGGCCAGCTCATCCTATCGGATCATATGAGCGTGGGCATAGATAGTGTATTTATTTTCCGGCACAATTGTAAAGAAACCAAGTCTCGACTTCGAACACATTATATTTGTCATAAGTAGTTTATATTTAATTTTGTATGGTAATACTCTTATTAATAACAATTATAATATAATTTTCTATCAAAGTAAGAGTTGCACTGTTAGATGTACAGTGTAAGTAGTTTAATTTTACCAATATATTAAAAGGCTGACAACATCCAATTTTATCGTAACGAACTAGTCTCGCGACCATAAGCTATTAAATACAGGCCAAAATAGAATTAATACGAAAATTTACTATCAAAACAAGTAAAAGGCAGGGTGTTTTTGCTAAACATATTATCACATAAATTTAAATTGTTAACAATTTTATGTTAAGTTCATTTTTCAAAATCATTTTGTTTTGAGCAATTTGGGTGACCTTTGTGATTCTTTTTTGTCGAGCAAAAGTTATTAAATCGTGTTTTATGATGATCTCTCAAGAATATAGTCGAATTTAGCGTATATGTTTTAATAAGAGAAATTTATTTATTTATAAAAACTTGCTGTAAAACATCCATTCGGCTAATGTCAGTGACTTAACTAAAATACATAAATAAAGGAGAGAAAAGTTTAAAGTAAGCCCGAAACGTTTTACTGCTTGGAAAATAAAATATTTGAAGGATAAATAAAATTTATCGAAAACCATATTTACACGACAGATGACAAACGGACAATAATACGAAGAGCAAAATAAAGATACATTTGTCGGGTTGGTAGGCTTGGTTGGTAAATGCTTGCCTTTCGAGACGCAAGTAGTGGTTTCTATTCTCACCTAGGACAAATATTTGTGTGCATGAACATGTCTGTTTGTCCAGTCTAGGTGTAATTATAAAAGTATGTATTTACAAAAGAAAAGTACCTAGTATATGTAGATTATCTGATTTCCATAGTACACGCTCTGCTTAGTTGGGGATTAGATGGCCGTGTGTGAATAGTATCCCAGGATATTATATTATTAATATCTATACATATAATAAAATCGTAGGAAACTCAAAACTGTACATTGAATATTTTTTTTAAATAATACTTGGGGCGTGATCTATAATCCATATCGAAGCCAAAAATATAGTTTTTAGAATTTTTGTCTGTGTGTCTGTTTGTTTGTATGTATGTCCGGGTTAAACTCGAAAAGTACTGCATGGATTTACTTCAAATCATGCATGAATATTACTAAGAGGTCGGGTCAACATATAGGGTACATATTATCACGCTATCACGTACGGGGATGAGCTCTGATAATTTTTAAAATTTAACGCAGGTAAAACCGCGGGGCACAGCTAGTGATCAATAAAGTTACAATTTGAAAGGTTTAATAACTCTCATACCACTACAAAGGATTAGCAATATTAATGCAATATCTAATTTCGTACTTTCCACATAATACCGTCCTCAATGACAAGCGGAGACAAATTCAGAAAATGGTCCGTGTGTGCGATACGGAATTATTGTCAGGCGCATAATGGATGTGACGCTTTCTCGTTGGCTACAATATGACCAGCGTACACTTGCGTGCAAACTTAGGGGAAAACACTTTATATTATTAATTTCCAGCATAATTCTGATGATTATACGAATTTCAATTGCTTGTGAATCGATTATTATAGCTTCTTTTAATCGATAAAAATAGTAGTGAACAAGTGTTAAAGAACTTTAACACTTGTTTTTAAAATTCGATGAAATGAAAACGCGACCGTAGAACAGTAAAAAGAGACAAACATATTCATAAATAGGATGTTAAAAAGTTCCATGTATGCCCTGTTCTTTTCTTAGAACTATTTTATAGAGAAATGTAATAGCATTTAAATTAGTTTAGTGTTGTAAAAGACATAATCGATAGAAGACGGTCTGATTTGATGGTCACTGTAGCCTAGTTGGTAGTGATCCTGCCTACAAAGCTGGTGGTCCTGGGTTCGAGTCCCGGTAAATACAAATATTTGTGTGATGAGCACGAATATTTGTTTCTGAGTCATGGATGTTTTCTATGTATATAAGTATTTCCCATAGTACAAGCTTTGCTTAATTTGGGGCTAGGATGATCTGTGTAACATTGTCCTTATTATAATCGCCAGCATAGAACATCATCATGTCAGCTGAATTTCGTCCACAGCTGTACAAATGCCCCCCTAAAAGATTCCACAGTGGAGTTCTGCAATTAATTTGGAGGATATACTATAATAACGACGCTTGGCAGATGGATTGGCAGTATGATGATCGTAGTACACAGAGATACGCTGCTGTCCATTCTACGCCCCAAAAGAATAATATTCTTTGCCGCCAGCCACACAGCAACTGCCGGCATTGTTACTCAAAAATACACAAAAGAAATTTTATACTTGTTCAAGGATTATTATATTATATAATATTCGTTTGCCAATACTTAATTTCAAATACAATTTATTATAAGAAAACTTTATATTGTTAATTATAAGAACACAATTTTTATATACTTTTTTTAAATTATTGCTGTGTCATATTTTGTTTATTTTGAAATTTTGCATGCCGAAAGGTTGAATGTACAGGGCGCCGTTTTTAAATATAAGACCTGAACTGTTAACCTACATTCCAAGCAAATAAATTCATTTCAAGGAATAGACACAAAGTTTCTTCTTTGCTTTCATGTCAAAATCAGTCGGTTTTTAGGGACATTTTTTGCAACCGTCGTAAAGACGTGAGCCGCGAGGCGTAGGCCGCCAGAGCCAACCGAGCCATAGTAACACTTGAGGGCCGCAGGTAAGCCTTAATTTACGGCGCATTACGATACGAAGAACAAATGAACTATTAAATACGAAATGAGATAATTAACAATAATTTAATCAGCTAATAATCTCAACGCGTCAACAGTTATCTACTCCGTAAATAACAAATCTGGCGTGGATTTAATTAATCTATTACTAATAAGTTACGCACTAGTAGGAAACTGTCAAATGAGACTGTTTACTGTGCTTAGATAATTAATAATGTCTCTATGTTGAGCAATGCTAGATAAGTTTGTCAGAGAATAATAGGTTGGACATTTTAACTTGATATTACGATTATAGTTGAAATTCAACACAGAAGCTGGGCATGCGGCCTTATCTCATCTGTCAGTTAGAAGTGCGCAATACAATATATGATTCCTTATTTCCATAGTTTATTAAATAAGTACAGTTGTGTGTAAATAGAGCATAAGGTACAATGGGGTTGACGTATCCGTGTGGAGAAATACCCCTTATTAATAAAGATTAAATATATTTATATATCATCATCATATCAGCCGAAAGACGTCCACAGCTGGACAAAGGCCTCCCCCGAGGATCTCCACAATAGCCGGTCCTGCGCTGCCCGCATCCAGTGGCTTCCCGCGACCCGCACAAGATCGTCGGTCCACCGTGTAGGTAGGGGGCTTGCCCACGCTGCGTCTTCCGGTTCGTGGTCGCCACTCGAGAACCTTTCTGCCCCATCGGCCGTCAGTTCTACGAGCTATGTGCCCTGCCCACTGCCACTTCAGTTTGGCAATTCTTTGGGCTACTTTGGTTCGCCTGCGGATCTCAGCATTTCTGATTCGATCTCGCAGGGAAACTCCAAGCATAGCCCTTTCCATTGCTCTTTGGGTGACCTTGAGCCGCCTGATAAGGCCCATAGTGAGCCACCACGTCTCTGTTCCGTAAGTCATCACTGGCAACACACACTGGTCGAAGACTTTCGACTTTCGACATATATATATGATTCTTTTATATAGCTGTCCCGGAAAACATTGTACTGCCTTAACATATGTGTTCCGGAAAATATGTGAAACTCGGAACCTTATCGCAGAGCCACCTAACGGGTCCAATTGTGAATCTAAATCAATGAGAAAACCAATCAAAAGTCCACAAAAATGTCTTGTAAATCAGCAAAAATAATTTAAATCGTTAGTAAAAATAGGAGTTGGTCAGTAGAGGGGTGAAAATTTAGGGTTGTATGTAGGTACTTTTCAATGCCAAATCATCTATACATATAATAAAATCGTAGGAAAGTCAAAACTGTATATTGAATTGGGGCTTGATCTACAATCGATATTGAAAACAAAAATACAGTGTTTAGAATTTTGTCTCTTTGTCTGTATGTATATCTGGGCTAAACTCAAAAAGTACTGCATGGATTTACTTCAAATTTTGCATGAATATTACTAAGAGGTCGGGTCAACATATAGGCTACATATTAGCACGCTATCACCTAAGGGGCAGGAGCTGTGATAATTTATAAAATTTAACGCGGGTAAAACCATGGTTTAAGGTGTCCGCGGGCACAGCTAGTAATAAAATAAAAACCCAAAATAGCCAAAAGTAAATGGTGTGGGGCACCCGTATAACTTAGGAGTTTCAAGCATGCAAAGCAAAGCAAGGTAGTGTGTGTAATGTTTTTTTATTATTTAAGTAATTTACTTCAAATGCATATAATATAAAAAATAGCTTTCTGCACTCCTCCATGTGAACTTTAACTGTCCCAAATTTTATACCCCTGCGTTCGCCCAATGTTCGTAAAAAGGGGTACAAAGTTTTGCTTCACGTATTAATATTATAATAGGCTTTACCTAAACTCGATACTTATATAGAACATCATATTTATTTGTGACTTGGCAAAATAATACATATGTGGCCAACTTATTCTGCACTTCACATTGGTACTTATATAACCGAACGTCACGTGCGAGCCAATCACAGGCATTATTGCTCCGTGACGTCATCAACGCCATTTTGTACAACTTAGATCTGTAACCGATTTGTCAAACTATTTAAAGTACGGGAAATGTTTATAGAAACAGCAACATTATGATCGCTAGTATGGGACTAATGGTCTGAGAATACTTTAATACAATCTTCAGGAAAGAGAGGTAGGGCACAGCGTTCATTCGCTCAAAGAGCAGCCCGACTGGGGAAGTACCTCCACCTTACAGAAGACATTCCTTAATAATAACATTAATAACTTTAGTCTTGTGTTTTTGCGTGTGAGTAAGGTCGCCAGAGTTCATTGGTGTGGGGGCAAGGGTCAGCAACACTTGTTTGCTGACTCTTTTAAAGGCCGGCAACGCACTCGCGGCTCCTCTGATGTTGCGAGTTTACAAAAATATGAATCAACACCAATTTGCCCTAATATTACAATATTTTTCAAAGTGAAACCGTCCCAGTAATATCAATTTAATAATTAATACATTCAAATATATTAATAGTAATAATTTATAAGTCACAAATTTCAAGGTTAATATAATCGATGTCAAATAATAATAAGAAGTCAATAAAGTATTTGCTACCATAATTCAATAATTGTTTCAAATGCCAAGATACCAGGATATTATATTAGTATTATGCGCGACTTGGTCAGACTGCCTCGTTGGTCTAGCGGTAGCGTCAATCGTTCAATCTCAGACAATGAGGTCCTGGGTTCAAATCCCGGGTCGGGCCAAAAAGTGATTGTTGGATTTTTCAGTAAAAATAAATTTCTCAGTATCAGCCCGAAGTCAGGGAGTTGGTGGTATTATACCCCCGCCTCGGAGAGCACGTAAAGCCGTCGGTCCTGTACCTGACCTTTTTCTGGTCGTGTCGCTAGTCGTCCCATCGGATCATGAGTGTGATGGAATAGAAAGTGCCCCTGTGTTTGCGCACATAATTGTGCATTATAATATATTCTGCGCAATTGGCTAATCTCCATTGAGATTGGCCGCCGTGGTCGAAATTCGGCCGGGAAGACATCATCATCATTATGCGCGAAAAGTCGAAATTCGCAGGCGAACCAAATGTAGCCGACATAGCCCAAAGAATTGCCAAACTGAAGTGGCAGTGGGCAGGGCACATAGCTCGTAGAACTGACGGCCGCTGGGGCAGAAAGGTTCTCGAGTGGCCCCTACAAGGTGGACCGACGATCTTGTGCGGGTCGCGGGAAGCCGTTGGATGCGGGCAGCGCAGGACCGGCTATTGTGGAGATCCTTAGGATGGAGGCCTTTGTGTTTTTTGTGGACGTCTTTCGGCTGATATGAATGAATGAAAATATATTTCTTGGACATAACATGTAACTTAATTGACAAACATCCTGAAAATAATTCGATCAGAATCGTTTACTGAATCGATTTATATCATTTTTTTATTTTTTTATTTTGTTTTAATTTTTTTTATAAAACAAATTACCTATATTAGGTAATTTTTTTTATAAAAAAAATTAATACTACGGAAATTATTGTCATATTACCCCTGTACAGTCAAAACAAATTGAAATGGACCGTAAGTCAGGTAAGACTTTTAAAATCGCAGTTTTATTTGTATTCATACAAATATCATCATTCAATACAAAAAAAGAAAATTAAACTTTATTTCAAGAAATTAATTTAGTAAATAACAATGCATATACATGTTCAAATAAAAAATCAGTGTATGTATTATGATTACAACATAATATTCTAATTGGCGTGTTTGAGGGTGTGTTGTATACAGTAGATACATAAAAATTATAATTTTACAATTTATGTTTGTCTATTTGTTCCTGCTGATGTCTGAAATGGCTGGACCGATTATGACGGGACTTTTATTGGCAGGTAGCTGATTTAATAAAGAGTTACTTAGGCTACGTTAATTTTAAAAATATATTTTGTTTTACCAAAAATATATAAAGTTCTGTTTAACAAACACATTACCTATGTAGCGTCTTTATTGCTTAGCTAATAAACCTACAATATTAAAATGTCAATAGATAGGCTCCACTCCATCTTAGTCCGCTTGTCAAAGGTGGCAGTAGGTACCAGTTTATTGATCGCGCAAGATAATGGAATGCAGAATCATGCTGTATTTAAATCTGAAGGCTTTCATTTCATACAATTGCTATTGCTATCTATCTCATGTTAATGTCAAATAAGAATGTTATCTAGCAATGTTTGTAGTTATTAACACTGTATGTATGTATAACACTGCATGTGTAAAAGCACAGGGTGTTAATTTCCAATGAGTCAGTGACTTTCTTTTTATAATATAGTTTACAGAGTGTCGGAGAGTACATATATTTTTAGGGTTCCGTACATCGAAATGAAAAACGGAATCCTTATAGGATCACGTTTGTCCGTCCGTCCGTCCGTCTGCCTGTCAAGACCCTTTTTCTCAGGAACGCATGGAGGTATCGAGGAATTTATATCAAGTACTCAGGTCTTCTGTTAAAAAATCAAACTTTTAAGCCAACGCAATCAAAAGATACAGCCGTTTATCCCGCAAATTTTCGACACTGGCGAGGGAATCAAAACCTACAGGGTACTTCCCGTGAACTCAGAATCTTGAATATTTTGTACTAAGCAATGTATTATAGAACTGATGTAGGAAAAATTGTGAAATAATAAAAATATTTTAAATAATTTTAAACTTAATACCTACCCCTTTCCTCATAAATGTATAGAGGAATTAAATCATATTAAATTATCAGGTGTATAATACCTTTAAGCTGTAACAAAATCACACTTCCATGTCAACATCGCGTAGGTACGTTGTTCGGAACCGTTGGTGCGCGGTTCCGATTCGCACTTGGCCGGTTTTTATATTTATTTCTGGTGTGCTATAAAGTGCAGATACACGGATAACATTACATACATACATACATAGACTCACGCCTGTTTCCCAGAGGGGTAGGCAGAGACAACGGATTTCCATTTGTCACGATCTTTGCACACGTCTTTTGCCTCGATTACTGTCATTATATTCTTAATACATGCTCGCCGGTTTAGGGTACTTCTGACCTGCCCTTTCTTGAGAACGTCACCGATTTGGTCAGAGAATGTTCGACGAGGTCTTCCCCTTCCGGTTGTTCCATTCAAACAGGCCAGGTATACTTCTTTGGTCAATCTTCTTTCATTCATCCTTTCTAAATGGCCAAACCATCTCAGCATTCGTTTTTCAATCTTTGTCACTACATCCTCTTAGATTAGTTTAACATTAGTTTTAATATATAAAAAATCCTTTCTTTTAATATGCAAACAAATACCCAACTGCCTTTTCTTCACTCCAGGTCCATTCAACGGTTCCCTGGCAGAGATCACACCTAGCGATAAGGCCCCCATTTATACAATCTTGATAACATGCTCATAGTTCTTGGTATGTAATAACTTTTGGTGTACAATAAAGAGTTATTTAGGTACTTATATGTACAAAGGGCGGTCGTTTCGCATAAGAGCGATTTCTTCCAAATAACCGTTTTTAAGACAACTATTTTTATTCGATAGGCTTATAGCCAAATGTTCTCACTCGTTCATAAGTGGCGAGATTAAGCAACTAGGCGCGCAGCCAATCCATAGATGGGTGACCACCATATGGGTTTATTTGCTTAACGTCTCCGTTCTCCATGTACACGCATGGCACGTTAAACCATGTCAGAGGCCAATTGAGCAGCTTGACCAACTCTGGCACTAGTGTAACTGCAAGTTTGGATAGCGAATGTTTTCGGATTAATCTCATACAAACTTTGATCAAAAGTTCATATAAAATTGAAGGCGGTATCTCATACTTTGCAAACAGTGTATTTTTTTTATCGGGTCTAGTCCCTCCCTCTTACCCACCACTGCAACTCCTGTAAACCAAGATCAACATTGGCACACAATGAAATGACACTGAGCGGTGAAGCTCAGGCATGTCCCGGGGAATTGCTTAACTGTCTTGGATCCCGCAACGAATTTAATCAGAAAGAGAAAAAAGGAGGAGTTAGAAAATGAATAGTTCCACTTCCCTCCAGAGCAAAGCGGGAGACAGAATGATATAAAGAGGCTATAACCTCGTAAAAAGAGAGATTTGCAACTAGAGAAGCCAGCTGCAAAAGCACCGCGGATAAATTTAAGGGTCCTAAGTGAGCTGTTATATTTGATTCCAATAGTACAGTGTTTTTCAACCTGTGGGTCGTGAAACCTCTATAGGGGGCTCGCGAAACTTCTATAGGGAAGCTAGTCATAGGGTCGCAAAGGAATTTTGAGTATTATGATTAGCCTTGCTGCAAATACATTAAAAGTTTAGCGTGAAGTTCCAAAACTCTGGCTAGTACTTTGTCTCTTGACAACCACCTAACCTAACCTATAATTCAGAAATTAAAAAGTAAATTTTGGTGGAGTGTGGTGAAATTTTGGATTCAATATGTGTCCCAAAATAAAAGAAACATGGAAAAAAAGCGGGTAAAAAACGGGTAAGGGGGTCGCGTGATGAAAAAGGTTGAAAATCACTGCAATAGTAGGTATGACAAAAGCGCTTAAACGCACGGAAGTTGTTCCTTGTTGCTACAAGATCCGTATAATAAAATGTATGTATGAGATATGCATGAAGACAAGTACCTAATCTTGGTACGTAGGTACTACATGTTCATCCATTATCTTCATCATCATCATGTGAGCCGAGTGACGTCCACTGCTGGACACGAGCCTTCCCCAAGAATGGGGGGATGTGCCATAATTGCCACACTTGGCAGACGGGTTGGTGAACGCAGTATGGCACTCATAGTACACAGAGAGACGCCGCTGCCCGTTCTCTGGTAGATATTCCCTAGGTTCAACTACTGCGAACCCCACGGGATGCGATGGGATAATATTCTGTCAGTCACATAGCAAACATGTTTATTTTATTTATTGTTTGGAACGAAGTTCCTTATCGCGCGTTGTGAAAGGGGGCTAGTCGGAAAAAATCTTACGAAAAGTTGTCACGACACTTTTTGCAGCTGTGCAATGTGCGCATGTTTCTCTGTCTGACTCTCTCTCTCTCTCTCTCTCAAAGAAAGCAAGCCAGATATTTTCATTTCTATTTCGCATTGAACAGTGTGGTGTCGCGACGATTATTTTTTTTGAGTGTATACAGTTTTTTTGTACATAATAAATAATAAGAAATAACTTCGTTCCATCCGGGTGTCCCTTGACACCTCTCAAGTTTTTATTTTAGTTTATTAGGTTCACCAACAACAAGTTTATACAAGCTCATTTTAAACATAATTATATAAGTAACAATTACAGAATAACCTAAAGGTAAACTCCAAGTGAGTACTCGTAGAATCCAACTCGGCTGGGCAGCGTTCGGGAAGCTACGTAACATCTTATCGTCCAAAATACCGCAGTGTCTCAAGTCGAAAGTCTTTGACCAGTGTGTGTTGCCAGTGATGACATACCGAACAGAGACGTGGTCGCTCACTATGGGCCTTATTAGAAGGCTCAAGGTCACCCAAAGAGCAACCAACCGCTAAAAGTGTCTGCAGGTGGGTCTGTCGGACCTACACCGACAAAAGCCCAATTTGCAGTGGACCAGTGGACCTCTCTTGGCGCCTAATGGGGTAGCCCCGCCCCGGGAACGCAGGAACTCCGGTGGAAACATAGCTGCCTACGTACGACCCAATTGATCAATACAAGGCATAATTTTAGTACTTATCACCGAAGAACACATGATACTAAGCATATGGATCACTGGACATTGAACTTAAAAATACTAATAATAAAAATAGTTACATAATAAAAACCAAATAAAATATTGGAGTAACATATTTTAGTAGAACGCCATCTAACGACATACCTTAAAACTAAAGACCGACCGACGATTTGCAGTTCACTAACGTTGTAAATTGTTATAAATTTACATACTAGATGGCGTAATATGGCATTTCCATACAACGCCATCTACAAATACTTTGTAAAACTAAAAAGAGAAGCACATTTTTAGGTTCAGTAGCGTTGTGAATTGTTTTCAATTAAGACAATAGATAGCGTAGAATTTAAAATGGTCCCCACCATTTTACGTTCTACGACATCTCAAGTCTTACTTGATTTTGCAGATAACGTGGAAAGAAATTAGATGAATAATAATTGAACAAGAAATTGTCTCTTGTAGGTAAATTAGTCATTTCATGTAGTATAAATAACGTGGATCTACCTACTAAGGTTAATAGGTTGACAATAATACAATTTGCTCCTTATATAAATTCATTTTAGAACTGAAACAAGTGCAAACATTAATATTTAATATTAGTATCAACATTACAAATCAACAATGATTTTGTATACTATCCTCTTTTTTATAAATTATATCATTCAGAAGAAGCAGAAACGAATTTAAATATTTTTTTTATTTTTGTACATTTTTTCCATGGTTTTTCCATTATTTTTCAACCAATAATATTTCTTTGTGTTTTAGATGGGAAAGTAGGTATATTTTGTTGGTATTTTTAGTCCTATATAAATTTTGTTAAACTCTGTTTCCATAAAGAAAAGACTGTACATGTTTAAATTAATCTAAATTCCCTTTTACCATTAGTCCTTCCGTCTTTCGCGCTAAAACGAACCTTAAAGTGTGTAGACGAAAAAACTATACTATTGAAATAATATCTATGAACGTTAATTTTAATCCTATATAGGTGATAAAATAAGCAAGTACAGTTCACACACAGCACACTATAAAATCCAGTAGTACATGTAAAATAGCGCCACCTAGTACCTAAATGTAAAACAATTTAGAACGCTGATAAGCTTTAAAACTTCTATTGCATTTAGTTTTAAAGAAAAATGTAAGATGGCATTGTTTTAAAATGAATAACATATTTTTTTAAAGAAGCAATTATGGATAAAATCCGTGATATCAAATTTCCCCAATTGAAAGTGAACTTTATGTGATAAAGTTGAAAATCTATAAAAGAAATTTGACAGATTGGGGTAGGTTGATGTGCTGGCGTCTGTACCATTACGTACAATAAATATCACGGATTTTAATCCATACATTGCTTCTTTAAAAAAATAAGTGTGTGTGTGTGTGAAATTTACACACGACTTAAGTAAAATTTCTGAAAAGTAGCCTACAAGAAAATGAGATAAATATAGAGTGAGTATCAGTAGTAGGTATTAAATATTCTTTTATTTCTGGTCTACTATAAAGACTTTTATATTATATTGTATGTATATATATGTATTTTGACATTTAAGATTTAATTTGGTAAGTACCTATAACATTTTATCCAAAGCACAAAGCATATTTATATACTTAAGCATATTTTTTATTTATTTATGCTAGAACAAATGACACGAGAGGTGTAAATAAAAATATTAGTGAAATTAACACTCACGGTACTATTATAAATGCGAAAGTGTGTGAGTGTTTGTTTGTTACTTACGTCTAAACGGCTGGAATGATTTTAATAAAATTTGGTATGGAGATAGCTGGCACTCTGGTTTAATTTATAAAGTTTAATGCGGGTGAAACCGCGGGGCACAACTAGTGTTAAATAATTAACATAAATCGCCAATCCATAAAAATTAAACATGTGATTGATACCCCACCAGTTTATTACACGACAGATTTTCTGTAGACTTTGTTGCACGGAGGCGCAAGGACACGTTATCTATCTCATTCTCTCGCATGCTTAATCTTATTTGTGTCTCTCCTTTTACTGTCACGTTTTCGTTTCATGCTGCTAAATGTGTTTCACTTTCACAATAGTAGTTAGTGTATATCAATAGATAAAAAAATATATCAATTATCTACATTCCATAGTAATAGCTCTGCTTAGATTGGGATCCGATGGCCGTGTGTGAATTATGTCCCATGATATTATTAGGTAACATTTGGGGCATTTGAGGATCTGACTGCACTGAAATTTAAAAGTTAGAAAACAAAATCGTATTTAAAACTTTTGTATACAACGACCGATTTCGAAAAGATTTTAATACAATATAAAAATAAAAACTTAATGCGGTTCACAGAATAAACCTACTAACCAAGTTTACTAACAGACAGCTCTTATAGTTTCGGAATAAAGTCGCTGTGACATACGGACGGACAGACAGACAGACAGACAGACATGACGAATCTATAAGGGTTTCGCTTTTTGCCATTTGGCTACGGAACCCTAAAAATAATGATCTGTTTGATCATTATTTTTAGGGTTCCGTAGCCAAATGGCAAAAAGTGACACTCATACAAAATTCTCCTTATTAAAGTAGGAAAAAAAAACTCCCTTTTATTTCTTTTCTACTTTTCACCATCCATAAATTTTGTTTACATGTCTATCTTCATAATTGACAGTTTAATAAAACACATGTTTGCTAATAAGTCGGTCTAGCGGTAGTGTGCTCAACCGCAGCCAATAGGGTCCTGGGTACAAATCCGAAAAACTGGTTATTAGGATGGTTCTGCCAAGAAACTCATTAGTAGGCGGGTTTTACCTCCGTGCCACGTACAGGACGTAAACCCAACGGTCCTGAGTCTGATCTGACCCCAGTCGTGGCGGATAGCCTATCCATCGGTTTACGAGAGTCTATAATATTATATCCTACGTAGTTGACAAGTTTCCAAGTTTATTATTATATATTATATAGGCTACAAGAATTGGGGATATATATATTATATCCCCAATTCTTGTAGCCTTCTGGCGCACTCTCTATTCGTCTTTCATATTCTAGCGTGCACTCTGACATGGACCGAAAACTTCCAGATTTCCAGGATTCATTTTGCCTGAAAAATACAAGCATTTGAACCCAAGACCTCGTTATCTGCTGTTAAACATGCTACCGCTACACTAACGAAAAGACACAAAATAGTGCCTAAATGCATGCATAAGTCCTGGTGCACTCTATTTCGAATTAAAATAAGGTATTATAATCGAAAAGAAAACAGACGCCACCAGTCTCCAACAAAAATCAAATTACCTAATTAGTAACGTAATACATTGTAATTTTCAAGCAATTGTATGCCATCAAATTGGAAACAAATTCAAAGCAGCCACTAATAAAATAACAAGTCAATACTCATGCCTCTTCAGCCTCAGACAGAATTATTCTTTTCACAAGACAGTTTTTTCTTTTCGCGAACATTAAGTAGATTTTGAAGCATTCTTCAAACATTCGAGTGGGCTCCGCTACGGAGTGAGCAGTCCACTTAGACGCTAACAAACCTCTACAATGTACTCGGAATAATGTTATTCATTCGCTTTTGTGTTGAAAATAAATAATTTTCAATAAAAACATAAATTTATTAGGTCTTACCTATAAGTAAAGGTTTATTGACATCAAAAAGTTCAAAAGAGGTCACAAGCAATAACAACAATTTGTGTCAGGCAGGTTACAAAAAAAGAAAAGTTTTTTTTGAATATCGAATGCGAATACATAGACACAAAAACATTTCATGAAGAAATGACTGCTTGACAGTTGAGCCGTGTTGTTTTTTGTCTAAAAATAATTGAATATTGCGAAAAATAAATGATGTTTTCCGATGAGGAAATAAAAGAAATACCGGAGAGCGGTTTCATGAGGCCGGTGGATGAGATAATAAGGTTCGATCGTCGGTTTTTTTGTTGCGAAAGAATGAAACGCGACGCGACCATATTGAATTGCATTACATTTGTTTTTATTTTTGTTTTCTTGTGGATTAATAGGCGTGATTCTTATATTTTCAGTATTCGGGAGGTGTGTTTGAGTGACAAGTATGATAAAAAGGACTTGGGATACAATGGTGGACCATTGCTATCGACTTCAAGCAGGACTGATGTATGTATTGCGATTTATACTCGTATATAAATTTCTACTTTTTTAATGTCAAGATAGGTTAGTAAGGTGGCTAATCGCATGTCTCATCGTATGTATGGAAGATTTTAACATAGACTTTTGACGCAGATAAGCATCTTGTTTGTGCCTAGAATTACCTATCTGTTTGACGAAATAATAATAAATGCCTATGATGGACACCTAAAGTCCGGCCATATTTGTTTTTTTAATTAATTGGTATGGAAGACTAAACATAAAGACATGATTTACGATAACAGCCATGTAATAATAAAATAACGTGATTTGTGAAGTCATCATTTTTTATTCAATAAACTGTTTATCTATATTGTGCGCATGTGCGAGTTCGAAATATGTGATTCGTTACTTTGTCAATATACGATTGTCAAATTTTGACAAGATGTCAGATTTCGTTGTCTAACTATTTTATATCTTGTTGAAGTTGAAGTCATACCTACTTTATTGAAATTATGTATAAAATACTAAAATATTATGATGCCTAGACCTAGTTAGGATAAAATAATGTATAAATAAAAATTATTACCTGCTACCGTACAACTCAATGTTGTGTTCATGTATGTGATTGACGATGACAAAGCACGTTGTGGGAGGGAGGGTCAGCAACGTGCAACTTATGCCACTGACATTCCAGGGTAATTACGGCTGGCTGCTGGTTCATTCCTATTGTCCGGTGCAGCAGTGAAAGCATCCTGGGTAAAAAAAAAACAGTATTGGTTGACAAGTTTTAATGTGGAAATTTTCCTTCATTATTTCGCCCAAAAACGAAATATGCGCTTTCTTTTAAAACCTATCATAGAAATAGATGCAATTACATTATAAGAATTGGGGGACACTCTCCCTAATTCATATTACTTACGGCTTAAGGAGAATTTTATTTCTCATAGGAATTACAATAAATTCACTTACTGAGAAAATATACATAAGCAAACATTAAAATTATGCGCATGCAGAGTTATTGAACCTGTTCGCGTGGTTGGCAAATGCCTGCTTTTTACACCCGAGGTCGTGGGTTCTATTCTCACCCAGGACAGATATTTGTGTGCATTAAGATGTCTGTTGTCCTGTGTCTGGGTGTAATCCTAACTAATATTATAAATGCGAAAGTAACTCTGTCTGTCTGTCTGTCTGTTACTCTTTCACGCCAAAACTACTGAACGGATTTGAATGAAATTTGGTATACAGATGGTCTAGACCAGTGTTTTTCAACCTGTGGGTCGCGACCCCCTGGGGGGTCGCGAAGCCTCTGCAGGGGGGTCGCGAAGCTTCTATTGAGGAGTTGCAAAAAGTTGGGAAAGCAACTGCAGTAAAAAAAACAGTAAAGTTTTAAAAGATTTATTAATCAAAATGGTAACTAAAGGACGTAATCATTGGTATTAAAATAAACAAAAAAATAAAAATAACTTATGAGATCTCTTCCATCTTAAACATTAGTGACTAATTAACAAAAAATAAAGAGAACTTTTAATGCGAGGGTTGCGCTTGTTTTTCATTTACTAATTTCTCCCAGCGTGGATCCGTTTTTGCTACATTGAGAATTAGATCGTTTTCTAAATTTAAACGATTTCTTTCCCTACTTTTTAGTTGGGCCATTGATGAAAATGTCAATTCGCACAAGTAGGAAGTGGCAAATGGAATCAAACACTTTAAGGCCTCCATTGTTAATTTTGGGTATTCTGATTTCCTTTTTAACCAAAAGGTATCCAAGCTGACAGACTTAAATTCCAATTGCAGCATTCCATCGGCAGATAAATCCAACAGATTTTCTTTGAGCTTGGTTGTCAAATTTGCCTCATTTATGGCTGCATTTAAAAACGGATTTAAAATCCACCTTTGCCCAGTATTCTTCGATATTTCTTGCATTGAGAAGTAATGAAACAGTTCTTCTTTCAAGTTTTCTAACACCATTTTCATACCAGGTATAAATTCCTTGATGTTTATATCGCATCCGACTTCTTCAATAAACGACTGAGTCGAAGAAAATGAATCGAAATGATTTTGATTTATAGACGATGACCACAAGTTAATTTTGTTTGTAAAGCCATGAATCTTATCTTTAGCAGTGATGACATTTTCATCACGCCCTTGAAGACTTTTATTCAAGATATTTAAATGCTCAAATAAGTCAGAAAGAAAAGCCAATTTCAAAAGGAATTCCGGGTCACAGATGAATTTGGAGTATTCTGACTTGGCTTGGTGCAAATAGATTAAAAGTTCAGCACGAAGTTCTAAAACTCTGGCTAGTACTTTGCCTTTTGACAACCACCGAACCTCCGTATGGTAAAGTAAATTTTGGTGGAGCGCTCCCATATCTTCACAAATTTTTCGAAACAGTCGTGTCTGCAACGCTTTTCCTTTAATAGAATTTACAATTTTTATAATAATATTTAAAACTTGACTGTACTCCTGTGGCAAGGTTTTGGCCGCAAGAGCTTGGCGATGGATAAAGCAATGCGTCCAATAAGCGTTTGGCATCTGTTCCTTCAATCTGGTAATAAATCCACTGTTCGCACCTGTCATGGCTTTTGCTCCGTCACTACAAATTGCAATACATTTCTTTTCCCAATGGATATTCATATGTTGCGTAGCTTCAAGAAACATGTTATGTAAGCACTGGCCTGTAGTGTTCGTGGGAAGCGCTCTACAAAATAGTATTTCTTCCATTAATTTTTCTTTGGCTTCAAAGCGCACAAAAGCTACAAACTGTGCACAATCCGCAATATCCGTAGATTCATCAAACTGCAGGGACACAAAAGTACTTTCTTTTATTTTTTCTATGACTTGATCACGAATATCAGTCGCCATATCGCTTATCCTGCGTTGAATAGTATTGTCAGAGAGAGGTATCATTTTGAGTTTTTCGACCTCTTGTTTGCCAAACATAATCTCCGCAATATCTAAAGCTGCAGGTAAAATCAAATTTTCGGCGATAGTATGAGGTTTTCCTGCTTTAGCCACACGAAGAGCTACTCGATAACTAGCCAGCAACGCTTTCTCATTTCCGTTGGACATTTGTACTATAGCAGCTTTTTGATTTTGAAGAGCCTTGAATTTTCTTTCAAAAAAATCCACAGATTTATTTTTTTCATTTGGATGCTTTGTATTGAGATGGCGTAATAACTTTGATGGCTTCATGCTTTCTCTTGATAAAGTTTCAAAGCAAATGACACACTGTGGTTTATTCCCAATTACAGTAAATCCGAATTTCAAATAATTATCGTCATAAAGACGTTTTTTCTTAATTTTAATTTCATCACTCCCTCCAGAAGTAGACGGTTCTGAAGTTCTTTTTAGAAATTTATCCATTTTAAAGCTTTACAAATCAATTACAAATGCAGTTAAATACGTAAAAACAATGGCGCTCGCGCATGCGCGATGAGGACTCGCGTGGAGTCGCGAGGAGTCCCGATCGCGCATGCGCCGTTGTATAGCCCGCGCCGCTTCGCTCTCGAAATTCCCATTGCGTCTCGCGCGCTCATTCACTCAACTCGCATGCTTGTCAATTGCTGCACTCGCGCGCGGCGCGGCGGCGGCAGGGCAGCCATAATCGGCCGAGGTCGTATAAATGCAAATAAATTACGCTATCTATGTCAAAATGGCGACTCATTCGATTTAAAAAATGTTATTTACGTACTTGATTATGTGTTCACCTAAACCCCAATTTGAAAATGTATAAATTGAAAATGTATAAATAAGTATTTGTCATAGAATAAAATACATGAAAAAACAACGGTGGGGGGGGGGGGGTCGCGAAATATTTGTACGTAATAAAGCGGCCGTGTCATGAAAAAGGTTGAAAAACACTGGTCTAGACCATGAGAAAGAACATAGGCAAATTTTTATAGTTAGGATAACACAAAGGCCATATTTTATAAAGATTAACGCGGGTAAAACCGCGGGGCACAGCTAGTTATCTATATAAGTATAAATTTTGAAAAGAAAAGCTAGTATATTTCGTATATCAGTTATATGGTTTCCATAGTGCAAGCTCTGCTTAGTTTGGGATTAGATGGCCATGTGTAAATAATGTCCCGGGATATTATTATTATTTTGTTTACTAAATTTAAACAATCAAATACATTTAGTAAAAAAGCTTATTCAAAAAGTTTTCTCTTTCAACCCTCAGCTTGATGTACCCCGTTCCCTATTCCGCGACGGATTCTTCCCTGACGGATTGGATCAGTCTCAGGCAAGATTTGCATGGACAGAAGAGGATGGCAACATTGCTGCCTTGGTCTCCGAACCAGGTTTCGGCACAACTGGACAGACTACTTTTGGGAAAGACCTTGACGCTGCACTTAAGAGCGAGATGAAAATACAATCGAAGGTGAGTGCATTTTATATTATTAGTAAACTATTTTAGTATTTTTTATTATACGTAACAGGACTGGCATATTGACTCGAAAGTCCAGAATAGCAATATGATAGGTGAACTATATAGTACTATATAGTTCACCTATCATATTGCCTCTGCATCATCCAACGATTGACTGGCAGAGAAGGACTTCGGCGTTAAGTTCGCCTTTGTACAGTTATGTGCAATACCTTCTTTTTTTCACTTATTTTCTGGACTTTGAGTCAATATGCCAGTCCTGTTGACCTTACTTCATTCTGTGGACACAATACAAGAAATTTCTACATTAATAAAACCGTACATATTAACACAAGGCTGGCTTCCTTATGGCTTAGAACCCGCAAAATCTCTAAACAATACAAACATACAAATCGGACACAAAAAAGAAAATCAGATGGGACGGCTATTCGGTCAGAGACCAGGACTGACATTTACATGGCAGTTACAGTTACTAAAACGGCAGCTTATGACCTCAATAGGTACACTAACGATCCTCTCGAGTTTACCAAATAGTCATTTGGTGAACTCGAGAGGAATGGAGGAGGAATGGAGATTGGGCAACATTACAGTTTTTCTTTCGCCCCGCCCGTGAACCTATAACCAGGCCAGAAGGGCATGAAAAGATCAATTACCCAGTTGAATATAGTTAAATTTAAATATTTGCAGGAAGCTGATACCTCGAGCTCAGTTTTCCGAGAAACAATTAACAGGAACGGCCTCACTTTCAGCAAAAAGATATTTGATCCCAACCTTGTATCCTCGACATCTACTGGAAGCTCTGCACCTGGAAAAGGTAAAATATTCATATAGTTATCTTTTCTTCTCTTTAGTGTTTACCGCAACGACCGAATTGCTTTAATAGTATATTACCCGTATGCATCAGTTGTTGTTTTTTCTTCATCACTTTTTCATCCGGTAGCAACTTTCAGCTCCTCTAATCCGGTTGCTTCGTATTGTACCAAGACCAAAGACACCGTAGTTTTCTTTCAGTAGGTAAAAAAGCTCTGGCGACGAGAAAAAATTATCACAAAATATAGTTGCTGGTTTTTTTTGTATAGTCTGAGTCAAGGCTATAACTATTTGTGCTCCAAACCCACACACACCTTTACACACCACATCGGAACTTAGTTACAGCAGACTGGTTGTTCTGGGATTCCACATTTTAGTGAATAAACTAATTCTCTTTCTAAAGCTATGCGTTGCAGATATTTCACTATATTCCTTGGATTCAGTGGTAAGTCTCGGTGCTTATTATGTTCTCAGCGTCATGTTGAACACTTGAGGAGTTTTACTGGTAGACAGATGGCTTGGGTTTGTCCCATTGAGAACGCCATAAGTCATAAGTACTACTTATGACTTATGGCGTTCTCAATCTCAATCTCTTGGGGGCTACCGTCTAATTCGCCGATCACCGTGATCGACGTTAGAATAGGTGAAGTTTATTATAAATGACTAAAACATTCGTTCAGTGGCCAAAACGTTAAACATCTATTACGGACATTTTATGAAGTCACATGTGCTCACGGAAGCTGATTGTACATATGATTTAGTCATTTTTAATCTGCATCTATTTGAACGCCGATCACAATCACGTGGAACGCCGAATTTGGCAGTAGCTTATTAATTATTGATTGTTACTTGAACCAGATGGAAGGAAAAACACTCCAAACTGCAAGATAGACAAAGAAGATCCTCGGTCCCGTTTTCACTACGTCAAGTACGTGAAGAAGCATGGACGGACCGTCAAACTGTGGGAGTGTGGCATGTGTAAGTATAGTATCTTTTTGGAACGAAGTTCCTTATCGCGCGTTGTGAAAGGGGGCTAGACGGAAAAAAATCTTACGAAAAGTTGTCACGACACTTTTTGCAGCTGTGCGGCGTGCGCATGTTTCTCTGTCTCTCTCTCTCTCTCTCACACACTCTCTCTTATAGAAAGCAAGCCAGATATTTTCATTTCTATTTCGCATTGAACAGTGTGGTGTCGCGACGATTATTTTTGTTGAGTGTATACAGGTTTTTTGTACATAATAACTAATAAGAAATAACTTCGTTCCATCCGGGTGTCCCTTGACACCTCTCAAGTTTTTGAATCTAGCATGCTGTTGCCCAGTGATAAAGGAAATCTACGATATTATTTAAAATCGACATTGAAAGGAATCGATTATGAAACTAAAAGGAAGGTCGGATGCTGGTTTGGATATATTTTTTCATGACTAATACTTACGAATACGAAAAAATAGCATAATTTTCAATTCCCTCGTTCTCCGATGAAACTAGCGAGCTCATTGCTCGTATCATCTCTCGACCTATTAATAATAATAATAATATGATTTATTCAACACACATTTTATAAAAGAAAAAAAAAAGAATAAAAGCATCAACAAAGAATATTAGCATCGTCATTGATCAAAAAGCCTTTATTCAGGCGTCTATTAGCATCTACAATAGCTTATATTTGTCACCTACATTGAATTGTTATAAACACACTATAAAAATTAAATTTAAACAAAACAATTAAATAATAAGTTACTTTAATCAAAATATGTCTGTCATAACAGAAATTTATTTACTAATATAACAAATTGAACAAGTGGCAAGCGCAAAAGGCTCTAACCAGTAGCTATGCAAATCTAGACGATACGATTCAAAAATACCCTACATTATATAGACTCATGCTTTTTTCCCAGAGGGGTAGGCAGAGACAATGGATTTCCATTTGTCACGATCTTTTCTTTTGCCTTGTTTATTGTCATTATATAAAAAATACCCTAATGGGGCAAGCCCGATTCAGGCTGCCGCTGAAGCGAAGAGACTGAATTACTTTGTCCATGGGAAGGGCTGACATGGTTCTCACAAGCGAGGATTTTATCCTAAGTAACCTCTAACTGTCACGAGCTACCTACCAACTTTGTGGATTTTTAATCTTATTTATCTCTTTTTAGACCAGGGTAGAAGCGTTTAAAAATAATAAAAAGTGAAAAAAAAAAATAGTAGGATGAAACCCATTAGAAAAGGAGTGGAATATTATAAAAATGAAAGGAAAAATAATTGACGGGCGATCTGAGGTCGGGAAGGGGATGGGGTGAGTTTTTAAGGGTAAAAAACGGCTTTTATCGATTTCCGGCAAAACTAAAAGTCCTATCGAAAAAAGTCAAATGGCAAAGTTGTAGGTAATAAAAAGATCTAAAACTTTTGTATTTACACTTTTTTCACATAACCTAAAATTTATGTGAAAACTTCAAAAAACCAAGTTTTTGGTTTTTTATTTTTATCTTTTACATACACTTTTCTTTTTTAACGAAATTTGGTGAAAACTTACCTTTTTATGTCCCAAACACGCTGTAATTTATTTTATTAAAAATATTTATTTTGAATTAATATCGAAAAAACACCCTAATTTTCAATCGAAAAGTCACCCGTCAAAATATCAGCTTTTTTCAAAAAGTTGGTATGTTTTGTGTTTGTTGAAATCTCTACTTTCCGATGGTGAAAAAAAATATATATGTTACTATAGTAAATTTTCTCAGAATAAGCAAAAAATCGAAAATAACTCCAATTTTTTTTTAAATTATTATGAAAAAAATCATCTAAAAATTTTATTGCTGCAATTTGTTTCAATTAAAAAGTTGATTTATTTAATGCTAATTACATTTATGTCATAGAAAATCTCATTATATATAAATATATATGTAAATCGTACAATTAAATGTAGATACTTTATTCTGATTACGTTATTCATTACAATATTTTTAAACAACAAAATATTAAAGAAATAAATGTCAAAATGTATAAAAAATATATTATAAATATATAAAAAATATGTTTAGTAAATATATTTTTAATAACTAACTTTTGGCTGATTTTCATGTATATTTCATATATTTTGAATATATCTGAAATATATTTGAAATCTATAAAATATATTTGAATTTCGGCCAAACGTTTGTTATTAAAAATATATTTACGATATATATTTTATAGATTTTTAATATATTTGTATGTATTTTGAAATATAATTTTTTTTATGGGATTAACTAAATTTGTTTGTGCAAAATTAAGGAGATTATTATTAGTATGTATGTAGTAAGACCCAGACCCGCCTAGCCCCTTCCCCACTTCTCCATGAAATACCTTTTGATGGGCTACTATTTTTCGTAGGTCACTCAGGTATATAATTTATCTTAAAATATAAATAGACATCTACGCACATAATTTAAAGAAGATTCGACAACTTTCTCCAAATATTGTAGATGTCTTATTAAATATTAATTTTATTAACTTATTTGTTTGTTAATTATAGTAGTATATTTTTATTTGCCTTTTTTTATCAATGTAATCTAATATTTTTTGAGTAGTTAAAGTGTTAATTTTAATAAATAGCTCAAAATTTTTTATAGTCATTAAAAAAAAGAATTTGATTTTTTTTGCATTTTCTGAGAAGATTTACTATAGGTACGTATATATTTTTTTTCACCATCGGAAAGTAGAGATTTCAACGAACAGAAAACATACCAACTTTTTGAAAAAAGCTGATATTTTGACGGGTGACTTTTCGATTGAAAATTAGGGTGTTTTTTCGATATTAATTCAAAATAAGGTGAAAAAATAAATATTTTTAATCTAATAAATTACAGCGTATTTGGGACATAAAAAGGTAAGTTTTCACCAAACTTCGTTAAAAAAGAAAAATGTATGTAAAAGATAAAAATAAAAACCCAAAAACTTGGTTTTTTGAAGTTTTCACATAAATTTTAGGTTATGAGAAAAAAGTGTAAATACAAAAGTTTTAGATCTTTTTATTACCTACAACTTTGCCATTTGACTTTTTTCGATAGGACTTTTAGTTTTGCCGGAAATCAAGTAAAACCGATTTTTACCCTTAAAAACTCACCCCCATCCCCTTCCCGACCTCAGATCGCCCGTCAATTATTTTTCCTTTCATTTTTATAATATTCCACTCCTTTTCTAATGGGTTTCATCCTACTATTATTTTTTTTGGTTTTAAAAATTATCGACCCTGGTCTATTTTCACATAATACTATTTTAAAATGTGGTCGTGAATTCCACCAACAATACACACCTACCTATACAAACGGATGATGCAATTTCCACTGCATTGCTAGCAAGAAGAATATCCTAGGCTCTCCCTTCTCACTCAATATAGGACCATAAAATAATCTGACCCATCCCGTTTTCACATTCTACTATTTTGATCAGGTGGTCGGGAATTCCAGCATCAGTACACACTAATGCGACACCTTCCCACACATACGGACGAGAGGAACTTCCACTGCACCGCTTGCGGGAAGAGTTTTCGACAGCTTTCCACTCTGAGTCAGCACAGAGCCATACATTCTAGCGAAAGACCTTATTCTTGCGAGGTAAGTCTGCCACAAAATTACTTTTCCCGTTAAATCTAATAAGAAAACTTCAATGTCATCTATGGTAAGGTTGTTAGTCGCTTTCCATGATACCCCATGGTGGAGCTACATTCAAGACCATATACTTCTTAAGTCATCATCGTCATATCAGCCGAAAGACGTACACTGCTGGACAAAGGCCTCACCCAAAGATCTCCACAATTGCCGGTCGTGCGCTATTCGCAACCAGTGGTTTCCATCATGAAGATCATCGGTCCATCTTGAAGAGGGCCTACCCACGCTGCGTCTTCCGGTTCGTGGTCGCCACTCGAGAACCGGTCTGCCCCAACCACCGTCCATCCTACGAGCTATATGCCCCGCCCACTGCCACTTCAGCTTTGCAATTCTTCAGGCTATGTTGGTGACTTTGGTTCGCCTGCAGATTTGCTTCTTAAATAATACCAAATCCAGCTACCTTCCCTGACGTATATTTTTTTCCAGTTGTGCAGCAAAACCTTCAACCGGGTGTCGACACTGATCTCTCACAGAAAAACCCACTCTAATGATAAGCCTTATAAGTGCCACATCTGTCCCAAAGGCTTCCATCAAAAAGGTACATCTTCATTATTTATATTTTCCTAGTTTTGTTTTAGTAGACTCCCAAACTTCAAAGTGATTTGATGCTCAAAGTGATTTAATAAAACACATAAAGGACAGCTGTCAGTTTCGATACCACGATAATTTAAATAGTCTGAAATATCAGCATGACATTGGCAACAAATACCCAGACTCAGTACAACATTCTATGGGTCACACAAATAGTTGACCTGTGCGGTACTCGAAACGGTAACAAGAGGGCGCCGAGGTAGTAGCGACGACTTTCACCTCTGCCGAAGCTTGAATTGATAAATAGGATAAAAACGTTCTTGTGAAGACTGTGCTTACGGGAGAGGACGATAGGGTTGCGTGTCATCAGCGCTACGCAGTACTCTCAAGGGGTTGCTTTAAGTTAGTTTAAGTTGCACCTAAGACTCAGTGCTTTCCATCATCAGAGAAGACTATTATTGGTTAGAATCTAATTTCTAATCATCTTCCTTCCAGGAAACTTACGCAACCATCTGTTCACTCACACGAACGAGCGGCCCTACCGCTGCAACATCTGCCTAAAAGGGTTTAACCAGCAATCGAACTTAGTCTGTCATAAAAACAAGGTAAGATTTATGTGGGATGATTTCAGAGTGAAACACAATGTGAATACTCAAAGAAACTATTTAATACTTTATACATCTTTTAACAGCAGTTACGTCTTTTACAGTCACGGTCGCCATCTTATTTTTCATCTCTTCCATCCCTCTCTTACACATATCATTCATCCTTCTCACACAATTACGTTCCATTTCCCACATTCGGCCATCCTGCTTTATGTCTGTCCCCAGACATACTTTAAAATACATCAAACATAGAAAGAAAAACAATTCCAATTCATCCTTGGACAACAAACAACTTTTCAAGTAACAATAAACAACAATTTAGGTACATATGTTAAAAATTCAAATTTATACACAGTACACAGTAGTAGTAGTACACAGTAGATAACACAGTACAAAACAAGTAACATTTTCATTTAACACAGGTAAAATTTTCGTTTAACCCAGGGTGTAACAGTACATAATAAAAATAAAATTGCACTAACTACTACAACATACATCACTCATTCCATATCTCATTCATACACCTTTTTTACCTCTACTTACCTCTGAAATTTCTTTACTCCTCACTTTCCTCTGGCCACCTCTTCATATTGTCTGCTGAACTGGAGGTACGATAAGGACCTTCTGTTGAACTATCAACCTTTTCCATTTCATACCTGTCATTCAGCTTAACCTTTGTGATTCTGTAAGGGCCTAAATATTTGTTCTTTAGCTTAAGACCTGGTCCAAATTGAGTTCTTTTAATTACTATCAAGTCTCCAGACTTATATTTACAACTTTCTTTTCTTTTTCTGTTATAATATCTTCTATTTTCTTCTTGTACTGCTAAAATTTGCTCTTTTGCCTTCTTACGTAACTCTTCACGTTCGCTATCATGCTGTGCAGCAGTTTCGTCTTGAAGTAATTGTAAAATTTCAATGTCCTCTTTACATCTCATCTTACTGCCAACTAATAAATTAAAAGGTGCAGTGTTAATACTCCTCTGAAATGTGCTATTCAATGCTCTTTGCACTCGGCTGACATGTTTGTACCACACTCCCGTTTCTTCATTACAGAGCTTTGTTATTAAGGGGATTATAATTCTATGCACCCTCTCTACTTGACCATTACCTCGGGGTATCCCAGTGGTAATTGTTACATGTTGGATATTTTCTTCCTTACAATATTCCTGAAATTCATGGCTTGTAAAAGCAGTACCTCTGTCTGTTATTATTCTTCGTGGATTTCCAAAAATCTGTTGATGTGTTCTCAACTTATTCAGTGTTTCTGCACTAGTTGTACTCTTAGTAGGGAACAACCACACAAACTTTGTGAAAGCATCGATAACAGTGAGAATATAGTTGTATTGCTTCCTCGTCTCAGTCAATGGTCCTACATGATCCAGATGTAATGTATCTAACGGTATACTTTCCTTTTCAATGGGATTCAAGAACCCTTCCTGTTTTCCTTCCTTCCGGGTAGCCAGTAAACATGGTATACATGCAACTATGAATTCTTCTATTTTCCTATCCAAGTCTTTTATGTAGTACTCTTGACAAATTAAATCTTTCATCTTTCTCTTTGAAAAGTGTCCTTTTCCATGGATTCTCATTATTATTTCTTTCTCCATTTGCTTAGGTATTACCAACCGTTTCTCAGGTCCTTTGTATAGGATATCACCATCCATTGAGTAGTCTTTATACATCTTTTCTTTTAATATCTCCTTAATTGCTTTAATTCCATCATCTTGGTCTTGTGCTTGCTTTATTTGCTCTCGTAAAGATGTAATGGTAGCTACATATGGATTCCGGCTGAGAGCATCAACATGCCTCATCTTTTCACCAGCTCTATGTTCTACCTCAAAGTCATAGTCATTAAGCATAAGCACCCATCTTGCTACTTTCGCTGTGACATCTTTCTTCTTCAATGTTTGCTGAAAAGCTTTACAATCGGTTACTATCTTAAAATGTTTACCATACAAATAATGGCGAAACTTTTTTACACTTTCAATAATAGCTAATGCCTCCAGCTCATAACTAGTATACTTTCTTTGTGCATCATTTGTCTTACGGCTCATAAAATGAACTGGGTGTAAACCAGTATTTGGATGATACTGCATAAGCACTCCGGAAATGGCAATGCTTGAGGCATCACTGTGTAATTCTGTTTCTAAATTAGGATCAAATATCTTTAAGACTGGGCCACTTGACAACTTAATCTTTAAATTTTGAAATGCTTCCTTTTGTTCCTTATCAAACAAAAATTCTATATTCTTCTTTAACAAATCATTAAGTGGTCTAGCTATAACAGCATAGTTCTCTATATACTTTCTAAAATATGAAGTTAGGCCAAGAAAACTCTTAAGTTGCTTACCCGTCTTTGGTTCTGGAAATCTTACTACTGCATCAGTTTTTTCTGTAGTAGGTTGCACCTCACCATTCTTAATAACATGTCCTAAGTATTCAATCTCAGTCTGTATCAACCTTGCCTTCTTCCAGTTGATTCTCAATCCAAACTTTGCTGCTGTATCAAGAACTCGCTTCAATCTTTCTAAGGCTTGTTTCTCATCTTTGGCTGGAATAATAAGATCATCAATAAATATCATCATTATCTTTTGCGCTATTAACTCCTGAAAAACAATATGGGCAAATCTCATGAAGTATTTAGGACTAACTGAGAGTCCAAACGGAGCCCTTAAAAATTCCCACTGGCCATGGTGAGTGACAAATGAGGTGTATGGAATTGATTCCTCACTAACTCTCAAATGAAAGAAACCATTTTTCAGATCGAGCACGCTGAACACTCTTGCATGGGACAACCTATCAATTAAGTCCTCAATTATTGGTAGCGGATATTCATCTTTAATTATTTTTGCATTAAGCCGTCGGTAATCCACACAGAGACGTGACGTTCCATCCTTCTTTTTCACCAACACAATCGGACTAGCATACTCTGAAAAACTTACCCTTATAATGCCATCTTTCAACCATTCCTCTATCTGACTTTCTACAATACCCTGCTCTGCATATGACAATCTTCGGGGTCGCTGAGCCACAGGAATGTCATCCTTCAACACGATTTTTAATTCCAGTGGTACCTCCTTCACCTGAACTGGATTGTAATCTTCTATACACTGGTAAACTGCATTCCTTATAGAGCGATCATTTATGTTTTCCACAAGACTATCTGTAACACCTGAAATACAATTGATATTATTCAACCACTCATCCTTGCAATTAAATATGCTAACACCCCCGCCATTCATAAACAATGTTACACCCTTCAAGAAATCCTGTCCTATTATAATATCGTAAGGCATACAGTCTCTAGGTATTATATGGAAGGTAACGCTTTTATAACACTGTCCATCTATAGTAATTGACGTCGTAATCTTTCCCATAGACTGCACTTGTGAACGCCCAAGCCCGGAGAGCGTAAGACCGCCAACACTGGGTTTTTCGTCGAATAACTTAGTATACAGTTCAGCCGATATCAAGTTCACATCACTACCTGAGTCTATGAGTGCACGGGATTGATTATTGTCCGCTATTATCACATATTTCACCGGTTTACTTGAGTTATTTACACACGCTAAGTCTTTGTTTACATGCATCACGTCATTTGAAACTGACAACCCGGTGACGTTTGTAGTGTTGGTACTGTCATGGCCGCACATACATTCGTTCACTGAATCGTTCTCTGACGTCATCTTCGTCGTTCCGAACATCGCCGAACGTGGTTTTGTGGAAGTTGGTACTGCCGCGCCACGGCTTCGGGTCGCACGATCATTCGCTGCCGTCGTCATCGGCTGCTTCACGAACGAATGGCTAACGTTTCGCTCACTCCTTCCGCCGTCGGAACCAATCACAGGACACCGTGATCCAATATGTCCGTACTCGTTGCACCGGAAACACTTTATGCCGTTCGGACACTGCGCCGACACGTGGTTCCAATCCCCGCAATTATAGCAACGACGTCTTGTTGCTGCTGATGATGATGATGGTCCTATTCTTTTCTTTACAGGCTCCAACCGTGTTGTTTTATTGTTGTCTTCTTTCATCTTCTCATAGATGGCCAACTTCTCCTTTAACACGCTATACGTCGTCACACCGTATAAAACAACTTTGTTCGCCGGTAGATCTTCTATACCATCGATTGCGTACTGTATGGCAACGTAGTCGGGGAATTTGGCTCTCTTACCAAGCTCCTTCATGGTCAACATATACTGGTAATAGCTCTCGTCTTTTCTTTTCTTTCTAGCTGCCATGATTTCGTGCATTTCCTTTACATTTACCGCCTCGGGAAATTCTTTTAATAGGGCATTCTTAAGCTCTTCATAGGTTTTGAATACTTTTTCTGATTTTAACCACAGGCCCGCCGTACCACACAAAGACCTGCGCGCGATAATTAGCTTTTGTTGCGGGGTCCAACTGAAGATTTCCGCGTTATCTTCAATATCCTGAGCCCATTTGGTCGATGAATATGATCGATCTTCACCGTTGAACTGCGCGATACTCCCATCGAAATTGGAGAACATGGTTGCCGCCACATGTGTTCCCTCACCGCCGTCGGTCCTTTTTCCACCGTCTTGAGACATCATCGTCGTCGTCGTCGTTTAGTGCGTCGAAATAGAAACGTTAGGCACGTCTTGATAGCCCGTTTCGCTGGATGTCGTCTTTAAAATTGCACACAATGCACTTCCTGTCCGGATATGCACGTTGCCGCCTTGCTGCCGGTAATTCGTCGTATTCGTCTTCTTATAGCTTCCCTGACTCTGAACACATCCCGGACGAGCCCCCAAAATTTGTGGGATGATTTCAGAGTGAAACACAATGTGAATACTCAAAGAAACTATTTAATACTCTATAAATCTTTTAACAGCAGTTACGTCTTTTACAGTCACGGTCGCCATCTTATTTTTCATCTCTTCCATCCCTCTCTTACACATATCATTCATCCTTCTCACACAATTACGTTCCATTTCCCACATTTATTTAACTGTCCCCTATAATTAGAACCCCAACTGTCTATATATAAGACTCCAGTCTTTTCCCAGTTCTCCTCACCGCATCGATCTGTAAGTTAAGCAGTCAATTGAGGATATAATCATTAGACAATAGTCTTTAAGACTCGGGCACTAGGCCATCCAATAGATATCCGAGGCCGTTAAAATTCTATTCCTTTATTACAAACATGAAATTTATATACAAAAGTTTGGTTTGAAGATACCTTTGCTCACTTTTAGTTTTTAATTTAACTACTAGGTCCAGTGACTGCAGTGTTTTCGAGTAGTTCCATTTTTGCATAACTCGTAATGCAATTACTGGTAACATTAATGAGTATGTGGCTGGCGGCTTGGAATATCACCACCCCATTTTATCCCGTTCGTAGATATTGGCAGCAGCACCAGCATTGGCTGGGTACTAAAACTAAAACAACACATTTCCAAAGGTAAACAAATAAAAAAATAAAAATGGTAAACAAATTCACACTCAGTGTAAATGCCTCTTAAAATTTGCTCACTTACTCATAACGGACAAAGGGTGTGAGCGCACCGCGCCGGTTATTATTCACCTCTACCTACACAACTACATTATTTACCAATTGTTAATGTTACGTTGTTTAGCAAATTATTTTATATTATGCACAGTGTGAACTTTTCAATTATGTAATATTTATAGTTAGTAATTATGTACAAATATCTTGTTTCTCCTCAAAGTGATTGTAAATCTTTGAGAAATAAAGAAATTCCAACCGTTACTATGACCATCCTACTGCGATCCCCAACCCGTCTGCCAAGCGTGGCGATTAGTATGGCATATCCTCCCAAGATGATTCTTGGGGGAGGCTTGTCTAGCAGTGGACTTCTTTCAGCTCTAATGATGATGATTTCTTTCATTCCTTGTGGAAAAGCAAGTGTTTAGCATTAATACTTTTCTTCACGGTGGAGGATTAGTGTTAGTGGAATATCAATGGATTTACGGACGCACCATTTTGACCACAGGCACATCCTGAAGACGGTTGCCAAACACTCGTAAGAGGGAAACTGACAACGTGTTCGAGCACAAGTCTCAATGCAACTGAAACACAAGCTGATTCTAACAGGTAAGCATTAACCTATAATATCTCTTATCGGTCCAATGCCCTCTTCAATCCTCGGATGAGCGGCTCCCGCCCTCGCTTATTAACTTCTAGCGACAAAACTACAAATTTTTCTCAAATACCGATACACTTGCTTCAATTTATTCCTTTCAATAACTATATTTATTTATCATTCATTATTCATTGATGTCCTCCCGACCGAATTTCGGCCACGGCGGCCAGTCTCAATGGAGATTAGCCAATTGCGCAGGACATATTATAGTGCACAGGTGTGTGCGCAAACACAAGGGCACTTTCTATTCCATCACTCTCATGATCCGATGGGACGCATAGCGACACGACCGGAAAGAGTTCAGGTACGGGACCGACGGCTTTACGTGCTCTCCGAGGCCGTGCCTCGGAGAGCACGTAAAGCCGTGCCTCGGGTGTAATACCGCCAACTTCCAGACTTCGGGCTGATACTGAGAAATTTTCTTTTTACGGAAAAATCCCAAAATCACTTTTTGGATTTTGAATGGCTATTCATTATAGCAATATTGAATCAACAAGAGCTTTTGAGTTTATTTTGGAAGTCTTTGGTATATGCTAAGCACTTTATCTGTTATGGCATTTTATTAAATATTTTAATTGATTGAATGAAAATATCAAGACGAGGCTTGATATTTTCAAACATAGTGCCTATTATTTATACATTTTTCATAGACAGGTCCTTCCTCGTTGATCCCTCTCTTATCCGCCTTTCTTCTTCCACATTACTGCTTATTGGGATTTTTATATTCTCAACAAACTTGAAAGACTTTTAAACAGCTGCATTCGATTCATTTTCAATCTCTATAAGTATGATCATGTGTCTGCCAACAGAGATAGCGAATGCCACACTTTTCTCACTCCTTGACTCTCATACTGTTCCTTATTATTTATCGCCTTACTATTAATATCTGTGTAGGTACCAATCACAATGAAAATGTCCACTCTACTCATCGTCTTCTACGATGTCCATCTAATAGCTTTGAATTCATTTACTCCTGTTTATTCGTCCTATCCGACCAGTGGAATGCGCTTCCTATTGGAAATAGGATGACTATGATAAAAAAAGAATAGAATCCTTCGCTAGGATTCTATTACGTTATAATGCTCTACTTAAGTTATTTTGTAATATTTTCTTGAATTCTTTATCGTAAAGAACAGTAAAAGCCATTTAAAAAATATTAAATTTAAATCAAACCGACCAAGTGCGAGTCGGCCTCGCCCATGAAGGGTTTTGTACCAGCAAATATTTCAGTTGATTAAATGAAAGGTAAATTGCGGTTTACGATTTATACTCGCCCATGAAGGGTTCCGTAGCAGCAAGTATTTCAGTTGATTAAATTAAAGGTAAATTGCGGTTTACGATTTATGACGTATTAAAAAAACAACTATTTACTAGATCTCGTTCAAACCAATTTTCGTTGCTAGTTTGCATGGTACCTAATATATTTTTTTTAGTTTTATCATTTTCTTATTTCAGAAGTTACAGGGGTGGGGGGGGCACTCGTTTTACCACTTTGGAAGTGTCTCTCGCGAAAACTATTCCGTTTAGAAAAAAATGATATTAGAAACCTCAATATCATTTTTGAAGACCTATGCATAGATACCCCACATGTTCGATGAAAAAAAAATGGTTGAGTTTCAGTTCTATATATGGGGAACCCCCAAAATTATTGTTTTTTCTATTTTTGTGTGAAAATCTTAATGCGGTTCACAGAATACATTTACTTACCAAGTTTCAACAGTAGGTACAGCTCGTATAGTTGTGGCTGTGACATACGGACGGACACACAGACAGACATGATGAATCTATAAGGGTTCCGTTTTTTGCCATTTGGCTACGGAACTCTAAAAACCCCGACATCTTTCATAGTATCATATTCTACTAGTCATTTGATACCCGAATTGTTGTGAAAAAAAATGTAATTTCCCATTTTGTGTTGACGGCCATCTTGGATTTGAAATTTATCACAGTGTATAGAATTTTACTAGCCAAGCTCCTTCATATTATTTCCATATTGAGGGAGTTATATAAAAATAAGTTATCCCCTATTATGTGGCGGCGGCCATCTTGGACTGATTTTCATTAAACATAGCTAAGAAAACTCTCAACAAATTCACCTTTCAAACAAAAAACCAAATCAAAATCGGTTCATCCGTTAGAGAGCTACGATGCCACATGTCATCATGAGTTTATTCAAGGCTAGAGTGAACAGGCATGTTATGGGTACGCACGGTCCACCTTCGAACACATCTTCACTTACCATCAGGTGAGATGGTGGTAAAGAACAATCGCATTTTGCATAAAAAAATATTATAGACACCAGACAAACCTGCCACGGTCAAACGTATAACACCTGTCATTTTTTTCGTCGGGGGATAGAAATATCACATTTTTTAAAACCATCTGACATTAAATGATGTCTGTTTCCTTGATGCAACAGAAGAACTTCTAGATAAGAACGCCTGCAGAACTCATGCATCCGCTTCATTTTCGGCCTACGGAAGTACGACCACGTGTCGGAGTTCCGGTTGCAATTGAAGTGGCTGCCTATTGGGCAGCGTCGGGACTGTCATATTCTTTATCTACTTTATTCCATCCTTCATAACCCTGTTGCTCCCATCTATCTCCGTGAACGCTTTGAGTATCTGGCAAACCTTGTCGCACAGCTACATCTCTTCTTCTTAGGACTCCTTCCCATACTTCCAGCCGCTATGATGGTTCATTCACTGTACGCGCAGTACGCTTTTGGAATTCCTTACCACATTCCATACGTGATAGCTCGTCATTGAGTATTTTTAAGAGCAGAACTAAGAATCAATTCTTATCGTTTATTAAATAGATATATATTTTTATATGGTATCGTATGTAATTATTAGTGTGTATTTTATCAATATATTTACCCGAAAAGGTACATAATTATAATAGTTTGTTGTTCACGTACCCATAATTTTGAAAATCTCACTTTCCTGATAGTTTGCTGGAAGAAAATTCAATAATGAATTAAGCTCGCCTATGTACATCCCTTTTCTTTTTGTAACTTATAACTTATGTTTTTATTTTCTGTGTGCAATAAAGAATAAGAAAATGATGTTATTACTTAAGCATGTTATGTTAATTTCATATCTGAACTTTATGAAGATCTGAGTTAAGATCCTGTTTAATGTAGCAATATCAAACTCGTTAAAAGTTATGTAAGTAAGTGCAGCCCGTTTGTATCATACGTACATCGTTAGAGTTTTAGTTTTATACGCTTCCTGGTCTTCTAGTTAGGCCAACAACTTCATGAAAAGTAAAATAATAATATGATATATTTCCTCGGGCATTATTCACACACGGTCATCTGATCCCAAACTAAGTAGAGCTAATACTATTGAAACCAGATAACGGATATATTACATATACTACTTTTCTCTTATAAATAAATACTTATATTTTTTATTTTCTTAAAAAACGATAACGCCCGCACTAGGGAAGTTAATCCCTGTATTCTTTACAAACATATAATAGACGGACACAAATTACATCCAGACTTAGAACAACTATTTATGGGTCACAGAAATAGTTATCCGGCGCGGGACTCGAACCCGTGACTGGAAGCGGTGAGGCGACTGTCTTATGCCCGGTTCCTTTATTTTACTATCCGTCATTGGACCAACGTTACCATCCGTAATTCAGCTACCGATACCGATGCAAAACTAGTGTTCCACAATGCCCTACCTGCGACGAACATCCGTAGTTTAAACCACCTACGACTCGTTCGGCGATGAACCTCTCGCTCCTCTTCACGATTAGTTATAACAAAACGTCGCGGCGTCGTACGTCAATTATGCAACTAAAATCATTTATTATTCTGTAATATTATGTGAGTAATAGTACAAATTACTGTACTTATAGTTACAGTAATAATTTAATTTGCGTTTTAGGTTTAAAATATTTATAAATCATTAGTATTGAAAATTTGATGTTACGAGTGCATGGTGTGAACAAAACGCGTAACAGGAAAGCGCATGGCGCATGCGTCTGTCGTCTGACGTCTGTCCAAGAGTATTTCATGGTTTATAAATAAGTTTTTAAATTGAGTATTTAATCTAAGGTTTGTGGTTATGAAATCTTAGAAGATAGAAAAATAATCAACCCTTTCTAACGGAAAACAAAGCCATGAATTCTCTATCAGTTTCAGAGCTAGACATCACGGAAATCTCCTCAAACACTATGTTAACTACCAAAATCAAATACAAACGACTGGTATACCGACCGAATTCGACTAGTAATCAAAGCAGTAACGCCTCGTTATTTTGACAGTTCCGTGACAGTAGAAAATATTTATAGGAACACTTTCGAACGCATCTCCATACAATAAGCTTACTAACGTCCTCCCATCCGTTAGTAACCAGACGTTGGTTATTTGGATAACGACTAGTATTTTTTAGGAACGGTTTTGCGTTACGGCTGGTAGAAATTCTAACTATTCGTAGTAGAAACGATTCGTTTTTGGAATATATAGGAACCGGGCGTTAGCCACTGCGCCACACGTGCAGTCAGTTTAAGAAAAAATAAAATATCGTTAATTACACCTAGACTCAGGACAAACAGATATGTTCATGCACACAAATATCTGTCCTGGGTGGGAAGCGAACCCACGAACTGCGGTGTCAAAGGCAAACATTTACCAACCACGCTAACTGGTCTGTCAAAGTAGAACATTTCATTTATTGCTTTTATTGGTTCGTTGGTCTACTCGACTACTTCACATTTACAAACACAGGAAAAGAGCTCCGAGGTACAAATGCCTTGTCGTGTCATACAAAATCACTGGGATTTTTGTGGTAAGAAATCATCAACAGAGTCAAAATAAATATCCTTAATCCTTATCTCGGAAAATTACAAGAGGCAATCCCTCCTATAGGAAAGAAATTTTCTTCGTAACTTAACTTGATTTACTTTTAAATATTGATCCACCATATTTATTTAATATCCTTTTCCTACTCACCACTTCCTTTCCTTCCCCAGACCTCAGCCAGAGCATTGTGAAGTATCCTCTTCCGTAGGATCCTATCCTTGTATCAAAAATCCTTCACCATCAACTTGGACCACTAAATCGGAACCCTGGGAAGTCCCCACACCGTTCGTTGAAGCAACAGACTTTTGGGAAAACTCTTGGGTGTCTCATTCTGGGGTAATCGTGGACCCCATAAAGACGTATCATATGGGAGTCGCTCTGGCTACAAGGCAGACCCCGTTTGCGTTGCTGAAGCCGGATAATGGAGCTCCTGTTCTGGTGAAGGTTGTGGACACGAAGTTGCCAAGTGGAAAACAGGTTTGTTTCAAGTTGTAAAAGTAGCTAGATTAACATCAGTACATTATATTCTAACTTGTAATTTTTAAGAGTCGCGATCGTAGACAATTATTTGATAACTGAAAATATACCAGAAAAAACTTCAAAATATACCAAACAAACTTCAAAATGTACCAAATAACTATTTTACTCAATGCTCAACAGCTTATTGCGTTCCATAATGTTATTTACACACTACCCGTGCCCCGCGGTTTTGTCCGCGTAAAATATGTTGACCCGACCTCTTAGTAATATTCATGCAAAATTTGGAGTAAATCCATGCAGTACTTTGAGTTTAGCCCGGACATACTGTATGCTGATAAACAGACAAAAATTCTAAAAACGATATTTTTGGCTTCGATATCGATTGTAGATCACGCCCCAAGTATCCTTTAAAAAAAATATTCAATGTACAGTTTTGACTTTCCTAGGATTTTATTATATTACAACAACATATTTGATGTTTTTCAGATGTTGGTACCCGCGACCGCTGAAGATTTGAGGGTTGGGGGAAAAATCGTCGTTAACAATGACGAGGATACTATAGTACCGGTACGGATATAATTACGAATAAATAATAAGCAATATAAATTAATTTAAACATTGTACACAGTAAAAGTACAAGAAACGGAATCGGGCGTTACTTTGCGAAAATCCATGACAGACAAAGATAAAATTATTGTGTAGTGTTAATTCCGTTTAACTAAGCTGGAGAATAATTTTGAATCGCACTTCCGTCCGCAAATATATATTTACACATACAAGAAGGACAATATAAATAAGTAAATAACATGCGCCAAGATGATACCCAACACGTGTTTCAATTTTCTACAGACCATACTCGGGGCATGTTAAGTCATCGATCTCTGTGAATAATATGTTAATATCTTGAAAATATTTCGAGGTGTCCTGGTTTGATTGAGTTGAAAATTACCGGAACCACAAAAAATGTAGGCAGACCAATCGGACCGTAGGCAGACATTACGGAGAAAGCAAGAGAGAGATTGGCTGATCCAGGGCAGAGACTGTTCATGGAAATAGATGGAGGAAGGGATTACCAATCACTAAATAGGCAAAAAATACTTAATACATACATACATACATACATAGACTCACGCCTGTTTCCCAGAGGGGTAGGCAGAGACAACGGATTTCCATTTGTCACGATCTTTGCATACTTCTTTTGCCTCAATTACTGTCATTATATTCTTCATACATGCTCGCCGGTTTAGGGTACTTCTGACCTGCCCTTTCTTGAGAACATCTCTAATTTGGTCAGAGAATGTTCGACGTGGTCTTCCCCCTCCCCCCCCCCCCGTGGTTGTCCCATTCACACAGGCCAGGTATACTTCTTTTGTCAATCTTCTTTCATTCATCCTTTCTATATGGCCAAACCATCTCAGCATGCCTTTTTCAATCGTTGTGACTACATCCTCTTTCACACGACAACGCTCTCTTACATCAGTATTTCGAATTCTGTCTCTCAAAGTCACACCAAACATACTTCTCAGAGCTCTCATTTCCACTGCATTTATTTTACTTTCATTCTTTTTCTGCCATACCCAACTTTCACTTCCATACATTAAAGTTGGCACTAACACTCCATCGCGCACGGCTAGTCGAGCCTTCTTTGATACTTGCCGGCTACTCATAAAGGCGTGTAGTGCCCCATTCACTCTGTTCCCCGCATTTACTCTTCTAACAATATCTTTTTCATATTTCCCATCTCTCGTAAACAAAGTTCCCAAATATACAAACTCATTTTCCTGTTCGACTTTCTCTCCTCCAATCACAATATCACACGCTGTCGTGTATTCATCCCTCTCAAATACCATTACTTTCGTCTTACCTACATTCATTTTCATCCCTTTCCTTTCAAAAGATTCATGCATACTTGTTACCATCACCTGCAACTCGTCCGCCGATGATGCAAGTAAAACTTGATCATCAGCGTAAAGCAGACATTTGATGAGTAACTCATTCATCCTTACACCGCATTCACTTTCTTTCAAATCTTTGAAACAGCTATCCATGAATAGGTTAAACAACCACGGTGACGCTACACATCCCTGTCTAACACCCTTTTGGATGCTAAACCACTCTGTGTATGACCCGTTAATCCTCACGCAAGCTCTGGAATCCCTATAAAGAGATTTCAGTGCTTGAACAAGGTTGTCGTTCAACCCATACATGGACAGTACCGACCATAGTTCACTCCTCAACACTCTATCGTAGGCCTTTTCTAAGTCTACGAAGGCACAGTAAACCTTTTGGTTTTTGCCCAAAAACTTCTCTACTATGCTTCGCAGAGAAAAGACCTGATCCGTGCATCCCATTCCTTTCCGAAAACCCGCCTGTGCATCCCATATTTTTGCATCGGTTTCTTTCAATACTTTTGCATACAACTTACCAGCGACGCTGAGCAAACTAATGCCCCTATAGTTTTTACAGTCTTGCCGTGACCCTTTCCCTTTGTAAAGAGGTACGATGACAGCCTTGCACCAATCACTTGGCACTTGGCCGGTGGTATAGCATAAATTGAATAGGCTGCACAGCTGACTCGCTATGACGCCATGTCCAGCCTTCAGCATCTCGGAAGTTATCCTGTCATACCCTGGTGACTTACCTGATTTCATACCCTTAATACTTAATAATACTTAATAACAACATTTAAATTGTAAAAGTAAGAGTATGGAAATAAAAGAGGCCTTTACTATTATTATTAATATATTTTTACCCTTAGAACCCCATAGACCATGGGTCAGAAACAAATGCAGTGCAGATTCGAGTGCCGGTTGTAGCAACTGTGGTGCCGCGCATCAATCCAGGCGGAGGCTTGAGTTTGACTGTTGAAGAGCCGCATCATGCTTACCACACTGCGTTGTCTGCCGGTATGTATTGTTTCATATTTAACAGTGGTGGGTATTCTGTCTGTGATACCCAATATTGAAATTTCCATACTTTCTAATATAGCTCGTATGAAAAGAACAGAATTTAGAATTTATTTTCGAATTCAAATATTTTATTTCGCTAACTTAGTCTATCATAGTTTCATAGTTGTTGGAGCTACCTTTTAAGCAAATAATCTTCTTGTGTTAGGAAGCTCCGCTTTTAAAACAAGATTACAATAAATTAAATTTATTATTGTGCGTTGGGCAGTCCTACGACATTATTTGTGCAAGTCAAAGCTTCTGTGCAGGTACGTTTATACATTTAATCAACAAGCATTGTTTCGATATCATCGTATTCGGAGTGGATATTCTTAAGGTGATTTTCCACCAAGGTGGCTAGGCGAGGAGAGAATTGAAATTTGTATGACAAATTTTCAATCCTCTCCCAGCGCATCTTTGGTGGAAAATCACCTTAAGAATATCTGTGGATTGACAAGAATATACGAGGCGAGAATTGAAATATTTGTTTGTGTAAAAATTTGATTTGATTTGAGCGTTCTTTAGATGACGCTAAATCGTTACTGTACGCTAGATTACGAGAATTAGGCGAATCTAATGTGCCCTCTAAAATTGTACGCTCTAGCACGAAGTACCCGCTTTGGTACAAATCGCCGCTGGTTAAAATTCTTAAAGAAACGTTCAAGCACCTCCAAAAATAGAAAAACTATGGTAATTTGTCAGACTATAACTCGTTTTTAATTCTAAGAGCCCGTGCTAAAACTTTAGAGTTTGTGATGTTTGACCAATATATAAAAGCAACAGAATATAATATCAAGAAATCACCCAAAGTTTTCTGGTCCTATGTCAAAACAAACAACAATCTTCTAATACTTATCCATCCATCATGACATACGGACAGAATTCTGCAGGAGACGGTGCGAAGATCTGTAACATGTTTAATGATTACTTTAACTTTAACTTCCTTAAAGCCTGCGCGAGTTCATGTGACCCTACTTATAACAATCATTCACTGACAGAGACCGCTGCCGATGTAAATTCCGTAGAAGTCTGCGAGGCCGAGGTGCTAAAACTACTCAAGTCGATTGACTAGAACAAGTCTGCGGGACCTGACGGAATCCCAGCTATTTATATGTCGAAGTGCGCACAAAGTCTATCACTGCCTCTTACTATCTTATATCGACGTTCGCTTAGCGAAGGAGTGATGCCACTTGTTTGGAAGACAGCATTTATTACCCCTATTCACAAAAAAGGCTCTAAACATACATAATTATAAGAGTACATTCAGGCAAAACTCATTTATTATATGTGCCAGTAGACTTTTTAACAAGCTCTCTTGTGAGTACGATTTAGACCTATTCAATACCAGTGTTTCGAAGCTTAAATATACATTAACGCAAGTTTATTTCTCGAAATTTCGCATTTACTAACCGACCTTTAACCTATATTTATTAATGTATTATCATTAAACTAAACTAAACGAAACCAAACCAAGCCCAAACCCAACCAAGCACAAACCAAGCCAAGCACAAACCAAGCCAAGCACAAACCAAACCAAGCACAAACCAAACCAAGCACAAACCAAACTAAGCACAAACCAAACCAAGCACAAAACAAGCAAAATACAAGTACAAACCAAGCGCAAACCAAACCAAGCATAAACCAAACCAAGCATAAACCAAACCAAGCATAAACCAAACCAAGCATAAACCAAACCAAGCTCAAACCAAACCAAGCACAAACCAAAGCAAGCCAAACCAAGCATAAACCAAACCAAGCATAAACCAAACCAAGCATAAACCAAACCAAGCATAAACCAAACCAAGAATAAACCAAACCAAGCTCAAACCAAACCAAGCACAAACCAAAGCAAGCCAAACCAAGCATAAACCAAACCAAGCATAAACCAAACCAAACATAAACCAAACCAAGCATAAACCAAACCAAGCACAAACCAAACCAAGCACAAACCAAACCAAGCACAAACCAAACCAGGCATAAACCAAACCAAGCATAAACCAAACCAAGCATAAACCAAACCAAGTATAAACCAAACCAAGCATAAACCAAACCAAGCTTAAACCAAACCAAGCACAAACAAAACCAAGCACAAACCAAACCAAGCATAAACCAAACCAAGCTTAAACCAAACCAAGCCGAAACCAAACCAAGCACAAACTTAACCAAGCACAAACCAAACCAAGCATAAACCAAACCAAGCATGAACCAAACCAAGCATAAACCAAACCAAGCACAAACCCAAACCAAGCATAAACCAAACCAAGCATGAACCAAACCAAGCATAAACCAAACCAAGCACAAACCAAACCAAGCCTAAACCAAACCAAGCATAAACCAAACCAAGCATAAACCAAACCAAGCACAAACCAAGCATAAACCAAACCAAGCATCAACCAAACCAAGCATAAACCAAACCAAGCATAAACCAAACCAAGCACAAACCTAACCAAGCACAAACCAAACCAAGCACAAACGAAGCACAAACCCAAAAACCATACCAAACCAAGCATAAACCTAACCAAGCATAAACCAAACCAAGCATAAACCAAACCAAGCACAAACCAAACCAAGCACAAACCAAACCAAGCACAAACCAAACCAAGCACAAACCAAGCACAAAACAAGCACAAATCAAACCAAACCAAGCATATACCAAACCAAGCAGAAACCAAACCAAGCACAAACCAAACCAAGCACAAACGAAGCACAAACCAAACCAAAGCAAACCAAGCATAAACCAAACCAAGCATAAACCAAACCAAGCATAAACCAAACCAAGCTTAAACCAAACCAAGCACAAACAAAACCAAGCACACTCCAAAAAACCAAACCAAACCAAGCATAAACCAAACCAAGCTTAAACCAAACCAAGCTTAAACCAAACCAAGTACAAACCAAACCAAGTACAAACGAAGCACAAACCAAGCACAAACCAAACCAAAGCAAACCAAGCACAAACCAAACCAAGCACAAACCAAACCAACAACAAACCCAAACCAAGCACAAACGAAGCACAAACCAAACCAAAGCAAACCAAGCACAAACCAAGCACAAATCAAACCAAACCAAGCACAAACCCAAAAACCAAACCAAACCAAGCACAAACCAAACCAAGCACAAACGAAGCACAAACCAAGCACAAACCAAACCAAAGCAAACCAAGCATAAACCAAACCAAGCACAAACCCAAAAACCAAACCAAACCAAACCAAGCATAAACCTAACCAAACCAAACCAAGCATAAACCAAACCAAGCATAAACCAAACCAAGTATAAACCAAACCAAGCATAAACCAAACCAAGCATTAACCAAGCATAAACCAAACCAAGCATAAACCAAACCAAGCATAAACCAAACCAAGCATAAACCAAACCAAGCATAAACCAAACCAAGCATAAACCAATCCAAGCACAAACCAAACCAAGCATAAACCAAACCAAGCATAAACCAAACCAAGCATAAACCAAACCAAGCATAAACCAAACCAAGCATAAACCAAACCAAGCATAAACCAAACCAAGCATAAACCAAACCAAGCATAAGCCAAACCAAGCACAAACCAAACCAAGCACAAACCAAACCAAGCACTAACCAAACCAAGCAAAAACCCAAAAACCAAACCAAACCAAGCATAAACATAAACCAAACCAAACCAAGCAGTAACATAAACCAAACCAAACCAAGCATTAACATAAACCAAACCAAACCAAGCATTAACATAAACCAAACCAAACCAAGCATTAACATAAACCAAACTAAACATTAACATTAACATAAACGAACCCATACTTCTTCTTGCCAATATGCCACATAGTTGTATAGATTCATTCTCTTGCATCGCCCCGCTGGTAGTGTGGCCTGCGCTTAAGTCTAGTGTAATTACCTATATAATGTTATATATCAATTAGCTAGATAATATTATATTGTTTGTTCACAGTAGGTGCACTGAGCGCAAATTCATGTACTTCAAAGAACGAGCCTTTGCCCAGCCCCTCCACCCACCAGCCGCATGAACGTCTCCTCGACACCAGCACCAGTTACGACAGCCTTAGAGATGGTAACAGAACTGACTTTCAAAAATATCTTTAATTTGTATATATACAGTACTGTATATAAGTATTATTCTTACGTATATATACTTAAGCTATCTTTTCTTATTTCTAAGAAATTCGTACACCTTTTGCTACCATTACCCATTGATATAAAATTCTGGCCCATCCAACGCAAATAGGTTGCCTGGAAGAGATCGCTTTTAGTGCCGCCAATTGTAAAATAAAGTTCTATGCATATTCCTTGTGCAATAATGTGTACTACTTCTTCTCTACTACTACTGAGATTGTTTCGCTGGGTCTTCTCAGTTGGGGCGCATTGGATCCGGTGGTAGCATTAAAGCGCGACACAAGGTCCGTCATAATAATAATACCTTAATATAGACAGAACCATTGACAATAAGTATGTAGTAAAAATATTAGACTTAAAGTAGATAATTAAACATAATCTCCTGACAATAACTTGATACGAGCTAGCTAAATATCATTGCTATAATAAAATCAATTTTATAAATGTTTTCATACAATGTGTAACTAAATATCTATGTTACTAGAAATAATAATGTATACAACTATATTACTACAAACATGTTCTGACTATTTACAAGCGCTTTTTTAAAGTCTACGTGAATAAAAAACTTTTTTATTTTATTTTATTCTTCCTCAGCAAGTGATAAAATACGACAATAAACCACCTCATAATCTTCTCGTCAACCTACTCTGTTACTCTATTCCATGGTGCGCTTGTTTTTAGTTAGCCAAGGTATTCACTGCTTCGCCGGACAATAAGGGGCTCAAGTCATTTAGCAAATGACTACAAACTAAGTAACCTGCACCAAAGATGTCCCAGTTCTTAAGCATCTTCTACACGGTTGCAAACCAACGTCCCATCGGAGGTCATCCTGGTGGTTGCCATCCATCTAGACTGCAGTTGTGCAGTCCAGCATATGTTTGTAGTTTGTAGTTTCTAGTCTTATTTGCTAAATGACTTGAGCCCCATATTGTCCGGTGAAGCGGTGAAAATCTTGGCTAACTAAAAACAAGCGCAGCACCATGGAATAGAGTAACAGTTTTAGTTACAAAAACCATTCTCAATGCCGACTCTGAACTATAATTCCAAAGAGAATTCGCGCGTTATTTGTTTAATTAAGACCTCTCTACGCAAGTATGATCGGGTGAGGTGAAACGGAAGTTGAGAGGGAGATATAAGTGTTAGTAAAGATAGAAAGAGAGTGAGTTACGTTAATGGTAATTTACGGGCAAGAGAAAGAGGTGCGAGCACACATTTTCTTTCTTTTTTCTCTTATAGCCAGTTACGTTTTGTATATCTAAGTTTTACTTCAGTCATGTGGTCCAATTTTTTTTAAGTTTAACCTTTTTGATTCACGCTTTATTTTGTAAGTAAGCCAGTGAACGCCTGACGGGAGCGTTATAAAAACTGTGATCAGGCCAGGTGAGCGGAAATTGTGAGGAAGATTTAAATTAGTGAAGATGGAACGAGAGTTGTTTCAATTACTGTAAGGGCAAGAGAGAGAGGTGCGAGCACAGATTTTTATTTCTCTCTTTCCCTCATATTGTGTGATCTGAAGCACACTTCTTTTGCGTCGATTCCTTATACTTACGCAGCTAAAGTTTACCAATATTTAAAACCAAAATAATTCAATGATTTAAATTTTACAATAAGTTCTAAATCAACGTTACAGCCACGTTGTGGTTGTAACATCATGCTGAGCTGCTAGCCATTTAAGCGCACAAAATATGTTTTAGTAACACTAATGGAGTATTTTGAACGGTATTTATTTATATCTATATTTTATGTCGCCATTGTTACTCTGTCTTTTTGTATCTTTTTTTATGTGTGTTCAATAAATATTTTTTTCTTCTTTTTCTTTTTCGAATATGTGGTACTGTTCGTCAGGTCCTTCAATGTCTTCGAGTTGCACTCTTCCGCCGCCTCCGCCATCTCCTCCTTTGGACCTCATCTCCATGGAGCTCTTCGAGCCGATTGAGTCTATACCACTGGGTAAGACCTTTTATTGAAACCTTTTTAAGTTGGTTGGCCTGCTGGTCTACTGGGTAAGTGATAGTGACCACAAATTAAATACTATCTTAATATAACTACTTATTATAATATGCAAACATGGCTAATATTGTTAAGTAGCCATACTATTTTTTTAAAAGACAACGCCCGCATTAGGGAATCTAATCCCTGGGTCGCGGGGTACTTTACAAACATATAATAGACGGACACAGATTACATCCAGACTCAGAACAACTATTTATGGGTCATACAAATTGTTGCCCGGCGTGGGACTTTTGTGGTGACGGCGGCGACTGTCACAACATTATCACCCCATCTCATCCCGTGGGGGGCATTGAAGTCGCCCCGAGGGAATATCTTCCGGAGGACGGGCAGCAGCTTCCTCATGAGTACTATGACCATCTTACTGCGATCGCCAACCCTTCTGCCAAGCATGGCGATGGCATATCCTCCAAGATGATTTTTGGGGAAGCTTTAGTCCAGTAATGGACATTCTACAGCTGTTATGAGTACTTGTAGATTCTTCATGTCAGCCGAATTATGTCCACTGCTTAGCCAATGCCTCCCTGCAAAGATTTCCTGAATAGGGTTATCTCCTCTGAGGGCACGTTAAGGCCGGGACTCCACGAAACCAGAGATGTTGCGGTGTGCTGTCTGCTGTGCGAGAAGAGATGTTTTTCAGTTCGGGGGACTCCACCAAAGCGGAGATGTGACCTGCTCACATCTCCGTCACCAATGCGCGTCGTCCGCGCACAGCTCACATCTCCACTTCCATCGTGCCATACAAATATTACACATCTCCATACAGCGATCTCCACTGAAGCTGAGCGGAGAGGAGATGTGTCAATAACACAATTCTTTTGGTAATTTAAAATAACATCTCTCTGCTCGTTCCGTACCCGCTTTGGTGGAGTCCCGGCCTATAGGTTATAGCCCACTTACCCAACTCTGTTCAAACACCGCTCCCATCGATCACCGCCTAAAACTAAAACGTGCAGTCTGATGGCGGGAAGCTTGCTGACACCGAGCTGTCTGCTAATTAATGTTGTCAATATAAACTATATCCCAAGACCACGACTTAAAGCCCATATTTGCATGATATTTTATTACTTGGGTGGTAGCAGAGTCGTGCAAGTGGGCTATGATCTTAAGCCGTTGGTCCTGAAGAATGATGGAATAGAAAGTGGCCCTGTGTTTGCGCACACGCTTGTGCACTATAACGGTCCCGCGTAGATGGCTAGTTTCTAATGAGCCTGGTCGCCGTAGTCGAAATTTGACTAGGATTATTAATTACTATCTGTGCCCCGCGGTATGACCCGCGTTAAACTTTATAAATTATAGCCTATGTGTTAATCCAGGCTGTCAGGTAACCCCATACCAAATTTTATTAAAATGGCTCTAGCCGTTTCGACGCGAAGAAGTAACTAACATACATACTCACACAGTCACACACTCACAAACTTTCGCCTTTATAATATTAGTGTGATTATTATTTATTGCAGGGCCCCAAATAATAGCGGTCGACAACATTGATCACGCACCACCGTCCGATGACTCTGATATCTTCATAGGAGAGTTTGAGGTAAGATAGGTCGAATACACTGATGCAAATAGATAACTTTAACCCGTTAACTGGTACTCGCAATATAGTTTTTTTAAACATATTTCTTCACACATTTACTTTTAGTAAACAGTAATTTTTATTTTTGTTCAAAAATTTAAAATTTAAAAAACAGTATAATACTGTTCAAAGCAGTATAGTTGGCAACCCTAGTCACACAAATATTTGTCCGGCGCGGGTCTCGAACCCGCGACACGAAGAGGCAAGGCGACTGTCTTAGCAGCTGCGCCACACGTGCACGCCACCATATTTTGAACTCACATGTTTGTAATAAGGATCAAAATCAATCAATTAGAAAATTACCTACTACCAGCTAAAGGATGCTCCAAGGCGAATTTCGGCAACGGAGATTAGTTAAGTAGGCATGTTACTTAGTGTACACGCTAATATAGGTGCACCCTCTATTCCCTAATTGACATATCAATTTCGGCCACGGCGGCCAGTCTCAAGGAGAATCAGCGCAGGACATATCATACTGCGCAAATGTGTTATAGGGCTTCTTCACAGAGCTTCTTCTTATAGTGCACAAGTGTTTTCTCAAACAAAGGGGTGTTCTTCCATCACTCTCCAGGATTGACGGCTTAACGGGCTTTCCAAGGCACGGGGGTGACAATCTATTGAGACATTTTTTTGCCCCGTGCCTTGGAGAGTACGTAAAGCCGTCGGTCCTGTACCTGAAATCTTACCGTCCGTCTCAATTAGCTGTCCCAGCGTATTATAAGAGCGAGAGAGGCGCTCATAGCCAGATGCTCTCACCGATCCGTAAGCAATTGGCAAGGTTAAGCAACTAGGCTCGCGGTCAGCCCATAGATGGATGACCGCCAAAATGGCTTAATTTCTAAGCGTCTTCTTGCTTCGCACTTTAAGCGCGCCTGTTGGCGTGGTTCGCAAATGCTTGCTTTTCACTTCGCCGGAGGTCGTGGGTTCAATGTCCATCCAGGACAAATATTTGTGTGCGTGAACATGTCTGTCCTGAGTCTGGGTGTAATTATCTATGTATAAGTACGTATTTACAAAGTAGTAAATGTAGTATATCAGTTATCTGGTTTCCATAGTACCAGATGGCCGTGTGTATATAATGTCCCAGGATATTATTATTTAAGCTGGGAGTCCTGGTTATAGCCATTAGGCAACAGTCATTAAGCCATGTCAGAGGGCTTCTATGCGGCTTCAACAACTCTGACACTAGGGTAACCACTGCCCATACGATGACTATAAGAGCGACGGAATAGAAAGTGTTCCTGTGTTTGCGTACTTCCTTGTGCATTATAATTCCTGCGCAGATGGCTAGTTTCCATTAAAATTAGCCGCCGTGGCTGAAATTCGCCCAGGACACTATACTTATTTACATAAGTGTTTTGTTTTATTTCAGGAATGTATCCAACTGTCTGATTCCGATTGAACGATTTAGAAACGCGTATGTTACAATATTTATTTTATTTTGTTTATTTTTATTTTTGTGTGTAGAAAGAATTACGGTTTGATTTAGACTTAAGCGAAAATGATGTTATGTTTAAATAAATTGTATTATACTATTATTGAAAGTGAACATTGCATTTTTTATTTCAAGTTAGAAATAAGGAAACGGCTGACGAGGACGTAGGATAGTCTTTGCACGTGTGGCGCAAATGTAAAGCTGCCTTGGGTATCATCCTCATACTGGACAACTACCTGCTTGTTTGACATGAATGCTTTATTTGCTCGAAGCATAGTTAATAGTACACTGTGTCCTTCCGTTTGATCGGCATACAAATAATTATGAATGTACAATTATCATTATCATGTCAGTTGCAAGACGTTCACTGCTGGACAAAAGCCTCCTCCAAGGATCTCTACAATGACTGATCATGAATCTTTTGCTGCCCGCATCCAGCGACTTACAAGATCGTTGAACTATCTTGTGAAGAGCCTACAAACGCAGCATCTTCCAGTTCGCAGTCGCCACTAGAACCTTACTGCCCCAGCAATGGACGGAAATTAAAAAATTGTCCTAAGAAATGATCATTCGCAGCAGAAATGGGCAAAATATATTTGGATCACGATCGTTATGATCAGATCACCATTCAAGGATCGGCAGATTTACGTGCTCTCTACGGCATGGGCGGGTATAATACCGCCAATTTCGAGGCTCTAGTTGTACTGGGTGTCACCATAAAACTTAGGTCTGACACAAGATTTGAGCGTAGGGTCCAGCAGGGGATGATTTTAGGCGATTGTTGATGACCGTTATACCAACAAGTCCAACGCAGATCCTATAAAAAATGTTAACCTTTAATAAATTTGACAATAACTTAAAAGAAGGTAGCTAAATATCATTACTATGATGAAATAAATTTTAAAAATGTTTAAACAATCCGTGTACCTTAATAGCTCTATGTAACTAAAACTAATTATGTATATTTAACTATATTACTACAAACATGCTCACACTAAAATCTACGTGAATAGAAACCTTTTTTATTCTTTTTATTTCTAAATAAATAATTGTCATTATAATAATCTATCAAATAACATGTCCCTCTCCTACACTGGGACTAAAAAAGGCAATTTCCGGTCGTCAATGAAAATAATCCGGGGCATTATGTTATGACGTAGCGATGACGTGATTATATCAGTTCAATATCGTTGTAGTATCGTATTGTTAGCGGCACGTGGACGGAAATAGGCCCTTTGGAGGGTTAACGGGTATATCCCTACTTTTAGTATTATTGGTGACCGATAGATGGCATTAGACGACTGAAAATTCAACATATTATTGATTTTTGTAAAAAATAAGTATCCACATTATGAATTCGTATTCTCTTCAAATTATTTATAATAGGTATATAAATAATTTGAAGAGAATACGGATGTCAATGCACTTAAAATCATGTTCTGTTCAATAACAAGTTATCAAAATGATTAAATATAGTCCTTTTTATGCACAGTAAATATAATCTTCAAAATTATATTTAGCTTCTTATTACACAATAAAATCTATGACGAAAGTTCTATTAAAATTGTGTACCACGTAAACAGTTCTCTTACTTGGCAATAGATGGCGTTGTATGTATCGAAATTCAAGTAATCATTATTCTGTAGTACCTTTAATACCATTTTATACTATAATTGACCGAGTAAAGCTATAACACATGGGACGTAGTCCTGTAGTTTTTATCGACGAAAAGCCCTAAATATGTTTATCATTTCCATATCGCGGGGTTCTTACAAACAAACAATCAACAATCATCAAGTTGTAGGTATGTATGTTTTTATGTGGCATTTAATAAGTAAGATAGTCATCAAAGTTGATAATAAGTATTATTTAAACTTTATTCCTATTGATTTGTTGCTAAACAAACCAACTGAACAAATTTCAATATCATATTAATTTTAATCATTTTCAGTTAGGCCTAAGATAGATAACACTTAATATCACAAAAATATAAAAAAAAATTACAGAAAATCTCTTAATATTTAAAATTGACGATCTTATCGCATAATAGGGATTTCTTCAAGACAACCGAAGGATGGATAGTATCAATTGAAAATGATAGGCAGCTGATAGTGTACCACCGTCAGTTCTACAGAGTGTAGTGTTCTAATCTAACCTAATACTACAGAGATTAATGTTCTTACATACATTCAAATTCATACATAAACAAGTATAATAAACTAATAAATATTTCATAATACATTTTATATCCATAAATAAATTTATATTAAATTATAGACGGAGTTTCAATACATTTTCAAGTAGTAGGATTGATCTAATTATTTTTTTAATTAGTGACAGGATAAATGGTAGTTTTTCAAGCTTATTTATACTCTCTTACCCCCACTGTTATTATTATTTATTATATATGAAAATGTTTTATAAGTTACTGTTACATAGTCTAGTTATACGGTGTAACTGCGGGACGGCACTGGTGACCTGTAATACAAGTATTTATTACTGAAATGGTCTTGAATCTCTTTCCTACGTCTTTTTCATAGAAAGAGATGCAAAGTTAGGTTGGTTGTGTTAATAAGTAAATCTACTATATAAAAATAAGTCGGGTTTTCCTTCCTGACGCTATAACACCAGAACGCACGACCCGATTTCCACGGTTTTGCATTCGTTGGAAAGGTCTCGGGCTCCGTGAGGTTTATAGCAAAGAAAATTTATAAAATTTAACACGGGTAACACCGCGGGGCACAGCTAGTTATATATAAAAAAACATCTTGGGACAACTAACACACTGCCATCTGATCGCAAACTAGGCAGAGCCTATACTACGGCAATATGTAAGTATTTATAAATTTATATACCTGCTTAAGTATGTTTATCAGTTGTCCGGTTGCCATAATAGGTACAGGCTCTGACTAGTTTAGGATCAGACAGCAGTGTGTTCTAAAATATTTATTTATTATTTATATTACTCGAAATATTTCATAACGGAATTCGAAATACAAAAGTCGTGTGGTGTTACAAAGTCTAACATTTCCATCTTTACATATAATGGTACTTAATAGTGCAAAACTAAATCTTTAAACATAAGGCATCTACAATGGCAACTAAAATGTGTAATTTAAAATTTTAACGATCCGAACAATGTAGCTAGTTAAAATTTAAGTTATTACACCGCATACATTTTCTATTCGGGAGCAGTCAATTTGCGCCTAATGACATCACCGACCAACGTCCGACCGCGAAAAAAAACGCACAATACGACAAAAATCGCAATAACATTTAACAAGAAGAATGCAACAATAAAACGCGAATTACGATCGTCCAGTTTTTTACCAAAGAACGCCGCGTGGCTGCCACGTGACCTAAAATATTAAAACTGGTGTTAGATCTGACACGCGGCCTTTCCCACCAATAAATAGAGAAATCTTCTGACAACCCTGTAATAAAACTTATAACTTAACTCCACACTAATTTCAACCTTATTGTTAGCTTCCCATAGTTGAAATTCAATTAACCATTTTTGGTAACACTAATCTAACGCTGCCATTCCAAATTCAATGGTATATCGGTGCTATTAAGATCAAATTTGATTGTTAAAACTGATATTAAAATTAGGGTAACCCCCAATAGTTAATACCGCCTCCGACGGTTATCGTATAATGCATTGGCACGTGTCATTGTTCGTTTTTTATCGGCTATTTTCGTGCGAACGGAGTGGTCTGGTGTGGACTGGCCTTACAATGGATCATATTGTGTGAAGAATTTTCCTGGGAAGTACAGGAGATGTTTTAAGTCTGCTTGTGACAGTAGTTTAAGATCGTTTTGTCCAAAAAAATGTAGTGAATTATTTCTTTATAGGGACACACATACATGGGTTCTTGTTTTTAAAAGGCCTTTTGATTTCTTATAAATATATGTATATATTTACGGTCACCGTAGCCTAGTTGGTAGTGCTCCTGCCTACGAAACTGGTAGTCCTGGGTTCGAATCCCGGTAAGTGCAAATATTTGTGTGATGAGCACGAATATTTGTTTCTGAGTCATGGATGTTTTCTATGTATATAAGTATTTATCTATCTATGTAAGTATGTATATCGTCGCCCGGTACCCTAACTTTGCTTAGTTTGGGGCTAGAATGATCTGTGTGACATTGTCCCTAGATATTATTTATATCAAAATATCACTGCTTCGTAGTTCTAGTGGTATTAGCAAGCTCGCAGTGTTACACTCCCGTGTCTTGGAGAGTACTTAAAGATCGAGTACTTCACGTGCTCTTCAAGACTAAAGTCTTGCATTTGACCTCTCTCAGATCGTGTCAGTTATAGGAGAGTAGAGAGTAGGTCTATACGTACTTAACTGTTAGATTGGTGCTTTTACCATTTTTAAAGAATACCTATATTATATAACTATATTAATGTAAATAAATCCCTGGCATAGGATAAAGATGATTAAAATTATGTCATTTTATAAAAACAAAGCACAATGAAAGTTGGAACTACTATGTATTGGTCACACAAATGGATACCATGTTCGGTAATCGAACCCGAAGCACAAATACGCTAAGGTAGTATGCGACTAGGTACTTTAACTACTTTGACACAAGTGCTGAATTAACTCCCTGCCATCTGATTCCAAATTAGGCAGAGCCTTACTATGACAATCAGATAACTGATAAATATATCTATATATTTCTTAATACATTAATACTCAGACACAGAACAAATAATGATGCACATTACACAAAGATTTTGTTCTAGGTGGGGATCGAATCCATGACCTCTGGCTTCACAGTCAGGGTAACTAACCACTAGAACAAAAGTCCAGTCAAGTAAGTCTTGTAACTGGTTTTACACCTGCGCTCGAGTGTCGGCGGATCGCCCGGCCACTCGACGTCAACTATATGACATTTATGTATTAGAATAGATAGGTACATATTTAATATTTACATATAAATAGTTATAAGAATTTAATGTACTGCTGAATAATAGCAGCCCGGACAAACCTCCGTGGTTTTTAGGTTTGCTATCATAGTAACATGCATGTTTACTTTATTGAAATAAATAAATAAATAAAAAATCATACTTACACGAAATTCATACAACTCCCAAAAAATACATAGTTTGGATTAATATTCTATTTTATTTCTCTCCATAATATAATTACAAATGTAATCCTTCAGTAGAATCACATAATAAACTATCAATTTCACAAAATATCATTAAAAACAAACAAACATGGGGGTACCAAATCCCTCTCAAGGGTACAATGGACCCCCGCAAATATCATTTCATATTTTGATTATGATATCAACGTCACCGACCGTTCGCAGGGTTTTTTATGTCTTTTGTCCGATAATACACATATTAACCCATTAAAAGTCACGTGGCGACATTATACGATATTTTATACGTATAATAAAATCATTGTTATTGTTAGTTTTTTATGCGAGATATCTGAATATTAATTTATAATCGAATGAAATCTGATTTGGATTTTCTAAGTAATTGTAGATACAAACATTAATTTATTATTTAATTTCAAATATAGAATACATAGTGTTTTAAATATAATATAAATACACTCGGGAAAACATAGGCGGTCTAATCACTACTTGTTATCTCTTGGAGACAACCTATAGTTCTATAAGAGATTGTATAGAATTAAGACTAGTGGTAAGTGTAATCTATAAAAGATATATTTTACTGATCCTTATAATGATATCCTTGTACTTTTGATCTGTATTGTATTACCACTCATTAAATACATATAAACTTAAATATTATTTTAAATGTACTTAGTTACTTAAGTTTATCAGGGATTTAAGAAAAATATACGCCCTGTGGAATCAATAACTGCGGAGGTGTTTTCGGATCCGGTATGACATGGCAACATATATATTTCGATGGTTATTTTTCTTGGTATGGGCACAATTACAGGATCCATATCACATATTTTATTAATTGAATTCTTAATATTACTTAGAGTAATGTTATTTAAACCCTACTTCGACACTTAAAAGATGTAAGTACTTACCCAGCCTCAAATAGTTTTACATTGCAAATCAACAAAAGTGACAAACATATTACGTTAATCTATCATGGATCTATTTTAAAATATAAGGTACCAGTTTGACAAAATAGCAGTGCTTCGCAAATCTTTGCTGGTAATATTACACATTTTTACTGCAGTAATTAATCGCATGTTCACACAACTTATCAGAAAAGTACGAGCAATTATACAACGATTTCTCAAATAAGTGGGTAAAAGCAACTCATCACTAACGATGTTACGTCAGCGACAGCGACAGTGACTGTCGCGCGACCGTCGCGTGGCGGTCACGTGTGGCGGATCAACGCGATTGGTCACAAGTATGACGACTCAATCGAGATTTGTTGCACTGTAATGAGCTATGACTGGTATGACTTTGCTTTTGTCAGTAACAGTTATTGGGAAGTAAAGTAGTGGAAAATGTCGTAATTAATTTTGTTTTTTTGTACCAGTTGTGAAATACTAGCTGTGCCCCGCAGTTTTACCCACGTTAAACTTTATAAATTATACCCATAACTAAAATCGCTCTAGCCGTTTAGACGTGAAGAAGTAACAAACATGCACACTCACACAGTCACACACACTCACTCACAAACATTCGCCTTTATAATATTAGTGTGATATATACCCGATAAACAAAAAATGCTGGCAAATCTTTTTTACACGAGTTTGCTGGTTTGCTGTGTGGTGACAGCAGCGAATACCAGAATACCATCACCCCATCTCATCTCGTGGGTGCGTAGAAGTCAACCCGAGGGAATATCTACCAGAGGACGGGCAGCAGCTTCTTTCTGAGTACTATGACCACCATACTGCGAAAGCCAACTCGTCTAACAAGCGTTGCGATTATGGTATATCCCCCAGATGATTCTTGGGGGAGGCTTTTGTCCAGCAGTGAACTTTTATAGCTGTTATGATGAACTAGTTTCATCATCATCGTCTTCATATCGTCCACTGCTGGACATAGGCCTCACCCAAAGATCGCCACAATTGCTGGTCTTGCGCTACCCGAATCCAGCAGTTTCTAGCCCTTACAAGATCATTGGTCCATTCTGTACGTAACCTACCCACGCTGCGTGTTCCGGTTCGTGGTCGCGACTCCATAACATTTCTGCCTCAGCGGCAGTGTGCCCAGTCCATCGCGGCTTCAGCTTGGCAATTCTTCAGGCTAAATCGAATTTCTTGGTTTATATGTATTCTACTTATTTATATATTTATCATCAGCCGTATATTGTCAACTGCTAGACATAGGCCTCCAGCAAAATGTTGTTGAAAAAGTTGTTAGATTCAGAGTCAATATATAATTATTTAGAAAAATCTCCACAAATAATTTTAAAATAAAAATTATTATACACTCCTTGCTTTAGAGTGCACGTTAAGTTGTCGGTCCCAGTGGTTATCGTTAGACAGCAGTTGTTAAGCCATGTCATAAGGCCACCGAGACTCAGATATCGTAGTAAAAAGCCCTGAAATGCTCTTGGCGAAAAAGAAGATTAAACTGCACGTGTGGCGCAGCGGTTACTACAGTCGCCTCGCCACTTCGTGTCCCGGGTTCGTATCACGCTCTTTGTGTGACTCATAAATAGTTGTTCTGAGTCTTGATGTACTTTGTGTCCGTCAATTATATTTTTAAAGTACCCCGCGACACTGGGATTAATCGCTAGTGTGGGCAGTGCCTTTTCAATAATAAAAAAATATTAAATTTGAAATTACTCCATGAACATGATATTGGGTATCCATATATATTATATACTGTGTATTATATATTTAATGTACCTATCTGTTTAATTTAAGTAACTTGTATCTTCTCATCTACAATATTTTATATTCATAGTGCACCTACCATTTCTAGTTTTTCTCTGCATCACCCCAAGGGTGACTGGTAGAAAATACCTTTGGCATTAAGGCCTTCGTGCAATTGTGTACAAGACCTTTTTAAATAAAAAAAAATAAAGCCATCATGTCGACTGTACATCATCTTTCAGGCGTAAAAATTCAAACAAAACAAAACAAGCAACGATAGTTTATTAAAAAAAGAACCAAAATATGTAAAAAAGGATCCATTTCCAAATAAAAAAGAACGTCGCTGAGAATTTTTAAAAACAAAGCGAACAGGAAAAGGTTTCCAACACAACATATTTGCACAAAACTATGATGGATTTGTAAAACAATACACAGATGGACGGGAGAGCGGGGCAGATTACGGGGCATATACCACGCATCGGCGGAGACGCAAATTGTTCGCTAAACTGATTACTACTGCTAGTTCCACGTTCCACCATTGTCTTTGCCCCCCTCCACCCTGGCTAGAATACTCAATATAGAATTTACTGGAAGGGTCTCGATATTATATGTATGCATATATGACGGGCCTGTTGGCGTGGTTGGCAAATGCTTGCTTTTCCGGAGGTCGTGGGTTCGATTCCGACCCAAGACAGATATTTGTGTGCATGAACATGTCTGTTTGTCCTGAATATGGGTGTCATTATATATATAAGTTAGGTTTTACAAAAGAAAAGTAGTATATCAGTTATCTGGTTTCCATAGTACAAGCTTTGCTTATTTTGGGATCAGATGGCCGTCTGTAAATTATGTCCCAGGATATTATTATTATTTCTTTTATTTCGTGTCTTTCTTACTTGATACATTTACAAATATATAGCAACAAAAAATATATATTTATAAATATAAAAAATAGTTATCCAATCGGCAACGGGAGCAGGGTCCATGCTACCGATGGTCAAGGCTCCAGAGAGAGGAACCTCCTCACAATACGCGCCGTCTCCAAAAGTACTGCCTTCTGAACCTGACCCTTGACCCAACTGCCTAACGCGAGCCTCTTAAGGTGACGGTCGAGGCTCTTGGCAATCAAACCGTGGCCAGAAACGACAATCGGTACAATGATCGCCGAGTCGACGTCCCACATGTCAACAACTTCGCGTGCTAGGTCAAGGTATTTAATTTCCTTGTCTTTTTCAGCTTTCACAAGGTTGTCATCATGTGGGACAGCAACATCAACGATCACTGCCCGGCGCTCTTGGCGATCCACCATCACAATATCAGGCTTATTGGCTACAATAGTCCTATCTGTGATGATGGATCTGTTCCAGTACAATGTGACACGGCCATTCTCCAGTATTGTCTCTGGAAGGTATCTGTAGTACGGCACCTCCGACGTCACAAGGTTGTACCGCAAAGCAAGTTGCTGGTGGATTATCCTGGCTACTTGATTGTGCCTGTGCAAATACTCACCATTAGCAAGACGGGAGCAACCAGAAATTATATGTCTGAGGGATTCCCCAGGGCGGTGACATGCCCGACAAATGTCAACAGTACCAGCCCTCATTATGAATCTCCGGTAGTTATTCGTCATTACTACTTCGTCAGTAATTGCACAGACAAAACCCTCGGTTTCCGCAAAAAGGTCACCGAAACGTAGCCAGGCTACTGAGGCTGTTAAATCTACATCTGGCCCGTGCAGGGCCTTGTAAAATCTGCCATGAAGTTCCTTACTCTGCCATACCTCCTTGCGATCATTGGTACTAAGTACCGCAGGTTGACGCCAGTTAGTTTTGGCTAAGGATAGAGCGGTGAATCCATTGTCCACGGCGATCACGTCCGCATGCATACCCACACTATTATGTAGGAAATAGTTTCTAAGATTATACAGCTCACGGTTATGCAGAGTTTTAGCATTTAAAAAGCCACGACCACCACATTTCCGCGGGATGTACAATCTCATCACAGAAGAGCGGGGGTGATGCATCCGATGTGATGTCAGCCGCGATCGGACTGTTCGGTCCAGGGCGTCTAGCTCAGTTTGAGTCCACTTGAGTATTCCAAAGGAGTACAACAAGACTGGCATGACCCAGCCATTGTAAGCACGCACTTTGTTCCCTCCCGACAAAAGGCTTTTCAGCACTTTTGTCAAGCGGCCCAAGAAGCGCCCCCGCAATGACTCCTTCATGTCAGCCTCTTTGATGCCTAATGCCTGTGACATACCCAAGTACTTGTAGGTTTCGGTTGCAGAGAGGGCTACTAAGTTAATGGAAGCTGAGAGTTGGCTGCTCTCAGATTCCACTATCTTCCCTCGTTTTGCATGCATGACTGCACATTTGTCAATACCAAACTCCATTCTGATAGAGCTACTGAAGTTTTCTGTGAGCTTCAGTAACGCTGACAAGTGAAGATTGCTAGAGGCAAATAACTTTAAGTCATCCATGTAAAGGAGGTGTGATATTACTTGTCCTCCTCTCCGCAGTCGATAACCTAACCCAGAATCTTCTAGTAGTGTGCTCAGAGGGTTCAGAGCTAGGCAAAACCACAATGGGCTCAAACTGTCGCCCTGAAAGATTCCCCGTTCTATCCTTATAGGCTCACCGTTCCCCAAGATCTGGCGAGATCCTGGATTGAGAAGGACTGTGCTCCACTGCTCCATACATGTCCTCAGGAAGGTACGTACAATTGTATTTATTTTATACAATTCCAGCACTCTCATAAGCCAAGTATGGGGCACGGAATCATAGGCCTTCTTGTAATCTATCCAGCATGTCGACAGATCTTTTCGGTTTCGGCGTGCCTGCTGGCAAATGGCCGTGTCAATAAGAAGCAATTCCTTAGTACCGCGGGACCCATTTCTACATCCATTTTGAGCTGTAGATATAATTGCATTTCGGTCGATGTGATTGCAGATTTTGGTTTTTAATATTGATGTTAAAATTTTGTATATAGTTGGAAGACAAGTAATTGGTCTATAGTTCTTGGGTTCCGCGGTACTACCTGACTTATGGATCAAGTGGGTTACACCTGTGGTCATAAATTGTGGGAGCGAACCTGACTCTAAAGCCGACTGGAAATTGGTCGCCAAATATTCGTGAGAGCTACGTAGCCATTTTAACCAAAAATTGTGCAGTCCATCTGGCCCTGGAGATTTCCAGTTAGATAAACGGTAGACTGCACTAGCTACGTCGTCGGGTGTGATAGAAGTACGATCCATTTCTTCAATAGGCTCACACACACGTTTAACCACCGCCATCCAATCGCCCTCGGAGTGAGCGATGGGTACCGACCAGATATTACGCCAAAAAGATATCATGGCGTCACTATCTGGCCGGGGCCCATCGCCGTTAGTCCGTTGTTCAGTCTGCTCCCACAATTTATATACCCATCTCTGGTCCTTTCGGAATTTGTGGTTTTGGGAATATCGATCCACGCGTTTTTTATATCTCCGAATACGACTAGCCCATGCATAAATTTTTTGTTTTAAGAAATCTATGCGCTCTGGAACATGTGATATGTAGTCGCGGGGACTAATATCAGTCCCCATAAATACCTTCTTTACAAAGCGCATGACTCGAGGACGGGTGTTACCCTCTTGAAAGGATCTTATTATTATTATTATTATTATATGTAAGTATGTCCAGCTCTTGTACTGCCAAATGGGGCGCCGTGGTTTCCTTCTGTGAGGTTCAGGAACGTGCTGATCCCGCTCGTAGACAGAGGAGGCGTCGTCGGGGCGGCGGCGACAGCCGGTAGCCCAACTCTCCTCGGGGCTGCGGTGGCAGTATGAGAAGTGTCCTCTACTGCCGCCACGTGCAAGCAGCTCCGGGAACACGGCGACTTGTTTGTGGCGCAAAGGAGTCTGCAATAGGGAAGGGCAATCTAGAGCCCTCCCAGAGTACAAGGTAAAAAAATGCTCTTGTACTGAGTACCAATGGGTACTGTTAACAAGGTTTAATTACACCGACAACTGCCCTCTTAAATAATCCCTACACTTGTCCATTGCTTGGTTGTCTGGAAGATATCACACTTAGTGATAAGACCGACAAATGTATACATTTGAATAATATGCTCCTGTACTGTGCGATTTTACTAATGGTGTAAAATAAAGAGTTTTTTATTGTTTTTAGATGCAGACGAGCTAGCGACCTTGTCAACCATCATTAAATAATTTAAATTACATATAGGTAATTATATTAGGTAATTGTTTTTGATGCTCTGTGGATTAGGCCCATTATCCTTGAATCCGATAGCATAGTATCCAAGAATATATTCAAACATCGAAGACTCCTTTTACGAGTGGGTCTACGACGATTATAGTTATTAAAATGTTTATAATATCTGAAAGACAATGCATTGGCTGGACTTAAATAAATTGCACAGATCATCTTTGTCAGTAGTAGACTAAAAATATATGGAGTATAATATGCTAAAGTATAGATTTATGGAAGTATGGACATTTTATTCTATCATTTACTCTTTGACGCAAAAACTACCGAACGTATTTTGATGAAAGTTGGTAGTAACATAGCTTATATGTAAGTATATGCGAATAACACATAGGCTATAATATATAAGCACCGGAGCTGCATACCCGCGTTCCCGGGGCTCCCCCATCGGGCGCTAAGAGAAGTCCACGGCTGGTAGGTTTAGTCGGTACATGCAAGTCCGAGATACCGCAGACACTTTTTGCGGGTACCATGCGTTATCAAAAAAAAAGTTATAATTTATAATGTTTTATCAAAAAAAAATCGCTGTCTTATCAAAAAAAAGAAGGTATAATAATTTATAATCTTTAACGCGGGTAAAACCGCTGGGCACAGCTATTAATTAAATAAGTATTCTGTCTTTTCTAGTGGCCTTACTTCTGCGACCCATAAACAATCAAATTTCTATATAAATTCATTATATTTGAATGGGGTTCTTATGCGTTTTTCGTAATACAATTTAGTTGCGGCTCGCAGTGCCTAGTTCATCTCATTTTTTTAATAATAAATCTTAGTGGGGTGTAGTAATCTGGGAAATTCAGTATTATACAACCGAGCAAGATAAATATTTGAACTCATGCGCGCGCGTCTTCATGAACATGTCTATTGGTCTTGGTTGTTATTGGGTATTGTATGTATATATTTGCAAAAAAAAAGTAAATAAACATATCTGGCCGTTGTCTAGTAATAATGTTCTCCTAGACGATTTCAGTCACGGCGGCCAGTCTCGATGGATACCAGCCATCTGCGCGGGACATATTATAGTACACAAATGTCTGCCCAAACACAGGGGCACTTTCTATTCCATTACTCTCATGGCAGGACGACTAGCGACACGACTGGAAAGAGATCAGGTACAGGACCGACGGCTTTACGTAGCTCTCCGAGGCGCGGGGCCAACTCCCAGACTTCGGGCTGATACTGAGAAATTTTCTTAATAGAAAAATCTGAAAATCACTTTTTAGCCCGAACCGTGATTTGGACCCAGGACTATCTGGGGTTGAACACGCTACCGCTAGAGCAACGAGGCATGATATGTCCCAGATATTCATTTATTGTTTTTATCATAGTCTAGTTTGCATATTCGAAAATTTGAAATTGTCAAAATGATAGCTGTCAAATGCACTGTATAAACCATAGATTTAACGTTTGGTTTTTATTTTTTTCATCGTATGGGGAGTTTCTCTCAATAGGCCTCTGACATGGGTTAACGACTCAAAAGAAAACAACCGGGACCGACAGCTTAACGTGGAGACACTGGGAATTAAACCACTATGGCAGTCACCCATCTATAGAACCACCGCATGCCTATGTGCTTAACCTCGCTGATCCCTTATGGACCAGTGAGTGCAAATGGTTAAGAACGCCTCTGTTTAGTACAAGGACCTCATAGATTGGTGATGCTTTACATAACTTTGACTTAATTATCATGTATTTTTTTTTGGAATGTTGTAAAGTAGTGCTTCTAGTTCATTTACACTATGGCCGCCTATTTCCATGGTGACTAGCCAACTACGTAAGACATTTTATAGTGCTCTAATGTGTGCCCAAACGCAGGAGTACTCTCTATAACCTCACTTTTACCATAGAATGGCGTGATTGCGAAGATATTAGTTGCGGTTCCGGCAGCTTTACGTGTTTTCCAAGGCACCGGAACAGAACACCACCATCTTCTAGACTCTGGACTGCTACTGCATGTTTTTCTTGCTCAAAAAATCTCAATATCACTTTTAGCCCGACTCGAGATTTGAACCCAGCATCTCATTATCTGTGCTTAGTTAATCACAGCAATGAAGTACAAAGAAGACAATATGATAAAGGCCATTAAAGGACTAAAACTATCTTATATCGTAGAAAAAAATATAGAAGAATGAATAAAAATATTTCCAGTTTGCCTCTCTCTACTCTACTCTGCCTACCCCTCTGGGAAATAGGCGTGAGTCTATGTTTGTATGAATACTATGAAGGCATGTAAAATATTTTCTATTTTTCACTAATTAGGTAAACAAACTGAAAAATATTTTTAAAAGTAAAGTAGGTAAGTTCAAGTCAAACACACGATTGTCTACCTTTCCCACTAGATGGCGTTAGTAGTAAAGTTAAGCGAGAGTCGAATATAAATTGCTGACTCAGGGACCTTGCCCCCGCAGTAAATTGTAACCTTTGTCAATGTCTTTTCCTTCTTCCACACATTTATTAATAGTTCTTTGTATATAGAGTCTTGCCATTGGTTTACGAATAACTTATTACAGTTAGAAGTTCTCTGCTTCTTTTAAGGATTTTAATTAAAGTTTCGTTGTATGCATTACAAATTTTGACTGCACTTGTGGCGCCGCGGTTAAGACAGTCGCCTCTCCAGTTCATGTCCTGGGTTTTATTAGAAATTGGTAATTTAGCAATAAAACCTTGTGAAATTCAATAATACATAGTTCGAAGATTATTATTAGTATCCGTATATATCTTACTCTATATAAGTTTTGTTTGGCATGACTTAAAATGACTATTGTGTGAGCCTAATTGTTATTATGAAATCTGTAATGCACCACATTTTTGCAAATAAATTGATTTGTATTTGTAATTCTTGGTCATCCATATTTGTAGCGGAACTACACATCTTGAACACAAATACTGTATTTCCAGGAATGAAATGAATATCAGATTGCGATAGTGCGATCGCTTGACTACATCTGTGGCTCAGTGGTTAAAGTAGCCATCTCGCTATCACCTCGGTGTTTCTGGCTCGAACCCCAGACAGGACATCTGTTTTTGTATCCAAGAAATGGTTATACTGAGTGTGGTTGTGCTTCGTGTCCGTGAATTTCAGGTCTGTAAGGTAGGTACCCCGCTATACATCGATTATATATTTATTTGCCTAATACGGGAGCTGTCTTAGACAAAATCATACCAAATTACCTACTTACTAGCTGTGCCCCGCGGTCTTACCTGCGTTAATCTTTATAAACTATAGCCTATGTGTTAATCCAGGGTGTCAGCTGACTCTATACCAAATTTTAGTAAAATCGCTACAGCCGTTTAGACGTGAGGGAGTAACAAAACATACACAGTCACACACTCACAAACCTTCGCCTTTATAATATAGTAGCTGTGCCCCGCGGTTTTACCAGCGTTGAACTTTATAAACTATAGCTTATGTGTTAATCCAGGGTGTCAGCTAACTTCATACTAAATTTTATTAAAATCGCTCCAGCTGTTTATACGTGAAGAAGTAACAAACATACACACTCACAAAATTTCGCCTTTTAAATATTAGTGTGATGAAATTGCATCTTAAATTAACTGCATTTAAACTGCAACCATCATCAAAATAGTTCCTTACAAACAAATTCACACAGTAAATACAGATACTAGCGATTATAATTAGTTGTAGACCACTCACACTAACGCAATAAGGGCCGCTAGGGGTCCTGCAGGGGCCCTTTATGCAATAACCAAGTCTCCTTAATTTGATTTTTATTTTGATCTCGTTTGCTCTGACTGTTTGATTGTCCCCTGCCTTGGGCTGGCTTTGATATTATTTTGTTTTACTCCCATGTTATAATTATATGGAGATATATTTATTGTGGTGGAGCATGTAACTTTTATTGGTTATGATTGTATTATATTTGCTCTTGGGATTTGAAATAATTATTTATTAATTTAATTTTTTAACTAATTGTGCCCCGCGGTTTTATCTGCGTTAAATTTTATAAATTATCACAGCTCCTCCCACGTAAGTGATAGCGTGATAATATGTTGACCCGACCTCTTAGAAGTATATGCAAAATTTTAAGTAAATCCATGCAGTACTTTTTGAGTTTAGCCCGGACATACATACAGACAAACAGACAAAAATTCTAAAAACTATATTTTTGGCTTCGATCTCGATCCTTTAAAAAAAATATAACTTACAGTATTTCCTACGATTTTATCATATGTATAGATTGGTACATTATTACATTAAACCAAAATCCTTTTCTATTACAAATAAATACTATTGCACACCAAATGGTTAGCTCAAAATATTATAATATTCTCGGACATATTATTCACACACGACCATCTGATCTTAAACTAAGCGGTGCTTGTACTAGCTTGTGCAAGCTCTGCCACGTGTGAGTAATATGTCCCAGGATATAAGTATATGTAGTATATCACGATATACTACTTTTCTACTACACTATAAATATCCGGCAACCGAGAGGAAGGAGGAGGAAGATGTTACAAAAATCCTATTCCATAGTATTGTAGTTTAACTTTTGAGTCCTACAGAAAATAAAATGATTCATGACTTTCTAAATTCCTATTTTATCTTTGTAACGTTTTTACATTATTTTTACTATCATCATCATCATCATCATATCAGCCGAAGGACGTCCACTGCTAGACAAAGGCCTCCCCTGCACTGCCCGCATCTAGCGGCTTCCCGCGACCCGCACAAGATCGTCGGTCCGCCATGTGAGGGGCCTGCCCACGCTGCGTCTTCCGGTTCGTGGTCGCCACTAGAGAACCTTTCTGCCCCATCGGCCGTCAGTTCTACGAGCTATGTGCTATATTCTATTTTTACTATATATAAAAGGAATTCATATTTAGTAATTTAATGAAACCAAACCTTTGACAAAGAATATATTTACTAACTTAACTATTACTAGGTATATACCATTGACGGGAACCCGACGATTCCAACAATGTATGTACAGAGCACCTTTGCATCTGAAAAAGATCTCAACATTAATAAAGAATTTTCTACTTTATTTTCACCTTATTAAAGAATAATATAGTTTGTGGACTTCTAAGTTTTGTCAGCAATCTAACTGGTACAACATAGGCAAATTAACTTTACTCTCTACGTACTATTGAAAATTACAATTAAGAACTGTGTTCTTTGAAATGATAAAAACTAATATATATATTTGAATGCACGTATGGCACAGTGGTTAAGTCAGTAGCCTCAGCCCTGTCCCGGGTTCATTTCCCGCACAACTATTTGTACGAACCATGAGTTGTTGTTCTGAGTTTGGATGGACTGCCGACAGCACGTCCAGCTACCCCAATCTGTCAAAATTCTTTTATAGATTTTCAAGTTTATCACATAAGCATAAGGTTCACTTTCAATTGGGGACATTTGACAGATTTTGTGTGTGTCGCGGGTACTTTACAAACATATATGTAGATAATGTTTGTAAAGTACCCGCGACAAAGGGATTCCTTTCCCAAGCGCGGGCGTAGTTAAGACAAAAAATCTCAACGGAGGTTAGCGAACTACACAGAACATAATGAAAGAAAGATTAACTAGTTTAGTAGTATAAAAATATTTATATTTATAATTATTTACTACTTATGCAACTAAATTAAATTGATATTAAAACGGTCCTCCTTTGTTTATAAATCATGAGTCCATGCTACTCTCGTTTTATGTTCTCCTACTTCTCGTATAACTCTACACTCGAACAGCCCATATGTAATAAATAAACATGTATAATAAACTCCCAGAATCTATAAAAAACATAACCAAGAATAACATATTTATGTTTAAACTAAAACAAATACTAATTAATAAAGTCCACTACGACTTAAATGAATACATAAATGATAAAAATATAATATTATAAATATAAAATAATATACTCTTAATAATATAAAATAATCTTAAAATTAAATGAAAAAGAAAAAATACAAATTATTAAATATAATATAATACTTCCTCCTCTCTTCTAAGTTTGCCGTGCCCTACAGGGTCCATATTTGTACTGTTTCCAATTTTGTAACAACTTTTTTGACGTCATATGGTGTGGAATAAATAAATGATAAATGTTTTTGAGTGGCGACCACGAACCGGAAGACGCAGCGTGGGCAGGCCCCCTACAAGATGGACCGATGATCTTGTGCGGGTCGTTGAAAACTGCTGGATGCAAATAGCGCAAGACCGGCAATAGTGGAGATCTTTGGGGGAGGCCTTTGTCCAGCAGTGGACGTCTTTCGGCTGATATGATGATGATGAAATGTTTTTGCGGACTTACTCTTCGAGCATTTAGCTGTCAATGCTCGAAGGGTCTTACTAATATGCATATCAGAAGATAAGGTTGACAAAGGTTTTCTATGAATGTTTTGGTTCTTCAATTTCAACCACGGTAGCTGAGTTTTCATACGATGATATGCTAGAAACAAGATCTAATTGTAGCCATATTTTTCTTATGCCGAATAAATTAATATAGAACTATGAGAAAATACCTAACCATGCGGTTTTAAAACCCTAATTTTCCCATTGGAAGCAAACATAGTAGCGGAGTGGGGAAGGTCAGCAACAATAAAATTGTTTGCAGACTCTTTTCAAGGCCGGCAATGCACCCGCAACACCTCTGGTGTTGCGAATGTCCATGGGCGGTGGTGATCACTTACGATCAGGTGACCCCCTTGCTCGTTTGTCGCCCTATGACATAAAAAAAATGCTTGGCGGCGATCACTTACCATCAGATGACCCACTGGCTCGTTTGTCGCCATCTTATATAAAAAAAACATGCAATTTGAAATTCATTATTTTAATGTTTAAACAAAAAATAAAGGGTACTAGCTGTTTCACCCGCGTTGAACTTTATAAATTATGTACATGGTAGCTATTTATGAGGTCAGTTTTTGGATAATAAATCTTAAAGAACAATACTTATAAATATATCAAGCAATTACTACCTTCAGACTATTGTGTATAGAAAAATCGGCAAATGATTGGTGTATGTGGGATTTTAATCGAATATCTTCTATTCTGTGATTATACACGTTACCAGTACATCGACGATTTACTGAATTGCTCCTTGTACAAAATATACAAACCTCGAGTCGTCAATCGCAAATCGAATCCTAGAATCAATTTGTCTACGGCAGAGAACAAATAACAAATATTCAGGTAAAATGCCGAAAGGATTACAAAGAATAAACTAGCAAACAGAAGATCATCAACAAAACTGTTAAAAAAGAAATGTACCTATTCACGTTTAGTTTACTTTATCGAATGGGCAGTAAGACTAAGATACTTATCTTAGTCTTGGAGTCTTTCCAGCCGTCCAATAGACCTCTGACAGATTAACGTGGAACCATGGAAGTTTTCATCATCTTTAGCATAACGACGTCGAAAAACGTCCCTTAAGGAACTTGGATTGATATACCATAATCGTCACGCTTGGCAGACGGGTCGGCTGAATCCTATGCCCCATGGGATGAGATGGAGTGGTGACAACCACTTTCGAAGTCCCCTGTTAGATTGACCAATTGCGAAGGTCTATCATGACAGAAGAATTACGTCCTCTGCTAGACTTAAGCCTCCTCAAAAGATTGTATTTGTATCCATAATTTGCAGGGCTATGCAGTAATCGCCGTTGGCGAACGCAGTATGTATGATGCTTATAGAACACAGAGAGACGCTGCTTCCCGGTCTAATGGAAGATATTCTATCGGAACGACTTCTACGCCTCCCACGGGATGAGATACGATGCTGATATTCTATGCCGCCAGACACACAGGGCAACTTTTTCAGCCATTCATCGATAAATTGACCCTGGACCTGGACCTGTGAGAACAACTGACTGTGAGCACCTTACAGTGAGCGAATGTATTTACGTTGAAAAGAGTACTCCAATATGATGAAGAAGCTGCCAACTCCATACAAAACTAATAAAAGAATACTTAAAATACTATATTAGCGGATATTTATAATACTTAAAATACTATATTAGCGGATATTTATTTTACGGAAGATCTCAAAAACTGACAACATTCATTGACACCGGGTTCGAATGCCGGTGATTGTCGTAGTAATGGAGATGTAGGAATTTTTGTGATTTAATTTTAAACGAGGTATTTTTGGAACGCATACTTTTAATTGTTGATTACCATTAGCCTGTTTGTTTCGAGGCCATAGTTAATAATTATTTTGAAGAACCGTTTGTATATAATGAAAGCAATATTTTATATATCATCCTAATTTGGCCCCATTTATTAATATGGTAACAAATACTGTTTTAAAAAACATGGCTCAAATTTTTGTACAGACGCCAGCACATCAAGCTACCACAATCTGTCAAATTTCCCCAATTGAAAGTTAACCTTATGCTTATGTGATAAAGTTGAAAATATATAAAAGAAATTTGATAGATTGAGGTAGCTGGATGTGCTGGCGTCTGTACATATAAAAGTAATAAAAAACAAAGAATCGTATTGATTTAAACAAAATGTATATGGATGGGTCTATTCCAAAAGTAAGGGATATAAACCTTTGTGTTGTTCAAACGTTGATAAATACGTACAGTCAAATTGATAACCTCCTTCTTTTGAAGTATGTTAAAACTAAATGTCTTTTCTTGAAATGAAAATGTTTTAGTCTTTGGCAGTAAGCGCCGTCTGAAACCAACGTAGAATCAGTTGAAGCCTAGATTTAGTAAATTTACTAGATTTAAAGTCTGCTGGTTTCTTGGGGCGCGCATGCAAATTTCACTTATCTACTCACTGAGTTGAGTGACCGCCGCGTTTCTTTAAGAACATTTTTTTATAAATATAGTTGTGTCTGTATGTAGTGTCTATAAATTTTTGATAGCCGAATGTCAAGCTCGTGTAGTTATAGACTGTGAATACAAAAAACATTTATTTTTATTTATTTAATGTTTTCATGGAAAACCAACAACTAGACAGACAAAATTCTTGGTATAGTGCGACAAGGATCTTTATGAACGTGGCTGAAAGTGAAACTAACGCCGCCATCTTTCAAAGTTTCTCTTTGACAGTTCTGCCACAGCTTGCTTTGCTGACTTTTGTTCCTACGTTTATCATTGTATTATTTGGTTAAAAACATTAGCAATATGCCAAAAGTGACAAAATGTGGTGTCAGGGAAATAGTCCTAAAGGTTAAGGAGTTTTTCATGAAAGAAAAACACAATAAAGGCCCTATAATTCCATTTGAACATTTAACGAGCAAGTTGCTGCCGCTATAGGTAAATGTTACCATGCTTGATTTTTAAGTCGCACCCGAGTATTAATTTATCGTTTGATTTTGTACATTAATGTAATGTGAATGAAACATTAATTTAGAAATAAATTTATTTATGAAGATAAAAATGACTGTTTTCTTCCCTTGTGCTATTAAATTATTTATAATAATAAATCGATAATATACTATAAGGGGTACTCAATAAACTTTTAGAGTTAGCTATTCCTGGGACAGTATTCACACACGGCCATCTGATCCTAAATTAATTAAAGCTTGTACTAAGGAAATCAGATAGCTGATACACTACATATACTAATTTTGTAAATACATACTTAAGTATATAGATAAACACCCCGACACGGGACAACAGACATGTTAATGCACACAAATATATTCTGTACTGAGTGGGAATAAAAAATCAACTATGCCAACTGGCCCGTCAAAGTTATGCAATTGATGCAAAATACAGTCTATTGCCATTGTTAAATTTTCCCATAATATTAGAGAAATTTTCTTAAAAGCAACCCTTGCCGTCATAGTGTCGCCCTCCCTCAAATGTCAGTCACGTTCATAAACATCCTTGTCGCACTATACATGTCATGGCAATGTAACGAATCAAAAGCACTAACATTATTATCTAAAAATGATATTATTTATTATATATTATTATCAAATTGACACGGAAACCTCATTTCGCCCAGTAAATAACGCAAAAGTTATATAACATTACACGGGCTGGCCGAGGAGTTGACGTTCAAAGGCCAAATTTTGATACTTTATGATTAGTATCCAAATCACCCCCATGTATGTTTTACGATATTGCGTACTTTTCGAGATAGAATTTACTATCGATTTTTTTCGTAAATTTCGTCTTACTAAAATTAGTTTTCGATTTAATTTTGTTCTGTTGAACATTTCTGGTTCAGTTCTTTTGTGATAACTAATTAGCATACTTTAACTTAACACCCAAAGGTTTTGTTCATCTAATCATTGCAGAACTGACTCATACATTTTCAAAGTATCAGAAAAACGCAAAATCGTAGAACATACATGGGAGTGATTCGGATACTCCTCATCATAAAGTATCTAAATTTTGGTTTGAACGTCAACTCTTTGGCCACCCTATACAGTAACTGTTATAATAAGTATGGTGAAAAGTTTATAAAACTTATTAATGACTTTTCATAAAGACAGCGTAAGGCAACAATTTCTACAGCTAGCTTGGCTATTTGTTTCTGTGTATTGTAACTTTTTATAAGGGAAAGGGACTGTTATTCCTTAATACAGGTTATTCTATAACCTAGCTAGGAACGCAGAACTTCACCCACTAGATTGTGACTGACATGGTACAAACTTACATGTATAACTTTGTTTATGCCTCATGTACTACAATCTCCTTTTTTATGAAATAAAGAATTTTTAATTTTTAATTTTAATTTTTTAATCAAGTATTCTAAATATCATTAATAAACCAAAGCATGGCCACGTTGCATACACCACTTGGTACTTATGTCACTATCCTTTGGACCTGTTAAATTAATTGAATCTGTGAATTCAAATTTATTATTTTATATAAATCATTGTTAAATAGGTTTTTTTTGAAAAACACTCGATACAATTATACTATATTTACAATATTAAGGTTATTTATTACACATGTATGTTTAGTAAATTACACTATTCAAATAACATAAAAATTACTTAATATCAAAGCGATATCGTTATACTTATTCCTATTATTAGTCTTTTATTGGTTGACAAAATCACTATTCGGTTCATATTTTGTGATTATAATTTACGAACTGATAAAAAACGCTATAAAACCGCTGCGTTTTTTCTGCCAGTGTATTCACCCGCTGCGGGTTCCAGCTAAATTTTCAATGAGGATGTCACAGCCTTTCACCCTGTGACATTTGCTCGTGCCGCCGACTTGTTTGGACAAAAAGGGGTTGTTTTTGTCCCAGCAGGGAAATCCAACAGATTTCTTGCTACGAATTTCACCATTTTCTTGATTAGATTAGGTAAGTAGGTGCCTCATTCGAATTTGAATTTTGAAGGGTTTGGAATTAATAAATATTTGAGATAAACTGATTATAGAATTGCTGGGTAAACAATTAAGTCAGTTTGAAAGTTTTCCAAATTGTTGTTTGGGAATTTAAAGCGGTTTTATCGCTGGAGATTGTTTTACTGTTGTGTGGTATATAGAGTGATTTGTTATTGCAGTAAATGTCATATTAAATTTTATCCACAGATTTAACACCCATAGATATATAGAGTAGGTACAAATACACCACTTTAAATAACTATTTTGCCTCAGAGTTATTATTTCAAAAAGGCTTAATATATTTTCAATTAATATATTTTCTCCGAGTTAATTCTTTTTCCGCGAATATATTTTGAGATGTTATATTTGGATATCTTGAGTCTGACTTTAATTATTCTCTACATAGGCAGTAAAATATAAAATAATTATAACATTCAAATTCCAAAGTAGCTATCACCCGCATTTTAACAAGTTTTTTGTTGCCGGTGCAAATTCTAAACTTCTTCCAATCTTAGCTTAGTTTAGGCTTAGATACAAGTGTGCAAATAATGTCCCAAGATATTAATTATTTGCGCCCTTACAACGTAATAACCCTACAAATATAAAAATTCACAAATATAATCTTTCATATTTATAATACCTAGTAGTGTGATCGCTTGATTCCTTTTTTGTTATAATAATTGAGCCCCTTGGTCAGTTAAATAATATATTAAAATTCTTATTTAAAAATCATACGTACACCCTAGATTTTTATAATATTATACCACCACATATTCGTTATAATTGGAAACACAATCATTTCGCCACATTGTCAACCACTGAAGCTCGAAATATGAAAAAAAAAAGAATAAAAATTCAAATTTCGTACACAATGGCCGCCAAATTCGCGATCATCAGCGTATGTAATCTGCGTCCATTAGACACAACAATACATTGCCTGTGCCTATTCCGAAAATTAAAAACGAAATTCGAATCGAAAATCGTCGCGGGTTCCGCACGAGTTGGCCACGAAAATGGAAAGTTAACAACCGCGGTAAATAACCACAAATCACGGAGTCCTAACACCCGGGGCGAGATTTAAATTCACGCGCGAATGTAGCCATTTGGTTTGGTTGTGTCCATTGTGTGACGAATAGGAGATTAGATGACGTCATGCAATGGAAGAGACAATTGAAACAAATTAGTAAAATGTGATTTTAATTTTTATGTTTTACGGTAACGTGATCTGCTACTGTCTTTTTTTTTATTAAAGCTAGTACCTATTTGAAGTCTCCTTTCAAGCAATTAATGGTTTAAGTTTAATGGTTTAAGTTTAATGTTTTAAGTTTAATTAATTAATTTCATTTTGATTATTTGGTATAGCGAATATTGAAATTGAATATTTAACTTTACCGTCAAACAGACTTAATTGAGACAACAAAGGAATAATAATAATATCCTGGGACATTATTCACACACGGCCATCTGATCCCAAACTAAGCAGAGCTTGTATGCTTTGCAAACCAGATAACTTATATCACACTAATATTATAAACGCAAAAGTTTGTGAGTGTGTGAATGTTTGTTACTTCTTCACGTCTAAACGGCTGGGACGATTTTAATAAAATTTGGTATGGAGTTAGCTAACACCTTGGATTAACACATAGGCTTACTTTATAAAGTTTAACGCGGGTAAAACCGCGGGTCACATCTAGTAAATATAAATGTGAAATATTGTTTTCAGAATTTAAATTTTATGTTAAAGCTTAATTGGCAATAATATCCTGGGACATTATTCACAAATGGACATCTGATCCCAAACTAAGCAGAGCTTGTACTATGGAAACCAGATAACTGATATACTACTTTTCTTTTGTAAATATATACCTATATAGATACTTACACCCAGATTTAGGACCAACAGACATGTTCATGCACACAAATATCTGTCCTGTGTGGGAATCGAACTCACGACCTGCGGTGTGAAAAGCAAGCATTTACCAATCACGCCAACAGATCCGTCAACCTTTAATAGTATTTATTCGCAATGCAAATGGGCGGCAGTATTTCCGTTTTGCAAATCCTATTAATATTATAAATGCGAAAGTTTATGAGTATGGATGGATGTATGGATGTTTGTTACTCTTACACGCAAAAACTACCCAACGGATTTTGATGAAACTTTGTAGTAATATAACTTATTCATCCGAATAACACATAGACAATAATCTATAAATTTAAACGCGGGTAATCCCGCGGGGCAACGATAGTTTAAGAAATATTTCAGTTAAATTTTCTCGTATCGGAAGTAACCTTGTGAACTGTAACCCAACAGTACCTACCCATCAAAATCAACATACGACCGTAACGTGCCTCACGCTACGCCGACTCCAAAAGACAGAGGGACTGAACGATGACGTATTATTATTTTTAAATTCATACACTGTTCAAAACCAACAATTCTGCCTATTTGGAGCGGACTAACAAAGGCCCTTCACTTTGTTAGTCGGCTCCAAATATGATTTTGAGTAACTAATGTATGTAGGTAATATTTGCGCCTCAACTATTGTACGTTGCAAATCGTGTGTTAATTTATAAGTCTGTGTTGAGTATAGACTATACGACTATGTCATTATGACGTCAGGTAAATTCAATATGGCGGATTCAATTTAAGTATTTATACGAAATACTTAAATTGGTGCCGTAAGTGCAATGCTAGCTTACTAATCTGGTTGCCAGTGGAAACAGAGAGCTCTGAAGTTTTAGTTTCTTTGGGCCATATTTATATGACTATGCCTTTGCTGCGTGGTGACGGTGTAAAATATCATCACCCCATCTCATCCCGAGAAGGGCGTAGAAATCGTCCGAGGGAATACTTACCAGAGAACGGGCAACAGCGTTGCGCAAAACTGCGATCGCCAACCCGTCTGCCACGCGTGGCGATTATGGCATTTTCCCCATTCTTTGGGGAGCCTTTTGTCCAGCTGTGGACATACTTTGGCTGACATGATAATGGTGATGATGCCTTAGTGAATATATGCCCTGCTATGGAGATCTAACCACCTTAGTGGTCACTAAGGCTAGAGTTAGTTATTATAATTCAAAAAGCAAAGGATGGTACTCCATACAGTGTCAAACTAGCACGTTTAAAATAATTTGTTGATAGTACCTACATGTACACTATAGGACAAAAATAATATAAAATACACCTATTAAGTCAGTTCATGATATTATAGGTCTGATTTGCTCAACATTCTCGTAAAATGTACTAAACCGCCGTAAAAGCATTCGAACGGCGCGGCGCGGCATTGAGTTAAAGTATCGATGAACTACACGCGGGTTTTATAATTATTGTATTGTTTTTATTATAATCTTTAAATTATTATAAATGTTTTAATAGGTTAAAATTATATTTTTAAGATAATTTTATTTGCATTTATGAAGGGGATCATGTCGGAAACAGCCTTACTCTAATTTTTCGTACTTATAGGCAAAATTATGAATGTATGTATGAATATGACGCCCGCCAGCCCAAAATTAGCATAACCCTAATATTTCGTACCAATAATACGTAATAGTCTACAGGAATTAGTAAAAAAGTTTACGCCGACGGCCTCAACTTCATACAATAAACATCTTTAATCTAGGCGACCCCAAGATAATTTTTTTTATTGTAATTTGTTAATAAATTTAATATAAGCACGTCGTATTTAACCAACGATTACTTAGTATTAAAATAAAGATCATCTTAAGGTTTATGAATAAAAATATCTATTGTTGGTACCTTGTCATCATTTTAGATATAAACAAGCATTCATTAACGGAAAAAGTATATTTATCGCGTACAAACATAACGTCAGCATTCTATAGAAATTCCAAATTTAAAAAGAATTGTCTAATGACGTCATTGTTGCACTTGTTCGTTCGTGGGTGCGAATGCGATCGGTGTGTAACGAATTGGCGGTTTTTACAAATTCGAATTATGAATCGAATTTCGCGTTGGCCATGACTAAAGGAGATCTTATTGTGTGTTGAATAGACCCTCTTGACATAACATTTTGTGGTTAGTTTTAGATAAAATTTACGATCGTAATTTTCATATTATTGTGTTTATTTATTTAAGGATTATCAACATAACAAACACGTTAGAGTTAGTAGTTTTTTTTTTGGTAAGGCGGACGGAATGTCTATAGAGTAATGGATAGAGTAATTGATACAACCCGTAAAAAGTATTTGCGGATGGCATGCATAAGACTCGCACCGACTAAACCTAACCTGCCGTGGACATCTCTTGGTGACTGATGGGAGCCCCAGGAACGCGGGTATGCTGCTCCGGTGAAGAGTTAGTAATATCCTGGGGCATAATATATAATATTAGAGTTAGTAGTAAGGTTCACATTTGTAATAAAGATACATTTACATTTATATTTGTCGTGGTTAGTAATTATTGTTAGTAGTCATATTTACAAATTGAAACTAAGCGAAGAAAGGAAGACTAGGTAAATAAAGATACATAAATATTTTATGGAGTTGGCAATTTGGGAATTTTAAACTCATATCTACTGTATTAGGGCCAATTTAATAGATCACATTTGACATCTGTCAGTTACTAGTAAAGTGAATTGTAAAATGATCTTATTTGGTAATTCATACAATAAAGATAAATCGTTATTGAAAGAAAATTGAGCTAATGTGCAGTTTTAACTACGAAAAAATAAATAATATTCTATGCCCGTCGGTTCAGGTTACGTTGTTGAATTTTGATGAAGTGTCAAATGTGATCTATTATATTGGCCTTACTTTAAGTAGAATGTTTAAATACATACTTTCGAAATGAAATAAAACATTTTGTTTCAAGGAGTCACTATTAAAATATGTATAAGAATGTTATTTAACATTATTACATTTGTATAAAACTACGATATTGGGAAAAATTTAGTTCGTTCCAACTTTTTTAAGACTTCACGGTGGAAGAACTTACATACAAACATGCAATTAAAGGAAAAAGTAAACCCAAGCTCAAAACAAGCATTTATAAGCTACACAAATAGTTGTCACGTGCGGGAATCGAATCTGACACGACGGTTCAGAGCAGTGAGGCGAAGACTTTAACCACTAAACTAAACGAACGTGCTATCAGGTGTCGATTAATGGATAGATAACATTGTCAGATCAAATTTAGGACTCCCTTTTCTCCGGAACGTCTACCCCGGATTGGTAGAGAGTACTGGTTCGAGACCCGCAGGATGATGAAATTTATTATCTGCATTAGCATTAGCATTAGATTAACGTTTTAAAAAGAATGTTAAATAACTAAAATAAACCTCCTATACAAGAATTGCAATCAGCTGATGCATTGTTGATGGGAGTAAAATTAATATTTTACGTATTTGTCAAACTGATTTTGCTTTATTTATTCAGTTTCATTGATAGGTGGCGCTTCTTAAGTTTTATCCACTATACATAACACACTAATATTATAAAGGCGAAAGTTTGTGTGTGTGTACGTTAGTTCTTCTTCGCTCTTCACGTCTAAACGGCTGGAGCGATTTGAATAAAATTTGGTATGGAGTTAGCTGACACCCTGGATTAACACATATGCTATAATTTATAAAGATTAAAACCGCGGGGCACAGCTAGTTATAGATAAATTACACCCAGATACAGTACAAAGAATCGTACTCATCACTAAAGATGTAAAATGACTGAATATGACTAGTCACAATTGTCATAAACCTTAAAATGACCGGTCATTTACTGTCAAATTCAGTCAATTGACTCGAATATTATTGTTTATTCTCGACTACCACTCAATTATTTATTTATTTAGGTACTCAATTTATATGCAAGTTTAAATGAAGCAACGTTTTATTTTGTATTTTAGCATGAGAGGACAAGACGATGCGCGAGGCGATGCGACGTTGCCATTTTGTCTTAAATGCACGCATGATTAGAAATGTAAAATTATTAACACTTTATAATAATACTACCACTATGTCATAAAAACCACATTTTTGTTTCAATTTAAAAGTTGTAGACTTTTGTCAACGACAAAACCTTAAAAGGTACTAAAATATTACTGAAATCAAATTGACTGAAAATGACAATTTTTTACCAATTTGACCGTAAATGACAGTCAGTCTAATTCAGTCACTTTAGTCATTTTCAACACTACTCATCATACAAAGATTCCTCTTGGGTGGGGATCGAACCCTTAGCAGTTAGAGTCACTAACCACTAGATCAATAGGTCAGCCGAAATATACCTTATATCCCAAATTCGCATATATTATACATTCTCCTGCAATCGAGACGGAAGTGACGTCAGAGCACAATGGATGGGCTCCGGCATCCGGCGTGCGCGCACCACTTCCTTTCTACCTAATGTCGCGGATATATCCGAATGCAATTTAGCGGGTATCCGAAAATATTAGAAAATATTGCGGTTAATGATCGTGCTTAATAGTGAGCTGTTAAAGTGCGGTTGTCACGATTTCTTTAATGAGGGAATAAGGGAGGGGAGTAAACTATAGTGTTAGAGGGTAACTAGTTTATGGTAGTTAACTAAAGTGTTTTTATTGCGGATATTTTGCGTAAGTTAAATGCCCGTGACGATATCCTACTGCGAGTGTTCACTTTTTATACCTACCGCAAATATAACAAAGAAACATACTCCCGTGCGTCGGACGTGTATAATCTTTAGTTATCTTTAGTTCTTTGCTTTAGTCTACATCAATTTTCTTTCTATTGTTCACCAGCTGAAAGAATCGTTGCCTTCTATTCCTGTGATTTTGAACGCCTGGGTCAAGGGCAGCTTTTTTTCTGAAAGAAGAAAAAAAACACTTTAATAAATGATTAACATATTGTTGTCCGTGTCACCCCTAGACAACTAGCTTCCTATCACCAACTCGCATGCCAAGCGAATAGAAGCCATCGGGGGAGGCCTATGTCAAGTAGTGGATGATGATGAAGGTGACGAAGATTAAGAAAATGATGAAGATATTTCTCCAGAAATAGACTACGTGTTATTCTTTCCAGATAAAATAAGACCGTTAGGTGACCCGCTTGCTCAGTGGCCTGCTATTTAAATACATTAAAAAAATACAAAAAACTTTTTGCCTACATCTAGAAAGCATTTAATTTATTATAATACGTATTAAAAAGGGATTGCGCATAAAAGCCAATTACCTCTCATGTCTATCACAACATACGGACCCCACACACATTTAATTTTAACTAAACCCATTGCCATGTATTTTACACATTTTATTGACACGACACTAGATTGTGACATGTTGCGAACATGCTTAAACATCGCCCAGTTCATTAAGCGACAGTTTAAGACGTTAAGTAAACATACGAAATATTATTGGATGACGGGATGGTGTTATGTAAGATGTAGCAATGCAGCTTTCATTCAATTTTACGTGTATTTCGACTCCCATAGACCTCGTTATTGACTTATCATGCAAACATAGGGCATAGAATGATGGAAATTATTTATTTCCAAAATAAAATGCATTAAATAGAGAGTTAAGGTTACTAATGCCTTCTTTAATTCTATTAAAACACAATTTTATACATATAAAACGGCCGGTATTTTATATAAATTAATAAATCCTGGGACATTGTTCACACACGGCCATCTGATCCCAAACATAGCATTGCTTGTACTATGGAAACCAGATAACTGATACATTACATATACTTACTATTTTTCTTTTGTAAATACATATTTATATAGATAACACGCAGACTCAGAACTAACAGACATGTTCATGCACACAAATATCTTTCCTGGGTGGGAATTGAATCCATGACCTGTGGCTTGGAAGACAAGCATTTACCATATTTCACGAAATAATGGCAAGTTTTCTGTGACTCAGTTTCAAATAAGTTTTATTAGTATAAATAATAAACACACAAACATTATCCTTTCAGTATTTCTGTCTAATGTTTAGTTTAGTTAGTCATGTCGTGATGTATTGAATAAATATATCACAGTAATTGAAAAGCTGCCAAGAGTTTTACAGTACAATTATTAGCCTCAATTAAAATTAGAACTCATTATTATGAAAATTTATTTAAATTATTACCCTAATATACTTTCGTGTTACTTTCTCACTCTTCAATGCCAACGTCCAATATCCCCCATAGATTAAGGACGCTAATCAACGAGGGTGAAAACTACCCCAAGTTACACCCCACTGCAGCGGGGGTGAAGTGTTAAAAACACAATAAGATATAATACATATACCACAACTCATTTTTTCATTTCAAAATGAAAAATATTTATCATAATCGCCTCTATGGACACACGAATAAGGTTATGGCTATATTTTTGGTACGTTGGTAGTGATAAACTATAATAATTCGCAACGCCTTCGATGTGTCATATCAGTCATAGTGATACAAAATACATATTTTGAAATGCGCCCCCATCTATGACGTGAAGGAGTGTTTTGTTCATTTTATTGTATTTTAAAGTGCTATAAATATTAATGGCGATAAAAAGTTTATGCTGAATCGTTAACTATTATGTTTTAGCATAATTAAGTTGCTGCAAGTGCATTCGATTTGTTATTTCATCTAAATGTAAGTTAGCATTATCGTTTTTTTGTCATTTAGCATTATAAATGATACGTAGCATTTGCACCGCGTTGGTTGTAAAAAGCAGTTTATTTTGATTTCTTTATTTTTAACTTTCAGTGTGATTTCACCAATGTCAAGTGAGTATTGTTATAGATTAAGGAATTCTTTAAAATGGATTGTATCAATTGAAGTGCGGGTGGGAATCGAATCCACGATTCACGGGGCATCCGCTCCCATGTGTGTTAACCGTTCCGCCACCGCACCGTGATTCTCAGACTCTAATTTATACAATCCATTCGACATTTTCTTAACACACTTAAGACACTTTTATCGCCATCTTACCGAAAACCCACACGGCAATCAACGGCTGGAATACCAATACTTAGATCGGACAATTCCAACAGGTGGTGTTTTAAATTATTCATTTTGTATGTTTTAAATACTAATAGTAATATATTAAATGATAGTTAATTATAAAAACTATGATACATAAAAAAAGAGACGTTAATATCAATAAAATATATGTGGATTACGACGCAAATATTTACGGCTGACTGATTTAATAGCTGAACGTAATCTTCTTTGTTCTAGCAAGGATATTACTTAATTATATTATATGTATCTAGGGACAATGTCACACAGATCATCCTAGCCCAAACTAAGCAAAGCTTGTACTATGGGTACCAGGCGACGATATACATACTTATATAGATTGATAAATACTTATATACATAGAAAACATCCATGACTCAGATACAAATATGCGTGCTCTTCACACAAATATTTGCACTTACCGGGTTTCGAACCCAGGACCACCAGCTTCGTAGGCAGGAGCACTACCAACTAGGCTATGGTGTATTAGCTATACAATTGGTACAAATAGCCGACTTCAACTATTATTCTAAACAACGGGGTGAAACAAGATGTGGGACCATTCCGAAAGCATTCACAATCAATAAAAAAACAATAGCTTTACAAACAACGGAGTAATCACGTAACATATATATGTACATTCAAAACATACATTCGTCTTAATAACCTCCTTCTTTTAAAGTTGGTTAAGAACATAGAACCGACTTCAAATTTTTATAAGAACTGATTTAAACAAAATTCGTGTGGTCAATTACCACTGTGTCTAAGTTGAGGAAGACCGATCCAGCCGTTCAATCGCCTAAGAATAAATTTAAAAGCAGAGTGTCGAACTGAGAACCTTCTCTTCTATGAACCTGGTTAAAAATACGTAGTAACACGTAATATTCAACACGATTATTATTTAAATTTCCTTGCCAAGTATCGGGATGCGGAGTCACATTTAAATGACAATAGCGGTCTCGCTCAAATGTGGATAGAGGGGTCGAAAGTACCCTACTTTTACCATTTACTTTCAACTTTAAAATTTTTTATGGCAGAAAGTTTTGGATAAGATTACATTGAGGGCGTTCAAAGTTATATTTCGAAGTAATAGGTGGTATAATGCTATAGGCTTTGTGGTGATGGCGGCCAATATCAGAATATCATCACCTCATCTCATCCCGTGGGGGCGTAGAAATCCCGAGGGAATATCTACCAGAGGACAGGCAGCAGCTTCCTTCTATGTACTATGACCATCTTACTGAGATCGCCAACCCGTCTGCAAAGCGTGGCGAATATGGTATTTCACTCAAGATTAATCTCGGGAGAGGCTTGTCAGCAGGACTACTTTCTGCTGTAATGATGATGATGAATAGGTAGTATATATTCTTTAGTTGTTCATGCTGTACGGTGACAGTGACGTATTACCAACCCATCTCATCCCATAGAGAGAGCATATAAGTTTTCTTAAGGGGATATCTACCATAAAACGGGCAGCAGCGTCTCTCTAAGCAATAATCCTGATCTATCTGATCCCAAATTAAGTAGAGCTTGTACTATGGAAACCACAACCTCCGGCGTGAAAGGCAAGCATTGGCCAACCACGCCAATTACAGGCCCGCCAACTATAACTATCATACTGCGAACCACCGCCAACCTGTCTGCCAAGCCTAGAGATTATAGCATTGGTCCCCCAAATGATATCTTGGGATAAGCCTTTGTTTAGCTGTATACGTCTTTTGGCTGTCATAATTTAGTTTCGACGGACCGGTTGGCGTGGTTAGTAAATACTTGCCTTTCATGCCACAGGTAGTGGGTTCGATTCTCACACATAATATCTAGGGGACAATAATATCTAGGGACAATGTCACACAGATCATCCTAGCCCCAAACTAAGCAAAGCTTGTACTATGGGTACCAGGCGACGATATACATACTTACATAGATAGATAATAATAATAATAATATCTGGGGACAATGTCACACAGATCATCCTAGCCCCAAACTAAGCAAAGCTTGTACTATGGGTACCAGGCGACGATATACATACTTATATAGATAGATAAATACATATATACATAGAAAACATCCATGACTCAGAAACAAATATTCGTGCTCATCACACAAATATTTGCACTTACCGGGATTCGAACCCAGGACCACCAGCTTCGTAGGCAGGAGCACTACCAACTAGGCTATGGCGACCGTCATAGATAAATAATATAAATACATACATAGAAAACACCAATGACTCAGAAACAAATATTCGTGCTCATCACACAAATATTTGCACTTACCGGGATTCGAACCCAGGACCACCAGCTTCGTAGGCACTACCAACTAGGCTACGGTGACCGTCTGGACGGACAAACAGATATGTTTATGCACATGTGTGCATAAATATATCTGTTAGTCCCGAGTCTGTCTGTAATTATCCATATAAGTTTCTCTTTACAAAAGAAAATCTGGTTTCCATAGTACAAGGTCTGCTCAGTTTGGGATCAGATGGCCGTGTGTGAATTTTTGTCCCAGGATATTATAATATTTTGCGTAGAAGTGGTTTGCTTCTTTGAGCTGGGCACAAACTTGTCTATATATTTGGTCTTTCTATAAAAGAAGGAATGATATCTATAAATTTGGAAGGGCAAACCAGAGCCCTCCCAGGGTACGTGTCCCGAACATCTGGGACATAGCGCAAAAGGGGGGCACCGGAGCAGCATACCCGCGTTCCCGGGGTTCCCCCGTTAGGCGCCAAGAGAAGTCCACGGCATTCCCCCTGCCTTATCAAAAAAAGAAATAAAAAGGTACGGAATTTATATTATACTAGCTGTGCCCGCGACTTCGTCCGCGTGTTAATAAGTTTATTTCGTATTTTTTTGTTTTTAGTAAAATAAAAGACATTTTCTAAAATAAAAGTAGCCTAAATTACTCCTTATTACATCAGCTATTTGTCAATAAAAGTCCCGTCAAAATCTGTCCAGCCATTTCAGAGATTAACCGGAACAAACAGACAGACAGACAGACAGACAAAAATTGTAAAAAAAATTTTTTGTTGTATGTACTGTATATATATTTATATTTTTTGTTGTACAAACCAGTTATTTCAATATTACAAACAGACACTCCAATTTTATTTATTTGTATAGATTAGTAAAATAAAAGACATTTTCTAAAATAAAAGTAGCCTAAATTACTCCTTATTACATCAGCTATCTGTCAATAAAAGTCCCGTCAAAATCTGTCCAGCCATTTCAGAGATTAGCCGGAACAAACGGACAGACAGACAGACAAAACTTGTAAAAAAAATATTTTGTTGTATGTACCGTATATATATTTATATTTTTTGTTGTAAAAACCAGTTATTTCAATATTACAAACAGACACTCCAATTTTATTTATTTGTATAGATATCAACAGCTTGATATTATCTATGGCTGGACATAAGCCTCTTCCAAACGCTTCCAAGATGTTACGATTTGGAGGGCTAATTGTAATATACCTAAGACATGGTAAAGCTTTTAGAAACTCTCGTGACAATCACAATCCAATATATTTTTCCTTCGTTTGCTGGTACTTTTGAATATGCTTATAGTGAAAAGTCCTTGCCTAGTATAAATAAGTATCATTATTTATCAAGCCCCTCTAAACTTTAGATTGTAAAATGCGATACGCGTGTAATAGATGGCGCTCGTCCGTCCGTCCGGGCTCGTTTCCGTCCCGCCACGTGTCCTAATTGAAATATTTTACAGTGATTTTTTGCATTAATATATCATTATACGGCTTTAATTTATCGATATTATGTTTAAGTAGGTAATTTCGACTAGTAAATAAAATACTTAGTTATTGTATCGGCTTTTTTTTTTCATCGGGACTAGTCCCTCCCTCTTACCCACCACTGCAACTCCTGTAAGCCAGGATCAACAGTGGCACACAATGAAATGACACTGAGCGGTGAAGCTCAGGCATGTCCCGGGGAATCGCTTTAGCTGTCTTGGATCCCGCAACGAATTTAATCAGAAAGAGAAAAAAGGAGGAGTTAGAAAATGAATAGTTCCACTTCCCTCCAGAGCAATATCGTATGGGCTGTGGTTATCCTAGTGTCGTTATTCAAGCCGCCCATAAAGCCTCTGACATGACTTAACGACGGTTGCCTAATGGCTACAACCGGTACCGAGGGCTTGACGTGCCATCCGAAGCACGGAGACGGTCAGAAATTAAACCACTTTGGCGGTCACCCATCGATGGACTGACCGCGAGCCTAGTTGTTTAACCACACCGATCATTTACGGATCGGTGAGAGCATCTAGCTATAAGATACTCAGTAAATAAATAAAATGGGGCAGTGGAAAAGGGAACTGACATAATAAATAGGGTATCTATGAACCACCTATGGACTTCTATAAGGCTATCATAAGTGCTAGATAAAGCTAAGTAAAAAATTGATTAACAGAGTAATTATGTATATCTATAGCAATAGAGCGAATTAGCTAAATAGTGTGGCTTTTAAAAAATCTCATTACGCGTCCAGATTACAAAGATCGCAAACGTAAAATTATATTTCTTTTTAGGGACCCTATGACTAAAGCCTCCGCTGTCTGTCTGTCTGTTGCCAGGTATCTCATGAACCTAGGCAGTTGAAATTTTAACAGATGATGTACTATATGTTATAGCAAAAATACAGAATAAAATAAATATTTGAGATGAGCTGAGATATAACAAACGTATTTTTTTGATATTGGCCTCAAAAACAACTTACTTTGCAAAATAATGGTAAGGAACACTTCATGCGTGAGTCCCACTCGAACTTGACCTATTTTTTAAGTACGTTTTCTAATCATTGTTTTTAAAACACACACCGTATTGCAAAAAGGATTTACTATCGAACTATCTACTGAAAACTATCAAAGATCGCACATAATAGAGGTAACGCGTCGCATACATACCAAAAAAAGTTGTAAACTAAAAACAATAGTAAAACTCATATCCAATCGGTAGTCTAAAGTTAATATTCTCCAAAGAAATGTGATAATCTTATCACAACCAATTGGGTTCCTCAAAATGGCTGACGTCGACGAGGTGGGCCCAAACGGAGATGGTGTGATGACCTGAACTCATTTTGTAACGACCGGCCTGAAATTACGAAAGACAGGGAAATATGGAAAGCCAAGGAAGAGGCCTTTACTCAGCAGTGGGTCACAGAAATAGGCAAGAATAAAAAAAAATCTTACAGCTAACATTGCAAAAATGAAAAATATAGATGGATTTGTATAAAAAATTATACAATAACCAATTATATTTTATTCAAGATACGTTACGTTCATAGTAACCGACATTTAAATATGGTCCAACTGGTCTATATGTACATACCTATAGTGCACACATGTTGACAAGTTAAGATAAGGTAAAATAATGTAGTTGCACTAATGAACAGTACAAAATATAGGATAAACATGTAAAGAAAAGAGATAGCTATCCTTTAAACAATTGCGCTTCTAATGTTTAATCCAGGCATAGATTATAAGACAAAACGTCTCAATTGCACGTTTTTGAGTCTTTACGAAGCGCTAGTAACATAAATATCTGCCTCTTTTTAAATATAATATCATTGAAATTAACATTACATCTAGATAAATCCAACAGTCTTAAAAAAGTAATATTTCAGGACCGTTAACCTATATCCTATCCCAACTAAAATGTAACAAAAATAAAAAGACAAGAAATGAATAAGCAAAAAACCGTAGATCCAACCACGGAACTAATCTTTAACCCAAGAAAAAAATATACGAAAAATCTTTTCATTTCCTTCGGCTCTTCGGGTGGAAGTGAATAGGGGTAAAAACGTGCTATGGGATTGAAACTCATCGAAGCGAGCGACACCGGGCGGCGACCATTGTACTACGGCCCGTACTGGCATTGTTATTAAAATTGGTCTACTGTGGATTAAATGATGACATGTGGTTGGATTTGATATTATGTGAATAGTATGTAGTTATTTATTTGTTAGTTGACTGAGCCCTTAAATATAAAAGAAGAATAAACACAATACATTCGATAAAATAGTGCATGCAAAAAGATAGTAAGCAGTGTTCTTCTTCACTTATAGGAGACCACAGCTTGCGTAAATTAGCTTATAAGTAAACAAAAATTTATACACTAATAAAATATACCTAAATAAATTTATAAGAATGCCTACTAGATATTAATAACATTAAAACCAATATTCTACAAAAAAAGGAATTTTAAAACTAGAACAAATCACAAAATCGAAAGCTTAAATAAAAATATAAACAATTAATTGCAATTATTATTGGATGTAGTTAGTAGTATCTTCTTTAGGTCCTTCCGGAATAGTGCCAATTTGTAGCAGATATCAATAGCTTCGGATTTTGATAGCATGTTGTACTGCCTACAGAGCCTCGGCACGGCAGCAAAGTTTCACCCGCGTTAAAGTAGTTATGGCGTAAAAGAGTAACAAACATACATCCATACATCTATACTCACAAACTTGTGAACCTCTAGCGGTTTTGGCAGTGCACGCCGGAATAGCTCGCAGATGGTAGATTTTTTCCTACTTACTTGACACTTATCGTCATATTTTTGATAATTCACACAATGTCTTTATAAATTATAGCCTATGAGTTATTCTGATGTATAAGCTATGTTATTGTAAAGTTTCATTAAAATCCATTCTGTAGTTTTTACGTGAAAGAGTAACAAACATCCATCCATACTTACAAACTTTTGCGTTTATAATATATCGTACATAGGGTAATCACACTAATTAGATAAAAACATATTATTATGGATGCTGCTAGCGCACAGATATTTCGAAATATTCTTATTAGTCTGCTTGGCTAGTTGTTCTTTATTATTATATGATATTTTGGGACATTATTCACACAGATAACTGATATATTACATATACTGCTTCTTTTCTTTTGTAAATACATGTTACTTATATAGATAATTACACAGACTCAGGACAAAAAGACATGTTCATGCACACAAATATCTGTCCTGAGTGGGAATCGAACCCACGATCTACGGCGTGGAAGGCAAGTATCTACTAACCACGCCAACTGGCCTTCGGGAACCTGATTACAAAGCCAGAGGTAGCCAGAGCCAGAGTAGGTTCGATCCCACCCAGGACAAATCTTTTGTGTGATGCGCACCACCATTTCTTTTGTGTCTGGGTGTATTTTACATAGACTCATAGACTCACGCCTGTTTCCCAGAGGGGTAGGCAGAGACAACGGACTTCCATTTGTTACGATCCTTGCATACCTCTTTCGCTTCGTTTACTGACATAATATTCTTCATACATGCTCGCCGGTTTAGGGTACTCTATAATATATTATGTATTTAGAAATATACAACTATCTTTATTAGTTTTCTGGTTGACATAGAACGGCTCTGTCTAGTTACTTAACCTAAAAAAATGTAAAACTGAAGACAAAAATGGAGAACAAATTCGAAAAAACTGAATGAGAAACTGAATAGAGAAAGTGTCTGTAGTCTTATTTGGTAGCAAGCTTGCGCCACCGCTCGCCTATTTTGTCTGCAGAAGCAGTGAAATCAAGTTCAATTGCAATTTATTTATCGCAGCTATGACATTTTAATTTTAAATAGGACAAGTATTATTGTAGCACAGCACATTCATCTACCCCAATCTGTCAAATTTCTTTTATAGATTTTCAACTTTATCACATACGAGTAAGTATAAGGTTCACTGTCAATTGTGGAAATTTGACAGATTGGGGTAGCTGGATGTGCTGGCGTCTGTACAAGGCTTGCTAACTGTAAGTTACGAAATAAGTAAGCAGGCGAATACTCGAATATTTTCTTGTTAATAATGTTTTTTTTTAAATACAACTTCCGCTTTGAATCTCATCCCTGTGACACGGGGTACTTTACAAACATATAATAGACGGACACCAATTACATCCAGACTCAGAACAATTATTTATGGGTCACACAAATAGTTGTCCAACGCGGGACTCGAACCCGCGACACGAAGCGGCGAGGCGGCTGCCTTAGCCGCTGCGCCACACGTGCAGTCAAATATAATAGAAGTCAAATCGAAATCTTTTGGCTCAAGGCGGCTTTTTAGCCTTGTTAAGGTAATTATATCTAAAAGCATCATTCAGCTCTGCATCCTTCCATAAATTACCTACATTTTCAAAAGAAAAATAAATAAAAAACATCATTAGGTCTCACTGCAGGGAGTAGGCAACTAATTATAACCGAAGTACCATCCTCGCAACTTCATAAAAGAAAATGCTTGCATTTCATACTCATAATGAATACGTAGGTACCTACTGTATAATTATGTAGTACTGAATATGTAGAAGCATACCTTTTACATAATTTCGTATACTTAGTACCCTTTTACTTGTTTCTACTTTTACATTATTGATTTTGACTGCTGTAAAGGTGATTAAAATAGCTCTTCGCTATTCACTCATTTTATTTAGGGATCGCACCTAAATAACGAAGAACATGTGTACTATGCCAAATAGTCGAATATCAATTGGTCAACCATTATAAATCGAATGTCTAAATGCTCGAGTGTCCTTAATATGTAATGGTTTATAAATCGAGGTTCGCTACTAGAAAACTAAGTTAGGTTAGATAGTTAGGAGATACAATGGCAGAAACAAATCAATCATTTGTTGGATGTTTTCTATGTATTTAAGTCGTTATCTATCTATGTAAGTATGTAGGTATATCGTCGCCTGGTACCCATAGTTCAAGCTTTGCTTAGTTTGGGGCTAGGATGATCTGTGTGATATTGTCGCTAGATATTATATTGTTATATTACATATATTTATCGCTAAAAGGTACATTCGATAGAATTTTTGATTTATTAACCATTCGATATTATGAACATTCGAATTTTTATACATTTGATTTATAGTGGTTGTAATAAATATATTACAACCACTATATATACCAAATATACAAAGTATACCAAATCGAATGCCAAATAATCGAATACGATTATTTGGCATTCGATTTGGTATATTTCGTACATGGGTATTTTATATCACAGGAACACATACAGAGGACAAATATTTATGTCACACACATATAATCGTTCTCAAACTGGATGTGCGTTTTGTCAGTGCAAGTTTCCCGCGATGTATTCATTTTGTTTTCATTAAAATAAGTCATCACTCGACGGAAGCCAGATTTTTTTTTATATTAGTGTATCTAACTTAATTTAATTTTGTTCATTGTATATGAAACAAAAAGTCAGGACGCTTGCTCGTTCGATTGTAAATCGGAGGAGGCATTTCATCGAGAAGATTGCAAACTAAGGATCATTAAAACACATAGTACAGCCTATACACAAATAGTAGCACTTACAGCTATACATATAAGTGCGCCTAGTAGAGCCTATATAGCTCGATAAGTTCATAAGCCGGTGAACAGATGTGCACTGCACACAACAATGCACTGATGCGATTTGAGCTCTCACTTCGTTACCCAGCCAGTAAGCCCTTCGTATATTATGTAGCTATAATATTGCTATATGCTATATTATTTATAACTACGTATTAACGAAACTATGCTTTATTATTTATAACTATATTAGTATATTTTAACTTTCTGTGAACGTGTTATTATGCAGACTGTTTTTTTGGTGACCCTGACTCCTAAGCCAGCGGGCGTGGGTTCGATCCTTATCAAGGACAAATCTGTGTGTGTAATTATTAGTTGACTGGTTGCCATAGTACAAGATTTTCCTAGTTTAGGATCAGATGGAAATGTGGTCGTTGTCCCAACATATTTATATATATATATATTTAATTATATGTGTCTTCCGCGGTTTTACCTACGCGGAAGACACATAGAACCTAGGCGGTTTTACCGTTAAACCTTATAAACTATAGCTTATGTGTTATTCGGATATATAAGCTATATTAGTACAAATTTTCATTAAAATCCGTTCGGTAGTTTTGCCGTGAAAGAGTAACAAACATCCATACTCACAAACTTACGCATTCATATTATTAGTAGGATATATATAGTTGTTCTGAGTCTTAGTGTTGTGTCCGTAAATTTCATATTTGTAATGACCCCGCGATACAGTAGCGGGTTTATTTTCATAGTCCGGGCATTGTGTTTAGAATATAAGTTAGCTTTTTAGGTATATAAGTTAGTTGGCAGGTAACGGTTAGATACGGAACTGAAGTTATTTAGGATATTATAACGTTATTTAAGCGTGACAGTTACATAATAAATAGGGAATTAATCACCTAACAGCAATGAACATATTGTATTGAACGAATAGTCCCTCTCTCCCATTATCCAGGAGAAAAATCTATGGATTTATTGCCCATTGGATGGGCTGAATGAGTTTTCTTAGTAAAGACCGATTTGAATAAAATATATATTAATGAATAAAATTGGTTTTAATACCATAGATTTTTATAAAAGCGCCTGCAAATTACAAATATAACTATATGGGACCTATTTGCTAGTGTTCAATATCGAATTACAATATATCAAAATAAAGTGAAATAACAAAGGAGGAATCGCGTCACATACATACCAAAGATAAAGAAATTACAACCATTCTAGTTGATAAGTTTTTTATCAATTTGAAGGTTCATTTTTATATATTGTCGGTTATACCTAATTAATATTATTATTAAATATTATTAGGTATTACCGTTTTATAATTCTATTTTAATTTTCTCGTAATTCTATTTAAAATGACTTTATACAGACTAGAACTATCAAAATCAGTCCGCAGACAACGGAAATGTCGCATAATATGCTTACAAAAATAACATACATACATACTACACGTGTGGTTAAGTGAGTCGCCTCGCTACTTCGTGTCCTGATTTCGCATCCCGCACAGGACAACATTTGTGCGATCTATAAATAGTTGTTCTGAGTCTGGATGCACTTTGTGTCGTCGTTATATGTTTGTCAAGTACCCCGCGACACAGGGATTAATTTCATTAGTGTGGGCGTTGTCATAAAAAAAATACAATCGAATTGATAATCCTCCTTATTTTAAATCGGGTAAAAATTAAGACATTTGAAGAGGTAAATGAAATTCTATATCCAACTCTGAATAATCGAAGCAGAGCGATGTATTACATAACGAATTGTTTACAGTCTGCTGAAGATGGTAATTGGACTCAAGTATAGTACTCCCACCTGATACGTAACTTATGCTCATTTTAATATAAGAAATACTTAAGCTACTGCTAAATATTCTTACTATTCTCGAGCCAAGATACGTTAATATTTCATTTTAAACAAATCCTGATTTACAAAAATAAATAGGCGAATCAAAATTTATAAAGGAGAACAGGCAAATAGGCCTTTTTCAAATTTTAAGTTATTAGCAAATACTACTAGATTTATCTTGTTAAAATATATAAATACATCAAATTTTACTATATTTAAAAGAAATCAATTGATATCAATGCTATCCAATAATAATACTAATATCCTGGGACATTATTCACACACGGCCATCGGATCCTGAACTAAGCAGAGCTTGTAGTAGGAAACCAGATAGCTAATATACTATATTTCTTTTTTAAATGATAAATGCTTATATAGATAACTAGCGGTGCCCCGCGGTTTTACTCGCGTTAAACTTTATAAAATATGGCCTATGTGTTATCCTAACTATAAAAATTAGCCTATGTTCTTTTTCAGGGTCTAGACCATCTGTATACAAAATTCAAATCCGTTCAGTAGTTTTGGCGTGAAAGAGTAACAGACAAACAGATAGACAGAGTTACTTTCGCATTTATAATATTAGTTAGGATTAGGATTCACCCAGACTTAAGACAAACAGACATTTTCATACACACAAATATCTGTCCTGGGTGGGAGTCGAACACAATAACTATATTTTGTATTTGATGCCAGAGGTCGTTTTGAAATCATTGTGTGATGTGTACGATTATCTGTTCCTGTGTATGTGTGTAATTTAACTATAATACGTATGTATTTAGAAATAAATAAGTATGTTAATCAGTTGTTTGTTTGCCATAGTACAAGCTCTGTCTAGTTTAGGATCAGATGGCAGTGTGTTATTTGTCCCGACATATTTTGAGTAATCATAAAAATTGTTGGCCTATTTACTGATACAAATCACTACCAGACAGAATAACAATGTATGGGTCACATATACAACATGTAACATAATTAACGCTCATCCTGAAAATAGTTTGTTCAGAATCGTTTACTGAATCGATTTATATGATGACGGTCACCGTAGCCTAGTTGGTAGTGCTCCTGCCTACGAAGCTGGTGGTCCTGGGTTCGAATCCCGGTAAGTGCAAATATTTGTGTGATGAACACGAATATTTGTTTCTGAGTCATGGATGTTTTCTATGTATTTAAGTATTTATCTATCTATATAAGTATGTATATCGTCGCCTGGTACCCATAGTACAAGCTTTGCTTAGTTTGGGGCTAGGACGATCTGTGTGACATTGTCCCTAGATATTATTATTATTATTATATCATTTTTAATATAGGTTTTTTTTTCAAAATAATTAAATCTACGGAAATGATTGTCATATTAACCCTATACAGTCACAATAAATTGAAATGGACCGTAAGTCAAATTATAAATCTTTTAAAATTGCAGTTTTATTTGTATTCATACAAATTCCATAATTCAATACAAATTAAAGAAAAATAATCTTTATTCCAAGAAACTAATTAAGTAAATAACAATGCATATACATGTAAAATTAAAAATTCAGTGTATGTATTATGATTACAACATAATATTCTAATTGGGGTGTCTGAGGGTGTGCGTTAATTACGTTACATGTTGTATATGTTATATGTGACCATATAACTAAATAGTTTACATGTGTGGGCATCCCACCCGGTACACGAGTTCACCGAGCTCGTACCTATAAGTTAGTGTACCACTGTGCCACATGTCACCAACCAACAAAACAGGTAAAATATTTAATGTTATAACAAAGAGAAATAAATCTCTCAACAATTAATTAGTCATGAGTCAATTTAATCATGAGTTTGAGCTTTCCTAACACTATACCAAAGCGTAGTCTGAAAAGTCTAATTGGGCATCGAACACGGTCATTCGTAGTATACTTTTCCAAGAAAACCGTAAAAATACGTCGTATTTTCCTTCCCACAGGCATTCGCCATTACCCTAAAAACTGGCACGATTCAGATCCAAATCTGCACGCAAAACTTTCCGAAGCCATTCTTACAAAATAGCATCTGCATAGCAATCTTGGAAATGCATTTTCCAAGTAGGCGTGGTCTGAATCAGCCAATGTGCAGTCAGGCGATATCTAGTACACCCAAATACCAAGACCTGTTCCGTTCCCCGCAGCAATACAAAATACTCCACTAGGCCAAGCATCTCTACATAATAACAAAGGTCTAGAAAAACTGGTCGATGGGTTAGCTCCGCCCATCGGCGCGCTTCGCTGATTTTCGCTATATGTTAGAACAGTATAGATATATAAATTAGAATGAGATACCATTGACTTTTCTTAAAGATAGTTTCGATTATATAAGACGACAAAGTCAGTATATAGAGTCTGGTCTAACAATGTTCTTATGTAAATGCGACGGTTATTTATGATTGGATGTAGTCACAAATTGATGTCACTTTGTGAATATATGTGAAAAGTTAATAAAAACAGTTCTGTATTGGAAATAATTTGGGTTACGATCGCATAGATTCTACGAGCGTGAACCGTATTGATTTGAATATTGTTGCGATTTTCATTTTCGACGTCTCAATATTTACGCCTATATTCTCATTATAATGGTTGGGTTCGGCAGGTTTAATATCTAATAACCTACAGGCGACCTCTGGGTAGTAGTGAACGGTGGAAACCTTTCATGAAGGTAGAGCATACCTTTTTTTGAGCAGCATGTCTTGGAAGTTGATTCTTCCAAATCACTGAGTGTCACAACTGCTACGGTAGCCATTATTAATTATTTGAGCCGTTGCAGGTTAAGAATAGTACAAAAAATCGAGTTGTTATAAATCTTTGATAAGCAAATGAAAGTATAATGAAGTTGATCTTATATTTATCGTAAGGCTTCATGTTGAGTCAAGTGTTATGTTTAATAGCTATGGCAAGTATTACGACCCTATTTGTGTAATATCGTATAAATTTTTTAGATTAAGGTAAATATGTATTTTGAACATCCTCTTAAATTATTTTTATACGGAAAACATCCCTTTATGGGTATTTTACAAAAATATAATTGATGGATTCAAAGTACATCCAGACTCTGTACAATTTATTTATGGGTCACATAAAATGAACAGGGTCACATAAAAAGTTGAAGCCAGTTGTATAACTGGCTGCAACTTTTTTATCTAACAACCGACTTGAACAAAATGTATATGGGACTATTCTAAATACATTATTTTTCAATAAAAAAATATTATCGAGATTAATTCCAAAGTAATGGAAAATTGCTTATCATACGTATATAAAAAACATAAAATGGAATTGATTACGTCATCATCAGCCTCATATGGTCCACTGCTGGACATTGGCTCTACAACGTTACCAATTAGAGGGGTTTGCCGTATGCGAGTTGGTGACCACAGTTAAATGGTAGCTAGTACACAGGTGATGCTCAGGCAGCAGTGTCACCTGTGTACTAGCTACCTGCTGTATTCCTAAGTCGCCCTTTACGACACCCACGGGATGTAATAGTCTGTCCCTGTTATTATTTCTGGGCCGGGCCTTTATTTCTTTCAAGCTCTGACTAATTACAATAGCTTTTAAAGTCTATTCGAATAAAAACGGTTTTTATTTTATTTTAAAAGATGTACGGGTATTTTGTTCCTAATTGGCTGCACATAATTACGCTACAGGTTACAGCAGCACTGAATTTCAGCTGCAGCCATAGTGAACATCTTTTCTATCTACGGTCTAAAAGAGTTTCACCTAGAGTACGTCTATGGTTTCAAAATCTGTTATTTAAAAGTTTAGTGTATCAATACAATATTCTGTGGATTTTATTTCTTGCATGATGTTTCCTTACATACGACTTAAAAGTCTCCACAATATTGATCCATTCTAAAACCATAAAACAACCCATCCAACCCCTAGATTAAACCCCCACATAATATTTTAAACCGCGACGCATTTGGCATAAAAGGCCCATCATTCATGAACTCTCCTTGGACGGAATTCTTACATTCTTTATAACGACTGTAAAGGGGAGACGGGGCGATTTACATGTAGGTATCTATGTAGAGATCGGTAGATACATACCTACATGTGGAATATTTTAAGTTATCAATCTGTTAATATACTTACATAAATCAGTTAGCAAAATACAAATTCCACATATTGACTGCCTCATTGGTCTAGCGGTAGCGTGTTCAACCGTAGATAACGAGGTCCTGGTTTCAAATCCCGGGTTGGGCCAAAAAGAGATTTTGGGATTTTTCCGTTAAAAGATATTTCTCAGTGTCAGCCCGAATTCTAGAAGTTGGCGGTATTACACCCCTGTGCCCCTCGTAAAGCCGTCGATCTTGAACCTGACCTCTTTCCGGTCGTGTCTATAGTGGTCCCATCGGATCATGAGAGTGATGGAATAGAAAGTGTCCCTGTGTTTGTGCACACACTTGTGCACTATAATATGTCCTGCGCAATTGGCTAGTCTCCATTGAGACTGGCCGCCTTATTATTCCACATATTGATTAGTAACTAAACGGTGTCCTTGTGTGCAGGCGCTGTGCTCGCAGTCTTAAAACAAAGATTGGCTATTGCAGTCATATGAAAGCCCATGAAAGAGCTGAACACTACGCTCCTGATGTCATGTCAAAATAATTAAAATATACGCTGTGTATTTGCATTTCCATTGATTTTATTATCACCACAAAACCAATGTAGCTATTACAGAGAATTAAGTTACAATAATGCTTTAATATTTTGCGCAGTTATCCAACGATACTTTGGTCGAAATCTGCCAGGAAAGACATCATCATCATCAGTATCTAATAGTTCACAACATAAATATAAGTAACAATAAATAAATATCTTAGGACAATTGGCACACCGCCATCTGATCCCACACTAGGCTTAGCCTGTACTATGGTAACCAGACAACTGATAAACATACTTATATAATTCTAAATACATACCTATATATTATAGATAAATTACACAAGACACAGAACAAATTCTCGTGTTCATCATACAAAGATTTGTTGTCCCGGGTGGGAATCGATTCCACGACCTCTGGCTTAGCAGTCAGGGTCACGAACCACAAGACCAACAGATAAGTATGGCTTCAGTCATTCAAAGAAAAACATAACTAAAGTCTCATATTGGAGTACTAATTAAGTCACTTAGAACATATTTTTAACTAGCTGTGCCCGCGACTTCGTCCGCGTGTTAATTAGCTTATTAAGTTTTTTTATTGAATTTTCTAAAATAAAACAATTTTTCTTAAATAAACGTAGCCTAAGTTACTCCTTATTACATCAGCTACCTGCCAAAGAAGTCCCGTAATAATCGGTCTAGCCATTTCAGAGATTAGCCGGAACAAATAGACAGACAGACAGACAGACAAAAATTGTAAAATAAAATATTTTGGGGTATCTACCGTATATATATTCATATACATGTAGTAAAATCTGTTATTTCAATATTACAAACAGACACTTCAATTTTATTTATTTGTAAAGATTTCAGTCCGATTTAACGGAAATACGAATATTCTACATTCTACGACCATAAATGAACCCTAATCAACTTATACGTTTAACTAAGTACTCCAAAAAATATTCCGTATGTATAAATTGTTTTCATTTATCAGTTACTTATTAATAGTTTTCGAATGAATCCAAAAAGGCAGGTTTAAATTTACATAGGAAACACAAAATCTCTCTGAGCTCAATTTCAGTCCCAGAATCTTATTATAATACTTTTGCGGCAAAATGTTTCTTAGTTTTTATGACAGAAGTGAAATACTGTTATGGCGCGACTTACCCAACTCTCCCCCTGAGGGTTCAACCCGTATGGAGATTCGAACCCTCTTTAAATCCTATTGTTTTCCTGGAATACTGAGCCGAAAGTATTTGGTATAAGTTTTTAAGTAGATTAACATAAACCTATGTAAGAGTATTGGATATTGTAATTGAATTCATAACCGACTTAAAAAAGAAGGAATTTGACTCATACTTTTCTATATATTATATGTTATGTATATTTATGTATTTTTCACATATGAAACAATTCTTGATTTCAATATGGTCCTATATAATTTTTTTAGACCGTTTATATAATAAAAATAGGATAAATAAGGTTTTGTGTTTTTTGAAACTGATATGAATGATAAGTAAAGTAACTAGTAGTTGACTATATTGAAACTTAAGATTAAAGTACTGATGCTAATTACAGTAAATACTACGTCGGAGCACTTGCTTCGCAGCGGTCAAGACCGTCGCCTCGCCACTTCATGTCCCGGATTCCATTCCCGCGCAGGAAAACTATTTGTGTGAGCCCCAAATAGTTGTTCTGGCTCTGCATGTACTATGTGTCCGTCAATTATATGTTTGTAAAGTACCCCGCGGCACAGGGAGTAATTTCCGTATTGCGGGCGTTGTCTTTAAAAAAATTTATAGCGTCCTTATTATTTAAGAAATAAAGGATTCGTGGATGTAAGAGTATCCACTGACATGTGCATTTTTGCTTTGTTTCAAGATATTACCGGCTCTAGGGATATATATACATATATGTCAGGTAACTTTAACTTTAACAACAGGTTAGCCAAATAACGTCCACAGCTGGACAACAGCCTTCTCCAACAATGGGAAAATATGCTAAAATTGCCACTCAGACGGTTGATGAGATGCTGCTGCTCTTCCTCTGGTATGTATCCCCTCGGGTTGTCTTCGACGCCCCCCCATAAGATCAGTTGCTACACAACAGCTTTTACAACTGAAGGCAAAATGTAAAGGTAAATATGTATTTCATTGGTAAATATTTATAAAAATAATATACTGGGACATTATTCACGGTAGGCAGCGGTTTGCTGTGCCCCCTGGCACTGCGAATGTCCATGAGCAGCGGTTACCACTTACCAGATGGGCCCCTAGCTCGTCTGCTATCAAAAGCAACAAAAAAAAAGATAACTTATTTTTCGATTACAAATAAAAAGATAACTTATATACTACTTTTCTTTTGTAAATACATACTTATATAGATAACTAGCTGTGCCCTGCGGTTTTAACCGCGTTAAATTTCATAAATTATCACAGCTCCGTCCCCGTAGGTGATAGCGTGATAATATGTAGCCTATATGTTGACCCGACCTCTTAGTGATATTCACGCAAAATTTGAAGTAAATCCATGCTATACTTTTTGAGTTTAGCCCGGACATACATACAGACAAACAGACACACAGACTAAAATTCTAAAAACTATATTTTTGGCTTCGATATCGATTATAGATCACGCCTCAAGTATCCTTTTTAAAAAAATATTCTATGTACAGTTTTGACTTTCCTATGATTTTATTATATGTATAGATTAAAGCCAGTCTCGGCTCCGGCAGCCACTATCGGTTCAATAGATCCAGAGATTACCCCTTACAACGTCACAAACTCGCAACCTCACAAACTCAAAAACGATATCTCTTTATAATATTAGTATAGATTTATAAATACGTCCGAAACCATATTGATGTTTCCATCCATAAATGTAATATACATAGCATTCGAATTAATCTTGAAATGGAACATTCCATCACAACAATAAATCTCCACCAAGTATGTAAACCATTTCAGTACAACCTGTGTACAGGCTGGTACACAAAATCAATTACAGTAATTGTCCGCAAGCTATCAGAGCATTGTACCACGTTCAATACGAACTCATTATGGGTAATGGCGCTCGGTACAATTTTATGTATACATGTTCGTTTGTATGTATGTTAGGAGTAAATAGCTGCAATATATTTCATTGATGAATGGGGACTAAGGCTGACATCTATAGAGCGTACTTAGACTTTGCTCAAACTTTACTTACGTAAAACTTTGCCAAGTGTATGCTAAGCTTATACTTTGATTTGGTATGTATAGACTTTTTGAAGTTAAGATTATGCTTAGCATAAGCTAAGACAGACAAAGTCAAAACACCAATTGTAATTTCGTTACATGCATTAACTTCTGTCTAAGTAAAGTCTGAGCAAAGTCTAAGTACACTCTATAGATCTCAGCCTTAGACTTCTACAAAATATTTTTTAGAAATTAATCAAATAAAGATTGATATATAAATAAAAGTCTATATAAACTAAGGTTGAGTCCATGGGACATTTTGGCATTTCATGTCTCAGAGAAAGTGGTCTGTTCATATTTCTGACTTTTCTCTATTGGACTATATTTAGGTTTTTCATCATCATCATGTCAGCCAAAGTACTTCCACTGCTGGACAAAAGCCTCTCCAAAGAACTGGGGAATATGCCGTAATCGCCGCGCTTGGCAGACGGGTTGGCGATCGCAGTTTGATGGTCATAGTTCACAGAAAAACGCTTCTGCCCGTACTCTGGTAGGTATTCCCTCAGACGATTTTTACGCCCCCCACAGGATGAGATGGGGTGCAGATATTCTATGCCTTCACCACACAGCAATAACATTGTAGTAATATAATAAGTATACATATTTATTTCTAGGTAAATATGTACAGACATTTAGGTAAACGGATTGTATAAAATTTATTTTGTAATAGTTGTGATTGAGGCCCGTCATAGTCACTATTAAAATTGTTCTTTTTATAGATATCTTGGACTTCCTTAAGACTTTTGGCAGATCAAGTTTTCAATTCTTATCAACTTTATTAGGGGGAAGTCTGATAAATACTACACTTTCTTTGTCAATACCTTTCCATACACGTACGACTGGGCAATAAGGTTCATTAAGTTATTTAGGTTACCTTTATTTTAAACCTTGGTACGTAACGAGTACATGAGTATATTTTCTACTTTATATGTATTCTTCAACGAATTATAAATAATATTTGTATAAATAATTAATATTTGTTTATATTTGCATTTCTATTCCCTTTATTATCATAACAAAATTAAAGGAGCAATTTTTTTTACTTTTCAATTTTTTAATACTTTAATATTTACGCAAATATGTGTCCAAAATCTTCCCAAAATAAATAGTTACCCGTTGATATCTGGTGAATTTTCAACAGCTAACATGGGTAAAATGGCTTTCTTTTATTATCATCACAAAGCTAAAGGAGTAATTGCAGTGAATTAAGTTTCAATAATACTTTAATGTTTTCTGCTAAAATCCAGAAATATTAGCAATAACACTTTAATATAATATTTACGCAAATATGTGTCCAAAATCTTGACAAAATAAATAGTTACCGGTTGATATCTGGCGAATATTCAAAAGCTAATATGAGTAACATGGCTTTTATTTCTATACTATTTATTATCATCACAAAACCAAAGGAGCAATTGCATTTAATTAATTTCCAATAATAATAATACTTAAATATGTGACGCCAATATCCGGCATTATTATCAACAAAACTTTAATATAATATTAATTCAAATATCTGGCTAAAATCTTGATAAATCATAACAAATTAAATAGTTACCCGTTGATATTTGGTGAATTTTCGACAGCTAACATAAGTAACGTGGCTTTCATTTCTATTCCATTTATTATCATCACAAAACCAAAGCAGCAATTACATTGAATTAGGTTCCTTTATACTTTATATTTTGCACAAATGTCTATGCAAATATGTGTCCAAAATCTTGTCAAAACATCACAAATTAAATAGTTACCCGTTGATATCTGGGGAATATTCAACAGCTGATATGAGTAACATGGCTTTCATTTATTATCATCACAAAATTTAAGGAGCAATTGTATTTACTCCGCAATTATGTAATACTTAAATATTTAGGGCAAACATCCAGCAATATTATCAACAATACTTTCATATGATATTTACGCAAATATGTGTCCAAAATCTTGACAAAATAAATAGTTACCGGTTGATGTCTGGTGAATATTCAACAGCTAACATGAGTAACATGGGTTCCATTTATTATCATTACAAAACCAAAGGAGAGGAATTGTATTGAATTAAGTTCCAACAATACTTCAATTGCTGTGTAGTGACGGCATAGAATATCATTACCCCATATCATCCCTTGGGGGTGTAGAAATCGACCGAAGGAATACTTACCATGGAACGGGCAGCAGCGTTTTTCTGTATACTATAACCATCAAACTGCGATTGTCAACCCGTCTGCAAAGCGTGGTGATTATGGCATATCCCCCCATTCTTCGGGGAGGCTTTTATCCAGCAGGGAAGTAGTTTGGTTGACATGATGAATACTTCAATATTTGTGGAACAATCCAGAAATATTATCAATAACACTTTAATATGATATTTACGCAAATATGTGTCCAAAATCTTGACAAAATAAATAGTCACCGGTTGATATCTGGTAAATATTCAACAGATAGCATGGGTAACATGGCTTTCTATACCATTTATTATCATCACAAAACTAAAGGAGCAATTGCATTGAATTAAGTTCCAATAATACTTCAATATTTTGTGCAAATATCCAGCAATATTATATAATATTTATATAATAATTATATAATATAATACTTTCATATGATATTTACATAAATATGTGTCCAAAATCTTGACAAAATAAATAGTTACCGGTTGATATCTGGTGAATATTCAACAGCTAACATGAGTATCATGTCGGCCGGCAGCCCGTCAGCGCGCATACGTAAATCCAATCAGCGCCGAAGAGACCGGCGGCGATGTTTATGCCGTGTGTTTGTGAGCGTATGCTGAGTGCATTGCAGCGCGCCACTATAGGGCTGCTACCAGGTAAACTACAATATTTAATAATAATAATAACTGAATGGTAGATTCCAATAGACCCGATATTGTCGTCATTGACAAACAAAAGAAAAAGAAATCCTTTGTGGATATAACAATACCGTATGACGAAATCATCTCTCACGAAATGAAAGAAAAAAATCAAAATATCTTGATCTAAGATTTGAATATAATAATATGCAAATAATAATAATAATAAAAATGTCCTCCTAGCCGAATTTCGGCCACGGCGGCCAGTCTCAATAGAGATTAACCATCTGCGCGGGACATATTATAGTGTTCAAGTGTGTGCGCAAACACAGGAGCACTTTCTATTCCATCACTCTCATGATCCGATGGGACGCGATCCGATGACACGACCGGAAAGAGGTCAGGTACAGGACCGACGGCTTTACGTGCTCTCCGCATATGCAAATATGGAGAATCGAAAGGCCAGTGATCATACCTATTGTTATGTCCACAAATTGAGTTATTTCTAGATCCCTGAAGATCAACCTCACAAGTTCAGGAATTCTACCCAGACTCAGGACAAACAGACATGTTCATGCACACAAATATATGTCCTGGGTGGGAATCGAACCTACGACCTGCGGCGTTAAAGGAAATTAACCAACCACGCCAACCTCATTCTGAACGGAAAAGAAAAGTTCTTTTGTTATTAATTTGTCTGTATCTTCATTTTGTTCTTAAAACTGCTCGACTCTGCACCCACTAAGCACAATTTAGACCCGAGCGTTATTTCAGGGTTCTGTTCTTAAAATAAATGGTGAAAATGAATGTTTACGGCCGTGACCCAATGCGGCCGGCCGTCCGTGTTGGAAGAGGCTTTTGTCCAGCAGTAGATGACATTCTGTTTATATGATAACTAGCAGTGCCCCGCGGTTTTACCCGCGTTAAATCTTATTAATTATCACTGCTCCTCCCCCGTAGGTGATAGCGTGATAATATGTGGCCTATATATTGACCCGAACTCTTAGTAATATTCATGCAAAATTTGAAGTGAATCCATGCAGTACTTTTTGAGTTTAGCCCGGACATACATACAGACAAACAGACACACAAACAAAAATTCTAAAAACTATATACCTATTTGGCTTTGATGTCGATAATAGACACTTGGAACATTTGGAATGTCTAATCCACAGCAAGTAGCAGATGCATTCGCATCGTTCTTTAAAAGTGTTTATTTATCGAATGCGCCGACATTAGATCCGCTCGCAGCGCTGGCCGCCGCCTCAATGTCGCCCCCACCCAGCCTCGCACCGGACATTCACGTTATTGTGGACAGTGTGCAAAAGAACGATATACGCATCGCCCTAAAAAAACTTAAAGCAAAATTCACTCAAGGGCCTGACGGTGTACCACAAATAATTGTCCGAGACTGTTATGAAATCTTTGTTGAGCCTCTATGGCACATATTTAAATTATCTCTCCAACAACAAATTTATCCGCTCGTATGGAAAACTACCAAAGTTATACCCATACACAAGGCAGGATCTAAGTCTGAAATTCAAAATTACAGGGCCGTGGCAGTTCTGTCAGTATTTGGTAAGGTTATGGAGTCCACTTTATATACACTAATATATAAACAATTAAATGGTTGGTTTTGTGATGAACAACATGGGTTTTTACCTGGGCGTTCCACAACTAGCAATCTTATTAATATTTCAACGCTCATTTCGAACGGAATTGATGCTAAAAGGCAGGTCGACGTGGCTTATTTTGATTTCCAAAAGGCGTTTGATCAGATCCAAAATGATGTCCTACTTTACAAACTAGCAAATATAGGCTTTTCAAAAAATCTTGTTCACTTTCTTTCAAATTACCTAAGAAATCGTAAACAGTATGTTCTATACCAAAACTGCAAATCTGAAGAATATACTGTTAATTCAGGTATTGGGCAAGGTAGTTGTCTGGGCCCATTACTTTTCTTAATATTAATAAACGACTTACCATCTAATATAAAATATAGCACATGTCTAATGTTTGCAGATGATGTCAAATTGGCACTGCCAATTGATACACCATCCGATTGCGACCTATTACAAAGTGACATCGACAGTGTAATTGAGTGGAGCTATCAGAATAGTTTATGTCTCAATTCAAACAAATGTGTGATTGTGTCTTATAGTCGCGCACGTTCCCCAATACACAAAAACTATACACTACACAATACGATTGTGAAAAGAGCGGACACCGTAAAAGATTTGGGCACATGGTTTGATAGCCAATTAACTTACCATGATAATATTTGCAAACTCTGTGATAAATCGCGGAAAAGCCTAGGATTTGTTCTGAGACAGTCTAGAAGCTTTTGTAATCGTAAAACTTTGTGTACCTTATATAACGCGTACGTTCGTACCACACTCGAGACTAATTCAGTGATATGGAATCCCCATCAAGTTCAGTACATACAAAAAGTCGAAAAAATACAGAAATCATTTGTACGCTATTTGTTCAAAAGATTATATTATTATTATCCGTATTTATATCCAACACTTTATATCGTGGGTATGGTGGACTATCGTATGTTAGCAGTACGACGTAACATTGCATTAGTCACGTATTTCTTCAGGTTAATGCGTGGTTACACATATAACTCTTTACTATTGGCACTATTACAGTTCCGTGTGCCGCGACACAGGACATACTTTGTCCAGGCGCGACGTCAACATAACCTATTGGCGGTGCCGGCCGCTCGAACAAATCTAGCCCGAAATGCACCTCTGTCCCGCGCAGTTCGCTATATCAATGATATCGAGAATGACTCAATAATAGATATATTCTCATGCACGGAAAATGCATTCCTAACCGTTGCAGGACGTCACATTGAGGCATTGACTATTGAGAGCAGTATACAGTAACTTCTTATTACAATTTTATCTTTTTCTAATATTATGCAGTAGATACATAATATTAGAAAACTTTTCACTTAATTTTTTTTTTAACATGGTTAATTAATTAGCTTATTATAGTATAGTATAGTACCTATAGATTATGTATATAAATTATTATGATTGTATCACTTATTGTGCTTGGAATTATCTGTTAGCAATAAGATATCTGTAATAAATAAATAAATAAATAAATAAATAAATAAATAGATCACGCCCCAAGTATACTTTAAAAAAATATTTAATGTACAGTTTCGATTTTCCTAAGATTTTATTATATATATATAGATGATGATGATTCAAGTTCAAAATAAAGATTACGAAGATCCTTTTTTTGACGGATGGAATAGGCTATCAGTTAAAATCTATTTTCTTACATTGAAAGCTTAATACAACACATCACTGCTTAAAAGTGACGAAGATTACCTATTATAATAATATAAGTGAGTGCGTGAGTCCGTGCGCGCGCGCTCTGAGTACGGTCGTGTTTGCTTAAAGCGTGTAAACATTATCCTTACTTACGTAATCGTTTCTAACGTACAATTAAAAATGGTTCAGTGCAATAAGTGCAAACTTTTTCTGTCTATGACTAAGGACGATGTAGTGAAGTGTAAAGGAGTTGGATGTTTGGTGGTTTTTCACAAGAAGTGTGTGCAAAATAATAAATTATCGTTGCATACAATAATGTGCGATGACTGCCAGAAAACCAAAAGCAGCCCTGTACAACCAGCACAAGACTGCGAGTTAACTACAAATCCTAATGAATCAGGCGAGAAAATATTAGCCGAAATAAACAAAAAGTTGGAGGTACTTTACAATGTCGAGAAAAAAATAGAAGAACTTACCACCAATGTCGAATATTATTCTGAAATGTACCAAACATTGATAACATATAAAGAAGAATCTCAGAAAAAGATTAAGTCACTGGAGCAAAAAAACGTGTACTTGGAGAAATGCAATAAAGCTCTGGAAGAGAGGGTACAGGAGCTGGAGATAAGTGAAAAAGAAAAAAACATTGAAATTCACGGACTTGAGATGCATAATAACGAAAATACAAAGTTGGTGGTACAAACTCTAGCTGAAAAGCTCAACTTGAACCCGAATGATATTGAGGACGCTCAGAGGGTAGGGCAAGAAAAACCAGAAGATACGAGGCCCAAAATTGTATTGGTCACACTTCGGTCCAAAATTGCTCGTAATAACTGGATGACAGCAAAAAGGGAGACTAAGATTACCAACAATAAAATATATGAAAATGGCAGTGACAAACGAATATTCATTAACGAGGATTTGCCGAAGTACAAACGCCAACTTCTGTGGTTCGTGAGAAATAAGTTAAAACCCAAAGGTTTTCAGTATATCTGGGTTCAAAATAGCAGTATTTTGGTTAAAAAAAATAGCGAAGAAAAAAAGATATACAATATAAGATCGGAAGAAGATTTAAAAAAGTTCGAGGATTCTAAATAAATAAGTGCACTTTGCGCAGTGTATACACACTACGTTACTTTTTATATCAACATTCAATCGAACAGATGATTTATCTACTGATGTTATATATAGAAGATACTACGACATATCAATATTAAGTAATGATTTAGCTCAAAATAAAAAGTGCACACATATTTTTCATTTGAATATTAGATCACTCCGGAAACACTTTAATGAGTTACTTATTTTACTGGAAAAAAATAAATATAAAGTCGATATAATAATATTAAGTGAAATAAATATCAAGAAGGAAGAACTAACTTTTTATAAAATATCGGGATATAATACATATATACGGACAAGAGAAATTACCAGAGGGGGAGGAATATTAATATATGTTAAAGAGGGACTTAATTTTGATGCTCAAAAATTTAACTCTGAAGCCTCAGAAATACTTCATGGAAAGATTACGACGGCTAAAAATATAACGCACATCATTGCCATATACAGGCCACCTAAGTATAATAAATTACTATTCGTTAACGAACTAGAGACTATCTTAAGAGATATCCCAGCAACCAACAACGTTATTGTGATCGGCGACTCAAATATAGACATTTTGAATGATATTGTAAATCCATTTACGACAAACTACAAAAACACCCTGTGTGCATACGGCCTACAGTGTGCAATACCGAACGCAGAGATAACGCGCGAGGCGATCGTGGACGGTCGGCTTGAAACGGCATGTTTGGACCACGCGTGGGTGCGAGCAGGACGCAGCGAGTGCGGCGCTTTGTCATACGTACTCGAGTCACACATCTCCGATCATCACGCGGTCGGACTGGCGCTGGACTTGTGCGTCAGCGACAACAACAACACAAGTCTACAAACGAGTAGTGATAACAACATGCGAGAGGTAATTAGCGGCAAACTTGTTAGAAAGAAGCTCGATGCATATGATTGGGGGAAATTACTTATAATAACATGCCCGCTGACATTGTATCAGACATTGTGTACAATATTTGACCGGATATATAAGGAAAGTATAGTCACTGTCCCAATTCATAATAAAAGAATATTACAGCCATGGGTAGACAAACAATTGTACACAATGTTAATGCGTAGGGATTATTTATTTAGAGTATGGAAAGTAGAACCAAAAAATATGAATAAGCGATTAGTATATACAAAATTTAGAAATAAGGTAAATAAGTTAGTAAATGAAGCAAAAAATATATACAGGCAGTCAGAAATAAAAAAATGTAATGGAGACTTTAGAAAAATATGGTCTAACATTAATCTATGGCTGGGTCGAAATAAAATTGGTCTCGATGATGTCATACTGAGACATTTAGGTAAAACACAAAGTATCAGTCGAATTTGTACAAATTTTACGAAAACATTCACGGAAGAAATACATAGTATTAAGCACACGTGTAAAAGTAATTTTTTTGATAGAACACAATATGTAACACCAAGCGACGTGAGCTTTAGATATATTAAAGTAAATTCGTCAGATGTAGAAAAAGTTATAAATGGGTTGAGTTGTGAAAAAGCGCCTGGTTTAGATGGAATAAGAATGAAAGATATTAAATATATACGGAAACAAATAAGTCCTATTTTAGCTAGATTTGCGAATATGTGTTTGACTGAGAGTATATATCCTGATCAGTTAAAATACTCTATTATACGCCCTATTTTTAAATCAGGATGCCATTTAGAATATGTTAATTATAGGCCTATAGCCATACTCTCTGCCATAGACAAAATTACTGAAAAGATCATTGTAGGTCAAATTAGTAAGTTCTTAGAATATCACAATGTACTCTCAGAGACACAACACGGGTTCCGGAAGGGCCGGAGCACTGTTACGGCCCTAACGGCGTTTGCAGACTACATAAATGAAAGTTTGGACTGTGGTAAACAGCTGATAGCAATTTTTATTGATTATAAAAAGGCTTTTGATACGTTAGATCACAATATCCTATTACAGGCGATGGATGAATGTGGTATACGAGGTCCAACAAATAAGTGGTTTCAAAACTATTTGTCTAATAGGAGAATGCGCACATCTATCGCTGGGATGACCGGGGAGGATGCAGCTGTAGATCTCGGGGTGCCGACCGGTTCAGTCTATGGTCCAGTAGGATACGTGATGCATGTCAACAGCGTGACAAATGTAGTTAAAAGGTGTCGAGTGTACATGTATGCAGACGACATGTGCCTGATTTATGCTTCAAAGGAGATAACGGAGATCCAAACATATTTACAAGAAGACTTCGAAAGTATTACCAAATGGGCACATGATAATGGGATAATATTAAACTTATTAAAAACCAAATGCATGCATATACACTCGCCATACAACCGACGTGCTAAAAGCATTAATAAGGAGAGTATGGCTATTATAGGGCATACATACGAATGTTTACATAGTAATAAAATGAACTGCCGATGTGATAAACTAAAATATGTAGACACATTTAAATATTTAGGCTTAATTATAGATAAAAATTTTAATTGGAAGCCGCACGTTACTGACATTTGTAATAGGTTAAGATCTGTATTAGGGAAGTTCTATCAACTAAATAGGGTATTAAATAAACGCACGTTATTGGTAATATATTACGCACTTGCCGACTCACTGCTTAGTTATGGGCTCATTGTATATGGTCGAACATTTATAACATATTTAAAAGATATTAAGAATTTACAAATAAGACTGCTAAAGTACCTGGTTAGTAAAAAAGTTAAATTAAAATGTAACAAAGATTATAATAAATTATTTCCAATATGTAAAATTTTACCTGTAAACAAAAAAGTAGAATATTTAATAGGTCTGGAACACTACTACAGTGAAAAGTATAAATTTAACGTAAAAAATAAATATAATACAAAAAGTGTTAGAGAGAAAAAGCTAGTTCAACCGCGAGTGACAAACTATTACGGAGAAAGAATGTCAAAATTTCTAGTGCCTAAAATATTTAATAAATTCGATGTATTAAAACAAGAACCTAAAATAAGTAAAACAATGCTAAAATCTAAGCTGAAGAACTTGTTGCTCGATGATGATTAGACTGTATTCAAAATTCTAAAAACAATACCAAAAATACCAAAAATAATATATATATATAATAAAGAAAAAAAAAAGATAAAAATAAAAATAATCAGTATCTGATATCATCGAGAAACAAATCTACAGTGTGTGTCAAAAAATTATTGAAATGTTTTATGACCAATTAAGGTTATTTTTAAATTTAATTATGAAATTATGATTAGTATTAGTATAGATAAGTAAGGTTAATAAAGTGTAAAACGAGCGCGTCTCGCCATTAAACGTAAAAGTTTGGCGAGTATATAATGTTAATTGTAAAATTGTTATGTCTGTGTTTATATAAATAAATAAAAAAAAAAAAAAAAAAAAAAAAAAAAATAATGTCCTCCAGACCGAAGTTTGGCCACCAGTCGACCAGTCTCAATGAAGACTAGCTAACTGCACAGGACAAATTATAGTGCACAAGTGTGTGCGTAAACATAGGAGCACTTTCTATTCCGTCGCTCTCATGATCCGATGGGACTACTAGCGCCACGACCGGAAAGAGGTCTGATACACATCTTTAAGATCGACAGCTTTAAGTGCTCTCCGAGGTACGGGGGTATATTACCGTCAACTCCCACAGTTCATGCTGATATTGAGAGAGTTTTCTATACGGAAAATTCCCCATATCCCTTTTTGGCCCGACCCATGACCTCATTGTTTGCGGTTGAACACGCTAGCGCTAGACCAACGAGTAAGGCAAGAATACTTCTAATAATAATAATAATATCTTGGACAACGTCACACAGATCATCCTAGCCCCAAACTAAGCAAAGCTTGTACTATGGGAACCAGGCGACGATATACATACTTATATAGATAGATAGATAAATACTTATAAACATAGAAAACATCCATGACTCAGAAACAAATATTCGTGCTCATCACACAAATATTTGTACTTACCGGGAGTCGATCCCAGGACCACCAGCTAAGCTTAGGTAACCGTTATTACCTAAGAGTTGCATATAATGCATCTCACAATAACTTGATAGTTCTGGATAATGATGGTAAAATTTTACCCAGAGGCAGCCCTGAAGCTAGGCAGGCGAAGTCATTAGCAGTAATGGGTGATCCACTCGGCGCAGGTTGCGGTTATCGCATGTACCGTATAGGCACGAGGCTTTACATATCTCGTGTTACATAGTGCATTGTTGTAGCTGGAGGCCTAATTCCATATCTACATAATCGTACCCATAGTACAGTGTAAGAGTTTGGGTTTCACTCACCTAAGTTAATACATATTAACTCTTTATATTTACCTACTAATACCTACCTACTTATTTTTTTTTTCATGATAAGGCAGGGGGAATTCCTTCGCATGACACCCGCAAAAAGTGTCTACGGGTGTGTTTTTCAGACTCACACTAACTAGACCTACCTGCCGTGGACTTTTCTTGGCACCTGATGGGGGGAGCCCCGAGAATGCGGGTAAGCTGCCCCGGTCGGGACACGTACACTCGGAGGGCTCTGGATTGTATTCCCTATTTGCCGACTCCTGCTGGTCCGGCAAAGTGACTGCGCCACAAAGAGATCGCTGTTTTTTCGGAGCTGCTAGCAATTGACGGCAGTAGAGGACACTTCTCTGACTGTCGCCACAGCCCCAAGGGGGAGTTGGGCTACCGGCTGTCACCGCCACTCCGACACCTCCTCCGTCTGCAAGCAGGATCAGTTCACTCCCACTCCCGCTCCGCGGCCTCTTTTTGGAGCATGACTGCCTCACAAAAGGAGACTACGGCGTGCCTACCTTAATTAATTTAGTACCTTAAGGAGAGTGCCCTGCTTCCCAAGATACAAGTTTACTTAGAATCAGGCACTGAAACTTTTAATAGAATTTGTATTGTTTTATTTATTTATAACTTTTTGCACAAGATTGTACTCAGGCGGACTTGTACAGTCGACTTTTGGGTGATTCAGAAATAATATGGTAGGTGCAGTAGAATTGGAGAATATTGTATAAATAATATAACATAAAACAATTTTTATTTTTTTACAGCTGAGATGGTTTGGGCATTTAGAAAGGTTGAATTAAAGAAGATTGACAAAAGAATTATACCTTGCCTGTGTGAATGGGCCAACCAGAAGGAGAAGACCTCGCAGAACATTATCTGGCCAAATCGGAGACGTTCTCAAGAAACGCCAGATCAGAAGTATCCTAAACCGGCGAGCATGTATGAAGAATATAATGACAGTAAACGAGACAAAAGAGGTGTGCAAAGATCGTGACAAATGGAAAGCCATTGTCTCTGCCTACTCCTCTGGGAAACAGGCTATGTATGTATTTTTTTACATTTGACATACTTTTTTTCGGCGCATTGTTATCGAAAGTAATTTATCGGATTCTAGCAATTAACGAGCCACTTTGGCACTAATAACTATATTCACAGATTTGGCCTGTCGAACCACTCGATCTGCAGGATCTGTGAGGAGGAAAATGAGGTTATGCTGCATATGCTCTTAAATATTAGACGGATTACTTGGGTTTAGCATACGCAGAACCCGGAGACTATAAAACATACCCTGGAAGTGATCACCGTCAATTGCATTAAAACAGGTTAATTCTTTTTTGTTTAAAATAAAATAAATAAAAAATAAAAAAGGTTTTTATTCTCGTAATCTTTAAAAAAGCGCTTGTAAATAGTCAGAACATGTTTGTACAGTTATTTATACAGTTATTATTTCTAGTTACATATTACAGATATTTAGGTACACGGACTGTTAAAATATTCATACAATTTATTTTATAATGGTTGTTATTAGTTGTAATTAGTAACCATTGTTTTGTTTTACTTATTGTTGCAATAAAGTGTAACATTTCTTCCCTATAGGAAGACGTGCAAATGTTTCCAAGACTCAGTTGAAGGGTGGAATACATAGGAGGTAGCACAAAAGATCATCAAGTGCTGTACAAAAATATACTCGAAGAAGAAAAGGAATGGACGGTCACCATAGCCTAGTTGGTAGTGCTCCTGCCTACAAAGCTGGTGGTCCTGGGTTCGAATCCCGGTAAGTGCAAATATTTGTGTGATGAGCACGAATATTTGTTTCTGAGTCATGGATGTTTTCTATGTATATAAGTATTTATCAATCTATATAAGTATGTATATCGTCGCCTGGTACCCATAGTACAAGCTTTGCTTAGTTTGGGGCTAGGATGATCTGTGTGACATTGTCCCGACATATTATTATATTATATTAATGTTTCCTCACGACCCGCGAGAAACTAAAGAAAAAAACTTTGCGTGTTCTCCATGGCATGGGTTGCGTACTTAACTATAACTTACGGAGCTGATTCTGAGTGATTTGCTTGCCCAAAAACCACAATAACACTTTTCAGCCCGACCCGGGATTTGAACCTAGAGTAACTAGATGCTATACAATAGTAGCTAGACGATATTAGTGAACAGTTTTATACAATGTCAGATTGTATTTAAGTCGTAAAATGTTGCCTTTTTTACCCACTTACGCTGGAATGCCGCAAATTATCTATTTTTAAACGTTTTAGAATATTCTAAAAAAAACATAGATGTCAACGGCCGCACAAAGGTGTGGAGATAGGCCTAATAGGCGTAAAATGAAACATTGTCAGCTCAATGACCACGCGCCAGTGCAGAGACCGTGTAATACGCAGCTTGTGGGACAACAAGTACTGGGAGGCTGAGATTTTAATTGCTCTCATCGGTCCGTAAGTGATCGGGAAGTTGTACACCTAGGCACGCGGTCAACCTATAGGCACTATAAGTCTCCGCGAAATAGTTTAATTACTGTATGACATTTAAGTCATGTAATAACATTTAATTCGTACCTTAATATAGACAGAACCATTCGACAATATGTAGTAAAAATATAGCTAAAATTTAAAATTTTGATAACTAAACCTACACATGATCCTTGACAATAACTTAATTTAAGTTAGTTAAATATCGTTACTGTTATAAAATAAATCTTATTGTAAATTATTTCCTACAATCCGTGTACCTAAATATCTATATGTACCTAGAAATAATTATAAATTAATTATATATTACTACGAATATGTTCTGACTATTTACAAGCGCTTGTTTAAAGTCTACGTGAATAAAAACCTTTTTTATTTATTTACTGTGCTTCAGAAGGCACGTTGGGCTGTAATTTCTGGTTATATTTTATAAACTGAAAAAAGCATTAAATGAAAAGGCTTCTTTTTTTATGACATTGTGCGACAATCGAGCAAGCGGGTCACCTGATGGTAAGTGATCGCCGCCGCCGATGTACACTTCCAACACCAGTGGAGTCGCGGGTGGGTTCCTGGCCTTTAAAAGAGTCAGCAAACAAGTGTTGCTGACCCTTCTCACCACCCTGATCAGCCCTGGCGACCTTACTCACACGCAAAAACACAACATTAAGTTATTATTAAGGAATGTCTTCTGTAAGGTGGAGGTACTTCCCCAGTCGGGGTGCTCTTTGAGCGAATGAACGCTGGGCACAGCGTTCATTCGCTCAAATAATAACATTAATAATTTACGTTGTGTTTCCAAGTGTTAGTAAGGTCGCCAGAGCTCATTAGGGTGGGGGGAAGAGTCAGCAACACTTATTTGCTGACTCTTAAAGGCTGGCAATGCACCCGCGACTCCTCTGGTGTTGGGAGTGTCCATGGGCGGCGGTGATCACTTATCATCAGGTGACCCACTTGCTCGTTTGTCTCCATCTGATAAAAAAAAAAAACTAAGCAACTAACATGCACATGTAATAGTTAGTGTCTTAGTCTCTATATATATATAGATATATTTAAGACATTCATTTATTCATAAAAACACATAATTAATAACAATTTCAGAACGACAGGTTACATATTTACAAATTAAATGAGGTGAACAAATTGTGGTATACGCTCATTAGTTTCGTAATTAATGTATTTGCTGTGATAATTAATTACGATATATTTGTTTTAAATGCGAGTGAAAAATTACGGAAATTAACCTCAGCCTGAAGTGTGAAAAGTTTGTCAGGCAAATTGTGTTCAAATAGCCATGTATTTTTTTCTCGTATAATATATTCAAGTTCATATTGTATAAGACTTATTTTGTTAAGGCCGGAGGAATGCCTGCGCATGCCACCCGCAAAAAGTGTCTGTGGGTGGGTATGTCGGACTTCTTCTGGCGCCTGATATGGGGAACCCTGGGAACGCCGTATGCTGCAACATAACCTGTGTTCTTACTGAAGTGGATGGAGTTAATGCAATTAGAAGCACCTTCAAATATTTGTTTGTTTATAAGTGTGACGTCAGACGGGTGCTTTGCACAATAGTCTGGCCTAGTGGTTACTGAACCTGACTGATAAACCTGAGGTCGTGGGTTCTATTGCCACCCGGGAATCTTTGAAATCTTTTTGTAATGAACACGATTGTTTGTTCTGAGTCTGGGTATAATTTATCAGCAATATTTATGTATTAAGAAATATATAAATAAGTTTATCAGTTGTCTTGTTGCCATAGTACAGGCTCTGCCTAGTTTACGGAGGGATCCCGGTGCGTTCCACTGGAGATCCCGGGTTCCCTCCATTATGTGCTGAGGGCGGCCACCGTGGGGTTTTAGCCGGTGTGAGTCCGGCATGCCCCTCCGCTCTCCCCAGGGCGGAGGAAGACCATAAGGATTTCCCCACGAAAAAAAAAAAAAAAAAAAAAAAAAAGGCTCTGCCTAGTTTGGGATGAGTTCTCCCAAGTTATTTAAAAAATTACTGACTTAAAATTAACCAGCGAACTAAAGTATAAGGTTTTAAAATTGGAGTACTAATCCGAACTAAGACTTTCATACCTTTCAGGCCGCAGTAAGACCTAATTATTCTCTACAATTTCCAATAGTGACGTCATCAATTTTCCAACTACCTCGCAAGGCGTGTCGGACCACACAACCGGAAAGCGTACTGTTATTAATAAAGCCAACTATAGTTGCTTCCAATCTTTGTCATAGCCGCTTCTAACCAACGGCGCGTATACAACTTGCCAGCTCGATGCATATATAAAAGCGCCTAGTGTGGAAACACCATAATGTCAAAATATAACACATTCTAAATTGAACCCTTAAGTTTCTGTATTAAGGTTTAATTTTAACTGGTTTTGTATTCGATTTAAGGTGCGGGTTACATCATAGGTTTCGCTCCTGTGCTTGACAATAATGCATGGCTGGGCTAATGTTTGCTTTGTATCAAGCAACACTAGTTATGTCGACCGCGGTCCGCTCGGGGCGTGAATGTATAATTTGAGTCGTGCAGGCTAGAATGGGTAATTAAAGTACGTAGTGCATTTTGTATGCGTTTTGATTTACTATTACAGGTAAATACTACATGGAAATGATGTTATGAACAGAGAGCTATTAATGGTAATATGAAATATCGTGAAATTTTTGTTAATTATTTTAAAATTTTCTGACGTTTTTTTTTAACTAACTCTCAGCTTTCACTAGTGAATATAATTCCCTGTATTTTCCGGGGAATTTTACATGAAAGTTACGGCCTCAAAGCACACAAATTATCTGTATAGTATTTAAGTATACTTAGCACGTGGGCACTCTTAACTAAGAGTCCAAATAAATTTAGTTTGTAGACATATAAAGATGTAATATCTGCATAGTACCCGAGTACTTGGCACGTAGTTCGACAGGGCTTATAAAAGCCAGCCTCGCCAGTCTATACAAAGAGCAGCCTCTTGTAAACGCAGGACACCACGAAACACGTGTCCAGACCTAACGGATTGATTCTAGACTAAATAACAGTTTAGAACTGGGCGTTAAAAAATATGTTGTTAACACGACGACGCGGTATATCTATACTAATATTATAAACAGGTAACGTTTGTGAGATTGTGGCGTTGTAAGGGGTAATCTCTGGATCTACTGAACCGATTTTCAGAATGATTACACCAATAGAAAGCTACGTTATGATTTATCATCATAATTTTTATTTATCCCAAACTTTTAACCCGAAGTATTACGCGGCACAAACAGGCAGCAACAAAAATATAACACGGGACGAAGTCCGTGGGCACTGCTAGTCGTATATAAAATTGCAAGATTAAAATTTGTAGAATCTAACGCTGATTTGAGCTGCAGATTTTCTTATGAACGCAGCAAGCATGAACTACGAGTGTGTAGTGTGGTGAAACTTAAAACATTCTTTAGGATTGAAAGAAGTAGATGTATTGAACAGGATCCTGTAAAGTAGACAAAGAATATGAGCATTCCGACGAAAGCGAATCCGTAGCCACTTGAGCTTAGAACGAAATTGGGAGCCGTGACCATACTTACGCAAACTAAATATGAATCAAATACAAACATTTTGAAGTCTCAAGTTTATCAAGTTGATCATCTGTGAGATCTAGGTAGCTGCATGGTGTCTGCGTAGTCAAGAATTGACCGAAGAAGAGATTTGGGCAATTTTGGTGGCAGTAGAAACTAAAAAGTTAGGCAGGCGTCGTAACTTGCTAAGGCGAATAATTTTCTGCTGAATTCCTGTAGTTGTTGATCTCAGGACAGTGTTCTATCGATATATATCCTCAAATTTTTGACCTTCTTAGCGTAATGTACAATAATCCCATCAAAATTAACAAGAGGAGTTTGGCACCAGTCGACTCTTAATAACTTTCGAAAGCTGTCAACTACTGCGACTTGAAATCTTGATGGATTCACCTTTAGCTATCTTCCGACCACTTTTCAGGTCGTGCTTGTGAGTACATCTGAAGATCATTTGCGTAAATGTGGTATGGAGAAGAAAGTTGGTCAGTGATAAAGATTGCGACAAGTAATGGAGATAATACGCCACCCTGTGGTACGCCGGCTTTGGTACAACACAAAGAAGAGAAAGTGTACTCTTCGCGTATATGCTGTCTACGGCCAAACAAGTCAACTGCCGTTATAGACAATATTTTAAGACAACGAATAATGACCAGCAAACCATTTGGTAATGAGGGGGCAAAATATAGAAACATTGAAAATTGAAAATTATTAAGTATATTAGTAATTTACCAATTTTAAAAACATTTGGTAGGATGAAGCCAAATACGGAAAACGATGCCTAGCCAAGTTAATAGCAGTTGGCATAATAAAACAGATTCTTCTCTATTATTAAATACAATTTTCCCTGTCTAACAATTACCCAGTCTATGCACAGTGCAGGCAGATCCATTCGGCAGCCAGTGCACGTTCTCCAGCCACCGACAATACCCCACTCAGTATGGAAATGTTGAGAAATGCCCATTTATTCCGGAATTGGACGGAGTCTAATAGATTTGTCGGTAGAATGTTCAAGCCACTATCTAAAGCCGATTAATGTTTATTTTTGTATACTTTGCCAACGTATAAAGAGTATTTTGAAAAGTTCTCAATAATGTGATTCGATTCGCCATACTGGTGACATCGCAGTTCCTTAAGAAATGAACCGATTTCAGTGCGGATCTTTTGGGAGCTAGTTAAATGAAATTGGTTCTTAATACACATTAAAAATAACCAATATTTTTTTTATAGTTGAAGTCGGGTTTTTAAAGTGTGTGAGCTTTTACGAAACGTATTAGAATTAGAATTATCAATACTTTATTATTACTACCAAAATAAAACATTCATATTATCTAAAAATATGACTAACATTTTAGTTTTTATTCTAGCAAATAGTGAAACGAGTGGTTATTTTAGCCTATAAAGTTATCGACGAATATGGTATCACCCAGATATTGTTAACCTCTCTTCGCCCTGACTGACTACGCTCTGACAATCTTCAATAAATATATTAATATAATCTATTACCTGCAAATTATTTTGTAAGGTTCCCCATAGTTGCTACTCAAATTGCGTAAAATATTACGAGTATATTCCAGCCCTTTGAAATTTGTTTTTGGATGTTATCCTTACAATTGTGTCCTATCAATAAATGTAATCGTTAATATCTCGCCACGAACTGAAAGTAAAAGTTTAAGAAGGAGATTAAAAATTAGAATTTCTCTTCACAATAATAAATTGACGCGGTTGGCGTGGTTGGTAAATACTTGCGTCGTAAGTCGTGGGTTCGATTCCCACCCAGGACAGATATTTGTGTGCATGGACATGTCTGTTTGTCCTAAGTATGGGGGTAATTATCTATATACGTATATATTTACAAAAGGAAAGTATTATATGTAGTACTAGCTGACCTGTACGTGCTTCGCTACGTATAAGGCATAGTAATAAAAAAATGAATATTAAGTTCATTTATTCAAACAAAAAATATTTTAAATTGCTAAAAGATGTTGATTTTACACTTTATCAAGACGTTTTTTAATTTTTCTCTACGTACAAACCACAGATATCTAAAAATTCTCTGAGGTACAAACCTTCCCTGGACTTCCACGAATAATTCAAGTTAAAATGCAAATAAGCCAAAATTAGCCAAATCAGTAAAGGCGTTGTTGAGTTATAACATTACAACGAAAAGTGGCATTGATTTATATATATATAGATATCAGATATCTGGTTTCCATAGTATAAGTTCTGCTTAGTTTGGGATCAGATGGCCGGATGTAAATAATGTCCCTCGATATTATTATTACGTTCCTTCTTCGTAATGGGATAAATACGTCCTGAAAACTAGCTCAAATTGTTACAGTAAAAACCTTCTAAATACACTACCTTATTACCCTCTTCAACCCTTTAAAAATAACCCTGTTACGTAGGTATAGAGGGTAACATACCCGACTGGGCTTGATTTTCACGCCTTGCCAGGCCGCCCGGCAATTTTATACCCCGTATATATTTGAAAATATTTTTTCTAAAATGGAAAATATTTTAAAAACAGTTTTCGCTATTGCGATATTATTTGGTTCGTGTTTTGTTTTGTTGTTGTTTATTTGCGAATGAGAAATGGGAGTAGTGTATTTTTGCAGCTGGTTAGTTTACGCGGTGGTACGAAATTTGATTTAGAATTTAGGTTTTCGGGAGAGTTCATTTCTCTTTGTAGAGGAGGGGTTATCAATTTCCTAGTTTGTGTTTTTTTATGTATGGGCAATTTCTCTGAATTTTTATTCATGAGGAAGGCAAATATGACTTACTATCAAGTGGGTCACTTGATAGTAAGTGATCACCGCCGCCCATGTACACTCGCAACACCAGAGATAATCATGCTCATCACACTATGATTTCTCATGTGTGGGGATCGAACCCACGACCTCCGGCTTAGCATTCACTAAAACTATATTTATCTTTATCTTTACAGGACTGGACTGACCTATTAGACTAGAATAGGTCAGTCCAGTCCTGTAAAAATAAACATAAGTATGCATACATGTTCATGCAAGATCTTAAAACAAGATTTATATTACAGTCATGTATTGCCACTACGGCGTACAAAGTTGAATAAAAATAAATTATATCTAAGCTTTCAAATTCAATAAATGCCAATTAACTTATTAAAACAATAAATACAATAAAATAGAAAATAAACCTAACCAAGAACATAATCTATAGGTACACTGGTATTTATCGACATTACTTTTACATATTTACAACGATATATTATATTTATATATCATTTACAACTATGGCAACCGTATAATATACATTAATGTATTAATCTAAATCTTCAAGAAAAATCATCAAATTAGAGGTATTTGTTAAAGAAATCCATAGTCAAATAAAAAGAAACAAATGAAATACCAAGGAAACAAAGGAAGTAACAAGGAATCAAATTAAAAACCAATAATATTTTCACAGAACTATCCCACTAATATTATAAATGCGAAACTTTGTGAGTATAGATGAATGTATATAAGTATTTATCTATCTATTTAAGTATGTCTATCGTCGCCTGGTACCCATAGTACAAGCTTTGCTTAGTTTGGGGCTAGGTTGATCTGTGTGACATTGTCCCTAGATATTATATTATTATTATGGATGTTTGTAACTCTTTAACACAAAAACTACCGAACGGATTTTGATGAGACTTTGCTGTAATATAGCTTATATATCCGAATAACACTAAGCAATAATTGATTAAGTTTGATGCGGCTGAAACTGCAAGGTTCAGCTAGAAAATATATATTAAAACCAGCCAAGTGCGAGTCGGACTGCCTATGACGTATTAAAAAAAACGACTTATTAGATCTCGTTCTAACCAATTTTTGGTGGAAGTTGGCATGGTAATGTACATCAATTTTTATATTTAGTTTTATCATTCTTTTATTTTAGAAGTTACAGGGGAGGGGGAACACTCATTTTACCACTTTGGAAGTTGGTCTCTCGCGCAAACTATTCAGTTTAGAAAAAAAATATATCAGAAACCTCAATATCATTTTTTAAGACCTATCCATAGATACCCAACATGTATGGGTACGATGAAAATTTCTTTTTCAGTATTTCTACTTTTCTAAAATCTTAATGCGGTTTATAGAATACACCTACTTACCAAGTTTCAACAGTACCTACAGCTCTAATAGTTTCGGAAAAAAGTGGCTGTGACATACGTACGGACAGACAGGCAGATAGACATGTCAAATCTACCATTTGGCTACGGAACCCTAAAAAGATATGCCGTTTGCGACTGTCTGTATATGTCAACTGTTGGTGAAAATGTTGGCGTATTGGTAACCAAATCCTACAGGAAAGGTGGCCACATACCTATAGATATAACATAGATGTTCCAATGATCATAATGACCAGAGAGCTTGTTGGGCAGAGCGAACGGACGTGATTGGAAACGGTTGGGCCCGCGCCAACTAGCCAGCGAGTGCGTACTACGGAAGTAATGCGCTCAAATTATATCCAATATTCGGATTATACTACTGCTATAGCAATAACTATGGTAGCTTAACATACCTATACACATAAAAATATACAGTGGAAATGAAAACCATTTGATACCAAGATGGTTTAACTTTAAATTGGTTCCAAAACTCCAAAACCGACTTTTACCCGACCGACTTCAAAACCGCTGTTGAAGAGTAACAGTGCTTAATTGACAGGCCAGTTGTCGTGGTTGATAGATGATATTTGTGTGCATAAACATGTCTATTTGTCCTGAGTCTGGATGTAATTATCAATATAAGAATGTATTCTGGTTTCCATAGTAGTTCCATCTGCTTAGTTTGAGATCAGATGGCCGTCTGTGAATAATATACCAGTATATAAATATAATATCTATAATATCTAATAATATCAGGGGACAATGTCACACAGATCATCCTAGCCCCAAACTAAGCAAAGCTTGTACTATGGGTACCAGGCAACGATATACATACTTATATAGATAGATAAATACTTATATACATAGAAAACATCCATGACTCAGAAACAAATATTCGTGCTCATCACACAAATATTTGCACTCACCGGGATTCGAACCCAGGACCACCAGCTTCGTAGGCAGGAGCACTACCAACTAGGCTATGGTGACATATAAAAACAAAAACATACAGTGTAATTGAAAATCTCTTTCATTTAAAGTTGAATAAGGTCGGAGAAAGGAGTTATTTAGATGGGCAGTTCTCGGTGTACAGATACATTACAAATAGTACCTTTGAGTAAACATAAAAATAAATATTATTTTAAGTAGGTAATATTATTTCTACTTATTTCTTGGTGTGCAAACATCATGACAAATGGAAATCTGTCGTCTCTGCTTACCCTTCTGGGAAATAGGCGTGAGTCTATGTATCTATGTGTGTATTTCTACTTATTTCTTTTACCGTATTCCATCAACATATTAATATCTAACATTAATATAACATAAGACGTGATCCATGCGGTGCTTACGTGTGCTCCACTGAGTTATATTAAAGTGTAAGTTTGTATTAATATCAACATAGTTTTACCGCACGCCGTGGGTTTAGAGAAGGGAGCACCGTTAATTAATTAACCTCCGTTTAACATTAAGCTTAAAAAATTACTTATAATTAAAAACTATAGTTCTACTGGGTAGTTATTTTCTAGACAAGTTAAATGAGTTCAGGGTTTACGTGCAGGTCAATCAGTTTATATGTCATTAAAATTTTTAATTTAATTTTTATAGCTGTATTCGCAATGCATAGCGTAACCCTAATTTTTAATTCAATAATGGTATATGGAAAATTTTATCATCCTGCAGGTCTCGAACCAGCACCCTATACCATTCCGGATTAGTCTCTCTGCGTTAAGCTACGAAATTCAAATTTAGGATTCTATTAATAACACCCTTTAGATGGATAATAATAATAATAATTTATTAAATTCACTTAAGGTTTACAGTTTCTCTTATGTATATATAAACATGAATCTAAGAAATGAAGTTTTACATACTTAATAAGAGGTTGTCGTTGACGGCTGTACTAGTGTAAACTGTGTTACAGCCGCCAGCGTCTTCCACCCTGCATTTTACAATGTTAATCATTTATTAGACATGATTACACAACATCATAAATAAGTACATTAGTTAATGTGAAAAAATTAAACGAAAGAATAATATAGTTAAGTACTAAATATTTAACTGATTAAATAAGTTGACAATTTACCACAATGTATGTGTGTGTGAGTGTGTGTTTGTGTGAGTATGTGTTTGTACGAGTGTGTGATTGTATGTGTTTGTGTATGTGTGTGTTTGTGTGTGTGTGCACTATGCGCAAAACTCGTGTGTATGTATTGCTGTGCTTTGTGTATGTTGTTAATCATGAAACAACATTGAAAAAGGCCTCTGTTTCAGCATAATTTAATTTAAGTAGCCATTTACGTATTGTCTCCTTGCATTTATGTAAAGGTAGAGAGTAAATATTATTTACTCTGTTTGCTTCGTTATATAAATGGTTACTTATAACATAATATTGGCATCGGGCGAGTGTCGTTCTGTGAGGACACACTGAGCATATGCGAGTTTTGTTCCGCTTTAGAATGGGCTTATATTCTAGATTACTGTGCTTCCGAAGAACTGTCGATAGGATAAAAAGCTGTCTAATTGATAATACAGAGCATTCTCTATATAGGAGATCGGTGTTGTATCTACGCGGCTTCCCAAGCATCACTTTTAAGATTCCTCTTTGAGCACGTTCTAGGGGAAGCAAGGTAGTTTTGTTAATTCCACCCCATGCAACAATACAGTATTGTAGCAGACTTTGAGCCAGAGCGTAATAAACACAAAGTAGAGTTTCGCGATCTGCAGAGCTTCGAAGTTTTCTAAAAACTGGTATCAATTTTCTTATACGATTTGTGACGTCACTTATATGTGCAGACCAGCTTAAAGAACTATCAATAACAAGACCGAGATATTTTACAGAAGAAGCGCGCATTAGTTTGGGACAGCTGCAGTCGATTTGTGTATTACACGTGTGGGCTTTAATATGGAAATCTACCGGGGGTTGAGTTTTATTACGGTTAGAAAAAGTTACGTATTTAGTTTTATTTAAATTTAGTGTTAAGAGGTTAACATTTAGCCATGACATTACCTCTCCCAGTGCGTGTTCAGCGTAGCGGTGGGTTTCTTCCCAATCTCTTCCAGTGACAATCAAAGCTGTGTCATCTGCATAGGTGATAATATTACAGTTAGGTAACGTTTTCGTACATAAGGTATTGATGTACACGAGAAAGAGAGTGGGACCCAGAACGCTACCTTGTGGTACACCAAAGGAGAGGGATTTTCCTGAGCTGGTGTGGGCGCCAATCTTAACACACTGAGTTCGGTTTGAGAGGTATGATCGGAAGATGTCGAGTACAAGTCCACGGATGGAGGTGTTATTCATGGGATTTGTTTTTCTAGAATCATGGAAGACTGCTGTATTCACAGTTGCATGTGAGAGATCATATCATACTAAGATCACCTTCCTAATTATTATATGTATTTTATGTAGCATTATTCGCAATGCATAACATAAACGTAATCTCAAAAATGGAATATCGAAAATTTTATCATCCGGCCGATTTTGAACCGGCACACTTTACGAATCCAAGGTAGGCCTCTAAAGACATAATAATAATAAGTTTATTTCCAAGATAATTGTACAATAACCACTTACAATAAATCCTTTTTATGATGTACATAAGTAAAAAGTAAGTTGACTAATTGAACTCTGGTACCCAAGGTAAGATTTAACTTGTGTTATGGGTAAATATATTTGTTAATAATCTTCAACTAAAGAAATATATTTGTTTGAACGTGTCAAAAGTTAATCGTAAAATAAAAAGCGGTTATTAGTGATTGTTGAGAGTTTACTAAATGTTTTTGTAATGTTTCCGACCTTTATAACATATTCACAATAATGCTAAGGCTGTAAAATCAGCTAAGAAGCTAAACCCAAAAAGGTGTGGACCTTTTTGAGTTAACCAATAATTTCTATATAAGTTTTTTTTAAAGATAACCCCTGCACTAGGAAGATTCATCCCTGTGTCGCGGGGTACCTTAAGAGCATATAACTGACTTACACAAAGTACATCAAGACTCAGAAGAACTATTTATGGGTCACACAAATAGTTGTCTTGGGCGGGATTCGAACCCGGAACACGGAGTGGCGAGGCCACTGTCTTAACCGCTACGCCACGTGCAGTCATATAATGTAATACATAATATACTGATATTATTAAACATTGAAAAAAAGATCCTATAGTTTAGCTAAACTACTCCTTCGTGCAATCAACCCATCCTCCATCAAATATCGTAAGGCTTAGAGCAAATTGTAACAGACGCCATCTTTGATCACGTCGCGAGTCAAATTGGCGGTTTGCGGCTTTCGTGACGTCATCATGCATGAACTGCCGGGTAAAGACGTGAACTGAAACTATATTAGTTTGAGTATAAGGTTTGTATAAAGGATAGGAAGGTATTTTATTAATCTTCGTGACATTTTGGTTTCTAAAGGCAAAGGTGAATGAATGGGCTTTAACTTAAAGATTTGATCAACGTAAGTCTCTATGAGTTATTTGTTTAGGACAAGTTAGTGCCTAGAGTGTGAGTCTTGCCCATTCTTTCTTTTTCTCAGTATTTTACCTAAAGTTGACATTATGATAATTTGGACGGGACTCATATAAAATAAAATAATTGGACAATATTTACACACGACCGTCTGATCCCATACTAAGCTTGTTTGTACTATGGAAACCCTTCGAGCATTTACAGCTAAATGCTCGAAGATGGAAACCAGATAACTGATATACTACATATACTACTATTATTTTGTAAATACGTACTTATATAGATATTTACACCCAGACTAAGGGTCAAACAGACATGTTCATGCACACAAATATCTGTACTGCGTGGGAATCTAACACACGACCAGCGGCATGAAAGGTAAGCATTTACCAACCACGCCATCCAGTACTATGTTGGTTACCATTATGTTATGGCTGTTTCAGCCGCCCAGTAGGACTCTGAGATGACTAAACGACTCTCTAATGAATTCGACCGGTAGCTTAACGGGCCTTCGGAAGCATGGGGACGCTCAAAAGTGAAACCACGAGTGTACACTTAACCTCCAAGTGCTTACTGACACGGTTCGGACGTTAAATGCTTGCCTTTCACGCTGAAGGTCGAAGCCCACCCAGGATAAATATTTGTGTGCATGAACATGACTGTTTGTCCTAAGTCTGAATGTAATTATCTATATAAGAATATATTTACAACAAAAAATAGTATATATGTAATATATCAGTTATCTGGTTTCATTAGTACAAGCTCTCCTCAGTTTGGGATCAGATGGCCGTGGGTGAATAATGTCCCAGGGTATTATGACTTTTAAGAGTTACTGGCGAATAAAGAATTAACAGAGCGAAAGATATTTACAAGAGACGCTATCCTGTAAATATCTTTAGAATTTCAGGTCCAATTTTACCGTCACGATACGAGAAACAATAAAACTAAAATCACTACCTAACATCAATTCACCAACATCTGTGTCCGATGTCACAGCGATGCGCTTGACGCGCGTGTTGTTGACGCTTTTCCGCGCGGAAGGGCAGCGCATATACATATGTATATGAGTATATACTTATACTATATTATTTAGGATAAACGGTGTGTGTTTTCCATAAGATTTCTTTTTATTATTTTGACTTAGTTGGCTTAGCAGTCAGAGTTACTAAGTTATTAGTTTAACAAACGGTTAACAATGTAACAAAGTGGGGTAAACCATACTTTGTTGCATGTTAACTAGGGGCTCCACCGGCTAAGTCGCCCTTAAATGGCGTTCAAATAAATAAGGTTAAAAATGACTTAATCAATCGTTAAATCGGCTTCCATGAGCATATGTGACGTCATAAATGGTCCGGAATCGATTGTCAACGTTGAAGCCGATTTAACGATTTTTAACCTTTATTTATTTGAACGCCATTTAAGAAATCGATGTTCGGCTACTTAGCCGGTAGAGCCCCGGGTCAGGCGATGTCTTACAAAAAAACGTTCCTTTGGATGTATATCAAAAGTTTGTCTGGAAGAAATCGCATAATGAGATAACACCCCCAATTGTATATTATATTCATTCAATTTTCTTGTCCTTTTTGATGTGAAACATCTATAGCCGCACGTAAAACAGATTGCTGGCGTGGCGACGCATGCCGTGACGCATGCGCAATCGACTTTTTATTTTATCATTATGACATATTTAGTTCCTATCACATTATGTTCTTTTCTGCATATTACTTTTACAAAATAATGTCGATGTTTCACATCTGCCAGGCGTCCCGGGACGGCTCATATTTTTGTTTTGCGTACACTATCGTTTGTTTCATATATATAATTATTTGTTTAGCATTTGACACACCCTTAATATTTATGCATACACCCTTTATATAAATAGATAACAATTACACATTTTAAAAAAATATTCTTAAATCTGTTATATGTTTTATTAGGATTGGCCTCAGCAATGTTAAGCATGCCTCCCATGAAGTTTATGTAAGATCTTTTTTATCCAAGCCAGTCAAGTCAAAAAGATGCGTCCATAAGCTAAACTAGTAAAAATAAAAATAAGAACTCTAATACAATCTTCACACTTAACTATTAGCTATTGACGGTATACATTGACGGTCACCGTAGCCTAGTTGATAGTGCTCCTGCCTACGAAGCTGGTGGTCCTGGGTTCGAATCCCGGTAAGTGCAAATATTTGTGTGATGAGCACGAATATTTGTTTCTGAGTCATGGATGCTTTCTATGTATTTAAGTATTTATCTATCTATAAGTATGTATATCGTCGCCTGGTACCCATAGTACAAGCTTTGCTTAGTTTGGGGCTAGGATGATCTGAGTGACAATGTCCCTAATTAAAAAAAAAAAACAGATTTACGCACTCATCCTATTTTATAAACTTACAGAAATTTACACAAATATATACGAGAATTCACAAAGAATAAATCCAAGCGTCAGACTTTTGACTAAGTACTCTAAATCGAAAGCAGCATATTGTCAACACCGAAAACGTAGGGAGCTACATACACGCACGACAATCCTGTAATAGACGAGTTAACGCACCGTCGGACATTCCAGATAAATGAAATAGCTTACCGTCTGCGTTTAGATATCAAAGCCAATGTGTCTAACGAAACATGTCATGGATTAGTACTGCCGACGTCATGTATTTTGCAGCTGACTTCTCTAGTTGCAATTCCCTCGTTTTATGAGCCTCCAGCTTCATTATATCCTCTGTCTCCCGCTTTATAATAATAATAATATACTGGGACATTATTCACACACGGCTATCTGATCCCAAACTAAGCAGAGCTTGTACTATGGAAACCAGATAACTGATATACTATCTACATATTATAGTATTCTTTTGTAAATACATACTTATATAGATAATTACAACCAGACCCAGGACAAACAGATATGTTCATGCACATAAATATTTGTATTGGGTGGAAAGTAAGTATCTACAAACCACGCCAACCGGCCAAAAGGAGATGATTGGAAAGACAGGAATTTTGAGAACTTTGTTTAATTGCTATGATCTATTTACTTTAAATAATGTAATGATTATTTATGACTTAAAGCTCGCGGTTCGCTGTCCGAAAATCCACTGAGGACTGAGGTCCCGATGTAACATGCGACCAAAGTAATTGCTTGATTTGCTGGATCAGCATATCGATGTTCAGTCATATTGATTCGAATTATTGAACTCTAGAGAAATCTGTAAAAATAATGATGTCAACGGAATAAGGTTATAAGACTCAACAATATATGAAACTAAAGAAAGGGCAGGTCAGAAGTCCCCTAAACCGGCGAGCATGTATTAAGAATATAATGACAGTAATCGAGGCAAAAGAAGTATGCAAAGATCGTGAAAAATGGAAATCCGTTGTCTCTGCCTACCCCTCTGGGAAACAGGCGTGAGTCTATGTATGTATGTATATACAACCGTTAGCACTAAAAACTAGCCACCCAACTCACCTAGTTTGATAAATCCGACGTAACCCTCAAACCGTCGGTTCCAATAGGTTCCAATCAATATTCGATTAATCAGTCGCAGAACGGCGCGGGCGCACTCGCGCAGAAAATCTTACAAAAAATCGCGCGGGGATCACGCACTAGTGGCGCTGCGTTACGCGTGGGACATCAGTGGTGTGGAGTCGATGCATTTGAAACTTTTTACCTGTTTATTATAAATGTTTGTTATATTATTGATATTACTATATTGAGAAGAAAGAGGGCCAAAATTTAAATTCTGAAAATAATAAAGCAGAAAATAAACTTTCATACCTTTTATTATTTATTAAAATTATTTATTATTATAACCGTATCTGTAACGGTATTACCCGCGTTAAACTTTCTAAATTATGGCCTGTGTTATTCGGATATATAAGCTATATTACTAATAGCTTATATATCCAACTAACACAGGCCATAATTTAGAAAGTTTAACGCGGGTAATACCGTTACAGTTACGTTTATAATAATAAATAATTTTCTTCATGGCGATTATATATTTAATTGAAATCTAAGAATGTTCAGATCATTAATTAATGACGGATTATTCTGATTACAATGCACGATGAAACTTTGTAGTAACAAAGTTTCATCGAAATCCGTTCGGTATTTTTTGCGTGAAAGAGTAACAAACATTCATATATCTACACATTCCATGCTCACAACCTTTCCCGTTTATAGAAGTAATATTAGTAGGATTTAATCACTCCTTATCTATAATAAAATAAAATAAAATAAATAAAATAAAAAAGCTTTTTATTCACGTATACTTTAAAAAAGCGCTTGTAAATAGTCAGAACATGTTTGTAGTAATACAGTTAATATTTCTAGTTACTTATTACAGATATTTAGGTACACGGAATGTTAAAACATTTATACAATTTTTTTACAATGGGAGTGACGTTTAGCTAGCTTGTATTAAGTTATTGTCAAGGAGATTATGTTTAGTTAAAGTTTTTAATATTATGTATTGAAATTGAAATTTTACTACATATTGTCTGATCATGACATATAAAATATTTGATCCTGACCATGTCAGTAAAACCTGTACAATTATATTCTCCTTTAAAGCGACATTCTATCTATTTCCAAAGCTAATATAAGCACATATATTTTATCGTAAGTAATTTTCCACATGACACTGTTCGATCGACTCCACAGCTTTCGACATTGGCTAGGCTGCGCCGTGTCGATAACAGAGCTCCATAAATCACGCCGTGGCAAATCTCGTGTCGTTGGGTGCAGATTTGCCTGCCCCGCCTACCAACGTGTTGGGCATTACGAACTACATGTATGTTATTGTTGTTATATTTGGGACTAATCACTTGTAGAACATCTTCTTAGGGCTGTTATTGAAATTGAACCACAAAAGGGAATAGAAACTGCATAACTACCGAAGTGAAATCAAAAGATATAAGGTAAAAAGCGATTTGTCGTTTATTTTAGGGTTCCGTACCCAAAGGGTAAAACGGGACCCTATTTCTAAGACTTCGTTCTATGTCTGTCTGTCCGTCGGTCACAACACCGACCGAAAACAAATACTAAGCAGCAGGTGGTACGAACTTTTACACTGATTAAACTAAATTAAACCACTACATATATCTTCAAATCAAATCAAAAATTCTTTATTGCGAACATAGGTAGTAGATATTATGAATATAAGTATGTATTTACAAAAGAAAAGTAGTTTATGTAGTATATCAAGTAATCTGGTTTCCATAGTACAAGCTCTGCTTAGTTTGGGATCAGATGACCGTGTGTCAATAATGTCTCAGGATATATTTTTATTACTTTCTAGCATACTTATCGTTGATCGATCTTTAGTTTTAGTTCTGGAGCGAAAAACTGAACGAAAATAAGTGACGTTAGGTGTATGCGCATCGGATAAGCAGGTTAAGTAATTTAACAGCTATGTGTATGTCTTGTTCTTTTTATACCAGTAATAATAATAGAGATAGAAATAAAACTTACTACAGCATGAATGAATATCTTCTGGACAAAACTATATAATAATAATAATAATATATTGGGACAATGTCACACAGATCATCCTAGCCCCAAACTAAGCAAAGCTTGTACTATGGGTACCAGGCGACGATATACATACTTAAATAGATAGATAAATACTTAAATACATAGAAAACATCCATGACTCAGAAACAAATATTCGTGCTCATCACACAAATATTTGCACTTACCGGGATTTGAACCCAGGACCACCAGCTTCGTAGGCAGGATCACTACCAACTAGGCTACGGTGACCGTATATGACTCAGATTTGTGCATTGATCCATTTAATTAGGATTTAGTTATCATTTGTTTTTTTTTTCTCTTCTAAATAACTTTGTATAAAATTATTGTGATGTTCTATAAATGTATCACTATCGATACCTGTCAAAAGTGTGACATTTACGTATATAACGTTTTTAATTGTAATTTTCGGTAAAATAATGACATTGTAACATAAATAATTGCATGCTCTAACCGGCTGGAATTTCGAAAAATCCTTCCTTATTCCTTGTCTACATTATAAAGAAAACATCTGTGCAAAATTTCAGCTTTCTAGGTCCAAGAGTCTGGGCTGGGCGTTGATGAGTCAGTCAATCAGTCAGTCAGTCAGGACTTCTCTTTTTATATATATAGATTTATTTATAATTTTATCCAGATTCAGGATAAACAGACATGTTCATGCACAAAAATATCTGTCCTGGAGTCCTGAGTAGGAATCAATGCCACCACCAGCGGCGGAAATACAAGCACAGATCTACCAACCACGCTAACCGGCCTGTCAAAATATAATGTTAGTAGTGTAAATAATCAATATTTATTCAATAGTAAATAATTAAATTAATTTAAATAAAATTATAAGCAAAAAATTAGATAAACAACAGATACACTATTTAGCCTAAAATGCGTCCAATAGTCCCTCCGCATCGCTTACGGGAAAAGTGCCCAGAAGGCTGGCTGCATTGCCACGCTGGACGGCATTGCTGATCCTCTGACCCAAGAATAGACCAGCCCTCTGATCATGGAAGATTAATTCTAATGTTATTAGAATTAATTTAGTTGATATCAACGAGAAACGGCGCAATAAGTATTTAAAAAAATAACATTGAAATCTTCATTTTGAACGCATGTTACTATATTTCTCTTTGACTGAACTGATTTTCATAATATTTCGATAAGGTGTGTTTTGGAAATGATCCCATAAAATTTTTATTCGTTTAGATGTTTTTTTTTTATTGATGGATTACAAAATATAAGTACCTGATTCTATGAAACACCCATAGAAATGGGGAATCCAGAAACAATTCCGAGATAACACAAACGTTTCCTGGAACCATTAACCAATATCACATTATGATGTTTCCATTAAATTACTGCATAAAATAGTTCCATTAACAATTATTTAGCCTAAACGAGCAAAACAATAGGTAAACAAATTGAGCTACCCAGCAACAAATACAAATAATTGAATGGCTCTCCTAAAATCCTCAATACAAGACAATTTGGATCCATCCTTAACACAAATTGGTGTTCCCTTTTAGCGAATATCTTGTAAATTGAAGGGCTATGGGAAGGGGATGACAGCCCTTAATTTAATATAAATATACGGTGCTGAAAGTTGGGCAGAAATATAAGCGTATAAATCTTTAGAAATTATGATACAAGAGCTGCTTAACACCGAAATTAAATCGAATATGAATAATAATAACATTATATATATATTTGTAAAACCTCTCCACGAAACAGGCTCAGCCTAGTGTGAAGTGTTTTAGGTAAGACAAATTCATGTACACATGCTTTCTGCCAATAAACCTTTTTATCTTTTTTATTTTAGATATCTTAATAAAAGGTAACATAAATGGTGGATATAAATTTGCTCATAAACTGAACGTATAACATCAAAATGTAAAATATACAAGAATAAAATTTACTTCCTGTATAAATATGATGATCAGATGACCTTTGTATGGGGACTTTAGACGTACTTTATATTATGCGGGTTCAGTGTCTCTAAAGAGCGAGAACCTTTCCTCACAATGAGGTTTACAAAACATTATCCGATATTTAGGACTCAGTTGAACTCACCTATGAGTCAGCGCTGTGTCAAATTACATATGCTACCTTTGCATAAATCGCAGAACGCAATTTTCTTCTCAATATTTCGCAGCGAGAGACCGACTGTCCGTAAGAAATTTATGTAAAAATCTCTTGTTACGCGGACCTCCCTACCACACCAATTTCAATATTATCTAGTATTCAATGAATTTAACAAGTTAACGTCTTGATCTTTATACTACAAGTAAACATTCTACTAAATCCTGTTTCAATAAATATTTTACTAACAATGTATAAATCTTTGTATACTACTTTTGCCCCAATCTTTTATAACCATATTTCAAGCATATGTATGTAGCTGTCAGCTTCCCAAATAAAATAAAATGTACTCTGCTTTAGCTATTACTATAGTATCAAGCAAATTATACTAAGTGTCCATGAAGGGCGACAACCAATCCTCATATAGAGCTGAATTTTGCTAGCATAACCTAGGTATTACGGACAACATGAGCTCTGTTTTAAGCAGGCTGCTATCTCATTTAGAATACTACAGTAACAAGCAGATTAAGCTAGGTGTCTCTAAAGAGTGACAGACTTTCCTCATAGTCTTGAGCTGGGTTTTTGTAGCATGACCCAGGTATTACGGCCAGCGTGAGCATGCAAGTATTGTCCAGGCTTCTATTTCATATAGAGTACTGCAGTATCAAGCAGATTGTGCTGTGTCTATAAACAGCGACAATCTTTCCTCGTATTGTGCTGGCTTTTTAGCATATCCCAGATATTACAGACAGCATTCTTTAAACATAATTATGAGGTCAGATTGAGAATTTTTGAACACCAACCCAACAAAAGGGTTATTAAAAAGGATAAGAAATTAAAAAGAATATAATTAATTGTTAAATTTACAATTCATACCGCCATCGTTCAGCAAATAAGTTTATAAAACTTTGACACCCTCTAAAACAAGACAAATGAATTTAAATTAACATCAACAACATAATGATTAATTAGTATTTACCTAATAATAGGTACCAATCACACAAACATAAATTGAAATTCTATTGTCATTTCAAACTAAACACTAATTATATGCAATACACATGAATGACCAAATTCGACGATCATAACCTCCAATGTCCATTGTTGTGACAAAATAATTTTGTCACATGATTCCACTTTGTGACACGTTACCATTTTGTCACGTGGTTCGCGAAACGAGTTATTTGAGAATTAATTAAACTGTGTAACAGGGCGTATTGAGTTACTGCGCGTACCTGCACGCGTGGCGGCACATATCGGTGATATATTAAATTGTTTAGATGTTACGCTGAGACGCGGGTATTTCGTTCTGATTCGTATAGGATAGTGGTTTAATATGTGGGGAATGTTCTAACCTATGTCTCGTTTTAATCACCGTTTAAAAGCAGAGGTATGTTTCAACCAAATATATATATTAACACAAAGATATATATAGATATGGGTGCTTTGATAAAACGAAAATGAATTATGGTCTACTAGCTGTGCCCCGCGGTTTTACCCGCGTTAAACTTTATAAATTATAGCCTATGTGTTATTCTGATGTATAAGCTATATTACTGTAAAATTTCATTAACATCCATTCTGTAGTTTTCAACAAACATCCAATATTACAAACTTTCGCATTTATAATATTAGTAAGATATAAAATTGAATTAAGTACAAATGTCTTGTAAGTTTTTAATACAAAAGACAAAGCCCGCACTAGATAAATAAATCACTGTTATGGTATTCACGGACACGCAGACTCAGAACAACTATATGTTTCCACAGATGTGCAGGAAACGAACATAAAACGAAGTTAGTTGTGAGGTGATCGTCTTAACCACTGCACAACGTGAGTAGTCCAGTCTAGTCCACTGTGTTATGTATGTGTTATACATAACACAGTGGACTATATACTGTGGACTGTATACTATTTCACTGTTGATACATGCTATACTTATTTCGTGTTACTAATAATTAAGAAGAATTAGCAGCTGTTGCACGAATATTTCAGTAGTATGGTGATACTACTGAAATAATCTATACATATAATAACATCGTAGGAAAGCCAAAACTGTACATTGAATAGTTTTTAAAAAGGATTCTTGGGGCATCTACAATCGATATCGAAGCCAAAAATATAGTATTTAGAATTTTTGTCTGTGTGTCTGTTTGTCTATATGTATGTCCGGGCTAAACTCAAAAAGTACTGCATGGATTTACTTAAAATTTTGCATGAATATTTTTAAGAGGTCGGGTCAACATATAGGCTACACATTATCACGCTATCACCTACGGAGGAGGAGCTATGATAATTTATAAAATTTAACGCGGGTAAAACCGCGGGCCACAGCTATCATGTATAAGCTGTCAATTGAACATAAAGATAAAAAAAAATATTTTCTTGTCATTCACATTTAACGAGTATCCCACTAATGTTATAAATGCAAAAGTTAGTGAGTATGGATGTTTGTTAGTCTTTTACGCAAAAACTACGAACGGAATTTGATGAAACTTATATAGCTATAATTTATAAAGTTTAACGCGGGTAAAACCGCGGGCCAAAGTAGTTTACCATAATATCTAGGTAAATAAATTTACATCGCAAACTTGTCCCAGCAGAAGGATAAAAAAACCTATTTGTTTTTTTCCACGGTCCAATCTATCTCGATGCCTAGGTTCACCATAATTATTGTAACAGTAACGTCGTGGAAAGTAATAAATAAACAGACAGTTATATTGGCGTTTATGAGGCTCGCTGTAAGGAAAACGAACAATTTAAACTGGTCAAATCTAAATTTCTTATCGAATTTTAAAAAGAGAACAGTCTTGTGACAAACAAACAACGTGGGTTGTACCAAAGTACCTACATGTTTCATTCAATTAAATGTATTTCCAAATTCAAACAGGAAAATCACGTTCTTAACTGCCGTCAAACATATTCCCCTAATTTTAGCAGAAGAACAGCAACATGTTAACACATAAAAACAAACATTTAAAACACTCGTTAAAGACTGAATTAAAAAAAAACTTCAATATTGTAGGGCACAGGTATTCGAACCATACAGCCAGCAATACGAAAAGGAAGGAATATCTTTCGTTTAGTTTTTTTACAGTCATTACTAGAGCGGTTTCCTACTTTTTTTGCTCTTTTTACGGGGAAAGAGATAAAAAATGAAGATGAACGGGCGAGGTGCAGAGTAAATACGGGGCGGTGAGGGATGGGATATCGAAATATATCGATAACTGTTATGTAATTAAATGCAATTTATTCAGCAATATAAGTTCGATAGATTTTCCTTTGACTTTTATTATTATTCTTTTTTTATACCATCACTTGTAACTAATTATGTAACTATCTAAATAAAGCCCACCTTTTACTATAGTGTCTATTAAAAACATTGCAACTGTGTGTAATTCAACAACAACGTAATAATCACAGTAATATTATAAAGGCGAAAGTTTGTAAGTCTGTGAGTGTGTATGTTTGTTACTTCTTCTCGTCTAAACGGCTGGAGCGACACAGCTAGTTAACAATATAATACAGTAGAGTTGGAAAGTGGAACTTTTTGATAGCAAACTTGTAAACTCCGCATGTTAGGCCTCATAGAGAATCCTTATGGAGATATTTTTATAAAATTTTAGTATTTTAGCATTAGTTTCACTTGGCTACTAACTTTTAGGCAAGCTTGTTTATATATTTGTTTTTAATAAAGTATGTCATGTAATTTCTATACTACCAAAGACTAACTTCACTTATGCGGTACTGACCATTCCCTCTAACCAATGAGCTCTGACACAACGCCACCCTTTATGATCACCATGCTAGCTGAAAACTTCCACTGCTATACAATGACCTCCCCCAATGATTTCTTAATGGCTGGCTTTCGCAAACACCGGCTTTCCGCGATACTCAAAAGAATCGATCTACTTTGTAGGAATCACGCTGCGTCGTCGTATCTTTCATTATATACCTGATGGATTACAAGAAGCGAGATTAAGTATTAGCATAATTATAGCCTTTGGAGTATAAACCAACCTTACATTTTCTTGCTGGAGCTTTGGTTAAACTGGTGTCAGAGTTGTTCAAGCTGCCCATTAGGCATCTGACGTGGCTTAACGACTGTTGTCTCACAAAAAGAAAAGGGAACGACAGTTTGACGTGCCTTTCGAAGCACGGAACTGCTCAGAAATGAAACCCCATATACTCATATTCTTTATATGCAGTAAAGTTGGTCCATTTAATTGGTCTTATAACTAATTACAACTTCAGCCAATTTATTTAGCCACTTTGACGATGACCCATCTATTGAGTAACTGCGTTCCTAGTTGCTTAACTACGGCTTACGGATCGATAAGTGTAACTATATATTACATTACATAGAATTCAAATTAAGAATGAATATTATTTACTTTTTTCCTCGATAATTAAAATCTATCGACACATTCCACCCCACCGCCGGCCACAGTGTGCACGGGCCGGTAGGCACGAAAAGTCGTTCCCAGCTCAAATATATTAGAATATACATTACCCTACGCAATGAATGGCGTCTACCTACCGCTCCCTTCGTGGAGGCTAGTTCAAATGAGTTTTATGATTATTTTAATGCAAAGGGCGATTGATTGGGTATGTCAAGTACCGTTTTAAGTACGATTTGCTGATCGGTCTTTTGTATATATAGTAGTATCGAGGTGACACATCTCTGGGATAAGTATAAAGTATTTGAGTGAGTTGTACTCACAATTATTGGTCTAGCGGTTAGTGACTCTGACTGTTAAGCCAGAGGTCATGGTCGCAGGTCGTGAGTTAGATTCCCACCCAGGTCAAATATTTGTGTGTATATTTGTCCTGAATCTGGGTGTAATTATCAATGTAAGTATGTATTTACTAAATAAAATAACAAACTTACTGCTTCAAAAAGGTTGCTTCTCGAATCTATAGGACTAACCAAACTACAACAACTTAACATCAGTAATGTGCGGTACTGACATATGCCACCAAAGTATAAGGCCCCGCAATATAATAATAATAGTAATTACCGAAGCACATATATAGGCGCATGTATACCGACTGGACTGGACTAACACAAGACCGGCCATTGTGGAGATCCCTGGGAGAAGCCTTTGTCCAGCAGTGGACGTCTTTCGGCCGATATGATAATGATATTGATGATATATTCGATGGTCTTTTCTACTTTTAGAAAATATGGGTAATTCTGTTTGAAGCCGTTTTTAAAAACCCCACCTCACAGAAAGTTGTTCGATTATCAGGATTTTTAAAGAGCTAAACTTAATTTAACCTATCTAAACATTCATTTAAACATAATTGGTGGTAATTTTTATCACTTTAGGTTAATTTGAAAAACTTAGTGTGTTGAAATCAATAATAGAACTTTTGTCGTTTCGGGCATAAAACCCAACCAGATATGATGTGTCTGGTTAGGGTTTTTAACAAAATTATATATTAAAAAAATTAAATTTAAAACAAAAATTAAAGCCAATTAAACTAAAGTTTCAGACGACTATGTTAATGATAAAATTGCTTGGGAATAAGTAGATTTAATTCAACATATTAAGATAAATAATTCAAATAAGATGATGTTATTAAAAAAAACAAAGATATCTACTATGTTTATTGCTTAGTAACTACCACGTGAAGCACTGTACAGCAGGGTTTTTTTTTTAATTCAGACCTGCGTAGGTTTTGATCCCTGTGTCGCGGAGTAGTTTAGTAACATATAATTCATGGACACAAAGTACATCCAGGCTCAAGACAACTATTAATGGGCCACACAAATAGTTGTCCAAAGGGCCACACAAATGTCGGGATTCGAATACGGGACACGAAGTGGCGAACCACGTACACTAATAAACTAATTTAAATGTAAGTAAATATGGAACTAATGCTGTTTGAAAAGAACAAGACATGGTTAAACAACTAAAACTTCTTATAATAAGCGCACCAATTTTGCGCACCGCATTATTGGACCACAAGTTCTAACGTGTCGCTTATTTTACCTTAATATTGTAATGTATGTATGTAATATTACATTATATGTGTTATACATTGTATGTGTTGTAATATTACACACTAAAACTAAATTGACACAACTAAAGATACCTTATCCTTTTCATAAGAACGACATTTTAAACAGATATTTAGTTGACCAACTAAATATAAAATAAAAAAATAAAATAATATAAAAAAAATAAAATAAAAAGAAGCAATGAATCAATTATGTCCCCGATTATATATATACATGACCCTGTATATATATAATCGGGGACATAATTGATTCATTGCTTTTTTTTATTGTATTTTAACTTAATAAAAGCAATTGCCCGCGCAGCAAAAACTGCTTAAAACCAATATTTTTACAAATATAGGCAACACACGTAGGTATCTTTTAACATTATCTACTTACCTATTAAAATGTCCCGCAAACATTACTTGCATATAAAACAATTACAAACTGAACAAATTAAATCATACGTAAAATTAATATAAACGTACTACTTTATATGATATAAAACTTAAATAAATCAATAATTGGAATATGACAAAGTATGAACAAGTATATAAGTAAAATAGTAGAACTAGAAGAATAATGAAATACACTTAGCCGTCGGCAAGTTTACTTTCGTACATCCGACGGGAATGTTCGAACACTGTAACTCGTATGTACACAACTTATGTTAATTTTTTCTGTGTTTTACACAAAACCAATATGTAAACATTACAAAATTGTAATGCATAACTCACGTAATTCATCTTTATCGCATAAATAAATAAATAAAGAAGGAGTTTATTCACGTAGACAGTAAAATAGCGTTGGTAAATAGTCATGGAACATGTTTGTGGTTATATATGTAGTAAAATAAACATAATTATTTCTAGGCACATATAGATATTAAGGTAAATACACGGATTGTATGAAAACATTTATATATTAGTTACCCTGGCGTCAGACATGTTCAAGCCACTCAGTGAGCCTCTAACAGCCCAACTTACAACTAAACAGCCTACTTGTAAATTGTAGCCTTATACTTTAGTTTTATAAAAATCGAAAGTCAACAAAAGTCGTGCAAGTCCATTGCGCAACTTTTTAATTGTTTAGATATTTAATTAATGTTGCCGATTGTGGTACTAAATGAATAATGAATTAATGAACACATTCGAGTTACTTAATTTAATATTGTATTTATTTTTGATTTGTTCAAACATTTTACTTTAATAAGATGATGATGATAATGACAATCCTTATGATGGGTCTCGGCTTGTTAAAATTTAATTACAATTCTACGACGACCTATAACTTAGATAGTAGTTAGTTATTATAGTTATTTTAGCTGATATTTTTCAGTTTCTTATAAGTTAAGTTAATTATTTAAATATGTATTTCTTTATTTTCACATAATAATTGAATAAAGAAAAAAATAATTTAAAATAATTACAATGAGGTTTTTAATAATGTTACTATATTTTGCACACCTCATTGAGGTTATAAATCAGCGCACTTCATATTATTATGTTCTACCAACTATGTAACCTGTTTTATATGCAAATAAATAAATCTGAATCTGAAACCAATGCCCTTACAGACCTTTATCTGACTACAACGAGGATCACTTAACATGGCATTCGAACCCCATCCATCAATAGACTGACCGCGCACCTATGTGCTTAACTTCACCAATCAACTGAGAGCAACTGGCTATGAGTAATTAATGCACTCACGATGTTCTTCTGCAGAGATCTAAATCTTTTGAGTTTGTTTGACACGAGTTAACTATGTGAGTTAATCGTACAGATTCATAACATTAATATATTATATAATACATTATATTAAGTCCTTTCTAATTCTAACATATGTCAACACTTTAAAATTAGCCACTTACCAAAATTCTTCACAATGAACACACGGTAAAAAGAAAATATGAAATTCTAACGGGAGACATAAAGAGCTGTGCCCGCGGTTTTACCCGTGTTAATCTTTATAAATTATAGACTATGTGATAATCCAGGGTGTCAGCTAACTCCATACCAAATTTCATTGAAATCGCTCCAACCGTTCAGACGCGAAGAAGTAACAAACATACACACTCACAAACTTTCACCTTTATAATATTAGTGTGATTAATAATATTTTAACTGGAATCTTTCATTTAACTTATATTTTTAATCGTTTATGCTGGAAACAACGAGACCAAACTGAATTGACTTCTTCCCAAGCAGCCCTTATATACGTGCGAACCTTTTCAGTCGAGCTGAAACTTGCATTGAAGCCTGAAGATTCGCATTTCACGTTTTCGCGTGTATGCGCCTGAGTTCCGTTTGAGGTCAAGTGCTGGAGTTGTTTCGTTTAATTGGGGTTTTACGAGTTTTTCTTGAGACCAACATATTTAATTCTTTTATTGGATGATTCGGTTATACGTACGAGCAATTCGGAAATGTATTATGTATTCATATTTCGTAGTGAACTAAAACATTTTCTTTTTAATTTTTAAGCTATTTATGTAGACATTGTGTTTAATTTAACGGTATTTATTTAAACATTTTTATTAATTTACAGTAATTTATGTAAACATTGTTAGCAAATTTCTCAAGTATTCTTTACTAGATGTGCCCCGCAGTCACACCCGCATAAAACTTTATAAATTATAGCCTAATGTGTTATTCGGATAGGTATATAAACTATATTACTAAAGTTTCATTAAATATCCGTAATACTTGTGTGAAAGAATAACAAACATCCATACTCACCAACTTTCGCATTTATAATATAATAATTATGTCCTGCTAGCCGATATATCGACCACGGCGGCCGGTCTCATTAGAGATTAGCCATCTGTGCGGGGCATATTAAGGTGAGTATAGACTACAACATTTACTTGTAACAGAACAACGAGCTGCTCTATGATATGTTCTAGTGTATCATCCTTTTACGAACTAAATGTCAAGCTTTTGCCCGTATTGTACCATTCGTAAGAACGTTACATTATCTACACATAAATGCTCGAGAAAATGTTGTAATCTATACTCACCTTTATAGTGCAGAAGTGGGTGTGCAAACACAGGAACACTCTCATGATCCGATGGGACGCTTAGCGACACGACCGGAAAGAGGTCAGGTACAGGACTGACGGCTTTACGTGCTCTCCGAATTACGGGGGCATAATACCGCCGAGTTGGAAGAAACTGGAGGAGGCCTTTACTCTTAACGAGATCCATAACCACAGAAATATAAACCACTAACATTACTTAAAGAGCATAAGATACTAAGAAAAATACAAAAAATATTGAAATGTAAAATGTTTGATGAGATATGGAATAAAGAGGCTTTATTATTATTATTATAATACCGCCAAGACTTCGGGCGGATGCTGAGAAATTATTATTATTTACAGAAAAGTCTCAAAATCACGATTTGAACCTACTAGCCATCTACGCGAGACATATTATACTAGCCAATGAGCACAAACCAGACATTAATAGAAATTTTAGATTTCGTAAAAAGATGTTTCGGTGCGGAAATGAACCTTCGTGAACCATAAATCCTACACCAACCCATACTATTAATATGAAACTATGTATAATATAGTATGGGTAGATGTATATAGTATAATATAGTATGGGTAGATGTAGGGTGTTTATAAGTTGCGAAGGGAAGTCATCAAAGAGCAGTTAGCAAATACTTGAGCAGTTAGGGCACATTACCGAGTGCGCATGCAGAGACAAGTTTGGCTCTAAAGTTAGACCCCTATTCTGTCTTGTTGAAACATTTCGGTGACATTTTGTCGTATACAGCAGGTCTGCTGGAAGAAATCTCATTGAAATAAGCAGTACCTTTGTACATGTTATTTTCTTTTACAATTTCTTTTCTTTATTCCTTTTTCGTATGTACATTAATGATTAAATAAAAACAAAAAAACTTTCAGAAAATGAAAGCAGTAGGTGCTTTCATTTTCTGTAGTCGCACCAATCCTACCATGTTGTAAATGTTTTCATACAATCCGTGTACCTAAATATTTATATACGTACCTATAAATAATTATATATTACAACAAACATGTCCTGACTATTTACAAGCGCATTTTTAAAGTCTTTGTGAATAGAAACCTTTTTTTTATATCACATCTATGTACATTCGTCTAGCAAACAAATACGTTTATGTAAATAAATAATTGTTCTGTGCGGTGCCGGCGGCGAATATCAGAATTTCATCACCCCAGCATATCCCGTGGGGGGCGTAGAAGTCGACCTGAGGCAATATGTACCAGAGGAATGGCAGCAGAGCGATCGCTTACCCGTCTGCCAAGCGTGGCGATTATGGCATATGATGATGATTCTTGGGGGAGGCTGGTCCAGCAGTGGACTTCTTTCTGTAATGATGAATTAATTACGGTCTACTGATTTACTTGTGTTATAATATTTTTTGGCCAGCAATATTTCAGCAGCAGTGCGGCGTCAGGAAGTTGCTTGTGTAAGTATGTAATATGCTCCATGTTTTGCAAAGCCCGTAAGGCTTTGCTCTTGCGCCTGTTCTCCTTAGTATCGTATTGATGTTGAAATGGATGAAGAGAGTAAATTTACAAATAATTCAGGGATATTTTTTATCATGTTCTGAAAACAGCTTTAACAACATTGATATGTTTTACAGAATAGGGCTTTTTTTAGGAACCAAATCGAGAAAATCTTATATCTGGGAAAACTTTGATAATTCTATCGGCTATTGCATTATAATTAAATATCATCTAAATATTAATAAGTCACTTCATTATCATTATCAACCTGATATCGGTCGACATTATACACGTCATAAGGCCGTCTGAAGGAAGTGACGCGTGAAATATATAAGGTATATCCAAAACCAAAATAATATACCAGAACTTTTGTAATTTATATTTTCTCTATGCGTAGAAATATTTTCATAATAAATTCATTGTTTGGCTAAATTCAATTATTTTAGTTCAGTTTTTAAGTTTAATGATGAAATGATATGATGAATATCATCACACTTCAATAGTATGCCTTGTTGCATCCCTCAAAAGTTTCCTTATGTCGGGCTTTTATTATAGAATAAACACCATCTCTTCCACAATCTCTTCCAAACCCAACAAACTTCGTTAATGTTGAATCTTTAGTTTAATTCCACGTGTGTCATGGGTTCGATTCCCGCACAGGGTGTGGTTTCCACCGCCCAATGTGTACGTGCTACACGTGTGGCGCTGGGGTTAATACAGTTGCCTCGTCACTCCGTGTCCCGAGTCTACGCCGATACTATAGCACTCGATAAATTTATCACCGGATGTTCCAAACAGGTTTTGAGAATAACCACCGATTGTTTCCCCTTTTGAAGTACAATGACGTGTATGAAACTTTACGCAGATTGAACTATAACTTTGTTCCTTACTGTCTACTGCCACTTGCAGTGATTCACTTTACTCTGCAGATATGTCTGAAATATATAGCTCTATGTATAACATGTAACAGTATTATTGAAAAATATTCTCAGCCATGATAATTAACGCCATTCTGATTATTTAAAAATATAAAAAAAACGAATATTTGATCAAATGTTCGCATCACAAACAACAACGACCTCTTAACACGAATTCTAGCCTTCTAACGTACAAGCTTATAAGTTATATTCTTAACATGAATACACTTTTATTTAGAACTAGCAGTGCCCGTGGACTTTGTTCATTATTGTCCCTACCCGTTTGTAATCATAGCTTATGACACTCCACAATAACGTAGCTTTCTATTGGTGAAATAATTTTGAAAATCGGTTCATACAACGTCACAAACTCACAACCTCACAAACTCACAAGCGTTACCTCTTTATAATATTAGTATAGATTTCCAACAATCCTCTCCTGCTTGAAATCTTTATAAAGCCCACCATCTAAACATATGAATATTTACATTTTTATATCATAAAATAATCGAAACATACGCAAGGAATACCAAAAAATCTTTTTTCGGTCGTCACTTATCATCATAGATTAAATTTTCACCTTCAGCTAACTGAAAAAATCCATTACTTCCGCCAGATGTCACCGAAATCAAATGTCGCTAGTACACAAGTGGAAAAGAGTCGAATTTTCTAAAATATTTGAGTGATAATAAGTCAGCTTTTTAATATAACCTCTATATTTAGGCTGGGGTTGTTTTCTCTTAATTAACTTTAGAATAGAAGCAAATTGGCCCTCGAACCGCTTTTTATGCCAGTTGAATCCTCTATCCAACGGACTTTACGCTTAAGCCCTTCGTCCTCTTTTGTGTTTAAATGTTTAAACAGTGAATTCCAAAATGAATATCCAAGTTCCAAAAAGATCATACTTATTTAATAAAATAAAAAAGGTTTTTATTCACGTAGACTTTAAAAAGCGCTTGTAAATAGTCAGAACATGTTTGTAGTAATACAGTTATTATTTCTTGTTACTTATTACAGATATTTAGGTACACGGAATGTTAAAACATTTATACAATTTATTTTATAATAGTAGGGATATTTAGCTAGCTTGTATTAAGTTATTATCAAGGATTTTGTTTAGGTTTAATTATTGAAATTTATATTTTACTACATATTGTCTAAATGGTTCTGTCTTTATTAAGGTATGAATTCAGTATAATTTTAGTAAATATTTAAATTAGAGGACCTAATTCTTAGCATTCCATGGATTCACCGTGCGGAAACCGGGTCCATCACGTGGTAGAGGAGGGAACACTAGATAGAGTCTTAGACTTGCGACTCAGATGTAGGTTTACGAAGGCCCCCTGTGATGCATCAACGCTAAAAGCTAGCAACGCTAATACCCTTCAAACTTAATTTAAATTTACCCTTTTCTACTAGAATGTATTTCGAGTAAAGTATTATACCAAACGTATATTTAAATGTTTGATTGTAACTCAGAAAACACGAATTCATTCATTAATTAGGTACCAAAAATACTTTTCAGAAAATCACTTGCTATACTATGTATATAAGATCAATAAAATAGCTTAAGAAGTTCTTGCGGCTTAATTTCATGCCGGTTGCACTGAATGTTTGATATCTTTATATTTTTAATTGCTCTATACTAATAGTATCGAATATACCTTTTTAAACCGATACATTTTTATAAAATTAAATTAAATATATTGTAGACAAATTTTCACACATATACCTAACAATGCAACTCTACAGCTTTTCCTGTCCGCGTTGTACCACTGAAACACAAAGTTTTTTTAATCGTCAGATAGACAGTCAGACATTAATCAACGTCAATCACTCGCAGGAATCACCGGGGCAATGCGACTACCGGGATGGTTCCACCGCGGGGGGATTTCATGGTGTATCAGAGCCTTTGTTCTGCGGATTGTTGATTTACGATATTGAATTGTAATCGACTTGATTAGTATTGGTGAGGAATGTAATAATTACGACACACTATATAAATACGTACAACGTGTTAGATTATACTATGTACAGACGCCAGCACATCAAGCTACCCCAATCTGTCAAATTTCCCCAATTGAAAGTGAACCTAATGCTAACTGATAAAGTTGAAAATCTATAAAATAAGTAGCTGGATGTGCTGGCGTCTGTACGTCAGTTTCATTTCAGTATAAAAATGCTACAAATGCGAGTCATTAATCCGACTCGCATTTGTCCATCGTGGGTTCTATACCTGCCTTATAATTTCATACTTTCATTTACTATAAATGTTCACTGATTTAGGGTTTTAAGTGACGTCAAAGAACCTTGCATATTTTTATTGAAATATTTTTAAACTAATATTTCCGAGGTTTTTCATTAGGGTCTTCGAATATTGAGCGGGGATTTTCCTTATTCATGAGTACCGAAGTGACTGAACTTTCCATACGATTTTATCTCTCTCAATTTTTCTATTAATACCGTGCGTGTGTGTGTGCGTACGAGTAACGAGATAAATGTAATGTAAAACCTCAATTCTGAATGCATGGACATTTTGTTAAAACCTTCTTTTTGTTTGTTTTTATTTATTTCATAAGTTTTTTATTTAATCGATGTTGGAGAAGCTTTAACCTTTACCGGTACGGATTACTAAAAGCTAGTAAGATTTTTAATGACCATGAAAAAAACGTTATACCGAATATTCAATAATAATATTTTTATACTAAAACATTTATCACGACCCGTCATAAAACATACAAAATCTTAAATTATAAATTTCATTAATACCGAAGAATATGGAAGCACAATCTGACTTTATAAATAGAATCAAGTTCTTGCTTCTAAAGACAACTAACTTTGCATATTTCTATAATAATTAGGAACTCTGTATAGCGAAGGAAATGTGATTTATTTTGATTTTCAGATTTGAGTGTCTTAGGTGTAGTACTGAGGAGGCAAACCTAGTTGAGGTTCGATTCTTTTGAAGATGACAGTAATACTAACTATCAGTCTAATCACTTATGTTAACTAAGGTATTAAATAACTTCGTTAAATATCTTGAATGATCTGGAATCATAATCATGTACAAAATGTACTTAATCCTACTAATATTTTGTGAGAAGAGAAAGTTTGTGAGTGTGTGACTGTGTATGTTTGTTACTTCTTCACGTCTAAACGGCTGGTGCAATTTTAATAAAATTTGGTATGTAGTTAGCTGATACCCTGGATTAACACATAGACTATAATTTATAACGTTTGATGCGGGTAAAACCGCGGGGCACAGCTAGTCGCAAATAATGGTTTAATGTTTTCCCCTTTTCCCTTAAGTGAATGTTAACAGCTAAAAGCAAAACTACATGTGGTGAACTTCTTTATAATGCATCACCAAAACGAGACCTCTTCAATAAGATTATTAGAGAAAATCCTTTTCCATATTTTAAATCTGTGCTTGTTCGAATTAATATTGTTATATTCGCATATTACTTAGTTATTTAATTTTTTTTATACTTTTCCGAATGATGAGAGAAGGAAGGCAGAAAGGATATCTTCTGAAAGAACTAGTGCATAGTGGTATATTTATATTTACTCATCTTGGTAACTTTATAGTCACCAAGAAGGAATAATATCAGTTCTATAAAATACTACCAACCAATCAAAGTCTTGAGTGAAGCTACTTGCTACGTGTCTACAGAGCTACGGCGTAGCTACGCTCCGACTTAACGTATTCGGAATTTCTCGGTCGACGTCACAGTTCGCGAGACCGCACGCTTGGTTGCGTCAGCGCACGCCACCGGATAGATTGCATTATGAGATTTGTTAAAGGATTGACTGGATTTTATAAGGCCTTCTTGGTTGGTAGAACAATGTATAATTATTTGTGTTATAATTCTATTATGAATTTATAAGTTTGTTCGAAGTTATGATTAGTATTTCAATAGTCTGCAGGAATTATTATATTGATACTTAACTTAACCTATTTTTACAAAAGACAGTTTGAATAAACCACTGCTACGTCCTACCATCATATATTTCAGTATTTTATTGAAGAGAACACTATTTAAGCGCATTTTTCTTCCGAAATGAACTGAGCGTAAGGGATCAATCACGCTCGGATGGGTGACGCTAATTCAGGTTTACTCGGTTCCACTTATAATCAAACGCCCTCAGATTCTTCATCGCGTTTTCATTAATTAGTTCCTTGAAACGATATTCTGTGCCTTGTGAGATTAAATTAGTATATCCCAAGAATTACACTAATATTATAAAGGCGAAAGTGTGTAATGGTGTATGTTCGTTACTCTTTCATGCAGGAACTACCGAACGGATTTTGATGAAACTTATATATCATATGACAATATGTAGTAAAAATATTAGACTTAAACTAGATAATTAAACATAATCTCTTGACAATAACTTGATACGAGCTAGCTAAATATCATTGCTATAATAAAATAAATTTTATAAATGTTTTCATACAATGTGTACCTAAATATCTATGTTACTAGAAATAATAATGTATACAACTATATTACTACAAACATGACTATTTACAAGCGCTTTTTTAAAGTCTACGAGAGTAAAAACCTTTTTTATTTATTATTATTATTTATTTTATCCGAAATACACTTAGGCTATAATTTATAAAGTTTAACGCTGGTAAAACCACGGCACAGCTAGTTTACTCATAAACTGCAAATAAATCTAAGTAAATTTGTATTGAATTATAGGTTGTATGTAGAAGTTGAGTAGGAAGTCAGACAACAGGCAGTGGCACAAACCGCATTGCTCCACGGCGCGTGACTTCCAGCTCCTTGATACGCATACTATATGATTTACGTGACATTTATATGGAGCTGTTAGTGCAATGCTTTATTATTATTCCTCTACAATTATATACTTTAACAACACATTATTAATGAATTATTAAAATTGGTATTGTGTATTTTATGTAATTATATGATGTTTCTATATTTTTGCACCTACCATGTATTCTCTGCATCACTCAAAGGTTGACTGGCAGAAAATGCCTTTGGCATTAAGTACGCCTTTGTACATTGTTGTGCATAAAGTTTAAATACATAAATTATTTATCTATCTATCTTATTTAAGACCTACGCTCGTATTAGTGGAGCTTCTTAGTTCTATGATCCTGTTCGAGGGAAATTAGTGTGGTCGTTTTACCATTTACCCTCCGCTCCGCAGTTTTGAGGCCGAATTACCACTATTTATTCCTTTCCAGGTCGCATTTCTTCGGATTAATGTAAGTACGGGTGACACTAGGGTCCTGCTAGTTTAATCATCATCATCATCATCATCATTACAGCTAAATGCCATAATCACCACGCTTGGCAGGCGGGTTGGCGATCGCAGTAAGATGGTCATAGTACTCAGAAGGAAGCTGCTGCCCATCCTCTGGTAGCTATTCCCTCGGGTCGACTTCTACGCCCCCCACGGGATGAGATGGGGTGATGATATTCTGATTCTGATATTTGTCGCCGTCACCACATGGCAGTTATAGGCTAGTTTAATGGCTGTGTATATTTGCCGCATCACAGAGCTGAGCAAAGGTGTTCACTGATTTTGTAAGTTTTGTAAGTCAATCCCACCGCATCGCCGCTGCACCCTGTTAGCTCTGTCACTGCTAGTTGAATATTTATACAGCTAACTACCACATCTGGAGGCCATTCCTCTATCCGTCATCTGTTGATCCTTCCAGTAGCCTGCAGCTCAGCCCAAACAAGATTATAGAAATAAACAATTTGTGAAGTATACTTAAATCACTATGAAGTGAAAGAGAACATCAGCCCGTGAGAATGATGCTCATGGCGGCATGGTAATCAAATCTTTAACAATTGCATAGTGAGTAAGTGATATTTAGAGAGAAGTTTGTATTGGCGAATATAAAAATGAATGAATGAATGATCATTTACCCTTATTGAAAACACAACATTCATTTATGCCATTAAAATTACATTTGTATCGAATCGTCAATATTTTTACCCTACCGGGCAGTGCATGTCGTTGCAGCTACTGAGAAACACTGCCACAAAATTCAGTAGGAATCTTAACTTAGTAGTACAACGTACGAATGTACGACAACATTAAGTTAATATTATATCGTTATTACATTGCAATGTTAATTAAATAATAAAAAAATAAAACGTCAATGTAACTAAAGTACCTAATGAAACTAATTGGACGTCATCAGTTTAAGAAACTAGTCAGACGAATTAACCGCTCAATTAACAAGGTTAATAGTCTATTTTTGCTGTGTGGCTGCTGGCAAAGAATATCACCATACCATTTCATCCTGTGGGGGGTGTAGAAGTCGCCCCGAGGGAATACCGCACAGAGAACGAGCAGCAGCGTCACTCTGAGTACTATGAACATTATGTCATTATTTATTTTTATTTATTTATTATCTCATCACAAAAACATTGCTTACGATAAACATGATTCAGATATAATACTTGAACATGTCCACGGTGTCCAGGGATGGAAAGAAACAATATTATAATAGTTACTGGCTAAGCTGGGCACGAAGAATCAAAGTACTGATAATTTTAATGTACGTCGGATGACCAACAACCGCGCTCAGAGTGCCACCCATGGACAATTGGTAAATAGGAGTAAACAACCTATTTTGTGAGAGACTGGTGCCTGATGTAGGTTCGAAAGAAACTGAATTACAGGTCACCAGGAGCTCACTCCACTGATTGCATATTCCTGTCATGCAGGCATTTTATAATTACAGCAGTACATTTTATAATAACTTATAAAAGTAATAATGCTATTAATAAAAACAAGTAAAAAGATAAAGCAAGTACAAATAAAAAAAATAGCAAACAATCAACAGACTATGAACTAAATTAACAAAAGACTAATTAAAAGAGAAACAGTAACAATATCTATCTATATAGGATCGCCAGCCCGTCGCGATTATGGCGTGTATAAGATGATCCTTGTGGCAGGCTTTTGCCCAGCAGTAGACATCTTGCAGCTGTTAATTAGTGCTTTGTCAATTTGGCTGTTTCGAATGTCTGGAATGTTTATTATATGTTATGGTTCTGACAAAAACGTTTATATTTTGCATCATTATCATCATCATCATATCAGCTGAAAGACACTCACTGCTGGACAAAGGCCTCCCCGAAAGATCTCCACAATTTCCGGTCTTGCGCTACCGCATCTAGCGACTTCCAGCGACTGTCATAAGATCATCTTTATCTTTTATATCAGAGGGCGACAAACGAGCAAGTGGGTCACCTGATGGTAAGTGATCACCGCCGCCCATGGACACTCGCAACACCAGAAGAGTCGCCAGTGCGTTGCCGGCCTCTAAGAGTCAGCAAACAAGTGTTGCTGACATTTCCCCCCACCCCAATGAGCTCTGGCGACCCTACTCACACTCAGAAACACAACATTAAATTATTAATGTTATTATTAAGAAATGTCTCTCTGAACGAATAAACGCTGTGCCCTACCTCTCTTAATCATCGGTCCATCTTGCATATTATAATAGTAAAATTTGACTAAGAACTGAACTTTTTGGGTGGTAGGTATACTTTATGGACGGATCTCAGTCACCTAGATACTCATACAATACTCTTTCTTGTACACCAAATGAATTACAAAAATAGAACATTAATAGTAGCATAATAATGTACAAAGTGCGGTCATATCGCTTGTTTAAAGTTCCAAACAACTCTATATAGATCTCTATGAAATCACATAGCGAGTGTGCAGCGTGGTGTGAAAGACGCGCTGACTTCCGCGCCAAGGATGGCACTCGCTTGCCATTTCATTTAATCTATGTTACACTTGCTAGGTAATTCGTATCCAGTATATGTATATAAGATACTCTGATACAATTCATATTGTACAATTGATAGAGAAATTGGAATTAAAATCAACGATCCGGCAGAAGCACTATTGTAATACAATTGTTTAATTTATTTGTGTCATCTGATTAGGTTTCCTTTTTTTTATTTTTCTTTGAATTATGTATGTTATGTATATATTATATTTTAGTTTGTGAAGTTATATGAAGTAGATATTTTTTTAGGAATGTTTAATATGACTGTTTGTGGTTTAGTTTGTGACATTGGATTAGGTATTTTTTTTCTTTGTGACTGTTATATGGACTATTTTGAATGTACAGACGCCTGCACATCCAGCTACCGCAATCTGTCAAATTTCTTTTATAGGTTTTTTACTTTATAACTCAAGCATAAGGTTCACTTTCAATTGGGAAAATTTGTCAGATTGGGGTAACTCGATGTGCTGGCGTCTGTACTATCGATATTACTACACTTTTACACGTCACATATTATTTTATAATATGTGACGTGTAAAAGTGTTTCTCGTGTGCCTAATTCCATTAAATAAAATTCTATTCATAAATTAATTGCACTTTATTTTAATAATGGCGTTTTCGTGCATAATTGACATTATAAATTTTATTAGATAACCGAATCGATAAACAATTATACAAGCTACTTGTATGTGAGCGGTTACCGTAGTCTATAACATTTGCTACATATATACAGACGCCATCCAGCTACCCCAATCTATCAAATTTATTTTATAAATTTTCAACTTTATCACATAAAGATTCACTTTCGATTGGGGAAATTTGACAGATTGGGGTTGCTTGATGTGCTGGCATCTGTACATGGCATGAGAACCAATGAGCAGTAGCGCCCTTACTCACACCCAGGGCCACAGTAATAGCAAAAAACTCTCCCAGTAGCCCCTCAAATCGAAAGACTGGTATGCCTTCACTTAAAGCTAGCAACTGTTAAATATTGCAATGGTAAATTTACCGAGAGGGCACGTTTAGGGGTCTAAAGCCTGTACTGTAATGTAAACAGTATGGATCCCATCCTTTTTTGTGCTAGATGTTTTATGAACAAATAGATAAGAACTACCATTAAAGGTAGAATTATCTACTATAATAAAATATCTAAGATCACAGGTAGTGTTTCTTCTCAAGGGCTTTAAAGATCTTCAAAAATTGAGCTGAAAGATGTATCGGAGGGTTGGGCTACAGGGATATTTTGTGTAACGGTTGCTTTACGTTCATATTATTTTCCAATTAAGGATGGGAAAGAATTTTATTGATACGTGCACATACACTTTCATACTATCCATATTTTTCAAAATTATGTACTTTATATGCATAATATCAACTTCAAAAGGAAGAAATAAAAAAATATGTGAACCTAGGATATGAAAATTTAAAAAAATGGTAATTATGTATTAAGGTGTCAGTTTCGAAATGTTGCCAAGGGGTTAGAGACACTTAGTGTGCTATTGCGTCAATAGTCGATCCTAAACTAATTTCTAATCCGGAATCTTATTCATTCTAACAAAATATAACGTTAAAAATCATACTTTTTGTTATATATTCACATATTTTCAGACTTATCTCCAACGGGCACGTGGAAGAAATATTATCCGTTGTACCGTAAATGGAATTGTGAGCAAATCAACCGTCCACACGTAATCAGAACCTCATTTCTTTCTAAACAGCCCTGGTAGGGAGCCCACTAATACCGTGAAGTAAAGAAATTTTTATTTTTTAATTTGAACATTGAGCATGACATATATTGTGACACACAAAAATAAGCGTATGAGGGCAACGAGCGACGCTATTATACATGCTTATACACGCTGCCATATTATTGTAGAAGACTCGCAGCAGCAAGAAGTACTCTATACGGGATCTAGGGAGAGACCTTCACAATGATAACATACGTATTAAACACCAATCATTTATTTTATTGAAAAAATAATAAAACTAGATTTCACAGTGTATCCTTTAGCACTCCATTTTGATAACTATTGACAAACATAATCAAACGTAAAATTATATTTTTGATTTAATTCGAATTCTATTCTAAATTTAAAAGCTATGTCCAGCTATTTTAATAAAATGACCAAAGTTAGCTATCTTCTCAAAAGAGGTTTAATATAATTACATTATTATGCATATAAATCCGCGAATGCAATCTTGGGTGTGACGAATAGAGGTTTGCGCTAAATCTGTTTTCTTCTTAGAAAGTAAAGACTTACACAAATTTTATAAAACCCTATGAAATGATATGAAAAAATGTTTATTTTTGACAAAAAAACAAATCTTACCATACATCGCTAAATTAATATAATAAATTTGGTTGTCAAAAAAGGCCTCTATCTCAGCATTAGCTACGGCAACACAGGTGTATTACTGCAGCGCTGATCTTCCGATAGAGGCTGATATAAGCCACAATGGCATAGTAAATTAAATAGAAAGTACTATAAATATACATATGAAATAAATTAAATATACAAAAATTCTAATTTTACTGAAAATTAATACATAACAAAGCAAAAAATAAATAAATAATAATTGAAGAAATTTAAGTATACATTTAGAATTCTAAATGTATACTTAAATTCCAAAAATAAGCTGGAAGCCGCTGGATTCGGGTAACGTAAGACTGACAATATATTTCGGCTGATATGATAATTATACTAAAAATATAGTGACTTAATGAATTTTCTTATTACACAAAAATCTGTTTCATTCACTCATATAAAATTCAACGAATCATTTGAGTTTATAAGATATGTTCTATTTTATAAATTGTTATGCACTGATTGTAACCCATTCAAATAACTCTCACTCTAACAAAGGTTTGATGGAAGAGAACTCATAGTTCGGTTAAGCTTGCCTGTATACATGGTGTATGAGATTTGTTAATTTACTATATGTTTCGGTGTGCAATAAATAAATAATAGAAAAATTTTCTTTGGGAGAATCGACGGTGTTTAAATGTTCCGTGTCACATCTCTTAAGCAACTAAGCCGTCTTCACTGCAGTGACCTCCTCGCCATTCTTAAGAGATTTGTTATACATTTTGATTGATAAGTCTACCATCAAGCAAAAGGTCAAAGATGAAAAAAGGAAAAGTTTATTTCCGACTTGCAGACTCAGAGTACTGGGTTGTCAGCGGCGAGGATCGCTTTGGCCCCTTAACGCGTCATCGGTGATCCCGTGGAACTGATCACAACCTCTCTTAGAATTCTGTCCTTTTGCTTCAGCGGCCCCCTGAGCTGTGGCCCGAACCCCAAAAGGGTGGCCTCGGGTATTAGTCGTTTAATTTAAGCTACTGGTTAAGAGCCTTCTGCGCTAGCCAAATGCTCATTGCCTTCAATTCTTTAATTTTAATATTGTACAACTAAATTTCAAAATAATAGATTAGTAACTTGTTATTTATTTTAGGATTTAAGAAAATATATCTGATAAAACAGACCGCACGGACGGACTAATTAATTTTTTGTAATTCTTATACTGTATTCGACTATGTTTATGTACTGCATTGTGAACTTGACAAGTACAAGTGTATGTTAATACCCAAGTGCTGAATAAATTTAATTGTTTCATCATTATTTCATTATGAGTGATTCCTATCTATCCTTACACTTCAGGGGCACTTTGAGCCGTGGTTTGAACCCCATATTTGCGCTCATGATCTGTTCTTTCTGAGGTGCTGTTTATTAACCGTATGGCTCGTACAACTGCGGTGAATTTGCCTATGTTAGTGGGAGCTACTGGCCCTCGGCGCCAGCTTTAACCTGGTATTTGAATCGAGCAGCCTTAAGGAGTCTGATATAACAGGATTATTCAATATTCTTCGAAACACTGCGAATATATATTTTACTAACTAACTTACCATAGCTTACAATATCCAACCATCCCTATAACAAAGACCATTAGTATCCTTACTAGTAATAAGACAGAGTAAAAATTGTTACTTCTTTTTTTTTATTCCTTTTGTAGGCAGACGAGCTAGCGGCCCACCTGATGGTAAGTGGTAACCGCTGCTTATGGACTTTCGCAGTGCCAGGGGGCACAGCAAACCGCTACCTACCGTGATATTAGTACTCTTTTTAAACCTCGTTTGAAGAAGGACATGTCGTAGCGCTGGGGAAACACCGCAGCAGGTAATTCATTCCAGAGCCTGCACGTACGTGGGATGTATGAACGCTGAAGCGAACCGTGCTTGACGGGATCGCTTCCAGGTGGTACGGATGAACCCTACTGCGAGCGCGCGTGGTACGATGATAAAAAGGGGACGATGGCATCTTCGGTTTGTTTTTCAAGACACTATGCCAGCTTCCCAATTAGTTAATATAAAATAACTATAAGTGTAAATTAGTGTTCAATTAACACTAATTTTCACATGATGTTGTTGAGCACTATTTTAAAGAATGTTCTTCAAAAAATTATGTCTTTTTTGAAGAACATTCTTTAAAATAGTGCTCAACAATTACAGCAGGGATATTTAATTTGTATATTCGACCAAGTCTAAAGCTACGGTGGCCTCATAAACAATTTCCTTGCCGACAATATCGAGGCACATTCGCTTAGAAATATAATTTAATCCGCACACAATAGTCACATTGTGGGCGCGAGCCAAGACGGCCACCATTTTTTCCTTAAATAAAGGAGACACAAGGAAACCCGGTATGTTCCTAACTGCCACTTTATTAATAGAGGGTTCACAAAAATTCCAGAACTGGCCACTATCATTAAAAATATTTAAAACTAATTACGTCATTAGAAAATGGAACTCTTTTATTTTAAAGTAAAAGAGTTCCATTTTCAAAAATTGTGTTTGTTGCATCTCGTTGAAACTTGTTATTACATTGTGTTGCCATTTTAAATATTGTAGTTCTACTTAATCATCGGTTTAATCCGGGGAAATTTCCGTAGTATGACTTACTCCGGTATCCTCCAGCTCAGCCTCGGATTTCTATTCATTACATATCGTATTATATAAATGTGCATTTTTGTGCAACCGAGTCAGCGAACGAGCATGCGGAACTCTTGTTGGTAAGCGGTTTGCGTATTTTGTAACACTTGCGGTCCTCAACACATTGCTCATGACTTATTGTCACTGTTTTGCAGTACAAACATACTTACTGATGTGGGAATTTAAGGGAAATAAATTGAATTATTTCAATTTATTTCCCTTAAATTCCCACCATTACCAATATATTTCCCTTAAATTATTAAAGAAAGGCCTTTGCCAAACGGTGGTTGGACAAAGGCCTCCAGAAAGTTGACGGTTTGTAGTCTCTTTTTTCATCATAAATGGCTAATTCATTGGTCCAATATTTCAGAAACCTACCTCAACGTCACCACCTATTTTTGGGCAGCCACATAGTAATAATTTTTGCCCGTTCTCTTCCGGTTCGTGGTCACCACTCAAGAACCTTTGTGCACCAGGGGCTGTCGGTTCCACCGACTATAAGCATTATATACATAATCATATTGTAAGGCACTTAAATCTGATTAAACCTTTTACGTGCTTAAACCGGGCTCCGGGATATAGTGTACTTATATAATATAACGCTAATTGTTAATAAAGTTATTTTACGGAAACCGGCGCGAAAACATTACTCAATGAATAAATATGCCGTTTGGTAAGAGACCAAACCCGTAAAAATTCAGTGAACATCGTCGGTCGATCTCTACAATAAGATTTGAGATCACCCCGGTTTGTATTCAGAGGGCTCGTGGACCACGATCTTTACTAAAATTATGTGAAGATGGATAAGACATGTTATATATCCTTAAAACTCTTAGAAAATAAAATTAGTAGAGAAGGCCACTGATAAGAAAACCTGACATATTTCCATATGTATTGATAAAAGAAAGGATGCATATTTTTGCCTTTTACCTACTATACATCTCTGGAAAGCATATATTGAATAAAAAAAACTTGAGAGGTGTCAAGGGACACCCGGATGGAATGAAGTTATTTCTTATTATTAATTATGTACAAAAAACCTGTATACACTCAACAAAAATAATCGTCGCGACACCACACTGTTCAATGCGAAATAGAAATGAAAATATCTGGCTTGCTTTCTATAAGAGAGAGAGAGACACACAGAGAAACATGTGCACGCCGCACAGCTGCAAAAAGTGTCGTGACAACTTTTCGTAAGATTTTTTTCCGTCTAGCCCCCTTTCACAACGCGCGATAAGGAACTTCGTTCCAAAACTTCGTTCCAATAAATGTAAAAATCCTGAAAAATATTGTTGTCCTGTGCAGGGATCGAACCTGAAGCAAGAAAGCGCCGAAGTAGTATGGAGTTACTACTAACTTAACTACCGGGGCCCACGCACAGTCCAACTGTTCCTTCTATATAGTTAATTAGAATAAATTATTGAGTTAACCAACTTCTTACCTCAGTGGCGCTCATAGTTAGGTACTTTCACCAGTCCGTATGTGATCGGCGAGGTTAAGCAACTAGGTTCGCGGTCAGTCCATAAATATGACCACCAAAGTGGTTTATTTTCGGAACGTCTCCGTGCTTCGGAGAGTCATGTCAGAGGCCTACTGCGGCTCTTGAACAACTCTCACACTAGGGTAACCACTACCCTTACGCTAGGAAAGTAAGTATTTAAAACAACACCAACAATCTCTTTTCAACCAAGTCATCTTCAAGGGTGCTGTCACCATATAATATTGTCAACATATCAGATACGAAAACTTTAGAGTTAAACTAAAACGAAAACAAGTTTCAAACATCTTTAAAATAAATTGTATAAAATTAAGTGCGGGTGGGAACTCTTCCACCCGCACTTAAATTTATACAAATGAAAACAAGTTTCAGACATATTTAAAGTAAATTGTATAAAATTAAGTGCGGGTGGGATCTTTTCCACCCGCACTTAAATTTATACCATTGAAAATAAGTTTCAGGCATCTGTAAAATAAATTGTATAAAATTAACGGCGGGTAGGAACTCTTCCACCCGCGCTTAAATTTATACAATTGAAAACAAGTTTCAGGCATCTTAAAAATAAATTGTATAAAATTAAGTGCGGGTAGGAACTCTTCCCCCTTCGCTTAAATTTATACAATTTATTTTAAAGATATCCGAAACTTGTTTTCATTTTAGCATGTTTATAATGGTAAAAGTTATAAATTAAATTATAGTTAATTATAAAACTATGATTTAAGAAGTATACAAAAACTTTTCGTTGCCATTTTTGACATCTCCTTGTTTAAAAGAACCTTATCCATTTAAGTAAATCAAGGTAAAATAGAAGAATAATATATATCGGTACCTATAACTCATTGTGTACTAGGTATTACCTTTTGTTACTTGAGGAATTACATAGGGTGGTGTGTATATAAAATCCCTATTTTACGATAAGTCAAGTATAAATATCAAATTGTGTCAAATCAAAATAACAGCCAAATAAAAAATAAAAAATTTGGTTTGGAAAACCAGTATTAATTAGATTTCATTCATCACAATGAAGTCTCCAAGAGTGCTGCCACCATATGATATTGTCAACATATCAGATACAAAAACTCTTAAGTTGTTATTTTTGACATCTCCCTGTTTAAACGAATCTTATCCATTTCAATAAATCTAGGGTGAAATAGAAGAATACGTGCAGTTATCACGCGGTGATGGTTACTGTTCACGAATACATATCGGTAGGTATAACTCATTGTGTACTATATATTACCTTTTGTTACTATTGCATAGAATTACATAGTGTGGTTTATTATCCTATTGTAGAGGACATAAAACCCCTATTTTACTATGACCTTACATTACCTATTTACAGTGTTTGAACTGTAATTTTGTAGAAGATTGTGGTGTTTTCTTCTTCTAAAAGAATACTGCAATAATATCAGGACATCCGTTTAACGGCTATGTTGTTACAAATCAATGCTATATTGCAAATCATAGACAGTTAAGGAATTTAATATCAATTCATTTATCACAGCCTTTAGAGTAATTTTATAAAATTACTGTAAAGACTGTGATTGGTGGCGTGGTTGGTTAATACTTGCTTTCCACGCCGCAGGTCGTGGGTTCGATACCCACCCAGACAGATATTTTTGTGCATGAACTGTTTGTCCTGTGTCTGGGTGTAATTATCTATAGGTATAAGTAATTTTATAAAATTATTGTAAAGACTGTGATTGGTGGCGTGGTTGGTTAATACTTGCTTTCCACGCCGCAGGTCGTGGGTTCGATACCCACCCAGACAGATATTTTTGTGCATGAACTGTTTGTCCTGTGTCTGGGTGTAATTATCTATAGGTATAAGTAATTTTATAAAATTATTGTAAAGACTGTGATTGGTGGCGTGGTTGGTTAATACTTGCTTTCCACGCCGCAGGTCGTGGGTTCGATACCCACCCAGACAGATATTTTTGTGCATGAACTGTTTGTCCTGTGTCTGGGTGTAATTATCTATAGGTATAAGTAATTTTATAAAATTATTGTAAAGACTGTGATTGGTGGCGTGGTTGGTTAATACTTGCTTTCCACGCCGCAGGTCGTGGGTTCGATACCCACCCAGACAGATATTTTTGTGCATGAACTGTTTGTCCTGTGTCTGGGTGTAATTATCTATAGGTATAAGTAATTTTATAAAATTATTGTAAAGACTGTGATTGGTGGCGTGGTTGGTTAATTCTTGCTTTCCACGCCGCAGGTCGTGGGTTCGATACCCACCCAGACAGATATTTTTGTGCATGAACTGTTTGTCCTGTGTCTGGGTGTAATTATCTATAGGTATAAGTAATTTTATAAAATTATTGTAAAGACTGTGATTGGTGGCGTGGTTGGTTAATACTTGCTTTCCACGCCGCAGGTCGTGGGTTCGATACCCACCCAGACAGATATTTTTGTGCATGAACTGTTTGTCCTGTGTCTGGGTGTAATTATCTATAGGTATAAGTAATTTTATAAAATTATTGTAAAGACTGTGATTGGTGGCGTGGTTGGTTAATACTTGCTTTCCACGCCGCAGGTCGTGGGTTCGATACCCACCCAGACAGATATTTTTGTGCATGAACTGTTTGTCCTGTGTCTGGGTGTAATTATCTATAGGTATAAGTAATTTTATAAAATTATTGTAAAGACTGTGATTGGTGGCGTGGTTGGTTAATACTTGCTTTCCACGCCGCAGGTCGTGGGTTCGATACCCACCCAGACAGATATTTTTGTGCATGAACTGTTTGTCCTGTGTCTGGGTGTAATTATTTATAGGTATAAGTAATTTTATAAAATTATTGTAAAGACTGTGATTGGTGGCGTGTTTGGTTAATACTTGCTTTCCACGCCGCAGGTCGTGGGTTCGATACCCACCCAGACAGATATTTTTGTGCATGAACTGTTTGTCCTGTGTCTGGGTGTAATTATCTATAGGTATAAGTAATTTTATAAAATTATTGTAAAGACTGTGATTGGTGGCGTGGTTGGTTAATACTTGCTTTCCACGCCGCAGGTCGTGGGTTCGATACCCACCCAGACAGATATTTTTGTGCATGAACTGTTTGTCCTGTGTCTGGGTGTAATTATCTATAGGTATAAGTAATTTTATAAAATTATTGTAAAGACTGTGATTGGTGGCGTGGTTGGTTAATACTTGCTTTCCACGCCGCAGGTCGTGGGTTCGATACCCACCCAGACAGATATTTTTGTGCATGAACTGTTTGTCCTGTGTCTGGGTGTAATTATCTATAGGTATAAGTAATTTTATAAAATTATTGTAAAGACTGTGATTGGTGGCGTGGTTGGTTAATACTTGCTTTCCACGCCGCAGGTCGTGGGTTCGATACCCACCCAGACAGATATTTTTGTGCATGAACTGTTTGTCCTGTGTCTGGGTGTAATTATCTATAGGTATAAGTACATATTTACAAAAGAAAAAGTAGTATATGTAATATATCAGTTATCTGATTTCCACAGTACCTACAAGCTCTGCTTAGTTTGGGATCAGATGGTCGTGTGTGAATAATAAGGTTATTATTATTATTTATTAATATCAGTTCATCCGTTTGACGGTTATTATATCAGAGAGTGTGTCGGGGGTCGAAAATGTAACAAAAAAATATCAATATTTGGCATATTTTTATTTTGTGTTTTAGTTGCTTGTAATATTTTACTATTATTATTGGTTGTAGTCTCTCGCCGTAATAGTAATGGCTGATAACATGTTAAAATTATTACATAGGAGGCATTAAAAATACGGTAGATTAAAAAGAATAACTATTTCATATAAATGTAACGTTTAACGGAGTAAATTAATTTTAATCTTGAATTTTACAACCTACTAGCTATACCCCGCGGTTTCACCTCCGTTCCGTAGATTCGCGTGAAAGAGTACCAAACATACATGCATCCATATCTTCTATACATCCATACTCACTACTTTCACATGTAACTTAATTAAAGCGCTTCCTGAAAATAGTTGTTCAGAATCGTTTACTGAATCGATTTATATCATTTTTAATATAGGTAATTTTTTCTTCCAAAAATAATTAGTACTACGGAAATTATTGTCATATTAACCCTGTACAGTAAAAACAAATTCAAATGGACCGTAAGTCTTGGTAATAAGTCTTTTAAAATCGCAGAATTATTTGTATTCATAAAAATCCCATCATTCAATACAAAATAAAGAAAAATAAACTTTATTCCAAGAAACTAATTTAAAAATAACAATGCATATACATGATAAATTAAAAATTCAGTGTATGTATTATGATTACAACATAATATTCTAATTGGAGTGTTTGAGGATGTGCGTTAATTACGTTACATGTTGTATATAATATTAATAGGATTATGTAAGTACTATGTATGATAGGGCACCTGGCTCAGGTTACTCAGTTTTAGTATTATTTGCTCGACGGCTTGAGATCCCGTTCTCCTCTGTAGTCTGGTGAAGCAGGGAAAGCCTCCTGGGCTAACTGTAATTGTTATAAAAAAAAATATGAACTTACATTCCCTGTTTACACATCTTCAAAATTGGTTCAGACATCTTTAAAAATGGCAATATCATGCAGAAGATCTTGATGAGAAGAAGAAGAAGAAGTACACTTTATTGCAAAATAAGTAAAACATAACAATGGTTACAAACAAGGACATAAACTTATTATGCAATTGGCGGCCTTATCGCTAAAAGCGATCTCTTCCAGGCAACCATTGTGCGTTGAATGGACCAGAATTCAAAATAACCTGATGAAGGTAGCATGAGATGCTTTCAGATCACATAAATAGTTGTCCTATGCAGTAATCGAACCTACAAAGTGGCAAGGCGTCTGTCTTCACCACTGCGTCACAAGAACAGTACATTCTTATGTTAGGGATGAATTAGGGATTATAATTGCTCAGCAAATATTAAAAATATTTGCTGAGCACGCGGTATTAGAGCTTCACCAACAATATGTAAAATGTAAGCCTTACATTGGAAAATGTGATGTTTCTGTGATTTTATACATATTATATAATATATCATCGTCATCGTATAAAATATATATTTCAAGACAATTAGTTATACTATCACGCCGAGTCATATTCTGTGTTACAAATTATTGTTATATTATTCTTGAATAATGTAATAAAAAATTGTAATAAATAATAAGATATAATATTTTTTTGATTGTATATAATAAGATAGCAGTAAAACAGATATCCATTTTTATCTTTCACGGGTTGTAAGCGATTGGCGAGAATGGGCAACCATGCTCACGGCTAGTCTATAGATGGATGACCACCAAAGTGGTTTAATTTTTAAGATGCTTTCCGTGCTTCAGAGGTGACGTTAGGCTGTCGGTCCTGATTGTTGTCATTATAAACAATCGTTAAGCCATGTCTGAGGCCTACTGGGCGGCTACAATAACCCTGACACTAGGGTAACCACAGCCCAGTATGTAACGGGTTGTTGTTATGCCTATATCTACAGTATTAGTATTATTAAACCTAAACATAATCTCCTTGACAATAATTTAAAACAAGCTAGCTAAATATCACTACCATTATAAAATAAATTGTATAAATGTTTTAATATTCCGTGTACCTGAATATCTGTAATAAGTAACTAGAAATAATAACTGTATTACTACAAACATGTTCTGACTATTTACAAGCGCTTTTTTAAAGTCTACGTGAATAAAAACCTTTTTTATTTATTTTATTTTTATGTCTACCATAAGTCATGTAGTTTATTTCCTCGATGATTCTTGCAGTTTTTCCAGTACTTCAACTAGCACAGCCCCTAAACTTCAATGAACTTAAAATGTCTATACTTACTAAAAACTGTAACTTTCAACAAGCAAGTAAACTATAGGTACAGAACTACGAGACTTTTTAATAAATAGCGTAAAATAAAAAGTGTACTAGTGTGTAATATGAAAATCTCGAAGATGCAGCGACGAACTATGATTGCGGATGGGCGTGGACAAACAACGCCACCTCCAAGATACATAGAGATGGGAGTGTTAAAATATTATATTTAATAAAATATGGTTCACCGCTATCTATTGATTTCAAACATGCCCGCTTGAGTATGTTTCGCCGGACCGTCTCAACTGGGCCGTGTTGAAACCGGAAGTAGGTGAACCTGCTGAGTTTGTTTCGATGGGTCTTCTCAGTAGGGGCGCATTGGATCCGGTGGTAGCATTAAAGCGCGACCGTCGTTTTAAACACAAGGTCCGTTATAATAATAATACTGAATTCATACCTTAATACAGACAGAACCATTCAGACAATATGTAGTAAAATATAAATTTCAATAATTAAACCTAAACATAATCTCCTTGACAATAACTTAATACAAGCTAGCAAAATATCACTACTATTATAAAATAAACTGTATAAATGTTTTAACATTCCGTGTACCTAAATATCTGTAATAAGTAACTAGAAATAATAACTGTATTACTACTAACATGTTCTGACTATTTACAAGCGCTTTTTAAAGTCTACGTGAATAAAAACCTTTTTTATTTATTTATTTAACAAAAACATTGCTCGAACACAACGTTTCTGGGTATACACAATATCATTATGGGTTGAGTTTCCCAAAAGATTATACCATACCGAATTACTGAGGCTAGTGTAGACCATAGTATGCAGTCAGGAGAGCATCAATATTTACTATTGGAGAGGAAACTAGAGGTACAGAACTCTAAAAGACCGTGACTCGCACTTGGCCACCTGCTCTTATTAAGGAAGCTTTGATTTAAATTATAATTATAGAGATATATCGCATACATGATCAAAATTCTACTTAATTATGGCGTAACCTCAATTTTGAATGAACAAATATTACAAGTATACTTAATCTAAATAAACACACAAACTTCGTCACCACATAACATTTAAGTCTGTAAGTCCATCCTACTCAAAGCAAAACCAGGATCCTCGCAAAATGCAAATATAATTTGTATCCCTAAGTAGGTAATACAATTTCCAAGATATAAAGTCAAAGTGCCTCCCCCTGGGGGTGGGGCCCCGTGACGTCCCGCGGGCCCCGCACCGGTGTCGCAATAAGTTAATTGCGTTAATACGACCTCAATACGTGCTGCTTACGTCGTAGGATGCATATGAATCATAATTATGATGGATATGTTTAAATTCTTTCTTATTTTTTTTTTTTTTACTTCAATGGACTGCGCATTTCAATTAACCTTCCAATCCCATTATATAATGAGGAAATAGAATTTTATAGTGATAATCTATTAGTCAAAGTCCAATAAAGTCAAAAACTCCTGAATCGTTCAGAAATATTACGACTAACTACTGACATCTAAAACAGAGGTCGCGGATTCCATCCCCACTTGGGAAATCTTTATGTGATGAGCTAATTAAGTTATTTGTTCTGTGTCTAAATAATATAAGTTAGTTTTCTCATGTATTTGGTAGCAATAGTACAGGTTCTGCCTAGTTTGGGATCAGATGGCAGTTAGTTGTCCCAAGACATTTATTTATTTAATAGCCATTACTGACCTGATTTGACTCTGTATATTATTATGGAGTTGTCCTTCCAGGGATTGTCGATATAAAATACATATAAAATCTCCATATAAAAACTCTGTTCTTGTAATATAAAGTGTGCTATTACATTTTTGAATTCATATTTTCTTGGATCTTTTCGTCTAAACGAACGTTGATGACAGGTGGATATGATGATCACATGATGATATGATGCGTGGTTTAACGCCTCAAGTCGTGAGTTCGATTTTCACCCAGAACAGATATTTTTGTGCATGAACATATCTGTTTTATTTATTCTTATACAAGACAAAGCTCACAGTAGAGAATCTAATCCCTGTGTCGCGAGGTACTTTCGGGCAGTGCAGTCAGACATTCAGTTTGTCCTGGGTCTGGGTGTAATTATCTATATAAGTATATATTTACCAAAAAAAAATCTGGCTGAAACCAGACTTTTGTTTTGCAAATACTTGCTTCCGCTCTGCTTAGTTTGGAACCAGATGACCGTGTGAGAATAATGTCCCTGGATATAATTAAAAAAAAAAACAACGCCTGTATTAGGTAAATTAATCCCTGTGTCGCGGGGTACTTTACAAACATAATAGACGGTTACAAATTACATCCAGATTCAGAACAACTATTTATGGGGTCACACAAATAGTTGTCCGGCGCGCGCGGGACTCGAACCCGCTGCACGAAGCGGCGAGGCGACTGTCTTAGCCGTTGCGCCACACGTGCAGCCAAATTATTATTTTTCTATCTATTATTTTATGCTGAAATTATTCAAATAGCTAAGAGTGTTTTCAAACAAATAGTCAAATTTTCTAGAATGTCGAGAACTTTATCCCGTAATTTCTGAACATCATGGTCATGTGAACAGTAGTTAGTAATTACGTGCTAATTACGAGAAGCAGTGGGCGTGCGCAATTAACGTGCGACGTGACGCGACGCAACGCGACACAACGCGACACGATGAAGAGGTGACATTCGGCAGCCAAATGAAATCTTTGTTTGTACTGTTTCAGAATGTTAATTAGAACTCATGTTACTGAATATTTTATGGTACGCAAAAAAGTACGTTCTTACGTATTAATATATACCTATATATTTTTATATCAGAGGGTGACAAACGAGCAAGTGGTTTACCTGATGGTAAGTGATCACCGCCGTCCATAGACACTCGTAACACCAGAGGAGTCGCTGGTGCGTTGACGGCCTCTATGAGTCAGCAAACAAGTGTTGCTGACCCGTCCCCCCACCCCGATGAGCTCTGGTGACCTTACTCACACGCAGAAACACAACATTCAGTTATTAATGTTATTAGTAAAGATTGTCTTCTCTAAGGTGGAGATACTTCCCCAGTCGGGCTGCTCTTTGAGCGATATAACGCTGTAACCTACCTCTCTTAATTCTTAATATAATTATAAATATAATTTATTAATATGTTGAAAAAGTCCACAGTCTGAGTAAGAGGTATTTTCTGTAGGTTTCGTCGAGACACATCAGAAATCGAAGAATGAACTCTATTTAGCTTTCTTCGTTAAAGTGGAAAATAAATATGTATATTGTAAAAATTGGAGCAATAGTTTGGGCATGAAAACCGACCAGTCACCAAAATTTCCCTTTCTAATATTTAGTAAGTAAGTAAGCATTTATTTGCATAAACATGTGTACACATACATAAAATATTATTGCATGTAAGATGTCCAAAAATTGTGAAGGGAAAAAATTTAAGATTAGTAGACATAAATTATGCTTGGAAATGTTTGCTATACAATAGCGTGCAAATGCTTTATAATCATAAATATTAAAGTTATCAATTTAAGAATTCAGAAAATCAAAAAATTCTGTAAGTACAATAAAAAATTAATTTCACATAAAAATCTATTCAATAATACACCGGTAGCTTAATTGGCAAAGCACTGGGAGTTTAAATTCTCAATATCGGGCAAATCCTGTCAGTGATATTTATTTCATCACCATGTCAGCAAAAGACGTCATCCGCCAAACAATGACTAGTCATAAGTCATTTATTTTCATAACAAATACATTTGTATTGAAAATTGTAAAGCTAATTTTACAAATTAAAATACTAAACCATTAATGACATTATTATCAATTTTATATTATTATGCACATATGTCATACCAATTCATTATATACTTAGAAAGTCATTTGTCATTTATAAATTCTTGTACACTATAAAAGCCTTTCTTCAATAAATAGTTTTTTAATTTGTCCCTGAATATATTTGGTCTATATATGCTTTTAAATTCTAAAGGCAACTGACTGAATGCAAGGTATCATTTGGTAAGATATGTCAGAATCACCACGCTTAGCACGTGTTGCAGATTGCAGTATGATGCTCATTAGTACACAGAGAGATGCTGCTGACCGTTTTCTGGTAGATATTCCCTTTGGTCGGCCTCAACTCCACGGGATGAAATGGGGTTGTGATATTATCGCCGTCCCCACACAGCACTATCTAAATTTCTAATTCTCAAAATATACATTTTAAATATGCCGATTGCCGTGGTCTGGTAGATGCTTGCCTTTCACACCGCAGGTTGTGGGTTCAATTCCCACCCAGGACAGCTATTTTTGTGCATGAGCATGTCTGTTGGTCCTGAGTCTGGGTGCAATAAGCTAAAATTTAGATAATTAAACCTACACAGGATCCTTGACCATAACTTAATTTAAGTTAGCTAAATATCGTTACTGTTATAAAATAAATCTTATTGTAAATTATTTCCTACAATCCGTGTACCTAAATATCTATATGTACCTAGAAATAATTATAAATTAATTATATATTACTGCGAACATGTTCTGACTATTTACAAGCGCTTTTTTCAAGTCTACGTGAATAAAAACCTTTTTTATTTTATTTATTTTATTTTATTTTAATTATCTACATAAGTATGTATTTACAAAAGAACAGTAGTAGGTAGGTATATGAAGTAGTTATATCAGTTATCTGGTTTCCATAGTATAGCTCTGCTTACTTTGGAATCAGACGGCCGTTTGTAAATAATGTCCCAGGATTTTATATGATGTATGTTTTATATGATCATAACAAAAATTAAGTATTTTAACTTGCCCTGTTGCTCTTCATGTAGTAAAAATTTGAAATATCGTCTAAACCCAATTGAAGAGTAACCCAATGCCACGCTGCACTGGTTTGAAAACCCATTTGCTCCCAATTATGGGGCGGTGCATCGTAATCACAGTTGAGTTGCTGATCATATGAGCGATCGGCGCCTGATGAGAAATTTGATCGACCGCGTCCGACGTAAATTTGTCGCTGTGAAAATATTAGGCGGCGCAATTTTCTCGATATTTATGGCAGAGAATTTAAATTGCTACATAATTTAAGTTAGTTCCGTTTTGAAATAGAATGAAACTAAGAACATGCTTTTCGTAGCCTTTTCTTGTTCTACATAGATTTTTTATAAAATCTGATACAAAAAATCTTTATGTAATACCACCATTATTATTGAACAATTAAAATGTAATAATGTAATTTATTCATCAATTTGCTCATCATGCAGTACATGAAATAGTCAAATACGTTCAATATTAAAGTAACAATCAATTTCGAACTAGTCCGTCCTAGCGGTCTGTTTAATCACATAATATTTTGACAAATTCTTAAATAAATAACAAGTCACTTTGCTACCATTTTGAAATTTAGTAGATACCTACACACGGCTACTTATCAAGCTATACATTTCCAGTATAAGCTGATCTCGCGTTGTATAGGATTTCCATACAATGAGAGGCCAGCTTATATTGGATACTAGCTGTGCCCCGCTCCCCTGTTGGTGATAGCGTGATAATATGTAGCCTATATGTTGACCCGACCTCTTAGTAATATTCATGCAAAATTTGATTTAAATCCATGCAGTACTTTTTAAGTTTAGCCCGGACATACTACTCTGTCAAGAAATTACCGGGAAAAGATCAATAATTTACAAAATGTTTGTTATTCATCCAAATTTATTTTATCACCTTCAAAGTATGCTCCTTCAGAAACGATACACTTACGCCAACGAATAATCCATTCGTCAAAACATTTTTTAAACGCTGCCTTCGGAATTGAGTTCAGTTCTCGCTCTTCGAGTTTAGGAAAAAGAAAGAAGTCAGCTGGAGCCATATCTGGTGAATATGGTGGTTGCTGGATAGTATTTGTTGAGTGTTTGGTCAAAAATTCGTACACAATGATGGCCTTGTGCGAAGGCGCATTATCGTGGTGCAAAATCGAAGAATTTTCGTTCCACAAATCTGGCCTTTTTCGTCGAATTTGCTCTCTTAAACGCCGCATTACGCTCAAATAATATTCTTTATTTACCGTTCGACCTTCCGGTAAGAATTCAGAGTGCACAACACCGCAATAGTCAAAGAAAACAGTCAACTTGACTTTGACTTTTGATCGACTTTGGCGTGGTTTTTTCGGTTTCGGTTCAGTTGGAAGGCGCCACTCCGAAGCTTGTTGACTAGTTTGCATGTCAAACTCGTAAACCCACGTCTCGTCACCAGTAACAATGCGTTTAGTGAATTTTGGATCGGAATTGACTCATTCTACCATGTCCTCAGCGACTTTCATGCGATTCAGTTATTTGTGATTGAATTCAGATCTTTTGGGACTAGCCGAGCGGCAACATGTTTCATACCCAAATAATTAGTTAAAATGGTACGAATCGACTCGTGAGATACAGAAAGTTCGGCGGCTATCTCTCGCAGAGTTGAATGAGGATTTTCAGTCACTATTTCCTTCACTTTTGCGATGTTAACTTCAGTTGCAGACGTTGATGGCCTACCAGAGCGAGGCAAATCTTTCATCACATCTCGACCCCTTTTGAACGCTTTGAACCACTCATAAGCACGAGTTTTTGATAAAGTCGATTCACCGTAAGCCTTCTGTAACATTTTCAGTGACTCTGAACACGAAATTCCATTAGCGATGCAAAATTTAAGACAAAATCTTTGTTCGATATTTTTGTCCATTATGAAATTCGCAATACACACTATATATGATATTACTAAAACCGGCACTATATTTAATATAAATAACAGATGCAACTCAAACTCCGCGCCAAAATGGAAAACAGTTGTGCCAATCTAACAACAACAAAACAAAACAAAAATTTGAATGTGGAACCATAAACAAATCATCCATTCCCGATACTTTTTTGACGGAATGTACATACAGACAAACAGACAAAAAGTCAAAAAAAAATATTTTTAGCTTCGATATCGGTTGTAGATCACGCCCCTAGTATCCTTTAAAAAAATATTCAATGTACAACAATCTTTCCTACGATTTTATTATATGTATAGATGTATAGCTTGATATGTAGCCGTGTGTACTATTATCTTGAAAAATTAAGACACCGAGTAGTTGGCGAACGCATGAGGCTTTCAACCAGTAGCTTAATTTAAGCAACAAATACTTGAGGGCACCCTTTTGAGGTTCGGGCCCACAGCGCATTATTCTCTATAAGCCTACATATACAAATAATTCTCCAAAATGTATATAATCATAATATTAATCAGTGAAGCAAAAACTTTGTATCCCTTTTTACCATAATTGCGCGGACGGAGTAGTATGAAAATTGGAACAATTAAAGTTCATACGGAGAAGGTGTTTAGAAAGGCCTATAATATATTTATATAATAGGCATGAGAAGTAAATTAGTTTAATAAAAACATTACACACACTACCATGCTTTTGACACACTGACAAACTGAGAAGAGATGAGAAACTGAGTATCAAAACTGAGAACAGATCAATATTGTTTGTTATTCTTGTCTTTGACAATATAACCATAATGGTCGAATTTAGAATAAGTGCGATTTCTTGTTAATATTATTATTCAATATAATATAAATATAATATATTATCCTGGGACATTATTTACACACGGCCATCTTATCCCAAACTAAGCAGAGCTTTTACTATTTTACAACATATACTACTTTTTCTTTTGTAAATACATACTTATATAGATAAATACACCCAGACTCAGGACAAACAGACATATTCATGCACACAAATATCTGTCCTGGGTGGGAATCGAACCAACGACCTCCGGCGTGAAAAGAAAACATTTGCCATCCACTATATACTCTGTAAATGAATTAAATTTTTAAAGAACCTCTTCAAATATGTTTCTTTCTATAAAGATAAATCAAAACAGATGCAGTCAATAAAATTACAACATTTGGTTCCAATGAATAACGTTTTGTAACAAATGTTCCACTTCACTTAAGTACGTGTTTATTACACCCTTACTTTGGACCCTAAGTTTGGAACTACAGTTTGTATGTATGTTAATAATTAGTTATGAGTGCCTATTATAATAGTATTTGTATTTCGATTTAAATGTATGAATGGAAATGCCTTTATCATACAAATTCTACCGAATGAGACAGTCTATGGTTTTTAAGCTGATCAGTGTAATACAGCAGTATTACAAGAATTATTAGTTTGTATGTTTTTCTTTATTTTGTGTGCATATTCAATAGTGTTTGTACTTCAATTTAAACTTACTAGAGGTCGCACTTGTTCTAAACTCCATTATGGTTCCACTAGCTGCTGTGGCCCACAGTTTTACCCGCGTTAAACTTTATAAATTATAGCCCATGTGTAAATCCAGGGTGTCGGCAAACTTTTTTTTTCTTTTAAAAAGACAACCCCTGCATTAGGGAATCTAGTCCCTGTCTCGCGGGGTACCTACTCTACAAACATACAATAGACGGACACAAATAACATCCATACCATACCAAATTATATTAAAATCGCTACAGCCGTGAAGAAATATCAAACATACACACTCACAAACTTTCGCCTTTATAATATTAGTGTGATTGTCTAAGACTATAGACATTCATCATCATCATCATATCAGCCGAAAGACGTCCACTGCTGGACAAAGGCCTCCCCCAAAGATCTCCACAATTGCCGGTCTTGCGCTATCCGCATCCAGCGATTTCCAGCGACCCGCACAAGATCATCGGTCCATCTTGTAGGGGGCCTGCCCACGCTGCGTCATCCGGTACGTGGTCGCCACTAAAGTAGACATAGGCATTAAATACAAATTATATTAATCTGTTCTCAGTTTTGACACGCACGAGTTTGTCATCTTTTCTCGGTTCGTCAGTGTATCAAAAGGTGGTAGAGTGAGTAATGATAATTTAAAAAAAATAATTTATTTATAATAATAATAATATCTAGGGACAATGTCACACAGATCACCCTAGCCCCAAACTAAGCAAAGCTTGTACTATGGGTACCAGGCGACGATATACATACTTATATAGATAGATAAATACTTATATACATAGAAAACATCCATGACTCAGAAACAAATAGTCATGCTCATCACACAAATATTTGCACTTACCGGGTTCGAAACCAGGACCACCAGCTTCGTAGGCAGGAGCACTACCAACTAGGCTACGGTGATCGTCTAATGCCTATTATCTAAAAACATTAGCTTTCTGCACTCCTTCTCCGTATGAACTTTTTGTCATAAGGGGTACAAAGTTATTGCATCACGTATTAATATTACGATACTTAATATATTCTCAGTGTCTCCGTGCTTTGGAAGGCACGCTAAGCTGTCGGTCCCGGTTGTAGCCATTAGGCAACAGACGTTAAGCCATGTCACAGGCCTACTGGGCGGCTTGAACAACTCTGACTGCCCATACAATAGGTAAGTAAGTAAAGTTTCACGGAACCTAATACATAACTTTTATTGTAATAAAACTAAAAACAAGTAATTTTGACCGTGCCAAGACCTTTATCTTGTAAATAAACCAGTAAAACAGCTCAAATCCCTATTAATCCCCAAATTAACTCGCTAAGGGAGAAATCGTGACCATCGATCTTACGACTCATTAGTTCTTGTACTAATCATTGTAAAGGCTTGTGCATGAGAATAAATTGGACTGTTTATTTGGCGATTAAAAACCGGGTCTTAGCAACCTCCACGACCATGTCAGCCAAATTAAGTCCACTGCTGGATAAAATCCTCCCAAAGAATGGGGGGATATGCTATAACCGCCACGCATAGCAGACGGGTTCGCGATCGCAGTTTGATGGTCATAGTTCACAGAAAAATACTACTGCCCGTTCCCTGGTAAGTATTCCCTCGCGATGACTCCTAGGCCCCCACGGGATGAGACGGGGTGATGATATTCTACGCCGTCACCACACAGCGACCACTTTTGTTGAAAACTTGTATTACTCCCGAATAAAGAGAAAATAGCCGACATAGCCCAAAGAATTGTTAAACTGAAGTGGCAGTCGGCCACCTTCAGCTTGAAGAACCAACAGCCGCTGGGGCAGGAAGGTTCTTGAGTGGCGACCACGAACCAGAAGACCCAGAAGACCGAAGATCTTGGTAAAGGTCGCGGGTAGCCACTGGAGGCGGGCAACACAAGACCGGCCATAGTGGAGATCCTTGGGGAGGCCTTTGTCTAGAAGTAGACATCTTTCGGCTGATATGGTGATGATGATGATGAAAAAGAAAATTAATCGGCGTCAGGATACTAGCTGTCATCAGTCAGTGATCTGTCTGTGATTCGGAAAACGTGGCGTCTAATTAATAAACAGCATACGTATGCAGTAAACAGGTTTAGCCCTCACCACCGACTTACAGTGCTTATCGTAAGCGACTTTACTATGTCTTTTGAGATGAATATCGCTTATTGGTGGTCATATCGCTTGTTTTTTGCTATGCCTTTATTTGCTATGTCTTTCCTTAATTAAGGTTATACAAATGATTAAGTCTTTTATTCGAATTGATACCTAGTCTGTTCAATATAATAACTCTGGATAACTGTGATTGATCTCAATAGTTGGTAAAACCTTTGATATAACAAATACATTTGTTATATCTGCTGTTGTTATCCATAATAGATATAAATAAATAAACTGAGATTAAATATTATTGAAAATTAGATTGATAATTAGTGCAGCACTCAAATTTGCTCGTTGTGCGTTTATTAGTGTAAGTGAATTTTGTACATCGTTCTTTTGTGGTTTTAAAGTAAACGGGCGCGCGTGCGTTGATATTTTCATTGATAAAATACTGTTAATTGTTAGTAGAATATCGCGGCAGGATAGATAATTATGATTCGCTAGTTGTGCGTATATTTGTGGATTAAAATCGCGAAAGGGACCGGTGCACGTGGATGGTTGACCGGCATTTGATGAGCTGGATTGAAGTATCGTAGTGAGTATTGTGAATTTGAAACTAAGGGCAAGTCAGAGTTTTGACGTTTGACTTTTAACCCCTAATCATAATATCAAACCAATACATTATATTAATGTAACATGCTACTAATATTATAAATGCGAAAGTTTGTGAGTATGGATGGATGTATGGATGTTTGTTCCCTTACCCGCAAAAACTACAGCACGGATTTTGATGAAACTTTGTAATATAGGTTATATATCCGAATAACTGCTGTGTGGTGACGGCGACAAATATCGGAATCAGAATATCATCACCCCATCTCATCCCGTGGGGGGCGTAGAAGTCGACCCGAGGGAATATCTACCAGAGGATGGGCAGCAGCTTCCTTCTGAGTACTATGACCATCTTACTGCGATCGCCAACCCGCCTGCCAAGCGTGGCGATTATGGCATATCCCCCCAAGACGATTCTTGAGGGAGGCTTGTCCAGCAGTGGACTTATTTAGCTGTAATGATGATCCGAATAACACATAGGCTATAATTTACAAAGTTTAACGCAGGTAATTGATAAAATCATTATTAGTAACCACTATTCTAGCTAGTTTTATGTTTCTAGTAACATGTACCTAGTACTATCGAGTCTTAATTAAATATATTTTCAAATAAATAAACGTTGATTGTAGAATGTACGAAAATCTTTTCGAGTCGCCATTGATGTTTTTAAGCATTATAGACGTTATAAATATTTTTTCAGTATTTGTGCAGAAAAATATGGATACCATAGAGATACCACAAATATATTTGATCTCCCAATTTGTCTAACCCTTTACAGAATGACGAAGCACTATCCCATACTCGCTAAGCTATTTATCTTCAATCTAAAGTGTCCGACCGCCACGTACTAGGATCAGCACGGTTCTGCCCATCCCTCATGACTAATCGACCGTAACTCCCGTGCCAAACCAAGATTAATAAATGACGCTTAAAATTCAACCTTTTTTCGGCTAAGCTAATGGCCCAAAAATAATTAGCCGTTTTTTATAGCCGATTGTAACGGAAAATTTATTATTGGATTTTCTTTTTCGTGCTGTATTTTCTGGGTGCGAATGAGTTATGTTTTTGGTTTGGATGGTGTGTTTATTTATTGTGTTAGGTTATCCTACTAATATTATAACCGCGAAAGTTTGTAAGTATGGATGGATGTTTGTTACTCTTTCACGTAAAAACTACTGAATGGATTTTAATGAAATATTGTAAAATAATATAAAAAAACTTGTGTGTACTTATGTACACGCGTTAGAAGTTATACTTCTTAATATACAACTTAAACATAGTTATCAATTTTCATACCACCTAGAACTAACGTCATGCTGTTATTTTTACGATGCGCGCGCATCGTGCGCGTAAACATTCACTCTCATACCACCTAGAACTAACTTCATGCTGTTAAATTTTTTGGTGTCGGTGTGCGCGTGCATCGTAAAAATTCACTCTCATCATTTTTCTCCATCGCGCCAAAAGAAGTATAACTTCAATAATAATAATAAGTCTTTATTTTCAGACCAAATTAGTGTCCAATTAGTTAGTAACAATTTTCTTATAAACTAGTGTTAGTAATTAGTATTTTTTAAATATGTAACAAATTTACCTTTAATTGCTGCGTCATTCCATGCGAAATGGCGCAGCAATGATTGACGGAAATACAGTCTAGCCGACTAGCAATCATGCGAAGGATGCTGTTGGTGCTGCCACGTATTCTGCGCACCAGAGATGCGCATCTCTTACGCATCGTAGCGTAGAAACAATCTACGCGATGCTCAGCAAACATCCCTGATGCACTACAGAATCGCCGCAGCCCCATCAGCATCCTGAACGCATTATTAAATTGAATAAATCGCAATATAGCTTATAGGTACATCGGAATAACACATAGGCTATAATTTATAAAGTTTAACGCAGGTGAAACCGCGGGGCATAGCTTGTGGCGTTAATATAAGTAATATACGTATCTTAGCTGTAAAACTCAGACTGCTCAGGGTAAACTGAGAGCAAGATAGCGTAGTCACTTAGGATTGTATGAACCTACAGTTGCTGCGTGTAGAGTCTCGCAGTACTATACCCAAGTAACGCAAATTTATCATTACGTCGTATTTGATTGACGTTTACAGTTAGCCTTGTAGGCTTTCACTACTTCACCGGAAAATATAGGCGAACGGGCGCTTAAGCTGTCGTGCAAATGCGGGCATCTCGTTTCGAATGTCAAGGGTTTATTTTTAGTAACGTTTCGTGATACTGTCGCTCTACGTTAACAGCCAAGAAAGCGGGCCGCATGCCTGACTGAGGATCACAGGAGATATTTTATCGATAAGAATGCATCAATATGGACCGCACGTGTGGCGCAGCGGCTTAGACATTCGCTTCGCCGCTTTGTGTCCTGAGTTCGAATCCGCGCAGGACAAATATTTGTGTGACCCATAAATAGTGGTTCTGAGTCTGGATGTACTTTGTGTCCCTCAATTATATGTTTGTAAAGTACCCCGCGACACAGGGATTTAATTCCCTATTGCGGGCATTGTCTTTTAAAACAAAAAAAAATCATTTATCTCCTATCAATTCTTTCCTTAATATTATATATATTGTCTTACCCAGTGGCCGAAAAATTAAACAAATGAGTGTTTACCACTGCTGTTAAATTAACGTTTATTAAGTTGACCTGGCTGATGATGAATCGTCACCAGATCGATGATTTTAGAATGCGATACAGAATACGACTGTACGGGCTAAGTGCGTTGCACTTGCACCGACAGCATTTTACCGTAGCGCGTGGTTTCATACTTATTATATTAATGTAATTTCATTAGTAGTGAATTGTACCTCGGTCGGCTACCACGTCGAGTCACATTACTATTCATATATTACCATACACCATCACCACCTCAACCTCATCTTAGACTAGTGTTCAGTGAATACACCATAATTACCATATCTCTAACCTACGACTTTCTATTATCACCACGCACTAGTCTATACAACGACGTCATGTGGGTCTCATTTGCCCTAAAGACGATCTCCTGAAGAGATTGAAAAGGTTAGCCAAGTCTAACATAAAAATTAGTTACGCGAGTTACCCGTTGCAGTTGACTATGACATTATGTTTGTGTCTCTTATTATGTCAAAGTTCCTGTAAAAGGAGCGATACACATAATGTAAATACTAGATATAAGAATAATCTCATATTGCATGCTACCCGTCTCCACAAAATAAGTAACTCTTTTAATGGGGCAATGTATAAGATTCTATAATAAACTTCCCAATGATATTAGAGAATTGTCTCCGAATAAGTTTAAAAGAAATATTAAAGCCAAATTGTGTAGCAGGGCATATTACAAAATATCAGATTATTTAAGTGATAAAAGTGCTTGGGATTGAGTTGTTCTGAATCAACACACATGATTGTAATAAATATTAAGTATATTTTATTTTTAAAAAAGATTCCTACTGAGTTTTCTGGCAGTGTTTCTCAGTAGCTGCCACGTCATGCACTGCACGTTAGGGTAAAAAAATATGATGATTCCACATAAAATTCTTACGGAATAAATAATTTTTGATTTGATTATTTAAAGTATATGTCAGTGGGAGGTAAAATATTGGAATATGTAGGATTTATTAATTGATGTGTCATTGGTTTTGAAATTCAAACACCTCATCGAGTCGTCCAATTACCCCTTTCTTCTACCTTGCTCTGAGGTTCCACCCGATTACTTCCGCTAACACCTTATTGAGTAGATACGTTTATACACGAGTTTATTCAATTATGAATAGTTACTGGCGACAACACTGCTGTCAATTGTGGAAGCTTTTAATATTTTTATGATCAATGAGTAGTTTTTTAGCCGTTTAGTTCTCAGCCCAGAAACAATAACAGGGCTACACCATACCATCCCGTGGGTGTGGTAAAAGGTGACTAAGAGCCTGTGGACACCACGTTTTTCAAACGCGCCGTCGACGCGCATTTCTAAAACGCACATCGACGGCGCGTTGAAGATACGTGCACTTTTGCTCCTACAAAGCAGTTTGTTGGAACGAAGTTCCTTATCGCGCGTTGTGAAAGGGGGCTAGACGGAAAAAAATCGTACGAAAAGTTGTCACGACACTTTTTGCAGCTGTGCGGCGTGCGCTTGTTTCTCTGTCTGTCTCTGTCTCTCTTATAGAAAGCAAGCCAGATATTTTCATTTTTATTTCGCATTGAACAGTGTGGTGTCGCGATGATTATTTTTGTTGAGTGTATACAGGTTTTTTGTACATAATAAATAATAAGAAATAACTTCGTTCCATCCAGGTGTCCTTTGAGACCTCTCAAGTTTTTTTTTTATTTGTATTGATACAAACGCAATGCTAACGCGCGTGTGTATCGCTACAAACGCGCGTCAACGGCGCGCTTAAAAATCGTGGTGTGTAGAGGCCTTTAGGGATAGGTTGTCGGGCAGCAGTGCCAACTGAGGTCGCCACCACGCTTGCCAAGTGCGGTGACTACGGCAAGCCCCTGCAAATGGCAATGCTGTGGAAACCTTTGGGGGGGACCTATGTCCAGCAGTGTACGATATCAGGCTTAGATGAGTATTTGTTCCACCATACGTAGCCCTATACATTGTTCATTATTTTTGTAGGTAGTATTTTCATACATCTTTTGACATAAAACGTGACCACTGTTTGTGATACAACTATAAAATCTAAATCAAAAATTCTTTATTCCGTAAAAAAAATTACATTTATGTGGGATCGTCATATTTTTTTTACCCTACCGTGCAGTGCATGACGTGGCAGCTACTGAGAAACACTGCCAGAAAACTTAGTAGGAATCCTTTTTTAAAATAAAATATACTTAAGATTAATTACAATCATGTGTGTTGACTCAGAACAACTCAATCCCAAGCACAACATATCGTCCCCGTAGTTGGAAAACTAAATAAGTCCGATTTTGGCGATTTTGTCTTTTTCCTATTTTCAAAACACCTAAAACCTGCCGCATATTTGAGCCTTACAGGCATTTTCATATCTTATTCCGTTCCAAAGATATAGCCATTTTTGTCAGACAGGTCATGACAGATGGAATAATAAATATCTTCAGACAAACACAATTTTTTTAAAGGAAAACTAAATAACTCAGTAAATAAATCAATAACCCTGGTCAATGACAAGATGAATGTCGAATAAGTTAAATAACTTGAGTTGTTGAATTTTTCCTCAACTTAAAAATTCTTTTACAAAACTAATTTAGTTCGAGGAAAACTAAATAACTCTATTTATTTAATTTTGCTATTCAGAATTCTGATGTAACGTATCTAATTTATAAATATTTGATGTTATTTATTTCTTCTACAACAAGATAAAGATTAATTATAAGATGCTAGGCAAATAAAATTAAATAACTTAAGTTGTCATCAGAGGAAATCAGAGGGTCAAGTCCCATTTCGGGTATCAAACCGATGCCACCTTCAAGAGATGAAAAATCTTCTGCTGATTCTGGATCTACGTGGATTCCGGACACAGAAGAAGAAAATAAAAACGAAACTTAGTTTTTTAATAGATATTTCATTGGATAAGAAGAAAAAAAGAGTAAAGAGATTTGAACGAATAAACTCCATTTTGTCGAGAGATTCTAAAGATGAAACAAGTAATATTATAACAACTCGAGCTATTATTGAAACCCTTATTGAACAAGTCTCACCGGGTTACCCTGAAAAAGAATAATGGAACACTATATTTCGCTGAGAGAACAGATTCAGAAATAGAAACAGAAAATAAAGAATTTGAAACCGGGGTGCTAAAAACCCCCGGCAGACGCCGTTTTACCAAAACCGACAACCTCTGGCCCTGGCAACATATAACACTCGCATACTGCGGACCGACGAGAAGATCATCGAACTGGAGGTGGAACTAAGCAGGTTACATTGGGATATCATAAGATTGTCTCAAGTCCGAAGAGAGGGGGAGGGCACGATAATCCTAAAATCCGGGAACCTGCTCTATTTCCGGAACCAACGGCGACCTACTGTACCAAGGTGGTGTCACCTTGGGACAAACACTTGGGACAACGAAGTGAAAATCGAGAGTGTGTCGACTAGGGTGGCGAAACTTATTCTCAGAATTACCAAGCGGTATTTGTTGAAGGTAATACAGGTATACGCGCCGACTTCGACGAACTCCGACGATGAGGTTGAGGATATATCAAGAGCCATACATAGCTCTAAAAACGTTTTCACTGTGGTCATTTGTGAACTTTGACGCGAAGCTGGGCAAACGATTCGGTAATGGGCTGAAAGTGGGGCAATTTGAAACTGGAGACAGGAACCCCCGGGGCCAAAGGTTGGCCGACTTCATGGAGAAGGAGGAACTCTTAATGATGAATTCCTTATTCAGAAAGTCGGATCACCGCAAATGGACCTGGGTGAACCCTGATGGTAAAACCAATAATTAGATAGACTTTATCTTGTCGATGAGACGACAGATGTTCAATGCGGATAAAACCGGCAGCGATCACAGACTGGTGAGAGGCTTATTGAACCTTAATGTCAAGTTGCATAGGTCCCGAATGATGAAGTCTACGCTCCGATCTTTACCTATCCACGTCCAAAACCCCGAACCATTTCAGCTCTAATTGCAAAACCGTTTCGAATGCCTAGCACTAGGTAATCTAATCTTATAGGTACTTTACAAAACATAATAGACGGACACAAATTACATCCAGGCTCAGAACAACTATTTATGGGTCACACAAATAGCTGTCTGGCGCGGGATTCAAACCCGCGACACGAAGCGGCGAGGCGACTGTCTCAGCCACCACGCCACACATGCAGTCAAGTGGACTCATACTACGACAAGCTTGTAGAAGCTGCCCATACGGCTGGGTCTAAATTCTTCAAGGCCCGCTACAAACAGAACCAAAAAGATCTCTGACTTTACCCTGCAACTTATGGAAGAAAGACGGATAATGGTTCTGAACTCCTCAGATGATGCTACCAGATACCGGCGGCTCAAAAGACAGATCTCAAAATCTTTGACTCGCCACACGCGTCAATTTAATACAATTAGTATTAAAGAGACCATCAAGCGGAACAAAGGGTCTAAAGTGCCTCGGATCCCAGAGCACGACTAACCCATCATTACACCGAAGACATCCTTGAAGTCAGCCTGTACGAGATTAGAATGGCTCTCAGACACCTTAAGAACAACAAGGCGCTTGGTGAGGATGTAGTTACAGCAGAGCTTCTGAAGGCGGGTGGTACACCAATCCTACGGGCCCATCAGAACTTATTTAACTCCATCATACCAGATGGTCAAACTAACAACAACTCCACAATCATGACACAGAAGTGTGGCGGTGCTCTTCTTCAAAAAGGGTGACTAAACCCTATTGAAGAATTATAGGCCGACACTGCTGAGCCATGTTTACAAGTTGCTTTCGAGGGTCATTACGAATCGTCTCGCATGCAGGTTTGATGACTTTCAGCCTCCCGAACAAACTGGTTTCCGAAAAGGCTTTAGCATCATAGACCACATACATACGCTGGGGCAAGTTGTGTAGAAGACCGAAAAGTATAACAAGCCACTGTGTTTAGCGTTTGTGGAGTATGAGAAAGCCTTTAATTCTATCGAAACCTGGGCCGTGCTCAGGTCTCTCCAAAGGTGCCAAATCGACTACCGGTATATCGAGGTATTAAAGTGTTTGTATGAAAACGCCACTATGTCAGTGCGACACCAGGACTACAATTCGAATCATATCCACTTACAGCGAGGCGTGAGACAGGGAGATGTTATATTTCTGAAACTGTTCACCACTGCATTGGGAGATGTCTTCAAGCTTCTGGACTGGAAAGGCTTTAGCAATGTCAATGGCGAGTACATCACCATCGATTTGCCAATGAGCAGTCATGGCTGAGACCATGGAAGATCTCGGTATAATGCTCGATGACCTCAGCAGAGTTTCTCAACAAGTGGGTCTGATAAATGAACACGGAGACGAAAATCATGTCAAACGTCCATATTGCATCCACTCAATTGAAGGTTGGAGACTAGGACATACCATCAAACAAGGTAGGTCCAACTTCGAGAAGGAGATCAATTGTAGAATCCAACTCGGATTCGGAAATGTTACGATCGATGATCGGAAATGTTACGTAGCTTCCCGAATGCTGCCCGCATTCGGGAAGCTACGTAACATTTTCTCTTCCAAAATACCGCAGTTTCTCATGTCGAAAGTCTTCGACCAGTGTGTGTTGCCAGTGATGACTTACGGAACAGAGACGTGGTCGCTCACTATGGGCCTTATTACAAGGCTCAAGGTCACCCAAAGAGCAATGGAGAGGGCTATGCTCGAAGTTTCCCTGCGGGATCGAATCAGAAGTGTCAAAATCCGCAGGCGAACCAAAGTCATCGACATAGCCCGAAGAATTGCAAAACTGAAGTGGCAGTGGGCGTGGGCGTCACATAGTTTGTAGACCCGACGGCCGTTGGGGCAAAAAGGTTCTCAAGAGGCGACCACGAACTGGAAGAGGAGAGAGCGTGGGCAGGCCCCCTACAAGATGGGCCGATGATCTTGTGCGGGTCGCTGGGCGCGAATAGCGCAAGACCGGCAATTGTGGAGTTCGGCTGATATGATAATGTATATTTTTTAAGGTTGTGACATGATAAGTATCTGATAACAATACACCTTTTCTAAACTTTTCTATTTATTCCTTAATATAACTTGATTAATATCATAATACAGCGTTTATTTCATATGAGACCATCAAATAACATACAAAGCCACTAAATTTAACATTTACAAATATTTCGAGTATGATAAATTCAATAACTGCACTTATTTCACCAAATTTGACTCTACCACATGTATTTAGCTTGTAGGAAAACTAAATAAATAGCCGAAATAAGTAGCTAATTGCAGTTACGTTATAAAAACAGTTGTGGCAAAATTAAACAACTAGATTTTTTATTTGTTATTTAGTTATAGTTAAAGATAGAGTTCAGTTTGTTAAAGCATAATGTGAAAGGTTATCAGGTCCACAAAATATAAAATTGCCGACAGCAAAATTGTCTCACATTTTCTTACAAATGTACAATAACTGAAAAAAAAACACTAAATCGCGTTTATCTCAGAACTACAAAATCAGAGTTATTTAGTTATCCAACTACGGGGACGATATGTAAGTGTATGGCTAGTTTAACTAAAATTGACAGATAATTGATCGTCAAACTCTAATTACATATTTTGTAGAAGGTAAGCTATAGCAGGCATTTGCAAGTTCCGCGGCGAGTTTTTCAGTTTAATTAATCAAATTTTTTGTAAGTTGTCCCCAGACCGATTCTTGGCCACCAAGATACAACAAGACAACTATGACGAGACGGGAAATCGGAAACACGGGAGTCTTAGGTACTCCAGAGCCATATCATCATAACAGCTGTAAGTAGTCCAGTGCTGGATAAAAACCTCACCAGGAATCAACTTGGAGAGATATGCCATAATCTTGGCAGACGGGTTGGCGATCGCAGTAATATAGTCATAGTACTCAGAAGGAATCTGCTGCCCGTCCTCTGGCATATATTCCTTCGGGTCGACTTCTACGCCCCCCAAAGGGTAGGGTGATGATATTCTGATATTCGCCCCGTCACCACACAGCACCCGTCACCAAGAGCAAAGCGCACCTAATGCAAATATAGACATATCATATACACACATCAACACAATCTAGGGATATTGAACATTTCATTGATTATCTAGAAAACTATAAACATTTTGTTATGACTGTAAATGGAAGAATTAAAGATAATTTCATGGCCGATATTTAAACATTAACAACACGATGCGATTTTGTTTTTCTAATTAATAAAAGTCTTAAATTAATTAAGCCATAGAAAATTACTGAGTGAACAAAAACATTTTATTCTTATAAAATTATTCAATCGAATTAAATGAATAAAAATCTTACCAAATCTGATAATCAGTAATCGGTATTTCCTCCTCTAACATTAATCACACAGCGGCAACGATTTTCCATACTTAAAATTAAGGTGTCAATGTCTTGCTGGGGTATGCAGTCCCAAGTTCTTTTTAAATGTTCGAAAAGTTGTTCTTCTGTTGTCAAGTTGGGCGGAAAATCCCTCAATGCTCTTCGCTGTAACATGTCCCAGGCGTGTTCAATTGGGTTTAAGTCTGGCGACTGTGGAGGCCAATCTAATACCTGAACATCGTGTTCTCGAAGGGCGGCCCTCACCAGCCGCGCTGTATGGGAAGGTGCATTGTCATGCATGAGCTGAAATTCTTGCCCCGTTAGGGCCCTGAGCGGGACAATGACACGTTCTACTACCTCCTCACGGTATCTATGGGCAGTCATGCTGCCCTGAATCCAAATGAGTTGGGTTCGTCCGCCGATTCGTATTCCTGCCCACACCATAATTGTCCCGCCTTGGTAAGAGTGGACCTCCTGTGGATGTCGGAGACGGCTGACCCTGCCTGGAGTTCTCCAAACGCGTGTTCGTCTCGAATCTGGATGAAATCCATAGCGGGACTCATCAGTGAACAGCACCAATGACCATTGTTGATCACTCCATGTCAAATGTTCTTGAGCCCATAAAAGTCGCCTACCGCGATTGCCACGTCGCAGCGCTGGGACTCGTAGCGGTCTGCGAGCATGAAGACCAACTTCATGCAGCCTCCTTCGCACGGTTTGGTCGCTCACCAGCAGCTGCTGACCCTCCTGGAGCCTTTGCACTAGTTGCATCGCTGTGATATTGGGTAGTCTTCTGGCGGTCATTTGGAGAAATCGATCCTGTCTCTGAGTGGTAACACGATATCTACCTGTGTGCCGTTCTGCCACATCTCCAGTAGCGCGATAACGTGACCACAGCCTGGATACCACATTTTGGCTTGTGCCCAGAGACTCAGCAACGACGCGTTGAATAGCACCGTTTTGTAACATGCCAACTGCCCGTAACATTTCATCTCGACTCAAATGATGGCGTGGCATGACGCTAAAAAGCTTACACAACCAATTGAGAAAAGAAAATAAAACAATTTATCAGGTTTTCTTCAATTAACACGCAAAAAAAAATTTAATGCAACTTCTTGAAATTAGATACAACTCAAGATTGCGCTGTGCTTTGCGTGTTTTCATTTGTTTCTCATTTTAATTTTTAAATTTTGAATAAAGAATAGACAAGGTTTAAATCTGTAAATAAACTTTTTAAGGAAACTAAATAGGTTTTAAACAATAAAGCCATGTTTGATTTCAAAATAACGTATCCCTAGACTTTGTTGATGTGTGTATACTTTGAAAAGTACTTGAACATATCATATGTACTTGAAAAGTTTTTACATCTTAGTTACTACGAAGCACGAAGACGCACGGAAACTAAACTAAATCTATCTACACTGAACACGCGCCTAGGCCTCACCTCTTCACCGGAGCAGCATACCAGCGTTCCCGGGGCTCCCCCTATCGAGTGCCAAGAGAAGTCCACGGTAGGTTAGGTTTAGTCAGTGCGAGTCCGACATACGCATATAGACATGCGTATTGAGGGTGGCATGTGTAGGCAAAAAAAAGGCCTCACCTCTTGGCCAGATGCGCATACCGATCTACCCATAAATAGGTGGTCAACGTAAGTGATTTAATTTCTGAACGTCACCGTACTTCAGCGGGCACGTTAAGCTGCCGGCTGTAGCTTTTAGGCTCTAGACAGACGGACCGCATTTCAACTACAACTGCACGCCGACTGCAATTGAACTGCAATCGGACTGCGCGTTTGTTCCATTGCAGTCGTGTCAACTGCACTTGAACTGCAATTTGCGGTTGAATTGCAGTTGAAATGCGGTCCGTCTGTGTAGAGCCTTTGACATCAATGATTAATAGAATACTTCTTAAATCATATTTTTCTATACGTAACTATGATTTCATTTATTACGTTTAGCTTTTTAAACATGCTAATTTGAAAACAAGTTTCAGAAATCTTTAAAATTAATTTTATGAATTTAAGTTATTGCGGGTGGGAATCGAACGCACGAACCACGGGGTGTTCCACCACCATGTGCATTAACCGCTCCGGCACCGCACCGTGGTTCTCAAACTCGAATGTATGCAATCCATTTGATATTTTCTTAACGCCATATCAGGTGCTTGTTAAATTCTGGCAGGGTAACGACTCAACTCAAGAAATAATAATAATAATATCTGGGGACAATGTCACACAGATCATCCTAGCCCCAAACTAAGCAAAGCTTGTACTATGGGTACCAGGCGACGATATACATACTTATATAGATAGATAAATACTTATATACATAGAAAACATCCATGACTCAGAAACAAATATTCGTGCTTATCACACAAATATTTGCACTTACCGGGATTCGAACCCAGGACCACCAGCTTCGTAGGCAGGATCACTACCAACTAGGCTACGGTGACCGAGAAAGAAAGAAGAAAACCCAATCTGATTAACTAACGAATTTTTAGTTCAGCCAATCTCTATACTCCCAGTCATAGACTTGTGTGTGTTTCTGTGATTTCATTGGTCGACCGCTGTAGACACTTAATTTGATTGTCGCCATGCTGGCTATTCAGGTTTAGTAAGTTATTATAGTATTTAAGCAATTAATATGATTCGAAAGAGTATCCAAAAACTTGTCGTTATTACCAAATATAGCCTTTTGCCCAGTCAATGCGTTCATTAGCCTAAATAAAAAGAGAACAAAGCGTTAAGCAAAAATAACAAACCACATAATATTTCATTGTTTATTGAATTTTGAATATAATATCACTATAGGTAGGTATTTACAATAATATTCGAATATTCTCAACTACAATATATTTTTAGGTCTACATATAAATGAAGAATAGGTACACAACCAATATCTCCTACATACAGGTATATTATGTGTTAGGAGAGTGATAGAACATACATAGGTCACCCAAAATTGTGAATGCCAAAGACCTACTTGTACTGGGTATATAGCTCGGGTCTTAAGGGGCCTATTACAGTCCACTAGCGCCGCCAATCGAAAAAATGTCATAACTCGTAAATAGAATCAAAAATACAAAATGTGGTCTATTATTACTGTAGAAAAGGCAATAACGTAATTTTATAACACATTGTCAACACTTGCAATATAGCTGTTTAGCTAAATCGTGCATTTGTAACAAAAACGGCCGTATATGTTTTGAATGCACGATTTAGCTAAACAGCTATATTTCAAGTGTTGATAAGGTGTTATACAATTACGTTATTGCCTTTTCTACAGTAATAATAGAACATATTTTGTATTTTTGATTCCATTTACGAGTTATGACATTTTTTCGATTGGCGGCGCTAGTGGACTGTAATAGGCCTCTTAAAACAGATAAAGTATTTTTTTATTGGTAAGTATAGTCCAATTTCGTTTAATAGACAAACTAAAATAAAAAATATAACTTGTCATGCGTATTCCAGTACTTTATGTCATATAATAGTCGTATAGACGTCATATAAAAATAGTTGTTTAGAAGTCATATGACTGTTATACAACTATAATACAACAATGTTCATTAGACTTTCAGCTAATTTTGGGACACTTTATATGCACTTCACTTCATTTGAAAAGCTCTCAAATTAATTGAATATCCACTGGAAATCATATAGAAGTTTATAAAAGAAGTACATTACTTTATTATTACACGTATAAAATTCTTCGATCCTGCGGCAGTGTTTATTTAAATAGATATTCTCATTATGTAACGATATAGGTAATTAATATGCATTTTAATGAGTCGTCATCTATTTTTCTAAGTATGTAATGTTAGAATTCTTTGGTATACATCCAGTGATAACCTATAGCTAAATATTTGCATTTGCATCTCACTAGTTTTACATAAGAAATTGTTATGTTGAGGTAAAATAACCAACGGTTAGCTAAGCGTGTAAGACAGCTGCCTAGCCACTTCATATCCTGGGTTCGATACCCGCACAGGCCACCTATTTGTGTGACCTATAAGTAGTTGTCCTAAGTCTGAGTGTGCTTTATGTCCGTCAAGTATATGTGTGTAAAGAGCCCAACAACACAGGTACAGTCAGCTCCAAAAGTCGATGAACAGAATGTATATTTAACAGTACAGTTACGGCGTCAAATCAGGGTAATCTAATGATAATATTTAATGGATAAAAAGTCTGTACAGACGCCAGCACATCCATTAAATATATCATTAGATTACCCTGATTTGACGCCGTAACTGTACTGTTAAATATACATTCTGTTCATCGACTTTTGGAGCTGACTGTACTAATTTGAAAAGGGTGGGCGTCAACTTTAATAAAATAACAACAAAACTAAAACAATATCGAGATGCATAATGCTTATCCTGTATTGCTCGGGGGAACAAACACAAAAACGTATTAATTCCAATTTGTTATGAAAGTGCAGAGGGCTAAATATTAAATTGATAAATGTTATTCAATTAGGATTCATTTCCGCCGTATAAATTGAAAATACACAAAACCTATGGAAAGCAGTATTTTTAGAAACTTGAATAAAAGGACGGCTATACTCATAATTATAAATGTAAAAAATGAAAAATCTAATACAAAAACTTGGTGTCAAAAATGAGCAATTTCGATTTTATAGGAAAATATCATGGGGTTTGTATATTGGCGTATATACCTGTAATATTGCATTTTGGCACAATTTATATACCTATATTACATACTTTTATATATTATTAATATAAATATTAATATAATCTACATTAAAACCGAACATTGATAGATATATCTAGCTATATGACAATTATATAACGTTAACATTTATAAAAGCCGCGTTACATATACATATAAATATTAAAATAAAAAGCGGAGGTGTCAAATAAAAGAAACAAAAATAATTTTTAATTATATTTTTACTTTTATCACATAAATCAAATAATCAGACTTCTAAACGTCAATTCCTTAACGTCATATTATTAACATTGAACAATTCTATATGCCATATTTTGTGCATGAGTATCATACTAGTTTTTCAAGTGACTTTTAGACATGACGTCAGAGATTTGACGGATATCAACGTCGTACAAAAACAGAAAACGATACAATTCCAAAAAAATACAAGAAGATTTTTTAATATAATATCGGTGAAACACCACTGGCTTGAGCAAATAGTTGCCATAATTGAATTAAAAACATGAAACTTTTTCAAAAACAGTTTTTTCGTCATTTTGAGACAATTATTGTATGTTTTTCAACTCGATAAAACTACATGCAAAATTAACATCGGAAGCTCAACTTTAAATTACAAACTGCCGACGATTTTAAGTAAACCTCTACGTACAAGCTACGCTCAAAATGTAGCTTCTTGAAGCAACGATAGCAGAGGTTTACACAAAATAGTTTACAAATAACACGTAACATCAGTTTGATATGTTTTATGTACTATATGTTATTTTAGGCGTATTTGCTTTACTTTCGTCATAAGAATGTGTTAACATCATCAACCCACATTTAATATAATATGCAAACCTTAAATAATACCTATTTACAATTACAATATATACGACACCGAAAAATGGTAACGCAACATTAAACTAGTCGAGATTATATGTTAGGCCTACCCAAATATCAATACGATTTTCCAAAACGCGAAAATTAATGTAAAGCTAACGACAATTTCCTTAAATACTTCACAAACAGAAATTTTCCATTTACTTTCAAAAAACTCTTCGACAAACATAGGTACTATTATTTTATATAGCTGCACTATATAACATTGACGTAATAATAACAGAAACAAAAATATACAGTCAATAAAAAAACTACTATAAATATAACAGCCCTAAATTTTACTATTCCATAGTAAAATTGTTCATTTAACTATTTTATACAATAATTAATATAAATAAGGTTATGGTACATAAAAGCAGTGTCAAAATTGAAATACAAATGTCGATTACCTTAATAGTAATAATAGCAAACCAGCGATTTATTATTTCACTAAGCAATTTTGAAACTGATCATATAGTAGCATTGGTACACATCATTATATGACTCCATACAAAACAACACATTTGATTGTATTTATAGAAAATTTCATTATTATTCTTCATTTAATTGTTTAGACATTACTTATTTATGCCTTATTTAGTCACGGCCGAGATATTCCGCCTTTAGTAAATAATAATGTGCACCAACCCAGTCAAACTACCGTCCAAACTTATACATACCACATCGATTAAAATTCGAGTAATATCCATAAAACATCGCAAATTTTCACTAAACAAATTTCGTCTGTAAACGTCGATTAATGATTTTTAAACAAAGGTTAGTATATAAATGTTAATTGAACGTTGTTAACAGACACTTAAAGTACTTTTTGGTTTTCAGAATTTAATACATATTATATTGTCAATTCAATTTACAGACAAAATGTGTTTTTACATCAATTATAAGGAAGCTTATCTTCCAGGAAGACAATTCCGTGAACATCATAGCCAAATTAATCAATATTAAAAATTTCAAAATTTTATTTCACTATTGCTAGATCAATTTCATTATAGTCGATATCTATTTTATTAACATAGGTATATAACAAGATAGATTGACGAGAGCTTTCATGGAATAACTACGATACTATATTCAGGCCTTGGTCAAACATGTAATTGTACAATTATGATAGTTACATGTATACTTTCCAGATTGGTACTTGTAGGGTACACATGTCCCGAGTTTGAATTTTTTGGTAAGTTGCTACCCTAATAGGGTTGGCAATGTTGAAATTTATTGTCGCATTTGGTTTTCGGTTAACTTAGGGCTTATTTTTTAAATCTTACCCTCTAGGTGCAAACTTTAAGAAAAATATTGCATTTTATTCACTTTATAGTAAACATTGTATTGGATTTTATTTAATTAATTTTATAATTAGCGTAGTATAAACTGCAATTAACAACTCATTAGAATTTCAAACAAAACCTAAGTTACATAATTTAAATTCCTATAATAGCATTACAGTTGCTTATACAACATATACGTCGTATCAGTAGCAAATTGCACAGCAAAATATTTATTTTTTTCAAGTAAGTAGAAAGAGTAACGATCCCATTCACAATTGTATTACTCTCAGCCAATCTATCTTGGAATATTTCTGTGATTATTATACCATAGTTAACTTTACCTTCGTTTTCACAATTCTTCGGTAGAAGCTATAGGCGCTTTCAATAAAGGCGTCCGAGGACTCCGCGAGCCATCGGTGTTCCTAGCAGCTGCTTGAAAATCTTCATTAGACAAAGAAGCTGGAAGTGGTGCAATTTTCAGCTGGTGACCATTTAGTTTTATCTCTGTTATGGAATGTGATCTCCCGTGCGTGACGCTAGGCTTCTCCTTGTTGGTGGTCGTAATGGGATCATGGGTCGGGGTCTTAGCTAAGGATTGGGTGACTCTGGTTCTATTGGACTGTTCCCTTAGTGCCATTTGGTACGCCACTTCGAATGCTTCGCCTAATGTTAGGATCACTTCAGTAGCTTGGTCCTGAAAAGAATATTATTTTTGTTGAATGTCTAAACTTATTGAAAACATTATATATTGATGTGGGGAGTTAACACAAGTGTGACCGTTATCTTGATGGATATCGGAAATAAAAATTCAAAATGATTCAGGAGATGGGAGGGGAGTCATTTACGTTGAAGTGGTGAATCGAACTGAAGTTGACCTGAAGACTTAAATTGAGGTGTTTACGTAATTATGACCGATTAACATTAAGAAATGAAGATGACGATGAAACTCATTCACGCTGAAGAAGATGTCCTGAATAAATGGATAAAAATGAGATTTTAATCTAACTACTCTTTGTACCCATCTATTCAGGACATCATCAATAGTGTTTCGGACTAATGTTGAATTTTAAAGACTTAAACTGTGGACTTAACGCAATTGTGACTGAAATGTATTATTAAGAATTGAAGATGAGGCAGAAGATGGAAGTCATTCACACTGAAAATGATGTATTGAAGAAATTGAAACTAATGTTCTAGCACGATTGAAATAGCAAAATAAAGTTGAATCTATTAAAGACTTAAATTGACGAGTTTACGTAATTATGACCAATATCTAACGTTAAGAAATGTGGATGAACCAGACTATGGGACTCATTCGCACTAAAGAGATTGACAAAAGGGGCTTGCTCAATTTAAATAGTGGATAATAGATAGATACATTCTAGTTAACTATAAGTTATTATCATATACAGCATAAAAAACTCTTGCTAGACATTACGCTTGACCACGATCTCACCTTATGGTAAGTGAACATGACTGTGGTCTAAGGTGAACTGTATCTAGACTATGACTCCTTGCAAAAAGCGTAGTTCAGAATCAGAATCAGAATTTTTTTTTTTTTTTTATTTTTTTTTTTTATTTTTTTTTTTTTTTATTTTTTTTTTTTTATTTTTTTTTTATTTATTCAGCTTTTGTTTTATGCTTTAAATCTTATTAAACCCGCAAATTGTATTAATGCACCTCCAATTTATTTGATATGGTTCAGTAGATGACGCGAGAAGAAACAGTTTCGCAGTTGTAACAACACAATGAATTAAAATGATAATAAAACAAATATATCTCACCATAGTAGCAACTCTGAAGACATGGCAGTAGTGACTGCGGCTGGTGTGGTCCTTGGTGATGTAGGCGAAGTGGGTTAGGTCATCTGCGTCCTGACACGCGCAGTGAATGTTGCGGATCTCGTGCTCGCATACCAACTCCTAAGAGACATGGAGATATTATAGAAGATGTGTAATAAAAGAAGTGTAATGGATCGATAGAATAATATTATAGACGGGTACATCCTAATAGAACATCGTACTAAATTATTAAAGACTAGCGGCCGGGTACGTGCTTCGCTACGTATAAGGCATAGTGACAAAAAAAATGATTATTAAGTTCATTAATTCAAACAAAAAAATATTTTAATTTGTTAAAAGATGTTGATTTTACACTTTTTCAAGACTTTTAAAAAAATTACTACTACATGCAAACCTTCCCTGGACTTCCACGAATAATTCAAGGCCAAAATTAGCCAAATCGGTAAAGGCGTTGTTGAGTTATAACATTACAACGAAAAGTGGCATTGATTTTTATATATATAGATTATTAAATACAGTAGGTAGGTTGTATAATATAATTCAGTTTTATTTTTTACTAGCTATGCCCCTCAGTTTTGTCTGCGTTAAACTTTATAAATTATAGCCCATGTGTTAATTCAGGGTGTCAGCTAACTCCACGTAAAATTTTATTAAAATCGCTCCAGCCGTTTAGTCGTGAAGAAGTAACAAACATTCACACAATCACAAACTTTCGCCTTTATAATATTAGTGTCATTTTCGGACATGTTCTTAAGAAAGGCCAGGTCAGGTGTAACCTAGGCCGGCTAGTATGTATGAAGAATATAATTACAGTAAAAGTGGCAAAAGAGGCGTGCAAAGATCGTGACCAATGGAAATTAGTTGACTCTGCCTACGCCATTGGGAAACAGGCGTGAGTCTATGTAATTATGTATGTAATTCTATAAGCAGTGGCTACCCTGATAACTGCGTTGTTGAAGCCGCTCAGGAGGCCTCTCACATGGTTTGATAACTGTTGTCTAACAAGGACCGACAGCTTAACAAACCTGCGAAGCATGGACGCTCAGAAATTTAACCACTATGACAGTCACCCATCTTGCGTGCTAGATTCTTAACCCCACCGACCACTAACAGACCGTATACGTAGGAAAAATTATTTTAGGTAGATTATGTAGTTACTTTCACTGTTTTATGCTGTTAAACATATTATCTTCCTCTGCGATTGGTTTCATGTGTCTACTCAAACAATAATGAGTTAAGCTCACCTATAATACCTGCTTTTATCTTACCCATTGTTTCCTTGTTTCGTTTTTAATAAATTGCTATAAACGATCTAATTTAAAAAGTGCTTCTATTAAGGGGGATATAACTGTATTAAATTAAAATATTCGATATGTTGATAATCAAGCAAAAATGGAAACAGATGTAGTTATATTACAATAAGTTCATCCACAGCCAGACGTAACAAATAAATATTCAAAGAAATTATATTTTTCATCATCTCGTTATAATATTCTGCCATCAAAAAGGCAAATAATTTACCCGAAATTTATTTTGTTCCCCCTCATTCAAAAGTCTCTTTCAATTTTTCGACGTACCGTACAAAATATTATCCAATTTTTCCACGTACAAAAACAACTCCCAAATTAAATTCAGTCGCGCTTTGCAAGCATAACATTGAGAAGCACTAATTATCTCATCTAACTAACCGTGAAGGGTTCAAACATAAAAAAAATAATTGTATAAAAAGGGCAAGGGAGAAAAAAACAATCCTTTTTTTAAGAAACACAAAGGAGGTTGGTCATCGGTCCGATCAACTGAGAGAGGTGGTCCATAATTAAAAATCAGTTGCCTCTTTCGGATGAGGATGTTTGCCGTCTTACACTTGGGTGATCTTCAAAGACGAAACTCAAAGTTTACCTTCGTGAATAAAGAGTTGAAACTACAAACTTGGCAACGGCCTGGATGGGAATATAACGAGGGTCAAAAAGCTTATTATATTCTATTTTATATTTCACTTTTTATGTATTGTTTTTTTTTATATACGTTGCTAGATACATTTTTGTTAGAATGCTTTCAAGAATAACCTATTTGAAATAAATTATTATAAAGAATATGTAAAGGCGGTTTCATATGTTCGTTTAGAACAGTACGGGCCTGTTGGCGTGGTTGCCAAATGCTTGCTTTTCACGCCGGAGGTCGTGGGTTCGATTGCCGACCAGGACAGATATTATTGTGCATGAACATGTCTGTTTGTCCTGAGTCTGGTTGTAATTTATCTATATAAGCATGTATTTACAAGAAAAAAAGTAGTATACGTAGTATATCAGTTAACTGTTTTCCATAGTACAAGCTCTGCTTAGTTTGGGATCAGATGGCCGTGTGTAAATAATGTCCCAGGATATTATTATTAATTGTTTAGATTCATGTTCGAAATAAAGGAGACTCTGGTTTGTTATTAGTTTTAATAAACTCGGCAGAATAATCTAAACATTAGATTGCAGTGTGTTAGCTATTCAAAGATCCATTCTCATTATGACTTCGTTCATCTACATTCTTCATTCATTTTCATTTTTCTTACTTTGGGAAAAAAAGTTGTTTACGATGTTAACTCACCCTAGTAATGGTATTCAGGAACTTGACACCTCTATAGCTGATGGACAGGATGATGTCGGGGGAATCCCTCGGCTCTTTGGTTGATTTCTTCAGCTTTTGTATGGATTTCTTCGTCGACTCCGTCCCGCGGAGTTCTTTTACCACTGTTGATCCTAAATACTGGGGTAGAAAATACAAAGTCAGATCAAACTGCATTGCGATGGAAGTAAGTTAAGTTTATGGACGAGTTAGATCTGCTTGCTTTCTTTTTTAAGTTATTAAGGATGTTAAATATCTGCTGTGTGGTGACGGCGACAAATATCAGAATCAGAATATCATCACCCCATCTCATCCCGTGGGGGGCGTAGAAGTCGACCCGAGGGAATATCTACCAGAGGACGGGAAGCAGCTTCCTTCTGAGTACTACGACCATCATACTGCGATCGCCAACCCGCCTGCCAAGCGTGGCGATTATGGCATATCCCCTCAAGATGATTCTTGAGGGAGGCTTGTCCAGCAGTGGACTTATTTAAGCTGTAATGATGATGATGAAATATCATCTTCGGTCCACAAAGTATAACTTAAAAAAAAGGTTTTTATTCACGTAGACTTTAAATAGCGCTTGTAAATAGTCTGAACATGTTTGTAGTATAATTAAGTAAGCATAGTTATTTCTATGTATATAGACATTTAAGTACACGGAGTGTATGAAAAAATTTTGATATATCATTTAATTAATGATTTAATGATTTAGCTAGCTTATATTTATTTATTGTCAAGCTTATACAACATGTAACGTGATTAACGCACACCCTCAAACACCCCAATTAGAATATTATGTTGTAATCATAATACATACACTGAATTTATAATTTAACATGTATATGCATTGTTATGTACTAAACTAGTTTCTTGGAATAAAGTTTATTTTTCTTTATTTTGTATTAAATGGTGGAATTTGTATGAATACAAATAAAACTGCGATTTTAAAAGTCTTATTACTTTGAATTATGGTCCATTTCAATTTGTTTTGACTGTACAAGGTTAATATGACAATAATTTCCGTAGATTTAATTATTTTGGAATAAAAATTACCTATATTATAAATGATATAAATCGACTCAGTAAACGATTCTGAACAAACTATTTTCAGGATGTCCGTTAAATAAGTTACATGTTGTATATACGTTTAATTATCGAAGTTTTATTTCTGTCTTTATTAAGGTAAGAATTCCAAATTATTTATTATGACGGACCTTGTGTGACCGTGTGTGTATAGCGACGGTCGCGCTTTAATACTACCAACGAATCCAATACGCCCCAACTGAGAAGACCCAGCGAAAGAAAATCAGCTCATCAACAAAAGAAGATCACGTAACCTACTAATTTCAGTAGGTTTGTCTTGGAAATTAACTGACTTAGGTAAGATTTGATAAATTTGATTCGACTTAAATCCAAATAAATAATTATTATTATTATTAGTGAAGAGGCAAGCAGTTGATGCAACTGGTTAGTGCCTGTATCCAGCGTTTCTCCACTAGTTTCTCTTGCAGCTGAGATATTCGTAGAGTCTATTTTTGAATTGATTCAGATTCTGGGCTGAAATTACGTTTTCTGGGAGTTTATTCCACGCTTTGACTATTCTGTTGTTTAAAAAGTATTTGTGAGGGTTGGTGTGAGATAAATTTGTGATGATTAATTACTTACATTTGCTACATAAGTGACAGCACCCGTGACCAGCACAAAAGGCTGATGTTTCCACTGTGTCTTCAATGCCCCAGGAACTCCAACTAGTAGCTCCGAAGGGGCTCTGATCTCCAAATCGGATGGTCTTGGGGGTTGAGGAGCGGGCCTGTTCTTCTTACTACGCTTCAAGGTTTCCCCACCAGGGGGCGCGAGGGTCGGGACCACGGGAGGAGGTACGGGCTTTAGATTTTCTGAAGGTGGTAACTTCTCTTTGATTTCTTCTTTTAGCTGCTGTATGTTACTCTTCTAGAAAAAAGGTTTTATATTAGCTATGCTATAGAGAATTGCACATTATTTTACAAGACGCGTACAAAAATTCAAAAATAGGACACCATTCTTAGTACTTTTACATTTGTGAATAATAATACATCTCGCACAAAATCTCTGTTAAAAGACAACGCCCACACTAGGGAATCTGATCCCTGTGTCGCGAGGGTACTTTAGAAACATATAATAGACGGATAACAATTACCTCCAGACTCAGAATAACTATTTATGGGTCACACAAACAGTTGTCCGGCGCGGGACTCGAACCCGCGACACGAAGCGGTGAGGCGACTATTTTAGCCGCTGCGCCACACGTGCAGTCTTTTGCAACTGGTTTTTGATAAACTTTATATGAAATAAAACTCAACAAAAATGTGTTGCATAACTAATCTTAAGATTATTTATAAGATTATTATATTATAAAATTAACATTAATAATGAAGTGTGGGCAGTATTTTTGAAAAAATATGATTATGCCCGCAATAGGGATATTAATGTCAGTACCGTGTACTGTATTAGAAACAGCAATACATGAAAACAAAGCACACTTAGACTCAGAACAGCTATATATAGATCCCAAAAAAATAAAGCCCTTTGCGGGCATCGAACCAGAAACACGAGGGCGCTGAGGCGTGACGACAACCTTAACCACACGTGCGTCTAGTAGTTAACTTTAATAATTCAGTAACTAAGTATCAAAAATACTACAAATATTTTTTTAACGAAGTTTTTGTCGCGTCTATCGCATGTAGCAGTATGGGCCACCATATTGGCCACCATACTGCCCATGGCTCGCTACAGCTGACCGTTTAGTATTTACATTCTCACTCATTTTTACAAGTGCTCCGCGGCATATGTGTTTTGGTCAGTCTTTTGATATAAATACTGTTGTTCCCTTGGTTGTCATGGACCACGATTCAGCTAGTGAGTCAAATAATATGGCCTAAACGGGAAAAAAAACGAAAAAAAAGAGATAAAAGTTTCACTAGCATCGTGGTTTCATAAAACCATCATCATGTCAGCCAAAGTACGTCCACTGGACTGGACAATAGCCTCCCCAAAGAACGGGGGGATATGCCATAATCGCCACCCTTGGCAGACGGGTTGGCGATCGCAGTTTGAATGTCATAGTTCACAGTAAATCGCTGCTGCTCGTTCTCTGGTAGGTATTCCCTCAGGCAAGTTTCTATGCCCCCCACGGGATGAGATGGGGTGATGATATCCTATGCCGTCACCACACAGCAAATGAGACCATAAAACCATACAACGCTGCTTTCTATATAACCGCCTTAAGTGTGATAACTCACTCAACACCCGCCGACGCCTCACATGAGCACTTAACAAACAAAAACCCATCATAATTCATACACCAACACGTTGAATGAGATAAAAACATGAAAACTCTAATTAAATCAAAACAACAAAGCACAATACAAAACAAAATGACACTCAATATGAGCTTCACACTTCAGAGGTGCAAATGACATTGCAACGGCAAAATTAAAAACAAATTCATACTCGTACAAGCGTAAAATTTTAATTAAGGTACTAAATGAAAGCGAACAAGTATGTAATGGAATCGTCTAATTCGATGGTGTTAGTAAAAAATAGGTTTCAATGAATGGTATGATGTTCCGTTAGTGTGGGTTCGAATTGAAGGGTTCGGATAAGAGGCCAACCACAAGTTTGCGAAGTAAATTCGGATGTGCATTTCATTCTAAAATTTTGAACAGATCGTGTAGATTTTGAAGTCTATGACACCTATTGCTTACTTATGTTAGCTTAGCTGTTTTACGTGTTCTGTGTCTTAGCTGTTTGTGTGGGTTCGAAATGAAGGGCTCGGATAAGAGGCTTCGCCAACTACGAGTTTGCGAAGTAAATTCGGATGTGCATTTCATTCTAAAATTTGGAACAGATCGTGTAGATTTTGAAGTCTATGACACCTATTGCTTACTTATGTTAGCTTAGCTGTTTTACGTGTTCTGTGTCTTAGCTGTTTGTGTGGGTTCGAAATGAAGGGCTCGGATAAGAGGCTTCGCCAACTACGAGTTTGCGAAGTAAATTCGGATGTGCATTTCATTCTAAAATTTGGAACAGATCGTGTAGATTTTTAAGTCTATGATACCAATTGCTTACTTATGTTAGCTTAGCTGTTTTACGTGTTCTGTGTCTTAGCTGTTTGTGTGGGTTCGAAATGAAGGGCTCGGATAAGAGGCTTCGCCAACTACGAGTTTGCGAAGTAAATTCGGATGTGCATTTCATTCTAAAATTTTGAACAGATCGTGTAGATTTTGAAGTCTATGACACCTATTGCTTACTTATGTTAGCTTAGCTGTTTTACGTGTTCTGTGTCTTAGCTGTTTGTGTGGGTTCGAAATGAAGGGCTCGGATAAGAGGCTTCGCCAACTACGAGTTTGCGAAGTAAATTCGGATGTGCATTTCATTCTAAAATTTGGAACAGATCGTGTAGATTTTTAAGTCTGTGATACCAATTGCTTACTTATGTTAGCTTAGCTATTTTATGTGCTTGGCTACAAGTTCTAGCAGGTGGTAGAAAGCTCAATACTCGTATGGATGACGAATGAATAACATCTCCATTCCGTTAGTGTGGGTTCGAATTGAATGCCTCGTATGAGAGGCCAGCTACAAATAATTTCGGATGTGCATTTCATTCTATAAGATTGAACAGATCTTGTAGACTTTTAAGTCAACGATATGTTATTGCTTACTATGTTAGCTTAGCTGTTTTAAGAGCTTGGCTACACATTCGCGCGGGCGGGCAATCGGTCTGCCGATCATGGTAGAAAGCCTAATACCAGTACAGAACAAATGAAGACCGATTTATTGTGCTTTAGCAATGATGATATTCAAGTAATGGAATGATGTTCCATTACTTGTATATTACCCTAGTACGGGCCAAAATACGTGAACAGAAAACTATAACACATCACATAAAAATAACAGGAAGGAAGCAAAATCCTATCTTTAAGGGTTTGCTATTTATAAAGTGCACTACGTAATAGAATTAAAAAAAAATGAAAATAAAAAGCAAAAGAAGACGAAAAAAGCAAGCCCGGAGTTTCTTTGTGGCTTTCTTCTCCGGTTCGTCCACCTAGGTAGCTAGAGAAAGCCGCAGGTTAGCTAGGGTAAGCTCCTCAGCGGCGAGGATCGCTTTGGCCCCTTAACGTGTCATCGGTGATACCGTGCAACTGATCACACCCTCTCTTACAATTCTGTCCTTTTGCTTCAGCGGCCCCTGAGCTGTGGCCCGAACCCCAAAAGGGTGGCCTCGGGTATTAGTCGTTTAATTTAAGCTACTGGTTAAGAGCCTTCTGCGCTAGCCAAATGGTCATTGCCTTCAATTCTTTAATTTTAATATTGTACAACTAAATTTCAAAATAATAGATTAGTAACTTGTTATTTATTTTAGGATTTAAGAAAATATATCTGATAAAACAGACCGCACCGACGGACTAATTAATTTTTTGTAATTTTTATACTGTATTCGACTATGTTTATGTACTGCATTGTGAACTTGACAAGTACAATTGTATGTTAATACCCAAGTGCGGAATAAATTTCATTATTTCATTATTATTTCATTATTTCATAGTAATACCTAATACAATAAAGTGGTAATATTTAGACATTTTGTTGTTTCCGCAAGTTTTAGAGGTGACTGTGTGGCTGACTATCACCACCATCTTATCACGTGGGGGGCGTAGAACTCTTTCTGAACTCTACCATTCCGTGTTTCCTATGATATGACAATAACGATAACGTCCACGGTTGGAGAAGCTCTCCCAAAGTTATTCACAACTAGCTATGCCCCGCTGTTTTACCCGCGTTAAACTTTATAAATGATCACAGCTCCTCCCTCGTAGGTGATAGCGTGATAATATGTAGCCTATATGTTGACCCGACCTCTTAGTAATATTCATGCCAAATTTTAAGTAAATCCATGCAGTACTTTTTGAGTTTAGCCAGGACATACATTCAGACAAACAGACACACAGACAAAAATTCTAAAAACTATATTTTTGGCTTCGATATCGATTGTAGATCACGCCCCAAGTATCCTTTAAAAAAAATATTCAATGTACAGTTTTGACTTTCCTACGATTTTATTATATGTATAGATTAGTTGTTGCCCACGGTTTTGCCCGCGTTAATTTTTATACATTATTCGGACATATAAGCTATACTACTAAAAAGTTTCACCAAAATCCGTTCAGTACTTTTCGCGTGAAAGAGTAATAAACATCCATACTTGCAAACTTTATAGTAGGACAATATAAGTATTGACGAGCCGTTTCGCGTGGTTGGTAAATGCTTGTCTTTCACACCGCAGGGCGTGGGTTCGATTCCCACCCAGTATAGATATTTGTGGGCATGAACATGTCTGTTTATCACGAGTCTGGCTGTAATTATCTATATAAGTATGTATTTACAAAATAAAATATAAATTATCTGTTTCCATAGTACAAGCTCTGCTTAGTTTGGGATTAGATGGCCGTGTCTGAAAAATGCCCCAGGATATTATGATTATTTAAATTTAAATTATATAATTGTATAGTTCACCACAATAACATAAAACGAACAATAATAGGTGCGTACGTGCGTGCGTCAAAGGCAACACATTTTTACACAAGTTGTTACTAGAAATTTACGTGTCAGGCAAATCTTAGTCACTCTTATAACGCCCAACCCAAGAATCGAACCGAAATCGAATCTAGACAACTGATAAAACCACTACTTAATCGTTATATTCATTCTTATCGTGATACATATCGACTCAATTTGCTATTAATAACGTTTTATCAAATGACAAAGGGATAATATATAAAACAAGATTAGATAATTGATATAGTTTTATTGTTTTTAAATTGACTACTGTTTTTATGTTGACATTGAAAAGTTAGAGGTTTTTCGAGTTAATTGGCCGGAACGGAACAAGAGCTAAGTGTGAGTCATTGTAATGAAAAATAATTGCATTGCCTTCATGATGGTGTGATAATTTAGCATGCCGTACAGGTACATCCGGTTTCTTATGTTTTCCTTATTCGATAAGGTATCGGAAAATTGTATTTACGGAAATCGGTCATTGATTTAAGTTATCGTATTTCGTATGTGTGATATTTTAACATTTCCAATATTTGATTACTTAGAAGAAAATATTTACTGATATAATAATAATCAATATCTGCCATCTAATCCGAAACTGACACAGAACAAAAAATGGTGCTCATCACACATAGCTTTGTCCCGGGTGAGAATCGAACCTACTACCTACGGGTTAAAAGTAAAGGTTACTAACCAATAGACCAACAGGCCAGTGCATAAAACATACAACCATATTCAACTTTTTTTGTAATCCGATTTACGCAAATTTAGCGGAAGCTTATAAACACCCTTTCAAGAGTTCACAGACATTAGAAGTGCCAAACGTCAACACAAAAATAAATATACAATTGTTTGGAGATCTTTCTCTTTGTTTGTTGTCAGTTGAAATAAATCAAACATTTGTTATCCAAAATTGATTTAAAAATTGTGTTTTTACGTCGTAAAATTATAGGATCTTTATTACCCATAAATGCTGATATTCCGACAAAAACATACAAGACAAAAAATAATTGTAATCTAACTTAAATTTTTACATATTTTGTAATCAGAGTCAGTGTTTCGGGTACAGCCTTAATTGTTTCCACAAAATATGTTTTTATAAAACAATAATTTTACTTTATTCTACACTTGTTCATACTCGTGGCAACTTGTGCTTTCTTTTTTTAAGGTACTGCCCGCACTAGCTATATATCTCCCTAACAACAATTTACGGGACACACAAATAGTTGTCCGGTACGGGACTCGAACCCGAAGACGGCGCGGCGCCAAGATACCACACGGCGTAACCAATGCGGGACACGCGCAGTCTTTCTGCTGTTTCTACCGTCCGCAGTTACATGGTAGCTAGTACACAGGTGGCGTTGGTGCCCGACTACCTGGTGTATCCCTTAGTCGCCTTTTACGACACCCACAGGGTGGTATGGGGTGGCCCTGTTATTCGTTCTTTTTACTTTTGTCCATACCAAACATTTTGTTGTTGAATACTGGTCTTCCTAATAGAATAAATACATAAGACGATATTCAAATCATGTCATTTGTACGTAATCATCCAAAGGAACTGGTTTCGTATTGCAATTATGCGTAAATAGAAGCAAGTTGTAAACCCACACGGATAAACCAGTTTACTAGTCTGGGTTCCTGTTTCTATCTAGATATTCGATATTCATCACCAATGTTGTTCGTGTTTTGGCCAGCGACCAGCGATGATGTTGTTCTTTTGAACGAGTTTTATTTAATTACTAGCTGTACTCTATGTGTTAATCCAGGGTGTCAGCTAACTCTATACCAAATTTTATTAACATCGCTCCAGCCGTTTAGCCTTGATGAAGTAACAAACATACACACTCACAAACTTTCACCTTTATAATATTAATGTGATGTTTTTAATACTTCTAAATTTATTTGATTATATTAATTATATAAACAATAGCTCTGTTTGATCATAAATTAAATGTTTAGTTATGTATATTTTCTCAGTAAGTGAATTTATTGTAATTCTTATCTATACATATAATAAAATCGTAGGAAAGTCAAAACTGTACATTGAATATTTTTTTAAAAGGATACTTGGGGCGTGATCTACAATCGATATCAAAGCCAAAAATATAGTTTTTAGACTTCTTGTCTGTTTATCTGTTTGTCTGTATTTATGTCCGGGCTAAACTCAAAAAGTACTGCATGGATTTACTTCAAATTTTCCATGAATATTACTATGAGGTCGGGTCAACATATAGGGTACATATTATCACGGGGGAGGAGCTGTGATAATTCATAAAGTTTAACGCGAGTAAAACCGCAGGATACAGCTAGTGAGAAATAAAGTTCTTCTTAGTCCAAGATTGTAGCTAGTTTAATGTAGGTATGAATTATAACATTCACGATCTTTATTCACATAGCAACGTCGTATTTAATTCGTTGGAAAATTTAGAATTAAATTGAGATTTTTTTTTTCTTAAAATGGAAACCTTGAGAAATAGTTTTATATGTATCACACTCTGTAATTACTACTACTACTTATCGCATGGGCAGTGGTTACCCTAGTGTCAGAGTTATGCCGCCCAAATAACCCCGACATAATAACCCGCCGTAATGACTCCAACCAGGAGAGACAGCTTAACGTGCTCTCCGAAGCATGGAGACGTTCAGAAATGAAACACTGGTGGTCATCCATCTATGGACTGACCGCGAACCTAGATACTTAACCTCGCCGATCACTAACGAACCGGTGGGAGCATCTAGCTATGAGCGCCTCATTCCCTGTAATAGCACCTAACTAACTGGTATATAAGATTTCCCCTTTACATATAAAAATGTATAGAAAAATCACAAAATGATTCCAAATAAATTCTACTACGAGAACACACGTTAGGGCCGGGCTAGGTATGTATGTATTCCAACCATTTCCCTAGCAGAGTGCCCCACTCGGTATGAATGCGAGCGGCTGAATAGACGAGGAATTGAGCACTAATTACCTATACGAAGTTGCCGACGTGTGAAATTAAAAAAAAAGAGGCACAGGAATACGAATGCGTATGCCACATGAAATTAGCAGCGCTTGTTTTTAAATCAAATGCTGATGGAATGAAGTTCTTTTTTTAAATTCTCAAAAGAGGTCGATGAAGTATATCACTCTTTTTAAAACAATAATTAATTGTCTGTGGTTTTAAGGAATAAATCAAATCTGCGATAAAAAACACAAATTGTTTTCTTTTAATAGTAATTATTAGTGTATATGAGTAAATAATTACTAACTTTATATTTCTTAAGTTATATATGTGAATTGAGATCACTAAAAAAGGATTTTGGAAAATTTAGCCCGTAAGGGGATCAAAATGCAAAGTTTGATAAACTTAGCAACTTAGCAAATAGCTTTTAAACTTAGCAATATTTATGTTATCTTAGAATAATAAGGTATGCGGTCAAATTAGGGGTTGGAAGTTTGTAAGAAATTAGATCAAATGTAAAAAAATATAAGAACTGTTTTTTTTTTGTTTTGGACAAAAGGGGGACGTGCTAAACCATAAATAAAACATAATAGGTTCGTTTTAACCCCTTAAATTACTGATTTCGTCTACCACGCGGATGAAGTCTCTGGTAAAAGCTAGTCATAAACAAAATACAAGCGAAGATAGAAGTTGCCCTGGTATAGACTTCTCATTTATTAATGTCTAAAGCGCCCAAAATTACCTACAGACCCAATAGTTTAACGGAGACGTCTACCTAATGTTAGCATGATCGCAGTTGACAGGTTAACTGAACAAACTCGTTTAGGCACCTACTTAAAATAAAATATCAAATCTGGTTACATTCAATATCAGTATTTCTATCAAATCAACCAAACATTTAAATAATTAACCAAATACGGGAATTTGGATCACATTTGTCCAAATTATGCATGCACAAGTTAATTAACTGTATCATTTAACTTAGCTTAATCATCGGTTAAATTTCTAAAATGGAAATTGTACTAATATATACAGATTCTTGTAATAAAGTCTCATATTTTATGTAGATAACGAAACAAGGTAATAGAATAAATTAATAGTGTGTTTAAGTAATAGTTATACATTATTAAACTTTTTTTTTTAGTTTCTTATAAAAATTGTGCTTTTAATTTTAAGATAGATACTATGTACAAAATGCTTATTAGTTGAATAAAGATTATTGATGACGGTCACCTTAGCCTAGTCGGTAGTGCTCCTGCCTACCAAGCTGGTGGTCCTGGGTTCGAATCCCGGTAAGTACAAATATTTGTGTGATGAGCACGAATATTTGTTTCTGAGTCATGGATGTTTTCTATGTATATAAGTATTTATCTATCGTCACCATGGGTACCAGACCCATAGTACTTATAAGCTTTGCTTAGTTTGGGGCTAGATGATCTGTGTGACATTGTCCCTAGATATTATTATTGTCTCTAGAAATTATTATTATAAAAAACAAAATGTGGCGGCCCAGAAAGAATAAAAGGGCTACCCCAGACCATCCCGTGGATGTTGTAAAAGGCGACTAAGGGATACACCAGGTAGCCGGCAGCAGCGCCACCTATGTACTAGCTACCCAACTGCGGTCACCAACTCGCATGCCAAATGCGGTGACTACGGCAATGTTATAAAAACCTTTGGAAGAGGCTTATCACTCCAATTTTACACGTACTACTTCAAGCTACTGATTATGCCACCATACTATTGACAATATGTAGTAAAAATATTAGACTTAAACTAGATAATTAAACATAATCTCTTGACAATAACGTGATACGAGCTAGCTAAATATCATTGCTATAATAAAATAAATTTCATAAATGTTTTCATACAATGTGTAAGTAAATATCTATGTTACTAGAAATAATAATGTATACAACTATATTACTACAAACATGTTCTGACTATTTACAAGCGCTTTTTTAAAGTCTACGTGATAAAAAAACCTTTTTTATTTTATTTTATTTTTTATGCGCAAAATAACGTAGTTACGCGCATTTCTCGAAAGTATAATACCTATTATGGACAAATAGACGTGTTTTCGAGTTCTAAGATAAAGTTCAAATGTCAAAATATAATAAGCGCCCTGAAAAAACAACGGTTAGATGTAACTACCTAACTTAATTTAAGTCAGCTAAATATCGTTACTATTATAAAATAAATCTTATTGTAAAACATTTCCTACAATCCGTGTACCTACTAAATATCTATATATACCTAGAAATAATTATAAATCTATACAAATAAATAAAATTGGAGTGTCTGTTTGTAATATTGAAATAACCGGTTTTTACTACATAAATATGAATATATATACGGTACATACACCAAAATAACATTTTTTTCAATTTTTGTCTGTCTGTCTGTCTGTTTGTTCCGGCTAATCTCTGAAACGGCTGGACTGATGTTGACGGGGCTTTTATTGGCAGGTAGCTGATATAATAAGGAGTATCAAATAAAAGTAGCCTAAGACTTTTATTTGAGAAAAAGTCATTTATTTTACTAAAAAACCAAAAAAAAACAAACTAAACTAATTAATACGCGGATGAAGTCGCGGGCACAGCTAGTTAATAATATATTTCTACGAACATGTTGTGACTATTTACAAGTGCTTTTTAAAGTTTACGTGAATAAAAACCTTTTTTATTTTATTTATTTACTTAATAGTCATTGGTTATTAGTAGCTATTATTAGCAGTCAACCATGTGTTATGTATTCCATGCAACTTAATAATTCTTTTTGTCCTATCCTAAGCCGATCTACACTCTTCAAATTGTACTTAGGAAAACCTGTAATTGGCCTTACTATATTGATTGTACTATAAAGTTATTTGTTTTTTGTATCACTGTTGGTTTTCTAATAAATAAATATGTCCAGTAAAGGACGATATCAGGATGATGATGTGAAACTTTGACAGTAATGAGTCTTTTATTGTACCATCTCTTAATATATTTATGCAATATCTCTACCTAATGCTACTATCTTGTTATCTCTCCACCATCTTAAGATGGTAGAAAATACCTTTTTTTATATCAAAGAGCGACAACCGAGGTAGTGGGTCACCTGATGGTAAGTGATCACCACCCATGTGCACTCGCAATACCAGTGGAGTCGCGGGTGCGTTGCCGGCCTTTAGGCGATTGGCACACTGCCCCGCATGATGCAGCGTAGTGCGTAAGTATCTCCGTTTGTATAGAAAACACGCACAGTCCAACACACTGAAACTGCGACCACGCGCGTTCATGCAGATGCGTGTTCTGTGTGTTGGACTGTGCGTGATTTCTATACAAACGGAGATACTTACAAGCACCGTTAGAACACGCACTCACGCACTACGCTGCATCATGCGGGGCAGTGTTCCAATCACCTTAAGAGTCAGCCAACAAGTGTTGCTGCAACAAGTATTGGCGACACGCACTTCACACGCAAGCACGCTCTTACTCACACGCAGAAACATTAAACTTATTAATGTTATTATTAAGGAATGTCTTCTGTAAGGTGGAGGTACTTCCCCAAACGGGGTGTTCTTTAGCGAATGAACCCTGTGCCCTACCTCTTTTACCTTTGGCATTAAGTCAGCCATTGTACTTCAAAGTGCATAATTTTTTGAAATAAATATATAACAAAAGCCGCTTTATGCAGATTTAATCCAAAAAGAAACGATTTTTAAACACATTTATATCTCCGTCTCTTTCTATATACCGTACCTAGTTGCCGTACACCGTAGCCTAGTTGGTAGTGCTCCTGCCTACGAAGTTGGTGGTCCTGGGTTCGAATCCCGGTAAGTGCAAATATTTGTGTGATGAGCACGAATATTTGTTTCTGAGTCATGGATGTTTTCTATGTATTTAAGTATTTATCTATCTATATAAGTATGTATATCGTCGCCTGGTACCCATAGTACAAGCTTTGCTTAGTTTGGGGCTAGGATGATATGTGTGACATTGTCCCATACTATTATTATTATATATATATAGTGATACTACGATACAAACTTTAATTATCTACGTCCCGAAAATCAAGCGCCTACATATTTAATTACTACCACTTACCCGCTTAATAAATTAACTTTACCTGTTACCCACTTTAAAAGTAATTAAAACTCATCTTCGTATCATCAAGATGTTCCCCCACACATGACGAGATTAAAACTGCTAATCTGGCCAAATTGCTCACCTGACAGGTAATTATATTCACGCACGTGGCGGGGCGTAGCTTAGCAACACCGTATGTTGGCAACACCGGTATGGTAATGCAGGTGTTATAAGAAGGGAGGTTGGGTATTTTATTGGTGATTAAAGAATGATATTAGCGAAACTCTCAGTGTTGGCTTTTTGACGAGCGACAAGATAATAAAAATTGATATCTATACATGCTATTGCTATAAATTCTGTCTTTTATTTTTATTTTAATAAATTCGTATTTAAAAAAAAGGGGTAAGGTATTAAATTCAATTTTATTGGAGATCATATTTTAATGGAGGAAGACAAGCTCGTGATTCAATATGATATCTCTGACCTAAATAAATTACAAAGTGGCTCAATTCTCTTTGAATAGAAGAATGGAAGCTCGTGGAAAAATATGTCCCTTCTTTTCGCAATAGAGATTAGCCATCTCCGCCGAACATATTACAGTGCATAAGTGTGTGCGCAAACACCGTGCCCTGTTTATTCCCTCACTCTCATGAGCCGATCGAACGGCTATCCGTCGCAAACGGAAGGTCAAATATAGGGCTGACGGCTTTACCTGCGAGGCACTTTGGAACATGGAATTTGAACCTAGGACTCGATTAATTGCAGTGCAATACGCTCTGCTAGACCTACCACAGGTTATAATCAACTTAGTCGACAAACAAGCATACGGCCCAGGGATGTTCACCGATTATTGTCGCCCCTGGGCGCTTGCAATACCGAGTGCATCACTCACACGTCGCTGGTCCCTGAGCAAACAAAATTTACTTTATAATTTCTATACATATTTTGTAAATGCTTCTTCACGAGCTTTTTCCTTACTAAAACTAAAGTAAGTTCGACCATGGCACTTTGAAGAGTAACTATCTGTGCAGCACATTATTTTCTATACCTTCTCTATTATCCCACTTTATAGGACGGGCTCGCGAACACCAACGAAAAAAGGCCAGTTCCAAGACCGACGGCTATAATTTCCCCCTGAGAATCGGGTGGCTGACACCGCTAAGCTGACAGAAAAAAACTCTAGCGGTTAAACAGTCGCCTCGCCACGTTTCCCGGGTTCGATTCCCGCGCAGGCAACTATTTGTGTGACCCATATATAGTTGTCCTGAGTCTGGATGTATGAACTGGACGACACAGGTATTCATTTCCCTAGTGCGCGGGTTCTCTGTTTTAAAAACAAAAAAGAACAGTTTAGCATGACTCTGGCCCATATTATATGCGGTTAAGCATAGACTATCAAGGCTATACAATTTTGTTCTCTACCTCTATATACCAGCCAGGAAAGCTAATAATCTCTACTTATAAATAAACAAAAACATTCGATGAGTAATAATGTCCGGCAGGTGAATATCCAGGCGTTTCATATCCAGTCGGACCAAAGGATATCCTCCTCAAAGAAATTGGCAGATTGCCTCACAACGCACCTGCTTATGATATAAGCGAGCAATATATTACCGTAAGCCTGTTATGTATTATCCATATTGATAAACATCCTTTTCCGCAACCCATGAAGATTATCTGCGTAATATTCGTATGCAACGTGCTTACTTAGCATAACGCCATTTGCATAATCTATCTTGCCTTTGTCCCATTTCTATTGGGTTCGGTACTCAACCTATTGCGGATAACCTACTCCGTCCGTCAGTCTTGTAATATAGATGTTATTGACTTCTTTCTGCTACATAATTTTTAATAGTAATAATATCCTGGGACATTATTTACACACGGCCATCTGATCCCAAACTAAGCAGAGCTAGTACTATGGAAACCAGATAACTGATATACTACATATACTACTTTTCTTTTGTAAGTACATACTTATATAGATAATTACACCCAGACTCAGGACAAACAGACATGTTCATGCACACAAATATCTGTCCTCCGGCGTGAAATGCAAGCATTTGTCTATCAAGCCAACAGGCCCGTCAAATTTTAATTATACACCGAGGGATCATCCAAGTTGCCAAAACGAATGGCTAATCTGACAGCAGTATTTATGGAAACAGATTGACATTCCGAACTTCCACACACAATTGCTCACACCACATATTTAGCTAATATGCAGTTAATTATGCGGTTGTAGCCCGTGTGTGCAAGATCGTCGCCTCGTCGCGTCGGTCGATCTTATGGGGTCCTGTTTTCCGGATCGTGGTCAGCACTCACCATAAAGTTAGTATACTAACTTTATGGCACTCACTCACCACTGTATACTTTTAATGCGACCTATTCCGTACTCTCTGTCTCGTCCTCCCTGTCCCTAATCTGTGATGAAGTCACTAATGGCTAATCTAACGAGCACTGTTTATGGAAACAGATTCAGAGGTTGGATACACGAATTATTTGGTTGTAGCCCGAATTTGCAACCTCTGAATATCAATTTTGTTTAGTATTTTAATGGAAAGGTTCTCGAGTGGTGACAACGATTCGGAAGACACAGAGTGCGCAGGCCCCAGAAGAGAAGATACCGGCGGCTATTGTGGAGATCCTTGGCGTTCGGCTGATATGACAAAGATGATGAATCCTACTAATATTATATAGTATAGTTTGTGAGTGTGTATGTTTGTTACTTCTTCACGTCTAAACGGCTGGAGCGATTTTAATAAAATTTGGTATGGAGTAAACTGACACACTGGATTAACACATAGGCTATAATTTAAGTTTAATGCTGGTAAAATCGCGGGGCACAGCTAGTTTAATATAATGTGGATATAAATGCACCCTTTCGTCCACTAATTTAAATTAATCGTCTTTCAATTCGTAAAGAAATGAATAAGTAATTGGATATAAACTTTCAAATCAAACCAACAACAATCCAGGATGGTTTAATCTGAGCAATGAACTGAGCAATTCGCTCAATCAGAATGCTTGTAAAAAGGATATCCTCGATGTCCCGACAATTGTCATAAAGGGTGTTGCTATGACAGAACATTTGAATGAAATTGTTGGAGTGAATGATTTCGAAAGGGTGGCGGTGATATGATCATGTCCAATTGGGGGAAGTGGCAATATTGTATACGGTATAGGTTGATCATTATTACCTAATATTACAGGAAACATATACCCTTGAATCGGAGCAATTTGTTGCATTTCAGTTAGCAAAATAGGTGAAACATCTTTTCATTTCCATTATTTGTAAAGAATTTGAAAGGGTTGATAGCGCCTATATAATATGATCTCTCTACAGAGACATAAGCCGTGTGGTCACCAGCATAGAAAAATAACAGGGCCACTACGAGGTACCACCTAACTGCAGTCGCCAACACACATGCCAACTTCGGCAAACCCCTCCAAATGGTAACATTGTGGAGGCTTTTGACCAGCTGTGGACGATATCAGGCTGTTAATTATGATACACGAGCCATTTATATATCTCAAGAATTTGGATTACATCAGTGATGAGAGAGCGTCAGAACGTCATTATAATAATATCTGGGGACAATGTCACACAGATCATCCTAGCCCCAAACTAAGCAAAGCTTGTACTATGGGTACCGGTCGACGATATACATACTTATATGGATAGATAAATACTAATTATATACATAGAAAACATCCATGACTCAGAAACAAATATTCGTGCTTCGGTATACATACTTATATAGATAGATAAATACTTATATACATAGAAAACATCCATGACTCAGAAACAAATATTCGTGCTCATCACACAAATATTTGCACTTTCCGGGATTCAAACCCAGGACCACCAGCTTCGTAGGCACGAGGACTACCAACTAGGCTACGGTGACCGTCTCCGTCGACCGGAACGGGGATATTGATATGTATCAATGACGTTCTGACGCTCTTGTATGAATGAAAACACGTTTAACGTATTTTGTAAACTGATGTAATGCTAATGCTAATTCTTCAGATATATAAATGGCTCGTTGGTCTTGTGTAGAGATGTAAAATGACTGAATATGACTAGTCACAATTGTCATAAACCTTAAATGACCGGTCATTTACTGTCAAATTCAGTCAAATTGACTCACATATTATTGTCTATTCACGACTACCACCCAGTTATTTATTTATTTAGGTACCCAATTAATATGCAAGTTTAAATGAAGCAACGTTTTATTTTGTATTATATCATGAGAGGATAAGACGACGTCAAAGTCGATGTGCGAGGCGATGCGACGTTGCCATTTTGTCGAAATGTAAAATGATAAACACTATAAAATAATACTATAAGGTATAAAAACCACTTTTTTACTTCAATTTAGAAGTTGTAGCCTTTTATCAACGACAAAACTTAAAAGGTACTAAAATATTACTGAAATCAAATTGACTGAAAATGACCATTCTTGGCAGTTAATGTCTATTTTTGACCAATTTGACCGTAAATGACAGTCAGTCTAATTCAGTCATTTTAGTCATTTTCAACACTAGTCTTGTGCTTGTCTAGTCTTGTCAGAGGTCGTGGGATCGAACCCACCCAGGACAAATCTTTGAGTCATGAACACGAATATCTGTCTTGTGTCTGGGTGTAATTTATCTATATTATGTATGCATTTAGAAGTATATAAGCATGCTTATCAGTTATTTGGTTGCCATAGTAATGACTCTGCCTAGTTTGGGATCAGATGGCAGTGTGTTAGTTTCCTAATATATTTATTTTATCAGTTTAATAAGAACGCAAAAACAACTGACACACTTGCAAGACCATTTTATACAATGAGCATCGTATCATTCAAGATTTTCTACTTGCAGTGTAAAATAAGAATGTTTTTACCTTTTAACTTATGACATTAATTTGAAACAAGCGCACAATATCTATCAACTCGGTCAACTGATTTTATGACATCAGGTATTTTATTATAATTTTTAGGAGCAACACCAAATAATCTCTTTTTATCAATGCAGTATTGCATTATTTTCATATTGTCTACGAATTGGGTTCTTCTTAACTGGAAAGGCTTTGGCATCAATGTCAATGGCGAGTACATGACCCACCTTCGATTTGCCGACGATATAGTAGTCATGGCTGAGACCCTTGACGACCTCGGTACAATGCTCGATGGCCTCAGCAGAGTCTCTCAACAAGTGGGTCTGAAAATGAACATGGATAAGACGAAAATTATGTCAAACATCCATGTTGCACCCACTCTAGTTAAGGTTGGAGACTCTGCACTCGAAGTTGTAGAGAACTATATTTACCTAGGACAGACCATCCAACTAGGTAGGTCCAACTTCGAGAAGGAGGTCAATCGTAGAATCCAACTCGGCTGGGCAGCGTTCGGGAAGCTACGTAATATCTTCTCGTCCCAAATACCGCAGTGTCTCAAGTCGAAAGTCTTCGACCAGTGTGTGTTGCCAGTGATGACTTACGGAACAGAGACGTGGTCGCTAACTATGGGCCTTATCAGGCGGCTCAAGGTCACCCAAAGAGCAATGGAAAGGGCTATGCTTGGAGTTTCCCTGCGAGATCGAATCAGAAATGATGAGATCCGCAGGCGAACCAAAGTCACCGACATAGCCCTAAGAATTGCCAAGCTGAAGTGGCAGTGGGCAGGGCACATAGCTCGTAGAGCCGACGGCCGCTGGGGCAGAAAGGTTCTCGAGTGGCGACCACGAACCGGAAGACGCAGCGTGGGCAGGCCCCCTACAAGATGGACCGATGATCTTGTGCGGGTCGCTGGAAAACGCTGGATGCGGATAGCGCAAGACCGGCAATTGTGGAGATCTTTGAGGGAGGCCTTTGTCCAGCAGTGGACGTCTTTCGGCTGATATGATGATGATGATGATAACTGCTGACAATTTTGTGAACAAATTTGGGTTACATTTAAATAATGCTGATTCTAATATGTAAAAATCTTTAGTGACACGATGCTCTCTGTGATGCCCTAGTCCAAATCTACACAACCGAAGTACCAAACTGTTTGTAATTCTGTCCCCGCGCACATCCAAAACACACGTAACACAGTTTTATATCATCTATGGTGTAAGAATCGCTTTCTCTAGCCATTGATCAACCATGGTGTATGGGAACTTTAGCATTAGTATGCAAGATGTTGACACAGCCATAGGTGAATATAGCTACATTCATTTACAATGCATTAGCTAAGACGTGATTTGGTTTGAGTTCAGAAGTGTTGGGACAGGATTTGGTGACCTTAATTATGTTTCAAGTGTATCATTAGTACTTTAAAGGAAAGAAAATTTGCTTTAATATTTTTTTAAAGGCGCATATCGTTTAAATTAATTTTAATCAGGACAGTAAGGTATCAATAACATTGTACACGAAATAAACTGGAATGAAGCAATCAAATGAAATAAAAAATATTTGTCATTTTGTTAATTAGCTTTAAATAAAGGTTATTTTTGGAACAGAATATTTTAATTAATCGTAAATAAATATGTATTTTTTTGTACAGTTGGGTGATTCAGCGATACCGATAGGTGACGTCATTGACTACCATTCCCCGTAGAATATATGACAAATATTGTGGAAATCTTTTGGGGAGGCCTTTGTTCAGCAGTGGACTAAACAATGTGCTTTGATGATCGTGTGAGATTAATTAGTCAATATACTTACTTAGAAAAAAAAAAAAGAAAAAGCCTCATCTCTAAACCTCCCCATTCAAGCGTGTCGATGGGCATACTTCATAAACTGATTTTAAATAGACATATTTACCACCGACTCTTAAATTATGTTTGAATATTACAAGACCCCCCCCCCCCCCCCCCTATTCCCAAAGAATGACGATTCTTATTTTGGCAAAATAATAAATGTATCTAGGTACTGATGGATGACAGACACAAACAGGTATAATTTCCCAAATAAAAGCACCATAACCTTGCATCCATTTAAAAACAAAATGTCCACTCACCAAAGTATTGAGATCAGCGTTAATATCTTCCATATTGTTCGCAGGTCCATTGTGTTCACCAGAGACCGACGCCAGGATCCTTTTCCGATGTCCTGCCTTCTGGATTTCTAACACAGCCGTTAGTTCTACCTCCCAAATCCTTTTTACCCGGTCCATATCTACGTACAAATGTTTTCTAAAAGTATCACTATATATCTCTAAGTTTATATTTCTTAACCAATCATCCACCGACTCGTTTTGGCTTTTACTAATATTGTTATTATTATGGTTATTGCTTATTTCAGTTATTTTAAGAGGTAATTGTTTAGCTGATACTAGTATTTTTTGTCTATCATTTTCTTCTATGCCCATTTCTCGGAGATCGTTTTCGTCTAGGATGCCGTTCTGGAAACAAATGGTTGTGTTAGATTAGGGGATATTAAGTATAAAATATCTGTTCGGATTTCGTAAATCGAACATTTAGGTAATCACATTACGCTGACACAGCGAATGCGGGAGGCCGCGCCGGGCCACGGTGCGTTGGCTCGCCTCGCGGTCAGTTCATAGGATTCTCTCATTATCCCATAGGATTTATATTCTATTTACTTTTTGTATTATTTGTCGTTCATCCTTAAGTTAAAGATGAGAAAGTTTTAAGAAAAATATTATTTTATCGATTTCAGAGTCATGTTGATGATTTGTGACGTGGTTATATTGGGAATTTATATTATGCAGTGTTCGTGGTACTGTATACTGGATATTAATAATAATAATAATAATAATAATATCCAGGGACATTATTTACACATGGCGATCTGAACCCAAACTAAGCAGAGCTTGTACTATGGAAACCAGATAACTGATATACTACTCTTTTATAAATACATACTTATGTAGATAATTATATCCACGGACGAACATACATACATGTTTATGCACACAAATATCTATACTGGGTGGAAGTCGAACCCACGACTTGCTGCATGAAAGGCAAGCATTTACCAAACACACCAACAGGCCTGTCTTAAGTAGAACTGACTGATCACAAGCGCAAATGTTGTTGTAATATGTACCAAAGTAACTAATAAAAGATTAAAGAAGAGTGTGTCTTTGGGAAGCAATACGTTGGTACTTTACGGATTAGCTATTTACTAAAGTAACCCTACACTAATCCTATGGCAAGTGTATCAACTTAATACATATACAGGGTGTTTCATTAGTGTGTAGAAGTCATAAAGCATGTTATTTACTGCTAATATAGTATAGCACTGCCTTTCTTTTATTTGGTCACAAACATATCCATGTTTCATATATTTTATGCATATACTACATGGTTATTGGGTTATTATTGGTATGATGAGGAATCTCGGGGTGTGAAAAAACATGTTATTGGAGTCAAGTGGGTCAAGAAGTGTAAGATGTTGCTACCCCGTGGCTCGGAGACCTCGTAAAGCTGAAGGTCCTGCACCTGGCCCCTCTCCAGTCGTTTCGAATCGCCCGTCTCTTCGGATCATGAGGTTGAGGCAATAGGGAGTACACCTGTGTTTGTGTACTATAAAATGTTCAAGCCAGTCTTCATTAAGATTTGCTACTATAGATGGTATTTGATAAGATTATCATGAGTGTTAATAAGTATTAGATTAAATTCTTAAATTCCCTTGCTAAAAATTTACGGAGAACTAGCAAGAGAACTCTTTCTTAATTTGATCTGACGGTGTATATCATTCGTAGCTTAACGGCAGAGCGCATAACTCAGATAAGTAGATGGACAGGGCAGATTTAACCCACGCCTGATGAAAATTTCATGATTTCTCTGTTTTTCTTTATTATGTATTATACAAACCAAGACAATCGTAACAAAATTCAAGTTAAAGGAAGTAGGTATCACTGGATATATCATCAGTAGTAAATCAGATGGTTTTATGGAGGCTTTTAATAAATATAATGTAACATCCTGTATATGAAGTAAGTTTGTTTTTAAGCTTGCTAATATACTTACAATGAAATCGATGTCATCGTAGCCGCTTTCCAGGAACAAGGTTTCGTAATCGTGCAGGCCAAGTCCAGCCAGCCAGAGGCCAAGGTTGGAAGCCACTGACGGGCTGAGACTGGATTCGGAACAGCTGAGTCCAAGTCTCGACGTGAACTCCTGCTCTAACTCCGACACAAATACAGATTCCCGGACGAGCTTGCTGCCGAATGAGGCCATTATCTCAGAGATCTTTGCCCACTCCTCCTGTTGACAAAAATATTGACGAATTTAAAAAAGAACTCAAAACTCTATTCCTGCTTTTTTGTCCTTTTTAATTTTCTATGTATTTCCATTTTTATTTTGTTTTTTATTATTTTGCATTAGTTTAAGTTTACATTAAGTTGACCTATTGTTACACCTATCTACCCTGTTTTCCCTTTCCTTCGTCTATCCACTCCATAATTGGATGCCTGGAAGAAATCGCAGTAGCGATAAGACCGCCCTTTGTACCTAATTAATGTATGTTAATTTAATTTTAAGTTACGGTGTACAATAAAGAGTATTTTTACTTAATCTTATAAGAAACATATATTTTGACTTATAACCTCTTTCGTTTAAAATAAGTAAAAAATAAATTTTCATTTTGTTTCGCTATTGATGATGACCCGTCCGCAAGACCAACCAGTCAGAGCCAGACAAAAAGAAATAAGAAAATTTATTTAAAACCTTTTATTTATTTGATCCGTTTATTTATATAATCCATTATAGCATAAGTTTCTTAATTCTTCTGATTGGTATTTTTTGTAATGTTAAATGTCAGAATTAGATTAATAATAATTTAAAGCTCGACATATTTCCTTTTCTGACCTAGTAGTAAACGCTAAAAATCTCTTAATAATCGTTGCCTTATTCTGTTTCTGTAGTTTTTTTTTACATTGTCACACAGATCATCATAGCCCCAAACTAAGCAAAGCTTGTACTATGGGTACCAGGCGACGATATACATACTTATATAGATAGATAAATACTTAAATACATAGAAAACATCCATGACTCAGAAACAAACATTCGTGCTCATCACACAAATATTTCCACTTACCGGGATTCGAACCCAGGACCACCAGCTTCGTAGGCAGGAGCACTACCAACTAGGCTACGGTGACCGTCAAAATAAGTAATTTCAGTAATCTCCAACTCTCAGCTTTACAAAGTCAGTTACAAAAGTTAACGGTGAATTTCTCTAGTTCCATCTCGTAAATACTTATCTTAAATATCTGTAATTGTGTAAGTTTACAACAAAAGGTATTTAACATACAATACATGTTTTCATGTTTCCAAACCGACAACACAAAGACCGCACTTAACATCTTCCAAACAGCCATTGAAGTTATTAGCAGCTTAAAACTTAATTAACAAGGCTAAATCTAAACATTGTGTTAAAAACTTAATTAGACTGAAAGTCATTTTGTAACAAGGTCAAGAAGGATTATAGGAATATACACTTTTTGAGTCAGCGTAGACAGCATGTAGGTTGTTTTCTAAAGGGCGCCCTTTAGAAAAGAACCTACATGCTGCGCCGGTTTGAACCTGCCCTTTTGAGTTTTTGTAAATCAATATTGGACGATTATATGGCACATTAATTTTGTCACTGGTGCGTAAAATAAAAAAAAAATCAGTGTTTTTAACTTTTTTAGCTCCAATGTATCTACGGCCAAACGTTATATTTTTTCTTGATCTAACTTAATAACTATTCTGAATTACTAATTAATTAAAACCGCTCAATTTAAACTCGTCAACTATATGTAATAAGATCCATCCATAGAAAGCTAAATTATAAGTGAGTTAATGTGTTTCATTACATTATCAAAAAACAAAATAGCGATCCCTAAGAATTTTACCTAATCATCCGAAAGGTTATATGTCTACCTTTTACAGTTAAGTCACAATAACCGTAATTTTATCTTTCTATGTATCTACCCGTGTGAACACGAGGCGGGTCGCTATATTTTATACACAGAAATTTATTCCTTCAACCTATATAGGAAAAGTACTGTCAACTGGATCTAGCCCCTCCCTTTTACCCACCACTGCAACTCCTGTAAGCCAGGATCAACAGTGACACACAATTAAAATTACACTGAGCGGTAAGGCTCAGGAATGTCGGGGGAATCGCTTAAGCGGTATTGGATCCCGCAACGAATTTAATCAGAAAGAAAAAAGGAGGAGTTAGAAATAAATAGTTCCACTTCCCTCCAGAGCAAGGCGGAAGACAGAATGATATAAAGAAGCTATAGGCTCATAAAACGACAGAATTGCAACTAGAGAAGCCAGCTGCAAAAGCACCGAGGATCAATTTAAGGGTCCAAAGTGAGCTGTTTTATTTGATGCTAATAGTAGGTATGCCAAAAGCGCTTAAACGCAAAAAAAGTACTGTCAGAAAAACAAACCGTGTTTAAATTGCAACTCATTTTATTAAACGTACATTATAATTCTGCATTAAATTGCTTACAGAACATCTGCAGCGCACCTGCGTACCTGCACGACTGCTGTTTATTAAGGGCAGCAGATCGTGTGACACCGTGAGGTATTATAATATATGGGCACTCCCCGCATCATGTCACAGGGATATTGATAATTGTTTTTTTTATGTGTTATCTGCGGTATTACTTGACGATTCGATGTTCTATTTTATCTTTTTCGTCTCTAGCCCTATTGTGTTATATTTTCCCACGATTTTGATCAATGGTGTACGGGTCAAACTTAAAAGGCAGTTACTTAGTAACTTAGTAGATATTTTTAGTTAACTTAGTAGATACGCTTATACCACTGATCACAATAGGTTTGTCAATCTATTGTGATCAGTGCTATAAGCGTATCTACTAGCTAAAATAGAATGGATAAAAAAGCGATTATAAACAGGTTGGAATTTTACAAAAAGTCGTAATATTACAATCAAAGCTATTTCCTAATCATAAAATGCACACAATAATTGAGTAGTGACAAGTATAACAATTAAAATAAATTGGAATAATATTGAAATTTTGACGAATGTTTATAATAACAATAATAATTAAATATCTTGGGACAACTAACACACTGCCATCTGATCCCAAACTAGGCAGAGAGTTGCAACCAGACTGACATATTTATTCTTAATACATACGTATTATAGATAAATTACATCCAGGCACAGAACAAATAATCGTGCTCATCACACAACAGATTTGCCCTAGGTGGGGATCGACCCACTACCTCTGGCTTAGCAGTACGGGACACTAACTACTCTTCCAACAGGCCAATTCTTCTTATAATGATAAATCTTCAGCCAAGAAAGCTTCACGTTTTCCATAGACGCTTATTTAATTATATTTATGCGCGAAGTATTCCAAGACATGCTACAAGAGGGGTCTCATAAGTTTGAAAGAGCCCTCCAGAGCAAGGCGGAAGACAGAATGATATAAAGAAGCTATAGGCTCATAAAACGACAGAATTGCAACTAGAGAAGCCAGCTGCAAAAGCACCGAGGATCAATTTAAGGGTCCAAAGTGAGCTGTTTTATTTGATGCTAATAGTAGGTATGCCAAAAGCGCTTAAACGCAAAAAAAGTACTGTCAGAAAAACAAACCGTGTTTAAATTGCAACTCATTTTATTAAACGTACATTATAATTCTGCATTAAATTGCTTACAGAACATCTGCAGCGCACCTGCGTACCTGCACGACTGCTGTTTATTAAGGGCAGCAGATCGTGTGACACCGTGAGGTATTATAATATATGGGCACTCCCCGCATCATGTCACAGGGATATTGATAATTGTTTTTTTATGTGTTATCTGTGGTATTACTTAACGATTCGATGTTCTATTTTATCTTTTTCGTCTCTAGCCCTATTGTGTTATATTTTCCCACGATTTTGATTAATGGTGTACGGATCAAACTTAAAAGGCAGTTACTTAGTAACTTAGTAGATATTTTTAGTTAACTTAGTAGATACGCTTATACCACTGATCACAATAGGTTTGTCAATCTATTGTGATATGTGCTATAAGCGTATCTACTAGCTAAAATAGAATGGATAAAAGAGCGATTATAAACAGGTTGGAATTTTACAAAAAGTCGTAATATTACAATCAAAGCTATTTCCTAATCATAAAATGCACACAATAATTGAGTAGTGACAAGTATAACAATTAAAATAAATTGGAATAATATTGAAATTTTGACGAATGTTTATAATAACAATAATAATTAAATATCTTGGGACAACTAACACACTGCCATCTGATCCCAAACTAGGCAGAGAGTTGCAACCAGACTGACATATTTATTCTTAATACATACGTATTATAGATAAATTACATCCAGGCACAGAACAAATAATCGTGCTCATCACACAACAGATTTGCCCTAGGTGGGGATCGACCCACTACCTCTGGCTTAGCAGTACGGGACACTAACTACTCTTCCAACAGGCCAATTCTTCTTATAATGATAAATCTTCAGCCAAGAAAGCTTCACGTTTTCCATAGACGCTTATTTAATTATATTTATGCGCGAAGTATTCCAAGACATGCTACAAGAGGGGTCTCATAAGTTTGAAAGAGCCCTCCAGAGCAAGGCGGAAGACAGAATGATATAAAGAAGCTATAGGCTCATAAAACGACAGAATTGCAACTAGAGAAGCCAGCTGCAAAAGCACCGAGGATCAATTTAAGGGTCCAAAGTGAGCTGTTTTATTTGATGCTAATAGTAGGTATGCCAAAAGCGCTTAAACGCAAAAAAAGTACTGTCAGAAAAACAAACCGTGTTTAAATTGCAACTCATTTTATTAAACGTACATTATAATTCTGCATTAAATTGCTTACAGAACATCTGCAGCGCACCTGCGTACCTGCACGACTGCTGTTTATTAAGGGCAGCAGATCGTGTGACACCGTGAGGTATTATAATATATGGGCACTCCCCGCATCATGTCACAGGGATATTGATAATTGTTTTTTTATGTGTTATCTGTGGTATTACTTAACGATTCGATGTTCTATTTTATCTTTTTCGTCTCTAGCCCTATTGTGTTATATTTTCCCACGATTTTGATTAATGGTGTACGGATCAAACTTAAAAGGCAGTTACTTAGTAACTTAGTAGATATTTTTAGTTAACTTAGTAGATACGCTTATACCACTGATCACAATAGGTTTGTCAATCTATTGTGATATGTGCTATAAGCGTATCTACTAGCTAAAATAGAATGGATAAAAGAGCGATTATAAACAGGTTGGAATTTTACAAAAAGTCGTAATATTACAATCAAAGCTATTTCCTAATCATAAAATGCACACAATAATTGAGTAGTGACAAGTATAACAATTAAAATAAATTGGAATAATATTGAAATTTTGACGAATGTTTATAATAACAATAATAATTAAATATCTTGGGACAACTAACACACTGCCATCTGATCCCAAACTAGGCAGAGAGTTGCAACCAGACTGACATATTTATTCTTAATACATACGTATTATAGATAAATTACATCCAGGCACAGAACAAATAATCGTGCTCATCACACAACAGATTTGCCCTAGGTGGGGATCGACCCACTACCTCTGGCTTAGCAGTACGGGACACTAACTACTCTTCCAACAGGCCAATTCTTCTTATAATGATAAATCTTCAGCCAAGAAAGCTTCACGTTTTCCATAGACGCTTATTTAATTATATTTATGCGCGAAGTATTCCAAGACATGCTACAAGAGGGGTCTCATAAGTTTGAAAGAGCCCTCCAAAGCCTCATCACACAACAGATTTGTTCTAGGTGGGGATCGAACCCACTACCTCTGGCTTAGCAGTAAGGGACACTAACTACTCTTCCAACAGGCCAATTCTTATCATAATGATAAATGTTAACCCAGGAAAGCTTCACGTTTTCCATAGACGCTCATTTAATTATATTTATGCGCGAAGTATTCCAAGACATGCTACAAGAGGGGTCTCATAAGTTTGAAGAGAATTTCTTCCCGTGCGACTAAGAGACCGTAACACTTATTTTAATTGACGGTCACCGTAGCCTAGTTGGTAATGCTCCTGCCTACGAAGCTGGTGGTCCTGGGTTCGAATCCCGGTAAGCTCAAATATTTGTGTGATGAGCACGAATATTTGTTTCTATGTCATGGATGTTTTCGATGTATATAAGTATTTATCTATCTATATAAGTATGTATATCGTCGCCTGGTAACCATAGTACAAGCTTTGCTTAGTTTGGGACTAGGATGATCTGTGTGACAGTGTCCCTATATATTATATATTATTATTATATTATTAATGCAGTTTGTCTTATTTGTCAGCTGGTTTATTTGCTATGATATATAAAACAAATGCTCTTTTTGTACACCAAGATTCACCAGTGAGGGCAAAATTGAATGCCACCTGTAAGACTCTAGGGTCAAAATTATGACCCTGGCATTTTAACGACCTATGAGCATCTAGTCTGGAGAAGTACCGTCACAATACAGAATACACTCCAGGTACTGAACCTTGTCTACCCCACGTCAGCAGCCGCCCAGAGTCGAGGTTCAAACCACAAAAGTATAAATAAAATGAATTCATTGGCATTGTTATTTTAAAGATGTTTTAAGACCATCTATAAAAAATTGTATTTAAATTAATTCAATTTTTTATAGACTATGTACAGACGCCAGCACATCAAGCCACCCCAATCTGTCAAATTTCCCCAATTGAAAGTGAACCTTATGCTTTTGTGCTAAAGTTCAAAATCTATAATAGGAATTTGACAGTTTGGGGTATCTGGATGTGCTGGCGTCTGTATCTACTATAGAGACTAGACAACAGACAGAAATTCTTTAAATTTTTTTGTAAGTATATACCTACCTACAATATACGGAAAACAACAATACCAAGATAAATAATAATATAATATCCTCGGACATTATTCACACACGGCCATCTGATCCCAAACTATGCAGAGCTTGTACTATGGAAACCAGATAACTGATATACTACATATCATACTACTTTTCTATTGTAAATACATACTTATATAGATCATGACAAACTGACATGGTCATGCTCACAAATATCTGTCCTGGGTAGGAATCGAACCCACGATCTGCGGCATGAATGGCGAATCTACCAAACACGCCGATCGGCCCATCATAATACATACTCATATAGATAATTACATCCAGACTCAGGAATTATAGGCATGTTCATGAACACAAATATTTGTATTGTACGAAATCGAACCCACAACCTTAGGATCAAAAGGCAGGTTCACTACCAACGGCAGTCTACCTCCAAATACCTTCGGATAAATATTTATGACAGGAGTAAAAGATAGCGCAAGCGCATTATCTAAAAAAAAATCCTTAGTTAACATATGATCCTCACCGCATCTTGAGTAACACCTGAATATTTTACATATTCCATTGCACGATTCACTCAGATCAAGTTCAAAGTCCTTATCACCTGCGCTTGCGTCGTTTGGCCACCTGCTACTGTACCCATTTGTATAGCCTGTAGCCTCATTAAACAACCTATTGTGTACTTGATATTAGCAGACAGAATAGCCTGTTCGGTATTAAATGTCGCTGTTGGAATAATAATAGCATCGTTTTCTATATTTGGAGGCATTATGTTCTTATAATGCCTCCCAATGAAGGTACAATTTGAATACATATTTGAGTACGCAAATTTGAAGAAGTATACAACGTTGTGATTTCATTTCATAGATATACTAGCTGTGCCCCGCGTTAAATTTTATAAATTAATTCAGCTCCTCCCCCGTAGGTGACAGCGTGATAATATTATTATGAAACCCATATGTTGACCCGACCTCTTAGTAATATTAGTGCAAAATTTGAAGTAAATCCATGCGGTACTTTTTGAGTTTAGCCCGGACACGCATACAGACAAACAGACAAAAATTCTAAAAACTATATTTTTGGCTTCGATAACGTATGTGCCAAGTGTGTATCACGGCCAAGTACCCTTTTAAGAAAATATTCAATGTAAAGTTTTGACTTTCCTACGATTTTATTATATGTATAAATGTATTTAAGATGCTCAATATATTATGTTAGAACTTTAGGACACACAGAACAACTTTTTGTAACCATCAGTTTACAAAATACGCAAAAAACGTATTCTGGGTTACAGAATATTGTATATAGAGCCTAAACTAGGTCTAGTGGTTATTGACTGCGAAGCCAGAATAGTGGGTTCGATCCCTACCCAGGAAATATCTTTGATGCGATGAGCACATTTTGTTTTAAGCATTTTTTGGAGTCGACTTTGTATTTTTGCAAAAGCGAATGTTTTCGAATCGTGTTTTGACATTAATGATATATTCCAAACTATAGTTAAACTATGCGTAATTTTTTTTTTAAGATGAACTTATAAGCCTTACTTTAATGCGCCTTAAAAAAGAAAGGAACTATAATAATTGCATATGATTTTTATTATTTACTATTGGTCTACCTATAAATAAATTTCGTTTAAGTCCAGTAGCAGTCCTGTTGGCGTGGTTGGCAAATGCTTGCTTTTCACGCCGGAGGTCGTGTGTTCGATTCCCACCCAGGGAAGATATTTGTGTGCATGAACATGTATGTTTGTCCTGAGTCTGGGTGTAATTATCTATATAAGTAAGTATTTTCATAAGAAAGGTAGTATATGTAGTATATCAGTTATCTGGTTTCCATAGTACAAGGTACAAGCTCTGCTTAGTTTGGGATCAGTTAGCCGTGTACGAATAATGTCCCAGGGTAATATTAGGATATTGTTAATTGTATTTTGAGATCAATGCTATTTCTAGCCGACTTCAAAAAAGGGATGAGGTTCTCAGTTCGACTGTATTTTTTTTCAAACTATTGTTAAATCTTGGCTTAATTTTTTTTTAAAGACAAGCAGTAAATGGGCTTTAAGAGTAAGGAAGCACGGCTATATCGTACGTATCTACATTTTTTTAAGTGCTTTTTTTAGTAGCTCATATTTGGTATTTGCACAAATCACTCTACTTCTTATCGTAAAACTAAGTATTCAAGAGTAGGAATCATGTTAACTCCTACGCATTTAAGAACACCTTCAGAATGTAAGTGTATTTTAATTTGCGACACAAAATGTTATCGCCTGCATTAGAATTTCAAATAAGCAATTTGATGTCATGGCAAATTGTATGCGCCATTGAATTCAAAAACAATGCTTATTTTGTAATTTATTCAGTTCGTATATTGATATTCCTGTAATATTTACTGCCTTATTAGTACATAGCTAGAGAAAGCCGCAGGTTAGCTAGGGTAGGCTCCTCAGCGGCGAGGATCGCTTTGGCGCCTTAACACGTCATCGGTGATCCCGTGCAACTGATCACACCCTCTCTTAGAATTCTGTCCTTTTGCTTCAGCGGCCCCCTGAGCTGTGGCCCGAACCCCAAAAGGGTGGCCTCGGGTATTATTCGTTTAATTTAATCTACTGGTTAAGAGCCTTCTGCGCTAGCCAAATGCTCATTGCCTTCAATTCTTTAATTTTAATATTGTACAACTAAATTTCAAAATAATAGATTAATTTTTTTAGACTAATTATATTTCTGTAATTTTTATACTGTATTCGACTATGTTTATGTACTGCATTGTGAACTTGAATAGTACAAGTGTATGTTAATACCCAAGTGCTGAATAAATTTCATTATTTCATCATCATTATTTCATAGATTATTTCTTTCTTACATATTATTTTATGAATAAAGTATAGTGTTAATAGCAAAGCTCAACAGAGACTAGCCAACTACGCAGGACACATTACAGTGTACGAGTGTGTGCGCAAACGCAGATGCACTCTTTCGCTCTTATTATTCGATGCGACGACGGCTATCTGTGGTCGGAGATCATGCGCAAGCGCAAACTGACAACTTTAGGTGCCAAGGTCAGGCGTACAATACCGCCAATTTTAAGATTTCGGGTACTTTTCTTATCTGAATAAATATCCAATAGCACTTTTTGGCCTGTAGGTACCGGGATTTGACCCAGAACCCCTTTTTGAATACCGCTAGACCAATGCGACAAAATAAGTATCGTTTATTTGCCAAAAAATAAACGATTTTTCAAACTTAGATATAACTTATATGACGTAAAAGTGTTTCTACAGCCGTGAAATCAACTACACTTACATCTATTCTTATTCTGTATTGCACACAGAAACATACATTTAAGTTACATATTAAAAAGTTAAAAAGTACGTAAATAAGCGAGCATAATTCATTAATGCATTTTCTGTCAACAAACCATTAGGACAGTGAAATTTTATATTAATGGATTCATGCATTGTACAGACGCCAGCACATCAAGCTACCCCAACCTGTCAAATTTCTTTTATAGATTTTCAACTTTATCACAAAAGCATAAGGTTCACTTTCAACTGGGAAAATTTGACAGATTGGGGTAGCTTGATGTGCTGGCGTCTGTACAGTAGGCTAGAAATAGCATTGATCTCAAAATACAATTAACAATAATATTACCCTGGGACATTATTCGTACACGGCTAACTGATCCCAAACTAAGCAGAGCTTGTACCTTGTACTATGGAAACCAGATAACTGATATACTACTTTTCAAGCAAGCATTTGCCAACCACGCTAACAGGACTGCTACTGGACTTAAACGAAATTTATTTATAGGTAGACCAATAGCAAATAATAAAACAAAATATGACAATTAAATAGGTACCTATTTTTTAGTCCGTTTCTTTATCTATATATCTACATATATAATAGGGAGACAAAAGAATAACAGGGTAACATGATGGCAAGCCGCCCATGCAAAAATTTTCAGACAAAATATAATTAAAAAACATACTTTTGTCCCGTCATTTTTATTTAACAATAATGTAACATGGTATTGTGTTGTAGCAAATTAGTGAGATTTTTGAACCGTGACAGACGAACATACAATTTTCTGAACAATGCATTTGTGAAACTTGGTGACTCATCTAACAAAGGCAGGAAAGAAAGAATTATCTTTTGACGTCTGCACCTGTGGTTTTACCTACCCTATTTTTTCAAGCTTCCGCCAATAAATGTCTGCGTTGCTACCCGTAACTTTGTTAGTTCTTCACGTCTAAACGGCTGGAGCGATTTTAATAAAATTTGGTATGGTGTTAGCTGACACCCAGGATTAACACATAGGCTATAATTTATAAAATTTAACGCAGGTAAAACCACGGGGCACAGCTAGTTATTAATGAAAACATTACTTCCAGCTATAATATGTTCTACCGAATCGATTCAATTATTTTAATGGTGTTTTAATTATAAACATGACCTATAGATAGAACCTCTTATATCTATGTTAATTGGTTACGTGATGCCAAGATGATGTAATTTAAGTTACCAGTCATAATAATACCGCGTACGGTGGTACGCATTAGCCTTGGAATTTATGGTGGAAATTAAAACGAAATTACTTTACTGTAAATACTAACTTCGCTTATTAATTAAATTCAAGCCTTATCGGGAAAATATTTAATCAGTAATATATCTATTGAGAAACTGTTATTTAGTACTAATGATAAAACCGTCGTTGGAGCACGTGAAGGTGTGGTTAGGACGTAAATTTTCATTGTAATTTGACATCTTAAGCATATGCAATTAATTTAGAATGCTCTAAGTATTACTGATAATAGACATTTTCCCACACAAATGTATTATTATTTAACATTGCAATGTTTTATATAATTTTTCTCAATATCATATTATTAATTTTCCTGGAAAATGAGGATATAAAACATTCCAATGTTATGTAATATATTGTGCCATAGTCGAGTTCTTATCATTTATTTGTTTGTTTTTCAATTGGAATGACCAAGGTATGGACAAGAATGTCGACATAATATCAAATATATTATTTCATATACCTAATGTATGTGTTGCGTATTTACAAACTAGTGTTAATTTATTAATATTTTATTTTAAACGTTTTTATTTCAACATATTTAATATTTTAAGTAGCTATCACACTAATATTGCGGTTTGGCAGCGTAGCGCGAACATTACAAAGGCGAAAGTTTGTGACTGTGTATTTTGGTTACTTCTTCACGTCTAAACGGCTGGAGCGATTTCAATAAAATTTGGTATTGAGTTAGCTGCGACCCTGCCACACATAGGCTGTAATTTATAAAGTTTAACACAGGTAAAACCGCGGGGCACAGCTAGTAAGTTATATTATTAGTGTCCAGGAACTTTTAAGATTGTAACTGCGAGCTGTACTGACTGACACGTCAATTGTCCGTGTGTTATTTTATTTGGCTCCATCAGTTAATGTTGCAGCTATGTTGTATGGTACGGTGTGTTAATACTGCAGCAGTAAATGTAGCAGTTGCCGAATCGCATGGTTAATTGTATCTTTCACCCTCTCGTCATAATATTGTGATCTCTCTTTCTAGTTTCTGTATTATCTGTGATAGTTTTTTTAATATTAATAACTCCATTTTCCTTTCTATTCTAAAAAGACATGAAATCAGAAATTTGAGATTATGTATGTAGTAGTATTATGAGAAGACGGAAAAGAGGATAATAGAAAATTAGCGTGCTTTAGATTACAAGACTGAAGTAAAACTTAGATGTATAAAACGTAACTGGCTTTGAGAAAAAGAGAGAAACAGAATGTGTGCACCTCTCTCTCTTGCCCCTACACTAATACCTATACGAAACATAACTCTCGATCTTTCTATCTTCACTAACTTATATCTGCCTCTCAACTTCCATTCGCCTCGCCTGATCACACTTTACGTAACGCTCTCGTCACGCATTCATCAGCTTCCACCCCAAATCAAGCGTGCGTAAAGAAATTTAACTTAAAAATAAGTGACTAACCTGCTCATCAAACGGACTAAGTATGGAGAGGGACTTGTCGCCGCTCTGTGTAGAGCTGGTCGTGTTACTCCGTCTCCGGACCTCGTCCTCCAAGCCGTTGATATTCCGCTCTGTGACCGTCCCATTGCTGCTCAGGTTCGAGGGAGGTGGTGGCGGTGCCTCAGTCGGGGATGCGTCGTACACTGACTTGAGCTTTCTCAACGTTTTCGGCCGCTCCGCTGGCATCGGCCGGAGACCGATACCGTCTAATGTTGTTGTTGAGCCTTTGAAGAGGCCTGTGGACAAAGAAAATACTAGATTAATTAAACGTTATTCATCATGTCAGCCAAAGTACTTCCACTGCTGGACAAAAGCCTCCCCAAAGAATGGGGGGATATGCCATAATCGCCACGCTTGGCGGGTTGGCGATCGCAGTTTGGTCATAGTTCATAGAAAAACGCTGCTGCCCGTTCTCTATTAGGAATTCCTTCGGATGATTTCTACGCCCCCACGGGATGAGATAGGTGATGATATTATTGACTGCCTCGTTGGTCTAGCGGTAGCTTTGTCCAACCGCAGATAATGTGATTAACCTATTGGATCCAATCGGACTGCTTACCTCAATCTAATGACCATGAGAGTGAGGGAATAAAAATACGCCCGTGATTTTGCGCGCACACGAGTACACTATAATATGTCCCGCGTAGATAGCTGGTCTCCATTGAGAGAGAGATTTTCATTTTTGTTAGTGTTTTTTCTCCATTAAGGCCGAAATTCAACCAAGGCGACATTATATATTATTGATTTTAACACCGTTTGAGAAAAATAAGAAAAAGCTTTATTTTATTATTAACATATAACTGTATCTGTCAAGAAAATTTTCGAAAAAATCTTTGTTTATAACGAACTATGCGCCTGCGCATTTTAAATGTTTGTAATTCATTCATGTCTCATGTATTTGGATGAAATTTGGCACACAAATATCTTATTACATGGATTAACACATTTATTGTTTTATGAAGACCTATCCATAGATACCACACATGTATTGGGAACCCCCAAAATTATTATAATTTTTCCATTTTTATGTAACAATCTTAATACGGTTCACAGAATACATCTTCTTACCAAGTTTCAACAGTACAGCTCTTATAGTTTCGGAAAAAAATGGCTGTGACATACAGACGGACAGACAGACATGAAGAATCTATAAGGGTTCCGTTTTTTGCCATTTGGCTAAGGAACCCTAAAAACGAACTACTGGACACAATTCTAAAGTCAACATGTCAAAAAGTAACGTAGTTTTTGTAACTTTTATGCAAATTTATGACTTTATCTGATATCTTCGCCGACGTCAGCTCTATTGCGCTGTGTTGACAAGCTTTTAAAAGACTCTTGTCGTTCCATTGGAATCTCGAAAGAAGGCACAGACTAAGAGCATCTGCTTTACAAGTATCAATATACAGCAGCCTTAATTGAATTCACTAATAGCAAAATCAAGAAACTCCTAATACACTACTATATTATATTTTTTATTTTGTTTTGTTTTATTGGGACATCAAACAGTTACACATTAATACATGATTTTAAGCAGACTGATAAAGAGCGTAGTAAACGTGTAACCCATTTTTAATCATTATTCAAGTAGAGATCAAGAAAATTTACTTTTAACACAACGTTGCTTAACATAAGCCACTTCTACAAACTACGATCTCGTTTAAAACGAAACTTAACTAAGCACTTTAAAACTAGATCATTTGATTACCTTTTTTTATTTATTTTAATTTTTTTGGATAATACTAAGTATTTCTGTTAGAGACGAAGTAATATAAAGCCTAACAGGAGTCTGGGGCTCTACCGGCTAAGTCGCCGAACATCGATTTCTTAAATGGCGTTCAAATAAATAAAGGTTAAAAATGACTTAATCATGTGTTAAATCGGCTTCAACGTTAACAATCTATTCCGGACAATTTATGACGTCACATGTAGTCATGGAAGCCGATTTAACGATTGATTACGTCATTTTACCTCTATTTAATTGAACGCCATTTAAGAAATCGATGTTCGGCGACATAGCTGGTAGAGCCCCTGATTCGCATATATATTTATATGTTTAATTGTGGCCTATTTATATTATTTATTTGTTATGTATATATATATATATATATATATATATATATATATATATATATATATATATATATATATATATATATATATATATATATATATATATATATATATATACATATATATAAATTCAACTGTCTACTGCTTACACACGGATACATATGTTGACATACAGACGGAAGGACACTGGAGGCTTAGTAATACGGCACATACCACTCTTCGCGTACTGAATCGTAAAACATCGTATTTCAAACTAGTCCCCATTATAAAAAAACAACTCGATATCATAGTTTACCGAAATCGTATATTTAAGAAACAAGTAGATGGATATTCACAGCAGATTACTCAAAACTTTCTCAGAAAGATAGTACAAACCTTTGATGTAAATTATTATTAATGCATTATGTATTGCGATTCACCTTTTGTAATAAAGATTTATTAGTATTATTTATTGTTATTATTAAAAATAATGTGACATTTATTTTAATTAATAATAATAAATAATAATAATAATAAATATTTATTACCAACCAACCAACACCGAGCTAAATTACTTATCGTTTAATTAGGCCTATACAGTTAGCCTAGGAGGTTTTTATTGCTTCACCATACAATAGATATCGGTGTCATCTAGATACGTAAGATATTTCTGTAAAACTGACGACTGTACATTACATAATAATTACAATTTACTCGTTAACATTTAATCGCGACCCACTGAATAAATTTATGAGATCGAAGAGCACAAAAGCATGTCCAATACTTAGTACATATAAAATGTTATCTAAGTTATTGTCTCCAACGAGGCATTTATGTGTAATATAATCATAATGAACTATCGACCGACAAAGTGAAAGATACTTATGTAGTTGCTGAATTGAGAATTTATGAAACGACAAATATAATTATGGCATTTCTAGGCATTAAAACTGTATGTTTATTTAACTCCAAAATGTTATTTGTAACGACTAATAATAGTCAAAACAATAGATCTGGCATATTAAAAAAGCGTCTACGTTTGACTAATTTTCTTGTCGTTAAGGAGCTGAAACTTCTATAAAGTAAATATTAGTTTTATCTCTAATAAATGACATATTGGTATCGAACGGCCTCGTGCTATAGAATGGCTGCTTAGATAACTCGCTGCCTTGGCACAAATGATCGATAAATTGACGTGTTTTCACTTTTTTTTGTAAAGATAACCACGGTTTTTGTTTAACTATGGCCATGAGCCACGTTTTATATTACTTACCTTATTGCAGTTTTCTACATTCATATCATAAGCAGGTATGAACAAACGTCCAAAAGTGGACAGCCGATTTAAAAATCGATCAATATATGTCTATATATATCATATGACGGTCACCGTAGCCTAGTTGGTAGTGCTCCTGCCTACGAAGCTGGTGGTCCTGGGTTCGAATCCCGGTAAGTGCAAATATTTGTGTGATGAGCACGGATTTCTGAGTCATGGATGTTTTCTATGTATATAAGTATTTATCTATCTATATAAGTATTTATCTATCTATATAAGTATGTATATCGTCGCCTGGTACCCATAGTACAAGCTTTGCTTGGTTTGGGGCTAGCATCCCTAGATATTAATATTACTGTCGTGAAGACGTACGATATAAATCTAGGAGATATCTTTGATAATGTTAATGGGCAAGACAATTCAGTGTATGGTACAGACGCCAGCTCATCAAGCTACCCCAATCTGTCAAATTTGCCCAATATAGAGTGAACCTTATATTTATGTGATAAAGTTGAGATCTATAAAAGAAATTTGACAGATTGGGGTAGCTGGATGTGCTGGCGTCTGTACATAATTAAATAGAAGAATCAAATTTATTTAGCACTTAACATACACTTGTAATTGTCAAGCTCACGGAGGCCCATAGTTTTATGTGTATAGCGAGCCACAGTTTATTTTCCAATACCTAAGAACAATTAAAACAATGTAACTTCAGACTTCCAGTGTAGATTTACGTGGCATCCCGCGCATGCCAAACAATTCAGGCCAATTTATTCTGAGTGTAGCACGCCGAAACAATTTTAAACTGATTGTGGAATATACCTATTACTAATTTGTATGAACCATCTACTATACAAGACAAATTATTTAAATATTTTAGCGCCACTGAAAAACTGACAACTGTTCACTCTAAGAATAAAGGTTGTTGTGGTTGGTAGATTCTTTCTTTTCACGACACATGTCGTGGGATCGATTTCCACCCAGGACAGATATTTGTGTGCATGAACATGTGTGTTTGTCCTGTGTCTGGGTGTAATTATCTATGTACAGACGCCAGCACATCAAGTTACGCCCATCTGTCAAGTTTCGCCACTTGAAAGTGAACATTATGCTTATGTGATAAAGTTGAAAATCTATAAAAGAAATTTGACAGCTTGGGGTAGCTGGATGTGCTGGCGTCTGTACTACTTTTCTATTGTAAAGACATACTGTCTTTACAATAGAAAAGTAGTTGTAATATATCAGTTATCGACGGTCACCGTAGCCTAGTTGGTAGTGCTCCTGCCTACGAAGCTGGTGGTCCTGGGTTCGAATCCCGGTAAGTGCCAATATTTGTGTGATGAGCACGAATATTTGTTTCTGAGTCATGGATGTTTTCTATTTATTTAAGTATTTATCTATCTATATAAGTATGTATATCGTCGCCTGGTACCCATAGTACAAGCTTTGCTTAGTTTGGGGCTAGGATGATCTGTGTGACATTGTCCCTAGATATTTATTATATTATTTATTATCTGGTTTCCATAGTAGAAGCTCTGCTTAGTTTGGGATCAGATGGCCGTGTGTGAATAATATCCCAGGATATTATTATTATTTTCCGACTTGAATTAGGAAACTTAGACTGTAGGTGTGGTGTAGTATTTACAGTGGCCGCCTCTTTTCTACAAACGACGTTTTCATGTTTCGGCTTCTATTCCCGCACAGGGCACTCTTTACGTTGTGTGAACCATAAACGATTGTTCTGAGTCTTGGTGTGTTTTTTACATTTCCTATCTTGAATTATCATATTAAATAAATTTTTCTTGTACTAATTATAGTACAAGAAAAATGGATTTAAACGAATATGATAAGGCGTAGCTGAGACGTGGTCGCTTACTATGAGTTTCATAAGAAGGCTCTCCGAGATTCCCTGCGAGATCGAGTTACAAATATCGTAATCCGCAAGAGAACCAAAGTAACCGACATCTGAAGTGGTAGTGAGCAGGGCACGTAACTCAAAGAAACAAAGGCCGATGGGGCAGAAAAGTTCTGAAGTGATGACCTAGAACGAGAAGTGAAAGAGACAGCGTAGACAGGCCCACAAGGAGGACCGATGATCTTGTGAGAGTCAATGGAAGCGGTTCGATGCGAGTAGCGCAAAACAGCAATTGTCTTTGGGAGACCTTTGTCCAACAGTGGACGTTTTTGGGTGTCAAGATGTGGTCTTTAAACCTTTTGCAGATGAAGTAAATCCCAAGACATAGAGAATTATTATACGTTTAGACTTGTATACATATAAATAATGATAACTGTATATTAACAAGATCGATGTTATCGATATTTACATCAAATTGCGTCGGAATTAATACATGCATGTAAAAGTTGATAACACTTGAACTTAGTAACCTTTAGCTTAGAAATTTACATATTCAGATTACTAAGAGCAGAGGTCACGGAATATTGAAAATTGATTCCATAATAGGTATTATTACTTAATCATAACTGCATCCAGTTGAGCAAACTTGTCTAGACAACTTAAATCGAGCACTAATGATTTAAATTGTCTAGACACAGATCATATTTTGTTATTATATTAAGTGAAAACTTCTTTAGCTGCCTTTTCTAAGTGAACGTAAGTGAATCGTCACGTTGGGATCGGTGACGCCGAATAGGGTTAACTCGAATGCACTGGACATCAAGCTCAGTAGGGTTGGTGGCACACTTAGAAGTATATACTCAACTAAAGTCATCATCAGCCGCGTTTACTCTAAAAGAAGTTAGAAGTTTTCACTAATATCATGTGGCTACAGGTCTAGAGGTCTAAAAGGTCTTATAGGGATTTTTGTGACAGTAAACATCCTACATCGCTGATCAACCTCAGCGATGTTGGGTGGTTTGTTTTGGATGGACCGCCGCCATCAAAATTCAGATCATCATCATCATCATATCAGCCGTAAGACGTCCACAACTGGACAAAGGCCTCCCCCAAAGATCTCCACAATATCCAGTCTCGCGCTATTCGCATCCAGACGTGATGAATTCAGATAGGATGCTTATTGAAGAAAATGAACTCTGGTATTAAATATGGGATCGTATATGGGGGCGCATTGGATCCGGTGGTAGCATTAAAGCGCGACCGTCGTTATTAACACAAGGTCCGTCATAATAATAATACCTTAATATAGACAGAACCATTGACAATATGTAGTAAAAATATTAGACTTAAACTAGATTATTAAACATAATTTCTTGACAATAACTTGATACGAGCTAGCTAAATATCATTGCTATAATAAAATAAATTTTATAAATGTTTTTATACAATATGTACCTAAATATATGTCACTAGAAATAATAATGTATACAACTATATTACTACAAACGTGTTCTGACTATTTACAAGCGCTTTTTTAAAGTCTACGTGAATAAAAACCATTTTTTATTTTTATTTTATTTTTTTGAATGAATCTACCTCACCAATACAGTGTCTAAATACCCTGGTCTGTGCATACCATAAGGTAACGAAAGTGACTGTAGTTAGACTATTGTCTATGGCTATGAGACAATAGGCCATTGTGACCCCTTTGTTTTGAACCATGCTTATTTTGATGAGCTGGCTTGTAATACTAGATACACGTGTTACGACACTTGGATAAAATCGTACTTATATATTTTCCATTGAATTGTAAAATATATTTTCCTTTCCCGAATAGTTATTAGCTGTTTAGTATTCAACACAAGTTATTACTTAGAAGTAGTAAGTTAGGTAAGTAATGTAGATGTAAATTTCAAGTTATTAGAATTTACTGCTTTTGCTTAAGATCTTATATATAACATACATACATAGACCCACGCCTGTTTTCTAGAGGGGTAGGCAGAGACAACGGATTTCCATTTGTCACGATCTTTGCTCTCTTCTTTTGCCCCATTTACTGTCATTATATTCTTTTTACATGCTCACCGGTTTACGTTACTTCTGACCTGGCCTTTCTTGAGAACGTCTCCGATTTGGCCAGACAATGTTCCACGAGGTCTTACCCTTGCAGTTGTACCATTCAGACAGGCCAGGCATACTTCTATTGTCGATCTTCATTCATTCATCCTTTCTAAATGCCCAAACCATCTCATTATATCTTATACATATATAAATATTGTGTAAATACAAATAAAGACATTTTTGAGGGTACTTACGAGGCTTGTGCATCGGCTAGGCAAAGCTCTTAGGCGAGCGGTCAGTTAGGTAGTCAGGTATTATAGTTATGTTAAAAAAATTACGCAGTCTCAAAAGTGCTCGTAAATATTGAGAACAAAATTAAAATAACTAAGTAAATATTTTGTACTTAGTGAAATCCACTCGCCCACAATTGCGCTTGCGTCTAAATTTTCCGCGATAGTTTATATACGAGTAGAGACATACTTTTTAGATTAAAATATGAGTTACTTGAGTAGTTATTGCAAACTATTTCTCTATTATCCAAATACTTTAAATGTTACTGATAGTCGCAATATCATAACCACTGTATTTTTATTTTTTATAAACTCTATTTTTATGTAATAAAATTTAAAACCAATCAATATACCATATCAGTTACAAGGTTATAATAATATAGAAACTACTCCTGACTGAATTTTTGTTACGGCCCCTAATTTCAATAACATACATATCACCCTAATTAATAAAGGCGAAAGTTTGTGAGTGTGTATGTTTGTTACTTCTTCAAGTCTAAACAGCTGGAGTAATTTTAGTAAAATTTTGTATGGAGTTAGCTGGTATACTAGATTAACACATAGACTATAATTTATAAAGTTTAATGCGGGTAAAACCGCGGGGCACAGCTAGTAGATAATAAGTGGACGAATTTGTGCGCAAACAGAGATGCTCTCTATGTTCCCGCGTAACTCCTGATCATATGGGACGGCTTTCCATGTTTGCCAATGTACGGGGGTGTACACCGCCATCTCATGAACTCCGGACTAATTCCAAATATCACTTATTTGCCTGATCCGGAATTTGAACCCTGGCTACCTCAAAATATTCATTTGCATCGATACCACTAGACCAATGAGACAGCCTCAATGGATATGAAGCACGTCCGTTCTAAAAGGTCAAATAAGGTATTTAACCACGTACGCGCATAAACTTTAATAATGAACATTTATAAAAAACTCTCCTCACCTGCCTTTAAAATATAATGCCCTTTGGAAGTCGTTCGTAAGGTGCAAATAAATTGAATCGATAGACTGCTTTGGAAATTCGAGTAGGCCTAAAATAAAAATAAAAAAGGTTTTCATTCACGTAAACTTTAAAAATGCGCTGTTCACATGTTAGTTGTAATATAGTTTTAAAATTAAACATAATTATTTCTAGATACATATAGATATTTTCATTTAATGACGGGCCTGTTGGCGTGGTAGGCAAATGCTTGCTTTTCACGCCGGAGGTCGTGGGTTCGATTCCCACCCAGGACAGATATTTGTGTGCATGAACATGTCTGTTGTCTGGGTGTAATTTATACAACGTATAATTCTCTGTCTGTCTCTCTCTCTCTCCCTCTGTCTCTCTCTCTCTCTCTCTCTCTCTTTTATAGAAAGCAAGCCAGATATTTTCATTTCTATTTCGCATTGAACAGTGTGGTGTCGCGACGATTATTTTTATGAGTGTATACAGGTTTTTTGTACATAGTAAATAATAAGAAATAACTTCGTTCCAACCGGGTGTCCCTTGACACCTCTCAAGTTTTATACTATTGTATTATATTTATGGACCTTCTCATTGCTACATTTGGTGGGAAAGATAGAGTGGTAGTTTCCCCTTGCACATATTTAAGTACACGGATTGTATGAAATTATTTAATTTATGCCATGAAAGAGGCCTGTTGGGCGGCTTGAACAACTCTGATAACACTTACTTATCGTATGGACAGTGGTTGCCCTAGTGATAGAGTTATTCAAGCCACCCATTAGGTCTCCAACATGGTTGCCTAATGGCTACTTGCTTACAACCAACAGCTTAACGTGCCCTCCGAAGCACAGAGACGCTCAGAAATTAATCCATTTTAGTCCGTAGATGGGTGACTACACTCATCTACGGACTGACCGCGAGCCTATTTATTTAACCTCACCGAACACTAACAGCCCAGTGAGAGCACCACTGCATATACGATAAGTAATGTAAGTCTCTACATTTCTTTAGCTTACTAATGTAAGACAGTAAATTTTGCTTAATGTAGTGTAGGCACATATCGACCTCTCAATAGATTAAACTTACTTCTGCATAATAGTACTTAAGAGAAGAGCGATTTGAAATTTGTCTAGTACAAAATCAGCTCTACATTTTACATACTTATTCTAACAATTTGATTATTTATAGAACAATAATTAAAAATAATCAAATCAAATATCGAATCACTCTCCTCTAAATTAACGATTATGCAGAAGTAATTTTATTCTAAGTCAAAGGTACTTTATTCCGTAAAAATTTTACATTTATGTGGAATCGTCATATTTTTTTTACCCTGCCGTGCAGTGCATGACGTGGCAGCTACTGAGAAACACTGCCAGAAAACTCAGTAGGAATCCTTTTTTAAAATAAAATTTACTTAAGATTAATTACAATCATGTGTGTTGACTCAGAACAACTCAATCCCAAGCACTTTTATCAGTTAAATAAAAAAAAAAATTGAAATTTTGTAATATGCCCTGCTACACAATTTGGCTTTAATAATTCTTTTAAACTTATTCGTAGAAAATTCTCTAATATCATACGGATATATTCTAAATATATTCTACGGATAGGTCGATAATGCATGTATAATTGCATGTTTTGCAAAAAAAGAATAAAATATAACAAACCTGATACTACAATGTGTCATATTGTAGTATCAGGTTTGTTATATTCACTAAAAGAAAAATAAAAGTACGATAATCGCTTAAGATTACAAACACCGAATGACATCACTGCAACTTGTATGACATTCATGGTTTTGTATCTGTACCGGTGACTAAAACACCAATTTTAGTCATCGTAAGGAGTCCAGCAGTTTATAAACTTGTATGTATACAGGGTGTACACACGGCTACATATCAAGATATACGTTTCCAATATAAGCTGATCCCGTTGTATAGGATTTCCATACACTGACAGTCAGCTTATATTGGAAATGTATAGCTTGATATGTGGCCGTGTGTACCATAAATAGTGGTGGACACTCAAGGAGCACCACCTACCCATTAAACTGAACAAATGGAAGAAAACTAGTTTGTGGAATACAAAAAATATATTTTTTGCACATTGTACAAACTGATTGCTATTCTGTATGGGATGTTAATATTACTTTTTGTAGCTTTTGCTATATTACATGCTGTTAAGTTTCATAGGCATATACGCTCCTTAAAATACATCTACTAAATGTACATTGTACACCTTTGTGATTTTGTGTGTAAAATGTGACTAAATATACCTACCACGGATTAGAAGTCTATACCAAAATATACAGTTGTAGTCATCAACAAGAAGTCCGGAAATTTATAAACGTATATACATAAAGTATATATAAAGAAAAAATACTGTTGATATTATATTTATCACGAATCGTCGAAAATGATGCAATTTAGGCTTTTATTTAGAAATTAAAGATCAGAGCCACGCGTGCGTCTTGTTACACCTTGTATAATAGATTAAACTACAATTATCTAACAAGTAGGTAATTTTATAGGAGATTAGCTGTGCCCCGCGGTGTTACCCGCGTTAAATTTTATAAATTTTCTTTGCTATAAACCTCACGGAGCCCGAGACCTTTCCAACGAATGCAAAGCCGTGGAAATCGGTTCGTGCTTTCTGGAGTTATAGCGTCAGGAAGGAAAACCCGACTTATTTTTATATAGTAGATTGTTGTGAAGTTTTTAGAGTTCCGAACTTTTTCAAATGAATCAAAATCATGAACAACATAACGAATTAGTAAATAATAATAACGAGTAAATAAATAATTCGGAATAAAAAAACATTTCAAGGCGACTCTGTATTCAAATCTGAATTATATTTCGACTTTAAATTATTGAATTTATTATTGTTGTGATATCGGAAAGATTAAGTTAAGTAAATAACACTAAGAGTATTTATAATATATATATATATATATATATATATATATATATATATATATATATATATATATATATATATATATATATATATATATATATATATATTTAATTTGTTTATATTATAATTTCAATTAATGTCACACGTTGTATACAGGCTAAACCAACGCATTTAATCTACGCTTTAAATAAGGAAAGCGTATTGTATATCCTCACATACCGTAGTATACATCTATATATATAAAAAGCAATGCCACTTTGCGTTGTAATGTTATAACTCAACAACGCCTTTACTGATTTGGCTAATTTTGGTCTTGAATTTTTTGTGGAAGTCCAGGGAAGGTTTGTACGTAGAGAAAAATTTAAAAAAAGTCTTGAAAAAGTGTAAAATCAACATCTTTTGAAATTTTTTTTTTTTTGTTTGATAAAATGAACTTAATAATCATTTTTTTTATTACTATGCCTTATACGTAGCGAAGCACGTACCGGGCCGCTAGTATATCATATAATTCACTCAGTATGAGTCAAGATAAACTAAACAATCACACGCATCCTCGATAGACCTATGACTAAGCCACCTAAGAAACCCATAACATCTCTACAAAATTCAGGAAAATATAGTAAAGTGTGAACTTACAGGTTGCTATCAGTGTGTGTACCGAATTTCCTCACATAACACACAGAAGTATTATGCAACCAGTATGAGTCAACACACATCCTGGATTGTTATGACAAGGTATCCATCAGTGTGCGTCCTCACATAACATGCGAATAATGCAATGAGTATGATTCAAAAGAAATTGATATGACTAAGCTTCTATCAGCCTTAAAATACCCATAAAAACGTTACTAACTGTACAAAATCCAGGAAAAATATAGTAAAGTGTGAACTTACAGGTTGCTATCAGTGTGTACCGAATTTCCACACATAACATAAGTATAATGCAAACAGTATGAGTCAAAATAAATCAAACATTCACACACATCCTGGATTATTATGTCAAGGTATCCATCAGTGTGCGTCCTCACATAACATGCGTATAATGCAATGAGTATGAGTCAAGAGAAATTGATATGACTAAGCTTCTATCAGCCTTAAAAACCCCATAAAAACGTTACTAATTCTACAAAATCCAGGAAAAATATAGTAAAGTGTGAACTTACAGGTTGCTATCAGTGTGTGTACCGAATTTCCTCACATAACATAAATATAATGCTACAAGTATGAGTCAAGAGACATCAAACATTCACACGCATCCTGAATAGGCATGACAAAGCACCTAGCAACCTAAGAAACCCATTGACCTTTATGTATAGGAAACCCATAAACACTGTAAAAAATTCTGGAAAATATAGTTAAGTGTGAACGTAGAGGTTCCCATGAGCGTTTGTACCGTATGTGCTCACATACAATATAATGCAACCAGTATAAGTCAAGATAAATCAAACATTCACACACATCCTGGATAGTTATGACTAAGCACTTAAAAACCAATATTATCAAAACTCGCCAAAATTATGGAAAAATATAATAAAGTGTGAACTAACAGGTTCCCTTCGGTGTGTGTATTGCATGTCCTAACGACATATAAAAAAAATGCAACCAGTATGAGTCAAGATAAATAGATATGACTAAGCTTCTACCAACGATAAAAAAAAATCCATAAAACGTTTAAAACTACAAAATCCAAGAAAAAAATTTAATTTGTAATTATGTAGAAGAAGTAAATATTAGCTAAGTAAACTAGCTCTAAGATATTAGTTATGTTTAGCTGTACTAATAGCTTTGTATATGCGTTTACCTATAGGTAATAGTTATACTATAATAGTTACTTGAATAATGACGTTTATAACAGGCTTGTTTAAAGTTGTAGTTCTCTTTTTTTTATGACATACACTAAGGAATTTAATCCCTGTGTCGCAGGGTACTTTACAAACATAATTATATTTGACGGACTCAAAGTACATCCCATACACTTGGTAAAATATAAAAAATAAAAATGTCAACTTACAATTTCCCATCAGTGTGACAATCATTTAGCATTCCATAGCACTGTACCGCCGTCATTTCTCATCAGTCACGCTTATATTAGACACACTTAACTATTCAAAATTCAACACACTATATCCTCATTAACCTAAAAATCCATACATTAATTCACACTACACTCCCAAATCAACACAAACACTAAACAACTCTCCTTTTTAGTTCAAGTTACGTTTAAATCAGCGGAGGTAACTCGCCGTATTTTTTTTTTGCTAATATTAAAACAACAATTCGCGCGATCAGTCAGCCGGCCGGTATTCAACTGTCGAAGCGACTGTATATTGATAAAGAACACGTCACTTATCGCCGGCCAGTTTATTAATCTATAGCAATTTATTCATGGAGACAATTGGACAGCAATTTTGTTGAGTACTAAGATTCATTGATAACTGACGTCCCCCTGTACGGAGTGAAGTGTCTTTGGAATGTGTTCCCAAGGCTTTATTTGACTATCGAAGAATTTTTCACTATCGTAAGTCTAGTAAAAAAATATTATCAATATATCTTAACGAATTTTTAAGTAGACTATAGATTCGATCTACTGAGTTCTGTTATATGGAAATGTATTTTTGTAAAATAATAATAAATAAATAAACACCTTGTACTACTAGCACTCTGCCATCTGATCCAAAACTAAGCAGATCTTATAATATGGCAACCAGACACCTGATAAAAATACATATATATTTACTTAATAGAGATATATGATATATCACACTAAAATTATAAAGGCGAAAGTTTGCGAGTGTGTATGTTTATTACTCTTTCACGCAAAAACTACCGGTTAAATTTTGATGAAACTTTGTGGTAATATAGCTTATATATCCGAATAACACATAGACTATAATTTATAAAGTTTAACGCGGGTATAAGCACCGGGCACAGCTAGTTATGGATAAATTACTCCTAGACATAATAATAATAATATCTAGGGACAATGTCACACAGATCATCCTAGCCATCACTCTCATGATCCGATGGGACGACTAGCGACACGGCCGGAAAGAGGTCAGGTACAGGACCGACGGCTTTACGTGCTCTCCGAGGCACGGGGGTGTAATACCGCCAACTTTCAGACTTCGGGCTGATACTGAGAAATTTCTTTTTACTGAAAAATCTCAAAATCACTTTTTGGCGCGGCCCGGGATTTGAACCCAGGACCTCATTTTCTGCGGTTGAACACGCTACCGCTAGACCAACGAGGCAGTCAGTCTCTAGTGGTTAGTGAACCAACAGGCCAGGTAGATTAAACCTACTCAAACAATATGCTAAGAAAACATGTATAATGAACTTAAGTAAATATTATTTATTAAAAACTCTGTTAACATTTACACAGTGACATAAGGACAGAATTATCTCTACAGTAATGTTTTTAGGTATAAAACAATGCTGTTTATACAAATTTATTTTAGGTGCAGCGATTATTTTAAATTTGTAGATACATGTATAAACTAATATTTTCTTTTATTCAAAATCATACACCTTCTGTATTACCCAAAGCTTGATTGGGTTGTATAGACGCCAGCACACCAAGCTACTCCAATCTGTCAAATTTCCCCAATTGAAAGTGAACCTTATACTTTTGTGATAAAGTTGAAAATCTATATAAAGAAATTTCACAGATTGGGGTAGCTGGATTTGCTGTCTGTACAAAATTGTGCACGAAGTTTTAAATAAATAAATTAGTCCCTATATCATGAGGAATTTACGAATAATACCATTCATCGACACAGACTATACTGGCAAGGAATCGACGTGGCCATATAAATAAAATACATTTATAGTTACAGGGGAGCAAAATGGTCTGGTGATTAAGTGAAACTTAATCACCAGACCATTTTGTGCGACGTAGTAATCTTAACCACTACAAAATCACATCTTTCAGTGCAACGTGCATTCATCATGACATCTTGTATCATGGTCAGCTTCGTATCGGTTCCCATAGTAAATATATAGCTATTTGCTATATTATATATCAATATTCAATGATTTAACATATATCCATAATTTATTTATTTATAGTGAAATAAAACGGTTAATAACCAATTACATTAATTAACATAGAAACAATTACATAATTTATTTTTATACTACCATACAATTTTATACTACTACTATACAATTACATAATATTATAAAGAGTAGGATTTATAATATTATTATTATATATTCTACTCTTTCAGTCTTTCAACCCAAATGTTTTATTTAGTTCACTCTTTTAGTGCATACCTTTGATAAGGTCTGATAGATAAGTGATAACTGGTAACCCAAAACTTTTAAAGCGTCTGGAGTAAGGGAATGCGTTATCTAAGTTGGAATGTTAATACGAATAGTCTTTTATTTGTTATCTTTTTAAAGATTGTTTTTAACCAACTTTAGAAAAGGGGGAACTTTCGAATTCGTGTATACGTTTGTTTATTTTTGTAAATCAACTATTTATATTTCTTTTTAAATATTTTATTTATATACCTATTAGCTGTGCCCCGCGGTTTTACCCGCGTTAAACTTTATAAATTATCACAGCTTCTCCCCCGTAGGTGATAGCGTGATAATATGTAGCCTATTTGTTGACCCGACCTCTTACTAATATTCATGTAAAATTTAAAGTAAATCCATGCAGTACTTTTTGAGTTTAGCCCGGACATACATACAGACACACAGACAAAAATTCTAAAAATTCTATTTTTCGCTTGGATTTCGATTTTAGATCACGCCCCAAGTATTCTTTTTTTTTTTAATTCAATGTACAGTTTTGACTCTCCTACGTTTCTATTAGATGTATAGATAATGGAGATAAGACCTTTATCTATCTATGTTGCTAGAAATAATATCTAATGTATACAACTATATTACTACAAACATGTTCTGACTATTTACAAGCGCTTTTTTAAAGTCTACGTGATAAAAACCTTTTTTATTTTATTATTTTATTTTATCCTATACCAATTTTCTTCGACGAAGGCATAGAATATCGTCACCCCATTTCATCCCCTGTGGGGCATCGCCCCGAGGTTGTATCTCCCAGAGAGCGGGCAACAGCGTCGCTCTGTATACTATAACCATCATACTGCGATATATCACTCCAAATTATGGACACAACTCCATTGTGGAAATCTTTGCCTTTGCCTCTCAAAAGATATTTTTTTTTATTTTAATTTATTCATTGTTTCCTTAATATTAAAACACAAGTACAGAACAATACCCCGAGAAAAGTCTCAATAAACAACAAAACAACAACAAGATATGTACTAAAAATAACTATTAATAATCACAGTTGATATTATGGCACTGTCTTATGTATTAACAATACCTCTAATATCTATTTAATCTAATTTAGTAAGTAAGTATTTGTTTAATTTGTTTTTTTTTAAATATATAATTGTTTTGGTTCACTCCTAATGTCAGCCGGCAGACTATTTAAAATATAAGGTAATCGTTTTGTTGGCGACGGACCCAGGCAACTTTCGGCCGGCAACCCGTACTAAGCTACGGGAGGTGCGGAACTACCTCAGCCAATTACGTTTCACGTAAATATTCAAAACATTTCGCTAAAGATGACAATAGTACTTCAATTTAACATTTTTAAGTCATCGCGAATGTTTGTTTGGATAGTTACGGTAGATATACTTACATTTAATTGATATTTTCATAAAACTTTAACATCTTAGTAGATATTAGCAAATTAAAAAGTTAGACAATTTTTCACAGTTAGGTTTTAGGTTTTACAAAGTTAAAACCTATGTAATTACTTTATTTTTACCTATATGTATAACATATTTAAATTTCATTCACCTAACCCTAGGAATTTAGAAGTTATAACAAATTCTAGATTTCTAGGTTTTCCATGCATACCTAGACTACCTGGGTTACCTAGGCCATATCAAATCATTGTCATCATGTAAAGATAAGTTAGTTTTACAATGATTAAACTAAATTGGGACCTAGAATAATCTAGGTCACGAAGTAACAACCTAGATAACCTAGATAGGTTTTTGCGTATACTTCGTTTCGGGTTATAGCTACATATAACCTAATTGTTGTTTTAGATAGTCCTAATCAAGGTCTATCACAACGTACCTAAGTTATACAGATTATATACCTAGGTCACGTAGTAACAACCTAGGTAGCCTGGATAGGTTTTTTGCGTAAACTTCGCTTGTTTTCATAGCTATATGCAAACTGATTATTTTATTGGATAACCCTAATCGAGGCCTATCAAAGCACACCAAGTTTGTAAAGGTTGTATGCCTAGGTCACGTAGTAACAACCTAGGTAGCCTGGATAGGTTTTTTGCGTAAACTTCGCTTGTTTTCATAGCTATATGCAAACTGATTATTTTATTGGATAGCCCTAATCGAGGCCTATCAAAGCACACCAAGTTTGTAAAGGTTGTATGCCTAGGTCACGTAGTAACAACCTAGGTAGCCTGGATAGGTTTTGCGCGTATACTTCGTCTTTGGTAATAGCTATATGTAAACTGATAGTTGTATTAGATAGCCCTACTTGAGGCCTATCAGAGCATACCAAATTTGTAAGGGTCATATTGCGGAAAGCTGAGTTATTAAGCATTTTCTTTTGGCAGGCGCTTAGCTACCTCGAAACTGTACCGTCACGACGACAGTTTCATAAAAAGCGATATAACTCAGCTATTTCGCTATATACCTATTTATATATATGTATATTCTGGTTTGTAATTTTATTTTACACCCCAGAAAAATAAGGGTGTCATTATAAATCCAACTTTGGGAAATTTTTTGTAAAATTGATGAATTTGTTCAGTGGGTATTTCGATATTACTTATTAAAACATTTTAACCAAAAGTGGAAAGAGGGTACTTTTGGATTAGGCGCTTCACGCTGATTGGTGAACCCTAAAGAACAAAGACATCAATTCTGTATATAAACTGTGCGATTTTCCTGGATATTCATTCCGTATCCAGCAGTAGTACTAGAAGCAAATTGTAAATAGAAACTTGTGAAATAAAAGTGAAGATTCTTCGAACCATTATCATCGTGTTGTTCCTGTCGAGTCGACGTTGGCCTCCCCTGGTGCTACCCTGTACCAGTTACGAACCCACCCGGCGCTGGATCTGCAGTCCGATTCCTATATTGGAAGGGTGCCAGCCCATTGTTTCTGCATGTACGGTTATCTGTAATCTGGGAACCGTACATGTTTGTTGGGCCCTTCAAAGGAAAAGGATAAGCAGGAATCAGTGACACATTTTTCCACAACAACACTTAGTGGATTGTTCAATCGATCCACTATACGTTTATTAATGGTTCTATCACCATAATAATTGATGACCCTATCTAGTACTTCAAATCTTCCGGCAGTCATTGATCGTGTATTATAGACATTTTCTATAGACATTTCCACAAGGGCTCGAGCAATGGACGTCAATAGGCTGGCATGATATGATGATTATAAAAAAAATGTCAAACGTATGCGCTTGCTGTGCGCTTGACGGAGGTGAATATCATCACCTTATCTTATGCCTTCGGGGGCGTAGAAGTCGTCCCGAGGAAATACTAACCAAACGACGGGCTGCAGCGTTTCTCTGTGAACTACGCCAATCGTACTACGATCGGCAACCCATATATATGCAAAGGATGGAGAATATGGCACTTGGGGGATATGCCATGCTCTTAGGTACGGCTCTTGTTCGCCAATAAACGTATGTAAGCTGACAAGATACTTACTTATCGTATGGGCAGTGGTTACTCTAGTGTCAGAGTTGTTCAAGCCGCCCAGTAGGCCTCTGACATGGCTTAACGACTGTTGTCTAATGACTACAACCGACAGCTTAACGTGCCCTCCGAAGCACGGAGACGCTCAGGAATTAAACCACTTTGGCGGTCACCCATCGATGAACTGACCGCGAGCCTAGTTGCTTAGCCTCGCTTGCTTAACCCACGGACCGGTGAGAGCATCTGGCTATGAGCGCCTGATGACATTACCGTTATGGTGGTATCGGTACCAGTCCCTCCTTCTTACCCACCACTGCAACTCCTGTAAGCCACGATCAACAGTGGCACACAATGTAATGACACTGAGCGGTGAGGCTCAGGCATGTCCCGGGGATTCACTTTAACTGTCTTGGATCCCGCAACGAATGTAATCAGAAAGAAACAAGGAAGACTTAGAAAATGAATAGTTCCACTTCTTAGTTATAGTGGTAGTTCATAAGTACCGATATTATATAAACCTTATAATTAAAAAGTAATAAAGTCTTAATAGCCGGCTATTTTACTTTAATCATTAACCAGGCTTTGCTTTATAGTTTTTAATTGTTTTTGGACCTTATTCCAAAGTGATAAGGTTGAAATTGATGTAGTCTCGTACAGTCCACAGCCTGTTTAAGAGTTAAACTGCGATTAAACATAGGTAATTAGTTAATTGTAATTACGATGGTTTTAATACGCATGATTCAGAAGTCACTATACAAATTAAAGTTCAAGTCAATCATGAAACGAATTACCGCGCTACTATAATCTTCTGATTAATGTACAACGTGTAACAAGTAGTAAGTAGTAAGGGACATCCCTTACTATTTCTTAAGAGGGTGTGCAATGCAAGCGATTTCGTTATGGTGGTCCTTAAGGAAATCGTTTCAGTGGGCCGATATCTCTCACATTTAAGATGTTATAAACGCTATAAAATTATTGTAAGCTAGTGTATCGGTCATTTTGTAAGATTAATATTGCAACTGACTGCCTCGTTGGTCTAGATGTAGCCTCTTCAACCGTAGATAATGAGGTACTGGGTTCAAATCTCGGGTTGGTGCAAAAAGTGATTTTGGGATTTTTCTGTTAACAAAATTGTCAGTATCAGCCTGAAGTAGAGCGAGAACGTAAAGCGATCCGTCCTGTACTTGACCTCTTTCCGGTCGTGTAGCTAGTCGGATCATGAGAGTGATAGACTAGAAAGTTCCCCTGTGTTTGCGCAGATACTTGAGCATTATAGTACTTATGTCCTGCGCAGATGGCTAGTCTAAATTGTGATTGAGCCTGCACGCCGTGGCCGAAATTCGGCTAGGAGGACATTAAGATTAATATTCCATGACTCGACTGGTCATAGATCAGGTACAGGACCGTCAGTTTCACGTGCTTTTCGAGGCACGGGCGTGTAACACCGCCAAATCCGGGCTTTATCTTAACAGAAAATAATATAATAATATCTTGGGACAATGTCACACAGATCATCTTAAACTAAGCAAAGCTTGTACTATGGGTACCAGACGACGATATACATACTTATATAGATAGATAAATATTTATATAGATAGATAAATACTGAAATACATAGAAAACATCCATGACTCAGAAACAAATATTCGTGCTCATCACACAAATATTTGCACTTACCGGGATTCGAACCCAGGACCACCAGCTTCGTAGGCAGGAGCACTACCAACTAGGCTACGGTGACCAATCCAAAGTCACATGTTGGCTCGACCCGAGATTGGAATCCAGGACGTAATTCACTGCGATTAAATAACCAGGTAGTCAAATTTAGAATTTATAAAATGAAGCTGAAATCTTAACAGTTACTATTGAATGACTGCACGTGTGGCGAAGTGGCTAAGACAGTCACCTAGCCGCTTCGTGTCTTGGGTTCGAGTCCCGTGCCGGACAACTATTTGTGTTACCCATAAATAGTTGTTCTGAGTCTGGATGTAATTTGTGTCCGTCTATTATATATTTGTAAAGTACCCAGCGACACAGGAATTAAATTCCCTAGTGCGATGTGCAGTTCTAAAAAAATGAGCCAGTCGAAATCTACAGGCGGACCAAAGTAACGTACAGACGCCAGCACATCAAGCTACCCCAATCTGTCAAATTTCCCCAATTGAAAGTGAACTTTATTCTTATGTAATAAAGTTGAAAATTAATAAAGAAAATTCACAGATTGTGGTAGCTGGATGAACTGGCGTCTGTACGTAGCCCAAAGAATGTCCACACTGAAGTGGCAGGTTGCACATAGCTTGTAGAAATGTTCTTGAGTGGCGACGACGAAACGGAAGACGCAGCGTGGGTAGGAAGGTGGTGACGCACTTGCAAAAGTCGCGGGATTCGCTGAATGCGGGTAGCGCAAGCGGCAAGACCCGCCATTGTGGAGATTCTTGGGGGACTCCTTTGTCCAGTAGTGTACGTCATTCGGCTGATGATGAGACTAGCATCTGAGTTCCCACACTATTAACGTTGTACGTTTGTAATCTGTTATTCTATAGGTAATCAATTATTATTTATAGCTATCAATTACTATGTTATTATGACGTTATTTATTTTATCATATCTAAATAACTCTTTACAATTTAAATATGTTTTTATCAAACTTAGCTACTGTAATATTAAATCTGATATATATATATTGGAGAGCGTTATGAAGTATTATTTTTTTGCGATTTGTAAAAAGGAGGATATTGCTCAAATCGATTTTTATATCTTATCGTGTTTACACTGATTACTCCGATTTGTGAACCGATTTTAATCTTATTCTTTTCGATGCATATTTTTTCGACACCAATTAATCACACTAATATTATAAAGACGAAAGTTTGTGAGTGTGTGACTGTGTGAGTGTGTATGGTTGTTACTTCTTCACGTTTAAATGGCTGGAGCGATTTTAATAAAATTTGGTATGGAGTTAGCTGACACCCTGGATTAACACATAGGCTATAATTTAACGCAGGCAAAACCGCGGGGCACAGCTAGTATGATTAATATAATCAATTTAAAAATGTATAATAACTTAATAAGCGAGTACGGAACATTAGCTGCATTATTACGACTTGAACTTGACCAGTTACTTGGTTAATTAATCTGATATATCTCTGTCATCGAACCCCGTTCACATGTTTCCAACTCCAAAATATAGGCAGTGAGAGTGAAACGTCAGACATGTGTTGTCGATTAACTTACGACACAGCTTAGTTAGAACAGTTCGACCACAGTTGTTTCTACTTTGCCTACGTATCTTGAATAAATTAGGAATATAATGTATTACACAAACGGTGAGGTTATTTATACCACTCAGTTTGCCCAGAAAAGTGCACCACTTGTAGTAGAAGCGTGTGGGATAGTCGCAAATAAATAATTTTGACTACATAAAAAGCACAGTAAACTGATCGTTTGATTATACTTATGGGAAGTTATTGATCATAAATTCAAAAAGAATGAAGAAAAAAAGAAGAAATGTATCTGAGCTTTGGGTGAGGTTTGATAGAGATTAATCTATATAAATAAAAAGAGAAGGCCTGACTGACTGACTGACTCATCAACGCCCAGCCCAAACCCTTGGACCTAGAAAACTGAAATTTTGCACAGATGTTTTCTTTATAATGTAGACAAGGAATAAGGAAGGATTTTTCGAAATTCAACCCCTAAGGGGGTAAAACGGGGGTGCAAAGTTAGTATGAAACTTGGCCGTTTTTGAAGATAAGGGCATGAAAATTGGTATTTGGCCTTCCAGTTAAAAAACAAAATCAAGTGTTTCATAATTTTTGGTAATCTCACCCCCAAGGGCGAAAAATAGGGGATGTAAGTTTGTATTAAAAATGAGACATTTTTGAAGTTAAGGGCATGAAAATTGGTATTTGGCCTTTCAGTTAAAAATAAAAAATCACGTGTTTCAGGATTTTTGGAAATCTCACCCCCAAGGGCGAAAAATTGGGGATGTAAGTTTGTATGAAAAATGCGACATTTTTGAAGTTAAACCCATGAAAATTGGTATTTGGCCTTTCAGTTAAAAATAAAAAATATATATTTCAGGATTTTTGATAATTCCACCCCAAAGGGCATAAAATAGGAGATTTAAATTTGTATGAAAAATGCGATATTTTTGAAGTTAAACGCATGAAAATTTGTACTTGGCCTTTCTGTTATAAAACATCTATATAAATTAAAAGAGAAGTCCTGACTGACTGACTGACTCATCAACGCCCAGTCCAAACCCTTGGACCTAGAAAGCTGAAATTTTGCACATATGTTTTCTTTATAATGTAGACAAGTAATAAGGAAGGATTTTTCGAAATTGAACCCCTAAGGGGGTAAAACAGGAGTGCAAAGTTAGTATGTAACTTTGCCGTTTTTGAAGTTAAAGGCATGAAACTTAGTATTTGGCCTTCCAGTAAAAAATAAAAAAATACATGTTTCAGGATTTTTGGAAATTACACCGCCAAGGGCGAAAAATAGGGGATGTAAGTTTGTATGAAAAATGTGACAATTTTTAAGTTAAACGCATGAAAATTAGTCTTTTAAAAAGTTTAAAATATTTATTTCAGGATTTTTGGAAATTCCACCACAAGGGCGTAAAATAGGGGCTGTAACTTTATACTGACTGACTGACATATCAATGCACTGCCTTAACGGCTGGAGTCAGATACTTAAAATTTTGACGGTAGATACCTTTTATGACGTAGGCATACACTAAAGAAGGGTTTTTGAAAATACCACCCCTAAGGGAGAAAAAGAAGGGATGAAAGATTTTATGAAAATCCATCATTTTTTATATTAAAGGTTTTGGTATTTGGCCTTGCAGTTAAATATTTAAATATATTATCAGGATTTTTGAAAATTTCACCCCCATGGGCGTAATATTGGGAATATAAGTTTGTATGAAAAGTGTGACAAGTTTTAAGTTAAACTCATGAAAATTTGTATTTGGCATTTCTTAAAAATTTAAAAATATATATTTCAGGATTTTCGAGAATATCACCCCTAAGGGTAACAAATAGGGGATGTAAGTTTGTTTGAAAAATGTGTTTTTTTTTAATGTAAATGCATGAAAATTGGTATTTGGCCTTTCAGTTAAACATTATAAAGATATATTATATATTTCAGGATTTTTGGAAATTCCACACCTAAGGACGTAAAAAAGGGGATGTAAGTTTGTGTGAAAACCTGCTTTTTTTTTGGAGTTAAACGTATGATAATTGGTATTTGGTCTTTCAGTTCAAAATAAAGCAATACATGTTTTTAAACCAAAATGCAGAAAAAAATTTGTTGGTAAAAAAAGTTATTCCAAAACTGATTCAATAGATCGACATCAACAATTTACGCCACATCGAACTTTAGATAAATTCGTTTTTTTATGCCAAGTTGCTTAAAATGTCGTAGCCGTCGTCGTCTAAGTAAAGACTTATCGTTTTGTAACTTAATAATATTTGTAACTATATATAATAAGATTTGTAACTTCTTTTTGTTTAATTTTTATAACAAATTAAAAAACGACATTTATACAAATTGGGATAAAAAACGAATTTACCTAAAATTCGAGTTAGCATAGTATAAATTGTTGGTGTCGAGATGATTGTACCCAACAAAAATCATCTTAATTTTACTGATCTACAAGTTCACAATTTTGTAACTAGATGGCGTTTCAGATCGCGGAACTTATTTGGCATATCGATTAAAATAAATAAATGCTTGCAATAAAAGGAAGTCCAAAACTGAATCGATAGCTGATCGCCTAAATCTCACCCAAAAAATATGCACACATCTTAATTTTACCGCTTTACAAGTTTATATTTTTGTTAGTATATGGCGTAATCATCGTTTTAGATCGCGCTATGGTTTCGTTCACAAAATGTGATATTAGACCTAACAATGCCATGGTCGCAACCTAATCTAATGGGAGTTATCTTTGATTAATGCATCGTTGATTATTATTTTAATTTATTTGACTTACTGGCTATACTTAAGAACAATTGATATGTATTCTTAGATTTTTTTGGTTGATGATATCGGGTCCATTTTTTAGTTTAAGTCTTTAGTTTCGTTTTATTTAGGTTATATTTAGGTTAGGGTTTCTTAAATTTATATTGCTTATTTGTTTTAACTTATATTTTTTAGATTAAGCGAGAAGTAAGTAGTTACATTGGTCATAATTCAAAATTGTCGCGGACGAAATCGCGGGCACCAGCTAGTAATTAAATAAAAAGCTTCGATCGAAAAAAATAAAGATTCAATACTTGATACAATTTACAATAATGATCCCAATGATTCAGTAAAATGAAGTACTGACTTTGATTCGGATTATCAGCAACGACATGATAATTTCATTGACGAATTAAATAACTAACGTTTTCTTTAGTTTCACTGTAAAAAAAATGTAAAATATAGGCAACGATTGAAGCGTCCAGCCCCTGTTTCGAAGGAAATTTACAAACAGGCAATACATGAACACAAATCACACCGAGATATTTATCCTCTGCAGGTATCCAATCCGAAACACAAAGGCAACGAGATCGTAGCGAGGTGACCACCTTTAACCACTACACCACACGTGCAGTTAAAATAATAGCTTGTAATTATTTTTATATACATTTATTTCTATGCCACTGTCTTCTGTTTATAACGTTTTACACATAACAAAGTATAATATAATATAAGATAAGATAAATACAGTTTATTGTACACCATTATAAATAATAGTTACAAGAAATAAAAAAAAAGTTACAATAGGTATAATCACGCCGTTTTTAAAATTGCCTTACTATTGTTTCTAATCTGTGTTACAGTTACCGAACCACCCACACATGCTGCCATTGCCAAGGTTAAATATATTTCGGAGATAACGTTTTCGTGGAAAGGAACGTACTCAGTAGTCATTGATCTGTAGGTTAAATCCCCGGGAACGATATTAAACATCAAGAAAGTTTCCACTTAAAAACTATAAACAAACAAATATATTTTGGTACAACTAACATCTGATCCCAAACGAGGCAGAGACCTATTTTTTACCTGGTGGATTTGTTCAAATCGTATTTCCGTCGCTTGGGCAGCTCTGGATACTCATGAACGATTACACCAGTACCCCCGCCGTACACTGTAGCCTCAGTGAGACTCTCACCCGGGGAGGGGAGCCCTCCCCTACACGCACGTTTAGGCAACCTGAGCTACAGCAGGTTGCCTCTTCCCGGGACCGCTTATACAAGACGAGTGGAGTTTCTCTCCTCCAAACGCCAGCGATCCCAGGGCTCAGGCGCCCAGCCAGGGAGAAGCCAGCCGGGCGCCGCATACTCTCTTGTGCTGGGATTTAGCTCCCAGCGCTGGAAACTAGGCAGAACCTGTACTATGGCAACCAGACATCCGATAAACATACTTTCGTTTAAAGAACTCCCGCACCAGAGAAATTAATCCTTGTGTCACAGGATTTTATAAACATATAATTGACGGACACAAAGAAAATCCAGACTCAGAAAAGCTTTATATGGATCACACAAAAACTTGTCCTGTACGGGAATCGAACCCGAGACTCGAAGTGGCGAGAAAACTGTCTTAATGATATAATTAAAAAGTCTTAAAATGTCGCAGCGCCACACCTGCAATCAGCCTTATATATGCTAAGTTACTATTTCCATAATAAAGGCTCTGCCTAGTAGTCTGGGATCAGATGGCAGTATGTTAATTGTCCCAATATATTTATTATTTATTTATTTATCCAGTAGTCGATATGTTTATCGAGATTTAATAAAGATTTTTAACAATACATATGGTGTACGCACAGTAATAATAAAAAAACAAAACAGAACTGACGCTGTGTTTCATATAAAAATCTCGACGGGAAATGTCAATCTTTTGTAAAAACATATTTTACTCAAACCACCAAGTAACCTTATACGCATTATAAAGATTATGTTTAAACAACTTTTTACCTTATTCAGTGTCTCCTAAATGTAAAATTACTTTGATACAATGTGGGTATGAGTTTTGAAAAAATGAAATCTGATAGTTCTTGTCAGTTCCAATGTTTTCCTTATCCCTGATATAAACACGTGGTTTTATTCTATATAATAAAATATTATATAATTATTTAGTAGCAGTGTCATAATCATAATTGTGCGTTATATTGGCGATATAACTGTGCGTTATATCGCCAATATAACGCACAGTTAAGCAGTGGAACACCCTCCCGAACGACATGTTTCCAGACTCATACAACATGGGTTTATTCAAGGCTAGAGTGAACAGGCATCTTATGGGTACGCGCGGTCCACCTTCGAGCACATCTTCACTTACCATCAGGCGAAATCGTGGACAAGCGCAAGTCTATCCAGCATAAAAAAAATAATAAAAAAAAAAGATTTTATTGCTAGATAAAGTCGCCGCTTCATCAAAGGCAAGTCTCCACAGTTGCCTGTCTTGCGCTGCCCGCATCCAGTGGTTGCCCAAGTTGAGTCATAAGTATTTATATTTTATAGTACTAGCATATACTTACGTAGAGAATAGAGTACTCAAGAGAGCATATCTTAAAAGATTGGATTTCATATCGGCTCAATAATTTTCTTATCATGAACATAATATTGAATATTTGTTACGCCAATATTGATAAGAGGAAATCTCACTAATCTAAGTGTGGAACCGTGTCCATGAAACTGAAGATTGAATTGATAACAACTCTGTGGAAACTAGACATTTGCGCGGGACTTATCATAGAGCACAAATACATACATACATAGACTCACGCCTGTTTCCCAGAGGGGTAGGCAATGACAACGGATTTCCATTTGTCACGATCTTTGCATACTTCTTTTGCCTGAGCACAAATGTGCGCGCAAATAAAGATGTGCCAGCTAAGTCAAATATAGTGCTTCGATTAATCCAAAATAACGATTTTCATGACCTCCGACCCGCGTTAGACCAACATACAGTTGGCCATGAGTAAAAGTTGGCAGATCACTTGGGATCATCAGAATACTCGGTATATGAGCTAGTTGACCAGCTGGTGGGCCGGTGATAATAATAATAACAATGTCTTGGGACATTATTCACACACGGCCATCTGATCCCAAACTAGCAGAGCTTGTACTACGGAAACCAGATAACTGATAATGGTAATGGTTGCTATGGTTAAATTCTCCTTTAATTCCTTAATAAGAAGCCTCGTACATATAATACAGGCGACTTAAAGACTTCGTTTCCCTCAGAGAGAGAAATATGTAGGTAGAGTTCTAAATATAATTGTATTTAGAGCTCTACCTACATATTTCATAAGCATGATATAGTTCTCAAAGTTTTCATAAACAATTAGGAACAAGTCTTTACAGAAGCGAGATAAAAATGTTTGTATTACGGTGACATAACATAACACCAGACAGACATACAGCGTGGCCGAGGAGTTGACATTCAAACGCAAGATTTAGATACTTTATGATGAGTACTACGAAAGTTCTAAGAATTTGTGTAGTTTTCGAGATTTTTTTAATGTTCTTTTTTCGTAAATTTCATTTCTCGTTCTGTTGATGATTTCTGGTTCAGTTTTTTTGTGATAACTAATTGATAGTTTAACCTATCACCCTAAAAAGTATGATTAATCTAATCATTGCAAAGCTGACTTAGAATTTATTCGAAAGTTCAAAATTAGGGTTTGAGCTCAGGACTCATAAACTTTCAAAATATCAAAAACACGCTAAATCGTAGAACATACATGGGGGTGATTCGGATACTCCTCATCATAAAATATCTAAATTTTGCGTTTGAACGTCAACTCCTCGGCCAGCCTGTATATGGCAAATCTAAATTATTAGTTATTGAAAACGTACATTTGGTATCATTCCTACGCATATTGATTTAGTTAATCTACTTACTACTAAAATAGACAAGAGTGACATTGGACTCCGCATAGAGTGTTCTGTTCCTACACAATTTTCTGTGGCGTTAGGGTATTGTAAAAGTCATTATCATGTTGGTATTTTAATTAATATAATATATTAGCTATCCTCCGGGCCGAATTTCTGTGAAGACTAGTCAACTGCGCAGGGCATATTATAGTGCACAAGTGTGTGCGCAAACACAGGGGCACTTTCTATACCATCACTCTCATGATCCGATGGGACGACTAGCGACATGACCGGAAAGAGGTCAGGGACTGCACCAACGGCTTTATGCGAGGCAGGGGTGTATAATATCGCCAACTCTCTAGGAGTTGGCGATATTATACACCCCTGCCTCGGCCTCTGGCTGAAGGCGGATACTGAGAAATTATCTTACGGAAAAATCCCAAAATCGCTTTTTGGTCCGACCCGTGATGTGAACCTAGGACCTCATTATCTGCGGTTGAACACGCTACCGCTAGACTAACGAGGCATTAATTTCATTTCATGTATTCCGAATGTTGTATGTTAAGTTCTACCTGTTGGCTTGATTAGTTTTAGTAATACAACTTGGTTCGGTTTGATGCAATGTAAGAAACAGGATCTACCAGAGGATGAACCAAACTTTTTTCAAACAAGGTGTAACAAAAATGTGTAACGAAACTTCATGAGCTTAATTTACCTATAAAATTGAGTTTCTCATACTGAAATGTCGACCAGCTGAAGCACTATGCAAGAGGAGTCAAAAAGAAATTTCACAAACTGGTATTTTTTGGTTTGTTTAGTTTCATGAGATTATCGCACTTCTTAAGTTTCCTTATTTATTCGTTATCATGTCTGGAATGCATGTAACTTATATTGTTATCGGGACATTTAAAATTGGCAACATTCCAAGAGGTTGTTAAGTGAATGCCATGCATTATTTATAAGGAGTAAGCACGCGTAGCATTCGCGCCTTGTCGGCGGTCAACATTCCGAATATTATATCAGGTGTCAGATATATGATAAACAATGTGTAGAACTGGAGCTTGTGTCTCTTAGTATCATTTACTAAAATAGGACTTATGTTCAGGGTATATCCATTTGTCTAATTAAAGAGCTTTTACCCTTGTTGGTCGAGCTTCTTCCATTCCTATCTCTGACTTGGACTATTTGATGACCGCATTTCACTTTTTAATTTTCGTTCATGCTCCAAAAACTTTTACACAAAACTACTTATACAAAATTCTGATCTATAAGGGCCTATCACACCACGTTTTTTAAACGCGCCGTTTGTAGCGATACAGACGCGGGTTAGCATCGCGTTTGTATCGATTCAAACAAACACCTAACTGCTCTGTAGGATAAAAAGCGCTCTGTCAATGCGCGTTTAAAAAAACGTGGCGTGCATATGCCCTAAAACAGAAGTCTCACTCTGTTTGTCCTTACATGTGAGAACCCCTGAAAACTCCTGATAACGCGACAGACCAATAGTAGAGCAATAGTAATAGGAATCTATTTTCCCTTTTGCGTACGGACCCGAAAAACGTAAGATGATGAAGATACAATAAATATACAAAAAATTCAGCAAGTGGTGGTTAGATTGGTATTAGCTTTCCCTCTGTAAGGTACTCCGGTTTTGTATATCGAAACATTCCTTTGGAGTTACAGGAGCTCTTCTAAGAAGGCCACCGTGTGGGCCACCGTTTTAGTCAGTTGAAGACTGATATAACCCATCAACTCACCCCTGGCATTACCATGATTATTTCCCCAAAAATCCTAAAAGAAATTACTTCGCCTAGCATTCAACTTAATACAGAAAGGTACTTACTTAGGCATCTGAATATTTTCCATAAGTACGAAGTCTTGGATTGTAACTTAGACGAAACCATTATGCCGAAAAACCATTTAAGTAGTTGCCTAACAACACTTAGCACCACTGTGTAACTTTAAATAAAATATTACTATTTTATTACAAAATATTATCAATGCAATCCTTATCGTATGATATCATGTGTACGTCACAGTGTTTACAAATACCCGCAATCGTCATTTAACTTTACAACTAAACGGGTATGGATCATCGTTAGATTTTTGGAAACGCATTTTCCTATTTCTTTGTTAAGTTTCATTATATTGTGTTGGTATATTATCCTGGTAGTGTGACATGAGTCTAATTGCTTTTTCCTACCATTTGGGGTCAGTCTTAGCGTTGGAAGTAATTATTAATTTGTAGGGTTACTAGTCCCATCCAATTCTCTTACCCACTCCTGCAACTCCTCTGACTTTATTGACTTGACTCTAAATTAAAATAGTTTACAAATTTGGCCTTGAATGGCAAAACTTTGAAATATTTCATGGGAAACATTAAGCGACAATGTGATTATAAATCTAAATATACATTCTTGTAGACCAGACCAAGTAACTGGTCTAGGTTATTAGTTTAAACAATGATTATGTAACCATTTAAGTATTTAAGTCTGTTTATGTGGTAGCCCTGGCTGGTTTGCCATCTAAAGACTTATGAAGCTTGCAGAGAATAAGTTTGAAATTAAAAGTTTGATGCAACTATATTTCCGTTCTAGATGATTCTATACATTTTTTTATACATATAATAGAATGACGAACGAGTCAGTGGGTCAACTGATGGCAAGTGATCACCGCCGCCCATGGACACTCGCAACACCAGAGGATCTGCGAGTGCGTTGCCGACCTTTAAGAAAGGAATAGGATCGCTTCTTGAAAATTGCTTGCTTTTAAAAAAAATTGGAAACAGAATAATAACAGAAGTAAATTAAATTAAGAAACAGATTGTAAAAGGGTGCTTGCCTATTTCAAAACAAATTTCCCGCACACCCACGAGATAAGATACAAATATACATTTTATAATTGAGCAAAAAATATTATTAATATAAAATTTATAAAGACTCTACATTAAAATCAACGGTTAAATTCATATTTGCAACAGAAAATTATGCAAAATTTTATGGAAAACATCTGGCAGACATATAATAATATGATTGTGTTTGTGTAAAGTACAAACGCCAGCACATCAAGCTACCTCAATCTGTAAATTTTCCCGAATTGAAAGTGAACCTTATTCTTTTGTGATAAAGTTAAACTCTATAAAAGAAATTTGACAGATTGGGGTAGCTGGATGTAATCGCGTCTGTACGTAGATGGCGCAGGTGATCGATGATCTATGGTGAATGGTCTAAGTTATTCCTTAAAGCAAAGTTTATGTTACCATTTAAAACTACCAATGTGGCAACCCTAGGCTGTCTTGACATCCAATGACTTATAGAGCTGCGCAAAAGTTAAGTAATACAACGCCAAATTCGTTGCAAGACTAACGTCTATTTTAGACTATTCTTAACTACTTAAATGACTTAATTACTTAAATGGTAATACAGCCTTTGCTTTATCGGATAACTTAATCTATTCATCATAGATCCACGGACTACGTAAGATGGCATTTTAGACAGAGGATATCACACCTGGCTGGCTTATGAAGCTGTGCAGAGGTTATGTAATAAAATGTATGTCGTATGTATGTTATGTATATCATGTATATAAACAAATGTATGTATGTATATAGCACGTATGTATGTTGAAATAGTATGTATTATTATGTTATATATAGTTTTTATGTATTAAACCATAAGAAATAAACTATTAATATAGGTAATTATATTTGACAATCTTAGTGCGTTTACCGTAGTCTCACCAGTCCGCACCACCGCAAAGGGTAAGTGGTAGATAATGCATACGACATTAAGTCCGCCTATGTACAGACGCCAGCACATCCAGCTACCCCAGTCTGTCAAATTTCTTTTATAGGTTTTCAACTTTATCACATAAGCATAAGGTTCACTTTCAATTGGGGAAATTTGATAGATTGGGGTGGCTTGATGTGCTGGCGTCTGTACATTATTCTATGCGCTAAAACTCGATAAAAAAATATAATATCCTGGGACATTATTTACACTTGGCCATTTGATCCCATACTAAGTAAAGCTTGTATTATGGAAACCATATAACTGATACAATACATATACTACTTTTCTTTTTTAAATACATACGTACATATATAGATAATTACACCCAGACTCAGGACAAACAGACATGTTCATTCACACAAATATCTGTCCTGGGTTGCAATCGAACCCACGGCCTGCGCCATGAAGAGTAAGCATTTGCCAACCACGCCAACAGGCCCATACAGGTTTATACTGTACATCAAAATCATCTAAAATTTCCCTACGCAATATTTTAAGAGAAACTAAGTTCACATGACTCACAAAATCATCGGGTGTTCCTCATGACTCATGATGTTCGGAATTACTCATGTAGCGTAGAGTACGTAGACTGCGCAGTGAACCAAGGATAACTACCAGCTTGATAACGAGGAGATGATAAGCGAGATTTTTATGTTTTATTGTGTCAATGGTACAGAAGATAACAATATTTACCGATACTTTTATATCCATTGCCTGGTAGTAAGGTGCGACGTATAACGGGTCACACACGGAGCGTGGCATGAACCGATTTTTTGTATGTAACGTTACGTAAGTTGAGAATTCTGATGAAAGATAATGAGTAATCTGTTGTATGTAAGCGACACGCGTGTATAAAAATAATGAAAATAAAAACTGTTATTGAGACTGAAGTATAATACTAACACGTACATATATGTATGTATATACCCGCACCTTTGATCACTATAAACATGTGTCTATTGACTAGTGGTTATTGACCTTGACTGCTAAGATAGAGTTCGTGGGTTCGATCCTTAGCCAGGACAAATCTTTGTGCGATGATTACGATTACTTGTTCTGCATCTGAGGGTACTTTATTAATACGATGTATGTATTTAGAAATATATAAGTGTGTTTATCAGTTGTCATAGTACGGGCTCACCCTAGTTTGGGATCTGAAGTCAGTGTATTAATAATAATAATAATAAAACATTTATTTCAGATAATTGCATCCATAGTATTGTTAGTAAATTAATCTTAAAGAGCTATGTTAGTATAAAAATAAATTTAATTAATTTGCCAACCCCTACGATTTTGCCCACCCAGTGGCTTAATATGGGGTTGTCAAACTGCTCTGAAATGGTTCTCAGAATGGTGTTGTGACTACCACGCGGCCGGTGCAGTATTGACGCCACTCTCTTGCGGATAATCGCATGGAAACCATCCGTATAGGTATCTGCAAACATTTGCGATGCACTACAGTGCCTTGGTAGTCCCAGCAACACTCTGAAACCATTGTTGTATTGAACCCGAAGGGCGTTATAAGCTTGGCGAGTATACTTAATCCACAGGCTACAGGTGTAGAAAGATTGACAGTAGGCTTTGAAAAGAGTTATCTTCACCTGCTTACTACACCGTGCAAACCTGCGGGCCAGCATATTACACCTTACCGCCAACGCCCTTCGTTCCCTTTCAATGTCTTCGTCATCTTTAAGGTCTGGTGTTATAATATGTCCCAAGTATTTAAAGCTGTTAACTCGCTTAATGGGCGAGCCTTTTAATAATATTTTAGGTATCTCTGTAGGATCATATTTTTCACCTGCCCTAAATATGAGAAGCTCACTCTTATCACAATTGTATTTGAGACCATGTGAATCTACATATTTTTCACAGGTCTCGATAAGCAGCCTCAAACCGTTAGGGGATGGCGCCAAAAGAACCATATCGTTAAATTACCCAAGATTTATTAATTATTTTATGTAGTACATTGTTCTATGTGTGATCAACAGCGCGCGCAAAATAATGACTTTTATATACAAACGTTTGGTTGCATTATATTACATTTGTTAGGGATCTTTAAATACTTGAGAACAAAATATAGCCCATGTTACGACATTATCGTATGGTCAGTGATTACTCTAGTGTCGGAGTTGTCAAAGCCTCCAAACAGGCCTCTGACAAGTGTGTTGTCTTAAGACTATAACCGGAGCCGACTGCTTGGCGACCCCTCCGAAACACGGAGACACTTTTGAAATTGAATCACTTAGGAGGTCACCCATCTTTCGACCCGCTAATCTCTTACGAATCAGAACCAATCCCTGATAGTGTAAAACAAACATACAACAAATCTAAGCGTTTCTCTTTATAATACTCGTATTATATTACAGAGTACAAACAAATGAATACCTAACACACTTCTCTACTATACGGGATTGGAAATAACAATCACAAAAAGTTGGATATACCTACCTAAAAATCATTTTAATCGTTCCAGTCATTCCATGAAATCATTTTCCGCGCCAAATTATCTCCAAATCCCCGTCAAAAAGTTCTTCGAAATCGCTTTTATCGCCGCTTCACACTACATCGCAATTACTCACCGGATTTCGGTAACTGTATTTTCCGGTCAACACAAAAATGCTGTTCGGATTAACGATGGCCGCTTTATCTTAATACACATGTAACCGTTATCCGTATGAAACGCGTTATCAATATGCGCATTTTCGTCATGTTCAACATTTTTAATTTTAGAAATATAATTTAATTGTTTTCTTCTTTAACCCGCTCAGCACCATGTGTATTGTGTGCGATGCTGTTTAAATACTTGTGTATCTTTTTCGATACACGAGCACCATTCCAGTCAAAGTGCCGTGTATCGCTAACGCGCACACTTTCCATACATTCTGTTTAGCAAAAAAAAAAAGAAACCAAGTACATCCAGACGCAAAGTACATCCAGACTCAGGAACCTAGTACCTCCTATTACCTACATAATACCTAACCTAATACCTAGTGCGTTGTCCATTAACACGGTCGGCGCCAAGCCCTATAAGCCAATACCACCAAATGTTTTTGATATTTTTTCTTTGTTTGTAGTCTCTAAAATAGTTTAGACGTCTTAGGGCCCGTGCAGACCGAGAGGAGCGCAGCGGTAGGTAATAGGAGGTACTAGGTTGTCCTGAGTCTGAATGTACTTTGTGTCCGTCAATTATAATCGTAACGTAATAATGTAACGTATAATAATAATATATGGGGACAATGTGACACAGATCATCCTAGCCCCAAACTAAGCAAAGCTTGTACTATGGGTACCAGGCGACGATGTACATACTTATATAGATAGATAAATACTTATATACATAGAAAACATCCATGACTCAGAAACAAATATTCGTGCTCATCACACAAATATTTGCACTTACCGGGATTCGAACCCAGGATCACTAGCTTCGTAGGCAGGAGCGACGTATCCCGCGACACTGGGATTAATTTACCTAGTGCAATACCTACGTACTTACTTATCGTATGGGCAGTGGTTACCCTAGTGTCAGAGTTGTTCAAGCCGCCTAGGTCTCTGACATGGCTTAACGATTGTTGTCTAATGACTACAACTCGGACGACAGCTTACGGTGCCCCCCGTAGAACGGAGACGCTCAGAAATTAAACCACTTTGGCGGTCACCTATCTATGGACTGACTGCGAGCTTAGTTGGTTGCCTCGCCAATCACTTACGGACCACCACTAAACAAGTTATTTTCACACAAACGCGTAATTGCTCTCCGCTTTAAACACGTCAATAACAACTATTATCTTCAAAAAATAAACAAATACAAACAAATTACTTCTTGGAAGATAAAACCTCTTGTACAGGATTAGCATATGAATAAACTTTGAACAAAATATATATTTTTTTGTGTCTGAGTTATTAATAGGTGCTGCCAAAGACCCTTGCGCCTGCGCTGATATAATGGTGCCGTAAAGGGTGGACAAAGGGAGTGCGATGACACGATCTCTGTTGTTTTCCATTGTTATGAAATTATTATAGCTTTAAAGGCAAAGCACCGACTTCAAAAACAAATAATTGTATAGAACTGTTACATGTTAGCGGGGTTGGTAAATGCTTGCCTTTCACGCCGCAGGTCGTGGGTTCGATTCCCACTCAGAACAGATATCTGTGTGCATGAACATGTCTCTTTGTCCTGAGTCTGGGTGTAATCTATATATATAAAAATCAATGCCACTTTTCGTTGTAATGTTATAACTCAAAAACGCTTTTACCGATTTGGCTAATTTTGGTCTTGAATTATTCGTGGGAGTCCAGGGAAGGTTTGTACGTAGAGAAAATTTAAAAAAAGTCTTGAAAAAGTGTAAAATCATCATCTTTTAGCAATATAAAATATTTTTTTGTTTGAATAAATGGACTTAATAATCATTTTTTTTATTATTATGCCTTATACGTAGCGAAGCACGTACCCGGCCGCTAGTTATCTATATATGTATTAACACATGAAAAGTAGTATATGGAATATATCAGTAATCCATAGGTTTCCATAGTACAAGCTCTGCATAGTTGGGCATCAGATGGCGGTGTCTGAATAATGTCCTCGGATGGTATTATTATTATTAACTTAATATATCACACTAATTTTACAAAGGCGAAAGTTTGTGAGTCTAAACGGCTGGAGCGATTCTAGTAAATCTTGGTATTGAGTTAGTTGACACCCTGGATCAACACATAGGCTATAATTTATAAAGTTTAACACGGGTAAAACCGCGGGGCACAGCTAGTATTATTATAAAATAAAGTGTGTGCTCAAACAGAGTCGTAGTGCGCAATTGTGGGCATTCTCATCATCCGATGACAGACAGAAAAGTTTTTTTTATTAAAATTTACAGAAATGACGGCATCACGAGTTCTTCAAGGCACGGGTGCAAAACACCGCCATTTTTGAATCCAGGACTACATTAAATGCGGTTGAACACACATATGAAGAATATTATGTCAGTAAACGAAGCGAAAGAGGCGTGCACGGATCGTGACAAATGGAAGTCCGTTGTCTCTGCCTACCCCTCTGGGAAACAGGCGTGAGTCTATGTATGTATGAACACGCTATCGCTAGACCAAAAGAGCAGTCAGTTTTAATCATATTGTAAGTTAGAAATCGCTAATAGTCCATGACTTCTTGACTTCTGACTTTGATTATGCAATAAGAATTAATAAATATAATTAATTATAAATACGCATAACACTTATCTCGGTCAACAAATGCATAATTTTACCATTAATGTAAATTATATTACTACATCATAAGAAAATAATTAATAGCTACTACTATATGCATAATATGCATATATGCATAATATGCATATATGCATATTATGCACGATGGGAGACATGCTTTTTATTTAGTAGGTACTAAATTATCTAACTAACGAATCCAATAAGCATGACATTATAGCTTTTTTTGTTTGGTTTTCAATACTTTACTGGAAATTTGAAACGAGCGAGCAAAACACCATCAAGCGAAATAGATGAAGAAGAGTACAGTATCACAGTATAAATATGGACAGTAAGGTAACTCAGCTTAGTTGATGAAATAAGTACCTACGCTCTATTGAAGCTGTAAGGTTGTACTTATAATGTTTTAGAAACCTATTAATATTTTTTATTAAAACATATTTGTTTTATAAATCAGCAAGACGGTTAAAATACGATTGATGGCGTTTTGATGAAGCCAAGTTCAAACAGCCGTATACTAAATACGCACGTGGAGTTTTAAAAAGATTGCAGCGATAAACATATACGCGACCACTCGTTTTGACGTAGCACTCACTACATACAGCACCGTGACAACCGCTTAGGGGGGCTTGTCGATGCGCATGTTTGTGTGAGAGTGCTGTTTCGGCCGTTTGTAGGTAGTTTCCGTACTGTATATTTTTATACCTTTGGGTTTTGAACGTCATGTCAAGTCTGTTACTGACGGACTGGTCAGTTTATCAAAGGCGTATTCAACACTAGCTGTGCCCCGCGGTTTTACCCGCGTTAAACTTTATACATTATCACAGCTCCTCCCCCGTAGGTGTTAGCGTGATAATATGTAGCCTATATGTTGACCCGACCTCTTAGTAATATTCATGCAAAATTTGACGTAACCAAATCCGGTTTGTTCCACATTTGCCCCACTTTTTCGTCCTACATTCCACAGAATTCTTCTTTTGCCCCAGATTAAATTTGTTTCCTGTTTCGCCCTACTTTATAGTACCAACCAAAGTATGGTTAGCAAATTAAAACGTGTTATAATATTATTATGAAAGGCCTGTTGGTGCTTTGGTTAGATAATATACAAACGTAAATCTAGGCCAAAATATGTGGTTTTGGTTTCCATTCAAGTCAAATCTTAAATGGGTAAGGCGGTGTTTTGTTGTACGGGTGGAACTGATCTATTATATGCATGAAGTTAGAAATGTATAAGTATCTTTGTCAATTTTTTAAGACCATATTTTAATCATAATATTTATCATAGTTTTCAACCTCTGTTTCTCCAATACCAAGTAGGCCACCACTAAGTCTACCATAGTATCCTACCTAGTTTATGATTGAATAATTATTGCCTTTAAAAACTTTGCATGCTGTCTGTACTAAAATTCTATTAATTTGCACACAAAAAGTATTCGAGGCGAATAAGGAAAGGAAAATAGGACGAAACAGGAATAAAATATTAAATTTAAAAACAACACATTTTAAATCAACACTTATTGTGCTTGGAATTATCTGTTAGCAATAAGATATCTGTAATAAATAAATAAATAAATAAATAATATTACATTTGGGGCTAAAAAGGAACAAAATGTATGGCGAATGCGGAATTTTTTATGTGGGGCAAAACTTCGCGAGGCGAACGCGGAACAAACCGTAAATCCATGCAGTACTTTTTGATTTTAGCCCGGATATACATACAGAGAAACAGACACACAGGCAAAAATTCTAAAAACTATATTTTTGGCTTCGATATCGAATGTAGATCACGCCTCAAGTATCCTTTTAAAAAAATATTCAATGTACAGTTTTGACTTTCCCACGATTTTATTATATGTATAAAGATTAGTACACCGGTATATCGTGACGAGTTTGACAATGGGAACACTGTCTGTCGCTGCACTTGTTAGTACCTGCCGACCTTGCAACTTGCCGCCACTATCTACTCGCCACAGATTTATTCGCTAACATTTTAGTCTTTGGATTCATCTGAGGTACCCATACGACAAAGCTTTCCATTTAATTTTACTTTATAAACACGTGTTTGAGACAGAAAAAGACTGCGCCATTTTCAATGCACCGCTTTTTGATCATGGGATATTATTCACACACGGCCATCTGATCCCAAACTAAGCAGAGCTTCTACTATGAAAACTAGAAAACTGATATATTACGTATCATACTTTTCTTTTGTAAATACCTACATACTTACTCGTATATAGATAATTACACCCAGACTTAGGACAAACATACATGTTTATGCACACAAATATCTGTCCTAGGTAGGCGTAACTAAACAACGCATAGCACATCAATATACAAAATACACAAAAATAAAGATAAAGTTCCCATTCATATTTGTGTGGGGACCTAAAATTTTTTCCTTATTTTACAAACTTGTTTTCTTAAATAGAGTAGTTTTAGAAAACCAGTTTCATGAGTAGACTTTGCGAAACGGCAGCAGAATATTTATGAAATATACATAATAACCAAAAAAAATAGACTAATAGCTACTATCTTTTTTAAGGGACTAGTCCCTTCCTCTTACCCACCACTGCAACTCCTGTAAGCCAGGATCAACAGTGGCACACAATGAAATGACGCTGAGCGGTGAGGCTCAGGCATGTCCCGGGGAATCGCTTTAACTGTCTTGGATCCCGCAATGAATTTAATCAGAAAGAAAAAGCAGGAGTTAGAAAATGAATAGTTCCACTTCCCTCCAGAGCAAAGCGGGAGACAGAATGATGTAAGTTATAATTGCTTCAAGATATTTATTTATTTATGGTTGGAGGTTGCGCATTCCTGTGCATCCATGTTTGCGGAGATCCAAACACTATTACATGCCTTGTTGTAACCTTAATTCGACCAAAAGCCCAATTATAGAACAGTCAAAGACTATCAACATTACTGCAAAGGTCACTTAGATAAATACTTTATTTTTTTTCACAAGTCAACGCCCACACTAGGGAACTGAATGCCTACGTCGCGGGGTACTTTACAACCATAATTGAGACGAATTACATATCTAGACGCGGAACAACTATTTAAGGGTCACGCAAATAGTTTTACTGCGCGGGAATCGAACCCGGAACACGAAATAGCGGTGCAAATATCTTAACCGCTGCGCCACACGTGCAGTCAATTTTCTATTGGATAACATGTTTTCATCAATCACGTTGACCAACATTATCTATTAAGTAGGTATTTACGCTTAAAACAATGACATGTTTGACGTCATACTCACGGCCACACTTGCTCGTTTATTTCTAAGAAGGTGAATAATTTTCTTAAGAAATAAAATGGACGTCATAAAAATGTTTACATCTCAATTAAATTCGTAGTCTTATTGTATTTTTGTCCTACATCATCATCAATGCTTGCCTTTCTCGCCGCAGGACGTGGGTTCGATTCCCACCCAGGACAGATATTAGTGTGCATGAACTTGTCTGTTTGTCCTGAGTCTGTGTGTAATTATCTATATAAGTATTTATTCACAAAAGAAAAGTAGTATATGTAGTATATCAGCGCGCAGCGGTTAAAACAGTCTCGCCACTTCGAGCCCCAGATTCAATTCCCGCGCAGGTCAACTATTTGTGTGACTCATAAATAGTTGTCCTGAAACTGGATGTACTTTGTGACCGTCAATTATATGTTTGTGATACATTTCCCTAGTGCGGGCGTTGTCTTTTAAAAAAACAAAATCAATTCATGTGGGATTATTCTTTGTACAAGTATTACCGCTTCAAAGTTTCTAGATCCCGACTTAAAATGTTGTCATAACTTTTAATAGTCTTTCCAAGGTTTCAGTACTATTGTCCTACGTACATACTATTTAAGCCGAAGTTACCAAATTATTATGAAATCTACAAGTATATACTAACTTATGCTTCTAGTAAGTTCATAACTTACCGCAACTTTACAGCTTAGTGCCAAACCTACTGACCTCTTTGCAATGTCCAAACAATACGCCAGTAAGTATAGACCTCGTAAAATAAACACATAACATATGTACCTATAGCATTATTAAAAAGACTGAGAACTTCAAGAACTGTGAAAATTTTCTATTATAGTTTTGACTTAAGTAATAAATTCAGGCCTTACTTTACATAAATCTATAACAATTCAGAATATCATATTAATATGTAGTGTTAATTCCGCTAATTGTTGCAATATGCACCGCCCTCCGCCCACAAAAATATGCAAATGCAAGAAGAATAATGTAAACATGCAAATTACATGCGCCAGTACGGTACCCAACACGTGTTTCAGTCCAGCACGGACCATTCTCAAGGAATGATAACTCGTCGGCTGCATTCGTCGCATTCGAGCACTCGATTTTGAGAGTTTTGACTTTCTTGCAATGACTTATAAATCCGATAGATTTCATTCATCATTCGGTCAGTATTGATAAGAAATGTCACTTGTGGTATAAATAATTGGAATCTTTATAGAAGTAGCTCCTTAAACAGCGGATAATGACACAGTTCAAATTCTAGGTTCGACCATAGAGTGTTACAGAGTACAGTTTATGGTATTGGCAAAATATAATCAAAATATCTACCACAGAAAGGGCGGCAGCTTCTTTCTGAGTAGGTACAATGACCTGCGATCGCCAACCCATCTGCAAAGCGTGGTGATTATGGCATGTAAGATGATTTTGGGGAGGCTTTCTTCCAGCAGTGAACTTCTTACAGCTGTTATGATGAGATGCCATTAATTTAGTACCTTAAGAATTTGAAGAGGTTTTCTTTCACTTGCAATATTACATGATAATTATGTAACTACATAAACAACTTCTAGCAAACATCATAACCATGCCTGACCATGGTTTAGAAGCCTTGTGGACACATTATGATGTCCCACTTGAAAGGTGCTAATCATCACACTCACTGTGTTCATATAGGTATTAAAGGTACACAAGGTTTTACGTAAGTCAAACCTTGCTGAAAGAAAAGCAATTTAAACGCCCTATCATAAAGTTGAATATCGTACTTTGAAATTACTTTAAAGGGACTTTTTATATTTAAAACGCAACAACTTGTATACGTACACTTGACTACAAAAGTGTTTTATTTTAGGGATTTTCCATAGTTATCTAACTGAGACTGCTGGGAGTGTTGGCTATCGAGGATTATCCTTCTATCCAAATTAGGGCCAATTTTCTTGTGGGTGTAGCCTCCTCCATTCATCTCTACCTTCGGCAAGCGCTATGACTTATTGACGTGACGCAGCGCCGCGTTCCTACTTCCACTTTCTCTTATACTAACGTATATCTTAACTAAGGAAAGTAAAAATCAGGGCAGATCATACCCTACGCAGATTAAAAGAAAGTTCTCGTTGGTCTGCCCTGAATTTCTTTCCCTCACTTGAGATAGAGAAAATAAATAAAATACTGAGATTTCAATATACATATGTACGTATCTATTAACAGGAAATTCATTCATCAATTCATCACAGTTCTGGAGATTCTGGTAATATATAGTATAGTTGTCTGTCTGTCGCTTACTATTTGTATGTATTTTTGTAAGGCAAGTAATATGTATTTTATTTAAAAAGAATATAAAGAAATGTGACCATTAAAGAGCGATTTTATTTTGAAAGCGACGTTACATAACAATTTTAATTATATTCAAGTTTGTCTCTAAAACCAAATCATTGACATTGCTCATAATTAAAACTTAATCAAATTCATTTTGTTGTTTTTTTTTTTATTTATTTGGTCAGTCTACAATTGTTTACACATTACATTTACAGATTCTTCATTAATAATAATACAATTTTAAGTGCAACATTTACTTACAGACTAACACCACTTGCATAAATTATAGGTAAATATGTAATAAATATTTTATGTGTGTATATACATTTATATATATACAAACATAAACAGTAAAAATTAAAATTATGACATAGAAATGAATAATTAATTAATTAAGTGAATAAATAATATAATAAGATGGCGTACAATAAATGAGAATTAAATTAAATTATAACGGTACAAAATAAATTAGTTTCAATTGAATAAAAAATGTGATTATAATAATCACCTTTTTTATGAAATAAAGAATTTTTAATTTTTAATTTAATTTAACATCTAAAATTTCATATTTGTAATATTAATTGGATTTTAGATGTGTATGATTCAATAAGAATTATAGAAAGACGCCACGTACTAAAACAATATGGAAATGTGAACGTTGAATCGTGCAGTTAGTTTAGTCGTTGGTTTAATTCATAATACATTAAAGATAAAAGTTGTACACATCTAAAAATCGTTCTCCGTCAAAACCACTTTTGTATTTAACTGTACTCTAAGATGCGCGTGCGACTCTAACCATTCTCCAAACAGATCGTGTTATTGTACATAATGCACATTATTTAGGACGGAAATAGTACGTTTTTGTTATTCATGATGTTGTTCATTGAAGAATACTTATTTCGTATTTGCGTAAAGTGCGATTTTTATGGCCTGCTGATAGAATATGGCATAGTTATTACGCCTACATAGATCTAAATGTCAGTTTTGTTTTGTAACACCTAAATAACTAGACATATACCTACTATAATGCAAATGATATTATTTAGAGGCACCTTTAATACAACAAAGATAGATAGATAACTCTTTATTACACCAAAGACATAAACTTAGAGTAAAAAGTAGTGTATGAATACAAATATACATAAATACACAATATGGCATTCCGGTTAGCTCATTCAGCGTGTTGTCAGATAATGTTCTTTTTAAGAGCTTTTTTATACTAAACCGACGGTTATAAATTGAGTGATAATAACTTAACTGTGATTTAAACTTTTCTGTTAAACTAATTCTTAAATGTTAGGCAGAATTGCCCCATATTTTTAATAAAAGATGAACCAATAAGTCATTTCAACCGAATATTATCCGTAAGAAGTGTTAACACCCATACATAGAGGTTATTCTTTGGATCTTTGGTCTACGGTATTGTACCTCCATGTGTTTTATTAAACCTGAAAACGTATGTCACTAAATGGTGTTTATTTGTTTTTGAATTTAGTTCTGTCCTTCAAAAGTGACAGGAGATCAAAAAAAAAAGTAAAATTGCACAGGCCACAAAAATTACACCAGAAGAAAAACCCTAACACCTTGAATGCGTGCTACCCTATAAGTAGTTCATCTAACAATTTCCGACATTATATAATGTTGCAGCGCTGATAATTCTGATGATTCCACAGCATTCTCACAGACGATTGAAATATATAACGTACACAACCGATACAAAAATACTATCACAAAATTGTTTTTGAAGTTATACTTCTTTTGGCGCGATGGAGAAAAATGATGAGAGTGAATTTTTACGATGTGCGCGCACACCGACACCAAAAATTTAACAGCATGAAGTTAGTTCTAGGTGGTATGAGAGTGAATTTTTACATAAAGATCATTTGGAAATTATAGTTAAAAATTCAAGAAAAGAAAATAAAAAAAAAACTTGTGTGTACTTATGTACACGCGTTAGAAGTTATACTTCTTAATATACAACTTGAACATAGTTATCAATTTTCATACCACCTAGTAAAAATAACAGCATGACGTTAGTTCTAGGTGGTATGAAAATTGATAACTATGTTCAAGTTGTATATTAAGAAGTATAACTTCTAACGCGTGTACATAAGTACACACAAGCTTTTTTTTTTATTTTCTTTCTTGAATTTTTAACTATAATTTCCAAATGATCTTTATATACACTCTCAATTGAACACTTGGAAAACACCTATTTTCTTTAACTTAAATCGTTCTTTAACCCTAAAAAGAGAAAGGAGATTTATAAACTTATTTTCCTTGTTGAGACGAAACACAAAGTGCGTCAATTTCATAAGGGTGCTGCAATCTGCGCTAGTCGTAAAACTGGATTGAGGGAAGGGTAGGTTTACCTGCTGATAAATATGCATGACCTCCACAGCTTGTTGTAAATTTGAACTATTTTGGGATGGCTATGTAGATAGACTTTTATTCTGATTTGAAGGTATAACTTCTAAGTTAAATAAGTAGGTACCTACGTTTAGTTATTGGTCCCGGTTATTTTCGTTAGAAAACAGTCGTGACGCCATGTCAGAGGCCTACCGGGCGGTTTAAATAATTCTGACACTGTGTTAACCACTTCCCATATCAGAAAATAAAAGTTGTTTATGATAAGTAATTAACTTAACTTATAAGAAACAGAAAAATATCAGCTAAATTAACTATAATAACTAACTACTATAGTTATACGGCGTCGTAGAATTCCTCCGCAACGTCGGGAGGTAAGGCCCAGAAGGCTGGCCGCATTGCCACGCTGTATGACAATGCTGATTCTTTGACCCAAAAAAAGGCCAGCTCTCTGGTCACGGGAAGCGTCAATCAAACGTTTCGAAATTTCCCGAAACAATAAACGTGCGTTAGGCCCTAGCGTTTCGACCCCGAAAAGCTCAAATACATAATTTCCAACGAGGTTGGTGTATTTGCGCCGTTTGAGGTTTTCTGCTGATGCAGCAGCAGCGCCCGCAGCGCATAAGTAATTATATACGATTTCTGAGACATAACAAAAATTTTATTCATATTATAGCTTTTGGCGATTGCAAAGCTTTTGCTAAATAATTGAGCTATTTGCGCTTATATATTCCGAGTGCAGCCTTGATGTCGTTTTACTTTGACGCAATCCATATAGCACTTGGAATACAAATGTCTTCGCCGGCAATTTATTTTAAGCGCCATTTCTATTGTTTACGATAAAAATCGTGATTTTTAAACAACTTACGAAATTGTGAAGTGAAGAACGGGTTACGATAATATATAGGGTCAGATACACTACAGTTCTCACATATAAATGTCTTTTACATGGAATGGCTTGCAAATCGATTTATTTTTACCGAGTTTATCATTGTACAAATATCGTTTACAATAAATAAAGTATATTTTTTTTTAGTTTTCAATATTAAAAAACATCTCTATTTAACTTGGCCGCCATATAGACTAAACTCGAGCAGAAAGACATCTATATACATAAGAATGAATGTTTGTCTGTATGTCCTTTTTAGAATCGTAAACTATACATTTAATCATGTGATGATCTTCAGCAAAGTGTTGCCCAAAGTTGAAGGTTTCTGAGTCGGTACGACAAATCTTCGACAGGTAAAACGGGTATATTGTCGGGGCACAGCTAGGTATTTATATTTCATGCTGCCAAAGATGAGTAGGAAGGTGGATAGAAGATTTTGCTGCAATTGTAGGAACATATATTGAAGATAACGTTTGTATGATAATATTGTAACGGACTTTCTCACGGGAGATAGCGTGTTTTGCAAATATTATTTTTTATAGATTGCGATAGTACAAGATGTGTTCTGCACACATTATACAAGGTGTAACACAAATAGTGGGCATAAGTTAAAGAGTTTAATTTGCCTATGAAACTGATCAACGTGTACTAAATAATAATATCCTGGGACATTATTTACACACGACCATCTGATCCCAATATAAGCAGAGCTCGTACTATGGAAACCAGATAACTGATACACTACATATACTACTTTTATTTTGTAAATACATACTTAAATAAATAATTACACTCAGACTCAGGACAAACAGACATATCTTTGCACACAAATATCTGTCCTGGGTGGGAATCGAACCCATGACCTGTGGCGTGAAAAGCAAGCATTTGCCAAGCACGCCAACAGGCCCGTCGAAATACGCAAGAAAATATATAAACTCATACAAAACGATCAACTGATGCAACTTATACGAGCACCAATTATTATTGTTTTTATTATACCTATGCTATTTATTAGACCAATTTTTTCGCAGCAATTTCGGAGCCATTTTTCATTGCTTTTCTGTTTAGAGGGCCTAGCTCTTCCCTCTGCTGAAAGCTCTATAGGCCAGGCACAACAGCGGCACACAATGTAAAGGGTCTGGGCGGGGTTGCCCAGGGACCGCTTCAACTGTCTTGGATCCCACAATGAAAGAAACCAGAAGGAATATGAAAAGTAGTTCCACTTCCCTTTTAGAGCTTCATAAAAGAAGAGAATTCCAATAAGACAAGTCAGTTGCAGCAGTTCAAGTGAGCAAGATACTTGATTCCAATAGTAGGTATAGCAAAAGCAGTTAAGTACACAAGTTGTTCCTGAATACAGTATTTAGTACGGAGAAGTTCTATTAATTGTATTGTGGGTTCATCGGATTCAAATTTGTTTAGTTTTGTCATTAGTTCATTGTCTTTTTTTTATCGGGACTAGTCACTCCCTCTTACCTACCGCTGCAACTACTGTAAACCTGGATCAACAGTGGCACTCTGTGAAATGACACTGAGCGGTGAGGCGGTTTGGGTCAAAAATATCTGAGTTCCTTCCGTTGAGAAAAATTTACAATATCAGCCTCGTGCATCGGAGAGCACGTAATGCCTCAGGTCCTGCACCTGGTCTCTTACTAGTCATGTTGGTTAGCCTGTTCTAATGAAGCAATTCAACATAAAATCACGACGGCCAAACTTTATAGAAATACAAACAATAGGTACACAGCCATGCTAGCCCTACTGACAATAGACACGCAAGGTCAATGCCCTCTAGTACCAGCTTTAATTACCAAGTAATAAAGCGTTCAATAAAAGGCCCATAAATCGAATAACAAAGCCCTTTATAGGGCTAACACTGGCCATTGAGTGACGGGAAGGGCCGGAAGTTGCAGGTAGCGCTTCCGGTTGGAATGCATTCAAATATCGAATGATGGCAGATAACCGTTTTATTGGAGTGTATTGTCATGGACACTATGACGGGTAGTTCATATATCTCCATATACCAAGCTGCCTCATGCGTCTAACTCCCGTCGTAACTGAATGCATGATTGGAATGGCAATGCCTGCACATGTGACGCAACAGTTAAGACAGTCGCCTCGCCGCTGCGAGTCCCGGGTTCGATTCCCGCGCAGGACAACTATTTGTGTTACCCATAAATAGTTGTTCTGAGTCTAGAGTTGGAGTTTGTGAAGTACCCCGCGACACAAGGATTAAATTCCCTAGGCGGGCGTTGTCTTTTTAAAGAGAAAAAAAAATAAGCTAAGTAAACTTCAGTTACTTATAAAAATACAATGAGATTTAGCCTTAATATATCTCATTTATTCGACTGTGTAATTTGTAAGTCAATTACAATCATTATAATATCATATTTACCTAAACACATAGCCATATATCAACATTACAATATATTTATTATACATTGATATTTAGCAAATACAATTTAATTTACTATTTTAATCTCATGTAACTTCAAAATATGTATTTGATAAAAATTGTTAAAATGTTAGCGTAATACAGAATTCAATTGTATTATGATTTAATTGTAAACTGAAAAGGTACTCATTACTCAAAAACAACTGTTCGTTTAATTTATTTATTAAAATTTTCAATATTATAAAAATAATAATCTTCTCCTCGAATGACTACCAATGAGCATATCAAGTGCCCCAACCTGAATGAGTTTTAAAACTCGGTTAAAACGGTGGCTTATCGAGCAATCGTTCTATTCCATTGATGAATTTATACATTTCAAATTAATATTTTGACATAATAATATGCAATTTATGATGTTGTGACCTATTTTTTTTTAAGTTATTGAAAAATTATTATTTATTTGACTCAAATTTAGTTTGTAGTATATTTGTTGACATATTTTGACATTATTTAGACATTTAATATAATCATTATCATGACATGTAAGAAATCTTACCAATAAATGACTATTTGACTATCAGACCCGTCAGTCTTAATGGAGACTATTCTCTAATGACCGAATAGGACGGCTAGACGACACGGCCGGAAATATCAGGTACAGGACCGACGTCTTAACGTGCTCTCCGAGGCACGAGGGTATGACAACATCAATTTCTGGACCCCGAGCTGATACTAGGAACTTTTCTTAACAGGCAAATTCTAATATCACTAATTAACCCGACCCGGGATTTCAAATCAGGAGCTCATTATCCTCAGTAGGGCCGCCAGACCAACTCAGGGGCTCTACCGGCTAAGTCGCCGAACATCGATTTCTTAAATGGCGTTCAAATAAATAAATGTTAAAAATGACTTAATCGATCGTAAAATCGGCTTCCATTAGCACATGTGACATAATAAATGGTCCGGAATCGATTGTCAACGTTGAAGCCGATTTAACGATTGATTAACTCATTTTTAACATTTATTTATTTGAACGCCATTTAAGAAATCGATGTTCGGCGACTTAGCCGGTAGAGCCTTTGATGTTTTTATACTTAAAGGGGTTAGTAGTTGATTACCGGTACAGCTATCTACTACCACAGCGTTACCACATAATAGAACAACTACTGATGCTCTGACCACATAATTTGCGTAAATGGTACTACTCCATGCAAACGCGTAAATGGTAACGGCATTGTATTATCGTATTCCTAGTTCATATAATATTACAATAGCCTTTAAGAAATCGCTTTTAGCGATAAAGCTGCCACCTGTATCGACTTATTCCTTCTATAACGCTGTTTTATTAGGTTCATACGTACAAACGCTAGCACATCTAGCCACCCCAATCTGTCAAATTTCTTTTATACAAAAACAAGTTTAACTTTAACACAAAAGCATAAGGTTCACTTTCAATTGGGGAAATTTGACAGATTGGGGTAGCTTGATGTGCTGGCGTACATAATATGTACTACTAACTTTCATACTAACATATTATGTTAGTATGAAAAGCCATTTAGACGTGAATAAGTAATAAACATACACACTCACAAACTTTAACCTTTATGATATTAGTGTGATAGTTTAAAAAAATGGAAAATAAATAACAATAATTTAATAGTAAAAAATTGCGCGTGGTAATTGGTGTCAATCACACTAATATTATAAAGGCGAAAGTTTGTGAGTGTGTGATTGTGTATGTTTGTTACTTCTTCATGTCTAAACGGCTAGAGCGATATTAACAAAATTTGGCATGGAGTTAGCTAACACCTTGGATTAACACATAGGCTATAATTTATAAAATTTAACGCGGGTAAAACCGCAGAGCACATCTAGTAGTTAATAAATATCTTATTGACATGGCGTATCGACTGCTATCTAAAAACAACAACTTAACGTACCGTCCAAAGCACGGAGACTCTAAGAAATTAAACCACTTTGACGGTCACCCGTCTGTATTCTGACCGCGTGCATGAGTGCTTTACCTCACCAATGACTTACGGACCCGTGTGTGCAACGTAGCACCAAAAATTTATAAAAAGGTTACCTACCAACTTACTTTTTAACTCTTAATATCCTTATTGCAATTACGCAACTCAAATTGCAAGAAAACATAAAAAAAATACTTAAAACATATAAAAAACGCATAAAAATAATGTTACATATTGAAATAACAACGCTTTGAATGTCCCAGACAGACAGCTCAATGTAAATTTATTTACCTGCATTAGTTACGCCCGTGGCGCTGTCTGAGTTAACTCATAAATAAATGTAATAAATATTTATATGCAATAAATATTTATTTGACTATCGCGTTGGTCTAGTGGTGGTGTGTTAAACTGCAGGCAATACGGTCTCGGGTTATATCAAAAAGTGTTATTGGTTAATAATGTTCTGTTGGTCGAATTTCGGCCTGTGTTAATAGAGATTAGCCACCTGCGCAGAACATATTATATTGCAAAGGTTTGCGCGCAAACACAGGGTCATTTCATGTTATGTCACTCTCATAATCCGATGGGACGATTGGCGACAAGACCGAAAAGAGGTCACGCACAGGACCTACGGCTTTACGTGGTCTCCGAGGCATGTGGGGTGTAATACCATACAGAACAAAGGCGCATAACCATTAATATAATAATTATAATATCCAAGGACATTATTTAGGTACACATAGCCATTCTAACCCAAACTAATTACATTGGAAACATCATCATCATCATATCAGCCGAAAGACTTCCACTGCTGGACAAAGGCCTCCCCCAATGATCTCCACAATTGCCGGTCTTGCGCTATTCGCATCCAGCAGTTTATGAAAAGAGTTAGCAGTTATGGAAACATAGTTCATAATATTTTTGAGGAAGGTTACAAAAAACACCATACTACAAGAACTAAGTAGTAAGAAATGTTGTTCTCATTTTCCTAGTCTTTTTCGAGATAATGTGATACAAAAAGATAATCTATCTCACACATGTCGATTCTCGGAATATAAATCTGCTCACGCATTGTGTCAACAAAGTTATCTATATCAAGGCATTACATCTGCCTTATCATATAATATATCATGTTATCACGTAGCACACACCCTAATCTTTATCTATATACAACGATGAGGTCGGTAACGTAATATTTGAAAATAAGTTTGATAATTCGGTATCATATAAAAATAATTGCTAGCATAACTGTAACTAATTTATTGGTTTTGAACTTTATCACAAGGCAACATAGTCCAAAATAAATTACTATAACTATAGTCCCACTGCGCGGGAAAAGGTTAAAACATGGTGCCTCTTCTTTGAGACCTCAATCTATATAAGTCGTTCTGGAAAGCATTCCCTATTAAAACAAAGAGAATTTACCAAATCGGTTCATTTTTACGTCGGCAACGCATCGTAATCGTTTCGAAGTCTGTTAAAAATCGTGAAATACACTTGGAAACAGTTATGTACAGACGCCAGCACATCCAGCTATCCCAATCTATCAAATTTCTTTGATAGATTTTCAACTTTAACAGATACGCATAAGGTTCACTTTCAATTGGAGAAATTTGACAGATTGTGGTAGCTTGATGTGCTGGCGTCTGTACATATAATGAATATCCTTTTAATAATATAAACAAGAAAGTTTGTGAATATGGATGTATGGACGTTTGTTACTCTTTCACACATAAACAACTGAACGGATTATGATTAAACTGTACTTTGTAGTAATATAACTTATATATCGCAATAACACATAGGCTATAACTAATAAATTTAACGCGGGTGAAACCGCGGGGCACAGCTACTAATACCTAATTATATTCAAATTAAAATCTTGGTAAGAAATCACATTCTCTGCTTGTAAAGAGTAAACAGTTTACATTGAAAACAAAGAAGGACAAACAATTGATTGCTGGCCAGGAGTTGGCTCCCGCGGAATCATACAATCGGATTATCCAAACCCTAGCCAACCTAACATTGTGCCCAGCCTGCCCTACCACATGTTCAAGGCAGGATCTTAAGAATGCCACAAGCAGGGCAATCGGTGTGGCCACGTTCTAGGCCAAAAAAAATTACTAAGAGGTACTTTGCCATCGATACGCTAAGAAGAAGATACAATCGGATACAAGGCAGCATAGTTTCAGACCTTAGTCTGACGAAAAAGATCGAAAAAAAAACATTAAGCAGTATGAGGTCGCAGGACAATCCAACTGATATATCATAGTCCTTGAACTGATTGATAAACGCTGATAGCGACAGCAAATACTGGCCAGTATCGGTAGCGGCGCTTAGGTATGAATGCTACTGATAAACTGTATATATTGAAACCTGGAGCTGTACTACCCATTGATTTTATCAAACGTTCTACGATCGATTCGCCATTGGTCTGCTCATATGCGTTCTCCAGCAGTCTTCCACCTACGGCCTATTCACCGAGAGCGTCCAAAATGACGTACATATGTCTCTTTGACGATAGGCCTTTCCGCAGAAAGGTTCTATAAACAACGATAAACCTATACCTAACTCTTTTTACAGACCTTTCCATCTACGGAGAACTGCCACCAATCTTAAGATAAGCGATATTATAAATAACTAGCTGTGCCCCGCGTTTTAACCCGCGTTAAACTTTATGAATTAGCCTATGTGTTAATCCAAGGTGTCAGCTATCTCCATACCAAATTCTATTAAATTCGCTCCGGCCGTTTAGACGTGAAGAAGTAACAAAAAAATACACCTATCTACAGCTTACGGTGTCTTTACAAAAGATCAGGGCCGGCTGAAATAGTTGAAATACTGCTGGAAAAACAGATATATATGAATTTTCTTGTAGACGAATAGTCCAATGGCGGATGTTCAATGCACACAGCAGATTGTAGTTAAACACAAAATGGGCTTCAAACTTAAGTCCCCAGATAATAATCGTTGAAAATTAAACCGACCAATCCATATTTAGACCCAGTACTGACTTTTGACTACGTTCGGCAATAAGGTAAGCTTTCGCCTGCAACTGTGTTTATCTGCTTTGGTATCTTAACACCTTAACGAATTTGTCAATTTCAGTCATCATGTTAGCCGTATAACGTCCACTGCTGGACAAAGACTTCCCCAAAATACTGCCACAAAGAAGTTGTGTCCATCATTCGGAAGGATATGCTGTGAACGCCACGCTTGGCAAACGGGTTGGCGATCGCAGTATGATGGTAAACAGAGCGACGCTGCTGCCCGTTCTCTGGGATATATTCCCTCGGGTTTTTACGCCCCCCACCGAAAACATGGGTAAGCGATATTCTTTACCATCAGCATCAATTTAAGGACTTACTTAATCTCATTATTTACTTATGAAATAACTTCACAAACATTGAAAAAGGCATGCTGAGATGGTTTGGCCATTTAGAATGGATGAATGAAAGAAGATTGACAAAAGAAGTATACCTGGCCTGTGTGAATGGGACAACCGGAAGGGGAAGACCACGTCGAACATTCTCTGACCAAATTGGAGATGTTCTCAAGAAAGGGCAGGTCAGAAGTACCCTAAACCGGCGAGCATGTATAAAGAATATAATGGCAGTAATCGAGGCAAAAGAAGTATGCAAAGATCGTGACAAATAGAAATCCGTTGTCTCTGCCTACCCCTCTGGGAAACAGGCGTGAGTCTATGTATGTATGTATGTAAATAGCTTCAAACAGCAAAACGAAACACAGAGATAAAATCTGTATTAAACAAAAGAGGCTTCAACTTTAATATAAAGTAAATCAGTTCACAATGACGTACCATAAATCGTAAGAAGAAATAAACGCCAAGGAGTCAAACCCGCATTATGTGGTTGATTAAAATCTTATTGTTCCCATAATGCCAAGTAACTATAAAAACACCTTTCTTAAACCAATTTATGGGTAAGAGTACACATTCGCCTCACGTGCACAGATCACAATGGCGATATAATAGACTTCTGTTTATAAAAATACAATGGAAAATTAATCTTATTCCATAACAATACAGTTTCATTTCCATGATATTTTTAGAAAATTAAATATACTTCCTTCTGTCCACATTTGGGATATCTCAATATGCACTTTAAAAATAGAACGCTATAGCTCAAACTTAAATGAGCCTGCACTGTTAAATTTTGGAACAGGAAAATGATGATTGCTGTTGGAATTTGAACTTTATCTTGTTTGCTTGTAGATTTATTTTTAAATGATTATTTTCGGAGACTATGGACTAACAATGCCCATACAATTTTACACCTTTGGACACGATCTGACTCAAGTAGTCTTCATAAATTTAAAATGCTCCCAATTTTGTATGAGGTTTTAAATTCACTTTATATCAGATACAGAACAAATACGACTGCTTTATATTTAATAAAACCGGCCATATCTTGGCCAGATACCAAGGGTCCCGTAGTTAATTGTGACTTATAAAAAGAAAAAAAATAATACAATAGAATTCCAAAAGGAAGAGGTTATCAATCTGAATGTACTATTCGTTGAGAGTTAGCGTGTTCAACCGCAGATACTGAGGCTCTGGGTTCAAATTCCGGGTCAGTCCAAAAAGTGATTTTGGGACTTTTTTGAAAACAAAATTTTTCTGTTTTAGCCAGAAATGAGTGGGAATTGGCGACACGTAAAGCCGTCGGTCTCTGCACCTGACCTCTTTCCGGTCGTGTCGCTAGTTCTCTCATCGGATCATGAATAGAAAGTGCTCCTGCCAGTTGGCTAGTCTCCATTGAGACCGGCCGCCGTAGCCAAAATTGGATCAGGAGGATTTTATACACATATATATACTGGTGGTCCAGTCTCAGACCGACGGACACGAACAAGAACTTTTTATTTCAAAACCATTTCGATAAGCAACTTAAAATATTAATGGTATCTTTATCTGTGTATTAATTACATTGACATTGTAATTAAAAATAACATTTGTATCAAATAACAATACAAGATAAGAAAAATTTGATAGTAAGTAACTAATATTTTTTTAATGATTTTCAAAACCTCTAGTCTTATATTTAAGTAGTTATTGGCATAGAGGCTTAAAATGCGATCTGTTTCCCCTTTTAGTAAAAGAGGAATCCCAAAAATCCGGAGAAAAAATTACGACTTTTTGAATTATAAAAAATATTATAAAGGCGAGAGTTTGGGAGTGTGTATGTTTGTTACTTCTTCACGTCTAAACGGCTGGAGCGATTATAATAAAATTTGGTATGGACTTAGCTAATTTCCAGGATTAACACAAAAGCTATAATTTATAAATTTAACGCGGGTAAAACCGCGGGCACAGCTAGTATTAACATAAAAAAAATAATTGAGGGATACTGCGACATCTGGCACATTGTCAGTTTTTACATCTTGATGCTACAATTCATCATAAGATCGATTATTTATTTAAAAACTTATTTATAAAATAAACTTGAACATACCCATTTGCCCCTCAGTAGTGACGTAGTCGGGAATTTTTAGGCTTTCAATACACAATTTATCACAAAAACACTAAATATTCACATTATACATCCACTGGTCATATTTCACTTGCACTCATTTTTCTACTTCCGTAGATCAACCTTAAAATAAAATAAAATAATCGTTAATCATAAAATAATAATAAAAATTAAATTAAGATATTATGTCATAGTAGACATTATATAATAATTTATTATACTAATAACTAAAAATAAAACATAAACACAAAATAAATAGTGGCTGTGTTGACTTGAAAGGTTTTATATATGCCTATGTTAGATAATCACAATAATATTATAAAAGTGAAAGTTTGTGAGTGTGTGAATGTGTATGTTTGTTAGGTACTCTAACACAGAAAAACTACCGGACGGAATTTGATGATACTTTGTAGTAATATAGCTTATATATCCGAATAACACATACACATTTATAAAGTTTAACGCGGGTAAAACCGCGGGTAACAGCTAGTTTTTCATAATCAAATATCTCCACAATTGCCGGTCTTGCGCTATTGGCGTCCAGTGGTTTCTAGAAACCCTTATAAGATCACCAAACCATATTTTAATTGAATAAAATTGGTGAGAAAATATACATAATATAACACTAAAAATGGCGGCCTTCTTTCTTCTCTAAGAAAAGAGTTGCAGAATGGGTGTAGATGGCGATTTACCCCACATCTTTGCAACTCTTTCTCAGTCGACTACCAAGGTTGAACAGGGGCTCTACCGGCTAAGTCGCTGAACATCGATTTATTAAATGGCGTTCAAATAAATAAAGGTTAAAATGATTTAATCAATCGTTAAATCGGCTTCCATGAGGTGAATTGTGACGTCATAAATGGTCCGGAATCGATTGTCAACGTTGAAGCCGATTTAAAGACTGATTAAGTCCTTTTTAACCTTTATTTATTTGAACGCCATTTAAGAAATCGATGTTCGGCGACTTAGCCGGTAGAGCCCCAGATCACATATTGCGATATATAACAGGGAACGGGCAGCTCTCTACTATCCCAACGTATACCAAGCGTGGCGTTTATGACCTATTTCACCCCAAATTATGCCTTAGGTGGAGCACATGTTTTAATTTTGTTATATATTAGAGATAATATTCTAATCATCATGGAGAGAACATTCCTTTTAAATCTAGACTAAGTTTGACCCGTGGTTTCACCCGCGTTAAACTTTATAAATTATAATAATCAGACTTTATTTTCAGACCAAATTAGTGTCCAATAAGTTAGTAACAATTTACTTATAAACTAGTGTTAGTAATAAATATTTTTAAAATATGTAACAAATTTACCATTTATTGCTGCGTCATTCCATGCGAAATGGCGCAGCAATGGTTGACGTAAATACAGTCTAGCCGACTAGCGATCATGCGAATAGCCTATGTGTTATTCGTTAATAAAAGCGATATTACTATAAAGTTTAATAAAAAGGCGTGTCTGGAACAGTAACAAACATCCATACTCACGAACTTTCACATTTAAAATATTACTAGGATAAGATAAATAACGTCTGTCCGATTCTTAATAATAGGTATTTAATACTAAAACGGAAACAAAACAAACGCTTCCATTTTCTCTAATGCATCGTCACTCTGACGATTTAACTCTGATAATTTTAATGAATGCCTATTATGACAAACCACACACTGTCAAAATAAACTTTACGATCGAACCTATAAGAGTATTTTCACACATTAGTCGTATTCTAAAGTGCTTACGACATGTTCGTATTTTTATCTAAGAATATTGCTCGCCCACGAAAAATTTATAAGTGAAAAATCTGAACTATTCAAAACGCTGGAAGAATGATTACTATATGTTTGTTTTTCATATATTACGCGATTTATCCCTTATTAGAGAATTAAAAAATTGTTTTTTATCGATAGGGAATAGAAGATGGTTTTAAGTATTTTAAACAATAATAATTAATTATAATTAAAATCAGTTTAGGTATAATAAAATATTAAGTAATAGCTAGGTAAAGAATATATTAAATCAAGAGAAAAAAAGTAAAACAAGCATTTAAAACATAATAGAGGTCCTGGCTGAATATCGACTCCAGCAGCCAATCTAAACGGACATTATCCAAACTACACAGGATATATGTAAGTATGTTCATCAGTTGTCTATGCCTAATTTAGGATCAGATGGCCCAAGATAGTTATAATAATTTATTTATAATCTGATGACTATTCGAGACGACCGGAGACTTCCAGACTCTGCTACTGTATATTTTACTTGCCAGACAAAATATCTATAACAAATATAAGATAACATTTCTGGGCCTAACCTGAGATTTGAACCTAGGTCGCTAGATCAACGAGGCAGCCAAATGTTCCATATAAATAATTATATACTGAAACTGTATTAACTCAATTTGTCCATTAAAAATTAAATAAATAAAAATCTAATCCGCGTCTGAACCACCCCTAACCAGAAACAAGCAAAAACAATAAGCCATCGGCCGCGAGTTCACTGTTCGAGAATAGGACCGTTCTAAATATAAACTAGCCGTTAGTGAAGCGCCGCGGGAACTCACGTTCTAAATTTAAATCCATTTTTGAAATTTCAAATCCGCCTTTTTGTCACGTTCAAGGTCATACCAATATTTAAAAAGTAATAAATATTTTTTAAACATCTGGAACACATTAGAAAGCTATATAAACTTTTTAACAGACGATAAAAGCAAAAATGGCTGCCATTGTAATCGTTATGTAAACAAACTGGAATCGGCCTTTAATTAGATTTATAGACACACATATCTGTCTTAGCCTTGGTGTACAATGAGGGTACGAGTGGGCGTATTTATTAAATGGAATCCATACGGAATAGGCAATTTATTCTATTCAGATGTTGTATAGCAATTCACGTATATATTCTTATCGGAGAACTTGTTAGTTAAATTGATTATTTAAAATGTTCTTGCCTGTTGTTAGATCTTAGACTGGAAATAGGTATACTGTTGAAAAGCACAGTAGTAGTTTAGTTGCGTTTAGTGCGGAAATTCTGACACATATTCCCGTTTCATGTCTTTCGAAATGTTTGAAACTAGTACAGGAAAAGGGACTTGCGCTGCACAATGTACAAACGGCAGCACATCAAGCTGTCGCAATCTGTCAAATTTCCCCAATTGAAAGTGAACCTTATGCTCATGCGATAAAGTTGAAAATCTATCAAAGAAATTTGACAGATTGGGGTAGCTGTATGTGCTGGCGTCTGTACGTACGTATTTTAGACGTTTTATGCATACTTGGTTAATATGACCCTCGCCCCTACTTCAACGCTTTAGGCGTTTTAAACTGTATTTCCACATATAGGTCGTATTGAAAACTCCTTACTGATTAGGTATCTTACCTTACTTCAAAGGAGAGACCTCATCGAACATTCTCTGACAAAGTCGGAGTAGTTCTCAAGAAAGGCCAGGTCAGAAGTACCCTAAACAGGCGAGCCTGTATGAAGAATATAATGACAGTGAACGGGGCAAAAGAGCTTTGCAAGAATCGTGACAAATTTAAATCCGTTGTCTCTGCCTACCCTTCTGAGAAACAGGCGTAAGTCCCGTAGGTATATGAGAACTTAATATTTAGTCATATATACTTATATAGTCTTTATTAATTTCAATAACTATTAAATTTAGCTCTACATACTTTTGATTAGGAGAATATAACAAAGTAAAATTTTAATAGAACCAAATAAAACGTTTTTTTATATAATGTTCCCTACTTTAAGTTAAAAATACAAAGAGCCCTAAGTTTATTTATTTTTTCGATCGCAGTATACAATGTAACTAATATCGCAAAGTATTGGATTACTGGTTTATAAAACGTATACAGACTAAAAATAACCAAAGAACCACATTAGACAACTAAATAAATATGTACATTCTTCCTTGTCAATTTAGATTCAAATTTAGAATTGATGAAACAGAAATATGCGCTTGCACACTGAAACATTAAATATCCCTTATCCTGTTGACAAGTAGACAAATTGGTTTTCTAAATCCCATCACTGTTTTAGAAAACCATTTCTAAAAGAAACCACCTTCAAAGCAATCCATCAAGTGACAAGGGCTTCTCTAAACTGGTCTTGTTTGTCTAATTTTGGTTGCGCATGATCCCCTTACGGTTTGTGAAATTATCGGGTGTCTGTTACATGTAAATTTAGACTGGAAGTGATATTTTTGGTCTTTCCTTTATAATACTGTTGGGAATAGTCGCAGGAGTGTTTATGGCTACTGTCTTTATGTTATCCGGAACTACTGCACAGCGTAAACTGGTTTGTATAATTAATAATATCCTGGGACAATATTCACACACGGCCATCTAATCCCAAACTAAGCAGAGCTTGTACTATCCAAACTGATATATTACATAATACTACTCTTCTTTTGTTAATACATACTTATATAGATAATTACACCCAGACTGAGGATAAACAGAAATTTTCGTGCACACAAACATCTGTCCTGTGTGGGAATCGAACTCACGACCTGCGGCCTGAAAAGCAAACAATTACCAACCACGTCAACCGTCCTGTCTACATATGTATATTGTGTAATAAGAACAGACAAATTCAAAATAATCAAATATTAGATGCACAAAAACTAACTACATATCATATTTACAACCACAAAAGGGTCTGCAGATAACAGAACTACAGAAAGAGACTGTCCCAAAAATACGCACAAAAAATCTTACGACCGATTTGTATGTAAACAAAACAAGGGACGCGAGACATTAAAACCATGAAATGGGACACTGGACTGCGCCAGTAATATTTTTTTTGGTCCCTAAAACTAACAGCATTTGTTTAAAGGTATAAATCATTTGGGAATCGTTTTGTGTCACTATTAGATACAGTAAGAAATGTCTGTCACTATTTTTAACCCACATAAAAATGAGGAGGTTATCAGGATCAATTCAACTGCATATTGTTGAGGTTTATGACTTTGAGTGTAAGACGTGACATCTAAAACTATTCGGGATTCATTCAAATGCAAATTAAGGAACTAATCACCCATACATTTTTATTCCTCAATTATATATTTTTATATCAAATATACTGATAGCACAGGACGTTACGGAAAATGTATTTCGGTACTAAAAAAGTAGGTTAGGTTTAAACCCGACCACACCACGCACGAACCGAGTGAGCGAAGCGTGCGTGGCGCGGTAGCGGCCGGCGAGTGCCAGAAACAAAATAATTTACACAAACAATCCACTTTAAATAAATAGCAATACGTCATGAACTGAAGTTGCTGATAAGATTATAACTGCTGTGCAGTCAGTATTTTTTATTACTTACGAATACGGAATTATTTGGAATACAAAAGGAAGACGGAAGGAAAAGAAGATATTTTTATATGCAGTTAAAGTTTACCCAAAATGGAAAAACACCTACATAGTTAAACCCGTCACGTGGCCCTAGGAGGTTATCGTGTTCAGATCTCATTACCACAGTGAAATCTATAATTATAATAAAATCGTAGGAAAGTCAAAACTGTACATTGAATACTTTTTTTAAAGGATCACGCCACCTGGGGCGTGATCTACATTCGATACCGAAGCCAACAATATAGTTTTTGAATTTTTGTCACTCAAAAAGTACTGCATGGACTTACGTCAAATTTTGCATGAATATTAAGAGGTCGGGTCAACATATAGACTACGTATTATCACGCTTTCTCCTAAGGCCTCCCCCTTATGAGAAAGCGTGATAATACGCTTTCTCCTAAGGGGGAGGAGCTGTGATAAGTTATAAAATTTAATGTGGGTAAAACTTCGGGGCACATCTACTAAATTATAAAATTGTTGATAACGATTTATAACCATTAAGATTAAAAAAAACCACGATTTACTAGAGGTACTGTAGTTTTGCGCGAGATCAAACAAATCATTCAAAAATCTGTTGAAGGTGGGGTATCTCTTAACCATACATAATATGTATAATAATAAAACGAACGAACGAATAACGCAAATTCAAAGGTAGGAGAAACCTGCATTTTCGTGTATTAACGTAGAGCGACAGTTACACGCCTAAAACGTCCCAAAAACAACAGACAATCTCATGCACATCCCCATCAGTACCCACCCAAAATAGAGGTTCTAACGAAAGGCTCCTAGGCTAACTGAAAACGTTAAGAAAAAAGTATTAAACTTAAACCAAAACAAAGTAGTCAAAACAATGATACCATCTACATAATCTCATTAGATAGAACAACAAAAGCTTGACATTCTAAACCGGACCAAATTGATATAGACCTTGACAGTGCGCGACCAATCACTATAATAGTCAGCCATCATAAAGTAAAAGTTAAATTATTTTTCTTAAGGCGCGTCTCCTACCTAACGACCTTGACGCTACGAATCGACTTATTTTTGCAGCTACCTAGCGCGTGGATAATTTCTTGTAATTAATAGATTTATTTTATATTTAAATCACACACTGCTATATATCTAACTCATCATCTGGGAATCCGCTGGAAAACAGGCGTGAGTCTATGTAAATATTAACCTTCTAACATTTTTTTTTATTTCATCTCACCATGACTTAAACTTCTCAAGATAAATACATAAAAGTTCCTCAAAACTTAAAATGGCTGCTATCCGAAAGGGTATTATATATTTTAATTATGAGTGTAGAACCCACCCTTAAATTTTGTTCGGTGCGGCAACTACGTATTGTATAGTCTAGCGTCGCTTATTACCCTTATCTCATTATTTTTGTTTGTCAATGCACCGCCTTAACATAACTGTAACTTTAAGCGTATTGTAGACCGATGGGTGTCTTGTCGCCACTTAAAATCATAAAACACAATTAAGCTAAATAATAATATCTTGGGACACAATTCACACACAGCAATCTGATCCCAAACTAAGGAGAGTTTGTACTATGGACACCAGAAAGCTGGTATATTACGCAATACTACTTTTCTTTTACAAATACATACCTATGTACATAATTACACCCAGACTCAGGACAAACAAACATGTTCATGCACACAAATATCTATCCTGGTTGAAATCGAACTCACGAGCTGCGCTGCGGCGTGAAAGGCAAGCATTTACAAACCATACCAACCGGTCCGTGCAGATCGCATACGGTATCTCTTAGCGCCACTCACTGCCCTTCAGTCCCTTTTTTGTGTTTAACAATGCGCCGCGTTAACTTAACTGTAATTTTGAGCCTATTGTTGGCCGATGGGTGTCTTTTAGCCACTTGACTACACTTTAAGAGGCACAGGTACAAATATTACCGAAAAATATTTACTTTGGTGGTCCACTATCTGTTTCCTGTTGGTTTCGATGATTATATTCATTACTTTTACCGTATTGTTGTTTGCATAGAAAGAATGAAAAATGATCGGAATGTTAAGATATGGTGTGATGTGAGATGCGTTTGCATATCAACGGAAAGAATAATACGATTGGCACACCGCCCCGCATGATGCAGCGTAGTGCGGAGTGCGTGTTCTAACGTTGCTTGTAAGTATCTCCGCTTGTATTGAAAACACGCACAGTCCAAGTCAGTCCAACACACAGAACACGCATCTGCATGAACGCGCATGGATGCAGTTTCAGTGTGTTGGCCTGGGCGTGTTTTCTATACAATTGGAGATACTTACAAGCAACGTTAGAACACGCACTCACGCATTACGCTGCATCATGCGGGGCAGTATGCCAATCGCCTTAATGTCCGTTTCTATGAAAATGAAAATATAATCATAATGTCAGCCGAATGATGTCCACAGCTGAAAAACGGCCTGGCGATCGCAGTATGGTGCTCATAGCACACAAAGGGTGTAATTATCTATATAAATATGTAATTTACAAAAGAAAAATAGTACAAAAGAACCTTGATAACTGTAAACGACAACTACCCATTCGTCTATTGTGTGTATTTATTATTCTTGTTTCACGTATAAAATTATGGGGAATTATAAAACAATCGAATACGATAATACTTAGCGACTGATGCGAATAATTAACTACGACGAATATTGATTAATAATAAAATCCAGAACGAGCTTGCAAAAAGTGGGTTACAATTAATCCATTTCAGATATCAAAATTCTAGCCGTGCGACTAAATTACTAATTGAGCGACTAGAAATACAGAGAGGGCAACTTCCATATTAGGATAGAGACGAGTTTTCCGGAAGTTATTTGGGTTATGTTAGGTTAGAACTGTGACCATCCAGCTAGACACTATTGTTTGTGAAGATTGGTGGAAAGTTTTAAAAATCCCATTTTTTTTGAGCTTTTTGAATTTTTCACGAGACATACAATGCAAACCTAAACAAAAACAATAGCGCTTGAAGCCCCCTAAACAAGCCTCTGATCTCTCTGATTGGTCAAAGCGAAGAAATATTAGGTCGCTCAAATATTATGAAGCTTCTCATTTTGTATTTTAAGTAACTCAAATTAATAATTGTTTGTTGCTGCTCTGTTGATTTCTCGTCACTCGCAGTCAGTCGCTCACTTAGTAATACTATAACGTAAATTCATTATTTTTGTCACTTAAAACTTGAATTTACAGTCATTCGTTTAAATACTACCCCAAAATTATTGTGTTTTAAATAGGACCTACCTACTAATATGAATAACATGTATGTATAATTCTGGAAGTCCGGACAAACTTAAGAGGTTCTCTCGTTTGCTTATATTGTGTTCGTGTTTTGGACAAAGGCCTCCCCAAAGATCTCCACAATTGCCGGTCTTGCACTATCTGCGTCCAGCGATTTTTATACATCGTGTGAATAATAATAAAGAAGAACTGGAATCATCCACTAAAAGTGAAAGGGGCAGGCCTAAAGACCAGACGTAAATTCACCAATATGTACCAGCCCAAAACGGTCCACCATCCGGTATCGTTTTAATTGGCAGGACCACTAACGGTACATGACCTCTAAAATGGCCAACCTTAAGTGTTTTAATCTTATTTCAACTGGTTCTTAAGAATACTGATATTTACCACGGAAAAGAAACCTCTACCGTCGTGCGAACGGTAATGCGATCCGTGCACATCTGCCCTAAATTTTGATTGGAAGTATTTATACAAGTTTGCTGTGTGGTGACGGCGTGCGAATATCAGACAGTATATCATCACCCCATCTTATCCCGTGGGGGGCGTAGAAGTCAACCCGAGGGAGTGTCTGCCAGAGGGAGGGCAGCAGCGTCTCTCTGAGAACTATTACCATCATACAGCGAGCGGCAACGTGTCTGCCAAGCGTGGCAATTATGGCATATCCCCCCAAAATGATTCTTGGAGGAGGCTTTTCTCCAGCAGTGGACTTTTTACAGGTGTTATGATGATGATGATGATACAAGTTGGAGGATAATATTCGTAGCCTACCCATGCTTTCTAAGTTTATCGTATGGGGAATAATTACCCTGGTGTCACAGTTATTCGAGCCGCTAAACAGGACTCTGTCGTCGCTTAACAATAAAGATGCTGTCTTACGATAATAACTGGGACCGAAAGATTATCGTACCCTCTGAAGTAAGGAGGCCCCAAGAAAATAAACCAATTTGATGGTTATCCATCTATAGTTTGACCGCGTACCAGCTTTATCTCTCCGATCACTTACAACTGGTTATGAGGGCCTAAGCACGCGGTCAGTCCATAGATGGGTGACTGCCAAAGTCATTTAATTTCTGACAGTTTCCGTACTTCGGAGTGCTTTGATTAATTATAAATTTGTGTCCCAAGACGATCGAGATCGATAAAAAATATTTCTGTGCATTTTGCGGGGATGAGATATCCCCGTAAATTTATATTTTCTATTATTTCATCCATATTGGCCAAATCTATAGGCTATGATAATAATATAGCACATTTAATATTCTATCAAATAAAAAAATAAACATAAAATTATTTTTTTCCCCATATATACAATATATTCAGGCATTTAAAGCAACCTGTATGTACGGGGCGCTTGTGCACCATACGATAGGACGTTTTTGGGCAGAATGCACTTGAATTTAGGACGAGGTTTAGAGGTAACATGTTAAGAAGTAGAAGGTTAAAAAGCCATAACTACCCACAAGAAAATTTTGCAAAAGCAGTAACGTAACCAATACGGCATAATTAAACACATTTATAATCACAGGATACCGTCTAGAAGGTTTCCTGATTATTATTGCACAAAGAGCCATTACTAAACATACAGGGTGGCAGAGGAGTTGACGTTCAAACGAAAATTGTTGATACTTTATGATGAAGAGTATACGGATCACCCCCATGTAATTTCCCCATTTTAATTTTTTTAATACTTTGTAAATTTATGAGACCTGAGCTCATACCCTAATTTTGAACTTTCGTATAAATTCCAAGTCAGTTCTGCAATGATTAGATAAACCATGCTTTTTATGGTGTCAGGTTAAACTATGCTAATTAGTTATCACAAAAAAAACTGAACCAGAAATGTTCAACAGTACGAGAAAAAAATCTTAAACAGATTAAAGTTAAATTACGAAAAAAAATCGATCTCGATAACTACGCAAAATCGTAGTACATGCATGGGGGTGATTCGGTCATAAAGTATCAAAATTTTGCGTTTCTCGGCAACCCTATATAGCAGACGAAAATCATTTTCGATGCTTACCACGTAACGTCAAGGTCAACCCTGAATGATTGATCATCAACTGACATCATTTTTTTGTTGCCAATTGTTAGCACGTGTGTAACAAAAGAGGCCTCTACGCTAACTACTATAGAAGTTATAACTACTGACCAGTATTCATTGGCTAATTGATAAATAGTCGATGATTAGAGCGCTTCCCTAGTTCTGCGCCAGTGCGCAGGCGCACGTTTCACGCACGCCGTCACGTCTAAATTACGTCACTTTAATATAGGTGTTGCTATAATATTAACATAATAACTGACTCTACATTCCTTACAGTGCACGTTTTTGTCTATCAGTAAATAATTACATAAATATCCAGGAAATATTACCTAGCTCCATCTAGACTAAGCTAAGCATATTATTTAAATAAAAAAATACTAGAAAACAGATAGTAATACTTATTTTTTTAATATAATAATAATAATTTATTTCAGATAATTAGAATCCATTTTTGTTAGTTAATAATTTATAAACTTAAACACTATTGTTAGTTAATACCTTAAAGCTAAACATTCAAAAAACACCCCATTGGGGTATGTTTGCGCATCCAATGTTCCAGTATTGAGCTATCCCACCGGTCCACGATCGTGTTTAATATGCTATTGGGACTGCCTCGTACCCTGTTCATAATAGAAGCGCATCGCTTACGCATGATGGATATACGTACAATATACAGAAAACACCAAGCATTCGCAACCATTGGATTAGAATACGGATTCACAACCAACTGACCAACATAGTCACTGCTAGAGTTACCGTATCTCATGATATGTCCTGAAATTTCAGGATCGTTTTATTTTGATTATTTTAGGACAGGTATCCTTTGTAGGATACCCGTCCTAAAATAATATATATCGAGGAGATGTCTGACGTAGGTATCATCGCCATCTTTCAGAATCTGATCTGCTATTGGATGTTGTTATTTCTGGCAAATTCCAATACCCCTCTTTTGCTTTACCCGGGATTTGAATCTTGGTCGTTATTAATTTCGAGTGAATGCGACCGTTAGACCAATAAGACAGACACGTGAAACTATACTATTACGATACATAGAATAATATCTTAACATTTATGTACAAATCGTATCATGTAACTAACGGCAATTTACAATTGAAATAAATCATCTACCAAAATAGTCACGTACTTTGACTGACCTGCTAGTTCAGTGGTTAGTGACCTTGATTGTTAAATCCGAGGTAATATATATTTTTTTTTATCAGTTATCTGTTTATCATAGTCACACACACACTAATATCTATACATATAATAAAATCGTAGGAAATTCAAAACTGTGCATTGAATATTTTTTTAAAGGATACTTTCGGCGTGATATACAATCGATATGGAAGCCAAAAATATAGTTTGTATGTCCGGGATAAACTCAAAAAGTACTGCATGGATTTAATTCACATTATGCAGGAATATTACTAAGAGGTCGGGTCAACATATAAGGTACATATTACCACGCTATCATCTACGGGGGAGGAGCTATGATATAATTTATAAAATTTAACGCGGGTAAAACCGCGGGGCACAGCTAGTTCTTACTAAAAATGTTTGTATTTGAATTCTTTTTTGTTCTTTACTTTGTTCACTTAGTTATTCTGTTATAAACCACATGATGTACATATGCATGTGATCCTCTGTACCTAAGAATGTATAAAAATGTACCTCTTCATAAAGGGTAAAGACCTGGTGTCCTAAAATACAAGCCTTGAGCCTAGTTTAGGCACCAGTCTCCCACAATATTATAATTGTTACCTATAACTAATAGACTTTATACAATATATTCTGTAATATTGGGGCGAGAGAATAAAACATTATTATTATTATAGTACAGGGTCTGCTTAGTTTAGGATCAGATGACTGTGTTAGTTGTCCACCAGACATTACTTGAGGGCCCAATGGGTGGCTTGAATAATCCTGACGCAAGGGGTTACCCTGCCCACACAAGAAAGAAAGAAAGAAAACAACACTAATGTTATCTTAAACCCTATTAACCTGTTTATAATTATCTAAATAAGTATGTATTTACAAAAGAAAAATAAAATATGTAGTATATCAGTTATCTGGTTTCCATAGTACAAGCTCTGCTTAGTTTGAGATCAGATGGCCGTGTGTGAATAATGTCCCAGGATATTATTATTATATATTGCTGCCACAGCCATATAAAAGTTAACAACAACGTAACAGTTCGTTTAAAACGTCTAAAATTACCGAAGCTACGCAACTCGCAAATGAACATACGCATACGAACGAAAGTTGACGTCGAATCGTGCGCAAGCTTCCTGTCGATTCGCAGAATAACAAACAATTCAACACTATTGCATTCGATATTAGACTACAAGGAAAAGAACCAGAGAAATTTGTGTTTTAAACGTGCTAATGTACTAATTATCTTAATAAAGGTTTTTACTAATACTATAATAACTGTATAAAACACCCAAACAAATTCAACTCTTGGTTTTTCCGGTTTAAGCAAAATGTCTGGACCATATCAATTCAGAAGCAACGACGTTATCACGTAATATACATACATAATGTATATATGTATTATATATCGTAATATACATAACAGTAAATAGACATATATAGATAAATAGAGACTGAAAGTATCAAATATCATCTGGGAGCGTTAATTGGAGGTTGATCGATAATACTGGTCTGAATAGTCAGTCTTTTAGTTAAGTCTAGTTCTTTACATCTATGACAGAACAGGGTATACATATACATAGGGTAGGTATATATAGGGCATAATAGTACTTAGAGATATATACAGGGTGGCCGAGGAGTTGACGTTCAAACGCAAAATTTAGATACTTTATTATAAGGAGTATACGAATCACCACCATGTATGTTCTACGTATGTAAAGACGCCAGCACATCAAGCTACCCCAATCTGTCAAATTTCTTTTATAGATTTTCAACTTTATCACATAAGCATAAGGTTCACTTTAAATTGGGGAAATTTGACAGATTGGGGTAGCTTGATGTGCTGGCGTCTGTACATGTATGTATCTAAATTTTGCGTTTGAACGTTAACTTCTCGGCCACCCTATATATGTAAGTATGTTTATCAGTTGTCAGGTTACCATAGTACAGGCTCTGTCTAAATTGGGATCAGTGTTAGTTGTCCCAAGATATTTATGTTTTAAGAAACATAGAACCAATTTCTACTTCTCATTATGACATTTTCATTATGAAATTTTGGTCATATCGGTCGATATGACCAAAATTTATATGGTGTCACGCAGAAAACATTTTCCATGGAATAAAAAGGATGATCACAAGCGGTTACCTGCAATACACAAATTACCTAACTTACAAACAAAAACAAAAAACATTAATTAAATCCTACTAATATTATAAACGCGAAAGTTTGTAAGTAGGGATAGAAAGATGTTTGTTACTATTTCACGTAAAAACTACTCAATGGATTATAATGAAACTTTACACTAATATGGCGTATACATCAGAATAACACATAGGCTACAATTTATAAAGATATTGTGTGAATTGTTTAAAATATGACGGTAAGTGTCAAGTGAGTAGGAAAAAATCTACGATCTGCGAGATTCCGGTGTGCACTGCCAAAACAGCTAGAGGCACACATCCTACTAATACTATAAATGCGAAAGTTTGTGAGTAGAATAGATTTATGAATGTATGTTTATTACTTTTTACGCCAAAACTACTGAACGAATTTTGATGAAACTTTGTAGTGGTAATTGTTAAACCGCGGGGCATAGCTAGTCCTGTATAATTATGTTAATAGTTATTACTAGAATTATGTCTAGTTAGTACATGTGCGATGCATTTCGTAATTATCGTGTACAACACATATAAAAAGTTACTGAAGCAGGAAGTTAAACATTCCTTTCAATTGCAATTAATTGTAGTAATCAAGCAATTGTCAAGGGGATTACATTGCTGAAATTAACAGTCATCATAGTAAACGTGAAGATGCTGATGGAAATAAACCTTAATACATAAGACACAAAGTTGAAAATAGCTTAGATAAAGTCTCAAGTATGTATGGACGTTGAAGTAAATACTTGATAGTTAACAAAGAGGACACAAATGACGGTACTTTAATACTTAATGGCGTTTATAAAGCAATTTGATGACGACACAACACTTGATATGATCGCGCGTTACGAAATTGTGTGTTAAATACAAGATGTAACATAAATAGTACATGTAACTTAAGGAACGGTATCTAGCCACAATCCTACTAATATCATAAATACGAAAGTTTGTGAGTATGGATGTTTCGTACTCTTTCACGCAAAAACTACCGAACGGATTTTGACGAAACTTTGTAGTAATATAGCTTATATATCCGAATAACACCAAGGCTATCTAAACTAATATTTAAAGAGGTAACGTTTGAGAGTTTGTGACGTTGTATGGCGTAATCTCTGGATCTACTGAACCGATTTTCAAAATTATTCCACCACAGAGTATGATTCATATTTTTTTTATCCCGAACTTTTAACCCGTAATATTACGGGGGTTAAACGGGCAGGGACAAAAATATTTATACCGCGGAACGAAGTCCGCGGGCACTGCTTTTTTTGGGCTCTCCATACAAATTTGAGATATACTTTTTCATATTAATTATGCATGGTGATTTGCTGCACGTTATTAATAGGAAAATTAAGCTTAGGAAGTTTAATACAATATTTTTTACACCCTGTATATATTTGGCGGAGGATGCTTTTTAAGTTTTACATTCATACATGTTATAGAATTTAATATAATACTATTACTATAGAGAAAATAAAATATTCTGTGTCGTAAACTATACCAGACTAGGTCTCGTTTCTAGGAAAAATATTATTCCGAAGCTATAAGCCAAACATCACAAATTAGAAAAGGACAGATCAAGATGGAAATCCATAACAAAATTTTTTACAGCGCTATAATGCTTTGGTGTTGTTACTGGGTGTCTTCCTTCTCCCTGAGGTACAGACGCCAGCACATCAAGCTACCCCAATCTGTCAAATTTCCCCTATTAAAAGTGAACCTTATACTTTTGTGATAAAGTTGAAAATCTATTAAAGAAATTTGACAGATACAGGTAGCTGGATGTGCTGGCGTCTGTAGGTACCAAGAAATAATCGAACCAAGGTCAAAATTATAACAATTAAAACCAACTAAGCATAACAAATTTTCACATCTCCCATGACGGACAGATTCAGATTACATTTGAAGGTTACGACCTGCATAAATGATATCATGATGCGACGTTGAATAAACTGAGGTCAACCAGCTAGCTAGGCCCATGGGCTCCATAGTAATTAACTGATTATACTACGAAAACGGGAATAATGGTAGGTCAAACTATTTTGGTGTCAGGAGTGGAGTTGATTCATAGTGATAATAATGAAATAAGAAGTGAACGTGTATTATTTTGACGGGCCGGTTGGCGTGGTCGATAAATGCTTGGCTTTAACGCCGCAGGTCGTGGGTTCGATTCTCACCCGAGACAGATATTTGTGTACATGGACATGTCTGTTTGTCCCGAGTCTGGGTGTAATTATCTATATAAGTATGTATTTTCAAAAGAAAAGTAGTATCACACTAATATTATAAAGGCGATAGTTTGTGAGTGTTTCTTTGTTCCTTCTTCACGTCTAAACGGCTGGGGCTATTTTAATAAAATTTGGGTTGGAGTTAGCTGACACCCTGAATTAACACATAGGCTCTTATTTATAAAATTTAACGCGGGTAAAACCGCGGGGCACCGCTAGTATGTAATAAATCTGTTATCTAGTTTCCATAGTACAAGATCGGGTACATAGTTTGGGAACAGATGGCCGTGTGCGAATAATGTCCCAGGATATTATTATTACATTGTTATATACTAACGCGACCAGCGTCATTGTAATGCACCTTCATTGTGTTCATCGAAACATGACTGAAGATGGTATAGAATTAAAACGGATCAAGGACACTGATGAATAAAAAATTGCAAACAATGACGTTGACAAGAATTCTCATTATTTAATTGACACACAACGAGCCAATGATCTGTCACATACGAAAATAAAAGGTGAGTGGATATTAAAACATAGCTGGCGATTCGATATTTTGCATCACTAAAATAATTTAAATGAAATTACATCCATATCCATTGTAGCTAGTATGAAAACTACTAATTAACATTTCATCTGACTAAGTTATGTATAAGAATTAGATTGTACAGACGCCAGCACATCCAGCTGTCCTGATCTGTCAAATTTCTTTTATCAATTTTCAACTTTATCAAATTTGACAGATTGGGGTAGCTATATGTGCTGGCGTCTGTACTCATATTATGCTCAGTTGATTCATTAATATTGTTAAATTTTAAAAATTATTATAATAAATATTTTCACTATTATTATGACTAAGTATTAAGGATATGTTTACAACTATTATAAGATTTAAAATTTACCAATACTTATAGCAAATAAATATTCTTTGATTCTTCACTAATAACTACTTTTATAGGGCATAATTGTTATAAGTAATCGCCAACTTCTTTCCCTAAAAACAAATATATTTATAGATATAAAAAATAGAAGTCCCATCGGCGACGGGAGCAGGGTCCATGCTACCGATGGTCAAGCCTCCAGAGAGAGGAACCTCTTCACAATACGCACCGTCTTCAAAAGTGCCTGACTTTTGACCCAACCACCTAACGTAAGCCTGTTTATGGGCCTTAAGATGGACCGATGTGAGGGTCGCTAGAAGATGCTGGATGGCCGAGCTTTTGTCCAGCAGTGGACGTATTTCGACTGATATGATGATGATACTTATATGTATGTGAAAAATAATAGAAGAAAAAATAGAAGCATTAATATTAACATTCAATGCATTAAAATTGACTACATGATTTCTTTTCTTGGATCTATCAACCCAGAAATAAAAACCAATCCTGAATAGATTTTTTATTTGACTTCATTTTATCTTCAACCTCCCACGTTATACAAAACTACAACAAAAAGAGTTTCCGCTAGATTTAATATGACTAAAAATCCCCATAGTAATTTGTACCACTTTTCAACCACAATTGAGGCGTACATCCCGTATCATGAATGGCTTGATACCTGTGCATCCGGTGGCGAAACATGGTGCAACTGATAAGCTTCCATTACCTCATTCTATGCACGTACTAGTACAGCAAAGTGCGCAAGAGTTATGAAAGATATACAAACAATAAGAAGGCAAAAAGATTTACTATACACAGCACAGTCATAGGTAATAGAGACGTATATAAATATGTATTTACAAAAGAAAAGTAGGGGATGTAGTATATCAGTTATCTGGTTTCCATAGTAAAAGCTGTGCTTAGTTAGGGATCAGATGGCCGTGTGTAAACATTGTCTCAGGATATTCTCTCTATCTCTCTCTTTCTCTATCTATCTCTTTTTTATTTAACTGTTAAGATGTCAAAATAGTTATAGAAGTGATAATACCACTGTTTTAACTAAGGTCATGTCCATGTCAAAAATCCTCAAGTTTAAGACAGTCGCCTCGCCACTTCGTGTCCTGTGTTCGATTCCCGCACAGCACAACTATTTGATGACCCATACATAGTTGTTTTGAGTCTGGATGTACTTTATGTCCCATAATTATATGATTATAAAGTACGCCACGACACAGGAATTCGTGTCTCTAGTGCGTGAGATGTCTTAATAAATGAAGCTAACAATGAAATATAGACTTCATAAATAATAAAAGAAAAGGATTCAAATTATGGCATTATGTTCGACAGAGTAAGGGACTTAACACTAATAAATTACTATATAAAAAAATTTCCGCCTTCAACTTCCATCTAGACAATCGCAGAAATAAAAATTATATCCCCAAAAGCATTTCAAACAACGGAGAAATCAGGTGACATACAAACAAAAAAGCATAGAGACAAATTCATAAGATCAATTAAATTTTATAGAAGTTTATAAAGGCAACGTTTCTAACGCCAATAATCTCCAGAAGAATTCAAAATGGCAACGTCTAATCGTAATCCCAATACAAAATTAGGCCGCACTTAATCGCATAGATAGTATCCAGATTTTATTAGCCTAAATATTTCTACCAGAATCCAGCAATACAATTTAGGTCTGGTATTCACCTACGCACTCTAAAATAATTAAGTAGCTATTTAAATCCTAAGAGTATCTTAATAAATGATATTTTGAGAATTCAACAAATTGGAACGAACTAAAAATCTTCAACAATCTGGAACGAGTAAACAAAAAAGGTCACGATCAATTCATTAGTTTTTTTTTACTTCAACGAAGCGAAGTGTAGTCTATGGTCATATTGACATAGGCTTTGATTAAATTGTCAAACGTGAATGAGGTTCCCCCTTAATTTTACGGATTTGTCAAGATAGACTTTGGAAGCGTTGGCATGATAACTTGGGTGCTAGTTACAATTAAACATCTGACATTTTACAGACCTCAGTTACGTAGCTGTTAAGCTATTCACTAGCCACGGCATGTCCCGGGTTCTATTCCCGCACAGAACCACTATCTATTAAGTAGTTGTTCTTTGTATCCAACAATTACTGTACCTCTCGATACAGGGAAAAGAAACTAGTGCGAATGTATTTTTTTTTCAAATAGGATTAAGTACTCTCTTTATTCCTTTACTTTAATGGTTCGAGGAGTTCGAGGATCAGACTAGCCTTCATAGCTGGAGACAGATCAATAATGTCAGTGAAACACCGTCAACTTTGAAACTTACTAAAGACAGCTCGTTTGGGCCAAGGATTTGAATGCATGACGTCATTATCTGCGGTTAAACATTTTATCACTAAACAAATGAGACAGTCAAGAAAGTAACTTGTAATCCAAACTAGCAGACCCTTATCAGACACGAACTAGAAGGGTCATTAACTATCGATGACGAAACTTCAGTGCCAACGATCTTGTTGTTTACTATGTATCTCAGTTAACGGCCTTATCAATCGTTAATGTAGTACTGCGTGGTTCTTGCCACTTGCATCCAAAGCTCAGTCAAGAAAGTAATTTGTAATTCAAACTGGCAGACCCTTATCAGACACGAACTAGAAGCGTCATTAACTATCGATGACGAAAGTTCAGTGCCAACGATCTTGTTGTTTACTATGTATCTCAGTTAACGGCCTTATCAATCGTTAATGTAGTACTGCGTGGTTCTTGCCACTTGCATCCAAAGCTCAGTCAAGAAAGTAATTTGTAATCCTAACTGGCAGACCCTTATCAGACACGAACTAGAAATGTCATTAACTATCGATGACGAAAGTTCAGTGCCAACGATCTTGTTGTTTACTATGTATCTCAGTTAACGGCCTTATCAATCGTTAATGTAGTACTGCGTGGTTCTTGCCACTTGCATCCAAAGCTCAGTCAAGAAAGTAATTTGTAATTCAAACTGGCAGACCCTTATCAGACACGAACTAGAAGCGTCATTAACTATCGATGACGAAAGTTCAGTGCCAACGATCTTGTTGTTTACTATGTATCTCAGTTAACGTCCTTATCAATCGTTAATGTAGTACTGCGTGGTTCTTGCCACTTGCATCCAAAGCTCAGTCAAGAAAGTAATGTGTAATCCGAACTGGCAGACCCTTATCAGACACGAACTAGAAGCGTCATTAACTATCGATGACGAAAGTTCAGTGCCAACGATCTTGTTGTTTACTATGTATCTCAGTTAACGTCCTTATCAATCGTTAATGTAGTACTGCGTGGTTCTTGCCACTTGCATCCAAAGCTCAGTCAAGAAAGTAATGTGTAATCTGAACTGGCAGACCCTTATCAGACACGAACTAGAAGGGTCATTAACTATCGATGACGAAAGTTCAGTGCCAACGATCTTGTTGTTTACTATGTATCTCAGTTAACGGCCTTATCAATCGTTAATGTAGTACTGCGTGGTTCTTGCCACTTGCATCCAAAGCTTGATTGTGATTGATTTATTTGATTAAGTTGTAAATTGAAATTTGCATCGAGGTCTATTCGAAATTTACGATATTATTATTTACTAGCTGTGCCCCGCGGTTTTACCCGCGTTCATTTTTATCAATTATCACAGCTCCTCCCCCGTAGGTGATAGCGTGATAATATGTAGTCTATATGTTGACCCGACCTCTTAGTAATATTCATGCAAAATTTGAAGTAAATCCACGCAGTACTTGTTGAGTTTAGCTCGGACATACATACAGACAAACAGACACACAGACAAAAATTCTAATAACTATATGTTTGGCTCCGATATCGATTGTAGATGACGCCCCAAGTATCCTTTTTAAAAAATATTCAAAGTACAGTTTTGACATTCCTACAATTTTATTATATGTATGTATAGATGTATAGATAAGTAAGTAGTATTTTTCATGTTAACATGTTTCCTCTCGGTTGCTGGATATCTTTTGTTGGAGTAATTTTGGAAAAGTGACATGTGTTACAGGAAAACGGGGAAACACTGCGCGCTTTTTAAATTGGCCAATGAGAACGCGCGGTGGCGCAGAGATGGCTGTGGTGGCGCATGTCAGATAGTGAGACCTTCTTTTGCATAAGGTTGGTACCACGACATACCGTCGGCCAACATAATGTATGCGATGATATATTCGACCTATCAATTTATCAGATTGATAAACATTTTGAGATGTTACACATACTGTAAAGCTCGCTTAATTCTACTCTCTAATTCTTTCTCTATCCAATGCCAAAGACAACTTTAAATTAACGTGGTTATAAAGGTGTAATTTTGAAATTGACAGCTTCTTTTAAATGTCCATCAATGCGTGTGGGCGAACTTCGAGTAGGTTTCGATTATTTATATCCCACCAATTAAAAGTAATACTGAGACAGATAATTCATTTATCTAATTACTAACATACATTAAGAATATAATTATACAAGGCACAGAACATATTATTGTAAAAAAAAGTAGCTACATATTTATTGAATTCTTTCGGCGTCGCGATGGTTACGACAGCCGACTTAATCTTATAACACGATATAATAATAATAATAATGTCCTCCTAGCCTAATTTTGGCCACGGCGGTCAGTCTAAATGGAGACTAGTCATCTGCGCGGGAAATATTACAGTGCACAAAGGTGTACGCAAACACAGGGGCACTTCCTATTCCATCACTCTCATGATTCGATGGAATGTACGGAAAGTAAAGTAAACCTAGTTTCTACCAAACATGCCTACTAGCCGGTCAAAATAATGTGACCGATGAGACAGACCACACAGACGGTCTAGACCACCAGCTTTCTTATAATCTAAGCTTAATATTGTATAATCTACTAACTGAAAGCTCAACAAGCACAAGTGTATGTTAATATCTAAGTGCTCAATAAATTTAATTAAGTATAGCAATATCTCGACGGTGTTGACAGCAAAACTGAACACAGAACAAATCTGTGTTCAGTTTTGTTGTCAGTTTTACCACAGTCATAATTGGGACTGGCAAAATGCCAGATTAATTGAATAAAAACATTAATGAAGTTTTTTATTTAAGTACTCTTTAAAAAAGAACATGTCTGTAGTATAATTAAGTACGCATGATTATTTTTAGGTACATATAGATATTTAAGTAATTAAAATTTTATATAAATTTAATTTATGATTTAGCTAGCTTATATTGAGATGTGGTCAAGCTTATATATAGGTTTGACTATCGAAGTTTTAGATATCATTAACTACATCTTGTCTAAATGGTTCTGACTATATTAAGGCAAGAGTACCATATTATTATTATGACGGACCTTGTGTGTATAGCGACGGTCGCGCTTTAATACTACCACCGGATCCAATGCGCCCCTATATAGTTGCAACTACCTAACGGTGAGTCCATAATAGCCACAAAGGAAAACACAACAACATAAAATTACCTCGATAAAAATACATTGTTGCACAATATAACTGTCATATTGATAATTTGCGCACACGCAGTATAATCATTGCACAACACGCATGCATTCATTTATTATATCGTCCCGGCTCAGATCGATAGGAGAGGACGTGTGCCTATATTTTTACACCCATGGCCTGTGTGAATGTGACAACCTGAAGGGAAACATTGTCTGATCAAATCGGAGACGTACACAAGAAAGGCCAGATCAGAAGTACCCTAAACCGGCGAGCATGTATGAAGAATATAATGACAGTAAATGAGGCAAAAGAGGTGTGCAAAGATCGTGACCAATGGAAATCCGTTGTCTCTGCCTACCCCTCTGGGAAACAGGCGTGAGTCTATGTATGTATGTCTGTATGGCCTTCAAAGCCTCCAAGAATGAGAGGAAGAGTTTTTATTACCACGCTTGGCAAACGCAGTATGATGGTCATGATTTTCGTTCGTTCTCTGGTTTATTTTCCTCGGGATGACTTCTACCCCGGGTAATGAAATGGGGTGTTAATACTCAATGCCGTAACCTCACAGCACGTTTATTAAGTAATCAATATAATTACAACTTACTCAGAATTACTAGTCCAGCAATAAATTGTAGTGCAATAAGAAACGGCAATAAATTATGTTGCACAACACATAATAGTTATGTTTCAAAAACTAACGATATAAACGAGTCTCACCGCGGTGAGGTTTGGACAGTGAGCAAATCTTATTAATAATAATATCCTGGGACATTATTCACACACGGCCATCTGATCCCAAATTAAGCTGAGCTTGTACTATGGAACTAACTGATATATTTACATATACTATAATTCTTTTGTAAATACATACTTATATAAATAACTAGCTGTGCACCGCGGTCTTACCGGTGTTAATCTTTATAAATTATAACCTATGTGTTAATCCAAGGTGTCAGCTAACTCCATACCAAATTTGATTAAAATCGCTCCAGCCGTTTGGACGTGAATAAGTAACAAACATACACACTCACACACTATTAGTGTGTTTACATAGACTCAGGACAAACAGACATGTTCCTGCACACAAATATCTGCCCTGGGTGGGCATCGAACCCACGACCAGCGGCGTGCAAGGCAAGCATTTACCCACCACACCAACCGGCCCGTCAAATTCGTCAATTAATTAATGCTATTAAAATCTCCTAAGCCTTAAGGTAAGCTGACATTGACTTTAATCACTAATGAAAAGCTCTGCGAAGTGATAATCTTTAAGAAACGTTAATGAACGCGTCAGTTATCATTAATGATACCGTGTAACATCTATTATATTATACATATAATAAAATCGTAGGAAAGTCAAAACTGTACATTGAATATTTTTAATAGGATACCTGGAACTTGATCTACAATCGATATCGAAGCCAAAAATATAGTTTTTAGAATTTTTGTCTGTTTCGTCTCTATGTATGTCTGGGCTAAACTCAAAAAGCACTGCATGGATTTACTTCAAATATTGCATGAATATTACTAAGAGGTCGGGTCAACATATAGGCTACATATTATCACGCGGTGGGCACAGCTAGTCTAAAATATTGCTCTCAGGTTGCTAAGCAAAGAAAACATGTCTAGGTGGAGACTGTCAAGCTACGCTAAAATGGATTGTATTTGTGGAGCACCGGTCCAATCCTTGGCCCGCCTAACATCGTGGCCAGCCTGCCCTGCCACATGTTCATGGCAGGATCTTAGAAATGCCACAAGCAATCAGTTAGGCTATGTTCTGGACCATAAAAATGTATTAGTTTGCCATGGACACGCTAAGAAGATCTAAAATATTGACAAAGTGGTACTTAGTACATAGACTTACAGGCGTTGTCTATGTGTAAATTGAGATATATATGTACTGATATTTATCAGTTGTCTGACTGCCACAGTAGAATAGAGCTTCTACTGTAGCCAACAACTGATAAACATCAATATATATCTCAATTTGCACATTTACTTCGAGATGAGATGACAATGTTTAAGTTGTCCCAAGATATTTAGTTTTACTTATTTATTTATTACTAGCCGTGCCCCGCGGTTTTACCCGCGTTAAATTTTATAAATCATCACAGCTCCTCGTCCGTAGGTGATAGCATGATAATATGTAGCCTATATGTTGACCCGACCTCTTAGTAATATTCATGCAAAATTTGAAATAAATCCATGCAGTACTTTTTGAGTTTAGCCCGGACATACATACAGACAAACAGACACACACACAAAAATTCTAAAAACTATATTTTTGGCTTCGATATCGACTGCAGATCACGCCCGGCGCCCCAAGTATCCTTCTTAAAAATATTCAATGTACAGTTTTGACTTTTCTACGATTTTATTATATGTATAGATAATAATAGCTCCTAGCCGAATTTCGACCACTGCGGCAAATCTTAATGAGACTAGCCATCTGCGTGGGACATATTAGGTCTTTACCTATGAAATTGCCGTTCTGCAGTACTGGCCATTTCAAATCAAAATAATTTTTGTTTGGCTAAGAATTCTAATTTCAAATTAATTTTATTTTAAAAACATGGATTCTTTTTTCCAAAAGTAGTCATTTCTTTATTGATTAGTGTTACATTTTCATCGCATTTCAATCTTTTTCGTCATCATGGATACGTTAAAAATTCGAGTAATTATGGAATATGAGTACCGTCGTGGCAGCAACGCGGCACAAGCGGCACGCAACATCAACGACGTTTACGGAGCTAACACTACAAACCAACGCACCACCTGTTATTGGTTTGCTCGCTTCCGTTCTGGAAATTTCGACCTGAAAAATGAACCTCGCGGTCGTCCGAAGACTTTGGTCGACAATGACGAATTAAAGGCGGTTGTGGAAGCTGATGATACACAATCTACGGCTGAATTAGCAGCAGCTTTCGACGTTAGCGTCAAAACAATATTGGTCCATTTGCGTCAAATTGGCAAGGTAAAAAAGCTTGACAAATGGGTGCCCCACGAACTCAATGATCGCCAGCGCGAAGTACGCGTCGAGACGTGCCTTGCACTGCTCAACAGACACACAAATGAAGGAATTTTGAACCGCATTGTTACCTGCGATGAAAAATGGATTCTGTTTGATAACCGCAAGCGCTCAGCAAGTTGGTTGGATCCTGGTTCAGCACCTAAACAATGCCCTAAACGAAAACTTACCCCTAGAAAAGTGATGGTCACTGTTTGGTGGTCTAGCGCCGGTGTGATTCATCACAGCTTCTTACCAAACGGGGTGAGCATTACTGCAGATGTGTACTGTGAAGAACTGAGCACAATGATGGAGAAGCTGGCGCATCTCCAACCAGCATTGGTCAATCGCTCGTCTCCGCTGCTCCTGCACGACAACGCGCGACCTCATACTGCACAGCAGACGGTCTCCAAGTTGCAAGAACTGGGGTTGGAAGCTCTCCGTCATCCGCCCTACTCACCAGACCTTGCGCCTACAGACTACTACTTTTTCCAGAATTTGGATAACTTCTTGGCGGGAAAAAAATTCAATACCCGAGAGGCAGTACAAAATGCCTTTGAAGAATTTGTTGCCTCCCGTCCAGCTGATTTCTTTAAGAAGGGCATCAATAAACTGCCACTGCGATGGCAAAGATGCATTGATTGCATGGGTGATTACTTCGATTAATACAAATAAAAAAATTCATGAAAAAAATTCGTTTAAATTTTTTCATACAAAACGGCAATTTCATAGGTAAAGACCTATTATTATAGTGCTCAAGTGTGTGCGCAAACACAGGGGCACTTTCTATTACATCACTCTCATGATCCGATGGGTCGGAAAGAGGTCAGGTACAGGACTGATGGCTCGACGTACTCTCCGAGGCAAGGGGGTATAGTACCGCCAACTCCCAGACTTCGGGCTGATACTAATATTTTTTCTTTTTACAAAATAATCCCAAAATCAGTTTGGCTCAATCAGGGATTTGCCTCAGGTACTAATATCCTGTATTCAAATTATTTTTTACAAACTACCAACATAATTCTAGCTAGAACCCCATAAAAAATTAAGAAACCTTTATAAACCGTATTCCGAGCATGTTTTTCGGCTATTCACAAAAGTATCGCGTTACGCATTTGATGATAAACATTGCTACTAATTCTGACATCCGTCTATCAACTGAACATGATAGCTAGCAAACGCGCAAACGTATAAAACGGTAAATTTTATTATACAAACAAACTTCAAGAGCATATAAATATAAATATCATAGTATACCCGCTGCGAATATTGCGTATGGTGAATAAGGTTTCCACGTAAATGCAGTACTTAGAAAAAAAAACAACATAAATTTAATATAAGTATTGATGGCGTGGTTGGTAAATGCCGCAAGCCGTGGTTTCGGTTCCCACCCAGGTCAGAGTTATTTGTGTGCATCAACATGTATGTCTGTTTGACCTGAGTCTGGGTGTAATTATCTATATAAGTATGTATTTACAAAAGAAAAGTAGTATAATATACTACTATGTTGTATATCAGTTATCTGCTCTCAATAGTACAAGCTCTGCTTAGTTTGGGATAAGATGGCCGTGTGTGAATAAGTCCCAGGATTATCACTAGGTCCATACACCTGCCTTTATCGCCCTCAACCTTATCCTGGTTTATTATATTTACCTAGCTATTTTAGCACTTTAAGTCTTAGAGAAACGTAACCTTTATCAAAACAGAATAAAGTTTACTTTACTATGTCATTTAAACGTCGCTTACGTCACTTTGAGGCAAGCGTCTATATTTGCTACCAATTTTTTTCTCACAAAACCTTTGCAATCATAAATCTAACATCCTTCTTATCTCAAGATTTTTTGCTATGCGGAACCAACCCTCGAAGTTATCGTTGCCACCCGGCGAACCACTCGAGTGCCGGAAACAGTTATAGACCGATAAAAACAGCTAACAAGGGATCCCTAAGAAGAAAGTAGGGGAGGCCAGATGGCTAGCTTTGACATAATGAAATTCAAACGTAAGATAAGACAGGAAGACATTAAACATGGCTAGAAGTACGTTAAGAAATTATTATCTATTTGAACTATGAAACTATATATGTTTCAAATTAGAATTCACTTTTGATGTTGTAGTGAAACTCTTGAAATTATACGCAATAAAACTCAAGAGACATGACCTAATTATAGGTTTCACACCAATCCCGTCATGTACAGACGTCAGCACATCCAGCTACCCCAATCTGTCAAATTTCTTTAATAGATTTTCAACTTTATCACATAAGCATAAGGTTCACTTTCAATTGGGGAAATTTGACAGTTTGGGGTAGCTTGATGTGCTGGCATCTGTACATGTAAGCTTATAGGTCAAAATTATTCAATAAAACCTCGAAAAACATTGATAAAATTTAACAAGATGGTCGTGTGTGAATAATGTCCTGAGATATTATTATTATTATATAACCCGCGAAGCTGGCTAGTCTTCATTGCGACTAACCACCATGGCCGAAACTCAACCAGGTGTTCATTATTATACCATATCTTCGTGGCTACTATAGCACTCTTACTTTTAGCTGTCATTTATTTCATAGAACATCTCTAGCAATTTTACTTTCATTGCTTGGAACATTTTATAGACCATACGTTTTTTTGTGCGCTCGCGCAGGTTTAGTGAAACGTGTTTTAAGGTGCGTTGACATCGGACTCTGGTTGCGCTCTGGATGAAAAGTGCAAGCGATACGCTCCTGCATACACAACACTTGGTAACAAACCCGCTTCCCGTAGAAATATGATACGTATTATAAAACAGGGGAGATTTTTTAGATGCAACATAAGATAAAACTTTTACGGCATCTGGTTTTTGTTTCTGGTTGAAAATAATCATATTAAGAGAATTTAACAATTATACTTTTAAGAGCATTCCTGCGATTTTCGGACATAAATGTATTCCTCATTTGCCTCTGAAAAATACCTCCAAGAGTTAAACCAATATTTTTCAGGGAAACATAATTATATATTATAATAATATTATTATTATATGTTTGTAGAATATATGACCCACCAAAATTGACGTTGAATGAAATTTATAAATAATTTTAACTACCTTTGTTAATTCAATTCTATAAACCACACTGGTTAACACATTTTTTTCTTACACGTTGCAGCCGTTTAATTTTTTTTTAACATCTTTATGGCATAGGTTTACATATATTAATCGTGTTTCTAGTTTAATTCACTTTTTGGTTTAAAGCTAACTCCTTTCTTAAAGGCCGGCAACGTACTTGCGGCCCCTCTGGTGTTGCGAGTGTCCATGGTCTGGGGTGATCACTTAACCATTATGACCTGCTTGCTTATTTGCCTTACTTAATATAAAAAAAAATACTCTGACTATTTACAAGTAATTATAGTCTATGCGAATAAAAACTATTTTTATTTCATTAATATATACGATTTCACTACAGTAATAAATAACAACCACCTATGTCATAGATAAACGAAAAGCAACTTGAATAATAAATAACCTTCCGTCTGATAGCCATAGACAGTCAAACACGTGACCTCACAGCGCTATCTCAAGCAAAACAAATGTTTGCTCACGCTACTAAGCAAAACATTCTCTAAAATCAATAGTGACTCATCGGTTATACTATACTGCCTCTAATAAGTGGTTGGAATACATAACTATTGCTTATTACTTAGATGTTTGAACATCGTTATTTTTATATTCATTAAATCATTACTGTAATAACAAGTAAGAACTCAGCCATTTTTCAATATAAATGAATTCCTCATTCTCCCATATAAACGTATTCCTCATTTTGCTACCTGGATTTTAAGACTAGATATTATTATGCAATATAGATCTATTTCTTGACTATGGTCAAACGTCAAACGTTTCGTATAACCGTAACTGTAGAAGTTATTAAATTAAAAAAAAAAAAAAAACAGTAATAAAGCATTGACCGAATACCCCGTACCAAGGAAATAGTTCCTGGGTCACGGTAGTAAGCATACCATTCTCTAAAATCAATAGTGACTCATCGGTTATACTATACTGCTTCTAATAAGTCGTTGGAATACATAACTATTGCTTATTACTTAGACGTTTGAACATTGTTATTTTAATAATCATTAAATCAATATTTTATTAACTAGTACTAGTACTAGTACTTATCCATTTTTCAATATAAACGTATTCCTCATTTTCCTACCTGTATTTTCAAACTATATATATTTGACGCATTACAAAATACTTGCTCAACTATGGTCAAACGTTGCATATAAGTGTAATATTATTAGAAGATACGATATTAAAAAAATCATTCCTGTGTCGTGAGGGACTTAACAGACATGGAATTAAAGGAAAGCATGTCCAGAGTCAAGACAACAATATATATGTAAATAGTTCTGCTGTTCGGGGATCGAACTCGAATAACGAGGGCGTCCGTGCCGAGTTGGTAGCGAGGTGACTAACTGAACCAATGCGCCACGAATGCCATCCATTACCTATGTACCTATAAGGCGTTTTTTCGCTCTCCGTCACAGATCAAATTTATGAGTAAACTTATTTAATATATTCATGATCAATACGGAGAATAAATAAAATGCATGTGGAATAAAGATTTGAACAGAACAAGGAAAATAAGAGGTCAAAGTCACTTGAATCAGATCTTCACGCTAATCCGGAGCGTAGCGAAACTCGACGCGATGGTAACTGATAAATTATAATGGAACTTGTAACTGGCATTGACATGAATATAAAATTTCGACAATCGTGAGCTGAAAGGTGTTAGTAGATACTCATAAAAGGTTAATGATAAGGCTCGTAGGTTACAGACGCACGAATCCGCGTGAAAACCGCCGCCGCAGGGCGCTATCACTTTTAATTGAAACCGGTCATGTAAAATGAATAATTTCCTATTAGGGGCTTTCTTATTGTGTTTCGGCTATGAAGGTATTTCTAGGGGTCTACACGAAGCATATTTGTACGTGTGCGCAAGCGCAGATTCACCCTATCTATGCCTTAATCTTATAATCCAGTGGGTAACGCTAGCGGGAAGGCCGGCACTAGAGTGATAGTTGGAATTATGTAAGTAGTATAAAGTTCTATTTCAAAAACCATTCTAGCGGTTAAAAATATATATCATGTTTAATTATCGTGCGCTTCGTTTATTTCTTTTTGAAGATTCCAGCACCAGGTAAAATAAATCCTAGTATCGCGGGGAACTTTGCAAGCAGAAAGACAGAAAATATATCCCAGACTCCGAACAACTATTAATGGGTCATACAAATAGTTGTTATGTGCGGGAAACGAACCCGAAAGAAAAGGAAAGACATAGGATAGTAGTAGACATAAATATTTCTTGACACAACTAACAGACTGCCATCTGATCCGAAACTAGGCAGAACCTGTACTACGCTAACCAGACAAATGATAAACATATGTACAGACGCCAGCACATCTAGCTATCCCAATCTGTCAAATTTCTTTCATAGATTTTCAACTTTATCACAAAACTTTAAAGTTCACTTTCAATTGGGGAAATTTGACAGGTTGGGGTAGCTTGATGTGCTGGCGTCTGTACCTACTTATATATTTTGAATCACATACACATATTATAGATCATCTATGTAAGCATGTATTTACAAAAGAAAAGTGGTACACGTAGTATATCAGGTATCTAGTTTCCATACTAGCTGCTTAGTTTGGGATCCGATGGCCGCGTTTAAATAAATTTAATTAAAGAAATAAACGTGCTCCTCAGACAAAGATTTGTCCTGGACGGGGAACCGAACCCACGTCCTCTGGCTTAACAGTCAGGGTCTACCACTAGTCGAAAAGGCCAGATAGCTCGAATATTTTCTAATATACTCATTTAGTCATTCATTAGATACTGTACAGGTACCCATTAACCGCCATTATGTAAATCTTTTCTCTATAAAGAAATTAATGACGGACCTGACAAATATAAAGTGATCTCATAAATTAAGACGATGAAAAGAAATGGTCAATTTCACTTTTTGTTGATAGACTCCTTTTATATATTAGGACAATGATAATATTAACTTTCACGCTCTATTTTTTACTCCTTGGACATTATTCACACACGGCCATCTGATCCCTAACTAAACAAAGCTTTTACTATGGAAACCAGATAACGGATACTTTGGTTTCTTTTTTTATTCGGTCAAGTGATAACCCATATTCTTGTATATAACTCATGATCGAGAAATGAATTGTTAACGAAAATAGCGAATAATATTAATGTCTATTTGACATTAATATTATTCGCTATTTTCGTTAACAATTCAATATTAAAGATCAATTTAAGAGGTAGTTAATTATTTAAAAATAACTTTATTCTATTTAAGGACATTGTATTGGCTGATAGAATCCCATGATCAGTAAGGCATAGTAGACATATTAGGCCCAGAAAAAATAAATGACATATTTAATCGATATTTTAGTAAACAATTTATTAACCAACCAAGTGTTAATTAAATCTATATCTTTGCATATATTAAAATGTAAAAGAATTGATGATTAAATAAAATAAATATCTTGGGACTAGTAACACACTACCATCTGATCCCAAACTAAGCAGTGCCTGTACTATGGCAACGGACAACTGATAAACATACTTATATATTTCTGAAATTACATAGATATATATATTACGGGTGACGATGAACACGATTATTTTTTCTGTCTGAGCATAATGTAGCATGCTCAGACAGAAAAAATAAACGTGTTCATCGTCACCCAAAAATTGTGCCGTGCGGGAATCGAACCCACAACATCTGGCTTAGCATGCTGTGTCACTAACCGCTAGGCCAACAGGCCAGTCAATTGAAAAAAAAAATATATAAAATATTTGTTTGTCATGGATAAACTCGAAAAGCACTAGCCTGATTAAAAAAAAAACACCATTTCAATAGAACGCTACACCATGGGCTCTTACTGTTTCTTGACTTATGTCTTAAAAAATGTGTATTCTAAGTACAGACGCCAGCACATCAAGCTACCCCAATCTGTCAAATTTCCCCAATAGAAAGTGAACCTTATCCTTATGTGATAACGTTGAAAATCTATAAAAGAAATTTAACAGATTGGGGTAGCTGGATGTGCTGGCGTCTGTACAATAATGAATGTAACCAAAGATATCCAAAAAATTACTTGAAAATTGATCACTTAAATAATGTACCATGTGATTATAATACTCATTTATCCCCCAAAAGAAACCGTGTTATTATAATTAAGTTAAGTTCAAATATACGACGGTATAATATATGACGGTCACCGTAGCCTAGTTGGTAGTGCTCCTGCCTACGAAGCTGGTGGTCCTGGGTTCGAATCCCGGTAAGTGCAAATATTTGTGTGATGAGCACGAATATTTGTTTCTGAGGCATGGATGTTTTCTATGTATATAAGTATTTATCTATCTATATAAGTATGTATATCGTCGCCTAGTACCCATAGTACAAGCTTTGCTTAGTTTGGGGCTAGGATGATCTGTGTAACATTGTCCCTAGATATTATTATATACTCGCGCGCTGGGGCATATCGCTCGTCTTTTATTTTATCAATTGTACAACATACATTGTAATTATATTATTATGTTATTTAATTAAAATGGCATTAGTATATGAAACAACAGATAACAATGTTTACATTTATATCATTTTGTACACAATACAAAGTTCGTTCGGTAGCGACGATTCATTCAAGTAATGATGACTCCAATTCTGTTTATTTTTGTGACTATTGTCCCAATGATTCACTACTCTCATGCTTCAAGATTATACATTCAACAATTTTCTCAAGGCTTCCAACAACATCATTTATTAAATTATATATGTTTACAATAAGTCAACCAAACCACTATCAAAGATTCTATAATATTTAGGTTGTAATAAATTCAGATACCAACCTTAAGAGCAAATTATACAGGCGTTCACTTAATATAACTTCACAGTAATAACCAAATCACTTGCGTTAAATGTTCACAAAATCACAGCAAAAGACCTACTACAGATTTATTCAAACGATCAATAAAGACGAAAGAAAATTTGTAAAGCGACTTCGATCGATGCGCAAGAGCAACTGACAACAGGAATCGACCGGCCATGCGCCAGCGCAAGTATTAAACGACCATATTGAAAATGCGTAGTTACTTTGAAGTGTAGTTTAAGGTGAGTTAATCTATATTTGGTAGTATGAACGTATGTTTATTCACCGTGAACTAATGTATTTTTAGTAAATACGTTCGCCAGGTAAGGGTACAGTAGGGCCAAGGGCTTACAATGTAAAAGTTTAATGTTTTTATAGAACGTCATTTGATATTGGAAGATAGTGATGACGGATTGAGGATAAAATATTAAATTTACGTTTAGTTTTGTTTCTTTTTTACAAAAAAATAGTCTTTTAAAAGAAACTTGTAATAGCTACAACATCTAAAAGGATGATTGTACAGACGCCAGCACAACAAGCTACCCCAATCTGTCAAATTTCCCCAATTGAAAGTGAACTTTATGCTTTTGTGATAAAGTTGAAATTTCACAGACTGGGGTAGCTGGATGTGCTGGCGTCTATACAATTACTTTTATTTTTTAATTTAAATGAGTTTCTTTATCGGCTTTCAACTTCATTGGTATTTGTAAATACTTATGCGTATTTAACTATTGCAACATAATATATTATGGATAAAGGCCTTCCCAAAGATCTACGCAATGGCTGATCTTACTCTACCCATACCCTATAAACAACTGAACATGAAAAAGAGTGGATAGATCTGGAATCATGCAGACAGACAAAAGAATTTCTAGCATCTCTGAACAATATGTTCAGAGATGGTAGAAAGTCTATCGCGTAATCTATTACACCTGCACAGGAAGGATCTACGCATGGTGATAGGCACAATTACCGGACACTGCACACTAAACCAACACCTCTTCAAGATTGGCGTCACAGACAGCCCCCTGTGCAGAGGGTGCATTGAAAATGAAGAAACACTAGCACACGTACTCCTACACTGCAAGAGTGTTGCTTACCAACGGGCAAAGTTCCTGAATAATCCGAAGACACTGCAGGAGGCCCTCAGGCCAGGCTTTCGTGGTCTCCTGGACTTCTGGATGGAACTAAAATGGTTCGAGCCAAACAAGTATCACGCACAATGGCCCAATTAGGAGGCTAAGTGCGGAAACCTATCACCCAACTAACTAACTAACGCTATCCGCACCCAGCGGCTTCCAGCGGCGCTCACAAGATCATCGGTCCATCTTGTAGGGGACCTGCCCACGCTACGTCTTCCGGTTCGTGGCCCTCTCCCAATGGTACCGTTATAGAAACCTTTGGGGGCGGCCTGTGTCCAGCGGAGGACAGTATCAGCCTAATGATGATGAACACTCATTGGACTGACCTGGGGCTCTACCGGCTAAGTCACCGAACATCGTTTTCGCGAGTGGCGTTCAAATAAATAAAGGTTAAAAATGACTTAATCAATCGTTAAATCGGCTTCAACGTTGACAATCGATTTCCGATTGTCGATTTAACTATTGATTAAGTAATTTTTAACCTTTATTTATTTGAACGCCATTCACGAAAACGATGTTCGGCGACTTAGCCGGTAGGGCCCCTGGGACCGACCTTGAATCCTAAATGTCACTATCTACGATCGAACACGCAACCGCTAGACCAACGATTTAGTTAATCGGTTGTTCAATTAAAAGTAAGATAAAGCGAAAATTCAAAACATTATTAAATAGTTATAAAACTAATATCTAAGACCGGCTCTGACCAAAGATTTCGATAAGATTCTAATATACTATGTCCAAAGACATAATATAACGCATATAGTATGTTGTAATAGTTAACTATGTATACATATTAACAAATACCAATGCCGTTGATGGCCGATAAAGAAACTCATTTAATTAAAAAATATGTAAATCTGTCGAGTTCTTTAGAACTTTACAGTCACTTAAATTGAAGATATATCATGATTATGACCTTTATACTTTTAAAAATGCAATGAATATTAACAGCTTAGCTTGATTAAAATCCAACTCTATGTTGTTAAAAATTAAGTTTATATTACAAAATTTACTTTGAATCTTGTAAGATGCATGTAATTTAAATTCACAGTTGGTGTGAATGTAACACACTAACTTAACTAATATCCTGGGACATTATTCACACACGGCCATCTGATCCGAAATTAAGCAGAGCTTGTACTATGGAAATTGAGATAGCTGATATACTACACGTACTACTTTTCTTTTGTAAATAGAGGTACAGACTGATATAGATAATTACACCCATTCACAGGACAAATAGACATGTTCATGCACATAAATATCTGCCTTAGGTGGGAATTGAACCCACGACCTGCGGCGTGATACGCAAGCATTTACCAACCATGCCAACTGGCCCGCCTATTAAATAATTGATATGTTATTAAAGCTCTTGACAAACGAACAAATTTGACAGTTTGGGGTAGCTGGATGTGCTGGCGTCGGTACATAGTATATATGTACAGACGCCAGCACATCCAGCTACCCCAACCTGTCAAATTTCTTTTATAGATTTTCAATTTTATCACTTAAACATAAGGTTCACTTTCAATTGGGGAAGTTTGACAGATTGGGGTAGCTTGATGTGCTGGCGTCTGTTCATGGAATGATCAAACGACTAAAACTTATAATACAAGCATATTTAGTCGACGGGCTCTAACGTATCGCTTAGATTCCTTCAGTATCTCGCACGTAAACTAAATTGACACAACTAAAGATACTTGTCCTTGCCATAACGACTATGTTAGACAGGAGTACAATGATATTAAAATTAGTATAGTTAAGTATTGCATAGAACATGTTGCGACATGTTTCGATCATCACAATAAAATGATTGATGTGTTATTGATGACTGCCTAACAAGCCATATTCAAAGTAACATTTGAGCCCTTAGAATGACTATATTCACGAAATGACTGAAAACGTACACACAATAAGATACTCTATAATACATTAAATAACAAATTGCACACAAGCAGACCGAAAACCAATGAAAACCGATTAAACTGCTGTGCCAATGCACACAAAAAATACAATGAAATGAACTAATGAAATTTATTCAGGACTTGGGTATTTACATACACAAGTTGTACTTGTCAAGCTCACAATGCAGTACATAAACATTGTCGAATACAGTATAAAAATTACAAAAAAATTCTTAGTCCGTTCGTGCGGTCTGTTTTATCAGATATATTTTCTTAAATCCTAAAAAATAACATATTACTAATCTATTATTTTGAAATTTAGTTGGACTATATTAAAATTAAAGAATTAAAGGCAATGAACATTTGGCTAGCGCAGAAGGCTCTTAACCAGTAGCTTAAATTAAACGACAAATACCTGCGGCCACCCTTTTGGGGTCACTAAAACACATCCAGAAACAAACACTTTTGGGGACTCTATAACACATCCAGAAACAAATGACACAAAAGCGGATGGAACTATAGAAAAGCAGATGAAAGTTCGGCTCAATGCACACAATAAGATACACTAAAATACATTAATAAACAAATGTCACATAAGCGGACGCAACCAAAGACAAACAGCTGAAAGTTTGGCTCAATGCACACAGCAAGCAAGATACACTAAAATACATGAAGAAACAAATGACACAAAAGCGGATGGAACTATAGAAAACCAGATGAAAGTTCGGCTCAATGCACACAATAAGGTACACTAAAATACATTAATAAACAAATGTCACATAAGCGGACGCAACCAAAGACCAACAGCTGAAAGTTTGGCTCAATGCACACAGCAAGCAAGATACACTAAAATACATGAAGAAACAAATGACACAAAAGCGGATGGAACTATAGAAAACCAGATGAAAGTTTGGGTCAATGCACAGAATAAGGTACAGTAAAACCGGTTAAGAAACATATAAGTATATTATAAACGAACGGAAACAAAACAAACCCAATTGAAATTGCGGCTCAATGCACACAGCAAGATACACTAAAATGACACAAAGCGGATGAAACTATAGAAAACCAGATACAAGTTTGGGTCAATGGACAGAATAAGGTACACTAAAACAGACTAAGAAACATATATCTCATAAACGGACGGAAACAAAACAAACCCTATTGAAATGCACACAGCAACATACATTAAAATACATCATGAGACAAATGACACATAAGCGGACGCAACCAAAGAAAAACAGCTGAAAGTTTGGCTCAATGCACACAATAAGATACACTAAAACTCATTGTGAAACACATATTGGACTGGCCTAATGGTCTAATAGTTAGTGACCCTGACTGCTAAACCAGAGGTCGTGGGTTTCATCCCCACCCAGGAGGAAGTCATCTTTGTGTGATAACCACGAACATTTGTTGTGTCTAGGTGTTATTTATCTATAACTAGCTGTGTCCCGTGGTTTTACCCGCGTTAAACTTTATAAACTATAACCTACGTGTTAATCCAAGGTGTCAGCTACTTCCATACTAAATTGTATTAAAATTGCTCCAGCCGTTTAGACGTGAAGAAGTACCAAACATACACACTCACACAGTCACACACTCACAAACTTTCGCCTTTATAATATTAGTGTGACATATATTTATTTCGAAATATATAAGTGTGTTAATCAGTTGTCTGGTTGCCATACATACATACATACATAGACCGAAAACAGACGAAATTGTTGATCACCTGCACACAATAAGATACACTAAAACAGATTGAGAAACAAATATCAAATAAACAGACCGAAAACCAAACTAATACTGCATCAATCAAAGTTTTATTATGTTTAGATAGTTATTTAGGGGTAAGAGCTTAAAGAATTGGGACGAACAACTTTCATATACATAGGTGTAGGTACGGATTTCTTTCAATACAAAGCACTAGGTTTATCCATTTACACTGAAATATTTGTTCCAATACTTCTAATATTACGATGAATTTGGTGCCTTAAATTTTGACATAACTTAGAACAATACAAACTTTTACACAAACAATACAAATTTTGTCATAACTTAGAACAATAACAAAGAACAATTAGATTTGCACCTTGGCTAAATTAAGGATGTCAGGCACCTCAATCCCCTCTTGTTTCGATTTATTCCTGTAACCCATATTGAAATATATTGAAATTTGTACCTAACTTAGACATCAATTAATGTTTAAGTTACAAATTTCAATATAATTGGAAATAAATATTAATAAATATAATCCCCTCTCGTTTCGATTTATTCCTGTAACCCATATTGAAATATATTGAAATTTGTACCTAACTTAGACATCAATTAATGTTTAAGTTACAAATTTCAATATAATTGGAAATAAATATTAAGAAATATAATCCCCTCTTGTTTCGATTTATTCCTGTAACCCATATTGAAATATATTGAAAATTGTACCTAACTTAGACATCAATTAATGTTTAATTTACAAATTTCAATATAATTGGAAATAAATATTAAGAAATATAATCCCCTCTTGTTTCGATTTATTCCTGTAACCCATATTGAAATATATTGAAATTTGTACCTAACTTAAACATCAATTAATGTTTAAGTTACAAATTTCAATATAATTGGAAATAAATATTAAGAAATATAATTTGATATTTAAGGTAAAATATATGGGTACTTAAACATCAATTAGGACTTCTTATTATTTTTTTCAATCTACAATGAGACAGAGTTATTTATTAATTGAAGTGTAGGTACCTATAATATTCTAAACTGCAATGAAATTTGTAAACATCTATTTAGACTTCTTAATTGTAAACATCTAATTAGTTCGAAAGTAATAATATGATTTACACCTTAAACTTCAGTTCAGATTTATTTAATCCGTTCCCCATTTTTTATGGCTGAGTTTAGTAGATCGTTGACTGGATCGATTTGAATCAATAACACGGAACAGTGGCCGTGTCAACGCACTCGCAGAGGACGCGGCCAATTATGAATACGTCAAGTGGGACGTTTATAGAACGGTGATATAATAGTCGTATAAGGGTTATTTTTGAGATTTATTCCGTTCCCATTTATTTTCAGTTACAAAAGACTTGTAAAGCTGTTACTAAGCTATAACAGTAATGATGTCCTCCCGACCGAATTTCGGCCACGGCGGTCAGTCTTAATGGAGACTAGCCAATTGCGCAGGACATATTATAGTGCACAAGTGTGTGCGCAAACACAGGGGCACTTTCTATTCCATCACTCTCATGATCCGATGGGACGCCTAGCGACACGACCGGAAAGAGTTCAGGTACAGGACCGACGGCTTTACGTGCTCTCCGAGGCACGGGGGTGTAATACCACCAACTTCCAGACTTCGGGCTGATACTGAGAAATTTCTTTTTACGGAAAAAATCCCAAAATCACTTTTTGGCCCGAGCCGGGATTTGAACCCAGGACCTCATTATCTGCGGTTGAACACGCTACCGCTAGACCAACGAGGCAGTCAAACACTAATATTATTAAGGCGAAAGTTTGTGAGTGTGTATGTTTGTTACTTCCTCACGGCTAAACGGCTGGAGCGATTTTAAAGGGCTATAATTTATAAAGTTTCACGCGGGTAAAACCGCGCGGTACAGCTAGTATGAAATAAAAAGTTATTTCGTTGAATTATTTTGTATAGGTGTATATATATATGATGTTTGTTACTCTTTCACGCAAAAACTACCGAACAGATTTTGACGAAACTTTGTAGAAATATAGCTTATATATTCGAATAACACATTGGCTATAATTTATAAAGTTTCAATGCGGGTAAACCTGCGGGGCACTGATACCTATCTGTTGAACTTCCAAAAAGGATGTTTTAGATATTGAATATCAATAATCAGTCAGTATTTTAAGTGTGATCTAATTCAGGTTGATACTGTATGTACATATTAAGGCACGCAGACCAAAATTTGCGGGAAAAGGATGTAATAAAAATTACTTATAGAATACTACAAAACTAGTGAAAAAATCTATTAATCACTGCCGAGGCATCCATACTATAAAATGATTCACGTCGTTTTACTTTTATTTCCATCATAAGGGTTTAATTGCAGGGATAGTATAGATATTCTATTTATTTTTCCCCTGATTAGTGAGATCTGCCAAGATATAGTTTATACGGCATTGGCGACATAGCATTGTAGGTAATTATCGTAATATGGTTAGGTAAACAGGTTGTTGATTGTGGCAAGCGGTTACCAATCGGCTCTACTTATGAAATATCACCCTTCGACACTGCTACTGGTGTGGTATATTGTAAGTTTCTAAACCATATTAAACGATCATATATATAATAATAACTAGCTGTGCCCCCGCGGTGTTACCCGCGGTGTTACCCGCGGTAAATTTTATAAATTTTCTTTGCTATAAACCTCACGGAGCCCGAGACCTTTCCAACGAATGCAAAACCTTGGAAATCGGTTCGTGCGTTCTGGAGTTATAGCGTCAGGAAGGAAATCCCGACTTATTTTTATATAGTAGACTAGCTGTGGCCCGCGGTGTTACCCGCGTTAAATTTTATAAATTTTCTATGCTATAAACCTCACGGAGCCCGAGACCTTTCCAACGAATGCAAAACCGTGGAAATCGGTTCGTGCGTTCTGGAGTTATAGCGTCAGGAAGGAAAACCCGACTTATTTTTATATAGTAGATATCCTCCTAGCCTTTTTACGGCCACGGTGGCCAGTCTCAATGCGGACTAGCCATCTGCGCGGGACAGACTATAGTGCACAATTGTTTGGCAAACACAGGGGCACTTTCTATTCCATCACTCTCATGATCCGATGGGACGACTAGTTACACGACCGAAAATGGGTCAGGTACCGACGGCTTTACGTGCTCTCAGAAGCACGGGGGTATAATACTGCCAACTCCCAAATTTCGGGCTGATACTGAGATAATTTTATTTTTACAGTAAAATCACTTGTGACCCGACCCGGGATTTTGAACCCAGGACATCTTCATCTGCGGTTGAACACGCTACCGCTAGACCAGCTATGTATACGCAGTGCGCAGTAATTCTTCTCTCAAATGTATATTAATATTCGATTTCATAATAAAGACACGCTTACCTCTCTATCCCTAATCTTATACGGATAAAGAGAAAGTTTCAGATATCAAAAGGTCCCTGCATAAAAGGGCTTAACACAATATTAATTCCAATTCAAAAGGGACTATAAAAGGAGGATATAAAACAGACACTGGTTGTATAAAAGGAAGTCCGTATGCGATAAGCCGACACGTTATGTCATGTAGATAACTAATACATTTTTAAACGCGATGCATTTTTAATGTGTCTGTCATATTTTATCTTTCGACCATACGTAAAAGTAATAAATAACTTATCGTTATAAACGAACTGTGTAATCGATTTATTTTACTGTTGCGTATTAAAAATACGGTAACTGAATTTATAGGTTTTATATAATAATAATAATAATGTCTGGGGCAATGTCACATAGATTCACAGATCATCCTAGTCCCAAACTAAGCAAAGCTTGTACTATGGGTACCAGGCGACGATATACATACTTATATAGATAGATAAATACTTATATACCTACATAGAAAACATGCATGACTCAGAAACAAATATTCGTGCTCATCACACAAATATTTGGACTTACCGGGATTCGAACCCAGGACCACCAGCTTCGTAGGCAGGAGCACTACCAACTAGGCTATGGTGACCGTCATATATAAAACGTAAATTAAGCTGTGTGGTGAGGGCGGCAAATATCAGAATATAATCATCCCATCTCATCACGTGGGGGCGTAGAAGTCGACCCGAGGGAATATCTACCAAAGACGGGCAGCAGCTTGTTTCTGATTACTATGACCATCTTACTGCGATCGCCAACCCGTTTCCGAAGCGAAGTTGTTGAAGCGTGTTGATTATGGCATATGCCCCCCAAGCTTATTCTTGGGGGAGGCTTTTGTTCAGTAGTGGACTTTTTTCACCTATTCATGACGATGATGAAATTGTTATGCCTCCTTTTAGGTTTCCGTACCCAAAGGGTAAAACCCCGTCTGTCTGTCTGTCTATCCGTCCGTCTGTCACCAGGCTATATCTCATGAACCGCGTTAGTTAAACACTTGAAATTTTCACAGACGATGTATTTCTCTTGCCGGTATACTAAAAAATACTAAAAAAATATAATAAAATAAATATTTACGGGGGCTCCCATACATACATACAACAAACGTGATTTCTTCAAACTAAGCAGAGCTTGCACTATTGGAGCCAGATAACTGATACATTACATATACTACTTTTCTTTTGTAAATACATAGATAATTACACCCACACTCAGGACAAACAATGTTCATGCACACAAAACTCTGTCCTGGATGGGAATCGAACCCACGACCTGCGGCGTAAAAGGCAAGCATTTACCAACCACGCCAACCAGCCGGTAAAAAATTCATGTGCGTATTAGAAATAAATTATCTTGTACTTTACTTTGAAAACATCGTGAAGAGTTTTTTATAAACGTTCTTCAGGGAATGTCAAGTGTGCCAACCCTGCAATAGGCGACCGCGGTGGACTGAGTAATAGAATAGAATAGAATTCCATATTGAAGTGACCAAGACCCAAAATCCGTACGACTATGTTACCCAGACATTAAACAAAAATAAAGGAAACAACACACAAAAGCAACATCCTCATGCATCATCACATGATATCGCAAAAAGATCCCACAATGTCAAATAAATTAATTTATATTCTCTTCGTATATCATTTATAAATTCCTTAGATATAAATTTACGTGGGTGGGAAGGATCGCAAGAAAATGTAAAATCGAAAAGCAACTTCACATAACTTAGAATAGCACAAATAATCTTGCAAATTAACATACTAGCAATTTAAATTATATTGGAAGAGGACATAACTTTAGAGAAACAGTTAGTAAAATATTTACTCATTATTTATGGCTATGGGGCTATGGCATGACTAGTCTCAATGGATACTAGCCATCTGCGCGGGACATATTATAGTGCACAAGTGTGTGTGCAAACACAGGGGCACTTATACCATTACTCTCATGATCCGGTAGTACGACTAGAGACACGACTGATAAGAGGTCAGGTAGTGGACCCACGGCATTAAGTGGTCTCTGAAGCACTGGGGTATATTACAGCCAATTCTCAGACTTCGGGCTGATACTGAGAAATTTTACTTTCTAATCGACTTCAAAAAAAGGAGGATGTTCTCGAGTCGACTTTTTATTTTTGTTTGTTACCTCACTTTTAAGTTTTGACTTGGTGCACCGATTTTGATGATTCTTTTTTTATTCAAAACCTGGTGCTTCCCATGCCATTCCATTTTAATTTGATCCAGCTCTGACAATGTGGTGTGGTTTTTTCATGGATGCCTGTGTCAATAGCTGGCACTGGCATCCATGAAAAAACCACACCATATTGTCAGAACTGGTTCAAATTAAAATGAAAACCTTAAAGCATCTTCGTCCTGAAGTCGGTTTTTGTTTATTACAGAAAAAAAGCCTAAATCACTTGACTCGGGATTTGAACCTAGAACCTCGTTATCTGCGGTTCAACACGCTACCACTAGACCAACGAGGCAGCTTACTCATACAACTGTACTAACACCAATATCCATTTAAGATCATGGCATTATGCAATAGGAAATATTGTAGGATAACAAGAAAACATTTATATTAAATAAGACCCCAATATGGATTGGATTATGGAAAATTATTAAACAAGTATGGATTTACGATGAAACGTGAAAGCTTAAAGGGACTGTTGGACTAAACAAGGAAACGGCAGGGATTCTTATTTGGACTCCGTACTTTCGAAGTTCATGGATTACTTAAGTAGAGCCTTTTGACATATAATTATGCAAGGATTCCGCCAACAGTTCCAATCTCAGAGACCGTACTGTTGGCTGACCTTAGAGAATTGTCTACAAATAAGTATAAATTGTGGTGACGGCATAGAATATCATCACCCCATCTCATCCCGTGGGGGGCGTAGAAATCGTCTACGGGAATACCTACCAGAGAACGGACAGCAGCGTTTTTCTGTGAACTGGGACCATCACACTGTGATCGCCAACCCGTCTGCCAAGCGTGGTGAATATGGCATACTACTCTGTCAAGAAAGTACCAGGAAAAGACCAATGATATACAAAATGTTTGTTATTCATCCAAATTTATTTTATCACCTTCAAAGTATGCTCCTTCAGAAACGATACACTTACGCCAACGAATAATCAATTCATCATAACATTTTTTAAACGCTGCTTTCGGAATTGAGTTCAGTTCTCGCCGCGAATTCTCCTTTATGTCTTCTACCGATTGAAAACGGGTACCACGAAGTGGTAATTTGAGTTTAGGAAAAAGAAAGAAGTCAGCTGGAGCCATATCTGGTGAATATGGTGGTTGCTGGATGGTATTTGTTGAGTGTTTGGTCAAAAATTCGTTCACAATGATGGCCTTGTGCAAAGGCGCATTATCGTGGTGCAAAATCCAAGAATTTTCTTTCCACAAATCTGGCCTTTTTCGTCGAATTTTCTCTCTTCAACGCCGCATAACGCTCAAATAATATTCTTTATTTACCGTTTGACCTTCCGGTAAGAATTCAGAGTGCACAACACCGCGATAGTCAAACAGTCAACATGACTTTGACTTTTGGTCGACTTTGGCGTGGTTTTTTCGGTTTCGGTTTAGTTGGAAGGCGCCACTCCGAAGCTTGTTGACTAGTTTGCATGTCAAACTCGTAAACCCACGTCTCGTCACCAGTAACAATGCGTTTCATGAATGTTGGGTCAGAATTGACTCGTTCTACCATGTCCTCAGCGACATTCATGCGATTGAGTTTTTGGATAAAATTCAAATCTTTTGGGACTAGCCGAGCGGCTACATGTTTCATACCCAAATGATTAGTTAAAATGGTACGAATCGACTCGTGAGATAAAGAAAGACTTTTGCGATGTTAACTTCAGTTGCAGACGTTGATGGCCTACCACAGCGAGGCAAATCTTTCATCACATCTCGACCGCTTTTGAACGCTTTGAACCACTCATAAGCACGAGTTTTTGATAAAGTCGATCCACCGTAAGCCTTCTGTAACATTTTCAGTGACTCCGAACACGAAATTCCATTAGCGATGCAAAATTTAAGACAAACTCTTTGTTCGATATTTTTGTCCATTATGAAATTCGCAATACACACTTTATATGATATTGCTAAAACCAGCACTGTATTTAATATAAATAACAGATGCAACGCAAACTCCGCGCCAAAATGGAAAACAGTTGTGCCAATCTAATTACAACAAAAAACAAAAATTTGAATTTGTAACCATAAACAAATCATCCATTCCCGATACTTTTTTGACTGAATGTATACCCCCCATTCTTTGAAGAGGCCTTTGTCCAAAAATGGACGTACATACTTTGGCTGACATGATGAAGAATAAAATAATTATTAAAGCTTTGTGTAGCAGGGCATATTAAAAATTTTCCGATTATTTATATGACCAAGTGATTAGGATTGAGTTGTTCTAAATCAACACACATACAAAATATGTAATTAATCTTAAGAATCATGCACTGCACCATGCTGCAACCCTACCGGGTTAAAAATGACAAATCCACATAAATGTAGATATTGCTTTTACGGATTAAAGGAATTTAGAATCAAACATAAGATTTTAGTAATTAAGTATTAGACATAAATTAGTGACATGTGCGTACTATTATAATCGTAATATTGAATGAACATATTTAAAATATTTTACCAATAAATGACAATTTACCTACTTAATTAATTAAGCAAGCCACCCGTTAGATACACTTTTTCACTATGTTAGTTCCTCCCGTCAATTTTGATTAGAATACATATAATTATATAGAGGTTATTTTTGGGATTTATATGGTATTTAAAAAAAACATTTATTAGCTTGTGGATAAAAATTGTAGTACGCGTCTTTATTACGCAGCTAATAAGACCTGTTTTTGTTGTGCAATTGTATTCACTATCATTGCGTTAACTGTAATACTAACTATGTAGTCAAATCGTAGTCGCCTGTGGACAATTTATATTTTTCATTTCGTTTTGTAACGTTTTTAAAGTAATGACACTTTATTATTAAACCTGGTATGTAAGACCGATCGAGAAGTCAATAATAAGGTACTGTTAAAAAAGAAACTGCAAATGGGGTCGCACATCAAAATACATCTGCGAGTGCGGCGTGTCACCCCAAAGTATGGCCCATTTATCTGGTTGCCCCTCTTGTCCAGTCTCCTGTTGTCTTCAAGAGTAGTATGACGCTTTAGCCAAAGCGGTTAGCGTTGCCTAATCTATATATATTTTTCGTTGTAATGACAACGTCTTTACCGATTTGGCTAATTTTGGTCTTGAATTATTCTTGGAAGTCCAGGGAAGGTGTGTACGTAGAGATTTTTTTTTAAAAAGTCTTGAAAAACTGACAAACAATTTGTACTAATACTTAAAAGCGTAGCGAAACACGTACCGGGCCGCTAGTTTTATATAAGAAGATAATGAGAAGAATTTGATTTTTTTAATCGAACTTTTAACACTTGAGGATTGCACTATCCAGCGCATTTTTCAAGGGTTACTAATGTGTACCTCCAGTGTGCGCTCATTAGATAATCTTAAAAAGCCCTTTTTCATTTAATAAAAGCAAATTGTACAACATCTAAATAATTATGAATGTCAATTAGGTCGAAATGTTATTAGAGGTGGCTGAGATCTTGAATAAATAGAGGTATATCTTAGTTTTCACAATTCGTTAACATGATTGTATAAACGCGATCAAACGCAAAATGTTTACCAAATAGACTTTCGTTTTCATAAATACATCTAATAATACTCCAAAAAACAATGACTTCAAACAATGTCTGAATCGATCTGTCTGTAAATCTGTATGACTCGCTGCGCACGCGCCGCTGCGGCGTCGGCGTATGACGTCACAGTAGGTCACTTCCTACAAAACTTGGAGGTATGCCGTTAATGAATCATTGCCTTCAATTACCGAGTTCATTGAATTAAGTATTTCATCTGATTTTAGAGCAGTTTACGAACAATTAGAGACTTGTGGTACGCCGAGAATTTGAGCTAAAGGTCACATCAGGTTTAGATTCAATCGACCTTCTATACTGCAAAGTTTGTTCATTTTTAATTGACATTGAAAGCTGCTATTGGTTTTTTATTTGTTTGGGTGGAATCAAAGTCACAACTTCCAATAACAAAAACAAAAAACCAGTTTAATCTGGTTTAAAATGAAGGCATCCCATAATGTTAATAAATTATGCGTTCATATTATTAAGTTGCAAGTTAATATTCAATAAGAAAATATGACAGCCTTCATAATAACAGAGCCTACATAGTATGAAATCAAGTTACCAGCGATGACTGCCTATTTAGGAACACCAACCTAAAAGTACACAGTAGATATAATATACAAACCTATAGGTACCTAGGAGTAATCTACTATATAAAAATAAGTCGGGTTTTCCTTCCTGACGCTATAACTCCAAAACGCACGAACCGATTTCCACGGTTTTGCATTCGTTGGAAAGGTCTCGGGCTCCGTGAGGTTTATAGCAAAGAAAATTTATAAAATTTAACGCGGGTAACACCGCGGGGCACAGCTAGTTATGTATATTATTACGAACATGTCCTGACTATTTAAAAGCCCACTTCATATAATCTACGTGAGTTATTCTATTATTTTTATAAAGAATCTCATAGGAGAGGAGTACCTACCAAAGAAGGGGCAGCGCCGACTCTGTCAGTAATGTAACCACCATACTGTATTCTCCAACCCGTCTGTTCAGCGTGCCAATTATGGCATACTTCCCCATTCTTGGAGAGGCCTTTGTCCAGCAGTATACATGTTTCGGCTGATATAATTATAGCATAGTTATTGGTAGGTAAAAAGGCCTACAAAAACACCATACATGTGTAGTTTTAGAATTTTACTTAAATTTAATAAAATGAACTGTACTTGCCTATTAAGTAGCACGTTGTGGGTTCTATTCCCACCCAGGACAGATATACATACATGTGAGCATGAACATGTCTGTTTGTTCTGAGTCTGGGTTTAATTATCTATATGAATATGTATTTATGTAAAAGAAGCAGTATATGTAGAATGTCAGTTATCTGGTTTCCATAGTATAATGTCGGTAGACCTCTGCTTCGCTTTAAAGAGTGCACCAAGCGGGATATGGCCGCTTTTAAAATAGACCACTGTAGATGGGAAAAGCTCACTGAAAATAGAGTTGAATGGCGCAAACGTGTAGTGGAGGGTCGTAAGATCTGTGATGAAGCCTGGTTCGGAGTACTTGCTGATAAGAGACAGAAGCGACATGAAAGCGGCTCGGCACCAACCACCGCAAACTTGTCAGGCCTGCGGCAGGCTATGTCGTTCTCGCATCGGTTTGTTTAGCCACCAAAAGAAATGTCTCTCAGACAATGCGCCGTAAATCGTCTGTAACAGACGCAAAGGCCTAGTATAATATGCTGGCCCGTAGTAGGTTTGCTCGCTGAAGTAACGATGTTAAAGTTCCTCTTTTTATAGCATACTGTTAGACGTTCTACACGAACAGCTTGTGGGTTAAGTATGCCCAGAGATCGCTTAATGCGCTGCGCGTTCAGTACAATAATGGCTTTAGGATGCTATTAGGCCTGCCCCGATTTTGTAGTGCTTCTAGCATGTTTACAGAAGCTAGAGTAGACGGCTATCATGCTATTATTCGTAGGCGGGTTGCCTCTCTACTTAGTAGATTGCGGAGCAGCACTAATGGCATCCTAAAAGTCATTGCTGATAAGTATAACTCCTGCATTATGAAGGAGTTCTTAAGAGTTCTATTGAAGTAGGAGTACTAACATAGGTTAAGAAAAATTGTTACTAACACTATGGATTTTATTTGAATTTTTATTATTGAAATAGTTATTATTATAGTACAAGCTCTGCTTAGTTTGGGATCAGATGGCCGTGTGTAAATAATGTCCCAGGATGTAACTATTATTATTGTAACGTTAAGGTTAAATATGACCCCCCAGAAACTGGAGGTTAATATAAGAAAAGGAAGGAAGGAGGAAAGTATAATGATGCAGCGTGATGGTCGCCTCCATGTCGCCGGTATGTCGCCGTGTCGCGCCAAGCCGGCGTCATACAGTGACTGTTGCGCTAGGTCATGCCACGACAGTTTATTTTCACCCGTTTTGACATTTTGACAGTTTGTCTCGACACACACAGTCGACTCTTAGTCGCGATTCGCTTGGCAGAACAATTTCTTCTGTTTTGTTTACACTTATCAATCACTGGGGAGATTTGTACAATAAATCTTTTATAGAAGCATTTGAACTAAAATTTAGTTTCTAAACCATAACAGCAACGATTACAATGCTATATAGGTACAATAAATCGTCCTAAGTCTGTAAGCGATAATTTTTCACATTATTATGGCCTAGTGTTTAGTGACCGTGACTGCTAAGCCAGAGGTTCTGGGTTCGATCCCCATCCCCATCGATGGGACATGGGGACATGTCCCCATGTCCGAGGACAAATCTTTATGCTATGAACACGATTATATGTTGTGTGTCTGGGTGTAATTTATTATTATTTTCAGTGTCGATCATACCAGCCGAAAGACGTTGTTGAACAAAGGCTTCCCCAAAAGACCCATCATTTGAGGGAATATTGGCGATGATAATATTATTATGTATCTATCTATCTTTAAGTAAGAATGGAGTGAAAGATGGCAGTGAATTATATTTATTTATTAATTAATTCGTATTTTAATATGTATTTATATATTCTTATTGGTTTAATGCCTTGGTGGCATGTTCTTAAGATCATTCGTTTAATCGACGTTCATGAGCATATGTGACGTTATAAATGGTCCGGAATCGATTTTCGAACGTTGAAGCCGATTGAACGAATATTGGCGATGATAATATGTATCTATCTATCTTTAAGTAAGAATGGAGTGAAAGATGGCAGCGAATTATATTTATTTATTAATTAATTCGTATTTTAATATGTATTTATATATTCTTATTGGTTTAATGCCTTGGTGGCATGTTCTTAAGATCATTCGTTTAATCGGCGTTCATGACCACATGTGAAGTCATAAATGGTTCGGAATCAATTTTCGAACGTTGAAGCCGATTGAACGAAGGATATAGAAATTTTTAGTCTTCGTTTATTTATCTATTTGAACTTTGTCCCCGGTTATTTTAAAACGAGTTATTAAAGAGGAATTTAAATTATAATAGGGGTCTCATCATCATTATAATCATAACAGCTGTAAAAAGTCCACTGCTGGACAAATGCTTCCCCTAAGAACCATCTTGGGTAGTGATGAAAATGACTAAAGTGACTGAATTTACATTTACATTAACTGTCAAAAATGGTCATTTTCAGTCAATTTGATTTCAGTAATGTATTAGTACCTTTTAAGTTTTTGTCGTTGATAAAAGTAGACAACTTCTAAATTGAAACAAAAAAGTGTTTTTTATGACTTATAGTATTATTATATAGTGTTAATCATTTTACATTTCTAATCATGCATGCATTTAAGACAAAATGGCAACGCCTAGCGCATCGACTTTGATGTCGTCTTATCCTCTCATAATATAATACAAAATAAAACGTTGCTTCATTTAAACTTGTATGTAAATTGGGTACGTAAATAAATAAATAATTGGGTGGTAGTCGAGAATAGATAATAATATTTGAGTCAAATTGACTGAATTTGACAGTAAATGACCCGTCATTTAAGGTTTATGACAATTGTGACTAGTCATATTCAGTCATTTTACATCTCTAATGTTGGGGGCATATGCCATAATCGCCACGCTTGGCAGACGGATTGCCGACCGCAGTATGACGGTCATAGTACACAGAAAGACGCTGCTGTGCGTCCTCTGGTAGATATTCCTTCGGGTCGGCTACGCCCCCCACATATTTTGATATTCACCGCCGTGACCACACAGCTGTAGGTACTTTAAATTTAAATATGATCCTCGTATATTAATTGTTGCACAACATTACGATCCATTACACTGTCTCAATATATTACAAGTTGCCCGTTAATGTGCGCTATAACTTATGTGATATATTTATGTACAGAATGGACAGATGTCAGTGTCGATGCGATAATTATTTTAAATTGCTACTTATTTTGACGAAAAACGTGATCTTGCAGGCGTTTTTAAACGGAATTTGGAAAACGTTTGTTATCTTTATGTCACTTTAGGTTTCTTTTGGAAATAAAACAGATGATGTGTATTTCTATGTGCCTATAAAATTCGGAAACAATGTGTATAGAATAAGAGAATTTTCAATTTCATAGCATATTATTAATATGTGAAGCAAATACTTTGTAGTTACCCCTTTTTACGAAAACTGCGCGGACGGAGGAGTTTGAATTTTGGGACAGTTACGTAAAGTTAGTAGGCAGAAGGAGTGCAGAAAGCTAATATTTTTGTATAATAGGCATTAAAATATTAATATTTTATATAAAAGGCTCTACAAGAAAATTATTTTAATAACAAAAAATACATTACAAGTACAAGCTTTGCTTAGTTTGGGGATAGGATGATCTGTGTGACATTGTCCCTATATATTATTATTAGTAGTAGTTATTATACTGATCAGACATACTTGCCATACAATGGCATGCAAAAATTTAATACATGAGATTACCTATATAAAAAACATCTAAGTCATACAAAACAAGAAACAGAATAAAAATATAATCAATAAAGTTAATTTTAATTTAATACTTATTAAGAATTATTTAGTGGATTATAATGTCACAGTACACATACAACAATTATACAGTATTAATCACACTATTTTCACTTGTGGAGGTTAAATTAAGAATAAAATCTGATGCTTCTTTCAATGTCTCCAATAAATCCGTGCGCACGAGTTGCGTTTTTACAAAAAAAAAGGATCGTGCTACAATCTTCCATAAAAAAAAAACATGTTTGTTAGCAAATTGGAGCCTTATTCATTAATAAATATTCAATAATAAAAATTATCATAATTGAAAAAACCATTGCACAACTTTTTTGAAGAGAGGTAGGGCATAGCGTTCATTCGCTCAAAGAGCAGCCCGACTAGGAAAGTACCTCCACCTTTCAGGAGACATTCCTTAATAATGAAATTAATAATTTTAATGTTGTGTTTCCGAGTGTAAGTAAGGTCGCCAGAGCTCGGTGGTGTGGTGGGAAGGGTCAGTAACACTTGTTTGCAGACTTTTGAAGGCCGGCAACGCACCCGCGATACCTCTGGTGTTGCGAGTGCACATGGGCGGCGGTGATCACTTACTATCAGGTGACCAACTTGCTTGTTAGTCGCCCTTTGATATATAAAAAAACTTTTCTACTATTTAAGTATATCAAAAATATTTTTGTATCCTGGGCCATTAATCCCACACATACGGTCATCTGATCCCAAACTAAAAGAGCTTGTACTATGGAAACCAGATAACTACATATACCTACTACTTTTCTTTTATAAATACCTACTTATATAGACAATTACACCCAGACACAGGACAAAGAGACATGTTCAAGTTGACAAATATCTGTCTATCTGGGAATCGAACTGGCGTTTATAACCGGCTACCAGGTGAGATCAAAGATGCAGTTTCCACCATGACATTCAAAAGCAGGCTCAAAATGTGGCTGGTAGATAAAGAATTCTACGATTTTGACTCGGAGTTTATGAAACTACCGATGACTTAATTACTTACTATTAAGACTATTTATTATAATATTACAACATAATTATTCGTTCGTAAATGTATTATTATTATTTATTTATAAAATTATTGAAATTATTAATTGTAAATTGTGATTTTATGACTTGTAACGGTTGTTATCAATAAATAAATGAAATGAAAAATGAAATGAACCCACCTGCGGCGTGAAAGGCAAGTATTTACCAACCACGCCAACAGGTATAAGTCTCAACTTCTCAAGACAGCTTCATCGTCTTACTAATTGGCACGTCTTATCACCAACTTTATTAAAATAAAGTAAGACATAACAAGTACCATTAAAAACAAGTACAAGGTATTAAATGAACATGTTTTTTGCACCTAATTTATTCATTGATCGAGTAGCCATGTCATTATTATCGAAAACTTATCGAATCGTAACACGTTAACCTTAATTAAAGAAACCATTTATTACATTGTAACAAATTCAATTAAATATCTGTGGTAGCCAAAATTTGAAAAGAAGCCTGTATATATATATATATATATATATATATATATATATACGGACTTTTTAGAAGTGAAAGCAGCGTTTTTTGCACTTTTTGGGATGGGTAAAAAATGTTAAACTCACGTCAGAACCTGATCAAATATTCGTAAGACGGAGGGTACTTTTTCTAGACGGGCCTGTTGGCGTGGTTGGCAAATGCTTGATTTTCAGGCCGGAGGTCGTGGGTTCGATTCCCACCCAGGACAGAAATTTATGTGCATGAACATGTCTGTTTGTCCTGAGTCTGGGTGTAATTATCTATATAAGTATATATTTACAAAAGAAAAGTAGTATATGTAGTATATCAGTTATCTGATTTCCATAGTACAAGCTCTGCTTAGTGTGGTCGGATGGCCGTGTGTAAATAATGTCCCAGGTTATTATTTAGTTATTTAATTCACACTGGCCATTTATACACTCACATGACCGCAACTTTTTGAAGTGAAAACTTCTTTAGCGACGTTGTGCACTTGTTTTTCTTAATTATGCTAGATATTTTACAACCGACCGCTAACCAAAATGAATTCTATTTTTTAAATTTATTCTCACCATAGGGATGGAAGCAATTACTAAAAGTCTTTGCCGCCCAAAGGTGAGAAATAGCATTCACCGCCTAAAGGTGAGAAAAAGCATCATACAACTCGCAACTCGAATCAAATAAACGCTGCTACCCGAGTATGAGAAACGAATAAATAGTTTTCACTTCCAACGGCAGTCCCCAAAGACTGCCCCGCATGTATTTTTTGTGTAAAGGCCAGGGAAAAGGTAATAAAACGAAAAAAATGGTGTAAAAACGGGGCACGCTGTAGTTAACAGTGGTTAAACACTGCTGTATGGATGGCTGATGGCATAGAATATAGCCATCCTATCTCCTCCCGTGGGGGGCGTAGAAGTCATATCATGATCAGCCTAAAATTGTCCACTGGACACAGGCCTCCTCCAAATATATATATATATATATATATATATATATATATATATATATATATATATAACGTTATTAATATTATTATATCATATTCTAATTGCCTTTTGTTCACTATTGATTTATTGATCTAACTATTAATTTAATATAATTATTTTTTATTAATTTCTTGAATCTGTCTCATCTGTAATAAATTAATTATTTTATTATTATTGAAATTGTATTATTTAAAATTAATTTTAAATGTTTATAATTGTATTTTATTTAAAATAGTAAGTATTGTGTAAATGTTTGTTAAATTTAATGTTTTTTAAGTTGTTAATTTAATTCATATGTAATTTACTTTGCTTTATGTTATGTTTTTGTGCACATTCAGATACAAGTCGACGAAGACGAAGACTTGTTCATGAATAAATAATATGAAATGAAAAAAAAATGAAAAGGTTACCTAGAGGGGTTTGCGGTAGGCACCGTTCAGGCTTTCGGACTACATAGTGTATCCCTTCATCATCATCATCATCATATCAGCCGTAAGACGCCCACTGCTGGACGAAGGCCTCCCCCAAACATCTCCACAATTGCCGGTCTTGCACTATCCGCATCCAGCTACTTCCAGCGACCCTCACAAGATCATCGGTCCATCTTGTAGGGGGCCTGTGTATCTCTTAGTCATCTTTAATGACACCCACGGGAAGATATGGTGTGCTCCTATTAATTGCATAAGAGCTCCTATGTACACTAACAACTACCTTATTTCTGTTACTCCATACTCCAATCCTTGCCTAAGCTGCCTGGAAGAGATCACATTTAGTGATAAGGCCGCCAATTGTACAATTTTTTAAATGTGTTTTATTGTATTCTTTATTGTACACCAAAACATTACAGGATACAATGTAATGTTTTGGTGTACAATAAAGAGTTATCTTATCTTATGTAATCTATATGCCAAATTATTCAAAACGTTCCAATTTAAAGATAAAATGTTCGCTGACCATTATGTTCAATGCTCACACTTTCGTTCCAAACCAGTCCAGATTAACCTATGACCCGCATAAAATAAAGTTTGTTACCTACTCATTTACATTTTATAACATTTAACTGTCTCTTTTCTCACGGGAAATAACCTTAACCTGCTCACGAAACATAAAAAATATTTTATCTTTTGTTGTCGCATTTCGTGTCAAATTAATAAAAGTTCCAAACGTGACAGCGCCATCTCGCTGAATTATCAAGGATAGATGCATATTTCTGGTCGACATGCGTCTGAGCATATAATGTTGACTGGCTGTGCCCCGCGGTATTACCCGCGTTAAACTTTATAAATTATAGACAATGTGTTAATCAAGGATGTCAGCTAACTCCATACCAAATTTTATTAGAATCTCTCCAGCTATTTAGACGTGAAGAAGTAACAAACATACACACTCACAAACTTTCGCCTTTATAATATTAGTGTGTTATAGGTACTGGTACAAATATTACTGCAAGTTATGTGACATAGGTTTGGAAACATGTAAATAAATAAATAAATATCTTGGGCCAACAAACAAATAAATTTGAAGATTTTACATTATTTAAATTACATGTACTTAAATACTATTGCTAAACTTTGTGGAAGGATGAATAATCAATTTATATTTCAACACTTGTTGAGCATTAACGGTTTATGGAAGCGAATAAAACTTTAATATCCATAACGTGACTGGTTATTAATCTATCGCAGTGGCATAGACTTTATAAGACGATCCCTTTACGACTTCGCTTCTATATAACATGCCAAAATATTTAGGCCACATTATTAAATAAATATATTTTTAAAAATTACTTGAGACAACTAACCCACTGCACTCTGATCCCAAACTAGGCAGATCCTGTATTATGGCAACCAGACAACTGATAAAAATACTTGTATATTTATAAATACATACAGATCATATATAAATTACACACAGAACCAATAATCGCGTTCATCTAACAAATGTTTGTCCCGGGTGGGAACCGAACCCACGACCTCTGGCTTAGCAGTCAGAGCTACTAACCACAAGACCAACAGGCCACTCAAATGTTATTGGCTATGTTCAATATTTACACTAACCCACGTATCTAATGAATCTAATGAATTTTGGTTATGACATCTTTCTGTCTAGTATGTGGCAAACTTTGAGTGTTGGTTTTACATGTTATTCGAGACCCGGGATCAAATCCTCGTATTTATACAATGATTTGGTTCAGTGCGGGAATCAAATCATCTACCTCCGGGCACAAAGGCCCGACTGCCAGTCTGCTGCAAGTAAACATCGAAGATATCATCGGTCGTAATAAAACTTGCAAGCCGCTCTCCATCGGTTTATCTTACATGATTCCGTACCCCTCGCCACTAATCTACACGCAACGCTTAATCAGGCAAAACTAGCTTTAATTACTCTTATCTTAACGATGGTCTGAGATCCTGTCTCAAATCTGATATGAAAGAAAACCCTTTTCCAATCCAATCATTCCTACATAGAATTTAGCTTGTGTATTTAATCACAGATAAAAAAGGACCAGGTTCCAAGGCGGGTCGGGGCAATACGTTGTAATGATAAATTGTTTATTTCTCAGTATAAATATGAAAGATCGAGGCCGTAAAGCGTATGTGAGTTATAAAATAATCTAAATATCGATATCTTATTCAATTTGGAGTTCAAGAAAAAGCATGGAAGATACCCGACTACACACTTATTTTAAACCTTGTATAAGATGATTCACTTTTTCATAAATAATGAAAAATCTACCGCGAGACTGTTCGCATCAGCAGGATCACTCGGGCGCCTTCGTGACTTCCTACTACTAACACAATCACTCGACACTCGACTACGCCGATGCCGATGCTTGACCTCACAGAAGAACAACTGAAAAACTTGAGCGACTCCAAAATTTCTGCATTAGATTCATATTTAGTCTCCGCAAATATGATCACGTTTCATTATTCAGCATAAATCTTAAGTGTTAGCCAATTCGTCTTCGTCGAAATCCCCAAATTTATAAAATACTTTGTAACCCTTCTACTAATATTTATTTATTTATTTATTCAACCATCACTTACAACTATTATTACAGGTAGAACCCAATGCAATTGGTAAATCTTACTAGATTTACTTATTTTCTAAAACTTATTTCATACAATGTTATATTTGTGAATTCACTCAGTGTACAATTAAAAATGACTATCTCCTCTGCTACAGAATTATATTATATAGTATTATACGATATTACTACACTAAATATATGTTTATAAATACCTTAAAAACGTGCTTTAAAACGTCAACAAACACCTGTACTCGATCGGATTGCTTTAACTAAAGTGTATCGACACAGATTTTCTCCATGATGAAATATAATTGTATTCAGTGCGGAGATAGCAATTGCCTTTCATCAACATTCCTCATGGCAAAAAATAGAAGCCACAGTGTTACCACATCTAACAATAACAAAATGTACTTTCACAAAATCCCATCGGCAGCTGACCGCAGGCAGATGATGTTTTGACAAACAAACCGCGTAGAGCATGCAAACTATAGAGGCGACTCGTACTCATGTCTATTAAACGGTATTTGTGTAGATATCAAATCGAAAATGTAATGTAATGGACGCGACATCTCACGCGTGGCCCATCTTTCCCCTACCTAATAAACTTCAGAGCAACCTTTCTCACGCACAGAATCACACTCTTAACATTATTCAACGATTTCATAATGTTACTTATTTATACTAAATAATATCATGTCCATACTCAATCACCAAGTGAGAGGTAGAAAATAGTGGACGACCCCTCAGATACGACTCGAAAAAGATTAATGATATAATCCGATTTATGTGTTGTACGGTGATAATTAGTCCGACCGATTACAGTCATGGCGACCACTTCAACTCCTAGTCGATACGGCGTTGGTACGCCCGAAGAGGCAGCTATAGCCAATCTTCTTCTTAAACTGTCCTGCGTACTGTACATGAGTTTCCCATCAACATTTGTATTGAATAGTCGCGAGTTATCCAGCTTTAAGCTAATCGAGTTTTGTAAGATTACTTGACAAGCCGCGCTGTCCAGTCGTTGTACTGCTAATCCTTTCTACTCATTAATGATTAACATGTACAGAAGCCAGCATATCCAGCTAACCCAATCCGTCAAATTTCTTTTATAGATTTTCAACTTTATCACAATAACATAAGGTTCACTTTAAATTGCGGAAATTGAACAGATTGGGGTAGCTTGATGTGCTGGCGTCTTTTCAAAGTCCGGAAAGGATATTCGTATATTCAGACGAACAAAAAGCATAATATATAATGATTTTAAATAGGGATAGAGTTGTTCCTGTTATAATCCTCTCCTACTACATACTGATGTTTAAATATTTTAACATTAACGTGCCACTTATTCGTTTCAAACCAACTAAATCTACTTTTAAACCAAAATTACTTCTCAAAATGCAGCACGCAAACTATTAATCTCTCTATACCATGTATACTCTATACTCACAGTAGTAACTCTAACAGTATGTCAACAATAAAAGGGCTCATCACTTAAGTTACTGCTATAGCAATCCACTTGCAGTTCAGAAAATGTGTTGCAACTAACAAGTATTAGCATACAACGTGTCACATAAATAGTGTTTAAGTCTGGACCTGCTCGTTACTAAACTATTTTATCAGGGATAAAGACAGGCTAGACTAGGGCCTGTAGCATCTATGGGGTTATGCAAAATGAGTAACCACTTGCGGTTGGGAAAATTTGTTGCAACTAAGAAGTAATAGCATATAACGTGTCACATAAATAGTGTTTAAGTCTGAACCTGCTCGTTTGTAAACTCTTTTATAAGGGACAAAAGACAAGATATAGTAGAGGTCGTAGCGTCGTAATATTGGGGTTATGTAATAATAATAATATGCTGGGACATTATTTACAAACCGCAATCCAATCCCTAACTAAGCAGAGAGTGTACTTTGGCAACCAGGTAACTGCTATACTACATATACTTTCTTTTGTAAATACAAACTTATATAGATAATTACACCCATACTCAGGACGAACAGACATGTTCAGGCACTCAAATATCTGGCCTGGGTGGGAATCGAACCCACCACCTCCTCCATAATTGTAGCCTAACGTTTAGAAAACCCCCGACTCTAACTACAATTACGTCAATTTGGAAAAAAGCTGATACTCTTACACTGCTTGACCGATATTAACCAATCATAGCTAAGAACCACCGTAAGGAAACGGGCATACAAACGAAAAAATCGCATCGAAATCGGTCCATCCCTTTGAGAGCTACGATGCCACAGACACACACACATACACACAAACACGCGCACACACACACACACACACATACACACGCAGAGAGAGAGAGAGAGAGAGAGAGAGAAAGACAGACAGACCGACATCGACGTCAAATTTTATAACTCCCCTCTTTTTGCGTCAGGGGTTAAAATGGTATATAGCATTCGTGCTTCTTTTCAGGCCTTCACAGCAAGGCAGTACATTCATAAAAACTCCGTTATTCATCATCAACATATCAGCCGAAAGACGTCCACTGCTGGACAAAGGCCTCCCCCACAGATCTCCACAACTGCCGGTCTTGCGCTATCCACATCCAGCGAGTTCCGTAAATGCAAGCTTTTAAAATATATTCCTTAGAAACATCTCGTAAGCTTGCAAGCCGCTATAAACATAAATAACCCGTAACTTAATCTATTATAATTAACCGGGACATTAACAACCTTGTGAATTTAAACCTTTACACAGAGACATAACCGTATATCTTTTTGTATATAACCGAGACAATTGTAGGGGGAAATAAAAAAGAGTAAAAAATGGCGACGGAATCGGCGGCAGCGCCGGCGCACAGTGGAACGAATGTATGGGAGCGGTTGGACGTAGACATGTCCGAAAAAAAAGAGTAAAATTATGCCAAACTAATGATGCCATCTTATTCGATTACTTAATGCCTTCATAACTTGTGGTGATGAATTTCTTCATAACTCCCATATTTCGGGAGTAATTTGAGAAAATGTGAAATTTTACTATGAAAATGAGTGTATCGAGCTCTCTCCCTCCTGATTCCGGGCTTGTTTCAAGTAGCGGTCTCTAATATCATAATGCTAATACTAAGAGCTATATTTAATACTAAGACACATAGTGCGCCAAATGTGCACTTTCTGGGATAAAGAGTGATGTTTATTTTATAACACAATTTTTTTATTTTTTGTTTATTTTGTTGATTAAAACCGTTTTTCTAAAGGTTTACCTTATTACAATAACATTTCTGAGCAGCCAATTAGAGAAGATATAAGCTAATTAGGATATATAATTAGGGACTTAAGGTTTACATATAAAACTGATGCACTAATGATTACTGATAAGAACATTGCTATTATTTAATTACTAAATGGCTCTTAATACACTAATTTAGCATGCATCATTTACTAATTATCACAATAACTAATTACCTTGCAATATTTAACAAAGGATACCTGGGATACCTGGATTTTATATAAATAGGTCACTATTAGTAACTTTAAAATCAGTGTTGATTTACACCTCGTTGTATCCAAGCTAATCTCGCAATGTATTTTCCAAATTTTAATACAAATCTTGATATTCACGTTGCTTTATGCGCACGCGCACATAAAGATTTACGCGACTTTAACTATTTGTTCAGTGTTTTAAAAGATAACAGTTGTGTTCAGTTATGTGAAAGTGCTGAAACAAGTTTAAAAGACTGGTGTCGTCGATTTTGCTACCGCATTTATGCAAAATGGACAAAGTCTGGAAGAAGCACAGATAAGTTTCGGAAGAAACATGAGATTTGGCTACAGGCTGCAATTCAATGGCCGGAATTACAGAATGAAAATATGGAACCTTCTACAGAAAATATAAGTGACGTCATCGAGCCCATAATTTCTCCTGCTAAATCTGATGCTTCAACTTGTACACATCCTAGTCCTCGTAAATCTTCAACTTACTTAAAAGTCATACTCTCATCAGTTCTTGTGAATATTTTTGTTAATATATATTTCTGTATATATATAATATATTTATAGACCTCTTAATAAGTCTGTCTGCGGTTTAAAGTAAATACAAATGGGGAAAAAACGTTTTTTTTTTTTTAATTTTCATTTCCTTTTATCCCAGAAAGTGCACATTTGGCGCACTATGTGTCTTAGTATTAAATATAGCTCTTAGTAATAGCATTACGATATTAGAGACCGCTACTTGAAACAAGCCCGGAATCAGGAGGGAGAGAGCTCGATACACTCATTTTCATAGTAAAATTTCACATTTTCTCAAATTACTCCCGAAATATGGGAGTTATGAAGAAATTCATCACCACAATTTATGAAGGCATTAAGTAATCGAATAAGATGGCATCATTAGTTTGTCATAATTTTACTCTTATTTTTCGGACATGTCTACGTCCAACCGCTCCCATACATTCGTTCCACTGTGCGGCGCAAGGATATTACCAGCTGCATTACAGACAGACATAAACAGAGATAGATTAGGTATATATATTTGTGCAGATGGCCAAGTTTAATTTATTAGACCATTTTGGTCGGCGACAAGAAAACAAATTGCATTACTTCTGTAAGGATGCTAAGCTACAAGTATCTACCCAGCCAGCTAGTATACATTTCGTAGTAAACTAGGCACATTTTCAATGTAAGACTTTATAATCTCGTTGTTATTAGAACGACGTTCCTTATCGCGCGTTGTGAAAGGGGGCTAGACGGAAAAAAATCCCTTCCGTGCACTTTCATAACTAAGTTTTGTTAACTGGTTAAGAAAAACCCTTTTTTATTATTGTTTTCACAACTGGTTTTTAAACAAGAATACGAAGTGTTCATTCATAACTGACAATCACAAATACAATCCATGGTTAATGTTTTTCTAGCGCGAAATGGTCACCGTTCTAACATAACCTAACCCAAATTATTATGGATATTGTGATTGTCAGTCATGAATGAACACTTCGTATTCTTGTTTAAAAACCAGTTGTGAAAACAATAGTAAAAAAGGGTTTTTCTTAACCAGTTAACAAAACTTAGTTATGAAAGTGCACGGAAGTAAAAAATCTCACGAAAAGTTGTCACGACATTTTTTGCAGCTGTGCGGCGTGCGCATGTCTCTGTCTGTCTCTCTCTCTCTCTTATAGAAAGCAAGCCAGATATATTTATTTCTATTTCGCATTGAACAGTGTGGTGTCGCAACGATTATTTTTGTTGAGTGTATACAGGTTTTTTATACATAATAAATAGTAAGAAATAACTTCATTCCATCCGGGTGTCCCTTGACACCTCTCAAGTTTTTTATACTAGCCGCGTCCCTCAGCTTTACCCACGGCATAGCTACATATTCATATCAAGGTCGGCAAGGTGAAGCACCTAGTTTAATATCTGTGCTTCTCCGTGCTTCGGAGCTAACGGTCCTGATTGTAGTCATTAGACAACAGTCGTTAAGCCATGTCAGAGGCCTACTGCGCGGCTTGAACAACTCTGACATTAGACAACCAGTGCCCATACTATAAGTAAGCAATATATTGTAGGCTGTGTGTTAATCGAGTACCTATATCATCATATCAATTAAGTGACGTCAACTGCTGGACAAAAGCCTCCCCGAAGAATAATAATAATATGTAGGGACAATGTGACACTGATCATCTTAGCCCCAAACTAAGCAAAGCTTGTACCTTGGATACCAGGCGACGATGTACATACTTATATAGATAGATATATACTTATATAAATAGAAAACATCCATGACTCAGAAACAAGTATTCGTGTGCTCATCACACAAATATTTGCACTTACCGGGATTCGAACCCAGGATCACCAGCTTCGTAGGCAGGAGCACTACCAACTAGGCTACGGTGACCGTCAAAACACGTAAGTGTTCTCCAGGACATATACGCCCACCTGTTATTCAAAATACAATTTTAATACCAAATGTTTACAATGTTATGTATTTTAATTGGCATGGAGTTCCACAAATTATCGCCTGATTCCTTCACTTATCACCAACAGGACTAGTCCAATTTGATAAAAAAATATTTGAATGGGGGATACGCCACAATCGCTTGGATAACGGCCATCTGACAACCGCAGTATGATGGTCATAGTTCACAGAGAGACGCTGATGCCCTCGGGCAAGTATTCCATCGGGACGACTTCTATGCGTCCACGGGAGAAGATGGGGTTAGTAGTATGTTTTGATTTCCAATTCTCATACCGTCTGATTCGGCTAATAGCGTTTGTGTAATCTCAAATCATTAATCCTCATAGTTCAAAAACTAGTGCGCAACCGACGGATTTACGAGTTCTCCAGGACATAGGATACTATATAACACGACCCTTTTATTCAAAATACAATTTTAATACAAAGTGTTTGCAAATTAATATACATAATTACGTAGTGTAAATTTCTAAATTTACACTGCATAATATGTATTTTAATTGTCCTGGAGTTCCACAAAGTTGGTCGCACTAGTCTGAAGCACTAGTCCAGTTGGTGATAAGTAATGTAATCAGCGTGATTTGGACTAATCCAAATTGAAAAACTACTATTTTTAATAGTAAAATCGGAGAAGAGTCAATTACACTGGACATATTATAGTGCAGTACGCTTACAATGCGCCAACACAGGTGCACATTTTATTCCTTCAGTCTCACAGGTCAACGGGTCGAATATATGACACGGCAAGGGAATGTCAAGTACATGTACAAGACCAATAGCATTACGTGCTTTCTGGGGCATGGGCGTATAAAACAACTAATCTAGAAGTAAGTGTCTGGGCTGTTTTTTTCCAGAAACTTAAACCCTTTTTCGATTCACGAATAACGTTGTACTCTCTATCAGTTTCCATATCTATGGACAGTACAGTAATACGTTGAGGTCGAATTTCGTAATTAATTAAATGCATTCTTCCTTCCTCCTTCACCAATAATTTAAATGCACTTGTTTACACAGTTCCTTGTAATGGAGAATTAAAATTATGTATCAGGCAATGACTCGGAAGTCTGTTGTTGGAGGTGAGGTCGTCATGGAAGTAGGTAAGTTCCATTACAAGCGTCCTAATAGTGGTTCTTTCCGAATTTCGCCAACGATAGTCTCAACGCATCTAATTATGCGCACACACATGGCTAATCTCCGTTGAGACTGCCGTTGGCGAAATTCGGAAAGAACCACTCTTTCCGAATTTTGCCAACGGCAGTCTCAACGGAGATTAGCCATGTGTGTGCGCATAATTAGATGCGTTCTCTATTCTCGCATATCAACTTTCTGATTCCGCTGGGACGGCTATCCAATACGACAGCGGAAAGATCTACGATCAAGTCACGATTAGGTTTTTGGCGGTAACCATCACCCTACCTTAATACGCTCGTCCGATTAAGGATCAGATCAACTTTTACCTTGCCGCTCATAACACGCTTGGCTATGATCGTCTTGATAAATCACTGTGTTTATAGCGATATCTAACACACTGCCATCTGATCCCCAGATAGGCTAAGCCTGTACTTCCGAGCCTTCCCAAGGTACGTGTCCCGACCATCTGGGACATGGCACAAAAAGGGGGGCACCGGAGCAGCATACCCGCGTTCCCGGGGCTCCCCCAGAGAAGTCCAAGGCAGGTAGGTTTAGTCGGTGCGAGTCCGACATACCCACCCATAGACACTTATTGCGGGTGGCAAAAAAAAACCGCTAAGCCTGTACCATGGTTACCAGACAATTACAATATAATAAATAAATAAACATGCTAAATCATCAGCCGTAAGAAGTCCATTGCTGGATAAAAGCCTCCCCCAAGAATCATCTCGAAATTAAGTTTCAAGCTTATAAACTCTAAAAATGACGATACTTCCATACAACTTTTCATTTGCCTTAAAAAGTAGCCTTTGTACTGGCTCTTGTCTATCTGTGTACCAAACTTCATTTAAAACGGTTCAGTAGTTTTGGCGTGAAAGCATGACAGACAGACACAGTTACTTTCACATTTATGATTTTAGTAAGGATATAGAGGGATATGCCATAATCGCCACGCTAGGCAGACTGGTTGGCGATCTCAGAATGATAATAATAATAATATCTAGGGACAATGTCACACAGATCATCCTAGCCCCAAACTAAGCAAAGCTTGTACTATGGGTACCAGGCGACGATATACATACTTATATAGATAGATAAATACTTATATACATAGAAAACATCCATGACTCAGAAACAAATATTCGTGCCCATCACACAAATATTTGCACTTACCGGGATTCGAACCCAGGACCACCAGCTTCGTAGGCAGGAGTACTACCAACTAGGCTACGGTGACCGTCGCATGATTATGGTCATAGGAGATGAAAGTTTGTATGGAAATATGTAAAGTTTATGTGAATATTTTATAAGTTTGCGACAAGAGACAAAATATTAGAGATATTTTCATGTAACATTTACGGGGTCATTACAAAATTTCGAAGTCGCGGGCACAGCTGGTTATCTAATATTTAGGGGAGGCCTATGTCCCGCAGAATGATGACGATGATGAACTGTGTTTTGTTTTCCATTGAGTTCCCATAATAACAGAGAGATTGTAACTAAATAGGGTGTTTGCGGTTACTTACGGTTATTCAACGTAAACAAATCAAGTTTACTGTAGGAAGCGAGGTTAATATTAAGCTTGCGGTGTTCCGATAACCGTTGTCGATAGGAAAGTTGTAATATGACTTGTAATCTTTACTTTAGCCCGTGTGGAAATGGCGGGCGTACTATTTTTGAAGGCTCACGAAACTGGACGTATACAAGTAATGGAACGGGAGCGATTTTTTCAAGAGATCATAAATACCTTAATACGGTTACTCAAATGGCGCATTTTCGATTAAGACGATGCAGAACCCAGTATTCAATTTATAAAGTTGTGTTTAAAACTTTTACGGTTACAAAAAGTGTGGATCCAAAAATCATATAAAACTGTGCATTGTGATTTGATTTTTATTTTATATTATAATATTTTATAATTTATATGTATTAATTTAATACTTATAATATACTAGGACATTATTCACACACGGCCATCTGATATACTAAATATACTGTTTTTCTTTTGTAAATACATACTTATATAGATATTTACACCCAGACTCAGGACAAACATACGTGTTCATTATTCGTGTCCCGGGTGGCAATCGAACCCACGACCTGCGGCGTGAAAGGTTATGACCAGTGTATTTACTATTTTTAAAAACAGAAACGATTTCCACTTTTCTGTGTAAAATTTATATGGGACGGGGAATGCATTTGTCATCGAATAAAAAAGTTGGTTGACAAACGACGAAAAACGCGAAACATAATAAAATATACAGGCGTATTAATAACCTCCTTCCTCCTTTTTGAATTCATTACTTCTTATCAAATTTCATGATTCTCGGACAACGAGAAATGCTCCTAAAGGTTATGACGCTTTTGTAACCGTTAAAATATGCGGTATAAATACTGATTGGCGGTATTACACCCCCGTGCCTCGGAGAGCACGTAAAGCCGTCGGTCCTGTACCTGACCTCTTTCCGGTCGTGTCGCTAGTCGTCCCATCGGATCATGAGAGTGATGGAACATAAAGTGCCCCTGTGTTTGAGCACACACTTGTGCACTATAATATGTCCTGCGCAATTGGCTAATCTCCATTGAGAATGGCCGCCGTGGCCGAAATTCGGCCGGGAAGACATCATCATCATCATAACTACTGTTAATTATTATTAATTTAACACTAAACATGTTTTATAGACAAACAAAGGGTATTGACAGACCAACAAGTGATATTATTAGGTTAATAGGCATAGGCATCGTAACGCATGGACACAAACGGTATTGGAGGGTAATGGTGATGGTGCCACTCTCAGCCAGCGAGTACAATATATAGGATTGCGTTTAGTATCACGAGAGTTTCTAATAACCTTGACTTGTTAAAAGTAAGTCTTGGTCTCGTATGACCTTTAAGCACACCGGTAAACATATATACCTAATACCTAATTAAATTGTTCCATTTATATAATTAGATAAATATTTAAAGAGCGGTGCCCCGCGGTTTTACCCGCGTTTAACTTTATAAACTATAGCCTTTGTGTTATTCTGATATATAAGCTATATTATTGTAAAGTTTCATTCAAATCCATTCAGTAGTTTTTACGTGAAAGAGTAACAAACATCCATCTATCCATACTTACAAACTTTCGTGTTTATAATATTAGTAGGATATTCCGTACGTCACCGAATACCTGCTTACAAACACGCGGGTACTTTGGCAAGACTATGTACAAAACGCTGTGTCTCATAAATCTTACATTTCAACAGTTCCACACACTATGTAATTTCCTTTCGATAATTGTAATAGATTACAAGACTTGTTATAATACCGCAGACTAATAGTTGCCAGCACGGAAAGAGGTAATAAACTTACTGTTACCATGTCAGATGGTATGGTGGGAACGAGAATGTATCTGCGGGTAAACGTACATATATGCAGACAAAGTATTAAGAGTGGGTAACAGGTAAAATCGCATAACAGTTACGCCCGTTCCGGTTTCGCATAAATAACAATAAAAACTGTTACAAAATAACAATCTGTTATTTCATATAGCCTGTATATTGTAATAGCTGAAGTTATTATGCAGTAGTTGACGTACAGAGTAGTGACGGTATAGAATATCATCACCCCATCTCATCCCGTGGGGGGCTTAGAAATCGACCGAAGGAATACCTACCAGAGAACGGACAGCAGCGTTTTTCTGTGAACTATGACCGTCAAACTGCGATCGCCAACTCGTCTGCCAAACGTGGCGATTATGGCATATCCCCCATTCTCTGGGGAGGCTTCTGTCCAGCAGTGGACGTACTTTAGCTGACATGATTATGAGTAGTTGACAAATGTTTGATGGCTCAACAAACTTATAAGAGTGGGTAACAGGTAAAATCGCATAACAGTTACGCCCGTTACGGTTCCACATAAATAACAATTCCAAAATACTGTTACAAAATAACGTCATGTTACTTCATATAGCCTGTTTACTGTAACAGCTGATCTTAGAAATTATTATGAAGTAGTTCAGAAAATCTTGACGGCTCAAGGTAAACCCGAACAGCAATTGAGAGGGCTATCCTTGGAGTTTCACTGCGAGATCGAAACAGATATGCTGAGATCCACAAGCGAACCAAAGTAAACGACAGAGCCCGAAGAATTGCCAAGCTGAAGTAGCAGTGGCCAGGGCACATAGCTCGTAGAACCGACGGCCGCTGGGGCAGAAAAGTTCTCCAGTGGCGACCACGAACCGAAAGATGCAGCATGGGCAAGCCCCCTACAAGCTGGACCGATGATTTAACAGGAACGCTGAAAGCCGCTGGTCGCAGGTAGCGCAAGACCGGCAATTGTGGAGATCTTTGGGGGAGGCGTTTGTCCAGCCGAGGGCGTCTTTCGGCTGATATGATTATGACAAAATAGTATCATTGTAATGAATGAAATAAATACGTAGGTATGTATTAGCTTATAAAAATTATAGCTAAATTATTCACCGAGAATATTTGCTTTACTAAAACAATAGCACATTGGAACCAATTTACAGCAGCAGTGCAATAATGGATTCATACACACAACTGGGATTAGGGTCGCCAGTATGTACAGACGAAATTATTTTATAGATTTTCAACTTTATAACGAAAGCACAAGGTTCACTTTCAATTGGGGAAATTTGACAGATTGGAGTAGCTTGATATGCTGGCGTCTGTACACAAAGTGACCATATATATTAATACATAGGTCAATACTGTATTCGGATGATATGTGTAAGGGCCTCGGTACATTGCTTATTAATAAGGTAGGTACTAAGGTAGTTGTGTATAATTTTTAAGGAACGCATTGTTTTGCGACCATAGAAAAGTGTGATAAGATTTTAATTCTATCACATCAAAATATTAACCGCTTCTCTGGCCAACTTCCAGACAGAACCTTTACTGAAAAGTTTAAATTAGTGTATGTTACAGAAACATGGTTGAAGGCATACAAAATGACAAGATTTAAAGTCATTTAATCAAAAATATACTAAAACTAATCTCAATTAGACTTTTTTATCTCAATTATAATATATTTTCAGTAACAACAAAACACTGTCAATGAGCTAGTTACTTCAAAATTCCTCGGTAATGATAACGTACACGCAAACACCACATTAGACAGTGGATCGCAGCGTATGCGCAGGCGCCGACAACGAGTAATTGAATGACACGACTATCTAATGATTCTAGTCAACGCGTGATTGTCCCGTAAAATCTATTATTCATGATGTCATGTTTAATGCATAATTGTCTTACATACATTTTGACCTGATTTAATCCGACCTTTGGAACAAGGTTAAAAAAGCTTACTGTGGGTTCGATACCCACCCAGGGGTTCTACCGGCTAAGTCGCCGAGCATCGATTTCTTAAATGGCGTTCAAATAATAAAGGTTAAAAATTACTTAATCAATCGTTAAATCGGGTTCCATGAGCACATGTGACGTCATAAGAACCCCAGGACAGATATTTGTGTGCATGAACATGTCTGTTTGTCCTGAGTTTGGGTGTAATTATTTATATAATAAGTATGTATTTCCAAAATAAATTGTATGTGTAGTATTTCAGTTATCTGGTTTCCATAGTACAAGTTCTGCTTAGTTAGGGATCAGATGGCAGTGTGTGAATAATGTCCTAAGATATTTATTAATTACTAGCTGTGCCCGCGACTTCGTCCGCGTGTTAATTAGTTTATTTAGTTTTTTTTTTGTTTTTTAGTAAAATAAAAGACTTTTTCTAAAATAAAAGTAGCCTAAGTTACTCCTTATTACATCAGCTACCTGCCAATAATCCAGTCAAAATCGGTCCAGCCGTTTCAGAGATTAGCTGGAACAAACAGACAGACAAAAATTGTAAAAAAATTTATTTTGGTGTATGTACCGTATATATATATTCATATTTATGTAGTAAAAACCGGTTATTTCAATATTACAAACAGACACTCCATTTTTATTTATTTGTATAGATTTTCTGATTGCTTCCAAGCGAACTAACCAAGAATATATCTAAGGTAAATGCAGCATAAGCATCGGGACAGGTTAATATAATTTGGCTGTACATAGAATTTATAATAAGAATATGTAATATTACTTCACGATTTGCGAGCATTCCTAAATCAACAAGGGGGGAGGGGCAGCTGCTCCACTCCATTCTAATTCACCTGTCACAGTAATCGAGTCTCGAAGACTTTCAGATAAAAGTTTTGTCCCTCCAAAATCTATAGTAACCAGTTATAAAATGCTGAAAGCAACCGTCTGCTAAAAAGAAGGCATAGGCAGCTTTCTTATAAATGGTTAAATATTGGTGTATTCATAAAATCCAAGCAGGAAAAAGATGATAGATACTTTAAAATATACGTTTGCATAAGCTAGTCATCATATTTTAAACCATTTAAATATCAATTTTAAAACCATTTGTAGAATTAAAATTACTGTAATTAATTAAGTAGACCGGAAATGCATCCAGCATCCATTTAGTTAACTAGTTGTGGAAGCTTGTTATTGGCATTTACTTACCAAAATTTGTAACTAATTGTATGTAGCTGTTAGCTTCCCTAATAAAATAAAATAAAATAAAATCGAATAAAATAAAATAAAATAAAATAAAAATATCAGCCGAAAGAACTCCACTGTTGGAAGGACATAGGCCTCCCCCAAAGATCTCCACGAATGCAGCTCTTACCCTACCCGCATCCAGTAATTAATCTTAACACTTCAGCAGCCACGCTATGAACCCGGTAGACACTACTTAAGAGGCGCGTTATGGGCACACGAACCCACTATCGCTCAACCCCCTAGTCAGGTGTTACTGTGTAAGACACCGAAAGTGTTAAATACGTTAATGCTGTAAATTTTCAACATTGCACGATCTCTCGTCACCTTGTAATTTTCTCTTACAATTTTACGATAAATTACAACCGTGTTCAACCTAATACACGGCGTACAGACGCAAATTATATCAATTACCTTTCATAAAGCACGTATATTGAAAGTTATTACTAACTAAAGGTCAACATAAATAAAAATAACTTGAGACTCATTACAGGTCGTGATTTTCTTAGAACATGGGGCCAATATCTTGGAATCGTGTTCTTTAAGCTTAAAGAGGTTTGTGGGGTGATTGAGGATGTTTATCATGTGTTGATGGAATGTGGCCGGAATGCTCATGAAAGACAGTATTTGCTGAGTGTGGGATATGAAGTGGGGACATGTAACAGCATTCTGGCGTCCCCTTTGTCGAAGGAGGCTAGGATGTTGTGTCGGCTGCTATTGGTCAGGTATCAGAACGAATAGGGATTTGGCCCTATTCGTTCTGGTACCTATATGGTCATGATTATAATAATATCTGTTCATTACCCTTTGTTTAGTTTTAAGTTGTTTAATGTTAATGGTATGGGAGTGACATTATCACTAAGTGATAAAACCCCACAAAAATATTAAGGAATTAAAAAAAAGCTTAAAGATAGTATATTAAACCTTTTTAAATATTAATGCAGCTTAATAATAAATGTCTTGGGACATCTAACATGCTGTACTATGACAACGAGACAACTGATAAACATAGTTATATATTTCTAAATACATACATACATATTTAGGATAGATTACGCCTTTTAAAGATTAAAAGTTTTTATTCACGCAGACTTTACAAAACGCTTGTAAATAGTCAGAACATGTTTGTAGTAATATAGTTAAGTATCTATGCATTATTATTTCCAGTTATGTACACAGATATTTCGGTACACGAATTGTATGAAAACATTTATAAAATTTATTTTATATTTGATATTATAGTTTCGGTTTGTTTAGCCACAATAAGAAATGTCTCTCAGACAATGCGCCGTAAATAGTCTGTAACAGACGCAAAGGCCATATATATAGCAATGATATTTATATATAGCAAAGTTATTGTCAATGTCATGCTCATCGTAATAAGATTTGTCCTGGGTGGGGATCGAACCCACGACCTCTAGCTTAGCAGTCAGGTTTACTAACCAGACCCACAGGCCACCCAGGGCAGTCAATACATTAAGACTTTTTGGACTGGTCGGAAGATGAGGTTTAACAGTTTGAAAAACAAAATAGCAGGCGCTCCATTAATGTCTGTACACGGGCAATCTATGGTTCAACTACAACAAGGGAACGCTAGATGTCCTCCGCGTCTAGTATAATAATGCTTTCAGAATGCTATTGAGACTGCCTCGTTACTGTAGTGCGTCGGAAATGTTTGCGCAAGCTCGTACCGACGATTTTTATGCGATTATACGCAAAAAAAACATCATCTCTTGTGCGAAGAGTGAGAGACAGTCGGAATAGCATTCTGAAAATTATAGCCGAGAACCACAAGTCGCCAATTATTTGCCGTTTTGTATGGTTAATTGTAAATACTAACACTAGAAAATAAGTTATTTTTATGTTACTAACACTCTATGGATTTATTTGTCCGCAATAAATAATAATAATTATACAATACAATACAATAAATCCAGGAAGCTAGTCGCAGCGAACCCCAATAGAAAAGTGATAATTCAAGAACGAAGAATAGCTACCAAAACTTTAATCAGTATTTAATTGCCCACTTATTGACACTAATCATGTTCTAAATCCAGCATCGCGTCATTCATTGTGTCAATAGGAACTATCTCAAGTAGAAGACATTGATAAATAGTCCAACGAATGCTCCAGATTCCACTACTCCATTCCTAAGGCCAAGGCAAATCACTGATTGGTAGTCGAAGTGACTAAATTAAAGGTGCAGCGTGTAAGGGACAGCTTACCGCATACTGTAACCATGGTCCAGTAAGTGTTATTATAGATTTCCTACTGCTAATGGAATACTTACGTTAGTCCAAATAAAAAAAAATCTTTTACATCTCATTTTTCAGCTGAAATAATACAGAAGATTAGTTTTTTTTAGTAATTTATACTAGATTCTGACCGCAACGTAACCTGAGCGGATGAGCTTTATTCGATATGATTGGTATTCGATTTGACTACCGATATGACTCATTAATTATTTAACGATGCCTTTGATTTATTTTCATTTTAGGATTTATAACATAGATTTAACAATATAAAGTAGAATATTTGTATACGTTATTTAATTTTGAAGATATCTTTTAATTACATACTTTTTTACAAATTTTAATGATATTGTCATTATTTTAGCCGAAAGATGTCTACTGTTGGGCAAAGGTCTCCTCAAAGATCTCCACAACTGCCTATCATGCGCTGCCTGCATCCAGCGACATCGAACGTAAGTTGAGAGGGAGATATAAGTTAGTGAAGGTAGAAAGGGAGAGAGAGTTACGTTTCGTATATCTAACTTTTACTTCAACCGTGAGATCTCAAGCACTTTTGTTTTAAGGCTTCCGTACCCAAAGGGTAAAACGGGACCCTATTACTAAGACTTCGCTGGCTGTCTGTCCGTCTGTCACTAGCCTGTATCTCATGAACCGTGATAGTTAGACAGTTGAAATTTTCACAGATGATGTATTTCTGTTGCCGCTGTAACAACAAATACAAAAAATATATATATTTAAAGGGCATACAACAAACGAATTTTTGTTTGCTTGTTTTTATAGATAATGGTACGGAACCCTTCGTGCTCGACTCCGACTCGCACTTGGCTGGTTTTTGCTTTAATTCAACTGGCAAAATTGACATTTCGCACGTGTCCACCTTAAATAATTTATAGTTGATAATATTGAAAAGTTTACTCTGAAATTGTTGAAATTAGAAATTAAGTTAAAATTTGTAGAGGTAAGGCACAGCGTTCATACGCTCAAAGAGCAGCCCGAAAGGGGAAGTACCTCCCTTCAAAAAACATTTTAATATACACAAATAAAAATTACTTTCACCTTAACACTAAAAAGTAAATATAGATCGTTGAAAATAATTAATTTTAGTTATATTTAAAATCATTATGAAGTTTATCAGAAATAATATACCTCTATAATGATGAACCAAAAAAGGTTTCGTATTACACAAATTGGTTTCGATTTAATGGGTAGATTGGAAAAGACACAGTGTATTGACATCGACACCATACGACATGTAATGCGCTAATCATTTTGCGTTAGGCTGTCCCTTACAACCTGTTACCAGTGTTGCAACATCTTATTACCACTGTTTATTGCCATTAGTGGCTGTCCGAGATTGATTGGTTAGTAAAAGTAATTGCCTATAGATATGCATGGCATGGTAGGTACAGTCGGCAACAAAATAACTATACCGGCCCTAAAATATATATTTATTTTTTCCTCTTACATCTATCATTACAGGTATAAGTCCGATGCGATAGATTGCTTATCTAAGTACAATACAATTTTATACCCCTAAACAAATTTTATTTATAACTAATTATGAATAATGCACTTCTCGTGAACTCACTCAGAGAACACACAAATAGGTCAGTCTCGGCTGCTATAAGGTTAAGAGTACGGAGAGCACGCGTACTAACATTGCCATTTAATTGAATACACATGTGGCGCAGTGGTTAAAGTAGTCACCTCTGTCATACCTCGACCTGGCTAAATGTTCAACTACCACCGTGGCTTTTACTGGAAAATTACTATGTGGGAAAAATTACTTTTACCGCGCACTACCACTCTCTGGAAAAATAACTGCGGAGGTATTTCCGATCCTGTATGACATGACAACTTTCAAGAAGCGAGCCTATTCCTTTCTTAAAGGCTGGCAACGTACTTGAAGGCCCTTTAGTGTTGCGATTGTTGATAATTTAATAATAAATATCCTGGGACATTATTTACATATGGTATTTACATAGAGCTTGAACTATGCAAACCAGATAGCTGATATGCTACAAATACTACTTTTTTTTCGTAAATACATACCTACATATATAGATATTTTTTAAAATAAAAATATAAAAAAGCTTTTGATTCACGTAGACTTTAAGAAAGCGCTTGTAAATAGTCAGAACATGTTTGTAGTAATACAGTTATTAATTCTAGTTACTTATTTATTACAGATATTTAGGTACACGGAATGTTAAAACATTTATACAAGTTATTTTATAATGGTAGTAACATTTAGCCAGCTTGTATTAAGTTATTGTCAAGGAGATTATGTTTAGTTGAAGTTTTTAATATTATGTATTATGTTTTATTACACCCAGACTCAGGAAAAGCAGTCATGTTCATGTACATAAATACATGTCTGTTCTAGGTGGGAATCGACCCCGACCTCGAGCGTGAAAAGCAAGCATTTGCCAACCACGCCAAGGTGACCTCGTTTTTACCTAGTTAAAAAAGGAACTAAATTAGGGCCGGTTAAGTTGATACTGTTGCCGACTGTACTTCCTATGACATTCATGGGAATGAGGCGATGGTAATCATAATGTCTTGGGAAATGTGAAGCTGATAGTTTATTGTCGTGAACGTGAGATTTTTGTTTTGGTTCTTTAATAAGATTATTGACTTTATTATTAACTTATCACGCTGTGACTGATTTATGGACTGACTAGACTTCCGATTTGTTAAATGTTGTGTTAGAGTGAAACTTTTTACGTCGCCTCATTTTTTTTCGTTCATCTATCGCATGTCACGATATGTCGGCGCCCATGGCTCGCATCAGTTGACCGTGTCGCATTTATGAGTTGACTAGACGTCCGATTTCTTAAATGTATTTTTTTTACAAGTGAAAAAATACACTTAAGAAATCCACGCCACTATGGCGCGCCCATAGCCCGCATCAGCTGATCGTGGAGCATTTATTTTGTCACTCATTTTTGCAAGTGCCCCACGGTATATGTGTTTTGATCAGTGTATTGATAAAAATGTTTTTGTTTACTTGATCGTGATGGATAAAGATACAGCTAGTGAGTCAAATAAACCCGTCAACGAGGAAAATAAGAGATATCGAGAATAATGCGAAAATATCCGACAGCGAATTAATTTTACGACAATATCCAAAAATTCACTTACATCATGGTTTCATAAAACCACACAATATATTTTTATTTTAATGACAGCGCCCGAACGAGGTAAATTAATTCCTGTATTGCAGGGGACTTTCAGTTCACCCACAATCTGAATAACTACAGAATGTGTAACCTAAAAAGTATACGAAAACTAAATGAGTTTAATATGCGTACGGAATTGAACAGCATATGGAACACCAAGTTTATAATAAAACAAATCAAGTGTGTGCGCTAATACAGATGCCAAATACGTGAAGAAAAATCGCAATAGGTATAATTTTTTGACCGGACCCGATAATTTGTATCCAGGACCTCACTATCGGTTGAATATGCTACCGCTAGTACAATGAGTCAGTCAGAAGGTATAACATATTTATTGCCTACATTTCGGTATAAAAGATAAAACACTAAACTAAAAGTCCGTAACTTTACCAACAAAGTGAAAAATGTCGGAACTTCCAAATATTGGTGAAATATTTCATTGTGCGGTTGCGTTGTTTGCTGTCTGGGGTAGTGGTGCGAGCGATCGCATGTTTGTCAGGCAAATAACGAAAAATACGGAAAAACTATTCTTCCATATTGTCCCAGCAAGTTATATACAGACGCCAGCACATCCAGTTACCCCAATCTGTCAAATTTCTTTTATAGATTTTCAACTTTATCACATACCTAAGCATAATGTTCAATTTCAATTGGGGAAACTAGACAGATTGGGGGTACCACTTATATATGTAAAATGTCATTAAAAGTAACAACTGGCAATGAATGTCATTTAGTCACCTGAGAACACCTGCTAAAAACCTCCCACCTGGACACAAATTGTAGTAGCTACAAAGTTGCTCTCTGAACTATAAAACCACTTTGGTTGAACTAAGAACTACTACATAATATATATATATATATATATATAAACCATCGAAAACTCCGTTCCGTTTTCATCTTTACCAAACGTTGATATTCTAAGAGTATCAAGTTATCTAATGAAGCTTGATCTTATGTCTAGACTTACCCGCAAAAGGCACATCACACACGTACTCCTCCACGCAGTTGTCAGTGTTCCCACTCCTGTCAGTCGCGCCGCTCGCGACTGACGCCGCAGACGCAGCCCGCAGCAAACTGACTTCGGTCTCAGTCTGACTGTCGCGAACAACTGACCGTCGTTTGTATTCCTGTTGGAAGATATGTACGTATTAGTTTAACTTGTTTTAACTGCCTGTTCAACTATAGATAACTACTGAATGATTTTAGGATTTATTGTCAAGAAAATTCTTACTATCAGCCCGGAGTCTGGAAGATGGTGTTGTTACACCCCCGTATTCAGACAGTATAATGCCATATATTTATTCTAAAGTATCTGGGGGTGGGTATGTTGTACTCGCACCGACGAAACCTAACTGTTTTTAGTGAGGTAGGGGAAATGCATGCCATCCGCAATAAGGGTCTGCGGGTGGGTATGTCGGACTCACCGCACCGTCTAAACCTAACCTGGCGTGGACTTCTCTTGAAGCCTGATGGGGACAGCCCCGGGAACGCGGGTATGCTGCTCCAGTGTCCCCCTTTGCGCCATGTCCCAAATGGTCGGACGTACCCTGGGAAGACTCTAGTCTCCAGAGTTTCCGACTCCTGCCAGGCACAGGGACTGCGCCACAAACAGACCGCTGTTTTACCGGAGCTACTTGCACGTGGCTGTAGTAGAGAACACTTCTCTTACTGTTGAGTTGGGCTACCGGCTGCCGCTGCCGCCGCCGCCCCGACGCTTCTCAGTCTGCGAGCGGGATACTATATAAAGCCAGTGAAAGTCAAAAAATGGGTCTTGCACCTGACCTCTTTCCAGCCTTTCCGGCTACGCTGGTTCCATCGGATTATTGCATATCTATCAATGTGTGTGATTGACAAAAAAAGATGGCCCATAGATACCACGAGCCTCAAAAACGATAACAGATGAATTATTTGCTTTACAAAATTCAACCGGCTAGATTGTAGGTACGGCTGCCGAGAACCAGGACATGGGTTCAATTTTAGGGACTTTTCTGTAAAAAGAAAAATTTCTCGGCATCAGTCCGAAGTCTGGGAGTTGGCGGTATTATAACCCCGTGCCTCAGAGAGCAAGTAAAGCCGTCGGTCCTGTACCTGACCTCTTTCCGGTCGTGTCACAAGGCGTCCCATCGGATCATGAGAGTGATGGAAAATAAAGTGCTCCTGTATTTGAGCACACACTTGTGCACTATAATATTTCCCGCACAGATTGCTAGTCTATTGAAACCGGCCGCCGTGACCGAAATTCGGCTAGGAGGACATTATTATTATTATTACAGCTGCCGGCTACCTCCGCATGACAACGTAGAATATACACCACGCATAATGTGTCATAACACACACAAGTTGTTCTATGCGATCTTATCGCATATAACCATCTTATTCTTATTCTTTATTGCACACAGAAAACAATAAAAAGAAATACAATTTATGAAATAAAGACATGTACATAGGCGAGCTTAACTCAATAGTGAGTTTTCTTACAGCAAACCAAACACAGAGGACAATTTGTTTTACAGGGTAGAACAGTGTACAACATTATCTATCTAAATTAATTTTACCTACCTATATGTATAAATACCTACATACTAAATTATATCAATACTACTACTAATAAATAATATACACATATATATATATATATATATATATATATATATATATAACGGAGAAACGGGGGTATCGTTGTCTTTAGTCATGATGACGGCAGCAAGACTGACGTCACTATTATCTGCTCATTGGTTATCCACTGAAGGTTGTTTACTCATGGCGATAGTAAAACCCAAAATATGTTTCGTGAAGTTTTATTCCATAACAATCTTCGATACAAGGTGATCCGTACGGTCCAACGGCTCGAGCGAAAGTGATTTGTACTATTTTTTTTTTTTTTTCTTTTTTTTTTTTTTTTAACATGACGCGTGCAGTTAGCCTTACGGCTTTTACTGCTTCACCGGGCAGTAGGGGTGAGCGTGGGCTCTAACCGGCCTAGCAAATATAGACTACAAACTAAGTACCCGCGCCGGAGGGCACCCCCTGTGGGGTTCGAACCTCGGCTCTGGGCGGATACTGACGGGGAGAGGGCAAGATCATGGTTTTTAGGGAGTTTAGTGCAACTTTCGCTCTACGTTAATGACATGACGCGGCCCCCCTTCCGCGTTGAGGGGGGCTTTTTATCGGTACGATATGCAAACTAAGGGTCATGGAGGACGCTGGTGGTCGCGACGCGTTCGCGGTCGTACTCGCATCCGGCGAGTACGAAATATCGGTTGTGCAGTGTTGCGAGAGTCTCTAATCGATTTGATTTGGTTTAAGTAAACGGTGATCTCGTCGTCCGATTCGTCTATGACGTTTTTCGGACGACGGTGTTTACGTGAGAGTCGGGAAGGAGTGTATTTGACCGCCTGTACCACCAATTTGCTTGGATGGTGAGTGGCAGAGTCAAAGTACCTTTTGGACGCTTGCTTCATCCATTGCCTGATGGTAGGCAATTGGAGATCGGCATGGAGGCTTTTGTTACGGACGAACCACGGTGCGCCCGCGGCTCGTCGCATAAACTTGTTCTGGACTACCTGGAGGAGGTGGATGAATCGATCCTTAGCGTGCGCGAAGACCGGGCTCGCATAGGTCATCATGGGTCGAATGCACGTCTTGTAAATTCTCACCTTGTTTTCAAGGGACATTTTACTGCGTGCATTCAGGAGGCCGTGTAATCGATAAAGGGCAAATGAGGCACGGTTACGAGCGTATCTCAGATGGTCCTTGAAGTTTAACTTCCGATCGAGGATCACTCCCAAATATTTGGTTTTCTTCTCCCAGGGGATCGGTTCACCAAACATTCGGACGGGATCGGCGGTGGGGGCGGGGTCTATCCTAGAGAAGAGCACGGCTGCGCTCTTGGTGGGATTGACTTCGATCCTCCATTTCCTGAACCATTCGCCGAGGGCGTCGGCTGAGGATTGGAGTTCTCGGTGGATGACTGACGTGCTCCTACTGGAGTAGTAGAGAGCTGTGTCGTCAGCGAAGAGGGCTAGATGAGCCTTGTCGGGTCTGGGGATGTCGCTGGTGTACAGCGAGAACAGGAGCGGGGCAAGGACTGAGCCTTGGGGAACTCCTGCGCGTATCGGTCTGAGGATTTGTACTCGACACGTCGACCGTATTTATACGAAATGTGCGGCGACAAACATGTTACGTATTTTCTTTGTTCGATGAACGAACGTAAATTAAACTATTGAAATCATCAATTGTACAAATGTTAAGATGGTTTATAAATAGTAACTTGATTTTTAACACTAAATTCATTAAGTTTAACTAACTATTTAAGAGTAATTTAAACAAAGACTTAAAACTACTCCTATGACGCATTTGTTTTTGGTTAATTAATGTTGTTGCGCCGATATATATATACATACACTTACATACTATACAAAATATTACGATAGGAAATGTGTCTTTATTCTTCTTTTAAAAGAGTCTAGAGACGGACTAGCGCGAATAGAGTGAGGAAGGGAGTTCCAAAGCCGCACTGCACGGACGGTGAAGGAACCATCATAGCGACTAGAGCTGTGTAAAGGATTACGGAGGAGAAGCGAAATAGAATCTCTTCCAGACATCGTTCGGATGGATAGGAGCTGGACATTAACTATTAGCAGTATGTTATGTACGATGTACTACCCAAATCGACCCGCTATATGTTACCTCCCGTTGGGAGAACACACTAAAACTGCAGCCATGCAGGCGGATCAAAGATCCTACCAAGAGGCGTACTGGGTTTGATTGACTTTGACGCAAGCGTTTTACATACGGTAGTAGATTCTAAGGAACAGTATATGGTATGGAGTCACTGTCCAGTGAAGCAGTGCAAGGCTAACTATCCTTTTTATTATCTTAACGATAGTTATCAGAACCAAATATACATAATTTCTTTATATAAATTTAGAAATATACATTAAAAGGCCTTTGTTTTTATACAATTTTGCCAATTAAACAAATATATCTATGACTTTTGTATCAATTGAAGCCAAAACTTTTACTATAAACGTAATGTTAAAAAAAAACAAAAAGAGTAAAATCTCTTCACCCTAGTCATTCATTGAGTTAAAAATCTCTTTTAAATTAATAATTCTAATGCCCATTCTTGTATTATTATTACATTTTAAGAGAGTCTACAAGTTGTAACATAAATAGTGAACGTAACTAAAGGAGTTCGATTTGCTATTGTGATAACTAAATAAAGTGTCAAACATCAACTAACAAAATATACAAAATCAAGGTTTACTTCCAATATAAAAATGTCGATCTCTCTCTCTCTCATACAGTAACAGTTTCAAAAAGCAATAGATCTTTAATTTTTTATTATATATTAATAATAATGTAATATTTACGTATAAACTTACACATACCATACACAATCGTTCGCAACTGGGCGATAATATATACCTTTGACTGGGCAGGACAATTTTCTATATTTTTTATTCATATCGATTATATACGGGAATAGGTAGAATGTTTTACCAGCTAATGCACGCTTTTAAACGCTTACCGTATGTCTGAATAACTTCATACACGTATTACTAGAAGTAGTATTATAAACATATATTGTGCATATACATATGTATATCCTAATTACACTAATATTATAAAGGTAGAAGTTTGTGAGTATATGTTTGTTACTTCCTCACGTCTAAAGGGCTGGAAAGATTTTAATAAAATTTGGTATGGAGGTAGCGGACTCCCTGGATTAACACATAGGCTATAATTTATAAAGTTTAACGCTAGTAAAGTTTGTTAGTATTGATGGATGGATGGATATTTGTTAATCTTTCACGCAAAAACTACCAAACGAATTGTTGATGAAATTTTGTAGTAATATAGCTTACTAGCTGGCGCCCGCGACTTCGTCCGCGTCAATTTTGAATGATGACCGATGTAACTACTTACTTCTAGCTTAATCTAAATAATATAACTTCCAAAATTTAAGAAAACCTAACCTAAAATAACCCAACTAAGAAAGATACTAAAGACTACTTTGCTAAGGACCCGATATCATCAACCAAAAAATCAAAGAATACATATCTATTGTCCTTAAAGATAGCCAGTAAGTCAAATAAAGTAAAATAATAATCAACGATGCATTAATCACAAAGGTAACTCCTATTAGATTAGGTTGCGACCACGGCATTGATTAGTCTAAAATCACATTTTGTGAACGAAACCATAGCGCGATCTAAAACAATGATTACGCCATCTACTAACAAAAATATAAACTTGTAAAGCGGTAAAATTAAAATGTGTGCAATTGTGCATATTTTTGGGATTTAGGCGATCATCTATTGATTTAGTTTTGGGCTACCTTTTATTTCAAGCATTTATTTATTATAACCGATATGCCAAATAACTTCCGCGATCTGAAACGATATTAACGCCATCTAGTTACAAAATTGTGAACTTGTAGAGCAGTAAAATTAAAATGAATATTTTTTGGGTGCGATCATCTCGACACCAACAATTTATACTGCGCTAACTCGAATTTTAGATAAAATCGTTTATTTTCCCAATTTGATTAAAATGTCATTTTTTAATTTGTTATAAAAATTATGAAAAAGAAGTTACAAATCTTTTAAAACGTATATAAATTTTAATATTTTATTTTAATTTTCGTGACATGTGATTAATTTTAATTCATTGACTTTGCCAATTTACTTTTAAGTTGTAATGTAATTTTGTGTTGTGTTTTGTTTTGTCTTATTTCTGTAATTTTAATTTAATGTATTTATTATGATCCACTTGTTGGTTGAAATAAACAAATAATAATAATAATATTTATTTATTTTTATTTTTTATTTTAAAACTTTATGCACAAGAATGTACAGAGGCGGACTTAATGCCAAAGGCATTCTCTGCCAGTCAACCTTGGGGTGATGCAGAGAAATCATGGTAGGTGCACTATAAGGACAGTGAGTAAGAAAATTAAAATCTGTGGATATATAGAATACACAAATACCTATATTAAAATAAACTAATAAATATTATATATATATATTATATATATATATATATAATATACTAATATATATATCAATATATATTATACATATAAATAATACAAATAAATAAAATAATACTAATGTGATGATTCTGCCAATAACTTTTTGGTTATATGCTCCCGAGTTTTCTTTTTGAAAGAATAACGACTTTTAGCCATTCTGATTTCTGGGGGAAGAGCATTCCAAAGGAGGATGGACTGTACCAGGAAAGAAGAGTGAATGAAATCAGAGCGGTGTGGGGGACATTGTAGGAGACGGTTATGAGAAGAACGAAGATTTTTGTTGTGGTTAGTATGAAGATATTTAAATTCAGAAGTTAGATATGAAGGAGAAGAATGAGAGTCAAGTAAAGAGTACAGTGTGGTTAAAGCTCGCAACGTTCTCCGTTGGCGAATTGGTAACCATTTTAACTTTACTCGATAAGAAGAAATGTGATCAAATTTACGTAAATTGAAAATGAACCGAATGCAGTTATTCAAAAGTCGGTCGAGTTTGTTGAGGTGATCTGCATTCAGGTCAAAGTAGCACACATCACCATAGTCAATTTTGGGGAGGATTAAGGACTGCACGAGCAAAACTTTGGTTTCGGATGGTAAAAAGTTTTTCAGCCGATAAAGACTGCGCAAAATAAATGTTACACACTGGCTGACAGCAGCAATTTGATTCGCCCAGCTAAAGGTCCTATCAATGTGTAAACCAAGATCCTTTACACTTTGGCTGAAAGAGATAGGGGATTGATCAAATACAACCCGGGGTAATTGGTCGATGTCTAATCTGCTAATCATGCGGGAGCTTCCTATAACGATGGCTTGGCATTTATCGGGATTAACTGTAAGACCAAACCTATTAGACCAGATCTTGATCAGATCCAAGTCCCTATTAAGATTTACAATCGCTTCCGGCAGAGTATCGATGCATGCCTGAGCATAAAGTTGAAGGTCATCGGCATAAAGATGATACGCACTCTGAAGATCATGGGTTAAAAGGTTTATAAAGACAGAAAATAAAAGAGGAGAAAGTATACCGCCTTGAGGAACGCCTGTGTCAAGATTACTCCAACTCGATGAAGTCTCACCGACACGTACACATTGTTGACGTTCTCGAAGATATGAGAAAAACCATTCCAGTGCTTCGTCTGAGACCATAAGATGGAAAAGGACGGATAGCAGGATATCGTGACTGACGGTATTAAAAGCATTCGAAAAGTCCACCAAAACCATGACTGTGACTTTGGTGTCTTCCATGCCCTTTCTAATATCGCCAGTCACTTTAAGGAGGGCAGTGGTAGTACTGTGGCCTGGTCTGAATCCAGATTGCATTGTGCTAATTAAACTATTAGAGAGAACAAAACTAGAGAGCTGTTTATGGACACAGGATTCCAGTATTTTGGAGAGGAAGGGAAGGATAGAAATTGGACGGTAATGCGTGGGAAGTGACGGATTTGAGACTTTAGGAAGGGGATGGACAAGAACTTTGCGCCATAACAACGGGAATGAACCAGATTCAAGGGAATGGTTGATTATATGGGAAATCGCAGGAAGAAGTTGCTCCAAAATAGTTGTAATCATGCGACGGCTGATGTTGTCGCAACCTACCGCGTTGGATTTGATGGCTAGGATTATCTTTTTGATCTCATCTGAATCTACTGGAGAGAAGAAAAATAGATTTATATTAGGACGCGCTAGACCATTAACAAAGGAAATAGTTTGACTTTTGGTCAGATGATCAATGGATGAAATAGTGGAGAAATGATTATTAAGATCATCTAATCCGACAGAGGGAGGAAGGTCTACATGTCGCGGCTTGCCGATACCAAGAGTTCCTAGGAATTTCCAAATACCGGCAGGCGTAGAAGAAGATATATTGTTTAGAATGTGACGGCGTTTAGCGTTGCGTATCATCTGATTACACCGATTCCTGGCGACCTTGTAACTGTTCCAGTTATCATCAATGCGTTCTTTTTTAAATTTGCTGAATGCTCGGTTCCTACGTCTCATCGCCATTTGAACTCCTTTTGTCATCCATGGAGCTGGGGGGCGCTTAAATTTAACTTTTATGACTGGAGCGTGTACGTCATACAGTTTGGTAACAGTATCATTGAAGATGCGGACTTTATCATCTACGGAGTTAGCTTCTTTCAAAGTACGCCAGTCGACTTTTGATGCATCCGTGCGTAACTGTACCGTATTCATATGGGCAAAAGAACGCACGTGCAGCACCTTAGGTTTAGGTTTAGGAGGTTTCAGGATATAAGAGAGGAAAACAAGATCGTGACGGGAAAATCCGGGAGCTTCATATTGTCCATGTGAGGAAACCAAGGAAAGGTTAGAGGTCAGGATTAGGTCGAGCCAAGTGTCATCGCCAGAAATGTTATGATGGGTAGCTTGGAGAGGTAAAACTTTCAAGCTACTTGACTCGACAATATGCAGGAGTTTTCGGGAACGAAGAGAATTTAAGGCGAGGAGATTGGTGTTAAAATCTCCCATGATGATGTGATGAACATACTCCGAACCCAGAGATTCCAATACCAATTCGAAATCAGTGAAGTAATCAGAATTTGGGGGGCAATAAACCACACCAAGAGCTATTTTAGAGCCTTTAAGCGAGACTTCAAGGAAGAGGAACTCAGCGGAGGTAGACGAATTCTGAGGAGATGTGGTCAAAACCTTAAAAGGAAGATCACTCCTAACGTAAATTGCAATACCTCCACCTCCCTTACCAAGTCGGTCATTCCGAACAAGAATGAAGCCAGGGAGAGGATATGTAGTGGATAGCAGGTGTGGTTTAAGCCAGCTTTCAGAAATCAGAATGGCATGAACGTTGCAATCAGAAAAGGCCTCAATCAGGTCATTATAGTGGCTGGGAATACTTTGAGCATTGATATGGCAGATATTAAGTAAGTTAGCCCTGCAATTATTGAAACGATCGCGTAAAACATCCCCAAGAGTATCACTGAGCGAACAAAAACTAACATCTGAAGAAGTTATAGAACCATTGGCAGATTGAAAGGAATCATCAATATCACTAGTTACAGACATAAAATATAACTTGAAGGTTTATTATTATAAATAACTTATAAATATATAAATAAATAATATAATATTATTAAGATTAAAAAATAATTAACTAATAATTAGTTCTTAGTGCAATGAAATATACACAAGTATACTCTGCACCACCCGCCAGCATACAAACGATCTCATACAATTTAGTTAAAGAACACAGAATCAATGATAACAACGTATTAAAACAATTACCGCAAAGAAGAAGAAGATACACCATAATTAACTGAAACAAATCATTTTTTCTTTTTTCACGCAATGAAATTAAAGACCTTATATACTCCAAGCACTTTGTTAGAAACTCACAAAGTGAAACTAAACGTAACCTGATTTTGACGTTCGCATGATGTGACAACTTTCAGTTTGACAATTATAAGTTGAAGTTAACGAGGTCAAATAACAGAGAAGTAGGGTTAAATTTTAACCCACCTTTTTATAATAAAATTAAATATACTATTATGATGTTTGTAGGGTAAATGAACAATACAATAGGAAATGAATATGAAAACTACAAACCTCGAATGTTCACATAAATAGTAGAACAACAACAAGAGTATTCCGCTATGGTAAGTAGTACAAGGAAATAGTTATAGCCATCATGAAATGAATGTTTAGTAAACTCTGAATTTAAGTACTAAACTAACACTTTTTTTTCAGTTCGTCACTATCTCCAGTTGTGGACAATGCTACCTTGGGATACTTTGTGAAGAGGAGGGTCAGCTGATCATCTGTGGAGATCTTGTGCCGCTTTGCATCAGTCGTTTTAATGATGATCGTGCAATCTTGCGTCCAAACTGTCCGCATAGAGAAGTGTTCACGTGCTCTGATGAAGACTGCTTGCCTGGCCCTAGTTAAGAACTCCTTGACAGACACCGGAGAACCCTTCAATTTGGCTTTGTTGCGCCATACCAATGATTTTAGTTCCATATTAGAGAAACGGATCAAAATTGGACGGTGATGTTCCTTATTTGGTGAGCCAAGCCGATGACACACTTTTATACTTGAGGGGGAAAAGTCACATAGACCGAGTTTTGTGGTTATAACATCTAGAATCACTTTAGAGCAATTTTCATTTACCTCCTCTGCTAATCCTGAGAATATCAATGCTTTCCGTCGGCTTCTGGTTTCCAATTCATCAACTTGCTTGGTACACTCACGAATCTGCTGACGAAGAAGACTCAAGATATTGAAAATAATCTCACGAAAGCTACGTAGCTCTTCAGCAACTTTGGCCACAGTGTCCTTCCCGGAGCGCTGTCCATCTAATCCAGTGGCACTTTGGACTTGGGCTTGGAGGTCATCCAGTCTCTTAGCAACATTTTCTTCAAGTCTGTGTTGTGTAGCAAGTACTTCAGATAGCTGAGACATTTTGGTATAGTTAAGTGTAACCAAGTGCAGTGTAGTGTGGTAGTTGAGCTGGCAGGTGGTGTAAATGTAATTCTTAGATCACATTAAATGCAATACAAACGTAAGTACTTCTTAGTTAAGGTTAGGGCACTATAACTTGATGTTTAAATACTTCATAAATACTTTATATTCAATTAAAAAGAATTTATACACTTAGAGATATGTCTTAACTTATTCTTCACCTACCCCCGAAAATAATAATATTTACTTAGACGACGACAACTATGATATTTTAAGCAACTTGGCATAAAAAACGATATTATGTATAATTCGAGTTGGCGTAAATTGATGGTGACGATCTATTGAATCAGTTTTGGATTACTTTTTTTAACAACAAATTATTCCCTGAATTTTGATTTAAAAACATGTATTGCTTTATTTTTAACTGAACAAAATACAAAAACCAAATACCAATTTTCATAAGTATAACTCCAAAAACCAAGAGATTTTCATACAAACTTATATCCCCTATTTCAGTCGTCCTAAGGGTTTTAATTTTTAACTGAAATGCCAATTAGCAATTTTCATGCGTTTAACTTAAAACTTGTCACATTTTTCATACAAACTTAATACAAATTTTACGCCCTTGGGGGAGGAATTTTCAAAAATCCTAGAATATATATTTTAACTTTTAATTACAAGGCCAAATACCAAAGCTTATAACATAAAAAATGACCGATTTTCATTAAATATTTCATCTCTTATTTTACTCCCTTAGGGGTGGTATTTTCAAAACCCTTCTTTAGTGAATGCCTACGTCATAAAAGGTGCCTACTGTCAAAATTTCAAGTCTCTGACGCCAGCCGTTTAGACTGTGCGTTCATAATTGATGTCAGTCAGTATAAACTTAACCCTATTTTGCGCCCTTGGGGGTGGAATTTTCAAAAATCCTGAAATCAATGTTTTATGGTTTTTAACAGAAAGGCCAAGTACTAATTTTCATGCGTTTAACTTCAAAAATGTCATTTCATCATTTTCATACAAACTTACATCCCCTATTTTTCGCCCTTGGGGGTAGAATTTCCAAAAACCCTGAAATATGTAATGATTTATTTTTAACTGGGAGGCCAACTACCAATTTTCATACGTTTCACTTAAATATTGACACATTTTTCATACAAACTTCCAACCCCTATTTTTCGCCTTTGGGGGTAGAATTTCTGAAAGAAAAAATCCTGAAAAACGTAATGTTTTATTTTTAACTGAAAGGCCAAATACCAATTTTCATGCCTTTAACTTCAAAAACAGCTAAGTTTCATACTAACTTTGCACCCCCGTTTTACCCCTTTAGGGGTTGAATTTCGAAAAATCCTTCCTTATTCCTTGTCTACAGTATGAACAAAACATTTTTGCAAAATTTCAGCTTTCTAGGTCCAAGGGTTTGGGCTGGGCGTTGATGAGTCAGTCAGTCAGTCAGGCCTTCTCTTTTTATTTATATAGATATATCCGAATAACACATAGGCTATAATTTATAAAGTTAAGCGCGAGAAAAACCGCGGTTCTCAGCTAGTATTATATAAACACGTATGCACTTACGATTAAAACGCTAACAATTGCAATTACCCTACATTTAGCGTATGGGTGTGGTTTAGCGAAGTAGGAATAACGTAATCATACCGGGAGATAGCCTCAATAAATGTGATAGGAAGTGATACGCTGATACCGTACACATGCAGTTATAATACCTACTTTACTTAACAGATGCTTATGCTATGCTTGCTTTTCATGCCATGAGCAGATGGCCGTGTCTAAATAATGTCCCAGGATATTATGTAATTTTTTGTTTACAATAAAGAGTTACATAAACAATTTAAGTACCTCAAGCGTGCGTAAAGGTTTACTTGAACGCGTTACGAAAAGTGTGATCGGGCAAAGCGAACGGGTGAGAGGGAGATATAATGAAGATAGGAAAAGTTGCGTTTGGAAAATTACTGTAGGAGCAAGAGAGAGAGCTGTGCGGCGTTCTTTCTTTATCACTTTCGCTCATAGCCACTGACGTTTCGTATATCTAAGTTTTACCTCAGTCGCATCGTCCAAAGCACACGTTTTATATTTTATTTAAGTAACTATGGCTTATAAAGGTTAGTAGGACTTACAGCTATGTTAGTAACATATAATTATTAGACTGCAGCCGTCATCCCAGCGACATGCCATGGGAGACGGCACAGCAATATGATACACACAGCTTTTACATTTCAATCATACTTACCAACCGCAGTACAGGTTATGGGGCTAAATAATGGCCTCGATTCTATTCTACACTAATTAAACTAATTATAATATTATTGCAATTTCTCCTAACATAGTGATGTTAAAAAGAACAAGCCGTCTTTACCTAGTTTCGAAGAAAATACTTAGAGCAAATAAGCGACAACTTAGTAAATAAATAAACATCTTAGGACAACTAAACACACTATGGTAACCAGACAACCATAAATATTCCTAACTAGCTGTGCACCCCGGTTGCATCGGTTTTGCTCAAACCCTAATTTTGAACATTGGAATATATTCTAAGTCAGTTCTGAAATGATTAGAGAAAGCATACTTTTTAGGGAGTTAGGTAAAACTATGCTAATTAGTTAGCACAAAAAAGCTGAACCAGAAATGTTTGAACGAGAAAAACTCATGGTAGGCGAAATTTACGAAATAATCATAACAAAAATCTATCTCAAAAACTACGCAAAATCGTAGAACATACATGGGGGTGATTCGGATACTCGTCATCATTAATTATCTATATTTTGCATTTGAACGTCGACTCATCGGCCAGCCTGTATAAGCTATATTACTACAATGTTACATTAAAGTCCGTTCGGTACTTTTTGCGTGAAAAAGTAGATAATCCATACACCTACACTCACAAACTCTAGTATTTATTGGTAGTTTGAAAGTTCTATATATACCCTGTTCTTTTCATACGAGCAATAAAAGAGAGATAGAGATTAATGACAATTAAATTAGTTTAGTGGTCACAGAATCACCAGAAATGCCTGCCATTTCAGCAAGCACTATATTGTGTCTTGTAGAAGTATCCTTAAACTTTTTACCAGCATGCCACCGTGGTGACTATGTAAGAGTACCGTGGCGTACTCTCTATTTTGGTTTGTCATCTATACGTAAGGTTGCCATTATCGTTGACAACTGATACGGGACCTATTAGCACAGAATAAAAAGTACTTACGTACAGAAGCGGCTCTTCGCGGAACAATTTATAGAAATAACGACTCCTGCTACTAAGCAACAAAGTGCAATTCAGCTTGCATACGCGATCAGTGCCTACCGCGATATTCACCTAAACGCTGCCGCCCTCTTCTAACGCATTACACTGTCGCTTTCGGACACGGAGTGTCCTGGCGTAGGGTTGCCGGCTTGCCGCTGTTACTGTGATACCTATTCATCGTCTAACTACTTATTAACCACATAATCTATCTTATGTTTGATGCGTATGATTACACGGTCAATTTTTACAAATGTGATATTTTTGTTCGGTTATTTAAGCTGGCTCGACGAACTTTACTAAACTAATTCATAAATATCTCCTAAACACGTGGACCGAATGACATGACTCAAACGGATAAAATGGTTTTAGACCTAGATCTTTCATTGGACCCCAAAATCGTTAAGATATCTCGACAAACATAAAATCACATTTTCAAGTTGCTCTCGTAATTATCTTACATGTTTAAAACTCATACCAATTCTTTTAAAAACTATCTTGGCCAACAAAAACGTTAAAACTAGAGTCTATACGACTGAAAACACATTATTTGGAATCTAATTATAAATAATGAACAAAATCCCTACTTTGGTATTTAAAATAATAATTTGAACTAACCTTTCCGCAACTGTAGGTAATGTAAAAACTGATAAAACCTTGTCCCCTTTTTTCGCCAAACATCCAAATGAACAATACCTAGCACCAGATTTGTGATGATGAGACATTTTTGTTGTTCAATATTTATAGTATTAAGTAGAGAGCTGACAGTACTTTTTAATCCGTGGCGTATGGCGCTGCGCGCGAGAGCGGTCGGCGACAGCCCTCTGGGCTACGCCACTGCCAAGGCGCGCGAAAGTGTAGGTAATTATCACCGTAGGTATGGCCGAGTGAAGGGGCCCTGCTATTAGTGGCAAACAAATAAAAACTGAGAATATCAACTCTCCTTGCAACCGCGCGCGTCTCTCCTGCTGTCGGTAGAGCCTTTAGTACGTGTATATATTGTGTATTGATAAACGGGATAAAAACGGAACAAGTAGCAATAGGGAACGTGATACTTTAATACGGTGACAGTCCCGTATATTCGGGTCGTATGGCAACCCTATGGCATACCCTTCACATGACTGTGGCTGTCCAGAGGTAAAGACCCATTCTTAGCTCCGATTTTTTCTTCTTAGCTTTTTCCTCATATTCCTTCATGCTTCTTTGACTTTCTGGACTAATAATTTTACGCACCATGGATACCACCTCGACCATGTCTCGTTTTTGTGGAAACTAATGGTACTATTTTTGTAGACGTTTAAGATGACTCTCCCAATCACATCACATCATCTGCCTGATATCGTCCACTGCTGGATATAGACTTCCTCTCAAAGGTTTCAATAATGTTGCCATTTGGACGGGTTTGCCGTAGTCGCCGCGCTTGGCATGCGAGTTGGTGACCGCACTTAGTTAGCTATAGGACACTTGTGCCGCTGCTGGTACCTACCTGGTGTATCCCTTAGGGCCAGCGCAGACCGAGAGGAGCGCAGCAGAGAGGATTTTATTAAGGCACTAGAAAATCAACTTTAAAATTGTAGGAATAAAGTGCATATGCTTGAACCTGACTTACAATGCTCGCGCGGTCTCGGGCATATAATGTTCAAGCATACATGCACTTTATTTTAATAATTTTAAAGTTGATTTTCGAGTGCTTTAATAAAATCCTCTCCGCTGCGCTCCTCTCGGTCTGCGCTGGCCCTAAGTCGCCTTGGACGACACCCACGGGATGGTATGGGGTGGCTCTGTTATTCTTTTTAGGCCGGATACCAGTGCCAATAATCAAAACAAATGTCTTTTTCAAACTACAATAGATAAATGCCTGGTGAACAAATCTGGTAACTTCGGCCGAATAATCGGGGCCAATGCTAAGAAACCTATGAAGCTTTACTTTCCTACAATAAGTGTTGATTCCCTAACAATGTTCCAGTAATTTAGCGCGAAGCTACAGAATTAATTAAACTTGTCGCAGCTCAATTAGCTTAATAAGTCTCATGTTTTCCAATTTCGCCATTCGTTTTCCAAACACTGACTTGATACGTGATTTCATTTCCTCCAACGTCTGGTACTAATAGCAGGTGTTAGGGGCCCCGAGAGGTTATGATGAGGCAACCTCCGTAGTTAAACTTACATAAAAAATAAAAACATCTCAAAACATCGGCGACAATGAAAATTCAGATTTATTTCAATAATCAACCTTATTCAAAGTTCAAATTTAATATTTTGGAAGAATACGACTGCACGTCATATAGATTAACTTGTCACCATTATGAAGAAGTTTTGGTTCACAATTATAATAAAATTGAATATAACCTTATAAATTTGGGAAGGATTGTTAAAGGATTCTAGTTTATTTTAATTATGTTGCATCTCTTTCTCCTTACTTATAAAAACTTGAGAGGAATATTTTTTTAAGTTAAGCAAGTACGAAACTTTTGTTCCTTTCAGCACTTTTGACATATCTGCTATTGTAATCAAGTATAACAGCTCACTTAATAGGACCTGGACCTGGCCTCTCTGATTGCAATTCTCTTGTTTTATCCGCATTGCTCTGGAGGGAAGTGCAACTACTTTTTTCCAACCCGTCTTTGTATATTTCCGATACACATCGTTCGGGGTCCAAGACAGTCTGAAGCGATTCTTCGTGTGATGCCTGAACCTCACCGCTTTGTGTAATTTCATTGTGTACCACTGTTAATTCTGACTTACAAGAGTAGCAGTGGTGGGTAAGAAGAGGTTAGTCCCATAAAGTAGAAAACAAAGCTATATAATACGAACAAACTTCTTCAAATTCTTACTTCTATAGCTGGTATGAAAAAGACCAGACATACTTAAACAACTTTCAATCTAATTAAACTTCTTAAAGTTGGTATTTACTGCTTGGAAACGTCGCTTATTCCCTCGATTATACACATTACGGACAAATGTTCATATCATTGTATTTATTTTTACCGTAGTTCTAATGATAATGGACAATTTTGAAAGTGTCAGTTTAATTTCGGTACCCTTATGGCGTAGGGCCCTTATAAAGTCCATCTTTCTAAAAGTAAAATGTCAATTGACATTGGCGTTTTTAGTGCCACGCTGAGATATAATTAGTATCGATTTTTATGCTTAAAAAAATATACTAACTACTACAATCTAAAAGTAAATCTTACTCAATTTCTTTTCTGCTAACAAAAACACTAAAGTATATAAAAAAATCTGCAGCCTTTTTTATATCCTGTGCATGAACATGTCCTGAGTCTGGGTGTAATTTATCTATATAAGTGTGTATTTATAAAAGAAGAGTAGTATATGTATTATATCAGTTATCAGGTTTCCATAGTACAAGCTAGTTTGGGAGCAGATGGCCGTGTGTAAATAATGTCCCAGGATATTATTATCTACCAACCATGCCAACGGGCCAATCAAATTATTAGACAGCAAATTGAACACTAAACTATTGAGCTGTGATTCTAAAAATGCTAATTCAATTTAAGTACCTATGGCTTTTTGTCAGTGATCCTATTGGTGAAATCTTTTACAACCTTGCTTGTCTATAAAAGTTCAACATCTTGTTATGTGATCGTTTAAAACAACTCAGCATTATATGAAGAAACGTTACATTGCGTTTAAATATCAGCAGGCGCTTTAAAAATATTACTGATACCAAAGGTACTACTGGACTACTGATACCAAAAAATATTACTGACAAGTCATTTTCTTTAGTTCCGATACTTTCAACAAATAATATCCTATCCTTCTGTGAAAAAAATTGCCAAGTCTCGATGGAGCTGCTTGTTTATCTCTAAAAAATAATGAAATCTCTAGACAAAGTTGAGCTAACCCTAAAGTTTCTTGCAATTTCTTTATTATTATATTTAATATTATGTGACTTCACCGTTGACCTGTACCCATTAACGTGTTAAATAGGTTCAACGGTTGAGCAATTTTTATACGATAGGTACGGGGTACAGATCAACGGCCAAGTCACATAATATTGAATATAATAATAAAGAAATTAACAGTAAGGAACCTTAGACTTGGCTCAACTTTGTCTAGAGATTTCATTACTTTTTAGAGATAAACAAGCAGCTCCATCGAGACTTGGCTATTTTTTTACAGAATGTTTTTGGTGGTATTTAACTACTTTTTGCAGAAAACTTATTATTTTCGCACTACGCAGAATAAAATTTGCAAAGACAGTCTGTAGACAACGCTAAGTTTGGGTGAGCTCTTACGGTTGCTCATCAGTGTCACCAGGTAGTCCAGATCTTCCATGATCCTAGTTCTGATAGTTTTTTCTCTATGTGGGCGTTAAACTCTACCTCTGTACCAAATTTCAATGGGAAGTACCAGTTCTATTTTGATGATCATGTGTCAGAGTCCAATATGCGAAACTTTGCTTTCATTAACCTTCGAAACTAAATGATCTACCGACTTGAAATTTTGGATTTCAATTACTAGATGACGAAAATTTCAGCATTCTGGTCCTATCCAGAGGTTCTAAAATAGGGGCCTGAAAATGCGGCGAAATGGTTCCAGAAAAGGATGGTACGGCAGTGTTGCTTCGCGCTCGACTTGGCGGGGGGGCTGCCAGGCCCCCAGATATTTATTCAAGTTTAGTTTTTGTGTTTAGAAACTGTTATTATTATTATCTAATCAGGCAGGCAGTTGAAACAACTGATAATTGCCTGTATCCAGTACACTGCGTTAGCTTATCTTTTTCGTTGTTATTATGTGCTTGTCTAGTCTGTTCTTAAATATGTTGGTGTTTTGTGGTGACACTACGTCTTGTGGTATTTTGTTCCATTCTTTAACGACTCGGTTCGAAAGGAAATTCTTGTGGGGTATATTGTGTGAGAAGCGAGTCAAAAGTTTAAAGGTGTGACCTCTCAGACGGGTATTATTGTCTCGATTGAACATATCCTGGAACTGGTGTAGGTCATGGTGTCCATTTAGGATGGACAATATGTAGATCGGGTGACCAAGGTATTACCCTTTAAGCACCATATTAAAAGGATCGACGTAAAATAGTCGTGGGCCTGTCATCATCAGCAACATTCGCCTTCGGGGAAACAGACCCTTCCTTTTATCTACTAAGCCATGTTTTAATATAAGTTTTCCATCCACAAACTGGTGCCACTAGTTTCATTGGCTTGGGCTTCTAGACGCCGGCGTTTTTCTTCAGGGCTGATGTTTAAAATTCCTGTAGATTTAGATAAGTTGAATTCTCAAAGACGCACGAGTTGATGGTTGGCTAATCCTGGTTCAAGATAATCAGGTATTATTGTATTCTATCTAAAAATGAACCACCAGGCAAATATGGGCTAATGGCAGGTGGTGTTGTTTTGTGTTTTATTGTTAATCATTTGTGTTTGTTTGATTCTGAGAACATGTCTGTTTGTCCTGAGTCTGGGTATAATTATCTATATAAGTATGAATTTACAACAAGAAAATTAGTATATATAGTATATCAGTTATCTGGTTTCCATAGTACTAGCTTTGCTTATTTTGGGATCAGATGGGCGAGTGTAAATAATGTCCCACGACATTATGTTTGTTGTCTGTGTATTGTAATGGATAAAGCGTTTTCTTCTTTTAATTAAATAATAAAATTTTATTCAAGTAAAATGTGCACAACATTGCATATTTATATTAAAAATAATTATAAGTGTAAGCCCTGTATCCAACTAAATATACATTTTTGCACCGTCAAAATGCTTTTTATCTTTATGTCAACCGGCTTAAAAGAAGGAGGTTTTTAATTTGATTCTTTTATTTTTTATGTATGTATATTACGCGATTTTTCCGTTGTTTCTGAACCTATTTTGATGTTTGTCCGTTAGAGAATGCTTACTAGGTTATCCCACCTAAATATATTTCAAATCACTTGTCATCAAACGATTAATCATTCTATTGGTTAAACAGTAAATTTTACATTAATATGTGCATTGGTTACCGGTTCTATCTTCAGTAAAAGGAAAGGAATTGTTCCGAATTTAAAGTACTTTTTCTGCTAATATAATCTATAAATCGACTCTGTGCACCCTGTGCACTAACCTAATAGCATCATTTGCGGACCGGTGTTTGACGAATTAATATACCTACAGAAATGAATGTTAAGTATCATATAATATTAGAAACACTTTACGAGCACTGAAGATTATTTTAATAATCTTGATCACCGGTCATAAAATACACGTACGTATCAATTTTAATAATAATAACGACCCTGAAATCTTCATTATCAAACCAGTTCCGTTGCGCCGCCGCCAGGATTCCTTCTAAAACTCAAGTTGCGCAGGAGCAGTATTGCGCACACAAAATATTTAGGCGCTTTTTAAACCAACCAAACTACAAGACTAAATTCTAAAACAAATGTACATTTATACCGTGCATTGTACTAACTATTTTGTAAATAACTACCTAAAAAGAGGAGCAAGCAGAAAATAAAATAAAAATCCACATAATATAATATTTTATTGCGTAACTAAATAAAATCGAAAATAATACACAAAGCCTTAATTAAATAAAATCTTAAAAATAAAATCATTTGACACATCGTCGATATTACATTTGGAATTCAATAAAATATCAGTCTGGCCGTCTTTACGTCAATTTAATACTCCAATGGATAAAATTGTACTGCGCTATATAAAGACTAACTAATAACAACTATATATCAACATACTGTCATGAAGGTAAATATAACACTTATAATAAATGGAAATAATCAAATCGTTTCGTAAAATGTTGTTAAATGCACCTTTAACTACTTAACTGCACAACTCCATAAGTGCCAAATTTTAGCACGCAAATATATATCCTTACAATGACTCTCTAGATTCCATTCTTCACTAACGAAAATGTTCCCTTATACTGAAAGAGATTTCTTTAGAAATATATAGTATCTAAGGCCTCCTACGCAGTATGCGGTTAGCCGGAATGCGGCCAGCCGTCAGCAATTAATATTGCTGACCAGCTGCCGCATCACAGTGCGAATAAAAACTACTTTCTCGTACAAATATCTGGGTACGGTCAGCCGCACGGCTGGCCGCATTGCGGCTAGCCGCATAATGCGTAGGAGGCCTTAGTGCCACATTACTTTACTGTATACATAGATTCGAAAAAAACAAAAAATACCCTACATATTATTAAGTAATTGTAATTGATTCGATTCTGTCATATACAACACTAAACTGGGTATCATTACATCTCTCTCTTATATAGCTAGTATGAAAAGGACAGGATCTACAAAGAATTGTTAAACTATTAAAACTGCCTGCAATACTTATCAGTTTTAATAGTTTTACAGTAACAAAACTAAATAATAATTATTATTGGCACTAGGTAGACAGATTCCAACCCCGGTACACTCCAACTGCGGCCCAAGGGCCACATGAGGCCCGCCGTGCCTAATGTTTAAATACCTGTTAATAAAAAGTTCTTTTTATTAACAGGTAATAAAGTACAGTTTTTGTTCAAATATTTTTTCATTAATGTAACTACATCGTTAACTTGCAAATCACGTTTTAATTAGGACATAAATAATTTTTATTTACGAACCTCGACAACATGACTGCAATGTGTTTGGGGCCCCTATAAAAAAGGTTGAGTATGGCTGTGCTAACCTATTTTCAGCTTCATATCCGTCACTGCGCAACCTGAATATGCCCTGCCCTTTTCATTACAACTATGTTAGAAAGAAACAAAATTATATTAAAGTTAGTTTAGTTGGTATAGAATAGAATCGGGGATATCGTTAGTGATTTGTTACACAAATAATAAAATACCATATAAAATCCTCTGAATCATTATGCATTTCTCAATATAATGTAAAAAAAATACGGAAATCAATACAAAATACTCTTAATATATACTAGCTGTGCCCCGCGGTTTTACCCGCGTTAAACTGTAATAATTATAACATACGTGTTAGTCGGATACGTTATCTATATTACTACAAAGTTTCATCCAAATCCGTTGCGTAGTTTTTGCGTGAAAAAGTAACATCCATGCGTCTTAAAACCACTTTTTAGCCCGACAGGATTTGATCCCAGGACCTCGTTAACTGCGGTTGAACACGCTACCGCTAGACCAACGAGGCAGTCAATTATATTGTTATATTAAAAGTTGCTCAATATATTAGGTTTGTACAGAAAACTATATTATTACTTAGAACCTGAAGATTAATTGTATGAATGCATTAAATAAAATTTGTTATTATCATGGAAATGACTTTGTAACCTATTTTAATAGAAGGAAGTTATAAATTCGACAGGCTCGGGTTTTATTTTGTGAGTTTTGTAACAAGGTTTTGTTTTAATCGATATGGAATGCTTACGGAATGGTCCCATATACATTTTATTCTAAGTGGATGTTATAAAAGAACATATGTACAGACGCCAGCACATCCAGATACCACAATCTGTCAAATTTCTTTTATAGATTTTCAAATTTATCACAAATGCATAATGTTCACTTTCAATTGGGAAAATATGACAGATAGGGGTAGCTTGATGTGCTGGCGTCTGTACATAATAAAATTAAACCTGCAGTCAAATTGATGTCCTTCTTTTCTTAGTCGGTTAAAAAACCAAGCGATGCAAGGCGGTGATTCAACTCATAATTATAAATGCATTTATGTTAGATTTTCCATTGTTTTTGACACTAGTTTCATCAGCCGAGCTAGCATGGCGACGAAAACATGAAAATGACATGGCTCTCTTCAGCGTTCAGCCAATCCCAAAGCTCGCTTCCCAGACTCGTGGAATTTTCTGTGATTTCATTGGCCGAACGCTGTAGAGGGAATTGAATCTTCATTGCCGTACTAGCTACGCATGTTATATTAATATTACTTTCCATATAAATGTATATATATATATAAATGGAGCAATGTATAATGATTCAAAATTACCCCTAATGTAATAAGAAAAGTGTTTACAATATTACCGTCAAAGAAATGGGCAGAATGATCGAAACTAGTCGCAATTCTGCCCAAACCTTGTAAGGAATAAAAAAAAATATAATTAATTTGTATTTTACAAAACGATTTCAATTTAAAACTAAAATAGCACCTTAATACTTTAGCGAATAAAAATATTTCTATATACAGATAACACTAATATACTTTTTAATAATAACTTTAAAGCACCATTAATGTATAACCATAGATTAGGGCGCTAAACTTTTTTTTTAAATCAGCTTTTCGCAATGTCACCCTGCGACTTTTTTCTAATTCTTATCTCTTCTACAACCTCCATTATAAGCTGAAATGGTTTAAAAACTTTAAATAAAATAAAAAATAAAAATATCTAGTTTGCCATGCTCATGCAATTATGTGCTACCTCAAAGGAGTCTACGACTAACTTTACAACAAAATGTCTAAGTTTTCCATATAGAAATGATGTTAAAATTTTAATACGTGTTTTGTATGTTAGCTTATAGGAATATTATTATTTTTTTGTTAGTCTAGTTCTATGCATAAGATATTAATCTACAATTACTTAAAAATATAAATCCTTCGCGATTATTTACAAACATATAACTATGTAAGTACATATTTCTAATATAAAACTTACTACATCATTTCTATAAATTGACACAGTGAACTATAAACCTACAAACAAGGTCAATACGGTTTATTTCGGACTAACCTGGCTCAATGGCCTGATCCTTTCGTGTATGCAGTTCTCGGCCTGTCTAGCCGATGGCGGAGGATGGTCAGGCGTTGGCGGCTGTTCGTAATGTGTCGGAGACAAGGGAACTTCAGCCCTATGGCCATCGTAAAAACGCTCACAATCGCTCGGACTATTCATTGACTGGTCGTCCAACAAACTCTCAAGAGATGACCGTTCTTGGTTAGAGTATTTCCTTACTCTGTTATCATTCATTCTTTGGTCATAATCATTTGAAAGGTTGTTGCGTCTAAGCTTTCTTCTGGGGTTCTGTTCTTTGATGACAATGTTTTCGTACATCGCCGTGATGGCGACGGGTTGTGGGCGTTGTTTGAGGCTAGGCCGGGGGTTGGGAATTGGAGCCACTCTGGGCGAATTGTGGTTCTCCTCGTACTCAGAGTAAGATATCTTGCCGTCGACGTATTGGTCCACTGAGCGGCCGTGTTTGAGGTAATGTTTAGCACCCTGGAACAAACATATACAATTAACATGATTAAGTTAAACATTTGAGGCGCATATAGCCCTCATCGATCCCTTAACAGTACGACGATATTGTTCAAGGAGTATGTTAATTTCCGCGGCTCATGTCTGGGGGCCTGCTGAGTACCTAGAAGAACTGTGACACACGGATAGACACTACCCTTATTAATAACCTAACGCGAACATGGCTGACAGAAATACGGATAATGGAAACGCTGCAGATGTAGGTGAATGTCATGAAAGTTTCTATTAAATGTCACGTTTTGACACACTAAACGTAAGATATAATTATTATGCTTATCTTAACATCGCTACAGTTTCACAACAAAATTGTTTTGTTGCAGCATATTTCTCTATTCATAATTTTTTATGACTTGTACAAATCTTACTCAATGTTAGTACGTATTTACGAGAGTTAATAGACATTTGAGATTCATAGTTAATCCTGAATCCTAAGCTAGCTATTTAGAGGCTTATGACATGACAAATACGGATACTTTGTCATCCTTATATCGATGATAATTCATGCTCTCATAGATTTTAATGAGGTCTTACAGTTTTGTAGTATTGGCAAATCTTTTTAAGCAGAATTTGCATTGTAGATGAAATATTTCTTATATTTAAATAGGTTGGAAGGGTTGTACACTACACATACATACGTACATTAAGAATATATCCCTGATCAAGATCGGGGTCAACCAAAATTAGGTCAGAAATTACATCAAGAAATGTTAATATCATTAAATTTTTTAAGGAATATCAATTTGATTTGGTCGAGTAATACTGACAAAATAAGCAGGAAAAGAACTTATCCTTCAATATGCGCAACGAACAAAGATATTGCTTAATTATTTCTACAATTATAAAGATGCCTTGAGCTTTTTATATATTATAGTTGATAGAAGAACTGCTATGTATGAAAAACACTGAACCTGAAGCTATCAGACATTTGAGGATTGGCAATTTAATGTTCTAAAGCGCGAGACTCTACAAGGTGGGATTGAGTTTCCTCAAACTTAGGAATAAAGAAACTAAAATGGCAAAAAGCACTCATGGCTGGACACTGGAGAAGATTTGCTGCTATCTTCAACAGTGTCCGGCTATGAAACCATAATCTACTACGCAATACAAAATAAGTTCAAGAGTACCAAAATGGAGTTGACAAACGAAAATATATTGAAAATACAGATAATGGTAAATTACCTGTATATCGTCCAAATCGTCCTGACTCCTTGCGTGGGGCCTCAGCTCATAGCTGTACCCCGACGAAGGGGAGTTGGCATGGGTGGGGGACACTGACAGGTTTCTTCTTGGAGGTTTCTTGGGAGGGGTGGGCTGCAATACATATTGTACGGTTATGGTGGGCTTTTGGTGTACCAGATGGTTTAGGGGGGCTTTATCTTAACGAACGTTTTTGCTAAGTAAGTTCTATCTTATATCAACTAAAATCGACGTACTGCATCACTTAAAAAAACTTTGAGCCAATCCATTATATTTTGAAAAATACTTATATAGAGTGTAACGTAAATAGTGTGCAGTTAACCAACTTGTTACTAGATCACTTTCTCTTATAAAGTGATATAGTATCAGACTAGCTATAAGGGATCTCATGCTGTTCGTAATATCTGGGTTACCTAATTTAGAGCGCAATCATTATTAGGATAGGTTATTGCTCAACGTCGACACTGAACCGGCTTGTTACGAGAGTTCTTTAAAAGGAACAGGAAATTAGCTTATGAAGACTTCATAGTCTCCGTAGTATGTGGGTTAAGGAGCTCAAATTACTTATGAAACTTGTTCATATACAAAACGTCACTTTATAAAATAGGTAAAAATTAATTGTCAACCCACTTTATATGAAACTTATTGAATATATTCCGCATACAAGTTTTCTAAAAATTACTTTTAGAAGTGTAACATAATTAGCATGAACTTAACCAGATTGTTACTAGATCACTTTATAAGGGACAGTAAGCCACATTACAGTATAGCTCATGCTGTCCGTAATATCTGAGTAACATATTATGGAGCATACTCAAAATTAGTATAAGTTTTCGCTCACTATAGACACTTAACCTCTTTGTTACGAGATTTGCTTATAAGGAACAGTAGACTAGCTTAAGAAGAGTTTATTCTGTCCGTAGTAACTGGGTTAAGGAGCTCAATAAAAAATAAAATAAAAAAGGTTTTTATTCACGTAGACTTTAAAAAGCGCTTGTAAATAGTCAGAACATGTTTGTAGAAATACAATTATTATTTCTAGTTGCTTATTACAGATATTTAGTTACATGGAATGTTAAAACATTTATACAACACATTAAAACATTTACCAATTAATCTGGTTCATATACTCCTATAAAACGTCACTTTGCAAAATGCACAAAAAAATATTTTCAACACCCGTACAAAAAGGTATGCAATTGACGCACTTTATATGAACTGCAAAATTTTGAGTATAATCCGCAAACGGGTTTTCTAAAAATCGTTCAGTGACTTGGGTAGATAGGATCCTTCGCCTCGTGCCTAGCTGTTTCACTCTTTGTGTAAGTTTATTTCAATCTGTAACTTGACTAATATCTAGGACCGAATTGAAGTTAATAATAATTTATTTCGAGGTAGTTTAATTGATACCATTTTATTATTGCTTTTAGTAGCAATTCACCGAATGCTTAACCTTTCATGCAAACCTCAATTGATATACCCTGTAAGTAAATTGGTAACAGTAGTTTGGTACCCTTTTAAATAAATAATAAATAAATATCTTACGACAACTAATACACTACCATCTAATCCCAAACTATAAACCTGTACAATGGCAACCCGACAAATGATAAACTAACTTATATATTTAAAAAAACATACTTATCATAGATAAACTACACTTAAGACATAGAACTAATAATTGTGCTTATCACGCAAATATTTGTACTGGCTGGGGATCGAACCCACGACCTCTTGTCTTAGCAGTTAGGATCACTAACCACCAGACCAACAGACCAGTCATTTAGTCTATTAACTTCCATATATTTCAATTCAAATCAATTAAGATTCCTAGAAAAATAGCTTCCATTATTTAAAATAGCGCGCTAGATAATTCAAATATCTTGATCGAATGATTAATGAACGAGTGAATGAAGGAATGAGTAATTTGAGGCCTATCTGGTAGATAGAATTATTAGCAATCAAATGGGCGTTTATTTCTGGAACATCTCGTTGTCAGCAAAGCGAGATAAGTGCTACAATTGAGTAATAGGGAATTTGAATGGCTATGAGGATAACATCGTGCTGTGGTACAATATACAGACGCCAGCATATCAAACTACCCCAATCAGTCAAATTTCACCAATTGAAGTGAACCTTATTGTTTTGTGATAAAGTTGAAAATCTATAAAAGAATTAAGACAGATTGGGGTAGCTGGATATGATAATAAGAAAATAAATCCAATGATTTATTTTCTTATTGATAAACACACTGATCAAAATACTGATATGATTACCTTCAGTAAAAAACATTTTTGAGATTAGATTGAACATACAGATATTGTGCGTAAAAAAAAGTACGAACGAGGAATTCATGGTATTTTGCACTATGTTGTAAGAGATTCATTAAAAAAATCTCTTTCGTTTAACGAGAACCACTCACCAGTAGTTTATGTTAAGGGTTATAGGTTTAGAAAAGTCGTACGTGACATTAACAGCTCAGCTAGCTCACGCGCAATGCGAGTAAAGAAAACAGTAAGTGGGAACGGGAAGTGAACGGGTGGCAGTGTCGCCATGCATCGAGTCTATCACGCAAGAGTCAAAAAATGCTAACATATTATGGGTAGTTCCTCTAAAATGCTAGTGAAACTGAGAAGTCAGTTTATCACGTAGAAGTTCCAAACCGCTCAAGCCCTATGGTTGTCCCCCTAAAATGCAAATGGGACCGCAAGTGAACGTGTAGCAGAGTCGCCATGCCTCGAGTCAATCACGCAGGAGTTAAAAATAGCAACAATCTATGAGTAGTTCCTCTAAATTGCTAGTGGAACAGAGAACTGATCCTTAATCACGTAGAAACAAACAACTCACGCCCTATAGTCTGTTCCTCTGATATGCAACAAGAACCGCTAAGTGGAACAGGTGGCAGGGTTGCCATCCATCGAGTTTATCACGTAGGAGAAAACAAACATCTGACGCTTTATGGATTGTTCGTCTAAAATGCCAGTGGAACCGCAAAGTGAAGGCGTGGTAGAGTCACCATGCATTGAGTCTATCACGTAGGCGTTAACAAACCGCTGACGCTTTATAGAATGTTCGTCTTAAATGCCAGTGGAGCCGCAAAGTGAAGACTCAATGCGTGGCCGAGTTACCACGCATTGAGTCTATCACGCAGGAATTAACAAATCGCTAACGCTTCATAGTATTTTTCTGTAAAATGCTATCTCTTGGACCGTTCGAGGCCCACGTGGTCCGCGTAATTCAATCCTGAGCTACGGATGAGGGACAAATTGGTTGCAGCCGGTCACTGAATGGACAATTTTCTACATAAAAGCCTACACAGGCGGCAGCACCGATTTGCGTAATAGATATTGAAGCAAATTTTTAGTAGAGCACTTTGCTGTATTTTTAATGGAATTTATAAATCAGTAGCTGTGCCCCGCGGTTTTACCCGCCTTAAACTTTATAAATTATCACAGCTCCGCCCCCGTAGGTGATAGCGTGATAATTTGTACCCTTTATGTTGACCCGACCTCTTAGTAATATTCATGCAAAATTTTAAGTAAATCCATGCAGTACTTTCTGAGTTTAGCCCGGACATACATATAGACAAACGGATAAACAGACAAAAATTCCAAAAACTATATTTTTGGCTTCGATATCGATTGTACATCACGCCCCAAGTAACCTTTAAAAAAAATATTCAATGTACAGTTTTGACTTTTCTACGATTTTATTATATGTATAGATTGTGTATTTATAAATAGCGGCTGGCTCTGAACTGTGTTCTTTGTAACGTTTAATGAAGCGATTACCTAATAGTGTAGTTATTTCGACTCAAGTGCCCATTTGACATTATATTATTCCGCGTCCGAAGGCTTCAGTTACCCTGGTTAGCGCTAAACACAGACAAAATGTAAGTGTGACACTTGTACTACGTAAAACTTCAACATGCACCCTTAGCCCTTACCACCTATATGGTCGAAGTGAAATTACCCATGTGGTTTCCGGTCTAGAAAGAATAACAGGGTTACTCTATCCATCCCGCGGGTGTCGAATAGGCGATTAAGGGATACACCAAGTAGTCAAGCAGCAGCGTCACCTGTTTAAGTACTATAAATACCACATAACTGTGGTCATCAACTCGCATTGCAAGCATCCAACAACGACAAATCGGACGGTCACCGTAGCCTAGTTGGTAGTGCTCCTGCCTACGAAGCTGGTGGTCCTGGGTTCGTAATCCCGGTAAGTGCAAATATTTGTGTGATGACCACGAATATTTGTTTCTGAGTCATGGATGTTTTCTATGTATTAAGTATTTATCTATCTATATAAGTATGTATATCGTCGCCTGCTAGCCATAGTACAAGCTATGCTTAGTTAAGGGCTAGGATGATCTGTGTGACATTGTCCCAAGATATTATTATTATTATTAAATGACAACGTTATAGAAATCTTTGGGTGAGACCTATGTCCAGCAGTGGAAGAAATCAGGCTTATGATGAGGTCAAAGTAATTAAGCGACATGGCGTCGACGGAGCAACAACGAGATAAAATATTATCAAATCGTTTTAAAATCACTAACAAATTCTGTTGAAAAACGCCGGCCTACATTGTGTTCAGTTTACAGTTTCACTAATTGCATTGGTAAAAGCTGAGGCAACTGCAAACAGTATAAAACTGTAATGTTTGTTTACATACAAGTGTCGGTAGTACAGTCGTCACATCGGTGGAAACACTTTTTTCCATGACAGAGTCTTAATTACGTAACCCGTAAGGTCGGATTTCATAGCAAAAGTGTATACACTAACTTGCCACCAAGACCGCGTTCTTCAGACAGCGATGGCCCATTTAAAAAGCTCTAGTTTAGTCGATGAAAGATACATTTTAAAATTAGTTTAGTTTTGACAGAGAGCAATAGCTGGTTTATATTATTTAATACTTTAATTGCAAGTGTAAGTACGATGTTATATTTAACAATTACCTTAAGCCTTAACAAACATACAATGCAAAAATAACTTGAAGTTGGAATCTCCTTTTTTAATCACACATTTGTTTATATGATGTTTCAATATTATTTTCCGAAATATTTTCCGTAGTAACTTTATGATGTAATATTTTAATATTTGAGTAGGTAGGTAGGTGCTGACTAAAAGTAACAAAATAATACCACATGTTTTATCATTATCCTCAAAGAATAATAATATTATATTATATTTTGTGACCTTCCGAATTAAAATATATTATAATATTTAACGATTTCCGCTATTTTAGGTAATAAATTTAATACTTGTAATCAATGATTCCTAAATGCTGAAAAACATAAAATAAAAAACATCCTGGTGAAAAATAACTTCCAGGATTGTTCGCGCTACCATAGTTCAACCATACTTGTGGCGGAGTTTGTTGCGATCCCTACACAGGACAACTATTTATGTGAAACGTAAATAGTAGTTCTGAGTCTAGGTCCAATTTGCAAAGCTCCCCACTGAGTAAAGTCAGGCAAGGACATCATAGAAAATGATGGAGGAGGTAAAGGCTTTCTTCATCAAGTCTGTCTGTCCAAATCACATAAACAATACTAAAATTAATTATAAATAACCTTTCTTAAATTTAAGCAACAACCTACTAACAAACATTGTAATAAATATCGAAAGTGAGATATCATGGCTTTATATTTATTATAATTGTAAAGCTCCCCACTATACAGAGATATATTTATGATGTATATATGCAATTTTTTTTAATCATTATCAATATTTTTAATAATGTTAGCAACCCAATTTTGAGAGTAGTACCTACTTTAAGATTACAAGTATAGATGTAGTATAGGGTATTTTGGCAAAGACCCCCTTGTAAACTTATTATTAAAAATTTAATAGTATTATTATGTTAATGTTCATTTAATGCATTTAACATTTATCTACACCACTCTCCCTTAAGTTATACAATTCCCCCAAAACACGTAACAATATAACACCTAATCATTTATCAGTAATTATTTCTAACAAGGCAATTACTAGGAACACGGAGAGTGAATTAACAAATTATTTTTCATGTGGTAACACCCGTTTAATTATTAGGTTATGGGTTACCAGCTAACAACCATGAAACACGATAGTCTGACGTACAATATTCCTTAGAGACACATGTATGAACATGGAGTTTTATGTGGAAATAGATGGCAATTAATTAGCTATGTATCGTTTGGGGAACATGTACAAACGCCAGCACATCCAGCTACCCCAAACTGTCAAATTTCATTTATAGATTTTCAACTTTATCACAAAAGCGTAAAGTTCACTTTCAATCGGGGAACTTTGACAGATTGGGGTAACTTGATGTACTGGCGACTGTACCTAAATTCAGTGAAGCGAAAATGTTATCCCTTTGTGTGCAAGGTTTAACTCAGGTAAAAACCGCCCAAGTGAGGATCGGAGCTCGTAGATTGTTTCTAAACATATAGAAAACGACTGCACGAGTGGCGCAGCGGCTAAGACAGTCGCCTCGCCGCTTTGTTTCCCGGGTTCGATTCCCGTGACGGACAACTATTATGTGTGACCCATAAATAGTTGTTCGGAGTCTGGATGTAATTAGTGTCCGTCTATTATTATAATATGTCTGTAAAGTACCCCGCGACACAGGGACTAGATTGCCTAGTGCGGCCGTTATCTTTAAAAAAAAAAACTAAGTAATCATGTAATGGCATTTTTTGTGTCTGTTAGTTCAATGGTCTCACCGCTCCGTAAGTGATCAATGAGGTTAAGCAACTAGGCTTGCGGTCAGTCCATATATAGGTGACGACCAAAGTGTTTTATTTCTGAACGTCTCCGTGCTTCAGAGCGCACATTAAGATGTCGGTCCTGGTTGTAGTCATTAGGCAACAGACGGAGATCTAATGGGCGGCTTGAACAACTGACAATAGGGTAACCACTATCCATACTATAAGTAAGCTTAAAATTAACGCAACATATCAACGTCTACAGTATTTTCCAGTTCATCAACGAAGACATTATAAGAAATGGTCCTTAACTGCCATCCATGGTCGTCTCCAATACATTTGTTTTTCGAGATCGTGTGGCCTAATGCATACTCAATGTTTTATAGATTTTAATACAAAGATACGATGCTAATGCAGTAGCGACGGAATTGGTGCAGTTATTGACTCAGCTTGAACTACTTCAAATAGGTAAGTATCGTAAAAATACCAAAGTCAACACACCAGTACATCGATACGCTCATGATGCCCCTAGCACAGATGTAACCTACATTCTTCAAGTAATTTATACAAACGTACCGGAGTAATACGATAACGTTAAGACCTATTAAAATGTTTGAGAGCATAGATATATTATGATACATAGATTGGCTGACAGGACTTGGTTTCAAGACACTGCCCGCACTAGGGAAATGGAACCTTGTGTCACATACAACAATAATTTCCTGAAAATGAAGATGTTAAGAGTTAAATTTATATCCTTCACAAAAAAGGAGATATTGAATTTCTGCCCAGCGTATGTCTGTCAGACATCTTCTTCACTTATGGATCATAGTTTTCATGTCTTGTCTTTAATCTACATACATAGATATTGTTAACGCATAGCGCCACCTATCGCAGTTGGTGTTCATTTTATCCAGTAGATGGCGCTGTTTTAAACTATTTACTGTGAAAATATTATTTTTTTGTGTTATCTGTGCAACATTTTTTTTTAAACTTTATAAGTTACATAGTTGTCTAAATTCGAAAACGTAGACATAAAGATTCTTCCCGCGTATTACTATCGGTTCTGTCATGTAATTCTAATTTTTTAGACGATATATATTAATTGTCTTAAAAACAACATACAAGAGGACTCATTTGATAACCAAAACTTCTGCCCCTGAACTCCTGATGCCATTATTCGTAACAGATATATAGTCTTACACTAAATTCCATTAGAGGTAGAATATACCTCTAGAGATAAATTCACACATGATACGCATTGAAAAGACGGTGTCACCACGTGTGGTCCTAGTAGGTAGTCCTTCAATATCACACACATTTTGGTGAGATCGCTCTATAAATAAAGACAACAGATCTTCAGTTATTATGCTCCCTGCCTCCTTCGCTTTTATTACAAAATAATGCGTTTACACGCACATTAGTTACAGTTCTTTTTGTGGTCAAGGGTCTTTTCAGCATTCATGTTACGTTAAATAACATATAGCATCACTCATTGCATCAATAATAATCAGGAACTTCAGTAGATTCAAACTCACATTAAAACAGAACATCTTTGAAAACGGGTCTTCAAAAGATTTTCCTTCTGACACGACAAGATAAATTTATTTCTTCCAAACAATATCAAGTATCAATCACATTTCTTTCAACAATATCCGCGTGCGCAACCCACATTTCACAAAGACAATATCAAAGCAATATTCTCCGAATGCGTCCGTACGAAAGTTGTATACATCAAAGGGTGAGTAAATTGGGTGCGCTTGCACATTGCGTGCGACAACGATTAATATGGCGCCGACGCACCATGGATGTGCGTATATTGACCGTGACCGATTGGGCTTGTTTCACTAGGTAGATTGATTGATGGATGGCTTTTAATAGTACTTATAAGGTTTATTATTAGCAATTAAAGTTAGTTTAGTATCATTATTTATTTCTAGTTAAGAGATTTCCACACACAAAGTTTCCGACAGAAGTAAAGACTTTTTATCCCTTTTGCTGAAAATCCGACGCCATTCTTCAAGACAAATGTGTAGTAAGCTAAAAAACATGTGTTAATACTAAATATTATTAAAATTAAGATTAAGTACGTAAAAGAAAACATAATCATTGAAACATCTGTCTAACTTAAATACTTTCATAATTTATTAACACTAAAACTGCACTAAATTAAATTACTGAGCCAGATCAGGTTACCCACTAAGCGTTCATATAGCTAAGCTATCAAAATGAAGATCAATTTGATTGTTACATCGTCGCCTAGTACCCATAGTACAAGCTCTGCTTAGTTTGGGGCTAGGATGATCTGTGTGACATTGTCCCTAGATATTATTATTATTTATCGTCTTACATAATCTGGAACATGGAAAGACAGATAATTATGTTCATGAACATCTCTATTTGTCTTAATCTGGGCCTTTTCTGTGTATTATGTGAGTTACAAAAACAAAAATAAATTATATAATTGTAGCCATTGTTCAGTATCCATGATCCAGATGGCACTGAGTATCTGTATCAGTATTCACTGTATAAGCCGAGAAATGGCCACTGCTGGAGAAAGGCCTCCCCCAAAGATCTCCACAATTGCCGGTTTCCAGCGGCTTCCAGCGATCCTCACAAAATCATCGATCCATCTGGCCCCCTGCCTCCCGAAGCTGCGTCTTCCGGTTCGTGGTCGCCACTCCAGAACCTTTCTGCCCCAGCGGCTGTGGGTTCTTCAAGCTATGTGTCCTGGCCACTTCGATACGGAGTACTTCCTCTATGCCCACATATGTACCTACATTTTGTGAAAATCAGTAGTTATATAGAAAAGTTAAAGATAGTTCTATGTTTTATTAACCAGTAATTCCTTCTTTTAATATTCAGATGTTTTCATTTCTATGAATGCATGATGCTCTCACGTCATTAGAAATTAAATAAGCTCCATCTGGCTCGTATTCACACAGCTTCATTAATTTAAAAAGAACAACATAAATTCTTCACTCCCGAGTACTAAATCCATTTCTTACGTAAGCAGGAAGGATAACTTCCTTATAATAGTACCAAAATAAAACTCTACGTAAAAACTTAAATATTACGTTGATGCACAAATTATTTATTATTTCTCTTAAAAGCTTTAACGAGGCCTGGTAACCCACATATTAACGGTATAACGATGAAATGAGCTATCCGTCTTTAGAATATAAACATACAATGCACGCCTGGTTCCACAAGGGTTGCCAGATAGAAAAAAGCTGTACAGAAAAAAACTGTATGGTGTACTGCTTAAGGTAGACGCATCGCTAGTAACTTAACCTTAACACAAGATTCGAATTTCGATTTTTTTTTTTCTTTTACAAGACGATTTGTACTTTTCTGCTGCATCGGACAATAGAAACTAGCGGGGGGTAAACCATCAAATAACAGTACACACTAAGTAACCCGCCCAGAAGGGCAACCCCCTTTAATGTCCAAAACTCGGGTCCTGCTCGAAGGAAGCATAGATGGATAAAAGGGTAAATTTTTAGGGACCTTTTGTGCAACTGTTGATATACGTTAATCCGTGAAGACTACTACTCCCTTAACAAGAACACAATTGTTTTATTTTTAACAAAAGGTTTTGGTATTTCCTGCTTCTTCGGAAAATATAAACTTGCGGGAAAGCAAACCATCAAATAACACTACAAACTAAGTAACCCGCGCAGAAGACCCCCGGTGTTCAAATCTCGGGTACTGTTCCAAGTTTACGAGACGTGAAGATGCATAAGACGGTCGGTTTTTATGGACCTTTTGCGAAACTGTCGCTCTACATTAATCCGCTTGACCCGGCCAACCCCTCCGATTGAAGATCAGGGGACCTACCGCCTAATTCGGTCATTCATTCAATCGGCTTCCATGAACACATGTGACGTCATAAATGGTCCAGAATTGATGTTCAACATTTTGGCCATTGAACGAATGGTGTAGTAATTTTTTAATCTTCATCTACTAGAACGCCGATCACGATGATTGGAGAATTAGGCGAGCGACCCCCAGGAGGGCATTAGTAGCAGCCCGGCGAACTCTAGACCAGCTAGTATTTCAGCCATTATTCGCCTGCCGATTATCTGTTACTCAGTAGATTAATTTAAGACACATCAACAAATATCTTTAAAATATCTACTGGCAACCCTGGGTTCCACATGTGTACATGTTGCAATCATTAACAGTAGGTATTAAGTTTATTAATAGCTGGTTTATTGTCCGTTGATTGTGAATTGAGACGGTTTTGAAAAATGTGTGCACTTAATTATATGGAAAGGAATGAATTGAATGAAATTATGTATACGGTCGCGCAGTCTTCTTAAAGCCATCGGGGCTGATTTTCGGTGATTAATTATTACTATTTATAAAACTGTCAGGTTTTAAATTTAATATTGAGTATAATTAGTACTAACTATACAAGTTTTTTTTTTGTTTCATTGAAATTCTACTATAAATTAATTATTCTCTTTCTCATTCGATAAGCGCAACCGATCGGCGGCGTTAAGTAGGCTCTCGGTCCATAGATTTCTGAGTGTCTATGTGCTCCGGAGGGCACGTTAAGCTGTCAGTCGCGGTTGTAGTCATTAAACAACAGTCGTATAGCCATGTCATAGGCCGGGCGCCATGAACAGCTCTGACACTAGGATAACCACTGCCCATAGCAGTGATTACCCTAGTTTCAGAGCTGTTCAAGCAAGGATGAAAGAAATGAAGGAAAGAAGGATCTATTAACATCTAAAGAAGGATAAGGAGTATTTTCTGCTGCTATAGTCAATCTGTATGTGGATTGGAAAATAGGCAGGTAGAGAGTATACTATTTTATATCTGTATATGCATGGGTACGTTTTTTATTTTTTATAGTATGTAATATTATTAATTAGGTATCTGAATATTTAAGGCCTTAAAACGTGAACCCGAAAATAAACTTATCGGAATCATTTTTATATATTATTTATTTTAAAAGATTCAGGGAAGATATTATTATATAAAATGCATCGTGTAAAAGAGTTTTATTTGCTTCGACACAAATTATCCTTTCCGTTTTTATGGAAATAATCATATTTTTTATGTTTTCTATAACTTCAATACCGCTAAGCTTTTTCGCTGTAGGGCGCCATATCTGTTTAACTTTAAAACCAACATATATTTAACACCACTATCATAAGGGAAATCAATTAAGTTTATATATTTTCAAAAAATACTAGAAATCCGTTTTAAAGACCTAATTATCACGCACACTATTGATACTTATGTACATACATACGTATATACCGTATCAATAATCCCTAGAGAATTTATCGTTTTACGGAAGCTCTTTGAAATCACTAAGATATATAGATAATACAAAGAGGCCGACCTCATTGGACCTGCTAAACTCTAATAATATGCAATCCAATCAAAATCCAATCGGCTTTCCAATTTTAATGATTACGGACCGTTAAGACCTTAATCTGTGTAAGAATTTAGGGTCCCTATCGTAAAATACAAAGCATTTTTGAATGCCGACTTGAAAGCTTTTGACGCTTTATCTTGGCTAAGTTTTTATATTTGTATTGCTATAACATGCTAAGGGTTGATCTCTTAATTCCGTATTTTGTGGTTAAAACCCTTTCTTTCATCTTTTTTCTTTCTTTCTTAAGACAGTAAACCTGGCGTTTTCGGTGTGTTCTTAGGCTGTATTTTTACCGGAGATATGGGAGTAGGCTAAGCAATATATTGTACTCGCCGGCCGGAGGTACCGTAACCACCACCACCCGCCAATACCCTTAGTTTGGATAAGTATCAATAAAATGACCTCCCTGATCCCTAATCGGATGAGCAGCTTCAAGTCTTCGAACAGTAACGTGAAGCGGCAGTTGCACAAATATTCTCTTAAAAACCGAAATTCTTATAAGGTATGAACCCGTCAGTAACACCCCAAGTAGAGTTTCGAACCGAAAGTGCCTGCTGGTGGGTTACTTGCTTTGTATATTTATTTTGCTAGATAGTTTGAGCCCCTTATTCGCCGGTTAATAAAGAAAAGTGAATCGGTGAAACTTACTAGGCTAACTGTACACATCATGTTTACAAAAATACGAGCAAAGGTACCACCAATACTATACCACTTCGTTTTCTTAACCTTATTTCTACAGGTTTGGTAAAAAAGGGCAAAACATCCGCGAGGTATTTGTACATAAAAAGACATCTACCAGAGATGTGTTCTAGCTATGTTTACGAGGAATGTGTGCGAGATTGAGCCACCTCCCTCAAATATCTCAAGTAGAATCAGTCACACCGTTTCTCAACCTCGCTACTAATAGCAGCACTTCTCTGGTGGAAATCCAGCTCTAACGAACAACCATAGGTATTTGACGCATTGTTGAACTGAAACTAAGTATTCATCCAGTTCCAAATCATATAAAGAGTCTAAAAAAACATAAAAACATTGATATATAACTACTAGTAATTACCGCGCCAATGCGTAGCCACTCCACATATGGCCACAGCCATATGTGCAGCTAACGTCACTTCAGTGCTCAATGAGACGCCAACCTAGTTGAACCGAGAGAAAAAGGGGAAGTGCATAGTGAAAGCATTCTATAGTAAGCAACACCAACCCGTCGTCTCATTTTTATATGTTTGGCTTTGTCTAATCTTAGCGACGGTATTATCCTTGCGACCGGTATAAGTAAGATAGATATATGTTTACTTTAAAATGTTTAGTGGTTTCAAAGCTACCTCGTCAACTAGTGGTTACACTCTTTTCGACGTGCCATGAGGTTTGATTCTCTATTTGTTTTACTCAATGGTCTAAAATGATGTATATTTCCATTCTCAGGATCTCCGCCAGACGTGAGATGGCAATCTACCCTTTTACGCCCGCAAAATCATTAATGACATAAATGTACAGAACTTCCTTTAAATAAAATACTCCCGTCGAATAACAGAAGCAAAATCCTGAAGTCTTTTCCACCATCCTTGCTTTATTTTTAGCCTACTACTTTGAGCGTTATTAGTAAGGCTAAAGGAAGGATGTGCGCATTTTCTTCAGCCTTCCAGAAGTAAATTACAAGTTGTCCGTTTCCATTTTAAAATATTAAATAGACGCTCCCGAGTAAAAGGGTTTACCAAAAGGTATTCATAGAAATGTGTCACAAATGAATGACGTTAATGGTATTATTGGATAGGAGCTAAGCAGTAGGTACATCGTTACTAAGGAATAATTCACAAAACCACAATAATAAGTTTGTAATATCAAATGGCTATGTTAGTTTCTTTCCTTGTTGCACCAAAACGACTACGTTAGTCCCTATATATTTATTTCAATTGAGTTACAGAGGTCAACATAGATAGCATGTGGACCTCTGTAACAGTTTACCATTAGAGCTAAAAGAAGTCAAACCCATCCCAAGCATCATCTTGGAGGGAAATGCCATAATCGCCACGCTTGGCTGATGGGTTGGCGATCGCAGTAAGATGGTCACTCAGAAGGAAGCTACTGCCCGTCCTCTAGTAGATATTCCCTGGGGTCGACTTCTACGCCCCCACGGGATGAGATGGAGTGATGATATTCTGATATTCACTGCTGTCACCACACAGCCTCTAACAGTTGGCAGAATCTAAAGCTTAACATAGCTCAAAGTATTACTATGTTGAAGTGGCAATGGGCAGGAGCTGATTCCTGTTGGGAAGAAAACTTATGGAAGTGCGACCACGTGCTGGAAAACGCAGTGTATGACTACTTAATGAAGGTTGTGGAGTGCCGCTGTATGCAGATATAGAATAAAGAATAAAGAATAATTTATTTCCCACAAAAAAGTGCACAATTTACACATAAATTACAGCTTTCAAATAGTGACAAAAAATAGAATTGAACTCTGGTACCCATGATAAGATTTAACTTGAGTTATGGGTACCAGGGCGCTCACACATAGTTTAAGCTATGTGTGAGAGCCCTGGTACTAAATTAATCTAATTAGAACTTATAGAAATCTAATTAGAACTTTTAGAAATCTTTGGGAGAGGCCCATGTTCAGCAGTGGAAGACTTCAGGCTATTGATGATGATGATTATGACAGAGGTCAACAGTAATATTGATCCCAAAATAGGCGTTTCAATCTTATTTAATGTAGTTTAGTCAGTACTTATTATTTTTAATTTAGTTTACTAAGACCTTTTGTACCCCATATCATTGTTCTTTTAAAAGTATCCATCCCCAGGTTGCCTAAATGAAATCGTTGCAGGGATAACCGCTTAGCGTACCTAGCATTTAATACATGACATTCGAGCGGCGATTTAGGATCGGGGACGGGATATATCAATACGAATACATCTAAGGACCATAAGGGGGACAATGGTGGTCACGGTGCGTTCGGGGTATTGCTCCATACCTATAGGATTACGTAAAGTGTCACGAGAGTTTCTTATGACATTTACTCGATTTCTTCGTATCCTACGAAGCTCATGGCCTTCTTATTAAGGTACGAGCTACGAAGCAAAAGAGGTGTGCAAAGATCGTGACAAATGGAAATCCGTTGTCTCTGCCTAATCCTCTGGGAATCAGGCGTGAGTCTATGTGTGTATGTGTAATTAAATGTGAGGTAATTTATGCCCATAAAAGTTATGGAACTTAATTTACATATGACATATTAACAAAATTATAATTCTAATTCCTATTACAACAGGATAACTCGAAAAACCCAACATTATTATGAATCATGACTGAGTAACTGTATCGGATTATTATGTTAATAAATAAGCGCAGGCGCATGACTTAGTTTCAATTAAATTCACAAACACGTATCTGTCTGCTTTCCTGTCTGAGGACTTTGGAATAGTAGTATAAACATTAAAATATAATAATAATATCCTGGGACATTATTCACGCACGGCCATCTGATCCCAAACTAAGCAGGGCTTGTACTATTGAAACCAGATAACTGATATATTACACTAAAAGAAAAGTAGTACTTTTCTTTTGTAAATACATAGTAATATAGATAATTACATCTTGTAGCCATATAGACATGACTGATCTGCTGTGTTACGTGAACTATCTGTAAATGATTGCTATCATATACTTAATTTAAAATTATTGACTCTGTCTCAAAATGAATAATGTTATTGTTTCGAAGTTTTTCTTTTGTATACCTAAATATAATCTAAAATAATAAGCATTCAGACAACCGATCGAGCATATATTGTGTTTGCCTACTAAATAATTACTCTAATTGGACCAAATCCCGTGTTCATGCCCGCTTGAGTATGTTTCGCCGGACCGTCTCAACTGGGTCGTGTTGAAACCGGTAGTAGATGAACCCACTGAGTTTGTTTCGCTGGGTCTTCTCAGTTGGGGCGCATTGGATCCGGTGGTAGCATTAAAGCGCGACCGTCGTTATTAACACAAGGTCCGTCATAATAATAATACCTTTAATATAGACAGAACCATTGACAATATGTAGTAAAAATATTAGACTTAAACTAGATAATTAAACATAATCTCTTGACAATAACTTGATACGAGCTAGCTAAATATCATTTCTGTAATAAAATAAATTTTATAAATGTTTTCATACAAGATGTACCTAAATATCTATGTTACTAGAAATAATATCTAATGTATACAACTATATTACTACAAACATGTTCTGACTATTTACAAGCGCTTTTTTAAAGTCTACGTGAATAAAAACCTTTTTTATTTTATTTATTTATTTTTACACCCAGACTCAGGACCAACAGACTTGCTCATGCACACAAATATCTGTCCTGGGTGAGAATCTAACCCACGACCTGCGGCGTGTAAGGCAAGCATTTAGCAACCACGACAACCGGCCTATATATTACATGTTTTTTGCATGGGGCTCAGCAACCAGTCTAATTTGTTACGGCTAGCTACCAAAATTCCACGAGCGATTGTAATCTGACTTTAAGTCCATAGGGATCCGATAACCGAGACTATCACCAGTCCTGATAGCATTGGAGATATTTTACATGATCTGCTGTTGAACAGGCTACCGTATATACGTTTGGTGGAGGTTTGGTGTGCTTGGCAAATGCTTGCTTTTCACGCCGGAGGTCGTGGGTTCGATTCCCACCCAGGACAGATATTTTTGTGCATCAACATGTATGTTTGTCCTGAGTCTGGGTGTAATTATCTATATAAGTACGTATTTACAAAAAAAAATGAAGTATATGCAGTATATCGATATGTAACAAATCGCAGCTAGCGATAAGACCGCCCTTTGTACATTATTATTATACTATTCAACGTCTATTTTTGTAATTCACTTGGTGTACAATAATGAGTATTGTATTGTATATCAGTTATCTGGCTTCCATAGTACAAGCTCTGCTTGGTTTGGGATCAGGCCGTGTGTGAATAACGTCCCAGGATATTATTATTATATGCATTGTATTATTGCTCCAGGTGATAAAGAAGACAACTTTCTGCCATTTCACTGGACAAACGCAATTTAAAGGGTAATTTGTAATTCGACGTATATCCGTCAGGAGGCGATAGAGGGGCCACAATGAAACAAGTTGAAACCTCACATTTATACCAAAAATTCAATATTTTTTGAGATATTACAATTTTAAAGATTTTTCGTTATTTACGCAAAATTATACATTTAATTCCAATTATAAAATATATAAATAAACTACTACTACTATATAATTAAATTTTAAATTGAACTTGCTTCACAAGATAATTAAAATGATGTGCAATAATAATAACGTAATGACGCCTCAATTTTAATATACGAAATAACTCTCTCTCTCTCTCTTTCTGTCTTCACTAAAACAAATATCTCCCTCTCAAACTCCGCTCGCCTCGCCCGAACATACTTTTCGTAACGCTCTCGTCCGTCACGCATTCAACAGCTTACTCCTCAATCTGCATGCATAAAGAAGATTTACTTCAAAGAAACATGTATGAAATACAAAAAAATATCTCCACGTCCCTGTGATAATCATTTTGTATGGAATATTTTGTGTATTTTGCAAATTGATAATAATAATTCAGTTGGATAGGCAAAAAGATCTTCAAGTCACGTCCATACTTATGCTACACCGCGTTTAACTCATATTAAAGAGGTCTCGTTTTTACGTTATTTTGCGTTTACTATATGGAGGTCAATTGCCACTGCCGGTTCAAACTTTAAATCCAAACAAATTTAACACAGCAGATACATTCAATCACTGTATAAACGATAAACCCAAATTCCATTTAAAAATACACAATATACAAATTGCACACAACACAAAAATAAGCGTAACATTTAATTATCCATAAACACCTGAGGTTACTAAACGCCGCGTACTGTCAATGTGTTTACACATAGACTCTGGCGGTACGCCAAAAGTAAGATATTTCCGTACTGCATAACTTCTGTATCAATGATCAAATGAAATCTTTGCTGTCATAGTCACATCCACTAGACTGGACTTTTCCAGATCTTTTACTATTCAATATTTAACAAAAAATCAGAGCTATACTTACGTAGAAAGCGTATATCTGCGTAAGTGCGTGCGTGTGTGTATGGGAATGTGCGTACGAGTGTGTGTGTGTGTGTGTATGAGTGTGTGTTAGTGCGTGTGTGTGCACGTGTGTGTGCGCGTGTGTGTGTGCGCGTGTGTGTGTGCGCGTGTGTGTGTGCGCGTGGTTCTTAGCTAAGTTATATTTGAAACTGTGTTTACGTTCAGTTTGTGACTATTTAATATCAAATACAAAGTGAGGGCATTTATATTCGTTCAAAGCCAAAGCTACGTGCGTGCGCGGGTGAGTTAGAGTGTGGAGATATGTGAGAAGGGTGTGAGTATGTAACTTGATCGAAATGGTACTTAACTAACTTATATTAAATTTTTAAGCTTGAGGTTAGCGTATCACGGCCACGGCGTACTGTCGAATCAAGACCGAGCAACTGGCGATACGCCAAAAGCAAGATATTGATGCACCGTTTTGCACGTAACTTGTATATACGTTTGTATCAATGATCATAGTTACATCACTAAACCATTTTTATCTTAACAAAATATGAGAATCACGCTCTGTACAGGATTATAACACCCTTTACATTTGATGCAATAACTATATATTTTTTTATATATATAATTCTACCAGTCCACCTGAAAGGGGCTACAAAAGTTTAAATACATAATTATGGTTACAGCGTATTTTGAACTTCATACTTCCCCAATCGAGAAAGTTATAGAACTCCTCCATGTCCTTAGGTTGCATTGGTACCTCCGCTTAATACCTACATCCGATTCACAAACGGACGAGCGTATTACATGGAATGAGTTGGTAAAAGTTGGTCATTTGGAGAATTAGCCAGTTTACGAATTAGTCCTTTCGGGAACTAGTCCATTCGCGAATTGGCCTTTTTGCGACTGTGTGCCATTTGCGAATTAGGCATTATACGACTAAACGCAGAAAGCGAACCAGCTTCTTCAATCAATCTTGAATGGATATTCATGAAAGAACTATCACAAAATGGGCTATTGTCGAATGATTAAGAACGCAATTGAGAGCAAGATGGGCAGAATTCATTGTCAACACAGACAGTCACAATATAATTGCGGACAAACCAGCTAAATCCATACAAATGAATGTTGATATTGAATTTCAATTAATTAATAAATCAAGTCAGTCTAATGGCGCCCACTGCTGAACAACGACCTCTAAAGATTTCCACAATAGAGTTGTGTCCATCATTTGAAAGGATATGCCATCATCGCCACGCTTGGCAGAGTATCTAGTTGGCGATCGCAGTGAGTCGCTGCTGCCCGTTCTCCGGAAGATGTACCGTCGTCGGGGCGACTGCTACGCACCCCACGGGATGAAATGGAGTGGCGATATTGTTTGGCATCAACCACACAGGACTGCTGGATTTATTTGTCGAAAACAAATTTCTAGAATAAATCTTTATAGATATGTATAAGCGCTTAAAGTTCTTGACGGAGATAAAGTGGGGAAGCTTGGTCCTGTACTGACAATACGACTATTAGTATGGAGATTCTATTTCACCTTCACTACAAATGACGTCATATGTTAGTAGAGTGTCAGTGTCTGTCTAACATGACCCTTAAATGCTTGTGAGTTCGCTAGTTCTATAAGGCAATTTGAATTTTGTTTATACTGTTGGAACCAGTCTTAATACTGTGAAGAAATAATTTATCCACATCCCTATTCAGAATATACTTAAAACGGAGAATTTAAATTTGGAATGAATTCTGCCCCACAACTTTCAAATTCCTATATTAAACGAAAACAAACATATTGCTTTTGTTATTGACCTCTGAGCAACCAAACGGTAAATGTAATGTTAAATTTAAATTCGGAATGTCTGCACCCAGCATTTGAACGCCTCTCAAACGCAATAAAGATCATGTCAGGATAAAATAAACGAAAAAAGAGTAAGCTAATGAAGCGCTTAATAATCATCAGTTTAGGTATAATTTCCTACTTATCTCTCCACTTCTTATTCTTTGACAGGAATGTTATTTTAGTCTATATACACAAAATTACAAAACGTCGGAATTGGGTTATTAGGCCCTTGACACGAAATTTTATGATAACGATACAATGTATACTATGTTTTAGATATAAAATATTTTGTAAACAAAACCTGTTTCTTTGGCATCAGATATTTTAAGATTATGCTTTGGTATCTTCTATAGTTTTCAATTGGTTGATTTTTTTTAACCGATTTCAAAACTGAGGAATTATCAATTCCATAATATGTTTTATTCGTATGTATATTACGCTATTTCCCCGATCTGTATGAACCGATTTTGATACTTAATTATTTTTATTCGATATTGTCCCATAAAAATTTTGTTCAATACGGAACCTTGTCGAAGGTTAAATACTTATACGTTTTTAGGGTTCCGTAGCCAAATGGCAAAAAACGGAACCCTTATAGATTCGTCATGTCTGTTTGTCTGTCTGTCTGTCCGTCCGTATGTCACAGCCACTTTTTCCGAAACTATAAGAGTTGTAATACTGAAACTTGGTAAGTAGATGTATTCTGTGAACCGCATTAAGATTTTTACACAAAAATAGAAAAAGAACAATTATTTTGGGGGGTCTCCATACATAGAAATGAAACTCAAAAAAAAATTTTCATCGTACCTATACATGTGGGGTGTCTATGGATAGGTCTTTAAAAATGATATTGAGGTTCCTAATATATTTTTTTTCTATACTGAATAGTTTGCGCGAGAGTTACTTTTAAAGTGGTAAAATGAGTGTCCGGGGGACACTCATTTTACCACTACCTCTAACTTCTAAAATAAGAGAATGATAAAACTTAAAAAAATATATGATGTATATTACCATAGAAACTAACAACGAAAATTGGTTTGAAAGAGATCTAGCAAGTAGTTTTTTTTTAATACGTCATAAACCGCAATTTGCTTTCATTTAATCAACTGAAATACTTGCTGCTACGGAATTCTTCATGTGCGAGTCCGACTCGCACTTGACCGGTTTTTTTCTTATAGTAATTATAGAATTATAGATTGAGAAAGATTTGTACATTCATAATGTTCCATTACTAAAATATATTTCTAGGTTATGGTCATACAAATAACTGCATAACAACTTACATTAAAATTCACACACCGTCCCTCACACTTGACACATCACACACACACCACAACACATACACACTCAAATGCACTACACAAAACAATAGTCAATATTCCGATTGCCGATATTAAACCGATATCGATGACACCAATCGCTATCATCGAGAATACGGGCGTCAGTATGATACGCGCCGAGCCGACTGACCGCCCAATTTCTTAGCGTCAACATCGCCCATGTGCCTGACAAGATGTACCGCTTATGAACAATGCAGCATATGTGGACTAAATATAGATAAGTGGCGGTTTTGAACACTGCAAACTATATTAAACGACGGATTAACACAGGAAGAAGCTATTTTTATGCTACTACATTTTTGTGCAAAGCAATTGCAATAGTGGCGTAATCAAATTACGACATGATTGAAAACGCCTTTTAGTTTGATACATTGTGGTTTTACAGACAATCTGGAACGTGTAAAATATTTTTAACGGCTAGTTAATAAGATGATACCGATCAGTAAAAACTAACCTACATGGCTGGTCGCCATAAACATCTATACAAATAAATAAAGTTGGAGTGTCTGTTTGTAATATTGAAATAACCGGTTTTTACTACATTAATATGAATATATATACGGTACATACACCAAAATGACATTTTTTACCATTTTTGTCTGTCTGTCTGTCTGTTTGTTCCGGCTAATCTCTGAAATGGCTGGACCGATTTTGACGGGACTTTTATTGGCAGGTAGCTGATGTAATAAGGAGTAACTTAGGTTTTATTTTAGAAAAAGTATTTTATTTTACTAAAAAACAAAAAAAAAACAAAATAAACTAATTAACACGCGGACGAAGTCGCGAAAACTGTTGATGATATTAAAAACACTTTACATAATATAGTGTTTGCCTATAATTGGTTGTGCAGTTTTTACATGTATTTAAAACACAAATACATGTAAGCTCAATAAAAAAAAACCTTAATGCACAGCATCTAATCCTCCATCTGTTTGTGTAAATCCCCCAAAACTTTGCCAATCAAGCTACATGGAAACCTGTAAGTTTATTGACGTTTATTATTGAAGAAGCTGCTTCATTTAAAAGATTTGTGTCATTTTTAGAACATTATGAATTGACAAAACTTTATACCACAGCATAGTATAAAGTATAATTTGCAAATATTTAACACAATCCGTCTCAAAATAAATATAGCTTTAAAACTAGCAATAGGTGACGACAGATGATGACAAACATCATGTCTCTCATCAATTTCACAATTTCACATGGCCAGAGCTCCCGCATCACACGGCCATGTGGTTACAACACAACATAATAGAAACTGTATGACAGTGATAACTCTCACAACTTTTAATATAACGTGTAACATGTTAGGTAGATAATAATTACTGTTTTAAAAAATATTAATTCTACCTCAACTCTTCGCTCTAATAACAAACATCCGACCTTAACTTTTTGTTCTAAAAACATACATCCGACCTCAACTTTTTGTTCTAAAAACATACATCCGACCTCAACTTTTCGTTCTAAAACCGATTGGAATAACATTTATATGGGACTATTGAGAAAGTATTCCATAGCGAATTAAAAGCAAGTATCAAAATCAGTCAACAATTGCTGAGCTATAAATATATATTTTTTTAAACACAACCAACGTCGACCTTTCTTTCTAATAACCTATACTAACTAATAAAAAACGAGAATAAAAAGGAGCCTACTGATTTACATATTTATTTTGTAAAATATGTAAAATATTGGTTGCCATAATTTGACTATGTTAACCAATCATAAAACGAATACTTTTTTAATTACAAGTTGTATAGATTTCAACAGAGTTAAACGTGCATGTGGGTTAACTGCAATTCTTATTGCAGTCCTATGAATCATTATATGGGGAAATAGACTGTGAACTGCGTAAATTGGTCCAATTTTAATTCCGTAATTTGATAATAGATCTAAAAGCTCACAGAATAAATAAACGGAACTCTATTATTTACACATATCTGCCTCGTTGGTCTAGCGGTAGCGTGTTCAAGCGCGTGACGTGTGCCCTGGGGTCGAACCCCGGCTCGAGCCAAAAAATCTAAAGGATATTAGGATATTTCTGGTAACCTGGAACCGCTGGCGTTTGGAGGAAAAGAACTCCACTCGTCTTGTATAAGCGGTCCCGGGATGAGGTAACCTGCTGTAGCTCAGGTAACGCGCATGTGCGTGCTGGGGAGGGGAGGAGGCATTTAGGTCCCTCCCCTCCCCGGGTGAGCCTCGCGGACGCACAGTGTACAGCGGAGGTACTGGCGAGATCGTTCACGAGTACCCAGAGCCCCCGTTACAAGCACTGTGAGGCTGGCTACCGTGGTGGTTGTAGTGGGTCGAGCCCCACACCACGTGCGACTAAAGCATTTCTACCAGATAAAAAAAAGGACAATTCTGGTTCCGGAGTCTGGGAGTTGGCTTTGTTACACCCCTCGTAGAACACGTAAAGCCGTGTCAATCTTATACCTGAAGTCCTTCGGGTAGTGACATCTAACTGTCCCATCAGATTATGGGAGTGAGGGAATAGAAAAGGCACCAGTACCTCTGGTTCCGTACGTCACAAAAATCTCAGTAAATTTTATGTTAATGCTATGCAGATGCGAGCGAGTTATGTCGCCAGGACTCAACTGCTGGGAAATATGTATATAGGCTACGGTAACCACTTGCCAGCTTACGGCTTACCTATGCCATTAAAAAACAGGGCAAGTAGGTACGATCGAACTCGCAAACGAAAGGTTCCGTACATTGTAAAGGATTTGACACCGCATATTAAGTCGAGTAAGAAACATCGAAATAATCATGTTTCTTTTACATGGTGCCTTTTTATTTGTAATTTGATTTATTTTTATTATTATCTCTGTTTTTTAAATGTATACCTTTAACTTAATACACAGCGCGCTGACGTAGGTACAGACGAGCAGACACCGCAGTCTTTTATTTAAAAGACTAAAGACAACGCCGCGGGCGTTGTCTAATAATTGCAAATTATTAGACAACGCCCGCGCCCGCTGTGAGGAAATTACTCCTGTGTCGCGGCCGTCGCCGGGTACTTTGCAAACATATAATTAACGGACACAAAGTATATTCAGACTCAGAACAACTATTTATGGGTCACACAAAAGTTGTGCTGCGCAGGATTCGAACCCGGGAAGTACTGAGGCGGCTATCCTAACCGCTGCGCCACACTTGAAGTCAAAAGTCTTAACAATAGGGTTCCGATAGCACCTTTTTGGTACAGAACTCTAAAAAGGAAAGTTAATTTGTTAAGTATCGTGACACAACCTGTCGTGACCACAATGGCTCGTTTATAATATTCCTTTGCGTGACGACGTACCCATGTAGCAGGTCACCGGACCACGATTTAATTACATTATGGTCACATTTCCATAATTATATACATACCTACATCAATTAAAGTTAAATGTTTTAATAGGCACATTATCTACCAGATTCCCTCTTTTACATACATACATACATACATAGACTCACACCTGTTTCCCAGAGGGGTAGGCAGAGACAACGGATTTCCATTTGTCACGATCTTTGCACACGTCTTTTGCCTCAATTACTGTCATTATATTGTTCATACATGCTCGCCGGTTTAGGGTACTTCTGACCTGTCCTTTCTTGATAAAGTCTCCGATTTGGTCAGAGAATGTTCGACGAGGTCTTCCCCTTCTTGTTGTTCCTCTTTTTTGGGTACATTATTGGCTCAGACATATACTGGAATGTCCTGACAATGCGAGCCGTGTCCAAAAGTACTACTTTTTGAATCTGGTTCTTGACTCAACGTCCTAAACTTCTAACATAAGCCTATATATTTTATTTGAGGCTCTTTGCTATTAAGGCATTGGTAAAAACGAGTATCAGCAAAATGATTACCAAGTCAGTTAATGTTATTAATATAAGGTAACGTCTTACCATCAAGTGGGTTCGATTATTTTCGAGACAGCCAAAAGTGATCACAACAATACTATGTTGGACCACAATTAACTTATATATATCCCTTCACATGACGTAGCCATAGACACTTGAATTGTATGGATGAGAAGTTGATAATAAACTATACTAACATAAAACTATTTATCAGTTAAACCACTTATTGACATCTTCATCGAAAACTACACTCTATGTGTATCAAAGAGTAGTTTTCGATAAAATTTGAAATTTAGTATTCTGTGTTTCAATTTCAATCCATCAATTCTGGAATAGTTTATATTCAAAATTTTAATAATAGTTATTTAATTTTTCAAAACTTTCATTCACTTCATCCCTAAAAACATAAAATGTTTGGAGTAAGTAGATACTGTTTTGAAGTACAGTCAGCACCAAAAGTCGATGAACAGAATGTATATTTAACAGTACAGTTACGGCGTCAAAAAGGGTAATCTAATGATAATATTTAATGGATAAAAAGTCTGTACAGACGCCAGCACATCCATTAAATATATCATTATTATTACCCTGATTTGACGCCGTAACTGTACTGTTAAATATACATTCTGTTCATCGACTTTTGGAGCTGACTGTACTTAAAGCTTCTACGCACGCTTGACTTGGGGAGTAAGCTGGCGCATGTGTGACGAGAGTGTTAAGAAAAGTATCATCGGGCGGGACAAACGGAAGTTGAGATGGAGATATAAATTGGTGAACATAGATAGAGAGAGGGTTGCACCGGAGCAGCATACCCGCGTTCCCGGGGCTCCCCCTATGAGGCGCCAGAAGAAGTCCACGGCAGGTTAGGTTTAGTCGGTGCGAGTCCGACATACCCACCCGCTGACACTTTTTGCGGGTGGCATGCGTAGGCATTCCCCCTGCCTTAACAAAAAAAAAAAAAGATAGAGGGTTACGTTTCATATATTACTGTAGGGGCAAGATATAGAGGTGCGAGAACACATTTTCTCTTTGTCTCATAGCCATAGTTATATTTCGTATATCTAAGTATTACTTCACTCGTGAAGTCAAAAGCACTATTATTATTGTTATATAAATAGATGCACTGTATTGCCAAAAAATAAAAAAAAAATAGTTCACAGAAAAAAATATTATAATATTTCTTACTTTCTTATTACTTCCAGGCATTTTCACTGTCAATAGTTTTTATTGATTTTCTTGTAGAACTGTTTCGAGACATAAGAGATCCAACGAGGGATTGGTATTTGTTTTAATTAAATCACATACCAATTATTATTTAATCTTTTTCAATAAAGTGGTATACACCGCTTTCACCGAGTTCCATAAAAGCTCTTTAAAAAAATATGAATTAAAAATAGTTTAAATATCGAAATGTCACTGTTCACAAATTTAAAAAGTAAAAACTTGATAGAAGTTTTTACTTCTTAAATTTGTGAACAGTGACTTTTCGAAATTCGAACTATTTTTATTAATCCTCTTTTGAAAATATTATTATAGTATGCGACTTACTCTATGTTGAAGCATTAAAGAACCGCTCATTAGATGATTTGTAAACAATGTCGAACATTTTAATTACTGTGGTGCACACAACGCAACATGGCAAGCGTCACTTGATTGTCTTTAATTACAAGTATTTTTCCCACGGACAATTAGGTACCTACTTATGTTCTTTGACACCAATAAATATTTCAATTAACCCTGGCTATAACAAACTTCTGTCGCGTATGTTGCTTGTTTTATTTCAGTAGTTTCGAAAAATCGGCCAAGTGCGAGTCGGTCTCGCGCACGAAGGGTTCCGTACCATTCTCGAACTTTTTTTTCTTAAAATTTCAACTGTCTAACTATCACGGTTCATGAGATACAGCCTGGTGACAGACGGACAGACAGACAAACAGACAGCGTACTCTTAGTAATAGGGTCCCGTTTTACCCTTTGGGTACGGAACCCTAAAAAGAAGATAAAAGCGAAAATATTACATTTGACCTTTTATTATTAACTAGCTTAATTAACGTCGAACTAAATCTTATATTTATACTATTCGTTTATTGTCTAATATTTTAATGCGCCGTATAATATTTTTCGATCCTTACACACCTCTTTCGCTTCGTTTACTGACATTATATTCTTCATACATGTTCGCCGGTTTAGGGTACTTCTGACCTGACCTTTCCTGAGAACGTCTCCGATTTGACCAGAGAATGTTCTACGAGGTCTTCCCCTGATCGTGGATCGTGACAAATGGAAGTCCGTTGTCTCTGCCTACCACTCTGGAAAACAGGCGTCAGTCTATGTATGCAATATTTTTCGTTTTTTATTTCATAAATTTAAAAGAAAGATTTATCAAATTTGGTGCAGCCGTTTGGAAGATATTAGCGTACAAACGATTCGGTAATTCATTTTTGTGTATATAGATAAGGAAATGTAACAATGAAATTTATTCAGCACTTAGGTATTAACGTATGCTTGTATTAGTCACTAGGGGTGCTAAGAATCCCCGGCAGATTCCGCGTTACCAACACCGACGACCTGTGGCCCTGGCAACATATAACACACGTACACTGCGGTCCGACGAGAAGATAACCGAACTGGAGGAAGAATTGAGCAGGTTACATTGGGATATTGTAGGATTATCTGAAGTCCGAAGAGAGGGGGAGGACTCGATAATACTGAAATCCGGAAACCTGCTCTATTACCGGGAGGGTGACCAAATATCCCAAGGTGGTGTCGGGTTCATAGTCCACAAGTCCCTCGTGAACAACCTAGTGAAAATCGAGAGTGTGTCGACGAGGGTTGCGTACCTTATACTCAGAATCACCAAGCGGTATTCGTTGAAGGTTATACAGGTATACGCACCCACTTCGACACACTCCGACGATGAGGTCGAGGTTATGTATGAGGACATATCCAGAGCCATACATACCTCTAACTCCTATTTCACTGTGGTCATGGGGGACTTTAACGCGAAGCTGGGCAAACGATTCGGTAATGAGCTGAGAGTGGGGCAATTTGGAACTGGTGACCGGAACCCCCGGGGCCAAATGTTGGCCGACTTCATGGAGAAGGAGGGAATCTTTATGATGAATTCCTTCTTCAGGAAGCCGGATCACCGCAAATGGACCTGGGTGAGCCCGGATGGTAAAACTAAAAATGAGATAGACTTTATCTTATCGACGAGACGACAGATGTTCAATGATGTCTCCGTGATCAATGCGGTTAAAACCGGGAGCGATCACAGACTGGTCAGAGGCTCATTGAACCTTAATGTCAAACTCCAGAGGTCCCGACTGATAAAGTCTACGCTCCGACCTTTACCTATCCACGTCCAAAACCCCGAACCATTTCAGCTCGAACTGCAAAACCGTTTCGAATGCCTAGCAGACTGCGAGGAAGTGGACTCATACTATGACAGGCTCGTAGAAGCTGTCCATACGGCTGGGTCTAAGGTCTTCAAGGCCCGCCGTACAAACAGAACTAAAAACATCTCTGACTTTACCCTGCAACTTATGGAAGATAGACGGAAAATGGTTATGACATCCTCAGATGATGCTACCAGATATCGGCAGCTCAACAGACAGATCTCAAAGTCTTTGACTCGCGACACGCGGCAATTTAATACAATTAGTATTAAAGAGGCCATCAAGCGAAACAAAGGCTCTAAAGTGTTCGCAAGAACTCTGTCTGTTGGACAGAGCCAACTGACGAAGCTGAAGACTGAGGATGGTAGAATCGTCACGTCTAAACCTGAGTTGCTGGGAGAGATCGAGAAGTTCTACGGACAGTTATATACGACAACACAGCCACCTGTCAAAAGTCATGCCTCAGATCCCAGAGCACGACTAACCCGACATTATACCGAAGACATCCCGGACGTCAGCCTGTACGAGATTAGAATGGCTCTCAAACAACTCAAGAACAACAAGGCGCCTGGTGATGATGGAGTTACAGCAGAGCTTCTGAAGGCGGGTGGTACACCAATCCTACGGGCCCTTCAGAAGTTATTTAACTCCGTCATACTAGATGGTCAAACGCCACAAGCATGGCACAGAAGTGTGGTGGTGCTCTTCTTCAAAAAGGGCGACAAAACCCTATTGAAGAATTATAGACCCATTACACTGCTGAGCCATGTTTACAAGTTGTTTTCGAGGGTCGTTACGAACCGTCTCGCGCGCAGGTTTGACGACTTCCAGCCTCCCGAACAAGCCGGTTTCCGAAATGGCTTTAGCACCATAGACCACATACATACGCTGCGGCAAGTTATACAGAAGACCGAAGAGTATAACAAGCCACTGTGCTTAGCGTTTGTGGACTATGAGAAAACCTTTGATTCTATCGAAACATGGGCCGTGCTGAGGTCTCTCATAAGGTGCCAAATTGACTACCGGTATATCGAGGTGATAAAGTGTTTGTATGAAAACGCCACTATGTCAGTGCGACTCCAGGACCAGATCTCGAAACCTATCCACTAGCAGCGAGGCGTGAGACAGGGAGATGTTATATCTCCGAAACTGTTCACCGCTGTATTGGAAGACGTCTTCAAGCTTCTGGACTGGAAAGGCTTTGGCATCAATGTCAATGGCGAGTACATCACTCACCTTCGATTTGCCGATGATATCGTAGTCATGGCTGAGACCATGGAAGACCTCGGTACAATGCTCGATGACCTCAGCAGAGTCTCTCAACAAGTGGGTCTGAAAATGAACATGGATAAGACGAAAATCATGTCAAACGTCCATGTTACACCCACTCAATTGAAAGTTGGTGACTCTGCACTCGAAGTTGTGGAGAACTATATTTACCTAGGACAGACCATCCAACTAGGTAGGTCCAACTTCGAGAAGGAGGTCAATCGTAGAATCCAACTCGGATGGGCAGCGTTCGGGAAGCTACGTAACATCTTCTCGTCCAACATACCGCAGTGTCTCAAGTCGAAAGTCTTCGACCAGTGTGTGTTGCCAGTGATGACATACGGAACAGAGACGTGGTCGCTCACTATGGGCCTTATTAGAAGGCTCAAGGTCACCCAAAGAGCAATGGAGAGGGCTATGCTCGGAGTTTCCCTGCGGGATCGCATCAGAAATGTCGAAATCCGCAGGCGAACCAAAGTCACCGACATAGCCCGAAGAATTGCCAAGCTGAAGTGGCAGTGGGCAGGGCACATAGCTCGTAGAGCCGACGGCCGTTGGGGCAGAAAGGTTCTCGAGTGGCGACCACGAACCGGAAGACGCAGCGTGGGCAGGCCCCCTACAAGATGGACCGATGATCTTGTGCGGGTCGCTGGAAATCGCTGGATGCGGATAGCGCAAGACCGGCAATTGTGGAGATCTTTGGGGGAGGCCTTTGTCCAGCAGTGGACGTCTTTCGGCTGATATGATGATGATGATGATGATGTATTAGTTACTAAGCCGTTTGGTTGTCGGCCCAGAAAGAATAACAGGGCGAGCCCATACCATGGGTGGGTATCGTAAAAGGCACTTAAGGGATACACCAGGTAGTCGGGCATCAGCGACACCTGTGTACTAGCTACCACCCAACTACGGTCTCCAAATTACATGCCAAGCGCTCCAACTAAGGCAAACCACTCCAAATGGAAAAGTTATAGAAACTTTTAGAGGAAACTATGTCCAGCAGTGGAAAACAATTGGCTGATGATGTGTGCTAGTCAAGTTCACCATGCAGCAGTTACGTCTAATATAATCTTAAAGAACTAGATTTGAGGCCTGGTCGGTCCGTGCTTTCCGTGCCGTCACAAGCCTTTAATAAATTACAAGTTACTCTTCCTGCTTTATTTTTAAAATTTAGTACTGTTAACATAGGAATAGCTTTAGAGGAAAAATAAATGGTAAAGTAGCAACACTTCCCTTCCAACTAAAACACTTCCCGAACTTGGCTAGCTGCGTTATAAAAAAAGTTAAAATAATAAAAATTACATCTTTACATCATCAAATATGTGTTTTAATTCTAACAAGCACTATATTATTGGACTGAAGACGCCGAGTAGTCGGCGAACTCAGAAGGCAATCGATTAGTTTAATTAAGTTCTAAATCTATACTAATATTATAAAGAGGCTAGGATGTATGTGTATTTATAACGAATAGGCTCAAAAAGTACTGGACCGATTTTAAGTCTTTTACCATTTAAATGCTACATTATCACTGATTAATATAGGCTATTTAAGTTGCAAGAAAAAAATAAGGATCTCTACACAAGGTGTAAAAAAATGCCTGTAAAATATCTTTCATCGCGTGCGCTGCGAAAACTATTGATTATTGAACAAAAAATGTTCCACAATATTAAAGAACATATAAATATCTACAAAAGATGTCGCGATAGCATGTGTCTAACTATTTTAGTTATGTCACTATAACGGCTTTTTAACATTTTAATTGTATGTCCGACCAAATTCAGACCAAGTTAGTTATACCTTCGCCATAATCCTTACCTAAACAAATGATTTCTCAAGCAAGGCTGTTTAACTACCTATAAATTAATTTTTAGTATATTAAAATCGGACATTCCATTCGAAAGATATTACGAGTTTAATAAAATTTAAATAAAATTAATTCGCCGCTACGTCGCCGCCGTAACCCGCCGGAGCGCCGGGGCCGGAGTGCAGGAGAGGTGGAAATCCTGGTATAAAAAATGATGCGGCATTGGGAAGATTGTACAGCGTTCATCCTGAGTGTTTTTAACTCAGGGTACTACTTCACCATGTACGAGGCCCAACATCATTCCAGAACTTAAAAACAGTTGACGGAATTACTAAAGAAACGTACCAAGCCGGTTGCCGTGATAGAGGTTTACGTTATGCCAAAATATTTAAAAAATAAATGTCCACCCGTGCTTAGCCGGGACGGGCCGCTAGTAGCTAATATAATAATAGGTGGTGTTACCTATATCAATATCATCGCATGTATTTCTAACGTATGGGTATTCTAAGTAACAAAGCGGTACAGACGAGCAATTTAACTAGTTTGACAGATCTAAAAATGCCCTATTTTTATCTTAAGAACTGATAAAGAAAGAAATGGAATGACGTTTTATTAGTTAGGCTCTGTAAAAAGCACAATGTTTTATTGCATTACGCGTATACCAAGGTTCCAGATGCTTATACATACTTTTAGAAATGTTACTATTTATTATTCAAATCGCTTAAAACTTTGTTTATAGGTTTACACTCCATATGTTCAATATAATCTCAAAATATAATTCCGGGTAAAACAAATACTGATAATGATTACTATCATTATCAGTATTTGTTTTACCCGGAATTATGAAAAGCTAAAAGATTACGTAAGTTTAAGAATAATACAAGAAAATTACATAAAGGATACTCACCGAAACTTTACTGTATCCATGATGGTGCGCCAAGTGAAGGGGCGCACAGCTAGAGGCTGCGCTGGAGACGCTCAGCGCGTCACCCTCACTCGTGGCTTCCGCCTCGTCCCACCGCCGCCGCCCGGCCCCGCTGCGAACACCCCCCCGCCCCCCACCACGCTCAAGCGAAGCACATCCAAGCGACACGTCCCCAGAACTCCTCGGAATACCACTATCGTCCCCGCACTCCGAAGACGAACTCTCAGATCCTTCCAAGCATATACCACTCTCATACTTCAAAGACAAAACCTCGGATTTTTCTTCAGAAGAACTGTGATTCTCTTCCACTATCACGTCTATTTCAGGTTTAGAATTATTTCCAAACCTGAACGAGTCGCTGTGAACCCAAGGTCTTTTCCCAGTACTTATGTCGGACTTGATCGTGTCTGCATCTGAGCTTTCGGCGTCAGAGTGCACAGTACCGTCTGATTCGTCAGAGGATTCCTCTAAACAGGTTTTAAATGACGCATCAGATTTAATAGTAACATTAGAATTACATGTATGAAGTGACCAGTGACCGGAATATTCCGAGGAGCTCGACTTTCTTATAGGCAAATGTACACCAGAAGCATTAGATAAAGTAGTGGCAGTCGATGCTGTACTGTCATTCAGAGACATAACTTCTGCTATGTCTTTAATCGAATAAAGGCGAGCAGAAGCAGATGAAGAAAGAGTAGAGGGATGCGACATCGGAGTATAAATAGGACTATCCAAGTCGCTTTTAATTTCGCTCTCATTACAATTTCTCGCTATTATATCTTCGACACTTACTACCGCATATGGTTCTTCTAAATTGCTAGGTACTGATTTATTTTTGGCCATGTTTGATTTTAATCCTGTCGAATACGGAAATAGTTCTAAAGTTATATCTGGCGTAGAGATACTCTTTTTTATAGCAGAGAATTTAACGACAAAGTCTAGCGGAGATTTTCTTCTCTTCGAATGTAATGCACAGTTGCCAGAATCGCAGTAACACTGGAACGATGATGATATCAATTCGCGGGTATTTTGAACACCCTCAAAGTCTATTATTACGTTTTCATTTTCAGATTGTGCGCTTTTATCTAACAGATCTTCGGCGCTGCTATGGAATTTTGGGGGTCGAGGCCTACAAAAACATATGGCAGTTTCAAAATAACTGTCAGTTTTATTGGTAGGAACTTTAGTAAACGGTGGTACGTCACTATAGAGAGTATCTCTATTAAATATATATATAAATTCTTCAACTGTCGGCGCTTTATATATACAATGTCCGGTGCCTCTAATATGATAATGGGCTAAAGTTTCCTTCAAAAAAGAATTATTCCACTTTGGTAAGTCTGTAACTTTCGTTGAATTTCTATCTATTTCTATATTAGTAAAAGTTTTATGTCTGAAGAGAACTTTCTTTTCAGTGGCATTCTCAGGTTTTTTATTGGGCAATGTACCAGTCATTGACAGATACATCGCTTTTTCATCTACGTCACCACTACAGTCTACGTTTTCCATAGCACTCGCTTCAGTAACGTCTGAAGTAACCGAAGCATTAGATTGAGTTCTAGAAATTGCTAATTTATTGTTAGAATACGAGCTAGCTCTTCTATGACGAAAGGATTTAGATTTTTCAGAAAGCAAAATATCTTCTAGATTAGATTCGTCGATCATGGAATCCGACGATAAAGTCGATGATCTACTACGGGAATCTGATAAATGATCATCAGAGCTATCTGATCGAACTCGTGTTGGAACTACCATTCGTTTTAAAGGCTCAGGTTGTTTCTCTTTTTGTAATATAGAAATATTTTCATACAATGTGTTCTTTTGATTTTCATTTAGCGGTTTGACGGGAATGTGGATTCGTGCAGCGGGTTTCGGTATAGTTTTGACTTCCATAACAACATTTTCATAAATGTTATTGTCATTAGTAATAGTAGCACTAATAGCTAAAGTAGATCTGGGTGGTGGTTTAGGAAGTGACTTTACTTTAACTTTTTCTGCAATATCACTAGTGAATTCATAAGATTCATAACATTCATTAACTAAATTTGTTGATTCTGCCGACATCGTGGAAGTTACGGATCTCCTGTTACTATGTTCTCTTGGTTCAAATATATTAACTTTAGTGTTAACATTAACTGCTTCATTTACATTTATATTATTGCATTTATCGTTTTTATCACAATCCAAGACCGTATTCACTGCAGAGTCAGCGATTGACTCAGCGTCACTGAGTTCGTTATTCTCTGATATATTAGGCAAAGACGTCTTAAAACCAGGACAACTTCGATTGCTTCTATTGACGACAGAATCTCTATTCATCGTACCTAAACGATCTAATGAGATAGTGTCAAATTCATCATTACAATTTATTTCCCCGGACTCTTCCTTCTTTGATAGTTTTTTAAAGAATTTGCTATTTCCTATGCTTTTGTGATCCGTATGTTTAGTTTTAACATCGACTTCCGCTGCTGTGCTATTAGGAATATTAGGAGCTGAGTTGAACTTTGCTTTCAGGCCCAAGCATTTAGAAGCAAGCTTTTTAACGAAACTTTGAGGATGATATTTTGTTACAGACGATGAAGATGGGGATAAGCTATCATTTTTGTTAGTATTTTTCTGGACTTCGGACGTTTTCCTGTAAAATACATAAAGTTACAAAACATAAAGTAAAAATCATAAAAACAATTGAAAACAAAAATAAAGAATGAAGTGAATAATTAGTGTTAGTTTGTGTTTACCACCACCAAAAGCACAAAGTAAAATTACAACTAATAATAGAAACAATAACTACAAAGATTGCTATCCCATCGTAATTTAGGACCAATCAGATATAAATTGTTTTACTTGGTTCGCTTTCTTTTTAATAAGAGTCGTAACTTTAAATTTATCTTGATTTGATTCGTCACTACTGTCGCGGTTGTGGACGTTGTCTTTATCACCCTGACATGTGTTACGACTACCACTTGATACTTTATTTGGTACTTCGTCATGATTCCCATTAAGATTTTGGCAACTGTAATAAATTAGTTGGCTACCGCTTAAACTTTTTTTATAAATTCTTTCTTGTATTTTTTTCTCTCTATCAGCATCGTCATGACAATAGCATGGTGTTTGTGGTGCTTTAATTTTGCGTTTAATGAAAGGACTGAGACTACCAGATTTAGGTCTCGGATTTAATTCGTAGATATTTAAATAATCAGGGGAATCATAAATGCACCCCAAATCACCTCTTATATGCATGCTCTCTGTCTTATATCTGCCATTGGTAGTTACGTATTCAGGAATTGACAGTCGTTTTTCCTGTCGGTGTCTATGCATAGAAACATAAAGTTCACTGTCATCACAAGCAGCGGATGGGATTTTGGCAGATTTTAAATTGCTACATGTAACATAATCCGATATCATAGTGGAGCGTTGAGAATGTTTTGTATTCTCCATTATTACATACATATCAGTATCTTGTCCGTCCATACATGGATCATCCATGGACGTATATAAATCACTTGATGATTTCTGCATATTTTCAATATGCGTTCTCATTTTTACATCGTCCGGCAAATTTTTATTTAGATTTTCATAAAGATGGTCTGTATCGTCTTCCAGTTTAGTTGTGCAATACGCTGTGTCATATTCAACATCAGTAACAATTTGTGTGCCTTCTTTTTTCATTTCATTTAAAATAGACATATTTGCGTATATCATTTGGCCATCGTCATATGAATATTCAGGAGGTGTAGATGGCTTAGGAAGAGGTTTAGGTTTCTTTTTCAAAGTGCCATTTGAATCTATCGAATCATTAGATACTGCCAACATATTTATTTTTTTGTCCAAAGTGCTTCGCCTTTTGTTTTCCAGCGTCGGCTTTAAGTTCTCATATATATCTTGTTCATATAATTCATGCCCTACATTCGTATCATCATCGTCGCCTAAATGTTTTGTCGTCATCGTCGCCTGTAATTTACGTTCTGTAATAAAATCGTTATTTTTGTAATTTATAGATTTAGATTTTGTAGTATCACCATGAATTTTATGCGGTTTACTAATTATGGCTTTTTTTGTAAAACTTTCCCTAATTTCTCTAGCAAAGTCTGTCGTTGTGTTTTTTAACGAATTAGACCCTGATGGTGGTAACATACTTTTGACATAAGGTGCGTTAATCACATTGTCTATTTTATTAGAAGCATTTCCATTAGTGCTAAGCGTATTATCAGCAGTTGGCTTATTGCTTTTTCTATTAAACCTGTAAATTGAAATGATTACATGTCTAGAAATACTTTAAGCTAATTATGCATAAAATATTTGATATATACACACAAATCAAGTGTAATAAAATGACCTTTTGTCCAAGGTGGTTTATTTGAATTTATTATAGAATTAAAATGCCGTCCCTTTGGTAGCGTCCATGTTTTCATTAAAGCTGAAAGTGCTGTTTGAGTATTTAGCTCACCATCAAAGGGCGTACTGGAGAGACATTTTTCTCGTGTCACGCAGACGTCTCACCTGGCCGTTTGCAGACAAAATCAAAGCTACGGAAGATTTTAATGAGGCACGCCGCATTCATACTTTTTGTTTATCGTCCATTCTTTTGACGCATTATATATGAGTTTTTGGTTGTGAAGATACCAGTATCAAGGCAAAATGTGTCCCTACATAAAGTTATTTCTATAGGTACGCGCTCTATAAACGAACAAAAGTTTTACACTTGAAATAATATGAAGATGTGTTCCTACTAATATATCCAAGTAAAAATCTGAATATATTTTTCTTTGATGTTTTTTTTATTATCACAGTATTCGTAATACAAAAAGCGCTCCCAAGATAGCAGCAAGTTCAAAGGAGACACGTCGTGTGTCATAATTGAAGGCCTCTCCAATTAAAACTGAATGTTTAGAGCTGGTAAGGTGTTCTTACAGTAATTGCTGCCACTCTTTACTAAACGCGGATCCACGAATGACTGGACAGTTTTAAATGGAAATAAATCGGGCATGTTAGTATGAAGATATATATATACATAGCACCCAACACCATTTAGTGGAGATTGCGTGAGAAAATGTTTCAATGTAATGAAGATGAAGAATGAAGAATATTGACTATGCCAATATTTTTAGGTTTTCATTATCTTAACATATTATTAGTAGTCTGGTTAAGTCAACCTTTTGATTCAAGGTTTAAATTTTGTTACTTGATAAATAACAAGAATTCGATTTTCAATTGATCTCAATTCAAATGGTTCGACTGCAGTATTAAAATAGTTGCAACTAGGGGATGAATCCCTGTGTCGAAAGGTACTTTCCAAACATATAATTGAAGTACATCCAGACTCGGAACAACTATTTATGGATCAAACAAATATTTGTCTTGCGCGAGAATCGAACTCGGTAACGAAGTGATGAGGCGATGGTAACCACTGCGCTACACGTGCAGTCGATTGGCCAAGACTAATATGAACTCATTTTACTGTAACATTTACGACCTTATTTAAAGAACATTGAGACACAGATTATCTTGAGACTATCACTCGACTAAAAAATGACATAAAACAGGTAACAGGAATAGATGAGTGTCCAGATTCCGAAGATATAAAACTACATAATTTGCTGACAAGTGTTGCTGACCCTTAAATGCCGGCCGGCACGGCAAGGAGTATCACAAAACGTTTCTAAAGATAATCAGTGTCTCAGTATTTTTATTAGTAGCGGGTTGGTGTGTAAGTGCTTAAGAGTAGGACGTTATAAAAATCAAGTAAAAATGTTTATTATACTTGCTAAGCATTCGTTGCCTAGGATTTGTGACAGAGGCAACCACGATTGATGTCTAAAATTATTGCTTAAGATGGAACGTTACGACTTGAGGTATTTACGAAATGTTTCACTATTTAACAATGGTTCAATTATTAGGGTATAATAGGTTGCAAGGTGGCAATGAAAACCTCGGAAATGTCAAGTGTCAAGTTTCAAAAGTGACAGTAGGTACAAACTGTCAAAAACTTAATCAGTTGGATGGACTGATTAAGTTCATCCAAATGATGGATTGTACTCGCATAATCAAATATTGAATTATCGTACACGGCTAACCCAAATAGGTTTTTAACTGAAGTTAAAGCTTATCATTTTGACTGTTAGCTTTATTTCAAATATATGCGTACAGTATACATGAGTTATGCGATTTCTCAGAAATTTCGATATATACCGATATTATTATTCAATAGGGAATGCATAGTCGGTTCATGTTTTTTATACCAGTAATTATTTTAGACAAATAGTCCGCCACTTTTCGTCCATTTTCGTCGTAACGTTCCACCTTAAATGTAAAAATGTTAAATTGTATTACTTAAATATTACACTACCCTGTGAATTAAGAATGTAATTGAAAGAGGGGAGTATCGTGTGGACAACTTATAAAAAAAAAACTTGAGAGGTGTCAAGGGACACCCGGATGAAACGAAGTTATTTCTTATTATTTATTATGTACAAAACACCTGTATACACTCAACAAAAATAATCGTCGCGACACCACACTTTTCGCAAGAATTTTTCCCGTCTAGCCCCCTTTGACGACGCGCGATAAGGAACTTCGTTCCAATATATAAGTTGAACCTATTTTGTTTTGTTTATATAGCTTTACTACTACTTACTGCACAACTGCAGTCTAGATAGATGGCAATCACCAGGGTGAACTCTGTTGCACGCTCGCTCGAGTCGCATGAGCGAGCGTGTTGCGAAATACATTTTCAGTTGCGCCCGGTGATAACGGTGATGAATTGATAGGTAGAATTGATGGGTGGTTTTAAGAAAATTTACTTCTTAAATTTTAATTTTTATAGCATTATTCGCAATGCAAAGCGTTTATCTAATCTCAGGAATGGGAAATCATAAATTTAATCGTCCGGCGGGCGAAAGTGCACCATCTACCAATCCGGGGTAGGCGCTCTGCGTTAAGCTGGCTGATACACGCTGGCAGATCAAATTTAGGATTCCCATGCTAACACCTTTCCGGAGGATGTAGGTATTATCTATCGGTTTTGTTTTTCTAGACACATGGCCGACTGATATGTTCACAGTTGCATGTGAAAGATCATATCTTATTTTTTACCATATTTTAAAGAACGTCTGGCTGATGGATGGCTGCGGTGGTAGCCATCAGCTACGTTTCCTAGACTATTTAACAGAAGCAAATTCACAGAGTAGTGTTTCTTTTTAAATCAGTTTCATATATTCGCTTATAGATAGACTACACATTAGCGTCATTTAAATTTGAACTTAATAATAGAAGGTAATAAAACTCACATTATGGCGGTGGGACTGTGTTCATGAACGGGGAATGGCGGTAGATCTTCATCGCTGTTGTATGTTCCGATGTGGTTTTCATATTCTGTCAAAATGTTATCGTTGTAAGAAACTATCATTATAGGGCGTTCGAGATGGTGGATAATAAAGAAGTTTCCTTCATTGAATGCCCCTTTGGGGTTCGAACCACGGCTCAGAGCTGACGTGGAAATGCTGGAGAGGATCGTTTTGAGCAATTAATCTTAATACGCACAGAGGCGTTCCGCTCGTCCGATTGAGTCTCGGGGAGGGCATTATAACGATGCGAATGCAAACTAATATAATATTGTGTTCATAATAATACTTTGTGTACAGTGTTAGGATACCACTGCCTCTAGCACGAGTTCCTACAGTTTACTTACTTGATCACACGTACAGTTTCGTCCCATACATTGAGCACCAGCAGTTTTAGTTCTTAATAGTTTCCGCGAGAGGCGCTGGTGCTCAATGTATGGGAGAAACTGTACGTGTGATCGAGTAAGTAAACTGCAGGAACTTGTGCTAGAGGCTCAGGACTAATGGGTAATGAACAGAACACTCAAGAAGATAAGCCTTTTTAGGGTTCCGTAGCCAAATGGCAAAAAACGGAACCCTTATAGATTCATCATGTCTGTCTGTCTGTCTATCTGTCCGTCCGTGTGTCACAACTTTTTTCCGATACTATAAGAGCTGTACTGTTGAAACTTGGTAAGTAGATGTATTCTGTGAACCGCATTAAGATTTTAACATAAAAATAGAAAAAGAATAATAATTTAGGGGGGTCGCCATACATGGAACTGAAACTCAAAAAATTTTTTTTATTGTACCCATACATGTGGGGTGTCTATGGGTAGGTCTTCAAAAATGATATTGAGGTTCCTAATATCATTTTTTTCTAAACTGAATACTTTGCGCGAGAGACACTTCCAAAGTGGTAAATGAGGGACCCCCCTGTAACTTCTAAAATAAGAGAATGATAAAACTAAAAAAAATATATGATGTACATTAGTTTTTTTTTGGACGCGGGTAGTTGTGTAAAGAAGTTGTACTGAATTTTGCTGCTCAATTTATTTAATTTAATTTTAATATTTATTATTATTACTGACATCTAATGTGCTTAAAGTTAAGCTAATACACTCACCCTGCCAGTCTAGTGTTATCTTTGTCCAACTCATATCTCAACATCACAACACTATTCACTGTTTGAAATGGAGTCCATGCAGCAAGCTTTCTCAAGCATGAAAGAGACCCTCTTGAAGCGCATGAATGATTTTGAAGAGCTCCAGAAGACACCTAGCACACCTGCCACTGCAGTCACTTTAGCAGCGGACTTTGCTGCCTTTAAGAAGTTCGTTTACGAATCATTTGGCTGCTTTCAACAACAACTGGATGCCCTTGTCCGTTGTAATGACCAAATGGAGATGCGAGGAAGGCGTAGGATGCTCTTGTTCCATGGTGTTCCAGAGGAGAAGAAGGAGGTGACCACTCAGGTTGTAGTCAACACTATTACCAAGCAGCTGAAGCTGCCCGACTTTTCCAAAGCTGATATTCAGCGTTCACATCGTCTGGGCCGTGCTCCAACTTCTGACAGACCCAGGCCAATACTGGTGGAATTTACAAGTTACCAAGCTCATGATAGTGTGTGGTTTGGCAAAACAAAGTTTAAAGGTAGTGGAGTCACAATTTCAGAGTTCTTAACTAAGTCCAGGCATGAGGTCTTCATGACTGCACGCCAGCGTTGGGGAGTTTCAAGCTGCTGGAGTCGCCATGGCATTATATATATCCAAGCTTCAACTGGCCAAACACACAAGGTCGTAACAATGGAGGAACTCAATAAGATCGCACTGGCTGCGATGCCGGACGACATCACAAAGGAGAGCACCTCAACTAACAAGGCTATCACAGCAGCAGCTAGGCCTAAACGAGGAGCTGCCACAAAGAAATGAAGTCCAGTCCTCTGACAATCCGGTGTGTAGTGATACATGTTTTGAACATAATCACTTATTGTGTGAGTGATATAGCTTTTTTTCATATCTTATGTTATCTATATTTAGTTTTAAAAGGCTTGTTTTATATTATAAATACACAAGAAGACACCTTCTTGTTGTTTAGTCATTGATTACTATTATATATTATAGGCATTTATAGGTTAAGTCTCAGTTCTCATGATTACTTATTGTACAGCAACCAAAGAGTCTATAACAAACTACGTGGTGACAAGAAGTCTTGTTTCTTATATTCTCTTTGACAACAAATATCTATGGGGCATCAAGAAAAGGAGCATTAACTGCAGGTTTTTATCGAAGTGTCAAGAAAAGTAGAAGTATCTGAAACTTAGGAAATAGTCTGTTAGGGTAATGTTCGGTTTCTCCGTAATATTGAATAATATATTATTATTATTGCAGTCTATTGATACAAAAATATACAAATTTTCTTGGTAAGTATTTATTTTAGAGTTAATTTATTTCTCCTTTTCTCTATGTCCAATACGCATTAAGCCATTTGAAGCCTTTTATTTTTAAAATTGATGTTATTCTTAAGTATAAGATATTATATATTTTGGGCTTTTATCATGAATTAAAACTATACATTATAATAGTTTTATACTATATTTTATAGTTTTTAATTGAAATATGTTTAGCTGGTTAGTCATACTTTTGTATTTCTTTTGTTTTTATTATTATTTCTATTAATGCCTCAGATGGTGTGATCCAAATGTATTTAGCACTGCACTGGCGGGTATTGAGTGTAGATTAGTGCATATAAGTTTAGTCGTTAAAATTATTTATTAGTATATTTATTTATATTTGTATATATATATTTTTATATGACTGATGCTGAAGATGCTGATACTGATCAAGATTTCTTTTCGGTTAGTAGTGGTGATGACAGTTTTGTTAGTATACCATCGCTCGCTGACAATCTTGAATGTATTTTTTCTGATGTTCTTGGTAACTTCAATGTGATTCATATTAATGCCCAAAGTATTCCGGCTCATTTCCCCGATATGCTGGCAAATTTTCAATGCAAACATATCCATGCCATCCTCGTTTCCGAGTCTTGGCTAAAACCTTGTCTCCCTTCTGCCTCTTACTCACTTCCTGATTTTCAGTTGATCAGAAATGATCGAACTGGTTCAGGAGGTGGTGGAGTTGCCATATACCTACGTAATAATTTTAAATATTCTATCCTAAGTATGTCCTCGCAGCCGCCACCTGCAAGTGCTGGTGAGCATCTTTTTCTCGAAATTGAGCTTCACCACACTAAAGTCTTGCTGGGCGTGTACTACTGTCCCTCTCTTAGGATTAATTTTTTCTCTTCTTTTGAAAAATTACTAGAAACTTTCTCACCTTCTTATAGCCATACAATTGTGATGGGTGACTTCAACACCTGTTTGTTGAAGAATGACTCTCGTTCTTCATCCCTTATTTCTGCTGCGGAATCTAGTAACCTATCTATCCTTCCTCTCAACGCCACTCATCATTTTCCAAATTGTACTCCTTCCCTCCTTGATCTTGTTCTTGTCTCTTCGAAAGACCACGTCGCTAAGCACGGACAGTGCATAGCTGATGCTTTCTCTTACCATGACCTACTTTTCCTTTCTTACAAACTTCGCCTTCCTAAGGCAAAATCTAAAATAATTTTGCAACGCAATTTTGGTGGTATAGATTTGGATTGTCTTCGAGCGGATGCTGGCAGCATTGACTGGGCTCCTCTGTTTGCTGCTGATTCGGTCGACGAGAAAGTCATGATGTTCAACACCAGTATTATCGGATTATACGATGTGCATGCCCCATTGCGTTAAATAAAAGTTAAGCATCTCCCCGCACCTTGGCTAACATCGGAAACGAAAATTCTTTTAGCTAAGAAAGCGGCAGCTAAGTCACGGTATGCGAGTAGGCCTAACGATCTGAATCGCCATAAATATATTTCTCTTCGAAATCGCTGCAATAAGGTGTGTAGGTATTCACAACGCCAACACATCCATAACTCGGTTGAGAATGGAAATCCAGCAAAAATATGGAAATTTCTGCGGTCATTGGGAATTGGGAAAGCTCGAAATGATGCTACTCCTAACAATTTAGATATTAATTTACTTAATAGGCATTTCACTACTTCGCCCAATTTCGACAGGGCAACAAAATTAAACACTTTACGTGACCTTTCATCAGTTCCCTGTCCCAGCTACTCTACCTTTTCTCTTAGTCAGTTGTCTGATTGTGACGTTAGGAAGAGCATTCTATCCATTACATCTAACGCAGTAGGCAATGACAATATCACCCGTAATATGGTTCTTCCTATCCTTGACGAAATTCTTCCTGCCATTACCCACATCCTAAATTCATCTTTAAGCTGCGGCGTCTTTCCAGTAAAATGGAAAGATGCACAAATTACTCCCCTTCCAAAGAAGGCCAACCCAGCATCCTTTTCTGACTATCGCCCAATTTCTATCCTGCCTTTCCTTTCCAAAGTCCTTGAACGCCTTGTCCACAACCAACTAAGTAGCTTTCTCACGAAAAATAATCTCCTTAATCCCTTCCAGTCTGGTTTTCGTCCTGGCCATAGTACAACCTCTGCCTTGGTTCATATTACGGATGACATTAGAGCCGGGTTAGAACGTGGTCATTTAACAGCGCTTGCACTGCTCGATTTTAGTAATGCGTTTAATACTGTGGATTTTGATGTGTTACTGGGGATATTACGCTCTCTTAACGTATCTCCAACAGTTATTGACTGGTTTCGTAGTTACCTGTCTGGCCGCCGGCAGTGTGTTCGTATCGAGAATTTATGTTCTTCTTGGTGCAATACTATTGCAGGCGTGCCTCAGGGTGGCGTTTTATCTCCATTACTATTCGCAATTTTTATAAATTCCATTTCAAAAAGCCTTCTTTCCTCCTACCACCTTTACGCAGACGATCTTCAGATTTACAACCAGGCTCCTTTAAATAGGCTGGCAGAAGCTGTTAGCAATATCAATACTGATCTGGTTACTATCAGTGAATGGAGTCATGCGCACGGATTACTTATTAACCCTCAGAAGACCCAGGTCATTGTTGTTGGCAGTTCGAGGATGATAGCTAAAGTGTCTTGGTCTCAACTTCCACAACTTCGTTTTGGTAGCAATATTTTGCCGCTATGTCGCGAAGTAAAAAATTTGGGCATATACTTGGACAACTGCCTCTCCTGGGGCCCTCAGCTTCAATACGTCAGTCGCAAAATATTTGCGTCGATTGGATCCTTGCGAAGATTTAAAAACTTTCTCCCAACTAGCACCAAAATTGCGCTTGCTCAATCCCTTCTTCTTCCAATACTAGATTACGCAGATGTCAGCTATCTTGATCTTACCGAGGCCCAGCTTGATAAACTTGAGCGTCTCCAGAACGTCTGTATAAGATTCATATTTGGTCTACGTAAATATGATCATGTCACGGAATTTCGCAATAAGCTCAAGTGGCTGCCCATTCGCTTTCGCCGGAATGCTCATATTCTGTCACTTCTATACAATGTATTGTTTATTCCTTCTACTCCCTCTTATCTTAAAGATCGCTTTTCTTTCCTTTACGAGTCACATTCAAGATTGCTAAGATCATCGCAAAATCTTCGATTAAAAATGCCAGAGCATTCCTCAATATTTTTTGACAAATCGTTTGCTGTGCAAGGTGCCCGTCTGTGGAATGCACTGCCATTAGTAATTCGTCAAGCAAAATCACTACGACAGTTTCAGAATCTTGTGAAAGAACACTACTTGTCTCTTCAACAAAGTACAAATTGATTACTTTTAATTGGTCTAGAACTTCAGCATAAAAAAAAAAAAAAAAAAAAAAAAAAAAAAAAATAGCTCTTGTGTACATTATGGTTATAATTTTCAAGAATATATATATATATATATATATATTTTTATATTTATATATGTATATAGTTATATATAGTATAGATGATATATAATATGTAAGTTAAGTATAAGTTTGTAGCGTATTAAGTTCACTGTTTTAGTCATGGTACCAGTGCGTACCATGTCATCATTTGTGTACACTGACAACTACCGCAACTCTTTTTATTCCATACTCCAATCCCTGCCTAGGTTGTCTGGAAGAGATCACATTTAGTGATAAGGCCGCCAATTGTACATTTCTGTAATGCATCCTTGTTCTTTATATTGTATTTTCCTTGGTGTACAATAAAGAGTTATCTATCTATCTATCTATTACCATGCAAACTAACAACGAAAATTGTTTTGAACGAGATCTAGCAAGTAGTTTTTTTTTTTTAATACGTCACAAACCGCAATTTGCTCTCATTTAATCAACTGAAATACTTTCTGCTACGGAACCCTTCATGTGCGAGTCCGACACGCACTTGGCTGGTTTTTTGTTTTTATACCACTTAGTTGGTAAATAAGCATACGGCCCACCTGATGGTATGTCACCGTAGCCTCGGAACGCTTGAAACACCAGAGGTTCAACACTTCTTACAAATTAAGTTTTCACACACATACATTGCACACACCCTAGATTTAATTATTTTTTGTAAACTTCTCCAGTCGTAGTCAGAACGAAGAACCACTGATGACTCAAAATACAGGTTTTACCTAGTTTGAGAGTCAGAGGCCACTCTAGTCTGCTACTTGTACAATCACAGCCATGTTTTATAATCATAATTCAACGCTGATGTAACGTACGACACGCATCAGCTTAGCTGCCTATTGTATTGTATTACCACTATGTGTTATTATACTATATATTATTAAATTTTAATTTTTTGTAATTTGTAACTGTTTTAATTGAATTAAAGTTTTATATATTGAAAAAAAAAAGAAGTACGAACAAATACATACCAACAGCAAAAGCCTCATGTATGACCTTCCTAACTTTCCTCGTGGCCTCCTCAGGGTATTCAGCCAGAAGTTCGTAGACGTCTTTTCTTCTGGAATCTGTTGCTTTAAGATCTGCTCCTTTAGAAAGGAGGATGCGGACGACTGAGGCTTTGCCGAACCGTGCCGCTTCGTGGAGAGGGGTGCCGCTGTGGGTTTTGACGTCGGGGTGCATGCCCGCATCGGTTAGGGCATGGACTACGTCCCTGTAGGAAGAGAATAATAGTTGAAGGTCTTTGTGAAGATAACATAGAAATTGGGCAATCATAAATTGATCTCTCGGCGGGTATCGAACATGCCAATCCGTGGTAGGCGCTCTGGCGTTAAGCTACAAACTATATAAAATAAGATAAAAAAGGTAAGTTTAAAAAAGGATTGTAATTAAAACATGTTCGTACTAATAATGTTAACCAAACATAATTATTTCTAGATACATAGTTAGATCTGCGGTTTGTATAAAATCATTTAGAAAGAACATTTAATTTCTGATGCTAATGATTTATTCCTACCCTAGCTTATTGAAGTTTGTGACAAAGTAAATATATTCCGGCAGAACTAATATAATATCTCTAGTACCTTATTTAATGGTTAACTAGCTGTGCTACGCAGTTTCCCCAGCGTTAATCTGTATAAATTATAGCCTATGTGTTAATCGGATATATAAGCTATATTACTACAAAGTATCATTAAAATCCCTTCAGTAGTTTTTGCGTAAATAAATAAAATAAAAAAGGTTTTTATTCACGTATACTTTAAAAAAGCGCTTGTAAATAGTCAGAACATGTTTGTAGTAATACAGTTATTATTTCTAGTTACTTATTACAAGATTAACAAACATCCATACATCCCATACATCTACACATCCATTCTCACAAACTTTGGAATTTATATTATTAGTAGGAAGTAGTTTTTAGCCTCTTTAGTCTAGAGGTAGCGTGTTCAACCGAAGATTATGAGGTCCTGGGTTCAATTCCCGGGTCCCGCCAAAAAGTGATATTGGCCTGTTCTTTAAAAATAAATTTCGTAGTATAAGCCCGAAGTCTGGGAGTTGGCGGTATTACACCCTCTGTCCGATCGTATCGCTAGTCGTCCCATCGGAACATGAGAGCGATGGAATAGTAAGTGCCCCTGTATTTGCGCACACACTTTTGCACTATAATATGTCGTGAGCACTCGGCTGGTCGCACTCGGCCGCCGTGGTCGAAATTCGGCCTGGAGGACATTATTATTATAAAGTTTACTTATAGCGCTTATAATACAATCTGCAGAAAAAAAAGAAATGAAATGAAATAGGGCCATTTTTCATACTAGTACGGATACAATTAGAAATGTTTAAAATTAAAATGAATACCACAATTGTAATGTATTTTCCGTATATGTTATGAAAATAAAATTATTTCTTTCTTTCTTTCATATCTATTCAGATCAAAAATAACATAAATGCCATATGAAATATTAAAAAGCGAGTGAACAGACCAACCAGACCCGGCGTAGGACATTTGTTGACATGGAGCAAGACTACATCGGCAGCGCAAATCAATTGAATCATTCATATTCATAGCACTAACGAACGCACGACGCTTACATAGATATTTTACAAACAGATTTTATTTCACCCATTTTTACAAATAAACGAGGATTTTCGACGCAAAATTTTGTGCCACATCAAAATATGTTAACCGTACGGGGTGGATAAGGTGGTCGCTTTCACATGTTGCAGATTTATTTCCCCTTGGTTCGGCTGTTGTGGCACACTGATGGTGGCTCAGAAAGATGCTAGGTTGCAAAGAGATAGCATAGAACCCCGAAAAAAATTGTTTGTAAGTAATAAGTATCGAAATGTGTGAACTTATTTGGCTACTCGAAGCATTTCGGTTCCATCCAGAAGTCCAAGACGCCCCGTGTGCCCTAATAACTCTGATAACGCAAAATCTGATGGCATAACCCGTAGCTAAGTTCAGAGCAGACATAATTTACATTGCCATCAACTCACAAAGAAGAATATTCCATTCCACATTTTCAGTAACGAAGAGCCTCAAGAAGATTTTGTGCTCCATTTAGCACAAAAATCATGATCTCTCGTCAAAAAATTATTCAACAGAACTTGTATAGTCAGAAAATACAGCTAGAGTAAAATTCACGAAAGCTCGCAGAATACCAAAACGGGGAGACATTATTATCAAAGCGAAATTCAAGCAAATCTTACATTCTAATAACCTTAATTCGTTAAATATAATGACAACGCGACAAGAAACGGTTTCTAGGTACTAAGCCATAAGAGGAAGCGAAAAATTCTAACATAATAATCAAAAATTTATAATAGTTTTTTATTTTTTGTTATTTATTTATTAACTCTTTCCAATAAAATATGAAAATTAGACATTGTCTCACAAAACCGTAGAAACGGTTTGTCTGTGAGAACCATCGAGTCACAATTTTTGACTGGTATACAGTAGACCATACAAAATACAGTGAAAGTAAAGTCAAATCCATACATCGTATGTCAGATAAGCTTAATTTTAAATATTGGTGGCGTAGAGCATCTTTTTATTATATGTGCAGTTCGACTCGGCAAGTACACTACCAGGTGATGGTATTAATGTCTTAATGTTGTGTGGCCCTGGATGTGAATAAGGTGGTCAGAGTTCATCGGAGGGCAGGGAAAGGTCGGCAATGCAACGCCAGCGTCATAGGCAACGGTAGCCGCAGAACATGTGCCTGTTTGCCTATGGTCGCTTCCAACACAAGGTTTCAAACTCTGTCAATTCCTTTGTTGGAAGGACACATGCTGCGGTTTCTTAGGATAAACTACATCAGTGTCTCACATTTAGTTGTGTGGCGATATGATTAGTTTGTTTCTTATTTAATAAATAATTTGACAAAACACATCATAAAACTATATTTCAAAGAAAACAACGCAACTAGGGAAATATATAAATAAAAATAACTAGAAGTGTAGGTTAATTTAAAATTACTTATTAGCTTCTAGGTAAAGGTTTTAATGGCAATTAAGTAGGTATTATACTTATTCGCATTGGATCCGGTGGAAGCATTAAAGCGCGACCGTCATTTTAAACACAAGGTCCGTTATAATAATAATACCGAATTCATACCTTAATATAGACAGAACCATTCAGACAATATGTAGTAAGATATAAATTTCAATAATTAAACCTAACATAATCTCCTTGACAATAACTTAATACAAGCTAGCTAAATATCACTACCATTATAAAATAAATTGTATAAATGTTTTTAACATTTCGTGTACCTAAATATCTGTAATAAGTAACTAGAAATAATAACTGTATTACTACAAACATGTTCTGACTATTTACAAGCGCTTTTTTAAAGTCTACGTGACTAAAAACTTTTTTTAGAGATGTATAAAAGCAAATGATAACGCTAATCCCAATCAAAAAACTTATTTCTACACAAACGACAGTCAAAATCAATAAAAATATAAAATCGCTGTAGCTTATGCCTCGTGTTTGTCAAATCATCAGTCAAGGCGGGGACCGCATGCCACACGGTGCCAATTTAACCCTTCGACAGGGAGCGCGGAAAATTGACACACTGGGGCACACAGAGCCAATAATTTTAAGATATGGTATTATAAAAGAATAACATTGATGAAACGCATCTCCTGAGTGATGTTTAATCATTATTATGCGACTTCAAAAGAACGGCGAGGCAAAAGATCGTGCCAAATGGAAATCCGTTGTCTCTGCCTAACCTTCTAGGAACAGGCGTGAGTCCATGTCTGTATGTTCCAAAGAAGGTTATCAATGTCGGTGACGCCAATATTGAAGAGGTGTTTGTTTAGTGTGCAACGTCCAGTAATTGTGCCTATAACCATGCGTCTATCTTTCCTACTAAAGTGTTAAAGACGTTTGTTCAGTGATGGTAAAAATGATTTTGTTTGTCTACACGATTCTCAAGATTGATGAGGTTGCGGTGAGGTCTTCTCACGCAGCCATACACACATCAACACAATCTAGGGATATTGAACATTTCATTGATTATCTAGAAAACTATAAACATTTTGTTATGACTGTAAATGGAAGAATTAAAGATAATTTCATGGCCGATATTTAAACATTAACAACACGATGCGATTTTGTTTTTCTAATTAATAAAAGTCTTAAATTAATTAAGCCATAGAAAATTACTGAGTGAACAAAAACATTTTATTCTTATAAAATTATTCAATCGAATTAAATGAATAAAAATCTTACCAAATCTGATAATCAGTAATCGGTATTTCCTCCTCTAACATTAATCACACAGCGGCAACGATTTTCCATACTTAAAATTAAGGTGTCAATGTCTTGCTGGGGTATGCAGTCCCAAGTTCTTTTTAAATGTTCGAAAAGTTGTTCTTCTGTTGTCAAGTTGGGCGGAAAATCCCTCAATGCTCTTCGCTGTAACATGTCCCAGGCGTGTTCAATTGGGTTTAAGTCTGGCGACTGTGGAGGCCAATCTAATACCTGAACATCGTGTTCTCGAAGGGCGGCCCTCACCAGCCGCGCTGTATGGGAAGGTGCATTGTCATGCATGAGCTGAAATTCTTGCCCCGTTAGGGCCCTGAGCGGGACAATGACACGTTCTACTACCTCCTCACGGTATCTATGGGCAGTCATGCTGCCCTGAATCCAAATGAGTTGGGTTCGTCCGCCGATTCGTATTCCTGCCCACACCATAATTGTCCCGCCTTGGTAAGAGTGGACCTCCTGTGGATGTCGGAGACGGCTGACCCTGCCTGGAGTTCTCCAAACGCGTGTTCGTCTCGAATCTGGATGAAATCCATAGCGGGACTCATCAGTGAACAGCACCAATGACCATTGTTGATCACTCCATGTCAAATGTTCTTGAGCCCATAAAAGTCGCCTACCGCGATTGCCACGTCGCAGCGCTGGGACTCGTAGCGGTCTGCGAGCATGAAGACCAACTTCATGCAGCCTCCTTCGCACGGTTTGGTCGCTCACCAGCAGCTGCTGACCCTCCTGGAGCCTTTGCACTAGTTGCATCGCTGTGATATTGGGTAGTCTTCTGGCGGTCATTTGGAGAAATCGATCCTGTCTCTGAGTGGTAACACGATATCTACCTGTGTGCCGTTCTGCCACATCTCCAGTAGCGCGATAACGTGACCACAGCCTGGATACCACATTTTGGCTTGTGCCCAGAGACTCAGCAACGACGCGTTGAATAGCACCGTTTTGTAACATGCCAACTGCCCGTAACATTTCATCTCGACTCAAATGATGGCGTGGCATGACGCTAAAAAGCTTACACAACCAATTGAGAAAAGAAAATAAAACAATTTATCAGGTTTTCTTCAATTAACACGCAAAAAAAATTTTAATGCAACTTCTTGAAATTAGATACAACTCAAGATTGCGCTGTGCTTTGCGTGTTTTCATTTGTTTCTCATTTTAATTTTTAAATTTTGAATAAAGAATAGACAAGGTTTAAATCTGTAAATAAACTTTTTAAGGAAACTAAATAGGTTTTAAACAATAAAGCCATGTTTGATTTCAAAATAACGTATCCCTAGACTTTGTTGATGTGTGTATATTCTGCTGCTTAAAGGCATGGGTAGAATTGGTTCAGATCCTAAAGTGAACTAGAATAAACTCGATCTTTTAAAGAGCGATCAGTATTTCAAAGAACATAGCTTAAAAAATCCCGATTGCACATGTTTCAAATAAAAGCACTGAATAGAAAGCTGTTCTTCTATTAAGGAGCTATTATGCCACAGACAACACACACACACACTCAGGTTTAAAATTAAAGGTAATACCCCTATTTTTAAATTGGAAAAGTTAAAAGGAGTTAAAATCGTAATACTGACCAGTATTACGAGCTACTGATGAGCAAATAAATGGATTCTAGTACTTATTTATAAAGAAAAATACGTAAATTTCGTTCTCGAATTTCAGCACTAGGAGAGCCTAAAACATGCACTTACTGAACTTCTAGGTACTCTCAGTTTCGTTAAAGAATCTTACTTTCTATACTAACAAGAATTACAAGAACGAAATTCCACCTTCTCATTTCTGCATCAAGTGTGCACAAAATATACCTCATCCAATAGTAACGTTATGAGCTACATCGTTGTAGCAGGGAGAACAGTTATCGATGCGTTATAACGAACGAATATGAATATGGAGCTATGCCGCCTCCATATTAACATATTACACTACATTAATAAACAATATACTGTAGCTAACATGGATAGAATATGCGTTTGTTTATTACATTATTTGACTGCCTCGTTGGCCTAGCCGTAGCGTGTTCAACCGCTGATAATGATTTCGTGGGTTCAAATCCCGGGTCGAAACATGTGGCTTTGGTATTTTTCCGTGAAAATATTTTTTCCAGTTTCAACCTGGGAGTTGGCGGTGTTACAACCCCGTGCCTCGGTGAGCACGCAAAGCCGCCGGTCCTGTACCTGAACTCTTTCTGGTCGTGTCGCTCGCTAGTCGTCTCATCGGATCATGAGAGTGATGGAATAGAAAGTGCCCCTGTATTTGCGCACACACTTGTGCACTATAATATGTCCCGCGCAATTTGCTAGTCTCCACTGAGACTAGGCGTCGTGGCCGAAATCCGGCCGGGAGGACATTATGTGCCTTGGCTTTCAACCGTCTCGTGGTTTATCAGTAGCCTGTTCAACGGAATATAATTAGGTACCGGGTGGTGTTAATGGGTTTTTGACTGATGAAACTGTAAAATACTGGTAAATTAATTTTATCGTCCGGCGGGGATCATAAAAAGAGCAATTTAAAGTACGCGTTCTGCCGTTAAGATACGAACGATTGGGAGATCAATTTATGAGTGCTCAACCTTGCGCTTTTAGAAGTCGCCAATTAGTTATTTTTTTTTAATTTTACTAAAAGCCGGCCCGAAGATCACAACTCCTGAATATCACAATTTAATTTAACACCAACGCAGAGCGTAAACCTAAATTCTAAAACAGAAAAAAATTAAAATTTAATCATCCGGCGAGAATGGACCCGTACACTCTAACTATCCGGGATAGGTACTCTGCCGTGAAGCTACGAACGATGCTCACCCGCAGATCAATTTACGAGTTCCCATGCTTAATACAAGGATAAATAAAATAAATTGTATTTTTTATCTTTCTTTTTTTTCCTATACATTGCGCAAAATCATATCCTCAAATGTACTCACTTCCGTCCATTTTTGCTGGCTCGGTGCAAAGGTGTGGAGGCGAAGATCACGCCTCTGCACATCGGCAGCTTGTAGGGATCGACAAGGTGTGGTCGTACTTGTAACAGATGCTGTACGACTGCCAACCTGAAAGAGCAAATAACATAAATAACCTGCATCAAAGACATAGGCAGCGTCGTTTGGCTAATGTTAGCGTGTTCAACAGCAGATAATGTGGTCCTGGATTAAAAAAGAAAAAAACTCAGCAGCAGTCCGATATTAGGCCGCAATTATCAAAAAAAACTCAGCAGCAGTCCGATATTAGGCCGCCATTATCAAAAAAACTCAGCAGCAGTCCGATATTAGGCCGCCATTATCAAAAAAACGAAGATGGTTAGTAGATAAATAAATAAAATAAAAAAAGGTTTTTCTTCCCGTAGACTTTGAAAAAGCGCTTGTATAATTATTTCTAGTTAAATAGATATTTAGGTACACGGATTGTATGAAAACGTTTATAAAATTTATTTTATAATAGCAATGATAGCTAGCTTGTATTTGTGTAGTTATTGTCAAAGAGTTGAAGTTGTTTTGAAGAGTTAAGCTTGATTATCGAAATTTACAGCTTTAGCTATATTTTTACTACATATTGTCCCAATGGTTCTGTCTATATTCATCATATCAGCCGAAAGACGTCCACTGCTGGACAAAGGTCTCCACCAAAGTAACCGACATAGCCGTAAGAATTGCCAAGCTGAAGTGGCAGTGGGCAGGGCACATAGCTGGTAGAGCCGACGGCCGCTGGGGCAGAAAGGTTCTCGAGTGGCGACCACGAACCGGAAGACGCAGCGTGGGCAGGCCCCCTACAATATGGACCGATGATCTTGTGCGGGTCGCTGGGAATCGCTGGATGCGGATAGCGCAAGACCGGCAATTGTGGAGATCTTTGGGGGAGACTTTTGTCCTGTCTATATTATGGTATTAGTATTTTGGCGGATCTTGTGTTTATAACGACGGTCGCGCTTTAATGCTACCACCGGATCCAATGCGCTCCAACTGAGAAGACCGAGCGTAACAAACTCAGTGGGTTCATCTACTACAGGATTCAACACGACCCAGTCAGACGACCTGTGTACTAACTACGGCAAACCCCTCCCAATGGCAACATTTTAGAACCCTTTAGGAGAGGCCTATGTCCAGCATTGGACGATATTTATTAATACTGTCGGCAAAGTGTTCTGTCGGCGAATAGTACTGTCGAATTAAAGACTTGTCGGTGTACAGTCTGTCGGCTTTTAGTCGTACAATGACTTAAGAGGCCTATTACAGTCCACTATCGCCGCCAATCGAAAAAATGTCATAACTCGTAAATAGAATCAAAAATACAAAATATGTTCTATTATTACTGTGGAAAAGGCAATAACGTAATTGTATAACACCCTATCAACACTTGAAATACATATAGCTGTTTAGCTAAATCGTGCATTTAAAACATAAACGGCCGTTTAAGTTACAAATGCACGATTTAGCTAAACAGCTATATTTCAAGTGTTGACAATGTGTTATAAAATTACGTTATTGCCTTTTCTACAGTAATAATAGACCACATTTTGTATTTTTGATTCTATTTACGAGTTATGACATTTTTTCGATTGGCGGCGCTAGTGGACTGTAAAAGGCCCCTTAAGTATTACAATGAGATTGTGTGACTTGTTTGTGGATTAACGGAACCGGCCATCTAAATCCCAAACTAACGATATCAAGACGATGTCATGTAACATTCAGTTTTACTAAATACTATTAGCGAACGATAACTTTATACTCTTAAAAACTTATTCAAGTGACTAATTAGTCCAAGACTATCACTGTTGATGTCGGTTACAAACCGCGACTCTAAGAAACTTTAAATTTGAAACAACTTCAAGTTTGGACTTTTACAGACTGTGGTTTCTAACTGGCCGTCAGCCTCAAGAACTTTTATCCTGTTTGTTTATTAGTACGAATAAGTTATTACTACATATGCCTATAATTTGTGCTACTTTTATTTCATATGTAACCTTTATGTACATTATATATTATCTATACATATAATAAAATCGTAGGAAAGTCAAAACTGTACATAAAATATTTTTAAAAAAAGGATACTTGGGGCGCAATCTACAATCGATATCGAAAACAAAAATATTGTTTTTACAATTTTTGTCTGTGTGTCTGTTTGTCTGTATGTATGTCCGGGCTAAACTCAAAAAGTATACTGCACGGATTTACTTCAAATTTTGCATGAATATAATTAAAAAGTAGGGTCAACATATAGGCTACATATTATCACGATATCACCTACGGGGGAGGACCTATGGTAATTTATAAAATTTAACGCGGGTAAAACCGCGGGGCACAGCTAGTACACCATATTAATAAAATATAAGAAGTGAACTAATGCTAAAATCCTCAACTCTTAGTTATTTTTTCTTTTTGCTACCTAAAAATAAACCTGAATTCTATATGATAATATTTCTTAAGTCTCAGTGCAGTGGTTAAAGTCGCTTCGCTACCACAACTGCGCATCGGTGATTCGGATTCGATCGCCATATAGGACAACTATTTGTGTAAGCTAAATAAGCTGTTCTCTATCTGGGTGTGCCTTGAGTTCCTGAATTGTATATTTATATATATACGAAAACCAAAACCAACTTAAGTCAGCCTTTTCCATCCAAATTTCTAACCTTTCAACTACTCAACAATAAACACAATTCATCGATGGAATTCTTTTACACTACAAAAACAATTTATGTTTAACTTCTATTTCTGTTCTAGAGATCATGAAAAAGGATAGTAACTACAAATAATATGCTTGACCGCAGAAAAAAATACTACGGTCAAACACATAATTTGTATGTCAATTTTGCTATACGGCTCGAGCTATTGTCCGGTGAATGCCCTAGAAGTTCTAAACGACATCATCATCGTCATCATCATCATCGTATTCAGTCTGATATCGTCCATCGCTGAATATAGGCCTCCCCCAAAGGTTTCTATGCCGCTGTCATTTGGAGGGGTGTGCCGTAGTCACCGCACTTCGTATGGGAGTTGACAACCGCAGTTACGTGGTAGTTAGTACTAAACAAGTGTCGCTGCTGGCCGACTACCTGGTGTATCCCTTAGTAACCTTTTACGACATCCACAGAATGGTATGGAATGGCCCTCTTATTCTTTCTAGACCAGAAACCATACGGATTAAAATGCAAAAATCATCATTTAATACCAAAAATATGATGATGATGATGATGTACTCCCGACCGAATTTTGGCCACGGCGGCCAGTCTTAATGGAGACTAGCCAATTGCGCAGGACATATTATAGTGCACAAATGTGTGCGCAAACACAGGGGCACTTTCTATTCCATCACTCTCATGATCCGATGTGACGCCTAGCGATACGACCGGAAAGAGTTCAGGTACAGGTCCGACGGCTTTACGTGCTCTCCGAGGCACGGGGGTGTAATACCGCCAACTCCAGACTTCGGGCTGATACTGAGAAATTTCTTTTTACGGAAAAAATCTAAAATCACTTCTAGACCCGACCCGGGATTTTAACCCAGGACCTCATTATCTGCGGTTGAACACGCTACCGCTAGACCAACGAGGCAAAGATATATAAGCAACGGGAACAAGAAGTAACATAGTACCAACCTGCCATACTGCGCCGCAAGGTCCAGGGCACTCTCATCATTCTTATTCTTGACGGACACGTCGGCCCCCCTCGCCACCAACTGAGCGACTACGTTCACGAAGCCAAATTGAGCAGCTATGAGCAATGCTGATTCGCCATCCGAAGTCTGGTGGACAGATGACATTGCCATTAAAAAGAAACACAATTGACTACATAATTATATTGTCTGTCTATCTGTATGTCTTGTTTCTCAACTATGTTGAATAATGAAAAAATCCATCTCGATCCATGACGCAAATTCCGGGCCTACAGCGCAGTTTGTTTTTGTTTGTATCGATACAAACGCGATGTTAACGCGCGTGTGTATCGCTACAAACGCGCATCAACGGCGCGCTTAAAAAACGTGGTGTGCATAGGCCCTTAGGTAACGCCTGTGTACTTCGCTGACAGATTTACTCAAACAAAAATTTTAAAATGTTACTATTTTCCACACATTCCGCAAACAGAACAGCTATATAGATTTGTAGGACTTTTGATGATTTAAGATTACTTTTTAATCAAATGAATTAGGCTACAATTTGCTAACAACTAGGCTATTTTACAGCAAGTTGTAGCCCAATACTTGGATTAGAAATAAAATCTAATCTTATCAAAAGTCAAGCAAATCTTTTGCACACCTTTTCTACAGTTTAACTAACGCCTGCATATTTATTCAAATGAGTAAAAATATCTTTAACTTATTACAAAAAAAACTAAATTCCACACATTCAGGTAGGTACAGGTACCTACCCAATGTGAACTGTTCTGTTTTCGGAATTTTTGTGTATCCATCAAAGCAACTACGCCTACTACGTATAACCAAAGTCGCTTAAAAGAACCCAATCTAACCAAAGTCGCTTAAAAGAACCCAGTCTGGTGACGTAACAACATATCTCAACGATCTCGAATACTCAAGATGGTTCTAGAAAATTCCAGAAAAATTCCGAAACAATACTATAGGTACTAGTTATTTATACTACTGGACTAGTTTATAACCATTTTTTTTTCGATTTTGCGTCTAAAGTCACGTATACCTACTATACATACATACGCGCATACATACAATAAATATAACCAGACATTTTCTCTCACGTTAATTATTGTGTATAGAATATTAACCAAGGGCTTTAGAATGTGTACAAAATACGTTATTTTATGTACCAAAATAGGCAACGTTAATTAAACATGTCAACAATAGAAAACTTATGCAAGACTTTTATTAAATTGTTATATATTAATTAAACACGTATTTTTTATTATAACTTCTTACATCATTTTCAAATATATGCTATCGGAAAGTTACAAAGGAGAATCATAATTATTACTACATAATTTCATCAAAATCGTTCGGTAGTTTTTACGTAAAAATGTAACAAACAACCAAACATACTCGCAAAATTTCGCATTGATAATATTCGTAAGATTCATGCTCATGATAAGATTACCAAAGCAACAGCTTCTATTCAATCTTACTGCTATGAAAAGGATACCAGGCGTTATAGTATAAAACCAAATGTGAACTCAATCCATGAAGTTTTGTGTGCCTATTTATTCTGCTTTATATATTAAAGTGTACCTTCATAAAATAGAAGGATGTTATCAATTCGACAGTCCAGTATGTTAGTGATCCTGACTGCTAAGCCAGCGTGGGTTCGATTCCCATCCGGGACAAATCTTTTTCTAATGACCGCGATTAATTGTTATCAATGTGTTGTATCAGTTGTCTGGGTATATTACAAGATTACACTGTTGATTGTGAGCCGATTATGATATATATAATTGTATTTTTTATAGTTTCAGGAGGCACGTTAAGCTGGCGGTCCCGGTTCTAGCCGTCAGACTGCAGACGTTAGTCATATTAGAAAATATTAGGCGGTTCGAACTTCTATGACACAACGTACCTAACCACTTATTTACTTATCGTATGGGCAGTGGTTACCCTAGTTTCAGAGTTGTACAAGCCGCCCGTTAGGCCTCTGACATGGTTTAACTACTGTTTCCTAATTGCTATAACTGGGACCCGGGGCTTTATGGACCGGGTGAGAGCATCTTTCAAACTTCCCTGACCACTGCCCACGATTAAGTAAAATAAATGGATACTTTAAGGGCCTGTTGGCGTGGTTGGCAAATGCTTGCTTTTCACGCCGAAGGTCGTGGGTTCGATTCCCACCCAGGACAGATATTTGTGTGCATGAACATGTCTGTTTGTCCTCGGTCTGGGTGTAATTTATCTATATAAGTATGTATTTACAAAAGAAAAGTAGTAAATATAGTATATCAAATATCTGGTTTCCATAGTACAAGCTCTGCTTAGTTTGGGATCAGATAGCCGTGTGGGAATAATGTCCCAGGATATTATATATTTAGAGTAAAGTGCAACTTACCAGCTGATCAATGTTACAGGGCGGATTGTTGTGAGCAAGGAGCATCCGCACGACATCTCCGTCACCGTTGAAGGCGGCCAAATGGAGGGGCGTAGCACCCTTCTTGTCCACCGTGCATGGCGACGCGTCCACCGATAGGAGGAGGCGGACTATTTCTCTACAAACAAAATTGGTAACATTAGATTAAGTAGATATTGCGTCCATTCTCAGAAGGGTTAAGTATTATGTAGGATGGTGTTCCCAACAGCCTAATTTAATTATGGAAGCGAAAACGTCGTTAGGCGCATTGAGCACTTTTTGGGTGAACAAAAAGCGTGAAACTCGCGTCATCATCCCCGCACTCTTCCCATGTGCTATATGTATACATAGATTTACCTCCGTGCGTTATTAACTTTAGTAAGTTATTTAGAGTAGCAGTGTGTGAAATGGTTTTCGCTTCTATTGACAGTCCCCAAAGATTGCTCCGCATGATTACTTTATTTAAGGATCGTCTATGTGTCCGATTCCCGCACAACACAACTATTTGTGTGGCCCATAAGTTGTCGTTCTGAGTCTGGGTGTGCTTTGTGTCCGTGAATTCCCCCACAATACATAAATTAATTTAACTATTACCGGCATAGAATAAAAATAAATGAATAAAGCTATGGCAGACGTAGTTAATTCTTAATTAGGATCCTTGTTGCCCTCGTTCTAGCTGCAGTGTCTCTAACAAATATTGAGGTATTGGGTTCAAATTCCAGATCGGACCAAAGAATTGTCGTTACTGAGTCTATGTATTTTTGCACAAACTCATGCACTATAATATGTCCTTGTTGGCTGGTCTCCGCCGAATTGAAACCAAAAGAGAAATTTATAATATACAAATGTATTAATAAATAAAAAAAATATGAAGTTCAGTATTGAGAGTAAGTATACAATAGGACGCGCACATACCTCGTCTGCTCGAATATCGATACTCGCGCACACACACATTCTAAATAATAGAAAGAGTTAAAGAAGAGAGAAAGTCGCATGACATGGATGTCGTAACCCTTTCTCCTTACGTACTATTTCTACGATGAGTGATTTGAGTTGGCTGGAACCGTAAGCCGCGTTATGGAAGTTAATTCCAAAATATTTTAATTTATAATTCAAAACATACCTATAATTTATAGGAAAAAAATAACTTTGCTACAGTTATATTTTTATCCTGCTTCATATTCAATTATTTACATTACCGAATGGACAAACCATATAATTATTTTATTAAAATAGGTAATCAATATCCATGTTAGGATTAGCCGATTAGATTATAGCGACGAAGACTCATGCATGACTCCCTACAGCTTCCCACAATGATATCGAAATATCGACATTTTTTTAGAATACATACTACTAATATTATAAACGCGAAAGATTGTAAGTAGGGACTGATGTTTGTTACTCTTTCACGTAAAAACTACTGAATAGATTTAATGAAACTTTACAATTATATGGCTTGTACATCAGAATAATACATAGGCTACAATTTATAAAGATATTGTGTGAATAGTCAAAAATATGACGATAAGTGTCAAGTAAGTAGGAAAGAATCGACCATCTGCGAGCTATTCCTGCGTGCACTGCAAAACCGCTAGAGGTGCACATCCTACTAATATTATTATAAATGCGAAAGTTTGTGAGTATAGTTGTATGGATGTATGTTAGTTACGCTTTTACGTCAAAACTACTTTAACGCGGGTGAAACCGCGGGAAATAGCTGCTAGTATACACATATTTCATAGAAAGGACATTTATACAAGGGATAGGGATATTTATAGCATCTAAAGGTGGGAGAGAGTTGCCTGCCCGCTGAAGAATGAGCCTTAACATGATAAGTTTTTGAAGTAAAACTTTTTAAAGAAAGCCTTACTTGGGGAGTAAGCTGCTGAATGCGTTACGAGAGCTTTACAAAAAGTGTAATCGGGCGAGGCGAACGGAAGTTGAGAGGGAGATATAATTTAGTAAAGATAGTAAGAGAGAGAGGTACGTCGCGTATCTTACAGTAGGGGCAAGAGAAAGAGGTGCGAGAATTTTCTGTCTCACTGTCTTTCATTTCGCATATTATCTAAGTTTTACTGCAGTCGTGTGGTCTAAACCACAGTCGCTTTATTATAATACATAACGAAAGAAATATTTTGGACCTTTATTAAATCTTCTGTGGCGTCACAGAAAGTAACACTCTAAGTAAAGTTATACAACATGTAACTTAATTAACGCACATCCTGAAAATAGTTTGTTCAGAATTGTTGACTGAATCGATTTATATCATTTTTACTATAGGTAACTTTCTATTCCAAAATAATTAAAACTACGGAAAATATTGTAATATTAACCCTGTACAGTCAAAACAAATTTAAATGGACCGTAAGTCAAAGTAAGAAGGCCTTTAAAATCGCAGTTTTATTTGTATTCATACAAATTCCATAATTCAATACAAAATAAAGAAAAATAGACTTTATTCCAAGAAACTTATTTAGTAAATAACAATGCATATACATGTTAAATTAAAAATTCAGTGTATGTATTATGATTAAAACATAGTATTCTAATTAGGGTGTTTGAAGGTGTGCGTTAATTACGTTACATGTTGTATATTAATTTTTCATATAATTGAAATTGAAGGATCCAATGGCAATGAAAGTTATTAACAGTTTCACTCGCACAGAACACAGTAGTAATGAACTTTCATTGCAGGGAGTTCATTGCCCCCCTCTAACGGGCCGGTTTGTGTGGTTGGTAGGACCTTCCACGCCGCAGCTCGTGGGTTCGTTCGATTCCCATCCAGGACAGATATTTGTGTGCATGAACATATCTGTGAGTCCTGCGTCTGGTATTATCTATACATATAACAAAATCAATATAGGAAAGTCAAAACTGTACATTAAATATTTTTTTAAAAGGATACTTGGGGCGTGATACAGTCGATATCGAAGCCAAAAATATAGTTTTTAGATTTTTTGTCTGTTTGTCTGTATGTATGTCCGGGCTAAACTCAAAAAGTACTGCATGGATTTACTTAAAATTTTGCATGAATATTAACAAGAGGTCGGGGCAACATATAGGCTACATATTATCACGCTATCACCTACGGGGGAGGAGCTGTGATAATTTATAAAATTTAACGCGGGTAAAACCACGAGCACAGCTAGTATCTATATAAGTTGGTATGTATTTACAAACAAAAAGTAGTATACTTATGTAGTATATCATCATTATCTGGTTTCCATAGTACAGTTAACAGCAAAAGTAGATGATCAAAGTCGGATATTCAATACTAATTATCATAAATTGCGACAAAATAGTGTGGTGGTGAAGAGTATCTAGTTGAAGGTGTGCGTGAGTGTTAAGGGTAAAAAATATTAACTAGTGAAAACTGCCGCCCAATAGCATCATAAACTCAAAACTCAGGTCCGATTTTGATCATCTACTTATGCTGTTGACTGTACACTGCTTAGTCTATCTATACTAATATTATAAAGAGGTAACGTTTGTAAGTTTGTGACTTTGTGAGGGGTAATCTCTGGATCTACTAAACCGATTTTCAAAATTATTTCACCAATAGAAAGCTACGTTATTGTGGAGTGTCATAGGCTATGAAAAATTTCCCCGAAGTATTACGCGGGACAAACGGGCAGGGACGAAAAGTCCGCGGGCACTGCTAGTTTAGGAATAATTTTAAAAAGTTGTAAATATACGGTTTTTATACATTGCGGTTATTTGCGGATCTCGCACACGTGTTGCACATCGCACTAAAAGCGAAGAGAACATAGCGGCTTTATTTTATTGAAAATTCTAATAATCCTTAGATTTCATGAGATTAACAAAATCCAGCTAAAATCCTGAAGAGTCCAAAAATCCTGAAAGCTCAGTACAAATTCTGAGATATGGTAACCCTATATTTGCCAGCATTATTGGTACTAATCTCTCAAACAATTAAGTATAATAAAACTCAACACTATAACCCATTTTTTTTAAAGACAACGCCCGCACTAGGTAATCTGACCCCTATGTCGCGGGGTATTTTACAAACATATAATAGACGGACACAAATTACATCCAGCCTCAGAATGACTATTTATGGGTAACACAAATAGTTGTCCGGCGCGGGGCTCGAACCCGCGACACGAAGAAGCGAGGCGACTGTCTTAGCCGCTGCGCCACACTTTATGTCTAATAATAAACGGAAGCATGTTAAATCTATAAACTCATGAACATTCAGCGGCCAGGAATCTTGGCCAAACACTTATCTCGCAATAACAAAAACTTTCAAGTGTTCCAAATGCTCATTTGTTATAAGTATCTTTTCACTTTCTTAAGGCCGAGAAACACTGTAGCCCATTTCCCCAAATTTCAATGTCAAAATACATTTAAATGCTAAATATTGTATTTACATGTAGCCATGTTTCAGTGCCGGTAAATGTAGTTCACATCAAATGCTTTTCACGCCGGAGGTCGTGGGTTCGAATCCCACCCAGGACAAATATTTGTGTGCATGAAAATGTCTGTTTGTCCTGAGTCTGGATGTAATAATCTATATAAGTCTGTATTTACAAAAGAAAAGTAGTATATGTAGTATATCAGTTGTCTGGTTTCCATAGTACAAGCTCTGCTTCGTTTGGGATTAGATGGCCGTGTGTAAATAATGTCCCATGATATTATTATTATCTTTTAAACACACCAATTACCTACGAGTCATCCATATTACATACAAATATATTTATATAACAATACTCACTTGTGCCCGTTTAAACATGCGTGGTGAAGTGGCGTATATCCATTATCATCTTGTACATTAACACCAGCGCCTCTGCGTAAACTGTAACAATAAAAAAAGATTTACAAAAAGATATTCGCAGTCGGTAGGATTCGAACCTACGCTCCCAGAGGGAATCTGATTTCTAGTCAGACGCCTTAACCGCTCGGCCACGACTGCTGCATGTTACCATGTGAAATTACTGAATGGTATACGCAAAGATTTAAATAGAGTTCAGGCGCACTTGTTTCATACAGATACCTATAAATTTATTGTAATACTTGATGATACAATAATTTTATTATGAATTAGATAAGACGATATTTTTGCGATTACTTTCTAAGTATAATTAAATTTTAATCGTAAACAAGTTTGTTCCATACCTAGGAACCATATTCACATCATTTTTGTCATTATAAGAGGCGGTCAGGTTGTGGAACTATGTCGCCTAGCATGCGTATTTCGAAATCATATCTTATATGAGATAAGTATTTATGTCTGTATATTATTAATATGTACTTAGCAGACTGTAAATAAATTTTACTCATTTTACAGGTACTTAAACATGATTGTCTATTTTTATTTAAGTATGTACTGTATATTTATATTATGTAACTATATTACGCACGCATTCTATTTTTCTAATAGTATCTCTTTTCGCGACTCTCCTGTAAGAGATTTCTTTATAAATAAGTAGTAGGTAGTACTTTAAGCTATTGATATAAATCTAATTAGGTTGGTGTTCACAAAAAAAGAATAAATAAAAAACGGCAGTAAATATAGACTATAATAATTGATATTAACTTAGAAACTCTTCAACATAATTACTAAGAAGTAGCTTATGAAGTCGACTGAGTATTTTTTGTATGTATGTCGCATGGTTTAATCCTAGTTTGTGAACCGATTAAGACAATTTCGATTTGGACCGAACAGATGAATAAAAGAAGAATTATCTAAAGTGATATTTTAAACGCACATGAGCGCCAGTAACAAATTTATTTACACAAACAACCCAATTTTAAATAGACAGCAAGCGATTCGAGACGTACTTAAATTGCTACAAACATTATAATATTTTTAGAAAACTAATTTTTTGTGCTGTCCTTTGTTTAGGATACGGATTTTATTGTAATACAAACGGAATATATTTTGATTTGCACTGCACATTTGACTAACGAAACGTAACGCGTAACGACAAACGAAAAAAATACACACAAGTCGGTTAAAAACTTCGCCTAGAAGCCTAGCCTATTTGGTGTTAATACACCAAATATTTCAACCAGTTCATAACTAATATGCGTCCTTGACCATGCGGCGGTCATCGACCGTGCACCTTCAGTACATAACAAACGTACAATCAATGAGTAAACAGAAGAAACATCTGCATAAACATTGAGCGGAAGATCAGATTCCAATGTAACGAAACTGATTATTCACAACTGGCTTCCGCCCGCGGCTTAACCCGCGTAAATTATTAGGCCGTTTAAATTTTATTTATTAGGCATGTCATCAGTATACATACATTACAGATAATAGGGCATTGGACTGATATAGGATTATTAGGGATTGCAAATAAATACAGAAAGTAACAAATATTACTCCAATAGATGCTGTCCCTTTCACGCAAAATGACTGAGCATGGAGATTCTATGGCTCCACAACAGATGACGTCATATGTTAGTGCAGCGCGTTCTTTATCTAACATGATTTATAAATGGTTATAACTTCTACTTCTATGACAAATAAAAAATAGTCCTCAACCCCATTACAGATACTAAGAGATTTTGACTGAAAAATTGTAGTTCAATGCACATAGTAAATATCTTTTATCTAGACATTACAAACAGACACTGCGACAAAAGATCAGTGTGCAAAGATCGAGACAAATGCAAATATAATAAGTGAGGTAGGGCACAGCCTTCATTCGCTCAAAGAGCAGCCCGACTGGGGAAGTACGTCTACCTTACAGAAGAAATTCCTTAATAATAACATTAATAATATAATGTTGTGTTTCCGAGTGTGAGTAAGGTCGCCAGAGCTCATTGGGGTGGGGGGAAGAGACAGCAACACACTTGTTTGCTGGCTCTTATAGGCCGGCAACGCACCCCCGACTCCTCTTATGTTGCGAGTGTACATGGGCGGCGGTGATCACTTACCATCAGTGCCTCTAGCACGAGTTCCTGCAGTTTACTTACTCGATCACACGTAGAGTTTCGTCCCATACAGAGATTTAGTTCTTAATAGTTTCCGCGAGAGGCGCTGGTGCTCAATGTATGGGAGGAAACTGTACGTATGATCGAGTAAGTAAACTGCAGGAACTCGTGCTAGAGGCTCTGGTGACCCACTTGCTTGTTTGTCGCCCTCTGATATAAAAATAAATAAAGAAAATATTGTCTCTGCCTACCCCTCTAGAAAACTGGCGTGAGTTTATGTATGTAACTGTGTATGTAAAAATACACTTTAACTTCATTTATTTGTATAGATGGATATGTCAACACGTTCACTTGTCCACCGCCTTTCTACAAAGGATGTTACCGTGACATTACAATTTGTTGGGTCAACCGTTATGAGTACCGAAACGTTGAACAATGATTATGAGAATGAATACGGTATTATTTTATGCAATGGCTGTTAGAATATAGTACAAGTGTTACAGGTTATTATTAATATATATATTTTTTTTTAATGGACAATGTTACACAGATCATCCTAGCCCCAAACTAAGCAAAGCTTGTACTATGGGTACCAGGCGACGATATACATACTTATATAGATAGATAAATACTTAAATACATACTAATACATAGTAAACATCCATGACTCAGAAACAAATATTCGTGCTCATCACACAAATATTTGCACTTACCGGGATTCGAACCCAGGACCACCAGCTTCGTAGGCAGGAGCACTACCAACTAGGCTACGGTGACCGACCAATTATTGTATTAAGGTAGATACTATGTGAAGTAGGTTAAATCTCTGCGGTTTTATGTGTGTGTAAATTTTGTTAGGTTTTTTATCTACGTAAATAATTCAAAACTAGGCTTTTGAACTATTGCTCAGCCGCCGCCTCGGTCACCACTATGTACTTCGTCACACACATTTTGGTTTGTCATCTATACATGACTGTGGCGCCTGAAAGGTAACAACCCAGTACTAACTGCCATTTTGTCATACAAACATAATCCTCATTTAAACCTACTTCAATGGTTAACAATTATTTTTATTTTGGATGGGCATTATGGGCTTAAGCATTCTTACAACGGCAACATCAAGAAATAATAGAAAAGTTGTGCAACAGTTTTGCACGTAGATTTGATAAGTTTAGATTTTTTTGTAATCAACGGATTGTGTAATTTGTCTTATAACATCCTACTTGCTTGCAAATTGTAGCTTAAAATAGGATTTTATAATCGACAGGAAATGCTTACGGAATACAGGACCTACATTTTGTTCCAATCGGTTAAAAGAAAAGTTGAAGTTAGTTCAATGTTTTTTTAAACGGTGATTATCTATACATATAATAAAAGTAAGTCAAAACTGTACTTTGAATATTTTTTATTGCCTTTGGAAGCCGACGAGCTGGCGGCCCACCTGATGGTAAATGGTAACCGCTGCTCATGGACATTCGCAGTGCCAGGGGGCACAGCAAACCGTGATATTAGTACTCTTTTTAAACCTCTTTTTAAATTTGAAAATTACACCCAGAAAGTTACCGAGATATCTCTTGGGGATAATGATGGGTAAAGTCGGAGTTTTACCGACAAAACCCCTACGGTGGCCTCTTCAGCATTTACAAGCAATAACACGTGGACGTAACTTAAAAGAGCTTAATGTGCCTATTACCTAAGCTAAACAAAGTGTTACACTTCAACATGTAAAATACTGAAAAAATATCAACTTCCCATAGAAAAATGAATACCGATCAGCTGATGATTTATTATACTAAAAGGTTTACATATTTTCAGTGTTCTCCACTATTTATGTTGCATCTTGTATAGAAGGGCACCGAACTCCTGTGGTACTTACATAACGGTGTCACTCTTATGCAAAACTACATCGCAGCTCTATTGCAAAGGAATATCTTTCGCACAACTACAACGGCTGCATATGACCACAATACATTGCCGTCCCACTCGAACCAAATGGACACGATAACTACCTTCTCTCCCCACCCACGAACCATTACACTGACCAGCAGACAAAGAACTGAGTCGCAGAAGAGGTATTTGTTACAATTATTAAGTACTAGCTATGCCCGCGACTTTGTTCGCATGCACAGTCATGGCACAATTAGACATATTTCCATATCTAAACCCCGCCTTGTCACGTCGCGCAGTTATTGCACCCTTAAGGGTAAAACTTTTACAAACTTTGTGAATATCATATTTGTTTATATCGCATCAACAGACTAAAAATAAGTTTCAAGCTTTTAGCTATAAAAATAACGATACTTCCATACAAATTTTCATTCCCCTTTCAACCATTTTTCGCATTACAAAGTAGCCTATGTCTTTCCTCAGGCTCTAGCTAGACTATCTGTGTACCAAATTTCATTTAAATCAGTTCAGTAATTTTGACGTAACAGAGAACAGACAGACAAAGTTACTTTCGCATGCATAATATTAGTAAGGTTTGATACTGAACCTTAAAAATATAACGGGTTCTAAGGTCCACCACTAACGGTAAAGAAGATTATCCTTTAATTTTATGAATACAGTAGGTTCTACCAAATACAGTTTATTTTAAAACCAACTATAAAGCAACGAAATGGCCGTAAAAAATAAGGTCAAGGTTAACGTAAAACCCATTACTTTATTGATATACTCATTACATTTATTTTAACGTCCATAACGTTAAAATAAACCTTATACACAAGCAAATAAGATAACAATTTCAAAATACACCTTTTTATGCAAAACGGCCAGTACAGATATGGGTACATATTCCACGAAACGGAAGTTATGTGTTGAAGGCCCGCCAAAGGCTTGGTCATTTCCAAGAAACGAAGCCTCTTTGAATCATCGAGCATAACGATCGTTTGAATCCATTTGACTAGAGCAATTATGGAGTTTGAAATTGAGATAGGATTAGTGTGTCGAATTCATTAATCCTTAGATAATAATAATGTCCTCCTAGCCGAATTTCGGCCACGGCGGCCAATCTCAATAGAGATTAGCCATCTGCGCGGGACATATTATAGTGCACAAGTGTGTGCGCAAAAACAGGGCCACTTTCTATTCCATCACCTCATGATCCGAAGGGACCCCTAGCGACACGACCGGAAAGAGGTCAGGTACTGGACCGACTGCTTTACGTGCTCTCTGAGGCACGGGTGTATAATACCGCCAACTCCCAGACTTCGGGCGATGTTGAGAAATTTTGCTTTTTACAGAAAAGTCCCAAAATCACTTTGTGGCCCTACCCGGGATTTGAACCCAGTACCTCGTTCTCTGCGGGTGAACACGCTACCGCTAGACCAACGATTGGGAGAAATGAGAAGAATTATGCTGTACCATGTAAGGTACTTGCAAGTAAGGACGAATAAGAAACAACATTTTCGCATATGCGTGTAAGTTTAAAATGTTTATTCTGTGGTATTTCGCTTTAATTAGCAAACGTAATTATCTATATCAGTTTAAGAAAGTAGGCATTATTTGTCAATACTTGTAGACGTGATAAACAGCTTCATTTGAGTCATATTGGTGGGCGAATTGGAAACTCCGTACTGAATGGGAAATACCTTCTCGAAATCAAATCTCCAATTTAGCAATAACAAAAAACAATGTCGCTATCAGTAAAGTTAAAAGCCAAATTTGAACCCGAACTCCATGGAGGCTAACCTGGTAAGTGAATAAATGATAAAGCGAAAAAATATCCTAGTTAATAAAATAAATAAACATCTTGTTACACACGGCTACACATCAAGCTATACATTTCCAGTATAAGCTGATCTCGCGTTGTATAGGATTTCCATACAATGACAGGTCAGCATATATTGGAAATGCATAGCTTGATATGTAGCCGTGCGTACCACTAACACACCGCTATCTTATCCCAAACTAGGCACAGCGTGTGCCATGGCAACCTGACAACTGATCAATTACAATTAAAATTGGTGTTACCTACAGAACAAATAAACGTACTCATTGCACATATATTTGTCCTGGTTGAAGATCAAACCCACTAGACAGATATTAGCGTGCATGAGAATTTCTGTTTGTCCTGAGTCTGTAATCTACTATATAAAAATAAGTCGGGTTTTCCTTCCTGACGCTATAACTCCAGAACGCACGAACCGATTACCACGGTTTTGCATTCGTTGGAAAGGTCTCGGGCTCCGTGAGGATTATAGCAAAGAAAATGTATAAAATTTAACGCGGGTAACACCGCGGGGCACAGCTAGTTATCTATATAAGTATGTATTTACAGAAGGAAAGTAGTACAAGCTCTGCTTAATTTGGGATGGCCGTGTTCGACTAATGTCCCAGGATATTATTAAATTCAAATGGTTTTATTTATAATATCTTAGTTTTTGTTTTTATTTTTGTTTAATGAAGCACAGTTAGGTGACTTAGTTATACAAAAACTGTTACATTTAGTTCGGGTAGTGTTCGTTCAACTGAAACATATAGTTGAGTCATTGTAGTTCACTCACCTGTCAAAGCCAAACATTTTGTAGCTTAACTTCTTAGTTCTCACCCATCCTCTTTTAAAACTATATCTAAAATTACTAAAATCGAAGTGAGGTTTATAAATTTTGAAATCGCAACATTTCACTGTAACTTCACGGAAACTCATATTTCCACCATTAAAACTACCCACTGACAATGTCACTGCACTGAAGTATTTACACTAAATGACACCACAAAAGTTAAACCACAGGTTGAAGATATTATTACTCATTGGGACATGGTTGATGGATTTATATGGGCCGCATATAAATGGCATAGTTTACGTTTTATAATTATAACAAGACTGAAGAGGGTTCGGTCTAAAACAATACTAGAAACAAACCAAGATTAGATAGTAAAATTTCCGATAAGATACAAGAACTGGTCCAAGGAAATGCAAAATATGATAACAATTATTGTTTATATGAGACCACTACGTTCCCTGGTCGATTGCCTGAGCACACTTTCACTTATAACGAAGGAATGGTTAATGAAATTTGTAAAAGTACATAATGATATTCAGTAATTAAGTACACAGGTCTTAATAACACAGTCAATACTAAGAAAGACAAACTTAAATTTAACACTAATGAATACAATAGGACTAAATGATTACGTATTAGAATGGGTAAAGTGAATGCACTTAGTGGATATTAATGGATATGCTCTTTGTACTATAACCTAAGCTGACGATAGCCCTATTAAATGCAGTTGTAAGTAATTAAGGTAAGTCTTATGAGCGCAAATAATACCAAAATTTGAGTTATTAATTATATTGATGCAATTGGCTAATTGGTCTAGCGGTTGGCGACAGACTGCTAAGAGGTGGGGATCGGTATCCCCACCTCTTAGCAGTCTGGACTAATTTTTGGGTGATAAGCATGATTATTTGGTCTGTGTCTGGGTGTAATTTTTCTACAACTAGCTGTCCGGCGCAGGAAATAAAGAAAGAACTTAAGAATCCGATTATAGCGTGCAATCAAATCGTAGAGCATTTGTTAAAAAATACGCAAATATTAGGTCTTTACCTATGAAATTGCCGTTCTGCAGTACTGGCCATTTCAAATCAAAATAATTTTTGTTTGGCTAAGAATTCTAATTTCAAATTAATTTTATTTTAAAAACATGGATTCTTTTTTCCAAAAGGAGTCATTTCTTTATTGATTAGTGTTACATTTTCATCGCATTTCAATCTTTTTCGTCATCATGGATACGTTAAAAATTCGAGTAATTATGGAATATGAGTACCGTCGTGGAGGCAACGCGGCACAAGCGGCACGCAACATCAACGACGTTTACGGAGCTAACACTACAAACCAACGCACCACCTGTTATTGGTTTGCTCGCTTCCGTTCTGGAAATTTCGACCTGAAAAATGAACCTCGCGGTCGTCCGAAGACTTTGGTCGACAATGACGAATTAAAGGCGGTTGTGGAAGCTGATGATACACAATCTACGGCTGAATTAGCAGCAGCTTTCGACGTTAGCGTCAAAACAATATTGGTCCATTTGCGTCAAATTGGCAAGGTAAAAAAGCTTGACAAATGGGTGCCCCACGAACTCAATGATCGCCAGCGCGAAGTACGCGTCGAGACGTGCCTTGCACTGCTCAACAGACACACAAATGAAGGAATTTTGAACCGCATTGTTACCTGCGATGAAAAATGGATTCTGTTTGATAACCGCAAGCGCTCAGCAAGTTGGTTGGATCCTGGTTCAGCACCTAAACAATGCCCTAAACGAAAACTTACCCCTAGAAAAGTGATGGTCACTGTTTGGTGGTCTAGCGCCGGTGTGATTCATCACAGCTTCTTACCAAACGGGGTGAGCATTACTGCAGATGTGTACTGTGAAGAACTGAGCACAATGATGGAGAAGCTGGCGCATCTCCAACCAGCATTGGTCAATCGCTCGTCTCCGCTGCTCCTGCACGACAACGCGCGACCTCATACTGCACAGCAGACGGTCTCCAAGTTGCAAGAACTGGGGTTGGAAGCTCTCCGTCATCCGCCCTACTCACCAGACCTTGCGCCTACAGACTACTACTTTTTCCAGAATTTGGATAACTTCTTGGCGGGAAAAAAATTCAATACCCGAGAGGCAGTACAAAATGCCTTTGAAGAATTTGTTGCCTCCCGTCCAGCTGATTTCTTTAAGAAGGGCATCAATAAACTGCCACTGCGATGGCAAAGATGCATTGATTGCATGGGTGATTACTTCGATTAATACAAATAAAAAAATTCATGAAAAAAAATCGTTTAAATTTTTTCATACAAAACGGCAATTTCATAGGTAAAGACCTATTATAATTTATGAAGATAATTATTTTTCCCATACATTTTGCAATCCCATTGTAAATCCAAAGGAGTAGAATACCTTTGGATTTAAAATTGGATTACGGAATGGGAAAAATATTTATCTTCATAAATTATAATTGCCCATTTTTTTCGATGTTTTAATAGTTTAAAGACAGACACAACAAATAAAAAGTATTCATTCGCCCATCTATTTTAGTGTTACAAATGGTGTAAATAACCCAACCATGTTATATATATAGAGATATACAGTATGTATTTATCAATATGTAATTATGTTTATCAGTTGTCTGGTCTGAGATTACACCTGGGATTAAGTTCATCATGCATTAGTTTAATTAAGTGGATTATCGTTTTAGTTTATTGATTTAGTTTAAATATTCATAAAGTTATTATAAGACCCTAGTGTGTAACGACGGCCGCGCTTTTATTCTACTAAATGAGATATTAATGGCAGAAAGTCGATACGATCTGACGAAACACGGGTTAGGTCAAATTGGAGTTTGTTAAGGAGTTGTTTAATATACAATTAGGTACTTGACATACCAACGAGTCAATAACCTTTTAAGATACTGTTTACTATTCGAGACCAAATGAATTTCAACTTAATCACTATGGCATAAGGTCCAAAAACAATTTAAAAATATATAGCAAGGCCTGGTTAAGGTAATCCTTAATCAGGCCTTGCTATATATTTTTAAATTATTGTTATATAATTTGTGGTGTATAATTATACACCACAAATTTCTGGTACAACCTATCAAGGTACGGTGCATTAACTAAGTAAGACCTCAAAATAGATTCACCTACTTCCCACAAGATCAATATCAGAAATATTGAAGGTCCAAAAATAAGTAAAAAATATATAGCAAGGCCTGGTTAAGGATTAATCTATACTAATATTATACAGAGGTAACGTTTGTGAGTTTGTGACGTAGTAAGGGGTAATCTCTGGATCTACTGAACCGATTTTCAAAATTATTTCAGCAATAGAAAACTACATTACTGTGGAGTGTCATAGGCTATGGAAAATTCCAAAATCAATAAGGCATCTTTACTTAAACTTGAATGTAATCCAAGTTTCGGGACAAACGGACAGGGACAAAATTATATGTAACGCGGAACGAAGTTCGCGGGCACTGTTAGTACCATATATTACTGGTACAGCTTATCAAGGTACGGTGCATCCAAATTAACTACGACCTCAAAACATATTCACCTACTTCCCACAACATCAATATCAGACATTCAACAGACTACATGCATGCATAATTACATTACTACTAAATAAATAAGGCCATTTACTATGAAGCACATAACTAACAATACGATTAATTAAAATTGTGACTACCAGCACTAACTTGATTATAAAAGAATTCGAACCGAAGTAGGAACTATTTAATCATAAAACCTTGAAGAAAAACAAATAGAATCTTCCTTCCGATGTGCTTCCCTTAAAACTTGAAGTATAATTGTTTATTTACTTAACGTATATAGAGATTTTTATCTTTATATTACTATCAGGCAAATTAAGTTCTGCTGCATATCAGCATATGCAGCAGAACTTAAACTATAAGACGGCTTACTGATGTGGATACAGCTAGAATGGTTTATTTCAGTTATTTTCATGGTATAATGTCCTATGGAATTCTTCTCTGGGGTAGCGCTGCGGACATTAACACCATATTTGTATTGCAAAAAAGAGCTGTAAGAGCTATATATAAACTTGGTCCGCGAGAATCTTTGAATGAGAAGTTTAAAGAGATTAACATTCTGACTGTAGCATGTCAGTATATATATGAGAATCTAATTTATATGCATAAATATAAAGACTCCTTCTGTAAAAGGAGTGATACTCATAATATAAATACTCGATATAAGCATAACTTTGTGTTACATACCACCCGTCTCCACAAAGTAAGTAACTCTTTTATGGGGCAATGTATAAGATTCTATAACAAACTTCCCAGTGGTATCCGAGAAATGTCTATGAATAAGTTTAAAAGAATTATAAAAGCCAAATTGTGTAGCAGGGCTTACTACAAAACTTCTGATTATTTAAGTGACAAAACAGCTTGGGATTGAGTCGCTCTAAATTAACACATTTAAATACAATGTAACTTTATTTAAGAAATAAATACTTTAAAAAAGGATTCCTACTGAGTTTTCTGGCAGTGTTTCTCAGTAGCTGCCACGTCATGCACTGCACGGTAGGGTAAAAAAAAATTGACGATTCCACACAAATGTAATATTTTAACGGAATAAATGACTTTTTGAAATTTGAAATTTTGAAATCGTTATTATGTAAGGTCTTTAAGTTAACCTTCACTCACACATAAAACAATCACATCTTTATATAAGCTACTTGAGCACTACAGATGAATAAAATAATATACATACATACACGTGCTTAAACCGTATCCTATTCACATAATTCTACTAGAACGATAATAATAGTGGTCCTGGCTGAATTTCTTTTACGGCTGCAAAACTTAGGAGACCCAACCAAGCCAACTGAACGTAACATATTATCATGCAGATGTGTGGACGGTACGGAACGACCCACGAACCCCCATAATCATGGCTGGTGCTGAGGTTGACTTGTCAGAAATAATCAGATATAACTATTTGACTATACGTAGGATTACAGTTTTAAGTATAAAGGATTGAGCACAAAAGGTGTAAGAGGCAGGGCTAGTCCTTGTCTCGTTATACTCAATAGCGAGCTATGCCTGGAGTAATTACCTATTACGTATACATTGTTTTCCTTGTGAACGACATGTAGCACACATTCCAGACAAAACAGTTAACAAACGTCTGTCATATTTTGCCATAGTATTATTAAACTTGTTTTAATAGCCCAGATAGCTTTAGTTCGCCTTTCCACATTTTGTACTGTTGACCCAGGCTTACGGGAGTTACAACTATAAAATAACACGTAAACAGTTTCCAGGCTATATATATATTGTCAAATCTTGCTTTTAATTTCGGCTATTAACTTTACAGAATGGCAGTGCAGTTTGCTCACAGCGCAGCTGTAAAGAAAACTATACTGCCACTTGCAAAATACGGTGAGCAAGATATCGGAACTGGATATCGCATCGTCTGCGAGCGGTCTCCACTTTCGTATAACGTCATATCATCGGTCAAGATTCTGCTGTCATTTATCGAAAAGAAAAGCAACTACAAATTTCACTTCTATTAATTAATACAGACAGACTGAAATCCTTTACTCTCCAGACCAATTGAAAGTTGACAGAACATAACGAAGAGATTAATCCAATTTCTATTAATTTATTATATTCCCCTTAAGCATAGACATAAGCAAATTTTCTTGGATAAACGCTAACGAATAAGGAAAACGGGTTTCATAGTACCTACCTATTATAATTTTCCGGCTTTCAATTTAAGCTATGACGATTCAATTCAATATCGAAAATAGATGGCATATTAACTATAATGGGCAAATATTCTTTGCCTAATCAAGCGGTGTGGTGACAGCAACGGTCATCTCATCCCGTTTGGGCATATAGGTAGTCCCCAGGGAACACCTGCCGGAGAACAGGCGCCAGCGTTTCTCTGCGAATTATGACCCGCATGCTGCGATCGTCAACCCGTCTGCAAAGCATCTCAATTATGGCACTGGTGCCATTCTTGGGAAAGACTTCCAGCAGACGACATTCGGTCGATATAAATTAAAAGGTACCCATTCTTTTTCATTTCTGGAAATACTACCTAAGTAACACTTCATTATGATCTTTTGTTTTTTTTTAAAGTCATTTCTGTTCTAATTCAATATCTTCCTACACATCGGCCTGATATCGTTCACGGCTGGATATAAGCATCCCAAAAGGTTTTCATAACGTCTCTACCTGTCTGGGAAACAGGCGTGAGTCTATGTATGTATGATATTAAAAGAAAAATATCTGGTACACAGTCTGATAAGGTACACACGGCTACATATAAAGCTGTACATTCCCAGTATAAGCTGATCCCACGCTGTATAGGATTTCCATACAATGAGAGGTCAGCTTATATTGGGAATGTGTAGGTTGATGTGTAGCCGTGTGTACTCAATAATAAAAGAACACTATGTGATGTTACCAGCAGTTTGCAACAAGCCTTCGCCCAGAAGCAGTAAGTGTTCTAATCCTTACTAATATTGTAAAAGCGAAGGTAACTGTCTGTCTGTCGCTCTTTCACACCCAAACTACTGAACCGATTTAAATACAATTTTTAGAGCTAGGAGCTTGAAAATATTTGTTGATGTGACTGTTGATTTGATATAAATAAATATGACATTCAAAGTTTGTAAAAGTTTACCCTCAGTGGCGTATAATAACAATAGGGGATGAATGTTTGTACGGAAATTTTGTAAGGTTAAGATTTTATAAGTTTGCGACAAGACACAAACTATTAGAGATATTCTGACGTAACATTTACGAAGTCATTACTACATGTGTGGATGAAGACACGGACACAGCTAGTAAAGTTATAAATTCTGATGGAACTACTTTTTATAAACTAAGAACCACATCAATCATTACCATATATGTATACGACTCAGTTTTGATCGGGTTTTTCCTTATCACAAAATACAGTAGAGCCCGCAACCGCCTTTCCGTTATGGAAGTACATATATTCTCTGTTTTCCATAGATTTTTCAGTTCAATCAACCATTACTGACGTTAAGCTTCAGAAGTGATAGTTGTACAGACGCCAGCACATCAAGACAGACAGATTGGGGTATCTGTCAAAGTTCCCCAATTGAAATACTCAATATTCAATCATTTATTGCTTCCATAATGTATAACAGATGGTATAATCTTATAATTACGTAACAATTATGGACCCTGTCGGGCACAGCATAGTAGAAGAGAGGAAGAAGGCTTTTGGTTAATAATAAAAAGTTTAAGAATTTATGCTATTTGTAAGAATCATAGTATGCCAAATTTTAATTTTAAAATGTCAATATTTAGAGCGAAAAGATTATCAGATTAATAAATGTCAAGATCTATAGAATTATTTCTTTGAGTCCAAGTATTCTTTTACAGTATAATAGGTTTTCTGTAATGATAAAAGCTTTAGTTTTTTAATAAAAGTATTATCCTTTTTTTCCTTATGCTTTTGTGATAAAGTTGAAAACCTTTTTCGACAGATTGGGTTAGCTGGATGTGCTGGCGTCTGTACCTCAAAATTCGAGTATACATATATGTACTTACGTGCTTGTATATTTCCGTACAACAATCAATTCAGCGTTTTACAACACCATAGTCATAGGTAACGTAATAATCTACCCGAGCAAAGACGTAAGTTAGAACTACAATTGTACCAGGGTTCGCGAAGCAACCTCGATGATAGCGAAATGAGGATCGTATGGGTTTTCTATGAATACAATTGTTTCTATTAATCTGCCTATAGGCTTCAAATTCGTTATTTTAATGGAATCTAAAACCGCCACATTAATCCGCTACGGGTCGCTACACTATGCTGCTTATGTCAATATCTATGACAGGAGTGCCATAGATACAGCACCGCAAACTTATCTGGCCCGCTGGCAGCGTCGCTGTTATCGCATTTAGTGTTGCTAGTAACTATTTTTTGCAATAAAGTGGGTAAAAATAATATGCACGTTGTAACGTAAATATTACTTCACTAAAAAGCAAACAAATACTGTCATTACAAATCTTTATATTTTTTTATACAATAATTATAATCATTTACACAAAATGTATGCTGAGTGTCCTCTAACGGGGATACTCCAGGTATTATTATGTCACCGGATTTTTTTTATTCAGAAGTCATTTCATCGTCATCATTATCATAATCACTGCTTTCATTTTCACTATCACTACCTAATTGATTGATGAAAGGCTCGTCTAAGTATCCATCCCAATTTCGATACCTACTCATTTTCAATATTTTTTACATGATTGCAATGCTTTTGCCATTCATTGACTGTTATTTTATCAAAAGCTTCTGCAATCAATGTAGGTATTTCAGAATTCGATCTACCAATATTCTGATCTGCTATAAATATTTGCGCCTGCTTGCTCTTTTTCTTTCACAAGTTTTCTTACAAATCACTCCCCGGCACCTACGATGGAAACAGCAAAAATTAAATAAATAATGAATATTTTAAAATATGTAGGTACTTAAATTTAAAGTGCGATGGGGAGTTTCGTATTTCTTCAGAAGCGGTCAACACTAACCTGTAGCAGCAGCTACGCGTTCATGCAACTTATTGAAGGGTATAATTGGTGCCTGGGGGTGTTTTTCTTCATTCATATAATTAAATACTTGTAATATAGCGTTCCTCGCATCACTTTTTAAATGTTTCGGCATTTTTCACTATTAAAAACCACAAAAAGAAAAATAAATACGCGCAACAAACAATCAATGGCAGGAATGTCAGGGAATAACAGCCGATTGACATTTCCAACTGGCGTCGTTAGTTCTACTTTTGGCCACCGGGCCAGATAAGTTTGTGGCACTATACCATCTTTTATATTGCCCATCTATCATTATTATTTTTGTAACCAACCAGCAATGTGTAGCGCCGTGTAAGGGAATCCCATGGCATAGACAACACTATGCAAAACTTGCAAAAAAAACTTGTAGATAACAAATGTTGGGAAAAGCCTAGTATGGGTTAATTTAGCATTTCCAAGGATAATCATGGATTTTGAACTAAGTCAGAATTCACTATATACGTATATTACTTTGAATTTCATTTCGCAGCCAATATTAACCCAAAATTATGGATATTATTTGATGATTAGCTCTTCCCAAAGAGTATTTCAGGAGTTTTTGTACACAGCAAAGTCAGGATTTCTGTGATGTCACCGTTCCCTATGAACGCTTGGAACACCCAATAAAGCATCAGTAATTCGTATCAGACATTTTTAAAACTTCATTACTTCATTTTAAAGGCCCTATTCTGTTGAGATTCGTTTCCAAATAGTGACCTCAGTGCTCTGCACTTAAGATTCTACGATACCGAACAATGGTAACCTTGAAACAATATATGATTAACTTAAATATTATTAATTACGCACCGAGAGAGACACGGTCTGTTGACCATGATATACATATTTACTATAAGGTCACGGCAACATCCCCTGGGGGGGGGGGAGGGGGCTTAGAAGTCGCCCCGAGGAAATATCTACCCGAGAGTGGGCAGTAGCGTCTCTCTGTGTACTAGGAGCACAATACTGCGATCGCCAACCCTTACACCAAGCGTTGCGTGGACCTCTTACTGCTGATATGATGACAATAATATGAATAGAAAATATATATGGCCTTTGCGTCTATTACAGACGATTTACGGCGCATTGTCTGAGAGACATTTCTTTTTGTGGCTAAACAAACCGATGCGAGAGCGACATAGCCTGCCGCACGCCTGACATGGGAAGTTTGCGGTGGTTGGTGCCGAGCCGCTTTCATGTCGCTTGTCTCTTGTCAGCAAGTACTCCGAACCAGGCTTCATCACAGATCTTACGACCTACACGTTTGCGCCATTCAACTCTATTTTCCGCGAGCTTTTCCCAGCTACAATTGTCAATTTTAAAAGCGGCCATATCCCGCTTGGTTTATATGATAGTAATAGAAAATAAACTTACACAATCCTCCATATAGAGGACAAGAACCGGCTATTAAACCGGCTATTGTCGTGATTTAACCTCAGCAGAACCGCGTATTTCATCGATAACGGTTGATTTAATTCCATTGCCATTTCACTAACACAGTTATCACTTAAAGTTCACTAATCGGTTACCACATGTTCATGTTGAATATTGATTTAAAAATATTGACATAAACGCAGCATGGACGTCTAAACATCGTCGTGACTAACATAAAACCAGTGAATGAATCATAGGATTCAGTCTCGTCTCACTTAGAACTTTTTTATTGCGGTATTTTTTCACTAACTGTTATTTAGAGTGAACTCCGTAATTAGATCGCGATTTTCAAACGTAATTATCACCTCGCAGGCAATAGTTTATAAGCCACACCCAATCCATGCACTTTTCGCCGGGTAATGATTCTGTGTCGCGCTACCTGTCAATGCCGAAGTCAAATTAAAGTCTAATAGGTAAAGCTATTTTGAATATTACTAACCGTTAGGTACACGTACTGCCTTATATGCGGTTTGTGGTCAAACCGCGTAATATTGACATGAACGTAAACATGTTATCCAGTTTCCTCTTTCCTTGAACCAATAATTATACGGACCTAGACAACTGATCGAACGACAATTGGTCGACATGACAATTAGTCGACAATCATTTGGTCGACAGTAAATTCATCGACATTGATATTTAGTCGATGCACGTTAGTGCGAAAAGTATTCCACATCGTTTCGGTTAGGTTAGAACGGTGACCATTTGGCGCGCGAAGGCGAGCGAGCGTAGCGAGCGTGCCGCGGCAGCGGCCGCCGAGCGCTAGAAAAACATTAACCATTGTCGTCCAACTGATTTGTCGACGAATTATGAATTTCGACCAAAATAAATGTCGACTAAACATTTGTCGACTAATTGTCATGTCGATCAAATATCTGTCGACCAATTGTCGTGGACCCTAATTATAGAGACATCCTACCAATCTAGGCTAAGCTACAAGCAAAAATATTGTAATTTCTATTCGTATGGGCACCTTCATTTACAATAGCTACCAACCACCAATAACAAATATAGAATATTCTAGAAATCTATTTAAACGTAAGTGCAAGAATTTTACATGAACTGCACGTGTGGCGGAACGATTAAGACACTTGCCTCGCCCATTCGTGTCCTGGGTTCGATTACCACACAGGACAACTATTTGTGAGACTCATAAATAGTTGCTCTGAATCTGGATGTACATTGTATAAGTTATTACATGTTTCTCTGACACGGCTTAACGATTTTAGTCCAGTGGGCAGCTTGAAGAACTCCCACACAAAGATTACCACTGTCCCTACGAATAAAAGTTACAATATTTTTGGTTGTAGCTAAGTTTAGATTAGAAGGATGTTTTAGTGATTCATTGTTTTAAGGAATGAGGAAAATGAATAACATGGTATACTTACATATGACCAGACTGTGGACTAAACGAAACCACATCAATTTCAATCTTATTGCTTTGGAATAAGGTTCCAAAACAATTAATAAATATAGCAAAGCCTGGTTAAACCACTTGGGCAGTACCCATTTATTAGACTCTCCTGCTGAACTTCGCCGATCATTAGAAGAAGGATAAGGGAACTGGCAATCAGCACATAAGAAAATAATTATGTGCTGATAGCCAGTTCCTCTTGGTCAAATTTCAGCCATGGCAGTCAGCCTCAATGAAGACCAGCCATCTACGCGGATCTATGGAGACTAGAGATATTATAGCTTTACATGATTGATTGGTTAACTTTTATTACAGAGAAAAATATATATATAACAAAAGCAGGTTTTACAAAAAAAATCTCTTTTAGACGCCAGGTCATATCTTAAGATAATGTTTATTTAAGGTAGTGCTTTAAATCGTTCGGCCCAACCCAACCCAATAATTGTACTAATCTATAGATATGATGATAAGGGAAAATCGTACTAACTTTAATGATAACAGACGTACTTCTCATACTTTATTAACATTATAAATATCGTTAAAGGCATTTTTGAATAAACAAAAATAATAATATCCTGGGTCATTATTCACACACGGCCGTCTGATGCCAAACTAAGCAGAGCTTGTACTATGGAAACCAGATAGCTGATATACTACATATACTACTTTTCGTTTGTAAAAACATACTTATATGGACAGTATACCAGTATGTGAGTGAACATACATATAATTAGTAAGTTGGTATGTATAGTTCTAGGTGTGGTACAAATAGTACCTTATAAAATGGTAATTTCTACACTTGCAACTGCCCTATCTCTGTAACTCCTTTCTCCTTTCACTAGGTTGCCTGGAAGAGATCACACTTTGTAATAAGGCCGCCAATTGTGCTATTATAATTTGTATGTTGTCGCTTTGTATTATTTCTTTAGGTGTACAATAAAGAGTTTATCTATCTATATCAACACCCAGACTAAGGCCAGTTCATGTACACAAATATCTGTCCTGGGAGAGAATCGAACCCACGACCTGCGGCGTTAAAGGCTCGTTAAAGTATCTACCAACCACGCCAATCGGCCCGTCATCGCGTCAAAAGAATGTGATAAAAGTTTTCTAAAGGGTCTGCCTAACATGTGTTATCGAGTACTCAATAGCCGCGCAACGGTTATGACGTAGCTGCTATGATATAATAATATTTTCACACTGTGATTATTTATTTGATTAGTGATTATCATTTTATTAATTACTATAATAATTTTACATCTTAAAACTATTAATAATCGATATTATACTTTCAAATGGTTGTCACTGATAAAAATATAAATAGGGTAGGAGAATTATTAAAGAGGCATTCTTTGTACGACGCGGCGACGGTAGATAAGAACGTTACTCTGTTCGATTAAATATAGTGTGTGGAAAATCTCGGAGTTTTAATGTGCAGAACCTACGAGTGCGTAACATATGAGATTGTGAGTTTACTTAAGTGAATAAGAACAAATAAGGCTTTGGGGTCATCAGTCAGCTTAATTTCAAACTGTTTCTCGTGTCAGGAAACGTCCAAATTAGACGCTAACTCTCATATCACGTCTCTAGTTGCCATTTAAAATTGTGTATTTGAACATAAATTAAATTTAAAACGGTTTGTATGCAATATTCATCACAGATGGAGAGCAGACGTAAAAAAAAAACTAAAGACAACAATATGAACGGCTAAAGGAAAAAAAGGTTATGTCTTGATTGTCACTATACACTGGTTATGTACAGACGCCAGCACATCCAGCTACCCCAATCTGTCAAATTTCTTATATAGATTTTTAACTTTATCACATAAGCATAAGGTTCACTTCCAATTAGGGAAATTTGACAGATTGGGGTAGCTTGATGTGCTGGCGTCTGTACTTATACTCTTCCTATTCGTTTATTATCTTTTTGTCAGCTCTTGGCAACATTGGCGTTTTCGTTTTCTTTTTTTTTCGGAATAATATACTACAGTAATGTCATACTTTATTGACGGGCAACGCCCACTTAGTGAAATGACCTACACATTAACAACAACCACAGACTATAAAACTGGACGTAAAATAAAATAAATCGATCATATGATGAAATTAATTTGACTTTATGTATGGTATTGAGTATTGTCGTGGTAAACTTTATAAATAAAATAAAAATAAATGAATGGACTGAGTTATTGTTCTTTACGTACAGGCACCCTTTATTGATTTGAACAGAAATTCCAAGATTTCGGCTTAATTCGTTGCAAATAATTAACCATGGAGTCAGATTTAGTATTTCTTATCAAAAAGTACAGTAATTAATAAACAATAATTAAATGAAACTAACAAATTAATAATTAATATTTAAACTACAAATAATTTCGAAGCATTAAATCGATTGAAACTACTTCTTAAATAAAATCGATTATATTTCAAATAGAGTCCGTTACGTATGAAAGCGTCAACAATATCGTACTGTCAAAAAGATAATACAATAATGTACAGAGCTTAGTCTAAAACAAGGAAATGGAATAACGGACCTTTCAATGAATCATAGTTCATGTTAAAACCACTTGTTGACAGAAATGTATACAAAATAAACAAACCACGTACAACCCACCACGTAGATGATGCCGTGTGTTTAGCGGTTTCTTGTTTTGTTTTATCTGGCATTACCGTTAGGTCCTAGGTATTCCTGGGCTCTGGGATGGCCTATAAGTGTTAATAGGGTTGTTCTTCCTAGACAAAGGCCCCGTAGTAGTTATTGGGACCATTTCTGTTCTGTTTAACTGGTCGGTTTAACTGGCCCCAATTAAATGGTATAAAACTGGCTTTAGAAAACGGATATAACACATAAGGGAAGGTTAGTTGGTCTCGTTTGTTTAATGTGACTGCAGGATTGGCGCTATGGTTACGATGCATGGTCACCTAGTGGCTTCGATCTTCTCAAAGATCAAGTATTTGTTTAATTTATATATTTGTAACCTTTCTCACGATACGGGACTTTCCAAGCGCGTGGGTATAGTCTTTAAAAAAAAGAAAAGAAGAAGTTATATAATCATCATTCTATAATGTAAAAATAAAACAAAAGTGCAGTTTCTTTTTTCTTCTTTTCTTTTTTTTAAAGACAATACCCACGCCCCCTGGTCCGAGTTTTGAACGGAGACCAGTTGCCCCTAACCCGTTGGTCCAACGGTAGCGTGTTCAACAACAGATAACGAGGTCCTGGGTTAAAATCGCGGGTGTGGCCTTAAACTGATTTTGGGATTTATTTGTAAAGAACATTTTTGAGTATTACCCTGAAGCCTGGGAGTTGACGGTATTATACCTGCTTACCTTGAAGAGCACGTAAAGACGTCGCCGTTCTGTACCTGATCTCTTTCCGGTTGTCTCACTAGGCGTCCCATCGGACCATGACAGTGATGCACAATCACTGTGCAGTATAATATGTCCTGCGCAGATGGCTAGTCTCCACTGAGACTGACCGCCGTGGCCGAAATACGACTAGAAGGACATTATTATTTATTACTAAACACACTGCTCTATTTCTTCTTAATTTCACCTACCGCAAGATGTTGGAAGAAATTTTGTACCGTAATAAGCAGTTTCTCTGTACAATTTATTTCCATATTCAATATTGCGTTACTCTCTAGTTACGTACAGACGCCAGTACATCAAGCTACCCGAATCTGTCAAATTTCACCAATTGAAAGTGAACCTTATGCTTTTGTGATAAAGTTGAATATCTATAAAAGAAATTTGACAGATTGAGGTAGCTGGATGTCTGGATGAGCTGGATGCTGGCGTCTGTACATACATTCTTAAATAAGTTAAACAATTGATTTTCTTATTTAATGATAATACATATCTTAAAGAAACATATTGAGAATATAATATGTTAAGCTTATATTCAAATAATTAATAAATAAACAAAAATTTACAAGTGAAATTTGTATAGCAGGATATTATTCTCAGTGTCGAGTTACAAAACCTAAAGGGCATTCCCTGCAATTTATAACAACCAACGAAGATTTATGGGAACGGAATGAAATTAGGTCGATGTGATAACTCCATTATCCGATTAAAAGATGGCTTTAAATCTAATACAATAGGTGGGACACGCAGGTATCTAAATGCCTCGTCGCACGCGATCTTTCGTCATCCTAATGACAATTATTTACGCCCACAGCTATAATAATGGATTAGGTATTTGGATCACATTAAATATTCCTCCTTATAACGAATATCGTTCTCCATTAACTGCCTCATAGCCAGAGGCTCTCGCCAGTCCGTAAATGATCGGCAAGGTTAAGCAACTAGGCTCGCGCTCAGTCCATAGATGGGTGACCGCCAAAGTGGTTTAATTTCTGAGCGTCTCCCTGCTTCGGAGGGCACGTCAGGCTGTCGGTCCAGGTTGTAACCGTCAGGCAACAGTCGTTAAGCCATGTCAGAGGCCTACTAGGCGTCTTGAACAACTGACACCAGGGTAACCACTTCCCAAACGATAAGTAGTAACTGCCTCGTTGGTCTAGCGGAAGCATATTAAACCACAGATGATGAATTACGAGGTTCAGATCTCGGGTCGGGCCAAAATTAGACACCCAGTAGTGTGCAAGTCGAACGGTGATATTATGTCCGTGCCTCGTTTGAGCAACTAAAGCCGTTGGATCTTGCGACTATTCTCTTCCAGGTCGTATTAGATAACCAGCTCTTTGAATTACGAGAGTCCCTTACTCTCATATTCGCACTTGTTTTGTGCACAGATCTGGAATAATTGAGATATAGTGCTTATCCGAATTTCGACTGTGGCGGTCATTCTCAATATAGTGCCCAAATCTATAATATACCCTGCGTAGTAGGCTATTTAGCATTGAGAATGACCGCCACAGTCGAAATTCGGATGATCACTATATCTCAATTATTCGAGATCTAATGCGGATTTCCCTGTTATGGCCAAGGTTTTTAACGACAAAGAAATTTAGAGCATTGGTCTCGAATCTACAATTACAATTGAGCTGGTCTTGGAATAGAAACGAATGGTAGTAGTAATCATTTGTCGCCTACATGCTGTGACCCCGTTTTTCTCTTAGACTGCGGACGAAGGTTATAAATGACAAAGCGCAGATTTTATTGCTGCGATAGCCTGTTTTCTCATAGTAAAGGGCCATCTAGCAGTAGCGTGTGTGAATTTTATATCTACTTATGGCAGAAGTAGTGGAAGAAATAATCGGGACTAGTCCCTCCCTCTTACCCACCACTGCAACTCCTGTAAGCCAGGATCAACATTGGCACACAATGAAGTGACACTGAACGGCGAGGCTCAGGCATGTCCCGAGGAATCGCTTAACTCCCGCAACGAATTTAATCAGAATGAAAAAAGGAGGAGTTAGAAATTAATAGTTCCACAGAAGAGATAACATGTTGGGGCACTTAGTATGGCAGAACTTGGCCCAAACTAAGGAGAACTTTTTTTAAAGACCACGTCCGCACTAGGGAATCTCATCCCCGTGTCGCGGGGTTCTATACAAACATATTATAGACGGACACAAATTACATCCAGACTCAGAACAACTATTTATATATCCCACGAATACTTGTCCGGCGCGGGACTCGAACCTGCGACACGAAGCGGCGAGGCGACTGTCTTAGCCGCTGCGCCACGCGTGCAGTCTTACAGTGAAATAGAAGAAAAGTAAAAGTCAATGTGTATAAGAACTCAAGCGCTTGCTAAAGTAGGTAGTAGTAAGACGAGGCTCTACTGAAATCATCATAACAGCTGTAAGAAGTCCACAGCTGGACAAAAGCCTTCCCCAAGAATCATCATGGGTGATATTTCATACTCGCCACGCTTGGCAGACGGGTTGGCGATCCCAGTATGATGCTCTCACTGGCAGTACTCAGAAGAAGATGCTGCCAGTCTTCTGGTAAATACTCCCTCGGGACGACTTCTACGCCCTCCACGGGATGAGATGGGGTGATGATATTCTGATATTTGCCGCCGTCACCACAAGAGGAAAACACACTAATATTATAAAGGCGAAAGTTTGTGAGTGATTGAGTGTGATTGTTTGCTGCTTCTTCACGTATAAAGGGCTGGAGCAATTATAATAAAATTTTGTAGGGAGTAAGCTGACACCCTGGATTAACACATAGGCTATAATTTATAAAGTTTAACGCCGGTAAAACCGCGGGGCACAGCTAGTATAATATAAGTTAGTAGGCTTGCTCCTTACCGCTCACTGGTTGCATCGGCTTGCCCATCCTATGTGAAAATAGGGTGGGCACCTATTTTTGAGCACCATCATTTTTCGTAGATGACTTTCCATACAGTCATAGTCAGTCATTACGATATTTTCGAATGGTACATAACTTAACCACATTGAGCAATTAAACAATAATGGGTTTATTAACTACAACGATTAATGTGATAGTTTTAATTCAGTCGATGATTTGGTGGGTTTGCTTGAAAGGAGGTCATAGAACAGTTATTTCAGCTGAACTATAGACACGAAATAGACAGAACTAGGTACTGGAGTTACCTACAATGGTTCGACAAAGGCAAAGTTGCAGTTTTAAAACGTGTTTTATTGCTTACGAAATCGGCGGTGTCCGGTCGGACAACTGTGCATACAAACAAGATGCGTACAGAATTTAATATTGCATTGCCGATTTCGGTTCGGAATATGTTATATTAGGTTTAGGCATCAATAGTGTTGGGTAGTACGGCGGCTAGATTATAAAAGAAACCGGCCAAGTGCAAGTCGGACTCGCGCACGAAGGGTTCCGTACCATTATCTATAAAAAAGCAAAAAAATCACGTTTGTTGCATGGGAGCCCCTTTAAATATTTATTTGATTTTATGTTTTGTTATAGCGGTAACAGAAATACATCATCTGTGAAAATGTCAACTGTCTAACTATCACGGTTCATGAGATTCAGCCTGGTGACAGACGGACAGACAGACAGCGAAGTCTTAGTACTAGGGTCCCGTTTTACCCCAGAACCCCAAAAAGCATGTGGCAAACTAAAGTATACAGTCCAATGCTGATCACAGTGCAAGGAATTCAGGGTGACTGGAGAATTTCTGATCTGAGGGGACAGCAGATTGACGCTATTGGAGAGGCTCAAGACTGAATGGCTTTAACGTACTTCCCAAGGCAGGAATGTTAATGTATTATTCATTAATTTACTGACGCGGGATTTCATATTTCATTATCCAGGGTTCAACCCCGAAATATCATGATATGCATCTGAACAACCTCGTGTGAATGAACTAAACCTCGGATACCTAGGATTTTAACGCCAGGTAGAAGCTACAAGTTCTCAACAATATCTACAACAGAAGGTTGAGAATATCCACGTCTTGCTAGTACTTTCCTCGCATCATCATATTTAAGGCAGTCAAACAGCATGGATTTATATATGGATTTAATTTAATTGTTTAAAAAAAACAAGTAATCGTTTTTATCTTTTATCGCTTCGTCTAGCGGCAGCGTGTCCAAACGCAGTTAATAAAGTATTCGATGCTACTGGGACTTTTCCAACACACCCAGTAGAGGATCGGAGTTGGAAGATCCGCTCATGCCTATGCTCATGCCATATTATGCTTTTGGCACCTGACTTTGGGGTGCTCATAGTCAGGCAATTTCACCGGTCCGTGATTGACGAGGTGCAACTAAGCTCGCGATCAGTCAATAGATGAGTGAATGGGTGGTTTTATTTCTGAGCGTTCCCGTGCTTCGGAGGGCACGTTATGCTGTCGGAACCGGTTGTTTGTAGCCATTATGCAACAGTCGTTAAAGTAGTGAAGCCATGTGAAGGCCTTACGGACGGCATGAACAGCTCTGACACTTGGTTAACCACTAACTATAGGATAAGTAAGTAGTTTTGTTACCTGATTTCTCTTCGATCTTGTCGAAGACCTGTATCTTTGCACACACACTCCTGCACTATAATATGTCCAGTGCAGTAAACTAGATTTTGATGCCATCTCTGCTTTATTAGACCTTTTCAATTATTTTATGTATTTCTTAATTTTTTACTTTTTATTATTATTTTGTATTAGTTTAAGTTTACATTAAGTTGACCTATTGTTACACCTACCTACCCTGTTTTCCCTTTCCTTAGTCTATCCACTCCATAATTGGTTGCCTGGAAGAAATCGCAGTAGCGATAAGACCGCCCTTTGTACTTAATTTATGTATGCTCATTTTAATTTTAAGTTATGGTGTACAATAAAGAATATTTTACTTTTACTTTACTTTACTTTTCGTAGCATAATTTATTTATTTATTAAGAAAACCAGCAGCGATACAGATAATAAGACAATTTACAGGATACAATATAAAGGGAAGGCCAATGACAGGTTTGCTTTAGTATGACATTAAAAGCGTACTTGGCTAAAAAACGGACAAAAAATATAATGCTGAAACTAATAATTTATCAGACATTGATGTCATTCGGCCAGGAACCGCATTACTATGCTTTGGACAAGTTCAGATCTTCTTGGTATTAAGGTAACTTCACCAAATAATTTCAGGTCAACTGGTAAACCTCAAACCAGGTGAAACAGTAAAACAAAAGTTCAACGTACGAGCACGTTTCTCAACATCGATTGGCGTCTGGCGCACCGCCAAACACTCCACTTTAATGCCTTAAATTATCATACCTACTTCCTTAAATAGATATCTTTGTGCATGTCCGATTATTTTATTTGAGAGCTTGTATGAGAACATCAGGAGATTTGGAACTCCCAACTTTTACTATTGAATTACAGAATTTATTACACGTTTCAAGTGTGGCTTGAGAATTTAGGTGTATTTTCTAAATTCAATTTCATTTACTCCCTAAAATTTTTACATTTATGTGGGATTCGTCATTTTTTTACCCTACCGGACACTGCCAGGAAACTTCGTAGGAATCCTTTTTCTAAATAAAATTAACTTTAGATTAATTACATATTGTTTATGTGTGTTGACTAAGAACAACTCAATCCCAAAGCCCCTTTGTGACTTGAATAATAAGACATTTTGTAATATACTACACAATTTGGCTTTAATAATTGTTTTAAACTTATTAGTAGAAAATTCTCTAATATCATTGGGAAGTTTGTTATAGAATCTATAACATTCGATGGATTCGCGATAATCATGTTTAAAGATGAAAAGATAAGCAATAAAAACAGCCAATGTGTATGTAATAAAACAATTGAAGTAGCACTGAATATGATTATCAAATACTTTCATAACAAAAAATCAGTCTAAAAAGGACCGGGAGTACATTTGTTTATTGGAGAACAAAGTAGAAGACCTCCATAGGCAGTCACGCAAGACCTGCGTAGAAATTAAAAATGTCCCTAAAAAGCCCCAGGAAACCAGGGATGATCTGTTACAAATGGTTGTAAATCTTTCAAAAACCATTCATCTTGGTTTAAATGGAAGCGATATAAGCGACATTTTCCGCCTGAAACCCCGTGGAGAGGGAGAGAAGAAACCTACAATCGTAGTAGAATTAAGGTCGCCAATATTGAGATCCGACCTCCTGAAAAAAGTAAAAGACTTTAACCTTATGAACAGGACTCGTCTACAGGCTAAACATCTAGGCCTCACAAGCAACGAAGACACTCCTGTTTTTATAGCTGAACAACTTACTCCTAAGGGGGCTCGTCTGTTTTTCTTAGCTCGAGACCTGAAAAAAGCTGGAAAATTTAAGTATTGCTGGACCTCTTTGGGAAAGGTTTTGATCCGGAAAGATGAAACATCAAAAATTATCCATATACAACACGAAGCACAGGTGCAACAACTCATGCAAGAACAATGACTAACTATGGGTATATATATCTTAAAACTGTTTCTCCTACTTAAAATAGAGTACCTAAGCCCAAAATCTAATTTGTTAAATAACATGTTAAATGGCTACTATACAACAAAACACGCACACAAAACTGTAAACAAACTTATACATGTCCACACACTTATATACGTCTACACACTTACATACGTCCACACACTTTTACACGTCTACTCACTTACTCACGTCTACACACTTATACATGTATGCACACTTATACACGTCCACACACTCATATACGTCTACACACTTATTCACGTCTACCCATTTATACACGTCTACACACTTATACACGTATACACAATTAGGCACGTCTACTCACTTATACACGTCTATACACAATGCTCCCTTTGCCAGGCTGGGTATGGATTGCCTAGCTTGATAAAGGAAATATCAAAGGTCTACTATATATTAGAGTGCTCACAGAAATCTACTTACAAACCATTACATACCTATACACCACTATACCATAATTACTACTACCAACGATATATCCCACATATATATCACTTGATCCCCGACACAAAACAAAAACACGCTCAAAACACAAACATAACAACAAACCTACACGCCGTATACAACCTCAGATACAATAGTTCTAAATCTATATTAGTAGAAAACCTCTACTACTTGGTTTTAAAACATATAGTCTGTTACCCCCCGTTTTCCCCTATACAAAATGTTGAATTCATCTGTGTGTTCTTACTCTTCCTAGAACCTGATCTGCTAATACTCATACCATCTAACTACCCTGGTTGCAACCCCGTAAGTACTAACTTGATATGTTTAAATGGATAATTTCGATACATTAAAGGAAATTGATCAGATTAAACCGTCAGATTCGATCAAGTGTAATATAGAAGAACTCAAATTAAACACGGGTAATTCTCTACACAATTTAATTATTTTAACACAAAACATTAGAAGTATATACAAAAATTTTGATGACTTGCAACTCACCCTATCACAACTAAAATATGAAGTAGATATTCTGATTCTCACAGAGTGTTGGCTAAACTCTAAAAAAAATATACCACAATTAGTAAATTACACATCTTTCCAAACAAAACACCAAATTAACCAAAGTGACGGGGTAGTAGTATACATCACAAATAAATTATCAGTAAAATTTAAAGAACTAAACCTTGTAAATGCCACTGGACTCGAGTTAAAAATATCAAATTTCACTATACTGGGTATCTACCGTTCCCCATCATTTCCACAAGCAGGTAACTTCATTACATCCCTTAACAATCATCTTGAGAATATGACTCCTAATAAAAACGTTTTAATCGTAGGGGACATTAATATCGACTTAATTATTTCCCCTACTGAAACAAATAATGAAAGAAACAATAGACTAACCTACCTAAATATGCTATCTACACATGGACTGTTACCATCTCACAACCTACCCACGAGGGGGGATGGATGCCTAGATCACGTCTTCATGAGTCTTGACAAACAAAAAAATATAGCTTTTACAGCGGTTTTGAATACAACCGTAACAGACCACTGCCTGATTTTGTTATCTCTCGAGAGTAATTATTACTATAGTAAACCTAAAAAGTACAAAACAATAGTCAACTACGAAAATGCTCACAATAGTCTAAAAAATATTGATACCTCCTTTTTTAACATCTTCAAAGACCCTGATACTTACGCCTTTGCGCTTATAGAATTGGTCAAGACCGCTTTACTTTCGAACTCTAAAAATTTAATTATCACGAATAGCAAAAGAATTATTAAACCCTGGATAACAACAGGTGCCCTACGGTGTATTAGACTAAGAAATTCAATTTTCATTAAACTCAAGTCAAACCCACTTAATCAAATTCTAGCGATTACATATAGACGATATCGGACTTTCTGTGGGAACCTTTTAAAAAAACTTAAAAATAAATACAATAAAGACAAAATCAAAGCATCTGCTAAAAACCCTCGGGCGTTGTGGTCAACCATCAATGACATCACAAATTATAAGCCACCCAGGAGCTCTAATAGCGACCTACTTAAGTTAAAATCATGTCCCCAAGACTCTGTAAACTATGTTAATAATTATTTTATAAACATTGGACAAACTCTAGCTCAGAAAATCCTAAGTAGTAACTCGCCCCCTACATCTTGTAACACAGACAGCCCTAATCTGTCCTCCTTTGTTCTCCTAGAGACCACTCAGGAGGAAGTTGAAAATATTCTGATGTCTCTAGACTCTGGGAGTGCACCAGGGTGGGACGGAATTCCTACCCTTTTCCTAAAACAGGCCAAAGAGATCTTAGTCCCGCTGATCTGTAACCTGGCCAACCTATGCTTTAACACAGGTATCTTCCCCTACCTTCTTAAGCGCTCAGTTGTTACCCCTGTGTATAAGATTGGAGATAAAGACGACGTTAACAATTATCGGCCTATTTCTGTGTTGACCTCCATTTCTAAAATCATTGAGAAGCTCTTAAACTCCAGAATAGTAAACTACCTGACTAAATATAACGTCTTATCCTCCTCTCAATATGGTTTTAGAAAGGGAATATCAGCCCAAGATGCTACTGAGGAACTTGCTACTGTGATAACCAAGGAAGTAGATAAGGGGAACAAATGCCTGGTGGTCTTTCTTGACCTCAAAAAGGCCTTTGATACTGTCTCAATCTCTAAACTTTTACATAGGCTGGAGAACTCAGGATTCCGAGGTTCTGCTCTCTCGCTTCTTAGCAGTTACCTCCAAAACAGGAAACAGGGGGTAAAAATTGAAAACCATGTTAGCAACGAAGAGAACGTGACGTATGGCGTCCCGCAGGGCAGTGTCCTTGGCCCGACGCTCTTTTTGATTTACATTAACGAACTCTGTAACCTTATTATCAACGGTGCAAGGATACTGTCCTACGCGGATGACACCGCTATTATCTTCTCTGCTAAGACCTGGGACAAGGTTAGGCTGGAGGCTGAGAAGGGACTGGCTAAAGTTAGTGATTGGCTACGTGAAAATCTACTTACGCTAAATACCCAAAAAACCAACTACGTCTGCTTCACTAAATACGCAAACTCTCAGCCTGGGCCTGACTTTAACATTAGAATACATTCTTGTCGTACCCCAACCCAATCTTCCTGTGGTTGCCCTGTTATTCATAAGGTAAACTCCGTCAAGTACCTTGGTATTGTAGTAGATCAAAGGTTAAGCTGGTACCCACACCTCGAAATAACTATAGGGAGGGTAAGAAAACTCATATGGGTTTTCAAATCTTTGAGACATGTTATGAATGCAGAACTACTGAATACAATCTATATCGCACTGGCTCAATCTGTAATCATATATTGTATCTCGGTGTGGGGAGGAGCAGCTAAGTCGTATTTTATAGATCTAGAGAGGGCACAGCGATCCTTGATTAAGGTCATGTACTGTAAGCCCTACAGGTTCCCTACTGAAACTCTATACGCAAGTTCTAAGCTACTCTCCGTTAGGAAACTTTACATACTACACATGGTACTAAGATATCACAAAATTCTACCCTTCAGCCATCTCAAACTTAAAAAAAGACGATGTGATATAGTGGCCCCTACATACTCAGCACGTTCAATTTTTGCTAGTCGCCAAAATGTAAGTCAAGCCCCACGCGTTTATAACAAAGTTAATCGCATACTTAACATTTACCCTATGCAGCTGTATGAGTGTAAGAAGACATTGACGGAATGGCTCTTTACAATTAATTATGATGCAGTGGAAGGCATTCTGGTGACTTCGGGTTGAACGTCAAGCACACAGATACACAAACACATACACACACACACACATAAACACATACACTCACACACACATAAACACATACACTCACACACACATAAACACATACCACACACATTCACTCACACACACACTCCAGCACACCTCTACACTCATTCACACATACACACGCCCACTCATTCACACACCCACACATACACACAAATTATATATTCACACACTCATAAACACATGTTTAAACACACGTTTATACTAAACACACTCTAATTTTCACACACTGCCTTAAACACGATTTTAATTTTCTTTTAATTTTAATTTTAATTTTCTTATTATTGGTTTTATATAAAATGTGTAACTCATACCTTTTAGCACAAATAAAAAGTGTTAACTAATCGAGGGAGAGCGAGGTTTATCCCATCTCAAGTATCTTCGGATTACTTTCTGGGAAGCCCCGGCAACTTAATTGTACAAATTTAAGGAAATAAACGCATTTTATTTATTTATTTATTATTTATAAAATGAGGTACAGACGCCAGCACATCCAGCTGCCCCCATCTGTGAAATTTCTTTTATAGGTTTTCAACTTTATTACATTAGCATAAGGCTCACTTTCAATTGAGGAAATTTGACAGACTGGGGTAGCTTGATGTGCTGGCGTCTGTACATAGAGAACAAATGCAAGGAAACCGCGTTGAGGAGGTTGATGAAGAACTTCAAGAAAATAGATCGAAATGTACAAGTCATCCATCAGCTCTTTTTGCGATATCTTTTCTCCCATGCTAAAGATGTTCTCATACAGTTTCAGTTCTAATTTGGGGTTGGTGATGAACGCGGTTCCAAACATATTTTGATGTCTTTAATCAGCTGGGAAACTATAACCTTATGGAGAACGTCTCAATTTAGTAGCTCGATGAGACCAAACAAGGACAGTCATCTAAACATAATATAGTACATTCCTAAAGTTCGCCACGCGCTGGGAATCAACAAGTAAACGCGAATAAGTCGATTATTTGTCCATCCCCAATAGTGGAAAACTCATATATTTTGTTTGTTGGAACATTTCCTGTCCCTTCTCCGTAAACAAGATTTTTTTTAGTATTATTAAGTATTTTGCTAGACGAGCTATGTGGCGTAAATCATCCGGTCAAAACTTTGCGTCCGAGAGGTCGCGGGGCCGATTTATGGCAAAAAACGGAACCCTTATAGATTCGTTATGTCTGTCTGTCTATCTGTCCGTCCGTATGTCACAGCCACTTTTCTCCGAAACTATAAGAGCTGTACTACTGAAACTTGGTAAGTAGATGTATTCTGTGAACCGCATGAAGATTTTTACAAAAATAGAAAAAGAACAATTATTTTGGGGGGTCGCCATACATAGAACTGAAACTCAATTTTTTTTTTTCATCGCACCTATACATGTGGGGTGGGGTGTCTATGGATAGGTCTTCAAAAATGATATTGAGCTTCCTAATATAATTTTTTTCTAAACTGAATAGTTTGCGCGAGAGACACTTCCAAAGTGGTAAAATGAGTCCCCCCCCCACCCCTCTAACTTCTAAAATAAGAGAGTGATAAAACTAAAATAAATATATGATGTACATTACCATAGAAACTAACAACGAAAATTGGTTTGAACGAGATCTAGCGAGTAATTTTTTTTTTAATACGTCATAAACCGCAATTTGCTTTCATTTAATCAACTGAAATACTTGCTGCTACGGAACCGGAAGTCCGATTCGCACTTGGCCGGTTTTTATATTATAAAATCAGATACAATATAAATAGGTTCAACAGTTACACTAACGAAAATATTCCTATTCTTTATATTTTTTTTATAATGAGAATGAGCATATATTACAAAACAATTATTTCAATTGAAAAGAAACTGAATTTATTGTAACTTTTTTCATTAACAAACCATCAATGACTTTATAAAAAACATAAAACTGACGTCATTTATTTTTAGACTACTGATTGATGGGACCATTCTGGAAGAATTCCCATTTGATAAAAAAGGAATGATAACAAACAATGGAGAAGTTGCATAAAACGCATACAAAAAAACACACATACAATTGATTTGACAACCTCCTTCTTTTGCAGTTGGTCACACATAGCCATTACACTTTATTTAAACCAAGTGGAACTATATGTAATTTTTAATAATAATTTTAATATATCAAAATATATGGCCCATTGTGATACTAAATAAATTAACTCACAAAAATGAAGCAGAAAACTTAAAAAGAACTGCTTAATGTTTATGAGGATTGCTCCTAATATATTATTAACAAGGTGTTACACAAGGAGCTTAATAACCTTTGAAACTAAACAACATGTTGCACATCAACATACAAAATACATATACAGAAATAAGAATTACTTCCCATACAGGAGTAACAATCAGCAGATGCATTTTGTATGGGGAGACAAAAATTTTTTGTATTCAATCCACTAGCTTTATACTTCATTAAAAAAATTATTTCTTTAACATAATGGTACAGACTGATTCTTGTTGTTGAAACCTTCAATTAAGTGAAGAACAGACGCCAGCACATCAAGCTACCCCAATCTGTCAAATGTCCCCAATTGAAAGTCAACCTTATGCTTTTGTAATAAAGTTGAAAGTCTATAAAAGCAATTTGACAGATTGGGGTAGCTGGATGTGTTGGCGTCTATACATCTGTGTCAGGAGGTCACACTATTCCATATCAAATTCTATATGGTACCTGAAAAGCTTGCTGAGGCCCCAATATATTAAATCTAAAATACCAAAAATTATTTTGTTTCGTTTCAAGATGATAAGTTAAATGAATAGTTCATGGTGCACCTTAAGTTTCCTCCACAATTCATGTTAGACCTTGTTTAACTTAGTATGGTAACAGTAAAATGAGAGTTAATTCAAATTCCAAGACAAATAGATATGGCGACAATATCCATATATAAAATTTTGTCCTTGTTTCTATTTACCTGATTTTACAGTAATTTCGTTTATAATAGAATATAGTAAATAGTAACCAACAGAAATTCAGTATTGGTTTTGCAGAAACATCTCGCTTCAGCACCTGTTTCATTTTAATTAGAAAATCGACCAAACCTTCAGCCGCATGGGAATTGGTGTGTTTATGTATTCATACAATATTAATAGATATTAAAAGATTGATGACACAGCATGGGCAGGCCCCCTACAAGATGGACCGTTGATCTTGTCGGGTCGCTGGAAGTCCCTGGATGTGGATAAAGCAATTGTAGAGATCTTTGGGGGAGGCTTTTGTCCAGCAGTGAGTATCTTTCGGCTGATATAATGATGATGATGAAAAGATATTAATAAATGTTAAAACAGATCTGAAGAATGTTGTGATAAGACACAATCAAAATACTCAATTAATGAAATCCTTTTTATTAATGTAAGTGTTGATTATTGACAAATGTTTCTTTCTTTTATAGCCGTAATATCATAAGAAAACAATTTTTTTTCACATACTGTATTCTATTTTATTTAAGATGTTGTAACTCTTTGTTTAAGTGTATAGAATAAGCCAAATTTCAATAAACAATAGATTTTTAATTTGTCTGACTTTCATTGGAGTTCAGTTTTGGCTCAAACTGAAACAGATACCAAAAATTTGATTTAAGTTTCAGTATGATATATAAAATAGAATACTCTTCATAGCATAGCACAGTTCAGTTACATACATAACTTGTAGGATAAGTGGTCTTTTCTCATATTCTCTCTCTTTGATTTCTTATAGTCAATCTTTTAATAGATCAGCTTAAGTTTAACTATTAAAAGTTACCATAAATACTACTGAGTAAGCAAGCATTATTTACCTACTTGGATCCTTGAATATTACAACAAACTATTTTAACTTCATACATGCGAAAATACAACCAAATTAAATGTGAACCTTATTCAATATTCCCAAGGGCTATATTTCAAAATCAATATTTGGTATTTATTGCTTATCCTTATTATTGTGTTAATACATTATATGTAGCCATTGGGAATTTCTGTTAAAAGCATTTTGGAGTACCTACAGGGAGTGTCTAAATCTAGGCAATTGCATAAATCTCAGTTTTTGTGATTACAACAATGAAGTATGGACCTTAAATTCAACACTCCAAAGGTATACATTACAAAATCAATATTAGGTATTTATTAAATTACTTTTTCTTCATATTTTTTTAATGGAAACTTATGTTAAAAGCAGCATTGGGGATTTACGTTAGAAGCATTTGGAGTACCTACATACAGACATGTCTTAATTCACAATATACCTTTTTCATCTAAGCCAATTATCTAGATAATTACATTAAACAAAAATATTATGCTCATTAATCTGACTTATAGCTTTATACTAATCAAATCACGGGTTGATAGCTACCTACAATTGTATTGTTCAAGTGATGGAATAACTGTTTTAGTAAAGAAACTACTGTATCTCCCAAATAAATAAGTATGTACATTCTTGGATTATAGTTTCGGATATATGAATGTATGTTTAAGACATCGTTACTAGTCACGAACCCAGGATATGCACGTAAACATCATAAAAAAATCTTCGCGATAACAATACACCATTGTTGATAGAAAGATAAGACATTTTTACCTCTTCCATCGTAGTAGCCTAAAGAACTAACAAGATAATGTAAGCTAGCAACTTAAAAACATCATATATTCCACGAATTTGAAGGATAAACTTAAAAACATGAACTTAAAACTTAAACCTACCTTGTAAAAGGACCACTCCTTTTGGTTATTTGTCCAAGTATCTTCTCAACCGTGCGCCTGTCGCCTTCGCGAGCGGCATCTAATAACTCCTGGCCTCTTCCCATGGCCCATTAATAATAAAAACTAGCAGTCACACATAAAAACAACACCAAAATCAACCATTTCAATTTTTACACTAGACTTCACACACAACACATTACAACTTCATTGATCGCGCCGCCATATTGGAGAATTTTGACAAGTGCGCTCTGCCTCTAGCGGCCGGCAACGGAATCGATATCGAGAATGAGGAAAGGCAAAGGCGCTCAAAGTGTGGTTATGATGATGTATTCGAAGTGGGAGAAATCCATAAGGCTAACAGTTCTGACCGTAGCGTAGGTATATTATCTATTTCATGTGTTATTTATCAACTTCCAACGCAAATAGTGTACTGATTTGAAGACATTCTCTTTACCAGAAATTTAGTTACTTAAATCTTTGATATTAATTAAATTATTTATAAAGGTTCTCAGAAAAACGTAGAACAAAAGTCTACCAATAGGGGATCAGAAATCTGACTGATATTAAATTTACTAAAGATAGCCAAGTTAATGTAGAAGACACAACTAACAATATTTTTAACATTTAAGAACATTTTACTTAACAATTTAAAAAAAATTGGCCTATAATATATATTTTTTAAGAGTTAATAATTCTTGGTGGGGCTAAAGTGATGCTGCTCCCACTCACGCAATACGACTGACAATCATAGTAGGAATGGAGATTCTAAGGCTGAGATCTATAGAGCGTACTTAGACTTTGCTCAAACTTTACTTACGTAAAACTTTGCTAAATGTATGCTACGCTTATACTTTGTTTTGGTATTTATAGACTTTTTGAAGTTAAGATTATGCTTAGCATAAGCTAAGACAGACAAAGTCAAAACACCAATTGTAATTTCGTCACATGCATTAACTTCTGTCTAAGTAAAGTCTGAGCAAAGTCTAAGTACGCTCTATAGATCTCAGCCTAAGACTTCACACATAAGTAACGTTTTTTATCTAACATGGTCTTTAAATACTTATTACTTCAATAGCTCTAAAACTTTTTGTTTGTACTCCAAAGCTCTAATAAGTTGCCAGTCTTAATAGTGAGAAATGAAAAAAAGTTACAACGCACTTGTTTTCCACAGGTTTCAGTATAGGTAAGCTAGCTAATTCTAATTGGTCGAGATACACTAAATTTTAAACCCAGTAAGCAAATCATTATCAGTAACCGAATATCGTCCAATAAATCATCAAAGTGTAAAATGGTTTGCATGTAAGACTTACTACCAGATAGTAGTACTACTACAAAAAATACTACAAACATTACTCTGATGTATAGAAGTCGCAGCCCGCGCAGTCGCGGCGCCACCAAATTTAGCTCAGTATTTAAAGTAAAGTATAAGTAAAATATTCTTTATTTTACACCATAACTTAAAATTAAAATGAGCATACATAAATTAAGTACAAAGGTAGGTCTAATCGCTACTGCTATTTCTTCCAGACAACCAATCATGGAGTGGATAGACGAAGGAAAGGGAAAACAGGGTAGTTATGTGTGACAATAGGTTAACTTAATGTAAACTTAAACTAATACAAAATAATAATAAAAAGTAAAAAAATATTTGGAACATTGCGTTTTTTAAAGAATTACAACTATGTAGGTAAACTTAAAAAGCAAACATTATTATATTTACTTAGTTACATAGTTTTATCCAAATCATTAAAGCGGTTTCTGAGATTCTCGAAATATATTTATATACATATGTATATACAAGTATCAATCATTATAATCAAATAAAATCAATAAATAAACATATTGGGACAACTAACACCCTGCCATCTGATCTAAAACTCGGCATGGCTTATACAAAATAATATGAACAAACATAACATACCTAGTACATCATAAATTATTGCACGAAGTAAATGAAATAACATGCTCGAAGTAAATTATAGATAAATTACACCTAAACACAATTGACCTATATGTATACATATGAGTCATTTCTAAGCACAGATCAAATAATTTATTGTTCTAATAAAAAATATTTTTCCTATCCGCCCTGTATTGTCACTTCGCCAGTTAAAGGGATACAATAGTATGGCATTATAAAAAACAAAACTTCATTCAACATATATAAAGGAATTTTAAACATTTGCGTGATGCGACCATTATTGACCTATATGTATTCTGTAGAATATGTCGGCGATTCGCCAGGGTTTCCACGTTCGGACTCCATCATAATAAAAACACTCGCATGAACTAAAATCTCTTTAATTCCACACAACTGTTCGCAGCAAACTCACAGAACTAACCCACTTAACAAAAATCAACAGCTTTATATAATTCTTACAACACATCACATAGCTATAATGACTACAAATACTTTTATGACAAAGATATGAAATTCCTTCAACATAAGTATTGAAACATAGTCCTATATTCAAAACAAATATTTTAATGCATTTAATATAACTTTAAATTGTTTATTATACTAAAATTACGTTTATTTAATATGAGATAATGTTGTCTTAAATAGTTTGCCAAGAGATGGCGCTACTAGAGGATGCTAAATGAAATTAAATTTAATTAACGGATTAAATATTCAAATACTATGTATAAAAGAATAACATTAATTATAAAAGATTTTACACAGTGTATCGGATATTAAATATATAAATTATATGCCACATGTTATCAAAATATTGAAGTAGTCAATACAGAGTTTATTTATATTTAGAGAGCTTAATATTTACAAATAAATATTTGGATGTCAATTTTAATGTGTTTCAGTCATTATTATTACAATATAATAATAGAAAACGATATAATATAATTATTGACGCCACATGGCGACGTGCGCCCATACGGCCATACTGACTCCAGCGCGTCTCTTGCGCTGTTTTATATTATTGTTCAGTCCCAAGTTACCAACGTACAAGGCATCACCCATATTGGGATCTAGCCACCATACAAGGCATCACCCATCCTGGGATCTAGCCAACATACAAGGCATCACCCATCCTGGGATCTAGCCAACACACAAGGCATCACCCATCCTGGGATCTAGCCAACACACAAGGCATCACCCATCCTGGGATCTAGCCAACAAGACCAGGTAAAAGGATACGCATGGTGGCCAGCCAGCGTTTTGGGAAGGATATTGGATAGAAAAAAATAAGTTTATTTACACACACCCACACACACACACACACACACACACACATATTAATTACATTGTTATATAAATCCTAAACAAATCAACATAAAATCAAATAAACATAATGCAATCATGAAGAGCCACATTATTTCCCATGGAAGTAGAAGCACCCCCATCTTTATCAGTCTCCACAGATTCCTCCGCCCATACGGTCAATTCGTGCAAATTATCAGAATCAGGTCTGATAGAGCTGTAAGAGTATGGCGTAAGGCATCGTGACTTGCAATTTTTTCGGAACAGCCACGTAACTAAACATGCTTAAGTCTGTAACGATGAATTTGCAATTAAACAAAAAAAACTCCATTGAACCTTCAAATTTAGAGCCCAACTTAGTGGTATGTCGCTCATGGCGGCGCGATATCACCGATCTTAAAAGGGTGAACTCTGGCATTACCTTTATTAAAACCTGCTTGATTCGTACGGGACCGCTCGTCCATCCGTTTTTTAGCAATCTATCTTAATTCCTCTAAATCATCTGCCAGTATGTCGTCGTCACATACATATGTTATAATAAGATCGTAGGAAAGTCAAAACTGTACATTGAATATATTTTTTTTAAAAAAAAAAGGACACTTGGTTCGTCGATCTACAATCGATATCGAAGCCAAAAATATAGTTTTTAGAATTTTTGTCTGTTTTTCTGTATGTATGTCCGGGCTAAACTCAAAAGTACTGCATGGATTTACTTAAAATTTTGCATGAATATTACTAAGAGGCCGGGTCAACATATTATCACGCTATCACTTACGGGGGAGGAGCTGTGATAATTTATAAAGTTTAACGCGGGCAAAACCGCGGGCCATAGCTTGTTTGTAATATTTAAATGGCAGATACGGAACATTATTTTCTTAATAGCAGCTTTAACCAGTACTTTTTGTTACGGTGCAATTCTTGTAAAGCTGTGTGCCAATTATGATCAAGAGTGAACTCAAGAGTGGTATTAAAGGACTAAATTAAGGAGTTGGGTTTATTAATTTCTTAACACTGGTTTCGACGTGAATTAAGACTTCCGATTGGGTTAGGATTGAAATAGTCTGCATGAGTAAGTTTATCAACCTGATGTTATTAAATTTCAAAATAAAAAAAATTGCAAGAAGGCCCACCATCTGTTTACTCTAAGAGTAAAGTCTCGTTTGTGACTGGACTTCAAGAAGTTGCCGTCTGTAACTACTTAAAATAAGCGGCTATGAAGGAAATGTCTGAAATGTTTAATAGCCTTCACCCCAGCAAGAGTCTGTAATTCATAAGAGGATGTTAAGTTTGTACATTCCGTGATGAAATACTCGCGATTAAAGAAAATATAGTCCTCGCTTAGGCTAACGTTAAGACCGGGTATTTTTAAACCTGTTAAGATTCCAAATTAAGTTTTATGTTTTTGGGGACAACATAAAACTCGAGCTCTAAACAAACATTATAAATTTCAATAATAGCTGTGATGCTCTGTTTTGACATAACTATTTGACTGTCAATACCAAGAAACTTTACTCAACTCGTTTGCTTTTACCGGGCACTGAATCAGCTAATTAAAGAACTGTCAGCTCCCGTATAAAAAGACACATACTTTTTGCTAAATTGTAGGTTAAAGGTTTCTTTTTATTAAAGACATTGCCCACACGAGAGGGTCTAATATCCGTGGCGCGGGGCACTTCACAAACACACAATTCACGGACACAAAGCACATCCAGACTCGGATAAATTATTCATGGGTTTTTTGTTTATTCATTCACACAAACAGCTGTCCCGCGCGGGAATCGAACCCGGGACACGAAATGGCAAAGCGACCGTCTTAACCGCTGCGCCACACGTGCAGTCCAATTGATTAGTTGAGCAACAATTGATCGTTTTATTTGATGAATTACGTTCGTTACTTTGACGGCGGAAACAATTATTTTTCGAATGGCCCTTACGATGACAATAATCGCATTCAATAACCTTAGAGTTGCTAAAATTGCTACGGGAACTAGATTCACTATTCAATTGTGGTAAAACGAGGTTAGGTTTAGATGGATTTTTATCTGTGCAATCCCGAGACAAATGTCCTGGTTTATTGCAATTAAAACAGACGACTTCACTCTTTGAAGGTCCCGAATAACGTGATTTTTTAGCATCATAACATTCTTTGTTTTCAAGTTTTCGTTTCCGAAATGTTTTTAAAACAGAGACTAATTTAGGAAGTGAATCAGGGGTATTTCTCAATAACTCAGAACGAATAAATTCAGGATAAATACCTGTGATCAGTGCATCAACCACCTCAGCGTCAGCAGCTTCTGGTCGCACTCTCTTGAAGAGCGTCCAGGCCGTAGTAGCGTACTCGGCATAGCTGCTTGCGTGATCAGAGGTGTAGCTGCGCCATTTCTGCACGTCATCCGCATACCGGAACTCCTTGCCAAAGGTATTAATCAGCTGCTCCTTCATTTGCTCCCACGTCGTAGAATGCAAGGACCACGTGTCGGCCCATGTCTTGGCTCGCCCTCTCAATTGCAAGATGGCTTTTAGTCGAGCTTCATGTGGAGGGACGTTCAGGTTTGTGATAGTCGTCCACATTAGCACACCAGTCTCTGATGTCATGTGATCTTTCATCGGGGTTGAACGGCGGTAGGTAAAAGTCATGGTGCCGCCGCAAGGGCGCAGCTTCCGCAAATAACGTCACCCTTGCAGCGCTTGTCGCAGCAGTCTTAGTGATGGATGTCAGGAGACCCATTACTTGGTCCATAGTGAAGGTTGTGCCAGCCGGAGGTCCTGTAGTTTCTTGGGGCTGTGATCCCACCGCTGCTGTCGGCGATTCGCCAGGGTTTCCACGTTCGGACTCCATCATAATAAAAACACTCGCATGAACTAAAATCTCTTTAATTCCACACAACTGTTCGCAGCAAACTCACAGAACTAACCCACTTAACAAAAATCAACAGCTTTATATAATTCTTACAACACATCACATAGCTATAATGACTACAAATACTTTTATGACAAAGATATGAAATTCCTTCAACATAAGTATTGAAACATAGTCCTATATTCAAAACAAATATTTTAATGCATTTAATATAACTTTAAATTGTTTATTATACTAAAATTACGTTTATTTAATATGAGATAATGTTGTCTTAAATAGTTTGCCAAGAGATGGCGCTACTAGAGGATGCTAAATGAAATTAAATTTAATTAACGGATTAAATATTCAAATACTATGTATAAAAGAATAACATTAATTATAAAAGATTTTACACAGTGTATCGGATATTAAATATATAAATTATATGCCACATGTTATCAAAATATTGAAGTAGTCAATACAGAGTTTATTTATATTTAGAGAGCTTAATATTTACAAATAAATATTTGGATGTCAATTTTAATGTGTTTCAGTCATTATTATTACAATATAATAATAGAAAACGATATAATATAATTATTGACGCCACATGGCGACGTGCGCCCATAAATACATGTAAGTCTATGGATGCGTCGTATTAAAATTGAAGTAGCAAAACTTTTTATAACACTAGGTGGTGGTGTTTAATAAAACTTAACTTTAAGTACTTAGGTCTTAGATCATCTTTGTATCATAATTATATTAATTACGATTTACGGCACGTTATTAAACCTCTTTTATCATCATGGGTTTAGAATTTAGATCATTGTATAAATAAATATGACCAGTAAGATTGTACTTCTGTTTCTATTGTAACATATTTTTATAGAATCAAATAAATTAAAATCCATCCATCCGAAGTATTTCGACGACTTATTGAAAGCAGGGCTGCCAATAAGGAACTTTTTATTCCCCATTTCTTAAGTTCTGTTTCCCAGTTAAAAATATTATTCCCCGAAATACTATATTGATTCCAAAGCACAGTTACGTTAAGACAAATTTCAAAATTGTATTTGAATTACAAAGGTTACGTAAAACAATACAAAACAAATTTATAAACTACTTCTGTTGCATTGCATTCAAGCAATACATAGCTATGCCACTATAACATTGCTTTTTTATATTTCTTGTGGGCTGGAAACGTTTTGAATCTAACTTAAAATATTTTTTGCCAATGATTTGTTTCTTTCCGCTTTCTATTTGACGGCTATTTTCTTATTTTCTATTTAGGCAAACCATTTTATATCTATTATTAATAGATTAATTTATCTATGATTTACTTCGAGCATTTAATAATTTATGATGTAGGTATGTGTTATGTTTGTTCATATTATTTTGTATAAGCCATGCCGAGTTTTAGATCAGATGGCATGGATAAGACCGCCCTTTGTACTTAATTTATGTATGCTCATTTTAATTTTAAGTTATGGTGTAAAATAAAGAGTATTTCACTTTTACTTTAAATACTGAGCTAAATTTGGTCGCGGCGCGGCTGCGCGGGCTGAAACTTCTATAAATCAGTAATTTTTGTTGTATTTTTTGTAGTAGTACTACTATCTGGTTACTTTTTTAAATGTAATCTCAATGCATGCTAAGGTTGAATGACGAACAATTGAAAGAAAAATATTGCTGACAGATTTAACAATTTAATTTGTTTTTTGATTGTCATCTTGAGAATAATTGGTTTTTCTATAATGTAATTCCGTGTTAATAATATATCTATTATTCCAGTGTGTATCTATTATTTGTTATACATGTACAAATAATACAATTAATATATTTATGTGTTTCTTTGCAGAAACTATGGTTTTAATTTAAAGTTTGCAAGATACATGAATGAAAGGTATTGTGTGGATTGCTGGACCTAGCAGCACATAGAGACTATCAAACAGGACCTCTGAACTTTTTGAATTGGTATACATCCTAAAAAAAAACACTCATTCCATTTTTGACGTTCTTGGTGGAGCTTCGGTTTGATTAAAGCCCAAAGCAAGTTTCAACATCCGTCCTTTATCTGTCCTTCCTTTTCGTTCTGTATTGATGTGTAATTTGATTTATAAGCAATTTATTATTTTCCTCTATAAAAACCAACTGCTAAACTCTTTAACGATCAGGTTTCCACCCAATTAATAGTACCTACATCTACTGTATTAATTACAATTACAGTTATGGTACTTTCTTTTCTTTCAAGAATCTCTTTCTTCCAAGAATTCAGTAATACTTTCAAACTTTAGACTTCAGCATTAATCGGGACTTATGCGTTCGGGTTAAAATTATCTGTTTGGTTATTGGCAGCGTATTCGCTTGTAAAATTTATTCATGGTATGATTTGATTGCTGCCATGCAATCTTCATTACTTTTCGCCGGTTTTATAAATGCTATCTCCTAAAATCTTCTTTCTTACATAGACGATGATCTTGGCTAACTTAATTTAAGAATAGAACTTCTAGACTTGGCATATTTTTATATTTAGTCATATTGACATTAATCGATAAAGCACATTCTATATCGCTTAGTATTATTTTTTATTTTCTATGCTACTACTTTTTATAAATTTGACGTAAAGCAGCACAGAACAGAAGTCTTTGGAAAAATGAATGATAATAATATGATAAAAATTTTGCCTCTTTATGATATTTCATTTGAATCTCTAAAATATCTGTAGGTTAGTCCAAAAGGCATTATAATACATATAAATTTTAATAAAGGAGGGAGTCCCCGTCAGGTATAATCGGAACAAAAAGGGCTGCCAGTTTAGAAATGTCAAAATCTTATTTCAATTCCTATACTTTACTTAGGTAGGTATTACTACTTCATCCTTTCTGCTTGGGTTGCGTAAGTGCTATCTTATAATATTCTTTATGCATATTATCTCTGATAAAAAAAATATAGGATAATACGTTAAAATAATAAAAATAAAATATCGTCAAGTAACTGGGAAATCGCAGGGAAATAAATATTTTGGACTGTAAGCCCTTTTGTTCTGTCATTGTTAATATTATCATTTATCAGCTGTTTCAAATTATTGACGCTTGAGGTCCATCCGACTTTCAAGAGTCAATGTTGTTGGAATATTGGACTTTTGATCAGATTTCTAGTTATTGTTGCTTTAAAAGTTAGAATGGTGTCTAATTATGGTGCTGGATCGTTCATCGTTTTAATCCCCTTACTTTACTGTGCCACTTATGTGCATACACAAGGTAATACAATATAATATTTATATTTTCCTCAAGATACTGCCTAACATCAGGTACCAGTTACCTGTTTGATAGCAATCCTTAATCCTCAGTGCATGAAATCCAAAGAAATAATAGCTTTACTGTATATGTTGTAAATAAAAAACAAATATGAAAATTAAAGTCTTGGGCGCAGTTAATGTGCACTGTTGTTATGCATATTAAAAAAATAAGTATAATATTTGATGTGAAACATCTATAGCCGCACGTAAAACAGATTTCTGGCGTGGCGACGCATGCCGTGGCGACGCGTCGCCACGCTATACGATAGTATTGTGTACGGTGTGGCGACGCGTCGCCATGCGCAATCGACTTTTTATTTTATCATTATGACTTATTTAGTTCCTATCACAATATGTTCTTTTCTGCATATTACTTTTACAAAATAATGTTGATGTTTCACATCTGCCAGGCGTCCCGTGATGGCTCACATTTTTAATGGAAATTGTTCTTTTTTTAAGCAAGAGTACCTTAATATTAAAAAAACTGTATTATTATAAACAGCCTATTACAAATATACTTATTTTTTAATAATAATAATAAGACATCTATGTAATATACAAAACAAATTTTTGGTATCCAAAGTTAGCGGTATTCACTGTTCTTTCCCCTGTCACATCTGATAACTTTATATTAGTTAAACGTCATATTCTGGTATCATAGTTTCCAACTAAATGGCATGAAAATACTGACAACCCCCACATTTTTAGTAGTACCTAGTTAATAGATGTGAAACTATTTTGTTGTTCATTCTCCTCACAAGTTCTACTCATGACAGGTAAAAATGCTATTCCCTAACTGGAAAGAGTTTTATTTAGGTGTGCTATACAAAATCATAATAAAATAATCGGTCATCTTTTTAAATTCTAATTTCTTTATCGGGAAATAGTATTTTTTAATGATAAGTATTGTGTGTCTCGACTAAACATGTTAATAAAAGCCTGGTAATTATCAACTAAATTATAAATATATTATTTTGTTATTGCTATTTTTATTAATAATGATGTATATTATGTATACTTAACTATGTTACTATAAACATGTTCTGACTATTTACAAGCACTTTTTTAAAGTCTACACGAATAAAAACCTTTTTTATTTACTTTATGGCACCTTAATTTCCATCAACTTTGGCTGTCCAGCCAGATGGCTACAGCCCCAGAGTGCCTCAATTGTCTGGTGAATTAGTAAAAGTCTCTTGGCCTTACTGTAAAGCCCAAGAGACTTTTACTAATTCATCATTTTACAAAAGAATAATCTTGTTATCTGTGTATAAAATAAAGTATGAAATAGTGTAGTAGTTAGACTGTTAGATTGTGGAATCTGAGCTCTCAAGTTCAAACCTAAGATGCAGCTGACATTCTTAAAATGGTTAATATAAACATTGAGAGGAAACCTTCATGCCTGAAAGGTCTCCACAATATTTTGATCGCATGTGCTGTATGTGGTAGGCTAGCATTGTGGGTTATGGCCTTTCCTCTCTGATTACACTGGTCTGCGAATATTTTTTTTTGTAAAGTTTTTTTATTAAATGGTTAACATTTGTTTTAATTGTCTTAAAAGTAATAGAAAACGGCATTCATATGATATATACCACGTCACGTTTATCAGATTTAGATGATATAGCATTTGAATACGAAAAATAACAAATCAAAAATTTGATAAAATTAATGAGAATCATTTGTGAATTAGTAAAGTTATATGGAGTATGTAGCTATGAAAATACTACATTAAGGTACACATAAAGAAAAAAAATAATTGTAACGTTTTTTTTTTGAAAAAAAACTGCGTTTTGTTGCTTTTCGTTTATGATTTTTTATTTCATCTCTGTGTTTCATCCAGCAATAGTCCGCCATCATATTAACGTCCCAACGACCTTGATATCTTCTTTCCATCTCTTTTACGTCCTGATGAAACAGTTCACCTTGTTCTTCACTGTAGTCGATTAGATTTTGGAAACAATCAATGTGAGACTTCAAAAAATTTATTTTCCGACTCATATTACAACCTAAATTTTTATAGGCGTTTAACAATCCTGCACAATATTTTTATACTCAGGATCTTTTGTGTTGCCTAGAAACTCAGATACGACATTTTTAAAGCCATGCCAGGCATTTCGTTCCAAGGTTCTCATCACTTTGTCAAATTCTGTATCCCTAATCAGTTTCCTGATGTCAGGTCCCGTGAATATTCCCTCTTTCAACTCCGCATCAGTTAAGCTAGGAAAACATGAAATACTTGAAAGTATTTCCATCATGCGGTAATACCTTTACAAATTTCACCACTGCTTTGCAGATGATCACTGTGTTCTGAATTTTGTGATAAAGGCGTTTTGAAGCTATTAGTGTCAGTAGGAACTGGTATGGGTATTTCGGGACCATGTGAAAACAAAAAGTTTTTTTGTTACTTTTTCTCACACGGGAAAGGCAGGTTAGTAACAATTGACTATAGGATGATTGGTCATAGAGTATAGAATAGAAATATAGATCATGGAATCGATTAGGTAAAAAAAACAAACTAACTTACCAATCTAACGAACTATTATATATTTATCTATATGCAAAAAGAATGTGACGTGATACGTTAAAACAAAGTTTATATTTGCTATATACAGACCAACATCTACGTGTTTGTGATGAATTTATTTAAAAAACTTTTTCATCGCAGACCTGTGATTAGAGGAGGGCCTTCCCTGCAGTGGAACAAATATAGGCTGCATTAGTAAAACTGCAAAAATCCCAGTTGAATCCTTACATGGGCAAGGCTGTAAAACTCATACTGATTTTTTAATAGTAGGTAGGCATTTGAGTTTCTATCACATATTTGGTTATATATTTTTTATCAGCTTAAAGGATTTTTGATTAGATTGGTAAGTAAAGCATGGCAGTTTTACCATCTATGAGTACTTGACTGCGGAAGACTAGAGAATATATTGCAGGTGAGTATATTAATATTCTGTTCCCTGGTAAGGTCTCTAGTGGTTATGATAACTCTTTACCATCAGCAGTTGACAGACTTATATGAAATGTTAAGTCTGCTGAGTAATAAATGAAATGAAATTACAGCATGTGTGGAGAATTGGCCTTTGGTTAAAATATACTTGGCCAATATCTTTTAAATTGTAATTAAATGTTTTGAAAAATGTTTTTGCACCAAATGAAAAATTGCAAAAAATTGTTTGCAATGAGATTTATTTATTTATTAGGATCAACCAACAAAGATTACACAAGGCTTAGCTTAATTATAACTATAGGTACTCATTCCTTTGCATTTTAATTATAGGAGATCAGAGTGTGTAAATTTAAATTAACCGAAATTTCAGAAGAGATAAAATACATTTATAAAACAAAATAAATTATATTTAACTAACGGCCCAGTACGTGCTTCGCTACGTATAAGGCATAGTAATAAAAAAAATATTATTAAGTTCATTTATTCAAACAAAAAATATTTTAAATTGCTAAAAGATGTTGATTTTACACTTTTTCAAGAATTTTTTAAAAATTCTCTACGTACAAACCTTCCCTGGACTTCCACGAATAATTCAAGACTAAAATTAGCCAAATCGGTAAAGGCGTTGTTGAGTGATAACATTACAACGAAAAGTGGCATTGATTTCTATATATATAGATTAAATTGAAAAATCCAAAAAAAATAATTTCACTAAACATTTATCTAAATGATAAATTGTGGGAATAGTTTTACCATTAATTGGTAATCCCTTGTACAACAGGATAGATTTCTAATGGATGGGAAATAATGGTTAAATATTTGAAGCAAAATCTTTACCCCTTTTTATAAAAAAAAATAATAGAGGAAGGAGTATGAAATTTGAAACAGTTAAAGTTCATATGGAGAAGGAGTGCAAAAGCTAATATTTTTATATAATTATAATAAATTTTATTCAAGACAAAATGTGTACAAAATTGTATCTATTTATATTAGACATACTTAATACTAAGCCAAGCTATACAGTTTGTGGCTTTATTAGGTTAAACCTGTAGGTATCACAGGTGTTATAACGGCTTAAAATGTATACTAATCCTAACAATTTTTAATTATACTAATTCAAAATCTAAAATATTATAAGTAATTTATTTTAATATAAAAATACATTACACACACTACCATGCTTTTGACACACTGACTATCTGAGATGATATGACAAACTGAGTGTCAAAACTGAGAACAGATTAATATCTATTTTTTTAATGTCTATAGTACAGACGCCAGCACATTAAGTTATCCCAATCTGTCAAATTTCCCCAATAGAAAGTGAACCTTATGCTTATGTGATAAAGTTGAAAATCTATAAAAGAAATTTGACAGATTGAGGTAGCTTGATGTGCTGGCGTCTGTACCTATGTGATAATATCTAGTAATTAATAAAAGTATCTATTACTAGCGGTGCCCTGCTATTTTCCAATCTTAAACTTTTGTTACGCACTCGTAGGTTCTGCACATTAAAACTTCGACATATTTTCCACACACAATATTTAATCGAACAGAGTAACGTCCTCATCTACCGTCGTACAAAGAATGCCTCCTTAATAATTCTCCTACCCTATTTATACTTTAATCAGTGACAACCATTTGAAAGTATAATATCGATTATTAATAGTTTTAAGATGTAAAATTATTATAGAATTATTATAGTAATTAATAAAATGATAATCACTAATCAAATAAATAATCACAGTGATAAAATATTATTATAACATAGCAGCTACGTCATAACCGTTGCGCGGCTATTGAGTACTTGATAACACTTTATAAATTATAATCTATGTGTTAATCCAGGGTGTCAGCTAACTCCATACCAAATTTTTATTAAATACGTGAAGAAGTAACAAACATACACACTCACAAACTTTCGCCTGTATAATATTAATGTGATGAGTCATTTAAAAAATATAATTGCCCACAATAAAATAATTTTTGTATATAATTAATTTTTGACGCGCAGGTTAGTATGGTTGGTAGATACTCGCTTCTCACGCCTAGGACCTGCGCGCGCCGCAGGTCGTAGGTTCGTTACCCATCCAGGACAGATTTTTTGTCCTCAGTCTGTGTGTCTATATAAGTATGTATTTCTAAAATTAAAGTAGTATATGTAGTACATATATCAATTATCTGGTTTCCATAGTACAAACACTGCTTAGTTTGAGATGAGCCGTATTTGAATAATGTCCAAGGATATTATTATTATGTCATTACGATAAATTCATATCGATGAAATGCTATAGATCTCTAATCGGCCGAGAGGCCAGCCTTTTCGCGTATTAACATAAAGCGATAGGTACACAACGTCCCTAAAACAACCGACCATCTCATGCATGTCCACTTTAGTGTCCGCCTAGAGTCGAGTATCGAACCCCAAATGGTGTATATTTGAGGTTCGATACGGTGCAAAAGTATTGAAGTTTAATATTACAAGACGGGTCGAGCCCACGCTCATATTGTCTGGTGAAGCATTGAAAGCCTGCTAGGCAAACTGTGAAATAAATCCATCATCTATACGTATAATAAAATCGTAGGAAAGTCAAAACTGTACATGGAATATTTTTTAAAAAGGCTACTTGGGGCGTGCTCTACAGTCGTTTCGAAGCCAAAAATATAGTTTTTAGAATTTTTGTCAGTGTGTCTGTTTGTCTGTATGTATGTCCGGGCTAAACTCAAACAATACTGCATGGATTTACTTAAAAAATTGCATGAATATTACTAAGAGGTCGGGTCAACATATAGGCTACATATTATCACGCTATCACCTACGGGGGGGGGGGGGGGGGGGGAGATATGATGATGTGTCTACGGGTGACCGCCAAAGTGGTTTGGAGAACATGCTTCGGAGGGCATGTAAAGCTGTCGGTCCCGGTTGTGGTCATTAGACAACAGTCGTTAAGCCATGTCCGAGGCCTACTAGATTGCTTGAATAACTCTGACACTAAGGTAACTACCTGCCAATACAGCTTCGTAGGCAGGAGCACTACCAACTAGGCTACGGTGACCGTCATATATTATTTCTTTTATACTCACTTATTTATGTGAGTATAAAAGAAATAATATATGACGGTCACCGTAGCCTAGTTGGTAGTGCTCCTGCCTACGAAGCTGGTGGTCCTGGGTTCGAATCCCGGTAAGTGCAAATATTTGTGTGATGAGCACGAATATTTGTTTTTGAGTCATGGATGTTTTTTTATGTATATAAGTATTTATCCATCTATATAAGTATGTATATCGTCGCCTGGTACCCATAGTACAAGCTTTGCTTAGTTTGGGGCTAGGATGATATGTGTGACATTGCCCCTAGATATTATTATTATTATAATAAAATTACTTGTTTCAGAAATCGCCTTAACAATACCTTTAAATGGAACAACAACATATGACAACCGGGAATTATACCATGAATTTAGGACTCTAAAGGATTCGACACTAATTGCTATTAAATTTAGTGATATAAACGAAACTCTAAAATTTATAGTATTTCAAGTTCACAGTCATATCCACAATGTTACTATATTCACTAATTATGATGACCGCGATAAAGTTGTTATTGGCACAAATGTCGGGTTACTCAGTTTTAAGACGGCAACAGACATAATTTACTTACAGAACACCTATAATGTCACCCAACGAGTCTATATTTCTGTTCATGGATATTATGTAAATGGTAAGGTATTTTAAATTATTTCTACTGACTACTGAATCATTCACCTCACAAGATTAAATTGAATAGAGGCTTTCGTTTAGAAGCAATAAAATATAAACTTGTTCACGGCGTGAACAAGCATACAGCGTGAACAATCATACAGCGTGAACTTCACGCTGTATGTCTACAATTATCTACACACACACACTGCACATGCCGACTAATTTAAATGAGCAGGTACGTGAGATTATTCTGTTCTGTATTGTTCTGTAAGTTGCAGAATCACTATATATATCTTTAGCTTGGTAAAAATATAATAGTCGCGCCTACTGCACGACGATGTAGTTCTAGCTTCTCATCAAAATTACCTAGTGCGGCAGGCACGTTAATTGTCATTGTTTAATCTTTTGCGTGAAAAGAATAGATATATACAGTGAGGAGCTCCAGTGTGACGCGCAACGTGCATTCGAACTATTGTGAGTCGCAGAACAGTTTTTTCGCATAAGCGATTAAGCACATCCATTTGTCGAGCTCGAATAACAACCTTAGCTGTGCTGTTATGGTTTCCACAATCTTTAATCCAATAACCTTCTTAACAGATACGATACCAGGTGGATGTAGTTCAGATTGGGAAGGCATTGACATGCCTCCATACTTAAGAGCGTTAACTACAAAGGACTACGTAATCATAGATGCACCTGATGCATCTTTAGATGTAAACTGTTATATGCCCCTTCTAACTAATATTACTATTTACATGATGTATCTGCCTGAGATGAACTTTTACCCGGATGTGTACTTTGATGGCATTAGGAAAATGATGACTCTAAAAGGCATATTGCAATACGGGAAAATAGTAAGTATTTGAATTTATATTCCGTCAATAAAGTTTTTTTTTTCAAAAATATGTATAATATGCGTTTCTAAAATGACTTAGTATGATGAGCTTCGAGGGAATAGTCTTTTGGGGTAATCACTCATTACCGAAAGGCTTCAACAGCTTTAGAGTAGTGTAATACATAATTGGATAAAACATACAGTTGAATTAATAAAAATTAAGCAATAAATATACACTATACATATTGTTTTTTTAATGGTGCTCAATATATTGTCAATTTTTTTTCTAAGCGACATTGTTTATATCAGACCAAAAGGCAAAAAAATACCTAAATCTATCTACCAGCGACGGAGAAGTTGGGTTACATTAACACAAAAAAAAAACAGTTGAATGATTCATATATGCAAGTGAACTACATTTTTTTAATAGGTACAATAAAGTTTCTTTTTATATCTAAGCGACTTAAGACCTGGAGGAGGTTATGAGTAATAACTTATAGCAATATGTAATATAATATAATAATAATAAAATCATTTATTTTTCTCATCACTAAGTTAACACATTATACTAAACATTAAGGAACGAATTCATACCTACATAAGGTATTTATTAGGCTAACTTTGTGAGAGACTGGTGCCTGATTTAGGTTTAGAAAAAAACCTGTATTACCGGTCACCAGGACCCTCCCGCCATTATACTAATTATGAAACAAACCTTTCTATTCAATATGTATACTTAAAATTATATGAGACCAAAGCTAAATTAATAATAAGGAATATGACAATATAGGCTATGCCAAACCCAAAACAATACAAGCGAGAGTTGTCTAAGCGCGTATGAGATGGGTGAGTGATGGTAATTGTTAATGAATGTGTACCTATATGTAAATATAAATGTAAAGCGAGTTTGTTGAAGACGGAAAGAGTATCACCGGATTATATTGATGAGATCAATAAGTTTTCAGTTTCTTGATAATTGAGAGTCTAGATATGCTGTGATAGCGTTTTTACAGCGACTCTTGGGGAGTGGGTATATATTAATTTTGTTATTTATTTTATTGTACAAATAGCTACCGAAGAAGCAGTTGAATTTCTGTGCGAGAGCAGTTTTCAATAATTTTGGGGTACAATCATTTCCCTTACGTCGTTTATCAAGCTGAAGCTTAGGGTCATATTTAAGCTGGGCATGCTTTTTAAGTACTGTTTGCAGTATAAACAATTGCCGCACACTTAGAACATCCCATTTCCTATATACATACATCAACAGTAGAGTGGCGAGAAGGTAAACCGTGTATGTAATGTATAAGTGCACATTGTTTTTTTAATAGTGTACATAATTATTAATAGTGTCAATTTAATTCTAAACGATATAAAAAAGAGCAGTTTATAAATTAAACTGTACACAACTGTGTCCCATACAATTTCAATCATTTATAAATCTTGGGATGTATCATAGAATAGAATAGAATACTCTTTATTGTACACCATAAAATAAATACAACATGAGATATTACATAGACAAGTTGTACAAAGGGCGGTCTTATCGCATAAAGCGATCTCTTCCAGACAACCTTAGGATGGATAGGAGCTGAACAATAACTTATAGCTAGCAGTAGGTGTGCAACAAGAGATAAACCAAAATTATGGTATATCCATAAATAAAACTATTTTTAGTGAATTTACTGCTAAAATATGAAAAAGACAAAATTAAATAAGCAAATAAGAAGAGAATAGATACTTAACTTAAGAAAAAATCAATTATACACTCAAATAGTGTTCTCTGACAAGCTTTTTGAAAGTTGCTATTGTCTGAGCACGTCTAATTACAATAGGCAAGGCATTCCAAAGTCGGGCTGCCTGTACACTTAAAGAGTTTCCCATAAATATAGATTTGTGCTCTGGGATATGAAGTTTTACGTTTTCTGATGATCTTAAGGATCGCAAATGCGTGTCACAAAGGAACTCGAAGCGTTCTTTTAAATATATGGGAGTAGCAGGATTAAAGAGAATGTTATAAAGCAAGGAAAGAATATGAGCATTCCGACGAAGGCGAATCGGCAACCACTTGAGCTTTGTACGAAATGAGGAGACATGATCATATTTGCGAAGGCTAAATATGAACCTTATACAAAAGTTTTGATGTCGCTCAAGCTTATCGAGTTGCTCTTCACTAAGATCAAGATATCAAGACATCGGCGTAGTCCAGGATCGGTAGGAGAAGCGATTGAGCAAGCGCGATTTTAGTGGTAATGGGGAGAAAATTGCGCAGACGCCTAAGAGAGCCTGCTGAAGCAAATAATCTTCGGCTAACTGCTTTCAGTTGTGGCCCCAGGATAATGTACTATCTAATACAATCCCCAAATTCTTAACTGTATCTTTAAATGGGATAATAGTACCTTCAAATGTAATTTGTGGAAGTTGGGACATGTCTATCCTAGACACCATTCGAGAGCTGCCGATGATGATGGCTTGTGTTTTTGATGGCTTAATTTTAAGACCAAAACTATGGCTCCATTCCCCTATACCAGATAAATAAGAGTTGACAACTCTGATGGTATCTGGCAGGTTTGCAAGCCGAGAATGAGAATATATTTGGAGATCGTCTGCATAAAGATGATAGGAGGAAGAAAGGTTATTTGAGATTGAATTAATAAAAATAGCAAAAAGCAATGGAGATAAAACGCCACACTGCGGCACACCGGCTACTGTATTGCACCACGAAGAGAAAGAGTCATCAATACGGACTCTTTGCCGGCGACCAAACAGGTAAGTGCGTAACCAATCAATCACTGTTGGAGATATGTTGAGAGAGCTCAGAATGCCAAGAAGAATGTCAAAATCCACAGTATTGAATGCATTACTGAAGTCTAATTGGAGCAGAACTTTAAGATTTCCATTCTCCATGGCACTCCTAATGTCTTCCGTAATATTGACCAGGGCAGTGACAGTACTATGATTGGGGCGAAAACCGGATTGCATTGGATTTAGGAGATTATTTTTGCAAACAAAGGAATGAAGCTGTCTATGGACCAGACGCTCAAGGACTTTGGAGAAGAATGGGAGGATGGATATAGGACGGTAATCAGCAAAAGCGGTGGGATTTTTGGTTTTTGGTACAGGAGTGATTTGAGCTTCCTTCCATGAGGAAGGAAAACATCCACTGGACAAGGAGCAATTAAAAATATGACATATGACGTGAAGGATTTCGTCGAGGATAGGAATGATCATATTACAGCTGACATTGTCACTACCGACTGCATTAGACGATATTGACAGAATGCTTTTCTTAACATCACAAGCAGTGAGTTGATTAAAAAGGAGAGGTGAGTGATCAGAAGTTGGAAGCGATGAAAGATGTGTCAAAGTGTTTGTTTTGGCTGTTCTGTTACATACAGCTGAAGATGAGAAATGTGCATTAAGGGCGTGAGTATCCAAAGTTTTAGGAAGTGTATCTTGACACTTTCCAACCCCCAGTGATCTTAAAAATTTCCAGATTTTAGCTGGTTCACCGTTCTCAACGGATTTGTGGATATTTTGGCGTTGAGCACTCCTACACATCTTGTTGCAGTGATTACGAATCGCGATATATTTTTCGCGGTTGATATCCGATCCTCTGCACTTAAATTTTTGTTTTGCCACAGCTTTACGTGCCATGACCTTTCTGATACTGTCTGTCAACCACGGCGCTGGAAAGTGTTTTATTTTTATTGCTCGTATAGGGGCATGTATGTCATAGAGCTGAATAATCTTCTCATTAAAAATGTTAACCTTGTTATCAATGGAGTTAGTCTCGAACAGTGAACTCCAATCAATACAACGAGCCGATTCTACCTTCATACCACTAAAATTGCGCTGTAGAAGAAATTTCGACTTAGCTTTGGGAGGGCGAACTTCATAAGAAGTAAAAATTAGATCGTGGTATGAAAACCCGTCAGCTGAACATTGGCCATGCTTAGCGACATGATCGTTAGAAGAAATGATAATAAGATCTAGTAATGATGGAACAGAGTTTGGAAAATGATGAGTGGCACTTAGTGGAAGACAGCAAAGATTAAGAGATTCAAAAACTGACAAAAGAGTAGAAGCGCGAGAGTCTTTTTTGAGAAGGCAGGTATTAAAATCACCCATAAGAATAGTATGACTGTAAGAAGGGGTAAGATTAACAAGAAGTGTTTCTAGAGAGGAGAAGTAATTGATACGGAGGGATGGGCAATAGTAAACACCAAGTAATAGCTTCGTGTGGTGTAGCTCAACCTCAATAAAAAGGTGTTCACCGGCTTTTGACAGAGGCGGCTGCGGTGATGTATTAACTATTTTAAAATTTATATAATTACGCAGATATATTGCTACGCCACCACCAGCCCCAAGCACACGGTCATTTCGTATAAGGCTAAAGCCTGGTAAAGTGTACGAAGCAGAGGGAAGGCATGGCTTTAACCAAGATTCAGATATTAAGATGGCATGGATATTCTTACAGTCAAAGATATCATCATCATATTTAAGAGCTATGTCGGTGGAGCTTTTTCCGATCGTCTCGGCTTTCGGCGAGCGCTTTGACTTCTTGATACGACATTACATTTAACTTTTATTTTATCTGATCCATATAGGTCCTTCTCGATCTTCCTCGTCATCTCCTTGCCTCTATTTTGGCTTCAATAATATTCTTCATAAAGGTGTCATGTCGTATCAAGTGCCCTAACATCTTTCCCCTTCTGTTTTCTATGGTTCTTAATATGGATTCCATATACCATATACTCTTCTCATATACCATTCGTAAAACTTCCTTGGGATTTATAAATGATTGAAATTGTATGCGTTTTAAAATAATATGTTTTTATAACGTTGCCATTTGGTTGCCGTTGCCGTAGTCACTGCGCTGCTGCTGCTTGGCATGGGAGTTGGCGACCGCAGTTAGGTGGCAGCTATAGTACATAGGTAGCGCTGCTGCCCGACTACCTTCGTCACTTAGTCGCCTTTTACGACACCCACGGGATGATACGGGATGGTTCTGTTATTCTTTCGAGGCCGGAAACAGAGAGGATTGGGGTAACTTGATGTGCTGGCGTCTGTACATGTGTCGTGTACACATGTACAGACGCCAGCACATCAAGTTGCCCCAATCTGTCAAATTGGTTGGATGTGCTGCCATCTGTACTTAAGTTTTATTAACTGTGGTCTACGACAATTCCTAATAGTGAAATGTTTCCATAGATCCGTATAACCAACCACTATATGGTGAACCGCCGTATTGTAAGCACATATCCTGGCACTGGCGCAATATACGCTGCCATATCAAACTTTTCGGGTTATTACTCTGTATATGTGCCGACGCATACTTATGGCTGCTGGGTTTCAGATGAGGATGGTTGTGACATTATTGGTAAGCAATTAACAAGTTACACTTAGTACCTAGTTGGTAGTGCTCCTGCCCACGAAGCTGGTGGTGCTGGGTTCAAATCCCGGTAAGTGCAAATATTTGTGTGATGAGCACGAATATTTGTTTCTGAGTCATGGATGTTTTCTATGTATTTAAGTATTTATCTATCTATATAAGTATGTATATCGTCGCCTGGTACCCATAGTACAAGCTTTGCTTAGTTTGGGGCTAGGATGATCTGTATGACATTGTCCCTAGATATTATTATTATTATACAAGGCGTAACATATTATAGTGGATTAAGGAGCTTAATTTGACTATTCAACTCTCAAATCGCGATATTTTTCAACTGGGCCATGTTGAAACCGGTGGTAGATAAACCCGCTGAGTTTGGTTAGCTGGGTCTTCTCAGTTGGAGCGTATTTTATCCGGTATTAGTATTAAAGCGCGACCGTCAATATACACAAAAGGTCCGTCATAATAATAACAATATTCAATTCTTTCCTCAATATAGACAGTACCATTTAGACAAGATGTAGTTAAATTTATCTAAATCTCTTAAGAAATGACAATTTAAAAACCAATTTGACAACTTCAAGAAATGCCTATTTAACCAAAGTATTATTATCTTAAATTAAATTGTATTCCACTTGAGCAAATATCAGTCACAATCGAATAATCTACTTACCTACACCTAGAATTAAATATCTTTACCTAGTTAATTTGTAATACTGTTCATGTTCAGGCTATTTACAAGGGTTACCTCTTATATCTTAAGTTCGAAAAATATTTGACCGAATCTCATTTCACCTAAAACTTTTCAACTTTGGTCGTTGCTTTTTTTATTTCACCGAAGTAACGTCTGCCACTGTATCAGTTAACCTATTATCAATTGGTTTATTTTCGTTACTCCGATATTTCATTTGGTCGAAAATTCACTGATGTTACACATAGCCGAAATAAAATTGGTTCGAAGTATTGTGTTTCCGAACATTCATTATACCACTATTTTAATTGCCATATTTTCATTTCACTAAACTCCTAGAAAGTTTGTGCACATTATTTCATCTCTTATTTTTGCCGTTGCTGCAGCAAGCAGGCATGCAACATGCAGCAGGCATGCATCATGCAAGCAGGCATACAGCATGCAAGCAGGCATACAGCATGCAAGCAGGCATGCAGCTTGCAAGGAGGCATTCAGCATGCAAGCAGGCATGTAGCATACAAGCAGGCATGCAGAACGCATGCAACATGCAGGAAGCATTGTTTCTGTCTCGGCACCGGCGCTGCGGGATTTGGGCGGGCCCACGCGAGCTTATCGTCGCAGATGGTTTTAAAGCTCACCACCGCAGCTTCGGATTGCTGGTCAGCCTCAGCCGTGGCGGCGAACCTTTAAACCACCTGCTCCTCCAGGTCGCGGGCCGCCCTACCTCCGCGCCTACGCGGGCTTAAATAACACTCTAGGGGTAGGGCAATCAAGACTGGGTGGAGTCGGTTTTGCAGCGATTTACATATTGACTTTTTATGAACCTATTTTAATTTAATTTTAAATATACTACCAAGTATCCGTCTATATATTTGTGACCAAAAGTAAATGTTATTTTGGTGAGGTGAAAATATGGCAAATAAAGCATTTGGCAAATGAAAAAAGTTCAAAAAAGGCTTCGGCCAGAAGCAAAAAGTTATTTTGTAAACCGGTGAAAAATTGTTCGGTAAAATAATACCTATGACATATGACACTTCGATTATATTAAAATATGTCAAATAATGCATATCATTATAGCAAAAAGACGTCGGTCAATAGTTTTCAGTAAAATGAATATCGAACAAAAATAAATCGGCAAAGTGATCGGTTCCCATTTACAAGCGCTTTTAAAGCCTATGAGAATAAAAACCCTGTAATTTTATTTTTATTTGAAACTGATCTACGAGTAGCACATCAACATCCATAATTGACACAGAAATTAAAACTCCCCATACAAGAATAACGACCAGCTTATGAATTTTGTATGGGAGCCAAAAAATACTACTCAGAATTTTTATTTTTATTTTTATTCGCGATCTTAATTATTATGTACACTAATTCATTACATTTTTCAGATGATGCCTTATCTCAAGTACTATGCGGTTTTCTGTTTTTCGTCGGAATATTGGTGTGTTTCTTCGGACACCGTTATTTCAAGACTGAAATGTTTATATCTGGATTGTTTGCTGGTGTCATAATATCATATATATGTTTAGATATAAATACATCTCTGGATACTCCTGGTAAGTTTTAATAAACTACAGTACTGCATGTTTGAATTGTATCAACCTCGTGGGTCCAATACTGATAGGCGTCACAGTAGCCATACATTTTTGTGTACAAACGCCATCGACTCCAGCTACCCAAATCTGTCAAATTTCTTTTATAGATTTTCAACTTTATCACAAAAGTATAAGGTTCACTTTCAATTGGGGAAATTTGACAGATTGGTGTAGCTTGATGTGCTGGCGTCTTACATACGGCGCACGTGGCAAGCAACCAAAAAATTTTCAACAATTTTCCATATTTTTTCGGTGCTACGCACTGTTATTCGCGTAGAACAAACTAGCTGGACAAAAACAACTCTTCAATTCCTAATAGTTAATTATTAAGATGAACTCATTAGCCCTATACATTAAGGAATACATCTATTAATTTTCGTAATTACCCTCATTAGGCCCGTCATTAAGGTAAGTATATAAAGTGTTGATAATTCAAAGTGCATTCATTTGCATTTTTACACCATATTGTTAACATTATTTTAAGTCACTAAAAGAAATTTGTGATAGTGTTTTTGTGATGGATTGTGTACATAAGGGTAAGTAGTTTTGTTTTAGTTAATTTTTATCACAGGATCTTCATTATTTAATTTTATTAAATTAAATGTTTCGATAAAAGTGGACTTTTTCACCCATATTTTTGAATTCAATAGTCAAAATATTACATGTCCACTCATGTCCACTCTGTAAAATCTATTTTATATGATTCTCACAAGTATCTAGTAGTAATTAGTAGAAAAAAATATTGCGAATTATTTGCACAACTAATTTTTTTCTTTTTTTTTCTTTAAACGGCAAGTGCCGATATTACAGGGTTAGATGTTTCACTTATACAAAAATTTAGCATACTACTTCGTACTTTATCATCAGGATATGACATAAATATTGAAAAATTTGTAACCTTAGCTCAAGAAACCAGACAACTTTACGTAAATCTCTATCCATGGTATTATATGCCCGCGACTGTTCACAAAATACTTCTGCACAGTGGCGAGGTAATTAAATCGTCACTTCTGCCTATAGGCCAGCTTTCCGAGGAAGCACAGGAAGCTCGGAATAAGGACTGCAGAAGATTTCGTGAACACAACACACGAAAACGATCGCGAATAGCTACGAATAGAGATTTACTTAATATGTTATTGATAACATCTGACCCTGTAATAAATGGTTTAAGAGAAATTCCCCGGAAGAAAATAGGTTCATTCCCTATCGAAGTCCTAGATTTATTAGTTCAACCTAGCTTTAAGGAACAAAATGTTAATATAGTTTCTAGTTTTCATAGTTCTGCCACTCATGATCATGACTATTCAATGGATGATTCATCTGATGATAGTGATGATGAGTGATCGATTTAGTTTTTAAGTAGGTATTTTATGTATCTGATATTAGATTTTATAGTTACATTTATAGTTAAATTTATTTATAAAATTGTTTAAAAAAATATTGTGTTTTTATTTCACTATACCTGCTCAAACGACCAATGGACCTCAAATAGTATTATGACCCTTATATCTTTGCTTAATAACCTCATTTATAAATAAAAATCGAAACAAATAATATTGTCCAGCTAGCTTGTTCTACACGAACCACTGTGCTACGCAAGATATCCGTCCTATTGCCGTTGATGGAACCCGAGTTTCTAATATCTTCCATGTTTTACAGTGCTTTTGGCGGCTTTGTCCATTTCTGGAGTATTCTTCGATGGCGTGGTTGTTGTTCCGAGAACAACAACCGCGGCATACCCGTGATATCCGTCCTAATGCCTTCAATGGAACTTGGGTTGCTAAAATCTTTTATATTACAGCGCTTTTGGCGTTACTGTCCATTTCTGGAGTATTCTTCGGTGCTACGTGGTTGTTGTTCCGAGAACAACAACCACGGCATGCCCCTGATATCCGCCCTATTACCTTGGTAGGCTTGGTATCACGGGTATGCTATCCGTGATATCCGTCCTAATGCCTTCAATGGAACTCAATGAATGTACAATATAAATACAGCTTTCATTATACAAAAAAGGGCCATAAGAACCACGATGAGAGTTCCACAGTGGGTATCGTGTAAGGAGTACTTTAAAGAACTTAAGATACTAACGGTCCCTTGTTTGTATAGTTTAGTTCTTCTTACTGATCTCATGAAAAAGATGCATAATTTTGAAACACCAGATGAAAGAAGTAAGCGGGAAGCTACTAGGCGTAGGGATCTACAAAATAAGGTGCAACCTCATCTAGAAGTAGTGCGTCATGCAGCAGGTTATCAGTCGGTGAAACTCTTTAATAAACTACCTGTACATTTGAAGTGGATTCACAACATAAATCAGTTCAAGCAGCAGTTAAGATCATTTTTGATGAGTTTATCCGTGATACAAATGACTAGACCTATTAATGCTAACTATTTTTATTGATATTTTATTTTAAATTTTTGACATATGTATTGGTATGTGTAATGTTTTTATTTTTGACTTTGTATGGGAATTTGTAATGTATTTTTTTTTGTTTTTAGCATAATTATTATTAGTTATTTTCAATACAATGTAAAAATTGTTACTGAAATAAATGAAATGAAATGAAATGAACTCGGGTTGCTAAAATCTTTTATATTACAGCGCTTTTGGCGTTACTGTCCATTTCTGGTGTAATCTTCGGTGCTACGTGGTTCTTGTTCTGAGAACAACAACCACAGCATACCCGTGATATCCACCCTATTGCCTTGGCAGGCTTGATATCACTGGTATGCCACCCGTGGTATCCGTCCTATTGCCTTCGATGGAACTCGGTTTTCTAATATCTTCTTCATTATTACAGCATTTTTGGCGGCTTCGTCCATTGGTGGAGTATTCTTCGTTGCTATGTGGATGTTGTTCCGAGAGCAAGAACCACAGTATACCCGTGATTTCAGCTCTATTGCCTTGTAGGATGGATATCACGGGTATGCCATACGGATATCCGTCCTAATGCCTTCAATGGAACTCGGGTTGCTAATATCTTGTATATTTTTACAACGCTATTGGCGGCTTCGTTCATTTCTGGAGTATTCTTCGGTGCTACGTGGTTGTTGTTCCGAGAACAACAACCACGACATACCCGTGATATCCGCCCTATTGCCTTGTAGGATGGATATCACGGGTATGCCACCCGTGATATACGTCCTATTGCCTTCAATGGAACTCGGGTTGCTAATATCTTGTATATTTTTACAACGCTATTGGCGGCTTCGTTCATTTCTGGAGTATTCTTCGGTGCTACGTGGTTGTTGTTCCGAGAACAACAACCAGGACATACCCGTGGTATCCGCCATATTGCCTTTGTAGGCGTGATATCACGGGTATGCCAACCGTGATATACGTCCTATTGCCTTTAATGAAACTCGTGTTGCTAATATCTTCTATATTTTTACAGCGCTATTGGCGGCTTCGTCCATTGCTGGAGTATTCTTCGGTGCTACGTGGTTGTTGTTCCGAGAACAACAACCACGATATACCCGTGATATCCACTCTATTGCCTTTGTAGGCGTGATATCACGGGTATGCCAACCGTGATATACGTCCTATTGCCTTTAATGGAACTCGGGTTGCTAATATCTTCTATATTTTTACAGCGCTATTGGCGGCTTCGTCCATTTCTGGAGTATTCTTCGGTGCTACGTGGTTGTTGCTCTGGTGGCTGTACGGCATACCTGTGATATCCGTCCTATTGCCTTCGATGGAACTCGGATTCCTTATATCTTCCATATTTTACTACAGCTTGCCATGTAAAGTATATTTCTTAATTTACATATATTTTAAGGTGTTTAATAAATATAATTTAAGTCTATATATATAAAAATTAATTGCTGTTCGTTAGTCTCGCTAAAACTCGAGAACGGCTGAATGGATTTATCTTATCTTGGTCTTGAAATGTTCGTGGAGGTTAGGGACGGTTTAAATTGTGGGAAAAATTCGAATAACTCTGGGAACACCCTAAAACTAGCCCTTTTCTTTTTCCCATATAAACATTTTCTAAAACAAAAGATAAGGTCTTTTATTTATCGATCCAGGCAGTACGGAGGCTGCCAGGTCAGCTAGTATTTAATAAAACCCGGCCATTTGGTACCTTAGAAAGGTATAAAACTCTCAAACACCTATAAGAATTCCGTTTATGTTACGTAGATCTAAATCATGAATATAAATCTATTCTCTCTCGAGTGGCGACTACAAACCGGAAGACGAAGGGTGGACATCGCTTTGCGTGACCCATAAATAATTGTTCTGAGTCTGGATGTACTTTGTGTCCGTCAATTATAAGTTTGTAAAGTACCCCGCGACACAGGGATACAATTCCCTGAGCGATCTTGATCTTAAAAAAAAAGAATAATAAAGAGTATGTACAGACGCCAGAGCTACCCCAATCTGTCAAATTTCTTTTATCAATTTTCAACTTTATCACATAAGCATAAGGTTGACTTTCAATGGGGGAAATTTGACAGATTGGGGTAGCTTGATGTGCTGGCGTCTGAACCTACCGCAAGTATGTCTCCAATAAGACTGTCTGCTATGGCTGAAATTAGATCATTGTTATCAATTTCAGCGATCACAAATCGTTCACAAATTATTACGATAATATTCTCTTTTTTAGTTTATAAAAAAATTTGACAGATCTGCAAGTTGCAAGCATTGTTTTGAATTTGAAATTGTTTTTTGTTTTAGCTGAGGTCATGTACTTGGAACACGATTTCAACTTTTGGTCGTTATTCTGTTTCGCGATGTGTTTAACTGCATTGGCGCTAGTGTCGATGACTTTTGCGGCCAATATCCTGTGCTGCGCGGTTCTCGGCGCGTACGCAAGTGTTACCGCTCTGGACTTTTACATGGGATCCAGTCTTAAGTTTATTATCATCAACATTATCCGAAGGGCAGCGGTGCCGGGTTTTAATAAGGCTGTTTTAATGGCACCTTTTCAATGGAGAGGTAAGTTTCCATATAATATGTTCTTGTATTATTAGTATTATTCATCCGTTATATACTTAAAGGGGTATATCACGTGTATATTTCGTGTACAATCGCAAAAAATACCTAAAGCATCCTGCGAGTCCTCCCAAGCTGCGAATATACTTTTTAACAGATTGACTCCTGCATCTATAGTTGAACAACCCTTCGTGAATCCAAACTGTTTCCGATGAAGTAAATTATGTATATTGAAGTGACTGAGCAATTGGCTAAGCATTAGCTTTTCAAATATTTTACTTAGAGTGGGCAATACGGAAATAGGTCGGAAATTTGAAGGATCTGAAGTATCACCAGCTTTAAACAATGGAATAATTTTACTATACTTCATCAAATCAGGAAATACGCCAGATGCGACACAGCAATTGAACACAGCATCTAAATAGATGTGGGGCGATTATAGTTAAAATTGATGAAATAGTCTTAACAGATAAACCCCACAGATCCCTAGTGTTTTTCATATTAATGCTTTTGAAAGCATTCAAAAATCTTTAGGCTTAACCACCGAAAATTCAAAATCTGTGTCAAACTTCTCTACGCTTTGCTGGAGTATTAGCTCAGCAGATACAGAAGAAGACGCGAGAGATTTGGTAACATCGATTGGAACATTAGAAAAATATTTTCAAACTCAATCGCAACTTCTAAATCGCTTTTAATTTCAACATTATTTATTATTAAATTAAAATCACGACTACGTATTTTTTTCCTACCTGTCTCAGTATCAATAATCTTCCAAGTAGTTTAAATAATATTTGTCGAATTTTTTATAATATTTTTTAAGTACAACGAATTAGCAATGGAACAGGCTCTTCTAAAGGTTTTGGCATATTGTTTTACATGATCTAGAAAAGTCGTATTTTGAGTATAGGATCTTTCTTCATGCAATTTATATAATTGATTGTGACTTTTATAAATTCCTGGAGTTGCCCAATCACAGAACATTAGACGGTCACTCGCAGACAACTTTTGGGTGTGAATATTGTACTATGGAACCTACTTTTCTTTTGTAAATACATACTTATATAGATAAATACAACCAGACTCAGGACAAATAGACATGTTCATCCACACAAATATCTGCCCTGGGTGGGAATCGAACCCACGACTTCCGGTGTGAAAAGCAAGCATTTGCATTTGTGAACAGGCTGACTAAAAACGAAATCTCGAAATATACTTCACTTCTGAAGCTAAAATGGACGTATCAGCTCAGAATTGAACGATTCAGACTCGTCATAATGTACGAAGTTCTTGTGTACGAAAGCGCGGGGCGCAGCCAGTAGGTACGTTAATACGAATCGTAGAAACATTTTGAGGAAATTATAATATATATCATCGGTTAATAGTATTATCATCGGTTGACCTCGTTTATTATTCTTCCTTAACGAATTTAATTATTGTTTGACATTTATAATGTTCTATCCGTTCATTAATTGTAACAACTCAGCTACCAGGCCACCAGTATAAGTTTACATCGGTAGAGCAAACTAGGTGAAATTGAACAAAATCAATAATTATGAACGGAATTACTGTATTAAATACTTTACTAAAAGAAAGTTAGAAAAAAGAGACCTGTTAAATAAATTTGTTTCTTTTTTAATTGAAATGACCTCTAGTTATTGTTCTGGAGCGTCACTTGTATGTAGTGAAGCCATAAAGTTAGTAGTCATTAAGCGTAAAATGACGGAGCATCCCAACTTTATCCCTTCCAAGTACTTAAAACGTTTATATTTCAAATCATTATCAACTAATTTTCACAATATCTTTCGCATTCTGTGTTATACTTGTGTCTTTTTCTTATTAAGTTATCTATGCTAATATAATAAAGAGGTAACGTTTGTGAGGTTGTGAGTTTGTGGCGTTTTAAGGGGCTAATCTCTGGATCTACTGAACCGATTTTCAAAATGGTTTCACTAATAGAAAGCCACGTTATTGTGGAGTGTCATATGCTATGAAAAGCTCCAAAATTAATAACGCATCTTTACTTAAACTTGAATAATGTAATCCTGGTTGCGGTACAAACGTGCAGGGACAAATATATTTATAACGCAGAACGAAGTGAGCGGGCACTGCTAGTCTTTTATAAATTAACTATCAGTCTGAACTAGGGTTGTAACGGATCTTCGCCTCCGCTTCCGTTACTGCGGAAGTTCCGCATGAAATCGCACCTTCGCCTCCGCCTCCGCTTCCGCTGTTTTTTTGCGGAGTTATAACTTACAGGTCATTCTTCATTTATTGAGATAAAAAAAATATATAATAGGTCTTTACCTATGAAATTGCCGTTTAGTATGAAAAAATTTAAACGAATTTTTTTCATGAATTTTTTTATTTGTATTAATCGAAGTAATCACCCATGCAATCAATGCATCTTTGCCATCGCAGTGGCAGTTTATTGATGCCCTTCTTAAAGAAATCAGCTGGACGGGAGGCAACAAATTCTTCAAAGGCATTTTGTACTGCCTCTCGGGTATTGAATTTTTTTCCCGCCAAGAAGTTATCCAAATTCTGGAAAAAGTAGTAGTCTGTAGGCGCAAGGTCTGGTGAGTAGGGCGGATGACGGAGAGCTTCCAACCCCAGTTCTTGCAACTTGGAGACCGTCTGCTGTGCAGTATGAGGTCGCGCGTTGTCGTGCAGGAGCAGCGGAGACGAGCGATTGACCAATGCTGGTTGGAGATGCGCCAGCTTCTCCATCATTGTGCTCAGTTCTTCACAGTACACATCTGCAGTAATGCTCACCCCGTTTGGTAAGAAGCTGTGATGAATCACACCGGCGCTAGACCACCAAACAGTGACCATCACTTTTCTAGGGGTAAGTTTTCGTTTAGGGCATTGTTTAGGTGCTGAACCAGGATCCAACCAACTTGCTGAGCGCTTGCGGTTATCAAACAGAATCCATTTTTCATCGCAGGTAACAATGCGGTTCAAAATTCCTTCATTTGTGTGTCTGTTGAGCAGTGCAAGGCACGTCTCGACGCGTACTTCGCGCTGGCGATCATTGAGTTCGTGGGGCACCCATTTGTCAAGCTTTTTTACCTTGCCAATTTGACGCAAATGGACCAATATTGTTTTGACGCTAACGTCGAAAGCTGCTGCTAATTCAGCCGTAGATTGTGTATCATCAGCTTCCACAACCGCCTTTAATTCGTCATTGTCGACCAAAGTCTTCGGACGACCGCGAGGTTCATTTTTCAGGTCGAAATTTCCAGAACGGAAGCGAGCAAACCAATAACAGGTGGTGCGTTGGTTTGTAGTGTTAGCTCCGTTAACGTCGTTGATGTTGCGTGCCGCTTGTGCCGCGTTGCTGCCACGACGGTACTCATATTCCATAATTACTCGAATTTTTAACGTATCCATGATGACAAAAAAGATTGAAATGCGATGAAAATGTAACACTAATCAATAAAGAAATGACTACTTTTGGAAAAAAGAATCCATGTTTTTAAAATAAAATTAATTTGAAATTAGAATTCTTAGCCAAACAAAAATTATTTTGATTTGAAATGGCCAGTACTGCAGAACGGCAATTTCATAGGTAAAGACCTAATATTACTCATAAAATACTATTTTTTCACATCCACTTTCACCTTCGCATTCGCATCCGTTAATCTCCGCATACGCGGAGGTGAAATCCGTCACCTTCGCATCCGCCTCCGCCTCCGCTAAGAGGCCTCCGTTACAACCCTAAGGGGTTCAGACTCTGAACCCCTATTATGTCTGCCATGCACGGTAATTATGTATATTCTCTACACTTGACATACGAATTGGCTAGTGTAGTATGGTGATTAAAGTAATCGGAGCGACGCTGATGCCCATTTGTTGGTACTAAAAAAATTCCTTGTGTTTTTCTATGACCCCCACAGGATGAGAGAAGATGATATTCATCACACAGCATTCTTATTACATAAGTAGAAAGAGCTACTTTTGTATTGTAAATGTATCCACTGACTCGTGTGCTGTCACAAAATTACTTATTAATTTTCCTTGCAGACCTCGTAGTTGTGCTTGCTTGGTCCGTGTTGGCGACTTCAGGCTTCATGGTGCAGCATTGGTACAATCGTGGACGGCCGCCCTTCCCTCCCCCGCCCCGCAACACTCGACCTACGATGGACGAACCGTACTACTATGACCCGATCGTGAATTATAATACTATAGGGTATGTTAGTTTTAGTCTTCTCTTTGTGAGTCATTTGGTTTAGCGTCTTCAGTTCATAGTGCAAAACTGGCAACCGTGGCTCCTGGCCTCGGATTGAACCTACGATGATTTAACCGTACATGTATAGCAGAATCGTTGATTTGAATACTAAGGGGTATGTTAAGTATATAAATTTTTCTTGTAACGATCGGCAACTTTAATTTACGTAATAACGTCCCGAATTTATGAAAGCGGCTGGTGTCTAAAAACCCAATGGGTACTTGTAACTGGGATGGGCAGAAAGTCTCATAGTTTGACTAGACTTTCCAACTAACTGTAACAATTATCATATACTATGACAGCCAGCTTAACGTACTTATCGGGACACGGAGAGTAGTCTCACAAACCACCAGACCCAAAAATATACATTTATATATGTACCAAAACTTGTCCTGAACAGATGGGACTTACAGTAGCTAAACCAGCGTAATCTACTCGACTTCAGAAGTGAGTTTTGAACTGATCTTTGTTCGTAATTTTTCAGGCAGAGACGTAACCCTGCAACGTCACCGGGTGAGGGTACTTCCTCAAATGCTACGTTACCAAGAAATACTTTACCTAGGAATACAACCGAAAGGACCCCACTGTTGGGCTAATTATTGTTTCCTTCACCAAAAGAAAACAAAGAAATCCGCCATTTACGGTATGTACGGTAATTATTTAAACTTTAACTTATGTAATTGATCTCGCAAATTGGTGAATAGTTAAGCAAAGAAACTAATCATATCTAATATACGCTTGCGAACTTAGAAATTAATAACAAAATTGAATTACTGAAACGTTTTAATTCTCTAGTTGTAAGTATTTATATTGTATTTTTTATGAACGCGAACGATGTGATCATATTGAAACGTGAGATCCTGTGATTTAAACTAAAATTATATAAATACGAGGCTTTTAACTTATATATTACTCTAGGGCCACTATACTCAACCTGCGACTCGCAGGCCGTATGAGGTCCGCCGGGCCTTTGTTATTGGCCAATGTATCGGATGGGAGGTCCTAAATAAAATGTAATTTCAAGTTAACGATGTAGTTAATTTGTTAATGAAAAGTGTTGTAATTTTACATCTGAAGTTACAATATTTTTCATTGATAAAGTTACACACACACATCGTTAACTTGAAATTACGTTTTAATTAGGACTTAAATAGTTTTTGCTTGCGGCCCTCCACAACACGACTGTAAAGTGTTTGTGGCCCCTATAAAAAAAAGTTTGAGTAGGTATGGCTGCTCTAGCGTATTTATCAATTTAATTCAAATAAAGCCTATGTTCGCTTTAACGTCGAAGGTGCTCTGTGTAATAAAATGCGCAAAAACTTTGTAAAATTTGAACTCCTAATATTGTAAAATGGTTCCAAATGAAATTCGACTCTATAGTCGATATGTATAAGGTTAACAATCCAAGGAAGATTATTGTTTATGTCATCATTGTATCAGCCAAAGTGTTTAGTTTTAAGAGTTAGTTTTAGTTAGTTAGTTAATAGTTTTGTTATAGATTGGGCGGTTCGCACTTACAGACTTACAATTAGTTATAATTTGAAAGACCATTCACTACAACTGTGCACCCAGAAATACAGCAGTTTGTAAAAGGTAGTTCCTCCACTTACCTGTTGAGTCATAAGTTTCTTACCTCACATATATTTACAGTATTACAAATAAAATTAAATAGAAGTGACGAGACTCGAAATTTATCATGAAATTCAAGTGACGTAGTTTATGGATAGCCCCTTATTAGATCAATTTAATTTGCTTGATACTTATCATCATAACAGCTGTAAGAAGTCCAGTGCTGGTCAAAAGCTTCCCCAAGAAACATCTTGGGGGTATGTCATAATCGTCACGTTTGGCAGACGGGTTGGCGATCGCAGTAAGAAGGTCATAGAACTCACAAAGAAGCTGCTGCTCGTCCTCTGGTAGATATTCCCTCGGGTCGAATTCTACGCCCGCGCCGGGATGAGATGGGGTGATGATATGCTTGATGCTTATATTAAGTCTCAAATATTGTGTATATAGGTCACCGTAGCCTAGTTGGTAGTGTTCCTGCCTACGAAGCTGGTGGTCCAGGGTTTGAATCCCGGCAAGTGCAAATATTTGTGTGATGAGCACGAATATTTGTTTCTGAGTCATGGATATTTTCTATGTATATAAGTATTTATCTATCCATATAAGTATGTATATCGTCGCCTGGTACCCATAGTACAAGCTTTGCTTAGTTTGGGGCTAGGATGATCTGTGTGACATTGTCCCGAGATATTATTATATTATATACATCACAAAAGATCTTCCTCAGTGAGCACCCCTCTTGAAACATAAATGAATTATCTATTATTATTGAATCTCTAATCCAGTACCTAGTCTGTTTTAGGCAACATTGTGTTTTATCTGTCGTGACATAGTTATGAGTGGACCGAAAGAGACAGCAACGAATATGTTGTAAAAATAATAATAAATGAAATAGTTTATTTTGGTATCATGCTTAGGGGTCTCCTTTTAAGTATATTAAATACTTGTGCAAGGAGGCTCCGCTCTTCACAGATAATTTCAATGCGCCAATGGCCAAGTGCGAGTCGGACCACCCCATGAAGGGTTCCGTAGCAGCAAGTATTCCAGTTGATTAAATGAAAGCAAATTGTTATTTACGATTTATGACGTATTAAAAAAAACTACTTGCTAGATCTCGTTCAAACCAATTTTCGTTGTTAGTTTGCATGGTAATGTACATCATATATTTTTTTTAGTTTAATCTTTCTTTTATTTTAGAAGTTACAGGGGGGGACACTCATTTTACCACTTTGGAAGTGTCTCTCGCGCAAGCTATTCAGTTGAAATATGTAAGTACTTCTAGTACATATTTCAAGTATTACCATACTGTGGTGTATAAATTCTTCTTTAGCTAATAAGTATTGTGAAGTGCAGTGACCGCCCGGCCTATTGAAGTATATTATATAAGTTTATAAAGTGAAGTTTAGTTATAGTTTTTGAGTATACCAAATATTTTTGCATTTGATTTTAATTCATATAATTTAGTCCAAAGTTTGAAGTTGTGTCTTAATTTTAATACATATCATGAATACAAGGTGCAATCGTAAGTTTCGTCTTCTCCGATGACTATGCTATAGACTGTCTTTTAACTTATCTCTAAAGTACGTACTTAATTAGAAAATGACGTCTACAATTTTTTTAATAAATCGTTTCATATCCAAAATTATGTATCTAAATAGTCCTATAAATATACTATGACGTATTTTTATTACTTTTTAAAGCTATTTAATGTATTATATACAAATTTTAAAATTTACCTTGTATTAATATTAAAATAAGTATTAATTAGCACGATCTGAGTATCTGAGTTTAAAGTACAACTTCCAAAAATATGTAATTTTGTAGAAACTACATTCTAAAATATCATTTATGAGGTAGTTTTTACGTTGCGTTCCTATATATTATCTACAGATTAACAATCTACAATAATTAATAGTAAAAGCGTTATAAATGATTCACATGTTATGGGTCTGTATAAGGTAAAAAATACCATTCCATTTTATTAATTATATAATGTACGATATAATCTGATTTCATTTTTTTATGCTTGAATATTTATGAAATTACATTTATTATAAATATTTATGAAATTTATTGATACACTTAACGGTTACACCTTGTACTAGTAGATTAAGAGGCCTTTTTATTAGTTTAAATAAGTAACAGCGTAGTTTGGTAATTAGAGGTAAGTAATTATTTTTCTTAAATGTCACAAAACTGCTTTACGAAAAGCGAAATATTTGTAACATAAACATAAAAATGAATGTTTAAGAATTCTATTCATATATATAACTTCCTATTTGTAGGTCTAGCGATTTCATGCTCAACCACATAAAAATAAACCCGGGGTTCGATTACTAGGTAGTTTTTTTTATATTTTTCCAGTAATTGCCATAAGTTTGCATCTGCGGGTAGGTAATGTTGTTGGAAGCATCTTGCAGTCGTTTCAGCTTGTCCATCCTAAAATTGAGGTGATGATAATGTTCACTCACACATTTTTCCACTTTACGTCCTCCGAAGATGTCTAGTTTCTATTGAAATTAGCCACCACGGCCAAGACGAACTTTTAAAGTGAAACCATAAAAATTTATATTCATTGTATCGTCATACCGTAGTAGCCATAACCGTGTAGCCATAAATACAATATATACGTTATACAAGAGATTTTTTTTCAAAAAATCAACTACCATTAACTAGGAGTCGCAAATCCGCGGTTTCCAAGATATCGGGTTATTAAGATTTCTTCGAAATTTTCTAATATTTTTTACAAATATATCACCGCAGGAAGAATTTGAACTTGGGGTAATGTTGTTAAATCAGTCATCAATTTTATTTAAAAAATTGATTCTTTGGAGATAGCATTATGGTTTTTAGAATTATGTATTGAGTGTAAAAATTGTCACAATATTTTTTAATGGCAATAAAATCTTTATTTTAATATTATTGTTTAATTTATATTCAATATATAGAAATGTTAAATTTATGTTACTTTGAGTTTTATAATTATTCTAATATAAGGCCCAGAGATTACAACATAGTTATATCACTCAGATGATTTAGATTCCCTCTAAGATGATTTATAGGATATAGAATTATGGTATTAACTTTTAAACAATTTTCTCCGATTGATTTTCGTTAAATATTCATGACAATCCATTTTGATATTTTTCTAGGAGAAACAAAACATAGCCAAAACACTATGTCCTATATATTTTGATCCTTCGAAATAATAAAACATTTTGTAAAAACTGTATATCATATAAATCGGCTATATATGAGAGCGAGACAGCTGTGTTGAATTGTGGGCCTTAATCTATTTCATCTTTAAATTACTTATTAAAAAATATCAACAATTTAGTAAGTAAAGTAAGAGTAAGTTGGTATATTAAAATAGTAATCTTAGTGTATGTTATCCAACCCTTAACTCTGAACTCAACCGATCCCTCAACAGCGAGATGCAGCATCTGGCGTGCATAAAAATGGTTAGCGGATCATTTTGTCACGCCTTCCGAAAGCCTCCCGCTTGGACATCAATTGCCGTGGCCGATCTGGAAGTCCCTAATTAGACTCCAGACTATCACACTACGTAACGCTTTCGACATGTTTTCACCAACTTACTCCCATATCAAGCAAGCGTAAAGTTTTAAGTTCTTTACATACATACATACATACATACATAGACTCACGCCTGTCTCCCAGAGGGGTAGGCAGAGACAACGGACTTCCATTTGTCACGATCCTTGCACACCTCTTTCGCTTCGTTTACTGACATTATATTCTTCATAAATGCTCGTCGGTTTAGGGTACTTCTGACCTGACCTTTCCTAAGTACGTCTCCAATTTGATCAGAGAATGTTCTACGAGGTCTTCCCCTTCCGGTTGTACCATTCACACAGGCCAGGTATACTTCTTTTGTCAGTCTTCTAACATTCATCCTTTCTAAATGACCAAACCATCTCAGCATACCTTTTTCAATCTTTGTGACTATATCCTCTTTCACACCACAACGCTCTCTTATATCAGTATTTCGAATTCTGTCTCTCAAAGTCACACCACACATACTTCTCAGAGCTCTCATTTCCACTGCATTTATTTTACTTTCATTCTTTTTCTGCCATACCCAACTTTCACTTCCATACATTAAAGTTGGCACTAACACTCCATCGTGCACGGCCAGTCGAGCCTTCTTTGAGACTTGTCGGCTACTCATAAAGGCGTGTAGTGCCCCATTCACTCTGTTCCCCGCATTTACTCTTCTAACAATATCTTTCTCATATCTATATATATAAGTTCTTTAATAAGTCTATAACCATCAAGTAACATCGGTAACCGTATACCTACTCGTTTACTGACTTGACAGTTAAAAATAATCCAATTTTTTTAAAAAAATTGTTATAACAGGTGTATACTAGGTATCTTTGTGTTATATATACTACATGTAACTTGATTAACGCACATCCTGAAAATAGTTTGTTCAGAATCGTTTACTGAATCGATTTATATAATTTTTAATATAGGTAATTTTTTATTCCAAAATAATTAAAACTACGGAATTATTGTCATATTAACCCTGTACACTAAAAATAAATTGAAATGGACTGTAAGTCAAACTAATAAGACTTTAAAATTGTAGTTTTATTTGTATTCATACAAATTGCATCATTCAATACAAAATAAAGAAAAATAAACTTTATTCCATGAAACTAATTTAGTAAATAACAATGCATATACATGGTAAATTGAAACATACAATAAGATGAAACATGTAATAAGATTACAACATAATATACTAATTAGGGTGTTTGAGGGTGTGCGTTAATTACGTTACATGTTGTATAGGTACTTCAATATTTCGACTGCACGTGTGGCGCAGCGGCTAAGACAGTCGCCTCGCCGCTTCGTATCGCGGGTTCTAGTCCCGCGCCAGACAACTATTTGTGTGACCGATAAATAGTTGTTCTGAGTCTGGATGTAATTTGTGTCTGTCTATTATATGTTTGTAAAGTACCCCGCGACAAAGAGATTAGCTTACATAGTGCGGGCTTTGTATTTAAAAAAAATAAAATATTGTTCCACTGGAAACTACTAAGGAGCGATAATAGACAGTCCCTGTGAATCCAGTTTTGTTGCTGATTGTACAGACGCCAGCACATCCAGCTACCCCAATCTGTCAAATTTCTTTTATAGACTTTCAACTTTATCACAAATGAATAAGGTTCACTATCAATTGGGGGAATTAGACAGATTGGGGTAGCTTGATGTGCTGGCGTCTGTACAACAAAATTCAATTGATTGCATCCCTCTGAATACCATCGGAGGCCCATAAGATTAGCCATTCAAATCAAACGCATTCGTCCCCATCAATAGATAGGGGAACAGACCATAGACAAAATGTAAACCAATTATAAGCGTTGATAATCTGTGCCTTGCTTACAGAGGGCGCCACGAGTGTGTTTTTGATGGAAAACCATTGTTCTACCTATGGGATGATTTTATCATGTCCTGTGGGTAGATTGAATTAAACTTTAGACTTTACTTCAAATATGTACTTACTCATGTCCATTGCTGCAGAAGATGTTGTAGATAATTATACTTCTGAATCATTTGGAAAACTTCAACTCCAACTATTATTACATAATTTTGAATAAGAGCTGATACTCTTAAACTGATGGACTGATATTACCCAAACATAGCTAAGAACCACCACAAGAACTGACTTTCTAATGGAAAAAAAACCGCATCGAAATCGGTTCATCCATTTGAGAGCTACGATGCCACAGACAGACATCGACGTCAAACAAATAACGCCCCTCTTTTTGCGTCGGGGTTCAAACAAAAAAAGACTTATACTTATTGCACGTATTAAATTTTAGTACGAGTTATATTTAATGAATCCACTAACATCCTTACTAATTTCATTTAAAACGGTACAGTAGTTTTAGCGTGAAAGATCGACAAACAGAGTTATTTTCACATTTATATTATAAATGTGAAAATAACTCTGTTTGTCGATCTTTATATTTATTTTCACATTTATATTATAAATGTGAAAATAACTCTGTTTGTCGATCTTTATATTTATTTTCACATTTATATTATAAATGTGAAAATAACTCTGTTTGTCGATCTTTATATTTATTTTCACATTTATATTATAAATGTGAAAATAACTCTGTTTGTCGATCTTTATATTTATTTTCACATTTATAATATAAACGTGAAAATAACTCTGTTTGTCGATCTTTATATTTATTTTCACATTTATATTATAAATGTGAAAATAACTCTGTTTGTCGATCTTTATATTTATTTTCACATTTATATTATAAATGTGAAAATAACTCTGTTTGTCGATCTTTATATTTATTTTCACATTTATAATATAAACGTGAAAATAACTCTGTTTGTCGATCTTTATATTTATTTTCACATTTATATTATAAATGTGAAAATAACTCTGTTTGTCGATCTTTATATTTATTTTCACATTTATAATATAAACGTGAAAATAACTCTGTTTGTCGATCTTTCACGCTAAAACTACCGTACCGTTTTAAATGAAATTTGGTACACAGATAGTCTAGTCTTGGTAAGGATATAGCTACTTTTAAATGCCAAAAAAGGGTTGAAAGGGGGAATGAACAATTGTATGTAAGTATCGTAATTTTTATAGAGCTAGAAGCTTGAAACTTATTTTTTAGGCGGTTGATACGATATAAATAAACATGATATTCAATGTTTGTAAAAGTTTAACCCTCAAGGGTGTAAAATAAGGAATAGACTCCATAGGACACAATAGGTGATGAAGGTTTGTATGGAGATACATAAGGTTTATGTGAATATTTTATAAGTAAGAGACAAAATCTCAAAAATGGGAAATCATAAATTTAATCGTCCGGCAGGTCTCGAACCAGCACCAATCCGGGGTAGGCGCTCTGCGTTAAGCTATGATTTCCCATTTTTAAGATTATTTTAAAGCTTTGCGTTGCGACAAATGCTATAAAATTCAATTTGAAGAGACACAATATTAGAGATATTCTGATGTTATTAATATGATGTAAGTCATTATAAATAGTGCAAACGATGTCGCGGGCACAGCTAGTTTTTAGGGTTCCGTACCCTAAGGATAAAACGGGACCCTATTACTAAGACTTCGCTGTCTGTCACCAGGCTGTATCTCATGAACCATGATAGTTAGACAGTTGAAATTCTCACAGATGATGTATTTATGTTGCCGCTATAACAAAAAATACGAAAAAATAAAACAAAATAAATGTTTAAAGGGGCTCCCATACAACGAACGTGAATTTTTTGCTCGTTTTTATAGATAATGGTACGGAACCCTTAGTGCGCGAGTCCGACTCGCACTTGGCCGGTTTTAATATTTATTCTAAACAGATAAAAGATGCAGTTTAAAATAATTCGCCATCACTTCATTACATCCCCTGGCTATAGCGCTAGATCACTATAATACCTCCAATACAACACGTTTAATCCCATCCCATTGTGTTCCCCTAACTATGGGGTCCCATACAAAGTTAACCGACACAAAATTAATATATACCGCCCAAATATACTTAACGGCATAATTTCCACACACTTTTAGGGTGGCAACTCTTGCGCAATAAGGTTCCAACTCCCACAAAACGGGGTGATTATTAATAATATTTTATACGTCTTTATTAGCCCATTGTTATATTATTAGACACACTCAAGTGTCCCATTCGTCATTTGGAACGATGTTAGGGTACTTATATTTATGTTTATGCTTAGTATTCTTATTTATGTTTATTATAATCATAAAGCATCTTCTACATGGTTGCAAACCAAAGTTCCAACTGAGGTCACTAGTGGTTGCCATCCATCTAGACTTCATAACTGCAGTCTAGATGGATGACAACCACCAGGGTGACCATCTAGACTGCACAACTGTAGTCTAGATGGATGGCAACCCGAGGGTGACTATCTAGACTGCACAACTGTAGTCTAGATGGATGGCAACCACCAGGGTGACCATCTAGACTGCACAACTGTAGTCTAGATGGATGGCAACCACGAGGGTGACCATCTAGACTGCACAACTGTAGTCTAGATGGATGGCAACCACGAGGGTGACTATCTAGACTGCACAACTGTAGTCTAGATGGATGGCAACCACCAGGGTGACCATTTAGACTGCACAACTGTAGTCTAGATGGATGGCAACCACGAGGGTGACTATCTAGACTGCACAACTGTAGTCTAGATGGATGGCAACCACCAGGGTGACCATCTAGACTGCACAATTGCAGTCTAGATGGATGGCAACCACCAGGGTGACCGTCTAGACTGCACAACTGCAGTCTAGATGGATGGCAACCACCAGGGAGACCATCTAGACTGTGCAACTGTAGTTTAGATGGATGGCAACCACCAGGATGACCATCTAGACTGCACAATTGCAGTCTAGATGGATGGCAACCACCAGGGTGACCTCTGTTGGGACGTTGGTTTGCAACCGTGTAGAAAATGCTTAAATGCCTGGCAACCAATTCTAGAGACTAGTAGTAACTTTAAAATAAAAAACTGTTAGTCATAATTTTTTTTCTATGATTACATTATTTTATCGATAGTAGTAGCATTATGCAGTTTTATTTTTCGCAGGTATGCGTAAAGTACTAAAAATAATTGGGCAGTAGGGAATCCTTTATATGAAATTTGCCGTCCCGGTAAACGGTGATCTGTCACACAAATAGAAAAGCAATTGGAAATCTTTTTTATATACTGTGGACACGGGTCTCATCGCGATAAAGATTTAGGTAAATCATTACCTTGGTTACCCGACGTTTCGGCATGGATTGCACCAGCCGTGGTCACGGGTCGACCCGTAAGATTAAGCCCGCGATGAGACCCGTGTCCACAGTATATAAAAATGTGTACAAATCGCGAAAGTTTATAAACATTAATTGGAAATCTGATCTCATTGCCACTAAGGTCTATTGTAAATCTACTATAATATGAGTCCGTCTATCAGTCATCATCATCGTCATCAGCCTGATATCGTCCACTGCTGGACATGGGCCTCCCCCAAAGGTTTCTATAACGTTTCTATTTGGAGGGGTATCCCTACGTCACCGCGCTTGGCATGCAATATGGCGACCGCAATTAGGTGGTAGCTAGTACACAGGTGGCGCTGCTGTCCGACTACCTGCTGTATCCTTAGTAGGTTAACACCCACGGGATGTTATGGGTGGCGGTAACCGGCGGTAAATTATAAGCGTTTATAATCTGTGCCTTGCTTACAGAGGGCGCCACGAGTGTGTTTTTGATGGAAAACCATAGTTCTACCTATGGGATGATTTTATCACATCCTGTGGGTAGATTGAATTACACTTGACACTTTACATTATATGTACTTACTCATGTCTTTTGCTGCAGAAGAAGTTGTAGGTAATTATGGCTTTGGCATGCAAGTTGGCGACCGCAGTCACGTGGTAGCTGGTGCACAGGTGGCGCTGCTGCCCGACTGGTGTATCCCTTAGTAGGTTAACACCCATGGGATGTTATGGGTGGTGGTATCATTCTTTCTAGGCCGCAAACCACACGGTGTGTTAATTGCAATAAAAACAAAAAATAAATGGTTAATGCAATATTTATTAATAAATTTCACTGTAATCTCCTCAATCTATATGCACTTATTATCGAGTAATAATTTATTTTACATTTAATATCAAACTAAATTACATTACATACAACGTACTGTATCGCCTTCCTCGTCCATATTGCATTTTTTCTTAATGAAAATATAATTATAAATGTACATATATATCAAGTGTTTAATTAAATGATAGTTTGTGCTGTTTGCCAGCACCAAATAATATTGATGTTTATTCTCGGTATCATCATCTTATCAGCAGAAAGACGCCCACTGCTGGAGAAACCCCTCCCCCAAAGATCTCCATAATCTATCCGCATCCAGCGACTTTCAGCTCGACTCTGTATTTTGTAGACGTATAACATAATTATAGACAATTTTATTTTTAAATGTGATTATTTCAAAATATTTGGGAAATTATTTATAATGCAAAATAATCTAATTCTATAATTTAATCACAGCAATATTCACCTTAATTTATACAATCAATAAATTATAATAAATTAATTCGATTCAAGGTGTGCTTCGGAGCTGAGTTGACAACGTACGACATCTATTTAGTAACAATATTATACAAGTATGATCACAATAATACAAACATGTCAGTTTGTAATGCTATTTGTAACTTGTAGTAGACAGGGGTGTGAAACAAATGGCATAACGAACATCATTGCCACGTTTTTTCTCTATAGAATTAATATTTCGCACCCCTGCTGCATACATCAAAGAAATAAAAAGGGTTGTGCTCGCAAAGGGCGCATAACACTCGATTATTACAAACGTTGGCACAAACAATTTACATTTATATTCCCGCCGAAGACATTTTCGGCAACCATTAAGGAAACTTTCTCTACTCAACAATAGGTGGCGCTTATCTATATTTACATTTCGCAAGCTATTGTTGTACTAGCTTCCTATCTTTATTAACCGTATCCAATGAAACATGCACGAATTATTATTTCTCATATTAAATTTACATCAATTATGGTTAATTATGAACACAATATATAATGCTTAAGAAAATCGGTACTGCGTAGCATGCATCATCGAGTACGGTCGTCCACTTATCTCTAAGTTTGAACATCATCAGTTGCCTTTAAACATTAGAGATTAATCAGAAAACGATTGTACAAAAAGTAAAATAACTGCACCATTTAGAACTGAAATCTCACTATTTTCAAAATTAATTAATTTGGAAACGAACACTGGGAAACAGTCTCATGTTTTTTAAACACTTATGATACGGAATTGTTTTGTTCTTGTAAATCTGCCGCCAAAACGTTAGCGTCATGCCCGGCTGTCATGTTAATAGCGTTCATAGACAAGTGAGAGTCCGCGTAATTGTGCGTGATTTCGCCGCTAGATGGAGACTCCGGTATGTTGGTCGGGTTCTCAGGCATCGACAGTAGTCGATGCGGGAACCCGAATAGCTGAGATCACTGAAGCCGCCCCCAGTAGTTCGACGCGAGGTCGGGCCCCTGCGATGGTATTTGTACAGGCACGCTCACGCCCGCTGATATTACACCTATGGAACAAAGAAGCACATGGTTAATACGAATATTTGTGGCTTTACTTATAAAGTCCAAACCTTTATTACAGCGCAGAACTCAACACGTAGCTATCTCATTCGTGTTGCGATGTATTATTGGAAATGCAATTATTCTGTCGTCTTGTGCGTTGTATACATTCGAAAATATTCCGAATAAGTAGAAATTTGGCATTTTTGTAACGACTAAAAAAAGTAGGAAAAACAGTTTAGCCATTTCGGCTTGTAAAAAAATTAAACTTTGATAAATTAAACATATATTTTGGAAATAGACGACCGCCTTTTTCACCTGCTGATTTCGATTTAGCAAAGTTCATAAAATAATTCTGTACCTAGTGTTCTTGCTTTGAAAATTGATGCCGACCTGTATAACCTAATAATCTATATTTTTATTCTATTTGTTTACTCGATCCTCCAAATACATGGATTATTATGTAATACTAATTAGTATTGGGGAAACTATAACAATCATGTGCACAAGTATATAATTGAATACCAAGTTGCGATACAATCCCACAACCAATCAAGTGTTGCAAGCACATGTTAACACAATCAGACATGAAACCTATTAACGCAGCATCAGTACAGGCATATGTCTAATAGGATTCCGATTGCATTCCGTTTATTACACACAATCGCGTTATGTACGGTCTGCTCGATTGTCACTGCGCGTCATAAAGCTAGCTAGCTGACGTTGATATCATGCATTGGTTTGCACTCTATGATGTTTGAGACTGATGATTGGGACTGTTTCATAAAATACGATAACGAATAATCACACTAATACTATAAAGGCGAAACTTTGTGAGTCTGCATGTTTGTTACTTCTTCACGTCTAAACGGCTGGAGCGATTTTAATATAATTTGGTATGGAGTGAGCTGACACCCATAGGCTATAATTTATAAAGGTTAGCGCGGGTAAAACCGCGGGGCACAGCTAGTCAAATATATATTCAACTGCATGTCTAATAAACAAACAAAATCTTTCTCGATCATGTGTTTGATTTTCAAAATGTGCAAGAGTCATAGCGCAGTATCTTTCAACATTTTTTAATACAGTAAATTCTTTGGAATATCTTGCTTATTTATTATAAATTTCGAAAAGCCAAGACTATATCTGGAATAAATATAGAATTATGATTCTCAAAAAAGCTTCAAAAGGATTAATAGTCCAATCTCCGGAAACTAATTTAATAAACTAATTCACCTTTGTACATTATATCAAAGTCCTAAAGCGTGACAAATTCAAACACAAGCGATCGTTTGTTAACGTAACGATATCGCAAATATGCATGCCTGGATTTATGTCCCTTCGATCGTCTAGCGCGTGTGGCTGCCCGATAACAGTTTTCCGTTCCGCTGCTGACACTAAAGGGTAGAGGGTTGCATCGTATACGTTCATTACACGTTATTATCGCCTCTAAACAGCTCCTGTGAGACTCGTATAGTCAATGGTTTGTGACCGCGTCGTTTTACGAGGAATAGAATTATGTTGAATTGAGGTTTTATGAAAAGGTTTTTGCTTTTTAGACCTTGCCTTTATGTATATAAATGTTTAGTAGGTAAAAGGAAATATCACCATGAATATTGTTATATAAAGTTATTAATCACAAACAAATCATAAAGAATTTAATCTCAGTCCAGGACTGAAATGAGAAATACCTCATACCCGCTGAATTTGTAAAAGGACCAGAGCCAAAAAGCGAAAAGTAGAACAAATCCGCATTATTTAATACCGCACGAAGCTGGAAATGCACCCGTCGAAAGAGCGCAAAAGAGTAAATGAAACGAGAGCGTGCATTTTGAATTGTGAAAAACTCTTTTGTTCGCGGTTGGTGCTGGAAACTCGGCAGACGAACAATGCCGCGAAACGCCCCAAACAACAATAATTCATACCGCTTTCCGCCACCTACGGCTAAAAATGTCCGCTGCGTGATATATAATACCAAATGGGAAAGTTACGGCTTTTTAAAACAATAGCTATGCCAACGCCGCTGCTTATGCCTTTTGTGAATAATAAAATTCTTTGTTATTTAATAACCTTATTTACATGCTTGACACTATCGGAATGTTTAATTTAAATATCATGTTAAAATATCCCAGGACTCCGCAACCCACTATCTATTAGCGAAATCAATTTAAAAGCTATTTGTAAGGAACAGACAACGGCAAATCCAATCGGAGCATGAATACCTATTTTTTCCTTTTTCTTTTTTTGTTTCCCCCATCATGTCGCGGTCTTGTGGGCCAGACGCCCCTTGCTCTTGACTCGGCATATTTTTTTACATTTTATTACGAAGTTAGTAAATATTTTCCAAAGCTTCTCGTTTCGATTGCGTCGAATTTGTAGCGCTTTTGAATACTTTTCTTTGGTTATTTCATTATAAGACCATGTTTTTGTTTATTCTTACATGTCTGCTTTACTTATTAATTGCTCTTAAACAATGTGAGTATTTAAATTTAAGAATATATTTACCTAAAAGAAAGTAAATTTTAATTTCAGTTTGCCACGGTTGCAAGGAAATACAAATTAAAAATAAAGTTAAATGTTTGTGACCTTTAAAATCCAATTTTTTCTACTTTGTATTTTTGTCCTTAAAATCGATATGTATTATATTTTTTTTAATGGATATGTCTGACACATATTGTCACAGGCGTGTAACAAATTAAAAAAAATCCTTGTTCGGAACTTGTTTAATTTCAACTTATCTACGGCCTCACTTAATATATTTTTTTAGTGTAACCTAATAACTTTTCTGAACTTGGGCAATGCCTGAAATTTACAAGTATGGGTAGTTTAATTATTACCCTAGGTTGAAAAGAAAGGAAAGTCTCACCAGTACTAGCAGCTGCCTGAGGTTGTGAATACGCGGGATGCTGTTGATGCGCCGCCGGGGCCCTTGAATACCCGCCGCTACCCAGCACGTCACCAAACATGTACGGGTACCCGCCGTCCCGCTGCTGCAGGCACGACGACGACAATCCACCCGACATCGAGCTGTCGGAAACAAGTACACTGTCAATATCTACCAAATAACTATTTTAGTTGGATTAGATCACTAACTAAAAAAGAAATAAGACAACAGTATGGATAAAAGTTTCGTCGGTTCGGGTAAGAATTTTAATATTATCAATTCATGCTGAACCTGCTTGTATAAGCTTATAGATACGATAGTATAGATAACCGATAAAGTGACTTATAAACAAGGGAAATATGAAAAGAAAAATCATTTATAAATTATCACAATACTAAGCAAAAATTGTATATCTCCTTATCTAAAAAGTAAAGGATTGTGTGGTTATCTCCAGAGATTCTCTTGTTTCAAGCATTTGTGTTTGTGCTTGACACATTTCATATGTGCTCTGAAATTAATGACATACTTATTCTTTGTTTATGGTATGAATATCTAAACTTTTTTTTTTTGGACAGTGTCACATAGATCATCCTAGCCCCAAACAAAGCAAAGCTTGTACTATGGGTACCAGGCGACGATATACATACTTATATTGATAGATAAATACTTAAATACATAGAAAACATCCATGACTCAGAAACAAATATTCGTGCTCATCACACAAATATTTGTACTTACCGGGATTCGAACCCAGGACCACCAGCTTCGTAGGCAGGAGCACTACCAACTAGGCTACGGTGACCGTCATAAAGTAAAATTTATATGAATATATTTTTTAATACTTAAATTAAGTATTAAAAAATATAATCATATAAATTTTACTATTTTTTTATATTATACAGACCGCACAGGCGGATTCATTATATATTTGCGCTTTTATACTGTATTCGATGATTATTTAGTATATGTACTGCATTGTGAGCTTGACGTGTATGTTAATACCCAAGTGCTGAATAAATTTCATTAGCTCCTCGGCAAAATGTGAATATTCTTATTAGAAACATGGTGGTTGACTGACTATGCAAACTATAAACTTGTTAAACAAAACGTGAAATGGCAAAAATACCGCCTCCTCAGAGAACTCTCATTTCACTAAGTTAATTTGTTCTGTCGCTAAAGCTAAAACCCGTAGCTCGCTATTAAAAATCAATCGAAGTGGAAAGTCGGCTGAACGTCTCGGTGCAGTGGCGGGAAACGCAAGGAGGCGCGACCTTTCTCGCTCGATTTCGCGCGCAATTTAATTAGTGTCACTGCTCGATGATAGATGGCGTTAACGTACGTTTAAGGTTTTATTCTTCGAGTGTGGGAAACAAATTGAATTTATGCGAACATTGCGTTAGGAGCGTTTTATTTGACTATGCGATGATTTAATTCTTTTGTGTGAACCTTGATACGTTCAAAGCCCAAATGGAAATAATTATTCAATGCCTTTTCTAAGGTCTATAAGTTATCTAGTGTCGACTGACTGGCTTTCCATATATACTTTTTGAATAAGAAAACATACTAAAATCGACGAAATCAATGTTTCGTATTCGTCGTTTTTTTTAAGTCAGAGAACTACAAGAAAATAGGATAAGACTGACCATTTAATTTTTTTGGCGATTTTTGGCTCATAATTGACACTTGACACTCACATACCGCCACTCCATTTTGACGCAATTTATGATAATTAGTCCGATTTTGATAATCTACTTTTGCCGTTTACTGTACATACATGACCATGTTTACGTGCTTTCCAAGGCACGGAGCTGTGATTCCTGACTCCGGGTTGCTAGACAAAATTTGCCATCAGAAAAATCCCAATATCACACCCGGGATTTCAACCTGTCACCCCTAGGCCAACGAAAGTCTTAATAGTATTGTGCCTAAGACTAAACCTATAAGAATAACTATTGAATATATCCAACAATTGGTTAAACTAGCTTACCTATAAGTATCGCCCATAGTAGCAATCGGTTGCGGTATTGGACTGTACATTGAGTTGAATCCCCCATTAAGGGGCAGTCGGGGGGTTGGAGGTGCTGGAGGGGACGCAGCGGGGGCGTCACGTCGTTGACTCCGGAGCTTTTCCTCTCGGCGCCATTTTGCTCTCCGATTGGAGAACCAAACCTGTTGGTGATAAAAGATGGTTAGAATTTGAAGAGTTGGAAAATGTTGAACCTAGCATTGCCTGATGGTAAGCAAAGATGATGAATTAGAGTTAAGAGAGCACTTCCAGTCATGACTTCACGCAATAAAACTGCTTCGTATCTAGTTTCTGATCGCAGTGGCTAGTTAGGCAGTTGGAGTAACAACTCCTGCCTTGTCGTACTGAGTTTTTCTTCTACATGTGGAGATTTTTCCGGTAAAGAGGATGGTAGTCACCATACAAAAGTAGTGTATTCCATGCAGTGTGCACATGAAAGGAAATTGTTTCGATTACTTTTTTATTAAGTACAACAAGCGCGTCCGTCGCTTTATAACCAACTAAAAGAAAGAGTTTTTCAAATTGATTTTATTTTTGTATTTTATGCGATTTCTACATTGTATGTGAACCAGTGTTGTTAAGTAACCCCCCCATCTACATTGTATTCAAAATTTATTGGTTAATTTTTGCATTAGACCAGGATATTTTAAGTTGTGTCTTAAAACCAGTCGCTAGCATTTATTACGGTACTATATTAGATATGTACTTAATCTTGCAAATAAGTATTTGTTTATATAATCATGTAGGCAATGCTTACTCTACTGTCAAAGTGGTTCAAGCCGTCCAGCCTCTGACATGGCTAAACGACTGTTGTTTGACGATTAAACAATTAACGTGGCTTCCAAAACATGGGAATGGTCAGAAATTAAACTATATAAGCGTTTACCAGTCTATAGTCTAACCACGTGACTATCTAGATCTTTAACTTCACCAACCGCTTACGGACAAGTAAGAGTAAATCCGATATGAGCTCCTTGAAGACAATACCAATTATCTCAATATGTACATGTACAATATGTATATGTACAATAACGGTTTTGTTATAACTGAAATATTTAAGCGTCGAAATGCAGAAAAACTTGTAGACAATTGAAACAAGCGTAGCATGGTGACTGACATTGAACTGCGTGAAACGGAACGCGGCCCCGGAAGTAGCCCTCACGTGCGCGTCACATCCGGCATGGCGACGACAATATGGCGCCCGAAGCCTTCCCGCGCTTTGTGAAGACGGTGGTTGTGACTATTGTGCATAATGTGTCACACCTTTATACATATGTTTATATATTTTTTATCTGTACGTTACATTACTATGTATCACACCTAAGGAGATTTTTCCTTCTTTTTGACCTAATATTTAGTAAGTATAGGTAAGCATATTTTATTATTCATAAAAAATATGTTATAAATTCGAAACTTAATACAGATAAGAGAAAATACTATATTTTAAAGAGGTTTTGTTGGAAAAATTATCAAATATGTTTTTAGTTTAAATCAAAATAAAAGTATAAATCTATGTTATAATAAAGAGGCATATAAGTAATAGTTATGGTACCTTACTACTTAGCTGAATAAATTTTAGTAGGTAAGTAAGCACTTTCCCACAAAAAAGCCGTCTCAAAGAGGCTGGTGGAGGCAATATGTCATAATATTATTGCCAGCCTCCGAGAATCACCAAAATGTTGCCGACAATATTTTATTGGGACCCTCGCAAAGGGTCGGCACCTACATACTTACGAGTATAAGCGTAGTGTACAACGGATTGTTTCGTAAAAGTTACTCAATATATTTCTAAAAGCTGGCAAACACTTATTGAGATCGAGTGACGTGTTCAGTTCTTATTTTTTTATAGCTTAAGTCAAGCTTATCGATTTTAAAATGCAGTTAATTAGGTATAATAATTAAACACTTATGTAATTTAATATTCAATTAAATACGTTCAATGCCATAACCGAAACTCGTAAATCAAAATATTTCTATTTTGAATGTTTCATAAGAATTAAATGTCAAAAGAAACTATCATTTAAAATTTATTTCATAATTTAATGTTTATCGGGAAATAATGAGGATTATTCGCGTAATTGTCACACAAGATAAACTGAATATATTAATCATGTACCCACAATCGAACTTCGGTGCCATAAATCGTTTTATTTAATAACGCCGGACAAACTGAGACTTTGACTTTGAGGAATCTGCATTGGTATGTATGTTTTTCATATATACTTTTTTTTGTATAATATTAGCTCAGACAATTTGAAGTTAGTATATAGAGTTTAAGACTGTGCAAAATTTTCGCCAAGCCCAAACATTTTATACTAAAAATATTTGTAAAATAAAAGCTAAACATTCACACAGTTTCATATATTTTATTGTAAGCTTTAAGTTAGGAAGTTACATAAAAATACCATTACAAATAAAAAATCTAATACCAATGGAACGTTCCCCTTTATGTCAAACGTCCCCAAAATAATCCCATTCAGTCTTGTGTCCTTTGCCTTACGACACGCTAAAATATAGTGACGTGTCTCATTTTTTCCCGCCGTCTATAGATATTCTTCCATGACAGCGATGACAGGCCTTTTTCCCGCCTCTCCGCTATTTCCCGTGGCCTTTTACAAATTGTACTTCTACCCTCATAGTTGGGATGAAAATAAAGTTACCGAGGGTTCCTTACCAAATGGGATTTCCCATAATTTTGTTATAAAACCAACGAGTTGCGGCCCGTAATTGTTTTTGCTTGTAAATTGCGATCGTATTAATATAAAACGGTTTCTATATAGTATTTCACTATAGATAGGGGTGTTCGGTGTTTTTGTTTTCATAGATGTTGCTATGTTTGCCTCATTATAAAGTTGGCTAATTAGTATCCAGAAGATACTTATCGCTATTAAACCTCAGTTTTAATCCAGGATTTGTTGGTAAAATTAATATTAAAATCGTTTGTTTGCGATTTCATGTTGAAAATATAGTGATTTTGATTTTAAACTTATTAAACAAATTTTAATGATAATGTTGCCAGTCTAATTATATTATGAAACTACTATTTGGCAGATACCTTTGTAAGTATAGCATACATATATTATATACTAAACGTAAAGCAATAACTTTTATTGATATAAAATATTATTTAGTAGTTATCCACAAATAATGTTATTTACCAAAAGGCACAAAAACAAGATAAATCAGAGTACATTTGTAACACCGCAAAATCTGTAGGTACTCCTTTTCAAGAATATTCCACTATTATATGTAATTTCTACCTTAATGCTTAGAACATAGGATTGCGTTTTGTTCATAGCAATAGTAAAAATGTTTGTGTGAAGCGGTGGGTGCCAATTTTTCAAAACAGCCCCTCCCCCGCCGGAAACGCACCCCCGCTTCCTGTAGGCCCCGGGATCGATACCTTACCCGCTGTTGTGACTGTAATCACGTGGAAAATATTCAGGATATTTAGAACTACCTACTACGTATTTTGTTATAGGACCTACATTAAATTTGATTTAATATATAAAAAATAACATTGATATTTCTGATAGAGAAAGTAATCTGTAACTCAAGGTTTACATAAAGGACTGTATTACTGCTGTATTGTACAGAACAGGTATAGTTCTTTTGCAATGTACCATATTGTTCGAAATATTTTATGATTTTAATAAATAGTTAACTCCTTACCATGAGGAGTTCCTACCGAGTATAAAATAATAAACATGGTGACATTTTATTTTTATATTGTCATAATAATAAAAGTTGCTTCTACCTCTATGGTCAAAATCTATGTTACCTACTTATTACTAACCTACATCTCTAAAATCTTGTTACAAAACGTTGTAAATATTTATATTTTTATATAAAAAACAAAACTAAAATAAGTAGATAAATAATATAGGGCAGAATGGTTCTCAAGTGGTGATCAGCAACCGGAATACGCAGCGCGGGCAGGCCCCCTCCAAGATGGACCGATGATCTTGAGAGGATCATTGGAAGCCGCTGGATGCGGGTAGCGTAAGACCGGCAATTGTGGAAAATTTGGTCCAGCAGGCCACATCTTTCGATTGATATATTTAAATATTTGCATAGATACATATAACTATAGCTATGCTGTTGGAATGGACGCTATCTTTTGAGCCTTGAACCTCAGCACGTGGTCCCACTGAATACCAAATTATGTTCACGCTACTCCGCAAAAGCCTATCTTTTCACCGTGCAAACGGAAAAGAACCTTAGTACTTTTATTTAACGTTGAATGTAATTTGATGTAATATTTATTTATATAAACTTCTGTTTTATGTATTTATTTTTGGCGTTTGTATTCAGTAGGTATATGTGTGAGAGCCGTGACGATTTATGAAGACTTTTGATGTTATTAAACGTATGGAGACCAACTCTTAATGGTTACTACTGGCTAGGCAAAGATTTATTTAAAAATACTGTTTAAAGATATATTCTTATTTTTTTTATATAATGACTGTATTAAACATATTTATATGGAAGATCACTAAAAGCATTTTCCACCCAATAGAAATAGAATAATAAAAACAATACCTTTTAGATAAGATTAACAAAAAGTTTACAAGCAAACGAAAAATAGATAAACATACAGAAGAAAAATCTTTTGACAACATCATTTTCAAATTGGTTATAAATAAAGTAGTATTATTTTTAGTAATAACTGGAGGTGTAGTCTATATTGAGCTTCTTAAGTTTCTTATACTGTGGTACGAACACGTCATATAGCTTTTCATGTTCGCCACATCTTTTCTTTACAAGACAATACCTCAATTCAGCTCTATCATATCAAATGTCAACTCCTAAACAGTCTAAGTACTTGTTGACCGTCCGAAGCGACGTCGTACCCCCTACGAATGTTAACTAAGGCCGCCAGACAAAGGTTAATGTAACAGCTTAGCCTTTCCCGCCTCTCCGTTGAAAACAATGTCGGACGCCATCTTGCTTTTTTCTTTTTCCTTTCCACAGACAAGAAAACTCTTGCCAGTGTTTGAAACTTTCCTACTTTTCACGTTGCACCCAAGTTTAGTTTTTGTGTCGTTCCAAATTAATATGCCTCTACTTTAGGCGTTCTGTTATGTTATTGAATCGTAATTTTTAGAAGGTATAACAAACACTAATCAGACGTGTAAATAGTTTACGTTGTAGATTTTGTGATTTTTACGACTAAACAATACTATTAAAAATAATTATATATTTTTTATTCAAGTTATATACATACTTACATTAAAAATAATGATTATTAAGCCAAGCTATAGACAGTTGGTGCCTGGACTAGGTTAAAAGTATACTTATCTATTTTAAATGATTTAGACAATATTTAATTATACGAATTTTGTAGACATTATGTAATATAGATATGCAGTTAAGAAATTAACTTATTTTAGAATACTAAATGGCTCCTCAGTCCCATCATAGGTCAACTTTTCTTTTATAAACTATTCTTTTACAATTTATATATTTAAGGTTATATATAGATAATTACTTTTTTTCATTGTATAGAAAGATACGGCCCTAGAAGAACTATAGTAACCTAAATTTTTAAAAAGATATATGAATAACTCAGGGCTTTATTAATTGAATGTTGTATGTGAATCGATTAGGATAATTCTTTAAATCGTTAATAAATGCATTCAAAATACTCCCATTTAATTTTTTTCCAGTTTTGTCTAGAAGAATAGTTGAAATTCAGTTTTGTGTTTTTTTTAAACAGTGATCATTAGAACTGTTTAAAGTTATTAAATTCCCTGGAGCGCGTAAAACAACACGGTTTGTGGTAGATGTTTTATTTTCATTGATTTAAAGGGACTTTTACGCATAGCGTATGCCACTCCCATTATATCATAATCAATTGTATTTTGACAAAACGTTCCTTCAGTGTTACGCTGGTAAATTAAATTGGCAGTACCTACTATAATGTAATAACTAAAATCTGAAATATATTATTATTATAATTTATGAAATAGATGTTATTATGCTGTATGTACTAATTTTTTTTAAGTAGGTTTCGGTTTGCGTGTCTTCCATTGACATTGCTTTAGTCATTTACGAAACTCAAGTTGTCTTAAAATTCACTTATAAATCGTGTTTTAAAAGAGTGTTAGAGTCACCATGTTTACGAACAAAGTTATCTAAAAGATGCATTAACTATAATTCGATTTACAACGCAACTGTTAAGTTAGAAAACTTAAAAGCTTTGCAGTCAAAATCACATTAGGCCGTTATAAAAGTTTCCGACTTTTACACTTTGATAAATGACTTTTTAAACTGTTGGCAACACTAAGTGTGTTGAGTTAAGTATAATAGAAACTGTATACTAACCTTGTTTCGTGGAATAATGTTATTTGTATTTTTGTAATGGCTACACCCGCACTAGGTTTTTAATTTCTTGTATTGCAAGGGACTTTACAAACATGTACATAGTTCACGGACACAAAGAACACCCACACTCAGATCAACAATTTATGAAGTACACAAATAGTTGTTCTGTGCGGGATTTGATCCCAAAACACGAGAGATGGTCGGAGTGGGCAGGAGTAGGAGGAGTGAGAATTTTTATTTTTAGTTGAGTAATACTTGAATGTATAACTTGTTTGGAATTAGCTACTCTATAATTTGAGAAACTTTACTTTCGAGTGGGGCATTGGGAGCCGAGAGAATGCGTGTTCTATTCCTGATGTATGTGTTAAACTGAGACTTGTTTTGGAGTTTGATTTATTAACGGACTACCAGAACTCATCAGAATATACATATATGACAAAAGTTAAAAGTAGTCCGAAAGAAAATAGAATACTGGTCATCGCAGAAAATGGTTGGATCAGATCCCGATGGATTTTGAGGTCAGGTACAATAAAGAGTATATATATATATAGATATCTATATAGATGGATATCTATAGTAACTCCAATAAAAACGGGAACATAGCAAAGAACAAGATTTTATAAAATTGATAGAAATATGATGTTTATATAGGGTGTAAAATTTCGTTCAAACAGAAAAGAGTAAACGAGATTTTAATAAAATAACTTAATTAACGGAAAATCACACATTTCCATAAACCAACATGGCATATTACTCTTATTAATTACTCCACATTAATGATACGCAAACAGGCCGAGTAAGAACAAACATGGTCCGTTGAAAAATTCAAACAATAAAAACATTGTACAACATTACCGCCGTAGTTTTACCAAAATATTTACTTAAGCCATGTAATAAGTAAGTATGTAAGCACATAATGCTGGGTACCCACTACGCTATATTATTACCACCACCCTTGTTTTTTTAACGTGTTTACTGAAGACGCATCTACATACTGCGTGCCTATGCAAACAGACAGTGTAAACACGCCCTTATGAACGCATCCCGCTGTTCCCAATAAAGTTGTTGTCCGATTTTAGTAGGATTTTATTTAAATCTGGGCCGACGTGACGTAGATATAAATTTATTGAAGGGCCTGTTGGCGTGGTTGGTAAACGCTTGCTTTCCACGCCGCAGGTCGTGGGTTAGATTCCCACTCAGGACAAATATTTGTGTGCATGGACATATTTGTGTCCTGAGTCTGGGTGTAATTATCTATATAAGTACGTATTTACAAAATTAGTATATCAGTGGTTTCCATAGTACAAACTCTGCTAAGATTGTGAACAGATAGCCGAGTATGAATATTGTCCCAGGATATTATATTATTATCGTACAGTCAACGCCCCATCGGTGTATATATTAGGTCTTTACCTATGAAATTGCCGTTCTGCAGTACTGGCCATTTCAAATCAAAATAATTTTTGTTTGGCTAAGAATTCTAATTTCAAATTAATTTTATTTTAAAAACATGGATTCTTTTTTCCAAAAGTAGTCATTTCTTTATTGATTAGTGTTACATTTTCATCGCATTTCAATCTTTTTCGTCATCATGGATACGTTAAAAATTCGAGTAATTATGGAATATGAGTACCGTCGTGGCAGCAACGCGGCACAAGCGGCACGCAACATCAACGACGTTTACGGAGCTAACACTACAAACCAACGCACCACCTGTTATTGGTTTGCTCGCTTCCGTTCTGGAAATTTCGACCTGAAAAATGAACCTCGCGGTCGTCCGAAGACTTTGGTCGACAATGACGAATTAAAGGCGGTTGTGGAAGCTGATGATACACAATCTACGGCTGAATTAGCAGCAGCTTTCGACGTTAGCGTCAAAACAATATTGGTCCATTTGCGTCAAATTGGCAAGGTAAAAAAGCTTGACAAATGGGTGCCCCACGAACTCAATGATCGCCAGCGCGAAGTACGCGTCGAGACGTGCCTTGCACTGCTCAACAGACACACAAATGAAGGAATTTTGAACCGCATTGTTACCTGCGATGAAAAATGGATTCTGTTTGATAACCGCAAGCGCTCAGCAAGTTGGTTGGATCCTGGTTCAGCACCTAAACAATGCCCTAAACGAAAACTTACCCCTAGAAAAGTGATGGTCACTGTTTGGTGGTCTAGCGCCGGTGTGATTCATCACAGCTTCTTACCAAACGGGGTGAGCATTACTGCAGATGTGTACTGTGAAGAACTGAGCACAATGATGGAGAAGCTGGCGCATCTCCAACCAGCATTGGTCAATCGCTCGTCTCCGCTGCTCCTGCACGACAACGCGCGACCTCATACTGCACAGCAGACGGTCTCCAAGTTGCAAGAACTGGGGTTGGAAGCTCTCCGTCATCCGCCCTACTCACCAGACCTTGCGCCTACAGACTACTACTTTTTCCAGAATTTGGATAACTTCTTGGCGGGAAAAAAATTCAATACCCGAGAGGCAGTACAAAATGCCTTTGAAGAATTTGTTGCCTCCCGTCCAGCTGATTTCTTTAAGAAGGGCATCAATAAACTGCCACTGCGATGGCAAAGATGCATTGATTGCATGGGTGATTACTTCGATTAATACAAATAAAAAAATTCATGAAAAAAATTCGTTTAAATTTTTTCATACAAAACGGCAATTTCATAGGTAAAGACCTATTACTTTAAACTTGGCATCGTCTTTATTTCATAGGCAGTAAGGATGCCTTTTGATTGCAATAGTATCCACTGTCATGGTTTGATAGTGGATGATAAGAACCTTTTTATCGTATCCTGGTGTCAGAGTGGTTCGTGTCTCCCAGTCTCAGCCTCTGACATGGCTAAATGGCAACAGCCGGGCCGACAGCTAAACGTGCCTTCCGAAGCACGAAGAATCTCAGAAATTATACCACTTTACTGGCCACCTATCTATGACAACCGCGTGCTTATGTGCTTTTCCTCACTGATAAATAACGCACCGGAGAATGCGTTGCCTATGACCGCCTTGATGATGAGATTATGACTTTCTGTCGCATAGAAAAATTTGTGGTCCCCATAGCAAGTTGTCCATATCGGTGCGTAAGCTATCGGCAAGGTTCAGTTTCTAGATGTATAGTCAGTTTGTAGATGGATGACCATTGAAGTTGGTTAATTTCTGAACGTTTCTGTGCTTCGGAAGGTATGTAAACTTGTGAGTCCCGGTTGTGGTCAAATCATAACAGTTGTCAAACTACAACATAACGGTAGAAAATATGAAGCAAGATGAAAGAAAGAAAGAAAATTGAATTGATTTGCAAGGATTTCCGGCGTTTAAAGTATTCGGTACCTATATATACTGATTTTGTTTTGTATTGTTTATAATAATAACGTATCTATTGTCTAGTATAACTAGAGTGAAAATGTTAAAGTCCAGCCAACCAAAGAAGCTGAAATATTTCGAAGAAGTTTTTTCACTTCCCTCTTCTTGCAACATGGCGAACTTGCATTGTATGAACGTATTTTAAAAACATATTTAAAACATATTTTAGAATATTTTGTAAACTGATGTAATACACAAGAGTCATTTGGTTAGATTTATGTATGCGTTAAGTTAAGTAATTGTTAGGCGAAATTCAACAGTATAGTGAGTATTATAGTAAAAATAATTAATTCATATTTGACAGGCATAAAAGACATATATTTTTTATATTCAGCGAAGTTTCACTCATTAATAAATTTAATCTTATTATTAGGTTATAGATACATTAGCACAATCCTACTAAATTAGAAATTTTCCATACCTGGCAACCCTGTGTTTTGACGTTTACTTAACTAAACGTCCATTAGTAAGCTTTTAGTGATCTATATCCATAGATGCAACGGTTAGTACTTAGTACAAATCGATACAGCCACCTTACCGGTGAAAACTGGATTTTACTGGATTTTATTTTACCTGGATACGTGCCTCAGGCAATCCAATCTTTTCAGCCAGTCGTTCGCGCGCAAACACGTCCGGGTAGTGCGTCCGCTCGAATTCTATACAAAACATAACACACAGATTAAAAAATGGATATTAAAAAAAAGCAAGGCAAAACATATAACACTATTCGAATTATAAAATGAAGTGCAAGAATCGATCGAATTATAAAAATAAAGCTCTTATTAGCCTATTTAGTAGCTTGCTGAAGGGGAAAGGTTGATCCTTAGTCGTGTATTGCATTAAACCATGTGAACTACGACGGTTAACCGCTTCATTATCGTTGACTGCCGTTTTACATTGTTAATTTCGTTTACTTGTTCATACAACGCCACCATTTCAAAATAGCAATTCATGAATTATCATGCCGTTAAGATCATACGTGGACACAAGTCCCTTAATTTTCGAGGCCAGCCCGCAGCAAAAAAGTTATCCCATCCCATCAATAGTTTATGGCAAATAAAAAAAAATACCTACCAAAAACAAAAGAATAACAAAGAAATCACATCAAAGACAAAACCTCTCAATCACTAGAGCAATAAACCAATACGATATGAAAACAAACAAATAAGTAAGATTAACACTGGCAATAATTGGGCCCACTGCCACTGCCGAAGAGTAGAACAAATATCAGGGGACATATTTATTTACTTACTAATAACCGTGTTGTGATCGTACGGTAAATATTGCAAGGACATTGGGAAATGGGTTTATGAAGGCTCCGGGGACTTATTACCGATGTGGGGACTTGAGAGATTTATGGAGTTATCGACATTTTTCTAGGCCTCCTTTATTTGGAAATGTCACACCGCTTATTGCATAGCGAGAAAAACGAGCTAGCCGATCACCTGAAGGAAAGTGATCAGCGCCGCTGATGGATACTCGTCACCTTTGGGAGAGGCCTATGTCCAGCAGTGGATGATATCTAGCCGATGATGAATATTGAAGTGGACCTGGGGCTCTACCGTCTAAGTCGCCGAACATCGATTTCTTAGATGATAGTTGAAATAAATAAAGCTAAAGCCGATTTAACGATTAAGTCATTTTTAATGACTTAATCGTTAAATCGGCTTCCATGAGCATATGTGACGTCGTAAATGGTCTGGAATCGATTTTCAACGTTGAAGCCGATTTAACGATTGATTAAGTCATTTTTAACCCTTATTTATTTGAAGGCCTTTTAAGAAATCGATGTTCGGCGACTTAGCCGGTAGAGCCCCTGATAGTTAATACAGAGGTCTTGAACACTTGCGTTTGCCGAAACTTTAAGCAGAGTTCAACTCGTAAGGCAGATAACACACCAAGTTTTCAAGGTTAGACTTAGGGCTCAAAGATCCATGTCGTTAATTACTTAACTTTAGAATTTCTTTACGGTCATGAACATTGACTATGTGGTGACGACGATGATTACCACGACTCAATCTCATCCCATGAGGGGAGTAGAAATCGTCCCGAGGGAATAACTACTAGAATACGGGCAGCAGCGTCACTCTATGAACTATGACCATAATTGCCAATCCATGTGCCAAGTGTGGTGATTGTGGCATATCACCCTATACTTAGGTGAACCTTTTGTCCTGCTGTGGACATCATTCAGCTGACACGATGATGAATGAGCGTAAAACAGTCTTAAATACTAGTATTTAAAAGTCATGCTCTATACAATAGGTACCGTTGGGTCTTACCTTTCTCAAGGCTATCTATCTGGTCGTTGGTAAAGGATGTCCGGTTCCTCTGTAGCTTCCGCTTCAGTCTTAACCTCATTTGCGAGTCCTCATCTCCCGAAGACGCGTGCTCGCTGTTACCGTCTGACCCCGCCTCGGATTGTAGGGCATCTGCTGGAAATTTAGTACGGTTAGTATTTTGCCTGGATGTTTATTTAAAGTCATATGAAGAGAATACCATCCTTCTCCGGCTTGAGGTGTACATAGGCTGCGATTCTGAACCACAGTTTCATTTCAACTGGCCATTTATTCCTATTTTGTAGATAGCGAAATTTTTTGTTTATATTTCTGGGGTTGTTCTTATGCCTACGTATGCTACCCGCACAAAGTGCCTGCGGGGGGGAGGGGGTATATCGGACTCCACTGACTTAAGCTAACTTGCCATGGAGTTGCCTTGGCGCCTGGGAAGAGCCCCGAAACGCGGGTATTCTGATCCGGTGCCCCCTAGTTGGGACATGTACCAGTGCAGGCTCTACCTATTTTGGGATCAGAAGGCAGTGTATTTCTTGTCCTGCACTATAATATGCCCTGCGTAGTTGGCTAGCCTCCGTTTAGATAAGCAGATGTAGTCCAAATTTGTCCAAGAGCACTATTATGAAATAAAATAGGTTTTTATTCACGTAGACTTTAAAAAAGCGCTTGTAAATAGTCAGAACATGTTTGTAGTCTACTATATAAAAATAAGTCGGGTTTTCCTTCCTGACGCTGTAACTCCGGAACGCACGAACCGATTTCCACGGTTTTGCATTCGTTGGAAAGGTCTCGGGCTCCGTGAGGTTTATAGCAAAGAAAATTTATAAAATTTAACGCGAGTAACACCGCGGGGCACAGCTAGTAATATATAATTATTTCTAGGTACATATAGATATTTAGGTACACGGATTGTAGAAATAATTTACAATAAGATTTATTTTATAATAGTAACGATATTAAGCTTACTTAAATTAAGTTATTGTCAAGGATCATGTGTAGGTTTAACTATCGAAATTATAAATTGTAGCTATATTTTTACTACATATTGTCTGAATGGTTCTGTCTATATTAAGGTACGAATTAAATGTTAGTATTACGGCGGACCTTGTGTTTATAACGACGGTCGCGCTTTAATGCTACCACCGGGTCCAATGCGCCCCAACTGAGAAGACCCAGCGAAACAAACTCAGTGGGGATTATACTGACAATATGATTCTATGAGGTGTTCTGATGTAGATTTTATTAATTCGCTTACATTTAGTTCTAATGAGACTCGGTGAGTACAAATAGAAAAAACGTAGTCACGGTCCGTTCTTAATAGTTACGTTCATTCCAGAGGATTTTAGAATCAAAGTGCTTAGCAGGGCAATTAGTAAACGAGAGATAAAATGAAAAATGCTAAGTCACCACAAAGGTATTAATTAAATTTTCTTCGCAAAATAGTAACTGCGTGTAATCTGTAAGTTAGGATGGATGACTGATGACGCATAAACCTACTAAAAACCGGCCAAGTGCGAGTTGGACTCGCCCATGAAGGGTTCCGCAGCAGCAAGTATTTCAGTTGATTAAATGAAAGGTAAACTACTAGATTTCGTTCAAACCAATTTTCGTTGTTAGTTTACATGGTAATGTACCTACATCATATATTTTTTTTAGTTTTATTATTCTCTTAGTTTAGAATTTACAGGTGGGGTGGGAGACATTTTTTTTTTTCATTTTTCCACTTTGGAAGTGTCTCTCGCGCAAACTATTCAGTTTAGAAAAAAAATGATATTAGGAACCTCAATATCATTTTTGAAGACCTATCCGTAGATACCCCATATGTATGGGTACAACGAAAAAAAAAATTTCGACGTTCAATTCTATGTACCCCCAAAATTATTATTATTTTTCTATTTTTGTGTTAAAATCTTAATGCAGTTCACAGAATACATCTACTTACCAAGTTTCAACAGTACCTATAGCTCTTATAGTTTTGGAAAAAAATGGCTGTGACATACGGAAGGACAGAAAGACAGACATGACGAATCTATAAGGGTTCCGTTTTATGCCATTTGGCTACGAAACCCTAAAAATGATTTCTGAAACTTAGAAAGGCTGGTAATTGTCTTTTACACCCCTAAACTAATTTAATTCTCATTACATCTCTCTCTTAATTAGCTTATACGAAAAGAATAGGGCACACATAGAACTGTAAAATAAAAAAACAAACATTTTATTTGTTTATTGATTTTTTATAATGACAACGCTGGAACAAGGGAAATTAATCCCTTTGTTGCGAGGATCTTTATAAACATATTTTATGTTTGTAAAGTAACCCGCAACACAGGACGGATACTGTCATAAAGGACACAAAGTACATCCAGACTCAGGACAACTATTTATGGTTCACACAAATAGTTGTCCTGTGCGGGAATCGAACCCGGGACACGAAGTGGCGAGGCGACTGTCTTAACCGTGCAGTCAAACAAACATCTTAGTATACTTGCTTTTTAGTTTAGTGATTGGTTTTCTCGTAGTTAAAACATGTGGGCAGTATTTCGGGGCTAGCTCTACATAAATGATCTACGATATATTTGTCACTTCACATTGATATATACTCTTTGCATGTACATATATAATGTATACTAATAACGCACGGAGGTATATCTATGTACATATATACACAGTATCCAAATAGCATATCGGAAGAGTGCGGTGACGATGACGCGAGTTTCCAGCTTTTTGTTCACCCAAAAAGTATACATACATGTACACAGTGTACATGTAGCTCATGGAAAGCGTGACGTGCGATGACGCGGAGTTTACTTTAGAATAATTTATTATTATTCTAAAGTAATAATAAATGGTTCACAGATTCTAATGAGTAGTTTAATTTCGCCCTAAAACGAAATACAAATAACTTATGATTTATTGTTGTTGTTGTATTAAGTAGGTAGATATTATTTAGTGTCTACTTATAAGTAAATAGTAGTAGTGAAGTACACACTAAATTAATGCAAATGTGTATAAATGTACATATACTAGAAATTAATATGCTATAAATATTTTAGACAGCCAATTTGGAGTGTATACACTAATTATCCAAAAACTCTAAATAAATTGAACTGTATACATAGATTCATACCCTAATTATACATAATATACATATCGTACACTAATTGCCATTCCATAATTAAGTTGCAACCCCAACATGTCAGTGGAGAGTCCCAGTATGCAAGTGGCCACATTATCAATTATTGTCATCGACAGTTTAACATCCCCAACACAAGGAACTCTTCATCATAAACTACAAAGTACTCGAACAATACTCACTCGTACAAGCAAATGCGTCAGCAGAATTGCACAAAATACCCTCCGCAGAAAAAATAAAACTCCAGTCATCATGACCCTTCATTTTGAACAATTTGTTTGCAAGCAAAGTTCCACTTACCCCAGTTGTTTACCCCATAGTAAGGGTGATGGTGAAATTAAACGTTTTCTCGTAATGTTGTCGACATGCCTCCGGCTAATTGATTAATTTGCTTTATGGTCGGAGCACTTGAGCGTGGTTCGATTCCCGAGTCGGTGACGCACGGGTTAGTGATTTCATTCAATGGCTACACTGTTAGGCAATCTGTCACATTTTTGTAATGAAACGTTATGGGCGCGGAGCCAATTTAAGTAATGGAACGGACATTGCATGTGTGTTTGCGTTAAATATGTACGTTTGACTCTAACATAATATAAATAAAACCCTTTCATATATTAATATTTGTATCGGTTTAAATCTTGAGCATAAATTAGATATTAGGCCGCCCGGTTGGCGTGGTTGGTAGATACTTGCTTTTCACGCCGCAGGTCGTAGGTTCGATTCCCACCCAGGACAGACACATATGTGTGTGTATGAATATATCTGTTTGTCCGGAGCCTGGGTGTGATTATCTATATAAGTATGTATTTACAAAAAAGTAGTATATGTAGTATATCAGTTATCTGGTTTCCATAGTGCAAGCTTTGATTAGTTAGGGATCAGATGGCTGTGTGTAAATAATGTCCCAGGATATTATTGTTATTATATAAATAATATAACATTACAAAAATATAAAATTTATTATTTGATTATGCTTGCGGCTAATATATTTTGTGCACTCCTTATACCATACTCTCATAGTCTAATAGAACAGCCTAGCTGAAATGAACGGGGGGAAATCAGGTACCTGACCAATGGCCATTCGGGCTCTTCAACTTACGGAGTGGAACCTCTGCAAAACATCCTCTCTCATTTTTTTTGTTATCTGGTATTCCTGTCTCACATGCCCTGAGCCCAGGTGATTGGCTCATTCATATTTTCGGTTTCATTTTAAATGACAGCCTCGTTATCTATATTTGAATATTGAACCGGAACCATTACCACGTCTAAGTACACAAGTGTATACACCCTAGCTACAATAAAATAGTTTATTTACCTTATAATCATTAAAAAAAAACTCTTAACAAAATATCAAAAAAAATTAAAATGGTAACAGTTCAAGTGCTCGAACATGATTGATGCTCACATTCGCTCGGCGAAACATGGCGACTCAAATCGGGTGACAATTTTGATGGATCACTACTCTCAGGGTACTTAATGAGATCGTATTTACAAACGGGTAATTTGTTCTATTTTCAAACAGTTTTAGAGCTAAAGCCGTCACAAAGTCACAACATGCATAGAGATAATGGAGGGTGGCATTATGTTGTAAATTTAGAACATCTTATTTTATTTAAGTTTTGCCAAAGCTTTCTTTCTTTTCTTATAACGTGCCAGTATTATTTCCATCTTACAATCATTTTCATTATTTATTACCGACTCCACGGAAAGATAAAGAAAGGAATTCATTAAAAAAATCAATTCTGACGACGGCGGTACTTAACCACAATTCCACCAATAACGACCTACAAATGATCGAAGAAAAAACTTCCTCTATCCAAAGGAGGCTCGAAGGGCGGGATGAAACACGAAAAATACATAAGAGAAAATAATAGTAGTAGGAAAATAAGAAAAGGAATGAAATAAAAGTGGGGGCGGTGGAAAAAATTGGAGAAAATAAGCACAAAGGGGAGTGAAGAAAGTCGGCAGGGAGATAAAGCGGAATTGGAGTTATCGGGGCGAAACACGACGGTCGTAGGTGGGGGCGATTGCCGCCGCGCGATTATGTGAGATCGATACTGTCACTCAACCGCGCCGGACGTGCGTGATGAGAGCTCCGCGAAATACTCGTGTAAAAAAAATCGAAAGTACTTTTATTGGACACGTGAGTCCAGAATGATAAAAAAAAACGATTACTAAAGCAGAAAAGGTGTTGAACAAGACATAGACATTTGAATAAGCGTATTTTACAGAAGTTTAATATTTTAAAAAACAAATCACACTTTTTTTTCTGTAGCTGTTATTCTTGTTAACCTTATGGGGCGTCTAATTGAATAGTACTTAACCCTAACTTAAGTTTATTTGTACTTCTAATTCAAGTGTCAGTTTTGTAATCTCAATTGTCAATATGATAGATATCAAGCGCTTGAACTCAGCTATTCCACCGCGGACAGTTGTGTCATCATCCACATGTCATTGTCTATTAAACTAAATTTCTTTAAAAATACCATCCAGAATATCAATTTCCACTTGAGGTTGGCAATAGAGATAACATGGAGTGCCATAAATAAATAAAAATCTAAGTAAACGCTATGGTAAAAAATAATTGTTTATGAAAAATCTGTAAGACTAAAGTATTTCAAATCGCTAGCTTCTATATCTTGCACCGTATTTTCAAGAACAAGCTATCTGTGGCTGGACAAGGCGCGATCCGCCTAATTCGCTCCGTTTCCGCGAATAATGTTCTACTCGATACATTTCCCTTACTTCGCCACGTGGAAATACGTAAGAACGGTTTTAAGGTCTTGTTTTCGGTTGGAAAGTTCACAAAAGTTTCGGATATGCAAATTGGAGAAGAATCTTTGACGATACAATGAAATGCAGACTTTTTTGAAGCAGTTTCGAAAGTATCAAGTTAATAATTGGCCTTATTCTTGTCGGAAACTGGGCTCGATTCTGGCCCCAAACTAAACGTAACTAATTTTAATGTTGTGGCATTCATATGTACATCGCCTGACAAAAAAAATGCGTGTTATTGACTATAAAATGCCTTGCCCTTTTTAAACTATTTTTAGCAAGATATGGTGCAAATAATTAGTTGAGTCGCGTTTGCCACACATTTTAACTTTTTAGTTTCTAATTTTAAGGCTCTGTTTATGATTAAGGAATGGAATATTATATGCATACCGTTATTTTATATAAATCAAGATGGACGTAGTACGACGATGTATGAATAGTGTAATTAAAATAATAAAATAAACATAATGGACAAAAAAATACAAACGAAATGATCAACTATTAATTCAAATGAACCGCCCAATTACTCCATGATATTTAACATCCACGCCCTAATAGAGACAAGATCATAACCAATTAGGGATGAACTCAAGCGACACCAAATGTATGGTCCAAGTGATACATTATACCTCTGTCAAGGGGCAATAGGGGTCAAGATATATTTGCTTGTTTTGTAATCAAGCAGTCACTAAGTGTGCCCGACAGAGCCATCCAAATTACTTAGCAGGGGTAGATAAGGTCCAGTTTTTATTATTGTTGCTTCAAGTCCATTCACTTAATTTGCTAGAGGGATAAAGGGGATTAGAATGAAGAAAGTTTAGTATTATGCAATGTTCGAATAATGTAGGTACAGTAAACGCTACATCGGTGGAAACACTTTGACCTTGACAGCATCCTTATTACGAAGGCGGTAAAGTCGGTTTTTGAATTGCTATTGTGTATCCACAGGCGTGACTAAGTACAGCTCACGTACTTAAATAAAAGAGTATATGTATGGACATTTCGAAGGTATTAAATTTCTTTATTTGATATAGGGCCGGACTCTTGTAGAAGTACTTTCAATTTGGTTTTCTGGCTAAATGGAATAGCTTCTACAAGGAAAACATTCAAATAAGTAACGACGATAAACATAGCAAAATTTTACTAAGGAATCTATTTTCTTACTTTTTTTCGTTAAAATAAGAGAAATATAAATTGACACTATAGAAATTTCGACCTACCGTCAAAATTATTAAACTGTATAACTTGACATTTGTTGAAGTGTGACGCACAGTGCTCAAAAACTACGGACAAAAAATGTTCCGATTCCCCTTCTAATTTTGCAAAACGATCAATTACAATGATCAATTAACATTGAACGAACGATTGAGTTATACTAAAGACTTAAATACATTGTAACTGGATCTCAAACACGTGTATAGTACAAGTCAATTACGTAACTGCAATGAGAACCACTTGCGATCTAAAAGCTATTGTTTTGCGTTTTGAGTCGAGATATTGATAGCGGGTTTTGTTTTATTTTAATACCACCTGGTTTTTAGGCGGGTATGGTGTGGTAAAAAATTATTATAGGGGAGAAAGTTATTTGGAGCCTATTGTCTCCGTTTATATGTGTATGCCATGATTATTAAAGATTTTTTAAAGATTAATTTAATTCGTTTTGGTTGATGATAATTAGACGGGGAGTAAGATAAAACCCACAAATTCAATTCAATGTCATTTTAAGCACTGGCACACTCTTATATGCCCGAACACAGCGTGGTTCACGCTAACCTTAGTTCCTATGGACTAGAATTTAATCAAGTTTTATTACACCTCTTTTCGTTTGGCAAGCGGATTACAATTATTGTATCACATTTTGAAAGAGTTATAATTCTATTGATTAAGCTCAGTTAGCTATAGTTTATATATACCTTTGGACTATGGTGATAGTGGTCTCGAGTTCAATCCCAAGGTTTGAATACTACGTAGCAATTTACGTAGTGATACGCTTATAAATTGGAAATTGAAAACATAGTACATAAAAGACTGAGAATTCAAAAAATGTTTTTGATGACCTTTGAAGTTTTCCAACACAGACAACATAGGCCAGCCTGGTAGACGATGGCCCCTCTTATTGTGAGAGAAGAACGTTGCATAGGATTTCTAATAATGATATAAGTTAATACCAAATGTATTAGAAATAAATACAATTTGGTACCACATTTATTTGATAGAGTCAATGATATTCATATTTTGAAAAAAGAGAGATAGTGTTATTTCTGTTCCGTTCTCTAAAAACCTCAATATCGATATTTTTAAATGCTATCATAACTAATTGTTCAGAGCGAAACCGCATGTACATATATGTAAATTGTATAAATGCGAATGATTTACCAGTGGCCGCGTCACTGGCTCACCGCTAACAAATATTTGTTCCCATTATATACCAACTGAATCCATTGTGTGTTTAGAAATTGTTCCAATTTCAACCAATATTTGTTTTGGTAAAAATGATCGGTTTCGATACATGAAATTGTTGTATATTTCATAGAAGTTTATTTTTAATGTTATATTTATTGACAAAATGAGTTTCATTAAAATTAATAAATGACTCTTCTAACAAAATTGGTTTTTAAATACAATTTTATAAATTTTTCATATGTAACTTTATGCCTTTCCTCCTGTTATTTTTACTTAGCATAGCAATTCATTTAACGTAGGAACACAATGAAAACGCTTTGAGCGTTGAACTTCAGGCTTCTACTTTTACGCGATAGTGTATGTTAGAATTGTCTTGGATTCCGAAACTTACAATTTCGTAGCCCAAGGTATTCAAAATTGACCTATAAAAGTATTTGCTTTATTATTTAGCGTGGATTGTGAAAACTATTGATAATACATAAAATAATGTAATACATGTTCATTGTGCTCATCATTACCTACAATACATATATACATTATATACATTACCTACAATACAAAACAATCCGTAAAGTTATTTAACTAACTCATTATCGTAACGTTTTCTTGTTCAAATAGTCAATTAAGTCAATTTATCTTTCTATCTATCAACGCGTGCGTTCCTAGCCATTTTTTCAATTATTTTTAGAACAGTCCACATATAAAACAAACGACGACCTTGTATCTTATAACCATTGACTGGGGTGTTAGTCTACGTCGCCTTATGTCAATTAAATATCAATTAATCGATACAAGCGGAACTACAGTACGCATTGATTAGCTGAATCCATTGCGGCGGGCGTGTTTGTCTCGCCACCACTGCTAATTCTATTGTGAAGTATATTGGACACAAACAGTTTGTCCAATAATTTGTGTCATGTTCCACTGTGCAAATATTGAGTCACTTTATTTGGTTCGTTGGGTTGTAAATAATGGCGAATGATGAGTTTATTCTGTGGTAGTTTTCTTTACTCTCTCCTAATAACTCTGTATTATGTGTTGGCTGAAAATTAAGCGCCTGAAGTGTACACAAAGCTTATTCTACCCTTTACGCTATGCCTTTTTAAGGAGATCATTTTTAAGCTGCCTAAAAATCTGCCGTGACTGTTTATATAATAATAATATTAAATAAAGTTTTATTATAATATAATAATAATAGAACAGACGGTCACCGTAGCCTAGTTGGTAGTGTACCTGCCCACGAAGCTGGTGGTCCTCGGTTCGAATCCCGGTAAGTGCAAATATTTGTGTGATGAGCACGAATATTTGTTTCTGAGTCATGGATGTTTTCTATGTATTTAAGTATTTATCTATCTATATAAGTATGTATATCGTCGCCTGGTACCCATAGTACAAGCTTTGCTTAGTTTGGGGCTAGGACGATCTGTGTGACATTGTCCCTAGATATTATTATTATATTTGTTGTTATATTTATTAAAGATTGTTAGTAATACAGAGAAACTAATCCTATATTAGTATTCAATCGGACGAGTGGCCCACGTTTTCGCGTACTTATAAAGAGCGACAGTTACATAAAACGTCCCTAAAAATGTGAGGTTAAAGGCTAGGCTTTAAGTGCAGTCCGAGTCACGGGGTTGAAACACCGTCAAATTCTTGACTCCGAGCCTGACAGAAAAATCCCAATAAGACCTTTTTCAATATGGGTTAAATTTACCCAATATGGGTTCTCATTGCCTGCCGATACACCAACAGGATACCGCTAGATCAAAAAGGTATTAATTTATAGTAGGTAATTCTTTCTGTCAAACTATATTACAATAGAAGTACCCTAAATCGGCACGAATGTAGTATAATATAATGACAGTAAACGAGGCAAAAGAGGTGTGCAAAGATCTTAAAAAATGGAAATCCGTTGTCTCTGGCGTATGTATAATACCAAATTTAAAAAAATAAGGGATGAAGTCGAAAAATTGCATTGAAGCAAAAAAAAAGGGAATAATTGTCCTCCACAGTTACAAAGCTACTGAAAAACCATGTCAAAACACATCACATAGGCATACATAGTCATGTATCCATTTACTGCGAGCGTCAATCACACTCGCCAGAGAGCTTTTTGTACGAAAAAACATCGGCCATTTTACTTTTTTTTTCCCCATTTTGTATACTTCCGAAACATTGGGCGAATCCATCGATCCGTGAGCTACACACTGTGTCGAATATTAAAAACGTTTTTTGATGTTAGTAAGTACGTAGGTAGCACAATATCAGGAGAAGCAATCCGGGTCGTTACGAGTTTGAGGATGCGATAGAGTACAATATATACAAAATATATGACTGCCTCGTTGGGCTGGCAGTAGCGTGTTCTCCTGCAGAGAATAAGGTCCTGGGGTCAAATCCCCAGTAGGGCCAAAAGTGATTATGGGACTTTCCTGTAAAAAGAAAAATTTCTCAGTACCAGCCTGAAGTTTGGGAGTTGGTGGCATTATACCCCCGTGCCTCGGAGAGCACGTAAAGCCGTCGGTCCTGTACCTGACTTCTTTCCGGTCGTTTCGCTAGGCGTCCCATCGGATCATGAGAGTGATGGAATAGAAAGTGCCCCTGTATTTGCGCACACACTTGTGCACTATAATATGTCCCGCGCAGATGGCTAGTCTCCATTTACACTGTCCGCTGTGGCCGTAATTCGGCTAGGAGGACATTGTACAATATAAATAAATTTAAATATTGAATATATTATATTCCGCTCGCTGGTTAAAACGATCTATAAAAGTCAATAGAACCCAACATACCAGAAGCTACAACTTTGGTATTGATCGCTTTTTATATAATTATAATCCCGGGGCCAAGCTATATATCTGTACTTTGTCGCCAGCTTTGAGCCAGCATCTGAAAGTGATTTTTCTTAGGGTCGGCAGAACGTGAGACTTGGATATTGTTAGCGTTCAAGGGCCACAGTAACTGCCTACCAACAGAGGGGACGTGTCACGCCAGCAGATGTAAATAAAAGCGTAAGTCCTACTTAGTCCTAATTAAAAGATAACCGGCGAGCATATATGAAAAATATAATGACAGTAATCGAGGCAAAAGAGGTGTGCAAAGATCGTGACAAATGGAAATCCGATGTCTCTGCCTACCCCTCTGGGAAACGGGCGTGAGTCTATGTATGTAAAAGATATATCGTGAAAAACTGACATACATACACGCACAAGATCACGGATCAGAGCCCAAAGGCAAGCGTCCTTTTCGGCACAAATCCTGCCCTACCTAAGCTAAACAAAACAACCTAAAGTGCCTAACCCAACGAAGATCAGAATGAGAGATTAGTAATCCATCATAATTTAACTAAAATCATGGATATTGGCCTTTCTAAGTTGCCGAATATTTTATAAATCACAGTTTTATTTGATGAAGTATCTCGCCACATGCGTGGAATATCCGATAACACTCGCACGATTTTCATATTAATAGTTATTTAGGTACTTCATTTAGCAATTCAGTCTAGTTCATTCAAATAAAAGCCCAAATTCTGTTAGTATCCACAAAGTAGATTATAGTATGTGGAATGAAAACTATACGAAGATCTCATTCAAGGTTCACAGTTCATATTATGTTCTCCTCCAGGAGTATATGGAGGCTTCAGCTAATGTTCTCTGTGACATACAGACCTCAAGAGGAAGAATACAAAACTTAACATAGACGGGATAGAAAAGAGAAGTTTATTTCTTAGTTATGGAGTCAAGGGCTCAAGGTTACCCAAACAGCAATGGAGAGGGATATGCTCGGAGTATTCCCGCGAATTAGAAATGTCGAGATTCGTAGGTGAACCAAGCCGAAAGCCATAGGCCAAAGAATTGCCAAACTGAAGGGACTGTGGGCGAAACACATAGCTCGTAGAACCGACAGCCGCTGGGGAAGAAGGGTTCTCGAGTAGTGACCATTAACCGGAAGACACAAGGACGATCGTACAAGGGTCGCGAGAAGCCGCTGGATGCGGTCTGCCCAAGGCTGGCCATTATGTAGATCCTCGGGGTTAAAAGGCCACCAAGGGATACGCCAGATAGTCGGGCCGCAGCGCCAACTGTGTCCTAGCTGCCATCTAACTGTGGTCGCCGATTCGCTTGCCAAGCGTGGTGACTACGGAAAACTGCTCAAAATGGCAACGTTATAAAACCTTTGGACTATGTCCAGCAGTGGACGATATCAGGCTGATGATGTGATGTTAAATTAATTTGAATATGATTGAATTTCTTTCGACTATAGTTCTCTTGAAAAGCATTTTAGTTTTGGCGGGAAGTACTGTATAGTATGTTGACTGTTCTATGTATCCCCTGTTCTTTTCATATGAGCTATATTAGAGAGAGATGTAATGACATTTAAGTTAACTTAGTGGTGTAAAAGACTGAACACAGCGATCAAATTGATCTCGATTTTTGTTGTTCAGTCCAGTAAAAAGTGAGAAATTACATTTGAGTAAAAAAATATAGCACTGACGTTAATTTAAATGTACAATAAATTGAAATTTCGACAGTGATTATATTTTAAAAAATAGCGGCATGTGGGGAAACTATTTGACAAAATATTCGAGAGTCAAGCTCTAGAGCTATTCGCAAGCTGCACAATGACGAACAGTAGTAAGTGGTTTCTTCTACTGGCCAACTTCCAAGTGTGTAAGCAACCTAAAGAAAAAATAAACAGAAAACAAATTACCAACTTAGCTAAACCGTAAAAGCCCAACAAAAATATAATGATTATTCTGTCCAGCAAATCCCTTTCTACGCAAGTAATTTTGGTAAAAAAACATATTTGTGCGGAGTTTACCGAAGCGCGGCCTATAAAACTGCCCCTTCATATGTATTCCGTAGCAATCGGGCACTTTACATATGCCGTAAAAATATATATAACCCCGCCTATGTAAGTTATGTAAATGTAGAACAGTTTGCTTCAACTGTATTCGTTTTATAGGAGCTTTAAATTTCGTATAATTTCAGGTTTGGCTTGGTTGAATGTTTTTGTAAATTTGTATGCTCAGGTTGGGTATCTGGCAAAGTACCAATGTAAGTACAAACGCATAACTGTTTTATAGGATTTCTTAGCCAAGGTTGTTGCTAGTTGTCCTAAATAGGTTGATTTTTACCCGCAGAGAACGAGGTCCTGGCCTCAAATCCCGGGCCGGGCCAAAAGTGATTTTGGGACTTTTCTGTAAAAAGAAAAATTTTTCAGCATCAGCCCGAAGTCTGGGAGTTAGCGGAATTATACCGTGCCTCGGAGAGCACGTAAAGCCGCGGTCCCGTACCTGACCTCTTTCCAGTCGTGTCGCTAGGCATCCCATCCGATCATGAGAGTGATAGAATAGAAAGTGCTCCTGTGTTTGCGCACACACTTGTGCACTAAAATATGTCCCGCGAAGATGGCTAATCTCTATTAAGACTGGCTGCCGTGGCCGAAATTCGGCTAAGAGGACATTATTATTATTATTTATTATTTCTCACTAGCCGTCCCGGCGAACTTCTTATCGCTATATTTTATTCCCGTCAATATTTGAATATTTTTTTCATGCATTGTTATGTACAAGATTTTTCGTTTTAACTTTCGGAGAGTGTAAATAATCCGAAAGTCCGCAATAGTGTTGAAACAACGATAAAAAAACAACGTCTCACAGTCTTCTGTCTCATTCGCACACTCATTTTTCTGATATTTTTAGATATTTGCTATTTCTTTTTTTTTCTCTTACAAACCTTAGTAAGTAACCTTATTAAGTTCGTAACAAAACTCATGGAAAGGAAACAGAAAAACATCCCATATAATCCTATACAACATTCAGACAATCGAATGACAACTCTATATTATATAACCGAAGTTAATTAAGTCGCTGTCCACCCTCCTCGTACATAATAGCTTAATATTTGAAGTGTAAAAAGCTTTCCACGTTCTACATATATGTACGTATAAGTATGTACAGACGCCAGCACATCAAGCTACCCCAATCTGTCAAATTTCCCCAATTGAAAGTGAACCTTATGGTTATGTGATAAAGTTGAAAATCTAAAAAGAAATTTGACAGATTGGGGTAGTTGGATGTGCTGGCGTCTGTACGCTTGTGTAGCCATGTCTGGCCGTTATAGGTGGTATTTTATGGTTGCCGTTAAAATTTTACGTCGCTGCATATGTGAGACTGTGGCTATGATTATTGGTCTTATAGATCATTCACCTCTTGCAATAGGTATCTAAAATAATGGAAACTAATAAAAGTGAATATTATTAACGTTAACTGATATAGGAAAAACGTAAAATTATTTATCTATAGTAAAAATTTAAAATTATTCGTAGAAAATACATTTTCAACTACTGTCAACGAAAAATTTGAGTAGGTCAAGGTGAAAAATAACTTTTTAGACTTGAATAATATGTCACCAATACATATAGTATAATACTTAAAAAAACTTGTGGGTTCGAGCTCACAAAAACAGGGCGCCTCGCGTATCGTATAAGACTGGTCGTATACATGGGTCTTTCGATAGTATATTCAACAGACCTTTGGTTTCAAATCTCGATAGGTGCAAAAAGTCGTATTGCAAGCAAACCATACATTAGCAGCTCTGAGTTGGCGGTTCACGGCATTACGCCTGTGCCTTGGAGAGCTCATGGATTGATAGGAACTACAGGTTCAGGTCCCGGTGGATAACTAAGTTTATGATGATTGGTTGTCATCGAGCATTTGTTCTGCGGTTGAATATACTACCGAAAGACCAATCTTATATGACCAGTTTTAAACGATACTGATACAACTAGCTGAATACAGCCGCAGTAAGTACTTCAATAAACCATTAATGCCTATATCGAAAACAAAAATGCAAACTACCCAGAATAATCCTCAAGGATTCCTTTTATCCACTACTGTCGTCGAAAACTTTGACCGAGTTGGAATACGCGGAATATTCGCGGATACTGGCGAATGCTGGGCGGAAACAAAAATGTGTTACGTTGAAGGAAGCTGATTTTAGCCTCAACTGGTATTCAGGTCACGTGCGCCATGCTAAACAACACCTACATGAGGAAAGTATAGAGGGAACCAGGTTTTTACTAAGTAAGAAGAAAACAGTAGTTCAAAAAGAGGAACATTTCGCCTTTGAAGGAATTTGCAAAATATCTTCGGCGATACAGCCACTAACAAATAAACCATTTTTTATATGCTTTTTTGAACTTTATTTGGGACTCAAAATAAGGTTCCTAATTGCGTAATAGACAGTTTTACTTACGCGTTATTGCAGTATACGTCACGATATGTATTATGTAATATGTGACATTGATGTGTGCGTATTGATTATGTAGGATCTAAAATTATATTCATAATAAATACGCAACAGTAATGCGTCAGCTGTGTAGAGTGTATAGAAAGTGTTTATTTTTTATTCCAATATTCCACAAGCTGTTCATGTATTCCTTTTATTATTTCTGTAAATCAATATTTAAGTTAAGTTAACTATTCGGTTTTGTTCAAAATTACTCAATTCATATTTCTTAATAAAAATAGAAAATATATTTATTCAGTAAACGGTGTGTTGTAATTTCTAGAATAATAATTAATTGTAATTGGTAACTAGTTAAAAAAACTCGGGATTTTCCTGACTGATTCTCGTATTATAATTTTAATAAATTCCAACTACCATAAATGTACAAAAGTAAATGAATGCATAATTTACCTACATAAATGTCTATCTAAAAACTTGCTCAAATTTTTCATCTCAAGTCTTGTCAAAAACTATCCTACTGGAATTCGCACGTATAGGGGTAGCTACGGCCTCACTTTGAAGGAGTGGAGTCAAGGGGTTAATCCGGACAGCTGACCTGTGATCTTGAGGCCATTTTTGAAGGAGACCACACTTGAGTGAGTCTATTAGCATCTCACTGAGTTTGCGGGTAGTTTTATTGGGAACTTGGGTGCTAATTAAATAGATAATTTTATTATATGTACAGCTTTTTCCGTTGTTTTTGAACGGATATTGATAGTGATGATAACTTTGTGAAAATGTTCAATAGGATTTTATATAAAAAAAATTGAAGTCGTTGGTTATTATTTAAATCACTTTTATCGTATGGGCAGTGGTTACCTTTGTGTTAGAGTTCAAGCCGCCCAGTAGGCTTCTGACATAGCTTCTCGATAGTTGTCTTATCAACAACTGGGACCTTCAACTTAACGTGCCCTCAAGATCGGAGACGCTCAGAAATTAAACCACTTTAACGGTCACCCATCTTTGGACTGACCGCATGCGTGGTACTTTACCTCGCCAATCAATAATATATTGTAATCTATACATATAATAAAATCGTAGAAAAGTCAAAACTGTACATTGAATATTTTTTTAAAAGGATACTTGGCGCGTGATCTACAATAGATATCGAACCCAAAAATATAGTTTATAGAATTTTTGTCTGTTTGTCTGTATGTATGTCCGGGCTAAACTCAAAAAGTATTGCATGGATTTACTTCAAATTTTGCATGGACATTACTAAGAGGTCTGGTCAACATATAGGGTACATATTATCACACTGTCACCTACGGGGGAGTAGCTGTAATAATTTATAAAGTTTAACGCGGTAAAACTGCGGGGCACAGCTAGTATTATAATATACTACAGAAACCAGCAGCAATAAGCACAGTTACTATATAAGAATAGGTAATATATATCATATGATAAGTGAAGTTTTAGGAGACACACAGGAGTTCAAATTTCCTCTTCCCCGTGGTTCTTCCTTAGGCTGGCAGTTAGGCATAAAAGAAAAGACCGAGCACACTCCAGTATGAAAGTTTATCGAAAACAAAAAAATAAACAATTTAACAAAGATCGTTGTAGGTGTACGAATCAAACCACGATTACCTGAGCGCAGGTGTCTTGAACCGCTTTGACACAAATACTATTAAGAGAAGATTTCATCGTTAAAATTAAACGTGATCAATTGACTCTAAACTCAGTTGAGCGTCCTGTAGCGTCCAGTAATCGCGTTTATTTTTAATGGTGAAATCGGCTCTGAATGTCTGCAAAAGTTGGCCATTTGTATCCCAAAACAAGATAACATTAAGAGCATGTACCTATACAAAGTACAGGAACAAAAGGAGGTATAATCTGGGCCGCCGCAACAACGGACTGGACGAGGTGTTGGGAAGACACCCACCCAGCCGGTGGGGGTGAAACTCCGTATTGTTGGATGAAATGTATCCTTCGATGTTACTTTATTTGAAGGGAAAGTATGTGTAATTATCTATACATATAATAAAATTGTAGGAAAGTCAAAACTGTAGAACGAATATTTTTTTTTAAAGTAGGTACACTTGTGGCGTGGTCTTCAATCGATATCGAAGCCAAAAATATAGTTTTAAGAATTTTTGTCTGTTTGTCTGTATGTAGGTATGTATGTCCGGGCTAAACTCAAAAATGCATGGATTTACTTCAAATTTTGCATGAATATTACTAAGAGGTCGGGTCAACATATAGGCAACATATTATCACGCTATCACCTACGGGGGAGGAGCTGTGATAATTTATAAAGTTTAATACGGGTGAAACCGCGAGGTACAGCTAGTATTGTATATGGATGGACATTTACTACGATTCGTTACTTGTACTTATACGGATTCAACTATTTTAGTTCGATAAATCAGCTCTACAAAATGCTTAAACAATTTCGCTCCAGCTGTTTAGACATCAGGAAGTAACAAACATACATACTCACAAACTTTCGCCTTTATAATATTAGTGTGATTACACCCAGACTCAAGATAAACAGACACGTTCATGCACACAAATATCTGTCCTGGGTGGGAATCAAACCCACGACCTGCGGCGTGAAAGGCAAGTATCTACCAACCACGCCAACCGGCCCGTAATATAAATATCAAATAAAATAATCTCGTAAAATCTTTTTTTATCGTATGGGCAGAGGTTACCCTGGTGTTAGAGTTGAGCAGGCCTCTGACATGGCTTATCGTCTAATGATAACAATCTTTGTGACTACATCCTCCTTCAAACCACAACGCTCAATTATTTTTTTCATATCACAGGGCGGAAAACGAGCAAGTTGGTCAACTGATGGAAAGTGATCACCGCCGCCCATGCACACTCGCAACACCAGAGGAGTCGCGGGTGCGTTGCCGGCCTTTAAGAGTCTGCAAACTTTAAAAGTGTTGCTGAGACTTGCCTCACCCCAATGAGCTCTGGCGACCTTACTCATACGCAGAAACACAACATTAAAATGATTTATGTAATTTTTAAGGAATGTTTTCTGTAAGGTGGTGGTACTTCCCCAGTCGGGTTGTTCTTTGAGCGAATCAACGCTGTGCCATCCCTCTCTTTTATTATAATAAATATATACTAATATTATAAAGAGGTAACGTTTGTGAGTTTGTGACGTTGTAAGGGGTAATCTCTGGATCTACTGAACCGTTGTTCAAAATTATTTCACTAATAGAAAGCTACGTTACTGAGGAGTGTCATAGGCTATGAAAAATTCCAAAACTAATAACGCATCTTTTACAACGCACGTCAAAAATATTTATAACGCGGAATGAAGTCCGCGGTCACTGCTAGTCATGAATAAAGCAGAGCAGGTAGTAAACAATATTAATATAAACACACACACATATATCGACACGACTACTCACTATAGAGTAGGTACGCGTATTCAATAGAAATATTTTAACAGGACTACGCTACAGGCATTTCCACTTATCCGCGACTGGCTTTCATAGTTTTCAGCAGGTTATTGGCAAGCGTATAGGGTTGCCGAAAATCGATACTTCCGTACAGGTTGTAATTAAAGGCATTTCAAATAAAAACTTGTGTGTACTTATGTACACGCGTTAGAAGTTATACTTCTTAATATACAACTTGAACATAGTTATCAATTTTCATACCACCTAGAACTAACGTCATGCTGTTATTTTTACGATGCGCGCGCATCGTAAAAATTCACTCTCATACCACCTAGAACTAACTTCATGCTGTTAATTTTTTTGGTGTCGGTGTGCGCGCGCATCGTAAAAATTCACTCTCATCATTTTTCTCCATCGCGCCAAAAGAAGTATAACTTCAATAAAAACCAGGATTGTTTAACTGATATGGCGTCGATAAGCGCATAGCGCAATATTGATGAATTTTCAGAAAATTGTTATATTAGTCCAGCTATACGTCGTGTAAACTTTGTAAGTAAAGTAAGGATTGTAGATTGTTTGTTACATTTTCTATAAAAAATTGATATTTTGTTACTCAATCACGCAAGAACGGCTGACCGGATTTTGGTGAACTTTTGAATTCATTACATGTTAGCATATAAGCATTTGGAATTGACTCCAAACGCAAATTTAGGATATACAATAACACTAGTTAGCCTGAATTAAAAAAAATATTCTAATCTTCTACTATATAAAAATAAGTCGGGTTTTCCTTCCTGGCGCTATAACTCCAGAACGCACGAACCGATTTCCACGGTTTTGCATTCGTTGGTAAGGTCTCGGGCTCCGTGAGGTTTATAGCAAAGAAAATTTATAAAATTTAACGCGGGAAACACCGCGGGGCACAGCTAGTATTATATATATATATATATATATATATATATATATATATATATATATATATATATTTAAAAGTGGACTTTATTAAGTATGTTCCCTGTGAACACCAAAACCGCTCAAGCGGTTTTGAAACAATTTTCAGACAATCTTCATATGAGCCCAAAATGCAAGCCAGTAAAGGTCGCGATTGGATTTACAGATATTTTTGGGTTTGTGTAGCTTTGTGAGTATGCCGGGTACATCTTTATAAGTGGCAACCCTACATTTGTCCCCAAAGGCATGACGCGATACGGCGTCAAAGCAAAATAGGAAAAGAACATCTAGCAGTGTTGTTGTGTTGCTGGGACAAGCTAGACGTTTCTACAGCTACGTATAGCAACAAGTCGATAATAAGGGTCAGTTATTTTTCTAGTCCAAATATAATATAATATCTTAGGAAATTATTCACACACGGGCATCTGATCCCAAATGCAGAGCTTGTACTATGGAAACCAGATAAATGATTTACTACATATACGATTTTACTTTTGTAAATACATACTTATATAGATAATTACACCCAGACTCAGGACAAACAGACAGGTTCATGCACACAAATATCTGTTCTTGGTGGGGATTCTGGAAATGAGTTTTTAGTATATTATTCACAAGTACATATGATACTGGGAAGTAATGACCCTTTCCATATTTGTTTCGGTAACACTTGAAACATAAAACCGTTGTTAATACATAATTCAAAAGTATGATACTGTGAAATCATATTACTTTCCGCACCTAGTTCGGGGACCCTTGAAACATCAATTTTTAAGCCAATTAAATATAGTGACACGTCCTCCACGTACATGCCAGGCACTACCACTCTATTTTTTACTATTGGAAAAGGCTGCTTGGGTTAGTCCCATTCCTTCATTCTTCTCTTCATGCCCAGTACGGCTAAGACTAGATAATAGTTTGAAATTTTGAATTAAAAATTATGAATTCTTAACATACTTATATTACAGCATCTAGTCATAAAATCGGTGATCAAAACCCACTAACCTCTTTTATGGTCGTCAGCGTTTGGCGTCCTATTCAGTTGAGGGGGTAAAGGAGCGGGTATCGCGGGTGCAGCAGGCGCTGCAGGTAACCCAGGATACCACCACCCGGTGGCCGCCTGCCCATTGAACATCCGCAACTTCTCGTAGACGCTGTCGTTCTGCGCAGACGCAGCTTGCTCTTTCTGCGACGCTAGGTTTCGGAGCACTCGGTTGATGGAAGACACCTAATGGAAGAGCAACATTATTATAGTAATAATAATAATAATATCTAGGGACAAAGTCACACAGATCATCCTAGCCCCAAACTAAGCAAAGCTTGTACTATGGGTACCAGGCGACGATATACATACTTATATAGATAGATAAATACTTATATACATAGAAAACATCCATGACTCAGAAACAAATATTCGTGCTCATCGCACAAATATTTGCACTTACTGGGATTTCTACCCAGGATCACCAGCTTCGTAGGCAGGAGCACTACCAACTAGGCTATGATGATAGTAGCATAAGGCTGTCTGAAAAAATCGCTGGTTTATGGAGTGGGATAATTTAAAAACTAATATAATTTATAAAGCTATTAAACATTTGATGACGTAACCTACACGTTTTTAAAGGATGTGTGGTGTAGAGGTTACGGTCATAGTAGAGGCGACCTCAGTCCCCTCTTGTCTCTGGTTTGAACACTGCATAGGGCAATAATTTGTACACCATAACATTGTCACCCATAAATATTTGTACTGAGCCTGGGTCTGTCTATCAATGTAATGTTTGTAAAAGTTGTAGAGCGGCTGTTCAGATTTTCATTAAACAAGGAAAAGAAAAAGCACAGCTTACTGGTATATCAAATTTTCGCAGTAAGACTGGAGAACAAAAGTTTGTATGTCAAGAATAAGAATATCATTCCATCAATTTCAGAGTAAGAGGATACACATACCTCACATACAGACCCGTATACATAATTAAACCATATACCCCTATTGGATATGAGTAACTAATAAAAATATTAAAATTAATTTTAATTTTAATAATAAACTATTTTTATATTTTTTAAATCCAAATATATATAAAAAATATTTTATTGCTTGTGAGATGCCATCCCTAAATGGTGCGTCTTTCCCAAAACAAATAAGGCAAAGTTCTTAAAAAAAAACCAAGAAACCAAATTTAACAGCAGCAGCAATTACAATTCTATGAAATGCAGTAAAAACGTCGTCATACACCAGTAGCGACGATTCTCTATTGCTCTGAAAGTGGGAAAACTGAACCTTTACAGTCCCCCCGTTCTATCAAATTAAGTCTTCAACAATCAGTTGGCACCGTTTCATCTCTGGAGTCCTCGTTACCTCAACATTATATGAAATCTTCTGAAATGCGACACTAGGAACAAAAGGGAGTTGGAACGTTACGTGTTTGTGACTATACTTATTATAGTAAATAATAATGCTCCTGGCGGGATTTCGACTATACCGGCCAATCTAAACGGAGACTGAACAACTAGGCAGGACATAGCTATTATAACGCGGAAAAGCGCGCGCAGACCGTGGTTATTGATGAGAGTGATCTGATCATTAATTCAAATTATGAATCAGATGGCAGAAGGTCATTAAAAAAAAGTAAGCCAGGATCGACGGCTTAACTAGCCTTCTGAATTACGGAGGTGCTGAAAAACAAACCACTTTTACGGTGACCCATCTATAGACTGAGCTTGCGCTTATTTGGTTATCCTCATCGACCGGTATCTATAAAACCTTTGTATAATAAATACTAATGTTGATATCCTCCTCGTCGGAAGGAGGTATTAATGGAGCACGTGTGTGCGCAAACACAGGGGCACTTTCTATTCCATCACTCTCAAAATCCGATGGGACGGTTAGTGACACGACCGGAAAGAGGTCAGGTACAGGAATTTTGAAACTGTGTGATTTTCTGATAAGAAAATTTCTCAGTGTCAACCGTCTCAGATCACAGTGACAATCAGCGAGTTGGCGGTATCACACCCCCGTGCTTCGCAGAGCACGTAAAGAGTCACATGCTGTACGAAACACGGGGGTGTGATACCGCCAACCCGCTGACTCGGATTGCAACTGAGAAATTTTCTTAATACAGAAATCCCAAAATCACTTTTAGTCCGACTTGGGATTGGAACCCAGGACTTCTTTATCTACGGTTCATCACGCTACCGCTAAACCAACGAGTCAGTCACATAAATTTACAATAAAACAGTCATCTACATAACAAAATTCCCCGAACCGTACCAAACTACTATGTAATAGGAAATAAATTACCACACCCCACCCTTTAACTTGCAAACACGTGTAATTTTAAATCTAATATGATTACTAAATTCCAATCGGGCCGCTCAAAGGGACACAGATTAGGGCATCCCTCTCTCCGACCGCACCATCCCCGCAGGGCCTAAAAACCCAATAACTGACTACTTTTACCCAAAACTACGCATGCGTAAAAACCTAACACAAGTATAAAAGTCTATATATACTTACCTACCTATGGTGAACACATCTCTTTATATCTATCCGTCAGTGGCGGGGTATATGTACGGCACGATTCATTGCGACTTAATTTTTTATCATTTATTATACTGGTATATTAATGTCAAATATTAGTATTTACATCATATCAGTATCATCATTTATATGAAAATAGTTTTGTTTCTTTCAATCTGTACTTCATATAAAGATTCAAAGTTTTTTAATAAATGCTTTAATTAAACAAAAACTTATTGAGAGCTTTTGGAAATATTCACAATACGATTAGTATAATTCAGTTGATACCTAATTATACAAATCTATGATATATACAGTATTGTTGTTAATATTGGTACCACATAACATTTCGTTTATTATATAATTAAAATTATCAAATATACCCGTAGTTCAGCTGATTATCAGTTTATTTTGATTAGTGTTTTAAAAACATACAAGTGAGTCAATTTTAATATACAACTAACAAACAACAACTAACTATGCCATGCCAAAATCAGGTCAGACAAACATTTGACACGATTTTTGTATGTATACTTTACGTATAAAAAACTCACTGTTTATTCACGATCCCTATTTTTGAAGTCAGTTAATAATGAATGAAACAATTTAAAACTTAATATTTATTAGAATAAGGTGCACCTCACATAACACGGTTATGGGTTGTCACTAAGTGTAATGATAAGCCGGGTGTATCGAGTTACTTCCTACTGTTAAATTATAATCAGAAGCAATTAACCCGATATAACCAGCTTATTATATAGAAAACCTGCAAAAGGACCATTTTACGAAATTCATTTTACAAATTTCGATTCAGTAACGATTTGTCGAAAAACATCTGGCAAATTAAAAGATTCTCGGTTCTGTGGATTTTGGTATCACGGGTTAGAAAATATTCGTGTTACCTTATGATATATCTCATACTTCGCCACTGGTGCCGACAGTATGTACCTATCTACTATTTATAGTTATATAAGGGTGTCCCGGTATAATATCTGTTTTCTAGTTGCCATTGGCAACGCGGTAAATGTATTTTTCCCGGGGAAATCGGGGTGCGATTACAATGTACCAAGTGTTCTTGCCGTTAGGTATTTTGTTCGTAATCGAAATACGAAATGGAAGATGAATGGCTTTGTGAGGGCCGCAGCGGGTAAATTATTATGTACCATAGGTTGATTAGAAAATATAGGACTAGATAAATGGGAGATACAGATACAACATGTAACTGAATTAACGCACATCCTGAAAATAGTTGGTTCAGAATCGTTTACTGAATGGATTTATATCATTTTGAATTTGGGGTAATTTTTTTTTCCAAAACAATTAAAACTACGTAAATTATTGCCATATTAATTCTGTACTGTCAAAACAAATTGAAATGAACCGTAAGTCAAGGTAATAAAACGTTTAAATCGCAGTTTTATTTGTATTCATACAAATCGCATCATTCAATACAAAATAAAGAAAAATAAACTTTATTCCAAGAAACTAATTTAGTAAATAACAATGAACAAACATGTTAAATAAAAAAAATCAGTGTATGAATTATGACTACAACATAATATTCTAATTGGGGTGTTTCAGGGTTTGCGTTAATTACGTTACATGTTGTATATCAGTAAGAAAAATATTAAAAAGTTTTTAAAATGAGAGATTATGTATCTATAATAATAATAATGTAAAATTTAAATTTGGTAGTAATCTTATTATAAATTGGCAATGATACACCAACGTAATTGGCGATTTTGTTTTGCCAATTAATTATCTAAATAATAGTTACACTGCGGTGTTATTGCGGTTAAGCAATTATTGTAGCTAATATGGGCATTCATAATATCTGTCCCAAATCAGTTCCCTCCACATACGGTGAGCCGTCTCGGAGTAAAGGACTGACAAACATACTAACGTACACAGACAAACATAAACCCAAGAGCCTGATGAAGCAGTGAAAGCCCCCAGGGTTACTAGGTTAGTTGTAAACATCATGGGTAAAAACACAAGCTCTCACATCACACAGTGTGATAAAAATTGATGTTTTATAAAAATATTTTCTATGCATATAACATAACATACAACTTGTAACGTAATTAACGCACACCCTCAGACACCCCAATTAGAATATTATGTTGTAATCATAATACATACACTGAATTTTTAATTTAACATGTATATGCATTGTTATATACTAAATTAGTTTCTTGGATTAAAGTTTATTTTTCTTTATTTTGTATTTAATGATGGAATTTGTATGAATACATATAAAACTGCTATTTTAAAAGTCTTATTTCTTTGACTTACGGCCCATTTTAATTTGTTTTGACTTTACAGGGTTATGTGACAATAATTTCCGTAGTTTTAATTATTTTGGGTAAAAAAATTACCGATGTTAAAAATGATATAAATCGATTCAGTAAACGATTCTGAACAAACTATTTTCAGGATGTGCGTTAATTAAGTTACATGTTGTATATGTTCTCTTTAAAATTGGTCACCGGGCTGTAAGTGATCTGCGAGGCACGCGGTTACTGTAAAGATGGATGACCTTTAAAGTTATGAGCGTCTCCGTGCTTCAAACGGTACTTTAAGTTGTCGGCCCCAGTTGTGGTCGTTAGACAATAGTCGATAAGCCATGTCAGAGACCTTCTGGGCGGCTTTAATAACTTTTTTTGCTGGCTCTGGCTTCTTTGGCCTTATGAGCCTTCAGTACCTAAATATATTTTTATATCATTTATTTCCGTCATTGTCAAGTAAAGTCCGTCACAGTCAAGTCATACATAGTCCTTGTCCAACCCTAGTAAAGCAGTGGAGACTTTACTAGAGGCTTTTATGGAGTTTTGGTTACAACACGGAAAATCACAATTCACGGCAATATCGCACTTCCCTCCACTTGTGTACGTTGTCGAAGATGTTATGTCTAAAAATCCACCATATTTACACACAAAAACTCCAATTTACACCAGTTTTTGAAAATAAAACATAGCCTCGATGCGTCTTTTTCCGCGTTGGCGCCAAAAACCGGCTTTAACAACTGTGGCACAAGGATAATCCATACAATTAAATATCCGGAACATATCATACAGCGCCATCTATCCCAAACTAAGCAAAGCTTGTACTATGGATACTAGACAACTGATAGAAATACTTATACTTTTTTGTAAATATATACATACTACAAAGAAAACAACTACACCTAGACAAATAGATATGCTCATGAACACAAATATTTGTCTTGTCGATCGAACCCGCAACCTTAGGATCCCAAGGCAAGTTCACTAAGAAAAAAAGCCAATAAAAATCAATTCACTGTTATAAAACTATTACAATATGAAGTGAGTACAAAAAGCTCTCCAATGTAACGTTCGATTTAATCCGTTGTAGCGCTAATGGAAGATAATGCTCTGCTCATAGCGGGCTCGGTGAAACAATGTATGGTCCTATAGATGTTGTATAGTAGTCGTATTAGGGGCTTATTTGAATATGAAAAGATTTTTCCACTGTGCTATTGGTAGCGAGAACCTACTTGGTTTTGAGTTACATATTACTGTTGGTAGTGGTCATCCTTTCTTGTAGGCCAGATGAGTTCTGCTAGGCCTCAGTTTCCGGCTGCGCTAGTTTATTGCTATTTTACATGTATAAAAATATTTAATTAATTTAAGTAATTTTTAACTATAGAAGTTTATCCAATCGGATGTATTGCCGATATGTTCTATACTGTATAGCCACACTTAATCTATACAAATAAATAAAATTGGAGTGTATGTTTGTAATATTGAAATATCCGGTTTTTACTACATAAATATGAATATATATACGGTACATACACCAGAATAACATTTTTTACAATTCTTGTCTGTCTGTCTGTTTGTTCCAGCTAATCTCTGAAATGGCTGGACCGATTTTGACGGGACTTTTATTGGCAGGTAGCTGATGTAATAAGGCGTAACTTAGGCTACTTTTATTTTAGAAAAAGTATTTTATTTTACTAAAAAACTAAATAAACTAATTAACACGCGGATGAAGTCGCGGGCACAGCTAGTGAAAAATATTTCTAAACGGTGCGAATCCTCTGGGGCTGATCGGCCGTGTCACACACGCGTCCGCTGCTACTGTTGTTAGAAGCTACAAAGAAAAAATGTAGGTATATAGCAGTCATATAATTGGAATGGATATGTTGTTTTATAACCAAAACCATTAAAACCGCCAAATATTTAGATAAATAAAAATTTTATGGTTTGTCGAATTTCCCAGAAACAGTTAATGTCCGCGATTGTATGCAATACTAGAACTAATCTAATATTAATATCACTGCATTTCTTTCTGACATCTATACATATAAGAAAATCGTAGAAAAGTCAAAACTGTACATTGAATATTTTTTGGAAAGGATACTTGGGGCGTGATCTACAATCGATAGCGAAGCCAAAAATATAGTTAATTGAATTTTTGTCTGTGTGTCTGTTTGTCATGACTGCATGGAGTTACTTCAAATTTTGCATGAATATTACTAAGAGGTCGGGTCAACATATAGGCTACATATTATCACGCTATCACCTACGGGGGAGGAGGTGTGATTATTTATAAAATTTAACGCGGGTAAAACCGCGGGACACAGCTAGTAATTCTTATAAAGGGGAACCTTGTCTTTTTAGTTGTGACAATTTAGTTTTGGCAAGAAATACTGAGGGAAATAAGCGAGACGATAGAACCTGTCTACCAATTATACGGCCCAGCACACGTATTAGAAACAGTTTTGGTACTTTGAGAGTTCTATGTATGCCCTATTTTTAATCATATGAGTTACATTAGTGAGAGCGAATCGCCAGTAATACCACTTTAGTTAATAATGACAGTTTATTCGGTATAAAATAAGGACCTTAGACCTATTTCCTTCAAAGATCCATCTTGTCTAAACAACCAGTCCGAATTCTTTTTGCGAACAAGACTGAAGTCTCCGAAGTCTTTTTACGACTCACAAGTGCTATGTGTTGTGACTGCGACGAATATCACCACCTCTCTTATATGTTATAAACCTTTTAAATATTATTTTAATGTTGTTTTTTTTTATTAATTAAGTTTATAAAAAGACTTATTTGACTAATTAGAACTTTTTATGGACTGGCGAGTTGTATCTGAAATAATTTTTGGCTAACCGGAACTTTCGTGGTATTTGACGAGTTGGTTGCTAAATCACTTTTTCTGGTATTAAAGTAGAATAAAAGCTACATAGTACAGTGTCAAGTTGTACGTACGGTTTGATCCTATGACAAACAACTCAGATCAAAACACTTAATACTATCTCATAACAAATTTAAATTAGCATAAGATCAACCAAAGACAGTCTAAATGGAAACCAGTTCCAAAAGGTCATATTAGAAATTGTTCGCACACTCATCTATTTGACTGATTGAAAACCAATTACTAAATTCAAATGCATGAAGACACCACAAAAAACGGTTCCATTATAACGAAAATATTTTGAATTTCGAATAGCGAGCAAACCAATAAGAGCGGTGCATTTAAACGCGAATTCTGTTCGTGACAGCCGCGCGACCAATCAGATAGGTACACGGAAAGATTAAAGAGCGCACGTTCCTATTAGAATTTTAAAGGATTTGTTTTTTATTTATTCTTCTGACGTGAATATTTTTGTTAAGAGTATTTGAGTGGGGCGGCTTACTAGAATTAGAATATTGAGACACTATTTGTACGGTAGTCTGTTGAGTTGTGTTTTTTTTGGGATTAACTAATATTTAATTTTATTTTTGCCGCGTAGTAAAATTTTACAAAAAAACCAGCTATGTGACAGTTGGAATCGCACACGAAGGGTTCCCTTAGATCGAGAGACTATAGTAATCTATTATTTTTTCCTCTATTTTATTTTTATTATGTGACCTTATGGCGGCAAGAGACTGGCTACTGTGAAAATTGTAACTGCTAACCTATATTCCACAGGATGCTGATTCAGGATGCGGTATCGAAGGACCAATATGTACCAGATTATAGTTTCGGTACTTTATTTGCTAAACTGGACTTGATGATTTTTGGAGTGTGGAAAATGAAACGAGCTTTTTACGTTGAAACCAAGTTGGTATCGACTGGTTTATTAGTTTAAAAAGTACAGCGTTCGAGGATAGGGGGTAGGGAACAATATTCGACCAGTACGAGGCGTTTATTATCGCGTGTATCTAATATGTAGACCAATAGCAAGCGCCCACCATCACGCTATATTACAACAGTTTAATTGGCGGTATGAAACTGTTCAGGTCCCCACGGTTGCTTAACACGGCATCTTTAGCATGATGCGTGAACAAGGCTCATGACATACAGTCCGCTTTCAGAAACAGACGGAGAGATGGACGGACAGCAGCTGCTTAGTAATAAGTATATTATATATATTTATTCGTCAGAACGGTGATTACACCTGCATTAGAGTTGTACAAAAACACTAGTAACTCTGATGACATCCAAGACCTTCAGCTTAAAATACCTTAGAATAACGATGAGAAATTAAAACATTAAGGCACTCCCTCATCTATGGACTGACCCGGTGTTTAACTACACCTATTGTCTACAAATCGATGAGTAACCTTGTAAAAAGCAACTCAATTCGTGCTGGTGCTTCAGGAAAGACCTTTTTCCAGCTATTCCTTTTACCTCATATATCCCATTTAATTTTATTTGTAAATCGGCAGACTTAAATGGCGCACTTGATAGTAAGCATCATAACCTCTAAAGGTCTTACGCGGGCGGGACAAAATTAACATTAACATCATACCAGCCAAAAGAAATTCACAGCTGGTCAAAGGCCTCCCCTAAAGATCTCCACAATTGCTGAACCTGCGCACATTACCTATTTAACGCACATTTACAATGTGTCAATTTATTATTTTATGTCCTAAAATAGGAGTACCTACAATAAGTATTTTTCAAATAGACTTAAAAAAGATTTTATTAATGTAATTATAACAGTAAGTAAAACAAATAATTTAGATAATTGCCATTTAAAAGCTGTATAAAAGCAGCACGTGTTTACAAAAACTCTGTAAGTTTTATATTAGCTATATTAGTCGTATTTATACAGTTGTCGTTATTTGAGGAATCGACCGAATAATCGTGTGTTCTCTTTTTACGCAAGAATGGACGCAGCTGTTGAGTTTTTTTAAACTATCTTTTGTAGAACTTTGTTTGGCTAATTGGCTTTGTGTTATTGTAAATAGGCGGAGGGATAGTAGCATTTTTAAGTTTTATTTAATTAATACTGTTATATAGGAGCTTGTCTAGAGCATGGTGTTTCGATTATATATGATTTTTAACTAAAAAAATATATATAGAAGGAAGACGGATGGATCCGTCCCCCTCAATATTAATAATCGGATAAAGGGAGACATTAAACAAAAACTGTAGCACTAAACGATAGCAACATTTTGGGAGATAAAGCATAGCGATTGAGTGACGACCTTGAACCGAAAGACGAAGCGTGGGCAGGTTTACCACAAGGTGGACCTATGATCTTGCAAAGGTCACGGGAAGCCGCTGGATGCGGGCAGCGCAAGACCGAATGCCAAAAAAAATAACTAGCATCGGTATAGGTTTTTAAAACACTTACTATATCTAAGTATAACTACTACTCTTTGTAAAATACATCTAACAGACTTTTAATTAAAACAACAGATTTTATAAAAAATAATATAGAAACATCTTTATCGTTCGCATTATTTATCGAATCAAAAATAATTTTTAAAATCAGTTCCTAACGACGGCGAAATCGTATTACATACTTACAAAAATAAAAACTAATAGTCGGTTAAAAATGTCTTTAATTTAGTGAATTCAAAAATGTAGAGCTCGTACAGTAAAATTATTTATAATACTTTCTAACTTACGCCCTTTTCGAGTTGAGCGACTCGAATCAGTGGTCAGCGATGTGTGTAAAGGGTCTAAAACTTTCGGAAGTTTTAACGCGTCGCGTCTGTATGAGTGTGTAGAGGGGTTTATAACGATTCTTTTTTTAAATTACCTATGTTCTGCTTTAGGGATTTTCGGTACACTAAACCTTTTAAACCGTGGTTGGTAAATGCTTGCCCTTCACGCTGAAGGTCGTGGGTTCTCATTCCTACCCAGGACAGATATTTGTGTGCATGAACATGTCTGTTTGTCCTCTGACTGTGTATTATTATCTATATAAGTATGTATTTACAAAAATAAAGTAGTATCAGTCAATATCAATAATATATAGTGGAAATCAGATAACTGACATACTACATAGTATAGATATCTGATAGTACAAGATCTGCTTAATTTGTGTCAATGGTGTCCTGGATATTATTATTTAATGGATAATGATTTTAAATAAAGAGCTATTTTCTTGGACACTTTGAAGAGCAACTTAAAAACCCGGACTACAAATAAAACCCCGCCCGAATACTCTCCGGATGCCCTCTTAACTTAGACAAGTCCTGGACGGATGATGAACTTGCAATCAACAAAAAATTGTTCCTATAATAACTTATAGTAAATAATTAAACAGACATAAGCAAAATTATGCAACTTTTAAGTAAATAACGTCACTTTCAGATAAAAATACTGCATAGAAATTCCTCCAATCATTTGATAGCTTCCAAGCCATAGATAAAAACAAGGCTATTTTTAAACATAACGTTTACCGTTAGTCTCTGAATGCTTTCACTGCTTTACCGGACAGAAAAGGCGAGTGAGCTGAAGCTATAAACTAAGTAACTGGCGTTAAAGAGCACCACTTATGGGGTTCGGACCTCAGCTCATGGCAGTTCCTGATGTCAAGATAAAAGAGACATAAGCTTTAAACCACTAACACTGAAAACAACGTAACTAACAAAATTGCAAAGAAAAATGTTAAATGTGATATATAAAGATTCAGAACCCGAAGGGGGGGGGGGGGGATAATGTATTATACAGCAAATAAAAGAAGGAAGAAAACATAAACGTCCTAACACTTTTGTTCATAATTTGTCATGAACTAACAACCACGCAATAACATTAAAATGTTTCTAGAGATATACAATTACATTAAACCATTAAAGCCTATTTAAAAATTAAATAGCAATTACAAAGACGCGTCTATAAATACCATAAAGCTTTATGCCCGCTACTTACCGTACAAGACATGTAACCCGATACCTGACACGTCTCAGCGTCGTGATAACTTGCGCACACGCAGGCACCCTGCTCAAACTGTATTGTTGTGTTGAAATATCACTTTAATGGGTAAGTAACTCGAAATTTAAGTGTATACGAGTTTCTTTAAAGATGTATGAATAAAATGTATAATTATTTTTCCTTTATCGTATAAGCAGTGTTGAACCTAGTGTCAGAGTTGTACAAGCCGTCCAGTAGGTCTCGGGCATAGTTTAACGACACAGCCAGGACTGGCATCCTAACGTGCTCTTTATAACATGGAAACGGTTTATCGTGAAGATAAATAATGCTACATAATAATTAGGTGATAAATAATAATAAATCAAAAAACAAATAAACTTACAAAACCTTTCTCTAAACGATAGCCCAGATAATGATCTAACACGTTACATCTAATTAGAAGCGATCACATTATATCAGGTTTCGCGACCGATAGTGTCTAGTTATCGTTTCTGAACGTTTCTGAGAGCGGGCGATCTCCCGTCACTGACAGTTGACAGCTGTCACGCAGGGCCGCCATTGCCGCCAACATTTAATGTGGTTATTTTATTTCATGGGAATCGTTCGTCTTGTTCTGTCATTTCCTTTATGGAGTGGACGTATAGTTTCGGGACGGGTTTTTATAACATTTATGCCGATGTATTCATAGTTTTGTTTAAAACACGGACCATATACCCACTAAATATTATCGAATCAAGGCACTGAGATATAGATTAGTGACTGTTTTTACAACTCTCTTAGAGTAATGAAGTAAAAACTATAAGAATAGCCGCATTTGTTTATATGGCACATACTTCTTCACGTACTTACTTCTATATACTTTTTTTAATGTAAAGGAAATGCTTTGGTTATTAATCATTTTGTACTGGTCACTTAAATATTTTGTCCTAATCAGTTGTGTAGAAGAAAAAATTAATTCAGATTTATTTTTTTCAGTAGTATTTATTGAACGTATCTTTTTCACGCCCAAGAAAGACTTTTAGGCTTTTGCACGTATACTTTATTTTTTATTTGAATCATAATTTAATTTTTTTGATTAATAATTACATTTATTTTGAAATTATATAGGCATTTCTAGTTTAGTTAACTTTTGAACACCAATAAATATTACTATTTTAAAAAAGTTTTTTTTGTTAAGCTATATATGGTTTTTGGTTAAGCTATATTGTAATAATTTTTCCACTTTTTCTCTCTTTCATTTATTTACAAAGTTTATTAAGAATTTTATGAAAAATTAAATTGAATAATTGTCAACAGATCCATCAAATTTCAATAATTGTTTTTGATATACGTTTCACCTCGGGATAAGTTTTATCACTTGTTAGCGTTGACTTTAAATATGTTTGATGGTTGTAAATAAAATCTTACAGCTTGTCTGTAGATGACCTGTCAAAATTATTTCCCAGATTGTTATATGTGGGTTTCATTTATCTTGATTAATAGATGAAACCCACATTTAACAATCTGGGAAGTAATTTTGACAGAAAATCTACAGACAATCTGTAAGATATTATTTGGTTGGTAAACCGTTTAATCATATCCTTTGATCTACTACAACACAATTTTTCTATTTTTCTATTTTCACGCTTCACCTATTATCTGATTAATAAACTTCTGGCAGCCCTTAGATGTGTCTGCGCACCTCATTACCTTAACCACGGGCCGATAGATCATCCTATGATAGTACTAAGATCCGAAGCGTTGGTGGTCCGTAAAGGAAAAAATATGTTACAAAATCGACATTTACGTGGTTAATCGATTTTGTAGGACATGGCGATCGATCAATGGAGAATGGGCATGAGGATACATTGGAAAGATGATTTTAGCGGGAAAATGAAGTATTTTTGTTTGAATCAAGTATGTTTGTGAGTCATTTGAAGTGTATTTTAGTGGTCTCGATTTTCATGAACATATTGAATCTGTTATATTCTTAACAGACTCTATAAAATGAGGAAAATTTCATTTCTTAGATATTTTTGTGTGTACGTTACGCGATTGCTCCGTTAACTGTAAAGACATTTAGAAAATTCTTTTTTTTTAATTCTATGGTCATTGATTTCGACATAATGTAAACGCGGGTACCGGGTGGTAAGTGATCACCGCCGCTCGTGTACACTGGCCTGGCAACACCAGAAGGGCAACTAGTGCGTTGCGGCCTTTAAGAAAGGAATAGAGTCTCTTCTTGAAGATTTCCATGTCATACTAGTTCGAAAAATGAGTTTAATTAAAAAAAAATATTGTGTTATACTCGGGTCACCATCATCATCACTGACTTTAACTAACCTGTTTAAATTAAAAATCGAATTGAAATAAAAATATACTTTGTTTTTTCTTATGGTCCCAACCATAAATAAAAACAAAGTCAGTTAGTTGTAATATAAACATTGATATTTGAACATATAGATATGCATATTTATTCAGTGATGAAAAGGAGGCATTCCTACAGTATAAACTATAAGTAGTATTAAGCACTTAATCACCAAAGCGATGTACCCTCAAGCCCAAAAGGCATACACATAAAAGAAACATCTTTTGAATGAAAATCCCTGTAACATTAATCTATCCACTTTTCCGTATCTATTCACCATCAATGCAATGGGAAAATGGCAATGGTATACGTACCATGAGTCAGTCACCAAAATGATATAATCGAAACCTAAACTATGTTACGTAGATTTGCTTAAAGTAGGTACTGTTTATAAGATGGACCGATGATCTTGTGCGGGACGCTGGAAGCCGCTGGATGCGAATAGCATAAGACCGGTAATTGAGAGGATCTTTGGGGGAGGCCTTTGCCCAGTATACGTCTTTCGGCTGATATGATGATGAAAATACTGATTTGAAAAGTTTTGCGTAAAGTAGGATGATGTCAATGGCGCTAATAAAACACATTACATGCCTATAAAAAGCTGTAATACTATTGTATCACTTAACACACATGGTATGGTAATTGGACAATTATAACAAATAATCATACTTATAGTTTCAACATGTAACATATACACCTAAGTAAGAAGAAATCAATTTGTAAAAAATGGCAAAGTGCTTCAGTGTTACGAACATTTTTATTATAAGTTTTTTACTGTCACGTATGTCAGCCATATTTTATGGTAATGTTTACGAACCATTGGCTGTTTCACTCATGGTAATGGTACTGAATCTTACAAAGACCATGGGTCTCCAAATACTCATACAGGAAGGGGCCGTCATCCCCAGAATTACTATTAGTATTATCTATAAACATTTTAACGTACACGGTTAACCCGCGGAGACCCGGGTTCGAATCCCCGGTGAAAAGCGGTAGGGGTGCGGTTGGAGGGGTGTTTTTTGCAATTCTCTTAGGGCGCACAGATTGGGGCGTAGTGAGTTCTGTCTCAGTTCATTATGGATGTTAAGTTGTTGTCGGTGATTTAGATTGAAGCGGTTTTTTTGTGTGTAGATAGTTTTTGGGTTTCACGCTCAGATTTTTTAGAAAGAGGGACGTCCTGACTTCTTTATATGTGGACTTGCCTTTTAATGGAATGCTTTGGCAACTTCAACATAATATAGCTCTGCAGTGGCTTATTATATCATATTAACGTACACTAGTGCACTCCCTATTCTCTTACTCTCGTAATTAAGATTGCCCATGCTACCTTTACCTATCTGAATGGCGAGTTACAATCCCCAGCTTTTAGAAACTGAGCTGTTAATAAGAGATTATATTTCTAGAAAAACAAACCAATATTATAATTTGATTCAAACTAGCAATACAATTAAATATTATGTATTTAAAAAATTTATTCAATGATAAAGACGTCCAATGTTGGATAAAGGCCTCCCCCAAAGATCTCCAGAATTTCCGGATTTGTGCTACCCGCATACAGTGGCTTCCAGAAACCCTCATACGATCTTCAGTACATCTTGTAAAAAAACAAAAATAGAAAGCAAGAAGACAAAAAAAGCAAACCCGGAGTTTCTTTGTGGCTTTCTTTTCCGGGTCGTCACCTATTTAGCTAAAGAAAGCCGCAGGTTAGCTAGGGCAGGTTCCTCAGCGGTGAGAATCGCTTTAGCCCCTTAACGATCGATGATCGTTGACGATCGATGATCGATGATCGCGTGGAAGTGTTCTCCTCCTTTAGTATCCCGTCTTTTTACTTCAGCGGCCCCCTGAGCTGTGGCCTGTGGCCCGAATAAGAGTGTCGTGCCCGAAAGAGAGTAATCTTGTGTTTGGGCAGGGTCCCCCCAAACACAAGAACCTTTCTGCCCGAGCTGTCGCCGGCCGTCGGTTCTATGAGCTTTGTGCCCTGTCCACTGCCATTTCAGCTTGGCAAGTCGGGCTATGTCGGCTAATTTGGTTCGCCTGCGGATTTGTTGAAATCCGCATTTCGGATTCTATCTCACAGAGAAAAATTCGAGCATAGACCTCTTTATTGCTCGTAAAGAGCGACCACGTCTCTGTTCCGTTAGTCATCACTGGTAACACACACTGGTAGACGACATTCGACTTAAGACACTGCGTTATTTGGGACGATAAGATGTTACGTAGCTTCCCGAATGTTGCCCAGCCGAGACGGATTCTACGACTGACCTCCTTCTCGAAGTTTGACCTACCTAGTTTGATGTTCAGTTGACATGTCTTATCAAAATTAGACTAATGAAAATTATTCAGCACTTGGGTATTAAAATACACTTGTACTTTTCAAGTTTACAATGCAGTACACGAACATAATCGAATACAATATAAAAGTAACACCAAAAAATGTATTAGTCCGTTCGTGCGGTCTGTTTTAGCACATATATTTTTATTATACCCTTAAATAAATAAGAAGTAACTAAGCTACTATTTTAAAATTTAGTTCTATTATATTAAAATTAAAGCATTGAAGACAACGAGCAGTTGGCTAGCGCAGAAAGCTCTTAACCAGTAGCTGAATTTAACCGACTAATACCTCAGGGCACCCTTATTCAGGCCACAGTTCAGGGGGCCGCCGAAGCAAAAGGAAGGAATTCTAAATGAGGGTGTGATCTCTTGCACGAGAACACCGATAACGTGTTAAGGGGCTAAACCGATCCTCACCGCTGAGGAACTCAACCCTAGCGAACCTGCGGCTTTCTCTAGCTACCTAGGTGGACGACCCGGAGAAGAAAGCCACAAAGAAATCCGCTTGCATTTTTCGTCTTGTTTTGCTTTCGTTTTTGTTTTTTATCTTCAAATCAAATTATATCACTTTCAGGGCCGAACCGTAACATTTTTCAGTACACTTACACATCAAATATCAACTTATAATACAAATAGGAGTCGGCAATCATTAATACAAAGCCCCCTAGGGTACAAGGGTGTAAATACAAATATGTCACATTGCGTATGTAAGCGAGAGTAACAGTGTGTGACTGAGGGTGTAGCCCTGTCTTAAATACCGTATTGGTAGTAGCAATTATTTTATCACTGTTTGTGTCAAAAAATGTTAGTGCCTACGAGTCTGTAGTTCCAAAAATGCTTTAGTTTTAGTTCCGAAATGTGCAAATGAATACGGTGACCCTTCTCTACGGAGATTAGCCAACTATGCAGAGCATACTACTCGTTCACTTTAATATAGAGTGCATGAGTAGGCATGTAAACACAGTCAAAACCGGGAAGAGATCAGGGGCAAGATAACGCTTTACAGGCCGATTTTTACGTACTTTGAATCTTTGAGGATAAGGAGCATTGGATAGGCTGAATGTGTGCAAAATACATTTTTCTTTTTGTACTAGAATCGGCAGCACTAATTCGAATCACGATCATCATACCAGTTTGTGTGTATCCACTTGAATTATTTACAATTTTAGAGTATGTTTTTTTGAATAAGTACGTTCAAATGAAATGTATATGGATACTATTTCTCTAACCACTATACAGTTGCTCTGAGTCTAATTGAATTGTATGTTCGTAATTCCACGGTGTCTCTTAAAAAATAACTTTTGTTTTACTTGTCTATGGTTAAAATTCTTCTTATGTCTTTTTTAAATAAAAAAGTTAAAGGACACGTCCATAATTTGAACCGAAAGTAAACTGAAAGTGGTCTCCGGTTACGCATATGCGTGTAAATGAAAACGTATAGTCACATAATACGAAACCTCCGAAATGCGCTACAGTAGCTTTCGGCGGTGTCGGGTTGCACTAATTCCCAGGTTTGGTTATTTAAAAATATTTTGGGAGATATTGGGGTCTTTATCGTTAAATGCATAAAATTGTACTACATTTTACTGAAATGCGTTAGTTAAAAAGTTGTTTAAACTGCATTCTTAAATGAAAATTGTTTATGTGAAGAAAACCATTTGAAATCATTCTTGAATAGTCTTTGGTTTATATAAATAGACTCTAATACTGCTAGTTGTTAGTGGCTGGTAATGATTGTGGGTGGATTCGAATTTTTTTTTAAATGTGAAGCTGTATTTGCTGCTGAGTATGTATACAGAATTGATTTCTGGCATTAACAAATATTGTCAGTACTTACGTTAATCAATTCGGATACACTACTTAACTAGAGAACTAGTAGTATTATGTATTGAGGGTAATGTTTGGATCTGCATTTCATCTTGCCAAATATGATTTCAGAGTGTGTGAACTCATCACATAAAGTTCAAGTTCATGAAATAAATGCTACTGTTACAAATTATGTTTTTTTATATATTGTGGCTACAGCATGGAGACTGTACGAAATTTGCTTGAACAGGAATAACTACTAACTCCATTCATTCTTATAACTCATTGAACTTTGAAGTTACGATCTAGTTCCGTGAAGAAAACTCGACGAAAGTCTCAGAATCAGGGCCACGCACGGCGGCGCTTCGCTCGATCGAACTCATGAATTCTAAATTTAAATTAGATGTCTCCAAATCGTATTTAACGGTCCTTGAGCGCAACTGTTGATTGGTGATATTTCGCGTGCTCGTGTTCTCTGGCTGGCGCCATGCGTTTTTGTTGTTTGGAAATTAGATTCTTTTTTCTTAGAACCGTTTAATAAAAGGTGCGGTTTTCATTTAGTGCTTTTTTGTTGACTTTGAAGAAGTTAATATCTTTTTAAGCTTGATCATAGATACACTTAGATAAAATAAATACTTCCTCCTCCTTCCAAGTATAATTTATTGGTATTGAGCATCAATAATTTATGTTAGCTATTTTCACAACGAAGGGCTAAAATATTTTTTTAAATATGCATTTTACCCTTCTTTGATATTTATCTAAAGACATCAACGGATAAGCTAAAATTCTACGTAGGTAATTAAAAGAAGGTGTACCTATCCTATTAAATACAAACACATAATCGCTTTCCCCTCGAAAATTCCCTTACATTACCATAAATATCCATGGACTTAAAACCTTCAATTCCTATGCCATCATAAGCAGTTGACGCTAATCCGCAAGACAAGGGTAGCAATATACCTCAATGCAGAACCATACAGCAAAACCACAAGCGTGAAAGAGATATCGAATATTCTGTGCATTCACGCGTAAACGTTGAATTATTGTAGCGCCCTAGGAGAAGAGTGGCGTAGGTGATGGGCGGTGGAGATCGCGGGTTCAGTAAATGTGATATGATGGGTGTTGGGAATTTTGCTGATGACGTTATTGGTTTTAATAATAAGGTTTAGATTCTTATAAAGCTTCCATAAATAAAGATTTATTATATATTTATATAAATAAATTTAACTTAAAGTAAAATGTATTCGCCGTTTATTCTCATAAAAATGAATGTTAACTCATTTAGAGTGAACTTTCATTTCTTTGAGAATAAACTATATACATATATCAATATGAATTTCGACTTGAAGTATGATTGCGTTAACGTAAGCAAAATAACATCAAGCAATCCTACCAGTTAAGCCAGAGCTATCTCGAGTAAGCGGTGCCGCTATGCGACTTGCTATAAGCCTTACACTTTCGCACTTACACCGTTCTGCCGCTGAGGCGTAATCGATTGTTCCAAGTATTTTTGTCCGCTTTTAGTTGGTAAGAAACATCACGCCCATTCGACCGTTATGACTAGGCAGCGGAACGCACGATATATATTTGTCTCGTTCTAACACGTATGTGGACCCGTCATCCTGTCCTTTTCACCTATTTGCCCAGTGGGCCGAGTGCGTAGGTACGACAGTCATAAAAATAGCCCCTTTGGCGCCGAATCTTCTAGGGGCTTTCGGTATTTCGATTTTGTCCTCTTGTTACGTGGGGTAGATAATGTAGGTATTTTTATGATTAAGTTATAGGTATGGTTTTATGTGACAGACGATATGATATAGGATTCGGGACTTAATTTCTTTGGCTTATTGATAACAAGCCTTTTGGGCCGTCTGTCATGATTTATCTAGTTATTTGTGTTTGTATATATAAGTTTGGGATACTGAGGTATTTCTTTATACTTTGGTATACCTAAAGACGTTTAATTATGATTGACGATGACTGTAAACAACGTGTTTACATTTTTTCGGAACAAATTAACCGAAATATTACGGATATGAGCTCTTTGGCATGTCTGCCGACCCTTATATTCTTTACCCATTAAAACTAAGCTGCGCTGGTACAGTAGCTTAGCTTCTAGATGATTTGTGTCATGGTTCTGTTAACTCTAAACTATTTCTATACGGAAACATCCCTTATATACCTAGTCAACAAAACAGAAAGAGGTTTTTATTCACGTAGACTTTACAAAAGTAATGGTAAATAAAATAAATAAATAAATAAAATAAAAAAGGTTTTTATTCACGTAGACTTTAAAAAAGCGCTTGTAAATAGTCAGAACATGCTTGTAGTAATATAGTTGTATACATTAGATATTATTTCTAGTACCATAGATATTTAGGTACATCTTGTATGAAAACATTTATAAAATTTATTTTATTACAGAAATGATATTTAGCTAGCTCGTATCAAGTTATTGTCAAGAGATTATGTTTAATTATCTAGTTTAAGTCTAATATTTTTACTAAATATTGTCAATATATATGGTACATAGTTAAAACATGTTCGTAGTAATATAATTATCTATACATATCTTTTTTACGTATGAAATCATTTAAAAATAACATTTAATTTACTATAGTAAACACTTAGTTACTTATACTCAATGTAATAAGCTGCTTAACTGTCTATACACAGCGATAACTTATCCTCACATTGAGCTTGTTCTATGTTAGATATTACGGGTACCATGAGTTCTTAAGCTAGTCTGCTGCCCCTTATCTTCAAGATAAAAGCAGGTTAAGATCTATTTTGGATAATTTTATTTATTGGACCTGGTGATAGACAAGACTATTATTTACATATTAACATTATTTAAACTTCCTTTTACGTCTCCAATACCGTACGTCAAAATAATAATAACTATCCTAAATAATGTTGTTCCACAAAACTAATATTTTTGATACCAACACTCGACGATGACAATACTTCTTTTTCTTTCATTGTGCCACCAAGTGTTTACTTTGTGCCACAGATCCGCGCAAAAACGCCGTATTATTGAGTAGTGACATTATTAACAGAAAATTGGCCGTTTCGGCAAAATAGGTGAATGGGTATGCAGCTGACGTACAAGGTTCCGTGACTTTTAATTCGAGTCATTATATTTCATTATCGAAATTGCAAAATACAAATTTGAAAAATCTAATTTATTTGAGTAGGTTTGATATAATTAGAAACTGAGGTATGTATTAGAATTTTCACATCAAATTGATGTATCATAAGGATGAATCTTAGAAACAATCCTGAATGTATCAAATCATTACCTATCTTACCTTGAAATTACGTTTAAAATCTTAATAATGTTCTTAGCGTGGCAAGCAAGCTCGGTGAACCTATGGATCCCAAAAATTATCAATTTTTCACTTGGTTATTTTTTGCCATGATTGGCTGGGCAGATGTTGAAACCGTCTGGTTCGATTACCAGCCGTGTCACTTCGGCAATGGCTTTATTTTATATCTTGTACGTGATATTTTGCGCCGAAGGCCGTGGTTTTTATTTTTTTACTCCTCTCATTAATTGTGGGATAGAATGTTGTCGTATCTCATTACTTTACATGGATTTTATGATGTCGTTGTAATTGCAACTCAGTATTCCTGTTTTATTTTTCTCGTGGCCTAGATTTAAATTACACACGTTTGATATTCTATAGGGATCAGTGATAGTTTATCTACGTATAGATTACAATATAGGCGGAGATGTGACTGATTTAGTACTAAAGCAATGATAATTTCCGCAAACATTAAAACTTTAGGTAGCTCATACAGTAGGTAGTTGAAACGTTGAATGAATTGATTTGTAGACTCTTTTCTTCCTTTGAACAGTCAATATTAACCCAGTACAATACCCATTCTTTATACAATTTGTTATTGACATAAAAGTTGACAGAACTCCTTATAGCAATGGAATAGAAATTTATGAACTCCTGTATTATAATGGCGAATATTTGTATGGGTCTATACAAAAACCTAATAAAACGGCATCAAACACACCGACCTAAATTTTTATAAGCCATCATCAATAACGATGGACCGTTCCACTACAAACGGCCCATCTTGAAAAGATTACGGACAATGGGCCCGCGTCTGTCCGAAACATATGCTCCTAAAATGTAAAATTGCGAAATTGGATTAAAAGAGAATTATTGTCACCGAACTTTGTCCAGATTATTTTGATGGGCGGCACAATGGGTTCTTGAATAATGTTTTGTGAATTTTAATTAGATATATCGTATTTCCAATAATATTTTGACGTATGGTATTTGTATCAATTGTTGTTAGTTCACGGGGGTGGAGTGATTGAAGTAACGATTCACAGATGCAAACTGAGTTCCAAAGTTACTACGTATTCGGGTTAGGATATCTGGAGATGCAGGATAAGTGCACTCGCAATTATAATTCTAGTACCTACGTAGGTACACAAGTCAAAACTTAGAAAAGAGAAATAATTCTTTTCTATTAAAGATTATATACAAGATATAACGTAAATAGTGGATGAAACTGAACCAATTAGGAAAACCAGTAAACGAAAACCCTTTTTTTGTTCATGCATGGAAAATGTTGTCCATACAAACTAAATTGAAGAAATAGCTTAAAGAATCTAACGAAATACTTTATTGCAAAATAGTTCACAATAATATTGATCGCCATCTTAATTTTATTTAAGTGCTTAAATATTGTTGTATTTATTGGTATTTTATCTTCTCCTTTATCGTATGGGCAGTGTTTACCCCGGTGTCGGAGGTTTTCCAGCCACCCAAGCTTTGGCATGACTTTGACTTTGACTTCAGCTTTGGCTTTTTTTGACTTTTTTTCGTACTACAACCAGGACCGACAGAGTAATCCAATTGCCCAAAAATCAAACCACTGTGGCGGTTACACATCTATAGAATCACCATGCACCTAAAACTCACCAACCTCTTACCGAACGGTGAGAGAAAGGAATTACCAGTAACTTGTATTAGAATTTCCACCTAAGTTCACATTGTGGAATGCAAATAAATAATATGAATATGAATATGAATATGAATTTCTGCTCTTGATATAATGCTGTGCAAAGTGGTACAAATGCTGCAAATTAGAAAAAAAAAATGTAAATACTCACACTAGGTATATTGTCGTTATTGCACACGTTTTCACTCAGCAGACGATCCCTGATCTCCCAGGCGAAGATTGACGGGCATTCTCTCTTGTAGTCGGCTATCTTCGAGACCACTGGCGTGGTCGCCACTCGCGGCTTCGACCCCCCGATCGCGCGGGGCTTAATCGACCCGGTCTCGTAATATCTGCGTGCAAAGCTGAATTTAGTTTGGAAGATGAAGAGTTTTCATGAGCTTAGTAATATTTTTTGCTCATGGGTACATAGAGAAAAATCATCACATTCATATTTAATTACTATACTTCGAATTTAAGAAAGTTTTACGACAAATTTGACAGAAACTGACTGAAATGGGAAACTGACTGCAGTACATAAATAGCGGATTAGAAGTACAGGATAAATATATATTTAACAGTAAGTGATTAAATTGTAATTAACGATGGTATTTATGTTATACATGGCAATAAAATAAATAAATTTTATTAATTATTTGTATCATTCATATGGAAAGGATAGTAGATCATCTCCGTACAAAGTGCGTTCAAGACTCAGCAAAAACGCATACGTATTCTTTAAGATCGTGGTTGTTACGAGAATAATTATGATATTTGTCACTGATAGTCAGATGTGGTCTAATCTGGCTTGCTGTTCTCTTCTGGTTTTGGTATAAGACGATAGTTATTCGTAAATTTGAGTACCAAACCCAAACCACGAAACCAGGGTTATATTGGCGGAGAAAAAAAACACTGGAATTAGACAAAACAACATGGAAAATACTATGAATACCATTCTGTAATATGGAAACATACATGGAAAATACTATGAATACCATTATGAAAACCGTAGGTCTAGTAGTGTACTGCCATCGCTTCAAGTAGTATTGTTTTAATCTTACATCATTGAACATCCAAAAGTCAGCCATCGGCCTGTTGATATAAGGCAGATATATAAATTTAAGAAATTATTCTACATAGAAGTATAAGGTAGGTTACATTAGATTGGGTAGGTTACACAATCAGTTGTAGTAGGTATTATTAGTATTGAATACAAAATGCAGCGAAAGCAACATATTTACGACGACTACGTTATCTCTCCAGCATTCGGTCAAGATCAAATTTCATACCTAATATGTAGGGGCAGGAAAGCTATTGACAATTTACGGTAGACATATTTATATTAAGGCCAGGTCCCGCAATTTATAAACAATGACATAGTTTACTATCTCAACTTAGACAGTTTTTACAGACAAAGGGCTCGCAATCGACCACAATTTATCCATCCTAGACCACAATGCCACAAGCGGGGATTTAGTCTACGATGGACTCATAAGACACTTATGCATTCTGGCCTTGACAGAGAAAGATGAAGCGAAACGCTTGGTAAGGTAAGATTCAATATTCACGAAAAGCGGTGAAACCCTCCCCGTGCCCTAGTAGTTCGATAAAAGAACGGGGATGGAGGGATAAAATTCTGGATGATGATATCCATTGAGATTTTTGACTCGAGAGACTCGATAAAAACTAAATTTGAAGAATATTTTTTACCCCCGTTAAAGTTTATATTTGGACCACTGTGCGGAAATATTGTATTCTCATGAATAAGTAAAGATATAAGTATATCATCATATCAGCCAAAAGACGTCCACTGCTGGACAAAGGTCTCCCCCAAGGATCTACAATAGCCGGTCCTGCGCTGCCCGCATGCAACAGCTTATATAAAGTTAGTAATTCTGCAATAAGTGAACTTATACGTGGCAGCGATATGTGCGTGAACTTATCTAGAAACAAGTTTTTATAACTGGTATGACTACATTCTTGAGTGTATGATAAATGTATGAATATAATTGCGCATTTGAGATCTCCAAGTATGAAAACGGCAGCTAAATTATGTCAATATTTTTTGACTTTGCATCAACTTAAGTGCATGAGTAATATTTCTCTACTATTTTGATGAACAACCTGTTTCTTAATTTTCAGACGTTTTTAAATTTTTGTGTAGGTGAGAATCGAACCACGAATCACGGAGTATCCGGCCCGATGTGCGTTAGTTAACCGCTCTACCACCGCACCGTGGTGTACGGACTAGTCTTTATACAACCCATTAAATGGTCCATTAACTGAACGCAATGAACTTAATGCCTCTACTTTCTTGTTTTTTATACTATGAATTAAGTCAATAAGCATACGGGCCATATAATGGTTCGTAGTTAGGTTACATAACCAGTCTCAATAGAGATTAGCCATCTGCGCGGGACATATTATAGTGTTCTAAGACAGGTACAATTTCTATTCCATCACTTTCATGATCACATGACGCCTAGCGACACGACCGGAAAGAGGTCAGGTATAGGACCGACGGCTTTACGTACGGGGCACGGGGGCATGATACCGCCAACTCCCAGACTTCGGACTGAAGCTGAGAAATTTTTACTTTTTACAGAAAAGTCCCAAAATAACTTATGGCCCGACCCGGGATTTGAACCCAGGACCTCGATCTTTGTGGGTGAACACTCTACCACTAGACCAACGAGGCATATATCATTTGTCAAAATAGACTGATTCTCATGCATCTCCACGTTAGTGACCGCACTGATTCGAGGTTCGAACCACAAAGGGGGTGCCCTTTGTCGTGGGTTACGTAATTTCTAGTTTTATTCGCTAGATGGCTCTGAGCCGCTACTCGCCTCTATCGTCCGGTGTATAAGTGAAAGCCCCCTGGACTACTAGTAAACATCATGTAAAAAAGATCATTGTCGACTTTTCCCCCTCTCGTGCTGAGCTCTGACGATAATGTTTTATTACCTGTAGCATATTTTGTTAATTGGACGTACTTCCAATGATGCCTCTCTCTAATATAGCTCGTACGAAAATAATACGGCATATATAGAACTGTTAAACTACACAAACTGCCCTAAAACGCGCCTATTTTCAATCAGTATTTCGCGCCAAAACTAAAATTATTCAAGATGCACTATCCCTTTCTTAAGGACTATGTTAGAAAGAAATTGTATTGTATTGTATAATTTTTATTGCGGACAAATATATCCATAGAGTGTTAGTAACATAAAAATAACTTATTTTCTAGTGTCAGTGCAATGATATTAAAATTAGTTGGTATTGCATAAAAAGGCAAGTATTGCGTAAAAGTTATTATGAATGTTGTAATTAAATGTGACTCATTTATAAATTACTAAGGGCGTAGTATTTAAATGCCCCTATAATGGGACATACAATATATATATGATATTATAGGTACCTACAAGCCTAGGTAGCGTGCTATTTTTGCAGGAAACAAATTATTACTTCCTACAAAAGCTATCGGCGTTTTGATAAATGTCAATCATTATTTCTTATCTGACGTCTGATCTCATTAATTTGTCTTCCAAGTTAAATATAACCATGTTACGATAACATTTAGGAGGCAATTCTAATTCATGTGAATTGGATGAAAGTGCTTCAATCGCAATTATTAAGTATCTATCTTCGTTTTAAGTTCATCAGTTTCGTATTGAAATTTGTTTGGAATAATACTGATTTTCTCATTTTTTTGGGTTCCGTACCCAAAGGGTAAAACGGGACCCTATTACTAAGACTTCGATGTCTGTCTGTCCGTCTGTCACCAGGCTGTATCTCACGAACCGTGATAGTTAGACAGTTGAAATTTTCGCAGATGTTGTATTTCTGTTGCCAATACACACATACAACAAATACTAAAAACAAAATAAAATAAATATTTAAGGGTAATTCCCATACAACAAACGTGAATTTTTTGCTTGTGTTCATAGATAATGGTACGGAACTCTCCGTGCGCGAGTCCGACTCGCACTTGGCCGGTTAATTAAAATTTTAATCTAACTTGAGTAAGAAAATTCATCAGTACAGCCATGAAAGAAACACTTAAATATTAAATATAAATTTATTTTATTACACTCTTTAATAACGACAAAAACTACCTACATTAAAAATTTAAAAGCCTACTTTATTAAGATTTTCTACACAAGCTATTCTACTAAAATACTATTAAAACACAATTACAAACATAATCGGCACCCCTTATCTCAAGTACCTATCAACCATACAATCGTTACCAATCTCCTTTGACAACCTTAAAGTAAACTGAACTCTAATATCTGCTAATAAGATCTTAATTTCCGTGTAAAGTAATCGTATGTTCCACTTGACGCCACCAAAGTAAATTTTACTTTAAATTAGTGGAATAAGATCGTAATTTGCCTGTTTCGGTTCTTTATACAGGATCTAAGTACTTTGTGTATTGTTGCGAGACATGTGTCGATATTTGGCAACAATCGATGATGTTTCGATACGTTTGTGTGAATAGATTGCCTGTGTCGATAATATGTCAGATGGAACAGTTAAAGATGAGGAGAGTTCGAGTTTAATTCATAGGCTTTTGGGTTGAGTGCAGCATAGTATTTATTGGATTCCAAATCTCACTTGAAATTCCCTAAGATTAGGGGATTGCGCGTAAGTTTCGGAATAAATACAATGAGTTAGAAAGTAGCTTTATAGGGAGTTCGCTATGATGGTCACAATATCACTTTGGGAGTTATGTACAGTTGATGCTTCGTCGGTAGACTGCATGCTTTGGTCTTAAAAGCTACATTTAATTTTCTTTTTATACATTTTACTTTTTCGTATGGACAAGGGTTACCCTAGAATCACTTGGGAAGGCCCATGCGAGTATTGGGGATTATTATATTATATATATTACTTATTCTCTTTCTATTATTTATTCTTATTCTCTTTTTTATGTAAGTAAGAAAAAGATAATTACTCCATTTGTTCAGGACCAAAACCGGAGCGACAATGATTAAAAAGTATTACAGCCAAAAAAATAGGATTCTCCTCGAAGCGCGAGGCGGACTCATATATGATGGGTCATACCATCGAAAGTACCTGTAGACATAGATACATAGGTAAAAAAATGAGAATTTTAACTGTCTGTTTAATATCTACGGTTCCTGAGACACGGCCCGCTGACAGACATATAAACAGCGAAGGCTTAGTAATAGGATTCCGTTGACACCCTGTGGGTACGGACCCTTAAAAGGACTAAGCTGTAGTTTCTGCTTCTTTAAGATACGGACCAGTTCATATGTACGTACTATCAAGAACATTTCCACTAAACCTCTAGGAGATTTTATGACGCTCTGTAACCTAAACGGCTTAATGGATTTTAATAAATAAAGTTTCCTTCAATTTGCACTATCAAAACCGTTCTAACGACACCTCGTTTATTTTGACGGTCACCGTAGCCTAGTTGGTAGTGCTCCTGCCTACGACGCTGGTGGTCCTGGGTTCGAATCCCGGTAAGTGCAAATATTTGTGTGATGAGCACGAATATTTGTTTCTGAGCCATGGATGTTTTCTATGTATATAAGTATTTATCTATGTATATAAGTATGTATATCGTCGCCTGGTACCCATAGTACAAGCTTTGCTTAGTTTGGGGCTGGGATGATATGTGTGACATTCTCCCCAGATATTATTATTATTATTATTGAAGTCCATCAAGCCGTTTGGGAAGTGAATATTTGTGTATTTTATACGTTGTTCAGTTTCATAGGTAGATTACGAACCTTATGTTACATCCACTATTTATGTTACACCTTTTATATTAGTATAAAAAAAGAAAGAAATAAACTAAACAACATAAGTACTCATACATTTTTACTTGAGCCCTAATCTATATATAATAAAATCGTAGGAAAGTCAAAACTGTACATTGAATATTTTTTAAAAGGATACTTGGGGCGTGATCTACGATCGATATCGAAGCCAAAAATATAGTTTTTAGCATTTTTGTCTGTATGTATGTCCGGGCTAAACTCAAAAAGTACTGCACGGATTTACTTCAAATTTTGCATGAATATTACTAAGAGGTCGACATATAGGCTACATATTATCACGCTATTACCACGGCGGAGGAGCTATGGCACAGCTAGTTCATAATGTATGAAATACATAAATCCTACTAACATTATAAATGCAAAAGTTTGTAAGTATGGGTGTATGGATGCATGGATATATGTTACTCTTTCATGCAAAAACTACGGTACGGATTTTGATGATCTAATAAATATTTTGGGACCACTAACAGGCAGTGTATTTAGATTAGGCAGAGCTTGTACTATGGCAACCAGACAACTGATAAATATAGATACCTATATATTTATAAATACAAACATATTATAGATACATTAAACCCAGATACAGAATAGAAATTCGTACTCCCAAAGATTTGTTTTGGGATCAAACCCTCGAACTCTGGCTAGGCAGTCAGTGTCACCAACCACTAGACCAACACGCCTGTCAAATTCCAGGAGAACATTATTAATACTTAAATTTACAAATAATAGACAATAGATAGATATCTATCTATTGTCTATTATTATATAAGTATTTATTTATATATACTTTAGTACTATTATATATGTGCATAGGCGGACTTAATGCCAAAGGCATTTTCTAACAGTCAACCTTAGGGTAGTGCAGAGAGATCATGGCAGGTGCACTTAGGTATAAAAAAATGTATTTACTTACTATAATTATAAATAATAATAATGACGAACACTATACATATTCTATAAATATATACAATACATACTATACAATAAATACCATATGCTTTAATCTAATGAATACTATACTATAACATAACATAGTAAATAAAATAATAAAAATTTTAACTGAATTAATTAATTTAAGTTAAGTAAGTTTAATAATAACTGATATGATCGATATGATATATATATATATATATATATATATATATCATATCAGTTATTTGGTTTCCATAGTACAAGCTCTGCTTAGTTTGGGATCAGATGGCAGTGTCTATATAATGTCCCAGGATGCCGGCACTAGGGAATCTAATCCCTGTGTCGCGGGGTACTTTACAAACATGTAATAGACGGACACAAATTACATCCAGACTCAGAACAACTATTTATGGGTCACACAAATAGTTGTCCGGCGCGGGACTCGAACCCGCGACACGAAGCGGCGAGGCGACTGTCTCAGCCGCTACGCCACACGTGCAGTCTAATCAGTTATCTGGTTTCCATAGTACAAGCTCTGTTTAGTTTGGGATCAGTTAGCCGTGTCTATATAATGTCTCAGGATATTTTTATATAATTAATAGTAATTATCACAAAATCCCAAAAGGACACGTTTATTAAACCAAACCAATGATCATTGTATTATATCGTCAATACCACAAAACCGTTACAAAATAATTATACAGCAATAACAAATAATATGTAACCCTTATCGAAATTGTCATCCCAGTTTGCTTAGGCATTGTCAATAAACATACATCCCTTACAACAGCCCTTATAGCTCGTAATCGTTTTCGCCCCGGGCAAAAAGGGCGGTTGGAGGGCTTTGACTGCGTTTTAATTGAGGAGTTCGTCGAACTTGATTACGTGTTGTGCTTTTCCATTAAGAATTTAGTAAATGGAAGTACATACATTATAGTCCAGGCAAATTAGAATAACCCCATTGTCATTGCATTTTCGTATTTTACGAGGTTTATGGCAACTATATATACATACATATATCGCACCCCCGGTGCGACACTGTCACTTTTGCAAAAAATGCAACAATGAGTTAAATACAATTTAACTCATGGTTGCATTATTATTAAATTATTATATTATTGTTAAATATCTAAAAATTATGCTAAAGATAATTTTTAGATATTTACATGTAACGTAATTAACGCACATCCACAAACACCCCAACAAAAAAATCATATTGTAAACATAATAAATACACTGAATTTTTAATTTAACATGTATATGAATTGTTATTTACTTAATTAGTTCCTTGGAATAAAGTTTATTTTTCTTAATGATGGGATTTGTATGAATACAAATAAAACTGCAATTTCAAACAATCAAACAAAAAAAAGTCTTATTACTTTGACTTACGGTCCATTTCAATTTGTTTTGACTGTACAGGGTTAATATGACAATAATTTCCGTAGTTTTAATTTTTTGGAATAAAAAATTACCTATATTTAAAATGATATAAATAGATTCAGTAAACGATTCTGAACAAATTATTTTCAGGGTGTGCGTTAATTAAGTTACATGTTGTATATATGGCCTTTGCGTCTATTACAGACGATTTACGGCGCATTGTCTGAGAGACATTTCTTTTTGTGGCTAAACAAACCGATGCGAGAGCTACTTAGCCTGCCGCAGGCCTGACATGGGAAGTTTGCGGTGGTTGGTGCCGAGCCGCTTTCATGTCGCTTCTGTCTCTTATCAGCAAGTACTCCGAACCAGGATTCATCACAGATCTTACGACCTTCCACTACACGTTTATGGCAACTAGATAACTAATAAATATACTTATATAGGTCATCATCGTCATCATATCAGCCGAATGACGTCCACTGCTGGACAAAGGCCTCTCCAAATGATCTCCACAATTGCCGGTCTTGCGCAGCAGTTTCCAGCGACTTATATAGATATATATCCATTTATTGTATGCATAATGGGTTTCCGTTTGACCACGATCTTACCCGATGGTAAGTGAAGATGTGATCTAAGGCGGACCGCGCCTGCCCATAAGATGCCTGTTCACTCAAGCCACGAATAAACCCATGTTATCTGAGACTGGAAACACGACGTTAATCTAAATTGGCCAGTTTAAGCAACTAGGCTGACGGTGAATCTATTGATGGATGACGACCAAATTGGCCCAACTTCTGAGCGTCTCTGGGCTTCGGAGGACACGTTAAGCTGACGGCCCCATTCAGCTATGTTAGCTGGGAGGCTTAAATAACTGTGACACTAGGGTAACCACTGCCCATACTACATATATGTAGTAGTATCGTGGTTTCATGAAACCATTTAAAGATTTTTTCTTAGTTCAGGCATTGAGCTAGTAATTTAGTAGGTAATGCTCAACACCAACCGAAATAATCATTACGCCATTAATAAATAAAATAAATCTCCACCGATATTTATTTAATACAGTGAATTTGCCAGTAACCAAACTTTGAGCAAGTAAACTACATTGTTGGCCACAAACGCAACAGAAATCGCAAACAAATTGTCGTCCAACCGACCAATTATTGCATCAAACAATAATAAATTGATCGAAATCGGTACCGTTCGACGTTAATTCATTGTTTCGCGACCATTGCTGGCTCTAACAATTCAATTAACAATCCCCGTTGTTAAACTGCGGTGTACGATGAAGTAACGGTTGTGACGTCAGGGGGTCGTCGAGATTAGATCAGATGGAACCTCGGGGGCAACGAATGGGCACTTATCTGAGATTGTTTTTGAAGTGGTTATTTAAACGTAACCTAGTTATGTACGCCCTATTGAAAATATGTTACACTCTGTTTGGTAAATATGCAAGCAGTTTTTCCTACCCTGCTGTGTTAGCAGGGCATAGAGAAATTGATTTAAATTTAATTTATATGCCATTAAAATGAAGTAGTTAATCACTGTGTTCATATATGAGAACTGTTTCTTTTTAAATTTAACTTTTACTGTATTTTGTTTCCTTTCTTTTTTTTATTGTAGTATAAGTTACATATTTTCTACAATAATCAAAACTCTACACTCTAACCCCTTACATACTATTAATATGTTAATAGTATATAATCGTTTACTGTTAGCCTAGGATGATTTCACTGCTTCACCGAATGATAGAGGCCTCAAACCAACTAACAAATAATAATAAATATGTTGGGATCACTAACACACTGCCATCTGATCCCAAACTAGGCAAACACCGTACTATGGCAATCAGAGAACTGATTTTTTAAATTTATTTATTGAGTATAGCCACATCATAAACATTAACAATTCACATAGAAGATATTATAACAATGATCACTGATGTATATGACAATAACGGCGTACATAATAATCACCACATTTAACAGTGATATAAGATTAAATTAGGTACAAAATTTAATTTATATTACACTAGCTGTGCCCCGCGGTGTTACCCGCGTTAAATTTTACAAATTTTCTTTGCTATAAACCTCACGGAGCCCGAGACCTTTTCAATGAATGCAAAACCGTGGAAATCGGTTCGTGCGTTCTGGAGTTATAGCGTCAGGAAGGAAAAACCGACTTATTTTTATATAGTAGATTTACAAATTATATTATGATGACAGTAAAATTTTGATATAGTACTTAAATTAAACAAATTATATTTATAACTACACTGATAATTGTAAATTAAAATATAAATTACACCTAGACACGGATACCTAAATAGAAAAGTTTAAAAAGTTCCATCTGATGGTAACGGTCCAATCTAAGTATTGGCATACCAGCCGTCTGAGCCGTGTAGCTTTCGGTAAGATGGCATCAGGCGTCTTCATTGCGTTAAGATACAATGGAGCATCGAACCTACACCAACACTTAAATTTATACAACTCGTTTTAAAAGATGTCTGAAACATATGACGATTAAGTTCTTTTGATCGACTATAGTGCCTGGTCTTACTGGTCGTTTGCATGTGACATACTTAGTGTGCTAATATCCATGCACCAGGCATATATACGGGGCACGGGGTATGAAACTGTCAAATTCCATAGTTTTACTGCTAGAAACGTCCTAATAAAATTCTTTGGCCTAATTTAGTAATTTAGAAATCTATTCTCGCACAGTACAACAATTTGTGTGATCCATAAATGGTTGTTCTGCGTCTCGATGTGCATTGTGTCAGTAAAGTCAGCCCGCGATATAGGTATTTCTTTTATCAAAATACGCTTGATCCGATTATCTGTAACGGATTACACATCTTGATAGCGTACCTTTAAGTAAAGGGAGCTCAGGGTACGCAGACAACGCAATACCTTCCATGGCAACCCACCTCAGATTGATCTGCATACGCGATACTGGTATGCAAATTAATATATTCCCCTAACATTTTTTATTCCCAACAAAAAATACTGATAAAAGCAATATCATATCGGTCCAGAATCTTAAAACCATTCAAAAATCTCCGAACCCACTGAAAGTTTCCCTGAACAGCGAAATATTAAACGCAACTGAACAGCGGGAATTCTCCTTAATTAGGACTCATGCTAAGCTGAGACTGGCCCTTCTGTTCGTAAGGAACACTTTTCAACCCCTTTTCTATAGTAATTGGCACGATAAGAATGTCCAGGGGTGTGTGGGAACGCACACGCGCACTTGCAGCCGGCGCGATAAACTAAATGATTTTGTGTTCGCTTTTCTAGGGAACATTGAGGAAATTGTCTGTGGTATCGCGTCTCGAATGTGTTAATTCGGATAGTGAAAGAAGGAACAAAGGAAAGAAATGGGAAATAAAAATAAGGAATGTTTTGTTAGTTTCTGGGGAATATAGTCGAGGACTAGCTATGCCCCGCGGTTTCACCCGCGTTAAAGTAGTTTTGGCTTAAAAGAGTAACAAAGATTCATTTATAATATTAGTAGGATGTGTACCTCTAGCGGTTTAGGCAGTGCACGCCGGAATAGTTCGCAGATGGTAGATTTTTTCCTACTTACTTGACACTTATCGTCATATTTTGGACAATTCACACAATATCTTTATAAATTGTAGCCTATGTGTATGACCTATATTATTGTAAAGTTTCATTAAAATCCATTCAGTAGTTTTTACGTAAAAGAGTAACAAACATCCATACATACTTACAAACTTTCGCGTTTATAATATTAGTAGGATTAGGTACGACTCACTATTTATTGTTTTGTATATTACTAGCTGTACCCTGCGCGCGTTGCTACGACAATATTATGAAATTCATTGGAATGATAGTGGCGCTATCTGTCGAAGATTGGTTGTACTAACTCAGAAACATTCGTGGGTTCATGCACAACACTTTGCTGAAGTTCATCACATGATTAAATGCATAGTTTACGATTTTATTAAGGACATATAATAATATACACATATTCATTTTTATATGTAAACAAGGTAAGCTAAACAGTGGATGAAATTGAAACACCTCATCTACCCATGAAACTGAACAAATTATAGAAAAAAAGGGAGAGATAAACAAAAAAATCTAGCCTCATACAAAATACATCAACTGACCGAAAAACTTTTTTAAAGTAAAAATATCATAAAAAATACAGTTGTAATATTTTTTCTCACAAAACCAACTTGTTTCGCCAACATCTTAACAAGCAAAACATTACAAAATAATAGCATGTGCCCAGAGGGCAATATTATAGGGTTCGTCGGCCAAAATTTATTTTTCCTATAAGATCTCTTGAACTGGCGTCAAGCCGGCTCCCTCAGTAGGGGTGCCAATTACTGGAAAATAATGTTTTATTTTGATTTTTATTTAGGGGCGGTCGTGGGACAACCCTGTAAAGCACACCCTATATTAAAATATGTAAGTCAAATTCTTTGATTGACGTCTTTAAATATTTTTATTGTTTGATTGACTTTTGACTGTTTTGTTCCCATTGAGGCATGCATTGTTAGAATTTATTAATACATTTAGTCCTGACGTGGAAGTCACACAATTGACATACAATTTACATAAATTTGTTCAAAAGCATTATCAAGTTAGTAACTCCTAAGTTTAATTTTAATAACGTAAAACCTTCAGTTTATCCGTTTTGAATAATTATCAGAACCCGCCTAGCATTGAAATGAACTAAAAATAGCTTTCGTTTTTCATGAATGATCCATGATGATCCATTAATCTTCAAAACGAGACCAAAATACTTATTTCATAACAATTTTAAGGTTTTGAGATACTTAAATAACAAAGTTTACATGCCCGTAATAAGATTTGTAATATTATAATAACAGTTATACAAAACCATTATAAAAACAATTCCATTACGATTAACACGGCCAATCCACTTCTGGCATTTCAATAAGCACTCAAGCCCTCGAGGGCCAAAATCCTCTGTGATCTCGAGATAAAATCGCAATCAAACAATAAAATTGGCGTTGAAATTAGAGCCGGCACCCCAACAGCACCCGATGTCGATTCCCACCTAAAGTAAGTACCCTGCTGAGCACACGTCAACTATTCAACAAAAACAATACTCTATGGGAATGCAAACTCGCCTATTGTATTGATTAAGTCATTGAAATATTCCTTAATTTTGTCCAGGACGCTTTGTCGCGACCATTGTGCGGTTCCTTGGGCGGTATTATGGGAATTCCATCAATTTGTTAACGCGTGGCCCAAGAATTTGACCCCATCTTACTTAGACATAATCGATTCTGCGAGTTTTGTTAGTGCCACAATGGGTTTTGTGCCAAATAATTCGTTTATTCGTGTAATAGTATTCGTTTTAATTGTTATGGGTGCTCGTTCCCCAGAACTCTGGTGTTTGAATTGACTTTTCAAAGAGAGACCTTTATATTACCGGTAATACAATGATTAAGAAAATAAGTACTTGAGATGTTATCTTTATAAAGTTTCCCAATGAAAATGTGTTATTTGGTTGATGGTAAGTTAACAATTCTATAGTGTCAGACTTGATGATAGATGAATTCCTTTGTTTTAGGACAAGGGATAAATTTAAAACTTGGAATAAATTTAGTAAATCTTGAAAAGGAATATATGGAATTACGCCAATGTTTTACATTTTTAAATTGAATTTTGCAGTTAGTCTAATAGGCTTTCACTTTGCTTCACCCAACAAGACTGTTTCAGGTGCTACAGTGCCTGGAATGAAAGCCGCATAACGTGATATAAAACTTCTTAATTTTATACATACAAGATTTTATATTTAATTTAGTATTTTTATTCACGGAGCTGATATAACTGTGGACAAAAAGTTCCTTAAATAAATAAAAAAAAAAGATTTTATATTACGTGGGTAGATAGCGCTTCTAAGATACACCTCGTATTTTTCAATTCTACCAACTTTAGGAATAGTGAGGAACAATTGAAAATAAAAGGAATTTTATTAAATGCATAGTTAGCACTAAAAGTATCAACGCAAGTTACGCAAAATATTGAGGAAACGAGAATGTACTGGGATCTTATCTTTATTCTTTTGTTTTCGCTTTAGAATTGTTCTTCTTTAATTATGTAGTACACTAGAGCGTAGTAAACTGACGCATAGTCCTCCTAGGCCAAAAAGCTATTTCTGCATCTGAAGAACCAGGTTGCAGGTTGCAAAAATAATTACTTGGAGAATAATTTTACCTAGGTTCTTTAGGAATAAATCACCTGCTATTACCTGCTATTTATACTTTTTACTTAAGTCTTCTAGGTGAATATTTCTGGTTTTCAACAGAAAATGTAATCGCGTTTACTCATATATGACATCCATCATATAAAAATTCTCGCACAACATTGACATCCTGTATCAAATTTATGTTCGATTCACATGAAAACCTCTTAAAACTAAAGCTAAAATACAACAGAACTAAAAACCAACATACCTGCCGAGTATCTTGGAAACGCAGCCGTTGGAGACCTGCAGGATCCTGCTGATATCACAGGGCCTAGCCCCCGAGTGGGCCAGCTCCACGATCTTCTGCCTCGTCGAGTCGGGTAAAGGTCTCCCGTTGACGTATACTCCACCCAGCTGGTTGATGCCGCTATGCCCGGCCGATGAGCAGCCGAAGAGGGCGCCACCCCCCATAGCGGCACTGTGCATGAGCTCATCTATAAAAAATAGTGGCGCTATAGAGTTTCTATTGAAAGAAGAGTTCTTCGGTAAACTAATCTATTGTCCTTTACTTATAGTATAATATACATAGTAATCCTATAATAACTTGGGACATTATTCACACATGGCCATCTGATCCCAAACTAAGCTGTGTTTGTACTATGGAAACCAGATAATATACTACATATACTACTTCTTTTCGCAAATAAAATATATTTATATAGATATTTACTCCCAGACTCAGAACAAACAGGCATATATCTTTCCTGGGTGGGAATCCAACCCAAAGCGGCGTGCAAAGCAAGTATTTACCAAACATGCCACTATTTAAAAAATGTGTTTAGTAATACTTGAATCTTTTATTTTCATATATTTTAGTATAATAAAGTAGTAAAATGTGATTTATAAAAAAAAATCTTATAAGTACACCCATAAAATCAACATCTCTCTTTTCAACAGACGGTTTCAAGATTTAAAAGAAAACTATCAATAGATAATAAATATAACAAAAATTATAAGATTCACATCTGCACCTCTTCAAAATAAAGCTTCCTCCTACTCAAGTAGCAAGTTGAATAGGAATATCCATCGAATTTATCTCCAAGATAATAAAATCTCCTCAAACTATTTTAAGAAAGCGGACATATTTTAAAAAAGCGTGTAAAAAACTAAACCCGTTTTTATAATAATCCGCTTTGCAAAAAGTATCTTCAATAAAAAGGGGTTTCGCGGTGCGCGGCAGAAAACCACAGTTTTTTATATATAATCTCCTTAGATACGAAGATATTTTGGACCTCATTGTCTGTAAACCGTTAATACACGGCTTTTTACATGGGTTTTAATATACTTTTGTTAGTTTTTTGAGATTGTACTACAGGCTCGGTTACGATGCTAGCTAAAGGGTTTGGATAATAAGTATTCGACTTTCAAATCGTTCGGTCAGTATATACGGATCACAGCAGAAACAAAAGAATTAAAAAAAAAACGATGTTGATCGCAGAGTTGCGTTTGTTGTGGGCTCCATTTTTTGGAGTGAAGAATCTTAGTTATTAAATCCTATAGAGATCTAAGATGATGTAAGGTTCATTTTTCCCGCCTACAGATAAAAAATATTGAACAATTTAATTTTATTGTAATTTTGACTTATATGACATTTTTCCTAATAGTGCAAAATACTGATGGCATGACAATTAAGGGGATATATGTATGTACTTAAATTTGGTTTCCCATGCACAAACTTCTTTTTAGTAAAAGTTATATTCAAGGCCCACCCTTAATGAACAAAAATTGTCTATGATAAATTAAATTTTATCTGCAGATAGAGAAATTACGGATTAGTCGTCTAAAGCTTTAAACATTTGATTTATTTGAGTACAGTGATTTTTAATCTGCATAAGATTATCTATTTGAATGTACCGTAACCGTAAATGATAAGCTATGTAATTATCTATGTAAATAAGAAAAGTAATAAAAGAAAAGTAGTATATATAGTATATCAGTTATCTGGTTTCCATAGCACAAGCTCTGCTTAGTTAAGGATCAGATGGCCGTGGGTAAATAATGTCCCAGAATATTATTATTATGTTTGTGTGTTTTTCTTTTCATTTAATATTTTGTTAATGCTGGTTTACTTTATAATAAGTAGCAAATCTTATCGTTTGAGGATTTAAGAACCAATTCTTGAGAAATACGAATAAATTATAATAATGAATTGTATAACTCTTTCGATAGACAGGTATGCACCCTGTCTAAGTTGCACTTTTAAAAATATGTAAGACTTTATTACAAAAAAGAAAAAGAATGAAAGGAAGGTATTTGTTTATTCTTGACCATAACGGATAAATAAATAAAAATAACAAATATATATACATAAGTAAAGTAGCGAATACTTTAGAAATATATATATATATGTTTATCAGTTGTTTGACATAGTACAGGCTTTGCCTAGTTTGGGATAACATGGTGGTTGATGGTATAGTGTTAGTTGTCCCAACATATTTAATTACTAGCTGTGCCCCGCGGTTTTACCCGCGTTAAATTTTATAAATTATCATAGCTCCTCCCCCGTAGGTGATAGCGTGATAATATGTAGCCTATTTATGTTGATCCGACGTCTTAGTAATATTCATACAAAATTTGAAGTAAATCCATGCAATACTTTTTGAGTTTAGCCCGGACATACATACAGACAAACAGACACACAGACAAAAAATATAAAAACTACATTTTTGGCTTCGATATCGTTTGTAGATCACGCCCAAGGTATCCTTCTTAAAAAATAATCAATGTACAGTTTTGACTTTCCCACGATTTTATTATATTTCTTTTATTTAAAATTTCCTCGGGACTTATTTCGGCCAATTTTTTTGCTAACATTAGTTCGAAGTTTTTATGAGTACTTTAAGACTCAATTATTCCATTAAAACAGAAATTATCTGTAGTTTCCGTTTAAACATAAAAGGTTCCTTCTAACATAATTACCTACAGTAAATTATCGCGTATTCTCTAATCGTACAAAATTACACAGTTGGCCCGCCTTACAATTATAACAGGCTGTTTACAAGCGAATAGTTTTCAATAGGAGTGCATTAGATCGGATGAGCTCGTTCCATAATTTCGCCTACTCGGCCATCCTACCGTCAACTCGTCCTTTTTATCCCACCCCTCACAAACATGCGGTAAAAAGTGAACAATTGGATGCAATTTGTGGGCGAATTTGGGCCAAGCCCTTGATTAAGGCCCTAAAGGGTGGGGTCTAAGTTCATTGTTTTGTCCCGCGTTTTTTTTGCGGTCGCCTTTGCGTATAATTTTAGAAGTTCGTGCATCGAATTTTGGATAGTCTTTTGTTTTCTTTAGTCAATTCTGTGGGAGGTGATTGGTTTCTGGATTATGTGAGATGAATAGTAAAAAAATGTCTTGTGTAATATCTGTATGGTTTTGTTTTTTGTAATCAATGAATATATCACATATTCAAGGTGTAGCATAAATAGTAGTTGTAACTTAAGGTGCGGTATCTACCCATACCGAACGAATTCAACAATACTAGGTAGTTTGTGAAATACGAAAAGAAATGTTTGCTACCTCGAACGAAATGCATCAGATTATCGTTATTCTTGTCTAGGGAGATAGTATTTTTTTGTTGTTCAATTCCGTCCAGTATTGACATTTTGAATATAATTTAAGTCACTACGAACGGGTCAATATCAAATCAATTCATTTTAAATATTGCTGTAATACCTACCTATTAAGAATTAGTGTACTTTAAAATACAGAAAAAGTTTATTATTAATGTCCAAACTTTATAACTTGCTATAAATACCAATTCAATTATAATAAAAACCTTCTTAAGAATGTGTTAATAATCATATAAATTAATAAACGTTCGCCAATTAAGAGTGCGTCGTGAAGTGGCAAGTTGTCGCGCGCTTGCTGTTAATCGCGTCGGCGCACACCTTGGCCGCTAACAAGCGAATGCCTGTTAAAAGAACAATGGACAATCGCACACCTACCCTATAACGGGAGGACTTAAGTCATAAGAGCTAGCGTTATTAAGGACGTCATAAAATTAATTATAATAAAAAGAGTAATAAAGAAAGAGTCTTGTATACACAGATAGAATCTACGACTTATGTAATAGATATTTTCTATATAAATTTAATGGAAAAAATTGTATGTATTCTGTGTTTAAATTACTACTTTCTTCGTTAATAATTCCGACTATGCTAGAGCTTGAGCCCTGGAGTAGGTTTCTAGAATATAATAGAATACTCTTTATTGTACACACTCACACACGACAAATTAGGACACTAATAACATAATGATGGTCTTATCGCAGTCAAGCGATTTCTTACAGACAACCTTTGGATGGATAGGAGCTGTAATTATTTTAAAAATAGTATTTATAATAAAAGACGAAGATGTCTCTTGAACATTCCATGTGATAGATATCCAATATTACAATATTTTCTATTTTATAACATTAACGTAAGAAGATGATTCATAGTATTTTTTATGTTATGCTTGTAAAGTCACTGAAAATGATGGTTACAACCAAATTATAACTCATCATCGACTTTCTATGACTCGCAATGGTAGAGAGTCATAAATGATGCTCGTAAAACAAGCAGCGTACACTTAGTGGCTTGGTACTTTCATTTTAAATGACTGGCCTTTCGGTGTAGTAGTTTGTGACCTCTTCTAAGCCAGTGGATGTGGATCTTTGTGTGGTGAGCATGATTATTTGTTATGTGTCGTTAATATACAAATACAAAAGTATTTTTATTAGTTATCTGGTTGCCACAGCACAGGCTCTGCCTAGTTTGGGATCAGTTGGCAGTGTGTTAGATGCCCCAAGATATTATTTTTTTTATAATTTAACCTGTACTTCTTTAAACATCACGTTTTCAGAGTGTCTAGGAGCCTTCCACTGGTTCATCGGAGAATAGTGACAGAATATTGTGGATAGCTATAATTGAAAAGCCTTGGGGTGCCCCGATACTATATTGGTGTGCATCATCGTTTGACTTAATTTCTTTTTAAGTAGAGGAATCGTCTAGGTTTTTATGAGTCAACTATTATTTAGCGATAGTCTTGCTTTATTTAAAATTTAGAGAAATATATATTCTAAATAAAGCTAATGTACAATAATAAAAAATATTTCAAGTTAAAAGGTATAACCACAAGCAATGAAAAGTAAGTATAGTAAGTAAGTAAGTAGATACTAAATTCAACGAAGCGCGTCCGCGCAACAGTCACGGTTGCTTGGCTAAATAACCAAGATGAATGTTATAAAATAATTAGGTAATTTGAAACGTGGTCCAAGTTAAGTAATGAGACACATAAGTTTAAGAAGAATTTTAATTGTTATCAATTACAATGAGGAAGCCACAGATTATAAAATAATACGTGGTATAATCTATGGCTCGGAAATAATTCGTTTAGGAACAGGCATTGATCGTGTTCAGTGATTGAATGTGTGACCGAACTGAAGAAAGATATATCCAAACTTGCTTTGATATTGACTAAACATTAGTCTTAATTGTAATATAAGATGTAGGTGCTTTTTCATCTTGCAAACCTTAACATACCGTCACAAATTTGGAGTAATATTTTTTTTCGGGAAAGCAGCGAAAACTAGAAGTTTAACGGTAAACGTCACGGAAAGGACAGGCGTCGTGGCGTGGTTGGCAAATGCTTGCTTTTCACGCCAAAGGTCGTGGGTTGGCTTCCCACCCTGGACAAATATTGTGTGCAGGAACATGTCTGTTTGTCCTGAGTCTGGGTGTAAATTATCTATATTATATATTTACAAAAGAAAAGTAGTATATGTAGTATATCAGTACAAGCTCTGCTTAGTTTGGGATCAGATGGCCGTGTGTAAATAATGTCCCAGGATATTATAATGAAATGATGATATGCCCAAATAGATATCTTTTCCCAAGTACTTTAAGTAACATACGTTTTTAATATAAATAAATATTTGTGTTTCGAATTTATCATCCATCAGTTTTCTGCGTAAACTCTTCCCGCTTCCGCTTATCCCTTGTCCGCTAGTCACACCCAGTGTCGGTACAAGTACGCGTGTGAGGGAGTGTTTTAATTTCAGAGGTGCAATTTATTCGAGCGATTTATTTTTAATCCCCGTTTTTATGGGCGCGACGCTATAAATTTTATTTATAGTTGTTGTTATTTTTTTTTTAGTTTTATATAGTATCATGTATTTTGCTATACCACTACATATGTAGGTATGTATGTGTGTAATTTTATACGGATAATGCATGTTGGTATAGTGTACGTTGTGTGTTATATTATAAACTAGCTATGCCCCGCGGTTTAACCAGCGTTAAACTTTATAAATTGTAGCCTATGTGGTAATCCAGGGTGTCAGCTAACTCCTTACCAAATTTTATTAAAATCGCTTTAGCCGTTCAGACGTGCTGAAGTAACAAACATACACACTCACATATTCATAAAATTTCGCCTTTATAATATTAGTGTGATAATTGACGTCGTGAGGTATTAGACGTCCACTGATGCCTCCCTCAATATCATGGGGTATATACCTTAATAGCCAGGGTTGGCCAATGGGTGGGTTATTGAAGTATGATGGTCATAGTAATCAGTCAGTTTCTGCCCTATAGGTTTACTCTAGGGATGACTTTTACACTACCCTACGGATGGAATGGGATGGCGATATTCGTCAACAACATCGCTCATAGTCAGATGCTCTCACCGGTCTGTAAGATTAAGCAACTAGGCTCGCGGTCAGTCCATAGCTGGGTGACCGCCAAAGTGGTTTAATTTCTGAGCATCTCCATGCTTCGGAGGGCACGTTAAGCTCTCGGTCCCGGTTGTAGTCATTAGACAACAGTCGTTAAGCCATGTCATAGGCCTACTGGGCGGCTTGAACAACTCTGACACTAGGGTAACCACTGCCCATACGATTAATAAGTAAGTAAGATCTTTCGAAGAGTTCTATTTTTTGGCCAGTCGAATGAAATTTTAGATGCATGAATAGAATGACTTTTATTTACATACTATAATTTTTTTTCTATTTATTAAAGTCAATATGAATTTGTGAAGAACTGTACATTGATTGGAAATGAATGAAACTTTCTGACCTTAAAAATAAACTATCTGCATATTAGTTCCCTGGAAGACATGTCTACATGTTACTATTGGAAGATAAAACTATCCTCAGTTTGTTTATAGGATATGAACAGATAACAGCTTACCATTAAAAAAGTTAATACCATAAGTAGTAGTAAGAGTAAAAAGAGAAGGACCCAATATGTCCGAAATAAAAAAAATGTTAGTTTTTAGCATTATTCGCAATGCAAAAAGTAAATATAATCTCAAATTAACCATTTTTTGTTTTAGTTTGAGCTCAATCGAACCACGTTTATGGTTTTCAATAATATTTTTTTAGTTAGCATGATACCTAGAGCTTAAAATGAATCTTACTGCCTTGTTTTAGATTTTATTAGTGCTAGACTCTCGGAATACTGCAATGTTTTATACAGTGGATTCGATTAATGTAGCAATTTTTTGGTTAAAAGTTATAGTTGCATTAACTATACTTTATTTTTTTTCAAGATATTGATGTTGTAGTCTACAATTAGGTTAATTACTAAATAAAATAAATTAATAACTATAATTTAATTATTCCATACAAAATCACTTACCATTTTAAGTAGTTAAGTAGTAATGGAAAACAACAAAACAGTTGTGCACCTTGTGTTTGAATTCGAGACCACTGACTCACCCGTCCAACGCTCTAATCACTATACTATCTCGACTTTTCATAATAATTACTTATTATGAATGTTAAATATATCTACATAAGAGCACATACTATCCCCCAAACAGTCTATCGCTTAAGTAGATAAAAACTATATCATATTTAAACATTAATCACATTTTACATAGCCAGATACATAAGGGTTGCAACCCTGTTTCAACACACCTGGTCGCATCCCCCCACTTAAGTGCCCTTCTTATTATTATTTTGTATCTGTTTTTGAATTGCTTAATGTTTAAATCTATGGGGGAGATTTAATTGTACGCTAAACGCTGCGCCATATTGGATGCGACGAATCTCGTTTGAATTTCGAACGATTTGAATTTCGAACGAGTATTAACGGAACCATAGAGTATTTTGGTGAGTAATCAAACCTGTTTAAAGTTTTTGAAACTTATTTTATCGAACGACTTATTCTGTACTAGTGCATTAAATAAGGTAGGTTACCTAGATTTAGGTTAAATAAATATAGAGTTGAGTGATAGATTAGATTGATTAAGGACATGGCAACTTTGGCATTTAACGGATTATTGGGTTATGAAACTTTCTATTAAATTATTAAATTTTGTGCGTGTAACAGACTAGATTGTCGGACTGAGAATGTTAACAGACTGGACACCTGGGACTGGCTTTCGTTCAGTATTTAGAACTGAAGATGACTTAAGGAAGCTCGCATCTAGCCTTTTATACCCCCAACAGTAATGAAACAATTTTTTAGTCAAACCCTGCGATGAATACATTAATTAAGCCGTAAGCGAGTCATGTCAAGCTTTTTCGCAACAATTTAAGCCTAGTTCCAAATTTAAAATAATGTTGAATAAAGAATTTCAGAAGATGAGAGATGTCAAGCTTTTTCGCAACAATTTAAGCCTAGTTCCAAATTTAAAATAATGTTGAATAAAGAATTTCAGAACCGATTCCATTCATTCACTAACTTTTTTTATTTTATACAAACAGCCATTTGACGCTTATAGCATTCATTTTGTTTCGCTCTGACATAATTTATTGCAACATGTCAACCACGCCCATCTAGTGGATACGGCAAAAAACGCCATTGAAAAATAACATTCTGAATGGCGTATTTGAAAAAAGTTTTAACGATATTGCTAGTTTTCTCGATAGCTGATTTTATTTCTATCTCAGTACTGAATAATAATATAGACATCTTTTTTTATTGCATAGCTTGCAATGAGCTTAACTAATACAGATGGAGGCAATAAATTAAAAAAAGATTTTGTAATGAATTTGATGACAATATCTGTAGGTTATAGCGTTTTGCTGTGTGGTGATGGCATAGAATATCATCACCTCATCTCATCCCGCAGGGGCGTAGAAATCGACCGAGGGAAATCCTACCAGAGAACGGGCAGCAGCGTTTTTCTGTGAACTATGACCATCAAACTGCGATCGCCAACACGTCTGCCAAGCGTGGCGATTATGGCATATCCCGCCATTCTTTGGGGAGGGTTTTGTACAGCAGTGGACGTACTTTGGCTAAGTACGTCCACTGCTAATTATTAAGTATGTACTGACGCATGACGCCAACACATCAAGCTACCCCAATCTGTCAAATTTCCCCAATTTAAAGCGGACCTTATGCTTAAGTGATAAAGTTGAAAATTTGACAGATAGGAGTAGATGGATGTGCTGGCGTCTATACATGTATTATAAGTCGTAACATTCCTAGTGGTCTTGCATCCTGGCTATTTAGCTAAAAGACTTAAAAAGCAACAGACGGCACACGCCAAAAGGTTGCTCTAAGTTTTTAAATATCCAAACAATGCGCACAATAGTTTTATAACCTGATCTTTTACAAAACAGTGTTCTCTTTGTTCTTAGCTTTGTCACAGAATACAGTTAAAGTAAAGATTAACTATTGTAAAGTACTAAGTACTTTGGTTACAAAACTTTTAACTTTTGTTAAGGAGATTTGTAAACGGGCTGCAACGGAAGACAATTACATTTTGTTTTTTTTAACTGTTAAAAGAGTTATTAATAATTTTATAAAAGTCCGGTCACCTGATTGCTCGAAATTAAAAAAAAATCGTTGATCTTCGAATCAGGGAAATAAAATGATTTTATGTGAAGTTCGATATTCGCTGTGCGGAGACGGCGAAGAATATCATCACTCCGAGGGAATACCTACCAGAGAACGGGCAGCAGCGTTTTGCTGTGAACTATGACCATCAAACTGTGATTACCAACCCGTCTGCCTATATAGCGTGGCATTTATGGCATATCTCCCCATTGTAGTTTTCCAGCAGTGGACGTAATTTGGCTAACATGATGATGTGAAGTTCTTTGAGATATAAGGAGGATTACCCAGTTTTAGGTGTTTGAGGACTTATAGGGTAAAATGGAGACCTGTCACTTTGCTGTCTATCCCTCCGTATGTCACGGGGCACAACCTTGTCAACAGAATAAGTTCTGATATTTAGATATTTTGTATTGAGGCCCACAACTAAATGATATGAGTCATGAATAAGGAACAATTATCTTATCCTTTTAATGTGTGGGTTGTTATTGTTATAAGCTCATTGCGTGGAGTACGATTGTATATTTTATCTCTAAAAATAAAGAAATGGGTGTCTTTATAATCTGTAATTTATACAGAAGGTCTGTTTCCTAGAAGGGTAGGCAGAGACAAAGGATTTCCATTGGTCACTTGCACACCTCGTTTACGTTCAGCATATTCCTCATACCTATATGTTCGCCTGTTAAGGGTTTTGCATGTAATATATAGAATACATACATTCTTTAACTCTAATAAAACTAATCTTATTTTTTTCTTGTGTTAAGTTTCTTATTCTTGCCATTACGGTACGCCATTTCAGAAAATGCGTCAGTTCCAAAGAAATCTTCTAAATGTGTCAATTTCGAATACAATCAATCGTTTTGATTTTTCTTTTTGCGATTGCTTGAAATTGGATTGTTAATTATAACTAACGATTGTTCCTATTCAAGTCTACTCAATACCAGTAGGTACCTACACATAAACATAGCATATATGGGACAAAGGCCCTGTATAAATCCTACTCATTAAAATTTTCACACAATTTGTATTTAGGCTATATTTAGGAGGTAAATCTAGGAAACATTTCCGCTATTCTAAATTCAAAATTTGAATATTCAAAGCGTTCATCGGACATAGTCAGCCCGAAGCGGGGTAGTCAATCATTAAAATTCCTACAGATCTGCAACAAAGAAAAGTATATTTATCCCACTCCAACAACAGTTTTTCCGGTCTATTTGTCTTTATCTGGCGCTTAATGTGACACAATTGTCGCATGCTCCGTTTGCTTGGCTTGCCTATAGCGGAACATAATTATATTTCTGTTATGCTTTAAGCCAAGTCACCGGTTTTAATGGTTTTAGGTGGTTCAGTTGACTATTTATGTACTAAATTTAGTTCAAAATAGCTTGGTAACATTTTTATCACTCATCTGTTACTTTCTGATGAGCTTATCTGATCTGATCTGATACTTTGTTTCACGTTAGGGTACCTAATCGTTAGCAATATTGGTTGGCTATTGTTATATTGGCCCGTTTAAATATTATTCAATATATTATAATTTTAATATACCTAACCATATTGTTCGGCCTTCGGGCTAAAAAGCGCTATAGTCAGTTTTGAACGAATTTATCCTAAACGATTTATTCACGATCTCAAATTCACATGGTTAAAGATATGTAGAAATACGTTTTTTCAAATATGTTTATTATGGCCTCTCAGATAAGTAAGTTTATAAGGTCACATAAATACTCATCTACTATCTATTGAAAGTAAAACAAGAATCACATCTTTTTAAGACACAAATTAAACTAAAATAAACTCAATATAGATGATACTGATTTGGATGCATGTTTCTTATTGGCCGGAATAAATTCCAAGTTTGGTTCCAACCAATTATGAAATAGCAGGAAAAATCTAATGAATAAAGAAAGTTCGCCATTTATAGGTTTACGCGCTAAGGTAGCGTCTCTAAGCGGAACTTGTTTGATAATTTTGTACCTGCGGATTGCGTTCCTTATGTAAAGGTGGACGCAGATGAATTAAAATGGCGCGACAAATCGGTCGGACGACTGGTCTCGAGAAGAGTTATACGAATCATGGACAACCCGCTTTCTTATTGTATATAACATGGACTAATTATAAAAAGGAATTGTGCCTGTGTATACGTAATACGTGGTAAAAGTGAAACTTCTTAAAATATTAGTTATGCGTAGTACTTCAACGGTTCATATGTAGCGTCTGAGGTGTACATCTAAAACACGCGCAAGCACAACGCTGTCTTATTCTATCTTTATATATCGCTCTCATTAACTTTATTTCCGTGGATTCGGAATACATAGATCTTTCTCTTTCTCTTTCCATGCGTTATACACTTCTCTCTCATGTAACAAAACCTAAACGTGATGGGGCCCTTTAATTTTACTCCAATCTCAGATAACTATATTTAGATTATTTCGAATTTAAATAATCGATATTATCGAATCGCCGCCGCCTTAAAAACAAATCGGTAATCTATCTATGGTTCCGACAACTTTTTTTCAATGTACGGTTATGAGCCAAAGGCATCTTTACTAAGAGATTAAAACCTCATTAGTTACCTATCGCAAATATAGTAACAAATTACGAAATGTGTGTTTGCGTATACTACAAAGCTGGCAAGCAGTACGGTTATTTGCCAAAAGGTCAGTTAACTTTAACGAGTTGTAAACTTACTAACTTAAGTCCGTAGACTATGTAAATTAAGTAGATTAAGAGCTCTTTTACTAAGATTTATTTGAGTTAATGTATTTCTGAACTAGTGATTTAGGAACTAGGGAACTGTGAGTTTACACGTAAGAAACGATTACGAGGTATGTACCAGAGGTCGTGGGTTCGATCTCCGGCCAGGACAAATCTTTGTGTTATGAACTTGATCGATAAATTACACCCAGATACAGGGGCTCTACCGGCTAAGTTGCCGAACATCGTTTTCGTGAATGGCGTTCAAATAAATAAAGGTTAAAAATGACTTAATCAATCGTTAAATCTAGTAGTAGGGGACTTATGAAGATAAGTACTAAAAAAATCCCTGAATTTGAACTCGAGTTGAACTAACGCACTTGATAAATCCACATGAGCAAGTTAAGGTCCGGTGAAGTGCATCGGTTGCTTGGCTACCAGCGGACCAAGTTGGATGCTTTGTGGAGCCTACTAATGGTTTTCGAATTACAATTGAGTGAGGTTTAGCGTACGTTTTAATTTGCCTTTTCGACAGATGGTTTCCAATAATTTAATAACTACATAGTTTACTTATTTTTGGAATTCAAGAAGACTCTGTAAGATTATTGCTAATAATGATGATTTCGATTGAGGATCAAACGTCACTCAACAGAGTTGTTGGAGTAGCTGTCATGTTGAACGAATTCATAAGGACTACTTTCCGATTTTAGAAATAGGTACATAATTGGTAATGTTCAAAGTAAAAAATGTATATCGTACACGTATTTACTCTTATAATATTTTTCTGTCATAATAGGCTTAAGTTTGTAATCCACCATGGTTTTATTATAATTGTTAATTAATAATACAAATAAGTTTACAGTTTTTTGTTATAAAACGAAAACATTTGGTGTATAATGTATTAAATAATCCTGTTTAATAAATCTAGGTTATGTGGGATAGATTAATTTTAGTGATTGGGCTATTAATCGCTTTTTTTAAATCTTATTTGTATATTTTTGTTGTACAATAAATAATGCATATAGCTGTATAATTAACATTGAGCGAAATATGTAGATATTTAAATAACAAAACTTGAAGTGAATAAAGTTCGAGAACCAGAAGTTACTACTTACAAAACCAAATCCAATGGCTTTTAGTTAGGAAGCCAAGAACTTAGCTCTTACCTACGTTGTAAACTTGTCTTGTGATATTCAGCTGTAAACAGCTTGTTAGCACTTATTGATACTTAACTCCAACTTGACAGAACTTGAACCTTTGTTTGGACACAGTTTGCGTTTCATGGTAGATATGAAGGATCAAGTATTGCAACTTGTGACAAGGCAGTTTGTAAAATAATATTAACGTGAATATAAAGTTTTAGTTTTTACGAGATAGCCTCTTTTAGACCGTTAGACTGTGGAATTACTGGTCTCGAGTACAATATGCACATGAATAAAAAAAAATCTCGTATTTTAAACGTTGAAGGAAAACATCGTGAAGAAACTGAGACTGAGAGTTCTTCAAAATATATTCTTGATGGCATGTGAAGTCTACTTACCCGCACTAGGCAAGCGTGGGGAACTATGGCCTGTCCCATCTCATAGTGGGAGGAGGCCCTTGCCTAGCAGTTGGACAGAATTGGGCTGCGTTATATTATATATAAAGTCAAAACATTTATTTTGTAAGATAACGCCTGACGTAATTGTTTGAAGCCCTGTGTCGCGGGGTACTTTACAAACATATAGTTGACGGACAGAACAACTAATTATAAGTGCGGGAATCGAACCCGGATTCGACGTGGATAGGCGATCGAATTAACCCGTGCACCACACGTGCATTCATTTAAAAATAGTACCTATAATAAAGTAAAACATATACAGCTATTTAAACAGTACAATGCTGTATCTTAGTATAATTTAAAGGAAAGTTAGTTGTTTAGTTGAACCATATGTTTAATTATTATCAAACAAACTGCTTCTACCCACGTCTTCAAAATTGGTAATGCTTATGCGCCTGCGATTTCAGTTGTAAATTACACGGTGTCATTAGAATTTTTATATTTGAAGAGACATCGATTTACTACTTACCCTTATGCGGCATCTTCCAGAAAGCTTCTGCCGCCGTGGTGGGTTCCCGCGGCGGCGCTACCAGTCCGCCGACCAACGTGGTGGCGGCGTGCGCGGGCGCCGGCGCCGGCCGCCCCCACCCCCCGTGAAGAGCCACCCCGTACACTTCCACTTCTTATTCAAAACACCCCCCACGAATCCCCACTTAAAAACCAAGTCAAATTCCCCAGAAATTTTAATCAACTATACTTTTATTTTTTTTCCCTTACGGTATGCGCTCGCGCATCTAAATCAAACATCCATAACTTCGTGATCTGCGAACAAAGAAATTCACGTTTAAAGAAATTTATTGACCCCAATACAGCATTAGACAATCGCATCATCAATTACAATCAAGCTCGTCATTACGCTGCTTTGAAGCCTTTTATACCTATCTCTTTTATGCTAAGATGATTTTAGATATGAGTGAGAGAGAGTATAGATACTAATTGGTAGATGATGGTGCTGAATTGTGTGTTAGTTGGAAAGCGCCACCTATTGTTGCATAGTACAAATAGTCGGTCGGTTCGTGAGTGCCGATAATGATCAGTTAGATGGAGTAATGAAGTTAGACGGTCGATACTCTGTGCCGCCACCCATCACGAACGGTAGTCCGTATGTTTTTGTTATCTTTTATTGTTTAAGATGTCGGTGATTAGTTTATGTTAAGTTCTTACATAATGCCGCTTGATTTGTGGGGAGTATCTCGCGATTTGTTGCTCTGTTGATGAATTGATCCATGTCGATTGATGCACGTTTGGCATATTTTTTGAAGTGAAAACTTCTTTAGCGGCGTTGTGCACCTTTTTTGGGATGGGAAAAATGTGTTACTCACATCAAGACACATGACCTGTTCGAATATTCGTAAGATGGAGGGTGTTTTTATGAATTCACACTGGCCTAGTTTATACCTCTACACTCACATGACCGCAGCATTTTAGAAGTGAAAATTTCTTTAGCGGCGTTGTGCACTTTTTTTTTCTTAATTATGTTAGATCGTTTACAGCCGGCTGCCTAACAAAATTTATAAAATTTATTCCCACCATAGGGAGAGTAGGAATTACTATGAGTCTGTCACCCAAAGGTGGGAAGTAGCATCTTCCACTCGATTAAGGAGACTAGCCAACGCCGCAGCACATTATAGTGCGGGAGTAGTTACACTCTCAATGCCCTCACTCTCATAATCCAAGTGGACATAACCGGGGTGAATCAGGCGCAGCTTTACTCGCTCCCTGAGCTACGGGAATATAAAACCGCCAGCATTCAGACTCGAGTATGCGACTTGAGTATCTTTCGTGCAAGACAAATCCCAATATTGGCAAGATCCGAGATTTGAACCCAGGACATTATCATATCATACAAACGAGGCAGTAAAATATAGTTAGTATATATGGAGTACACGGAGAAGGACACATTTATTCTCAAGATAAAAATTCCAGGTTTCAATTTCTTTTGAAATAAAATGATTTTTCCGAGTATTTTGTTAGATTGTAGATGTCAGTGGCGATGGGAGAAATATTTCGTAGGTGAAGCTGATACAAAGTGGCTTCCCACTCTCTTGCATAGGCAGTGTTACTCGTGATTTAGTAATTCCTTGAACCCTATGTTTTAACTCGTGGTATAACGTATATCCATTTAAAATTTCAAGAGGTATGTAAAACAGTTGAGGATGTTTACCATATTTTAATGGAATGTCAACGGAATCAAACCCCAAGAGACAGCATTATAAAATATCTAAATATCAATCAATTAGATTTAGGCTTCTTCCACACTATTTTATCGGCACCCATATCACGTGAAGCTAAAATGTTGTATGAGTTGTGTAATTTAAGTTCTTAGTTAGTATTATTGTATCATTCTAAAAGTGTTAATATGTTAGATGTAAGTTGGTTGTGGTACGATGGAACTGGCGTGACAGTAGTCAAAAGTTCCGAAATAAAATAAAGAATAAAAAAAAAAAAAATTCAAACTATATAGTAGTTTTAGTTTTTTTGCACTTTCTCAGCAGATTTTGCCTGATTGTGTAATATTAGAACGATATCAATTAATTAAAATAGTAGCATTGTGGCTTGTTACCATCGTGCAGTGAAGGCACCGCGAGCAGCAACGCCCTCCATGATCCTTAGTTTACATTTGTGTCGATAAGATGTCCTCCTCTATACTTAACGATTGACGTATTAACATAGTGTGATAGTTACACGAAATGACCAAGAATCTGACTGGCTCATGCTCCTTCATGAGTAAGACGATATTCGAACCCCAAAGGCAATGTCCTGTAACGAGGGTTGCATAGTTTGTAGTTTTATTTTGTTTGATAGTTTGAGCCTTCGCTCGCGACTATTATCAAGCACAGCAGTACAAGTCAGGATACTTGTACTGCTTTACCAGACAGTAGACGCGAGTGGGTAACAGTAGTATTATATGAAAATAAAAGCTATGTTAATCAAATGCTATTAAATAGAAATATCGGATCTCGAGAGTGCATATGTTTGCGCACACACTAGTGCACTATAATATGTACCGCTCATATAGCTGAAACTCCTCCATGATGAAATTAATATTAGATAAAAGGCAAGCCGAAAAAATCGTCTTATATCCACCTCTCCCCACTGGTAGATATAAAAGTATTTGTCAAATAACTCAATAGAATACTCGATAGGTAAATCCAAGAAAATATAGAAATACTACAAGGATGTTTTTGATCTTTTCAAGCTGCCGAGCAACTTGATCGGGAGTTCACTTTGATATATTCCCCCTAAAGAGGTATGTACAATGACGCAAAGGAGACTGGGGTCGCCTAAATTGAACACTCTCTTTGAGCCTAGTCAAAGCAAGGGTCTAAAGTGGCACGAGTAATATGAAGTCACCAAGTATTGGCGTGTGGCTGGACTCTAATGGCGACGACCTACGAGTTTGGGAGTTATATGTAATCTGTGCGCTACTTAAGGGTGTTGGATAGGCAGAATATGTGTAAAACACATTTTTCTTTTATACCAGAAGCTGCAATATTAATTGGAAATGTAAACAATAGAAAATTTGTCCATTATATATATTTTTATTTATATATATTGTTATTTATATATATTGAAAAAGAAAAGAAAAAAATATATATAGTTTGACGGGCCGGTTGGCGTAGTTGGCAAATGCTTGCTTTTCACGCCAGAGGTCGTGGGTTCGATTTCCACCCAGGAAAAATATTTGTGTGCATGAACATGTCTGTTTGTCCTGAGTCTGGGTGTAATTATAGAAGAATGTATTTAAAAAAGAAAGTAGTATATCAGTTATCTGGTTTCCATAGTACGAGCTCTGCTTAGTTTGGGGTCAGATTGCCGTGTGTAAATAATGTCTCAGGATATTATTTTTATTTACAGGACTATAAATGGATTTGGATAAGTTTTTAAACTAAATAATTAGGCTTCAATTTACTAACATGTAGGTTGTTTTGTAGCAAATTCTGCCGTCCAATGACTTAACTGCCGTTTCAGACAGGCATGTATCAAGGTAAAAGCCACTTTATTACGTTTGTACAGAGCAGTATTAACTGTGACAAATTTCGTTACATTATATATTAGGTCTTTACCTATGAAATTGCCGTTCTGCAGTACTGGCCATTTCAAATCAAAATAATTTTTGTTTGGCTAAGAATTCTAATTTCAAATTAATTTTATTTTAAAAACATGGATTCTTTTTTCCAAAAGTAGTCATTTCTTTATTGATTAGTGTTACATTTTCATCGCATTTCAATCTTTTTCGTCATCATGGATACGTTAAAAATTCGAGTAATTATGGAATATGAGTACCGTCGTGGCAGCAACGCGGCACAAGCGGCACGCAACATCAACGACGTTTACGGAGCTAACACTACAAACCAACGCACCACCTGTTATTGGTTTGCTCGCTTCCGTTCTGGAAATTTCGACCTGAAAAATGAACCTCGCGGTCGTCCGAAGACTTTGGTCGACAATGACGAATTAAAGGCGGTTGTGGAAGCTGATGATACACAATCTACGGCTGAATTAGCAGCAGCTTTCGACGTTAGCGTCAAAACAATATTGGTCCATTTGCGTCAAATTGGCAAGGTAAAAAAGCTTGACAAATGGGTGCCCCACGAACTCAATGATCGCCAGCGCGAAGTACGCGTCGAGACGTGCCTTGCACTGCTCAACAGACACACAAATGAAGGAATTTTGAACCGCATTGTTACCTGCGATGAAAAATGGATTCTGTTTGATAACCGCAAGCGCTCAGCAAGTTGGTTGGATCCTGGTTCAGCACCTAAACAATGCCCTAAACGAAAACTTACCCCTAGAAAAGTGATGGTCACTGTTTGGTGGTGTAGCGCCGGTGTGATTCATCACAGCTTCTTACCAAACGGGGTGAGCATTACTGCAGATGTGTACTGTGAAGAACTGAGCACAATGATGGAGAAGCTGGCGCATCTCCAACCAGCATTGGTCAATCGCTCGTCTCCGCTGCTCCTGCACGACAACGCGCGACCTCATACTGCACAGCAGACGGTCTCCAAGTTGCAAGAACTGGGGTTGGAAGCTCTCCGTCATCCGCCCTACTCACCAGACCTTGCGCCTACAGACTACTACTTTTTCCAGAATTTGGATAACTTCTTGGCGGGAAAAAAATTCAATACCCGAGAGGCAGTACAAAATGCCTTTGAAGAATTTGTTGCCTCCCGTCCAGCTGATTTCTTTAAGAAGGGCATCAATAAACTGCCACTGCGATGGCAAAGATGCATTGATTGCATGGGTGATTACTTCGATTAATACAAATAAAAAAATTCATGAAAAAAATTCGTTTAAATTTTTTCATACAAAACGGCAATTTCATAGGTAAAGACCTATTATTACGATCACCGTAGCCTAGTTGGTAGTGCTCCTGCCTACGAAGCTGGTGGTCCTGGGTTCGAATCCCGGTAAGTGCAAATATTTGTGTGATGAGCACGAATACTAATTTCTGGGTCATGGATGTTTTCTATGTATTTAAGTATTTATCTATCTATATAACTATGTATATCGTCGCCTGGTACCCATAGTACAAGCTTTGCTTAGTTTGGGGCTAGGATGATCTGTGTGACATTGTCCCTATATATTAATTATATTAATTATGGCTTTAAGCATATGCACGGCAGAATTGAAGCCCAAACCGTTATTTTTCTTAAATCTAAACACGTAATGAAATATCAATAGTCGTGCAAATCTTATGCACGCTTTTTCTATTGTTCCCATTTTGAATTAATATTGCCGATTCTAGTATAAAAGAAAAAATGTGTGTTGCACACATTTAGCCTAACTAATACTTACCTGACTGCCATGTACAGACGCCAGCACATCCAGCTACCCTAATCTGTCAAATTTATTTTATAGATTTTCAACTTTATCACATAGGCATAAGGTTCACTTTCAATTGGGAAAATTAGACAGATTGGGGTAGCTTGATGTGCTGGCGTCGGTACCCAATCATAGATAAAGAAATCGATTCCCGGGTCGGCTCAAAAAGTATCATTGTGATAAAAATAATCCTGAGAGATTATTTGTACACGGCCATCTGATCCCAAACTAAGCAGAGCTTGTACTATGGAATCCAAATAACTGATATACTACATATACTTTTCTCTTGTAATTACATACTTATATAGATCATTAATTGCGATGTTTGTAGGATAAGAGAGGTAGGGCATAGCCTTCACCCGCACAAAGAGCAGCCCGACTGGGGAAGTACCTCCACATTACAGAAGACATTCCTTAATAATAACATTAATAATTTTTATGTTGTCTTTCTGCGTATGAGTAAGGTCGCCAGATCTCATTGGGTTGGGGGGAAGGGTCAGCAACACTTGTTCGCTGACTCTTAAAGGCCGGCAACGCACCCGCTACTCCTCTGGTGTTGCGAGTGTCCATGGGCAGCGGTAATCACTTACCATCGGGTCATCCACCTGCTCGTTTGTTGCTCTCTGACATAAAATATAAAATGTACTGTCTCAGACACAGCTTAATGTCAGGAAGATAGCTGTGCAAATCACCACGTAACGCCACTGATACTGCGCCTGACTTCTTTTCGATCGTGTCAGCTATACCGTTATGTTTAACTATTAGAGCGAAGGATTAAGTATAATGTCTATTCAATTTGTTATGGTCTAGAAATCATTCACCTCTATAATGTCCTTGGTATAGGTATGCAAATACGCCAATACTTAATCTATTAAAACTCATTAAATGTCATGAACGAACTTATATTCTTTTAAAAAACATTTCGCGTAATAAAAATCTTGACATTGATGACAAACATTGTAAACGTCATAGGTTGATACTTATTAATATACAACTGCGTTTTCTACAAAATCATAAAACAGTTGGTTTTTCAACATATCACCGTTAATGCCATTAACGGTGCCTCTTAGTGATAATGCCAAAAAAATCATGCTGATTCCAAAAATATATTTTTAAAGCATGTGATTTTAGACGTAGTTTAAAAATTGTGAATTATTGAAATATATAAAAACTTATACATATCATGCTCTGTTGTATTGCCATAAAAGGTGTGCAAATAGTGAAATATTAAACTTCTTTTAATAATCACAGCAATCTTTGAAAATCAAATTATTATGCTGAAAAATTGCGTGGAAACGATTTCATACTAATTCTATTCCATATATCTATATATTCTAATTATTCCTTTTTTGACGTAGTTTAAAAATGTTAAATAGAACATGTTTAAACGTTCTTATCAACATTCCATCATAAATTGCCACTGCCTTCTACCAGTGACAGTCCAAAAAACCACCGTGATAATTAAAAATCATAATTATATTTATAGGATAATCTATGCTATTGCCATAGATGGCGCAGTACGTTTTTTTAGTTATCTAGGATACATAGGATACCTATTTAATATTTACACGTCACCTATACACTTCAATAATCAAAACAATATTCAAATTTAAACTTATTATGCTGCAAAAAATACCTTGAGAACGGCGTATGAGCACAAATATGATACAGTGATCCAATCGAAGCCTTATCGTCGGACCGATCAGCGGCGCCTTTGTGTGTTTATATAATCTGTGCCTTTATCAGAGCCAAGTGTCCAGTTACTGAAGAAACTGTTGCTCATTAGCGTAATTAGAGATAGGTACATGTGGAAACGATTCGTGACGTCATAAATACGGAGTTATGGTTTGTAGGGAATTGTTGAAGTTATACTTCTTTTGGCGCGATGGAGAAAAATGATGAGAGTGAATTTTTACGATGCGCGCGCACACCGACACCAAAAAATTTTACAGCATGAAGTTAGTTCTAGGTGGTATGACAGTAAATTTTTACGATGCTAACAGCATGAAGTTAGTTCTAGGTGGTATGAAAATTGATAACTATGTTCAAGTTGTATATTAAGAAGTATAACTTCTAACGCGTGTACATAAGTTCACACAAGTTTTTTTTTTTTTTAAGAATAAAACATGTCATAGTTTAGACTGATGCAGTTGGCAATTGGTTATTTAGTATTTTTTAGAGAAGGGAAAGGGGATTGGAGATTGGCGCGAAAAGTGTGATCACAACACGTCGAAGAAGTTTGAAGTCTAGTTCTTTATTAATGACGCCGCCTCCACTAGGGTAATGAATCCGTGTTGGAAGGAACTTTACCAAGATACAATTCAGGGATACTAAGCACACCCGGACTTAGAACAAGCAGCGGTATAAATGGTTGTCCCTTCTGGGATCGAACACATAACACGAGAGCGCTGAGGTGCTAGCGAGGTGAGTAGTTTAACCACTGCGCCATGTGTATAAAGTTGGCAGTGTTTATATAAATGGTAAAATTAAACTTTTAATTACGCTTATACTTATATTTCAAGTGCGCAGACGAGAACAATAATAGTATGTTAAATTGGTATTTATTTCTGAAAACCGTTTCATAAAATACTTATAAAGTACAAAAACAATTTGAAAGCTATATTTTTATTGAAACGCTTTTTCTATTAACATTCAAGAGCAATAATAATAAGTAAATTGCCTAAAGAAAATGTTAAAGTTCGGTATGTATTTCTAAAATCTTTTCCAGTAAATACTTATAACTTTAGTACAAAAAGCTCATTTAAAAGAATTTTCATAGTAACTCTTTTTCTATTCACATTCTAACAATAACAATTGCATAGAAACTCATTTGCAATGCAACCTCGCGCTTAAAAATACCTATCTGTAAAAAAAGAATTAATAAAGTGGTCTATGGTTTAAAAACGTTGGCGAATGTTAAAAAACACAGTTTTTCGTTGTAAGTGCCCGTCTGAGTACGTCAAAGGCGGAGACTGCATGCAAAGCACTTTAAACGCGGATAAAGTCGTCGGCAACGATTTTAAATTCTAGCTTAGCTCGCCTCGTAGATAATGTTAGCATGTCGATAAGTACTCTGTTATTCTACGGTAATAGACATTTACTTTTCTATTCTTTTGTTGAAGTTTTATGACAGTTGACGTTTGAGGAGTTTTGTACTAAGTGTGAATATCTATGGTTTGTTTTGGTATTAGAGTATTTGAAAATTAAAGAACATCGTTTAGTGCTAAAAAACAAAAAGTTCCTACTTATACTTCGTATGTCCTACTTTTATAAATTGATTAAATAATGTCAATAAAATCCATACCACTTCATAAAGCTTTCATCTGACTTAGGGTTTGATTGGTAATTTAATAAACAAAATCAAGAAATGTGGTTTTCTTTTTAATTTACGTGTGTATTGGAAGGATCATAGAGAATTTTTAAAACCTTGGTTGCTTGTGTACCAATCGTTTATATTTTCTTCCTAGTAAAAAAAGGACAGATATTTTTGATTTGTGAACTGACGTTTAAGTTACATCCATTAATTTAGAGCTTATTAATACTAATTAGACTAGCAAAATCTATCTGCCTGCTTTAATTGTCAATGGTAAAGTGGCACTACCGAACCTAAACTGATATAAGAATTACAATCAATGGTTCTGAAGTTTCTAGAAAACTGCAGACCATTCAACAATCTTTTTATTTGTTTGCGAACCAGTATTTTGTCTTCCTCCCCATAAAATGGGAGAGCATATTTTTTTCGCGAAAGAACTGCATCCTTTTTTTATAAATACTGGTTGTCTATGATCCATTCCAAAGTATTTTGTTTGACAAAATCAACTAGATCGTAGAACTAGATGTACTTGAACGCGCAATGCCGCATGCCGTATTACCATACATCTCTTAAGTATCGGATTTCTGCTAGTTCCCACACACCTCATTAGTCTCGCTTTGATTCAAAGTCGTTACTCGCAGGTGCTCCTTTATTCACACGAATACGTTTACTAATCGCATTTTTAAATTAGAATAAGGGAAACTGTAAGAAAAACTTGGTAACATATTGAAAATGTAAACTAATTTGCCATTCAAAGGCAAGAACACTCCGTAAGTGTTCCCCGCCGCGACTTACTATAGAATGCAGTTTATTATATTCTGGAATTTAAACTTATTTTAAACATTTGAAAATGTATATATGTAACGCTTTTAACACTAAACTGAAATTCGTGCATTACTTAAGTTTGATCTATGTAGTTTTGGTTACTTTTTTTAGTTCGACTCAAAGAAACGAAACCATAGTCACAAAATACATTTTTAAAAAGTTCACTAATTTCAAATTCGAATTGGAAGTGATTTAAATCGATTCCGTTTATAAAATACGTGTTTTAAAAATGATTCAAATTATATTTTAGCGCTTCCCTATTTGCTTTTGTTAATGTGCTGTCAAAAGTAAATATGGAGAGAATGAAGCTGCAACGACATGAAATATCAAAGTGAGCGGCACTTCGAAACGCACGTGCGTTGATACTCATAGTATCACATACAAAGCATACATACCATTTCGTGGAGTGCTCTTATGGATTTTAAGTTGCAACTCAAAGCCAAGCCTCTTCCTTTTCACTACGTTTTTAAAATAAAACCGAGTACACATAATTAACAGTGACGTTATACAAAGTTTTTAGAGTAAACGAATCTGATGGTTAATGCGTTCTTTGAGTTTTTGAGTGTCACTGTTTGAAACAGGGGTTGCAATTCGTTTTTGGGGTAATTTTTATGTGTATGTAGATAATTGGATATTCTATCTGGCTTCAGGGTAGGTACATCACATACACATTTGTTCTTTCAAATATTAATCGTCACTATGATTATACTCGGACTTATTTTGTTGTCAAGCTTTAAGCAAAGAAGTGTTCTATGCTTTAAAAATAAATAATAATAGACTTGATGACTTTTTGGTAGAGCAATTTATAACGGAGAATAAACTTGATTGGTTATGTACATAATTTTTAAATAGGTACATAATTTTAAAATGTTTAATAGTATAACAAATAATTTAATGAGATATTAAAATGAGAAAATATGTGTGAAAATATTTTACGCTGATTATGGCATTATTAATTAAAAAAATATTAACGATGGGTACATATTTCGTTACGTTATCCCACGTGGTTTCATTTCTAAACCACTTACGTGGTCATACATCTATTGACTGACCGCACGCCTGGGTACTTAACCTATGACATACTGATCGACCACCTTAAAACCATTGTTCAAATATTAGGTCATAATCTGACCTATAGTTATAAATTATGACAAAATTTATGAGGATCAACAATACGTTATTATGATCCAGAGTCGTGTTCTTATGACTTTATGAAAAATACATGAAGATACCACGCCGATCAAGTTGCGGGCACAGCTAGCGCATAATATTATTATAATGTAGTTGTATTTCTCGCTACCGAATATTGCCTAGAGCCGTGCGTCAGCCCGTAGTACTGTCAGAATGAAATAAATTATATCTCACAGTGCATTGCGGCTGACATAGGAAAGCATGCCTGGCGATTTGTTACATTGATTTAAAACTGACACGTACAGTCAGCATACTAAAAGATTTAATATAACTTTCATATAGTATAAGATAAATGGGTATAATTGTTATTTTATAATTTCATATAAACACATCTATAAGTTTTTAGTCTTTATTACACAGGAAACATTACAAACATAATTGAAACATAGGCGAACTTAATTTATTGGTGAGTTTTCTTGTAGCAAAATTAGTGGAAGTGGGGTAAAATAGTGTACTTCAGAATTTAAATGTTGTTGTGTACTGTTTTACCCCACTTTCCCATTTCCACTAAAGAAAGCTGTAATATGTTAAATATACAATGTTAAGGAGAAAAATAAATAAATAATTTAAAAAAAAATGTAGTAAGTACATATAATATTTTTATTATTAAAAAATTACAAACATGCAAGTATTTTGGAGAGCATGGTGTGTAAAAGCGTAGTAGCGTAGTCAGATGACCGTGTGTAAATAATGTCCCAGGAAATAAATTTTATAAAAAATAAAATTATGTCGAAGAACGAAATTTGTAGAATTAGGGAAACCAGTGTTTTACCCAACTTTCACTACTGAAATAACTACGTTTAAGTAATTTTTTTTGCAGTTTAATAATTGTCAGAATAATTCGCTTTTAATTTTTTTGCTGTCACTACATGCGTCTGATTGACCGACCGACCACATACAACAGTAGGCACCACGTAACGTCGGCACGATAAATCAATCCACCCATTGTGACGTACGTTCGAGGTATCCTCACTTATAGTGTTTGAAAAAATAAACTTGTAGCACAAAGTTTAAGGTGTAAATGTACTTTGAGAATGTATGCCTACTTTATTAGAAAGTGATTGGAAGCTATATTTTTGTGCTGCTGGACCTTCTCTTGATGAAAAGTGTTTTTTAATCTGTTGTAAATGACATGATAGGTATGTGATTTACAACAGATTAAAAAGCACTTTAACTTTTTAAGTGTCTGGATAACAAATAGTTTACTTTCAGAATGAGAATGGGGGGATATCCCATACGCATGGCGGATGGACGGTTACCCCGATCGCAATATGATGGGATAATAGATTCTCCCAAGAATGGGCGGATATCCCATAGTCGCCACGCATGGCAGACGGGTATGATGGTCATAGTTCACAGAGATATGCCCCCCACGGGTACGAAACCTAAGAATACTAACGGAACCCATTTTTCTAAGCCCCCGCTGTCCATTCATCTGTCTGTCACTGGACTGTATCTCATGACCCGTGTTAGTTATATACTTGACGTTTTGATATAGTGTGTATTTTTATTCTCGCTGCAATAACTAATAAAATAATTAAGTTAAAAACAAATAAAAAAATGGTCTCTCTATGGTACGGTGCCCTTGGTCGAAAAATCGGCCAAGTGCGACAATAACTCGCACTTGGCCGATTTTTAAAAACTGAAATTACTTGATTTGTTCAAATTATTCTTTTAATGTATAATCATGTCTCAGTGAAGATCAGCACTGCTGAAATGAAGTATTAGCTGAGATAGGCCCATTTCTATGCCAGTACTTTAGTTAAAAACGCCAGGATTTTAGTTAAAAACTAAAAATATACTAACTAAAATTATTGTACACTTTCCGTATGTGATATGAAAATAATAGATTTTTTATTTATTACTAGTAGGATAAAGAAAAAGATGTTTTACCTATAATAGGGAGAAAAGTTTCTACATACTTATAAAATATTGTTTTCGGTTTACCCGCAGAGCTTAATTTTTATCGTTTGTACCAAACAAAAAATAAGGATTGTTAGAAGTTATCGTATGTCTATCTATTTGTCAAGCTAGGCTTTCAATGGTAAGTGCAAGTTCTATCAGAATAGAACTTAGCTTAGCTAGCATTTATAACAATCCTTATTTGTACATTATTGTACGCTATTGCGTATGTCTATCTATTTGTCAAGCTAGGCTTTCAATGGTAAGTGCAAGTTCTATCAGAATAGAACTTAGCTTAGCTAGCCTTTAAAAGTTACATATGCTCTTAGCTCTTTTTCTATTTGTAACCGGGTTTTACCGATTTGTTTGTTTAAAAACATTGTCAAATTTTGACTCGCTTTTCAATCCACGCTAAGGAAGTTGATTAATTGATCGGAATTAAGGATTAGCAACTCAAGTGCGTAGTTAAGCATTGCTCCTAATTGAGCTTGAGTTTGAGGCGTTCATATACATTTGTTCTCAGTGTTCTGTAAGAGAACGTTGAGGTTAAAGGTCTCTAGGTCTAGGTAAGTCTGTATATGGGAGACGGCTGAAGTAGTTTAATTTTTAAGCGTCTCCGTGCTTGGGAGGGAGTAGTCATTAGCCATGTAAGTAGCCCACAGTAATAAACAGATCGCAATCGTACAGAAACATAAATAGCGAGCTAAATATAAAATTTATAATAAAACTAAGACCAATATCAATCATAAAATACACTACATTGGAAACAATATTTAATCACCAGTTGTAATTTTTCGAGATTCGCAATTTGTACTATTAAACCAGATAACTGATATTCTACATAAACTACTTTTCTTTTGTAAATACATACTTATCACACCCATACTCAGGACAAACACTAAGACAGTCGCCTCGCCTCTTCGTGTCGCGGGTTCGAGTCCCGCGCCGGACAAAAATTTGTGTGATCCATAAATAGTTGTTCTGAGTGTAGGTATAATTTGTGTTCGTCTATTATATGTTTGTAAAGTACTCCGCGACACAGGGATAAGGTTCCGTAAAGCGGGCGTAGTCTTTAAAAAAAACATGTTCATGTGGGAATCGAACCCACGACCTGCGCTGCGGCGTGAAAGGAAAGTATTTGCCAACCACGCCAACCGGTCCGTCACTTTTGATCGAGATTTAGCTTTTTTATCTGATACTAGGGTAAACATTACCTGTACGAAAAAGCAAGAAAATTGAGATTTGTGTATGTAAAAAATGAACCCTAATATTTCTAGTTTAGTCCAAAGTATCAAAACTCAACGTTTTGTATGTCAAGTTTTAAAACTCAACGTACCTATTGTATGTAAAGTTTTTAACAAATATGACAGTTTCAAAATATTCGAATATATATATGAATAGTGATGTGACAATTATGCGATAATACCGAGATGATTTTGCATAATATATGTATGCATATTGCGTATAAATGTAGAAAAAATAAACCAACACATTTTCGCGCAAAGATAAACTCATTTAATAATCAATTTATTAATGTATCACTTTTAAAATGTCACCGATGAATTTGAACGACATTTAAAACAAAAAAGATGTACCTACTTATAAAGGAATATGAAAAGCTTTTTACTTTAAAAAAGGCTCTATCTTAATCCTTATTAAGCCTCATCACTGAAAGGGTAGTGCTATTGAGACGAAGGAGGTGTTATTTTGAGCCCATCACAGATTATATTTATTTTTAATATTTTACTGCTAATAAGAATTAGTTATCGTAATACAGGAGTCGGCAGTTTTATAGAGATTATATAAACATATTCACTTAGAGAATATTTTTAATTCTCTTTTGGGACAAGGAGCATCGAATGTGCTTTGTAGAAAAGAAACGGTAATCTATATAAGTTTAAATTTACTGTGATATAAGTTTCGTACTTTAGTTAAGGGATTTTAGTCGGGTTGTATTAAATAGACTAGGTTAAGCACTTAGATGCGCGGTTTGTGTTTCGATGCGTCCCAGTTGAGGTTTAATAATATAAAAATAATATCCTGGTACATTATTTACACACGGCCATCGCCCAAACAAAGCAGAGCTTGTACTATGGAAACCAAATAACTGATATACTACATTTACATCTTTTCTTTTGCAAATACATATTTATATAGATAATTACACCCAGACTCAGGACAGACATGTTCATGCATACAAATATCTGTCCTGGGTGGGAATCGAACCCACGACCTCCAGCGTCTAAAGCAAGCAATTGCCAACAACGCCAACAGTTTAAGCTTGTGCTTGTTTTTGACGGTATTTTAAGCTGTTGATTCTGCGGTAATCGTTACATAATAAGTGATATCTATTACTAATTGAAACCTCTATAAGTGAGACGATGACCGTAATTTACATTACATGGAAAAGAAAAAGAAAAAATACAAGATGTCATAAAAGTGTGATAAATATAAAAGTCCGACTAAATTTCCTCTTATCGATTACCGAACTCAAGATATCAAAGAACTCTAAAGGCAAACGTAAAATTGCATTTAACACCGTGTAATGACAGCATGTGAGAATTCTTTGCAAAACTGTCAATGGTTATGTCTTTCTTTGTCAAAAATATGTCATTAATACATGGAAAAAAGAAAAAAAAATGTCAAAGTGGTCCGAGGCACCCCTGGGAGTTGTTACATAATAGGGATGTCAACACTCCAGCACTATGGCTTTTCAAGTATAAATAATAGTAGATGTAACACTTGAATTGTATACTTTTGCAATACTTTGTCGGTACGTTTGAATTAATCGACTAGTGTCGATTTATTGATTTTTGTGTTATTATCACCCGCCCGTGTGCTTGTGAGTTTTATTTATGGCTATAAAATATTTTAAGCGATATTTTATCGCAATAAACAACTACAACTGTGTATTATAAGAGATCCACTATAATAACCAGTTCAAGAAAATAAAAAACAAATACTTTCATATGGATAAAATTATAAGATATTTAAAAATTTACTTTTAAAGGTTGCTTTTTTATAAAATTATTACAAAAGTAAATTTTTGTTTTTAAATAATTTTTTGTTTAACCAATCTATCTACATACCTAATAATTAGAGAATAACTCCCTCGTCCATCATGCTTGCTTAACCATAAATAATGAAGTCCTGTGTTCAAATACCGTTTCAGGAAAAAAGTGCTTATCGAATTTTTCTGACAAGAAAGATGACTCCAGAAGATGGCGGTGTTAAGTATCTTTCACATTGGATTATGAGAGGAAAGGATAGAGAGTGCATCTATGTTTAACTATAATTTGCTTAGATAGCTATTCTCCATTAAGATTGGCCGCTGTAACAAAAAGTTTCTGTACACTAAACTTAGACAATTTTTGTTAAGTGTGAGTTAAGGCTGAAACCTTAGTGAAGTAGTAAAATGTTGGCATCCACTATCCTTTACAATACAGTAGGGAACATCTTTAGCGAAATTAGTCCCACATCACTGTCATCCATTGTACTTCAAGTATCGCTTACCGCAAAAATTATTCCCGTTCACAATGCGCCTGAGATCTCTATTTAACGAAATTACGAATTTCGGACCATCCACAATAGGCCATTCTTGCCGGCAACATGAAAGGTGAACATTATTCCAATTTTTTTTTATACTTCGATTATGTTTGATTTTTATTTTACTTAATAAGACTTATGAAAATAATACATACATTTTTGGGTAGTAATATTAAATATTAGTATTTATATTATTATTATTAATTGACAATAATAAAACAATATTCATAATTATGGAAATTTAAAATATTTATATAGTTTTATTGGTAGTTTAGTTACTTTTTAATAAATAAAATTAAATATAGATTATATGGTGTTTATTTAGGGCTTTTAAATACCTTAAACTATGTGATATTCTAATGATGGATAGTTGTGTGTAGACAATTTATATTTTACTAATTCGGACCTAATATAATTATATTTACATGGAGTAATATTTTAAAATAAATATTATTAATTTAAAATGTTTATTAAAGAATAACACTAACAATACTTAGAAATTAAAACAAAATATAAAAACAAATTGTTAACTTAATGGCTAAAAGTGAAATTAAATATCGGCCAAAACTATCATGTTGCCACAAAAAAATTAACAATAAACCAAATGTTTACTATTTCAAATTATCCACAACAATGCACGATAAATATGATGATTCGATTACTTCAGAAAAAACGGGGAGATAGGCCAAACAGAAATATCGTATTACATATCAGGGTAGTCTTTGTATCTATATGGACACAAGTAGGTCTTTTATAAAGGTTAAGTTAGGAAAATTAGAGGAACGTATAAAAGTATACGTCATCGGTTTGCAATTGTTTTAAGCTTTAATTTGTATCTATAATCTATATGTACACAGGTTGAACTTTTATAAAGGTTAAGTTAGGAACATTAGAGGAATGTAAGGTATACTAATCGTTTTGCAATTGTTTTAAACTTTAATTTGTATCTATATGTATCTACACAGGTAGGACTTTTATAAAGGTTTAGTTAGGAACATTAAAGGGACGTAAGGCATACGTAACCGTTTTGCAATTATTTTAAACTTTAATTTGTATCTATATGTACACAGGTAGGACTTTTATAAAGGTTAAGTTAGGAACATTAAATGAACCTAAGGCATACGTTATCGTTTTGCAATTGTTTTAAACTTTAATTTGTATCTATATGAACAGAGGTAGGACTTTTATAAAGGCTAAGGCATACATTGAAGGAACGTAAAACATAGGTACGCAATCGTTTTGCAATCAATTTTAATTATGAAATATAAAAACATTTACATTCACTTGTTATTATTGTGTCTTCCAATATTAAATTAATAAATATCTTTTGTTATTTAATCAAATTACATTAATTGTACATTTTAAACTGAGTTTATTTCATTAGTTTAATATTTTATGTGAGCAGTTTAGCAACTATTTTTTTATATTTGAATGTGGCAATGATGGCAGTGAATATATTATTTCAAATACATTTAAAAGTACTTGTTAGTCAGCTTTAATTATTATTTTGAACGCTAATTTATTTATATCGTGCAATATAATTATTTTATGCCTATTAATTTTATAAACTTTTCATAATAATGTAACGGTCTCAGTAATAAATTATTATATACGGTTTTGATTGTTAGTACAATTTAAACCACTCCGTTAACGATAATATAAAATAAATCATTAACGGAGTTGTTTCTATTAAAAAAATGGTATAGGTAACCTTATTTGTAAAAACTATTCCTTCTGATTGAATCCAATGATCTTATCCACTATACATTTTGAGTTTGGAATACGGATATGATCTGTATTGAGGGATTCAAAATATAACACCAAAAGCATCCTTATGACCTTCCTATATTTATTTTTAATAATGGACCTTGCAATGACCTTTAATATGTCTGTAGGCTTATAAATGTATGGGCACCTACCTAAACGCTGAAGCAGCCACAGTAGCAACAATAAACTCACAAAAAAGTCCGCAACACAAAATCACAAAAACTCATAAAAATACACAGTCCTCGCTAGGGATGCGCCGACGCGTGATCCCGTAAACCGGAATTCTTTAATTTGACAAGTTTCTAAACGCACCCGATGGTCAGTGTACCGCGTAATCATCGAATACCCTGAGAGAGCACGTTCGGAGGCTGCGAACCGTTCACGATGACACGGCTCGCTTACGACTGGCCAAGCCATCTGATTCCAAGTCAGCCGTATGAGCATCGCTGGGGGCGGAGCTTGAAGGGGACGACTTGTGCGCTCACCCTAGGGTGGGTGTCGCACACACCCGCGGCGCACGCACACAGACACACCGCGCCGTACTACTGATCACGCTCACAGAGTCAGTCACTCCGGGTCGCTGTATAGTATCGTCCTTAACTTTTGCGTTAACTATTGTTTGGCTATAGTTAAATTGCAATGTAATATTTTTTTAAAATCGTGATTTAGCGTAATTTTGTGTTTGAAATGTGAGAACAGAGAAATTTGGCAGATTCATTGGGCATGAAATGGATGCAGTTTGTTTTTCAGTGATAAAGTTGTTGACAACGTTTTTATTCACTATTGCTTATTTAAAATTGGCGGTCTTTTAGTCTCATTGTCGCTCTTTGCTCTTCTAAACTGGGGTTTAAAAGGATTAAGTTGACACACACTTTATTAAATTACATTCTTGGACTCTCTACAAAGACCCAGTTTTTGAATAACTTGAGCAACATTTTTAACATATCGTTACTATCCTTGCCTGTATTTTAAGTGGATATCTTTTTGACATTTAGCTCATTCTATATAATTAATTAACCCTTTGTATTCTGCTTTATATCTTTATTGAATGATAAGTTACCTTAAATATTGTGTAACAGCAACAACTGGTACCGACAACTTAACGTGCCCTGCCAAGCACGTAGATAATAAGAAATTAAACTACCCTGCTGCTCACCCATCTATAGACAGACCGACTATCTATGTACTTTACCTCGGCATTCACTTACGGAACAGTGAGTGTAACTGGCTGGAAACACTTCAATTTTCAATTGATATAATGATATTAAAATCAATTAAAGGAAAGTAGAATTAGTGTCGCGTATAATTATTAGTACATTTATGTATCAATTTTATAGCTTACTTAATAATTAATCAAATAGGTTACGTTAATAGTTACAGAAGAGAACAAGAACAAACTTGATTAATATAAATATTTAACATATTGATTTTAATATCGATCAAGCATCAACCGAAAAATAGTATAAATTTCTTGCGTCCTTTTTTAATTGACACTTGTTAAATAATAATAAATTATTTTATTATTTATCAAGCGTCAATTGAATCTAACTAAAAAAATTCCATGGTCAACATCATATTTTATTAATTCTTCTTTTTACCTCTCTTTCTTTATTTGGGGGTTTTGTTTAAACAGATATGCCAACCCCATGGTGCCTTTTACGGTCAACATCATAGAAAAGTAAGAAGTCTAAAATCAGAATCTTTACTATAATAAAAATTATATTAAAAAATTCCTGATATTATATTTATTATAAAAAAACACTGTTTATAAACCTTAAAACGGAATTCAACTTTTCTTTATGGCAACTGATTGGAACAAAATGCGTATGGGACGTTTACAAGGCATAAAAAGCATTGGTATCGATTTAAAAAAAAATATCAAAATCGGTTCACAAACAAAGAAGAAATCAGTGACATACACACAAAAAAATTGACTGATAACCTCTTCTTGAAGTTGAAATAATTCTACGCTACTAAGACAACGTAGCTCTAATGGTAGAAATTAGATAGTAACAAATTCCCATCTGATGTGCTTTATCCGAGGAAACATCTCAACAAATATCATTAACAATCGCCCATCTATGAACTGACCACGTGCCTAGTTACTTCACCTCACCGATCACTTATGAACAGGTGAATGCAACTGGCCATGAACACCAGAATATAATTTATAATAATGTGATAAAAACAATATCGTGGGACATTATTCACACACGGCCATCTGATTCCAAACTAAGCAGAACTTGTAGTATCAGGCAGATAAGGATATATTTATTTATATAATTTATGTACACACTATTTAACACGATATACTAAAGATAAATAAAAGGGCAAAAAGGTACTACTTATTATCAAAGAAGACATTTTTTACATTTTTCGTACACCCGCGAAAATAGATACTGATCGAAAACAAAGAATGCGTTTGTAAAAGGTATGCATACTAAAAATATACAGTACATCTATCTATACATATAATAAAATCGTAGGCTAGTCGAAACTGTACATTGAATATTTTTTTTAAAGGATACTTGGGGCGTGATCTACTATCGATATCGAAGCCAAAAATATAATTTTTAGAAATTTTGTCTGTGTGTCTGTTTGTCTGTATGTCCGGGCTAATCTCAAAAATTACTGCATGGATTTACTTAAAATTTTGCATGAATTTTACTAAGAGGTCGGGTTAACATATAGGCTACATATTATCACGCTATCACCTAAGGGGTAGGAGATGTGATAATTTATAACATTTAACGCGGGTAAAACCGCGGGGCACAGCTCGTATATAATATATGATGAAAATAATATCGTAGGACATTCTTTCCACACGGCCATCTGATTCCAAACTAGTCGTAAGCAGAACTTGTCGTATGGAAACTAGATAACTGATATGGATCAGGCAGATAAAGATATATTTATTTATTTAATTTATGTACACACTATATTTACACTATATTTTTCCCAAAATAGACATTTCTTTTCATTTTTTTAGTACACCGGCGAAAGTAGGTAGATACTAATCGAAAAAAAGAATGCGTTTGTAAAAGGTGTACTTACTAAAAATATACAGTACATACATAAATACAAACAAACATAAATACAGTTTACTATACACATCAATAATAAACATACATACATACTTATGTATATCTAAGATAAAGAGGACATATACTATGAAATCGCAGAAAATAAAATTGTTTTAGCGTCTAACAAGATTCCGTAAGTTCATTGGTCGAATGCAGTAGGGACACTTGAGTCTAAACAAGAGAGTGAACATTTGTGAGTCTGGTCTCTCTCCGACCGTGTTGGATTATAGAGCGACGGCATAGAGAGTGCAGGAGGGTGTGCCGTAGCCAGCAGCACTTTTACTATTATAAAAGTGCTGGGCTGCGGCAAACATTCTCAACAGAAACTAGCTATTAACGCATGAGATATTATATTGCAGGAGCGTTTGTGCAACACTCCTGCACTATCTATTCCATCGCTCTATAATCTGACACGATTGGGGAGAATTCAGACTCAAGACGTTCTCTCTAAAGTACGGGAATATAATGCCGCTGACTTCCAGACTCCGATCTTCTATTGGTTGGCTGGCTTGCCAGAATAATGGTAATTCACACTACCACTAAAGCAACGAGGCAATGTAGGTCTGTACCTGCCAATTAATTGGCTCTTAATCGGTAAACCGACAGGAATCGAGTTATATACACCCCACGCCACTGCTCTTTACCTCTATGTAACCGTAGCGTTATGATCGTAAACTAGGAATAAAATATTTTACTGCCGTCCACTTTATAGTCCCGAGTAACGCCGGGTGTAAAAACTTGCTGGACCCGCGGAAAACGACTGTAAAATAAAACCTCTTTCTAATCGGGGTTTATGGAGAGGATTGTTAAAGTCTTATGTGACATGACAAAGTCCACTTTTAAATGTCGGAAGTGACAATGTTGACTCTATCTCTCTCTAAATAAGCATCAATATATAAGCTGTAACAGAAATAGTAGACGTAACTTAATAATAATAGTCACCAAGCCGAATTTCGGCCACGGCGGTGGCCAGTCTCAATGGAGATTAGCCATCTGCGCGGGACATAATATACTGTAAAAGTAGGTACGTGCGCAAACACAAGGGCACTTTCTATGCCATCGCTCATGATCCGATTGGACGACTAGGTACTGGGCAGGTACAGGACCGATAACGAGCTGATATTGAGAAATATTTTATTATACAGAAATATAACGAAATCACTTTTAATTCCGGATTTTACCCAGGACCCCATTGCCTGTAGTTAAACAAGCTACCACTAGATCAACGAAGCTGTCAAGCTAAGAAAACACCCTTTAAAACTCTTTTGGCGACTAATGATAATATCACAAAATATAATCCCCAATTTCCCACAAAACAAACACTAGTCACACACACGCAATTAATTGACAGCACGCCTCATAACAAAGTCACATCTCGCAGCGCTAACAAAACGTTCGCATTATACGCCACGCGGCCGTCACGCTCAGAATAAGTTAGCACTAATTTATATAAACCTAATTTCGCGGCTGCTCATACTTATTGTGAGTTTTGCGATACTATGTCATGGTTTTCGATACGGCTGGTTATTTATTAAGACGTCATTTTTTTGTGGGACTGCCTCTCGAAAGGCGAGCGGCGATGCGATTGATTTGGGGAATACCTTCGAAAATTTGGAGAAACTGAAGAGTCCATGACAGTTAACCCCTGATAGAAGTTATCAAATACTTTTAAGACACAAGTATGGGTTAAACACCTTTAGTTATGATAATTGTTTTAATCGAATTTAACCGAATTTATCGAAGTATATATATAAATATGAAAACAGGTTCAACTATAGAGCAATAGCAAACAAACAATTGATCACAGCCTTCCTTTAAATTCGGGTATCAAATAACATAGTCTTTATTTTATATATATACTAGGTGTGCCCCACGGTTTTACCTGCGTTAAACTTTATAATTTATAGCCTATATGTTAATCCGGAGTGTCAGCTAATTCCATACCGATTTTTATTGAAATCGCTCCAGTTGTTTAGGCTTGAAGAAGTAACAAACATACACACTCACAAACTTCCGCCTTTATAATATTAGTGTGTTTATTAAAACTGGTTCACACACAAACAATAGAGCAATCTGAAACAAACAATTGACTACAGCCTTCTTTTAAATTCGGGAATCAATTAACCTATAACCGATTTTTTTTTATATAACCACCGATTTGCCCCACATTTACATGGAACCGTTTTGAAAGCGCATATTCTATTGTTTGTTAAGCAATATAGTTTTGGACCACTTTGGTACCAACGAGCACCTAAGTAGAATGTCTCATAATGCTTGTCTGACAAACAGATCTGCATAAATCGACCGCTTTATTTGCCTTAAATTGTTATCGCGATTGACATCCGTGTCCACAATATATCAAAAATCCTCAGGGTAGTATGGGGCGGCCCTACGGGTAGGTGACTTAGAAGTCAGGGTGAGGTGGTGCATGGAGTACCTGGGCCTCACCCTTGATAGTCGATGGGGCTTCGAGGAGCGCTTTGAGCGTCTTGCCCCCGAGTGCGCCGGGTAACCGGCGCGTTATGCCGGCTTCTGCCAAACCTCGGGGGTCCACGGGAACATAAGTTCGCCGCCTCTACGGAGGTGTCGGGCGATCCGAGGAGGTGGCCCTTTAGGGCATATTCACTCAATTAAAAAACCATATTTTCCAAGTGTTTACCCGAATGTTTGCAGAAAACTCTGATACAATGCACCATGGGCGCTCAATTTAGCTTTTTTCTCCTCAAAGTAATTCAACCATTAAAAATCGCTGTATAAAGATCGCGGCCGATATACTAAAAAATAAATAATGGAACTTATTCTTATAAAAGAAAGTGTTTGTCTAAGAACAATGTAGTATACCGCAGCGGGACATCAAGATACACGGGGCTAAACATTTTCCTTTCAAATATATTTTTTTTATTTGCACTTTTATACCTTCATGAATGGCGTCGGATCCTTAATTTACGCATCGATAAACTTATTTTGTAGTTTGGTCTTAGTTAGAATTGTTCTTAAGACGTTTTGTAACATTCAACTCCATTGTGCAAAATAACGACGAGTTTGTGAGGGAATGAAGAGTTGTAACATTGTATTTGTTATACATAAACAATTTATTTGATTTCTGTATTAAAGAGTCATTAAGTATCACTAACTGACTGACCTATTGCTTAATTACCCTCACATAATTATAACTTATTTTTTACTCATAATACTTATTACTAACACTAGTATATAAGAAAATTGTTACTAACTTATTGGTCACTAATTTGGTCTGAAAATATGGTCTTATTATTATAATTAAATAATATCTATAGTAATTAAGAATTTATTACTTTTTGCTGTCTGTTCCTACCTAGACTTTCATCATTCATCATCATGTCAGCCAAAGTACGTCCACTGCTGGACAAAAGCCTCCCCAAAGAATGGGGGGATATGCCATAATCACCACGCTTGGCAGACGGGTTAGTGGTCGCAGTTTGAAGGTTATATTAACAAAAAAACGCTGCTGCCCGTTCTATGGTAGGTATTCTCTCAGACGATTTCTAAGCCACGGAAAGAGATGGGGGTGATGATATTCTATGCCATCACCACACTCAAAATTCATATCTCAACTATATTCCATAAATTATTGCCTACATTTTAATTTTTTATCCCTTTCATTACTAAATTATTGATTCCTTTTTTATCTTGTAAATTTCCTCCCTAAACTCTTTTATTAATCAATATTTTTGTAAACAACCTTGTTATTATATTTTTTTTTGCAAATGAACAAATTACTTTACATTATTTAAAAGAGGGTAACTTTTGGAAAGTAATGGGTCTCCAATAAAAACCTACAGTTTAGTACTGAAAAATCAAGATGGCCGTCTAGTTGTATCATTTACCTCAATGTTATCTATATTTCAGGGCGTCATAAATCAATAAATATTCTGGGAAACGGCCAACTGATCCCAAACTAAGCAGAGCTTGTACTATGGGAACCAGATAACTGATGTACTACTTTTCATTTTGTAAATACTTAATTTGATAATTACACCCAGACTCAGGACAAACAAACATGTTCATGCACACCTGGGTAGGAATCGAACCCACGACCAGCGGCAAGCATTTACAACCACGCCAACCGGCCCGTTATTATATCAATATATATATTAAAATAAATTTACTTAATTCAAGGCTGTAAAACTAACGATCTATCGCAAAACGATGGTTAGCAGTAATAAATCAGCGCTGTATTACCGAGGACTGGCGCGTACGCAGCTGTTGCACCTTACACGCATCAGTGGCCACTCACAACATCCCGTGCACGGGATAAGAACGAATGCTTTGTGCATGCCGATAGATTTGGGAACAGCCCTAAACGAAAAGCGATAGCGGGTTAAGTAAGTAAACCGATGCATTAATTAGAAGAATCTAATAAACGCCACAGATATTGTTTTCTTTTTTTTAAAAAGACATTTTCCGCACTTATGAATCTAATCGCTGTGTCGCGGGGCACTTTACAAACATATGACGGACACAAATTACATGCAGACTCAGAACAACTATTTATGGGTCACACAAATAGTTATCTGGCGCGGGACTCAAACCCGCTACACGAAGCGGCAAGGTGACTGTCTTAGCCGCTGCGCCACACGTGCAGTCAACACAACAGATCTTTTTTCAATCTTATACCTTAGTAACTTTGGTCAAAAGTTATTTATGTATTCTGTGGTCCTTATTCCCTTTTTAAGTGTTTAAGTTTTATGTAATAGCAATTGTTAGACTTAGTGAATAAATATAAAAATGCGATATTTAATAAGGAAGTTTAAAGCCTCGCCCTCAGATCTCTGTAGGATTATGACTCTCAAATAACCGATGTAGTTGGATGATCCCCATTGGGAATTGACACCATAGCTAGAATTCTGCCTGGTGCACTATTCTATATATCAAGTAATGTGAAGTTTTTCCTTCTGAAATTCAATACATATGTTAATATAAAAAAAAGCTCAGGATATTTTAAACACAAAATTTCAATAACTACTACCTTAATATTAAGCCGAAATTTTGCAAGTGGGTAGGATACATCAGGGAAGAAAGGATTTTGCGACAGGAGAAAATAAGAGTGTTATTGAATTGCCTGGCTATTGTGAGGTAATACGCAGGTTCATTTTCAATTTCAGTCGTCAAGTCGTGCTACGTTAATTTTTTGAAGTTATACTTCTTTTGGCGCGATGGAGAAAAATGATGAGAGTGAATTTTTACGATGCGCGCGCACACTGACACAAAAAAATTTAACAGCATGACGTTAGTTCTAGGTGGTATGAAAATTGATAACTATGTTCAAGTTGTATATTAAGAAGTATAACTTCTAACGCGTGTACATAAGTACACACAAGTTTTTTTAATCGCTAAGTAAGAAAACTTTCCCCTTTTCTTTGTTGCACACTAGAAGGCAAGCATCTGGACAAAATAAAAATATATTATTTTAAATAATGATTTTAGGAATTGAGGCATTTCTGTAAGTGTTCAGGTACAGTGCTAATGTTAGAATAAAAAAAACCCAGATTGCACCATAACATAAGACCACAAAAATGGTCTCCAGCTCGCTTCCGCTCACATCTTGTACCACAATCTCCATTAAAAAAGGACGGGAATCCTTTTCAGCGATAGGTTACAGATTAGAAGCGATGCAGTCAATTTGACGCATCTTCCGCAAAACCACGCGTTTTTTTATATAAGAGCGTACGTTGGTGCGGTTCTCTATAACTCAGCCGATGACAAAAAGGTTATTGTGATATTCATATCAATGGGTTGCGAATTTATCTATATTAAAAAATCTTCTTATAAACAGATTGAAATCACATCCATTATTCTGATTCGCGTGTTTGAATTGTGGTCAGCGTGTAAACTCAGCAGTTCCTTCGAAATTCTGTCACTAACCGGTGCCTCTAGCACGAGTTCCTGCAGTTTACTTACTCGATCACACGTACAGTTTCCTCCCATACATTGAGCACCAGCGCCTCTCGCGGAAACTATTAAGAACTAAAACTCTGGTGCCAATGTATGGGTCGAAACTGTATGCCTAGTTGGTAGTGCTCCTGCCTACGAAGCTGGTGGTCCTGGGTTCGAATCCCGGTAAGTGCAAATATTTGTGTGATGAGCTCGAATATTTGTTTCTCAGTCATGGATGTATTCCATGTTTATAAGTATTTATCTATCTATATAAGTATGTATATCGTCGCCTGGTACCCATAGTACAAGCTTTGCTTAGTTTGGGGCTAGGATGATATGTGTGACATTGTCCCTATATATTTTTTTTAACTGTTGTTAGTACTGCGCCAGACATGTTTTAATGCACGATTACATACGCAAAAGCATCTGTAATACGCATACATAATCCGACACGACAGGGGAGAGAGCAGGTGCGGAGCTATTTTTTTACATGGCAAGAGTTACAACTACCGGCTACTTCCTCATATCGGGTAGTTATTAAGCTCTGTCTTGCTAGAATAATGTAAAAAATAATTTTCTTGGACTGAACTGGATTTGAACTTATGACCTCATTAATGCCGGTTGAACACGCTATCGCTAGACCAATGAGGCGGCCGTAGTATTTGTTAGTACTAATGTGTCATAATCTTATACTGAGTTGGTACGAAATGCGTATAATCCAATTGGAATAAAACACCATTTAAATTGTTTCTATTACCTGCCAATATTATGAGGATGTACTAAGGTAGCGGTCTAGTGGTATTCTGTCCAATCGCAGATGAAGTCCTGGGTTCAAGACCCGGATCGAGTTGAAAAGTGATATTGGGATTGTAAGTTAAGAAAAAGTAGTAGCAGCCAAGGGACATGAATTTGGGTGTATTACCCGCTTGTACCTCAGACCTGTACCTGACCTCTTATTAGGCCTCCTACGCACTATGCGGCCAGCCGCAATGCGGCCAGCCGTGCGGCTGACCGTACTCAGATATTTGTACGAGAAAATAGTTTTTATTCGCACTGTGATGCGGCAGCCGGTCAGCAATATTGATTGCTGACGGCTGACCGCATTCCGGCTAACCGCATAGTGCGTAGCAGGCCTTAGTCATGTCGGCTAGCCTGTGTTTGCGCGCACACACACACTTGCGCACTAAAATATGTCCCCCGCAGATGGCTTGTCTCCAATGAGACTGGCAGCCATATCTAGCAGTCATTGTAAGGTAAGTAGGTAGTTCAGTGAGTAGAGGGTACAATACCTATAAATAATATCGTGGGAGATCTTATAAACATGTAAGTAACTTACACCTAGTGCATCGAGACCCAGAACAACCATTTGTCAGCAAAAGTATCTTGCTGACAAATTTATATAATGTACTAGGTTTCGGGGGGGCCTGGAGTGCCAAAATACAGGCCTTGGCTTAGTTTGGACTCCAGATCTCCCACAAGTTGCAACTTCATACATTTTGTCAAGTTTATTTCTTTCATGTTAATATCATGTAATTTGTGGAGATGAAATAAATCATTTTTGTATTTTTTTTTTGTATTTATGGGCCACACAAATAGTTGTCCTGTGCGAGAATCAAACCCGTAACACGAGGGCGCCGAGGTCGTAGCGAAGCGGCTATCTTGAACACTGGGCTACAAGTGCATTCAAGCACGCACACATTTTATATTACTAGCTGTGCCCCGCGTTTTTACCCGCGTTAAACTTTATAAATTACAGCCCATGTGTTAATCCAAGGTGTCAGCTAACTCCATACCAAATTTGACTAAAATCTCTCCAGCCGTTTAGACGTGAAGAAGTAACAAACATACACACTCACAAACTTTCGCCTTTATAATATTAGTGTTATTATATGAATTAATGTGATCAAGCATTTAATCTTAACATTATTCATTAAACATAAAGTAATAAAACTACATCGGCCCATAATTTACCTCTTATATACTCAATACATAACCAAAGACAATATTTAGCTCAATATAATGATATGGACCCTAACGATAAACAAAGCACTGAATTTATAATGTTGCATCCGTGATAATTATGAGGGGTTCGTAATTTGAATCGCCTCAAGACTTTATGAATATATTTTGAATTAAGAATTCGTGTACAACGGTTATTTTTTTTAATAATTTCTCTACAACGGTTTTTTACAACATATTTTTAAGTTCTTATTTCGTACTTCAGTATTGTTTTAATTCAATGGGTAATATTAAACATTTTATGTAAAATCTAACTATTTTCGAACTAATATTCAAGTTCTAAAAGCACTCCGAAAATATAAGGGAATTAAATTTATTTCTTTTATTATTCTAGCCAGTATTTTGTTTTATAAAATACTCCATCTACATATTGGAAAAGTTAAAAGGGCATTCCATTTTCAAAATGTGAAGCTATAAATGTGCGTACGGCGCGCTTTCCCCTTCTGTGGAAAACGCACACAGGGAAAACTTATTCTGCCGCACACAGATGGAACACTTTGAATCTGTGGCTGTAAACTTGCTCCAAGTCATATTCTACTTTTAAATCATGATATATCTGACTTTGTTCTTAAAATAAGAACTGAATTCGAATCGGGAATTTTAAATTGTGTAATAATAATGCGGCGCTATCAACTAATTTAAATTAAAGCATACTTTATTTATAAGTCTAGGTATATATACATGCCGAATACATTATTTCAAGTTAATCTACTCCTTAACTTTTGCAAAAAATGAAATATATAAATAAATCGAACAGTAACCGATACTAAAACAACACGATGCATCATATTTCCCCCGCCGAGGTATAAACACGCACGTGTTTGATCCCTTTCTACCGCTTGAGTTTTCCCGCATACGTGCATCTCGTTCTTTGTTGGGCGGGCACTGGTCTGCGATTGGTGGAGGGGATAGACACGGCGCCCGACGGCAACCTCCCGTCGGCATTTTCCCGACGCAACGCGTTTGAAAATCGAATATTTGCGGCCGTGTGCTAGATTTTTCATTGTTTTGTATTTTAAATAGAGAACTTGCAATGTGTTCTTTATATTTCACAGTTATTTTTTAATGTCGACTGTGGGTGTGTATGTTATTGGTCTTTTATTTTACATTTAAAACATTGTTCTAAAGAGAAAGAAAATGTTTACATAAGTATTAATTTAAAATAAGATCACAAATATTGGTATGATGCGTCTCGTTAATTAATTAAATAAGTATGTTAACAATTAAATATAAAAAAATAATTTCAGTGTCTCCTCAGTAAAAAAAAATTCTCGTGTTTTCTGTGAGTAATAAATGTAAATTAAGTGTAATTTATGAAATTATATTATTTAGAAACTGAAATCTATCGAATTCCAGTAACAAATACACAATGTTTATGAAACTATATATACAAGTATTTTCTTTTCAAATATATTAATATATCCAAAAATAGGTAAGGAAACGATTTATCCTTTATGGTATTTTCACTCTGGTTTCTGTGTCGGTCTTAAGAAAAAATACTTCCATAGATTATCATTGTATGACTTATGTCCAAGTAGTGTGGATTGTCTGGTCAGGTTTTTGCGTTCAGGTGGTCATGGATTCAATTTTGATTTGTGAATTTATTTCTGAGTTTGAGCGATTACTGTCCTTGCCTTGAAGAGTACGAGACATTTGTTCCAGTTGCCATGACAATCGTTACAGGCCAAAGTTTATGGTTACTCGAACCCTATAGTTATGTAGGTCAGATGATTTTGATAAAGCAGTCTTTATAAATGTAGGTAGCTAGCAACAATGGGTTAGACTTAAAGTCCATTAGAAATAGAAAAGGTGAGAAAGAAGAAGACATCCATATAGGTAGTTTTGAGTGAGTTTAAAAGTGACTGGCTACTAATGTGTGACTTTGAAATAGAGTTACTATGTGTTTGTGTTTTTCTTTGAACGAGTGCAACTTCAAATGGTCAGTTAGTTGGGTGATGGGTGGTGGCAGACATAGGTGTAGATATTGTAATGAAATTTGTTTTATATATAACTACCTATGCCTCGCGGTTTTACCCACATTAAACTTTATAAATTATAACCTATGTGTTAATCCAGGTTGTCAGCTAGCTCCATACCAAATTTTATTAAAATCGCTCCAGCCTTGATACGTAAAGAAGTAACAAACATACTAACTCACACTCACAACCTTTGGCCTTATAGAATACTAGCTGTGCCCTGCGGTTTTACCCGCGTTAAACTTTATAAATTATAATCTATGTGTTCTTAACCTATCAAACTCACATAGGTTTAATCGATGTTGTCAGCTAAAGCTAACTCAATACTAAATTTTATTAAAATCGCTCCAGCCGTTGATACGTGAAGAAGTAACAAACATACACACTCACAAACTTTCGCCTTTATAATATTAGTAGGATGAGCAATTTATTGTTTGTTAAGTTTTTGCATGCCAGCAGGAAAAGTATGGCTGGACTTATATTTTATTCTATAACATGTACTATGTACCCATACTTGCGTAATAAAATATCTTTATCTTCACTTAGCCTTCTGATTTGGGTCATTGCTTTTATTTATTTATTTTTTTTATTAGGAAGGTATACTAGGGGAGGGCAACCCACAGCTCTCCCCGGGTGCGTGTCCCGACCATCTGGGACACGGCGCAAAAGGGGGGCACCGGAGCAGCATACCCGCGTTCCCGGGGCTCCCCCTATGAGGCGCCAGAAGAAGTCCACGGCAGGTTAGGTTTAGTCGGTGCGAGTCCGACATACCCACCCGCAGACACTTTTTGCGGGTGGCATGCATTAGCATTCCCCCTGCCTTAACAAAAAAAAAAAAGGAATGTATACTAGTTTGTGTGTCACCTGATGGTAAGTGATCACCGCCGCCTATGCATATAAGTGCGTCGAACTTCAAATAGTTACCATAGAGTTATGTTTAAGTATCACTTCTATGGTGAACTTGGAATCTAAGCACCGTATTCTTAAATGGAACTCAGCTCTTAACGGCCCTGTTGGCGTGATTGGCAAATGCTTGCTTTTTACACCGGAGGTCGTGGGTTCGATTCCCACCCAGGACAAATATTTGTGTGCATGAACATGTCTGTTTATCCTGAGTTTGGGTGTTATTATCTATATCAGTATGTATTTACAAAAGAAAAGTAGTATATGTAGTATATCAGTTATCTGGTTTGCATAGCACAAGCTTTGCTTAGTTTGGGATCTGGCGGTGGGTAAATAATGTCTTAGGAAATTATTATTATCTGCTTTTAACTTTAACACTTGAGGAGGTAGTTCTGAAAATGGATTTCTTCTTCTAACCCTACACTGTCCAGGTAATCAGGCTGTGGAATTCTCTATAAAATAATAATAATATCCTGGGTCATTATTTACACATGGCCATCTGATCCCAAACTAAGCAGAGCTTGTACCTACTATGGAAACCAGATAACTGATATACTACATATACTACTTTTCTTTTGTAAATAAAATCTTTTTCTGTTCTGAGTGGGAATCGAACCCACGACCTCCGGTGTGATAAGCAAGCATTTGCTAACCACGCCAACAGGCCCGTCCGGTGAAGCAGTAAAAGCGGCCACGACGTCGTCGTCTTTTTGAAATTAATATTCTTATTTTTATTAGTAATTCTATTCCTTATTTCAATATAATGAAAACAAAAAAAAAAAAATAGTATGTTATTTTAAAGTGTTTCAAATTTACAATTGCCAGTGCCACTTACCTGACCACAGAGTCCAATACAATCCTAATGATAAAGTCGCGCGTCGCGATGCGTGTGACGCGGTAATCGTGCGCACGTCATGCGTAGCCTTTACTGGTGTACAACAACCATACCTATTACTTACCTGTGTAGTTTTTAATCAAATAACCTGACCTCTTTCAGATATTGTCAGCTATCTGTCCAATCGGATCATAAGAGTAAAGGAATACAAAGTGTGCACCTGTGTTTGCGCAATCGAAAAAAAATATTAAAATTTCGTAATATGTAGGTAGGTACTTGGATAAATTATTTAAGTAAAACGGTACATTACTATTGGCTATAGGCAAATAAGCAAAAAAAGAAAGTAAATAAATAAAAATAACTTGGGACAAATAACACTGCCATCTAATCCAAAACTAGGTACTAAGCAGAGCCTGTATGTATTATGGCAACCAGACAACGGATAAACATACTTATTTATTGCTAAACTAGCTGTGCCTCGCGGTTTTACCCGCGTTAATTTTATAAATTACCACAGCTCCTCCCCCGCAGGTGATAGCGTGATAATATGTAGCCTATATGTTGACCCGACTTCTTAGTAATATTCATCTACAAGCAGCAGTACTTTCTGAGTTTATCCCGGACATACATACAGACAAACAGACAAAATTCAAAAAACTATATTTTTGGCTTCGATTTCGATTGTAGATTACGCCCCTGGTATCCATTTAAAAAAATATTCAATGTACAGTTTTGACTTTTCTACGATTTTATTATATGTATATACGTATATACGTGTTATAGATGTATATAAGTATGTATTTACAAAAGAAAAGTAGTATATGTAGTTATCTTGCCATAGTACCTACAAGTTTTGCTTAGTTTGGGATCAGATGGCCGTGCGTGAACAATTTCCCAGGATGTGATTATTATAGATAAATTACACCCAGACACCCAAGAAACAATCGTGTTCAACACACTAATAATTGTCCTAGGTGGGGATCGAACCCACGACCTCAGGCTTAGTAGTCACAGTCAATAACCTCTAGACCAACAGGCCAGTCCTATCAACAATGCCATCTTACAATTATTATTTAAATTTAAATAATTGCCTAACTAACCTCTCCACCGCTTCTAGAAATTCTAATATATGTATTACTAGCTGTGCCCCGCGGGTTTACCCGCGTTGGACTTTATAAATTAAAGCCTGCGTGTTAATCCAGGGTGTCAGCTATCTCCACACCAAATTTTATTATAATCGCAACAGCAGTTTAGACGTGAAGAATTAACAAACATACACACTCACACAGTCACACACTCACAAACTTTCGCCTTTATAATATTAGTGTGATAGTGTGAGTATCATTGCTGGTAAGATAAGGAAAATGCGTATTAATTATTTAATTAAATAATTTTATAAATGTATAAATATACATATATCGTGACAGATGACATCTTCGTCCCCGTCTTTCTGTTATATTATAATCAAGGGCTGCGTTCATTGCGCGCGCGCACCGCGGCGGATAACGTGGTAATTGTGCGCACGTCGTGTGCACTCACCTTTACACACGTTTTGAGTAACAATATTATCTTTAGTCTATATCTCGTAAGAAATATAGATCCCGATTCTACGCAATACTAAATAAACGTTTTTTAACATAATTGCGTCTCTGTCTAATATAGTAATTATGAAAAGGACATGTCGACTTAGACAGGTGCGGGTATTAGTTCTTTTTTATGATCAACGGGTTTACTCTTGACCACGATCTCACCTGATGAGAAGTGAAGACGTGGTCAAAGGTAGACCGCGTGTACCCATAAGTAAGATGCCTAATCACTCTATATATATATGGGCTTTGCGTCAATTACAGACGATTTACGGCGCATTATCTGAGAGACATTTCTTTTTGTGGCTAAACAAACCGATGCGAGAGCGACATAGCCTGCCGCAGGCCTGACATGGGAAGTTTGCGGTGGTTGGTGCCGAGCCGCTTTCATGTCACTTCTGTCTCTTATCAGCAAGTACTCCGAACCAGGCTTCATCACAGATCTTACGACCCTCCACTACACGTTTGCGCCATTCAACTCTATTTTCAGCGAGCTTTTCCCAGCTACAGTGGTAAATTTTAAAAGCGGCCATATCCCGCTTGGTGCTGTCTTTAAAGCGAAGCAGAGGTCTACCGACATCGCTCTTCGCATTAGCTACCGCACCCAACAGAACACATCGTGGTATTCGAGTGGGTTCCATTCTGTGCACATCTAATAATCACTATAGCCTTGAATAAACCTATGTTTTATGTCCCTGGAAACACGTCGTTCGGGAGGGTGTTCCACAGCTTATCCCTGCGTATGATGAAAGAAGAAGCAAAGCGCTTCATACAGCATGTTAGAATGTCAACCACAAAGCGGTGGAGACCCTCTGGACGCCTGGTAGTCCGATGAAAAAAGGAGGAAGAAAGATAAGTTCATGGACGTCATGAGCGCATTCTCCATGCAGCAGCCTGTAGAAAACTGATAAGCTTGCAACTTGTTAATCCAAGTTAGGTCTCTATCATCGACTATATAGTCCATAAGTGTCAGCGCAAATTTAGGTGTATTTGTTATTCCCTCATTTTCAAGATCTGATGGGACGTTTAGCCGACACTATCAGAAAGAGATCAGATCGACGGCTTTACGTGCTCTCCGAGCCACGGGAGTGTAACACTGCCAACTTCCTTACTCCGCGCTGATAGGTACTGAAAAACATCCCAAAATTACTTTTTGGCTTGACCCGGAATTTTAATCTAGGTCTTCAATATCTGCGTACATGCTACTGCTGAACTAACGAGGTAGTCAAAATATGTCCTGCGTTATTAGCTAATCTCCGTTAAAATTGTCCGCCATTGTTAAAATCCTGTTACATTAAGCTGCTTAATTAAAACCTCTTTTCATCCACTTATTTTATTATCTTTCATCTTACTAAACCTTCTAAAATTCACTATCAAAATTTATCTAATTCTGTTAGTAAATTTTTAGAACAAGAGCAAAATATTTTAGAACAATTCTAAGCGCACTTTCAATTATATTCTAACGAATTTCTATGGGGATTGTAGAAAAATCACACCTCCCTAAGAGCATTACGCCAACGTTTATAATCGGCTAAATATCGAAATGTTCCATCCATTGTTTGGAAGCTTTAAACCCTCGAGAATTGGTTTCGAGAGTTTTAAGCCTACCGCCTTCGGAAAAACTGAATAGTCACACTCCAAAACCACCCCTAAAACATAGACAACAAAGTTGAAACTTAAACGGGAGCCAGCTAAAATAATTCCTGAAAAGTGAAAGCTTTCCTACGCAAGGTATTTAGGTTTAAACTCCTATTGAAAGAGGTGAAAGTTTGGGGGATGTTCAGCTTTACGAAACTATGTCTAAAGTTAAGTAAGTTAGAGTTTATTTTGGTTTGGTATAGTGAGGAGTGTTGAGAAGATTGTGCAGTAACGAGTCTACACACAATGTAATTGTATCGGGGATCAGGATCGACCCGCTGTGAATAGGGATGGGGTTGTGTCGATAAATCTGACGAAGGGTGCAAGCCAATATGGATCTTGTTGTCTTAAAAATAATAAATGCCACTAAAATTATGTTTCGTTTCTTTTTTAACCAACTTCAAAAGAATGATTTTATTAATTCAACTGTATGTTTTTTGTATGCATGTTACGCAGTTTTCGATTTTGATACTCATTTTTTAACGAATGCTTTCGGAATCGTCCAATACTTTTTAATTTTTTGTTCAAATCAGTGGTTAGAAAGAAAAATAATAGTCGGTTGTAAGATTTTTTAATAAAAAATAAATAAAAATGGTTTTTATTCACGTAAACTTTAAAACAGCGCTAGTAAAAAGTCTGAACATGTTTGTAGTAATATAGTTGTATACATTATTATTTCTAGTTACATAGATATTTAGGTACACGGATTGTATGAAAACATTTATAAAATACAAGCAAAAATATAATAGAAATCATATTTTTGCTTGTATTAAGTTATTGTCAAAGAGTAATTTGGAAATTATATAAACATATTATAAAAGATTTAAACTAAATACTGGAGGAAATTAATTCCTCCCATGAAACTGAACCAATTAAAGGATAACTAGTTAGATAAATACAAAAATATATTTTTGGATTCACATAATATGGTTAGTTAATCTATTTTTTATATATTTCGCAAGTTCGTTTTCTACACGTTGTTCTAGTTGATGAGCAACTTAAGACCAGTTTTGTCTACTATATATGATACTATATGATACTATATATGATACTATATTATATACTATATGTGATGCTGACTTGTAACTAAGCAAATTTTAAAGTAAGTTTTCGACTGGTTTTCATACAAAATGTTATCCGTCATTATCTCAAGATGTGTCTTGTGAGTTTTTAACTAAAAGATCAGCTCGACTGTGTTAATAAGCAGCATGTCACCAGAATTCCAAAAACGGGACACAATTATTTGCGATGCTAACGAATAGCGAGATATTTTAATTTAATGTTTAAGCTATACAATTAAGCTGTCACTATACTCAGCGACACGTAAAGAAAAACAACACGTGTTTACCTCACAGATTGTAACATTTGAATATAGAAGGCTCATAGTCAGATATTTTCACTGAACCGTAAGTGATTGTCGAGGTTAAACTTTAGGTACGTGGTCAGTACATGGATAGGTGACCACTAAAATGGTTTGATGTTTAGCGTCTCCGTGCTTCGTAGGGCATGATAGCTGACGGTTCCAGTTGTAGTCGTTAGACATCAGTCCTAAAGCCATGGCAGAGGCCTACTGAGCGTCTTCGTCAACAATTCTGAAACTTGGGTAACTATTTCCCAAACGATAAGTAAGCAATTAGGTAACAATGTAACAATAAAATCAAGTTGTAATCGAAAATTTTTATGACAAACTTTGTAGCCTAGTAGAACCAGGACACCAGGGAAGATCGCGTTGATCCCGTGGAAGTATATCGTGCCAGTGATCACTTCCGTTTTTTTAGAATTTTGTCTTTTTACTTCAACGGCCAACCCCATAAGGGCACCCTCAGGTATTTGTTGCTTAAGTAAAACTACTGGTTGAAAGCCTTTTGCATTTGCCAACTGCTCAGTGTCTTCAACTTTTAATATGATATTACTAAATTTAAAACTAGGACCCAATTAGTTGTTATTTATTTAATTTTTTGAAGTGAAAACTTCTTTAGGCAAGTTGAGTACTGTTTAGGTGATCAATAACCATGGAACTCACTTCAATGTTATCGAACGCTTGCCACGAGCTAATATATATATATATTTCATTTCGTTACATCATTATTTCTTTTTTCATTTCATAAAAATCTTAAAGATTAATGTCGCGTCAATGTTAAATCTATCGATACTAGATTTTCAACTGACATCTCGTGCACATCTCTAGAGGGGTCCAACCCCGCGGTAAGCCAAGCTGGGGTGACTATTTATCGCTCTGTCTCTTATTTTTATTTGTCCCTCTATTATAATTGTTGCTTAATGATCAAATACGTTATTGTACAACTATCTGTTACTTTATTTAGTGGCGAGAGGTTATTGTGCCCTCGGGAGATGAAGAAAAAATGTTATTCCTAGCGGGAAAAATGTTGTGTTGTTGTTGTGTTATTTTTCTTTATTTTTACATTTGTCTCATAACCGACGGATATTTATTGCTTGGCTAAATTCATGTTATATTCCTTACCCACTATTAAGTAAGAGGATTTAAGTAAATAGGTATATCTTATCGTATTATGTTCTCTTAAGGCGCTGATAACAGCCAATTTGTATTTTTCCGAGTATTTTTATTCAGTAGGTACCACTACGTATGTATCTACCTCTTGCTATAAAACATATTTTCATCATGATCATCATATCAGCCGAAAGACGTCCACTGTTGAAAAAAGGCCTCCCCCAAAGATCTCCCCAATTGCCGGTCTTGCTTTATTCGCATCCAGCAGTTTCCAAACATATTTTATAATCTACTAGCGGCCCGGTACGTGCTTCGCTACGCTTTTAAGTATTAGTACAAATTGTTTGCGTATGGGAGTATAGAAAGATGTTGATTTTACACTTTTTCAAGACATTTTTTTAAATTTTCTCTATCTACAAACCTTCCCTGGACTTCCACGAATAATTCAAGACCAAAATTAGCCAAATCGGTAAAGGCGTTGTTGAGTTATAACATTACTACAAAAAGTGGCATTGATTTTTATATATATAGATTAAATTAGACTATATTTATTAAGAACACCAATAATCTCAAAAAATTAAAAAAATACTGTCGCATGATAGAAAATATAATTTTATTTATTTTTATTTTATTTATTTGGTTCACCAATAACTTAAACATTAACATGAATCTTTAAAAATAGCACAATATTTAAGATCTAAATGTCTAGTTACTTATAGATAAACACTACATTCAAAAGTTAATGAGCTACTTTTACAATTTTATTTTTTATGTGTAACTAAAACCCTAATAACTATTGATAGTTTTCCGAAATAATCCTAATGAGACGTGGTGGATATCAACCCTGTCACTGCATTCGTTGTATAATGCTTAAAACAAAAGAAACTATTATTTTATATGTATGTAATCGGTTACTTTATGATTTTAAAATAGTCATATCTAAATCTATAATTTGCTGTTTTTTAAAGTTTTTAGAAAAAAATCCGTTTACTTTCATTTTATACACTTTTTACTTATTCGCGCGAGATTTTAAATAAAATCAGATGAACTCTTAAGCTGTTGTAACGTTGTCCATATAATTTGCAGTAAATAGGTTTCTGGCAGTAAACAATTGTACAGTGCTCAAAAAAGGGAATGAAAACTGTTCTCCAATGTCAAATTTTTAGATAACGTGACAAAAACTAGTTATGGCGCAAAAAAATAAGAATATCCCGGAATATTATTCCCTCACGGCCATCTGATCGATGGAATGGATCTATGGATGGCTTGTACTATGGAAACCAGATAACTGATATATTAGTAGTATATTACATATACTACTTTTTATTTTTTTTAAAGTAGTATATAGTTGTTATGTAGACAATTAGTTTCACCCAGGACAAATAGACAGATGTACACAAATATCTGTCCAGGGTGGGAATCGAACCCACGACCTGCGGCGTGTAGGCAAGCATTTACCAACCACCCCAACCGGACCGTCAAATACCGAGGAAAGCTAAGCTATACGCTAGTCATGCTTTTGTTTGTTTTTATTTCTGTTACTACCCTCAAATAGTGTCTGCGGGAAGGTATATTGGACTTGCACCGACTAACCTAGCAGTAGCTCTAGCACGAGATCCTGTAGTTTACTTACTCGATCACACGTACAGTTTCGTCCCATACATTGAGCACCAGCGCCTCTCGCGGAAACTACTAAGAACTAAAACTCGCACCACGAGTTTCTTTAATGGAACGGATCGAATAGAGAAACTGGCGGTTTGATGGTTTTCGAGTCTGACATGCTATTTTGGCACCACGAGTAGCACGTTTGACAGTTAGTTGGACGTGAACGTAAACGGAAACTATAATCTTCGAAGTATTTTCACTCACCAAGATTTTTACAGTGAGAGCATATTTGTTGTCATGAAAATCTGCAATTATTTTATTGTAAAGACTTAATTTTGCGTAATTATGTATTGAAGATACTGTGTGGTACTAAGAAATGGAGAGATTATAACTAAAACGTACTTAAGTAATAAATTGAGATGTTTGTTTGCGACGATTTTACGACTCGTATCTAAAATCTACCTAAATAAATCTGTAACTAATATAACTATTGATACGATGATAGAACGCAAGGTGAGTTTACTTGTAGGTACTCTAAATAATATAAGTGTTAGCATGTTAGTTAGGTGCTATCTTTGTTAAATTAATACCTAATATCATTTTAAAATAGGCCAAGGAAAGTCGAAATCTATATTGGCAGATCATAACGTGTTTTCTTTCTGTTTAAGGTTACCATTACTCAATTAAAATATCAGAGAATGATCCAGAACAAAACATGCAGATGTAATATCAACATAGATTCAATAAATTGAGAAGCCTTCAATAAATGAAGAAGCTGAAGCAGTAATCGGCCATTGGAAAAATGTTAATCTTCAACCTAAATAAATAAAAACAAGTAGACATACACTTTTCACCAATGTTATAATATCAAACTCATAATTTAGACAAGAATCAAGAGCTAGATCTAAGTTCTAATAAACAACAATGTTCCCTGTACTTGTCAAAGTATTTGGAACAAATCCACATCATTTATATGCATGTTTCGCTGCTTCTTTTACTTATTGACATATTATACCGACCAAAGTACCTTATGATTGAGTTTCAATAACTATCTCATAAGCCCTTGAAGTATAACTTTGGTACAAAGTTTGCTCAATACCAAATTTCATCCAAATTCTTATTCAACTTTAGTGTGACTGCATAACAAACAGTTTTTTATATCCTTCATTAAATTTCTGGCTATATGCTAATTCCATATCAAAGCTGATTAGCCATTTTAGTGTAATAAAGTAACAACAAAGTAACTCTGGCACAAACACAAACATAAGAAAAGTTTTATAAAATAAGCTCTGGATACGCTAATAAGTAGTATGTAATATCAATTTTTAAATATTATTTAAGCAAATTATGTACTTACTATTACTAATAAAAAGATATCATGTCAAAGAGATGTTAAGTCTTTATTAAATTCAGAAAATATATGTGCCTATATGTTTTAATTAATACACCACCTAACCTTTGTGTGAGTCTGGGAGACTGGGAGTCAATAGAAATTGGATATTCCTAGTGGAGTCAGCTCACTCTCACCTTTTTTTGGCTGGTTGCTGACCTGAAGAATGCCATTTGACCAGAGAACCCAGACAACTAGTTGTTACTTTTATGGTTTCACTGTATAGTATTATGCTTCTGATTAACCCTTCGAGCATTTGTCTATGCTCGAAGAATTAACCTGTTATGTTTATTTAAAGTTATGGTTCACATAATAACCTAAAACACCTAATTTATAAAATAAAATACTAAGGTTAATATAATATAATATCATTAAAAATAAAACAGACATCATAGGCAGCATCATTTATTTTCATATTCTCACAGTTCATTATTTGTTAATACTAGTGAATCTTCAGTATTTACTTTATTTACCAACCAATGTACCTTATGATTTGGTTTCAACAGCTATCTTATAAGCCCTTGTAGCATAACTTTGGTATCAAGTTTGCTCAATACCAAACTTCATCCAAATTCTTATTCAACTTTAGTGAGACGGCATAACAAACATTACTAACCCACTCACAGACAAACATTTCTATTTATAATAGTTTTTCATATCCTACATTAAATTTCTGGCTATATGCTAACTCCATATTATGTAAGCTCATTAGCAATTTTAGTGTAATAGAGTAACAGCATAGTAACTCTGGCATATACACAAACATATGAAAAGATTTATAAAATATATCTTAATAAGTAGTACTTATGTAATATCAATTTTTGAATATTATTTAATCAAATTGCTACTACTAATTTAAAGATAGCATGTCAAACAGATGTTAAGTCGGTATTAAATACAGAAAATATATGTATATGTTTTATTTAATACTTCAATTACTACAACACCTAGCCTTTGTGAGTCTAGGAGACTGGAAGTCAATAGAAATAGGATATTCCTAGTGCTGAACTGAACAATGCCATTCCACCAGAGAACCCATACACATCTACTTTTTACTTTTATCGTTTCACTGTATAGTATCATGCTTCTGATTAACCCTTCGAGCATTTGTCTATACTCAAAGGATTAACCTGTTATGTTTATCTAATGTTATGGTTCATATAATAAATAAAACCTGATTTATAAAATAAAACACTAAGGTTGATATAATACTATTAGAAATGAAATAAACATCATAGGCATCATCATTTATTTTCAAATTCTCACAGTTCATTATTTGTTAACACTAGTGAATCTTGAGTATTTCCTAACATAATTTTATTAGGATGCATGCATTTAAAGTGTCACCAAGCTTTTGTTTATTTTGTGAGTTCAGTGTATGTGGAAGTATCCTGAAACAGAAAAATATGTCAATAACGTTGAATTACAATTATTATATTTAAATGGATGATATAGTTGACTTCTGAGCAATGTTGTTTCCGGCCTATAATTAATAAAAGAACCACCTTATAACATCACAACATTATGTAAAAGGTGACTAATGGATACACCATGTAGTCAGGCAGCAACACCACCTATCAACAAACTACTTCATACTCTCAGTCCTTCATATTCCAATGTTGTGGAATGTGAAGTCTTGTCTGGTTAAAATGTTATTTGAGTATTCCTGGAGAGAAATATTTATAGTAGCAGAGTAAATATTCATAGCTGCATATTTTAAGAAGTTTTGATTCTTGAAAGATTACAATGAGATATTATAAAGACAGTCAGTATAGTACAAGTTACTGCAATAGTTTAAGACCTCGAGAAAATTAAAAGACAAATATTTTCGGTTTAAAGGTATTTATCATAAATAATAGTTTAGATTTAATAGAACTTTTCTTACCAAAATTTTAATTGATATCAATCATATTTTTAGGATATAACAAGTCATACTTATCCAGTCGTATTTTCGGTTTAAAGGTATTTATCATAAATAATAGTTTAGATTTAATAGAACTTTTCTTACCAAAATTTTAATTGATATCAATCATATTTTTAGGATATAACAAGTCATACATAAAGAGCGTTAGAAATATGGATTATATTGCAGTCAATTAACTATCGTCACTTTGTTATTTATTCGATATTCATCATAAAGAGATATTATAAGGTAACCTTGGCACTATCACGGTACATTTTGTAATTCACATAGATTATTAATAAACTATATAAAAAACTGAGTCACCACAATGGAATTTACTTTTTGATTTCCTCAATAATAAACATTATTCTACATTTCATTGAAATATTCTTTTCTCTAACCTAAAAATAAAAACAGTAAATACCAAAACAGTGGAAGTGTTCTCGTTTCTAATTATTTCTTACCCTAAAATATTTTGAAATAAATAAATCTTACCTGTTTTGAATGATATCTAGGAACTATTAAGCTTCTTTCTGGATATTTTTTGTTTGAATTCATTGAATAACATGAACAAAGACGACTATGTGATGAAAATATAACACTGAACATTTTTTATTTGAACTTATCTTCAATTTATTTACCCTTCTCTGTCAATTTGATCTTAACTTGGAAACATTAGAATCATACGATCGTCGAATCTGACTCGTATCTGACAGAAAACTATGATAGTATAAACTATAACTCGACATATGAACTTGTGGTACCGATTATGAAGGAAACTGTAGGTATGATCGAGCGTACTACATCGAGTTTGGTGAGCTCGAAATCAAGTTTCCGTTTCATACGGAGGTAACTCGTGCTAGTGCTACCAGGTTAGGTTTGGTTGGTGCAAACTCACCGGGCGTGGTGGGGTGAGCCCCGAGAACTCATCCTTTTGTTAAGAAATTAAAAGAATTCCTAATACATAAAAGCTACTACACACTGCAGGAGTTCTATAATGACAAAAACTAAATAATGTAAGTAGGTTAGTGTTGTATAGGTATATGTAGTGGGTATATCAATAATTTCAAATAATAATGTTATTTTATGTTTTTATCTTGACAACTTATTAATTAAATACTACATATATCATAATTGAAAATATAATAAAATAGATATTGTTATAATGTTTTGACATACCTACCAATACGTGAAAATTGCATGCTTATTGTAATTGTTAGTAATTATTTAATGTTGCCGTGCCCTAACAGGGTATCATGTTGAAACTTTTAATATGTCCTATGTACACATGATTGCAATAAAGATTGAATTGAATTGAATTGAACTCGGGTGTACCGCTCCGATAGCCCCCATTTCGCACGGTACCCCAGATGGTTGAGTCACGTACCCTGAGAGGACTTTGATCCGTCCTCCCGAATTGCCGACGATTTCTGACTCCTGCCAGTCAGACACAGCGACTGTGTCACAAATAGATCGCTGTCTTCCCGGAGCTACTTACACGTTGCGGCAGTAGAAAGCACGTTTTTTCTTTTTTTTGTTTTAATTATTACAAGGAATATACATTTTAACCACTATCTTAATAGCATCCAAAAAACCACTAAGGTTTAAACCGGTGCCATAATGAGTCTCATAAATCTAATTTATTCACTTACTACTTCTACTTCTTTTTACCTTCTACTTCTTCTTCATATTACCACTGCGCGGTAGTAGAACCTGTCGACGAATAATGCTTGACGGGCGAGGAGTTCTAGAAGTGAGGGTAATTAATCTCTGTGTCACGGGGTACTTTGTAAACATAAGTGACGGACACAAAGTACAGCCAGAGTGAGAACAACTATTTATGGGTCACACAAATAGTTGCGCGGGATCGAACCCGGGACACGAAATAGCGGGGCGACTCTCTTAGCCGCTGCGCCACACGTGCAGTCGAACAATAAGATAGACAGACAAGGCATTATTATTGATAAGCAAGTAATCTAACTGACATAATAATATGTCTATATTATGTCAAGTTTTACATAATCATATTAAAAAAAAGCCGTGGTAGGTTCAGACGCCAGCACATCCAACCACCCCAATCTGTCAATTTTTTTTATAGATTTTTAACTTTATCACTTAAGCATAAGGTTCACTTGGGGAATCTTGACAAATTGGGGTAGCTTAATGTGCTGGTACATTTACGTAAGTACATGTATTTCACTTCAAGTACAAACAAAGAGATACCCAGAAATAATAAAGAAAAAAAACAAGTGTGCTTTAGACACAAGACTGAGGTAAAACTTAGATATACGAAACGTAACTATCAAACGTAATATTCAGTTCAAGTTATTGAAAATTTACAAGTTGAAGTAACCTAGGAGATATATTACGATTGAGACTACTAGCGACATCTATAGAGTTTTATTGCAGAAAATCAGCAGTCCGCCCTCAGACGAAAAGTGAAGGCGGCACCCTCCCGCCCACAGAGTGATGTTGAGAGGACGGAAGGTACATCGTTCTGCTACCCTCCGAGAGATATCGCTCATTTTTACTCAAGAAACTGTGAAACGTAGTGAAAAGAAATTTAGAAGTGAAACTATATTTGGTTCCCGTCTCCATTCACCCCGTTTAACTGTACAATAAAAAGTTAAGAAAATAATAGGTCTTTACCTATGAAATTGCCGTTTTGTATAAAAAAATTTAAACGAATTTTGTTCATGAATTTTTTTATTTGTATTAATCGAAGTAATCACCCATGCAATCAATGCATCTTTGCCATCGCAGTGGCAGTTTATTGATGCCCTTCTTAAAGAAATCAGCTGGACGGGAGGCAACAAATTCTTCAAAGGCATTTTGTACTGCCTCTCGGGTATTGAATTTTTTTCCCGCCAAGAAGTTATCCAAATTCTGGAAAAAGTAGTAGTCTGTAGGCGCAAGGTCTGGTGAGTAGGGCGGATGACGGAGACCTTCCAACCCCAGTTCTTGCAACTTGGAGACCGTCTGCTGTGCAGTATGAGGTCGCGCGTTGTCGTGCAGGAGCAGCGGAGACGAGCGATTGACCAATGCTGGTTGGAGATGCGCCAGCTTCTCCATCATTGTGCTCAGTTCTTCACAGTACACATCTGCAGTAATGCTCACCCCGTTTGGTAAGAAGCTGTGATGAATCACACCGGCGCTAGACCATCAAACAGTGACCATCACTTTTCTAGGGGTAAGTTTTCGTTTAGGGCATTGTTTAGGTGCTGAACCAGGATCCAACCAACTTGCTGAGCGCTTGCGGTTATCAAACAGAATCCATTTTTCATCGCAGGTAACAATGCGGTTCAAAATTCCTTCATTTGTGTGTCTGTTGAGCAGTGCAAGGCACGTCTCGACGCGTACTTCGCGCTGGCGATCATTGAGTTCGTGGGGCACCCATTTGTCAAGCTTTTTTACCTTGCCAATTTGACGCAAATGGACCAATATTGTTTTGACGCTAACGTCGAAAGCTGCTGCTAATTCAGCCGTAGATTGTGTATCATCAGCTTCCACAACCGCCTTTAATTCGTCATTGTCGACCAAAGTCTTCGGACGACCGCGAGGTTCATTTTTCAGGTCGAAATTTCCAGAACGGAAGCGAGCAAACCAATAACAGGTGGTGCGTTGGTTTGTAGTGTTAGCTCCGTAAACGTCGTTGATGTTGCGTGCCGCTTGTGCCGCGTTGCTGCCACGACGGTACTCATATTCCATAATTACTCGAATTTTTAACGTATCCATGATGACGAAAAAGATTGAAATGCGATGAAAATGTAACACTATTCAATAAAGAAATGACTACTTTTGGAAAAAAGAATCCATGTTTTTAAAATAAAATTAATTTGAAATTAGAATTCTTAGCCAAACAAAAATTATTTTGATTTGAAATGGCCAGTACTGCAGAACGGCAATTTCATAGGTAAAGACCTAATATATAATGTTTTACTTCAGCATCTATACTATAAGTTCATTTAGTTTACTTCTTTGATGATACATGCAGTTTTTCCAGTTCCAAATAATACCGCCCCTAGCGGAAACTACAATGAACTTAAAATGTCTAACAAACTGGAAGTTTCATCGAGTATATAACTATCTGTACCTCTAGCTTGACTCCATATTTTGATTTACTCGATGAAAGGTACCGTTTTTTTTTAATAGACCTTTTAAGATCATGGATGTTTCCGCTAGGGGTGATAGTTAATGTACTGGAAAACCTTTATTTTATGTATAATAGGATGGCAAACGAGCAAGTGGTTCACCTGATGGTAAGTGAACACCGCCGCCCATGGACACACTCAACACCAGAGGAGTCGCAAATGCGTTGCCAGCCTTTAAGAAAAGAACAGGCTCGCTTCTTGAAGGTTGTCATGTCATTCCGCATTGGAAATACCTCCACAGCTAATTGATTCCACAGAGCGGTAGTACGCGGCAAAAAGTTTCTTCTGAAACGCACGGTGATAGATGACCATTCATCCAGGTGAAAAGGATGAAATTTCCACTTTTGGCGAGAGGGTCTGTGGTGGAATGTGGCGGCAGGTATAAGCTCGAACAATTCCTCTGAACACTCCCCGTGATAAATGCGGTAGAGGACACATAGAGACGCCACGTCTCTCCGCAGGGTAACTGCCAGTATCGTCGAAGAAGTAAACTACATGTGGTAGACGTGCTGGAGTCGTTGTAGAGGTACTGGTGTCCATTCGATTGTTCATAATTATAACATGATATCTTATCTCAAACCTCCTCTCCCTACATTTAAAGGACACTAACCAACTAGGCAGGATATATTAAGACAGGTGCACTCTCTATTCTCTAACTCTCATAGTTCGACGAGACGGCTATCCTGCACGACCGAGGAGAGTCACAGGCATATACTTAACACCACTAACTTTCAGACTTTGGACGATTTATGTTGCTAGTAAAATGTTAATAATACTTGATGTATTGCATTGAAGAATCTTCACCATCGCACTAATGTTATAAAGTTTATGAGTGTGTGAGTGTGTATGTTTGTTACCTCTTCACTTCTAAACGGCTTGAGCGATTTTAATAAAATTTGGTATGGAGTTAGCTGACTCCCTGGATTAACACATAGGTTATAATTTATAAAATTTAACGCGGGGCACAGGTAGTAATAATATCCTGGGGACATTATTCACACACGGCCATCTGATCCCAAACTAGGCAGAGCTTGGACTATGGGAACCAGATAACTGATACACATACTTAAATTGATAATTACATCCAGACTTAGGATAAACAGACATGGCATGACCATGTCTGTTTATCCTAAGTCTATCCTAAGTCACAAATATCTGTCCTGGTGGGAATTGAACCCACGATCTAGGGCGTGTAAGGCAAGTATCTACGAACCACGCCAACCGGCCGGCCAATAGAATTGTGAATATCACTTGAGGGGATATGCCATAATCTATTACCGTCTGGTGGTCATATAATACGTGTGATCGCCATACCTGGCGTAAATTGTATCGTTTCAAATTAGTATCTTCACCAATCTGTCTGTGCTCAACTTCCAGTAACGAATACGAACAAACTGCTCACCACATCCTGTGGGAGTGTGATCTCTGGCAAAATCAGCGTGATATTATGTTAAACACCTTGCAACCAATATCTGGAGTAGTTTATTATACGGATCTTGTAGCAACAAGGAACAACTTCCGTGCGTTTAAGCGCTTTTCCCATACCTACTATTGGAATCAAATATAACAGCTCACTTAGGACCCTTAAATTGATCCGCGGTGCTTTTGCAGCTGGCTTCTCTAGTTGCAAATCTCTCATTTTATGAGGCTATAGCCTCTTTACATCATTCTGTCTCCCGCTTTGCTCTGGAGGGAAATGGAACTATTCATTTTCTAACTCCTCCTTTTTGTCTTTCTGATTAAATTCGTTGCGGGATCCAAGACAGTTAAAGCGATTCCCCGGGACATGCCTGAGCTTCACCGCTCAGTGTCATTTTATTGTGTGCCACTGTTGATCCTGGCTTACAGGAGTTGCAGTGGTGGGTAAGAGGGAGGGACTAGTCCCGAATAAAAAAAAAAATACCTGGCGTAGAAGTCGTCCCTAAGGACTTACACGCTGCAGCCCGTTCTCTGGTGGATTTTCCCTCTGGCCGACTTTTACGGTATGATATGGTGTGGCATATTTGTGGCGGCAACTCCATTTCGTCACCAATAACAGTACGAAGATATTATAAGGTTACTGACGCAGTTTAAGACAGTCGCCTCGCCGTTTCGTGTCGCCGGTTCGAGTCCCGCGCCGGATCACTATTTGTGTGACAAATAAATAGTTGTTCTGAGTCTGGATGTAATTTGTGTCCGTCTATTATAATAATAATATGTTTGTAAAGTACCTCGTGAGTTCGTGACACAGGGATTAGACTTCCTAATTCGGGCGTTGTCTTTAAAAAAAACTTATAATATAGGTCAGTGGTAAAAAATAGAAATAGCAGAAAATACAGTAGTATTATTAGGTAGGTAGTCTATAAACTGCTTATCGGAGTGATTGTTCCGTGTTCAGATTTTTTGTGTAAGCGCCATCTTTGCGAGCATTGGAGAAACTGCTGACTACACTTTCTGGGAGATTATTTCCATAAATGGAACTATAATGAGATTTTAGATAAGCTGTTCACATTTGAAGCTAACCTTTCGATATTGTTAGAAGAGTATAAATAATAAAAACTTGAGAGGTGTCAAGGGACACCCGGATGGAACGAAGTTATTTCTTATTATTTATTATGTACAAATAACCTGTATACACTCAACAAAAATAATCGTCGCGGCACCACACTGTTCAATGCGAAATAGAAATGAAAATATCTGGCTTGCTTTCTATAAGAGAGAGAGACAGAGACAGACAGACAGACAGAGAAACATGCGAACGCCGCACAGCAGCAAAAAGTGTCGTGACAACTTTTCGTAAGAATTTTTTCCGTCTAGCCCCCTTACAAAACGCGCGATAAGGAACTTCGTTCCAATAAATATTTTGTGACTACAACTAACACTGAACCATGGCAACCAAACAGTTTTCATCAGAAATTGCCCAATAAAACTTTTTGACCGAAAGACGACCTACTATCTACCCAAGGATCTGGAGATGGAATAATGTCAATAATTATAAGGGAAAAGGTCACCCATCTATGAACTGGCTGAGCCTACTTGCTTAACCACGCCAATCGCATACCTGTAAACAAAAAAGTTGAATATTTAATAGGTCTTGAACACTACTACAGTGAAAAGTATAAATTAAACTTAAAATATAAATTATAATACAAAAAGTGTTAGAGAGAAAAAGCTAGTTCAACCGCGAGTGACAAACTATTACGGAAGAAAGAATGTCAAAATATCTAGTGCCGAAAATAATTAATAATGTCGACTATAATTAATAATTAATTTAAAAATTAAAAATTAATTAATAAAATAATTAATAATATACGAATAATGTCGTAGATTTTAACATAGTTTTACTTATTTTAGGTTCCTGTTTCAATACAAACAGGAACCTAAAATAAGTAAAACTATGTTAAAATCTAAGCTGAAGAACTTGTTGCTCGATGATGATTAGACTGTATTTAAAATTCTAAAAACAATACCAAAAATAATATATATAATAAATAAAAGAAAATAAAACAATCAGTATCTGATATCATCGAGGAACAAATCCACAGTGTGTGTCAATAGAAATAAAATATTACTGAAACGTTGCATGTCTAATAAAGGTTAATTATAAAATTATTATTAAGTAAGGTTAAAAAAGTGTAAAACGAGCGCGTCTCGCCATTAAACGTAAAAGTTTGGCGAGTATATAGTGTTAATTGTAAAATTGTTATGTCTGTATATAAATAAATTAAAAAAATAAAAAAACTTACGGACCTGTGAAAGCATCTGGCTATGACTACTACTACTTTTGGGACAGATAAAATCGTTTCATTTTTGTATACTTAGTAATTTTATAGAGCTTTACTTACGTTTGTCTGTCGGTAACCAGCCGCAATATCAATAACAAACCACAATAGAAAATACAACCTATGCTTATTATATCTGTTTTGTCGGCGTACTCTTCGTCGGCGTAACTCTGTCGGCACATTTCTTTGCAGCGATTAAGCGCTTGCGCAACAAAACCGAGCGATTTTCTTAATCTCGTATTGTTCGCACGGTTCGATCAAACAAGTGTTTGGTTTGTAAACATTGCTTTTTTTGCTTTGTTATACGTGTGGGTGTAAAAAATGGACTATTATAATTCTTCAGGGTTAATTTTGTAGCAGAGGTCGGTATGTAGTCATGAGAAATATAAAGACATCGAAAAATAAGCTAATTGAAGCGTTCTTCCGTTACAATGGTTTTGATCAGGGATAAAAGACTAGAAACGACAAGATATTAGTAATAATATCTTGTTGGGACAACTAAGTGATAGACTGATAAATCCAAACTAGGGAAAGATTTTTTTTTTTACGTGGTGGAAATGCCATTCGCACGTTGTGTAGGGCCGACCCACTAAAACCACTACGGTAGCCAGCCTCACAGTGCCTGTAGTGGGGGCTCTGTGTACTCGTGAACGATCTCGCCAGTACCCCCGTTGTACACTGAGCGTCTGAGAGACTCCCCGGGGACGGGAAGGGCCCGAATGCCTCCCCCCTCCCCATCAACACAAGCGCGTTTAGGCAACCTGAGCTACAGCAGGTTACCTCTTCCCGGGACCGCTTATACAAGACGAGTGGAGTGCCCTTCCTCCAAACGCCAGCGATCTCAGGGGCGGCGCCTAGCCGGGGAGAAGCCAGCCGGACTCCGCATACTCTCTCGCGCTGAGATTAGCTCCCAGCGCCGGCAAACTAGGCAGGGCCTGTACTTTGGCAACCAGGCAACTGATAAACATATATTTACTATAAACATACAAATCACATAATATTATAATAAAAGCGAAAGTTTGTGAGTGTGTGACTGTGTGTGTGTGTATATTTGTTACTTGTTTACGTCTTAACGGCCGGAGCTATAATAATAATAATATCTCGGGACAATGTCACACAGATCATCCTAGCCCCAAACTAAGCAAAGCTTGTACTATGGGTACCAGGCGACGATATACATACATATATAGATAGATAAATACTTATATACATAGAAAACATACATGACTCAGAAACAAATATTCGTGCTCATCACACAATTATTTGCACTCACCAGGATTCGAACCCAGGACCACCAGCTTCGTAAGCAGGAGCACTACCAACTAGGCTACGGTGACCGTGTGGCTATTTTAATAAAATTTGGCATGGAGTTAGCGGACACCGCTATAATTTATAAACTTTAACGCAGGTAAAACCGCGGGGCTCCGCTAGCTGTAGATAAATTGCAACCAACAAATATTCGTGCTCTTCAGACAAAGATTTGTCCTGGGTGGGGATCGAATCACCGTAGCCTAGTTGGTAGTGCTCCTGCCTACGAAGCCGGTGGTCCTGGGTTCGAATCCCGGTAAGTGCAAATATTTGTGTGATGAGCACGAATGTTTGTTTCTGAGTCATGGAATTTTTCAATGTATTTAAGTATTTATCTATCTATATATGTATGTATATCGTTGCCTGGTACCCATAGTACAAGCTTTGCTTAGTTTGGGGCTAGGATGATCTGTGTGACATTGTCCCTAGATATTATTATTATTACTAATCCACGAGATCCTGGCTAGCAGTCCGCGTTACTAACCAATATACCAATAGAACTGTATACTATTTGTAGGTAGCTTATACATATACTTGTTGTTTTTATACTACCAAGTCAGTAAGTACTTTGAGGTTGACGGCGATGAATATCACAACCCAATCCCCCCACTACAAATTTGTAATGTACCTCACGTACAAGGATTAAGTTCACTAGTGAGGGCGTTGTATTTAAGAAAATACCCCACTTTTTACATCATTAGTCACTACTAAATAAATAAAAATAATAATATTCTGGGACATTATTTACTCACGGCCATCTGATCCCAAACTAAGCGGAGCTTGTACTATGGAAACCAGATAACTGATATACATTATATACTATTTTTATTTTGTAAATACATGCTTAATATAGATAACTAGCTGTGCCTCGCAGTTTTACCCTCGTTAAATTTTATAAATTATCACACCTCCTCCCCCGTAGGTGACAGCGTGACAATATGTAGCCTATACGTTGAGCCGATCGCTTAGTAATATTCATGCAAAATTTTAAGTAAATCCATGCAGTACTTGTTGAGTTTAGCCCGGACATACATACAGACAAACAGACAAAAATTCTAAAAACTATATTTTTGGCTTCTATATCAATTGTAGATCACGCCCCAAGTATCGTTTTAAAAAAAATATTCAATGTACAGTTTTGACTTTCCTACGATTTTATTATATGTATAGATTACACCCAGACTCAGGACAAACAGACGTTCATACACACAAATATCTGTTCTGGGTGGGAATCGAACCCACGACCTCCGGCGTGAAACGCAAGTATTTACCAACCACGCCAAAAGGTCCGTCAAACTAGTTGTAACAATTCACTAATGAGTCAATTCTCAAAAATGAAATAATATTCGTCGGCGTGTCTGTTGTAATATGAATTTTTTGATAATCTCGTAATCCTTACCTGAGGTCCTGAAGGGGGAGGAAGGGGGGCTGTATAAAGAAATCCTATTTTCATAGTTCACTTAACCAACCGCCGTAATTTTGTTAGCACGCATCAATGCATTGGGCTCCTGTACAAAAATATATACAACTTTGATTCTTAATACTTGAACGGATTTTGTGGCCAATGTTATGGCTTAATTTTCTTATAATAATATCCTGGGACATTATTTACACACGGCCATCTGATTGCAAACTAAGTTTAGCTTGCACTATTGGAACCAGATAACCGATGCTACAAATAGTACTTTTCTTTTGTAAATACATACTTTTATAGATAATTACACCCAGACTTAGCACAAACAAACATGTTCGCTAACACAAATATCTGTCCTGGGTGGGAATCGAACCCACGACCTCCGGTATGAAAAGCAAGCATTCGCCAACCATGCCAACAAATTTTCTGTTTGGTTGACGGCAAAGAATATCTCCACCTCATCTCTTGGGGGGCGGAGAAGTCGTCCCGAGCGAATATCTTCCAGAGAACGGGTAGCAGCGTTTCTCTGTGTAATCTGACCATCATACTGCGATCGTCAACCCGTTTGATTAGCGTGACGATTACGGCATATCCCTCCAAAAGATGGACACAGCTCCATTGTGGAAAGCTTTCCGGGAGGCCTTTGTCCAGCAGTGTTGAATGTTTATATTAAATAACTTTATTAACCCTTATTATCTAACTACAGGGCAGCTATTGTTGGCATTTTTACTAAATATTATAAATTTTGGTACAAAAAGAAAAATATATTTTACAGAAATTCAGCCTATCCAAAGTCAGTCTAAATCAAAATGAAATTCTACCAAAATATCAAGATGATTTCGGCTGAGTATGTACGTCTTAGATGTTTACAAAGTTATTCCATATTTTCAATTGAAACAGAGACGGTGGGAAGCGGCTGTTTCAGAACAAAACAACTCGAGAGAAGATTATACTGTGTTTTATATCTGTCTTATTATATAGGTACAGACGCCAGCACATCATGCTACCCCAATCTGTCAAATTTCCCCAATTGAAAGTGTACCTTATGCTTTTGTGATAAAGTTCAAAATCTATAAAAGAAATTTTACAGATTGGGGTAGCTGGATGTGCTGGCGTCTGTAACTATAGGTAGAGACGTCCCTCTGTGGCAGGAGGGTGGCTGCAACCCTTCTGTTTAGGAGAGATATTTCGATAACAGAAGGCGATCACAATAAACATACATATATAGATAAACTTATCAGTTTTAGAACTTTTAGTATAAAAATTAAAAACAATGCCCCGATTACGGTGACCATATCTCAGAATTTGCCCTGGGATTTCATGAATTTTGACTCATTCAGGGTTGCAGCTGGATTTTGCTAATGTCATGAAATCTCAAGATTTTTAGAGTTTTTAGATTTTTAGAAAAGTGATGTGGAACACGTGAGCGAGATGCGCAAAAAACTATAAAATTACACCTTTTTAGGGTTCCGTAGCCAAATGGCAAAAAACGGAACCCTTATTATAGATTCGTCATGTCTGTCTGTCTGTCCGTCCGTCCGTATGTCACAGCCACGTTTTTCCGAAACTATAAGAGCTGTACTGTTGAAACTTGGTAAGTAGATGTATTCTGTGAACCGCATTAAGATTTTTACACAAAAATAGAAAAAGTACAATAATTTTGCGGGTTCCCCATACATAGAACTGAAACTCAAAATTTTTTTTCATCATACTCATACATATGGGGTATCTATGGATAGGTCTTCAAAAATGACATTGAGGTTTCTAATATATTTTTTTTCGAAACTGAATAGTTTACGCGAGAGACACTTCCAAAGTGGTAAAATGAGTGTCCTCCTCTCCTCCCCCCCTCCCCCCTGTAACTTCAAATATAAGAGAATGATAGAACAAAAAAAATATATGATGTACATTACCATGCATACTTCCACTGAAAATTGGTTTGAACGAGATCTAGTAAGTAGTTCTTTTTTAATACGTCATAAATCGTAAACCGCAATTTACCTTTCATTTAATAAACTGAAATACTTGCTGCTACGGAACCTTTCATGTGCAAGTCCGACTTGCACTTGGCTGGTTTTTAATTTGTTAAGTAAGTTTAAGAAAAAAAATTCAATCTGTAAAAAATCAGATAGGGGTAGCTGGATGTGCGTCTGTACCTACATCAGACCTTAGACAACTGTTTTTTTACCGTGTGATTAATCTTTATAGTTTCATGATTCCCGCTCGTGATTTAGCCATTCATTGAAACCTATGTATATATGGGTATAACGTATCGCCACTACAAATTTCAATAAAATACGGTCAGCATTTTTTTTTTATTGAGTAACAAGCAAATATATTACAAAAACGCACATCCAATTGTTAAAAATTCTAGCCATTTTGGAGTATACATACATACACAGATATTTGTGTATACATACTTTGTGCTCCATTAATCAAGCATCCAGCCTTCATACCCTACATCCTAATCTACCGTTCAAAATCATGACGACACGTAAATTCCTCAACAATCGATGTTGTTCAAACGATTATCGATTATTAATCGGTCCAACGCTCGATGCCGTGAGACATCGAGACACTGCCAAATGGCGGAAAACATGAATTATGTTATCAAAATAATTATTTACGGATTAATAGGCACCTGACGAGCATTATGATGTATAGTAGAATGATTGACAGATTCCAAGTAAGTATTTAGATATTGGGTATGCATTTGTCCTTCGATTGTCTAAGAGTTCAAAATTAAGGATTATGATCCATACATTTGGCAACATGAATTCTGCTTTACACTAAATACATAAGATTCAAAATAACATGTAATGCTTTTGTTTATAGTACTTTAATGTTACATTTACATATATTTGGGTTTGCATATATTAATGAAAAAAAAAAAAGCTTGTTCAAGTTTTAATTTTGGCGTGGTTGGTAAATACTTGCCTTTCACGCCGCAGATTGTGGGTTATATTCCACCCAGGATATATATTTGTGTCATGGACATGTCTGTTTGTCCTGAGTCTAGGTGTAATTATCTATATAAGTACGTAGTAAAAGAAAAGTAGTATATGTTATCTGGTTTCCACAGTACAAGCTCTGCGTAGTTTGGGATCAGATGGCCGTGTGAGAATAATGTACCAGAATATTATTATTATGTTTTGCAAGGTTTTGTTGAGTCTTAATTAAGACGTCAACAGCTGTAGGATGTGAAAAAAGACTCTATCTACTCATCCAAATGACAGCCATGTCAAATGGAAACCAAATAATATAATGCACGTAATTGTCTTTAATTAACTGTAAAAATAACATATAATTCGCCATCAAAAGTACTGATGATACTTCCAAGAAGGCGAGAGCAACGGCACGGAGGCACCATCCCGCAGCTCGCCCGCGCGTAAACTGTCACAATTTGACGTTTCCCTTGACGTGACGTTCCATATTCAAACAGCCCGCTTTTTATTTTTGTTTCTTTATCTCCATCTCAATCTAACGGCCAGTTATGTTACATTTTAATTTTTAATATCAAAGCGCAAAGGTCGCATATCGTGTAGGTACCATTAAAAAATATTGGATATAATTTTTAATCGCCTGTTATCTGGATAACCAGTTGTGGGGTATTTCGTTTCGTGCATCGGACGCGATGAATACATAATTAAGTGGAAGCATTTTTATGATTTTTGTTAATCCGATGGTTGAGTTACGTCATGAGGAAATAGTACCGCAACCTTTTGAAGTATTTTTACATACTAAGTATGGTATGCAATATATTTATAGCACAGTTCCTTAGTATAATGTATTTGTTCCACTCCTACTGTTTGCTTTACTAGCAGTTCCTACCAATCCAAAGGTTTTATAGAAGACATCCCTTATGGCGATAAGACTGCCAGTTATAGATACTTATGTTCTTTTTCGAACTATTTATTAAGTCCCATTTTGAATTAGCAGTTAGTTGATTTCACCAGTTCAAAAGGGATGAGTGAGGTAAAGACTTAGACAAGCGGTCAGTCCATAGATGGGTGACCGCTAAAGTGGTTTAATTTCTGGGCGTTCCTGTGCTTCAAAGGACAAGTAAAGCAGTCGGAGTGGTAGTTATTAGATAGAACTGGATATGAGCGTGTCTCTTAGAATATTGTAACTGTGGTAGTAAGATTAAATCCCACCAAAAACATTCTGTAAAAATATAGCCAAGTCTCGTTGGAGCTGCTTGTTTATCTCTAAAAAGTAATGAAATCTCTAGACAAAGTTGAACCAAGTCTAAGGTTCCTTACTGAAATTTCTTTATTATTATATTTAATGTTATGTGACTTGGCCGTTGACCTGTACCTACTAACGTGTAAAAAAGGTTCAACGGTTAAACATTTTTTACACGATACTAACCTTTCCTTAGACTTGGTTCAACTTTGTCTAGAGATTTAATTACTTTTTAGAGATAAACAAGCAGCTCCATCGAGACATGGCTATTTTTTTATGAAATGTTTTTGATGTGAATTTACCACTTTTTGCAGAAAGCTGATTATTTCCGCACTACGCAGAATAAATTTTGCAAAGACAGTCGGTCGATAACGCTAAGTTTGGGTGTGCTCTTATGGTTTCTCATCAGGGTCACCAGGTAGTCCAGATCTTCCAAAATCCTAGTTCTGATAGTTTTTCCTCTATTTAGGCTTAAACTCTACTTCTGTTCCTGTTACCAGTTCTATTTTGATGATCATGTGTCAGTGTCGAAAATGCAAAACTTTGCTTTGAATTAGCTTTGGAACTAAATGATCTACCGACTTCAAATTTTGGGTTTCATATGTGTTATTATAGCTTATTAGATGATGAAAATTTCAGCGTTCTGGTCCTATCCAGAGGTTCTCAAATAGGGGCCTGAAAATGCGGCGGAATGGTTCCAGAAAAGGATGGTACGGCAGTGTTGCTTCGCGCTCGCCTTGGCGGGGGTACTACCGTGCCCCCAGATATTGCCACTCTATCTCCTTCTACGGGATAGAGAATTTGAATAACAAACCACGTGGCTGAAGTCAGTTTATAAAGCATTCCCACTAATTTTATATACATAAATCGTATATTCTCGATAACTAAGACTCATCAGAATACAATAATTACATAAAATAAAAACATTTATGTACTTAGTTTCTAACCAATTCTGAATCCTGAGATATAAACCGTAATGATTTATAAAATAAAATGTTACAAAAATGATTAGATGAAAGTAAAAACGTCCGACCTCTTTCGTTAGCCGCTGACGTACACGTCATGTTTGAATTTCGAACACACGAACGTTAAAAAAAATAAGTTTACTTTTTTACCGCGCTAAGGAACGCAACCCGATCTCCAAAATTCACTTGCTACCAAGTTTATTATTTGATACTTGGGGCGGATTATTCGTTTTTTATACCAGCTTTACGCGTCGGCCTCTTTGCTTCTTTGTTAGATCAAGTTTTTATTAGGTAGGAGTTGTTTGAACTGAATATGTTTAGATATTAAACTTCTATTGATGATGGGTCAAAAATTTATAAAGTTTTTTTATTATATGTATCGCTAAATGCCGCTACCGATAAACGTAAGTTTTAATTAACTGTTGACGTAAAAACGGTAAAGCACTGCAGCTCCTCTGGTGTTGGGAGTGTTCATGGGCGGCGGTGATCACTTATCATCACGTGACGACGCATTTGTTCTCTTCTTCTTCTTTTCTTTATTTTTCTTTCGCTATTTATATGATAGCAATCATATAAATAAACACACAAACTGTATAGTAAAATTACGTCAACTCGTATTTTTTTTGGGGCGAAGGGAACCATACATACTTTATAATTACCGATAGTAAAAAATGGAACACGGTGGTAAGGGAACAATACTACTAAGCCTCTGTCACCCGTTCTTCTGCCTTATTTGTCTATCAGCGGGCTGTATCTCATGAACTGTAATAGGTAGACAGTTGAACGGAAAGTATTATAACCGTCATAATTGTATTATGACGGTCACCGTAGCCTAGTTGGTAGTGCTCCTGCCTACAAAGCTGGTGGTCCTGGGTTCGAATCCCGGTAAGTGCAAATATTTGTGTGATGAGCACGAACGTTTCTGAGTCATGGATGTTTTCTTATAATTAAGTATTTATCTATCTATATAAGTATGTATATCGTCGCCTAGTACCCATAGTACAAGCTTTGCTTAGTTTGGGGCTAGGATGATATGTGTGACAATGTCCCTAGATATTATTATTATTATTATAAAATTTTAATAAATCGTACCAACACCCATTATATATAGATTGAGCAAAAGCAACACTTTACTTATTGTGTTGGGACATCCAAACAATACTCTTTTAGTATTGCTTAAACTTGGCCTGTTTTTTTCACGTGACAAGTTTATTTTTTTTATTGTGTCATCAAAAAGTTTCAAATATTTATTATTAATTGTAATTTAAACTATCGATATCTCGTAGCCATCGTTTTGGCGCGAGCCTTTTCAAGGTGGTCCTGACATACCTCTATACAACTGACACTTTCTTAGGGCACCAAATTGTCAAAATGTTCGGCCATCACTGTTCGAAATTTGAACCAAGTTATTGATTCACTCACTTATTACTAAACCTTTAAACAACACTTTATACGTATGAAAATAACCATCTAAATCGCTTAGCAATAAGATTGTAGTGGATAAGAATTCTAAATTTAAACAATGTTTTTAATACACCCAGATATAAATACACGTTTATAATACACTTTCTTCCTTTGTATTAAGGTCAAATTTAGAATAGCATCAAATGTTTTGATGACGGTTGATAGTTAGGTTGAATAACGACAAAAACTGAAAGATGATAGAGATAACGCGTGGGACATTAAAAATTGTCTCACAACCTTTTCTGATTTTATTATTAATTTTCTTTAATGTTATTATTATCTAACTATAAGTCCTTTAAACAAGTTTTAGAGATCTTTAAAATGAGTTGTATATAAGTGCGGGTGGGATAAGAATCCACGGACCTCAAGGTATCTGGCCTCACGTTTGTTAACCGCTCCGCCACCTCAATTTCGGTTTGGACTCGAATGTATATACAATACAAGTACGAACTCTTACTAAAACCTGCACGCCTAAAGACAGCATGAAGGTACCAACGCCATTACTTAGATTTTAAAATTACCAACAGATGGAGCTTTCAAAATTATTCACTTTTGAATACCAATAATACTCAAATCATAGTTTACTCAGTATTTCGAGTTAAAACTAAAATGACAATAAAGATGCCATGTCTTTTCCAACATAAGCAATGATATAAAAATTAGTTTGGAATCAGATGGATTCCGGGGCAATAGTACCGATGTACAGACGCCAGCACATCAAGCTACCCCAATCTGTCAAATTTCCCCAATTGAAAGTGAACCTTATGGGTTTGTAATAAAGTTGAAAATCTATAAAATATATTTGACAGATTGGGGTAGCTGGATGTGCTAGCGTCTGTACCTCAATATCAGTCTTTACCGAAAAGTAGACCTAATAATCATGCTAGAGAAAGCAGCAGCTAGGGTAGGTTCCTCAGGTGATCGGTAATCTCGTGCAAGTGATCAGACCCTGATTTAGAATTCCGTCTTTTTACTTCAGTGGCTCCCTGAGTTGTGGCTCGAACCCCATATTAGTCACTTAAAAAATACCTTACGCCCTCAGGTATTAGTCACTTATAAAATAGCTACTGGTTGAGAGACTTCTCTGCTAGCCAACTGCCCGTTGTCGACAATTCTTTAATTTCAATATAGTATTAAGTATTGAATGTAACAATAATAGCTTAGTCACTTGTTATTTATTATTTATTAAAGGACTTAAAAATATATGTGACGAAACAGAACGCACGGACGGACTAATACATAATATTTTTGTAACTTTTATATTGTGTTCGACTATGTTTATGTACAGTCAACAGCATAAGTAGATTATCAAAATTGGACCTGAGTTTTGAGTTTATGATGCTTTTGGGCGGCAGTTTTCACTAGTTAATATTTTTTACACTTAACACTCACGCACACCTTCAACTAGATACTCTTCACCACCACACTATTTTGTCGCAATTTATGATAATTATTATTGAATATCCGACTTTGATCATCTACTTTTGCGGTTGACTGTACTGCATTGTGAGTTTGACAAGTACAAGTGTGTGTTAATAGATACCAAAGTGCTGAATAAATGTCATTATTTCATGGTGAGCTGTTAGAAGTGCAGTTGTATTTGCAGTTGTATTTATTAACACAAGGTCCGTTATAATAATAATACCTTAATATAGACAGAACCATTGACAATATGTAGTAAAAATATTAGACTGAAACTAGATAATTAAACATAATCTCTTGGCAATAACTTTATACGAGCTAGCTAAATATCATTGCTATAATAAAATAAATTTTATAAATGATTTCATACAATGTGTACCGAAATGTCTATGTTACTAGAAATAATAATGTACACAACTATATTACTACAAACATGTTCTGACTATTTACAAGCGCTTTTTTAAAGTCTACGTGAATAAAAACCTTTTTTATTTTATTTTATTTATTGTACCAAGCATTTATAGACTGCTCTATTTACTTTAATATTTTTTTTCCACTTAAAGTAATAGACAATAAAAATAGAATCATTAAAGGAATCCATAATATATCATAAAAAATGTGGCATTGGTTATCTGTGTGGTCGTCGAGTGTAGGTGTACGTCTGATCGCGTATGTGTGAGAGACCTAATTATTCGGAATAATCGGCGTGTATCGATAATTAGTCGCGACGACTTTGTCGCGGGACCGCCCGCTAACCCAATGGCTCTCAAACTGGCGACCTCACTCTCCCCCTCTCTTATAATTTTAATGCTAGGTATTTGTATAACAACTTACCTTACGTCTAAGTAGTTATCTCATAGTGTGTGCTGATCTAACAGAATGAATTAATTTAAATTCTCTATGTAATTTAAATCCACCATGTGTATGAATCAAAATCTCAATATTTTAATTTAACATTAAACATAATCCTTACTAATATCATATATGAGACAGTCACTCTGTCTGTCTGTCGCGCTTTCACGCCAAAACTACAGAACCGATTTAAATGACATTTGGTACATATAGCTACATTTTAATGTGAAAAAAGGCTTGTAAAGAATTGAAATGGGGGATGAAAAGTTGTAAAGCAGGATTGTATTTTTAGAGTTAAAAGCTTGAAACTTATATTTTAGGCTGTTCTTTCGATATAACGTTATGTTAACGACATTTAACGTTTGGAAATGTTGTAAGGGTGTAAAATAACAATAGGGAATAGCAGTAGTAGTAGGGATGAAAGTTTATATGGAAATATGTAAGTATGTAGGTTTATGTACATCATCATCATCATCATATCAGCCGAAAGACGTCCACTGCTGGACAAAGGCCTCCCCCAAAGATCTCCACAATTACCGGTCTTGCGCTATCCGCAATGTACATGTTTGATGAATATTAGAGATGTTATAATGTGACATTTACGGAGTAAGTTTGATGAATATTAGAGATATTATAATGTGACATTTACGGAGTCATTATAAATTATGCGGACGAAGTCGCGGCAACAGCTAGTTAGTATATAAAAAAAAAATATTTTTAAAATTTTGATACAAAAGATTTCAACGCGCTCGTTATTAAAATAACAAAAGTAACTCAACTCAAAGCCATAGTACGACTCCTCATATCATACACTCACTCATTTCATTTCATATTTGTCGACTGAGAATACAACCATGAATGCCCCGCGACCACCATCGCGACCCACGACCCTTAGATTACATTCCTATCTTACCGATCCTCAATCGGATGAACGGTTTCACATATTAACTTAAAACGATATTTCATCAAACACCCCTAAAATCTTCTGATGCATACCCATCAGTTGCCGCCTAAAGTAGAAGGAGGTGCCTTCTGGTATATAATAAAAATAAAATATATTTTTTATATATAATAGGATGGCAAACAAACAAGTGCGTCACCTAATGTTAAGTGATAAGCGCCGCCGCGCCGCCCATAGACTCCCATAGCTCCCTAGCTCGAGATTTAATTATACTGGCAACCTTCAAGAATCGAGCCTATTCCTTTCTTAAAGGCCAGCAACGCACTTGTAACTCCTCTGATGTTACGAGTGTCTATGGGCGGCGCTTATCACTTAACAATAGGTGACGCACTTGTTTGTTTGCCATCCTATTATATATAAAAAATACTACAAAACAGAAAACATGTACCAGAAGGCACCTCCTTCTACTTTAGGCGGCAACTGATGGGTATGTATCAGAAGATTTTAGGGGTGTAACTCCTCTGTTGTACAGTTAGCTCTCTCCCTGCTTCACCGGCCAATGGAGGGCCATTGGCCGGTGAAGCAGGGAGAGAGCTAACTGTAAACCTCACATAGAACAAAACAACCTTTCAGTATAAAAATGCATCGTGGTAATAATTTTGTCCTAAAGAAGTTACCTTCAATATAGGTAATATGCGTTAATCGCTCGGCCTTTGTCTGGACCGGCATGTATCCCGGATGGGGATCGAACCCATGTCCTCTGGCTTAGGACTCAGGGTCAGTAACCATTGGACGAGCTGGTCTATTGGCCAGTCATTTTAAGGTTCTCCAAATTAAAATAAAAGTTACATCGGATAAAGTCATGCACAAAAGTCTTAATAAAAATGTGTTGTTGTGATCAAAAACTTTGAGCATCTTTCACTTTTACCAGTATGATGGATTGGATGATCCGTCGAGGTGTCAGAGCGGCGGGATCTCTGAAATCGAATATTAATCGTTATCTCGTAATCGATTCTTTCGACCCGAGTTTTGAGTCCGTTTACTGTTTCACATCACTAGCTTTCTATTTTTTTTGTGTACCTAGCTGGGGCTGTAGGAAATGAATATATAAGTGTATGTTAGTGCTTATTATTTTTTATTTTAATAGACTACGCCCGCACTGGGGCTCTAAGTCGCCGAACTCTAAGTAAGGTAAGTCGCCGAACATCGATTTCTTAAATGGCGTTCAAATAAATAAAGGTTAAATAAATAAAATAAAATAAAAAAGGTATTTATTCACGTAGACTTTAAAAAAGTGCTTGTAAATAGTCAGAACATGTTTGTAGTAATATAGTTGTATACATTATTATTTCTAGTAACATAGATATTTAGGTACACATTGTATTGATTGTATGAAAACATTTATAAAATTTATTTTATAATAGCAATGCTATTTAGCTCGTATCAACTTATTGTCAAGAGATTATGTTTAATTATCTAGTTTAAGTCCAATATTTTTACTACATATTGTCAATGGTTCTGTCTATATTAAGCTAATATTATTATGACGGACCTTGTGTTAATAACGACGGTCGCGCTTTAATCAATCATGAAATCGGCTTCAACGTCGACAATCGATTCTGGACCATTTATGACATCACATGTGCTCATGGAAGCCGATTAACAATTGATTAAGTCATTTTTAACCTTTATTAATTTGAACGCCATTTAAGAAATCGATATTCGGCGAGTTAGCCGGTAGAGCCCATGGGGCTGAATCCCTAAGTCTCGGGCAAATATTTAATTGGTAGACTCGTTGTTCCTTATCCTGTGCCTCTAGCACGAGTTCCTGCAGTTTACTTACTTGATCACACGTACAGTTTCGTCCCATACATTGAGCACCAGAGTTTTAGTTATTAATAGTTTCTGCGAGAGGCGCCGGTGCTCAATGTATGGGAGGAAACTGTACGTGTGATCGAATAAGTAAACTGCAGGAACTCGTGCTAGAGGCTCTGAGCGCTGACATGTTCATACACATAAATATCTATCGTGGGTGGGAATCGAGTTCACGAACTGCGGCGTGAAAGGTAAATTTCTACCAAAAATTAACCCAATGTTTAATCATTAAGTCTTTAGGCGAATAAACCAATGCTCCTAGTAGGAGTAAGATGGATCTTCCTTCCTTTTTAAGGCAGACTAGAAACTAGTTCTGTAAACGAGGTTTTTTTTACGTACCAACAGAATAAAAAAACGTAGAAGCTCAATAGGTATCTTTATATTGCATTTTGAATGTACGTTCCTCATAATCTGTATTCAAATCTATATTATACATATTAAATAGCATCCCTATAGCATATTAAACACGATCGTGGACCGGTGGGACAGCCCAATACTGGAACATTGGATGCGCAAACATACCCCAATGGGGTGGTTTTTGAATGTTTAGCTTTAAGGTATTAACTAACAATAGTGTTTAAGTTCATAAATTATTTACTAACAAAAATGGATTGTAATGATCTGAAATAAATTATATTATTATTATTATATTAATACATACATATACCTAATCGACGTCTACTTTTGGGCAAAGGCCTTCCCAAAAGATGTCCACAATTGTTGGCCTTATATTGATATTTAAATTGATTATCGTGCCGTATAATACTGTAAATAATCTAGAAACATCTTCATATTTTTTTTAAAACAAGTGAGTAGTAAGTAAGTAGTTGTTGCCCGCCTGGAAGGAAGCCTGGATTTAGATTCACTTTGAGACCGCAGAGGTCACATCGACAAATTAATTTACCAGATTCGGTTACGGTGTCATCATCGAGATTGCCGAGACGTGTTGAAACCAGTAGTAGAGACACCCGCTGAGTTTGTTTCGCTGGGTCTTCTCAGTTGGGGCGCATTGGATCCGGTGGTAGCATTAAAGCGCGACCGTCGTTATAAACACAAGGTCCGCCATAATGATAAAATTTATTTCGTACCTTAATATAGACAGAACCATTCGACAATATGTAGTAAAAATATAGCTTAAATTTAAAATTTTGAAAATTAAACCTACACATGATCCTTGACAATAACTTAATTTAAGTTAGTTAAATATCGTTACTGTTATAAAATAAATCTTATTGTAAATTATTTCCTACAATCCGTGTACCTAAATATCTATATGTACCTAGAAATAATTATAAATGAATTATATAATACTACAAAAATGTTCTGACTATTAACAAGCGCATTTTTAAAGTCTACGTGAGTAAAAACCTTTTTTATTTTATATTTATTTTATTGATTTTTCTATTATATAGTGTTTCATGTTAATATTAATAATAATCTTGGAAGACCACTACAAAACGGGGTATATGTAATTACCGTTTTTAAATTAGCCATATTGATACCTCCTTTTTTGCAGCTGCAGATTGAAGATGTGCTTACCGAGCAGGAAAATGTAAAATCTGGATCATCGGCGTCAGTTTGTCGGCCTTCTACGACCATCTATAGTAAAACCTTCTAAATTAGCATTTATTTATTCTAAGGTACCTATTAAAAAAATTTGCTGTGTGACTGACGGCCTAGAATATCACTACCGCATTCATCACGTGGGAGTATAAAAGTCGTCCCGAGGGAATATCTATCAGAGAACGGGCAGCAGCCTCTCTTTGTCTACTATACTATGACTATCATATGTATTTAGTATATATAGTAGGCTCTTGTACTGAGTACCAATGGGTACTGTTAACAAAGTATATGTACACCTACAACTGCCCTCTTAAATAATCCCTATTATTGTCCATTCTTTGGTTGTCTGGAAGAGATCACATTTTAGTGATAAGACAGCCAATTGTATACTTTTTAATTGCATGCTCCTGTACTGTGTGATTTTAATATTGGTGTACAATAAAGAGTTAATATATCATACTGTCAAGCGGTGCGATTATGAAACACTCCATGGTGGAAACCTTTGGCTAACATAATTAAATAAATGCTAATTTATAAGTTTTGTCTGCTAAATGTAAATTAAGCGAATATGTCAGCAGAAGTTTAAGCTTCTCAGTCAATAGAGACGTCGCGTCGCTCGTCAGTCGAGCGTGCGACCCGCTTGACCAATCGATCGACTAACACAGCCGTTAAGTCGACATGCCTATATTTAGGCACACGCCGTGACTGGCTCCGAGGTTTATGCATCTTTTAGCAACTTAAATGCTATTAAACTTTATTGGCTTCAGCTATTATAATCAACACATCGAGACCTTTAGTTAGATTACACAGAGCCACCTACATAATTTGCTATCACGCCATCCAAATAATGATGAAATATTGAAAATGGAAATCTTTGGGGGAGGCATTTGCAGTGGACGTCGATCGGTTGATATGATGACGTAATTAATGTAATTTACTAAACATTTGGACATGAACATATACTTGTCAAACTCACAATGCAGCAGTTCTTATAGTCTAATACTTGTGCGGTCTGTTTTATCACATATAATTGTAAGGAAATTATTTATGTTTTTGCTTTATTTTTATATTTACATGATTTAGCGATGATCTTACGAGGGTTGCTGGAAGCCGCTGGATGCAGGTAGTACTAGACCGGCAATTGACTGTCACCGTAGCCTAGTTGGTAGTGCTAATGCCTACGAAGCTGGTGGTCCTGGGTTCGAATCCCGGTAAGTGCAAATATTTGTGTGATGTGCACGAATATTTGTTTCTGAGTCATGGATGTTTTCTATGTATTTATCTATTTATATAAGTATGTATATCGTCGCCTGGTACCCATAGTACAAGCTTAGCTTAGTTTGGGGCTAGGATGATCTGTGTGACATTGTCCCTATATATTATTAATTGTGGCGATATTTGGCCAGCAGTGGACGATTATAATATTAAAAATTGAATACACCGAGCAGTTAGCAAAATTAAATGTCTATGCGATCAGAACTCATTCCTACTACTCATATCTTAAAAATGTCGTTTCCGTCAGGGCTACATCTACCTATTGACATCAGAGAGCGAAAGTGTTTTTGTCCATTGTCAAACAACATGTCAATAGTTATTCCATTTTGTTCATGTTCACTGTCAATGTAAAATCATAACATTTTTTGTCACAGACCGCCCAGTAGCCTCCGAAATTAACCTGCCTTTGTCAAAATTTATTGGCCAAAAGTTAATTTTGCAACCACACTTAAAAAAAAAACCTATTCACACCACGCTAATTCAAAAAAATATAGACTTGTTACAGCTCTTAGTGTAAAAGCAATAAGGGTGAATTTCATTTGTTTAACTTGAGAAGATAAGTTTGTAAAAAATGGGTTAACAAAGAAATGTCGTTATTATAATCCATTTTCGGGTCCTAAGTTAGTTGTTTGTTGTTTATAAATCTTTTTGTGGTTCTATAATCAAGAAGTATATTTTAATTCTTCTCAGAATAACTTGGAACTTAATTTTAAACTCTTTTCTTAAACTTATATTAAAGATTTTAAGTGTTTGTAAAGAAGAATCGAATACTTTTTTAAGTTCTATGCGGTAAGAGACAACCCACTCGACTTAAAGATGATGGAGATAAAAATTGTTTGGTTTTTATTGAAATCTCTTTAAAAAAGGTAACGGTACCAGAAACTTAACATCCATCATTGAATTATATTATATTGTTATTTTCTCAGTTGGTTTATTAGTAGCGATTTCAACCGTAGATAATGAGTTCTCGAATTAAAATTCAGAATAAAAAAGAGGACAAATTAAATTGTGAAAGACTGGCGCGGGACTCGAACCCTTGAGACGAAGCGGCGAGGCGACTGTCTTAGATACTGCGCCACACGTGCCTAAGACAGTCGCCTCGCTGCTTCGTCTCACGGGTTTGAGTCCCACGCCGGACAACTATTTGTGTGACCCACACACAAATGGTTGTTCTGAGTTTAGTTGTAATGCGGGCGTTTTCTTAAAAAAAGTGCTGTGAGGTCAAAAGGATATTATGAATGCTTTCCTCTACTGATTGCGTATACGCACAGTAATTGAACGGGATGTAAACCTCTTGCCGTGTTGTCGAATGACGTTTGAAACGAATATCTGTAGCCAAGACCGTCTCGCTCTCCAAGCATACATGTGAAGGAGAAACAACACCAGGCTCTACAAAATCGAGGTCTTGTTTTCACCTATTTACCCTACCCTAGCCTTATCCTCCAGAAGATTTTTTTTCTCATTAATCAAACTACAAAATAATTGTATATGCCTGACTTAGATTTATTAGTTTCGAGTTGCCAGATATGTTCACCAGACATTTACACTTAGATATATATTTTAAAATCTGGGGAAGAAAATTGCTGAATCGCGGGTAACACCGCAAGGCGCAGCTATTTCTCCAATAGAAAGCGAACCTTATGCTTATGTGATAAATTTGATCATGATGAAATCTATAAAAGAAATTAGACATATTGTGGTAGCTGGATGTGTTGGTGTCTGTACATACAAAGAATGACGCAAACATAATCTCGTTACCGTTTAACCGTACATCATATTCCACGATTCATCTGAGTAATAAAAATCAATAAATAGCAATATAAATTTCACCAGCAGCTTTTTTGGAGTGCCTTTTTCCACTACTTTTCTTGTATTTTATTTTTCTTGTATTGCGTTTTATTTTATTCTAGCTGTAAGTTAATCTAGATAAATAAAACAAAGTGCCCCATAAATACGGTTGTTAATTCAAATAATATAGAAATCCTTCGAACCAATTAGGTACTTGCGTTAAATTATGGAAAAATGGACACTAGACACAGAACGACCTGAATTTAATGTTAATTTTCTACAATTAGTAAGGAAATACAAATACAGGCGTAAGTAAGGAAAACATAGTAGGAGATTTATAAACGGTTCCAGCCTAAAGTGTAAATGCGTTCCAGTTTCTCAACCTGTAGAACATTTCTTAACATGCCTTGCTTGTTCTTATGCCTGCATGTTACAAGAACTAAATGCGAGACATTAGCATGTAAGTGAATGGTAATGTGTCGAAGGTCCGAAAGATTAAGTTATAATTAGGCCTATCAACTCTATCAAGTAACTGATTCATCATCATAATCATATCTGCCGAAAGACCCACAAATTCCGGTCTTGCCCTCCCCAAATCCAGCGGCTTCCCGCGACCAATACAAGATCATCATTCCATCTTGTAGGGGGCCTACCCACGCTGAGTCTGCCGGTTCGTGGTCCCCACTCGACTATCTTTCTACCCCAGTGACCGTCGCGTCGCGTCGGTTCGTGATCTGTGCTTCGCCCACTGCCACTACAGCTTGGCAATTCTTCGGCCTATGTCGCCGATGGCTACGGCTTGCTAAGTACCTGATTAGGCATGAAAAATTAACAGTTTAAAGTCAGTAAGACAACTATTACATATCATTAACACACACATGGATAGTTTGGTTACAACAATCCGTACCTTCGTTTTTATTTCGTGTTTTGTACTATAACACATGTACATCTTGTACTTTTATTCCGAATGCTGAACAAATCAAATCAGCAGTTCAGGCGTAAAGAGACGACGCTAGTTTAGCGTCGTCTCTTTACGCCCGAGCTGCGTAGCGACTTCTGGGCTGCTTCAATTAAGCTTACCATCGACATGCTATACAGAAGAAGATGGTATTATTCATATTTATTGATTTTATGCGAATATATTTGGTGTGCAGGGTGCGGTGCAGTATACTGGCCATGATTGCAGACAGGCTGAACTGCATTTATATATATCGCTGCTGTGCAATTTAGCATGAAGTGGTCAAACGGCCATAGAAACAGTAGATTCATTTGTTCTTTGGTGGGTCAATGGACAATGAAGGATTAATTATTATTATTGTTTTATGACAATGGCATGACAATCTTCAAGAAACGATTGTATTTTATGTAATGCGCGAAACTCACTTGCGGCTCTGGTGTTAAGGGCGGTGATCACTTACCATCAAGTGACTGACTTGCTCGTTTTATTTATTTAAAAAAACTGTTTCAAATAAAAACCTTTCTATTCCACACATCGTCATTTGGTGCATTCATGACCACACAAAATTACGCATCCGACCCCCGCCGCTCGGAGCAGAGATCAAATTGTAATTTAATTAATTCTAAGCCTTTTTGGGTTATGTAAGTAATTGAACCATCTTACACGTTACTTACAGATGCTCAGGAGTTATTAACATTTTAGACAACTGCCTATACGATAAGTAAGTAACGTTTTAGATTTTAGAACTCAACTTTAAGCCCTCTCATAAAGCCATAGCCACATGCTCTTACCGGTCCGCAAATTATTGTCGAGCTTAAGCAACTAGATTTTTAACAAGACGTTAACACTAAGCTTTTTTGGCTTTTACTGCTTCTCTAGACATGGTAACTGCCTTTTTTTTTGTTTTACGTGGTGGAAATGCCATTCACACGTTGTGTAGGGCCGACCCACTAAAACCACCACGGTAGCCAGCCTCACAGTGCTTGTAGCTCTGGGTACTCGTGAATGATCTCACCAGTGCCCCCGCCGTACACTGAGCGTCTGAGACTCTCACCCGGGGACGGGAGGGGCCCGAATGCCTCCCCCCTCCCCATCACGCACAAGCGCGTATAGGCAACCTGAGCTTTTTTTTTTTGATAAGGCAGGAGTAATGCCTACGCATGCCACCCGCAAAAAGTGTCTGCGGGTGGGTATGTCGGACTTGCACCGACTAAACCTAACCTGCCGTGGACTTCTCTTGGCGCCTGATAAGGGGAACCCCGGGAACGCGGGTATGCTGCTCCGGTGAAGGCAACCTGAGCTACAGCAGGTTACCGCATCCCGGGACCGCTTATACAAGACGAGTGGAGTGCCCTTCCTCCAAACGCCAGCGATCCCAGGGGCGGCGCCTAGCCGGGGAGAAGCCAGCCGGACGCCGCATACTCTCTCGCGCTGAGATTAGCTCCCAGCGCCGGCGCCGATGAAGCGGACATTAGAGTCAATGTCCAGTTCATCGGCGCCGTCTCGTTCTCCTAAGGGAGACATGGTAACTGCCTACCTTGAGTTGGTTTATATGCATGTTTTCCGACATAAAAATACTACTTCCAAGTTGCCAACTTAAAACCACGCTAGGTGTAATCACCTATCTAGTGCTAAGGGAGGTGGTGACTCTTTCGGCAGAACATGCGATAATCGTACTTTTATGCGTTTTCACAAATCTATGTTTGTAATGTCTTGTAAAACTGTGTGTATATAAGTACTAGCTGCCCCGCGGTTTTACCCGCGTTAAACTTTATAAATTATAGCCTATGTGTTAATGGTGTCAGCTAACTCCATACCATATTTTATTTAAATCGCTCCAACCGTTTAGACGTGAAGAAGTAAAAAATAGGTATACATACTCACACACTCACAAACTTTCACCTTTATAATATTAGTGTGATTTGTACTCCTTTTCTTGTGTGTTGTTCCAAATTATATGTTTTTCATTTCATAAAAAGTTTATTTAAAAACTATTGATTTATTCAGAAAAATATTGACACTATATCTATATTAACTTAAGTAGTTATCTATATTAATAACTTTACTCAGCATATGCCAATCTTGTTCTCACATACACGAACTCCTGCGGCGCTTATTGCTATGAATCCCAAGATTAATGATGCCTATAGTATATATTAGCAATTAACTTCTCTCTACAGGTCAGTTTTTTAATCATCAGAATATTTGAAAACGGTGTACTGTATTACGAGAGCGTGTGAAGTGATTACAAGCCAAGTGAAAAGTGAATCATAGCAATAAGCTTTATTCGATGGCACGACCGGAAAGAGGTCAGGTACACTGCCGGCGGCTTTACGTGTTCTCCGAGGCACGGGTATATATTATATACCCGTGCCTCGCCAACTCCCAGACTTCAGGTTGATCAGAGGAGATAACTGTGGTCATTTCAAATGACAAATGAAGCTGCTGTAATAAATCACGGTTGGGCAATGGGTCTTCTCTAATGAATGACCAAATAGAATGACACCCCATCCATCAACAAAAGTTACAGGGTGCCAGCATAGTCGAGTTATATAAGATTTATTACTTATGAGACGCGGGTTAAGATATATTCAGACATATTTCCTGTGCACTGTATAAGAATCTTCACCGAGTAGGAAAATTATAGGACGACTTTTGAAACGAAGTATCTAAACACGGCTCGTGGTTAGAGTTGTTTGGTAGAAATGAATCGTCACGTAAGGAAAAAGCGTTACACCTCGTTGTTGACACACGAGATTCTTTTATGTTTGTGTGTATTGGCGTTATTAGAGCCTGTGCATACCACGTTTTTTAAACGCGCCGTCAACGGCGCAGTTATATCTTACATAGCAGTTTGGTGTGTGGTTGAATGGATACAAACGCGATGCTGACGCGCATCTCTACCGCTACGAACGCCCGTCAACGGCGCGCTTAAAATACGTGTTGTGTATAGGCCCTTAAAGTTATTATATCGCTACTACGTCATTGCTGTCGTTACCACTGCTTCTGTGTCGTATTTAACATGTCAGTTGACGGACGTCCACTGCTGGACAAAAGCCTCCCCAAAAGATTTCCGCAATGGAGTTGTGTCCTTCATGAAACATTTTGATGGGAATTTTATCATGATATGGTTTAAGACTTTAAATAGCTTTTCATCCTGTATAATATATTTTTTTGAAATCTCTGAACCTAACAAAAAGTAATCAAATTTACATTCGGAAATATCGAAAGCAAACAGTAGCAAATTATTCAGTTATCAAAACGCTAAAAGTTAACTAGCTTCAATGACCCTTACTTATTACCAACTTAATAATTCACTTGATATACCACCGACTATTTATTTTCAACTTTACTTTATACGGTACAAGGTTGGGAATCGATTGAGTTTAGTTTTTGAAGTGGTTGTATACTTTTGTATTAATGTTAGATCTTGGACCTGTCAAGAACCGTTGATGCATATAATGGAAGCTTCCAAGATACGTCCGAACGAAAGATATATGAAATTATCTTGTTTTATTTTTAATTTATTTACTGATTCAAATACTGTAGATGGTAGGTCTCTTTGTTACGTGAGCAGACCGTGGTTCTTTTTAATATAAAATATAGCATAAGTGATCTATTAGAGAACTTCCAATAATTGGAGTGACAGAAGGATATTTAATGAATTGTTGAAAGAAGAAAAAAATACCTCACTCAAACAAGGTAGATAAAGAATAGCAAGACAATGAAATGTAAAAACCGGCCAAGTGCGAGTCGGACTCGCGCACGAAGGGTTCCGTACCATCTATACATCTATACAAATAAATAAAATTGGAGTGTCTGTTTGTAATATTGAAATAACCGGTTTTTACTACATAAATATGAATATGTATAAGGTACATACACCAAAATATTTTTTTTTACAATTTTTGTCTGTCTGTCTGTCTGTTTGTTCCGGCTAATCTCTGAAATGGCTGGATCGATTTTAACGGGACTTTTATTGACAGGTAGCTGATGTAATAAGGAGTAACTTAGGCTACTTTTATTTTAGAAAAAGTCTTTTATTTTACAAAAAAAAAACGAAATAAACTAATTAACACGCGGACGAAGTCGCGGGCACAGCTAGTTATCTATAAAAAAGAGCAAAAAATTCACATTTGCTGTATGGGAGCCCCCTTTAATATTAATATTTAATTTTTTTTTGTATTTGTTGGTAGCGGCAATAGAAATACATAATTTGTGGAAATTTCAAATCTCTAACTATCACGGTTCATGAGATACGGCCTGGTGACAGATGGACAGACAGACAGACACCGAAATCTTAGTAATAGGGTCCCGTTTTACCGTTTGGGTACGGAACCCTAAAAAGTAACAAACTATAGCTAGTTTAAAATTACCTTTAAATTACAAATTTTCACAAAGAATTATAAAATGAAAATCAATCCTAAAAAGAACTTAAATGCACTAAGTACTTAGCTTTACTTATGTTAGCAATGTAATAATGTATTTTTATGTAATTTATACCTTCTAGTCCTAAGGTTGACGACTGTAATAACTATTTAAATTCAAATATTGTTATATAATGTCTTTATAATAGAAATCCATTAATTTTATAATTGAAAATTTAATCGTTAGTTTATTTCGCCTATTGTTTAGTTGTGTACTTATTTGTATCAAGATCAACCAAGTAACAAAAAGGAAGGCTATTTTCGGTGTTGCCTTGCGATATCGAAAAACATAGCAACTGACTTAGCCCGAGGAATTGCCAAGGGTATGTAGCTCCGGGAGGGCCATACGGTTCCTAGAATCGAAAGCCGCTAGGGCAGAAAAATTCTGGAGTGGCGCCAAGAGACGCTAGGACCTAAGAAACCGCTAGATGCGGTTAGCGCAAGACCGGCAAATGTGGTGATCATTAGAGGCTGCCTTTGTCCAGCAGTGGACATCCTTAGGCTAACATGATGAGTGCTTTTTTTAATAATAATAGTTACTGTTAGTAGAACAGCGAAAAATTGTATGTATCCGATAAACGAGTCATCTAATAATTATTTTACAAAATCATATATATACCGAAGGAACATATTTCACAGAAACAGATTCAAATATTAAATCCTCAATATAATATTTGAATCATGTTTCTGTGAAATATATTTCTTTAAAGTCTATTTTTGTACGTCTATGATAAGAATATCCAACAAAAAAAATATGAATCATAGAGATGAATTTCTTTAATGTAAATATTCTATGTATTGATTATTCTTTGAAATGACAATATGAGAAAAAAATTATGTGAAACGAAATTCTGTAAAAGTATTGTCTATAAAACAATTTAATATATATAAAAGCTTGCGATATTCTAACAACATTCCATCCCCTTGAAGTTATTTCAATTACTTTCCATTCTGCTACTTACAGCTTCCACTATTTAACCTTAAGTAGTAACACCCACACCCTGCCCTTTCAATTACAGGGATTACAAAAATCCGATATTTTACACTGAAAGCCGCTCGGACCTCCATCTAGCGAGCAGTATTACTCGTACTCAACAATAAGTTCTTGAGGTGTCGGCTCCACAAACAAACAAACCATTTATGCTCTAGTGCATATCCATTACACGCAACAATAATATCTTAAAATCGTAACTATTTAAAACATTTAAATCCTCTTTAGTCGGCGGCACTGGTGCAAACCTTTGCTTTGCATAGCCGCGAATTAAAAAAAAACGGCGCCGATTTCTAAGTGACCATTGGTGCGTTTGAATTTGGAAGGCGTATTATTTTTCATTGTTCTGTTAAGTGCGGCGAAGATGAATACGTAGTAAACAAGTAAAAGTGCTCCAAACTGCGAACATATTATTTGTATTTCTCCTAGTTATATTTATTCATAAAGGCAATGGTATGCTTTGTATCAGAGTTGTTGAAGGCACACGGTAAGCTTATATGACATGAGTACATGACTTAATGACTGTTGTCTAGGGAATGACTATAGCCGAGACCGAGTTTGGCGTACCCGAAAAATTCATTTTGGACGTTACTAATCTATTGTCTGACTACCGCATACCGTTCTGAATTGTAGCCGATCGTCTACTTGCACACTTATTTGAACTGAAAATAATAGACAAAAATATTAGTTTTTAATGTGTTAGATTGTTATACACACAGTTACAATCTTGAAATACAGGAAACAATCACATTTTGAAAATCAATGGAAAAAAAACCTACTACTACCCGCACAAGATCATCGGTCTCTCTTGTAGGAAGCCTGCCCACGCTGCGTCTTCCAGTTCGTGGTCGCCACCCGAGAACCGTTCTGCCCCAACGGCCGTTGGTTCTACGAGCTATGTGCCCCGCACACTGCCACTTCAGCTTTGCAATTCTTCGGCCTATGTCGGTGACTTGCGTTCGCCTGTGGATTAAATATATTATGTTATTAAAATATATTATTAAAATACTATATTTTTGATCAATTTTATAGCGTTGTAGGCTCATGAGAACTTAACATCAGATAGGATGTACCTATGTTAGTTTGGCATTTTTTTTTTATTAACCTGAAATCCTACGACCATAATCAGGTTGCTTGAAATGAAATGGGTTTTAGAGGATTAGGGTCACTGGCCCAACTCTCTTTAGTCATCAAGCACATTGGATCTTCTCAATCGGTTTATAGGATTTCTTTGCAGAAGCATATTTGTTAGAGGATTAGGATGATTCATCAGGAGATCTGCGTATTTTACGGAGTACAGTTTAATTTCTTCAATCACAGTTTTCATGTCCAAAAATCATGAATCTCTGAGTTGCGAGTGAAGCAAGTTGCGCCACTTACAGTCCTCAATATAATAATGTCCTCCTAGCCGAATTTCGACCACGGCAGCCAGTCTCAACAGAGATTAGCCATCTACGCGGGACATATTATAGTGCACAAGCATGTGCGCAAACACAGGAGCACTTTCTATTCCATCACTCTCATGATCCGATGGGACGCCTAGCGACACAACCGGAAAGAGGTCAGGTACAGGACCGACGGCTTTACGTGCTCTCCAAGGCACGGGGGTATAATACCGCCAACTCTCAGACTTCAGGTTGGCACTGAGAAATTTTTCTTTTTACAGAAAAGTCCCAAAACCGCTTTTGGCCCAACCCGAGTTTTGAACCCAGGACCTCTTTTTCTGCGGTTAACCACGCTGTCACTATTGCCAATTTGACTGTCTAAAAAACGTATGCTCAATTATCAATACGGTTCCATTTTACGGTCCACCACACCCATTGGATAAAGTCCTTTAGCGCGTTGAATCCATGAGTTCCGTATATTGGTCAAACTCACTGAATCCAAATCGATTACGGGCCGTGGCCACCTGGGACCACACAATGGCCTTGAGATTTTATGGAATGATGCCTCTTAGACTCTCAACACGTAAATAGATAATACTGTGGGGAAAAAACTGTATGGGGTTTTAATGGAACTCAATAAGAAAGACTGGGTATTACAACGTGTAAATTAAATAGTGAACTAGTTCATGGAACGTGATCTGCCCAGTTTATATAAAACCAGTTGATGGGCCGGTTGGCGTGTTTGGTGGTTGCCTTCCACGCCGCAGGTCGTGGGTTCGATTCTCACTCAAGACAAATACTTGTGTGCATGAACATGTTTGTCCTGAGTCGGGGTGTAATTATCTATAGAAGTATGTATATACAAAAAAAGTAGTATAGCCTAGTTTGGGATCCGATGACCGGTGTGAATAATGTCCCAGGATATTATTATTATACATTCAGTCAAAAAAGTATCGGGAATGGATGATTTGTTTTATGGTTCCAAATTCAATTTTTTTGTTTTTTTGTTGTTGTTAGATTGGCACAACTATTTTCCATTTTGGCGCGGAGTTTGAGTTGCATCTGTTATTTATATTAAATACAGTGCTGGTTTTAGTAATATCATATAAAGTGTGTATTGCGAATTTCATAATGGACAAAAATATCGAACAAACAGTTGTCTTAAATTTTGCATCGCTAATGGAATTTCGTGTTCGGAGTCACTGAAAATGTTACAGAAGGCTTACGGTGAACCGACTTTATTAAAAACTTGTGCTTATGAGTGGTTCAAAGCGTTCAAAAGCAGTCGAGATGAAAGATTTGCCTCGCTCTGTTAGGCCATCAACGTCTGCAACTGAAGTTAACATCGCAAAAGTGAAGAAAATAGTGACTGAAAATCCTCATTCAACTCTGAGAGAGATAGCCGCCGAACTTTCTGTATCTCACGAGTCGATTCGTACCATTTTAACTAATCATTTGGGTATGAAACATGTTGCCGCTCGGCTAGTCCCGAAAGATCTGAATTTTCTCCAAAAACTCAATCGCATGAAAGTCGCTGAGCACATGGTAGAACGAGTCAATTCCGACCCAACATTCATGAAACGCATGGTTACTGGTGACGAGACGTGGGTTTACGAGTTTGACATGCAAACTAGTCAACAAGCTTCGGAGTGGCGCCTTCCAACTGAATCGGAACCGAAAAAACCACGCCAAAGTCGATCAAGTCAAAGTCATGTTGACTGTTTTCTTTGACTATTGCGGTGTTGTGCACTCTGAATTCTTACCGGAAGGTCGAACGGTAAATAAAGATTATTATTTGAGCGTTATACGGCGTTTAAGAGAGCAAATTCGACGAAAAAGGCCAGATTGGAAAGAATATTCTTGGATTTTGCACCACGATAATGCGCCTTCGCTCAAGGCCATAATTGTGAACGAATTTTTGACCAAACACTCAACAAATACCATCCAGCAACCACCATATTCACCAGATATGGCTCCGGCTGACTTCTTTCTTTTTCCTAAACTCAAATTACCACTTCGTACACCGTTTTCAATCGGTAGAAGACATAAAGGAGAATTCGCGGCGAGAAATGAACTCAATTCCGAAAGAAGCGTTTAAAAAATGTTTTGATGAACGGATTATTCGTTGGCGTAAGTGTATCGTTTCTGAAGGAGCATACTTTGAAGGTGATAAAATAAATTTGGATGAATAACAAATATTTTGTATATTATTGATCTTTTCCCGGTACTTTCTTGACAGAGTAGTATTATGCGACTCCTATTTTTAAAGACTGCATCAAGCGGCATATGGCCGCATTTAAAATTGACTACTGAAGCTGGGAAAAGCTCGCTGAAAATAGAGTTGAAAGGCGCAAACGTGTAGTGGAGGGTCGTAAGATCTGCGATGAAGCCTGGTTCGGAGTACTTGCTGATAAGAGACAGAAGCGACATGAAAGCGGCTCGGCACCAACCACCGCAAACTTCCCTTGTCAGGCCTGCGGCAGGCTATGTCGCTCTCGCATCGGTATGTTTAGCCACAAAAAGAAATATCTCTCAGACAATGTTCCGTAAATCGTCTGTAATAGACGCAAAGACCATATACATACGACATGTAACTTAACTAACGCACATCTTGAAAATAGTTTGTTCAGAATCGATTTATATCGTTTTTAGGGTTCCGTTGCCAAATGGCAAAAAACGGAACCCTTATAGATTCGTCATGTCTGTCTGTCTGTCTGTCTGTCCGTCCGTATGACCCAGCCATTTTTTTCCAAAACTATAAGAGCTGGAATGTTGAAAATTGGTAAGTTGATGTATTCTGTGAACCGCATCAAGATTTTAACACAAAAATAGAAAAATAATAATAATTTTGGGGGTTCCCCATACATAGAACTGAATCTCAAAATTTTTTTTCTATCGTACCCATATGTGTGGGGTATCTATGGATAGGTCTTCAAAAATGATATTGAGGTTTCTAATATCATTTTTTTGTAAACTGAATAATTTGCGCGAGAGACACTTCCAAAGTGGAAAAATGAGTGTCCCCCCCCCCCTGTAACTTCTAAAATAAGAGAATGATAAAACTACAAAAAATATATGATGTACATTACCATGTAAACTAACAACGAAAATTGGTTTGAACGAAATCTAGTAAGTAGTTTTTTTTAATGCGTCATAAATCGTAAACCGCAATTTACCTTTCATTTAATCAACTGAAATACTTGCTGCTGCGGAACCCTTCATGGGCGAGTCCGACTCGCACTTGGCCGGTTTTAATATAGGTATTTTTTTTCCAAAACAATTAAAATTACGGTAATTATTGCCATATTAACCCTGTACAGTCAAAACAAATTGAAATGGACTGTAAGTCAAAGTAATAATACTTTTAAATCGTAGTTTTATTTGTATTCATACAAATTCCATCATTTAATACAAAATAAAGAAAAATAAACTTTATTCCAAGAAACTAATTTAGTAAATAACAATGCAATACGGGTCCGTGGCTTAGGCCCCCAGTGGTCGAGGCACCTGTGGCCTACGCCCCCGATCGGATTTATTTTATATCATTTTATTTTTGTGCTTTTTCACTTAGTACAGTAAATGAGAAAAGTGTTTCACTATAATAATATTATTCCTTGCCAAACAAAAGTTATCTATCAAATTGCACAGAAAATAGATCGCCACTTAACCTTATCCTTACACACCTTTTTCTACATTAAAAACATATTTATTATGTACAATCATCCAGAAATTAAAAAGACCTCATATAAAATTTTAGTGAATGTTATTAATATAAAATATATTAATATACATTTATAATAAATTACCATGTAGAAATATTATCTTTCAACTTGAACCAAATCGTTAGCTAACTGCGCCAAACCAGTTATTGGCTACAATAAAAGTCCATCTTTTTGTCTACAAAATTTAAAACAATAAGGAGGTATGAATAGATTTTAAGTATATCTCTTTCACACCTGAGTCAAGTTATTGAATATTGCAATATGTAACCGATACGAAAGTCATCTCATAATGACAAGCGAAAATCCTTCGCAAGGGCTTAGCTTGTGCGAAATATTTACAAAATAGTTAAATATAGACTTGTTGGAAAAACATTGTTGCACGCTGGATTTGCGTTGCGTTCTAGAAATAAGGAAAGCAGTCCATTCTTTATTAAAAATTGTATGAAACGAAAATTGGAAAATTACGAGTGAAAAGTACAGTGACAAAATTCCAATCTACAACAGTATATAAAAAATAATTAAAAATAAATAAGACTTTCATTTTTCAAAACATACATCCAATATAAAAGCATTGCTATGATATATATATAATTATGATTTAATGTATTACCTATACATATACCACCATTAGACATTTATTATTTTTGTAAAATATTTTTGTGCCTGATAGTACATTTGATCAAAAATTGCTTTGAATTAAAATAATCGAATCGGGGGCGTCGGCCACAGGTGCCTCGACCACTGGGGGCCTAAGCCACGGACCCTATTATGATTACAACATAATATTCTAATTGGGGTGTCTTGGGGTGTGCGTTAATTACGTTACATGTTGTATATGCGAGTCCAGAAACTTTTTAGGTGTGGTAGGCACCAATCTAATAGACTATATCTAATAATAATAATAATATCTGGGGACAATCTCACACATATCATCCTAGCCCCAAACTAAGCAAAGCTTGTACTATGGGTACCAGGCGACGATATACATACTTATATAGATAGATTAAGATAAATACTTATATACATAGAAAACATCCATGACTCAGAAACAAATATTCGTGCTCATCACACAAATATTTGCACTTACCAGGATTCGAACCCAGGACCACCAGCTTCGTAGGCAGGAGCACTACCAACTAGGCTAGGTGACCGTATAAAAGCATTGAATGCCAAACTTTTTACTCAACCTGGGAGGTTTCGGCGCTTTGTGGGATTATCCATGTATCGGTGTATCTGGTGCATTTCAACCCGGGCATTGTGGGCAGACGCCGACAAAAGATGTCGGCGGCTAAGCCAAGCCTTTTGTTGTACAATATCTGGATATTGCTTTACGTAGCCGATAAAAAAGTAGTTATTAGGATTAAAAAGTAATTGCAAACCGTAAAGATTTGGATTGAGAATATTGACAGGATTCTGATCTATAACAACCTTTCCTTTATATACTACAACTTCGATATGTAGCCATATAGCCCACTTAATGATTAGGACATACTTAAGTATATTTCGTGATATTCGTTAGACCATCCAAATAAACTGTTCATAAACAAACCGTATTCAATATTTCTGTCCGCGTAACGTAAGTTGAATCAATCTGTTGATTTCAACAAAAAGTTTAGGTAATGTTTTTAGGAAGATTTTTTAATTTTGCATACCTAATGTTTACTGAGATATATATCGTTCCTGTCTTAACAGATTAGGTTAAAAAAGCCATTTTTACAAATAACTCAATCTTTACTTGAACCAAATAATTTGGGACATTATTCATACACGGCCATCTGATCACACACTAAACAGACCATGTACTGTCTATGGAAACCAGATAACTGATATACTTACATATACTACTTTTTTTTTGTAAATATATACTTATATAGATAATTACACCCAGACTCAGAACAAAATGACCCAAAATGCCCTGGATGGGAATCGAACCCACGATCTTCGGCATGAAAGGCAAGTATTTACCAACCGGCCCGTCTAAAATACATTTTACTTCATCGTATGATCAGTGATTAACCTAGTGTCAGAGTGGTTCAAGCTTAGATACTGGTAGCCGTAGACCTCTGACATGGCCTAACGACTGTTCTCAAACTACTACAACCAGGACCGACATGCGACAGCTTAAAATGCCCTCTGAAGCACTGAGACGCTCAGAAATTAAACCTTTTTAGTGATATTATTTAAATGTAACTGTAGACTTTCTTACGTTCAAAAAACAACTTTACAGCAACTGTGCTAAGTCTGACTTTTGGTTGCACATACGTCCAAAAGAGTTTAAAATAACACCGCGATGTACAGACGCCAGCACATCAAGCTACCCCAATCTGTAAAATTTCCCCAATTGAAAGTAAACCTTATGCTTTTGTTATAAAGTTGAAAATCTATAAAATAAATTTGTCAGATTGTGGTAGCTGAACGTGCTGGCGTCTGTACATTGTACAATAAGAGTAAGTGAGTAAGGGATATCTGATCTATCAATCTCGGTTATAGCTCCTGCGAATTTCCACGAAAATTTTGAAGCGAGCTCCAATAGAAATATTAAAGGCAAAAAATACGATGATATGATGATAAATAATGATTATATTGCCAATTCATACCGTTATAAAGTGACCTCCGGATAATACCACATCATATTACTAAGCAATAACCTTACAATAACACCGAACTGAAACCAAACACAAAACTTTGCTAATATTAATATCATCAGTCAAAATGGTCTGAATTAACAAAGGATCGGGTTTTTATAAGCCAAAGAATTTCTTTGATGTAAGTAGGTAGAAAGTATCACTGTAACATAAGCTTAATTATCAATTGAAAATCTTGTAATGAATGCTGTATAGTGAGGCTGTAGGGCTGGCCATAGCTACTTGGGAATATAAGTAACATTACATTAGGTTATATATCTATTTATATATAGTACATCCACATTACGCAAATTACAAATTAATATTTTATGCATCTGATATGCATTACAATCAAGGTGTACATTCAATTAGAAGTATTATTGAAATGTCTGGAGTTTAAAACAAAAAAACCAATATCTAAAAACTATAACTACTTGTGTGGAATATTTAGGTTAAATTAGTTAATAATATCCTGGGACATTATTTACACACGGCCGTCTGATCCCAAACTAAGCAGAGCTTGTAGCATGGAGACCAGATAACTGATATACTACATATATTATTTTTCTTTTGTAAATAGATACTTATATTGATAATTACACCCAGACTCAGGACAAACAGACATGTTTATGCACACAAATATCTGTCCTGGGTGGGAATCGAACCCACGACCTCCGGCGTGAAAAGCAAGCATTTGCCAACCACGACAACAGGCCAAATGAATCATCATGTCAGCCGTATGACGTCCACTGCTGGACAAAGGCCTCCCCCAAATATCTCCAAAATTGCCGGTCTTACACTATTCGCATCCAGCGGTTTCCAGCGACCCTCACAAGATCATCAGTCCATCTTGTAGGGGGCCTGCCCACCCTTCCTGTTCATGGTCGCACTCGGAACCTTTCATAGGGCCTTTAACGTGGGATAATTCCCACGATTTTTCTAGATTCCGTGGTACTCCGGCAGGTTTGCACCACGGGTCTTGTAGCAGTGTAGTCACTGTGTTTTACGTACTTCTCTGTATGAGTATGACGTAAACCGGGACGTGTAAAATGCCAAGTTTATTAAAAAACAAACTAACTGATGTATCTTGGGGTTCAGCACGATAAAGTCAAAGTCAAACATTATTTATTCCGTAAAATTTTTACATTTATGTGGAATCGTCATTTTTTTACCCTACCGTACAGTGCATGACGTGGCAGCTACTGAGAAATAAACAAATAAACTTAAGATTAATTACAATCATGTGTATTGACTCAGAACAACTCAATCACAAGCACTTTTATCACTTAAATAATCAGAATTTTTGTAATATGGTACACAATTTGGCTTTAATAATAATTCTTTTAAACTTATTCGTAGACAATCATCCAATATCAATGGGAAGTTTGTTATAGAATCTTATACATTGCCCCATAAAAGAGTTACTTATTTTTGATAGCCCGTATAGCTATTGTAATACATCTCAATTTGTCCGTGACTTACTTATATTAGGTACTTTTAAGTTAATGTTCTGACTTTCCAGCGCTAGAACAATATAATGTTCTAGCAAATGCTGAGATGGTGCCATTTCGGTCTTGCATGGACAACAAGAGTCATTGCTTTTTTTTCTTGTCTGTGGAATTTGTTATAAATTTTTATTCTTCCATCTTTTTTTTCTAATATCTATGTATTATGATTACAGTATTGTATTTATTAACCAAAGTTATTAAAATAAATAAAACAAATGTATAGATTACAAAATCTGTCCACAAAGAACGGAGAGATCGCGTAACATACAAAAAGAAACTAATAAATAATATACAGTCAAATTGATAACCTCCTTCTTTAAAGTCGGTTAATAATATATTGGTTGGTTGCCTGGAAGAAATTGCTTTTGGCGATAAGGTCGCCTATTGCATTAACATTACTGTTTTTATTCTTTATTGCACACAGAAACATACACATAAATTAAAAGTTACAAAAAGAAAAGGCATGTACATAGGCGAGCTTAATTCATTAGAATATAGGGAAATTTTTAAAATTATGGGTACACGCAGTGTAGGTACTACAAAGTATTATAATTATATACAGGTAAAAATATTAATAAAATACACACTTATAATTACATACGATACCTTATAAAAATATATATCTATGTAATAAACTACATAAACCTGTTGTTTATTTTCTGGATAATAAAGTGTCCTTATTATTGTTATTTCGTTGGTATATAATAAAAGCATCTTATTGTATCCTATCTTTTCTTAGCTTGCATTAAAATAACTAATAACTTATAGGTGGCAGCCCTGACTATCACATTCGGTAGCGCACAAAGCGGCTCGTCAAAGATGGCGGTATGTTTGATGCGGCCGCTCTCTTTTCAACTTGCCTTTTGATTCGCGTTTCCCAGTTCTGTAGTGTAAGAACAAAATAAACGAGTAAACTAAATAATTATTGGTAATGGATACTGTAGTTAGTAGGTTTTCCTTGTATCTGTACTTGACGTAAAGTTAAAAAGAAATATCATTATTCGAAGAATATAGTCATACAAGATCTGGCTATATCCATATATCCCATGAACTGGATAAAATAAAGGAAACCAGTTTATGAAACATGAAAACGTTTGTCACGATCGGGATTCGAATTCTAGAACAAGTTAGTGTTTTTCGTGGCTTTTGTAACAGTGAAGAATGTTCTAGTCAATACCAGAACAAAAGAAAAAGGATAGCTGAGGAAAAGGATATCCAAAATTTTTATTGTAAAAATTGACATTACATTGAGGTAGAATGTTAGTAGAGGCAGGGGACAGCGTTCATTCGCTCAAGGAGCAGCCCGACTGAAGAAGTCCTCCACCTTACAGAAGACATTACTTAATTAACATTCATAATTGTGTTTCTGAGTGTGAATAAGGTCGCCAGAGCTCATAAGGGTGGGGGAGAGGAGGATCAGCAACAATTGTTTGCTCTTTTCAAGGCCGGCAACTCACCCGCGATGTCTTGGTTTGGCGATCACTTCCCTTCAGGTGACCCACTTGCGCGTTTGTCGCCATCTAAAATAAAAAAAATAGAAAAAAGAGATAGGTAGGTGAAGGAAAAAAGATATAGGTAGTGATAGGTACATAATCAGAATATCGAAACAGAACGGTGATTCAAGTGAAAACGATGACGAACCACGATGAAGAAATAAAAGCAGAAAAGTCAAAACGTGCAAGTGTGTTTGACTTGATTTGAGGTAAACAGTGTTGGCACTATTTACTTCCAGTTGTATTTTGTACACAGTGTACCGTGTAAGTCGAAACTTTCACGGTGACTCTGAAAGTGTGCCAAATATATATATATATATATGTATATAGCCGCCAAAAGACCTGATATCCTATTCATAGAGCCATCGCCACATACAGCAAAGCTTCTTGATATTACTATTTCGCATGATTAAATATGATATAGTAACCTTCAAAAACGAGCCTATTCCTTTCTTAAAGGCCGGCAACGATGGTCAGTGATCACCGCCGTTAATGAACACTGGCAACACTGGAGGGGCTACAAGTGCGTTGCCGGCCTTTAAGAACGGAAAAGGCTCGCTTTTTGAAGGTCGCTACGTACGTCGTACCCGATGGGAAATACCTACCGAATTAATATATTGAACAGAACGGTAGCGGTAGTGTCTTATGAAACACACGTTAGTACACATAGACAACCGCTCATCAGGTCTAGCTAGATCTAGATAACGGGGGGTTACCAGCAATTGGGGCGTGAATTCCACTTCCATAGTCATTGTATTTTACCTATATTAGGTACCCTGTTTTAGTAATCTATAGTGCATCTACCATATTCTCTCTGCATCACCCAAAGGTTGACTGGTAGAGCATGCCTTTAGCATTAAGTCAACCTTTGTACACTTTTGTGCAATAAGCTTAAAAGAATAAAAAAATTAATAATCATTTCAGAAAATTACCTTACAGTAAAGAGCCTCCAACGTCATGTAGAGACGTTCTCAATTAAATTGGCTCAAGGGAGTGATACAGAAGGCAGTTCTGAAGACGACAGGTACCCTGCCTGCGACGGTTCTGCAGTCTTGATCCAAGACCACCGTTACTTTGGGTGCAAAACACCTGGCTGCGGATGGAAAACTGATTTTTGTTTATCAATTTATAACTATGTTAGTTCAGCCTCATTTTACCCTTAGGTATGCGAAAGGTAACGGTAAAAGACCAGTACTGTAAAAGAAACAGACAGACTAATTAGAAACAGATAATAAATCATCAAATTAATAATATAGGCATAATCCCTTGCTTTTTACTTCGCACTTAGTTCACACTTAATTCACACTACTTACAAAGTTATACATATAATTAGTTATTTACTACACTGTGTCGTAACGTATTTGTAGTAACAAAAAACAATATCCAACTGTGAATCACAAGAGTTATCATTATACCATTATGATGATGAAGGTACCTCTCTCGGCGAAGGAGGCATTGTCCGGTAGACACTGAGATTATCTTCACAAACAGACATTGGCCCCTCGCTGTGCGCTCAGGCTCCCGTGCCCTGCGCGAGCGCAGGTACCGACAGCAAATCAATATGAAAAACGTTAATTGATGTATCAATTAATATTGTTTAGTATTTAAATGTTTATTGACGCAACTAATTTTTAATTTGTTTTAGAGAAGTTTCTATTACAGCAATATGCTCGTATCTGATTTTTTTTTATAATACTAATAATTTATTCGCTTAGTATGTGGTGGTCTAGTGAATATGATATTTATATGACATAAGAATAAAATTTAATTCCAGTGTCTTTTGAATATACGCAATAGAATGGTAATGGATATGTGAACTCCACGCATTCTTTATTTTTTATATAATAGCTAAGCAAACGAGCAAGTGGGTCACCTGATGGCAAGTGATCACCGGTGCCCATGGACACTCGCCCCAGAGAAGCCGCAAGTGCGTTGCCAACTTTTAAGAAGGAAGTCTTGAAGATTGTCATCTTATACCGGATCGGAAATACCCCCGCCGCTAATTGATTCCACAGAGTAGTAGTGCGCGGTGAAAAGTTTCTTGTGAAACGCACGGTGGTAGATGATCATTCTGAAACAATAATACAACAATTAGTAGGTATTATTTAAAGATAGGAAGATATACTTTCCAATAATATTATCTAGTTATTAGAATGTTTAATGCCATTTTTTATTTACCACCTCATCGGTAAACAAGTATATAAAGCCTATGAGCGCCGATATAAGCCTGTACACAGAGCATCACTCACGCGTTGCCATCTCTTTTCTACTCACGCTGAGCTCTGGCAACCTTAATCATACCTAGGATCACTGCATTAACATAATACGTAATTGGGCTTGCACTTCTACTCAGGACGATTGCTGAAATAATCATGATACTTTTTTAATATACTTTTATTTTTAAATCTATTACGTCAGTAACCGTCATGTGTCGAGGTTCAAACCCCAAATGGGGTGCACTCAGGCACGGGTGTTTAGCCTGTAGTGTCATATTACCAGGCGGCTAGAGCCTACGTTCGCCTCTGTTATCTGGTGAAGCAGTAAGGCTGATTTCAGAGTAACGCGCGCGGCACGCGCCGGAGGCCAGCGCGTCTCAACAGCGGCGCGTGCGATACGCGTCACTCTGAAACGCTAGCTGCCAGTAGAGGAGCTTGGGCAGCGCTGGCCGACGGCGCGCGTGTCACACGCGGCGCGCTTGAACTGCGTGACTATGAAACGCAACTACTATATAGTGTAATTGTAAGCGCACGCGTTAGGCCAGCGCCGCTCGCGCGCGCGACTCTGAAATCAGCCTAAAAGGATAACTGTAAACGTCATTTAAAAAATCACAGATACCTGCAGACCTAAAAAGTACATTGTACTCTTACAACTGCACTCTGATTTCATCTGCGATGATATATAATTGCATGATATCTCTATAATTAAAGATGAATCTCCTATAATTAAAGGAGCTCATGGAAAAACGTATAATTATTATTTATTTATTGTTTCCTTAATATTAAAACACAAGTACAGAAAAATATACCACAAAACCGTTCAGTCGGTTTGACTGCGGGAGAAAAGTCTCAATAAACAAGAAAACAACAACAAGATATATACTAAAAATAACTAATAACTATTAGTAATTACAGTTGATATTATGGCACTATTTTATGTATTAACAATGTCTCTAATATCTATCTAATCTAATTTAGTAAGTAAGTATTTATATAATTTGTTTTTAAATATATATTTTTTGGTTCACTCCTAATGTCAGCCGGCAGACTATTTAACATATAAGGTAATCGTTTATTGATTATTGATCGTGTATTATAGACATTTTCTACATGTATAAGATTACCTTACATGCTAATAACTGTATTATTAGCATGTATGGTATTCTTTGTTGGAGATCCAAATAAATATAAAAACACACAATTTTTTTTCTTTATAGTAATTGCCAGTACTTTGCTGACTGTACCTGTTACGCAAAGGTCTTGGCGTGCTGTCAAGAGTCCGCGAGGAGTGACCGACAGTGCAAGCTGTGAGCTGCTCCCGCCCCGTGAGGAATGTGGACGTGTGATTATAATTATATTAAATAGGAATAAATGAAAGTTAATCATTTTAAATCTTATTTGAATAAATTGTTGAAAGTGATAGAATGGTAGGTTAGGTACCAGGTAACTTAAACTACGGTAACGACCTAGCGATTTGCCGTGTGATTTCCGGCTTAGAAGGAATAACAGAACCACCACATATATACCATCTTTCCAAATAGTGTTTTAACATGAGTTTTTGTGAAGTATTTGTGAATATAAATACTCCTGCTGTGTGGTGACAGCTACAAATATCAGAATCAGAATATCATCACCCCATCTCATCCCGTGGAGGGCGTAGAAGTCGACCCGAGGGAATATCTACCAGAGGATGGGCAACAGCTTCCTTCTGATTACTAGGACCATCTTACTGCGATCGCAAAGCGGCCTGCCAAGCGTGGCGATTATGGCATATCCCCCAAGACGATTCTTGAGGGAGGCTTGTCCCGCAGTGGATTTATTTAGCTGTAAAAATTGATTCAAAAATACAATGCACAAGCACGTCGTTAAAAAACATCTTCACTTATCATCAAGTGATATTGCGGTTTAGCGCGAAACGATTCAGTGTATATAAAAAAGAAATACCTAATGGTAACGACAACTTCCTTACTATGTTAGGTAATGATGACCGCTAACGACTAGGTACCGAAATATATTCGGAGGGATGGAAACATTGACACCTGTCATCCTCGTCAAGTTTTGGCGCCAACAGAGGCAAAGTGTCATTTTCAAAAACTGTTGTAATTTCGAGCTTTTATGTGTAAATATGGTGGACTTTTAGGCATGACATCTTCGAAAACGTACACAAATGGGTGTACGATGCGACATTGCCGTTAATTGTGATTTTTCGTGTTGTTTCGAAAACTCCGTGGAAGCTTCTGGAAAGTCTTCAATGCTTTACTGGAATATGACTTTGACTGGACTGTGACATAATTAACTTGATTATGAGTATAACTAAATGACAAAAATACAGCACATGATATAATGAGACTATTATTTATTGCGACTGAAGTATTTAATGGATATTAAATCAAGGTAAACAAATTATTTTTTAAAAGTCATGCTTGTCGTAGCTTTCTGGGTTTCCCTAAAGCATATAATTTCTGATGGATTTCATATCGCGAATGATGAAAACTTGCACTTGCTTTTACGTGTAAGGATGATCTAATCCATTTTTTCCTCCTATTATCTAGCTATAATAACATAGTTCTGTAGTAGTGCATAATACGTATAACCATGCTGAATTACCTAAAGATTTTTATTAAAGAGTTTCTAGGTTAGACAGTGGACAAACATTACTTACCGTTATATAACTTCTGTTACCCTGTAACACCAATGGTAAATAATGAAATAGTTATACTAATCGGATAATTATCAGAATATCTTCTGCATTGATCGTAATATAATGGATCTTTGTAATTGATAAGGCCACCAATTGTACATTTCTGTAATGCATCCTTGTTCCTTCTATTTTATTTTACTTGGTGTACAATAAAAAGTTATCTATATATCATCCAGTAATACTTCCGATTACAGATTTCATCAAAATTGGGGAGATTTTCTATTGCGCCTTAAAATAGTCGCCGTACTACTAATTCGGTACACTCTGTTGTCGGGTGCGATTACCGCATTTTTATTTTTGTAACCATTATATAGTTGTTCAGAATCTGGGTGAATAACGTGTTTAGAAAGGTTCCCAATATAAAGCAATGTTTCACTCAACGAGACTAATCAGCCTAGCAAAGTAATCTTCCGTGGACACAGCCGTTTTCTTGGGTATCACAACTACAGTAGAAAAACTATTAGGTAAATTATGTTTCACAGCATATGCAGTTAAAATTATAAGTCTGCTTACTAATGTCAAAACCGTTAGAATAAATTATTTAAGCAACTCTCATAATACATAGTATAGTAATAATATAATAACATAATATAGTATAAAGATTAATAATAACTATACAAACAAGTTCTTTTAAAAATGCATTCCTACTGAAAGTATTGCAGTAATTCTAGTCTTAAGAAAAAATTACGAGGAATTACCAGGATTAAGAAAAAATTACGATTACCAATTAAGCTAATATATATTTTAGGACGAATAGAAGCATAATTCTTTTTTCGGAGTAGGTACGAATTTTCATTATCTATTTTAATAAATTTTATTTTGTAAACCACTTTTTCCAAACTGAAGTCACAGCCTTCCCCGAAAATCAAGAAGTTCACCATTACTTGGCAACCCTAGCAAACTGCTTGTAAATAATCTTTGCTCATCAGTACGTAATGCTTATGTACTCTTTGTTGTCTTCAGAAATCAAGTAGGCTCCGTAGTAGGTATATACTCTCTGGTCACCTCCTTTTGTGGAAAACCAACTTGAATTTGAATTTCACCATACAATATTGATTAAAATGACTTTGGTAAATAAATCTTCCAATACCTTTTTTAAAAACTGTTCAAGGTCGTTGCTAAGACGGACGTCCGCAGAGTGTGTCGACTTTAAAATAAACTTCAAATGTTTCATATTATCTTCTGTGTTGGCTACCGGTGATGACAAAACCAGGGCTCATGTTCCGGCCGATACTCCAGGGTCAGGAGTGGGAAGAGGAGGGGGTGGTGGAGGAGCTGTGAGGGAAGGAGGGGGTGCCTTCGGAAAAAAGGGAGCAGTACAAGAAGAAAGTTATTTTCACAGGAAAGAGATAGAGAAATTAAAAAAAATCCAGCACCAGGAAAACAAGCCGAAGAAAGATGGCAGTAGATGATGAGAATAAGAGATTTTTATGTCGCTTCGCATTTTATTACTAACACATATTATGTTAGTATTATTTTTTCCTTGGTATCTATTATTTTCTTCGAGCATCTATGCTCGAAGATTATTTTAGATCCTACAGGGGCCTATATTTAGACTTTGAAAAGATTTTTTATCCACATAGAGTGTAATTAAAATATTCAATTAAATAGAACCTTCTTTTATTGCATAGTCCAAGAGTACTCTTGATTCAGTTATTAGTAGATAAATGAAGTAAATAATTGGGTAGATTTTTAGTTATATATACACACGGTTCATCATCATAGCTGAAAGACGCCCACTGCGCTACAAGGACCTCCCCCGAAGGTCTCCCTAACTGCCGATTACTCTATGGTAATACTAGGCGATTTGAACAACACGGGCATTAGTGTCAGAATTGTTCATGCAACCACTGGGCCTCATATTGTCTAATAACTACAGCTGTGAAGGCTGTGACCGACAGCTAAACGTACAGACGCCAGCACATCCAGCCCAATTGAAAGTGAACCTTATGCTTAAGTGATAAAGTAAATCTATAAAAGAAATTTGACAGAATGGGGTAGCTGGATGTGCTGGCGTCTGTACTACGGGGACGTGCACAAATCAATCCACTTAAAGGGTCTAGATACCCCTCTGATCCTTAACTGCCCTGTGAAAATCATTTTCTAACTCCTCCTTTTTTCTCTCTGATTAAATTCGTTGCGGGATCCAAGACAGTTAAAGCGATTTTCCGGGACATACCTGAGCTTCACCGCATAGTGTCATTGATTGCTCATGATTCACGCTGTTGATCCTGGCTTACAGGAGTTGCACTGGTGGGTAAGAGGGAGGGACTAATCCCGAATAAAAAAAATGATCTGCGATAAAATTGACAAGGATCACCAAATTATAAAGGAAAACCACGAGCTAAAATAGACTGGACACTCATTTCCTCTCAAAGTTTAAATTATACATTTGTGCAGAGTAATAAAATCCTTAATCGGACAAAAAATATGTGGCAAGATGTGTTATCTAAGGTGATCTACTAGAAAGAGCAAAGGGACGTTGGATTTCTAATTTGTGACTAACAATTTCATTTCTTACAAAGTAACAGTATCCTGAGCGCTTTCGCCCAGTGATTCGACTGCCATGCCAGTACTTGTATCACTGTGACATGGTACATATACGGGATAATGTTGAAATATTGTTTCAATTGTTTTGTTGTATTGTAATGATATTGTTTGTATTTTATTAATTGTAAGTATTGTATGTGTATTAGTGTATTTTTATAATTGGTCCTTGTTGGCCTTTAATGATAATAATAAGGAATGTCCCCTGGTTCTCTTTCATGATAGTTTCTGGCTGGTATCTGCGTTGATTAAGCGCTTTCCACTTCGTGGTTCGGCTTGGACAAGTTTAATCTGCGCTGTTTCATGGGAATGTTGCACTGTTTCCTTTCTTACGGCTCTTTCTCAAGCGACTCATCTAGTTTGTTCCTGATCGTACTCTTCTTAGACGGCTTAACCGATCTTCTTCAAATTTGACATACTGTAAGTGACCTGAATTCATAAAAATCTGACGTCGCGAAGGAATATAGGAATAAGAAAGTCTCTAAAACTGTTACATCAGTTCTTTGCAGACTCAGTTTAGGTCATTGCTGTACACCTGTTTTCCTTCGGAAAATTCGGGTTCGGGATTCACCACGGGATTGTGAGTGTGGGTTGGATGAGGGATCTCTGGACCACATATTTTATGAATGCTCGAAACTTGATCCTGCTTTTAATTTATACAGTTGCCTCCCTAATTTAAAAATCCCTATCCCCATTAACTTTTAATCATTATTGACATTTTCATCCCCAGAAATTTTCAAGGTTTTAATGGCTTTCGCATCAAATTGTAGGTAACCCCTATCTGTGAATGTTGTGGTGGCATATTTCTAATATTTTAACAATATTCATGTTCATATTTATTATTTATTTATATTATGTATTATGATTATTATGTCTGTTTCAGTGTTATAACACACTCAGCAAGATACACAATTAGTGATATCAATGTAGTGTCGTTAAAATTGAACTAAATTATTTCACGTTTTCCCATTTCACAATCTGACATTGGCAGAATTGTTGACATCGGCACTAATTGCCATTTATAAAAAGAAGAAGAATAATCATTGCAAAATCATAGACATTTTTATTTATTTATAGACATCTCCTTAACTACACCCAGTTCAATATTTGCATGCTGCTGCAGGCCTATTATTAATTTATAAATACAAAATATTTTTTTGTAAAATAGCTATGAAAAAGACTCATATAAGTTCCCGAAAACCATATAATCATTACTGTCACTCAACGTCACTTTGAAGAAAATGTCAAAATAAAAAACTGAAAAGTCCAATAGAAATAAACATATAAGAAGCACGAATAATAACATTATGACAAGCAAATTCACTACATTCTCTAGATTGAGAGCTTCAAAGTATTTTATGATGAACCATCACCATCCTTATACCAATCCGGCTGGAATTCCAGGATCTGGAGCAGGGAAAGGCGGCGGCGCTGGTGGTTCAGTGAGAGAGTCTGGCGGAGGGCTAGGCAGGCTTGGAGCCGCCAATGAAGAGGGCTACTTCTACCAAAAACAGAGGGAGCAAATCCAAAAGTTGAGGAAGGAAACTAAAGAAGAAGGTGTCAGGCAGAAGAAGGATGATGTAAAATAATCAAAAATTACTTACTACCCTGTCAATCAAGAAGATTACTTGGTTATATGATTATATAATCGTGAAATTATATAGCGTACCCAATATAATTCTGAATACTTGGAAAGTGTATTATTTTTATTAAAACGACCATAACGTGAAGGGATAACGCATAGTGGTATAGGATCCTACCCCAGGTAAATGGTCCCTCGGTAGGCAATTACAAATTAGAATCCATATAGCGTTTAAGCATTGCCATCCAGCGTGGCAATTTTACCAGCATTCTGGGTACGATGGCAGTGATTCCGAACTTTTTTCGATGCCCAAAGATGACTTTTGTTAGCTAACCTTATATTTCGGCTTTTTTGTTATATCTTTTCTTTTTTATTACTATGTAATTGTTAATTACATGTTCAAACTTTCTCCTAAAATAAATACCCGACAGATTATGGTCCTAATCATACATACATTTATTCAATGAAAATGTACAGACGCCAGCACATCAAGCTATCCCAATCTGTCAAATTTTCCCAATTGAAAGTAAACCTTATGCTTATGTGATAAAGTTAAAAATCTATAAAAGAAAGTTGGCAGATTGGGGTATCTGGATGAGCTGGCGTCTGTACAATATTCTTTAATCGTCAACATTTTTCGTTTGCCGTGCAGTGCATGACGAGGCAGCTACTGCGAAAGACTCCCAAAAAAGCTCATTAAGCATCCTTTTCTTGAAATGTAGAAACTTAAACATACATATGTTATCAACCTCCTCCAAAGGTTTCCATAACGTTATCATTTGGAGGGGTTTGCCGTAGTCACCGCGCTTGGCATGCGAGTTGGCGACCGCAGTTAGGTGGCAGCTATAGTACACAGGTGGCGCTGCTGCCCGACTACCTGTAGTATCCCTTAGTCGCCTTTTACGACCCCCACGGAATGGGGTGGCCCTTTTATTCTTACTGGAAACCACACGGCTACATACTAAATCATCATCATCATCATCATATTAGCCGAAAGACGTCCACTGCTGGACAAAGGCCTCCCCCAAAGATCTCCACAATTGCCGGTCTTGCGCTATCCGCATCCAGCGATTTCCAGCGACCCGCACAAGATCATCGGTCCATCTTGTAGGGGGCCTGCCCACGCTGCGTCTTCATACTAAATACTAATTACTATTTTTACTGTGATTGACAAAAATACTTGGAATTGCACTCAACTCAATGGTAGAGAGACTCTATCCCAAACATTTTTGTCATTCACAATATGGTCTGACATTTCAAAATATGCCCTGCTAGATAGTTTGGTTTTTAAAGTGTTTGTAGACATGTTTACGGACAACTCAGTGTGTTTACTGTGAATTGACAGTAAACATTTTTAAAATAGCTATAAATGTACGTATGTAATAACGTAGTAGTAACCACGTATGCTGTGTGGTGACAGCATAGAATATCATCCCCCCATCTCATCCCATGGGGGCGTAGAAATCGTCCCGAGAAAACATCTACCAAAGATCGGACAGCAGCGTTTTTCTGTGAACTATGTTCATCGAACTGCGATCGCCAACCAGGGACCGGACAACCCCGCTTCTGAGTTAAGCCGTTTGATAGGGTAACCCGTTCATTGGGTAACTCGTATCGCAGTGTTACCCTTTGATTGACTTACAGCCTCGAAACCCAGTGAAAGGGTTAACACGTTTTTTATGGTAACCACGGGAAGGGGTTAACCCCTTCAATGACTTAACCCCTTGAATAGCTTACCCTCTTGAAAAGGTTTTATTCGAGTTAACTTGAATTACCCAATCAACTTAGCAGCGTGTAGATGGGAGTAGGTATACTCGCACCCGTGCGGTGCCTCATTGCCTAACTACTTTTAGGTAGGTACAACAAATTTGACGAACGAACGACTTTTTATATTTTAAATTTGAAAGTTTAGTGACGCAAAATAGTCAAGCTAATAATTAACGTGTTATTTAAAGAACTGAATTACTTTAATCTTAATATTGTGACAATCTGTATGATGTGATTATATTTTGTTAAATAATTATTATAATATTTTGCTGTGTGGTGATGGCATAGGATATCATCACCCCATTTTATCACGTAGGGGGCGCAGAAATCGACCGAGGGCATACCTACCAGAGAACCGGCAGCAGCGTTTATCTATGAACTATGACCATCAAACTTTCTTTCGCCAACCCGTCTGCCAAGCTATGGGGCTCTGGGGGTCTGCCAAGCTCCCATTCTTTGGGGAGGCTTTTGTCCAGCTGTGGACGTACTTTGGCTGACATGAGGACGATGAAATAATTGACGGGCGTGTTGGCATTGTTGGTAAATGCTTGCTTTTCTCGCCGGAGCTCGTGGGTTCGATTCCATTCAGAAGACAGATATTGGTGTGCATGAACATGTCTGTTTGTCCTGAGTCTGGGTGTAATTATCTATATTAGTATGTATTCACAAAAGAAAAGTAGTATATGTAATATATCAGTTATCTGGTTTCCATAGTACAAGCTCTACTTAGTTTGGGATCAGATGGCCGTGTGTAAATAATGTCCCTGGATATTATTATTATTTAAATTATTGTATAAAATTAACTGATATATTATGGGTATTCTAAAACATCATTGACGTGACTTAAATGTTCATTATCATAAGAATATTATCACTTTAAGAATTTTCAGAGTCAAGCAATCTTAGGTTATGTAATTGTCTATATATTTCATATATAGACAGCAACCTTGGTCTGATAAAAATACATTTAGGCAACCACCTAGGTACAAGTTTTCCAAGACTAATTCTGTATTCAATAAAGATCTTTACCGTAATTTCATATTAGTTACTTATTTATTTGCAAATATAGTTGAAATAAAAATACGGCTTTTGTGGCCTCATTAATTGGCTTAAGGCAACTGCCTGTTTTTTTGTGCCATGATGTCGTCTGAAAAAATGACAAACTGGCTATCCCATATATCTTTTACAGAAACCAATGGCCTTAGAATTTGACAAATGGATGACAATCTAGTAGGACAATCAATTATACGGCTTCTGTAGCCAAATGGCAAAAAACGGAACCCTTATAGATTCGTCATGTCTGTCTGTCTGTCCGTCCGTATGTCACAGCCACTTTTTTCCAAAACTATAAGAGCTGTACTGTTGAAACTTGGTAGATGTATTCTGTGAACCGCATTAAGATTTTCTCACAAAAATAGAAAAAGAACAATAATTTTGGGGGTTCCCCATACATAGAACTGATGCTAATTTTTTTTTCATCGTACCCGTACATGTGGGGGATCTATGGATAGGTCTTCAAAAATGATATTGAGGTTTCTAATATCATATTTTTCTTAACTGAATAGTTTGAGCAAGAGACACTTCCAAAGCAGTAAAATGTGTGCCCCCCCCCCCCCCCCTTATAACTTCTAAAATAGGAGAATGATAAAACTGAAAAAAATATATGATGTAGATTACCATGCAAACTACCACTGATAATTGGTTTGATCGAAATCTAGTAAGTAGATTTTTTAATACGTCATAAATCGTAAACCGCAATTTACCTTTCATTTAATCAACTGAAATACTTGATGCTATGGAACCCTTCATGGGCGAGTCCGACTCGCACTTGGCCTGTTTTTTTAAATATTGATGTGTTATAACGATTTTCGAAAAAAAGAAGGTTACCGCCGCTCTTGCAAGTAAATTGCAAGCTATTAGCTTTAACAGCGTGTTCATTTCTGATTACATTAATAAAGATATGGACGTTTGTATTAATAGTTATAGTATTTACATATCTCTGAGTCACCAACATTTTAGTCGTCGATCATACCAATTCAATCAATATCTTCTATTATTCTAGAGCAATGAGCTGCCAACAATCTTGTCATTTTTTTATAATAACTGGCACTGTCACTAGTGACTGAAAAATAATTCAACACCTCTCAAACTTAATCTTTTAGGAAAACGCCTGTTTGTTGTTTTAAAATTTTCCAAACAGGTAAATTTCTAACTGACTAACTTGGCCTTGTCTGAAATATTGTAACTTAATGCCTAAAGACCTTTTAAGATTAGATTAGCATGGTTCTTAAACATTTTAAGAACAATAAGGCTCCTGGTGATAACAGAGTTACAATAGAGCTTTTTAATGCGGATGGTATACCAATCCTACGAGCTTTTCAAAAGCTATTTAACTTCGCCATACTAAAAGGTCAAACGTCACAAGGCTGGCACATATTGGTGTGGTAGTGCTTTCTTCAATAAGGGCGATAAAAACCCTTTGAAAAAATAACAGACCCATCACGTTACTGAGCCATGTTTACAAGTTGTTTTCGAGAGTCATTACGAATCGTCTCACGCACAGGTTTGACGTCAACCATCCTCCTGAACAAGCCGGTCGCCGAAAATGCTTTAGTACCATATACCACATACATACGCAGCAGCAAGTTATTCAGAAGACCGAGGATATATCCAGCCATTATGCTTAGCGCTTGATTGAATCGAAACCTGGATGTACTGTGATCTTTCCAAAATTCCAAATTAACTACCGGTATGCCGAGGTGTTAAAGTGTTTGTATGAGAACTCGCAACCTATACGATTGCAGCAAGGCGTGAGACTGGGGGATATAACATCTCTATCTCCAGAACTATTCATCGCTGCATTGGAAGATGTCTTTAAGCTCCGGGACTGAAAGGCTTTGGCATCAATCTCAATGGCGAATACATCCCTCACCATCGTAATCATGGCTGAAACATTGAAATATCTCGGTACAATGCTCGAAGACTTCAGCAGGGTCTCTCTACTAGTGTGTCTCAAAATGAACATGGATAAGACGAATATCATGTTGAACATTCAGGTTGCACCCATTCCAGTTAAGGTAAGGGACTCTGCACTCGAGGTTGTGGAGAGCTATATCTATAACTAGGACAGACCACCCCACTAGGGAGGCGGTCCAACGCGGTGGTTTTCACCAGAATCTGCGTGCGCCAGAGAACGGGAGGGCGCCAGAAGAAACGTTCACTGAGTACCGACGGGATGACTACCGGCACGTATTAGTGCACTGGCACGCACGGCTAGAGTTACGCCTAAACGCGCGCCAGCGTGCCGTCGGTGCCATCCTACCTCACCTCAAGGCCTGGGTGGAAAGGAGTCTGCACAACACACTTTCGCTGAGTGCCCGGCCCGGGTGGCCAAAAGGCGACTCAAGATCTCAATCGGACGGGATCTGTCCCTGCCGGCAATCGTAGGGGCAATGCTGGTGGCTGACTCTTCTAAATGGCACGCCGTGGTCTCCTTTTATGAGTCATGTTCCAAAAGGAGGCCGCCGAGCGCGAACGGGAGAGATCGCAGACGGAGGAGGCGTCGGGGTGGCGGCTGCAACCAGTAGCCCAACTCCCCCTCGGAGCCGCGGCGGCAGTAAGAGAAGTCAATGTTACCAGCTAAAAGAAGACAGCGATCTGTTTATGGCGCGGTCGCTGTGCCGGACTGGCAGAAGTCGGCAAATAGCGAGGACAATCCAGAGCCCTCTCACGGTGCGTGTGGGACCATCATACCATATGGAACTTTTCGCATAAGGGGTGCACCGGAGCAACATACCCGCGTTCCCGGGGCTCCCCCATCAGGCGCCAAGAGAAGCCCACGGCAGGTAGGTTTAGTCGGTGTGAGTCTGACGCATCCATCCGTAAACATTTTTGCGGGTGGCATAAGTAGGCATTCGACCTGCCTTATCAAAAAAAAAGGTAAGAGGTCCACTTCGAGTAGGAGATGAATTCTAGAATCTAACTTGCCTGGGCAGCGTTCGGAAAGCTAAGCTTCTGGTCCCAAATACCAATCAAAAGTCTTCGATTAGTATGTGTTGCCTCCGATTAATTAGGGAACCAAGACGTAGCCGCTCACTACGGGGCTAATAAAACGAGTCATGGTCACCCAAAGAGCAATGGAGTACGCCATGTTCGGAGTTTCCCTCCGAGATCAAATCACAAATCTCAAGATCCAACCAAGAGAGGCAAATAAAAAAAACCGACATAGCTTGAATAATTGCCAAGCAAAAGTGGCGGTGGGCAGGGTACATAGCTTGCAGAATCTACGGCCGCTGGGGCAGAAAGTTTCTCAAGTGACGACCATGAACCGGAAAACGCAGCGTGGGGCCCCCAACAAGATGGACCGATGATCTTGCGAGGGTCGATGACAGCCGCTGGATGCGGGCAAGGCAGGATCTGCAGTTGTGGAGTATCTTTGGGAAGCAATGGACTTTGCCCAGCAGTACCTTCGGCTGATATGATGATAATGGTGATGGTTATGATGATGATGCATCTATTCAATAACGGTGTACGCCACCACGCCTCCGCGGTTTAACTTTAACAGAATGAAAATCAAATTCTTTGTTATAATATAATTATGTCCTCCTAGCCGAATTTCGGCCCCAGCGGCCAGTCTCAATGGAGACTGGCCATGTGAGCGGGACATACCACAAGTGTGTGTGCAAACATAGGGGCACTATCTATTCCATCACTCTCATTATCCGATGGGACGACTAGCGGAACGACCGGAAGGTCAGGTACAGGATCGACGGCTTTACGTGCTCTCCGAGGCATGAGGCTATAATACCGCCAACTCCCAGACTTCGGGCTGACACTAAGAAATTTTTCTTTTTACGCAAAAATCCCATAGACACTTTTGGCCCAACCCGGGATTTGAACCAAGGACCTCGTTATCTACCTATGAAGACGCTACCACTAGACCAACGAAGCGTAACACATTCTTTAAAAAAAGAACTGCTCAAATGCTTTTACTTAATTCTGTAGTACCTACCGAGTTCCAAATTAAAAGAAATTATGACAATAAACAAGAACAGACACGAAAAAATTATATTACAGAGTTTTGCGACAAGCAAAATTGAACTTTAAAATAATAAATTCCAAATTATTATGACTAGATGTCACGTGCGGTGGTGTTTATGCAATTATCAAACCAATTTCGATGCGAAAGAGTGCATATTACAATGTCTTGGCTGGAATGGCTTACCCTGTTACAGTGTTACAGGGTATGAAAGGGTAACCCTTTCGGAAGTGGTTCATTACACCCGTTCGAAGGTGTAACTCGTATCATAGGGTTTATTTTTTAAGCGCTTAAAAATACCCGTTCAAAAACCCGTTCAACGAGTATCCGGACGGTCCCTGTCGCCAACCCGTCAGCCAAGCGTAGCTATTGTGGCATATCCCCTCATTGTTTGGGGAGGCTTTTGTTCAGCAGTGGATGTAATTTGGCTGACATGATGAACTACGTATGTAAGACAGGCCCAAAAATGAGAAAGAAAATCTTAGGCCGTGTGGCGCAGTGGTTAAGTTGGAACCCTCGTATTTCGGGTTCGATCCCGGCACAGGACGACTACTTGTGTGAACTACCTATACATAATAAGAGTCTTGAATGAATTATTGAATGGATTGTATAAATTCGAGTCTGAGAACTGAGAGTGGCGGAGCGGTTAACGCACATGGGGTCGGTTACCCTGTGGTCGTGGGTTCGAATCCCACACGCAGTTAAATTTAAACAATTAACTTAAAATATGTCTGAATTTTTTTTTTATAAAATATGATGGCTAACGAACAAGTGGGTCACCTGATGGTAAGTGATCACCGCCGCCCATAGACACTTGCAACACCTGAGAAGCTGCAAATGCGTTGCCGGCATTTAAGAAAAGAATAGGCTCGCTTCTTGAAGGTTGCCATGTTATACCAGATCGGACATACCTCCGCAGCTAATTGATTCCACAGAGCGGTAGTGCGCGGCAAAAGTGCCTTGTGAAACGCACGGTGGTAGATGACTATTCATCCAGGTGATAAGGATGAAATTTCCACTTTTGGCGAGAGGGTCTGTGGCGGAATGTGGCGGCAGGTATAAGCTCGAACAATTCCTCTGAACACTCCCCGTGATAAATGCGGTAGAGGACAGATAGAGACGCCACGTCTCTCCGCAGGGTAAGAGGATCAAGCCAAATATTGGGACTCCCGTCGTCAACGACCATTCGAGCTGCACGATGTTGTTGTTGTATATAGTTAATAAATATACCTATATATAGTTGTTTGTCTATGTATAGTTGTTTTTTTTTGCTTTCTGATACAGAGATTCATTTAACAGGTGCAAAAATTGTAATTTATAAAAAAGTTAGGGTTGCCGCGCATGGCTTATATTTCTTCTGTGCCACCTCAACAAAAACGCTTCTGCCACCTTCACATCGCATCATTATAAAGGTAGATTATGGAGGTGGCAGTAGTAACTTCGTCACGTCTAACCGGCTGGAGCGATTTTAATAATATTTGGTATGGAGTTCGCTGACAGTGACACCCTTTTTAGGGTTCCGTAGCCAAATGGCAAAAAACGGAACCCTTATAGATTCGTCATGTCTGTCTGTCCGTCCGTATGTCACAGCCACTTTTTCCGAAACTATAAGAGCTGCACTGCTGAAACTTGATAAGTAGGTGTAGGGGTTGCCATACCTAGAACTGAAACTCAATATTTTTTTTTTCGTCTTTCCCATACATGTGGGGTGTCTATGGATAGGTCTTCAAAAATCATATAGAGGTTCCTAATATCATTTTTGTCTAAACTGAATAGTTTGCGCGAGAGACACTTCCAAAGTGGTAAAATGAGTGTCCCCCCCCCCTGTAACTATTAAAATACAAGAATGATAAAACTAAAAAAAAATATGATGTACATTACCATAGAAACTAACAACGAAAATTGGTTTGAACGAGATCTAGCAAGTAGTTTTTTTAATACGTTTTAAACCGCAAATTGCTTTCATTTAATCAACTAAAATACTTCCTGCTACGGAACCCTTCATGTGCGAGTCCGACTCGCACTTGGCCGGTTTTTTTATTTATTAGGCAGGGGGAATGCCTACGCATGCCACCCGCAAAAAGTATCTGCGGGTGGGTATATCGGACTCGCACCGAATAAACCTTCCTGCCGTGGACTTCTCTCGGCGCCTGACGAGAGGAGCCCCGGGAACGCGGGTATGCTGCTCCGGTGCCCCTATTTTGCGCCATGTCCCAGATGTTTGGGACACGTGCCCTGGGAGGACTCTGGATTGCCCTCCACTATTGCCAACTCCTGCCAGTCCGGAACAGCAACTGCGCCATGAACAGAGCGCGAGTTGCTTAGTGGTTAGTGACCCTGGATTGACTGCTAAGCCAGAGGTCGTGTGTTTGATCTCCAACCAGGAAAATTCTTTGTTTAATAAATCTATAACCGTACTTACTTATCGTATGGGCTGTGGTTACCTTAGTGTCAGAGTTGGTCAAGCCGCACAGTAGGCTTCTGACATGGCGTAACGACTATTGCCTGGACTGGACTGGACTGGACGGCGACACCAAGGACCAAAAGCCTAACGTGCCCTCCGAAGCACGGAGATGCTCAGAAATTTAAACACTTTAGTAGTCACCCATCTATGGATCGATCGCGAGTAGTTGCTTAACCTCGCCAATCACTTACGTTCCGGTGAGAGCATTTAGCTATGATCTGAAATTATATGTATTTAAAAATAGATAGGTATATTCGTTTTCAGGTTGCCAAAGTACAGTCTCTGCCTAGTTTGGGATCAGATGACAGTGTGTTAGTTGACCTAAGATATTAATTAATTCCCGCGTTTTTTTATCGCCTACCAACCCTAAAAATGTCACGTGTCAAATGCCAACGTTACCGTTAATTAGTCCATTAAAATTAGGATTTCAATTTACTAATTATATATTCAACACCGCCGATAAAGTCATTTGTCCCGGTAAATTGTGTGTATGTCAAATTATAGGTGTTTCACACTAATTATTGGGACTTATAAAGTAAACCAAATTGAAGATTCCCAAGCAGTGCGGTCGAAATATCAGCGCGGCCATGAATTAATTTCTTTTCAGTATATTTATTTTAAATTCTCAAAATGTATATATTTAAGGTAAGTTTTGTGTGATTTTTATTTGTTACTTGTCTATAAAAGTGCCTCGTTGGTGTAGTGGTAGCGTTCAACCACAGATAATGAGATCCTGGGTTCAATCCCGGGTCGGGCTAAAAACCAATTTGTGAATTTTCTTTAAAGTTAAGTTTAGTAAACTAATATTAACTCAATATTAGCCCGAAAGCCTGGAAGTGGGCGATAGCACACCCACGTGCCTCGGAGAGCACGTAAAGCCATTGGTCCTGTACCTGACCTCTTTCTAGTTGTGAGAAAAGAGAAGTTGAGCACAGCTTTCATTCGCTCAAAGAGCAGCCCGACTGGGGAAGTACCTCCACCTTACAGAAGACATTCCTTAATAATATAATAACAACATTAATTTTGTATAACAAAATTAATCATTTAATGTTGTGTTTCCGAGTGCAAGTAAGGTCGCCAGAGCTCATTGGGGTGGGGGGTCAGCAACATTTGTTTGCTGACTCTTAAAGGCCGGCAACGCCCCCGCGACTCCTCTGGTGTAGCGTGAGTGTCCATGGGCGGCTGTGATCACTTACCATCAGATGACTCACTTGCTCGTTAATCGCCCTCTGTAATAAAAAAATTTTATGCTACTTTTTTTGTAATTTATTTGATGTACGATATAGAGTATTGTATTGTATTGTAAAATGGAAAACAATTTTGCAAGAAAAACAAAATAATAGTCGAGGCAAATATAGGAACGCTATCTACGCTACGAATCTGAACAAATTAAAAAAAATGGCAAATATGAAAAATAACTTCATCAGCTGATCGTTTTTCTTGTGTGGGAAGTTTGATTTTGTGTATTTTGCATGTTTATGTGCTATACGATATTCAGTTCATAATGTCAATTAAGCTCCTTAATTAACGTCCACTATTTCGGTTACACTTTGTATATCATCATCATCATTATCATATCAGCCGAAAGACGCCCACTGCTGGACAAAGGACTCCCCCAAAGATCTCCACAATTGCCGGTCTTGCGCTATCCGCTTCCAGCTACTTCCAGCGACCTTTACAAGATCATCGGTCATCAAGATGCAATTTGTATATGCAACGATGAAATTGAAAAACATTTATCTTGTAGTATGGAATTATATATATTTGACGGTCACCGTAGCCTAGTTGGTAGTGCCCCTGCCTACAAAGCTGGTGGTCCTGGGTTCGAATCCCGGTAAGTGCAAATATTTGTGTGATGAGCACGAATATTTGTTTCTGAGTCATGGATGTTTTCTATGTTAAGTATTTATCTATCTATATAAGTATGTATGTCGTCGCCTGGTACCCATAGTACAAGCTTTGCTTAGTTTGGGGCTAGGATGATCTGTGTGACATTGTCCCAAGATATTATTTATTTCAAACGATGTGTCTTATTTTCAGATATCATTACTTTTGTTGACTACTGTTGCATTCGTACAACCTAGGTAAGAACTAACATATGTTATTAAAAAACTTTGGATATATTTCTGATCACAAATCCTCGCGATCTAAACGCATGTTTGCGGAAGCAAGAGAGGTTGGCTTTCGTGCTATAATGTGAAAGCGGGCAGCCTCTATGGTAGCTCTAGTTCGTGACGGTGCCAACAAGCGTCAGGAATATCTCGCACTTGACCGCTTTTTAATATAAACATAGATATATAAAAGCAGCCAAGTGCGAGTTGTACTCCCCCATGAAGGGTTCCGTTGCAGCAAGTAACAACATAAAAGTTCTTGCAGCAGATGATTGAATAAAAGAATAGACGTATTAAAAAAACTACTTACTAGATCTCGTTCAAACCAATTTTCGCTGGAATTTTGCATGATAACGTAGGTACCTACATCATATTTTTTTTTGTTTTATCATTCTATCATTTTAGAAGTAACAGGGGGGGGGGGGGGGGATATACATTTTAACAATTTGGAAGTGTCTCTCGCACAAACCATTCAGTGTAGAAAAAAATATATTAGAAATCTGAATATCATTTATGAAAACCTTACATGGATAAGTTTTCATAACTTATATTCAGGTTTGGTTTCGATAAAAAGAAAATTGACCTTCATTTCTTGTTTTTTTTTCTTTCTATTTTTGGGTGAAAATTTTAATGCGGTTCTAAAAGCTTAATTAACTTTTACCTTTTTAATGAAATAAATATTATTTATATTACGTATCTAAGGACACCTAAAAATCTAAATTTTAATTTTAAATTTCATATTTTCATACTATAAATGAAATTTAAGCATTTCCAGAACAGATAATGAAATAATTACTCTCCCGTATTCATAATATGGCTTAATATTGTAATTATAACACCCACTTGGTATTTCAGGGTTGCTCTGAAGGTCAAGCATAACTGGCGTACAAACAGAATGAGCCCCAAGGACAACTGCGTCTGTTACCCAAAAGATGTTCCCAACGCTTTTCACAAGCTATTAGACCCTAGCAATAAGGGTGTAGAACGGTTAGTTATCTACCTTTACAAGACTTTTGACAACAACAGAATAAAACTAGTTGTTCCCAGTAAACAGAAACAGATTAAAATTCCTGATGTATCCAATGACGTTGGAGAAGAATTCATGACAGTCACAGCTGATTTTATAAATTCACTATTCGATAGAAGTCCTAGTAAAGTTAAATTACACCATGATTTTAGCAATGGCAATAATGTAGACCAAGAAGTACCTATTGGATTACACACAGGCCCAGTGGTGGAGGAGACTTCTGAAAACAGTTATAATAATATATTGACAAACAACTATGCCTATCAACAAATCAAACAATATAATGAAGGCGACGCTCATAGCAACAACGATGACGAACAAGATCTGTTTGCTCAAAGACCAGATGCAGACTCTATTTCTGCATTACCATTAAACGATGAATATAATTCTGACATTAATGCAAACCCCAATACAGGACAATCTGTCTTTTCACCAAATCTTAATAACTTACAAAGGGGTAATAGTGGATATATAAAAAATCCTGTCGGTGGAGATTTATCATTCTCGACATGGATTGATCAACAAATTAAAAAATTCAACCAAGTTCGCTTACCTATTGAAATAACATCAATAGACTCCAATTCACTGAAATATTTGCTCAAAAACATCTTAGACCAATACGGCATGCAAATCAATGCCAACGGAACCATAACAGATGCCATTGGAAATTTAATGAGCTGGGCTAACTTAGAACTTCGTCCTTTATTTATAGGTGATTCCATAGCATATAAAGCAGCGCTTCAAAAATCGTATGGTTCAGTGGAGATACCAAAAGATTTGCCTTATCTAGAAGGAATTCTCGTCACTCTTATTTATCCTCCCTTCATGCTGGGTATCATACCACTTGGTAAAGTTCTTTTTGCAAAATCAACTAATAAACCAATAGTAACGTCATCAGCAAGACCTAAAGTGAAAGAATATTTCAGCGAAAATACATCATCTTTGGATAATTTAACACCATATCAAGCAGGTTTAAGTAAAAAGAATCCAAAGGTCGACGAGAAACTTATGAACTCTGCTCATGCATCACATACTACTTCGACGCTGCAATCTTATCCTAACCTAATATATAAGTTTCTACATCCATCTGCAAATATTCGATTCAAAGTTCCAGGTTTAGATTTAAATTTCAGGAGCAATTTATCAAATAATCAAAGGCAAATAACTCATCTTGATGAACCTAAAGGAAAGAGTTTTGATGATAACATCGATATGGAACCTTTATTTGATGCAAACATGACCCAGGAGTCACAGACATCAAGAATGTTGCCACTCAGTTTACCAATGTTAGATACAATTTTAAAATTGCTTCTAAATGTCCTTATAAGTTCGAATCCCAATCGAAGAAACCTCGATTCTGTTGACATGAATGCTATAGAAACACCAGTACATATAAATTTAACGCAAGTGCCAGAGAAAGTTAATGTCACTGAAGCGGCAAAAGAAACAGATCGTCAGGGTGAGATAGAAATTAAAATTATTGGCGGTAGTGCTGCAACAAGCAGTGGGGCCCCTGTGGCAAATAAAGGCAGAAGTAATTATGTTAATCCAAATTAAGCAAATATAATTTTATGTGTATTATTATAAGGTGTGGTATTGCTTTTATTATTTTCACAGGCTTTGTCAATTTAAACGATACATCTAATTTAGTAAATAAAGGGTTTGGGTGGATTTAAAAAGTTGTTTTATTCTTTATAGCAATGGCGTAAAATATTGTTTGGATTTGACAATCCACAATCGGAATTTACTCTTTACGAAGCTTCGGAAGCGCAATCTTTATACCTACATTAATTATAACCAAATAGATTGAACCAGCTTAAAATAACTAAACAAATAGGTACGTAATTTGAAGGGTCTGTTGGCGTGGTTGATAGATGCTTGCTTACCACGCCACAGGTTGTAGGTTCGATTCCCACCCAGGACAAATATGTTTATCCTGAGTCGGGGTGTAATTATCGATATAACTATGTACCTAATTATAAAAGAAAAGTAGTATATCGGTTATCTGGTTAGTTTGGGATCAGATAGCCGTGTGTGAATAATGTCACAGGATTATTAGGATGTCATTTTAAGTTTGGTAATTAAAGCAGGATATCATTGCGGAATTATTTCACTAACTACATATTTTTAATTGTGATCTTGTTTTGCATGGAATTCCGCCGGGTATCGGGTTAACTATAGGTTATAATAGTAGGGTATGCTCTCCTGTGCCTGTATTAACCACTTCGCCCTTCATGTCTTTTACTTTCATATCGATAACATGCCTGTACGATCCTCAATAGGAGAAGGGGTTTTGCGTCATCGCATCAACGTAGAACAACAGATGCACTAAACATCCTTAAAAATGTACCTTCTCATGTGTCTTCTCACCGGTTACAGCCCTGAGTCGAGGATTACCACCCAAAGTTTATTAAAGATCAGAATCATTTATTTGCCATCATATCCTACCGATGTCATCGGTGTACAAACATGGTATTCGCCTCTAAGCCTAAATTGTAATATAATTGTTCTGGATGTACTTTGTGTCCGCCAATTATAAGTTTGAAAAGTCCCGGCGCGGCGGCACAGAGTTTAATTTCCAGACTGCGGGCGACACCGTCGTCTTTTTATAAAAATAAAACTACCACGCGTGTGCTTCACTTAGTTACTTTGTGAAGTTACTAAAGTAAGATTGTACGATTAAAGTTATTAATAATAATAATATCTGGTGACATTGTCACACAGATCATCCCAGCCCCAAACTAAACAAAGCTTGTACTATGGGTACCAGGCGACGATATAGATACTTATATAGATAGATGAATACTTATATACATAGAAAACATCCATGACTCAGAAACAAATAAAAGCAAATCGTGCTCATCACACAAATATTTGCACTTACCGGGATTTGAACCCAGGACCACCAGCTTCGTAGGCAGAAGCTTTACCAACGAGGCTACGGTGACCGTCAATTAATACTAAACTAAGATTTAATAACTTTATATATATAGGTGGTACAATAGTTAACACCTCATTTTAAACTCAATGGAGTCAATGAAGACTAGTCATTTGCGCGTGTCATATTATAGTGCACAAGTTTAATAGTGCACAAACACAGCGACACTTTCCATTCCATCACAGTCATGATCCCAAGGGCCGACTAGTTACACGTCCAGAAAGAGGTCAGGTATAAGACCGACGGCTTTATGTGCTCTCCGAGGTACGGGGTTGTAATACCGCCAACTCCCAGGCTTCGAACTGATACTGAGAATTTTTTTAAACAGAAATGACCCAAAATCACTTTTGTTCTGACCCGGGATTTGAACCCAAGACCTCATTATCTGCGGTTGAACACGCTACTTCTAAACCAACGAGGCAGTCGTAATAATAATAAATTAAGCAAGTTATAGTTAAGCAAATAGACTCGCGGTAAATCCATAGATGATAGATCCACTAAAGTGGTTTAATTTCTAAGCGTTTCGGTGCTTCGGAGGGCACGTTAAACTATCTGTCCCATTCGTAGTCATAAGGCAACAGTTGTTAAGCCATGTCAAAGGCCTACTGGGTGGCTTCAACTCTGACACTCTGGTAACCACTGCTCATACGATAAGTAAGTACCTATCGGGCAGTAACCGCCTTGAGTGAGAAACCCCAAAGAGTGCCCTGAGGCTGTGGGCGCCTATTTGGTAGTTTTATTTTGCTAGGCAACTTAAATTCTCGCACGTCTTTACCCTACATGAAGGCTTCCTAGGTTATTTGGAAATGCCACGTTAAACAACTTAAATTGTAATAGTAAGTATATACCTAATAAACAAGAATTTTGCACTAAAATCCAATTACAAAAGAAAGAATCATTTATTCCTTACCAGAACGTACATAACAACAAAATGATACAAAAACAGAAAAGTACAGACGCCAGCACATCAAGCTACCCCAATCTGTCAAAGGAGAAGATAATGACTCCATACATTCCTGGGCCCAGGTGTTAACTGAATCAAACTAGCCTTATTTGTGAGAGGATATAATAACAAGACCTCACTGAAATTTTGGTCAAATTTGGCTATCCAGGAATCAAGTTATACGACGTATAGTAAAAGTGAGGTTAAATTATAACATTCTAGTTTTTTACAAAATATTGTTGAATGGCTTCGGTTGTGTTATCGTTTTATGCATGGAGAGTGTGGCATGTCGAAGATCTGGCACGTTTGGATCCCCCGCGCCCCGGGCAGTCACTACAGTCGAAGAAAACCACAAATAAAACATGGAAAATACGTGCGCACCTAAAACGAAAGACAACGAACGAGTGACAGTCAAAGAGCATGTAAAGGCTGTCAGGCAGAGAAGTGTTGCCCGAAGAAAAATTGATGGAATACGATCCGCTATGAATCGATTCCACGAAAAACACTTGTCACTCGATTTTCAAACATATTCTGAGATTTTACCGATTTATTCTTAATCGATTGCGAGCAATTCGTCATTATTTAATCGATTATTTCGTTTCATAACTTAATTTAAGTTTTCTCGCTTCCTAAATAGAAACATGATACGATATTTTGCGATTTCCTTTAGAAAAATATAACGGTTTTTTTAATCCACATTTCAACTAGTTTACTGCTGGGCCCAGAAGTTTCCTTCTCCTTTCCCCAATTGAAAGTGAACCTTATGCTTATGTGATAAAGTTGATAATCTATAAAAGAAATTTGACAGATTGGGGAAGCTGGATGTGCTGGTGTCTGTACATATAGAAAAGCTTACAATATAAATAGTCTGTTCTAGGTGAAACGGCATATATCTCAGCATTGGCCGTCGCAATATTGCGACAGCGCTGATATTATTGTCATAGCGCCCACCAGTGAGGTCCACGGATAGTAATAGTAAACCCCCATTACATATTATAATAAAATAAGAAATATGTGAACAGCTAACAACATAAATAATATATAAAAAATATTTAATTTTGTGTAGAGGATAGAATACAGTAGGTATGTCGGAAATATGACAAAAAAATCATTGAATCACAAAATAATAATATAGATAAATGCGATTTATACAAATTTAATTAGATAAAATAATTTAAACACTAACCAATAAATATCGAAGATAAATAATCATCATTTATACTTAATGATTTTTTAAGACTTAAATTGTATACAACGCCATCTTTTAAAATCAAGTCACATTATGTAGATGCTCAGTAGACAACATGTGTCGCCGACTGCGTTTATACTATCGATCCGATCATATCGGATACGACACAGTTTTCATTACTCTCGGATAGGTGGACACATTTTAAAAATAATTATGGTTTCTTTTCTTTAACATTTAATATTTGTGAATTCATTATTGCAAGGATAGTTGCCTATGTAGGTACTTATTCTAATGTTACAATACTTAATGAATTAGTTAAAAAATATGAGCCGTCACGGGACGCCTGGCAGATGTGAAACATCGACATTATTTTTTAAAAGTTATATGCAGAAATGAACATATTGTGATAGGAACTAAATATGTCATAATGATAAAAAAAAACTTGTGTGTACCTTTGTACACGCGTTACAAGTTATACTTCTTAATATACAACTTGGACATAGTTATCAATTTTCATACCACCTAGAACTAACTTCATGCTGTTAAATTTTTTGGTGTCGGTTTGCGCGCGCATCGTAAAAATTCACTTTCATCATTTTTCTCCATCGCGCTAAAAGAAGTATAACTTCAATAAATAAAAAAAACTTGTGTGTACTTATGTACACGCGTTAGAAGTTATACTTCTTAATATACAACTTGAACATAGTTATCAATTTTCATACCACCTAGATCTAACTTCATGCTGTTAAATTTTTTGGTGTCGGTGTGCGCGCGCATCGTAAAAATTCACTCTCATCATTTTTCTCCATCGCGCCAAAATAAGTATAACTTCAAAAGTCGATTGCGCATGCGTCACGGCATGCGTCGCCACGCAAGAAATCTGTTTTACGTGCGGCTATAGATGTTTCACATCAATAATATTTCTATAGTATTATTCTATATTTTACTAACATAGCGCTTAAGTACACATTGTTACTAACAAAATAATACTATACTGAAACGCCTACTTGAAAAATAATGGTATCGCCGAGTGTCGTATCGTTGAATCGGGTCGTGAAGTAAAAACTCAGTTATAAAGCCCTATTATTTCCACATTGATAACTAGATGGCGCTAATAGAATTCTGTAAACTTCAAAAGAGGGCAGTAATAATAATAAAGATTTATACAGCAATATTGTTTAAAATAATTCTTAATATTTATTTAACAATAACATTTAACAGTGAAACTACAAATATTGAACTATTTTTGACTGTTTAGTTCTACATTCTGTCTGGCGAAAAGCACGGGATGAATTAAAATTAAATATGTGTATACTTTTGTTTCTTTATAATTTAATTATAAACATTTATTTCGCATCCTCCTACTATTTGAAACGTTAACAAGAAGTGCAGAAAAGTGTAACAGTGTTTAGTAATGCTGTGTTTACACACTCCCCGCGACTGAGTGCAACTAGTCTGTCAAGTTTGCATTCAAGTGAAGTGGCGGGCAAGCTGCTAGTCTCGCACGACTTGTCGCGGGAGCTGTGCTTGTACGCTCTAAAAATATCGCACCGCGTACTCCAAAGCGTTCAAACCGGACAAAATAACATAAGTTTTCAATCACAATGATTATGAAACAAACTTTATAAGTGAATAAGAGTATCTTAGCGACGATTGTAACTGATTCGTTTTAAGAAAAACGATTGTTTTTAATAAAGTTATTGTTTTTGTGAATTCGCGGTATTCCTGTGTTCTATTGTTTGTGGTTGAATTATCAATGTTGTACCTATGAGAGGATGTTATCATTACCGCCTATGGTACTAGGAAATCGTGTTTTTTGAGTTTCATGGGATTTCAAAACTGGTAAGTGTATAGTGTATTTGTAATAGCTCAATTGTAACGAAGTGTGTGTTATGTTGTGTTAGTAAAATGTTATTTATTTAACGACTTAATTTTGCGCTTAGGTTTTGAAATATATTTTTTAAATAAGTTTATGGTCTCATAAAATAACGGTTGATACCAGAGACCAGGTGATATTGTATTTTATATAATGAATCTGTTTCAACTAATATGAATCCAATAAGATCTTTTAACATTACGTTATCATTACTTATCAACCGATTCAAGAATAGAAAATTTACCTAAGTAGGTACCCACTATTTGTTTTAATTTAATAGATACTTTGATATATTTTCTTTTTTAAACGATCCTTTTTTAAATTTTTAAGCACATGTCAGACGTAGTAGTTAAAAATAGAACTACAGCGAAGTAAAGTAGAAGTTTGCCAGAGGATCCTAAAGCATCTTCTACACGGCAGTTAACCGTCCCAACAGAGGTCACCCTGGTGGTTGCCATCCATCTATACTACACAACTGCAGTCTAGATGGATTGCAACCGTGTAGAAGATGCTTTAAGAAGTGTGCCATACACCACCGGACGTCATTAGGAAAAAAAAAGACATATTGATTTTACCAATCAAATGTCGTGTTTGATTAGTAAAAACAATATAAATCTTTTTACTTCCTAATGATGTCCGGTAGTGTATGGCACACTTCTTAAAGCATCTTCTACACGGTGCATAGATTTAAAATTATTTTAAGGCACTTACTTAGTAGCCAATCACATTTAAGCATCAGCCTTAATCTGAAATTAAGTACAGCACCGAAATTATTTCGTGTTTATAAATAGCATCTTTGGATGCCTAAGTAGTAACTGTTATTTCTTAATAAAATCGGGGAAGTTTCCTCACAATACGTATTAAATACTTACTAGCCATAATGTCAATGACACGTAGGTATTTCCTTTAAATTATTTTAACGTACTAGTTTGTTCAGAGCTATGGTAAACGTCATGTACTTACTTCATGTCTTTGATTCAACATTTTCAGTTCGAGCTCAATTTATAGCCTCATTGTTTTTAATTACCTACACAAATGTTTACTAAGACTCATCTAAACAAGAAGCTATCATGATTTATTATAATAATAATATCTTATAAAAATATTGTTTTTAAAAACATAATTATCAACAACAGACTTTAACAATTTTTTTAAATCCTAATATTCTGTAAAAAATTTAATGATGGAATAAAATAAATAATTTGTTTAAAATCGGTTTACAACTAATACGGAAGAAATACGTAAAATATACCCACAAGATGTAGGTAGTATAAATAGTGCGCGTTTGCCTTTGAAAGTGAACAATAATTTAAACATGTCTGTCATTAAATTGCAAAATACACTTTAAAATACCCATATTAACACTCCGTACAAACATATCCATCAGCTGATGCATTTGGTCCATGAGGTATATTTTTAATTGTTTAACAAACTGGTTTTGTGTCCGTTAATAAATAAAATTAAACATAATTTTGTTTATGATTATAATTAGTATATTATTATGTTTGTTACACATAGTATACAAAAAACATGCAGTCTATTTGATAACCTCCTCTTTTATGAAGTTCTTTAAAAAGAATTGTTTGTTCCTAATTAGACTTCAATTACCAAAGCATCATAACGAATTACAATCGTCGAAATCTATTGAAACAGCTAGATTTCATAATGAGATTCTAAAAAAGAACATCTGTACGGCATTGGTCGCAGTTCATCGACGTCAGACCTTGTCCGCTCGAGTCGGCACCCTTGCAAAACTGTCATTGTACCACTAACTCAGGTTTTGCAACATTTTCTCAAGATAACTCTGATTTCAATATTATGGACGAGTCTGTATAGATTCTGTAGGTTGTCGCCCTTGGTCCATTGAGTTTATTCATAATATTAAAAAGGTAGGCAGATTAAATTATTATGCCCACTTTACATTTATGATATTATTGATGAACAAAACATGAATCAGGTTATATCTGATAAGTACATATATGGTAAAAGCCCTTCTAGATTTACGACCCTATAAGTAATGATAAAATAAGATAATTGTTAATTTCACCACATAACATAAAACTATAACAATAATAGGTTCGTACAGTTAAAAGCAATACATTTTTACATGATAAGATTGTTTGTTTGTTACAATATATTTAGCAATCTTTGTGGTGGCTAGCACCTTAGCTAACTTATTAGCTAAGTTATTCGGAGACATCTTGTATTAAAGGTGCTAGGCCCAACTTTGTTTACCTATATAGTTCCATCATTACAATAATAAATTTATAGAGTAAAAGTTAACATAAAAGAGAAAAAGTAATAATATGAACAAAAAAAAAACAAAATTAGTTAATAGATGTATAATTTATAGATGTATCTATAAATTCTTTTTACAAGTTTTCTATTTACAAGATAACTTGGGCCTTCGCTAGCCTATGTTGTCCGGTGAAGCATTGTAAGCCTCCTAGGCTAGCTATAAACAACTAGTTAATAACAATATCCTGGGACATTATTTACAAACGGCCATCTGATCCCAAACTAAGCAAACTTGTACTATGGAAACCAGATAACTGATAATAACATATACTACTTTTCTTTTGTAAATACACACTTACCTATATAGCTAATAACACCCAGACTCAGGACAAACAGACACTTTCATGCACACACATATCTGTCCTGAATGGGAATCGAACGCACGACCATACTTCAAAAAGTTAAAAATACTCACTTTACCAAGTGTACATCCTAGAGGTTTGTAAATTTGTAAAACAACACCCAAACACATTTAAACAAGCAAAAGACGGTACTAAGAGATAACATCAGAAATCCAAATAGATTAGTACCTACTGGACTTAATACCCAGAACAAGCCGGCTACATAAAGATAGTTTTTCGATGTGCGTTAAAGTTTTTAATAAAATTCCAGAAGAAATTCCTTTAAAACATTGCCGATATATAAATTTAATCTAGTGTTAAAAAAATGCCTGATAGAAAATGCGTTTTATTCGGTTCAAGAGATTTTAAATCATAACTGTAGAAACATTTATCAGAAGTAATACACAGATTACCGATTATAAACATTGTGATTGTAATTGTGAATTAACTAGATGCTTTTATATTTTAAAGTTTGTTGATATTTGCATGCTGTTTTTATAGTTAAATGGGCTTGTTCTCCTGTAATTATACACCACATTATGTATCACCCTGTTTAAAGCAAATAAACAATTTGAATCTGAAAGTTGACCGTTTACCAACCACACTAACCGGTGCGTCATAAAAATAAAAAGCTGATTTAAACATAAAACTTACTTACTTATAACGTTTAAAAGCTATCAACATCTTATTAGTCCAACAGGCGACAACTGCTCCACAAAGGCCTCCTGCAAATATCTCTAGAATTACCGGTCTTGCTCTACCCGCCTCCAGAGGCTTCCAGTGACCCTTACAAAGTCATCGGTCCATTTTGTAGAGGGCATGCTCACACTAAAGAAAAGCATCTCAACATTCCTTTTTAAAGATTGAAAAAGGAATGCTGAGATGGTTTGGCCATTTAGAAAGGATGAATGAAAGAAGATTGACCAAAGAAGTATACCTGGCCTGTGTGAATGGAACAACTGGAAGGGGAAGACCTCGTCGAACATTCTCTCACCAAATCGGAGACGTTCTCAAGAAAGGGCAGGTCAGAAGTACCCTAAACCGGCGAGCATGTATGAAGAATATAATGACAGTAATCGAGGCAAAAGACGTGTGCAAAGAACAGGGAACTCTGGGAAACAGGCGTAAGTCTATGTATGTATGCTCACACTAAGTCTTTCGGTTCGTAGTCGTCTATCAAGAAAGCTATACCTAAAATTATTACATTTGAAATGCCAATACGTACTGGGGCAGTGGTTACCCTGGTTTCAGAGATGTCCATGCCGCCTAGTAGGCCTCAGCCATGGCTTAACGGCTGTTGTCTAATGGTGGGACTGTCATGTTGATGGGGCTGCCTGATTTTGTAGTGCCTCTGGTATGTTTGCTGAAGCAAGAATAGATGGATTTCATGCCATCATACGCAAGAGACTGGCGTCTATGATAACCAGGATACGAGGCAGCTCTAACAGCATTCTGAAAGTCATTGCAGATAAACAGGATTCCAATATCCTAAAAGCGTATATTCGCGCTCAAATAAGATAGTGCCTCTTGTATTCTATTTTATTCATATTTTGTGTAATCCTTCTATGTATGGACTTTTGTCTGAAATAAAGATTCATATTATTATTAACGTGTCACGGACACGAAGAAGAAATTAAACCACTTTTGTGGTTACCCATCTATGGACTGACCGCGAGCTTGTTGCTTAACCTAGCTAATCAGGGTGTAACTATCTATAAAAGTATGTATTAACAAGAGAAAAGTAGTATTATGTAGTATATCAGTTATCTGGTTTCCATAGTACAAGTCCTGCTTAGTTTGGGATCAGATGGGCACGTGTAAATAATGTCCCAGGAAAAAAAAAACATGGACCGGCGAGACCATCGTCCACCTAGGTAGCTAGAGAAAGCCGCAGGTTAGCTAGGGTAGGCAACTCTGTCCTTTTACTTCAGCGGCCCCCTGAGCTGTGGCCCGAACCCCAAAAGGGTGGCCTCGGGTATTAGTCGTTTAATTAAAGCTACTGGTTAAGAGCCTTCTGCGTTAGCGAAATGCTCATTGACTTCAATTCTTTAATTATAATATAGTACAACTAAATTTCAAAATAATAGATTAGTAACTTGTTATTTATTTGAGGATTTAAGAAAATATATCTGATAAAACAGACCGCGACTAATTAGTTTTTTGTAATTTTTATACTGTATTCGACTATGTTTATGTACTGCATTGTGAACTTGACAAGTACAAGTGTATGTTAATACCCAAGTGCTGAATAAATTTAATTATTTCATTTCATTATTTCATCTAGCTTCCACTGTTGCATCTCCCACGGTTTTCCATATTTCCCTGATTTTCGCAATTATTTAATTTATTCCGCAGATATTGCAGGTATTCATTTTCGCTATTATTTTTTTTTAGATAATATCTAGGGACAATGTTACACAGATCATGCTAGCCCCAAACTAAGCAAAGCTTGTACTATGGGTACCGGGCGACGATATACATACTTATATAGATAGAAAACATCCATGACTCAGAAACAAATATTCATGCTCATCACACAAATATTTGCACTTATCGGGATTCGAACTCAGGACCACCAGCTTCGTAGGCAGGAGCACTACCAACTAGGCTACGGTGATCGTCATGATATTATTATTATTTAAGCCATAGATGAACAATACATAAGTTGAACTGAGTCGCGTTGTCCTTTACACCGAGACTCTATGGGTCACACAAATAGTTGTACTCTTGCGAAACACGTAGGCACCAGGGTAGTAGTCAACCATACGTGCAGTCGAATAATGTACCTAAGTAATATAATAATAATAATAGTATCTGGGGACAATGTCACACAGATCATCCTAGCCCCAAACTAAGCAAAGCTTATATGGGTACCAGGCGACGATATACATACTTATATAGATAGACTAGCTGTGCCCCGCGGTGTTACCCGCGTTAAATTTTATAAATTTTCTTTGCTATAAACCTCACGGAGCCCGAGACCTTTCCAACGAATGCAAAACCGTGGAAATCGGTTCGTGCGTTCTGGAGTTATAGCGTCAGGAAAGAAAACCCGACTTATTTTTATATAGTAGATAAATACTTAAATACATAGAAAACATCCATGACTCAGAAACAAATATTCGTACTCATCATACAAATATTTGCACTTACCGGGATTCGAACCCAGGACCACCAGCTTCGTAGGCAGGAGCATTACCAACTAGGCTATGGTGACCGTCAAACTGGCAGCTTGTAGTAAATTCTCTTCAAGTTATATTTTATCTGTTTTTATTCGTGTAAAGGTAATGACGGAGGTTTTTTGACCTTGTGTTGTGGTCAGAGCCAATGTTAATGTAAATAAAAAAGATCGATTTACGGCAAAAAGAGCAAAAGAGGTTTTCTGAGGTTACGAACCTCGGAGCTTTTGCAAGAACGGAAATATAGGTAACATTAATATTTTACACTACTAAAATTATAATTCATATTTATTAAATGAACATCGTGTCTCGTTGGTGTAACGGTAGAGTGTTCAACCGCAAATAATGAGGTCCTGGGTTCAAATCCTGGTTCGGGTTAAAAAGTGATTTGAGATTTTTCTGTACAGAAAATTTATCAGTATCAGTGCGTCGGAGAGCACGTAAAGCCGTCGGTTGTGTACCTGAGCTCTTTCCGGTCGTGTCGCTAATCGTGCTATCGGAACATGAGAGTGATGGAATAGAAAGTGCCCCTGTGTTTGCGCACACACTTGTGCACTATAATATGACCGAAGTGTCTCAGTATCTCTCTCCAGCGAGAGTATTCGGCCTGGAGGACATTATTATATACTAGTCACAAACAACCGACTGCACGTGTGGTGAAGCGGTTTAAACAGTCGCCTCGGTACTTCGTGTCCCGGGTTCATATCGCACGCAGGACAACTATTTGTGTGACACATAAGTAGTTGTTTGAGTCGGGCGTCCTTTTTGTCCGTTAATTATATTATTGTAAATTAGGTACCCGAGTCAACAGAAATCAATTACGTAGTGCGTAGTCTTCAAAACAATTTAAGAAATAACTTGACAATTTTTTTACATTTTATTATAATTATTTACTGGTCAGAGTTTTATTAAATAAAATAAATAAAATAAAAAAGGTTTTTATTCACGTAGACTTTAAAAAAGCGCTTGTAAATAGTCAGAACATGTTTGTAGTAATATAGTTGTATACATTAGATATTATTTCTAGTAACATAGATATTTAGGTACATCTTGTATGAAAACATTTATAAAATTTATTTTATTACAGAAATGATATTTAGCTAGCTCGTATCAAGTTATTGTCAAGAGATTATGTTTAATTATCTAGTTTAAGTCTAATATTTTTACTACATATTGTCAATGGTTCTGTCTATATTAAAGGTATTATTATTATGACGGACCTTGTGTTAATAACGACGGTCGCGCTTTAATGCTACCACCGGATCCAATACGCCCCAACTGAGAAGACCCAGCGAAACAAACTCAGTGGGGTCATCTACTACCGGTTTCAACACGACCCAGTTGAGACGGTCCGGCGAAACTCAAGCGGGCATGAACACGGGATTTGGTCCAATTAGAGTAATTATTTAGTAGGCAAACACAATATATGCTCGATCGGTTGTCTGAATGCTTATTATTTTAGATTATATTTAGGTATACAAAAGAAAAACTTCGAAACAATAACATTATTCATTTTGAGACAGAGTCAATAATTTTAAATTAAGTATATGATAGCAATCATTTACAGATAGTTCACGTCACACAGCAGATCAGTCATGTCTATATGGCTACAACATCTCCAGCGAGCAATGTGCAGGTAGGAAGTGAGAGCCAGACGTCTTTGTCATCGATGTACTCTTTAGTGGTGTAATAACGCCTAGCCATAAGTATACGTTTAATATGTGTTTTAAAACTTGTGTCAGGCAGATCAGTAATTTGAGCAGGAATCTTGTTATAAAACCTAATACAATTTCCTAAAAATTATTTATTAGTTTTGCTTACTCTAAAGCCTGGCATGGCTAGTTTGTTTTTATTCCTAGTATTTATATTATGCAGTTCACTTTTCTTTTTATAATTATGAATATTTTTTCTAACAAACATTATATTCTGATATATATATTCCGATGGCACAGTAAGTATATTTATTTCTTTAAACAAATTTCGCAAATATTTATTATAAATGTTTACTAGTCAGTGAATGCGTGACACGAACGTTACGAAATGGGTGATCGGGCGAGGCGAACGGAAGTTGCGATGCAGTAATATGAAGATAGAAAGAAAGAGAGTTACGTTTCGTATATTACTGTAGGAGCAGGAGGGAGAAGGGTGAGCACACATTTTCTTTCTCTCTTACTCTATAGCCGCATTTTATTTCACTCTTTTTTTGCATTTTGCATCCGATTTCTTTCTCGCATAGTTAAGTGTATCTAAGTTTTATTTCAGTCCCGTATATTATCTAAGTTTTATTTCAGTCTGAAGCACAGTTTTTTTTCATTAACCAACCTTTAAGTTTTACAAGTTTAGTGGTTAAGGCTAATTAAAAATTATAACAATCTATTTAATAAATTTAAAAGTCAATCTCAGCATGTTAAAATTCAGCAGCTCAATTTTTTTACTCACAAATCCAGTCTTTGAATTCTGATTACCGAGTAATTTAACTTTTTCCAGTATAACAAAAAAATTGGCATGTTTAAGCTACCCATGTGTTACGGAACAATTTTTTTCTTCAAGCGTTAAGCACCAAGGTAACTTGAGTTAAGTGGTCAAAAAATAAGTTGAAATACTTGACAAAAACAGATGTACGGATTTTAACAAGTAGTCCATTAAAAACTTAATATAAAAAGGTTCCACACTTCCTTGACTCAGCTCTTGAAATACTTCGACCTTTGTATCAATTTCAATAATACTGGCCATACAATGATTACTTGTCCGGTGACGCAGTGCATGCTTCCAATGCTTTCTTTAAAAGTCATGATTAGCAAAAAAAAGCAATATTTACTTCATTCTCAATTCTAATAATACTTAATAATATTATCATGGGACATTATTCACACACGGCCATCTTATCCCAAACTAATTAGAACTTGTACTATGGAAACCAGATAACTGATATACTACATAGATAATATACTAATTTTCTTTTATAAATACGTACTCATATACTTTATGCACACAAATATATGTCCTGGGTGGGAATCGAAGCCACGACCTGCGGCGTGAAAGGCAAATATCGTACCACGCCTAACAATTTTAGGAAATATTTTTGTACTTTGACAGATATTCCGTCGAAATATACTTTAACTCCACAAACGTGCTTATTTTAATACTAACTGTGCCCCGCGGTTTTACCCGCGTTAAATTTAATAAATTATCACAGCTCCTCCCCCGTAGGTGATAGCGTGATAATATGTAGCCTATATATATCCGACCCCTTAGTAACATTCATGCAAAATTTGAAGTAAATCCGTGCAGTACTTTTTGAGTTTAGCCTGGACATACATACAGACAAACAGATAAACGGACCAACATTATAAATACTATACCTATTTTTGACTTCGATATCGATTGTAGATCACGCCCCAAGCATCCTTTTAAAAAAATATTCAATGTACAGTTTTGACTTCCCTACGATTTTATTATATGTACAGATTAATACTTATAGCAAAACCCAATTTGCAAGAAAGGGTTCTACAAAAATTGCGGGGACGGAGAAGTATGAAATTTGGAACGGCTAAAGTTCATACGGAGACGGTACAGAAAGTTATTTTCAGCAGTGGACGACATATCCCATGGGACTAGTTGGCACGACTAGAAAGAGGTCAGGTACAACAAGATCGAATAATTTACGTACTCTCCAAAACAAGGGGTTCTTCTTAGCGTGTCGATGGCAATCTAAATTAAGTCAGCTCAGAATTCAGCTACGAGTTGAGCGTTGTCAGTAGCGTCCATTAGTTCTTGTAACGTGCAGGCATTAGGGCACGCAGGGCATGTTAACAAGTGTGCCATAGTTTGAGGGACAGAACCACACTTACATTCTAGGTTGGAAATGTTTAAAATCCCCACCTGAGCAGGTTTTCTTTGCTTCGACCAACTTGGGTCCGGCGTCTGTTCAGGGACTTCCAGGTTGGCCACGGCAACTTGTGTCCAGGCGGAAGGTTGTACCGCCGCTAACTTCCAAAGTCAGGGTTAATATGGAGAAATTTTCCTAAGAGCCTTCCTTATCTTACCACTAGGACCAAAAGGATTGTCGTTTTGTGCACAAAATTCCACGGTATGGGAATCCAATATGTAACATAAACACCTTACGGGGCATCTTACACCGCTTGGACACAGAGGTCGTTAATGAAATTTTATTATATTTTTGTTAATAATAAAATATTAACAAAAATATAATAAAATCTAGGCAGGTACTTAATCAATTTAAAAAACTGAATATTTTACCCACCTAACAAATTGTGATTACTTGATGTCAATGATGTCGAGGCCTTTGATCTTGCATATAGATTAGTTACTCTTGAATTTACGAGCAAAAACTTCATCTTTAACTAGTTTATTATCTTCTTTTATGTTAAAATTTACCCTGACCTGGAAAATCAAAGAATATGGCATGCGATTGGTTTTGCGCTTGATAGATATTCTTTTCTTTGAGCTATTCGTACTTCAGATGTCACATAACAATAGGTACGGCTGGCAGCAGTTTGCGAAAAAGCGGGAAAACAAATTATATTAGGTCTTTACCTATGAAATTGCCGTTCTGCAGTACTGGCCATTTCAAATCAAAATAATTTTTGTTTGGCTAAGAATTCTAATTTCAAATTAATTTTATTTTAAAAACATGGATTCTTTTTTCCAAAAGTAGTCATTTCTTTATTGATTAGTGTTACATTTTCATCGCATTTAATCTTTTTCGTCATCATGGATACGTTAAAAATTCGAGTAATTATGGAATATGAGTACCGTCGTGGCAGCAACGCGGCACAAGCGGCACGCAACATCAACGACGTTTACGGAGCTAACACTACAAACCAACGCACCACCTGTTATTGGTTTGCTCGCTTCCGTTCTGGAAATTTCGACCTGAAAAATGAACCTCGCGGTCGTCCGAAGACTTTGGTCGACAATGACGAATTAAAGGCGGTTGTGGAAGCTGATGATACACAATCTACGGCTGAATTAGCAGCAGCTTTCGACGTTAGCGTCAAAACAATATTGGTCCATTTGCGTCAAATTGGCAAGGTAAAAAAGCTTGACAAATGGGTGCCCCACGAACTCAATGATCGCCAGCGCGAAGTACGCGTCGAGACGTGCCTTGCACTGCTCAACAGACACACAAATGAAGGAATTTTGAACCGCATTGTTACCTGCGATGAAAAATGGATTCTGTTTGATAACCGCAAGTGCTCAGCAAGTTGGTTGGATCCTGGTTCAGCACCTAAACAATGCCCTAAACGAAAACTTACCCCTAGAAAAGTGATGGTCACTGTTTGGTGGTCTAGCGCCGGTGTGATTCATCACAGCTTCTTACCAAACGGGGTGAGCATTACTGCAGATGTGTACTGTGAAGAACTGAGCACAATGATGGAGAAGCTGGCGCATCTCCAACCAGCATTGGTCAATCGCTCGTCTCCGCTGCTCCTGCACGACAACGCGCGACCTCATACTGCACAGCAGACGGTCTCCAAGTTGCAAGAACTGGGGTTGGAAGCTCTCCGTCATCCGCCCTACTCACCAGACCTTGCGCCTACAGACTACTACTTTTTCCAGAATTTGGATAACTTCTTGGCGGGAAAAAAATTCAATACCCGAGAGGCAGTACAAAATGCCTATGAAGAATTTAATGCCTCCCGTCCAGCTGATTTCTTTAAGAAGGGCATCAATAAACTGCCACTGCGATGGCAAAGATGCATTGATTGCATGGGTGATTACTTCGATTAATACAAATAAAAAAATTCATGAAAAAAATTCGTTTAAATTTTTTCATACAAAACGGCAATTTCATAGGTAAAGACCTATTATACGTAGAACGTGAGTGTGAAGCCGATTCAAATTATACACGTGTTTAACCCATAGATATTATGAATAAACTATAGTTTATAACCGGCCTTATAAACAATAATTTATAACCGGCCTTATAAACAATAAATTCAAATTAGGAATTTGTCTATAGTTTCAATTACCTCGCTCCGCGAAAACAATGTCGCGTTCGCTACGTACAAATACGTTATGTAAAAATTATCTTGGTGTGTGAATTTTAGTGTATCTACATAACTACCATGTTCTAGTATGTCAAATATAAGGTATCAATTGGTGTTTTTATAGTAAAATTTTTTGACGGGTTGCATTAAAGCAAAGATCGATGGCTATTCCACCGTATGTATGACGTCTTTGCCGCTTACGTCTTTTTAGAATACATCGAATTTCAAAGTTGAAATTATGAATGAAAAGTTCATAATTTCGCAAAAAGGAAAAATATGGGTGCCCTAGTTTCGGATTTACTTTTAAATAACGCAATAGTACATGTCAGTTAAAAATATGAAATGTTGTCAATTGTAATATGATTTGAATTATATCAAGATGACATATTAAATTTGACATTTATTCTGATTGATTCATATACTACCTATATTTAATTTTGTGTAATTTTGTATGCATAATACAATGTATTGGATTCCATTTGTTAACGACAGCTACATCTTTATTTTTGTTACCTAAATTCATGGCAATTAAAAAATGATTTGATTTGATTTGTAAAGTCTTATTTTAGCTCTATTTTAAGTGACTACTATCTGAGAGTAAATAGTTATTGAGGTAAGTGTAAACGAAGCTCTCTCTCATGTAGTTCGCTCCGGATCGTACTCCCCCTGAAAGTCTGAACCGATGTTCAAATATGCGAGGCATACCGATATCTGAATTCAGAGCTCTTATTATCAGAGATTCTAGCCGCCATGCAAAATAAAACTACAAACAATATTACTATCTTAGAGTTTTATTCTTAACTACCTGTGCCCCGATGTTTTACGCGCGTTAAATTTTATAAATTACTAGCTGTGCCCCGCGGATTTACCCGCGTAACTTTATAATTATCACAGCTCCTCGCCCGTACGTGATAGCGTGATAATATGGAGCCTATATTATGTTGACCCGACCTTTTAGTATTATTGTTGCAAAATTTGAAGTAAATCCATGCAGCACTTTGTGAGTTTAGCCCGGACATACATACAGACAAACAGACAAAAACTCTAAAAACTATATTTTTGATTTCGATATCGATTGAAATTCACGCCACAAGTATCCTTTTTGAAAAATATTCAATGTACAGTTTTGACTTTTCTACGATTTTATTATATGTATAGATAACAGCTCCCCTGTAGGTGATTTTTTTAACGGGCCTAATCCCTCTCTCTTACCCACCACTGCAACTCCTGTAAGCCAGTATCAACAGTGGCACACAATGAAATGACACTGAGCGGTGAGGCTCAGGCATGTCCCGGGGAATCGCTTTAACTGTCTTAGATACCGCATCGAATTTAATCAGAAATAAAAAAAAGGAGGAGTTAGAAAATCAATAGTTCCCTGTAGGTGATAGCGTGATAATATTATGTATCTAGTATGTAGTATATATGTTGACCCGACCTCTCAGTAATATTCATGTACAATTTGAAGTAAAACCATGCAGTACTTTTTGGGTTTAGCCCAGACATACATACAGACAAACAGACAAAAATTCTAAAAACTATATTTTTGGCTTCGATATCTATTATAGATCACGCCCCAAGTATCCTTTTTAAAAAATACTCAATACAGTTTAGATTTTCCTACGATTTTATTATAGATTCAATGCGGGTAACCAAAAGAGAAATACCTAAGAAAGTCCGTTGATTCATTTGGATGTGTAAAATACCCTCTTTAACGGGGGTTTTACGTTTATGTCCGCAGTTCACCTACTTAATTAATGGGCAGTCCTATCAATGAAGTCAGTGCACTATGTCAGTATACTACAATACTGAGACCTAAAGATAAGCCTGGAGTACGTTCACAAATAAACCTTATCGTAGCTGTCAATTTGTCTCCACGAAGATAAAAGCCCCAATTACATGAATGTATTGCCTACACTTAGGCAACGTTTGCACAGACGGAGAAAGGACTAAAGAAAATTATTTATGGTTGATTAAATTGGTTGGTCGAAATAAAGTCGGTTTAATTTACAAATTATAAATTTTATTTTATGTTTATTAAGTTGTGTAATAAATATAAGATAATGCTGTAATTGTGGGAATGTTTTGTTGTGCTACATTGAGCCTCCGTTTGCACAGACGTACAAAATACTAAAGAAAAATAATTTATGGTTGATTATATTTTATATTCTGGTCGAAATAAAGTCGGTTTTATTTACAAATCATAATTTTTATATTATTTTGATTTAATTTACGTTATAGATGAATATACGTAGTATTAGATTAATTAGATTCAGAACTTTTCAATTAGTACACCTTATGCTACCTTCATTAGATTCTTCCAATTTTGGTCCATTCAAAATTCGGTTGCCTGGAAGAGATCGCTTTTAGCGATAAGGCCGCCAATTGCATTAAAATAAGCTAATTTTCTTGTTGTATCCATTATTTTGTATTACTTATTTTTGCAATAAAGTGTACTTCTTCTTCTTCTTCTCTAATTGCTGGAATTTATTGTTCTACTACATTGAGCCTACGTTTACACGAACGTAAAAATCACTAAACAATACCTTGACGGTCACCATAGTCTAGTTGGTAGTGCTCCTGCCTACGAAGCTGGTGGTCCTGGGTTCGAATCCCGGTAAGTGCAAATATTTGTGTGATGAGCACGAATATTTGTTTCTGAGTCATGGATGTTTTCTATGTATTTAAGTATTTATCTATAAGTATGTATATCGTCGCCTGGTAACCATAGTACAAGCTTTGCTTAGTTTGGGGCTAGGATGATCTGTGTGACATTGTCCCCCAGATATTATATTATTAATATTTGTTTTTGCTTAATTATTTGATATAATTAGGCATAGAATAAAAAAGATAGTCAAACATTATACGTTATTATTACATTATAACGTATCTTGTAAAGGTCTTTGGATGCGGGTAGCGCAAGACCGGCAATTGTGAAGATCTTTGGTAGCGACCCTTGTCCAACAGTGGGCGCCTTGCGGCTTATATGATGATGATGAAGGTATCAATCCAATACAGATTTATACATCGAAAGCGTTCAACGTTCGTGCAAATGGGTAATCACTACCGTTAATTAAAAGCCTAGCGAATAAAACAAGAGCACATTTTACAAAAACCTACTCTAAGTTGTAAGTGATAAGACCAGTTTCTCTTTGAATGGTTCATGTGAACTAGTTTTAGAAGAAGTACCTAATTATAATTATTGCGCCCATCTTAATATTATCTTAGCACTATAGGTCAAAAGATGACGTGTATCAGATAATAACACTAAATTGCAGTAGGTAATTTGGAAACGTATGAGAAAGGAATTGAGTAATTCTGTGTTTATAGTGTATGTGGGTACTAATACCGCAGTAAAATTAGAAGTTTGTGGTTAGTTGTTAAGTGGATATACACGGTAACTAAGCTGTAAAGTGTCGTTAATGTGAATCATTTTCTGGTTTGATTATGATGAACAGCCACTTGTGCGAAACGTATTAATTAAACCTTTTTCTTTCCATAGTCTCATAATTAATTAATGTCAAAGCAGACAGTAGAGACCGACTGTCGTCGCTATGGTCGCCATGCTAGTATTGCAGTTATGTACCAATATACAATATAGATAAATAAAAAAGCGTAGAAGCGGCATAGATAAATTATAAATACTATAGGTATTATTGTCGATGTGGAAGGTGGCCCCATACATACAAACACACCCACGCGCGCGTACACCCACCCACACAGACACACACACACACACACACACACAGACACACACACATACACACACACACCCAAACACACACACACACACACACACCCAAACAAACACACACCCAAACACACACACACACACACACCGAAGTTGTTTGAAAGTATCTACTGTATAGATTTTCTTCAAATATTTTATGCAATACCAATATAAATATAACCGCTTTTATAACCGGGTTTATTTTTTGTCCAATTGAAATTCCTAACAACTAAACAATAACATATGAGTAATGATTGTGAATTCGTCATTAATGTCATTTAAGTTCACCAACCAATTTGTTTAAGGAAACAGGTAGATATAAGTTTTCCTGTTTGCACTAAATTTGTCTGCTTAGCAGATTACCCAGCAATTTCCAAGAAGAATAACATTAACACCTCTTAATGTCTTATTAACACCTACATTATTAGCATGTCATCAGTCAACTGCGTTGGTACAATAAATCGACGTAGTCCACTTACCCGTCGGAATATAGTCCAAGAGCTGGCACGCATTTTTGGGTAGGTATTTGAGGCAAGCTGAAAACTTGTCCTATAGCTCTTCAGACACACCGCAACACGGAACTGCAGACCTGGCTGGCGGGTAGCGGGTCTAAACCAACCCCTAAATTTTTGAATGTGATTTTTTATCCAAAAAATGTATTTGATGCAAGCTGAAATTTTGATATGTTGTAGTTTAATGTTTATACAATACATAAATAACATTTAAGTTGCCTCAAATACATTTTTTCGATTTTTTTGCAAAATTATTTTTGCACACGCCTGGCAGTGCTAAAGACCCGACAGAATCGCCTGCTTTTTTTTGTATTGTATAAACATTAAACTACAACATATCAAAAGTTCAGCTTGCCTCAAATACATTAATTGGGTAAATAAAATAAAAAAAAAACATTCAATAATTTGGAGGTTGGTTAAGACCGCTACCCGCCTGCCAGGCCTGCAGTTCCGTGTTGGGGTGTGTCTGAAGAGTTATAGGACAAGTTTTCAGCTTGCCTCAAATACCTACCCAAAAATGCGTGCCAGCTCTCCTACTAATAGCACCGGCGCGAATAGCACCAAGCCTAGTCCACGAAAGGCACCTATCAATATTTTTGGCAGGGGCTATTCGTGGATACAAATTTATTTTTACATTTGTGTCCACGAATGACACCTTTGGCTCAGCAGCCTCGTACTGTGATGTATTTGTTTAACCGGACGTTATAAATAAATTAAATATATCGATAAACTAGAACGTTTATTAATAACATACACATACGTAGGTACATAAGAAATCTGTCTAGGCGATAGGCGAAATATAATAAAAAGACTAATGACAATAATAAATAAATTTATATTTTTATTCTTTTTTGTGTCACGTGATAGTGAATACATGATTTCGTTATTCAAATATAAAAGAGACAAGCAAATACTATGTTAAACAATAATTCGAGTTAAAAATGTTCTATAGCCATAAACACTTTATTTTTTAAAACAAAGACGACGCCCGCACGGATTTAAATCCCTGTGACGACGCGGGGATCTTATAAACAAGCAATTCTCGAACATAAAGCAGTTGTATCAATTACCTTGTATTGCCTGCGATTATTTCTTAGACAGCCTCGTTAGTCTAGCGGTAGCGTGTTCAGCCGCAGAGAACGAGGTCCTGGGTTCAAATCCCAGGTCGGGCCGAAAGCGATTTTGGGACTTTTCTGTAAAAATAAATATTTCTCAACATCAGCCCGAAGTCTGGGAGTTGGCGGTACTATACCCTCGTGCCTCGGAGATCACATAAAGCCGTCGGTCCTGTACCTGATTTCTTTCCGGTCTTGTCGCTAGGCGTCCCATCGGATCATGAGAGTGATGGAATAGAAAGTGCTCCTGTGTTTGTGCACACACTTGTGCACTATAATATGTTCCGTGCAGATGGCCAATCTCTGTTGAGACTAGCCGCCGTGGCCGAAATTCGGCTAGGAGGACGTTATTATTATTATTATTGCCTGCGATAAAAACCCAAATGAATACAGAAGGAGGAGAGTGAGATCAGACCCAATTCTTAGCATTCCATGGATTCACCGTGCGGAAACCGGGTCCATCGCGTAGTCGAGGAGGGAACACTCAAAAGGGTCTGAGGCTGAGATCTATAGAGCGTACTTAGACTTTGCTCAAACTTTACTTACGTAAAACTTTGCCAAGTGTATGCTAAGCTTATACTTTGATTTGGTATTTATAGACTTTTTGAAGTTAAGATTATGCTTAGCATAAGCTAAGACTCAGAAGTAGGTTAAAGGGGGCCTTCTCTGTCTCTCAGTGTTCCCCCCTTTTCCTTACCATATATGGTATCATACTTACTTATCGTGTGGGCAGTGACATGGCTTAACGACTGTTGCCTAGTGGTTACAACCGGGACCGACAGCTTAACGTGCCCTCCGAAGCACGGAGACGCTCAGAAATTAAACCACTTTGGCGGTCACCCATCTATGCACTGACCGCGAGCCTATTTGCTTGTCCTTGTCACTTACGAACCGGTGAGAGCATCTAGCTGTGAGCTATTTGGTATGATCTGAATAATGCCGCTTTAGTTGGCTACTCGCGCAGACTCGCGCTAATATAGAACTTACGGAAATTCTGGTATACTCGACTTTTCACCCGTAAAACTTCTAATGTGGTTCATTCAATACTTCAGATCAATCAATAGTAATTCCAATCGCTGTCCTCAAAAATTCCATTCTTGTTACAATATTTTACGTAGAGGCCGTTTGAAATAGGCATTTCATATAGACACTGGCGTTAGTTTTATTATTTTACAATGAAAGAGAAACAGAAAGGGTTCGTGTACTCGTCCCACGAAGCCATTCAAAAAACTTCGTCACGATCGAATACATCGTGCAATATGCCAAATTAACACAAATAGGCATCTGTAAATTGTTTAACAGCCTATTTATTTTATTTAATTGTTTTAAAGCTAAGTTATTCAGCGACTCTACCTCGAATCCATATTTATTTTGTTTTTTTTTTCAGTAACTTAGTCTATTGCAGTTTCAAGTGGTTGGAGCCACCTTTTAAGCAAATAATCTTGCTTGTGTTAGGAAACTCCAGTCTTCTATAACAAGATTACATTAAATTAAATTTATCCGCTTAAATTATGATTATATGAAACTCAACTAAAAATAAAAACTAACGGTAAAAGGTATACCTACATATAATAAAATCGTAGGAAATTCAAAACTGTACATTGAATATTTTTTTAATAGGATACTTGGGGCGTGATCTACTATTAATATGGAAGCCAAAAATATAGTTTTTAGATTTTTTGTCTGTTTGTATGTCCGGGCTAAACTCAAAAAGTACTGCATGGATTTACTTTAAATTTTGCAGGAATATTACTAAGAGGTCGGGTCAGCATATAGGCTACATATTATCACGCTATCACCTACAGGGGAGGAGCTGTGATAATTTATAAAGTTAAACGCAGGTAAAACCGCGGGGCACAGCTAGTATAAAAATAAAGAAGGTAATATATGCTAGTTATCAATTGCTTGAACAATATTCGTTAGTACCTAACTTAACGTTTTTGGTAGTCATTTTAAGATCATAACAGTTTCTACTACGGGCGGTGCTAATTAATGTATAGGTACTGGAAAAACTGCAAGAATCGTCGAGCCCATTTTTACCTCGACTATGCCCTACCGTTTCAATTGCCGACAGAGCCCATTTCATTTTTTTTTATTGAAAGTGCACTGTCTCTCTTACTCCTGCAGTAATATAATAATATATAGGGACAATGTCACACAGATCATCCTAGCCCCAAACTAAGCAAAGCTTGTACCATGGGTACCAGGCGACGATATATATACTTATATAGATAGATAAATACTTAAATACACAGAAAACATCCATGACTCAGAAACAAATATTCGTGCTCATCACACAAATATTTGCACTTACCGGGATTCAAACCCAGGACCACCAGCTTCGTAGGCAGGAGCACTACCAACTAGGCTACGGTGACGTTTCGATATATTGAAATATATTAAAAATATTGAAATCTTGTTAGTTCTCAATTCTCTTTTTAGCGATTTAAGTATTGTTTTCCTTATACATATGTACGAAGCAGTATCAATGACTGGGGTTTCCTCTTAAACATCTAAAAGTCCCGCTATGCCGATAGCGCCCGCAGTAAATTCCAGCTTACATTCGACATGCGATAATATCAGCTAACTGTTACGCATCCATGTACACTGCAGGACGTTTATTGTTGAAAACACAAAAGAACATTGTCCTAGTGACATAAATTTAAAAATACACAGAAATTAATTAAAAAGACTTGGCGTATGTTTATGTGCAGTCAAAAAGGTGGGTAGATAGATAAACTCTTTATTGTAAATCTCAAGAAACAATACAAAGTGAGAAAATATATAAATTATTAAAATACATTTGGCGGCCTTATCACAAAATGTTCTAATCTACTTAGTGAATTGAGGAAGGAGTTTCAGGAATGGGGGTAGATGCAGGTTTAGAAACAAATGTGCTAAAATGAACTAGTTGTACAATACTTATAGTTATACATACACTAGCTCCACTAGCACCCCGGATTTTCCCGCGTTGAACTTTATAAATTATAGCCTGCGTGTCACTCGGATATATAAGCTATATCACTACTAAATTTCAACCGAATTCGTTCTGTACTGTTTGCGTGAAAGAGTAACAAACATCCCTACATCCATTCAGCCATACTCTCAAACTGTCTCATTTATAAGATGAGTAGAATTTTTTTAAGGCAGCTCATGCAATCAGTCGTTTGACTATAAGCAGATGTTCATAACAATATTATGTACATATAATAAATATAGTTCCAGCCATCTATATCGCTAGCTCCGTGTACTTTCACAGATAAAGAAAATCTAATATCTTATTTTCTGTCCTGCTCAATGATTTGCCGGAAGCGATATCTGAAGCCAAAATTTTCATGTACGCCGATGATGTTGCAGCTCTTGTAACGGCAACAACGATAGATCAGCTAGAACAAAAACTAAACTTGACGACGGCCCAACTCAGTAGATGGTTCCGTATAAATGGTCTAGCTTTGAACCTCAACAAGACCCATTTTATGCATTTCAATCTGTCGGGTCGTAGTTTCAGAGATCTCACTGTTACTGTCGATGGTCTAGGGTTACAGGAACATAAGACAACAAATTTCCTAGGTTTTGAAATAGATGACGGCCTTAAATGGGACAAACATATTGACAAACTTTGTGCTAAAATAGGCAGTGCTTGCTTTGCGCTTCGCCGGGTAGCTCGTGTGGTGTCGGAAGGAGTAGCACGTACATGCTACTTTGCCACAGTTCACTCACAACTGCAATACGGCGCAGAACTATGGGGGCGCGCCGCTGAATGGGAGCGGGCGTTCAGAATGCAAAAACGCGCCATCAGGGCAATTGTCGGTATACCCCACGAGGATTCTGCCAGGCCCCACTTTAAGAGACTTGGCATCATGACCTTGCCATCCATCGATATCTTTCAAGTTGCTATGTACGTTAGAGCTAACATAAAAAACTATTCGACACATGGTGAAGTACACACATATAATACGAGACACGCGAATCACCTAACAGCCGTAAAACGCACTCTTGCCAAATCCACTAAGCTCACTCATGTCATGGGCCCTACAATATACAACAAGTTACCGGATGCCGTTAAATCAGCTCCTACCTTACAAAGTTTCAAATACCGTCTCAAACGCTGGCTTGTTGAGCAAACTTTTTATAATTATAACGAACTATTAAATTCCAAGGGACCAACTCATTGACATATATAATTTTATTTTATTTTCTCTTGTTTTAGTTTTTAGTTGGACTTCTATTTGATTTCTATTGTTTTTATTTTTTACTTTATTTTGTGATCATCAAATTATAACAATTATTGACATGTAAACTGGCTTTACGAAATAAATGAATATGAATATGAATATGAATATGAATATACATATGTAGTGAACCTTGACAACTTTTTGGAATCCACTAAGGGTTTGTCCATGCCTAATAGAGAACGGCAGCGCATTCCTCTTACTTTCAAAGAATAATTGTTTTAACAGTATAAATTATCACCAAAATATTGATCAATTTAAAAAATAAGTGCATTCTGATAGCATTAGCTCTAGACATAAAAACAATTTTGATGTACATGAACTACTCCATCACCAGGGTAACCACTGCTCTAAACACTACAATAAAGGCTTATAGGGTCATTAAACATATTTCATCGAAACCAATTATTTATTAACAACCGTCGCCATTTTAAGACAGTAAAGGAGCAAAGGAGTGGATACTAAATATTATGGATCTTGCACAATTTCACGCAATTAGCTATAGTTATGCAATATCCATAAAAACTCGTATCCACTCATTGCTGCTGTATTGTCTCGAAATGGAGACGAGACAAAACAGAACACTTGCTATTCAACAAAAACAATATAAGACTAACAATAAACATAACTCATAAACACAGTATAACACATGTAGACAGTATGGAAACTACTTACAAACGCTCGAAACGGCACACTCACACAAACATGCGCATCGACAAGACCCCTAAGCGGTTGTCGCGGTGCAGTCCGTAGCGAGTGCCGCGTCACTACGTGTGGTCACGTATAACTTTATCTCTGCAATCTTATTTTAAAATACCACGAGCGCATTGCATAGTTCATAGCTGTTTGAATTCGGCTTCGTCAAAACCGGAGCTATCATATTTCTAACTTCCTGCTTATTTTTGGAACACAGATAAAAAGAAAACAATATCAAAAACATCCAAAGTAACAACCATATTGCTTCAATGGATAATAAATATAATCATCATATCAGCCGAAAGACGTCCACTGCTGGACAAAGTCCTCCCCCAAAGATCTCCACAATTGCCGGTCTTGCGCTATCCGCATCCAGCGATTTCCAGCGACCCGCACAAGATCATCGGTCCGGCTAAATAAATATAATAAAAGTATTTATTCTCTCCTCATAAAATGAACGTTACAATAATATCATATTTCACTTAATGTAGATCTTAATTAGTTCAACTTTGTGAGGGACTGGTGCCTGATTTAGGTTTTTACAGGTCACCGCGACCCCCCCGCGGTTAAACCAGTTTAAAACAACGAAAAATAAACAATAAGTAATTATTTAATCAACTAGTCTTTTATTTATTTATTCACCAACTTACATCTACTTTTACAGGGTTAGGTTAGTGTCGACTTAATATTAACTATTAACATATATTTTATTTATATTTTCCATATTATAAGATACTAGCGGCCCGGTATGTGCTTCGCTACGCTTGCAAGTATTAGTACAAATTGTTTGTATATGGAAGTATAGAAAGATGTTGATTTTACACTTTTTCAAGACTTTTTTTAAATTTTCTCTACGTACAAACCTTCCCTGGACTTCCACGAATAATTCAAGACCAAAATTAGACAAATCGGTAAAGGCGTTGTTGAGTTATAACATTACAACGAAAAGTGGCATTGATTTATATATATATATATATATATATATATATATATATATATATATATATATATATATATATATATATATATATATATATATATATATATATATATATATATATATAATATATATATAGATAACATCTATGGCCGCCATTGTGAATTCATTCTGAGCACAGTGAAAAATATCGGTTTTAGTATCCGTACTGTCCATATTTATACTTTATCATGAACATGCAACACTCATACACTTGTCAGTACGATATAGGTTAAAAGATCAACAGCCAATGGTTCGGTAGACGAGCGGAAGGGCCAATTTAGGCGAGGTCCATATTGGGTCAATTGGTCTGGCCCGACACTGGGTACGACGAAATCACTGGTGATTGATTGGTCTCTTTTGTTGCCGACTAGGAACTGTTGCGTACGGGAGCCTGTAATGGAAGCACAAAAGAGAAGGCCAGGATAGGCCTTAGGAAAACTAGCAAGCTACTAAATAAAGGAGACAAACCCAAAATTATGGATCTACACTTATTATGAAGCGCCAATTTCACCATTAAATTTTAAAAAATACCTGGTCAGTTGAAGCCAAACTCAGTCGAAGCCTTTAACTGAGTACAAAACGTAAGTTTGCATTCAAACAAAGACTGAACAGAGTTTAAGGCAAACAAAAATAACCGTGGTGAGGGGGAGTGAGCGGATATTCTTTTCATTATTACAAGACGTTTACAGCAAAGCTAGGAGACTTTCACAGCTTTCTTAGTAACCCGCGCCAGAGGGGGAGTGAGAAGAGACGTTTTGTGGCACTGTCACTCTATGTTAGTAAATTCAGGTCACTCATTCTATTGAAGATCGGAGGGGGTCATTTCATCGATGCGAATGTAAACTAAGGATCAAAGCATTGAAGGATGAAGCATTTCTATAATACTTTGGAGATTCCAAAGCATTTGAAAAATCGCCATTATAACAATTATCGCAGTGATTTTCTGTGCGTACAGTGGTCGACCGCAGTAAAAAAAGACGTGATTCTTCGTAACCATTTTACTTGCGCTGGCGCAGGTCATACTCCTATTGAGGTCAGTCTTAGTCTACTCGAAACATATAATAATGCACAAACATATATGCACTATCTATGTCCTCAATCTCATAAACCAACATTTTTAAAATCTTGTATTTGAATTTAAGGTTTTATATTACTCATTGATTAAACTATAACAAATCAATTAACTAATGAATAATTTAGAAGTCGTTAGTCGGTGTCCTAAATTTACAGCAATTAAACCTAAGTTAGTCCAGATAACGTAAGTACTGACAAAGTGTTAGACATTTGTATAAGGTCATACGACGGGTTTTGCAACAGATCAACAAGCAATTTAAGCACACGTACTAACGCTTGCAATTGATCCACTAGTACATACCTAGGTCATAGCCACCAGGTCACTCGCGGTATGAATAGTCTAGAGAAATACTTGACAAAGAACTAAATATCTTCTTTCAAGGCATGAATACCTAGACTAGAGAAAATACTTGACAAAGTACTAAATAAATTCTTTAAACAAAAGAAATAACATTGTAAAGTGGTATTGTCTTCAGAGTCTTTTGTTTAAGACATTTTTATTCTATTTTGAAGTGTAAACTTTATTTATATATATAAACATTTTTTTGGGATGGGTAAAAATATTAAACTCGCGTCAGGAAGTCAGGACACGTGACCTTATCAAATATTCTTAGGACAGAGGGTTTTAAATTCACACTGGCCGTTTATACACTCACATGACCCAGCATTTTTGAAGTGAAAACTTCTTAAGCGGCGTTGTGCACTTTTTAGGTTTCCGTAGCCAAATGGCAAAAAACGGAACCCTTATAGATTCGTCATGTCTGTCTGTTCGTCCGTATGTCACAGCCACTTTTTTCCGAAACTATAAGAGCTGTACTGTTGAAACTTGTTAAGTAGATGTATTCTGTGAACCGCATTAAGATTTTTACACAAAAATAGAAAAAGAACAATTATTTTGGGGGGTCGCGATACATAGAACTGAAACTCAAATTTATTTTTTCATCGTACCCATACATGTGGGTTGTCTATGGATAGGTCTTCAAAAATGATATTGAGGTTCCTAATATAATTTTTTTCTAAACTGAATAGTTTGCGCGAGAGACACTTCCAAAGTGGTAAAATGGGTCTCCCCCCCCCCCCCCTCTAACTTCTAAAATAAGAGAATGATAAAACTAAAAAAAATATATGATGTATATTACTATGTAAACTAACAACGAAAATTGGTTTGAACGAGATCTAGCAAGTAGTTTTTTTTAATACGTCATAAACCGCAAATTGCATTCATTTAATCAACTGAAATACTTGCTGCTATGGAACCCTTCATGTGCGAGTCCGACTCGCACTTGGCCGGTTTTCTTAATTATGACAGATATTTTACAGCTGACAGCCTAACCAAATTTAGTTCTATTTTTAAAGTTTATTACCACCATAAGGAGGGAAGTAATTACTGTCAGTCTTTACCACCCAAAGGTGGGAAGTAGCATCTTCCACTCGCTACTCGGATCAAACAAACACTAGGTACTTACAGCGTATCAGAAATGAAAAAATAGTTTCCACTTCCTTCGGCAGTCCCCAAAGACTGCTCTGCAGGTTTTTTCTAACCAATATCACCATCCTATTTCATCCCGCGGGTAGGGTCGGGGGCGTTAGAAGTTATCCCGAAGGAATATCTGTCAGAGAATGGACAGCAGCGTCTCTCTGTGTACTGTAGATCGCAGTATGATCTTCCACCCGTCTGCCAAGCGTAGGGATTATGGAAGATCCCTCAGCTGGCCTCCTTTACGTGCAACGGAGCAGCATACCCGTGTTCCCGGGGCTCCTGCCATGAGAAGTTCACAGCAGGTCGGTGTGAGTCAGACATACCCACCCGCGGACAATTTTTAGGCATTCCAACTGCCTTATAAAAAAGGCCTCCGATTCTGTACGCAACAGAATTCTAAAAAAAGCTTTTGTCAGCGTCGGAGGCTGAGGTGTCACTTTTCAAATCTATTTGTAGCTTCGTCGTAAAAACAGCGCAGCTTAATTGTATAACCTTTTTGTTTAGATACCTATGTCTAAGAATTTAGAGGCTAAATCTGAGGCTCATCCTTAGTTACCAAAACTACTCAAACTAAATGTGAAACCAGTCATTTTGACACGGATAATTTAATTTAAATTGCTTGATGCTGTTTCCAAGTATTGACTGCCTTAGAGTTACAGCGGTATCGTCGTCAACCGGAGTCAACGAGGTTAAGAGTTTGAATTCCGAGTCGGGGGAAAAGAGCCTTGATGTGTTCTTTCTAGAGAAAAAAAGATCTTAATTAACTTGGATTCAGACAGAGGTGAAGGCATAATATATGATAACCCATTTTAACTTGATACGAGCTAGCTAATTATCATTGCTATAATAAAATAAATTTTATAAATGTTTTCATATAATGTGTATCTAAATATCTATGTTACTAGAAATAATAATGTATACAACTATATTACTACAAACATGTTCTGACTATTTACAAGCGCTTTTTTAAAGTCTACGTGAATAAAAAATATGTATATTAGTCCATTCTAGTTCAGATGTTCCCATCGCTCGTCAGTTTAGCCGTGTTAGAGAGATACTAGATCATCATCATCATATCAGCCGAAAGACGTCCACTGCTGGACAAAGGCCTCCCCCAAAGATCTCCACAATTGCCGGTCTTGCGCTTTTCGCATCCAGCTGTTTCTAGCTGTTTGGAAACAGCTAGATACTAGATAGTGCACATAAATTACATGATAGGAAATCGCTATCAAGGAGACTTTTTGCTATCTTAACAGCTACTGACTCGGTATTTCTTTTTATCATAGGACAACTAACACACTGCCGTCAGATCCCGAACTAGGTAGAGCTGGTTCTATGTTACATAAATAGATAAGTAAATATCTTAAATATATAATTTAAATACACACATGTTATAGGTAAATAAAAAACTCAAAACAGATAATCGTGCAATCTTATTCTTTATTGCACACATTTTATACATGTGTATTTGTAAATTGATGTACAGACGCCAGCACATCAAGTTACCCCAATCTGTCAAATTTCTTTTATAGATTTTCAACTTTATCACAAAAGCATAAAGTTCACTTTCAATTGGGGAAATTTGACAGATTGAAGTAGCTTGATGTGCTGGCGTCTGTACAAAGGCGAGCTTAACTCATTGATGAGTTTTCTTCCAGCAATCCACTGACAGAGGGAGAAAACAGTGTACAACATCAAAAGAAAAATAAAATTAAGAGATAATAATTATTGTTACTACCAACTGGTAGAAATAGATATGTAGGTATATCTTTAGTATAACTTTGAAAAAACAAAAAATATCGTACGACTCGGACTTCTCGAGTTTCGGGTGGAGTTACTTCATTATTCAAGCTGCTCATAGACCGAAATAACGGTATAATTAACCTTACATAAGAAACTAACTATTATGGTCAATAGTAAGACAATATTATTAAAGCCTTGTAGTGTCGAAATACTGTTGTACACGGAATGGGGACACTTAACGTAGAACTGGTGATGGGTGTGCGTCGCGAATACTAATCACACATTTAAATATAAAAAGAGTTTTGACACTTCGCTTGTAAGACGATATAGCCAAGCCAAATGTGAAGTTGAAAGCAAAAACTGTTTTAAGCGTAGGTATGTTAAAACTTTTATACTTCCTTGTCGAGATCTGGTTGCGTTTGACCGACAGAATATTAAGAGCATATCACTGACTCGTGCAGACACGCGACAAGATTCGGTAAGGGCATTGGATTGGTTGAATGTGTGCAAAACACATTTTGTTTTATTTACCAAAAGCAGCAACAAAACTAAAAAAAAAACAATATAAAGTTAACATTAATTATACATTTTACGTTTAATTAATATTATTCTGTATATTATATAAATATTTATTTTGGCTCACTTTGCAGTAGGCCTTTATCTGCAGAGAGGTTCTTGCAGAGTAAATTCACCATAAGATGGTTACTTAGTTAATATTTTCCAAGTATTTAACATATCTACGAGAGCAATAATATATACATATTATGTACGTCAATAACGCCTTAGACTGAATTTAAGTAAGTAATAAAGCTTTTTTATTTTATTTTTATTTATAAATATTTATTTTATTTATAAAATTAATTATAAAATAATCTCAAGAGCTAAGCGTAAAATAAAATTGTATCGGGCAACTCATGTAAATTGAGTGACGTTAAGCCGTGCGGTTTCTAGCCCAGAAAGAATAACGGGGGGACCCCATACCATCCCATGGGTGTGGACTTAGTGATACAGCAGGTAATCTGGCAGCAGCGCCACTTGTGTACTAGCCACCACCTAACTGCGGTCGCTAACTCGTATGCCAAGCGCGGCGACTACAGCAAACCCTTCCACCTCCTCCTTAGAGGGAGGGCTCAGAGCATTAAATACTATGGGAAGGCTAGTGGACGATATCAGGGCGACGGAAAAAAATCTTACGAAAAGTTGTCACGACACTTTTTGCAGCTGTGCGGCGTGCGCTTGTTTCTCTGTCTGTCTCTCTCTCTCTCTCTTATAGAAAGCAAGCCAGATATTTTCATTTCTATTTCGCATTGGACAGTATGGCGTGTATACAGGTTTTTTGTACATAATAAATAATAAGAAATAACTTCGTCCCATCCGGGTGTCCCTTGACACCTCTCATGTTTTTTTTTTTCAATATTAATATTAACTAACACAACTTATAAATTGTCTCAATTGAAGATGTCCTTACGTTTTCATAATAAGTATTTGAAGAAGAAATTATTTATATAGGTACTTATTTCAATAAGTCATCGCTCGCACTACGTAATTAATCTCTGTGTCGTGGGGTACTTTACAATCGTATAGTTGACGGACACAAAGTACATCCAGCCTCGGAACAACTATTTATGGGTCAACAAATATATGACCTTCGGGTATCGAACTCGGGACACGAAATGGCGACTGTCTTAACCGCTTCGCCATACATGCAGTCAAAAGCAATTATATAACCATTAGTTTAATTAATACTGCATAGCATCGAGAGCGATATTCATAAATTAATTAAATTTACCATTAATAACTTACCTTGATCGAGTTAAATAATACCTACTTACTTATTTAATATTACTTACTAACAACGTAGCTGCCCAAAATAAAAGTTGATTCGTAATAAAAACGGAAATAAATAACAGAATTGGCATTGATTGACTGGATTGGTAAAAAAGTAGGTATGTATGTAGATATGTTCAAATGGTTCGCCATCCTAGGAATAGGTGTTCCTAGGATGGCGAACCATTGGAACTGTCTTGAGGGTAAGATCGCCTCATGAGCTATAATCCTGTCTAGTGAGAGGGTTACAGACACAGCACATGCGTCGATCAGTCGATTCATCATTCATCAAAATCAAGACAGGAACCGAATTAGACTTTGCAGATAATAACAAAACATATTATTGGATCAGATCAGCTTATTACGCCAACCGAATAATGTTGAATGATCAACCTGTTGCTGGACAAGAGTTCCTTCAATGAATGGAATACGAACGAATACGAACTTATTTCCCCGTCTGGCCGATGTAGTTCCACGAAACAGACGTGATATCAGTAGGCTATGTCTAAATCCAGCTAGGACTGCACTTATGCGTAAAAGTGTTGTATGCATGGCTCCGGTGATTTTCAATAAACTACCAAAAGAATGGAAAAGTCTACCAATTAATGAATTTAAGCGAACAATTAAATCACTTTTAGTAGAAAGAGCTTATTATGATATTTCAGAATATTTGGCGGATAAGTTCTAGCTTGATATTAAACACACATAATTTTTATATATAAGTTTTATGTTGACATTATAATCCACTAAATAATTCTTAATATTAAATTTACATTAACTTATTTTTGATGATATTATTATGTTTTTATTCTGTTTCTTGTATTGTATGACTTAGATTTTTTTTTTTTTCATTTAACCTCATGTATTAAATTTTTGCACGCCATTGTATGGCAAGCATGTCTGATCAGTTCAATAACTATGTAACATCTTGTATGCAATTGACTTATTTGTATGTATACACATGTTTATGCAAATAAATTACTTACTTACTTAATGGGGGGATGCTCAAATCGCGAAGCTTGGCAGACAGGTTGGCGATCACAGTATGTTGGTCATAGATAACAGAGAGACGCTGTTGCCCGTTCTCTGGTAGGTATTCTCTCGGGTCGTCTTCGGAGGTTCGGATTTAATCCCCGCACACGTCAACTATTTATGTGAGCCATTTACATTTTCTTTTTTTTATTTACAAAAGAAAAGGTAGTAGGTATATGTAGTATATAAGGTATCTGGTTTCCATAGTACAAGCTCTGCTTAGTTTGGGATCAGATGGATTATTATTATTATTATTTTGGCTGACATGATGATGAGGACTAAACATAACATAAGAAAAAGTTCCTCGAAGTGATCTTATCTAGCTTATTAATTGAACGTATGCTGTAGACGTACGTACAATCTACTTAAAAATTCAGTAATTAAGAAACTAATGTATAAAATTGGCATATTATGCAAGTACAGTCAAATAATAAATAATGAGTCCACATAGCTCGGAGCGATAAGCTGCAATAATGATTGCAATATTTAAAACATGATACTATTGTAATGTATATGGTTTGAGTGTGACTCAATTATAGACACTTGGTTTATTTTTGAATTATAAAAAGTTTTGTAAGCTATTACTGAGCTAGTTACTATTAAATTTATTGAGAAAAGCAGGTTTAATGCTTGCTATTTTGAATAAATTCAATAGATATTGTCCAATATTACTAAACGTACCTATATTGATTGAAAAGTAACATTTTATTTGATGCAACTAAAGGTAGAAATGATCTATTTGAATACTTAAGCTCGTGTTTAGAATATCAATTGGAACATGTTTTTACCGGCACAGGTGAACCAATAATAACAGAATTAGCTGCCCATTTGCTTAATTTAACTAGTTTAGTTAAATTAGTAGTTTTAGTTTAATTAGTTTAGCCTAGGAATGCCGGACTGGTAGGAGTCGGCAATAGGGGAGGGCAATCCAGAGCCCTCCCAGGATACGTGTCCCGACCACCTGGGACATGGCGCAAAAGGGGAGCACAGGGGCAGAATACCCGAGTTCTTGGGGCTCCCCCCATTCAGGCGCCAGAAGAAGTCCACGGCAGGATAGGTTTAGTCGGTGCGAGCCCGACATACCCACCCGCAGACACTTTTTGCGGATGGCATGAGTACGCATTCCTACCACCTTATAAAAAAAAGGAATTTTACACTGCTTTACCGGACAATTAATTTAGTTTTTAAACTAAATTAATACGCCAACCGTAATAATACGCCAACCGGGCACATAATTAGTCGACATGCGTTATCGTGTCGCTCTTTATAATAAAGAGTATTATAATACTGAGTATTATAATTATGATCCTGAGTATTATAAGCGACACGATAGGGCATCTCGACTAAAGTGCCCGATGTGCGTATAAGTGCTTAGTTTCAGTTGTACCTATAGCATACATACATCATACTCACGCCCGTTTCCCAGAGTGGTAGGCAGAGACAACGGACTTCCATTTGTCACGACTTGCACAACTCTTTCCCCTCGTTCACTGGCATTATATTCTTCATACATGCATTTTATAGCAATTTTATGTATACACGTGTGTCGTGTGGCGTGTTGGCGTGGTTGGCAAATGCTTGCTTTTCACGCCGGAGGTCGTGGGTTCGATTCGCACCCAGGACAAATATTTATGTGCATGAACATGTCTGTTTATCTTGAGTCTGGGTGTAATTATCTATATAAGTATGTATTTACCAACGAAAAGTAGTATATCATTTATCTGGTTTCCATAGTACAAGCTCTGCATAGTTTGATAATGCTCTGCACGATGAAATAATGTCCCAGGATATTATTATTATTATTATATTTATATTAGGATAGTGATGTAAAACAATAAAAATCCCGCATTAGAATTTTTCATTTATAAAAATCTTATTATAATATAGCCTTGTGTGTGGAAGTTGACGGTGTTACATACCCGTGCCTCGGAGAATACTTACGTATACATATACATCGTTGGCTAATGGCTTCACCTGACCTCTTTTCGGTCGTATCTGCTAGCTCCCTTATCGGATCATGAGATTATGGAATAAATTATTCGCATGCACTTCTCATGCACTATATATTATCTCCTCCGTAGTTGGCTACGCTCCATTGAGACTGGCCGCTATGGCCAAAATTTAACCAACATGACATTGTTATTACAGAAATCATTAAAAATACCCGAACTTTATATAATACTAGCTGTATCCTACGCGCGTTTGGTTTTGAAATTCATTTTAATGATAGTGTCGCCATCTGTCGTAGATTGGTCGTACCAACTCAAAAACCTTCTTGGGCTCATGCACAATTCTTTGCTGAAGATCATCACATGATCAAATGCATAGTTTATGATTGTATAAAGGACATACAGACAAACATATTTTTTTATAAATATATGTACATATACCTATAATGTCCTCCTAGCCGAGATCCGGCCACGGCGGCCAGTCTTAAAGGAGACTAGCCATCTGCGCGGGACATATTATAGTGCTCAAGTGTGCGCGCAAACACAGGAGCACTTTCTATTCCATCACTCTCATGATCCGATGGGACGCCTAGCGACACGACCGGAAAGAGGTCAGGTACAGGACCGACGGCTTAACGTTCTCTCCGAGGCACGGGGGTATAATACCGCCAACTCCCAGACTTCGGACTGATATTAAGATTATTTCGTTTTTACAGAAAAATCCCAAAATCATTTTCGGCCCGACCCAGGATTTGAACCCAAGACCTCGTTATCTGCGGTTGAACACGCTACCGCTAGACCAACGAGGCAGCCACATATACATATATTTATAATACGTCATAATATCAGCATTTGTTACACCTGTCCGATGTCCATCGGTGAAAGGCGGCGTCCTTGGCTCTGTACTACTTTACCTATTATTACGTATCATTGTGTCAAGTTGAATGTAATGCGATGCGTGTGCGCACAATACAATTTATTATTCTATTATGACCATGAACCTAAGGAATATGGACTAATGGATTGCTCACGTAGGATTACTAGGGTATGGTTCTTGCAATGGGAGACAACTCTTTATGAAGAAAACGTCAATACAATATCATGAATTTATATTGTATTTACGTTACGATTGTTTTTTTTGAAGACAATGCCCGCTTAAGTCTAATGATTCTCTGTACCACGGGGGACTTTACCATCATGCAATACACGGACACAAAGGACACCCAGACTCAGGACAATAAATTTATCACATCATCATTCAAATTTATCATATCGTCCAGCCCTGTTATTCTTTCTGAGCCGGGAACCAAACTGCAACTATAACAATTATAGGTTAGATAAATAGTTGTCCTGTACTAGACGCAAACCCGAACACAACAACCAATTTAACCAATGCGCCACACGTAAAGACAACTTAAAATGAAACAGGTTTAAAGACATTTATTCCCATTAAGACATAAGTCACTTACTTGAGAACTTAAATATTAAATAATATAAACATATTCGTTGCCATGGAAAAAAAAACAAAAAATATATATAAATACAAAGGTAAGAACAGTTGCTTTGTTTATTTGATGTTTATAGCTAGCATAGGCGGCTTACACTGCATCCTCGGTCAAATTTGAATTTTTTTCATTTGAAAGTCAATTTCCTTGAGGTGGTTCTTAGCAGGGACCGGACAACCCCGCTTCTGAGTTAAGCCGTTTGATAGGGTAACCCGTTCATTGGGTAACTCGTATCGCAGTGTTACCCTTTGATTGACTTACAGCCTCGAAACCCAGTGAAAGGGTTAACACGTTTTTTATGGTAACCCCGGGAAGGGGTTAACCCCTTCAATGACTTAAGCCCTTGAATAGCTTACCTTCTTGAAAAGGTTTTATTCGTGTTAACTTGAATTACCCAATCAACTTAGCAGCGTGTAGATGGGAGTAGGTATACTCGCACCCGTGCGGTGCCTCATTTCCTAACTACTTTTAGGTAGGTACAACAAATTTGACGAACGAACGACTTTTTATATTTTAAATTTGAAAGTTTAGTGACGACAAATAGTCGAGCTAATAATTAACGTGTTATTTAAAGAACTGACTTACTTTAATCTTAATATTGTGACAATCTGTATGATGTGATTATATTTTGTTAAATAATTATTATAATATTTTGCTGTGTGGTGATGGCATAGGATATCATCACCCCATTTTATCACGTAGGGGGCGTAGAAATCGACCGAGGGCATACCTACCAGAGAACCGGCAGCAGAGTTTATCTATGAACTATGACCATCAAACTTTCTTTCGCCAACCCGTCTGCCAAGCTATGGGGCTCTGGGGGTCTGCCAAGCTCCCATTCTTTGGGGAGGCTTTTGTCCAGCAGTGGACGTACTTTGGCTGACATGAGGACGATGAAATAATTGACGGGCATGTTGGCATGGTTGGCAAATGCTTGCTTTTCACGCCAGAGCTCGTGGGTTCGATTCCATCTAGGACAGATATTGGTGTGCATGAACATGTCTGTCTGTCCTGAGTCTGGGTGTAATTATCTATATAAGTATGTATTCACAAAAGAAAAGTAGTATATGTAATATATCAGTTATCTGGTTTCCATAGTACAATCTCTGCTTAGTTTGGGATCAGATGGCCGTGTGTATATGATATCCCTGGATATTATTATTATTTAAATTATTGTATAAAATGAACTGATATATTATGGGTATTCTAAAACATCATTGACGTGACTAAAATGTTCATTATCATAAGAATATTATCACTTTAAGAATTTTCAGAGTCAAGCAATCTTAGGTTATGTAACTGTCTATATATTGCATATATAGACAGCAATCTTGGTCTGATAAAAATACATTTAGGCGACCACCTAGGTACAAGTTTTCCAAGACTAATTCTGTATTCAATAAAGTTCTTTACCGTAATTTCATATTAGTTACTAATTTATTTGCAAATATAGTTGAAATAAAAATACGGCTTCTGTGGCCTCATTAATTGGCTTAAAGCAACTGCCTGTTTTTTTGTGGCAAGAAGTCGTATGAAAAAATGACAAACTGGCTATCTCATTATATCTTATACAGAAACCAATGGCCTTAGAATTTGACAAATGGATGACAATCTAGTAGGACAATCAATTATACGGCTTCCGTAGCCAAATTGCAAAAAACGGAACCCTTATAGATTCGTCATGTCTGTCTGTCTGTCCGTCCGTATGTTACAGCCACTTTTTTCAAAAACTATAAGAGCTGTACTGTTGAAACTTGGTAGATGTATTCTGTGAACCGCATTAAGATTTTGTCACAAAAATAGAAAAAGCACAATAAATTTGGGGGTTCCGCATACATAGAACTGATGCAACTTTTTTTTCATCGTACCCGTAATTGTGGGGGATCTATGGATCATCATCATTACAGCTAAATAAGTCCACTGCTGGACAAGCCTCCCTCAAGAATCGTCTTGGGGGGATATGCCATAATCGCCACGCTTGGCGGGCGGGTTGGCGATCGCAGTAAGATGGTCATAGTAATCAGAAGGTAGCTGCTGCCCATCCTCTGGTAGATATTCCCTCGGGTCGACTTCTACGCCCCCCACGGGATGAGATGGGGTGATGATATTCTGATTCAGATATTTGTCGCCGTCACCATGTCCACCTGGTCTTCAAAAATTATATTGAGGTTTCTAATATCATATTTTTCTTAACTGAATAGTTTGAGCAAGAGACACTTCCAAAGTAGTAAAATGTATGCCCCCCCCCCCCCCTTGTAACTTCTAAAATAGGAGAATGATAAAACTGAAAAAATATATGATGTACATTACCATGCAAACTTCCACTGAAAATTGGTTTGATTGAAATCTAGTAAGTAGATTTTTGCAAGACGTCATAAATCGTAAACCGCAATTTACCTTTCATTTAATCAACATACTTGCTGCTATGGAACCCTTCATGGGCGAGTCCGACTCGCACTTGACCTGTTTTTTTTTAATATTATAACGCTTTTCGTAAAAAAAGAAGGTTAGTAAATTGCAAGCTATTAGCTTTAACAGCGTGTTCATTTCTGATGACATTAATAAAGATATGGACGTTTGTATTAATAGTTATAGTATTTACATATCTCTCAGTCACCAACATTTTAGTCGTCGATCATACCAATTCAATCAATATCTTCTATTATTCTACAGCAATGAGCTGCCAACAATCTTGTCATTTTTTTATAATAACTGCCATTGTCACTAGTGATTGAAAAATAATTCAACACCTCTCAAACTTAATCTTTTAGGAAAACGCCTGTTTGTTGTTTTAAAATTTTCCAAACAGCTTAATTTCTAACTGACTAACTTGGCCTTGTCTGAAATATTGTAACTTAATGCCTAAAGACCTTTTAAGATTAGATTAGCATGTTTCTTAAACAATTTAAGAACAATAAGGCTCCTGGTGATAACAGAGTTACAATAGAGCTTGTAAGGCGGATGGTATACCAATCCTACGAGCTTTTCAGAAGTTATTTAACTTCGTAATACAAAAAGGTCAAACGTCACAAGGATGGCACATATTGGTGTGGTAGTGCTTTCTTCAATAAGGGCGATAAAAACCCTTTGAAAAAATAACAGACCCATCACGTTACTGAGCCATGTTTACAAGTTGTTTTCGAGAGTCATTACGAATCGTCTCACGCACAGGTTTGACGTCAACCACCCTCCTGAACAAGCCGGTCGCCGAAAATACTTTATTACCATATACCACATACATACGCAGCGGCAAGTTATTCAGAAGAGCGAGGATATATCCAGCCATTATGCTTAGCGTTTGATTGAATCGAAACCTGGATGTACTGTGATCTTTCCAAAATTCCAAATTAACTACCGGTATGTCGAGGTGTTAAAGTGTTTGTATGAGAACTCGCAAACTATACGATAGCAGCGAGGCGTGAGACAAGGGGATATAACATCTCCATCTCCAGAACTATTCATCGCTGCATTGGAAGATGTCTTTAAGCTCCTGGACTGAAAGGCTTTGGCATCAATCTCAATGGCGAATACATCCCTCACCTTCGTAATCATGGCTGAAACATTGAAATACCTCGGTACAATGCTCGAAGACTTCAGCAGGGTCTCTCTACTAGTGGTTCTCAAAATGAACATGGATAAGACGAATATCATGTTGAACATTCAGGTTGCACCCATTCCAGTTAAGGTAAGGGACTCTGCACTCGAGGTTTTGGAGAGCTATATCTATACCTAGGACAGACCACCCCACTAGGGAGGCGGTCCGACGCGGTGGTTTTCACCGAAATCTGCATGCGCCAAGAGAACGGGAGGGCGCCAGAAGAAACGTTCATTGAGTATCGACGGGATGATTACCGGCACGTATTAGTGCACTGGCGCGCACGGCTAGAGTTACGCCTAAACGTGCGCCAGCGTGCCGTCGGTTCCATCCTACCTCACCTCAAGGCCTGGGTGGAAAGGAGTCTGCCCAACACACTCTCGCTGAGTGCCCGGCGCGGGTGGCCAAAAGGCGACTCAAGATCTCAATCGGACGGGATCTGACCCTGCCGGCAATCGTAGGGGCAATGCTGGTGGGTGACTCTTCTAAATGGCACGCCGTGGTCTCCTTTTATGAGGCAGTCGTGTTCCAAAAGGAGGCCGCCGAGCGCGAACGGGAGAGATCCCAGACGGAGGAGGCGTCAGGGTGGCGGCTGCAACCGGTAGCCCAACTCCCTCTCGAAGCCGCGGCGGCAGTAAGAGTAGTCAATGTTACCAGCTAAAAGAAGACAGCGATCATACCATCTGGAACTTTTCGCATAAGGGGTGCACCGGAGCAACATACCCGCGTTTCCGGGGCTCCCCCATCAGGCGCCAAGAGAAGCCCACGGCAGGTAGATTTAGTCGGTGCGAGTCTGACGCATCCATCCGTAAACATTTTTGCGGGTGGCATACGTAGGCATTCGACCTGCCTTATCAAAAAAAAGGTAAGAGGTCCACTTCGAGTAGGAGATCAATTGTAGAATCTAACTTGCCTGGGCAGCGTTCGGAAAGCTAAGCTTCTGGTCCCAAATACCAATCAAAAGTCTTCGATTAGTATGTGTTGCCTCTGATGAATTAGGGAACCAAGACGTAGCCGCTCACTACGGGGCTAATAAAACGGCTCATGGTCACCCAAAGAGCAATGGAGTACGCCATGTTCGGAGTTTCCCTCCGAGATCAAATCACAAATCTCAAGATCCAACCAAGAGAGGCAAATAAAAAAAACCGACATAGCTTGAATAATTGCCAAGCAAACGTGGCGGTGGGCAGGGTACATAGCTTACAGAATCTACGGCCGCTAGAAAGTTTCTCAAGTGGCGAACATGAACCGGAAAACGCAGCGTGGGGCCCCCAACAAGATGGACCGATGATCTTGCGAGGGTCGATGACAGCCGCTGGATGCGGGCAAGGCAGGATCTGCAGTTGTGGAGTATCTTTGGGAAGCAATGGACTTTTCCCAGCAGTACCTTCGGCTGATATGATGATAATGGTGATGGTTATGATGATGATGCATCTATTCAATAACGGTGTACGCCACCACGCCTCCGCGGTTTAGCTTTAACAGAATGAAAATCAAATTCTTTGTTATAATATAATTATGTCCTCCTAGCCGAATTTCGGCCCCAGCGGCCAGTCTCAATGTAGACTGGCCATGTGAGCGGGACATACCACAAGTGTGTGTGCAACACACTGGGGCACTATCTATCCATCACTCTCATTATCCGATAGGACGACTAGCGGAACGACCGGAAGGTCAGGTACAGGATCGACGGCTTTACGTGCTCTCCGAGGCATGAGGCTATAATACCGCCAACTCCCAGACTTCGGGCTGACACTTAGAAATTTTTCTTTTTACGCAAAAATCCCATAGACACTTTTGGCCCAACCCGGGATTTGAGCCTAGGACCTCGTTATCTACATTTGAAAACGCTACCACTAGACCAACGAAGCGTAACACATACTTTAAAAAAAACTGCTAAATTGCTTTTACTTAATTCTGTAGTACCTACCGAGTTCCAAATTAAAAGAAATTATGAGAACAAACAAGAACATACACGATAAATTTAATATTACAGTGTTTAGCGACAAGCAAAATTGAACTTTAAAATAATAAATTCCAAATTATTACGACTAGATGTCACGTGCGGTGGTGTTTATGCAATTACCAAACCAATTTCGATGCGAAAGAGTGCATATTACAATGTCTTGGCTGGAATGGCTTACCCTGTTACAGTGTTACAGGGTATGAAAGGGTAACCCTTTCGGAAGCGGTTCATTACACCCGTTCGAAGGTGTAACTCGTATCATAGGGTTTATTTTTTAAGCGCTTAAAAATACCCGTTCTAAAACCCGTTCAACGAGTATCCGGACGGTCCTTGGTTCTTAGCTATGTTTGTTTATTATCGGTCCAGCAATGTAAAAGTATCAGCTCTTTTCCAAACTAATGTACAGACGCCATTACATCAAGCTACCCCAATCTGTCAAATTTTCCCTATTGAAAGTGTACCTTATGTTTTTGTGATAAAGTTGAAAATCTATAAAAGAAACTTGAGATTGGGGTAGCTGGATGTGCTGGCGTCTGTACTTATAGTTGGAGTCGGGAGTTTTCTAACGGTAACCTAACCGCATTTTTTAAGATTTACCAAAAACATAAAAATAAAAAACCGTTAGGAAATGGGGCATGTAGGTCAGTTTAGTTATGTCAATAGACTTATTGTAATCAATTATTAGTTAGGTCATATTTAATGTACTAATATCGACACGTGTTTTTATAACTTTCAATTGACGTGTATAAGTAATTTCATTTATATTTTGTAATGTTATTGTTACACGTGTCTTTGGACATGTTATTCGAATGATTTATGGCCTTCGTAAGATATTTATGGAATGAATCAAAGGAATTTTTGTTATACAAGCTGTGGCTTTACACGTGTTATATTTAAAACTAACTTATTTTGTTTAAACACAATGAGATATCTTTTTTACATATTCGATTCTGTGAGACTATAATTATTTTTATAACGCTTTTAGCTTTTGACCTCCTCCTTAACATGATTTTGACCTCCTTCTAAACGTCGCGTCGGATAAAACCGAAATTACAATTTGTCAATCAAATACAATAATCCGTAATTAATGGTAACATTACTAGAATAATCAAGATAAATGATTTATTGCGCCACTATAACCACAGTAAACTATTTTTTCTGTATCTCAAAACACTAACTTGGCACAAAGGTAATAAAAATAATAGTAATAATAATCTTTGTGCCAAGCAAGTGATTTGCGATACAGAATAAAATAGTTTATAATCTAAAAATACGCTTTTATAGAATATCTAAATTAAAAATAAATAATAGTTTAAAAAACTAATAAATGCGCTATTATAGAAAACGCAAATACCTACTACTAATATTATAAATCCGAAAGTTTGTGAGTGTGTGACTGTGTGAGTGTGTATGTTTGTTACTTCTTCACGTCCAAACGGCTGGAGTGATTTTAATAAAATTTGGCATGGAGTGAGCTGACACCCTGGATTAACACATAGCCTATAATTTATAAAGTTTAATGCAGGTAAAACCGCGGGGCACAGCTATGTAAAAAATAATATTTTATTGTAAAAAAACGTGGGGTGCGTGGTGTCAATAGTTATAAATATTTTATTGACATTATAAGTAGAAGGATTATCATATTGATAATATCTTAAAAAACACTCAGCGCTTTATTTACAATAAAATATTTTAGTTACATTTTTTATTTGATTTTCCATAAAAGTGTTTTTTTTTAGTTTTTATTTCACTAATAGTTGTGCCCCGCGGTTTTAGCTGCTTTATATTTTATAAATTATCACAGCTCCTCCCCCGTAGGCGATAGCGTGATAATATGTACCCTATATTTTGAACCGACCTATTAGTATTATTCACGCAAAATTTGAAGTAAATCCATGCAGTACTTTTTGAGTTTAGCCCGAACATACATACAGACAAACAGACACACAGACAAAGATTCTAAAAACCATATTTTTGGCTTCGATATCTATTGTAGATCACGTCCCAAGTATCCTTTTTAACAAATATTCAATGTACAGTTTTCACTTTTCTACGATTTTATTATATGTATAGATTACTATGTACACAGTACTTTTATATATAGCAGTATCTACTTAAGTAAAAACAATAAGTAAATGTGAAAGATTAATGCACCATAGCAATGAAAGTGTCTAGCTCCAAGGATAACTACTTATTTACTGACCTTTCCTTTCAATTGTAGTATATGCCAAAGCGCTCCTTTGTACAAAATAAATAACTATACAAAACCCGTACGTAAAAATATAATTCGGTATTTTAATTTGACGTATACATTTGTACTTAAAATAAAAAAAAAGGTTTTAATCATATACATTAAAAGAGCCCTTGTAAATTGCCAGAGCATGAATTGTAGTATTACACATCATTATTTAGACCGAGACGAATGAAAATCCGTTGTTCCTGCCTACCCTCTCTGGGAAACAGGCGTTAGTCTATAAGTTAAGTAAATATGTATATTTAATTCTAGGTATATAGGTCATATAGATTATTCGGCCGGAACTTATATTTGATCATAATAGAATTTTAATTAAATTTATATAAGTAAGTACTTAAATAGCTAGTTTCTTGAAGTTATTGTTAAATTGATTATTTAATGTTTTAGATATTTTACTACATCTTGTCTGAATCCCATATTGAGGTAAGAATTTCATATTATTATTATCTTTCACGGAACTTGTCTGTATAGCGACAGTCGCGCTTAATGTCATCCAGTGCACTCCATCTGAGAAGACCCAGCGAAACAAACTCAGCGAGTTCATTTACTACTAAAGGCGAACCGCAGCCGTCTAGCACACAAGATTACAAAACCAATTAACTCACGTCAGGAGGCATCACCTGCGGGGTTCGAACATCAGCTCAGGGTTACTGACATGGAGATATATCAGAGGGTCGGTTTTTAAGGACATTTTATGCACCGGTCGCTCTACGTTAATATGTTAAGCCAATTTTTTTGATAATGCAGGGGAATGCTTGTCCATGCTACCCGCAAAAAGTGTCTGCGGGTGGGTATGTCGGACCCGTACCTTCTAAACTACCTGCCGTGGGCATCTCTTGGCGCGTGATGGGGGAGCCCTGGGGTATGCTACTCCGGTGCATCCATTTTGCACACGTACCCTGGGAGGGCTCTGGATTGCCCTCCCCTATTGCCGACACAGACAGCAAGATGTGAGCGCTTGTGATCGGAAGAGCCATATCATCGATACAAATGCAAACTAACTAAGGAAACCGTTTAATTTAATGGCACCACGAATATTTGTGAAACGGTTATTAATTATGGTAATAAATCTTTTTATTATTACCATTATTAATAATCGTTTCACAAATATTCGTGGTGCCATTAAACTACCTGCCATGGACATCTCTTGGCGCGTGATGGGGGAGCCCTGGGGTATGCTGCTCCGGTGCATCCCTTTTGCACACGTACCCTGGGAGGGCTCTGGATTGCCCTCCCCTATTGCCGACACAGACAGTAAGATGTGAGTACCTGTGATCGGAAGAGCCATATCATCGATACAAATGCAAACTAACTAAGGAAACCGTTTAATTTAATGGCACCACGAATATTTGTGAAACGATTATTAATTATGGTAATAATAAAAAGATTTATTACACACAGCGGTTCATCACGTTTTTGTCCATAAGTTCCGGGTGTACCATTGTGCAGTGATCACGTTTTAACATTTTTTGTTGTGTTCGTGATTATTTTGACTTGAGTTAGCAGTTTTTATGGCGGCTTGTTGTAATTGTTGCATAACATTCTTATCTCTCTGTGTGATGTCTGAGTGATGATGTCTCAGTACCTGGTAATAGCTAGATGCTCTCACCCGTCCGTATTCTGGCGAGGTAAAGCACGATCACGGTCAGTCCATAGATGGATGACCGCTAAAGTTGTTTAATTACTGAGCGTCTCCGTGCTTCGGAGGACACGTTAAGCAGTCGGTCCCGGTTGTAGTCATTCGACAACAGTCGTTAAGCCATGTCAGAGGCCTACTGGGCGGCTTGGACAATATGTTGAAACACAAAAACAAATAAAAATAACATAGTGGAATTTAGATGCCTTTTTAAAATTTGTTTAAGAACTAAAACATTAGTTCTAAAATTATTTTAAAAGCTTACACAAATCCATCTAAAATAGAGTAGCAATCACGCGAAAACTTTTAATTGGTTAACTAAATAATTACCTAGCCGAATTTATTTTGGGAGCTAAAAAGAGTTTCAAGTTTCTTTATTGCATTCGTGTGTAACAGTTTAAGATGTTTCGCTCACAATAGGTACCAACATGAACCCTGTTAGGGCTTAGCAATATAGCTTTACAATTATTACATATTAATAGTAGCTTATTTCACGTCGCAGGTCGTGGGTTTGATTCTCACCCAGGACAGATATTTTTGTAGGTACATGATCATGTGCGTCCTGAGTCAGGGTGTAACAAAATAAAAGTAGTATTAATGTATCAGTTATCTGGTTTCCATAGTACAAGTTCTGCTTAGTTTGGGATGGACGTATGTGAATCATTATTCACACACATCCATCATTTTTTTTTTTTTAAGATAGAGGGCGACAAACGAGCAAGCGGGTCACCTGATGGTAAGTGATCACCGCCGCCCATGGACATTCGCGGGTGCGTTGCCGGCCTTTAAAAGTCAAGTGTTGCTGACCCTTCCCCCCACCCCAATGAGCTCTGGCGACCTTACTCACACTCGGAAACACAACATTAAAATTATTAATGTTATTATTAAGGAGTGTCTTCTGTAAGGTGGAGGTACTTCCCCAGTCGGGCTGCTCTTTGAGCGAGTGAACGCTATGCCCTACCTCTCTTGAAGACACATACTCAGAAATTAAATCAATTTGGCGGTCATCCATCCATATATGATATATATTTGTATAATAATAATAATATCCTGGGACATTTCGCAGGATATTATTATATTATAGATGGATAACCGACAAATTGATTTAATTTCTGAGTGTGTGTGAGCTTGTGAGTGTGTGTGTTTCATGTTGCATGCTTCCAAATGAAAACCTATCTATACTATAAATAATATAAATATAATAATATCCTGGTTATAATTATTCTTATTACAATCAAAATTAATGTCAAAATCCAAACTACATATAATATTAGATATTAAATTAATTTTGTATTTCTACTCTATTCTAATTAATATTCTATTCGTCGTAAGGGAGTACTCAGAATATATTATGTCAAGTACGTGCGTAGAAAACATTTTTATAAAAAAAACAAATTATAAAATAAATATTTCTACACCGGTCATTCGATCCAAGTTCCCATTTACAAATGAAATAAAAATAGAGTTGCAACCGGTAGAGTATTTAATTTAGACTTGTGACTAATTGATTGCCACGTTTTCGTTTTTGATGTGCTGTTGGGACGCCGACTCTGAATAAGAATCATTGGACACAAAATTACTTTAAAAAAATCATAAAATCGAGATTTTTCAGACGACTGATTGGAACAAAATTTATATGGGACCACCCACATAAATTTAGATCCAAAAATAAAGTTGTTGTTCTTCTTTAAGTAATTTTATGTTTAATAAATAATTTAATCGATCGATTTTCCGAAAGCATTCACTGTTACAAGAATAATCTTAATTGGTTCATAAATAATAGAGCTATCGTGTAACGTTCATACAAAAAAGTTTATGCAAGTTTTTTGTATGTATCGTAGTAGTAACTAGCTGTACCCTGCACGCGTTACTACGGCAATATGATAATATGAAATTCATTGAAATAATAGTGGCGCCATCCGCCGAAGATCGGTCGTACCAACTCGGAAACCTTCGTGGACTCATGCAAAACACTTTGCTGAAGATCAAATGCATAGTTTACGTTTCTATAGACGACATACAGACAAACATTTTTTATATATATATATATAGTGGTTATAAAACTTGACAGCCTCCTTCTTTTTAAAAAGGAAACTGCTGGAAGTGTTTTATCACTTTATACAGCCAAAGGAGACGGGGATTTCTGGGCCTGACTGTAATATTTTTCTATCTCAAACTGTAAAAAATTTACCCAATTTACAATCTGTAAAACGAGAAATCTCAAAATAAGTTTAAGGCACGAATTAAATTGATTGTTGCTTAGTATAATCGATTAACGTTAATGAGTTCAAACAATGTAATATAGAAACTCTTACACCAGATAACCGATTTAATCATAATAATTATTAAATACATTATCATAATGTCATCAGTAAAAAATAAAATATGAATAAAATAAATAGAAATCATAATATCGGTTATCGTTTAAATTGATTTATTAGTTATTGGCAACTATATGTTTAATCTATGCTGAAAGTGACTGGTGACAGATTTTGAATCCTAATCTATGATCAGTCACTCGTTTCTCGTATCGTTTAGTGCGTGTGTGATTTGAGTATTTTTTATTGTTTTGTTTATATATCCCTCGACAACTGCATTCTCTCTTCGGACTTCTGATATTGCTTAACATGTACGACTTTTGCTAACATACTGGACACGGACAATTATTAAATAGCAATCGCCCTTAAAAATCAGCTGTTTGGTATAGATTGGTACATAACCTCTCTATTAAGTACTAAATCTTTTATAACTCTGCTCACAGATTGCAAAAATCCATGGATTTTTTAGTGATTGGCTGATAATTTATACATCCATTAATTGACACCACTTTTATCTTTTTACACCCTGGCCCAATATTGTACGTAAACGTATCCGTCTCCTTTAGTTCAGTAATATTCTAATATTGACTGCAGGTGTAGTGTAGCGATTACGATTTTCGTCTCGCTACGCCTCGGCACCCTCGTGTTTTGGGTTTGAGTTCCAGACAGGGTAACTATTTGTGTCACCCATAAATTGTTGTTATGTGTTTGGGCTGGTAGTGTCCGTGAATTGCATATTTCTAAAATCCCCCTAAATATAGGGATTTTAATCCTTAGTGCGGGCGTTGTCTTAAAAATGATTGGCTGCATTTTAATGGCGTCCGAAATTGTCATATTGCACACAGATGGTTACGTCAATATTAATGACAACCATCAAATGTCAAATATGTAGGTACCAACTGCGTTGTAGTTTTACAAGTATTTCACATATTTTACATATGACGTCACCGGCAATGAGTAGCGCCGCGAAGCCGAATACTTTGATAGTTTAAGTCGTCATTGTTTCATACAAAGTAACAATTTGTCACAGAATTGTCATACTGACAGTAAACGAATTTTGACTAAACAAGAACCAAATGACATTTATAAGTTAACAAACATAAACGTATTTTGGATTAAGATATTAATTTAAACGAACGCCCCGCAGTCGCTCAAAATTTCCCTTAAATCAACCCTCTCATGCACGTCAGTACCATCCTGGTCAGAGGTTCTGACTCAAAAGTGGTTGACATACGCATTGGGGTTACTTAGTACACACGGCTACACATCAAGCTATACATTTCCAGTATATATAAGCTGATCTCGCGTTGTATCGAATTTCCTTATGAAATCACTTGGGTATTAACATACACTTGTACTTGTCAAGGTCACAATGCAGTACATAAACATAGTGGATAATAAAAAAAATTACAAAAAAAAATAATTAGTCCGTCCGTGCGGTTTGTTTTATCGCATATATTTTCTGAAATCCTTAAATAAATAACAAGTTACTAAACTATTATTTTGAAATTTAGTTCTACTATATTAAAATGAAAGAATGGAAGACTAGAGCAAAAAGACGAAATTCTAAATGAGAGTGTGATCACATGCACGGGATCACCGATCACGCGTTAATGGGCCAAAGCGATCCTCGCCGCTGAGGAACCTACCCTAGCTAGCCTGCGGCTAGCTCTAGCTACCTAGGTGGACGACCCGGCGAAGAAAGCCACAAAGAAACTCCGGGCTTGCTTTTTTAGTCTCCTTTTGCTTTCAGTTTACGATTCATTTTTTTTAAATACAATGACAAGTCAACTTATATTGGATATGTGTAGGTTGATATGTAGCCGTGTGTACGTAACGTAGTTTATTTCTTAGGGCTTCAGCCCTCTCTCGCCACGATGGTCCGGTGAATCAGTGAAAGGCTCCTTGCTAACTGCAACTTAATTTATAAAAGAAGTGACATAAATATACAATAACCTGCTTCAAAAAGATGCGATGTCGGGTTGCTAGTATTGCCACGAAACTGATGGCATATAATTTGCGGTATGTGATATCGTCGGCAGCAGAATTATCATCATAAATTTAAAACTACAGCCAAACTATTAATTGCGGCATTACGTTCATTGTTCTAGCATTGAAATTTTTGATCACAAATAAACTTATCAAAATACCTAAAAATCTATATATATAGACATATACGTAATGTTAGGTTGCATTATATATATATATATATTTAAATACGACTGAGCAACCATTCAATATTAATTATGTATGTGGCAATTTGGTTCGTCTCCTAGTAGTAGGATCGGTAATTAGTTCTGGACCGCGTTACGAGTTGGTCGTATTACAATAAGTTGCGACAGGTTATATTTATTGTACCTACTCAATCATAGAAGTATTGTAATGATGTAATAAATTTATAATTGTTACCTAAATATAGTTTTATTACAATAATATAATATACTACTATACATATCGGGAAGTCGAACAAGTTATGAAGATAATCCAGCACCTTTTATGATTTTCTTTTTTTATTCGTGGTAGTCCAGGGAAGGTTTGTACGTAGAGAAAATTTAAAAAAAAGTCATGAAAAAGTGTAAAATCAACATCCTTCTATACTCCCATACACAAACAATTTGTACTAATACTTAAAAGCGTAGCGAAGCACGTACCGGGCCGCTAGTAATTCATATTAATTTGGAACTAGGTATCAGTTTAGTCGCTTCCAATCTTGTTCAAATTGTGAATACCAAAATAATTAATTTCTTTTAAGCCTCTTGTTTTGTTAACCGTACCTATGAAATTCACAGCCAGATGCGCACGAGTTCTAGGGATGCACGCTACTGACATTTAAGACATACTCAATTTATTTACAGACAAAATTATAGGCCCTTTACAAGAGTTATGTGTTTGATGTATGTAGGTTGGAGGTTACTTTGTAGTTCCTATTTGTGACAGTACCTATAGTTTAATTCTTAACACGAATGAAGGAAAAAGATACGTGGTTATATTTCTGTGCCTACTGGCATTTTGAATATCCATGAGTAGCCGAGCATGAGGGCCGCTAACTGGTCTGCCTCAAAAAGCAAAAAAAAAAATATGCTTTGTGATAGTGTCTACTGATTCGTCTACCTTCCAAATTTTAAGTCAACTATTTTTGTTTTGAAGTCGCTTTATAATTACTGTTTTAAAAATCGTGACATCGACTTCAATTGTTAATTTCCCTATCAATGAGGCGTGCAGACTACCATTTGTTGATCTCTCAGTACTTGCAAAACATTTTAAATAAAGAACGCGCTATACTTACATATGACGTCACTTGTAGCGGAACCATAAAAGCTCAATTCTCACCGTCGTATTTCGAGAAAGGGACAGAGTATATTCCATATCTAAAATGTTAATCAGCCGATTTAAAATGGTTTTAATTATATCTGTTTCTGTTTTATTAAGTCTAATTTATTTAATCATCAGAATTAGTGTGATCCTAATTCTACGATTACTATCCGATTAAGACAAAATTTATACAGGACGCTCTTGGAAACTACCCTTCCAAACTATATATGCATAACACATATAGATACAACTAAAACATAATACAGTCCAATGACCTGGAAGTTACCTGTTATAAAAAAATAAATCTCGTGTCAAATAACACATGCACACACTGCCATTTGATCACAAACTAGGCAGAACCTGTACTATGGCATCTGATAAACATATTTAACACTTCTAAATACATACATCATCATCATTATCATCGTATCAGCCGAAAGACGTCCACAGCTGGACAAAGTCCTCCCCCAAAGATCTCCACAATTGCCGGTCTTGCGCTATTCGCATCCAGCAGTTTCCAGCGACCCGCACAAGTTCATCGGTCCATCTTGTAGGGGACCTGCCCACGCTGCGTCTTCCGGTTCGTGGTCGCCACTCAAGAACCTTTCTGCCCCAACGGCCATATCGGTTCGAATACATACATATTGTAGGTCAATTACACCAGACACTGAACAAATGGTGCTCATCACACAAAGATTTATCTTGGGCTTGGATCGAACCTACGATATCTGGCTTAGCAGTCTGGGTCTCTAACCACTAGACAGGCCAGGTAAATGGCTTGGTTTCTGTCTGGGCAACCACGCAAAAATTTTGACATGATGGGATAAATTTCATACCACATTTTGCGTAAATATAGACTGGACCATTTCACAATGTTGTTACGCTGTAAAGCATAAATTTAAAACTACAGCCAAAGTATTAATTGCGGCATTTTACGTTCATTGCCCTAGCATTGACATTTTTAATGTTTTGGGCCACAAATTAACTTATCAAAATACACATAACTACGTAATGTTAGGTTGCATAATATATAAATATATATATATATATATATATATATATATATATATATATATATATATATATATATATATATATATATATATATATATATATATATATATATATAGACTGAGCAATCATTTAATATTAATTATTTATGTGATGTGACTAGGAGACGAACCAAATGGATTGGCAATTAGTTCTGGACCGCGGTACGAGTTGGTCGTGTTACAATAAGGCGCGACAGGTTATATTTATTGTACTCAATCACAGAAGTATTGTGATGTAGATGGCTTGGTTTCTATCTCGGCAACCACGTAAAAATTATGACATGATGGGATAAGATTTCATACCGCATTTTGCGTAAATATAGACTGGACCATTTCACAATGTTATTACGCTGTGTAGCAATAACCAGCTTTTATTTAATGTAACGCATTCATAAACAAAAATAAGCGGATTCAGGGGCAGAGAATGGTGCTAGACTTCACATTTTTGACTGCCATTTTGGTCTAGTGGATTGTGACCGTGACTGATAAGCCAGAGGTTGTGGGTTCGATTCCCAGCCAGGACAAATCTTTGTGTGATGAGCACGATCATTTGATCGATCATCATTCATCATCATCATTACAGCTAAATAAGTCCACTGTTGGACAAGCCTCCCTCAAGAATCGTCTTGGGGGGAATATGCCATAATCGCCACGCTTGGCAGGCGGATTGGCGATCGCAGTAAGATGGTCATAGTACTCAGAAGGAAGCTGCTGCCCATCCTCTGGTAGATATTCCCTCGGGTCGACTTATACGCCCCCCACGGGATGAGATGGGGTGATGATATTCTGATTCTGATATTTGTCGCCGTCACCACACAGCAGTATATTTGATCGATGTCTACGTGTAATTTATCTATCACACTAATATTATAAAGGCGACAGTTGGTGAGTGTGAGAGATGTTTGTTACTTCTTCACGTCTAAACGGCTGGAGCGATTTTAATAAAATTTGGTATGGAGTTAGCTGACCCACTGGATTAATACATAGGCTATAATTTATATAGTTTAACTCGGGTAAAACCGCGGGGCACTGCTTGTAATATACAACATGTTACTTAATTAACGCGCATCCTGAAAGTAGTTTGTTCAGAATCGTTTACTGAATCGATTTATATCATTTTCAATATAGGTATTTTTTTATTCCAAAGTAATTAAAACAACGGAAATTATTGTCACATAACCCTGTACAGTGAAAACAAATTAAAATGAGCCGTAAGTCAAAGTAATAAGACGTTTAAAATAGCAGTTTTTTTGTATTGTTACAAATTCCATACCAAATAAAGTAAAATAAACTTTATTTCAAGAAACTAATTTAGTAAATAACAATGCATATACATGTTAAATAAAACATTCAGTGTATGTATTATGATTACAACATAATATTCTAATTGGGGTGTTCGATGGTGTGCGTTAATTACGTTACATGTTGTATAAGTATGTTTATTAGTTATTTAATTCGCCAGAGCTCATCGGGATGGGGGGAAGGGTCAGCAACACTTGTTTGCTGACTCTTAAAGGCCGGCAACGCACCCACGACACCTCTGGTGTAGCGAGTGTCCATGGGCGGCGGTGATCACTTACCATCAGGTGACCCACTTGCTCGGTTGTCGACCTCTGACATAAAAAAAAAAATAATTGCCATAGTAGAGCTCCATAGCTCCGCCTAGTTTTGGATCAGATAGCAGTGTGTTTTTGTCCCAAGATATTAATTTATTTGTTAATAGCCAAATTTTACTCCTATAAAGGCTTTTACAAGTCTCAATAAGTCCTATAAACAGAATTGAGTATACATTTAGGTTGATCTATTCCAAACTTATAAAGTACTTACATCACTCTCATTACGTTGTATCAAACACTGTTCGAGTGTAAGTCGAAGGATTTGACCCGGTAATTTTCCCTAGTAACCCATTTTCCTTTCTACATTTATTTCGAAGAAACACGAGTTAATATAATACTTTATCAGCTACGTGATTTTAGGTCAATATTGTTCATTTGTTTCATGAAATCACAATGACAATCATTTCGTCACGTCCAACGGTTATTCAACACAAATCCTGACCACTACTCAGCCTTGTTTGTTGATTGCATAATTAATAACAATCTTTATTATTATGCTAACTATAATTCATAATAATATAAGATACGACGACAAAATTTCTACTTTCATGTCTTTTTCTTTATATCAGAGGGTGACAAACGAGAAAGTCGGTCACCTGATGGTAAGTGATCACCTGAGGAGCCCAACACCTGAGGTGTCGCAGGTGCGTTGCCGGCCTTTAAAAGTCAGCAAACAACTGTTGCTGACCCTTACCCCACCCCAATGAGCCCTGGCAACCTTACTCACACTCGGAAACACAACATTAAAATTATTAATGAACTTCTGTAAGATGGAGGTACTTCCCCAGTCTTCTTCTTTCTTCTTCTTCTCTCGTCTTCTTTTGAGATTCAATTTAATTTTTGGTGGATAATTACGTGTGCGGGGTATTTTGCTTAGTTGTCTATGCTATGGCAAGTACTTCATTCCCGACCTAAGAAAAGTTAATGTCATAGGTTTAATAATGAATGTATGTTGCATCGGAACTCCTAATTAAACAATTTTTAACTTTATTTGTCTAATTGAAATTGTTAGTGGTTCATGAAAACCTTTGAAGCCATTTCAACTTACACGAGGTATTTGAGGAACCTACCTATATTGAAATAGCAATGACTAATTGGTTCCCTTCAACAGTTACTTAAATAGTAAAGTAATTAGGTAACTGTCGTAGGGAATCTATTGTTCGTCGCAATTTAATTAATTATATTATGATCGCGTGATGTGAGATGCATTATACTGCGTGTAGATGATCTTAATTAATTACTTTATTTAATAGTTATTAGCAATGTTCAAATGTTTCAAATCATTTCAAAGAGATTAAATATGTATATATCACCCGACTTCTCTTTTTTAAGTACTATGATACTACTACTGGAAGAGATTTCATTAGATATATGTTTATAGATATATCTAAAGATTAGAATATATTATCTCATTTGTACCTTAACATAATTAAGAGGATACCCTTTTAAGGCAAAGGGCACAGTTAGTAATCATAATAATATTTTAGTGGCTCTCTATCTATATTATCATGAGGCAACCTGCATGCCTGAGATTTCTCCAAAAATGTTTGTATCGTAATCGCATCACTTAATTAATTCGCACCAAATGTTTCCCGTAATCTGCATTCCCAAGCGTACCAAGTTGGCACTTATTCGTAGAATAAAATAACCGACAAGCATTAATACAAACATGCAAGTCGCCTACCTGGGGTGGGTCAGATAGGGAATCGATACCGACCATCGATATATATATACCGACTAAATGCGTATGCACTTGCACATCTCTAGTCAGTGTGCATTCGTCGCTTCCGTGGATCAGTGACGGGAGCTGTGCGTGTCTTGGGAACTATATAATTATTGTATTTGAATGTGGTGTGAAGACGTTCTGAAAACTATCCCTGTAAAGTGTAACGTGTGTAAATCTAGTGCCTTCATCGCTGCAGAACCGGTGGACTGTCATTGGAGGGAAAAGGTAAGGCGGCTACTATTGTCCTTATTTTATTCTAAGTTTAATTGCCTTCCAAATACGTTTTGGGAATCAGTGTGATTTTCAACCCCTAATGCGGCGGGATACAGCCGATCTTGCCACATTGTTTTGGTGCCGAAACCCGGGAATAATCCTAATTATAACGCGAGACGAACTTTCATTCTTTGTTCAACCAACCATATTGTTACTCATATTAATCGTTAAACATCTCGTTCGTTATTGTACATTTCTCCAAAATATAAGAACAACACGATATAAAACATTATTCTGCTTAATATGGTGTATTTATGTTTATTCGGAATCGAATGCAGAACGAAATAATAACATTTTAACATTTTTCTAATCCGTGAGGTTATCTACCTACCGGCCATTGCCGCTCGGTATTTTTTCGTAGTATTAAATTGGTTGTTTGCTTATTGTTTCTCCTCGCCCATTCAGATACACATAGTTCCACGACATACCTAATCTGTGATTTGTATAAATACTGTTCAGAATTGTTGTTTCGTATGATGTTAGTACATGTAAATTAATCGTTTTGTTCAGTACATGTATTATCACGTACATTCAATCGCCACAACAATTAAGGTTTATTAAATAAATTGTGAGTTATTCTAGTGAATAATTTATTACTTATAGACCATTCGTATTCGTTAATACAAATCCATTCCATCCGTAATCGTAATCGTATTCGTACGAAGCCGTAATCGTAATCGTATTCGTATGAATCCGCAATCGTAATCGTATTCGTATACTTAATTATCATTATAAGTATAAACTTCGACTTCTAAACTAAGTTTGGTTTAATACATTTCTGTCATTTAGTTATACATTTTATCAATAGTATTGAGGGTATAAAAATAATAAAGTTGGTTCCGTTCGGTTGGTACGACATGCACCCTGAAGTTGCCTTAGCGTCGAGATAGTGTTGTCACCTAACATTTAAACTGTCGATATCGATAATTTCGGATATTTTATTTTGCATCGATTATTTATTTAGTCTTTTTGTTTCGTTTATCGATTTAGTCATGGCTTATAATACTAAACGCACTAAAAGAATGAGTAAATCTAAATCAATTGAACTCGTTGGTCTTACGCACGCGGACTTGCCCGTTTTACGTCGGAAACGGACGTTAGCATTTAATCGATTGCGGAAAACTTTGGAAGTTGCTAAGTTGGTGACTACGGATATTTCCCGTTTGGACGAATTTCTCGTACATTATTCTGCGGTTCATAAGCATATCACAAATTTTGAAGAAGCACATTTAGACATTCTAAGCATCGTTGAAGATTCGGACCTTGAGGCAGAAGATGAAATTCGTTCCAATTTTGATGATATTCATTTTCAAGTGCTGGCTATTCATCGTAAGCTTACTCCTTCTGAAATCGTTCGTACTGCGCCCACTGCACCACCTGCATCGACAATGAGACTTCCAAAAGTTGACCTACCGCGTTTCTCAGGATGTATAAAGGATTTTAATATGTTCTATGATGCGTTCAATTCACTCATTCATTTGAATGAATCTTTGTCAGACTCGGACCGGATGCAATACCTTCGAGCGAGTTTATTCGGGGACGCATTGGGACTTATTCGAACTTTTCCTAGTCAAGGTGAATACTATCGGGAAGCGTATAATACCCTAGTAGCTCGCTATCGAGACAAACGTGAACTTGCGTTTACGTGTTGGCGAGAAATGCTAAATATTAACTTTAAGGTGAACTCACCAACTGAATTTAGACGCGTGTTGGACCTTTTTAATGAAAATTTAATAATTTTGAAAGGTCTTAAGTTACCTACGGAACATTGGGACTTTATCCTATGCTATCATTTGTTATCGAAATTAGATTCTAAAACGCGTTGTGCCTTTGAAAAAGAGCACTCGACGCCGGAATTACCAAGCTACACTAAACTTAAAGAATTCCTTGAAAAACAATGTGATGCACTCGTTCGTGACACACATTTTTCAACTAACCGTGATATTCAAGCTTCTACTAGTAGTAGTACCAAGAATCATGTCGAGTCAAGTTTCAGCAACAAGAAAACTACTTCTTCGTTGCTATCCAATTCAGAGAAAACAGCAAACCGGCTAGAAAGTGGCAAACATTCTGGGCTATCTAAAATTGTACCCGGGGTAGCCAAGTGCCCTGTGTGTTCAGAACTTCATGCGATTTCGCATTGTAAATCGTTTTTAGCAAAATCAATTCAGGAAAGACGTGATTTTGCTAAAGAGAATCGATGGTGTTTCAACTGTTTAAAGGCTTCACACGTTGTTCGCGATTGTAAATCAGTTTTTTCCTGTCAGAAATGCCGCCAAAGGCATCACACTCTTCTCCATCTGGATATTGATGCGAATTCTTCTGATCATGAACCCACATCCAGTGAACCCGCTCGTGCTTTGGCGAGCGTGGGTGAGAATTCGGTTGTTCTTCTATCTACTGCAGTTATACATATTCGTGATTCGTCGGGCAGCTACCAGCCATTTCGCTGTGTAATCGACACTGGTAGTCAGGCTCATTTCATTTCGGAACGTGCAGTAGACCGACTTGGACTTGACAAACGGGTGACTTCGCGCCAAGTTCGTGGTGTAGGTCAATCGTCAGCTCCTGTTTCTGGAGCTGTTCATCTTCAGATAGGCATTAACGGTCAAGTGGTTTTCAACGTGGACGCCTTAACTATACCAAACATATGCGGAAATATGCCTAGCGTAAACCTTGACAAATCGTCTTGGCTACATATTCGTGGTTTGAACCTTGCTGATCCGGACTGTGACAAACCGGGTCCAATCGATCTTCTTCTAGGTGCGCAGATTTTCCCTTCTCTTCTTCTACCTGGAAGTGTAAGTGGAGAACGAAACCAACCATCAGCGTTAAATTCTGTCTTCGGCTGGCTTCTCATAGGAAGTGCTGCTGATACTCACGTCAAACACAAACTTAACTCCTTCTTCGTTACAGACGACGAGCTGTTTCATGAAGTCAAGAAGTTCTGGGAATTAGACAACCTTCCGAGCGTCACTAAGTTAAGCGCGGCAGATACACGTTGTGAACAAATTTACCATGACACGACGTATCGTGATGCTACCGGGCGTTATAGCGTCGCCTTGCCTTTCAAAGACGACAAGGAACCGTCATTTCCAGGTTCACGTGAGTCAGCTCTCAGGCGTTTTTATTCGTTAGAACGTAAACTTTCCTCTGATCCTGTTCTTAAGGAACAATATTCAAGTTTTATGGCTGAATATCTACAATGTGGTCATATGACACTTGTGCCCACAAAAGACTTACGAAAAGGAAAATATTACATCCCACACTTTTGTGTACTACGTCCTGAGAGTAGCAGTACAAAGCTACGTGTTGTCTTTGATGCGTCAAATCGTGATGCCATTACAGGAAAATCGTTGAATGAAACCTTATTAATCGGTCCAAAATTACAAGCTAATATTTTGGAAATTCTTCTCAGGTTTCGTATTCATTCTGTTGTATTTTCAGCGGACGTGTGCAAAATGTACCGTCAAATTCTAGTGCATGAAGATCATCGTGATTTTCAAAGAATCTTCTGGAGATTCCATCCATCTGATCCAATTTCAGAGTATAGATTGAACACCGTCACGTATGGCGTTTCCTCGTCTCCTTTTCAGGCTTGTCGTACGATGAAACAACTCGCCGATGACGAAGGTAGTGACTTTCCTCTAGGTCAAACCGTTTTAAGGACTGATGTATATATAGATGACATTGTCAGTAGTTGTTCAGATCTAAATCAGGCTATTCAAACCAAGTTTGAAGTAATAGCGCTTTTTAAACGAGGTCATATGGAGCTTCGCAAATGGGCCAGCAATAATCCGAAGTTGCTAGATGGTATCCCTCCAGAGAACTGTCGTACAGATTACGTATCTATGGACATTGAACCGTCTCACACTCTTAAAATACTAGGTTTAGGATGGGAGCCCGGTTCTGACCATTTCACATTCGAGGTTAAGCCTCAAAATCGCATATGTAGCAAACGCACAATTCTTAGCGAACTTGCAAGAGTCTACGATCCTTGTGGTTTTCTGTCACCTTTAACATTTTTTGCCAAATACTTGGTGCAGAAGTTATGGGTCATAGGCGTTTCTTGGGACGAAGATCCTCCCGAGGATATCAAACAACAATGGATTCGTTATACTAATGAATTAAGTCTAATTAAGAATATTAAAATTCAGCGACAATTTTCAGTATTAGACATCAAATCGTGCGAAATACATGGTTTCGCGGACAGTTCTCAACGTGGTTATGCAGGTGTGGTGTACCTTCGAGTAATCGACGTCCATGGTAACATTAAGGTTTCTTTTGTGTTATCAAAAGCAAGGTTAGCGCCCATCAAAGTCGTTTCATTGCCTAGGCTTGAACTTTGTAGTTGCGCGTTGCTCGTAGATTTGCTCCAATTCGTTAGTGAGGTTTATCAATCTCGTCTGCCCATTTCAGCCATGTACGCGTGGTCAGATTCGACAGTCGCGCTTTCGTGGATACGATCGTCATCGTCACGTTGGAAGACATTCGTAGCCAACCGTGTCAGCCATATTCAGGATACAGTTCCAGGCGCACATTGGCGTCATGTGAAATCAGCCGACAATTCTGCAGATATCGCGTCTCGAGGACAGACTCCAGCGGAACTTGTAAATAATTCGTTATGGTGGGCGGGGCCTAGCTGGCTCTCGAAAGATGTATCATCTTGGCCTTGTTCAATTTCAGATCCTTCTGAGGATCAACTTCGTGTTGAAGAGAAAGTACAGGTTTTACTGGAAGGTGATATTCCTGTACATCCAATTGATTATTTGCTATCTAGATATTCGTCAATTCGTAAGATCCAACGTATAACTGGCTTGTGCCTTCGCTATATACATAACTTGCGTTATAAACAAAATCGACGTTCTGATCTTCCCCTAAATCGTACAGAACTTCACAACGCGTTATTGGTGATAGTGAAACGTACACAGTTTCTTCATTTTAATGAAGATATCAAACGTTTAGAAGAAGGCAAGCTTCTTTCAAAACAAATGCGTAAGCTGTCGCCTTTCATTGATGGCTTAGGTGTCCTCAGGGTGGGCGGTAGGTTATCTAGATCTGGACTAGAATACAGCCATAAACATCCTGCCTTACTTCCTCGACAGGCTCAACTCACTGACATGATTATAGATGCTCTCCATAGAGAAAATTGTCACCCTGGAATCAATACGTTACATTATTTAATTTGTCAACAATTTTGGATTTTATCAGCTAAACGAGCAATACGACATCGCGTTTCAAAATGTTTCAAATGTTTCAAAACAAATCCAAGTCCTCTCGAACCGTTTATGAGTGATTTACCTGCAGTTCGCTTAAATCAGGTAAAACCTTTTAGCATTGTTGGAGTGGACTACGGAGGTCCGTTTCGGATTAAATCTGGCAAATATCGTGGTGCAAAAATTAGTAAAGCTTATCTCTGTCTATTCGTCTGCTTTACAACTAAAGCAGTTCATTTGGAAGTTGCTACTGATTTGACTGCAGAGTCATTTATCGCAGCGCTACGACGCTTCGTAGGTCGCCGTGGTCGAGTTCAAACAATCTACTCGGACCGAGGTACAAATTTCGTAGGGGCGCAGCGGGAACTCGCCGCTTATATGCAGAATGCGTGTCATGTAGAACAAATAAATTTTAAATTTAATCCTCCAGCTAGCCCAAACTTCGGAGGCGTATGGGAGATTCAAATTAAAGCTACGAAGTCAACCTTATATCGTGTCACCAATAACCAATCCTTGACGTTAGACGAACTTTTTACGCTATTCGTACAAATCGAAGCTATGCTTAATTCGAGGCCACTTTATAGCCTCAGTTCCTGTCCAGATGACATGTCCGTGCTTACCCCCGGACATTTCTTAACGTTAGAGCCTCTGACGGCTGTTCCTGATCAGGACCTCACTTCCGTAAATATATCACGTTTAGGACGGTGGCAACTCATCCAGAGATTCCAGCAAGATTTCTGGAAGCGTTGGAAAAATGAATACCTTCAGTCACTAATACAAAGGGCTAAGTGGAGTAAACATTCGAAGCCATTGGATACCGGTTCCGTGGTCGTTATTAAAACTGATACGCCACCCCTTCACTGGCCGATAGCTCGTGTAGAAAACTTACACAGTGGCCCAGATGGAGTAATACGCATCGCGAAATTGCGTTTACCGAATGGTTCGTTTCTAACACGGCCATTGACAATGTTGTGTCCTTTGCCAAACCAAACGGATTAGAAAATTAATTTAAATATGTTTAGTTATTTAGTTTATTTCTAAGACGTTTATTGTCGAAGTCACGTATCGTTGTTCTTATACTAGGATATTAGTATAATTCTTAATAGTTTTAATTCGTTACTAATAAAGATTTAGGTTATTATTGTTATTCTCGCTTTATCTATTCGTTAACATATCTTAAATAAATCGTTATTTAGTTCATCTCACTTAACAGTATTTTGTTAAAAATACAACTAACGTGTATTTTGGTGGGCGGTATGTATCGTAATCGCATCACTTAATTAATTCGCACCAAATGTTTCCCGTAATCTGCATTCCCAAGCGTACCAAGTTGGCACTTATTCGTAGAATAAAATAACCGACAAGCATTAATACAAACATGCAAGTCGCCTACCTGGGGTGGGTCAGATAGGGAATCGATACCGACCATCGATATATATATACCGACTAAATGCGTATGCACTTGCACATCTCTAGTCAGTGTGCATTCGTCGCTTCCGTGGATCAGTGACGGGAGCTGTGCGTGTCTTGGGAACTATATAATTATTGTATTTGAATGTGGTGTGAAGACGTTCTGAAAACTATCCCTGTAAAGTGTAACGTGTGTAAATCTAGTGCCTTCATCGCTGCAGAACCGGTGGACTGTCATTGGAGGGAAAAGGTAAGGCGGCTACTATTGTCCTTATTTTATTCTAAGTTTAATTGCCTTCCAAATACGTTTTGGGAATCAGTGTGATTTTCAACCCCTAATGCGGCGGGATACAGCCGATCTTGCCACAATGTTCTTAACAGCGTGGTGGTCTGTGGCATATGTTCTCTCATTATGAGAGGAGGATCTTACATCAATACTTCATCAATATTTTACCTAAAAAGCTTGAGTGTTGAGCAAAAGTCATTGGATCTTATACTATATATCTTCATAATTATCGCATCGTGGCTGAAGATTTATATTATAATGTAGCTAAGCATGCAATCTAATCTGTAATCCAACATTCAATTATTGTCTAGTTAACCAATCTTATAGGCTACAAATATATTAAGCGTTTCGATAAAACTTCATCGTAATTAATACGTAACTTCAACTTTAATCATCCTAGCCCCAAATTAAGCAAAGCTTGTACTATGGGTACCAGGCGACGATATACATTCTTATATAGATAGATAAATACTTAAATACATAGAAAACATCCACGACTAAGAAACAAATATTCGTGCTCATCACACAAATATTTGCACTTACTGGGATTCGAACCCAGGACCACCAGCTTCGTAGGCAGGAGCACTACCAACTAGGCTACAGTGACCTAATTGTGTCCAAGAACTTGTCTATTTGTCCGAAGTCTGGGTGTAATTATCTATAGTATGTATCTACAAAAGAAAAGTAATATGTGTATCAGTTATCTAGTTTCCATAGTCAAAACTCTGCTTCTTTTGGGATCAGATGGCCTTGTGTGAATAATTTCGCAGGATATTATTATTATATATATATATACACATATATATAGGACTGTACCTAAAATGAGTTCTTTTTCTAGGTCCATGTATCAGTATGTATTTACAAAAAGGAAAGTATGTAGTATATAAGTTATCTAGTATTCATAGTACAATCTCTACGTAGTTTGGGATCAGATTGCCGTATGTCAATAATATCCCAGGATATAATTCATTAATTACACTACTTTTCAGATTTCAATAACGCATTGCAATTGGTTTCTCCGTTTTGAATATACGATGCTATAAAAAGACAGATACTGGGATTTAATAATAATAATGTCGTCCTAGCCGAATTCGGCCATGGCGGCCAGTCTGAACAGAGATTGGCCATCTGCGCGGGACATATTATAGTGCTCAAGTGTGACGCGCAAACACAGGAGTACTTTCTATCCGATGGGACGCCTTAGCGACACGACCGGAAAGAGGTCAGGGACAGGACCGCAGGCTTTACGTGCTCTCCGAGGCACGGGGGTATAATACCGCCAACTCCCAGACTTCGGGCTGATACTGAGAATTTTTTCTTTTTACAGAAAATCACTTTTGGCCCGACCCAGGATTTGAACCCGGGACCTCATTAACCGCGGGTGAACACGCTACCGCTAGACCAACGAGACAGGATTTAGCCGCTAAGAAAAGCCCGCAGTCTGATCATTTTTTATTCAGTTTTACGGCTCTGGCTTCTTCGGCCTTATGAGCCTTCCGTAAAATATATTATTATTTCATTTATTTTCGTCATTGTCAAGTAAAGTCCGTCACAGTCAAGTCATACATAGTCCTTGTCCAACCCCAGTAAAGCACTGGAGACTTTACGACAGGCTTATATGGAGTTTTAGATTCAACACAGAAAACCGCAATTCTCGGCAATATGGCACTCTCCTCCACTTGTGTGCGTTGTCCTTGATGTTATGTCTAAAAATCCACCATATTTACACATAAAAACTTGAATTTACACCAGTTTTTGAAAATAAAACATAGCCTCGATGCGTCTTTTTCCGCGTTGGCGTCAAAACTTCTCCCCGCAGTCTGATAATTGACAGTGTTGCAAGGCCGTGCCTCGAAGAGCACGTAAAGCCGTTGGTCCTGTACCTGAACTGTTTCCGCACGTGGCAGCTATCGGTCCCCTCGGATTATAAGAGTGAGAATATAGATCCCACGTAGATGGCTAGGTATATGCACACTCCACAAAATTATAAATGGTTCATTAGATAGTTGTCTCGTTGAAAACGTAAACATTAAAATACCGTTGCGATCTGTTCGTATTCCACAACTGTTCAATGTTCCTTCGAGTAACAATAATGTATCACATACCTCTATATAGAATGTGTAGAAATTATAACGCTATTTGCTCACACACAGACATATTTCACGACAAATTCAGCAGGTTCAAATATTTTCTACTTCAATATAACAAAATGTAATAGTAATTAACTTACATCTAATTGTAGGTACTTTTTTAACTTAACTTAAGATTAACTATAATTTAACTTACAACGAAGTATTGTCTACTACAAGTGTTGTGTAAAGCTGTAACTGGATTTCAGATTCACTCACAATGTATTAATATAGTTGTATACTTTATATTATATAATCTGATCTGATATCTGTAACTGTACCCTCTAAATAAAATAAAATAAATAAAATATTCTCCAGTGAGACTGGCTAACATGGCCGAAATTCGACCAGCAGAATACTAACTACACCAATTCCTATACAGATATCGTATACAAATTAATTGTTTATAATCACGATAAACTGAAATAAAACTGTTATGGTCAACAAAGTTGCGCTAAACGATTCGACGAATAACATATGATTATTCGAAGTGAAACTTGGTATGCGGCGATTTGATAATCAATAAGTGAACGAGAATTAAGTGAAAAATGTCAAGGACACAACATACAGATAAGTTTCGTTATATGTGGGGGAAGAAATATATCAACGATTTGACAAATAAAAGTTGATATTTAAAAGTGAAACTTGTTAGATATGCGGCAATTTGATGATAAATAAGCGAACGAGAAAAAAAATTGAAAAATTGAAGGACACTTGACATATAGGTAGCCTTTGTTAGGTACATGTGGGAAAGAAATAAATAACGTATGGTAATAGAGAAATAGTGGAATATATTCCGACGCGAAATTAATACTTTGGTGTTGTCGTGTTTAGTAAATGCTTGCCTTTTTTTTAAATAAAAATAAAAAATAAAATAAAAAAGGTTTTTATTCACGTAGACTTTAAAAAAGCGCTTGTAAATAGTCAGAACATGTTTGTAGTAATATAGTTGTATACATTATTATTTCTAGTAACATAGATATTTAGGTACATATTGTATGAAAACATTTATAAAATTTATTTTATTATTGCAATGATATTTAGCTAGCTCGTATCAAGCCATTGTTAAGAAATTATGTTTAATAATCTAGTTTAAGTCTAATATTTTTACTACATATTGTCAATGGTTCTGTCTATATTAAGGTATTATTATTATGACGGACCTTGTGTTAATAACGACGGTCGCGCTTTAATGCTACCACCGGATCCTTTCATGCCGCAGGTCGTGGCTTCGATTCCCACCCAGGACAGATATTTGTGTGCATGAACATGTCTGTGTGTCCTGTGCTGGGTGTAATTATATATAGGTATTTACAAAAGAAAAGTAGTTGGTATACTCGTATGTACTATATCAGTTATCTGGTTTCCATAGTACAAGCTCTGCTTAATTTGGAATCAGATGGCCGTGTATGAATAATGTCCCTGGATATTATTATTAAAATAAAATTAATTTCAAATAAAATTTCTTATAAATAACTCAATCGGGCCTTTGGTTTTGGGAGGTAAGATGCTACAGACATATATACAGACAGGCTTTCAATTTATTACATTTTCATCATCATCATCATCATCATTAAACGCGGCTTTTACTGTACAATGCCTTTTTTGACTCAGTTGTGGGCTACGGATTATCTAGTTATGGTCGAACATACAAAACATACCTTGATGTAATCTACAAGTTACAACTACGAATATTAAAACTAATAGTCGTACCTAAACCCACGCCTGATAATTCGGACAATATATATTTTAAATTATGCAAAACGCTGCCTATACATGATAAGGTAAAACTACATCTGCTAAAGGAACAATTATTTAATAAAGAATTACAACAAGTAATAAGTCACAGTACACGCGACGAGTCGCACTAAACAAACTCGTAACTATCGGTGCAAAAAACTGTTATGGTGAACGAATGACCGCTTATCTGATTCCGAGATTAATAAAACTTTACCTACCTCCCTACGCAATAATATTAATATAAGCAACATTAAATATAAATTAAAAGCATACTATAGTTCGCAATTGTAACGTACATACGAATATATGTACTTTACAATTGCGAACTGTATAATACCTGCCTAGATGTTGTGAATTGTAATGTTAAGTACCTTAGATAAGAAAATAAGTCGAAACTAGCTATTAATTATGTTTGTCAGCTACACAACGGACTACAAAAGTAGCACGCACAAGCCCAAGAGGTTTTTGTGTTACTATTATTATTTCTATTTGAATATGTATCTTTAGTGTTTGGTAAATAAATTAAAAAAAAAAAAAAAATAGCCTGATATTGTCCACTGCTGGACTTAAGCCTCTTCCAAAGGTTTTTATAACGTTGCCTTTGCGCTTGGCATGGGAGTTGGCAATCGCAGTTAGGTGGTAGCTAGCATACAGGTCCAACTACCTTTTATTTTTATTTTTTTATCGTGGGAAATCTTTATGGACTTCCTTTGCCCTGGGGTGGGCGGAGGCGCATGCCGGACTCTAACCGGCTAAAACCCCACGGTGGCCACCCTCAGCACCAATTGGAGAGACTCGGGGATCTCCAGTGGAACGCACCGGGATCCCTCCAGTGCTATGCCGAAGCTCATCTCGGTAGGAAACTATATTGCCTCCTTCTAAGCTCTCGATGTGTGCAACAGCGCGTGGCCAACTGCTACCTTCCCGGGGGTCGCTTGATGCACAAAGTCCCCACTTCATATATCTACGACTCCGGGGGCCCCCCTGATTGCCTGTAGGATTACAGGTAGGGGGGCAAGGCATGTAGCCCAAGCTAAGTGCTGGACTGGGCACCGAGGTGGATGCCTCTTCGGCGCCTTCTTCTCTGAGCGGGATCGGCCCTCTCTTGATCTCGCTCAGGCTGTCCAACTACCTAGTGTATCCCTTAGTCGCCTTATACGACACCCGCGGGACACACAGATGGAAATGTTATTCTTTCTGGGCCGGAAAATACGCGGCTTACACTTTACTGGTGTTGTAAATTAAAAAGTTACATATATATATATATTTGCATTCTCATCATTCCTTGCCTTGTATTAATGACCTTCTAAGTAAATAAATGAAGGCTACGAGCCATTTCCTTGTAGCGAGTTTCAATAAAAAAACAAATTACACAAGGTTACGATATCACTCACACGCTTAGAATTGATGCTGAGAACGTCTTCATACTAAACCAATGTCAACCTTTCGCAGCTCGAGCTAAAATCACGTATGCTTTATTCGTATAGGCTTACATTATTTCGTAACAAGTTTTTTTTTTTAAGTAAATCGTCTTTATGCGCGTGACTTGGAGAGTAAGCTGGTGCATGCGCGATGAGAGCGTTACAAAAACTGTGATCGGGCGAGACGAATGGAACTAGAAAGGTCCGCCATAATGATAACATTTAATTCGTACCTTAATAGAGACAGAACCATTCAGACAATATGTAGTAAAAATATAGCTAAAATTTAGATAATTAAACCTACACATGATCCTTGACAATACTTAATTTAAGTTAGCTAAATATCGTTACTGTTATAAAATAAATCTTATTATAAATTATTTCCTACAATCCGTGTACCTAAATATCTATATGTACCTAGAAATAATTATATATTACTGCGAACATGTTCTGACTATTTACAAGAGCTTTTTTAAAGTCTACGTGAATAAAAACCTTTTTTATTTATTTACGTTACGTAGCTGCATTACTGTAGGGGCAAGAGAGTGAGGTGCGATCACGACTTTTTTTCTCTCTTTCTCTCATAACCAGTTACGTTTCGTATCTAAGTTTTACTTCAGTCGTGTGGTCTAAAAAAAGCACACTCGTCTTTTTTAAGGAAGGGGGGACTTTTACACATGTCACCCGCAAAACCTGGCCCGATAGCGCCAAAACAACGTATATGCGTGCTCTCCGTACTCTTAACCTTATAGCAGCTGAGACCTATTTGTGTGTTCTCTGAGTGAGTTCACGAGAAATTATAAGTAAAATTTGTTTTTAATTAGTTATAAGTAAAATTTGTTTAGTGGTATATAATTGTATTATACTTAGATAAACACTCTATCGCATTGGATTTATACCTGTCATGATAGATGTAAGAGAAAATAAATAAAAAATAAATAAATATAAAAAGTATTAGCCTATGAAGTTCATTAAAATTCTTCAAGCGGGTCGCTTGAAGAAATTTTGTAGCCCCCTGACACGGCTTGCAGGCCCACCTCTTATTTGAATGCATCTTCAAATATAAGATAGGTCTACAACCGCAATTATCTCTACGTACTTCTGAGATTACTTTATGCAGGTGTGTTGTGAGAAGGTAGTATACGCTCCGTAGATGCCCATATTATTGAAAGGTAACATTTTAATTCAGAAAACATTAACTGTACGTTCATTCGCAAATCAATAACGAGCCACTATTTAATAATCTTAAATATATCTTAAATATACAACATGCATGAAAACTCCTTTTACGTTATACGGTTACACTATTACAGATACAACCGACCAAATTAAATTTAATCGATTCCGCATCGTGATAACAAATGCATTCTGTTTTATTTCTGACTGTAATTTATTTACATTTATCTCGTATTCGTTACGGTTTTGGTCATGTCAAAGTTTAAAGGAATAGTAAGAAAAAATAACTATTAAAAATAATACGAAGGCATTCTATTGAAAACGTCACAGTCTCTTGAACGAAACTGCAAAACGATTAAATTGATCTTTATTACTATAACTGAAGATAACAATTCCTTTTCTTTTTAATAACTATCTCAGGATATCAAACATCGATTTCTTAAATGTAGTTCAAATAAATAAAGGTTAAAAATGACTTAATCAATCTTTAAATCGGCTTCAACGTTGACAATCGATTCCGGACCATTTATGACATCACATGTGCTCATGGAAGCCGATTTAACGATTGATTAAGTAATTTTTAACCTTTATTTATTTGAACGCCATTTAAGAAATCGAAGTTCGGTGACCTAGCCGGTAGAGCCCCTGATCCCAAACTAGACAGAGCCTGTAATATGGCAACCAAAACACAACTGACAACTGATATTAGATTAACAGGCCAATGTAGCCATTATAAACAGATTTTAAACATTTTTATCAATTCTCGATTCAAACGATATCGATTCGATTATCGATGGTGTAAAATCCATCGATTCAGCAAGTAACATTTGATATTTACATGACTGATCCTAGGTAGGTATCCTTCCCTTGTGAAAAAGATATTATGTACCTAATACAAGTCTCTGTACAGGAGGGAAAGTGAATGTTGGTTAGGCTGTGGTATAAATATATTATAAACTTAAAACGAGCAATGGTACAGTCCCTGACCTGATAACAATAATCTATTTAGATTAGTACTTCTTTGTGCTACCTTAATTTGTGCTTCAACTAATTTGACCTCTGTGAGGTCTCTAACTAAATTACAAGGTATACAAGCAACCAATCACTAACTTCTTACTATCAAACTGATTATCGATCTTAAATTGATTCTTAAGTTGAAACCTCAAACAACTCTAGCCCTATCGGTCATTGCATCTCGAAGTTAAAAATGTATGTTTAAAAAGTATCGCGGAGGTCTAATTTAGGACTAGGGGGTGTACAGACGCCAGCACATCAAGCCACCCCAATCTGTCAAATTCCGCCAATTGAAAGTGAACCTTATGCTTATGTCATAAAGTTGAAAGACTATAAAAGAAATTTGACAGATTGTGGTAGCTGGATGCGCTGGCGTCTGTACAACACGTGTAACAGAACATGGATGCATATTTGCACTAGTCACGGTATTTGTCCTATTACTATTTCTATATCTATATTAGAAATAACCTTAAGGTTATCCCTTGAACACTTTTATTTAATCGTGACTGGCTCTTTCTGCTCTCCCCTTCGTTTTCAAGGTATAACCTTGAGGTAATTAATCCCTGACAGTAAACTAGACAAAACAAGTGTGCAAAGATGATAAACGAGACAAATGGAAATGTCTGTATCTGCCTCTGGGTAACAGGCATTATGAGTCTATGTATGTACATATGTATATATTACTTGAAAACGAAGGGGAGTATCCCGCGTCAGATCTAAGCGGGATGACATATATAATTCCTTTCTGACCGATTTATCACCAGATCTCACAAAGTTGTCAAGGTATCTTTGGCTCCACATACCCAAAACTTACTTATAGTGACAAAGGTGTCACTACTAGATTTTATAAATAAATTAGCAGATATTTGTCTTTTCCAATATATGAAAGCTTTTGTGATTATATTGTTGAAACGTAGTAGAAAAAATCAAATCTATACGGCCATGTTAATTCCGAATAAATCTTCGTAGCAACAAGCAACCTGCCAGCAACGCATCTATGTACATTAGGTCAAGGTCAGCACTGTGACCGACTAAAACCACTCGTTAGTTGACCTTGAACCTTGCAGTATTAAAGATGTTTTAACAAACTCATCTTCTTCTGACAACTTATACTGACTAAATTACTAATTCTGCGACAGAGCTGGCTTCACAATATAGTCATGATTTGCTTCAAATAATAATATGTTACTGGCTGTGTGTTTATTGGATATTTATAAAGTTGATAAGGGTTCTTAAATATTTATTTAAACAAACAACTATAGACACTACATTTACCATTCATGAAGGTATTTAAAAAAATACAATTGAGTTTCAAAATCGTTGATATTTTAAATCGATCTTGATCACGTATGGTAACTTAAACAAAATGCTTAAATTAAAATCATGAATTTATATTCTACTTCGACTTGGTACGAGTATCGCAATGTCAGTAGCGTCCATAAGGTCTTGTCCCACAGTTTTCTGCATTCCCGTGGTCTTACCGCCTAAGTCGCCGATCATCATGATCGTGATCGGCATTCAAATAGATGAAGGTTACAAAATGACTAAATCAATCTTTCAATCGGCTTCAACATTGAAAATCGATTCCGGACCAATTTTATGCGGTTCCCCTTTTTTGATCGCCGGTTTAGGGTACTTCTGACCTGGCCTTTCTTGAGAACATCTCCGATTTGGTCAGGGAATGTTCTACGAGTTCTTCCTCTTCCGGTTGTACCATTCACACAGGCCAAGTATAAAGACGGACGGTCACCGTAGCCTAGTTGGTAGTGCTCCTGCTTACGAAGCTGGTGGTCCTGGGTTCGAATCCCGGTAAGTGCAAATATTTGTGTGATGAGCATGAATATTTGTTTCGGAGTCATGGATGTTTTCTATGTATTTAAGTATTTATCTATCTATATAAGTATGTATATCGTCGCCTGGTACCCATTGTACAAGTTGCTTAGTTTGGGACTAGGATGATCTGTGTGACATTGTCCCAACATATTATTATTATTAATTCTTTTGTCAATCTGCTTATAGTCATCCTTTCTAAATGCCCAAACCATCTCAGCATACCTTTTTCAATATTTGTGACTACATTCTCTTTCACATCACAACGTTCTCACTGTTTTGACGATACATTAGATTTTGATCGTCTTCTTTAGAGGTAGACTATACCAATCGTTTATTGCTTCCACAATATAACAGATGGTATAATAATCTTATAATTATGTAACAATTATGGACCTTGTCGGGCACAGCATAGTAGAAGAGAGGAAGAAGGAGACTACCAATGATATTAATAATAAAATTAAGACGTAAAATACCTAAATTCGTGGCATGATCAAAACGAGTCCAAACGCGGCTGTAGAAGCAACACGTGACGTCAGGTCAAGGTCGTCCGTAGGTACTGTCGAATAATTTGCATAAGAAGCGGAACAATTTGATGAAAGAATCGCTCTCGTATAATGATACTAGCTGTGCCCGCGACTTCGACCGCACATTTTGTACTGACCCCGTAAATGGTACATGAAAATATCCTACTAATATTATAAACGCGAAAGTTTGTTAGTATGGATGGATGGATGTTTGTTACTCTTTCACGTGAAAACTACTGAATGGATTTTAATCAAACTGTACAATAATATAGCTTATACATCAGAATAACACATAGGCTACAATTTATAAAGATATTGTGTGGATTGTCCAAAATATGACGTAATACGTGTCAAGTAAGTAAGAAAAATCTACCATTTGCGAGCTATTCCGGCGTGCACTGCCAAAACCGCTAGAGGTACACATCCTACTAATATTATAAATGTGAAAGTTTGTGAGTAAAGATGTATGGATGTATGTTTGTTACTCCTTTACGCCAAAACTACTTTAACGCGGGTGAAACCGCGGGGCACAGCTAGACTATAATATTTTCTTCTTTCGCATTAAAAAGAACTATATATATCTGTGAACTAACCGATTTAAATTTCATTTAAATAGGTTCAGTAGTTTTGGCGTGGAAGCGAGACAGACAGAGTTACTTTCGCATTTATAGTATTATAGTAAATAGTAAGGATTAGGAATTCATGAGATGAAATAGGACATACTTTGTCCTTTGTTACTCCATGAGTACCTACAATACACAAGTCTTAGAAACGATTAGGAAGATGAACTATGTACATAGTTCATCTTCTTACTTATCGTATGGGCAGTGGTTACCCTATAATATTATATATTATATACTATTATAGTGACGAAGTTGTTCAAACCGCCCATAGGCCTCTGACACGGCTTAACGATTGTTGCCTACAACCAGGACCGACGCTTAGAAATCAGACCACTTTGGCGGTCACCCATCCAAGGATTGACCGCGAGCGCGTGTGGCACGAGTTGCTTAACCGCGCCAATCACTAAGGAACCGGTGAGAGCATCTGGCTATGAGCAACTTACAACAAAGGTTATGGAACTCGCTTCCGCCTGACATAAGAACTTGTGACACTCTATCGTTATTTAAAAAGCGAGTGAAATTACAGATTCTCTCTCTATGTTAATATATATTTATTTATTGTATTTATTTAAGTATTTGTATGTATGTTTTATATTCTTCTGACTAATGAGTTTTTATTTAATATTTAGACTAACCTACACACAATTCCCATTTCATACTATATCTCCTCTCGCGGGCCTGTTGGAAGAGATTTCATTAGAAATAAGCAGTGCCTTTGTACTCTTTCATTTTGTATACTTGCTTTTATTTAGTTTTTACTGTGTGTACATAAAATAAAAATAAAAAAACTTATGAGCTATGTTATTTGCTTTAATTTTATATTGACATTAAAATAAAGTATTTATTTTCTTCTTCCTCGTATAAAACCTTGAAGGGTAAATGTTAAAGTAACGCAGATAAACAACTTGTTTACGATGTGTTCCTGACCGTGCGTCTTTACTCACCTTTAGTGGCTTGCAGCCTTTCACCAGAACTCTTTAGGCTAGTGAATGGGTCAGCAATGGGTGAATGAGAAACAAGTATGTGGCTGACGGCAGATATCGCCACCTCATCTCATCCCGTGGGGGTCGTAGAAGTCGGCCCAAGAGACTATACCTATACCAGGTAATTGGCAGCAACCCTCCATTATGATCTATGGGGGAGGCCTTTGTCCGTTAGCGGACGTCTTTCGGCTGATATGATTATGATGATGATATATTATATGACATATCATCATCATAATCATATCATATATGTTGGCGTGGTTGGCAAATGCTTGCTTTTTACGTTGGAGGTCGTGGGTGCGATTTCCACCCAACATGTCTGTTTGTCCTGAGTTTGGTTTAAATATCTAAGTATATTTTATTTTATTTATTTATTTTTCTTAGGTAGACCAACAGCCTTCAGCGACATTTTGACTTTATATGTGACAGAGAGCCATTAATAGGTCTCCACGCATAAAACATTGTTTTCAAATCTATATGTGGTATTCTAAAATTAAAAACAAATAATAACAATTAAATTAAATTAAACACGTACTTAAGGCTAATTAGATTGACGATTATAATAATAAACTAACACAACTTTTGAAAAAAATATAAGTATGTATTTACAAAAGAAAATTAGTATATGTAGTATATCAGTTATCTGGTTTCCATAGTACAAGTTCTGCTTAGTTCGGGATCAGATGGCCGTGTGTAAATAATGTCCTAGGATATTATTATTATACATGCGAGTTAGTTAGTTACAACCATAAATATCCTATAATACCCACTGCTACCGTGCAGGCTGTATGTTTAGCTGCTGATTTACTACACTCGTTCTTCTTCTTCCTTCCCCTTTTCCTATTAGCTATTAGAGTCAGCTCGCAGTCTAACCTGTTGCAGCTATTTATCGCCTACTAGAATGAAAAAATCACTGCCATTTGTTCTTTAAGTCCATTAGGAACAAGTAACCAATATGGTTAGACCAGGCGTCAGGTTCAATTAGGCTTATGAAGGCTTCTCAAGACAAGCGAGGCCGATGGATTATCGTGCTCTTCACGGTCTTGGCCAAAGTGAGGTCAAGGACCTATGTCCAAAGACTTAAAAAAAAAATAGGTTACCAGTTACAAAGATTTTTCTGTTTAGAAATTGATGTTTTAGAATAGCAATCAAAACATCGAATTCATTTTTTCATACGTTTTATATGGATCTCCTTTTCTAATGCATTTGGATGTACAGACGCCAGCACATCAAGCTACCCCAATCTCTCAAGTTTCTCCAATTGAAAGTGAACCTTATGCTTATGTGGTAAAGTTGAAAATCTATTAAAGAAATTTGACAGATTGGGGTAGCTGGATCCAGGTTCTTTTTTAGTTCTTGGGCAGAACAAAGTCTGGCATGGCAAGTAGTGATAAAAAAAGGAACATAGTTCGTCTACACCATCGTGTAGAGTCAACGGCAAAAATAGACTATCAAAATCGGACGAGGTATTTTAGGGTTACGAATGATAATATTATACATTATTAATAATAGGATGTTCAGACACAGCCATCTGATCCCAAATTAAGCAGCGCTTGTACTAAGGAAACCAAATAACTGATATACTACGTATATTACTTTTCATTTGTAAATTCATACTTATATAAATAATTATACCCAGACACAGGACAAATAGATATGTTCATGCACACAAATTGGCTGTGTGGCTGACGGCATTAAAGAATTTCGTCACCCCATCTCATCCTGTGGGGGGAGTAGAAGTCGTCCAGAGTGAATATCTACCAGAGGACGGGCAGCAGCGTCTCTCTGAGTACTATTACCATCATTCTGCGATCGCCAACCCGTCTGCCAAGCGTGGCGATTATGGCATATCCTCCCCAAGATGATTCTTGGAGGAGGCTTTTGTCCAGCAGTGGACTTTTTACAGCTGTTATGATGATGACGCACACAAATATCTGTCCAGGGTACCCACGATCTGCGGCGTTAAAGGCAAGCATTTACCAACCACGGCCCGTCAAATGTATAAATGCTAACACCTGTCGGACAGAGGTAATCCGCTGTCATCCAGTCTGTACACACGGCATATCAAGATATACATTTCTAGTATAAGCTGACCTCTCATTGTATTGAAATCCTATACAACGCGAGATCAGCTTATGCTGTAAATTTATCGCTTGATGTGTAACCGTATGTACATGCAGACTTGATAGTGCAATATAAAAAATAAATGATATAAAATATAGCTGACTTATAAAATAGTAAAATTGATTAAATTAAAATAACTAAATAATTAAGTATAATAAACAAATTCAGGACTAACCATAATAATACATTAATTTAATAAAAACTCATTATGTTATTTAAATATCCAATTAGTAATAATGCACTCTTCCTCCTCTCTCCTAAATCTGTGCTGTACCCTGCAGGGTCCACAATTGATACAAACATTATTATGTCTATCGGAATGCAATAAAGAATTGAGAATTGATTATAAAAATTTAAGTACAGGTTAGTTGAAAAGCCCAGTGTCATTACACATGTAAGCATAAGCATTTGATACCACCGTACCACGTTCCTTTTTGCTTAGATACGTGCTTACTCACGCTCAATTCCGCACATTCTTATACATGTTCCCAGACATAAACCTATTGTTAACATAAAAGCAATGTCAGGTCGTTCAAAAAATCTAGAGCACTGTTTTCATCATTAACATAGGCATAACTGTTACCCACGACTGTGTTGCATAGACTATTGCCTAACCAGGCTTTAAATTGAAAGAGTTAACATGTTTCTCGCGGAATATTTTTATGAGCAGTTTTGTGGCCCTCAGTTTCTGATCAGGGGCTCTACCAGCTAAATCGCCGAACATCGATTTCTTAAACGACGTTCATATAAATAAAATGACTTAATCAATCGTTAAATCGGATTCAACGTTGACAATCGATTCTGGACCATTTATGACGTCACATGTGCTCATGGAAGCCCATTTAATGATTGATTATGTTGCAGGTGGAACCGAGTATGCTAATAAATATCTCCTTAGGCTCTATTAGATATATATAGAGCCTTATCATTTGCTTATCAAGTTAACAACTCCTATGAATTGTAATGGTATTGATATACCAATCAATGGATACGTTAATAAATAACTTATATATGATAATAATATTAGTGTGTCATTGAATTTAGTCAAAATTTATTGACTTTAATGTGTACTTCGTTACTTCGACAACTAGATGTGAAGAAGAAGAAGAAGAAATAAAAAATATTAAACAATTGTGACGTCACATGTGGTCATGGAAGCGGATTCAACGATTGTTTAAGTCATTTTTAACCTTTATCTATTTGAACGCCATTTAAGAAATCGATGTTCGGCGACTTAGCCGGTAGAGCCCCTGGTGTTGCATAGACTATTGCCTAACCAGGTTTTAAATTAAAAGAGTTAACATGTTTCTCGTGGAATGATTTTGTAAGCAGTTTTGTGGCCCTCCGTTTCTAATCTGGTCATCATCATCATCATGTCAGCCAAACTCCGTCTGCTGTTGGTCCAAAACCTCCCCAAAAAATGGGGGGATATGCGATAATTACCACGCTTAATCGTTTATTTTACAAAATTATATGTCAGTCAAAATCATAGCGTTCCGTTGGAATCGTTCGGATACGGCCCCAATAGCTGAAAAAGATGCTTGAAGATACCCAATTGTTCAAATTGAAAGAAACAAAGGAAAAAGAAGTTGTTATACAATATCAAACCAAGTCTGTCCTTGATTTCGATATCCAATTTTATATTGATTTGTTTTGCTTACGTCTAAAACCGCTGGTTGTTACAAAACTTGCTATCAGTTGTCCCAACGCTTTTGTCTGTACTTTGGGCCAGATGTAAACGAGATCGATTTCTTGGTGTCCTTTCACTATCAAGACGCAGATGGTGCAATATTTTGGAGTCGAGGGCGTTCTTATTTAGTACAATTATATTGTTGTTTCCAACTTATTATATAAACTAGCTATCATAGTTTGGTTTCATTCATATAAAAAAAACGTATAGTGAATATAAATTAAGATAAAACACGATTTATAACCTTGAGTATGACTTAAAAACTTTTTATAATATTGAAATCGTTAATAGTTGCGGATATCAAGAAGTTAAGTAAGATCTCCACAAGTCCATTGTAGAGACGTGTCCATCCAAATTATCACACTAATATTATAAAGGCGAAAGTTTGTGAGTGTGTGAGTGTTAATGTTTGTCACTTCTCCACGTCTTAACGGCTGGAGTGATTTTTATAAAATTTGGTATGGAGTTAGCTGATACCCTGGATTAACACATAACCTTTAATTTATACAGTTTAACGCGGGTAAAACCGCGGGGCACAGCTAGTATGCTATAATCGCCACGCTTGGCGGACGGGATGGTGATCTCAGTATGATGGTCATAAATCACTGACAGACTATGCTGCTCGATATTTCCTGATATTCTGTATGAGGATGAATTCTATCCCCACACGGGATGAGATGAGGATAAAATAAAACCGGCCAAGTGCGAGTCGGACTCGCACATGACGGGTTCAGTAGTACAGCTCTTATAGTTTCGGAAAAAAGTGGCTGTGACATACGGACGGACAGACAGACAGACAGACATGACAAATCTATAAGGGTTCCGTTTTTTGCCATTTGGCTACGGAACCCTAAAAATTATACTCTATCCAAAATTTTCTGCCTTTATTATTGTTCATAAGATACTAGCAGTATTGCCACGCTGTATAGCAATGTTTATTTCTGTATAGCAATGGTTAAATTTATACCCGCATTCTGCGAACGTGTCACTCACAAACAAGGCATGTAGCTATTATTTCTTTACGCATGCCTTTGCCCCCCCCCCCCCCCCCCCCGGTATTCATTGCCCCAACGTTTCAAAACCGCAAGTGATAGTACATCTGCGCCTCATGAGGGTAAGTTAGTAACATAATCTTATTACCTTAGACACCAATTCGGTTGATACTTCATTGACCTTGACAGCGAGTTTATTATGTAAGCAGTAAGGGCGATTTTGTAATTCAACTGTATCCACTAACTGTATACAATTCGACTGTACAAGTAGGGGGAAATGATGTCAATCATACTTTATGAATAAGTATCAATGGGGCTTCAGTATTTTACTTACTTGGTCTACGGACTACTGGACTAAAAATCACTAAAAAGACTCTGTATTAGAATAAATCTATATATATAAAAATCAATGCCACTTTTCGTTGTAATGTTATAACTCAACAACGCCTTTACCGATTTGGCTAATTTGGGTCTTGAATTATTCGTGGAAGTCCAGGGAAGGTTTGTACGTAGAGAAAATTTAAAAAAGTTTCGGAAAAGTGTAAAATCAACATCTTTTAGCAATTTAAAATATTTTTTTGTTTGAATAAATGAACTTAATAATCATTTTTTTTTATTACTATGCCTTATATGTAGCGAAGCACGTACCGGGCCGCTAGTATATATATATACTACGACTACAATACGTCAGTTATAAATAATTCCTAGTATTCTGGTATAGATCAAAACATATTACATGGCGGGCCTGTTGGCGTGGTTGGCAAATGCTTGCTTTTCACGCCGCAGGTCGTGGGTTCGATTCCCACCCAGGACAGATATTTGTGTGCATGGACATGTCTGTTTGTCCTGAGTCTGGGTGTAATTATCTATATAACTATGTATTTACAAAAGAAAAGTAGTATATGTAGTAAATCAGTTATCTGGTTTCCATAGTACAAGCGCTGCTTGGTTCGGGATCAGATGGCCGTGTGCGAATAATGTCCCAAGATATATATTTTTTTATGTTATTATATGTATAAACTTTTTATCGACCTTCATGATGCAAAAAACGTTTAGTAGACCTCTGCTTGTAACAGTAGTTAAGGAATAAATGTATTATCAATTTATAGTTAGTAAGTGATCCGAAGACATTGTACTTTCACAATATTGTGTTCAAAATGTCAAAAACAATTAATAATGGTAAATATCCTGGGAATTATTTACACACGGCCATCTGATTCCAAACTAAGCAGACCTTATACTATGGAAACCAGATAACTGATATACTACATGTAATACTTTTTTTTGTAAATACATACTTATATAGATAATTACACCCAGAGTCAGGACAAACAGACATGTTCATACACACAAATATGACAGATATTTGTGAGCATGAACATGTCTGTTTGTCCTGAGTCTGGGTGGGAATCGAACCCACGACCTCCGGCGTGAAAAGCAAGCGTTTGCCAACCACGCCAACAGGCCCGTTAATTAAAGCATTTTAAGTTTTAAATTGGCAGCTCTGTCAAGCCTTGTCAAGCTTATAATTCTAGAGTTTCTAATACGATAGTAATATTTCATTACAAAAATCCTATTCTATTTCGTAGTTATGGTCGGACCGCGGATTCTAGTTCGTGCTTGTGGTCGATCTTATCACACATGCCTCTTTAACATGTCATGTTAATACTACGTATTTTAACATAATTCTTTATTTTAAATTCGGAGACATAGGCCAAGTGGCGAACACAGAATGCTCTTAACCGGTACCGACGTTTACTATCGTGAGTAGGCTTTCACTGCTTCACGGGACAGTAGAAGCGAGCGGGGTCTATTCTGCCGTGACAGTACATAAGAGTATAGTAGTGTCGTAAACCACGTGTCTCCATCAGATCAGCCAAAAGACGTCCTCTGCTAGACAAAGGCCTCCCCAAAGATCTCCACAATTACCGGCCACGGTTACACTACACTGCCCGCTTCCAGCATTGTACGACTAAACGCCGATAGACATTACGCCGACAGACATTACGCTGACAGACTGTACACCGACAAGATTTAAATTCGACTGTACTTTTCGCCGACAGAACACTTTGCTGACAGTATTCATAATTATTGGTTTAGGTTAGGTTAGAACTGTGACCACAACGCACATAGCAGCGGCCGGCGAAGAACCGAATCGTTTCTCTCTGAGTATGAGTGAAGTGTTCTATCGGCGAAAACTACAGTCGAAGTAAAGTCTTGTCGGTGTACAGTCTGTCGGCGTAATGTCTGTCGGCATTTAGTCGTACACTAGCTTCCAGCGACCCGCACAAGATCAACGGTCCATCTTGTAGGGGGCCTTCGGCTGTCTCCTGGTTCGTGGTCATCGCTCGATAACCTTGCTATGTGCTCAGCCCACTGCCACTTCAACTTGGCAATTCTTCAACAAACCACGTGTGTTTTAACCATATTTACTATCCAAAATGTCATTAAAATACTGTCCAGAATTAAAACACGGGCGGATAATGTGAAATCAATGAATTAGTAATTGAGACAATAGTGGGTCTGATAAGAATATATCAAAGCCACAGGTGCAAACTGCAGCGGGTAGACAATAAGAATTGCGCATTATTTCCAGCAATTCTTGTGAGAACTGTACACACCATTGTTCTAGTCGAGTTTTTATCAGAACATCGGGTAACTTCTACTGAGCTAAATCAACAATACATTTTAATGCTTGAATAGCTAACCATCCTGACTCAAAAGGACTGTGACATTCAAATATTGACTCAAAGTCCCGAAACTTATACGAATAATAAAAAATCCTTACTTATGATTATAAATGCGAAAATAACTCTATCCGTCGCGCTTTCACGCTTAAACTACTGAACTGAATTAAATTAAATTTGTTACACAGATAGTCTAAAGCCTGAGAAAGAACATAGGCTACTTTTTAATGCGAAAAAAGGGGATGTATAGGCTGAAGAGGGGGATGAAAAGTTGTATGGAAGCATCGTCATTTTTAAAGCTAGAAATATACTTTTTTGGAATTATATAAGTATATATTACTGATATATTTATCGTAATTATATAGCTGTAATTATTATTATATTTTACTAGATATTAATAAATAAATTAAAACTATACTAATATAGATATTGGAAATAGATTAAAACTACGTACAAACTAAAACTATCATTATAAACTTAAAATCAAAATACTATTATTTAAGGTTTATATGAGTTCTTTATAAGTTTGCGACAAGAGAGAAAATATTAGAGATATTCTGATGTAAAATTTACCGAGTCATTTCAAAATGTGTGGGCGAAGTCGCGAGCACATCTAGTCTTAATATCGTTCAGAATTTATTCATAATTTCGGTTCAGTAAGGCTCTGTTTGAATTGAATTGCATTATCTGCATGACCACTTAAGAGCTAAAGATTTAGATTGCATTAAACTAATGCAATCATTTGTTTTAAATCATGATAGCGTTCGACTATCATTTGACCTTATCAAGATGCTTTGGTTGCGGGTAATTGTGAAAAGAGCCATTACGAGATGTTCAATTGTTTCATTATTCAGTGCAAGGTTAATCTAATGTTGTGTCTTAGTATAATAACTATCTTAAGAGAATGAGCTTTAATTACTAAATTCGAGGATATCTGTGCCCGAGCGTAAGATACTGTCCGGTCCACCGATCCGTAAGCGATCGGTGAGGTTAAGCAAATAGGCTGCCGGTCAGTCCATAGATGTGTGTCCACCAAAGTGGTTTAATTTCTGAGCATCTCCGTGCTTCGGAGGGCACGTTAAGCTGTCTGTCCCGGTTGTAGTCATTAGACAACAGTCGTTAAGCCATGTCAGTAGCCTTCTGGGTGGCTTGAACAACTCTGACACTAGGGTAACCACTGCCCATACGATAAGTAAGTATGTAAGCGGCCGGGAGACCAGGGACTCTATTATTCCATTGAAAAATAATTGTGTAGGAACAAAGTTTAATAATAATATCCTGGGACATTATATTTATACATATAGTGTGTATGTATGTGTATAGTATGTATGTGTATAGTATGTATGTATATAGTATGTATGTATATAGTATGTATGTATATAGTGTAAATAGTAGGTATATATAGTAGGCTCTTGTACTGAGTACCAACGGGTACTGTTAACAAAGTATACGTACACCGACAACTGCCCTCTTAAATAATCCCTATTATTTTCCATTCTTTGGTTGTCTGGAAGAGATCACATTTTAGTGATAAGACCGCCAATTGTATACTTTTTATTTACATGCTCCTGTAATGTAAGATCTTAATATTGGTGTACAATAAAGAGTTAATCTATCTATCTATCTATTTACACACGGCCATCTGATCCGGAGCGGAGCCGGTTGCAGCGAAAGAGATAAATGATTTCTTAAGTTACTTAATTGGTGTTTATATTTAGGTATTAATCTTGATATAGATCAGGAAGTCCGTGTCAGCGATCACGACCGCTTTATAACAGTCTGGCTATTCGCTTCTACGGCCTTGAGAACGCAGAACCCCATATTGTTAGTCACCATCAGGTGTTTGTCACATATCAATTAAACTACTGGTTTAGAGTCTGCGCTTAATTGCTTACTCTAAATTAATCCGAAGTTTTAGAATACTATTATTGGAACAAACATTTCAAACAATTTCATAAATGGAAGAGGTTATGTTATTTTTTTCTACATTGTTTATGAACCAATTATAACTCTTTTTTAGGGTTTCGTAGCCAAATGGCAAAAAACAGAACCCTTATAGATTCGTCATGTCTGTTTGTCTGTCCGTCCGTATGTCACAGCCATTTTTTTCCGAAACTATAACAGCTGTACTGTTGAAACTTGGTAAGTAGATGTATTCTGTAAACCGCATTCAGATTTTAACACAAAAATAGAATAATAATAATAATTTTGGGGGTTCCCCATACATAGAACTGAAACTCAAAAATGTTTTTTTCATCGTACCCATTCATGTGGCATATCTACGGATAAGTCTTCAAAATATTGAGGTTCCTAATATCATTTTTTTCTAAACTGAATAGTTTGCACGAGAGACACTTCTTAAGTAGAAAAATGAGTGTCCCCCCCCCCCCCTGTAACTTCTAAAATAAGAGAATGATAAAACTAAAAAAAAAATATATGATGTACATTACCATGTTAGCTAACAACGAAAATTGGTTTGAACGAAATCTAGTAAGTAGTTCTTTTATTAATGCGTCATAAATCGTAAACCGCAATTTACCTTTCATTTAATCAACTGAAATACTTGCTGCTGCGGAACCCTTCATGGGCGAGTCTTACTCGCACTTGACCGGTTTTTTATTTAAATAGAAAACCAAAACGGTTTTTATTCAAATAAATACAAAATATTTTATCTTTATTGTATGGGCACTCTTCTTTTAGTTTGACGATTGTGTTCTGAGGACAACAGCTCAACGTGTCGTGTTAAAGTCATTTGTCAGTCTATGTTTTTTAACACAGTAATGATAGCTTTGTTAACCTTGCTCTAAACATTCAAATACCATACGTAAACTGGTTTTGCATAATTCCCAATGCTTAATACCTATTGAAGGAACGGAAAGACGTGACAAAACGCCAAGAGCAACTTCTAGTACTTCCTTTACAACTATTTGTAGATAATATTTGCTTTATATCAAAGCAAATAGTAAACTATTTGCAGATGCCTCAACTTACAGATATTGCGGAAAGTTTGCGCAAAAACTTGTAAGGTCAAACTGGATAATGGAAATTTTGTTGGTTTCTATGAACTGGTTCATAGCCTTCATTTCGGGTGATTTTGTGAAATGTTTACGTTGCGATTATTACTGTTTAAAAATATAATACCTTTCTTGTGACAACCCAATCAACATCTCAGATGAAAGACGTCCACTGCTGGACGAAGGATCTCCACAATGGCTGGTCTTTGCTGCCTACATCCAGCGGATTCTTGCGACTCTGGCAAGATAGTTCGTCTACCTTGTAGGGGGCTTGCCCACGCTGCGTCTTCCGGTTAGTGGTCGCCAGCGCCATTCGAGAACATTTCTGCCGCAGCAGCCGCCGGCTTAACGAGCTATGTGCTTCATGCACTGCCACTTCAGTTTGGCAATTCTTGAAAACCTATCAGAACAAAATATATATACATCCATTACGAAAGTTTTCTATATCGGATTATACAATAATTATCAAAACCGATTCACAAAACTACACTCACCGGCACGGAAACTTGGCCACCAATAACTTGCCGATAATTTCTATTTAAATATTTAATTTTCACTATATTATGGGTTTATGTACTAAATTAGGGTTTTTTTATGGTTTTGTAACTCAGTTATTGAAAAAATGATGCACCAGCAGTAATCTTTAAAAAAATAAGCAGTTTCACAAAAATATTGGTTTTAACACTGTCAATTTAAAAAGAACACAAGATGAAAAATAACCAAAAAGTCTTCGTTGTGTTTGCATTTTAATATCGGGTGTTTCCTCCCCTAGCCCCGATAACAGCTTGCATTCGTTCTGGCATACTTTGGATGATGTTTCTGATCTCAACTTGTGGTATGCTTTCCCAAGCGGTCAGTGCTGCATTTTGAAGCTGATTCAGAGTTTCAGGCGGGTTGGAGGAGGACTTTATTTTTCTTTTAAGCTTGTCCCAGATATGCTCTATTGGATTTAAGTCTGGACTACGAGCTGGCCACTGCAATTTTTGAATACCAACCTCTGTAAGGTATTCCTCCACGCAATGTGCAACGTGTGGGCGCGCGTTATCGTGCATTAGGAGGAATTCGTCAAATCCAATAAACCCTGAATATGGTAACACGTGTTCCTGAAGAATCTCCTCGATGTATCGTGTTGCCGTTAATCGGTTATCGACGATAACTAACTCCGTACGTGCATCGGAACTTATTCCTCCCCAAACCATTATAGAGCCTCCATGAAAACTAACAGTTTGTGTGGTGGTAATGGGTAAAAACCGCTCTCCTCTTCTTCTCCACACTCGCTCCCGACCATCTGGAGCTCGTAAAGCGATTCGACACTCATCTGTGAACAGTACTCGAGCCCACTGCTCATGGGTCCAGTTGGCGTGTTCTCGTGCGAATCGAAGTCGAGCTACTCGGTGACTTCTGAGAAGTTCTGGGCCGCGTGCTGGTCTACGAGCTTGTAAATTCACTTCCTCCATTCGTCTTCTCACTGTACGTTCACTAACATTGACACCTCTTGTGAACTGGAGTCGCTGGCGTATCTCAACAGCGGTGAGGTAGCGGTTTCTCAAAATTTCCAGGACAATAAAGCGGTCATCCCGGGCTGATGTGCATCTGACGCCTCCGCTGCCTGGTCTGCGGGAGTAGCGGCCTGTCTCCTGGTATCGTTTCAGCGCATACTGCATCGATGAACGTGGTACATTCAGTATAACAGCAACTTCTCGCTGTGTCAGCCCTTGTTTGATCAATGCTACAGCTTGTGCAACCTGTGATGGTGTTAATGGCATTTTTATTGGAATTAAATCACCTTTAGTTATTGAAGTAACAGTACGATATCACAATAATTGAACAACCTAACAATAAACTTTCACAAAACACAAATTTAAAACAGCAACTTAGTCGCTCAGATGTCCGGGTTCAACTAAAACTTAAAAATAACGTCATATTGCACTCAAACATGATAAATTACCCTCTTGAACTAAAGGTAAACATTTTTTAGACCAACCTTCATAATAAATACTCATAGGAAACACTTAAAGCTCTTGTTATCGCGAAATACGCGCTTGGCCAAGATTCCGTGCCGGTGAGTGTATTACAAGCAGACATAATTGTGTATATGTGTCCTGGGTGGGAATCGAACGCACGATCTGCGGCGTGAAAGGCAAGCATTTTACCAACAAGTAAACAATATCTAACTACTGTTTCAAGTTTTACTTCAAAACAAAACCACAAGTGCTGTAATTTATGGAATTCTCACAAATGCCGTGTCGTGTAATGGCGGGCGTTTACATTCAAATGTCAAGTCCACGTGACGAATACCTGCGCATGCGCTACTAGTACAGTCAGCAACAACAATCGTTAATAAAAATATTGAATTTCTATGTAATTTGGAAAATATATTAAAGGTGATATTTTCAACAATAAAATACTAATTGAAAATGATTTTAGAAAATGAAAATGCTTTTTTGATTGCAGTAAATTTTATATTCATACTTAACTCAATAACTTCTCTCAAGTAAAATACAACACAACAAGTAAGTAAGAATAAGTAGATTGAAATAAAGCTCCGGTTGAAAAAAGCGTCCGAGTAAAACTATTTTTCATCCCGAAGCTTTATTTCAGTCGAGTTGTTCGTACTTGTTTTATAATCTATCCGATAACAGACACATATACAACATGAACACATATGTGTATTTATTGTTATTTTCGAGATGGTTCAACTTTCAACTAAGTTGTATTAATCGTACATCTTTGTTTAAACACATAGTTCATAGTGAAACATTTCTATACTACAACAGAAAAAAAAATGGGACCACTTCGAAAGCATTCCCTATCAAATGTTAGTTATCGTTCCATAAACAAAAGAAAGAAATTGTGTAACATACATAAAAACCAGAGCCTTTCTAGGGACAATATATAAGTTTTAAAACCGACTACAACATTACTTTTTAAAACGATCGATTCGAACAAAATCTCTATCAAATTATTCCAATCGGTTCGGAAACAAAGAAAAAATTGGGTCGCAGTCGGCTGGAAATTTCCTACTTTTGAAGTGGATAAAAAATCAGAGACAACGTGGTTTTGACGAAAACTTATCTAAATCTCTAAAGAAACGAAGGGACTTTAAATATTTAATTAACTAATTCTAGTCTAGTGTTACTTTTCTAATAATAAATGCATGCTGTGACGCCTTTAAAACTGTGTATTAGGATCTGTGTGATTGTATTATTCATATTAGTATTAAGAAAAATGTAACAATTACTGGCTGTCCTTAATAAATACAATAATATAATAATTGTATAATACTTGACTTTATTTTCCATCGTTTCCTTTAAATTTTACCTTTCACCTTAGCCTTACCTAGGTCTAGTTTTCCACTCTATTGTCTATGCTTCATTCTATGCCGTGTCCCGTTGCTATTACAATCACAATGTATAGCGCGGTATTTGACTACACCTTCTTGCACAAAAGGTCATCTTTGTTCACTTCAATATGATCGATATTAACGATATTTCGGATAGATTATTTAGAAGGTCAAATCTAATGACTTTGAAGTATTATGTTGATGCGCTCCTTCATTATAATACTCAATTTTGTGTTTACTAGTTTTAGGGGTCCGTGACGAAAGGATAAACTCCCTTGCGGCACAAATTTTATTGCTTTAGAAAACTTACAGCTAGAATAAAAATGACACGTGGAATTAAAGATGAAGGCCATTTAAAAGTTTTCACAGATATACACATACTTTTTTATCCTAAAAAATGGAAAGTAGGTAGACAAGAAGACAGCTCATGGAAATCTATCATTGGAATCCTATCATTTGAATCCAGATTAAAAGATGTATGTTCATCTGTCATATCTAGTAGTATATATTTCTAACTAGTTAATATCCTAATAATATAATAATAATATCCTGGGACACTATTCACACACGCAGCAGAGTTTGTACTAAGAAAACTAGATGACTGATATACTACATATATTACTTTTCTTTAGTAAATACATACTTACGTAAATAATTACACCCAGACTCAGGACAACCAGACATGTTCATGCACACAAATATCTGTACTGGCTGGGAATCGAACCCACGACTTGTGGCCTGAAAGGCAAGCATTTACCAACCAACCGGTTATCAAAGGAAACAATTTGGAATGATGTTAAATTATTTTCATAACCTTATTACAATTAAAAACGTCAAATGAATACTTCTCAATTGGTTTTACAAAAAGAAGAACATTATCAATTCGATTATACGTAATTATATCAATTAGTTTTGTATTGTTACGCGATTTTTCCGTTATTTATTAACAGCTTTTCGTTTATTCTTTATTGGATATCCACTTTATCGCAATGCCTATTTTTAGGGATCCTTATCTCAAAAGGAACAAAAAAGGTTATAGCATCCATTGAGATATAATGTATGAGGAATGAGTCTGAAAACACATCGTTCAGGATAGAGATCGGAAGAAGTATTTCATCAAAACGAATTCGGAAACGATGGAGACCAGTTTTTAATGATAGATTGATTCAGATGAGTAGAATCACATTTCATACGTCCGAGGCAAGTACGGAATCTAGATATTGTAAGCCGACTCGCACTTGACCGCATTTTATTTATATGATGACCTCGTTGCTCGTAATAGTCGTTGATGTCTTTTTGTCGTATCAAATGAATAGCTCGATCCACTGTTTTTTTGCTATAACAATTACGTTAGACTAACGAAAATTATATTAGATAACCTTCTATCAGACAAACTACGTAATTATTGTGGTAACATTACTTATATTGTTGGTGTTGCCAACTAAAGTAAGCTAACTAACTAACTTTAGAACATTTGGACACGATGCAAAATGTAACCATAACTTTGGTATATGCAATGATATAAGTTTAACCATAATCTAGCATTATGACTTCTACTGCTGGACAAAGGCCTCGTCAAAAGTTTTCCCCAATAGAGATGTGTCCATTATTTAGTGGGTTATGCCTTAATCGCCAGGGTTAGCAAAAGGGTTGGCGATCACAGTATGATGGTCAGAGTTCACAAGGAGACGCTGCTGCCCGTAGTACATATATTCGCACGGGTTGAAATAGAGTGGGCATAATTTTATGCTCTTCTAAAATTTTCACATTACTCAAACTCAAATTTATTTTCGTATTTTCAAACATTTATTGTACAATCAGTTCATTTTCATATAAAATTTCACAGATAGTTTCAGCTTTTCCTTTTTGACCATACAATAACCGAGCTCCAGTTCAAGTCATGTAACAATTAGATCTACAAACTGAGTTTGTACAACTATGGTACAAACTCAGTTGAAACTGAGTTTGAACCCCCAAGCCCTCTCATTTTCTGCGGTTGAACATGCTACCACTAAACCAACGAAACAGTCAAATCCAACCGAGTACGAGTCCATTGTGCATCTCAAAAAATCTAAGAAACTAGACTTTATTATTTTCATTTAGCAGGTATATATTGCATGTATTTCATATAAATTATGTATACATAGTATTATAGATAATTATATATACTCTTACAAAGTGTAGGTGCTACTTAATATTGGTACCTACTTTTTCTTTTGATCTTTTTCCTTTTACTGAACTTGTTACACCTTTTACCCATTTTTATTTCATACAACTCTTCTTCATCTTAAGTTTGTCAGTATAAAATCGCAGATAGTGATAAGCCCGCCCTTTTTACGTTATTATGCTACCATTTTTTGTTATTCATTTGGTGTAAAATAAAGAGTATTGTGTTGTAGACTTTAATCAAAATGTTTGTATGAAATATGCTTAAGAGGCCTATTACAGTCCACTAGCGCCGCCAATCGAAAAAATGTCATAACTCGTAAATAGAATCAAAAATACAAAATATGTTCTATTATTACTGTGGAAAAGGCAATAACGTAATTGTATAACACCTTATCAACACTTGAAATATAGCTGTTTAGCTAAATCGTGCATTCAAAACATAAACGGCCGTTTTTGTTACAAATGCACCATTTAGCTAAACAGCTATATTTCAAGTGTTGACAATGTGTTATAAAATTACGTTATTGCCTTTTCTACAGTAATAATAGACCACATTTTGTATTTTTTATTCTATTTACGAGTTATGACATTTTTTCGATTGGCGGCGCTAGTGGACTGTAAAAGGCCCCTTAACTAGCATAACTTTCTAGGAAAGGATAGCAATACTTATCGTATAGGAAATGGTTACCATGGTGTCAGAGTTGTTCAAGCCGACCAGTAGGCCTCTGACATGGCTTACCGACTGTTTTACCCTACCCTCCGAAGCACGGTGACGTAGTAGAAATTTAACTTTGGCGGTCCTTCATTCTAGATGCTTAATCTCGCCGATCTCTTAGAGACCGGTGAGAACAAATGTAATGATACTTCACTACCTGAGTTTAATTTGTGTTGGTCGGCCGTTTGTACCACGGAGGACAATGTATTGAACAAATCCTAGTGAACAAAGTGTAAAAACGAAGATTTGTTTCAGGGTCTAATTGTTTGAGGTTACCCTTCATGCCTGAGCACGCAAGAAACTGTCGGTTCCGGTTGTCATGAGAACATCTAATCGTTACAGTCTGTCAGAACTCTAATTTATACTGAAATCTAATTTAACCAGTGAGTTAAAGGTTGCGAGATTAAGAAGCAGTCACTCCTTTATTTCGTAATTAAATTATGGACTATATCTGTCATTGTACATATATGTCTTAAATTAAGATTAAATTAAAAAAATAATTCTGACAACTAGCGGGAAAAGGAAATGAATCACACTAATATTATATTGTGTTATTATATATATATATTGTGTTTGCCTACTAAATAATTACTCTAATTGGACCAAATCCCGTGTTCATGCCCGCTTGAGTATGTTTCGCCGGACCGTCTCAACTGGGTCGTGTTGAAACCGGTAGTAGATGAACCCACTGAGTTTGTTTCGCTGGGTCTTCTCAGTTGGGGCGCATTGGATCCGGTGGTAGCATTAAAGCGCGACCGTCGTTATTAACACAAGGTCCGTCATAATAATAATACCTTTAATATAGACAGAACCATTGACAATATGTAGTAAAAATATTAGACAAACTAGATAATTAAACATAATCTCTTGACAATAACTTGATACGAGCTAGCTAAATATCATTTCTGTAATAAAATAAATTTTATAAATGTTTTCATACAAGATGTACCTAAATAACTATGTTACTAGAAATAATATCTAATGTATACAACTATATTACTACAAACATGTTCTGACTATTTACAAGCGCTTTTTTAAAGTCTACGTGAATAAAAACCTTTTTTATTTATTTATTTATTTTATTATAAAGGTGAAAGTTTGTGAGTGTGTGACTGTGTGAGTGTGTATGTTTGTTACTTCTTCACGTCTAAACGGCTGGAGCGATTTTAATAAAATTTGGTATGGACTTAGCTGACACCCTGGATTAACACATAGGCTATAATTTATAAAGTTTAATGCGGGTAAAATCGCGGGGCACAGCTAGTATAAAATTATGGAAATTTTATCCATATCACCTGGATGGATTGATCGTCTACCAATGTGAGTTTTAAAAGAAACTTTTTACCACGCACTATGACTGTGGAATCAATTAGCTGCGGAGGTATAAATTTCCGATTCAGTATGACATGGCAACTTTTCAGAACGAGCCTAATCCTTTCTGGAAGGCCGGCAACGTACTTGCGGCTCTTCTGGTGTTGCGAGGATCAATGATCACTTACCATCAGATGACCAACTTGCTTGTAGTACATGCCTTGCTTTTTTATAAAAATAAAACCTACTTTAACCATCTTGATTACCTGTAAATTAGAGGTTGCAAGTTTAGATGGCAGTCTCTCGTTTACTTCTGACGACTAAAACTGAAGACTTTTTTTTTAAAGAGTCAACGCCCGCACTAGGGAATTTAATCCCTGTACCGCGGGGTACTTTACAAACATATAATAGACGGACACAAAGTATATCCGGACTCAGAACAACTATTTGTGGGTCACACAAATAGTAGTACGGCGCGGGACTCGAACCCGCGACACGAAGTGGCGAGGCGACTGTCTTAGCCGCTGCGCCACACGTGCAGTACGTTTGCTAGATTAGGAGTTGTAACTTTTTTGTAGATTACAACTCTTAATATAGCAGTAGATACTATTCGATAACCTTTACATCGATATAATATTAGTTGATCGACATTCGACATTTTATAAATCAGTGTTTAGAACTCAGACAGATACCTAGATTGTAATGTTCTCTAAGGTCGTATTAAATGATTTTCGACTGAAAGTTAAATGTTAATGGACTCGTATTTAAATGCTCATTAATTAAAATATCAGTTTTGACCGTGAATTATATAGTTCTGAGTGTTCTGACATATGTATTAGATCATAATATTTATATTACGACACATGATTACGTTGTAAAATATATGCAAGTAAGCATGATTCAGCAAAATAAAAAGTATATGAACAGCAAAACCAGCTTATGCCGGCTGCTTCACTCATGGGGAAATGCGTATAAATCTTTTTGTATCGAATAATTGATAACTGAAATTTAAATAACATCCTAAGCGGAAGTCAGTCGGAAGCATAGTTTAACCCGTCATTCCCTCGTCATCATTTTGATGTTCAAAATCTACTAAATTTTTCATGTGGAGGTTCACAAACGTTTCATATTTGACGTATTCAAATAGATACGTCTTCAAATAGGTACTATTTTAAATGGATGTTTCAAAATCTATGTAATTGCCGCTTTAAATCTACCAAATTACCATTCTTAACGCACGCTTCAAGCCTTTAAATTTGACATAGTAGATAACCATTCTAACCCGATATACCCAAACCTTTGATATTTGACATTCAAAACCTACTAAATTACTCTTCTAAACAGAAGATTCTAAACCATTATTATTTAGCAATAAAATCCTACTAAATTACTTTTCTACACGGAGGATTCAAACCTTTGATATTTGATGGCAAACTAGCTATGCCACGCGGTTTCACCCGCGTTAATGTAGTTTTGGCGTAAAAGAGTAACAACCATACATCCATACATCACACAAACTCGCATTTATAATATTAGTAGGAAGTTTAGCTCTGGCGGTTTTTTCAGCGCACGCCGGAATAGCTCACAGATGGTAGATTTTTTCCTACTTACTTGACACTTATCGTCATATTTTGGACAATTCAGACGATATCTTTATAAATTGTAACCTTTTTTTTTTATTTTTTTTTTTTTGGTAAGGCAGGTGGAATGCCTTCGCATGCCACCCGCAAAAAGTGTCTGCGGGTGGGTATGTCGGACTTGCACCGACTAAACCTACCTGCCGTGGACTTCTCTTGGCGCCTCTAACCTATGTGTTATTCTGATGTATAAGCTATATTATTGGAATGTTTCATTAAAATCCATTCGGTAGTTTTTACGTGAAAGAGTAACAAACATCCATTCATTCATCCAAACTTACAAACTTTCGCGATTATAATATAAGTAGTATTACCGTAATAGACAGAGAACTTGATTCCCAAAACCTACCAAATTACCATTTTGAAGGTTCCCAATCGTCATAATCCATAATTGCCAAAGCAAATAACATCAATGGTAAACCGACCTTCAATATTAGGGAAAAGTGCAGTAGTCTTGACATCAATGCGTAACCTTCGGACGATATAATATAAGTTAGATCCGCTTCTTAACAAACATAGTGGAACTAATACAGATAGATAGTATGAGTTGATCGCTGCTAATTAAGGTTGTGTTGGGAGATGATGTTGGTTGTATTAAGTTTATTAAAATCTCACATGATCTACCAGAAGTATTATATATAAATACTAGTTATGTCCCGCGGTTTCACCCGCGATAAAGTAGTTTTGGCGTAAAAGAGTAACAAACATACATCTATACTCACAAACTTTCGCATTTATACATAATATGAGTAGGATGTGTACCTCTAGCGGCTTTGGCAGTGTACGCTGGAATGGAATAGCTCGAAGATGGTAGATTTTTCCTACTTACTTGACACTTATCGTCATATTTTGGTCAATTCACACAATATTTTTATAGATTGTAGCCTATGTGTTATTCTGATGTATAAGCTGTATTATTGTATAGTTTCATTAAAATCCTACTTACTTGACACTTATCGTCATATTTTGGTCAATTCACACAATATTTTTATAGATTGTAGCCTATGTGTTATTCTGATGTATAAGCTGTATTATTGTATAGTTTCATTAAAATCCTACTTACTTGACACTTATCGTCATATTTTGGTCAATTCACACAATATTTTTATAGATTGTAGCCTATGTGTTATTCTGATGTATAAGCTGTATTATTGTATAGTTTCATTAAAATCCTACTTACTTGACACTTATCGTCATATTTTGGTCAATTCACACAATATTTTTATAGATTGTAGCCTATGTGTTATTCTGATGTATAATCTGTATTATTGTATAGTTTCATTAAAATCCTAGTTACTTGACACTTATCGTCATATTTTGGTCAATTCACACAATATCTTTATAGATTGTAGCCTATGTGTTATTCGGATGTATAAGCTGTATTATTATATAGTTTCATTAAAATCCATTCAGTAGGTTTAACGTGAAAGAGTAACAAACATCCATCCATCCATACTAACAAACTTTCGCGTTTATAATATTAGTAGGATAGTATGAGTTGATCGCTGCTAATTAAGGTTGTGTTGAGAGATGATGTTGGTTATACCTATTATGTTTCTCAAAATCTACTAGAGGTATTATGTATAACTATTTCATAAGTAAACCTTCAAGAAGCGGGCCTATTCCAGTCTTAAAGGCTGGCTACGCACTTGCGACTCCTCTGGTGTTGCGAGTGTCCATGGGCGGCGGTGATCACTTACCATCAGGTGACCCACTGTGCCCCACTATTTGATAAAAAAAAGCTGGTTAAAGATAAGCTATTGTAACATGGTCGTAGCTTCAAAGTGCTTGTTGCGCACAATTATTAATACTAATATTTAATTCTTTTCTAAATCCGAACCATTCAGACACGATGTAACCACGTATATTTTATTGTGTGCTATATACCTACGTCTCGAGATAAATGATATTTATTTTTCAATTGAAAACTTCTTTAGGCGCGTTGAGCACTTTTTGGTTTAACAAAATCATGGAACTCGCATCATCGTCACGTCTCGCTTCCCATGAGCTATATGTTTACTATGTATATATGTGTACTTTTTAGGTGAACAAAAAGCGTGAAACTCACGTCATAGTCACGTTACGTTTCCCATGAGCTATATGTATACTGTGTGTACTTTTTGGATGATTAAAAATCGTGAAAGTCACGTCATCGTCACGTTACGCTTCCCATGAGCTAATGTATACTGTGTGTACTTTTGGGGTGAACAAAAAGCGAGAAACTCGCGTCATCATCACGCCACGTTTCCCATGAGCTATATGTATGTGTACTTTATGGGTGAATAATAAGTGTGAAACTCACGTCATTGTCACGTTACGTTTCCCATGAGCTATATATATATACTGTGTGTACTTTTTGGGTGAGCAAAAAGCGTGAAAGTCACGTCATCGTCACGTTACGCTTCCCATGATCTATATGTATGTATACTGTGTATATTATTATGATGTGTACTTTTAGGGTGAACAAAAAGTGTGAAACTCACGTCATCACCCATGAGCTATATGTCTAACAATTACAGTGTACATTATTTAGATTAGAAGTGTTAAAAATAGCTTTCACTTCTATCGGCAGCTCCACATGTTTTTTATATACCTATTATATTTGTTGCCGAAACTTAGCAGTTCTGCGAAAGCTTCATCTATTAGTTTCGTTTGACCTTGTAAACCCTTAGACAGCCTTAGACCTTCAAGCCCACCGACCATGACGGTAACGTCTTACATAAATGATTTAACAACACGAACCTTATACATATTATTATATTAAAATACTTTATCCTTCATGGTAAATGTTTACGTCAAAATAATAATTGATTCCATATAACTTATGATGACGAAACTTGAGAAATGACTCGGCAAGACGAATGGTCGGTGTTGCCCGATGCATAATATGGCCATAATGTTATGGAACCATATTTAATTATGTTTGGTCTTGAACTCGACTTACTTGTATTAAAAAGGTATTAGACTGAACTTTAATTTAATTTTGTTGGTAAGTAACATTGATTGCACATTGTATTTATATGACGCGTCTGTTGGCTTGATTGGCAAATGCTTGCTTTTCACGCTGGAGTTCGTGGGTTCGATTCCCACCCAAGACATAATTACATTTGTGCGCATGAACATGTCTGTTTGTCATAAGTCTGAGTGTAGTTATCTATATAATATTTACAAAAGAAAAGTAGTATCTATACATATAATAAAATCGTAGGAAATCAAAACTGTACATTGAATATTTTTTTAAAAGGATACTTGTGCCGTGATTTACAATCGATATCAAAGCCAAAAATATAATTTTTATAAATTTTGTCTGTTTGTCTGTATGTACCTATGTCCGGGCTTAACTCAAGAAGTACTGCATGGATTTACTTCTTCTTTTGCATGAATATTACTAAGAGGTCGGCTCAACATTTAGGCTACATATTATCTCGCTATCACTTACGGGGGAGGAGCTGTGATAATTAATAAAATATAACGCGGGTAAAACCGCGAAGCACAGCTAGTATGTAATATATCAGTTATCTGGTTTCCATAGTACAAGCTCTGCTTGGTTTGGGATCTGATGGCCGTGGGTAAATAATGCCCCAGAATATTATATTATTATTATATATCGAATTTAGGTAATCTGTATTTTACTTTACGCTTTAGGGTTGGATATAAAATGATGCTGAATAAAATTGCTTGGCTGTAATCGCTTACCATCAGGTAGGCTCTATGCTAACGTCATAGTTTAAAAAACGGCTTGCGCTTAAAAACACTTACCATAACGACTGACTTGTCTAGGTCCTAAGATCAAAAAACTATGGGAGGGCAATCCAGAGCCCTCCCAGGGTATGTGTCCCGAACATCTGGGACATAGCGCAAAAGGGGGGCACCGGAGCAGCATACCCGCGTTCCCGGCGCTCCTGCCATCAAACGCCAAGAGAAAGAAGACCACGGCAGGTTAGGTTTAGTCGGAGCGAGTCCGACATACCAACCCGTAGACACATTTTGCAGGTGGCATTCGAAGGCCTTCCCCCTGCCTAATAAAAAAAAAAGTAAAAATACTGCGGCCAATGATCCCAAACAGTATAACCTCGTACTGGTCTGGGCAGTTATAGCTACCAACAGCATTAAAGAAAATAATAATATATTTGCGTTTTTCCAAATATGATATTAAAATAATACTTATAGTTCCACAAATCTTCCTTTTCTGGGCATTGTAATGAAGACTTGTCCAACTTGAGCCGAAACGAACCAGTCGGCCTTGCGCACGCGCATCTTCATTGCAACACGACGGTGACCCGGAGAAATTATGCACAGGTCAGGTTTTACACATGGTTGTATTATTAATGTACTGTCAATGTTGTTTGGGACATAACTAATGGATTAAATTTTATATACTACCTCGTTGGTCTAGCGGTAGCGTGTTTAAGTTCTCTGGGGGTGACCGCAGAGAACGAGGTCTTGTGTTCTAATCCCGAGTCGGACCAAAAGTGATTTTGGGACTTTTCTGTATTAATTTCTCAGCATCAGCACGAAGTGCGGGAATTGCCGCTATGTTTCGGAAGTCATGTTTAACTGTTGGTCTCTGCTGAAGCTGTTATACAATTTTTTCCAAGCCTCTTAGTTCAGTGGTTAGTGAAACCGTTAATTCAGAGGTCGTAGGTTCTATTATATAGATAATTATACCCAGACTCAGGACAGATATGTTCAAGCACACAAAAATCTGTTCTTAGTGGGAATCGAACCCACGACCTGTGGCGTGAAAAGCAAAGCAAACTAACAACGCCAAAAAAATGTTGCTGGTGCGCCGAATATGTATATCAAACTACCCCAATCTGTCAAATTTACCCAATTGAAAGTGAAGTTATGCTTAAGTGATAAAGTAGAAAATCTATAAAAGTAATTAGACTGATTGGGGTACCTGGATGTGCTGGCGTTATTACATTAGGTTAACGAATAGCGCAGGAAAAACTTAATTTTATTGACATATGAATCATGTGATACTGGTTTTCCTTTGATGATGTAACTTCGCATATGTATCGACAACATTTTAAAGTGTCCATATGGCATAGGTCACGTTGTTGTCAACATGTTTAGTAATTATTGTATTCTGACCAACCAAAACAAAAATATAGCTGTAGCAAACGAGAGAGAGACTGAAAAACATTCAAGAGAGGGCACAGCGTTCATTCGCTCAAAGAGCAGCTCGACTGGGGAAGTACCTACCTCCACCTTATAGAAGACACTCCTTAATAGTAACATTAATAACTTAAATGTTGTGTTTCTGCGTGTGAGTAAGGTCGCCACAGCTCATCGGGGTGGGGCGAAGGGTCAGCAACACTTGTTTGCTGACTCTTTTATAGGCCGTCAACGTCCTCTGGTGGTCTGATGGGACTCTGATGTTGCGAGTGTCCATGGGCGGCGGTGATCACTTACCATCAGATAACCTGCTTACACGTTTTTCGCGCTATGGCATAAAAAAACATGCAACGTCTTTGGGGACTGTCGATAGAAGTGAAATCTATTTTTTAAATCCAACATTATAAATGCAAAAGTTTGTGAATGGGTGTTTGTTACTCATTCACGCCAAAACTACGGAACGGATTTAAATGAAACTTTGTAGTAACAGCTTATATATCCCAATAACACAGCCTATTATTTATAAAGCTCAAAGCGGGGAGTACGCGGTTACACCCGCTTTGAGCTATATACAGCCAGTATAAAATATAATAGATGACACTTCACATTGAGATATATTCTTTGTAAAGGAACTCTTAAAAATAAATAAATAAAATAAATGTAAATAATGTATACTAATAAGAGAGGAGGTATATCTATGTACATATGTCCATAAACATCATAGATATATCTCCATGCGGTATAACTTATTACACAGTATACTTATAGCTTATGGGAAGCGTGCGGTGACGATGATAAGAGTTCCATGATTTTTATTCACCTAAAAAATGCTTAACGCGCATAAAGAAGTTTTCAGTTCTATAATTCAAGAAAGCACAGAGTTCAAAAAATGCATATACATATAAACGTCCCATGATACTTGCGGGGGCTTTGTTAATATTATAATTGTAAAGTTTTTAATTATAAAAAATATATTTAATAGCATTAAATTGTAAACCTAAGAAAATCTACGACTATCCAATGGATAAATAAATAGCCATCTTGATCTAAACTCGTGTTATATTATCTTCTCCAAAACTGAATTCAAATGCAAACGCAATATATATGTCAGTTCAAACTTTTAATGGGTAGTGTAGGTGTAGGTAAATATTGTAAGTACATGAATTACAGTCTAAACCCGAGTTTATCGATCGTACAATAATTCTTATTGGGAATTATGAGTCTAGCCCCGAGTGTACAAAAGCTTACGCCATATTTGTCATACACTTACGGGCACAATCTGTAGTATGGGATCCTGCTACATAATTTTTACGCTCATACATACATATATGTATATTTGACACGGGCCAATCGCCGTGGTTGATAAACGCTTGCCTTTACCGCCGCAGGTCGTGGGTTTGATTCCCACCGACTACAGAAAATTGTATTTATTAAAGAAAGTATATGTATTTCAGATAATTGTATATTCACCTACAAAGTGTAGGTGTACTTCTACTTAATATTGATACCTACTTTTTCTCTTTATTTTTATCATTCTACTTTTACTGAACTTGTTACACCTTTTACCCGTTTTCATTTAATACAACTCTCGTCCATCCTAAGGTTGTATGTAAGAAATCGCAGCTAGCGATAAGACCGCCCATTGTACATTATTATGCTACTATTTATGTTCATATTGTAATTTATTTAGTGTACAATAAAGAATATTGTATTGTATGCAGTATATCATTCATTATCCGATTTCCATTGTACAAGTTCTTCTTAATTTGGGATCAGATGGCCGTGTGTGAATAATTATACGATATTATGTCCCTGGATATTACCTCTATATAATATTAATAAAAGAATTTGTTTTTTTTTTCAGGTAATTATATTTGGAATGTAGTAGCTGAGTTGCCAGTAAAAATAAAGCCGCAAGTATTTTGGTTATTTTATTATTTTCCACGATGACAATAAAGAAAAGATGTAAAGTCTGACGACCTCTGTTTGTGTCTATGTGGTCTAAGATTTTCGATCTTTCTAGGGTGCTATTGAACAATATAATACATTAATTTATTGGTCATGACCAATGTAATTATGCAATTACCACGCCCCTAAATGATTAACCACACTAATGATTTACAAACTAGTGTGTGAAACTGGCTAACTATTACTTCACCATTAAATTATTTCAGGCACCTTTAAAATGTATTGTATAAATTTAAGTGCGGGCGGAATCGAACTCACGACCACGAGGTATCCAGCCCCATGTGCGTCAACTGCTCCGCCACCGCACCGTGATTCTCAGACTCGAATGTATACAATGCATTTGATATTTCTTAACGTATTTAAGACGCATTTAACGCAATCTAACTGAAACTTACACGGCTAACATTGGTTGGAATGCTAATACTTAGATCGGTTAATTCCAATAGACAATAATGATTATTAAATTTTAATTTTTCTAATACATGTCATATTATACAGAATTGTATACATCCTCATAATCCGGCGGATATCTGAAATTATCGGGAAGATTAATTAATCTGAAGCTAATCTATGGGAAGAAAATCTATTTTAAGCCAAAAGCAGATGAACGTAAAACTAATGTCTCCGTATCTCGGATTAATAGGAACGGGATAGGAATATTAATGCAAGCTACAGGATATCGGCGTCAGGCCCGTTGTGTCATTCATGGTCATTCACCTCACGTGCACACCATAAGTAGGTAACTACGATGATGATCATGACCCTACTTGACGATTTCGTCATGTTGACATTTCTTATATAAATATTTCCGTTAAGAAATATAGACGAGATTATTTCTGACCAAAGTCAAATGTAATCAATTCAATTAGTTGAATTGAATTGTAGAAGCAGGCGTGACATAGTCTAGGAACTGCACTCGGGACAGTCAGCTTAACGTGCCTGCCAAAGTCAGCAAGTGAGTCAATTTGGTGGTCACCCATACACTGATTGCGTACCTAGGTGGTTAACATCTCCGATGAAAATAACTGGATTGAAGCTGATGTCTTTAAGCTTACTGTCTTATTATCGTGTAGACTATACGTATGGCGCAGAGCGCCTCGCTACTATCTCTACGTCCTCGTGTTTTGGGTTCGAACCCCGCACGGGACCACTATTTACGTCAACCAATTTGGTGGTCATCCATCTATAGAATGCCTGCGTACCTAGTTTTTAACATCTTCGATGAGAATAACAAATGGAAGCTGACGTCTTCAAGCTTACTGTATTATTATGATGTAGACTATACGCATGGCGCAGATGGCCTCGCTTCTACGTCGATGACCTCGTGTTTTGGGTTCGAGCCCTGCCCGAACCAAGTTGTCCTATTTCTCATATAGCTCCCCTGCGATACAAGGATTTATCTTTAAAAATTATGTCTCACAATATGATCACACTATATTATAAAGCTAAAAGTTTGTGAGTGTGTGACTGTGTATGTTTGTTACTTCTTCAAGTCTAAACGGCTGGAGCGATTTTAATAAAATTTAGTATGGGGTTAGTTGACACCCTGGATTAAACCTGAACCGCGGGGCACAGGTAGTTTATTGCAACATCCCGCGACGTGGCCGAGGCTATTAATTCATTTCGTAACGGTTCCGCTGGAGGTCTCGACGGTTTGTCACCCCAACACCTCAAAGACCTTACTAGTCCTAGTGCTGGGAATGCCGGCGTAACCTTGCTGGAAGAATTGACGGCCTTGGTCAATTTAATGCTCCGCGGTGGAGTGGACGGAGCCATTATTGACGTTTTGTATGGGGCCAATCTATGTGCTTTGTACAAGCGTGATGGCGGTATTCGTCCCATTGCCGTGGGAAGCACTTACAGGCGTACGGTGGCAAAAGTTTGTTGTAAATTCCTTTACAGCAAACTTTCTCATACTTTCCAGCCTCTCCAAGTAGGTTTCGGTTCCAAGGGCGGCTGTGAGGCTGCCGTTCACGCCTTATCAACCTATCTAAATAGTGGGGAAGCTGAGGTCATCCTGAAGGCTGACGTAAAGAATGCCTTTAATTCTGTACATAGGGACGTCTTGTTGGCCGAAATTAAAAAAGAAACCCCTGAAATATATGCTTTTCTTTGGCAATGTTACCGGATTCCAACCAAATTATTATACAAGAACCATCTTTTAGAATCTGCCGTCGGCTGCCAACAGGGCGACCCTCTTGGGCCTGTCATTTTCAGCCTCGCAATTCATCCAATTATTAAGCAACTAAATTCGAAATTTAATACATGGTATCTAGATGACGGGACCTTAGAAAGGGACGTGGAAACTGTTCTTAAGGATCTTACTTTTCTTAAAAAAGAATTTTCATCAATTGGTCTTGAACTAAATGTAACAAAATGTGAATTATATATCTCGGACACGACTGATAAATTTCAGACGATTCAAAAGTTCAATTCCATAGCCCCGAATTTGAATATTCTACAGAAAAATTCGCTTCGCCTCTTTGGGTCCCCAGTCTTAGATGAAGGTTACCTCCCCTTTATAGACGAAAAACTTCAAAATTTTCAAGAAGTTTCGGACCGTTTAACCAAAATTAATATTCATTCGGCTTATACAATAATCCGTTATTGTTTTTTTGTTCCCTAATTTACATACGTGCTTCGTTCATCCCACCTATGGAAACATTTGGCCCTGTTGGAAAAGGTAGACAGTATTATAAGAAACACCTTATCTTTAGTTTTAAATGTGGACATGGACGACCGAGCGTGGATACAGGCTACCCTTCCGGTACGTTTTGGGGGCCTTGGCGTCCGCAAAATTTCTAGTATAAGTTTACCCGCGTATTTGTCGTCGGTCCATAGCACCGAAGAACTAACCCGTAAAATTCTGTACTCTTCGCAGGTTAATTCTGAGGTGCCATGTTTGACCGACGCAACAAATACATGGAAAATGACTTGCCCAAGTACAGACCTTCCAAAAAACCCTTTCTCACAGAGATAGTGGGACCAGCCTATCTGCAGCCTCACCCGAGATAATCTTCTGAATACTACGGGTGACGTTGCCGAACGTGCTCGCTTGCTGGCTGTCGGAGAGTAGGAATCGGGACTTTGGCTGCAGGCGTTGCCGTCATCAAACTTAGGGACTATGCTGGATGACGGCACGTTCCGTCTCTCCACCTGCCTCCGTCTTGGCATACCCTGCGTCGCTCCTCATCGCTGTAACTGTGGAGAAGCTGTCGGCCACCTTGGACATCATGGCCTGTCGTGTAGCAGAAGCGCCGGTAGAATACCCCGTCATGGTAGCCTAAATGATATTATCCGCCGGGCTCTTGTCGCCGCTGGCGTGCCTGCCATACTCGAACCTAATGGTCTGGCACGCGACGATGGCAAGAGGCCCGATGGTATGTCCTTGCTACCTTGGAAGTTGGGAAGGCCGTTGATGTGGGATGCAACCTGCGTCGACACCTTGGCGCCTTCGCATCTTCCAAACACCAGTGGACGCGCCGGCGCTGCTGCTGTTTTAGCGGACACCTCTAAACGGCGTAAATATGTGAACCTTATTGGTAACTATATATTTGAGCCGTTTGGAGTTGAAACGCTCGGGCCGTGGGGTCCAAACGCTTTAACCCTTTTTCGCGACATCTCAAAACGTCTGGTCGATGCTTCACGTGATCAGAGGGCTGGCCAATACTTAGGTCAAAGAATTAGCATTGCCATTCAACGTGGCAATGCTGCCAGCCTTCTGGGTACGTTCCCGGTTCAAAGCGATGTCGACGAATTTTTTTGACGCATAAGCTCATTGGATAGACTTTTTATTTATGTTTGTATTTATTTTATTTTATTTATGTTTCTTTAGTTGATAAGTTAGGTTATTTCAATAATAATAATAATATGTTAATCTTGTACCTAGTATTGAATAAATGTTTATTTAGTACATTAGTGTGTTAGATATTATATGAATCAATTGTTTATTACATATAATAAAATCATAGGAAAGTCAAAACTGTACATTGATTATTTTTTAAAAAGGATACTTGGGGCGTGATCTACAATCGATATCGAAGTCAAAAATATAATTCTTAGAATTTTTGTCTGTTTGTCTGTATGTATGTCCGGTCTAAACTCAAAAAGTACTGCATGGATTTACTTCAAATTTTGCACGAATATTACTAAGAGGTCGAATCAACATAAGGCTTCATATTATCACGCTATAACCTACGGGGGAGGAGCTGAGATAATTTATAACATTTAACTCGGGTAAAACCGCGGGGCAAGCTAGTATTCTATAAGCATGGAAAGTGGCCAATTTAGCGTACAATCACTCTACCTCGTATAACCTTACGAAATGAAAACATATCGCCTTTCTTCGGCATTACATTGTTATCGTAATATTACCTTTGGTGGTGGGGTTATCTAAACGTTTATAAACATTGTGTAATTCAACGCTTTTCCCGTGAGAATTAGGTGTTGATAAGGAGAAAATAGCGCCCAAATACGACTCAGACTCTCCCATAGAGGGTTCCGTGCCATATAAGACGTATAATTATAATAATAATACCTATTGTTATATCCACAAATGGAGTTATTCCTAAATCCCTGAAAATCAACCTTGCAAGTTTAGGGCTTGATATCTGGCTGGAGAGTTACATGCAGAAGGCGGTTCTGCTGGCGAATGCCAGGATTGTGCGGAAATTCCTCTCCATGTAGCCCAAATATTGTATAAGTTGTATTTGTGTTAAAATACCATTGTATGATATCTTGTTAATAATATTGGTAATAAACATGTGAGATAATATCCTGGGACATTATTCACACACATCAAACTGATCCTTAATCAAACAGAGTTTGTACTATGGAAACCAAACACCTGGTATATTATTTTTATTTTGTAAATACATACCTACATATATAGCTAATTACACCGAGACACAGGACAAAACGAAAATGTTCATGCACACAAATATCTGTCCCGGGTTGGAATCAAACTCGATAAGATCAGTTATTTAATTAGTTTTATACCACTAAAAACCGTACCGATTGACTAAGATGGTTCGTGACTATTCGTGAGCAATTTTTAACGATTAGGTATAAACTGTGCTAGTGAGAACTTCGTTCTATTTATTTAATAATATTGACAAAATCTTCTGCACTGTGTAGAAATGGTGCCGAATATTAAAATACAATCCGGCCCGCGGTTTCACCCGCGTTAAACTTTATTGATTTCAGCCTATGTGTTATTCGGATATATAAGCTATGTTAATACAAAATTTCATCAAAATCGGTCAGAAGTTTTTGCTTTAAAAGGGTAACTTACATTCATACTCACATAGTTTCTATTCATTTATAATATTAGTAGGATCTTCACTCCATCTCAGGCATATAAGTCGCTCGGACGGAAAGTTTATAAGAAGACTGGGTAGCAGTGTCTCTGAGTGCTATCACCGTAGCCTAGTTGGTAGTGCTCCTGCCTACGAAGCTGGTGGTCCTGGGTTCGAATCCCGGTAAGTGCAAATATTTGTGTGATCAGCACGAATATTTGTTACTGAGTCATGGATGTTTTCTATGTATTTATCTTATCTATATAAGTATGTATATCGTCGCCTGGTACCCATAGTACAAGCTTTGCTTAGTTTGGGGCTAGGATGATCTGTGTGACATTGTCCCTATATATTATATATATTATTATTACATCATACTACAATCGCCAAAACGTCTGCCAAGCGTGGCGATTATATTATATCCTCCAAGATAATCCTTGGGGAAGCACTGTATTCAGCGATGGACGTCTTTCGGCAATTATTATGAAGAGTTAATCGCCCCTCAGAATTGCCAGCGCTAGCACAATAAAATGTTCTAGCAAATGCTGACTTGGTGCCATTTCGGTGTTGTACGGACAACAAGTGTATTTTTTTTAAAGACGACGCTCGTATTAGGGAATCTAATCCCTGTGTCGCGGGGTACTTTTAAACATATAATAGATGGACACAAATTACATCCAGACTCAGAACAACTATTTAAGGGTCACACAAATAGTTGTCCGGCGCGGGATTCGAACCCGCGACCTGAAGCGGCGAGGCGATTGTCTTAGCCGCTGCGCCACACGTGTAGTATGCCACACGTGGACAACAATTGTCTTTGTTTTTTTTTTTATTGTTATATATTTTTGTTGTCTGTGCAATTGTTTAATATTTTTTATTTCTTCTTCTTCTTCACATCCAGTTGTCGAACTAACGAAGTACACTTTGAAGTGACTATATTTTTTTTTATATACTGTGGACACGGGTCTCATCGCGATAAATATTTAGGTAAATCATTACCTTGGTTACCCGACGTTTCGGCATGGATTGCACCAGCCGTGGTCACGGGTCGACTGGGGTGGCTCGGCAGCGTCGTCTCCGTGAAGCTCGGGTTTCGGCCCCTACCCTCGCCTGGTCTTGATATTTTTCATTTTCCTTTACGAAACTGTCGGTACACACGACACTAATGTCATCAGCGCCCGGGCGCACTACGTTGGTTACGCGACGATGTGACTTCGTTATTACAGGATTCCAAGATGGTGAGAGGCGGTATCCGTCTTCCCGGTTGAAATTTATATGTTTCTTTATTTCAACCGCTTCACGTACTATTCTGGAGTAATAGTGACGATCGGTGGAGAGGACCTGTGGCTTGTGTAAATTTGTAATCCAGTGTCGACTACGTGCTCAGCTATTGCTGATTTATTAACCTGTCGGTTCCGGACAGCTGCGATATGTTCTTTGGTCCTTTCAGCAATAGACCTTTTAGTTTGGCCGATATAAAACATACCGCAGTTGCACTCAAACCTGTAGACGCCCGGTGTTTGAAGAGGAATAACATCCTTCGGTATACGCAGCTGGTTGGAGACTTTGGAGATCGGACAATATACAGTCTTGATGGAGTATTTCTTTAGTACTGATCCAACTTTATCCGTTACTCCTTTCACGTAAGGTAAAAACGCTGGTGCTCTGCTTACTTCCGGTTGCTTCTCCCTCCTCTTCGTCCGTTTAATGCCCCCCCTGTAGCCGTTCTGCCTAAGTACCTCCTGAACGTGTATGAGCTCACTTTCTAAACATTCAGGGTCGCATATGTCATACGCTCTGTTTTTTTAACGAGGCAACTACGGATAACAGGTGTCGCGGATGGTGATGAGAGTGGGCGTGTAGATATCTGTCTGTGTGTGGGCTTTCTGTATACCGTGTGTGTAAGGGAACCATTTTCTCTCACCCTCAATTTGACATCGAGGAAAGGCGACGATCTCTCTACCTCCATTTCATAAGTAAACCTGATGTTAGGTTGCGCGGAGTTCAAGATAGTGGTCAATTGTTCTACTTCCGATGTGCTACCTTTCATGATACAGAAGATATCGTCTACGTATCGTTTCCATACCTTCACGTGGACCAAATGTTGTGCAATCATATTTTCAAAATGTTCCATCCAGATATTGGCCATTACCGGCGCCACAGGGCTGCCCATAGCCACTCCGTCAATCTGGAGGTAATATTGTCCTTGGTATAAAAAGTAGTTACATTCTAGGCAGTTCTTCAGTAGAACTATGTACTCACTTGGTATGTTATTAGCTGCCAGTTTCCTGCTGATGACCTCAAGGCAGTCTTTGATGGGAACGTTGGTAAAAAGTGACTGAACGTCAAAACTCACCATCACCTCGTCTGGTTCCACTCTCATGCTCTTGATGATGTCAACAAAATGGCGAGAGTCTTTCACGAACGATTCAGTTTTACCTTCTAATGGCTGCAGTACCTGAGTGATGTGTTTCGCTAGATCATAAGTGGGGGAATTGATCTGACTTACAATCGGGCGCAATGGTACATTTTCTTTATGAACCTTTGGTAAACCATATAGTTTTGGTGGCTGAGCGCTCTTAGGTCTGAAGAGACGTTCGAAAACATCGTCCGTCAAGAGTTCCTCGTGTTCCTTAATCAGTGCACGTATACGTTTAGTGACTCTGGCGATAGGATTAAATATTATATATATTTTGACTAAATTCAATGACACACGAATAATATTATCATATATAAGTTATTTATTAACGTGTCCATTGATTGTAATATCAATGCCATTACAATTCATAGGAGTTGTTAACTTGATAACCAAATGATAAGGCTCTATATATTTATTAGCATACTCGGTTCCACCTGCTACTTCAACCGCGTTGACTTTTTTATGTATTAATTTGGTTAACCGATCCACAGGCGAACCAAAGTGAGTATTGAGTAGAGCAGATAGCTCGTATAACTGATAGCCGCTGGGGCAGAAAGGTTACCAAATGGCGACCATAAAGCAGAAAACGTATTATGGGCGTACAGCCTACTAGATGGACCTATTTTATTGTGAAGGTCACTGGAAGCCTTTGGAGGCGGGTAACGAGACACTGGTAATTGTGAAGATCGTTTCGAATCGGAAATCTGGTTGTTTTGAGTCTGGTTCTTTTTGTGTCCGTAAATTTCTGTTTGTGATGTCGCCCGCAATACACTGACTTATTTCCCTAGTGTGGACTCTCTTTCTCTCATAGCCAGTTACGTTTCGTATATCTAAGTTTTACCACACTCATGTGGGCCAAAGCACACTTTTTTTGTGTATCATCATATCAGCCGAAAGACGCCCACGGCTGGACAAAGGCGTCCCCCAACGCTCTCCATAATTGCTAGTCTTGCACTATCCGCATCCAGCGACTTCCAGCGACCCTCACAAGATCATCGGTCCATCTTGTAGTAGGCCTGCCGTCGCGTCGCTGAGTCTTCCATTCCGTGGTCGCCACTCGAGAACCTTTCTGCCCCTTTTGTGTATTATTATATTATATCTAGGGACAATGTCACACAGATCATCCTAGCCCCTAACTAAGCAAAGCTTGTACTATGGGTACCAGGCGACGATATACATACTTATACCATAGATAGATAAATACTTATATACATAGAAAACATCCATGACCCAGGAACAAATATTCGTGCTCATCACACAAATATTTGCACTTACCGGGATTCGAACCCAGGACTACCAGCTTCGTAGGCAGGAGCACTACCAGGCTACGGTGACCGTATTGTTTGTGCCTTGTATAATATACATTCTTTATCATAGTTATGTAAGCTAATCTGTTGATCTGAATACTAAAACACAAAGGTTAATGCCGATTTGGAAAGCTGACATTGAATTTATGATGCAAACTTATGAAATTGCCTACGATGAAGTCTTATAGTCCCAGCCAATTTTGTGTTATTTTAGTTTACATACATACATATTTATATTTAATTTATAAAATTAATAATATTACAATTTGAGTTTATTTATAAAATTAAATATACATAAACACATAGTAGACTCATGCCGTTTCCCAGGCAGAGTCAAGTGATTTCCATTTGTCACGTTTTTTGCACACCTCTTTTGCTTCGTTTACTGTCATTGTTTCCTTCATACATGCCTGCTGATTTAGAATACTTCTGACCTGGCCTTTCTTAAGAACATGTTCTACGAGGTTCAAAATTTTGAAGCGATGCGAACTCGTCGAGTTCTAGGATGCAACGCATTCGAGCACTCAACGAGTTAGCATCGCTTGGAAATGGTCCGTGTTGTACTGAAACACGTGTTGGGTATCGTGCCAGCGCATGTAGTTTGCATGTTTATATTGTGCTTGCATGTGCATTTTATTGCGGGCGGGTGGGCTTTGCAAATTGCATCCCGGTTGGATTAAACTGACAACTAGCGTAATTAACACCTTACCCTCTACGCGTAAAGCTTGTTCAACAATATTCTGTTGTAGATATAATCAAACTCTTTACTTAAATCCATGTAAAGTGCACAAGCTTTATTGTCTATGTCTACACTAATTGTAACTATTTGAAAAAATCTTAAAACTGCCAAAAGAAGCCTTTATTTTTTTCTAAAACTAAATATTTCATATTGGATGGAGGCTTAAAGAACGACAATAGCCTTGTTTACGACCAATACTGCCATTGATACAAAAATACTTAAATAAGTTTCACACTCTGTATCACTAGGTGGCATTAGTGCTGAAATAGATGGCGGTATGGTTTCGTTCACACTGCACACTTTTTTTTTTTTTTTTTTTTTTTTTTTTCGTGGGGAAATCCTTATGGACTTCCTCCGCCCTGGGGAGAGCGGAGGGGCATGCCGGACTCACACCGGCTAAAACCCCACGGTGGCCGCCCTCAGCACATAATGGAGGGAACCCGGGATCTCCAGTGGAACGCACCGGGATCCCTCCGTGCGTTGCCGAAGCTCGTCTCGAGAGGAAACTTCCCTCACTGTATCCGACAGTGCGTGGCCACCACGCACTGTCGCCTTCCCGGGGGTCGTTTGATGGATGCATAAAGTCCCCACTTCATACACCCACGACCCCGGGGGCCCCCCTGTTTTTCTGTAGGATTACAGAGAGGGGGGCAAGGCACGAAGCCCAGCTATGTGCCGGACTGGGCGCCGAGGCGAATATCTCTTCGGCGCCTGCGTCTCCGAGCGGGATCGGCCCTCTCTCGATCTCGCTCCGCTGCCTCCTTCTGGACCAATACAGTCTCGCAGAAGGAGGCAACAGCCCTCCAAGCCGACGTCTCCGCCAACATGGCCGACACCACTGCCGGCAGAGATAGATCTACTCCGATCTGGCTAATTAAGACCCGCCGCTCGGAGTTCCAGGCAGGGCACTCTTCAATCACACTGCACACCTAGGTCATGACAATTTTGTTGCATAGTAAGAACATCAGAGAGCTATCAGAGAACAATCAGTCCAATATACCAGCAGTTTAAGTACTTGATGTAGTTTTATTATATATTCAACCCTTCAATTATTCCTGAGATCAGCAGAGATCACTTTAATAGCTACGTGCTATATTCAAGCCTTAAAGAAACGCACTAGGTTAATAAATCTGTATTGCGGGGACTTTATAAAAATATAATTAACAGACACAAAGTACTCTCAGGCTACGAAACGGCCATTTATGGGTCACACCAAGAAGACCTAATTCTTAGCAATCCATGGATGTACCGTGCTGAAACCGACTCCATCACGTGGTAGCGGAGGGAACACTTGACAGAGTCTGAGACTTGCGACTCAGATGTAGGTTTAAGGAGCCCCCAAGGGGGCATCAACGCTCACTTTCTCGGTCTCTTAATTAGTATCCCCGCCTCTTTCTAATCAAATTTGGCATGATCTTAATAATGCCGCTTATACTCGCGATACTCGTCCTAATATAAAACTTATGGAAGTTAAATCTGGTACAAGCAGGTAAAAAGGTTGTAGAGGGATTTTGCTGGTATACTCCTCGCACCCATTTCCACGGCATATGAATTAACCACGAAGCCGTTTTTGGTTAATTCATTAGATAAGTCGTAATTCTTGGTTGTCTTTAATGCGGGATCTTTATGGATCTTAGTTTCCTACGGTACGGTAAGCGTCGGGCACAACTCGTTTTAGTTTTCGTGAGTAAAGGAATATGGCTGTACTAGATGGCGAAGCACTAATATCCTGTCAAACGCGTAAATCTCGGGCGCCAAGTTAGTTACGAAGCAAATATTGTAACCACTACCACAGAATAAAGAGTACTTGCCACTACACCGTAACTGGCAAAGTGTAATCTCTTTGTATGTCCATTGTCCATGCTCATATTAATTCGTGTAGGCATTGCCCGCATAAATAATAAAAAGTAACGCAATATCGATTTCACATTTGTAGGTTTTAAGTATGAATAATAAGTTTTCATTACCTAAAAGACCTGAGATCTTAATTCTTGCAAATTCTACGCAGCAGCTTGTGTGGGAGTAATACTCAGTATAATGCCTCATAACTATAAATCCAAATCTTTATATTCTTGTCCCCAAACATAAGCTAAAACATAGTTAAAGCTGGTACAAGCAGGAACACAATAATAATAATAAAAAAAACTTGTGTGTACTTATGTACACGCGTTAGAAGTTATACTTCTTAATATACAACTTGAACATAGTTATCAATTTTCATACCACCTAGAACTAACTTCATGCTGTTAAATTTTTTGGTGTCGGTGTGCGCGCGCATCGTAAAAATTCACTCTCATCATTTTTCTCCATCGCGCCAAAAGAAGTATAACTTCAATAAATCCGGGGGACAACTAATTCACTGCCATCTGATCTCAAACTAGGCAGAGCCTGTACTATGGCAACCAGACAACCGATAAACATTCTTATATATTTCTAAAATCATCCATAAAATAGATAAATTATAACTTTATATGCAATAAATATTCTTGCTCATCACACAAAGAAGGGAATGGGAATGGAACCTACGACCTCTAGCTGGGTCTTCTCTGTTGGGGCACATTAGATCCGGTGCTAGCATTAAAGGGCGACCGTAGTTATAAACACAAGGTCCGCCATAATAAAAAAATTCTGTGTGTACTTATGTACACGCGTTAGAAGTTATACTTCTTTGGCGTATGGAAAAAAAATAATTAAAATGCAGTAGTGACTAACGATAAATATTAGAATGAATCAAAAAGATTTTATTTAAATAAAAATACTAGAATATACAACTTGAACATAGTTTTCAATTTTCATACCACCTAGAACTAACTTCATACTGTTAAATTTAGGTGTCGGTGTGCGCGCGCATCGTAAAAATTCACTCTCATCATTTTTCTCCATCGCGCCAAAAGAAGTATAACTTCGATAATATGGATTTCTTACTTTAATATAGACAGAACCATTCAGACAAGATATTTATTCTATCAATATATCTAAAACTTTAAATTTAGATAATTCAACCTATATAGAAGCTGGACAATAACTTAATATAAGCTAGCTAAATACCTATATCATAAAATCATATTTTTTTAATACAACTAAGTTGGCAAACAAGTAAACGGCCCACCTGATGGTAATTGGTCACCGTAGCCTATGAACGCTTAGCTAGAACCATTAGCGCGTTGCCGACTCCTTATAAACCTTACAGCTCCCTTTTTTAAGGGCCCCATGCTGTAGTCTCTTCGGAAAACCGTAAATAAATTAAATGTTATATCTAAATGTTTACAAACAATCCGTGTACTTTAATATCTATATGTACAGACGCCAGCACATCCAGCTACTCCAATCTGTCAAATTTCTTTTATAGAATTTCAACTTTATCACATAAGTATAAGGCTCATTTTCCATTGGGCAAATTTGACAGATTGAGGTAACTTGATGTGCTGGTGTCTGTACCTAGAAATAATTATGTTTACTTGACTGTATTACTACAAATATGTTCTGACTATTTACAAGCGCTTTTTTAAAGTCTGCGTGAATGAGAACCTTTGTTATTCTTTTTTTATTTATTTAGTCTGGGTTACTAACTAAACAAAAAGGCCCATCACTACCTATTTTAAATGTTAAGCAATACAGCGAACTGATGCATGCTTAATCCATTCCTAATTATTTATGAGAAGGGAAAGCTAATTTGAAATGTATGAACCCTAAAAATAAATCTGCAGTTGACAAATGGGCTGTTGTATAAGTATTGTGGCCTATAAATCATATGAACACCGTAACAGCAATGCATTATTGTGGGTCTTTAACAACCAAGGTGTTATAAGCAATATAAAAATATTGGGCAATATGACTCCAACTGAGAGAATGACAGATGGTGACATAGCACAAACCATAAAAAATAAGCGATATAATAATTCTAGAAGCCACGTAATAAGTTGAGTGATAGGAAAGACGGAAATATACCTAGAAAGAGACAGAAGTAATGATGGATATCTATCCATAATTTTTTTTATAACAGAGGATATTTTGATATGATTGAAATATATTAGAAAAAAATGATGATTAGGAAAAAGGAAGGAAAAGAACATTTTGCAAAAACCATTTCATTAAGAAAAGGGTACTAAAATGGGGTGTAGTAAGGCAAATCGAATGTCAAATAATCGAATGTTGAAATATGGAATGGTTAATAAAGTTTCTGTTCTTGTTTTCAGGAGTTTGCGGTATTATTATTATACCCCGTGCGTCGTAGAGCACGTAAAGCCATTAGTCTTGTATCTGACCTCTTTCCGGTTGTGTCGCTAGTCGGATAGGATCTTGAGACTGATGAAAATGAAAGTGCCGCTGTGTTTACGCGCACACTTGTGCAGTATAATATGTATGTCCCGCACAGAAGGCTAGTATTCGAACTGGCGGCCATGGCCGAAATTATACAGTGTTATTTCAAAAAATCTTCTAGAGTTTATGTGTTAAAGTGTTTAATGCTCTATTGCAAAACCACCAAACTCCGGCTACTGGAATGATAAGTCATTTCCATCAATTGTATATTTAACTAGCTATGCCCCGCGGTTTCACCGGCGTTAAAGTAGTTTTGGCGTAAAAGGGTAACAAACATACATCCATTCATCTATACTCACAAACTTTCGCATTTATATTATGTAAATGTAATATAAGTGTCATGTGTACCTCTAGCGGTTTGGCAGTGCACGCCGGAATAGCTCGCAGATGGTAGATTTTTTCCTACTTACTTGACACTTATCGTCATATTTTGGACAATTCATACAATACCTTTACAAATTGTAGCCTATGTGTTATTCTAATGTATGAGCTATATTATTGTAAAGTTTCATTAAAATCCATTCAGTAGTTTTTACGTGAAAGAGTAACAAACCGGGTTACCGTAACCCGTGTTACCAAAACCGACAACGTCTGGCCCTGGCAACATAATATAACACTCACACACAGTGGACCGACGAGAATATCATTGAACTGGAGAAGGAACTGAGCAGGTTACGTTGGGATATCATAGGTTTGTCTGAAGTCCAAAGAGAGTTTTTATGAATATTGTGTCCTCCCCACGATAATCCTAAAATCCGGAAACCTGCTATATTTCCGCGAGGGCGACCAACTGTTCCAAGGTGATGTCGGGTTCATAGTTCAAAAGTCCCTCGTCCACAAGGAACGTAGTGAAACTCGAGAGTGTGTCAACTAGGGCGGCATACCTTATACCGTAACTTATAACGTATTTGTTGAAGGTCATACAGGTTTACGCGCTGACTTCGACGCACTCCGACGATGAGGTTGAGGTCATGTATGAGGATATTTCTAGAGCCATACATACCTCTAACACTTATTTCACTGTGGTCATGGGGGACTTTAACGCAAAGCTGGGTAAACGATTCGGGAATGAACTGAGAGTGGGGCAATTTGGAACTGGAGACTGGAACCCTCGGAGCCAAATGTTGGCCGACATGGAGAAGGAGGGACTCTTTATGATGAATTCCGTCTTCAGGAAGCTGGATCACCGCAAATGGACCTGGGTGAGCCCCGATGGTAAAAGCAACAATGAGATAGACTTTATCTTGTCGACGAGACGACAGACGTTTAATGACGTCTCTGTGATCAATGCGGTTAAAACCGGGAGCGATCACAGACTGGTGTGAGGCTCATTGAATCTAATGTCAAGCTCCAGAGGTCCAGACTGATAAAGTCTATGCGCCGACTTTTACCTATCCACGTCCAAAACCATTTCAGCTCGAACTGCGAAACCGTTTCGAATGCCTAGCAGACTGCGAGGAAGTGGACTCATACTACGACAGGCTCGTAGAAGCTGTCCATACGGCTGAGTTTAAGGTCTTCAAGGCCCAGCGTACAAACAGACTTTGCCCTGCAACTTATGGAAGTAGTACGGAAAATGGTTCTGACATCCTCAGATGATGCTACTATATACCGGCTGCTCAACAGACAGATCTCAAAGTCTTTGACTCGCGACACGCGTCAATTTAATACAAGTGGTATTAAAGAAGCCATCGAGCGGAACAAAGGCTCTAAAGTGTTCGTAAGAGATCTGTCTGTTGGACAAACCCAACTGACGAAGCTAAAGACTGAGGATGCACGGTAATAGTCACGTCTAAACCGGAGTTGCTGTGAGAGATTGAGAATTCTATGGACAGTTATATACGACAACGCAGTCACCTGCCAAAGTCATGTCTTGGATGGAGCACGAGCTACCCAAAATTACACTGAAGACACCCGGACGTCAGCCTGTACGAGATTAAATGGCTCTCAGACAACTTAAGAACAACAAGGCTCTTGGTGATGATGGAGTTTCAGCAGAGCTTCTGAAGGCGGATGGTACGCCAATCCTACGGGCCTTTCAGAAGTTATTTAACTCCGTCATACTAGATAATCAAACACCACAAGCATGGCACAGAAGTGTGGTAGTGCTCTCCTTGGATTATCGAAACCTGGGCTGTGGTCTCTCCTAAGGTGCCAAATCTACTACCAGTAAATCGAGGTGTTAAAGTATTTGTATGTAAACGCCACAATGTTAGTGCAACTCCAGGACCAAAACTCGAAACCTATCTACTTGCAGCGAGGTTCGTCACTGCATTGGAAGATGTCTTCAAGCTTCTGGTCAATAGCGAGTATATCACTCACTTACGATTTGCCGATGATATAGTAGTCATAGCTGAGACCATGGAAGATTTCGGTACAAAGCTCTATGACCTCAGTAGAGTTTCTCAACAAGTGGGCCTGAAAACGAACATGGATAAGACGAAAATCATGTCAAACCTCCAACGCCACTCAATTGAAGGTTGGAAACTCTGCACGCGAAGTTGTAGAAAACTATATTTACCTAGGACAGACCATCCAACTAGGTCGTTCTAACTTCGAGAAGGTGGTCCATCGTAGAATCCAACTCGGCTGGGCAGCGTTCGGGAAACTAAACTCAATTTGAAAGTCTTCAACCAGTGTGTGTTGCCAGTGATGACTTGATGACAGACCAGATACGTGGTCGCTCACTATGAGCCTTATTAGAAGGCTCAAGGTCACCCAAAGAGCAATGGAGAGGGCTATGCTCGGAGTTTTCTTGCGATATCGAATCAGAAATGTCTGAATCTGCAGGCGAACCAAAGTCACCGACATAGCCCAAAGAATTGTAAAACTGAAGTAGCAGTGGGCGGGCACATAGAACGTAGAACCCACGGCCGTTAGAGCAGAAAGGTTCTCGAGTGGTAACCACGAACTGGAAGACGCAGCGTGGGCAGGTCCCTACAAGATGGACCCATGATCTTGTGCGGGTTGCTGGAAACTGTTGTATGCGAATAGCGCAAGACCGGCAATTGTGGGCCTTTGTCCAGCTGTGGACCTTTTGGCTGATATGATGATGATGATGTTTATTTTTTAAGTTTGTGGCAAGATAAGTACCTACACTTTTTCTAAATTTTAGTTTAGTTTTCTATTTATTCCTTAATATTACTATCATAATACAGCTTTTATTACATATGAGACCAATAAATATCAAAGTAATAATAACGTACAAAACCACTAAGTTTTCCATTTAAAAATATTTCGTGCTTGATAAATTCAATAACTCCATTTATTTCACCAAAATTTACTCTACCTAATGTATTTAGTTGTAGGAAAACTAAATAAATAGCCGAAATAAGTAGCTAATTGTTGTTACGTTATAAAAACAGTTGTGGCAAAATTAAACAACTTGATTTTTAATTTGTTATTTAGTTATAGTTAAATATTGTGTTCAGTTTGTTAAAGCATAATGTAAAAGGTTATCAGGTCCACAAAATATAAAAACACCGACGGTAAAATTGTCTCACATTTTCTTACAAATGTACATTAACCAAATAAAACACTAAATCGCGTTTATCTCAGAACTACAAAATCAGAGTTATTTAATTTTCCCTCTACGGGGACGATATGTCGTTGAAAGGTTTTCGAAGAAACTAAATTCGATGAGACTGCTTTCTCACTCAAGGAGGTCATCATCATATCAGCTGAAAGACGTTCACTGCTGGACAAAGGCCGCCCCCAAAGATCTCCACGATTACCGGTCTTGCGCTATTCGCATCCAGCAGTTTCCAGCGACCCGCACAAGATCATCGGTCCATCTTGTAGGAGGCCTGCCCACGCAGCGTCTTCCGGTTCGTGGTCCATCAAGTAGGTATTCGATCCCAAAAAGCTGGCGAAGAATATTTTTTTTAATAAAAAACATTAATTAAATTTGGTATGGAGTTAGCTGACACCCTGGATTAACACATAGGCTATAATTTATAAAGTTTAACGCGGGTAAAACCACGGGTCACAGCTAGTGTTACATCAAGTTTTACTACTTATTTGCTACGGGCGACATGGTTTTTAGTACGGTTACCTTGTCTGGCACTTACGTACTAGTGTGAATTATTATAATTATAATAAGTATTTACATACTTCATGTTATTTCCGTTTGTAAAATAATAAGTATTAAGGAAACAAAGTTTACTTCATCCTCGGATGTGCCTTCGAATTGGTTGAACAAGGTTATGATAGGATAAAAAGGTCTTGTGGTGACGGCATAGAATATCATCACCCTATCTCATCCCGTGGGGAGCGTAGAAATCGTCCCTGGAAAGCGCTACCAGAGAACGGGCAGCAGCGTTTTTCTGTGAACTATGACCATGAAACTGCGATCGCCAACCTTTCTGCCAAGCGTGGCGATTATGGCATATCAGCCCATTCTTTGGGGAGGCTTTTGTCCAGCAGTGGCGTCCTTTGGCGGACATGATGAATAGAGTCTTTACTTTTGTATACAGATGGAAATAAACACCCAATCATTTTGTCGTTTTATATATTACTAGCTGTGCCCGCGGTTTTACCCGCGTTGAATTTTATAAATTATCTCAACTCCTCTCCCGTAGGTGATAGCGTGATAATAGGTAGCCTATATGTTGACCCGACCTCGTAGTCATATTCATGCAAAATTTGAAGTAAATCCATGCAGTACTTTTTGAGTTTAGCCCGGACATACATACAGACAAACAGACACACGGACAAAAATTCTAAAATCTATATTTTTGGCTTCGATATCGATTGAAGATCACGCCCCAAGTATCATTTAAAAAAAAAATCTATGTACAGTTTTGACTTTCCTACAATTTTATTATATGTATAGATTATAGTATTGACTTAAGAACTTCGTTCAGAGAGGTATTCTTATACTCTCACAGGAACCTAATATTTCTATACGTTAAAAAAACGAGTGTGCTTAAGAAACGACTGAAGTAGAACTTGGATTTACAAAACGTAACTGGCTATGAGAGGAAGAGAGAAATAAAATGTGTACTCGCACCTCTCGCTCTTGCCCCTACACTAATATACGAAACGTAACTCTTACTCCTTTTATCTTCACGAACTGACGGGTCGGTAAATGCTTGCTTTGCACCCCGCAGGTCGTGGGCTCGATTCCCACCCAGGACACATATTTCCCCTTTAATTGGAACGAAGTTGACCATCTAACTGCGAATAAATGCAATAATGAAATAACAACTTGGCTCCAGGCACTGACCTATGACGAAACTGAGAAGCTTTTGAACAATCTGACATAAACGTTAATGTAACAAAAACAGTTATAAATAAAATTTACCTGGTATCCTTGCGCAAAAAGTAAAAATAATAAAAAAATACTCATACGTGCATCTACAAAACACCTCACGCACTCACATACCACACACACACACATACCACACACACACACTAATACACATACACTCATACACTCACACACACACTTTTGCTCAAACTTTTATATATATATTTTTTTTCTCAATTGTTAATATGGTCAATACTCCAATGGGGTGGGGGACCTGGTGACCTGAAATACAGGCCTATTAGAGCCTAGTTTGGGCATCAGTCTTCCACAATATTTTTGTTTAATGTTGTAAAATTTTCAATGTCTGTAACCATAACACTATGTACCATGTTATAATATTGTGGAGAGAAATAAATAATATTGATTGATTGAAGTTCCTTATCGCGCGTTGTGAAAGGGGGCTAGACGGAAAAAAATCTTACGAAAAGTTGTCACGACACTTTTTGCAGCTGTGCGGCGTGCGCATGTTTCTCTGTCTCTCTCTCTCTTATAGAAAGCAAGCCAGATATTTTTATTTCTATTTCGCATTGAACAGTGTGGTGTTGTCCTGCAGTAATGGGCTGAATTATACACTTTGATTTGTTCAGAGTCATTCTTAAATTGCTACTATGCATAGCAAATTCATTTATTCCGTATAAAAATAGCATTTATGTGGAATTGTCGTTTGTGCAGTACATGACGTGGCTGCTCCTGAGAAACACGGCCAGTAGTAATCTTTATTATTTAATATTTTTTACTTAAAAGTGGTCATAAATCTATTTTTCTTTATCATATGTGCTAAACATTTGTTTTTAAATAGTCATAAATCTAGTTGTCCTGTTTCATATGTACATCTACTCAATATATATATTTGACGGTCACCGTAGCCTAGCTGGTAGTGCTCCTGCCTACGAAGCTGGTGGTCCTGGGTTCGAATCCCGGTAAGTGCAAATATTTGTGTGATGAGCACGAATATTTATTTCTGAGTCATGGATGTTTTCTATGTATATAAGTATTTATCTATCTATATATGTATATCGTCGCCTATCGTTGGGGCTAGGATGATATGAGTGACATTGTCCCCAGATATTATAATTAAAAAAAAATAAAAATAAAATATCCTTAGTACTATGGGAAGCCGACGGAAATATTTAGATGCAAACATACTCCATAATATTCATATTAATATTTATGTTGTGGAACTTACTACTAACTTATGTTACGTGGTCCCTCAAAGTGTAAATATGCGTAGTGCTCGTGTGGAACGAATTATGACTTGCGTTATCCTTTTCGTCGGATGTTGAAATCTTATAATAATAATTTGTAATTTAAATCCGACGGAACAAAATGTTTAACCAAATGTTTTTAGATATTTTAGTGGATTTCTTTAAATGAATATATTATAAGCTTATACAAACATGTGTGAATTTGTATTTAGTATTTCTAAAACACTATTAAATATTAGATTTTTATAAATAAGTAAACATTAAATATAAATATTTTGGGACAAATTACACACGGCAATCTGATCCCAAACTAGGCATAATAATAAAAAGCGACCAAGTGCGTTTCGTACTCGCGCACGGAGATTTCCGTACCATTATCTATAAAAAAGGCAAAAATAATCAAGAATTGTGGTATAGTAGCCCACTTTAAATATTTTTTTTATTTTAATCATAATTAAGTATTTATTTTTAAAGTGAATATACATATAACTAAATATCTGCCTAGTGCCTACCCGTTGCCGTTACCAATATAGAACAAAAACGAGCAGAAATTCATGTTTCTTAATTGATGATGAAATGTTTGAGTATTTGTTTGTTATAGCGGTAGCAGAAATAAATCATCTGTGAAATTTTCAATTGTCTAACTGTCACGATTCATGAGATACAGCCTGGTGACAAACGGACAGACAGATAGCGGAGTCTTAGTAATAAGGTCCCGTTTACCCTTTGGCTACGGAACCCTAAAAAGATCGTGTGCTTATTGCTTATACTCATACCGTGCCCCGACAAGGCTGACTCATCCCAGCTTCCTGTTAAAGTCAACCTGGGTCAACGGAACAATACCCAAGAGCAGATTAGATAAACGATAAATGTCTTATGAATAATCTTTTAAGATTTTTTGCTACTGCCTGGCTACTGATTCAACCCTAAATGTTTTCTGAGAATGTGTCTTGTTTTGGCGGTTAAGTGAGTTAATTTAATAACTTAGGCACTTTAGGTTTCCAAGTCTTTATACTCAGATGCATTTAAACTTGTTTATATCCAGTTTATATTCTAGGCATTAGGTACTTTGAAAATAGTTATAACTAATTTTATATTTTTCGGAATTCATTTATCATTCTTCGTAGTAAGCTAGTTCTTTGAAATCAATATTTTAGTACCAGTTTGCAAGTGATCAATGTGGTTATGTATTTATGGGGTAGGTGACTGTAGAACATTTTCGGACTTCGGAGGGCTTAAATTAAACTATCGGTCCCTTTCAGTTGATGATTTCCTTCATCATTTATCATACATCACTATAATATAATAATCTATAGGATATCTATACATATAATACAATCGTAGGAAAGTCGAAACTGTACATTGATTTTTTTTTATAGTGTACTTGGGGCGTGATCAACAACCGATATTGAACCCAAAAATATAGTTTTTAGAATTTTTGTCTGTGTGTCTGTTTGTCTGTATGTATGTCCGGCTTAACTCAAAAAGTACTGCATGGATTTACTTCAAATTTTGCGTGAATATTACTAAGAGGTCGGGTCAACATATAGGCTATAACCTACGGGGGAGGAGCTGTGATAACTTTTAAAATTTAACGCGGGTAAAGCCGCGGGGCACACCTAGTTTATAATAAGTATTTGAAAGTGATGATACAAAAGTGTTATTATCGACTAATTACTGACTAGGTAATATACCATAACCGCTATATCGAAAACGGATTTTTTTTTTGGGAAACCACCATTGAAGTAAAGAATCCGTCAGTCAAACAAATCTTGGACATAACGTACATGGCAGTAAGATAGCAACAAAAACAGTGAATGTAATAATTAATGCAATAAAACGCAACAACTGTTGCTATGATTCAAAACATGTAACAAAGCTGTTAAACTAATCATACTGGCTAACAGGCCGCATAACGAATCACTCAACATTTGTTTTAATGCTACACGCCTATAGGGTTGCCACTTCACCAAAAATATGTATTTTTCTATTTGTGACATGATTCCTACTCGGTTGCTGGATATATTTTAGGAACGGGACGGAAATGTGTTACAGGAAACCGTGGAAGTGCGCGCTATTTGATTTGACCAATGAGCACGCGCAGTGGCGGCGATTAAGATGGTACCACGACGTACTGTCGGCCAACATTGTGTATGCGATGATATATTCGACCAATTAAATTATTAATAAATTAGCTTCACAGGCATTTCATCCAAATATATATATTATTATACGGAATGATAACATGTCAGATGTAACACATCATAAAAATATGGAACTAGTGTTATGCTCGCTAATTTTTTTTATTCATTACGTCAGCTGAAAGACTTCGCGGGGCTATGTTCTGCAGTGGAGAACATCAGGCTGATGACGATCATATGTCTTGTTACATGCCAGAAAAGATGTCTAACCGACGTTGGAGATGATTATAATGCCGTCCTAGTCTAAATTCAGCCACGTCGGCAACTATGAATGGACACTTTTACGCGGGATATATAAAATTCCGGATGCGCCTGCCAAATCGAACGCCAAGTAATCAAATGTCTAATTACTCGAACGTTCATACTATCGAATGCTTAAAAAATAAAAAAAATAGAAAAGGTTAGGTTAGGTTAGAATTGCGACCATAAAGTGAGATTCAAATGAATGGTATAAACGATTCATTTGTTTCTCTTTCGTTTAATTTATTAACCATTCGATATTATGAACGCCCGGGTAATTAGACATTCCATTACTTGGGTTTTGATTTGGCATAGCAGACTTCAGCACATCAAGCTACCCCAATCTGTCAATTTTCCCCAATTGAAAGTGAACCTTATGCTTTTGTGATAAAGTTGAAAATCTATAAAATAAATTTGACAGATTGGGGTAGCTGGATGTGCCAGCGTCTGTACACCCATAAAATTCATCAGCAGTAGCAGTATGTTACACCGAGTATATATTCTCGACACATCAAACAACCCTATTGCTTCCAACCACGACTCACGACATTCGTACAATAACAATGATATTGAACACACATTTTGCACAAATATCTTGAATATCTCATCATTTCCTAGTCTCGAATGATCAATCAACCATTCCTATACTGTGCAAAATTGATTCGCATCGCTAAAGCAATACGATTGATTTTGTAGCAAACTAATGACCTGTGGAAATAAGAACTGAGCCAATATTACGTAAATATGCCAATATTAATAGAGTGAGAAACAATGTGATTATGGACTATTAACGATTTTGTTTGGTGAGTAATGTGTGACACCTGCGAACGACACGAAATGTTAATGGAAGCTTATCGATGGAATCTAAAGCCTTAATTGGAAGAGTAGAACATCTGTAAGGCTTTACTAGTATGGTTTGTGACCTCATACTCTCTTGACATCATAACAGGTTAAAACTTTAACTCAATTTTTTTCCATTTAACAGCTCTGGCTTTTTTGGCCTTATGAGCATTCAGTAAATATATTTTTATATAATTTGTTTTTGTCATTGAGTCAATGTCAAGTAGAATCCGTCACAGTCAAGTCATATATAGTCCTTGGCCTACCCCAGTAAAAGAGACTTTACAGAGGTTTATAATGGAGTTTTAGATTCAACACACAAAATCGCAATTCACGGCAATATGTCACTTTCCTCCACTTGTGTACGTTGTCGAAGATGTTATGTCTATAAATCCACCATATTTACACATAAAAACTCTAATTTACACCAGTTTTTAAATTGTAACAATGCCCCGATGCGTCTTTTTTCCGCGTTGGCGCCAAAAACCCCCTTTAACACTAGTTATTGCTAGGGTTGCCATCCGTACGGGCTTCCCCGGATTTGTACCAGTAGAGGGCGTTTGAGGACCGTCCGGGCAGGGTTTCATTTTCATATCTTTATTTGCATTCCATAATGTCAATAATACGTGTCTTATAATAATAATGCTTATAGCTAGGTACAATTATGGACTCTGTAGGGCACAGCAAAAATGATAACTTAAAACTAAACATACAATTATATAATTAATAAAAATATCTAGTAAAATTGCTTTGAACATACATAATATTTTAATAATACATAACAATCATTATTAAAATCGTAATAATCTTAAAATAGTTATTAATAAATAAATTTCCTTTCTTAGGTCAACTTAACCAACTTTAAATGTCGGTATGGTGTCGGTCTAAGTTAAATAATATTTTTTGTGTTGTATTCGTTTATGGTGTAGTATGCTTTTTTAATTAGTATTTCCTTAAGTTTATTTGTAAATATTTTGTTGCAATTTTGTTTCATTTGTAGTCCGGGTTTAAAATTTAAAGTCTTGGGCGGCTCGCGTGCTGCGGTGTATTCCACTGACGAACCCGTACTGGCACTGGCAAGTGAGGCGCAGGACGGTAATGACTGTTATCATGCCTAGCTTCTGGGCACCAAAATAACTAGTTAACTATAGAATTTTAGGGTTACAGCATTATTCGCAATGCAAAGCGTAATTTATATTAGCTGTATAACTATATTTGGCTATTTAATTTAACTACTAATTTACTTATTTACAATTTATTTATTATTTATGTATATATTACTTATTTCGTAACAAATATTACTTTATCGTTACAGTAACTTCTGTCTGATATTTTGTAAATAAGTAATATATCATATGTGTAATGTTTCGCATTCTGTGAACTACCCACGGCAAACTTCGCTCGCTAAATGTTTTGTTTACATGCAGCCTCCTAGGAATACAGGATGTAACAGGGCAATAAAAGCTTAATTAAAGCTGGTTGTAAATAAGGAATATATCATGATGATGATGTCATCATGATATATTCCTTATTTACAAAATAAACAGTATAACCAAGTCATTTTTAAGTTACTGTAACGATAAAGTAATATTTAATACTACAGTACACCAAAAACTTTTAAATAATTTTTCTTTTTCGTGTATTGATTTTTCATGTTTCGATAGTTTGATTGATACGTACGCTTAAGTATATGACGGAAGGATCGGAGCGAGACATTAGATCTCGTCATCCTCTTCAATATCTGTGTAACTTTAATTAATTCCTCACAAGGCTTGAAATTCAATCATTGCAGTATCCCGAACCAGCTTTAATTGAGCTTTTATAACCCTGTTACATCCTGTATTCCTAGGAGGCTGCATGTAAACAAAACATTTAGCGAGCGAAGTTTGCCGTGGGTAGTTCACAGTATGCGAAACATTACACATAAATTATCAGTGGCGTAGGGTCTATATAACACGATGCCTTTCCACTATTTTTACAAATATGTCTGATCCCCCGGTGTGTCAATAGTTACTGACTAAGCCTCAGATTTAAATCAACTGGATGCTAAATATAAAATGTAGAGAAACTTGACGTCTGGGCCTCATCTTTTGACTGCTTACGAGGGCTTATAATGGGATTACAAGGACTCATGTACATATGTACGTAATTAATAAAAAAAAACATGTTTTATTTTCCTCCCTACATATAGGCATTTTATGGTATGCTATTACTAATCCTCACTTACAGGAGTTGTAGTGAGGTTTAAGGGGGTGGAACTAGTCAAATATCAGTTAATATCGAGCATCATATTTCTTTATGTCCATTCATTTGAAACACTTATGCCGGTGCAGGGTAACTCCAGCCTAAAAGATTTTTTAAAACCTGAATTGTCAGTGGGTTTAAGGTGCTTTCAATGTTTCACTAGATAATAGAGAGGAGCAAGAACTCAAGCAATTTATCAAAATAAAATGCAACTAGATACTAAGTGCGATCCGCGTAGTAAGGCTTACTCTATGGGGCTTGAACGTAGATTAAATGAGATTCTGGCTCGGTCTGTTATAAAGACGCTTTGTGCAATTGTCGCTGTACTCGAAAACTCAAAGCCACTCATTTGATTGAGAATCAGGAAGGGACTAAGGTACTGGATAAAACAATTGGAACGTTAAATCTACTTTTATACTGATTATCGTGATAAGTAACACACAAAGGTATGTGTGACTTACGACGATCTGTGAACTATTCAAATCTGGAACCGCATTGCAATGGCTTTTATACGATCGGTTTTACATATGAAATGCGTCACCGCTCTCCACTGGAAACTGATAAATACATGTGAACTTGTATTTGTAAGTTAAAGATAGACGTGTTTACAGGGGATCCAATTAGGATTCAAATGTTAACGCGTTAAATCCGGTACTGACAGCAAAAGACGAAGAAGAAAAAGAAAGAGACCAAGATAATATATTATATTGGAAGGAAGTTCCTTATCGCGCGTTGCGAAAGGGGGCTAGACGGAAAAAATTAAGACGAAAAGTTGAAACGACACATTTGCTTCTTTTTTTTTATTACTAAAATTGAGGCTACTGATTAAGTTTATATTACATTATATTTGTTAATTAAAAAAAAATATCATTATAACTTAAAAAAAAAAAAAAGTTATTACAATTGATTCACTAATTAATCGAAAGGTACTTCGTTCCATCCGGGTGACCCTTGACACCTCTCAAGTTATTTTTATATTCAAGGCAACGCGAAATATATCATACGTAAGTATATTAAATATATTATTAAATAAATAACTACAGTTAGTTTTCTTCTCAATGTAGTTATTTATGTTTATGTGTACCTTTTCAGATTAATAAGTTATTTAGTTTCAAAATGATTGTAATAAATTCAATTCACCATCATCATGTCAGCCAAACTACGTCCACTGCTGGACCTAAGCGTCCCTAAAGAATGGGAGGACATATCATAATCGCCACGCTTGGCAGACGGGTTGGCGATCGCAGTTTGACGGTCATAGTTCACAGAATACCCCTCTGCCCGTTCTCTGGTAGGTATTAACTCGGTCGATTTCTACGCCCCCCACGGGATGAGATGGGGTGATGATATTCTATGCCGTCACCACACAATTCCAATGATGTCCTCCCGACCGAATTTCGGCCACGGCGGCCAGGCTTAATGGAGACTAGCCAATTGCGCAGGACATATTATAGTGCACAAGTGTGTGCTCAAACACAGGGGCACTTTCTATTCCATCACTCTCATGATCCGATGGGACGCCTAGCGACACGACCGGAAAGAGTTCAGGTATAGGACCGACGGCTTTACGTGCTCTCCGAGGCACGGAGGTATAATACCGCCAACTTCCTGACTTCGGCCTTATACTGAGAAATTTCTTTTTACGGAAAAATCCCAAAATTACTTTTTTGCCCAACCCGGGATTTGAACCCAGGACCACTTTATCTGCGGTTGAACACGCTACCGCTAGACCAACAAGGCAGTCAATTCCAATACATAATTTTTAAAACCATTAAGCTAATTACTTCAGTTTTGTTTTTTTTTTCAATTGAGTGTACAGTTTTCACGCAGAGTGAGCAGTGGACTCAAGTGTTAAACCCAGAGAAATCAAGTTTTATAGACCGTTCCACATTGGTTCCACCAAAACGTTCCACTATCAATCTAAACTGTTATCCAACTTCTAATCAATTAAATAACCTAATTATAATTAGAATAAATTTACGCAACAAAACGTTTAATAATCTTGATTAAAACTAAATAGGTAGAAAGTGATTGGAAGTATAGACGCAAGCACATCCAGCTACCCAAATCTGTCAAATTTATTTTATAGATTTCCAACTTTATTACAAAAGCATAAGGTTCACTTTCAATTGGGGAAATATGACAGATTGGGGTAGCTTGATATGCTGGCGTCTGTACATACCGTATTTGTTATTCTATTAGCTATGGCAATGGAGGCGAGTTGCACAATAGCTTATACAAAGCTCTGCCTACTAGCCTATTTACCTCGTCGCTCGTGGATATTGTATACGCTGCCTGGTATAAGATTTTTGATATTAGCAATTAGTATAATGTTACTGCTACTTGCTGTGTGGTGACGGCATAGAATATCATCACCCCATCTCATCCCGTGGAAGGCGTAGAAATCGTCCGAGGGAATACCTACCAGCGAACGGGCACCAGCGTTGTTCTGTGAACTAAGACCATCAAACTGCGATCGCCAACCCGTGTGTCAAGCGTGGCGATTATGGCATATCCCTCCATTCTTTGGGGAGGCTTTTGTTCAGCAGAGGACGTACTGTGGCTGATATATATATATATATATATATATATATATATATATATATATATATATATATATATATATATCCCGCTACCTATTGGGCACCCTTTCATTTTGCATTATTACGACGTCCACCAGTTCCACTTAAAATATATTAATTATTACAGCGTACATCAGACGCTAAGGCATTGTCAAACATTGTTATATATATATATATATATATATATATATATATATATATATATATATATATGTAATTATGTATATAATGTTACCTAGATATTATCTATATAAAAAAAAAATCATGTCTGTCTGTATGTCCTTTATAGAATCCTAAACTATACATTTGATCATGTGATGAACCTAAGCAAAGTATTGTGCATGAGACCACGGAAGTTTCTGAGTTGATACGACCAGTTGCTGCGACAGATGGCGCCACTGTCGTTCCAATGAATTTGATATATTGCCGTGACACATAATGCTGATTTGAATTGAAACGAAAACAGCAAACTAAGCGACGCGCGCAGGGTACAGCTAGTCAGAAATAAAGCTGTGTAAGTACGTACTGAAATTATAGGTACAGACGCCAGCACATCCAGCTATCTGTCAAACCTGTCAAATTTATTTTATAGATTTTCAACCTTGTCACATAAGAGGCCTATTACAGTCCACTAGCGCCGCCAATCGAGAAAATGTTATAACTCGTAAATAGAATCAAAAATACAAAATGTGGTCGTAGCTAAACAACTATATTTCAAGTGTTAATAAGGTGTTATACAATTACGTAATTGCCTTTTCCACAGTAATAATAGAACATATTTTGTATTTTTGATTCTATTTTCTCGATTGGCGGCGCTAGTGGACTGTATAAGGACCCATAAGCATACGGTTCACTTTCAGTTGGTGAAATTTGACAGATTGGAGTAGCTTGATGTGCTGACATTACTAGATACATTATGATATTACCAGTATCTTTATTTCGAGGGCGTTAAGAGCGGTTTTGTATTGGCTTCTGGTGTGACTTGACTTGCTTTCATTTTACAATAACCCAAAAACACCGTAATAGTAATTAACACGGCACTGCTTCTTTTTCCTTTTTCGGTCCTCAGTCCAACCGGACTGAGAACCAAACTAACTAACATAGACTATCTAACAGTAATGTTGGATAGTCTGTAAAGGAGCCTTCATATGATTCTATGTCGTTCCTTGTTAAATCACTCACTACGATCATCGTGACGTAACAAAATGTAGGTGTATAATTTTAAGGCTAATGAACTATAAATATGCAAACGATACTCCTTGCAGGAGTATTTAAAAATATAAAAAAGGTTTCATATATAAAAGTCTAATAAAAACGACTTTAACCAATTTTGCATAAATAACACTTGAACTAATTACAGTTTGAATGGTACTCTTCAAATTATTTGATTTTACTCTAAATCTGTATATAAATAACAAGTATATCTACCAAACAGCATTAGAGTTTCTCGGCGGAATTTCGCACAAACTAAAAAAAAATAATAGTTTTACTTAGATCCCACTTAATTATAACTTTTATAAACATTGGACGCACAAAAACTACATCTGAAACCGCTTTCATTGACTATATTTAAAAACTAATAACGTCATTTGAAAATGGATCATTTTACTCTAACATGCAATTTGTCTCATGTATTAGTCACTTGTTTTTACATTTTCGCGCCATTTTAAATATTGCGTGTCTATGGTTTTAACTAGAGAAAATTTGCGCAACCACCTTTACTAAGTTTTAAGTGTAGTTAGACGCCTCAGCATTTATTCTTAAAAAAGAGCATTACAGCTAAGTTAGAATATTATGGCGAACATCATATCGATACAGGTGATCACGCCCCTATTGCTGTTCCACCATATCGAGTCACGCCTGCGAAGAAGGAGATAATTCGCGCAGAACTCGATCGGATGTTAACAGAGAATGGGTCTTCCCTCCTGGTCCGATGAGTTTGTTGTCTCCGAGGGAGAGTTTGAGCGAGCGGTCCGTCGTATGGCAGCCCGTAACACTGCCCCGGGCCCAGATGGAGTCCCTGGTCGGGCCTGGGTGCTGGCGCTGACAGTCCTAGGAGGAAGAATGAGGAGCCTGTTCACCAGCTGCCTCCAACTCAGTGTTTTCCCCAGCGACTGGAAGATCGCCAGGCTAGTCCTCATAAGGAAGAAAGGAAGGACCGCTGACTCACCATCGGCGTTTCGACCCATCTGTCTGTTGGATGAAGTGGGCAAGCTTTTAGAACGGGTTATTGCCGCCCGTCTAAACGAGCACCTGTCGCTGATTGGCCCCGACCTTTCGGACTGCCAGTTTGGTTTTCGCCGTGGGCGGTCGGCATCATCGAAGAGTGCGTGTCAGCCTGGTCTGCACCAACTGTGCTGGTACCAAAGGCTAACGGTGGGTATAGGTTTTGTGTAGACTATCGGAAACTGAATGCTGTGATCAAGAAATCTCACGTGTGGGAATGGACTTGGGAGCAAAAGAAGGCTTTTGAAGCGCTTAAGAAGTTGCTGACCACGTCTCCTATTCTAGTATGTACAAGCATATTACACTAAATGATGATCTGATTGAAGAAAAATAAACTTTATTTCAAGGAACTAATTTAGTAAATAACAATGCATATACATGTTAAATAAAAAATTCAGTGTTTGTATTATGAATACAACATAGGTAATATTCTAATTGGGGTGTTTGAGGGTGCCTCGCGGTTTTACCTGCCTTAATCTTTATAAATTATATTGTATATGTTAATCCAGGGTGTCAGCTAATTCAATATAAAATTTTATTAATATCGCTACAACCATTTAGACGCGAAGAAGTACCTAACAAACATACACACTCACAAACTTTCGCCTCTATAATATTATTGTGTTTATTGTCTGTGCTTGTTTACTGAATAAATGTATTTTCTTCTTCTTCTTTCTTCTGTTTCCTTTTTTTTTTAGCATAAACTCAGGAGATTATTCTGCCAACGGTACACAAATGCAAAGCGTATCGTTTGTTGTCGTATCCCGGACTATAAATAAAACCCTGAGGAATTCAGTTCCCCATGTTCGACGTTTGATACGTTTACAAATCGTATAATGCTTCTAAGTTCGCTTCAAGTCCGCATGCGTATTATTATAAGTGTTTCCATTTACAAACAACCTGAAATACTCTAAGCTATGATCATAAAATATATGGAATGATCTTACCATTTATAAATCAAATTAACATTGGAGTCATGCATGACTTCGCACTTGAAGAGCGATTTACCGAACCCAGGATTAGTAAAGAAATCCATAAATATCATCTAATCCCAAACAACAACTAATACACATAGTAACTTATCTATATCTATATATATAAAAATCAATGCCACTTTTCGTTGTAATGTTATAACTCAACAACGCCTTTACCGATTTGGCTAATTTTGGTCTTGAATTATTCCTGGAAGTCCAGGGAAGGTTTGTACGTAGAGAAAATTTAAAAATGTCTTGAAAAAGTGTAAAATTTTTATTACTGTGCCTTATACGTAGCGAAGCACGTACCGGGTCGCTAGTATGTATATAAAAATCAATGCCACTTTTCGTTGTAAAGTTATAACTCAACAACGCCTTTACCGATATGGCTAATTTTGGTCTTGAATTATTCGTGGAAGTCCAGGGAAGGTTTGTACGTAGAGAAAATTTAAAAAAGTCTTGAAAAAGTGTAAAATCAACATATATTAGCAATTTAAAATATTATTTTGTTTGAATAACTGAACTTAATAATCATTTTTTTATTACAATGCCTTATACGTAGCGAAGCACGTACCGGGCCGCTAGTATATTTATAAATACAAACATATCCTACTAATTAATGCGAAAGTTTGTGAGTATAATATGCATGTTTGTTACTCTTTCACGCAAAACCTACCGAACGGATTTTGATGTAACTTTGTAGTTGAATAGCTTATAATAATAACGCATAGTCTATCCTACTAATATTATAAATGCGATAGTTTATGAGTGTGTGACTATGTGAGTGTGTATGTTTGTTACTACTTCGCGTCCAAAAGGCTGGAACGATTTTAATAAAATTTGCTATGGAGTTAGCTGACACCCTGGATTAACACATAGGCTACAATGTATGAAATTTAATGCGAGTAAAACAACGGGGCACAGCTAGTAATTTATAAAGTTAAATGCGGGAGAAACCACAGACAACTGCTAGTTATACATAAATTACACCTTGACACAGCACTAAAAATCATGCTCATCATTGCCATCCTGGTTGGAGATCGAACCCACGACCTCTGGCTTAGCAGTCAGGGTAACAACTGGACTGCCTCGTTGGTCTAGCGGTAGAGTGTTCACCCGCAGTTAACGAGGTCCTGGGTACAAATCCCGGGTCGGGCCAAAAGTGATTTTGGGACTTTTCTGTAAAAGGAAAATTTCACAGCATCAGCCCGAAGTCTGGGAGTTGGCGGTATTATACCCCCGTGCCTCGGAGAGCACGTAAAGCCGTCGTCGGTCCTGTGCCTGACCTCTTTCCGGTCGTGTCGCTAAGGCGTCCCATCGGATCATGGGAGTGATGGAATAGAAAGTGCTCCTGTGTTTGCGCACACACTTGAGCACTATAATATATCCCGCGCAGATGGCCAATCTCTGTTGAGACTGGCCGCCGTGGCCGAATTCGGCTAGGAGGACATTATTATTAACAACTGGACCAATAGGCCAGTCACATATTAGGTAATATAATAAAACTTAATATTTAAGATGTGGGTTCATTTTCTGATTAAAAGAACTATTTTAAGCCAATGCAGTCTAAAAACATACGGTGGTTTGAGTACTTAATCTTTTGAATTGCAACATTATCTCAAGTATTTCATAATGAAGTGCTCTTGAGATTTGATATATGGGTTAGTTGTTATATTAAAGTTTGGACAGTTTAAGTAGTTAGGAAGCTTCGAGCTTGTTAGCCGGATGCGTCTTGTAGGTACTTAGAGATAAAAGAAGATTAGATAGATTCACTTGGAAAAAGGATCAGATTATTATTTTGTTTATACTAGTATCTTAGAGCGGCCCGTTATAAAACGACAACGAGTCGACGCGCGCTTTAGGAACGCGCGTCTGAGTCGCCTTTTTATCCTACAGGGCAATTTGGTGTTTGTTTTATTTTTATATTATTTATCTAGAAAACTTACAGCTAGAACAGAAATACAAAATACAATAGAGGATGAAGGCCAATTACAAGTTTTCGCTAATATTCATAAGTTTAAAATAATAAGAGAATCGGTAAACAAAACATAAGGAGAGAAAAATTTATAATATTTGTGAAAATTTACATAACATTAAGCAAAATCAAAAACAACAAATAGAAGTAATAAATAGCAGTTATTCAGGTATCTAGTCTAAAAAAGTTAATTGCTAATTTATTTTTAATTCTGCAGGTGGTATTGCAGAATAGGTCAATATCAACCTTCTGACAAGTCTCATTGTAAGTTCTGCTCGCTCTCACCATGAAGCTGTTCTGTCGGTAATTGGTGCGAACAATCGGTACGAAGTAACCGATGTTTCCTGAGCATGGCTGAAGGAACACGTAGCTCTAACTTATTCACCAAATGAATAAGTTAGAGCTACGTGTTTGAATCATAACAACGCGATGCTAACGCGCGTCTGTATCGCTACAAACGCGCGTCAACGGCGCGCTTAAATAACGTGGTGTGCATAGGTTCTTAGTAAGCAAGCATACTGTGTAAGTTTCTGTACTGTCCTTATTTATACTGTGACCTGGTGGTACTTAAGCGGTAACCGTAAACTAATACCGTAACCGCGTTAGTCATGATGATATTTGGAAAGTCTAGAATTGGTCTTAAACAAATATTTAAACCCTTAAGTTATAAGGGTTACACCCCAAAATTTTTGGAACGAAGTTTCTTTATCGCGCGTTGTGAAAGGGGGCTAGACGGAAAAAAATCTTACGAAAAGTTGCCACGACACTTTTTGCAGCTGTGCGGCGTGCGCATGTTTCTCTGTCTGTCTCTCTCTCTCTCTTATAGAAAGCAAGCCAGATATTTTCATTTCTATTTCGCATTGAACAGTGTGGTGTCGCGACGATTATTGTTGTTGAGTGTATAGATTGTACATAATAAATAATAAGAAATAACTTCGTTCCATCCGGGTGTCCCTTGACACCTTTCAAGTTTTTTTATTTGTCTTTTTTAGGCAAATATTTTTGTTATGATAGAAGTTTAAGTCCAAATAGTACATATAGATATATATTTCCGCACTTCAGTATATAGCAAAGCCTGCTTCTCATTATATTCTTTGGATTTTGACTCTAATACTAAAGGCATAAGGTTAACTACTTTCTTGATTTGCTTTTTGTTACTTTCCTTTCTCAAGGAATTGATGTTTTAAAGTTATACGGAATTTGTATAGCCATATAGTTAAGGCGGTATCAAGACCGCTAATATCATAACATGGCATGACTATTATATGTTAATATGGAACAAGAATCTACAGAACAGGTTATCAAACAGGATAGATTCCATAGATTTGCGTGGTATTGTGATTTTACGCGTTAAATTTGCATACCCTTTAGGCATAGCTTTCTGATCTCTATATACATATGTATGATAATTGATTTAAACGAGTAATTCTTTTATAAATAATATATATGTATACATATAACTAAGTAGACCTTGTACTATGGAAACCAGACAACTGATATACTACATAATATACTACTTTTCTTTTGTAAATACATACTTATATAAATAATTACACCCAGTCAAACAGACATGTTCATGCACACAAATATCTGTCCGGGTGGGTCGAAGCCACGACTTGCGGCGTGAAAGGCAAGTATTTACCAACCAAGCCAATCGGCCCGTGTAAATAAAGTTTCGCTTAACTTGGTAAATAATGGGTGGAACTAAAAGAACTGGGAATACAATGACATAGAACTGTCAAACTACTGAAACTGCGCACTAATAGTGGATGTTACTGGCCGCATAATTAAGGGGCCTTTTACAGTCCACTAGCGCCGCCAATCGAAAAAATATCATAACTCGTAAATATAATCAAAAATACAAAATGTAGTTTATTATTACTGTAGAAAAGGCAATAACGTAATTTTATAACACATTGTCAACACTTGAAATATAGCTGTTTAGCTAAATCGTGCATTTGTAACAAAAACGGCCGTTTATGTTTTGAATGCACGATTTAGCTAAACAGCTATATTTCAAGTGTTGATAAGGTGTTATACAATTACGTTATTGCCTTTTCTACAGTAATAATAGAACATATTTTGTATTTTTGATTATATTTACGAGTTATGACATTTTTTCGATTGGCGGCGCTAGTGGACTGTAAGTCTGTAGGTTCCAACGTAGATATCGCTTGATTTTATTCAGTATTTCGCGCGAAAACTAAATAGATTTTTTATTAAGACAATGCCCGCACTAGGGAATCTAATCCCTGTGTCGCGGGGTAATTTACAAACATATAATAGACGGACACAAATTACATACAGACTGAGAACAACTATTTATCGATCACACAAAACGTTGTCCGGCGCGTGACTCGAACCTGTGACACGAAGAGGCATGGCGACTTTCTTAGCCGCTGCGCCGCACGGGCAGTCGAAATATAGATACCCTGTTCTTATCTTAAGAACTATTTTAGAAAGAAATGCAAAATATTACAATTAGTTTAGTTGGTATTACATAGAATCGGTGGCAATGGTAGTTGTTAATTAAGTCGCACCACTGATACCATTTTAATAATAATAATATCCTTTGACATTATTTACACACGGCCAAACTGAACAGAGCTTTTACTTGTATGCAAAACTTTTCCATTTCTTTTGTAAATACATACTTATATAGATAACTAGTTGTGCCCCGCGGTTTTACCCGCGTTAAACTTTAGAAATTATAGACTATGAGTTATTCGGATACCTATATAAGCTATATTAAGTACTACAAAGTTTCATCAAAATCCATTCAGTAGTTTTTGCTTGAAAGAGTAACAAACATCCATACATCCATCCATAATCACAAACTTTCACATTAATAATATTAGTAGGATTACACACAGAATCAGGGCAAACAGGCATGTTCATGCACCAAATATCTGTCCTGGGTAGGAATCGAACCCACGACCTCCGGCGTGAAAATCAAGCATTTGCCAACCACGCCAACAGTTTTCTTAGTAGAATGAATCACTTAACTCACAATTCAACGTATCCATAAGCAGAATGGCTCGAATCCGTCGAGATGGCAAATATAATTTAATTTACATTGACACTAATTGTATACAGTCGACGCCACATGGATAGTTACACATCGACATTACCAGCATCTTTATCACATAAGAAATAAGGTTCATTTTCGGAAGTGGTTCCTCTGATTTAAAGCGAACTGTACATACCAAGCATGAGGCAAGGCCATAACTAATTGCATGGACACACCAGTTTTCTACGTCTTCAGAAAAAGGATTAAATTCTTATTTCGAATGTATATTTACCCAACGTTGTATAAAAAGAAGTGGTATATGTAAGTAAAGCTAGTTGTTTACAGGTCTAATTGTTTGTTTATGTGTGGACTTGAAACTCCCAAGCGGATGAACAAATGCTTTTGGAAAGAAGTTCCTTATCGCGCGTTGCGAAAGGACACACGGACAAAATTATGACGAAAAGTTGTAACGACACTTTTTGCCTTTTTTAGGGTTCCGTAGCCAAATGGCAAAAAACGAAACCCTTATATGTAGATTCGTCATGTCTGTCTGTCTGTCCGTCTGTATGTCACAGCCATTTTTTTCCGAAACTATAAGAGCGGTATTGTTGAAACTTGGTAAGTAGATGTATTCTGTGAACCGTATTAAGATTTTTACACAAAAATAGGAAAATAATAATAAGTTTGGGGGTTCCCCATACATAGAACTGAAACTCAAAAATTTTCTTTTCGTCGTACCCATACATGTGGGTATCTATGGATAGGTCTTCAAAAATGATATTGAGTTTCCTAATATAATTTTTTTTTTAAATTGACTAGTTTGTGCGAGAGACACTTCTAAAGTGGAAAAATGAGTGTCCCCTCCCTGTAATTTCTAAAATAAGAGACTGATGAAACAAAAAAAAATATATGATATACATTACCATGTAAACTAACAACAAAAATTGGTTTGAACGAGATCTAGTAAGTATTTTTTTTTAATGCGTCATAAATTGTTAACCGCAATTTACCTTTCATTTAATCAACTGAAATACTCGCTGCTGCGGAACCCTTCATGTGCGAGTCCGACTCGCACTTGGCCGGTTTTTTATTACTAAAATTGAGGCTACTGATTAAGTTAATATTACATTATATTTGTCAATAATAAAAAGATATATTATAACTTTTTTTTATAAAAAGATATACGAGTATTATTACAATTCCTTCACTAATTAATCGAAAGGAACTTCGTCCCATCCGGGTGTCCCTTGACACCTCTCAAGTATTTTTTATACTACTTAGTCATCACATAAATACTGTCCTCTGTAATGGTCACCACATTAAGGCATCCATAGCCTACTATGGATGCCTTAATTTTAATCAGTTCTTAACCCACTTCCAAAAGTCGAGACTCAATTAATTATGTTTTCTTACCTATAGCGTTATATTATGCGATTTCTCAGTTGTTTGTTAACAAATTGTGATAATTCTTTTTTATTCGATAGATAATGTTTTCGAGACGGTCTCATGTTAAATCTTGTCCGAGGTTATGCCAATTTGATTGTAGGATTTCATTTGTTTTTGTATCAATGTAAGTCAATTGCTCTGTTTTGTGCTCAGAGGAAGATGCAAGTTGTGATCATTCAATATAATTTTGTTTAATTGTATTGGTTAGGAAAAAACAGTGATACGTTATATTGACGGGCTGGTTGACGTGTTTGGTTCGATTCCCACCCAGGACAAATATTTCTGGGCATGAACATGTCTATTTGTCCTAAGTCTAAGTGTAATTATCTATATAAGTGTGTATTTACAAAACAAAAAGTAGTAGGTATATGTAATATATCAGTTATCTGGTTTCCATAGAACAAGCTCTGCTTAGTTTGGGGTCCGATGACCGTGTGTGAATAATGTCCCAGGATATATTTATACTTAACATAAAGCTAACTTAGGAAATAATAAAATGTGAACGTAATCTCGAGTTTGAGTTTCTGTCTAACTGGTTCTGATTGATGGATTTTCCATCGGCGTCAATATAGAATTAAGTTTATTTTAATAGTGAAATAAACTTAATTCTACAATGACGTAGATGGAAATTCCATAAATCAGGTAGTAACATATCTGATTACTCATTTGTTTATCTTGATGTTAATTTATGTTAATAAGGTAATTAGATAATTATATTGAGCCTTTTTAATTTCCGCTTTTATTTATAATAATTATAATGTAACTTTATTAGTATAATAAATAATCAAATGTCAGAAATCTTTAAAATGAGTTGTATTAATGACTAGCTGTGCCCTGCGGTTTTATAAATTATAAATTATACTACTATAACTTTATAAATTATAGCCTATGTGTTAATCCAGCGTGTTAGCTAACTCCATACCAAATTTTATTAAAATCGCTCCAGCCGTTCAGACGTGAAGAAGTAACAAACATATGCACTCACACAGTCACACATTCTATCTATTCTCAATTTCTAACTCCTCCTTTTTTCTTTTTCTGATTAAGTTCGTTGCGGGATCCTAAACAGTTAAAGCGAGTCCCCGGGATATGCCTGAGCCTCACCGCTCAGTGTCATTTCATTGCGTGCCACTGTTGATCCTGGCTTACAGGAGTTGCAGTGGTGGGTAAGAGGTAGGGACTAGTCCATCGGGAATTCCATTTTTTTATTTTTATTTTTATATTAATCGTAATATAAAAATAAAAATAAAAAAAAAAGTCACACACTCACAAACTTTCGCCTTTATAATATTAGAGTGATAAATCAACCGTACCAGATTGACTGTTATCAGCGGTTAACACGAAATGACGAAGCGATTGTCGCTTCGTCATTTCGTGTCACGGGTTCGATTCCTGCGGAGGACAACTATTTACGTCACCCATAAATAGTTGTCATGGGTCTGAATGTACTTTGTGTCCCTAAAATATATGCTTGTAAAGTACCCCGCGACACAAGGATTAATTTCACTAGTTCTGGTCATTCCGCCTTTTTCAGCACTGAACTAAATAAAATATCACTAACGTATATATAATAATAATACCCTGGGACATTATTCACACACGGCCATCTGATCCCAAATTTTTTTTTTATGTCAGAGGTCGACAAACGAGCAAGTGGGTCACCTGATGGTAAGTGATCACCGCCGCCCATGGACACTCGCAACACCAGAGGAGTCGCGGGTGCGTTGCCGGCCTTTAAGAGTCAGTAAACAAGTGTTACTGACCCTTCCCCCCACCCCGATGAGCTCTGGTGACCTTACTCACACTCAGAAACACCACATTAAATTATTAATGTTATTATTAAGGAATGTCTTCTGTAAATTAAGCAGAGCTTGTTCTCTGGAAATCAGATACCTAACTGATATAATAATATACCTACTCCATGTACTACTTTTCTTTTGTAAATACATACTTATATAGATAATCTGATTTCACTGGTGCTGGCGATGCTGCCTTTTAATTACAGCACTGAAATCATTTAAATCATTTAAAGCTTTCGCTCGAATTCCGTCTTTTTACTTAAGCGGCCGCCTGAACTGTGGCCCGAACCCCATAAGGGTGCCCTCAGGTATTATTCGCTTAAATTAAGCAACTGGTTGAGAGCCTTTTGCGCTAGCCAACTGCTCGTTGTTTTCAATTCTTTAATTTTATATACTATTGCTAAATGTAACAATAATAGCTTAGTAGCTTGCTATTTATGATTTATTTAAGGATATTAAAAATATATGTGACGAAACAGACCGCACGGATGGACTAATTCAAAAATTGTTGCTTTAATTACTGTTTTTGAACTGTGTTTATGTAATACATTGTGAGCTGGACAAGTACAAGTGTATGTAAATACCCAAGTGCTGAATAAATTTCATTATTTCATCTCGTAAATACATTACAGGAAAACCTTTACATACCTATTACCTTGGACAACGATATTCGTAAGATAAAACCGCACTAAAAGTAACCCCAGTGGCCAAACAGACAATTCTGCAAGCGGCCAATTCGATAGTCGAACATCACTCAAGTGATCGCACTCCGTCAACTAACTCGCTTAATTTGAAGTAATCTATACATATAATAAAATCATAGGAAAGTCAAAACTGTACATTGAATTTTTTTTTAAAGGATACTTGGGGCGTGATCTACAATCGTTATCAAAGCGAAAAATATAGTTCGTAGAATTTTTGTCTGTTCGTATGTATGTCCGGTCTAAACTCAAAGAGTACTACTACATGGATCTACTTTAAAGTTTGCATGAATATTTCTAAGAGGTCGAGTCAACATATAGGCTACATATTATCACGCTATCACCTACGGGGGAGGAGCTGTGATAATTTATAAATTTTAACGCGGGTAAAACCGCGGGGAACAGCTACTATGTAATAATAATATCCTGGGACATTATTCCCACACTGCCATCTGATCCCAAACTAAGCAGAGCTTGTTCTATGGAAATCAGATAACTGATATACTACATATACTGCTTTTCTTCCTTTCGACCTACGGCCCGAAAGGCAAGTATTTACCAACAATGCCAACCGGCCCACCGCCGAAGTCATAATGTATAAAGTTTTTTTTAATTACAGTACCATCCAACATTAAAGAATAGGAATTACATAAGGCAGCGTGAATTAAGTTTTGAACATATATAACAACTAGCTGTGCCTCGCGGTTATACCCGCGTTAAACTACATAAATTATAGCCTTTGTGTTAATCCCGGGTGTCAGCTAACTCCATACCAAATTTTATTAAAATCGCTCCTACCGTTTCGACGTGAAGAAGTAACAAAAATACGCACTTACATACTCACAAACATTCGCCTTTATAATATTAGTGTGATATTCTTTCAGAAAACTTTTCAGAATATAATTATCTTCTGCCTGGTATCGTCCACCTCAGGATATACGCCTCCCCAAAGGTTTCCAAAACGTTGCCATTTGGAGGGATTATTACTGGTACCAAGCTTGTAGCTAAAGCTGTTACAAATAAAAGAAAATGACTTTTAAATGATTTACTGACCACTCCGTAATAAAATGGCATGTAAATGCAGATGGAGCGCCTATAATTATATAGCCTTTGTGTTAATCCCGGGTGTCAGCTAACTCCATACCAAATTTTATTAAAATCGCTCCTACCGTTTCGACGTGAAGAAGTAACAAAAATACGCACTTACATACTCACAAACATTCGCCTTTATAATATTAGTGTGATATTCTTTCAGAAAACTTTTCAGAATATAATTATCTTCTGCCTGGTATCGTCCACCTCAGGATATACGCCTCCCCAAAGGTTTCCAAAACGTTGCCATTTGGAGGGATTATTACTGGTACCAAGCTTGTAGCTAAAGCTGTTACAAATAAAAGAAAATGACTTTTAAATGATTTACTGACCACTCCGTAATAAAATGGCATGTAAATGCAGATGGAGCGCCTCCGAGCTCATAAAACTGTGTTAGCTTTCAAGTAAGTATAGCGTATATACAAAGGTTTAAAATTACAAACGTTCCGAGCGAATGACTTAGGCACAGTCGACGCCATGTAGCGTCAGTGCATAAGTACATTTTGAGATGGACAGCGCCTATATTAAGTTTAAGTAAGAACGGTTACCGTAGCGAAAGTATATCCATATACCTGTACATAGATAGAACTAAGTTACTTAACACATGAGTCACCTCCTGTTACTTTGGATCTTACAATATAGTGTCGGCGAATGGAAACTTTAAAAGAGTTGTCCTAGTCCTTTTAATTACCATCTATTCAATAATAATAATATCTAGGAACAATGTGACATAGATCATCCTAGCCCCAAACTAAACAAAGCTTGTACTATGGGTACCAGGCGACGATATACAAACTTATATAGATACATAAATACTTAAATACATAGAAAACATCCATGACTCAGAAACAAATATTCGTGCTCATCCCACAAATATTTGCACTTACCGGAATTCGAACCCAGGACCACCAGCTTCGTAGGCAGGAGCACTACCAACTAGGCTACGGTGACCGTCAATCTATTACTATTGTCAAAATAAAATGAGGCAGTCATATATTAGGTCGTGTGGTGCTAAATAAGCATTAGAACCACCTACTGTGTTACTTTGGAGCTTACAATATAGTATCGATGCATGGGATTTAAAGAAGTACCTATATTGCGTAGTCCGTTTAAAATTTGATAATGTTCTATTGGGTCTCCCAAAAGTTAACTTGACAGTACGTAATATATGGCCACCCCCTGGCCATATATTACGTACCGTTAACTTAACACTCGAGTCTTACATGTAGTGTCCAATGTACAACATAGTATCGACCGGTTAACAAATAAGTGTATATCTAAGTCTAGTTCTTGACATACCAATGACCTATTGGTATTTGCAAAGTAATAGAAGAAGATCATTATACTACGATTAAGTTCTCACCGAACAAAGTTACAACTATGACCACCTCTTCTTACTTTGGAGCTTGCAATATAGTTTCCACAAATAATATTATATTATAAATATTAGTATATATATAGACAATTTAACATAGTGTACCAAGTGTGCCCAGCGCTTTCACCAATAATCTTTTGTCATATCCGTATAGCGAAATTAATACTGGAACCACCTCATGTTACTTTTAAATTTACAATATAGTATGGTTTAAGGGCGGTAACCGTAGCGAAAGTTTATCCACAGACCTATACATAAATACAACTATGTTACTTAACACTTGAGTCAACTCCTGTTACTTTTGAGCTTACAATATCGTACCGGCGAATAGTGGATTCAAATTATTTAGACCTAGCTTTTTTATGCCACTAAATTTAATATTGCAATAACCCTCTTTGATTATGGAGCTTACAATATTGCATCGACGGATGGTAGACTGCAAAGGGTTTAAAAGAGTATATCTATGCCTAGTCCTTAGACATCTTGTCTACTTTCTATTGTAAGCTCCAAAATAATTGGAGATGGTCATATTGTTGTCCCGTTAAGCAAACTTGATACTCGACTGTAGAATTTCAAAGAGCTAGAGTACACCCTAGCTTCATTTACGGAGAAATGAACAATTAAAACTAATGAGAAATGAGTTTTACTACTCCATAATTTGCAGTGAAGGTTGCCGCATGGCTTAACTGAGACATTAATAAGCTATAAAGGAACCGTAATAATTAACATTTAGAGGAAGTGAAGGAACGTGTATACTTGTAGCTAATTACATATATAGGTAAGGAAATTTAGTTACACATATAAAATACTAGCGGTGCCCCGCGGTTTTACCCGCGTTAAACTTTATAAATTATCACAGCTCCTCCCCCGTAGGTGATAGCGTGATAATATGTAGCCTATATGTTAACCCGACCTCTTAGTAATATTCATGCAAATTTTGAAGTAAATCCATGCAGTACTTTTTGAGTTTAGCCCGGACATACATACAGACAAACAGATAAACAGACGAAAATTCTAAAAACTATATTTTTGGCTTCGATATCGATAGTAGATCACACCCGAGGCATCCTTTTAAAAAAAAATTCAATGTACCGTTTTGACTTTCCTAAGATTTTATTATATGTATAGATAAGCTATGCCCCGCGGTTTCACACGCGTTAAAGTAGTTTTGGCGTAAAAGAGTAACTAACATATATCCATACATCTATACTCACAAACTTTCGCATTTATAATATTAGTAGGATGTGTAGCTCTAGCGGTTTTGGCAGTGCACGCCGGATTACCTCGCAGATGGTAGATTTTTTCCTACTTACTTGACAAAAAACTACTTTGAAAATATCTTTATAAATTGTAGCGTATGTGTTATTCTGATGTATAAGCTATATTATTGTAAAGTTTTATTAAAATCCATTCAGTAGTTTTTACGTGAAAGAGTAACAAACATCCCTCCATCCATACTTACAAACTTTCGCGTTTATGATATTAGTATATTCCACACACTATGGAAAGTCAAAAGTTAATTCATGTACACAGTTGTGGACAGTTGATCCAACGGTGCACAACTGTTATTGGTTTTAAAACTTGGTACATGAATTATCTTATGAATTTCAGTTCTGAACTGTGCACAACTGTGTACGTGAAGTATACAGTTGTGCACAGTTGGATCATGATACAACTGTGTAGAAAACTGCTATGTGCTGACGGCAGCGAATATCGGAATATCATCAACCCATCTCGTCCCGTAGGGGGCGTGGAAGTCGACCCGAGGGAATATCTACCAGAGGACGATTAGCAGCGTCTGTACTGTGGCCATCACATTGCGATCGCCAACGCATATCTCCCAAGATGATTCTTGGGAGGGGATTTGTCCAGCAGTGCATTTTTTACGGCTGTTATAATGATAATGTAAAGAAAACAATAATATCCGGGTCATATCAAACAGTGCCATCTATCCCAAACTAAACGAAACTTGTACCTTCTATGAATACTGACGGGCCTGTTGGCGTGGTTGATAAATGCTTGCTTTTCACTCCGGAGGTCGTGGGTTCGATTCCCAACCAGGACAAATATTTGTGTGCATGAACATGTCTGTTTGTCTTTGATCTGGGTGTACTTTTTTTGTTCATATTTACATAAAATATACAGAAAACAAATACTTTTCTGTTGCGAGAATCGAACTCTTTTCCGTTCACTGCCAACTGAGTCTCGGCGTTCGTCAGGGGCGCGATAGTGATTGAGTTTAGTGAGCTAGTTTAGTCGTGTCAAAACAGAATGCCCTCTAGAGTAACTGGAAACATCACCAGACCTACATCCGAGGTCATTATTCCAAAAGGAAATTGCTTTTTAAAGTTACCTATTACTTAGGTCTTGTTAGAATCAGAGTAAACTCCAATGCACATTTTGTGCTCGTGCGGACCGCTAATGCGTTATAAAAGTATCTACTTGGGACAGCATATCATGCAACCGGAAGAGATACAAACACTCACTGCACAATCAATCTGGAAGTTTATTAAAGCTATAGGATTAAGCAGTGAACTCTAAGGCTGAGATCTATAGAGCGTACTTAGACTTTGCTCAAACTTTACTTACGTAAAACTTTGCTAAATGTATGCTAAGCTTATACTTTGATTTGGTATTTATAGACTTTTTGAAGTTAAGATTATGCTTAGCATAAGCTAAGACAGACAAATTTAAAACACCAATTGTAATTTCGTTACATGCATTAACTTCTGTCTAAGTAAAGTCTGAGCAAAGTCTAAGTACGCTCTATAGATCTCAGCCTAAGAAATAAAGGAGCTCTGCTAAAATAGATCAGAAATGGTCGAGGTAGCAAGATGCCAACAAGGCATCAAGCCCCAAATAACAATAATAATTATCGGTCTTGTTATGGAAACACCAAAGTATCAGATTAGAATACAGCCTTTTTATTTGCGGCTTGGCAACCAAGGTCTTTTCGCCACTCAACTGTTTCAACTTATTAGTTCTGTTCGGTGACGGAACTAATCACTTCACTTTACGCTATTTGATACAGTCGTCTATTACGACTGTATGAAACATATGATACGTGTGTTTTAATGAGAATATAGATAATAATCAGACCTCTCCCTCTCCTGGCTAAGATAGTGTTACAAAATCTTTGTACAATATGTACTGAGAAACCTCCTCCATTTTTTGAAGTCCGTTAATACTGGAATTGAACATACATAGGTACATTGGAGCCGGTTGTCGTGGTTGGTAGATACTTGCGTTTCGCGCTGCAGTAGTGGGTTCGATTCCCACCCAGGACGGATAATTGTATGCATGAACATGTCTGTTTGTCCTGAGTCTGTGAGGTCTTATCTATATAAGAATGTATTTACAAAAGAGACGTAGTATATGTAGTATATCATTTATCTGGTTTCCATAGTACAAGCTCTGTTTAGTTTGGGATCAGATGGCCATGTCTGAATGTCTCATGATATTCATATTATTGTAAAAAATAGCAGGTAGGCCTAGCTGTCTGTCGTAAATACAGTTGTAATTGATCACCCATGCAAATAATTTGTTATAATTTGTGTTAACATGAGGTTATTAGGGATGAGGAGGACTGTTTGTCTGCAATACAGTTTTTACTAGTGCGGAAGATAGTGTGACTTGTGCTGTGTAACCCATGCAACCAGTTTCTTACATGACGAAGATCTAAGTATCTGCAATTGTAAGTACCTAGATGATAAGGTTTTTGCCTATACGAAAGTGATTTTTTTATCATCGAGTACCTAAGCAAGTTGAGTATAGGCAATAGGTATTGTTTATCGGATTTTGCGTGCTTGTCGGGATTTCTGGCGGTGTGTACCTTTGTTTGATGCATCAAACAGACGTGCATGCTGCCGGGAGGTTCAGCGGGTACGCGGGGTTGGACGGGGAACTTGGCGGTTTGCAGGCGCTTTGGAACAATACTGGGTACCTCATAAGACCTTTGATCCTTTTAGTATAGGTATGAAACGATGTTGAACTACGAAACGATGTTGTTAACGGAATGGGTTTTTTCTATGAAATAAAATATTTTTGATTTTTGATTATATATATTTGAGCGTATTTTGAGTCCATGGAAATATGTATAGTCGTGATGTGTGTCAGTGATATCACTATATCAGCCGAATGACTGTCCATTGCTGGACAAAAACATCTTCTAAAGATCTCCACATCGGGTTTTTTTTTTGGATTGTTATACCTACAATGACATGAAATCATTACATACATTTAATTGCAAATGCAGTCCACATTTCAAACTCTAATTCATACAACAACAAGGAGGTACCACTGTGATTGGAACAAATTACCTCATCACAGCTGAACCAAGTAAAATGTAATAATGTTGGGAAACGCGAAAAATTATAGCATTCAGACTATGTCAATAGTTAAATAGCAGGAAATAGCTACAATGAATGCCTGATCAATGGCATAGAAGAGTTATTAGCTCTCAATAGTATACACAATAATGGAATTGATTAAACTATGCAAAGTTATTGCATATCAAGTTCTCATCGGTTGTCATCTGGATGAACATGGCAGACATATCGGGATATGATGGTCATAGTGTACAGAGAGACGCTGTCCGTTCTCTGGGAGATATTCCCTCGGGACGACTTCTACGCCCCCTACGGGATGGGATGGGGCGGCAATATTTTACGCCGTCACACAACAAGGGTATGTAAGAGTTAAGGTAATATCTATTGTCGGACGGGATCTTTCGCTGCCAGCAGTCGTGTATGCGATGTAGAAGGAGGCCGCCGAGCGGGATCGGGAACGAGCTCGTAGGCGAAGGAGGCGTCAGGGCGGCGGCGGCAGCCGTTAGCCCAACTCCCCTCGGGGCCGCGGCGGCAGTGTGTGAAATGTCCTCTACTGCCGCCATGTACAAGCAGCTCAGGATGACAGCGATCTGTCTGTGGCGCAGTCGCTGTACCGTACTGGCAGGAGTCGGCAATAGGGGAGGGCAATCCAAAGGAGCTCTCCCAGGGTACGTGTCCCGACCATCTGCGACATGGCGCAAAAGGGGGGGTACCGGAGCAGCATACCCGCGTTCCTGGGACTCCCCCACCAGGCACCAAGAGAAGTCCACGACAGGTTTAGTCGGTGCAAGTCCGACATATCCACCCGCAGGCACTTTTTGCGGGTGGCATGCGAAGGCATTGCCCCTGCATAATCAAAAAAAAAAAAAGGTAATATCTACTGAAGTACCTTACACTACTCCTAGGAAATTAGAGAAATTGAGGCCCACATTAATGACCACTACATGTAAAAGCGTTTTCGAAGTTCTGTGCGATAGTTAAGATCAGGCACTCCCACCTTGGGGAAGGCAACTCAGAGCCCTCCCAGGGTACCTACGTGTCCCGTCCATCTAGGATACGGCGCAAAAGGGGGGAGCCGCAGCATACTCGCGTTCCCGGGGCTTCCCCCATCAGGCGCCAGAAGATATCCACGGCAAGTTAGGTTTAGTTTTGTGCGAGTCCACCATACCCACCCGCAGACACTTTTTGCGGGTGGCACCTGACATAAGTGGATGCATAGGTGTTTCCCCTGCCTTATCAAAAAAAATTGGGTTTCCACCTGCAAATTAATTATTAAATACTTTATGTAATATTGTATTTTTTACACTGGATGGGTTTGACCAGGATCTCACCTGTGAAGTGAAGATGTGGCCTAAGGTGGACCGTATCGATAATGAAGCGAAATTCACTAATTAAAATACATAACCAGGTGAGTGGTGACTGACACGGTCTACGCTCTATGGTTCCGGTTGAACACATTTATAGCGACAGGTTTAATGGATCTGTGTCACTGTGGTAATTTTGCAACCTTCCATGTATTTTTAGTCTTAGTTATGTAAGGGTTAAGGTCCACTATTTACAACCGATCTGTTTTCTATTTGATTTTTATTGCGTTATCAGATTAACATAAAAAAATACTCTAAATGTGTATAGAAACAAAGCGCTATATAATTGAATTTAGCTTTAAAACAATTTGGGTTTGAAATGTAATTGACAATTTCTATTTCTAAATAACTTTGAACATTAAAGACTCCACTGGACTTTTAGCCGACTACAAAAGAAGGAGCTTGTCGAGTAGACTGCTTCTGTTTATTAGTCAGTATTTAAAGAAAAGTCGGTTCTGGGGTTTTTTAATACTGTAATTATTACTCGCTCATACACTTTCTTAAAACCTAATTCAACGATAGGTAGGTATAAGAAAGATATAGTCGTCATGTCGAAGAAAGATATAGCCGAAAGAAATCCAGGGTTCCTCTCGAAAGGCCTCACGCCTTTGTCCAGCACTGGAAGTCTTTCGAAGATTTTCATAATTACCGGTCTTGCGCTACCGCATCCGATGGCTTCCATCGACTATCATGATCTTGTACTACTATTAGTACCTGTATATTGGGGACCTGTAACTCTACCACGACTCTATATAATTTACTTACTCGATGAAACTTACCATTTTTAGTAGGTATAGACATTTTAAGTAAGTAAGCAAAAAACTGCAAGTACCATCGAGAAAGTTAATTACTTACATGAACTCGGTCGAAATTCAAAATGAAGAATCAATGTAGAACCTCAGATGAAATTCTTAGTATTTTATTAAAACAGTACGATAAATACATGATAATAGTGAACTCTATAAGCGTTCCCACTTTATTAATAAACTGCGTTCCGACCGCCATCTAGTATCAATCGTACATAAACCCGCCGCACGTAAGCCAGAACGCTATTTTCGACCGAGCTCATAACTGTCAGGATGGCCGAGCGGTCTAAGGCGCCAGACTCAAGGTTACCTTGCCTGTGAATCAGGTTCGAGTTGTTCTGGTCCTCTCTGAGGGCGTGGGTTCGAATCCCACTTCTGACAAAACTTTTTGTAGTTTATTTTTGTTTTTTTTCATATTATTTCATGAATTAATTATAAGAAAATATTTTTCTATATAATTAACAACTTTATTAAATTAATTAATTAATATTAAATGATGGTGATGCAGTCTATTACAGTCCCACTAGAGGGCAAGACCCTATATAGGTACTCATAATGAGAGGGCACCGGATAATTCACCACGCGGGCCTCGTGCAAATAATTATGTATTCTTCTTATTATTTTACTATCATTTGTTACACCTTAATACCATTTTTCATTTCTCGCTGGTTTTGTCCATCCCAAGGTTTTCTGGAAGAAATTACAAGTAGCGATAAGACCGCCCTTTGTACTGTATAATTATAACTATTTTTGTTATTAATTTTTAATTCTGGTATACAATAAAGAGTTTTCTATTGTATTGCATTGTATATAGTATGTCTATTTAAGATTAATTACGCGATGACGAATAGATGCTAAACCAATCGTTTTTAAACCAGGTACGGCAAGACTCGCCTTTTCTATTTTTTACCAGCGCTTGAGTAACATTTTCTACTTACATTGAAAACATATGTTTAAAACTTTATTCTATCGCATTATGTACAATATACATCATATTACATAATGCGTAAGCATAAATGTTACATAACACCGAATTAATAATCCTCCGCGATACAGGGTTTTATTTCCTTAGTGAGGGTGTTATCTTTTTAGAGTTAAGGGTAAAACGGGACCCTATTACTAATTTTTATCTTTCCTCGCCATGGTCAGCTATAGAAGACAAAAGTTTTCGAACCCTCAAGTAAAGTCTTTATTAGAAGTCTGGTTACTGGATTTAACACAGTTGCATTTTAATAAATTTAAACGTTGTTTCCGTGTTACATGCATTAGTGATTAGCTGTTAATTTTAGGCATATATCCAAAAACTAAACGAGCACCAGCTGCCTGGGCTAAATAGGGTGGTGGTATTTATTGCCCTCAGCCACACAGTAGGATAAATATGTGTAAAATTAATAATCGTCGTGGTCTAATAATAGCCCACCCCAATCTTTACTTCCATCGTTCTGTAGACATCCCAAAGGAAACACGAAACATAATCTGTCTCATATATTTTATTTTCTATTGCATTCTTATTAACCTCTGACGCAAAAAGAGGGGTGTTATAAGTTTGACGTCGGTCACTGTCTGTGGCATTGTAGCTCTCTCGCAACTCTCTCTCTCTTGCCCCCTACAGTAACTCTGTCTCTCGCTCTTTCTATCTTCACTTACTTCCGCTCTAATACCTACCTACTATCTCTAAACTTCCGTTCGCCTCCTTCATACGTTTCGTAACGCTACCACCGCTTAATCCCCAAGTCGCGTAAAGATGTTTTACCTCATTAAATCTATACAAATTTATTCGAAGCGAAGCGAAGTTTTAACCTGATTTTGAAGTTACAGTCCCACGTTTTACTCACTACTATCTACTCCATTAAAAAACGGAAAAGTTATGTAACGAAAAAAAAAACGGCTCTTAATATCTTAGTTGTGTTAAAGAACGCCTAAACGTATAATTTAGCATTGCAGCGAATATACATTTGCTATTCTATATACGCCTATAAGCGCCTGTATTAATTTTGTTGTTTTATTTATTTATATGATGATTGAGTTGTGGGAAGTGAAACTGCCCACTTTAACTAGGTACCAATACTAGAATTAAGCTGCAGTTAAACTCCTATAACTTACCTATTACTTTACTTATATTTTTATCATTAGATACTTTTTGCAGGTCATCCATTATAACGATGTATTTATTTATTGGCTGGTTAGCCAATAAATACATCATTAATTGCTGGTTAACAATTATAATAATATCCTAGCACATTATTTACAAACTAAGCAGAGTTTTACGATGGAAACCGGATAACTGATCTTCATATACTACTTTTCTTGTGTAAATATGTATATTACTTATATAGATAATTACACCCAGACTTAGGGCAAACAGACATGTTCATGCACACAAATATTTGTCCTGGGTGGGAATCGAACCCACGACCTGCGGCATGTAAATCAAGCATTTGCCAACTATGCCATATATTAGCTATATTACCTATATACAGGTAATATAGCTAATAAATCCGAATAAAACATCCTACTAATATTATAAGGGTTTGGTTTGTGAGTGTCTCGGGATGCACGACAAGCTATCTGTAGTCTGTTCCACTTGTCAGGAGAACATTAATCACCATCGTTACTAAAGACATATACAAAATCAAACAACCCAAACAATATCCATCACCTGGTCCTGGTTACTTGATCCCTATAGATTTCGGGGTCAAACGTTAGTCCCTCAATTCATTCTGGTAGCTAACCACCACGTGCCAAATTAAATAGAAGTAGGTAAAGGCAAGGACTTATATTAAATATAAGTCCTTGCCTTTACCTATTTCTATTTAATTTTTGTGTTTTATAAATTTTATAAAACGTGGTAGGTGAGTTCCCAGTAGTTTAATTCACACGCGCACACACACATACATCCACACACACGCGCACACACACACATACATCCACACACACGCACGAACATGCACATACACGCGTTCACATTCTTAATAAAATGAAAGTAGTACTTATGTGAGAATGAAACATTGTATTCAATCCCAAGGAGACGGCACTGTTACTCTTTATTACAGGCTATCCTGTAGCCTATCTAAGAGGACAGTACCATTTTTTTTTTTTTTTTTTGATAAGACAGGGGGAATGCTAATGCATGCCACCCGCAAAAAGTGTCTGCGGGTGGGTATGTCGGACTCGCACCGACTAAACCTAACCTGCCGTGGACTTCTTCTGGCGCCTGATAGGGGGAGCCCCGGGAACGCGGGTATGCTGCTCCGGTGCCCCTCTTTTGCGCCGGGTCCCAGATGGTTGGGACACGCACCCGGAGAGGACTGTGGGTTGTCCTCCCCATTTGCCGACTCCTGCCAGTACGGCACAGCAACTGCGCCACAAACAGTTCGCTGTCTTCCCGGGGCTGCTTGCACGTGGCGGCAGTTGAGGACACTTCTCATACTGCCACCGCAGCCCCGAGGGGAGTTGGGCTAACGGCTGCCGCCGCCACCCCGACGCCTCCTCCGCCTACGAGCGGGATCGGCTCGTTCCCGATCCCGTTCGGCGGCCTCCTTCTGCAGCAAAACTGCCTCACAGAAGGAGACCACGGCGTCCCATTTGGTGGAGTCGCCAGCCAGCATCGCATACACGACTGCTGGCGGCGAAAGATCCCGTCCGATCTCAGCGACCAGGACTCGTCTCTCGGCCTCCCAGGCCGGGCACTCCTCCAGCGTATGCTGGGCAGAGTCCAGGTCGCTCCCGCAATGGTGACAATGTGTCGTCACTTCTCGGCCGATCCGGCACAGATACTCACCGAAACACCCGTGTCCGGTGAATATCTGAGTCAGTCTGTAGGTGACGCAACCGCCCTTCCTTCCCACCCAGGCCTCGAGGTGAGGCAGGATAGCACCGACGGCACGTTGGCGCGCGTTCAGCCGCAAATCAAGCCTTGCGCGCCACTGTGCTAGTACGCGCCGGTGTGCATCCCGCCTATAGGCAACGAGCGTCTGCTCTGGCGCCAAACCGCTCTCCCGGCGGACGCGGATCTCGGTGTAAACCGTCGCGTCGACTGCCGCCAGGAGATCAAACGGCGGGAGGCGCGCCAGGAGTGTCGCCGCCTCAAAAGATACCGTCCGGTATCCTCGTGCGATCCGTATGGCCACCACACGCTGCAGGCTGTTCAGAATAGCTCTGCAGCGGGAGGCGCCCGTCAGGCGTTCAGACCAGACGGGCGCCCCATAAAGGACCATGGATCGCACGACACCTCCGTAGAGGCGGCGAACTTCTTCCCTGGGACCCCCGAGTTTCGGCAAAAGCCGGTGTAATGCTCCGGTTACCCGGCGCACTCGGGGGGCCAGACGCTCGAAGTGCTCCTCGAAGCCCCATCGGCTGCCTAGGGTGAGGCCCAGGTACTTCATGTACCGCCCCACCCTGACCTCTGCGTCACCTACACGCATCGACGTACTGGGTGGTTCCTCCCTACGGCGTAAGCCGTGGAACCATAGCGCCTCGGTCTTGTGAGGCGCTACCCGAAGGCCCAGTCTCGTTATGGCCGCGACGACACACGCGACACCGAGTTCGGCGAGCCGTACCGCCCGCTGGATACTTACCTCCCGGGCTATGACGAGCGTGTCGTCCGCATAGCAGACGACGCTCACCCCGGGAGGGAGGCTTATCCGCAGGACCGCATCGTACGCGAGGCTCCATAGCAGAGGTCCCAACACGGACCCCTGAGGAACCCCGCAGGAGAGCTCCCTCTGGATCTCAATCCCGTTCCGACCGACGAATTTAATCGTCCTGTCGCGCAAATATGCCCCGACTATACCACGGAGATAGGGAGGCACGTTATGATGGACCAGTGCCTCCCGTATCGCCCGCCAGGGGACGGAGTTGAAGGCGTTGACGATGCCTAAGCTCACCGCCAACGCCACCCCCCCCGCCCGAACGGCGGGCTCCGACAGGGCGCGGACGCGGTTGATCGCGTCGAACGTCCCTGCCGGAATCCGAATTGGCTGTCCGATAAGTCGGGGCCAACGCGCGACAGATGCTCGCTGAGACGGGCGGCTATGACACACTCAAAGAGCTTGCCCGCCTCGTCCAGCAAGCAGATTGGTCGGAACGCCGAGGGAGAATCGGCGGTCCTGCCTGGCTTCTGCAAAAGCACCAGCCTTGCCTCTTTCCAGCAGGTGGGGAACACGGCACTACGGAGGCAGCTGGTGAACAGTTGCCTCATCCGGTCCCCCAGGACTGCCAGGGCGCAAACCCACGCCCTGCCCGGTATCCCATCCGGGCCAGGGGCGGTATTTCGGGCTGCAAGTCGCCGTACTGCTCGGTCCAGCTCCCCCTCCGTCACCTCCAACTGGTCGTCCCAATCAAGGTACGGCGGTGACGGAGGGTCCGAGGGACTGTCCTGGACCCTAGGGAAGAGGGTGTCCACCTCCTCAAGAAATCCGGGTCCAGGGTACTCGTCAACGGAGGGACCCACGGTCTGAGCTTGCCCAGTACCATTTTGTACGGGCGCCCCCATGGGTCCCTATCCAGTCCCTCGATGAGCTCGTTCCAGGACCGAGCTTTGGCTTCCGCTATCGCGATGGATAGCGCCTTGACGGCGACTTGATACGCCCTGTGCGCTCCGGCAGCCTCTTCGGCATTGGCTCGCCTCCTCCGACGGGCCCGCTGGTGTCGGCGACGCGCTGCGACATACTCCGAACGGAGTCGCGCGATTTCAGCCGACCACCAATACTGCGAGCCTCGTCTGTCACCCGGACGGATCCGGGGCATCGACGTGTCGCAGATGCGAGACATGATGCCCCGGAACCAGCCCGCTTGCGGATTGGAAGAGGACAGTACCCTAACCATTTAATTGTAGTATTTTTATGTGTTTGTTACCTTAATATGCTATTTGTATTGTACTACAGCAACTATTCTAAGAAATAAAAGTTTATTATTATATTTATTATATTATTATAATGTGTGTTTGTATCGTTCCAGGTGCTCAGTACATGTGTGATGGTGCGGCTGGTCACGGTGCTGCTGCTGGCGGTAGCACTGTGCGGCGCCGCCACCACGCTCGATTCCGAGCTGGGCGTCGGGAAGGCGATCAACATATTTATGAGGTATTATTTTGTATGGACACGGAACAGAGACGTGTTCGCTCACTATCGGCCTTATTAGAAGGTTCAAGGTCATCCAAAGAGCAATGGAAAGGGCTCTGGAGCTCTACCGGCTAAGTCGCCGAACATCGTTTTCGTGAATAGCGTTCAAATAAATAAAGGTTAAAAATGACTTAATCAATAAAATAAAATATTAAATCAGTTTCCATGACCACATGTGACGTCATAAATGGTCCGGAATCGATTGACAACGTTGAAGCCGATTTAACGATTGATTAAGACATTTTTAACCTTTATTTATTTGAACGACATTGACGAAAACGATGTTCAGCGACATAGCCGATAGATCCCCTGCTCGGAGTTTCCCTACGGGATCGAATCAGAAATGTCGAAATCTGCAGGCGAACCAAATTCTACAAAACTGAAGTGGCAGTGGGCGGGGCACATAGCTCGTAGAGCCGACGGCCGTTGGGGCAGAAAGGTTCTCGAGTGGCGACCACGAACTGGAAGAAGCAGCGTGGGCAGGCCCCCTACAAGATGGGCCGATGATCTTGTGCGGGTCCCTGGAAACTGCTGGATGCGAATAGCGCAAGACCGGCAATTGTGGAGATCTTTGGGAGAGGCCTTTGTCCAGCAGTGGACGTCTTTCGGCTGATATGATAATGATTTTTTTGATAAGGCGGGTGGAATACATACGCATGCCACCCGTAAAAAGTGTCTGCGGGTAGGTATGTTAGACTCGCACCGACTAAACCTAACCTGCCGTGGACTTGGACTTGGACTCTTGGCGCCTAATGGGAGCAGCCCCGGGAACGCGGGTCAGAAGTAGCCTAAAGGTCTTCGCACATTATAACAACTCCACGCCAACGCGGCAGCAACTCTACTCACACTCTCGATGAGTAGTCAACTAGTTGATCCACCCAATGGTCACTAGTGGACAACGCGGTGTCAAGGAGTGGCCAACGCGGTGCCAACGAGTGGGTTATTCAACAGACAACTCGTCTAACCTCAGTTTTCGGTTAAATTTTGTCCAAAGAAGTCGTGTTGCTTATGAAATGTCGAACTTTACATTCAGTGAACTGGCATTCGGGGAAGGCACGGGGCGGACGGGTGGGCTGGCAAATGGTTGCCCGTCACGCGTCAGTCGCAAACGCATAGTCGTTACGTGGACAACGTGTGGTCGTTGCGTGGACGACGTATGGTCATTGCGTGACAAACGTGTCGGGGTTGACCTCTAGTGTACGATGCGTAGGCCACTCGTTGTACACTACTTTATAATCATTTTTTGAAATTGAACCTTGAACATATGATACAGGGCTTAAATTTCAATGTCTAGCATAGAGTCGAGTCGCCGGTGAGTTGTTATGATGTGCGAAGACCTTAAACCGGCGAGCATGTATGAAGAATATAATGTCAGTAAACGATGCGAAAGAGGTGTGCAAGAATCTTGACAAATGAAAGTCTTTTGTCTCTGAAACAGGCGTGAGGGTATTTATAACATAAATTTAAAAAAAAACCCGACGTTTGTCATAGTTCTACTAGTCAAGCCCTTTATTTGATACCCATATTTATTTAATAACATATTTTTATCGCAACTCCCTCGAGTTGTAATGCTTTACTTACACGATATTCTGAATCCTTCGCTTGATATTATATTTCTATTTTCCAGATATGGCTACCTCAGCATCTGCATGCGCGTCGTGCCCCGGAACGATACCGAAGGCTGGGTGTTCCGAGAGCCAACCGTCTCAGTCTTCCGCGAAGTGGAGCGCTATGCCATCGCACCAACCCCTCGCCAAGCCAAAACCCTGTTCGACGGAGACTTCCACATGGAATTCTGCGATAACCTGAAGCAGTTGCTGCAGGCTTACTTTAGGGACTTCAGTTTTGAAAGGTACAGGTCAAATTGCTTTAGTGTAAATTGTATACATATATATGTGACGGACCTGTTGGTGTGGTTGGCAAGTTGGAGGTCGTGGGTTCGATTCCCACCAAAGACAGACAGTTTCCATAGTACTGCTTAGTTTGGGATCATGTGTGAATAATGTCCCAGGATGTTATATATTACTTAACAATAAAGATTAGGACGAAATCCTCAGATGAACCAAAGTAACCAACATAGCCCAAAGAATTGCCAAGCTGAAGTGGCAGCAGGCAGTTGAAGGTTCTCGAGTGGAGAGTACGAACCGGCAGGTGCCTACAAGATTGAGCGATCTTGTGAGGGAGGAAGCCTCTGGACGCGGGTTGAACAAGACCAGCAATTGTAGACATCTTTGGGGGAAGATCTCTACAATTGCCGGTAGGTATATGTCCAGCAGTGGACATCTTTCGGCTAACTTTATGAAAGATTAGGTACCCTTACTAAGTATATTTTGTACGTTACAGACTGGAGCGTCCATGGCGGGCGTTTACTGCGGGGTGGCCGACAGACATAATGGCCCGGAATCTTGGCATCAACTCTTCGTTCATCAACGGTGACCACTGTTACGTGCTCGTCAGGGTGTCCAGGTAACGAAGATTTCCAAATTACTAGATGAATATATAGGTCACCGTAGCCTAGTTGGTAGTGCTCCTGCCTGCGAAGCTGGTGGTCCTGGGTTCGAATCCCGGTAAGTGCAAATATTTGTGTGATAGCACAAATATTTGTTTCTGAGTCATGGATGTTTTCTATGTATATAAGTATTTATCTATCTATATAAGTATGTTTAGGTACTCATAGTTCAAGCTTTGCTTAGTTTGGGGCTAGGATGATCTGTGTGACATTGTCCCTAGATATTATATTATATTATAATATGTCTGACTAGCTGGGCCCTGCGCTAAAGTTTCATCAAAATCCGTTTTCAAATATGTGATGAAACTTTGTAATAATATAGCCTATATATCCGAACAACACATAGGTTATAATTTATAAAATTTGACGCGGTAAAACTGCAGGGCACAACCAGGATTAAATAAAATTTCCGAGAAAGATCCTCTCTGAAATTATACTTCATTTGGCATCATGGGAGGCCCAGCACAGAATATTTTATATTAGTTCTCAGTTGACCACATACTGCACAAACGCTTGTTGTGAAAGTCAACATCATGTAACAGTTTTAATGCGATCAGGGCCTTTAAATAAATTGACTTCAACTAAAAAAACTCTACTGTGTGGTGAAGGGGGTGTGGGAGGCGTAGAAATCGTCCGAGGGAATACCTACCAGGGAATGGGCAGCAGCGTTTTTCTGCGAACTATGACTATCAAACTGCGATCGCCAACCCGTCTGCCAAACGTGGCGATTATGGCATCTCCCCTCATTCTTTGGGGAGGATTTCGTCCAGTAGTGGACGCACTTTGGCTGACATGATATGGATGATTTCTACGTCCCCCACGGGATGAGATGGGGTGATGATATTCTATGCCGTCACCACACAGCATACCAAGTATTACATTATTCGCTTTAAATACTCACCAATTTTATTTTGAATCTTGCAGGTACCGAGAAACAGGTAAACTAAGTGACTTACCAAACAACATAGGGGTGGAAGATGTTGTCTTCGAAGCAATACAAGAAGCATCGCTGGGCGACACTGCCTCTATAGCTGACTTCATCAGGAAATATGGATCTCACTACATCGCCTCCTATATCACTGGTAACTCCTTGTACCAGGTGAGGGTCTTCACTTATTTTAAGGCCTGTATTTATAAAACGATCTCGCTTTGCAATTGACCTTGATTTTTTTTAATATGACCTAAATTGCAAGGCTTGACCTTGAATACTGATTTACATTATAAATACAGTGATATTCTTTATATCACTGTATTTAGGGGTCCCTAAAGGGTCCCTTAGTATGAAAACTATATAAAGTTTAAAGAAACTACAGATATAAATGACTGAAGCTAACAAACTATTTAAACATAATCAAACACCGACTTCAAAATCAAGTCAAAAGTACAAAATTATTTCAGCTACACATAAAAATTATGAAATTTGAAGATGGTGCACATATTAACGAATATTCGTTTTTAATCTTTATAGGTACTTCAAAATGTTTTAATTTACAGTATATTTTGATTTGTGTTTTGTTTACATGGCTGATTTTATTTTGAGTTTAAATTTTGTTGGTTTAATTTTTAATTTCTAGTGACTACCTATTAAAAAATTTAAGGATATTCTTGTTGATTACATAAATAAGTTTTTTTACGGCTATAAGTAGGGTTGCCATACATCCCATATATACGGGACCGTCACCGTATTTAATTATCAGGTCCCCTATTGTTATTTGTCCCGTTTATCAATGTTTAAATATACACGTAGGTACTAAAGGCTTGGAGCTGACGGCAGGCGGCGTGAGACGCGCGGGGGCGCGCGTTTATATGTAATAAACCGCTTCTACCCTCATTTTCAGTTTTTATTTATTTGCCACTAATAAGTCCCGTATCAGTTCTCAACAATGGCAACCCTAGCTATAAGGTCACTTTGTATTACCCCAAATCCCCAGGTATTTGTGTTCAATCGCGGCGTGTACACCAAGATCAAAGAGCGCGTGAAGACCAAAGGCATCTCTGACGTACCACTCTCAGAGTTGAACAACTTCTTCTCGCCTCTCTTTGCCGAGCATGTTGGTGATATCAAGGTTTGGACTGTGTGTAGATATAGGCCTGATTCTATATAGAGAAATCATTTAATCAAATTTGCTTCAGAATAAGTCCTGAAGCTAACTAAAGTAGTAACGTTTAAGATGTCTGAGCTGTGGATGAACTAATGGTGATGGTTCTGGATTCATATATCTTCAGTAATACTGAAGAAGATAGGTGCGGCTCCGAACTGAGTTTATATAAAGTAGTTAGATATAAAGCCACTTAGATAGGCGCCCATCTATGAACTGACTGCGTACTTAGATGCTTAACCTCGCCTTTCACTTGCCCACTTACGGACTGGTAAAAACAACTAGCTATAACCACCTAAGTGGAATGCTATCACCACATAGTAATAGCAGTTTTTGTAACATGTCGTTTACAATTAGCCTAGTAGACTTGCAGTGCTTCAGCGGAAAAATGGCTGTAATGGCTAGTTAAAATAAATAATATAAAAAACTGTTTTTATTCACATTGACTTTAAATAAAATAATAGATTGAAAATCTAAAAAACACACTTTTAACACGCGTTAAAAATTACGTCACGGGACTATTTTTTCGTATTCCTAACAGCAAACCCTTTCATTTGATCATGGGGGTACATTTCAAATAGCCTGTCCGCCATCTTGGACGTCCGCCATTTTGGATTTAAGTCACGTGACTAATTTTTCGTATGAAATTCATGACAGCAAACCCTTTCATTTGATATCTGCCTGCCATTCGATATCTATGCTGCAATCCGCCATCTTGGGAAGGCCGCCATATTGGATTTGTAATGACGTTTGTTAGCTAGTCATTTATTGTCTATTGTCATCAGAACTCTGAGCGTGTGCAAAATTTGAGACCAGGAAGTGGGTCAAATTAAGATTCCAAAATTGTCTTACATACATAGTTACAAGTGAAGGTATTTAATATAAAAGCGTGTTAAAAAGCCGTTGTAAATAGTCAGAACATACACAATAATTGTATTATTACAAATTAACTATATATTAATTCTACGTACAAATAGATTATTAGATATTGCTTCAACATATCGTTCTGAATAAACCCTTCACTTCATCCCAGCTCAGACATCTCAATAGAATAGAATAGAATTCATAGAATCAGGCCAAAATAATGCATTCAACATACACAACCATAGTCATTTTCATATCAAGTTACTACATACTTTCAGCTTTTATTTATATACAAAATCATGTGTGTTGTCATGCATTGCCTACAGTCTTTCACAAAGTCATCAGCAAAACTTTGTGAGATGGCATCAAACTTCTTTTCATTAATCGCAGTCATCATTACATGCTGCTTTAAGCGTACACATATTCACATTCTCTTTCTTTCCTTCTTGTTCATTCCATAACTGCATAACTGCAACCATAATCAAACGATTAAGTATATAAGATAGATAAGTGCACTCTATTTTCGTTGTAATTAAAGGTATACCAGACGTCTAATGTAGCTAAAAATATGGTAAAGTAACCGTTTACTTAGTCATTTTCACAAAATTTGTTTCTTTTTCATACTAGTGTCTCTATTCAGACGAAAAACTCAGCCGAGAATCGTACTTAATTACAGCATTGAGCCGCCAATTCTTGTGTCACTATTTATAAATTAATTTAAAATTTTGTTACCACTTGAGAAGTGGATAGTCCAATCAGTTTCATGAATCGCATTTCGACTTTAAATTTGAAGAGAATTTCAGGGTTCCCCGAAGCACGGGGACGCTTAGATATTCAACTTTGGTGATCACCCATCATATTCTATATTAAATATTTCAGGAAATTGGTTTGGCCTGTTGGTCTAGTGTATTGTGACAGTGGCTGCTATATAGAAATATACATAAGTATGTTTATCGGTTGTCGGGTTGCCATTATACAGGCTTGGGATCAGTAGGCACTATGTTAGTTGTCCCAAGATATTTATTAATTTTATTTAATTATTATTGTCTTATATACAGAAGCTGTTGGTGAACCTTAAAAAAATTATCATCAGTTTAACTGCTAATGTAAGTCACGCATACCGATATGCTAAGATGTCACGTCATTGCATTCCAGCTCAGTAACGCTTACAAAAGTGGTTTCTGATGTAGTTAAACTGTATTTGAGATTGAGATTAAAAAAATTAATATAAATTAAATTAATACCTCCACCTTACTGAAGACACTCCTTAATAATAACATTAATAATTTTAATGTTGTGTTTCCGAGTGTGAGTAAGGTCGCCAGAGCTCATTAGGGTGGGGGGGATGGGTCAGTAACACTTGTTTGCTGACTTTTAAAGGCCGGCAACGAACCATGACACCTCCGGCGTCGTGAGTGTCCATGGGCGGCAGTGATCACTTACCATCAGGTGACCCACTTCCTCGTTTGTCGCCCTCTGATATATAAAAAAAAATTGTAGTTTGAATAAAATTTAAGTAACTAGGGACCTTCTTTACGTGGTGATGCTATCTTGTATTATATTAATTCCGGTTAATAATATGCATGTATGGGTAAGAAAAGTCTTATAAAACATTTTAGTTCTTATCGAAAACTCCATTTTTTGTCCATCAATCCTCAATCTAGTTTCAAATTAATGTTTTGATTTATCAAAGATCCTATCGTCTCTAGATACTGATTCTACATATCTTACTCTAAATAAAATACTTTCCTATTCAACCACCGATTTAAACAAAATGTATATGCTACCAATCTGAAAGAGGTCTCAACCGATTCACAAGCAACGGTGTTACCGTTTTATATATGTACGTACAGCAAGAAAAACAACAGCAGACGAATTAATAAAGTTCATCTATTTAAGTCGGGTAAATGAAGGAGAACGTGAATATGAAAAAAAAATGTTTATTATATTTGTTGTTATGAGATAAACGTAATGAAAAGAAGTCCCCCACAGTCCAGCTTTCTAAAAACTCTGGAGTACACGTCGCATTTTTGTTAATAGAATAAAAACATGAAATCTTGTCTATGCTCTCACTCCAGGTATTTGTGTTCTCTAGAACCGCCTACTCTATGATAAAAGAGAGGTTAAAGAGTAAAGGAGTAGGAGATATTACATCCAAGGAGCTGGAGGGATTCTTTTCGCCGTGGCATGCCAAACATATTGGCCAAATTAAGGTAAAAAACACTACACTACTACAAGTTTTAAAACCAGTGACGCACGCTGAAGATAATATAACGTATAGCACCTAATATATTTTAATATTACAATTTAATGTCTAATTAGAGTGTCCCACACAAAGGCCTGTGATTAAATTTTGCCTTTTGTGACAAAGTACAGCTTGCTCTGTAATATTTAAAATCTCTCTCTTAGCTCTTCCGTTATTTAGAGGAGATTGGAATAATGTTGAATTTATTATAGATATAAAAAAATATTGGTTCAAAATGTAATATTTAATATCGGAAAGCAATAAGTTGTTAAAATTGGATGTTTTACCTATACATTGAAAGAGAGCATAATTAACTAAGTAATTTTGTTACTAGTTAATAATATAAATATCGTTATATTATAAACTAGTATTATTATGGTATAATTTAATAATCTTTATTATTTGCATCATATATTGACGTGTTTTTCGAAAATTCGCAATTGAACCGAATATCGTTTTATTCCTTATTATGATCTCTTTTAATATATTATTGTATCGTTATTATTTATATTATAAAGGTGTCGTGTTTTCTAAAATTGCTCGACAAAAACATTTTCTGAAATACAAATTCTGAATTAATTGTGTGCTATGTTTGAATGGGAAGTAAACATTACACTTGTAATATATACATATTATGCGCTATACGATAAACTATCTTTGAAGTCTGGAACGCGCTTTACAGTCCATATTACATGTAGGAAATAACCTTGTTTAAAACCTATGATAACCTAACGCTAGGTACAAAATATAAAGTACTATATTAGATATGTCGTATGATTATGATATGATCTATAATTAAATTACGGTGTAGGGAGAATTACCTATCGACATCATTAAGGTATTCATATCAGCATTCTATTATATTCACAGTTAATCATAAACCCTTTTACTTATAAAAATATTAAGACACTGGTCATCTAAAAGGTTTTAGCAATCTTGTTTTATATTCGAGTAAAAAAGGCTAACCTCGGATTTCAATCGTATTCTATTCATGGATGTTTGTGTTCTACTGTGTATCTGTGAGACTATCCGAGTCTAGTCTCATTCCTGAATAGTTGAGTCGTGATCATAATAAGTGATCTAGACACAACCATTCACGAATGAATATCTGAGGGCAATCCGAGGTTAGTCTCATTTGCTCAGATATTCATTCATGAATAGTATTGTCGTGATCTAATGATCAAGACAACTATTCACGAATGAATATCTGAGAGTAATCCGTGGTTAGTCTCATTTGCTCAGATGTTCAGTCCTGAATGGTTGTGTTATGATCACGATACAAAACCATTCACGAATGAATATTGAGGCTCTATTGCACCGTACATCGAACTGAACGGGGATTGCCGTTAAAAAAATTAGAAGTAAACAAGTCATTTTTTAAGCTGTCTTAATATTTTTAAGGGGCCTTTACTGCCTTTTCACACTGCTCGAATTATATAGTGTTTACTTAGTCGTGTTAACTTAAATGGGAGCGTGTTAGTTCGTTGTTACATAATCTGGCATATAATGTGCATAGTTGCGAAAAATGTTTGAAAGTTAGAATTTCCCACTCATTGCATTCTTAATCAGTGAGAGACCATTTGGTTTACAGCTTTTACACGACTAAGGAAACGAATTATATGGTATAGGGGTGAAGTAGACTACGCTTTAATCATACATTTTGCATCTCGTATCCATAAACATCTCTATATTTCACATAAAAACTAATTAAAAATCCCGTTTTAACACGATTTTCACTTAACAGGTCGCAAGTGGGAATAAAACCGTAGAAAATTGGGCAACAAAGCGTCTCCGAGTCCACTACTACATATTCTCGTATCCTAGCCTTCTTAAACTACACGGAGAGCCTTCGCTACTAAGAAATCTCGACACATTACTTGGCAATGAAGCCTTATTACAATTAGAATTAAAAACATTAGCGCCTGCGTTCAAGGACACCAAGAAAAAGAAATGGTTTGAAGAAGTAGTAGACAATTATTTAAAACTATGGGAGAGTAATATGTGACGTAATTTTAGTCGAATTTTAGATTTAAGTAGATATTTTTTTAGAAAGATTAACAGAAAAAGTATGAGCCTTAAAAGCACATATTGCAGTCGTGTTTCCGTACTTAATAAAATTGTTTAACTAACATTTCTATTTTACGGAAACATGTATGGAAATCGCACCCTTATTGGTTTTATCGAGTGAAACTTCTACTCTAGAATTAAGAGTAAAATTTAAATGTCGTGTCACGTTTGGCACATTTCATAACATAAAAACATATAATATATGCCAACACCACGTTAATAGCGCAAGAGGAAACATATATGTACATACATAGCGATATAAAAAACATAGTATCGGGTGTTATCGTATTATGTATCGTATCGTATTAAGTATCGGGTGGGTATTTATATGTACGCTTCAGACGCTATATATGAACCACGAATATTTTTCTTTATTTCAAGAAGTTTCACTTTATCAAGCATTTTTAATTTTTAATGAAATAAGTTCATATAAAAACAAAGACATCACAAAACTGGAAGTGCCGCCTTCTTGTAACGCTCATATTTTTTGTGACTAAGTACAGGAGTTGAACAAGACCTTTATAAATAAAATTTCAACATTGCCCAACTAATTAATATTGGTAGAACATTATTTAGTTGATACTGCAAGACGGAAATATTGGAACAATGCATAGTGCCTGCAATTAAAGATAATGCAACGAAAATATTTATTGCGAGTATGAAACAGTAAATGTAGTTTTTAAGTACAAAATAAAAATAATCAAATTGTCTTGTCTTATATCTGAAAATATGAATTCACGAAATTAGAGAATCAAATAATATAATTATAGCTTGATGAAGGGCCTTCATAGAAGTGTTTATTTTATTTTGGTAGATGTATTTAATAGATTTTGATTTTAACAGTGAAGAATTTATTTATCGAATAATTTTCAATTAAATATATATTTTGTACATACTACTATAAAATTATGTGCCTTAAATTCTTCCAAAATTATATTTAATAGGGTGCTATTTAAAATGGTAGAACGAATTCTATAGCAGACTATGAGAAACACAAGTGTAATTTTAATATTTATTTAAGATTGTTCACATATACGTACAAATATTGAAGTAACTTTATGTTAAACAATTTTCATAGTCTGCTTCGGAATGTTTAAAATGTAGTGAATTAGGCAATGTCCATTCTGTCCATTCTTATAGATATTGACTATACTGATATTTATGAAACAAGTTTTTTTAATATATAATAATAATATGTCTTGGGACAAGAACACACCGCCATCTGATCCAAAATTAGGCAGAGCCTTTACTTTGGCAACTAACAACAACTAATAAACATACTTATATATTTCTAAAAACATACACATTACATATAAATTATACCCAGACACGGAACTAATAATCGTGCTCATCACACAAAGCTTTGTCCTGGATCGAACCCTAGACCTCTGACTTAGTCAGTCAGAGTTTTTATTTACTTTAAAGTTCGACCAATAATGATATTAATAAATGGATGAACGTAATTGCCCTCCCTCTAATAAAATATAGTAATACGTTTGGACGAAAATGTCTAGTGGAAAACGATTAGTAGCTAACATTTACCCTGACATTGCCTTTTCATAACAAGTATTGACAATGTAGATATCTATCACAACCACGCTCAACCAATTCGTATAGTTGTGGGTATAGAAGCATTTTTGAAAAGGAAGTAGCAATAACTATACCAGAATTGATAAAATTGTAAATTTCAAACATCCCAATTTAATGTCTACTAAACGGCATGTTCGAAAAAAACAATTATTCACGCTGTATGGTTACTGAAAAAAAAAGAAAACCATTCAGTATTGTTCTTTTTTTAGACGTGTGGTGAAGTCGAAATATCTCCAAGACTAATTTAAATTTATTATTAATACTAATGAATAAATACTGGCTGATACTACAATCTAACTATTAATTTCTTACTGGGGATGTCTCCATTTTGTATGATTTGTTATTAATATGAGATATGAAATATTAAGATATATTATTATTATTATTATTTCTAAAAACTTGTTTCGTAAATCTCGTTATATTATAAAATGACACGCAAATGTTTGTGGTGTGCAATATTAGTGTTCCCGGCTTTGGGAAAAATCTTTCATGATTATGCATTTAGTTTGAATTAAGTAGTCATTTAAGTGATGATAAGTAAACTGTAAGGTGGTGTAAATATTCATATTTTGATAAAAATAAAGTTATTTTGTGACTGAGTGTGTGGTATAATTTCACTCCCAGATGTGTATAGATCTTAGAAAATGGAGGAATTTCTTTTTAGCAGTCTGACGTCCTGAAGCATGGCACGACGTGCCGCGGTATAATTGTATCGAGATAAAGCAAAATGAATTCTAAGTTCAATGAAATAAGGATAACAATCATTTGATCAAAAATAAAATCTTTTTTCGTGCCGTCAATCTGCGCTGGCCATAAGGGCAAATTACATGTAATTTTTTTTGCTGTTATTCCCACGGCCCATTTGATCCCAAACTAAGCAGAGCTCGTACAGACGCCAGCACATCGAGCTACCCCAATCTGTCAAATTTGTTTTATAGATTTTCAACTTTGTCACATAAGCATAAGGTGCACTTTCAATGGGGGAAATTTGACAGATTCGGGTAGCTTGATGTGCTGGCGTCTGTACATGGAAACCAGATAACTGATATACTACGTATATCATTTTTGTAAATACATACTTATTATAGATAATTATCTGAGTCTGGGCTCAGGACAAACAGACATGTTCTGCACACAAATATCTGACCTTGGTGGGGATCGAACTCACGACTTGCGGCGTGAAAGGCGAGCAATTTCCAACCACGCCAACCGGCCCGTCAAATTAACGGACTCCAGGCACACCCGGACTCAGAACAAATATTTATGGGTCTCACGAATAGTTGATGGTAAGCGAAACACTAGGTCGTCAAGGTTATATTGCACATAACTTGATTATACGATAATATTAATATTATAAGATAATAACTTGATACGAGCTAGCTAAATATCATTGCTATAATAAAATAAATTGTATAAATGTTTTCATACAATATGTAACTAAATATCTATGTTACTAGAAATAATAATGTATACAACTATATTACTACAAACATGTTCTGACTAATTTACAAGCGCTTTTTTAAAGTCTACGTGAATAAAAACCTTTTTTATTTATTTATTTTATTTATCATAAGCTTAACATTTTAATTAAACTAATTTGAACATAGTATATGTATTCTAATTTCTGTTATCTAAGAAATTGAGGTCGTGTTAGACATTCTTACTTATCAGTTGAGCAAACTCGCGTGTTATTTTAGCTAATGCTGTGTAGACTTATTGCGTTGGAGTAAGGAGCAGTGAACAGCTTCTAAATGCCTCTGTTTCTTGCCGCATATTAGCTAGAGCTATGGAAGGCTTGGTGATACAGTGGTCAGATTTGAAATGCCGGATGGTGGGTACCATTTAAATGATCTTTTAATTTAATATTTGACATAAATTAACAATTTTGTACGCATAAATAGTATTTTGTACGTAGAACTTTTTATCCAGATGTCGTGAATAGCAAACAGAGACTATTTATCCACGCGGAACGTATTTTTGGCATTTTTTGGTTCACACGTATTTTCCTCAGTTAGTTAGTGAGTCAGCATTGTCCGGTGATGATCCCCGCCACGATGCGCAGGATTTTCTTGTTTAGCCGTAGTAGACGCCCCGAGTAAGCTATATCGCTTTGTTTGTTAACCCGAATTTGTCAAAAAATCTTCTAAACTATAAATTAAGCGGTATTTCCGCTTTATTTACAACTTAAAATGTTAAGGTTTTGCCGAATGACAACGCCACGACGCGACGTGACGGCATGCCGCGTCCTTCGAGCTGCCGAAGCACGCCTTGCCGTGCCGGGACGCCAGTCTACACCGGCCTTTAGGATACGAGGATTTATTTACCTGATGCGAACGGCACGATGTCAAAAAAATCACTTTAATAATGGTACACACGGCTACATATCAAGCTATACATTTTCAGTATAAGCTGATCCCGCATTGTATAGGGTTTCCATACAATGAGAGTTCAGCTTATAGTGGAAATGTATAGCTTTATGTGTAGCCGTGTGTACAATCATTCCAACGCAATTGTGATCATAATAATTCAGTAATAGAAACATTAGTAGTACTTAAGAAGTCAGTCTTAAAACAGCTCGTACGTTTCGGTCAATGGTGTAAAGTTGTAGCCGCTGGAGCATAAAGACACTCAGTAATTAAACCACTTTAGCGATACCCATCTATAGGTTGACCGTACGCCTAGTCGCTTAAACTCACCAATCACTTACATACAGAAAGCGGGCGCTTAAATACATAACGTGTCAGCTAATTGACACTTTTTATCTATACAAATAAATAAAATTGGAGTGTCTGTTTGTAATATTGAAATACTTGGTTTTTACTACATTAATATGAATATATATACGGTACATACACCAAAATGTCATTTTTTACAATTTTTGTCTGTCTGTCTGTCTGTTTGTTCCGGCTAATCTCTGAAATGGCTGGACTGATTTTGACGGGACTTTTATTGGCAGGTAGCTGATGTAATAAGGAGTAACTTAGGCTACTTTTATTTTCAGAAAAACTCTTTTATTTTACAAGAAAAACTAAATAAACTAATTAACACGCGGATGAAGTCGCGGGCACAGCTAGTGATAAATAAATTTATTTTCCCGGGTATTTTGCAAGTTCATGTTCTTCCCTTTGTTTAGTTTCTTGGTAAATTAAGCTCGTCATCTTGATATAATTAGCGGATTCCTTTATTGTTCATGAAAATACGTTGAATTTGTAGAAGGCAAGCATATGATAAGAGTTAATTCACACGAAAGGCGAAGCGGGGTTATCGGTCGTGAATGGTGCGACGTACTTTGGGAACCTTGAGTTCCAGCCGATTGACCAATTTTATTTCGGTCCTCTTCACGCTTTTTTTTTTTTTTTTTTTTTTTATTATCTTGGGACAATGTCACACAGATCATCCTAGCCCCAAACTAAGCAAAGCTTGTACTATGGGTACCAGGTGACGATATACATACTTATATAGATAGATAAATACTTAAATACATAGAAAACATCCATGACTCAGAAACAAATGTTCGTGCTCATCACACAAATATTTGCACTTACCGGGATTCGAACCCAGGACCACCAGCTTCGTAGGCAGGAGCACTACCAACTAGGCTACGGTGACCGTCAAAAGACATTTACACGCGAGAATGTCACTGCTTTACCAGACAATATCATGGCCAGTTGGACTCACAGGTCCTTAACTGATTGGCGAAGTAGAGCACTTAGGCAAGCAAGCGGTCTGCCCATCGATTTCTCCGTGTTTCAGAGGGTACGTTAAGCTGTCGGTCCCAGTCAACAAGCCATGTCAGAGGCCTTCTGGACGGCTTGAACAACTCTGACACCAGGGTAATCACTGGCCATACGATAATGAATGAATGACCAGCCAATAGAGGCGAGCGGCTCAAGTCGTCTAACAAAATATATGACTACAAACTAAAGTAAATAAATAATAAAGTACCTAGCTAAATTAATAGGCCTGTTGGCAAATGCTTGCTTTACACGCCGGAGGTCGTGGGTTCGATTCCCATCCAGGACAAATATTTGTGTACATGAACATGTCTGTTTGTCTGAGCCTGGGTGTAATTATCTATATAAGTATGTATTTACTAAAAAAAAGAAAAGTAGTATATGTAGTATATCAGTTATCTGGTTTCCATAGTACAAGCTCTGCTTAGTTTGGGATCAGATGGCCATGTGTAAATAATGTCCAAAAAAAAACTAAGTACCTACCCCGCGCCGGTGAGACGAGCGCGAGTGTCTAATGTCGATCTATGTTAAGAGGCTGACAACACAAAATTTTACCGTATCGCACTAGGCTCGCCCTTATAAATAGTTACCAAATCTAGGCTGGCTTTTTACTTTAATTCCTAAGGATAGAAAGATAACAACTTGCAAATTGTAGGTACTTAAGTAAATGTATTGACAGCACGTGTGACGCAGCGGCTAAGACAGTCGCCTCGCAGCTTCGTGTCTCGGGTTCGAATTCCTCGCCGGACAACTATTTGTGTGACTCATAAATAGTTGTTCGGAGTCTGAATGTAATTTGTGTCCGTCTAAAAAAAGACAGGGTACTTTACAAACATCGTATGTTTGTAAAGTACCCTGCGACACAGAGATTCCCTAGTGCGTTGTCTTTTTTTTAAATGGCAAGACTATATTTGTTTAGTAGGGAAAAAAATGGTCAGTTCATGTAACATTTCAATTGACTATGATACCATTCTAAGAAGACTGTATCAATGCTTGAAGGTACTTAATTGCCATTGTAATTAAAAATAATTTTAAAGTGAAGTTACAATGTTCAATTATTAAGTGGTCATATCTAACTTGGTAACGGGATATTAATTGTATCCAATTAATACCCTTTATCAGTAATATCCCTGACCTATTAGGCTAATTTTTGTAATTATTAATAGTTATTGGGTCAAATGGAGATGGAACTAGTTTAACGATACCTAGGAGGCCATGGAATAAGCTCCGTGGAGTAAGTTCTTCAAATAAGGAGGGATAAGAACACTAATAAATAAATAATCTATATTATACGCGGTTACTTTCTCCGCTTTGCTCTCACCGCTTACCCCCTTGTAAGTAGACAAAGAGGCAGATCCTCCTTTCCTTTAGTTATTACTAGCTTTTGCCCGCGACTTCGTTCGCATGGAATAGTGTCTTCCGGCAGATTTTTGGTTTTACCCACATAGTTCCCGATCTCGCGGGATCTCTTCAAAAATGAAATGTGGAAGATATTCTAGGGAACTCCTCAAAAATCAACATAATGAGCTCTGCGTTTGAATTGAAGATATGTATACTCACTTAGGGCATTAAAGCCGTTATTGCCGATCGAAAAAGGCGAAAATGTTATTTTTCCCTTATTTTCAAAATATTATTTTGATTTGCCATTTCAGAAAAAAATACTGTTTCTCCCTTGACAAATTTTCTATTATTTTAGGCTTTAAACATTATTAAAGTTTCTTACACCAAGACATTTCTGTATACCAGTTTTGAGTTTTGCCATCCTTTGCAAAAATATATAGGTCTTGTGGTTTTGACACTCTTGAGCACGCAACGTAGAGTTGTCCATGGGAGAAACAGGCTTTTTCAAGATGTACCCCCGCAACTTTAAGCGTTTGCCCTTGGGCTTTATTTATGGTCATTGCAAACGCAGTTTTCAGCGGAAACTAAACTCTTTTGAATTGGAATGGCAAATCAGTTGGAATGATGGGAATGCGGGGAATAATTACAGTTTCGCCTTTTGCCATTCCAGTCATAATAACGGCGTTAATGACATTCCGTCCTAAATAGGTTACTTGTAACCATGTGCCGTTACATAGCCTTGGTGGATCTAGGTTTCTCATAAGCATCACAGGAACTCCAACTTTCAGCCTCAACTTGTGAGAAGGCACTCCTGATAACTCTAAGGAGTTGAGAAACTCTGTTGGGTTAGATGTCACTTGCTCGGTATCCACGACGTTATCTACTGATAGATACTCGATGACATCTCCCTCTACGTCAGACATAATTTGGTCATTTATCCGTCCTACTATTTCATTTGTTGGCGCCAATATCGCCCTTTCGCATAACCATTCCCGATTTTCGATATTAGCGCGTAAATCCGGATAGACACTATTTTTGAAATTGTATATGCTATCCACAATTTGGCATCATTCGCTGCTCAGCGTGATCATACTCTCGGAATCGGTAGGCATACGATCCTCGCCGATCTTCAGAAGAGCAGCAGCATACTGCCCGGCTTGATAATCATTATGGAGTAATACTCGCATATTCGTCGACAGTACAACCATAGCACAGATGCTTTTAAACAGGCATTGATTTCATCTGCCGGTGTGCCCCTTGCTATAACCGGCAGGGTCTGCCGGAAGTCACCGGCCAATAGAACCACCATTCCTCCCATAATACCTTGATTGTTTTTTATGTATTTCATCGTGTGACGAAGTGCTTCGATTGCTCTTTTATGGGACATGGTACATTCATCCCAAACCAGCAGTTTACATTGTTGCAACATTCTTCCACGCTCACTACTTTTACTTATGTTACAAACTGTCATTTCCTCCCAACGCCATCTATCGAGCATAGTGACAACTCGAATTATTTATCTATACTCCGTTCGGGCATTTTCTTTGTGCTAAAAGTTTTATTATATTGATATTATTTTTTTCATACCTTTTTACTATTTATTTACTTTTTTCCGATGAATTAAAACAATAACATGAACCGAACTCGTGTAACGATCGACACCATTGCGCCATCACCAACTTGACATAGTATAGTACTAATAGAATTATCTATACTCCGTTAGAGCATTTTCTTTCTACTAAAAGTTGTATTATATTATATTTTCATACCTTTTTACTATTTATTAACATTTTTCCGATGAATTTTCTGTACGGAATTGATGCCGACTCTTGACCAATAGATGGCGCTGTATGTCCGGAATAAATTTTATTTTTTATTTTATTTTTGTAATAAAAACTATCCTATGTCCTTTCTCAAGTTCCAAACTATGTCTGTACCAAATTTCACACAAATCGGTTCAGTAGTTTAGGCGTGAAGCAAAGACAGACAGACAGACAGAGTTACTTTCGCATTTATAATATTAGTTTGGATGATATTCTAAGGAATAAGACCAGAAGTAGCTTTTTTTAAAACAAATTTTAATACAACTTACGAAAACAATAATCACAACTAAATTAACAAACAAAGAATTTTAATTCAAACAAAGAAAACGAACAAAAGAAGTAAAATCACCCGCACTACACTAGGCTAACAATTATAGACAAAGACTTAACGAATCGATCCGCAATCGGACAGAGTAACAACCTCGACAACTGTTGGGACGCCAAAGAGAGCGATGCCGGCGAGGCATAGCCTTTTTATAGAAAATCCCCACTGCTGTAGTTTCCGCTTCTACACGGCCCTTTCTGACAGGAGGCCGTCCACGGGCTCCATCTTTCAACTCTGGCGATCAGTCTCCAGGCTTGGCAACGACATCCTCAAGCTTTCAGCAGCACGTGTTGCGGACGTGCTGGGTTGTGGCTCATCAACTTCATTAGGCATCTCGACTCCTCTGTGTCATTGTCAGACTCTGTAATGACACAAAACTACAGCACAAAAACATGTCGATAAATGATAAGAGATAGCTTCAAAACATAATCTTTGTGTCGCACCAAAATCAAACAACAATTCGACACATATGTAGGCTTAGCACACCTAACTCAGCCTAACCACAAGAGTATAAAATAAACTGATATCTGTACGTTCACTCGGGGCAGTTCCCGTCGGGGGAGTGCCCCCTCACGACTCGCTAGAGATCTACGCGCACTTACGTGAGACATAACTTTGCGTGTGTTAATCAGTTCCAGATAAAAGCGTATTTCAACCCAAATTATCAATAAAACACAGTCAATATTTAACACAAACATATCTCACACCACGTCTCGTCAGCGGCCAACTCGTGGCATGACCCTACGTGTAACACACAGCACCACGTCTCGTCAGCGGCCAACCCGTGGCATGACCCTACGTGTAACACACAGCTCCAGGACCACACGTCCAAGCATAAAGGAAGGGACACAAAACCACTCCAAGCATGTCCCATATACTAGGATCGCATGCCTGAGCGCACGCCAAGACAGCATCCAATAATATGAAACCCTACCTTACTTGAAGTGTATCCGTCAGCCAGGATAGCATATCTGAGTACGAGGACCTCCAAAACAGAGACTATCCCAACCGCAAGATAGAACTTCCCTTAATGTGTTTGCCCTTTGCGAAAAATACTTTGCAAGAATAGAGAATCATTAAATCAATTTGTAATTCTCAAAACAACACACAATGCTCGGCACACAAGCATGTCCACAAAAACTTTACAAAATTAGTTTAAGCAAAATATCAAAGTGCCTAAATAATTTAAGTCACGCACCATGAAAAGTGACTCCACACACATCGGGAGTCCACTCACCACGCCACGGGATTATGTACTTAACTGCGTTTAAGCTCCCATAGTAGCCGGACACGCGCGCAGGCGCACGCCCGCCAGACCAGGCGCCTCAGGGCCCCAGCCCCGAAGGTAGCCACCGGGTCACGCTGACAGCCTGCTCCAAACAGCAAGTGACACACTCGCCTTTTCTCTCCAACACCACTCGCTTGGCAAACCTTGCCACGCAAGCTATGTACTGGCCGCAGTCTGCGCCCATTTGCCATAACTGCCACGAATATCTGGGTCCCTGTGGACTATGAGAATTTAATTACAAAGAGAACATCACCAAACGTGTACTCTTTTAATTAGCCTTATTCAAAATAAAGGCGACAGTTTTTTTTTACTCATACACGTTATTATGCGTAACAATTATACGAAACGTATTTCTACGTAAAAACCTGTAAAACTCAACAGAGGTCCCTTTATGTAACATCAGAACCACCTGGGTTCTTAACTTACCGAATTGTATAAGAAATACAAAAATCATTGTCTTACGCAGCTAATTGCATCCAAACTACCATTCTGAGGCGATTGAATTACTTCGTTCGCTGCCTGGGTTATTCGTGTCCAATTACAAGGTTTAGAAATCTGATGAACCCTAATTGGCACAACATCAAAATCATCCGCATGTGACATCATTATCCTCTTTCTAAAACAAAATCCTGAAAACAATGCACTAACGCGCAACACACATATTAGATCACATTAACGCTCGGTGTATTTCAGAGCAATACAATCGATAATGATAAAATAACTTCTATGAGATAACGGAGACAGAGACTAAAAATTTGTCATTTCCGTCAGACTTTTTGTGGCGGAGAAATGTGTACCATACCACCTTTCTCCGACTCGGCTACACCTGACAATAACTCACTTGATTTGACATTGCTAACATGACTGATCTCACTTTGGTGTAACCTTTGTCGTTTAATATGACCAAGTCTTTTACATAACATCATTACATATGACGAAACATATAATCGTCCGACACAAAGTACATCCACACTCAGAACATCTTCTCATGGTTCACACAAATAGTTTACGCAATTTACGGGAATCGAACCCGGGTCATTGAATAACAACGCGATGATCTTAACCACTTCGCCACACGTGCAGTCAAACTTCAGAGGATGACTTCAAACTTATGTTGACAACTGCGCTGCTAAGAAGTAGCTTGAGAACGTGCACTGTTATTACACCTACTAGGTTTTAAATAACTAATTTACATTGTAGAATGCAAATAACACATTGAGTATTAAATTGAAAAAATGATAAGACTATCAAGTGTTACTTAGTAAGCTTTGTCAATACCTTGTAGCATAGGCTTTTCAGCTCCTCACTCAATCCTCTCACTACCATTAGGCGCAAAACAACGGCATGACATTTTATACAACACCGTGATGTCAACCGTTTGAGGTTACATTCCTCAGCGGTGGTCAAAACCTACAGCTATATACCATGGCTATCATGCAATGCACACGATACTGAGCGGCGCTGGTGACAGCTATCAACACTACGACGTCTACTGATCGAGCTTAGTTCGTAATTCGTAACACACATCGCAAACTACCTTTTATTTTCACATGACGAATCGGTTAGCCAAGAGGCTTTCACAGCTTCACCGGAATATCGCAAACTACCGTGCGACAAACTAAGTAAATGGTTTCACGCCCTGATATGGGATTCACCTTTCAACAAAAGTCTTGATCAGCCACGTGAAATACATCGCGGTATCTCACAAACAAAACAATAAAATTGTACTTACGTAAATCACACAACACAAAAATTAACAAAAATGAAACAAACTTTACTGTACACTTTGTAGACTGTTCACTGTTAATACACTCTGCAACAAACTGGGCTTAAACAAACATTCCCTGACGTCCCAATGATTCAGTATTAGAGGGCAATCGACCACGTCGCACCATAACTGTATATCGGAAGAGATTAGACACAAAGACATAATAGTGGCCAGCTATCACTCAACTATCGACTGAATCGTGTCAACAACTGCCTGAGTAACCAAAATACCCTCATTTTTCATTTTATAGTGGTAGATTTTAAAATTACTTTCAATCGTTTCTAACTTACTCATGATAGAATCTAACGTGCGGTGTAGATTTTCTTGTGCCTTAGAAGGCATTGCAATCACGTTCGCACTTATTATAACCGCTACCGCTCAAGGACTGTAAACGGATCGTCCTATTTTCGACAATCTGACCGCGAACGAACAAGTTTACGTGAACTTTCAAAACTATCCGGTCTGTCGCGACGCCTAGATCTACTTCGTGTATTTTATTTTATTTTTTTATTTTTATTAATAAGCACACCAACAGTACAATTACATAGACTTATAAATTATTCAGTTAACTAATGTTATGTGTTAGTAATCATACAGATAACAGGTATGCATAACATTGTTGAAAATGTCTTTATAGACTTCCAGTGCAGATAAAATTCTGCTTAAGAATCACAAAAATAACTACACAGACTTAAATTAAAGAACTATAGTAAGTAGGCCGTACAAGATTTAGATACATATTATTTATAAAATAGGAAATGTCTGTATGATACAAATTTCATTGAAAAAATGTCTAAAGATGTATTATTTGTTAATCTTTCATTATATAACCTTGCAAAACGCGTAAAGGGACTGTTATATGAAGAATTTAAAGTGGATTTGGGTATATCAAATAATCGATATAGCCGTACTGAGCGTTGAGGCACCTTGAAGTTAAAATGTTTTATCAATTGGGAATCAACAGAGCCATTTATGATCTTGTGGAGATATAGAAGATCAGAGATTTCGCGTCTTTCCTTTAATGATAGTATTTTGAAGTGTGCCAATCTGTCATTGTAGTCAGGAATAGACTTACGGATTCCATTTCTTATGGACAAACAACGTATAAAGCGAGCTTGGGTGGATTCAATACCATTCGAATAGGTCGAGTAATAGGGAGACCATATGACTGAACAATACTCGAGAGTACTCCTTACCAAAGCATTATATAGAAGTATAATGCTATCATTATTCCGAAAGGGTTTTGTCATTCTAATAACAAATCCCAGAGTTTTCTTTGCTTTAAGCATTATGTAATCCATGTGTTGGCGAAATGATAAAGAGGCATCAAAGTAAACTCCAAGATCGCGAATAACAGGCACTCGGTCGAGATACACTCCGTCAATGTGGTATTTATTGTCTATAAATTTAGTTTTGTTCGTGAATGTTATGTAATGACATTTTGTTATATTGAGCGTCATTTTATTGTCCACACACCATTGCTGGAGAAGGTCAAGATCGTTTTGAAGTTTTGAGCAGTCATTTTCAACAGTTATTCGAGAAAATATCTTTAGATCATCTGCATATGCCAGGCATTCGCATTGCAGTAAGTCCAGGAGGTCATTTATAAATAACAAAAATAATAAAGGACCTAATTTGGACCCTTGAGGAACACCGGAACTTGGAATAAATGGAATTGATTCATAACCTGACAGAGATACAAGCTGGCAACGATTTTGTAGGTAACTTTCAAACCAACGCAATAAAGAACCGTGAATCCCTGCATGATTTAGCTTCGTAGAAAGGATGGAATGATCGACCCGATCAAATGCTTTGGCAAAATCCATGTATACAGCATCAACCTGACCTCTAGCTTCAAAAGTATCCGTAATAAACGTTGTATATATAATTAAGTTTGAAGCTGTAGACCGGTCAGAGACAAAGCCGTGTTGCCGGGGATTAATTAAGTGTCTGAGATGCGAGTAAACTACTTTATATATTAAACTTTCAAATAATTTAGCAAATTGAGAAATAATAAAAATAGGCCGGTAATTAGTGACGTCATTCATGCTTCCAGATTTATGTATGGGGACAATATGAGATATTTTCCATATTTCAGGGAAAGTACCTTCATCAAGCGATTTATTAAAAATTATAAAAAGCGGGTGAATGAGAGCATTCATACAAACGCGAATGAAAGTAGGAGGTATACCGTCTGGCCCAGCACCTTTGTTTAAGTTATTTTTTTCTATAGCTGATTTGATGTCAGTCTCTAATATACTGATAGAAGGTAAAGTGTAGCTGGATTTGAGGTGCGCCTCTTGATTAATTGACTGTGATTTATCGCTGTTACTAGTGTATACTGAAGAAAAATATTCTGCGAAGAGATTAACCACAACCGTACCTCCCTCTCCAACACGATTACCATATAAGACCTGGTGCGGAACACCTTTATAAGACTTTTTTGTTTTTACGTAACCCCAAAATGCCTTGATATTACTTTTTAAATTGCTCTCCAGCCTTTCTATGTAACCGCGAAAGCAATTCAATATAGCTAATTTAGCTTTTGATCGTAAACAATCGAAAGTATCATAGTCTCGAGGATTACGGAACTTTGAACTGGCTGTGATATTTATCCTTTTCTTTAAGAAGTCTAATTAATGACAATGAAAACCAGACTGGATATTTACCCTTCTTAGGCTTACCTTGAGGAGTATATTTTTCAATAATTTCCCACAAAATATTGTAAAAATGTTGAACATACTCGTTACAATCCAAGTTAGAAAACTGATCCCACTCAATACGTTTTAAATCATTAATACAAGATTCATAGTCAGTTTTAGAAAAATTAAAATTTATATGTGATGTATTATGACTCAGATTGGGTTCAAATTGCATCTGGTACACTAACTCTAGGGGCGGGTGGTGAATATCCAGTTTACTAAGGGCCGGCGCTTCGGCGACATGTACACTCATCTTACTATCCACCATAATGAGATCTAAGATATTGCTATTTTGATTACAAATATTGTTAACTTGTATATGGTCTGTCATACTAAGAAAGTTCTTGAGGGCTATGGATTTTGGATCAGAAAGTCCGAGAAAAGGGTTGGTATGTGACCAATTAATATGTGGAAGATTAAAATCACCAATTATCAGTGATATTGATTCCGGGTATCCAAGACATATTTCTTCGGTTCTAGATAGAAATTCATTAAAAACGTCAGGAGGTATATAACTAGGTAGATAGACAAGACAAAGATTAATACAGACATTTCCAATTGACAAACATAACCAAATATCCTCGGCAATAATCTCCACACTTATCATCGTGACAACTATTCGTGTTTGAATTCGTCGCGAATCATTGCGTGGTGTGCGCTCTATTTACTTTAGTCAGCCAGTCAAACTGAACTAATCACAATTTAGATATTAACTAACGGTTTTATACTTAAGGGCGCACACAAAAACAAAACAACAAGCACGTGGTACTTACTTTTTAAAAGCAACCGATACCAAAATACAAATAAATTTTGCTTACCCCACCACTGTCGACACTATACAAAAGTAAAACACACAAACGAGGCACTCAAAATCACTCCAATTTCGAGCCGTACGCTGAAATTTTCGTCTGCTCGCGATGCTTACTGTGGCGACTACCGTGACCAGGACTTTAACTGTCGCGGCGATTCACACTATAATCACGCTCACGATTCGACATAACGAAAATAACACCACTAAACAACAACAAAAGCAAACCAATTAACCAAATAAAACTGCACAACAACAACAAAAATATTTGACCTCACCGATAATTGCAAAACACACAAATAACTAAGTGGGCGAAAGAAGAATCCCAATTCTGATCTAAGGAATAAGACCAGAAGTAGCTTTTTTTAAAACCAATTTTAATACAACTTACGAAAACAATAATCACAACTAAATTAACAAACAAAGAATTTTAATTCAAGCAAAGAAAACGAACAAAAGAAGTAAAATCACCCGCACTACACTAGGCTAACAATTATAGACAAAGACTTAACGAATCGATCCGCAATCGGACAGAGTAACAACCTCGACAACTGTTGGGACGCCAAAGAGAGCGATGCCGGCGAGGCATCGCCTTTTTATAGAAAATCCCCACTGCTGTAGTTTCCGCTTCTACAATATATATATTTTCTATTGATATGATTTCCTAATCATTTATTTGCTGAAGTGCTGGTACAATACAATTATTTAAAATATTAGGTTCCTTAACACTTAGACATATACATGTTCATGCTATTATATTAGGTTTCTTAACACTTAGCCATACACGGTCATGCAAATATATTAGGTTCCTTAACATTTAGCCAGACATGGTCATGCAAATATATTAAGTTCCTTAACACTTAGCCAAACATGGTCATGCTTATATATTAAGTTCCTTAACACTTAGCCAAACATGGACATGCAATGATATTAGGTTCCTTAACACTTAGCCAAACATGGTCATGCAAATATATTAGGTTCCTTAAAACTTAGCCATACATGGTCATACAAATATATTAGGTTCCTTTACAATTAGCCATACATGGCCATGCAAATATATTTGGTTCCTTAACATTTAGCCAGACATGGTCATTATTATTCTAACGTTGAACAATTATTATAATACTACCACTAATAATTAATATAAACTTTATAGCTATAAACAGGAAGGATATGCAACAACGAGTGGTGTAGGGAGATAAGACAATGTATGTAAGTAATTGCATATAATAAACGCTAAACCTAGATATGCTAAATGCCCTCCTGATTGCCTATCCTGATTGCGACGTGTTTGCAGGTAGATGACAGACATTAGGCGAATATGTTCGGATTTCTGCGAAAGAAAGTATGCAAGGATGTCCAGTATTTTGTATTGAATTTTGTATGTAACCCTAAAAATTAATTATGCAATTGTTTCTATGTTAATTAATGTAATTGGTTATTAACCGTTTTATTTAACTTTAAATAAATAATAATTCAATCGTCTATTCAAAATGTTGGCCATGACAACCAAACAAAATAAACCTGAGGCGTGTGACTTAATGTCTTTCTTTCATTTTATCTTTTCTTAAAAGACAACGCCTGCACTAGGGAATCTAATCCCTGTGTCGCGGGGTAGTTTATATCCAGACTCAGTACAACATTTATGGGTCACACAAATAGTTGTCCAACGCAGGACTCGAACCCGCGACACGAAGCGGTGAGGCAGTCGTCTTAGCCGCTGCACAACACCACACTTATCTTTCACCAGAGCACACTCTAAAAAATAAAATAAAAAGGTTTTTATTCACGTAGACTAAAAAAACGCTTGTAAATAGTCAGAACATGTTCCCAATAAACAGGGAACACATGCTAGTCGGTTGCAACAACTAGTAGTGAGAGAGGCGAAGGTCTATGTATGTTTTGCATATAATAATTCCTTTCATAAGAGCACACTCTATTCCCTTACTATCACATCATATCATATTCACAGACACGATTGTAGACATCTGATGTACAAGCCCAATAGCTTTACCTACTTGTGCTCCGGCAAATTCCTGACACCGTGCAGTTATTTAGTTTTTTTATTGCTAAAATAATCCACGCAAAACTCGCATATAAATTATTGTAATAATGTCCCGTAAACGTAAAGCTACAGTTTAATAAAAAAAAAACTTGAGAGGTGTCAAGGGACACCCGGATGGAACGAAGTTATTTCTTATTATTTATTATGTACAAAAAACGTGTATACACTCAACAAAAATAATCGTCGCGACACCACACTGTTCAATGCGAAATAGAAATGAAAATATCTCGCTTGCTTTCTATAAGAGAGAGTGAGATAGAGAGAGAGACAGAGAGAAAAACATGCGCACGCCGCACAGCTGCAAAAAGTGTCGTGATAACTTTTCGTAAGATTTTTTTCCGTCTAGCCCCCTTCACAACGCGCGATAAGAACTTCGTTCCAAAATCCTTAAAAATTCGAGCGTTCTATCCATCTCCACGTCAGTAACCGCACAAAGCCGAAGCTGGAACCCCTAAGAGACCCTCTGGCGAGCTTGCGCCAGAGGGTCTTGAGCACGGCTTGAGCCAGCCTCGCCTTTATTGTCCGGTGTATCAGTGAAAATATCCTAGGCAGTACACTCTCACTGTAGCCCAGTCATATTAGGGGTTTCACCTCGGAATTAAAGATAGCTTCCATAATCTATAATTGGTATCAACCTTTGTTTTGTCGTTCTAAATATCGTCTCAGAAGTCACCATTGCAATCGTGTCCGCGTCTTAAGATATTCAAGGTCAAAGGTCATCAAAATCGGTTTTTTGCTAATATCTCGGTTCCTATTGCTCAAATGAGATTTGTATTTATCATAAAAGTTGTAGAGTATAAAATTCTCTACAACTTTTGTTTAAACTTTTTTCCATACAACCTACCATTTTTGAAGTAGAGCGCGAAGAGCGCGCAGCGTATAGTCATATACCTATAACTGTTTAAGTTAAAGAGAGCGTTCCTGACTCTAAGTTTCTAGTAAGAATTTTACTGCCCAAAAAAATAACACTCTTTATTACACTCTTTGCCTAACCAAAAATCCAAACTGGCACTTATTATCTTCAATTTAACACGTTTTAGTAAAAAGATATCTGGTACGGGAGCGATGGCATTATATAACTCTCAGATGCATATGGATATCATCTTTATATCAGCCGAAAGACGTCCCCCAAAGATCTCCACAATTGCTGGTCTTGTGCTATCCGCATCTAGCGGTTACCTGCGGCCCGCACAAGATCATCGGTCCATCTTGTAGGTGGTAAGCGCACGCTATATCATATACTTAATACAGCCAATTTTATAGGCGGCTTCTGTGAATTTAAGTGAATCGAACCTGTGCCCTCATTATATACACGCTGCCGCTAGACCAACGAGTTATTCATTTATATATCACAATATAGTACGACGATAACTACCTACCAACTAATCTTACAGGTCAAGTTCAAAATGTGTTTACTTTGTGACTCTTATTAGCAAAATGTGAAAAAAACTCAGTATAATAGCCGCGTTGACGCGGTTAATTACTATAATATGCGTTTTAACACAATTAAAATGTTATTCTTGTACATAGTTGTGTTATTTTGTTGTGTGCTCTGTGATAGCGAGGAAGGAAATATCGGATTCAGTTTGAGTATTGGAAATGCTATAGACGTGTTTGCGAAGTGAGTCGCGTTTCATTTATTTTATTCGTGTTCGAATTATAAAATGTGTATTGATTATCGCGTGTGTATCATAGACATAATTTGTAATGTTTTAATGGCTTGTGATAAAAAGTGGCTCCGTTAAGTGTTATGTCCTACTTAAAGTGGCCAAAGTTATGAAAAGAATTGAGAATTTCTTGTGTTAACAAATTAGTTATGCCCGTGGTATGGCCTATTTGTCTAAACTAGATCGCACTTGTTCGAAATTCGAATTACGATTCTGTCGTCAAATACTATAGACTATAGACAATGAAAACAAAATTAAATAATATTAATCTGTTCTCAGTTTTGACACGCCTTTTCATTTTGTATATTTTAATTTTTTTATAGTGTGTCAAAAGCATGGTGTCTAAGATCTTTTTTTAATTTAAATAATTTACTTCTAATGTTTATTATATAATAAACTTATTAGCTTACTGCACTCCTTTCCATATGAACTTTAACTGTTCAAAATTCGCGCAATTTTCGTAAAATCGGGTACAAAGTTTTTGCTTCACGTACTAATATTATGATGTAACTAATTATAAATATTCATCATCATTCATCTGGCGCCGATCCGTAAGTGAATGAAAATTAAAAGCAACTAGGGTATATAGATAGGTGATCGCCCAAGTGGATTAATTTCTGAACGTCTCGGTGCTTCGGAGGGCACGTCAAGCTGACGGTCCCGGTTATAGCCATTAGGCAACAGTCATGTAAGTTAAGCTATGTCAGAGGCCTAGTAGGCGGCTTGAACAACTCTAACACTAGGGTAACCACTGCCCATAAGATAAGTAAGTATAAAATTTCTACTAGATCCAAGTTCGAGTCAGCTCGCTCATAAATATACCCGTACAATCGTACTTTTTAAGCTCGACCAAAAGCATAACGAAAAATTCTCGTTTCCTGTATTCGAGTCCTCTTTGATTTTTTTTTGTTTTTTTATGGACGGCTACCTGTCCATACGGGTAGCGGAGACTTATTATTCCGTTGGTAGCTATTGTGTACGGCAACTTAAAACCTTTGCTAAATCGATGGTGGAGAGCATGGCGTTGTATAGAGTTGCTCAGTTTAAACACTAATCTCGGAACATTATGTGTATAAAACTCTTAACTGGCCAGTGGATTATCTATATATATAAAAATCAATGCCACTTTTCGTTGTAATGTTATTACTCAACAACGCCTTTACCGATTTGTGTAATTTTGGTGTTGACTTATTCGCGGAAGTCCAGGGAAGGTTTGTACGTAGAGAAAATTTAAAAAATGTCTTGAAAAAGTGTAAAATCAACATCTTTTAGCAATTTAAAATATTTTTTTGTTTTAATAAATGAACTTAATAATATTTTTTTTTATTACTATGCCTTATACGTAGCGAAGCACGTACCGGGCCGCTAGTTATGTATGGTTGTGGGTGGTTAGTGTTGTGTAGTTACACCCGGGACAAATATTTGTGATTAGCCAGAGTATTGCTTTGAGTCTGGATGTAATTTAATTTATCTATAGACAATATGTAGCAAAAATATAGCTAACATTTCTAAATTTCGATAATTCAACCTACACATGACCCTTGACAATAACTTAATTTAAGCTAGCTAAATATCGTTACTATTATAAAATAAATCTTATTGTAAATTATTTCCTACAATCCGTGTACCTAAATATCTATATTTACCTAGAAATAATTATAAATTAATTATATAAGTAATATATAATTATTGTACATCCATGTTCTGACTATTTACAAGCGCTTTTTTTCTACGTGAATAAAAACCTTATTATTTATTTATGTATGATATATAAATATGTTTCTTAGTTATCTGGTTGCCATAGTACTGGCTCTGCCAAATATGGGATCTAGTGGCAGTGTGTTAGTAGACCCAAGATATTTTTTATTAAAGAAAAAAAAACGAAATCATTTCCTTATTATTGTATAAAATATTTTTGGTAAAATAGTTGGTAGTGCTCCTGCCTACGAAGCTGGTGGTCCTGGGTTCGAATCCCGGTAAGTGCAAATATTTGTGTGATGAACACGAATATTTGTTTCTGTGTCATGGATGTTTTCTATGTATTTAAGTATTTATCTATCTATATAAGTATGTATATCGTCGCCTGGTACCCATAGTACAAGCTTTGCTTAGTTTGGGGCTAGGATGATCTGTGTGACATTGTCCCCTAGATATTATTATTATGTCTTTTATTCCGTGTCATTCTTATTTCATACATTTACAAATATGTAGTTACAAAAAAATACATATTATTATAATTATAATTATTGTTATACTGTCACTACGTTCACTATTGCTATACTACGCCAAAGGAGTCTCGTTCGTTTGAAAGAATTTATGGGCCTGAAGATAACATTGAAAACGCCTTTGTCAGTGAAGCCAATATCATCCCACTGCAGGGTAAGGACTTTTTCACACAATGAGAGGGAATAAACCATAGACCACCATGCTCTCCTAGTGTGGGTTGACAGATTTCACAAGCCTCCAATATTATCCCACTGCAGGGTAAGGACTTTTTCACACAATGAGAGGGAATAGACCATAGACCACCATGCTCTCCTAGTGTGGGTTGACAGATTTCACAAGCCTCCAATATTATCCCACTGCAGGGTAAGGACTTTTTCACACAATGAGTGGGAATAGACCATAGACCACCATGCTCTCCTAGTGTGGGTTGACAGATTTCACAAGCCTCCAATATTATCCCACTGCAGGGTAAGGACTTTTTCACACAATGAGAGGGAATAGACCATAGACCACCATGCTCTCCTAGTGTGGGTTGACAGATTTCACAAGCCTCCAATATTATCCCACTGCAGGGTAAGGACTTTTTCACACAATGAGAGGGAATAGACCATAGACCACCATGCTCTCCTAGTGTGGGTTGACAGATTTCACAAGCCTCCAATATTATCCCACTGCAGGGTAAGGACTTTTTCACACAATGAGAGGGAATAGACCATAGACCACCATGCTCTCCTAGTGTGGGTTGACAGATTTCACAAGCCTCCAATATTATCCCACTGCAGGGTAAGGACTTTTTCACACAATGAGAGGGAATAGACCATAGACCACCATGCTCTCCTAGTGTGGGTTGACAGATTTCACAAGCCTCCAATATTATCCCACTGCAGGGTAAGGACTTTTTCACACAATGAGAGGGAATAGACCATAGACCACCATGCTCTCCTAGTGTGGGTTGACAGATTTCACAAGCCTCCAATATTATCCCACTGCAGGGTAAGGACTTTTTCACACAATGAGAGGGAATAGACCATAGACCACCATGCTCTCCTAGTGTGGGTTGACAGATTTCACAAGCCTCCAATATTATCCCACTGCAGGGTAAGGACTTTTTCACACAATGAGAGGGAATAGACCATAGACCACCATGCTCTCCTAGTGTGGGTTGACAGATTTCACAAGCCTCCAATATTATCCCACTGCAGGGTAAGGACTTTTTCACACAATGAGAGGGAATAGACCATAGACCACCATGCTCTCCTAGTGTGGGTTGACAGATTTCACAAGCCTCCAATATCATCCCACTGCAGGGTAAGGACTTTTTCACACAATGAGAGGGAATAGACCATAGACCACCATGCTCTCCAAGTGTGGGTTGACAGATTTCACAAGCCTCCAATATTATCCCACTGCAGGGTAAGGACTTTTTCACACAATGAGAGGGAATAGACCATAGACCACCATGCTCTCCTAGTGTGGGTTGACAGATTTCACAAGCCTCCAATATTATCCCACTGCAGGGTAAGGACTTTTTCACACAATGAGAGGGAATAGACCATAGACCACCATGCTCTCCTAGTGTGGGTTGACAGATTTCACAAGCCTCCAATATTATCCCACTGCAGGGTAAGGACTTTCTCACACAATGAGAGGGAATAGACCATAGACCACCATGTTCTCCTAGTGTGGGTTGACAGATTTCACAAGCCTCCAATATCATCCCACTGCAGGGTAAGGACTTTTTCACACAATGAGAGGGAATAGACCATAGACCACCATGCTCTCCTAGTGTGGGTTGACAGATTTCACAAGCCTCCAATATCATCCCACTGCAGGGTAAGGACTTTTTCACACAATGAGAGGGAATAGACCATAGACCACCATGCTCTCCTAGTGTGGGTTGACAGATTTCACAAGCCTCCAATATTATCCCACTGCAGGGTAAGGACTTTCTCACACAATGAGAGGGAATAGACCATAGACCGCCATGCTCTCCTAGTGTGGGTTGACAGATTTCACAAGCCACTAAGAACATTTTTGAAGAACTCTTAGGTAAAGTTTTCTTCACCGTTTCACACACACGAATTTGAAAAGTCAGTGGTACAGCGCCTTGGATTTGAACTCGATACCACTGACTTCACAGACCAATGTTCAAACCACTAAGGTGTCTCGTCTTGTACTAAGCTATCTAGTCTTTGGTACCTTTTGAATATTAAATATCGAATGTATGGCGAAATATCATTGCAACATTTGCAACACAACCATAGACTCCTCAAGTATTACCAAGAAAGAAGTGAGGAATGTTAAGTGTTTGCACCAGGTTACTGGAATGGCAACGATTCTTTTTTAAAAGTCAACGCCCGCACTAGGGTATGGTAGGGTCTAGTCCCTGTGTCGCGGGGTACTTTACAAACATATAATAGACAGACACAAATTACATCCAGACTCAGAACTTTGTGGGTCACACAAATAGTTGTCCGCCGCGGGATTCGAACCCGCGACACGAAGCGGCGAGGCGACTGTCTTAGCCGCTGCGCCACACGTGCAGTACCTATCTATAATTTGCGGCCCCTCTTGTGTTGCATGATGCGTGGGTCCATGGATGATGGTTAAAACTTACCATCAGATGACCAGCTTGGTCGTTTACCTTGCTATGCGAACATGATATATAAATATATCATAACTAGCTGTGCCCCGCGGTGTTACCCGCGTTAAATTTTATAAATGTTCTTTGCTATAAACCTCACAGAGCCCTAGACCTTTCCAACGAATGCAAAACCGTGGAAATCGGTTCGTGCGTTCTGGAGTTATAGCGTTAGGAAGGAAAACCCGACTTATTTTTATATAGTAGATATATAAAGTAAAATTTTCTTTTTTCAAGTACGCTGGGCGATGAATAGTCTGTCAGTGTGTGAATCTGCAAATCTGCACTACTTGTTGTTCTTTACACGTCTTGAATCTTAGAGATGTATTTATCTATTTATAAACGTATTTTCTCGTAGAAGCTTAGTAATATGACTAGCGGGTATAAATACCACAGGTTTACAGTTTGCCAACTTATACTCTGTATATCAATCAAAGGCAACCTTTTGTCACCATAATACCTACTTCTTAAACTCAATAGCTTACTTATTGAGTTTAAGAAGTGATATATGCGGATAAAAATAACAAAATGTCTGACAAATAATTAGTTTGGAGGTGGAGACTTACAGGACTGGCGTTGTAGGCTCTCTATATTGCCTCCATGGTATATTTCTTCTATATCACCCTAGTGTCAGAGGTGTTCAAGCGGCCCAGTAGGCTTCTGATATGGCTTAACGACTGCAACCGGGACCGACAGCTTAACGTACCTTCCGAAGCACGGAGTAGCTCAGAAATTATACCACTTTGGCGGTCACCCATCTAATAGTCTGACCACGCGCCTAGGTGCTTAACCTAGGCGATCACTTACGGACCGGTGAGAGTAACTGACTACGCCTGCCCATAGAATTATCAGTGTTATTATTATTATTTGGTTAAGGTTTAAGTTCATGTGAGAGGTGCACCTTTTGAGTGATTTTTTTTTATTTTTTTATTTTATTCAGGAAACATACAGTCACATACAAATTATTTATTAATTTATATACTTATAGACTAACAGTTCCATAAAAGATTTTAAAAAGCTTCGCGTTAACATTGTCAAATTATAAGCAGGCCCTAATTTGTGATAAGTAGCTTTCCCCACGTCCTTGCCGCACTTATGCTGCCACCGCGTCCGAAATCGTATGAAGTAGGTATGTATCTTCACACATATCAGAAACATACCTAACTTAACATCGACAGGAAATCAAACGGTCACCGCATAATAGACGTAGAAGGCTATTTACTAAATTTCATTTGATTTAAACGTATTTAATATAAAATTCCCCACCCTACATTGTTGCAATTAAAAAGTTACGATGTAAAAAAATTGCGTGATATCTTGATAACCGTATTTTTTAAATATTATTGTAATCTCCGATAAAAAAATACAAGTCTAACTCAAGGACGCGTACTTAGGTTTATGTTTATGAACCAATCTCGACTAGGAGCCGTGCGTAACTTCACAGATAAAAAAATCCTGTTGCGACTAGAGGACTAAATTGTTTGAGCCACTGCCTGATCTTACCTCGAAGCCCGTAGGGAACTGTAATGGTTAGACCAGATTATAGGTTATATTAGGCTTCGGTCTTATCTGTAACGATTGTTATAGCTGCTCTCAACACGACCGAGACAGGCGGTTACATGTGTTCTCCGTGGCACGCAGGGTAGAGCAACAACTAACCAGACCACAAAACAAATCATTTACACCAGTGTTTTTAACCTTTTTAATGACGCGGCCTCTTTAGTACGAAGAAATATTTCGCGACCCCCCTAAATTCTTTTGCGATCCTGTGACTAGCTTTCCCAACCTTTTGCAACTTCCCTATAGAAGCTTCGCGACCCCCCTAAAGAGGCTCCGCGACCCCCCAGGGGATCGCGACCCACAGGTTCAAAAACATTGATTTACACAAACAAATCTCGTCAAAACCCACTTTCTCAGATTCTCTATCCACGGCACATCATCCAAATCTTTAAGTTGTATCAGCAGACTTGGAAAGCCAACCGAAACTATCCATAGTAACGTTCAGTTTGCTTGTTCCGGAACGAATGCTCACTATGCCACTGGGGTCCAAACGCCAAATTCGCCAATCATCGTGATCGTGATCGGCGTTCAAATAGATGAAGATAAATCTTCGTTCAATCTGCTTTAACGTTGAAAATCGATTGAAGACCGAAGCCAATTGAACGAATGATTTAGTAATTTTTAATCTACATCTATTTGAACGCCGATCACGATGATCAGCGAATTAGGCGGTACATCCCCTGGACTCCACCAGCTGATATGGATATTGTCTTTTCCATGTGCTTTTAGATTTTGGTGGACTCGTCGACAGTTTATTATAGGGTGTCATATAAAATCTGTACATAATATAAACTCTTGAACTGATGCACTTAGTGATGCCCCGGGCATCATTCTGTTCACCACAGGGATGTCCTCATATGCTTTTAACTTTTCGTAGCTTACGAAATCAATTCCCCAGCTATGGCGACCTATCACAAGTGACGCAGGTGGTGTCAGCAGATTTGGAAGGAGAGCGGAACTACGAGCCCGTGGTACCCTTCAGTGAGAGGAACATACGCCTGTTCGCGAACGTCACCAGCAGAGAGACCAGCGGCTATGGCATCACTGATATGGATGTCTCACTCTGTGAGAACTTTGATGATCTGCTCAACGCGTATTTTAAAGATTTTAAAATTGAGGGGTAAGTTTCATAAACGTGCTTTACTTGTTGCACTTTTGATGACGTTTATATCTCAATTGATTTTGGAAAGCTATGCCGAAGTGGCACCTGAACGGCTTAAGCAACCCTGACCAAATAAGATCTTCGTATTAAAATCCCTATACTTTCTAGAATTGTGAATATGTTTAATATAATAATAATAATTTCATTGACATTTTATGAATATTTTACATTTATATTCAGGAACTTAATTCTATTATAATTTGACTGAATTATTGAAATAAAATTTCCTGTGACATTGATATTATGTGTAACTAATGAAAGATTACTATTATTACATTAATCTATAAATAATGTTAAATAAATGTACTTAAAATAAATTTGCATGCCGTACGGGTACAGCTTAGCATGCTGAACATTTGTAAGCAACACCATCAATTGTATACCATGTTTCGAAGTAAATAAATAAACTTATCATTATTATTAAAAAAAAAATAGCAAATGTGATCTACAAAGACACTGTGCCTGATTTATTGACACAAATCACTTCTTGAACTCAATAAGTAAGTAAGTTTAAGAAGTATCAGGGTGACAAAAGGTTGCCTTTAAAAATCGATAGACGCACCTTCTAATATTCAAAACGTTCTAAGGACAACTAAAATACGTAAATAGCTATATAATTTTACCCACTAATCATATTAATAATATTCTAAGAGAAAATATTGCGTTTATAAATAGATTAGTTCACCTACTAAGATTCAATACGTTCAGAGTATAAACTTGGCGAACAGCGAACCACGAGGTAATATATGTAGGGTCATGTGTTCAACAATGAAACACTAAAAATTCAAAGTCTCATACACCTTTTGTTTTTACAGATAGAAGTCTAATTTTTTAAAGTTATATAGGCAATTTTATTGTGTATCGGATGTCATTTGTGGTTTTTTAAATTGATGTGTAATAAATCAGCAAAAAAATAAAAACAAAAAAATAGAAAATGTTTCATTGTGTCCACAGTGGTGTACACAATGAAACACCACAAATTCAACAATGAAACATAATATTTATAGCGTGTTTAACAATGAAACACTAAACATTTTATGTCTCGTACACCTTTCGTTTTTACAGATAGAAGTCTAATTGTTTGATGGTGTATAGGGAATTTTATTGGGTAGGTATCAGACGTAATTTATGTTTTTTATAATTAATGTGTAATCAGTCAGGAAAAAAATAAAAACGAAGAAATTAGAAATGTTTCATGGTTTCCACAGTGGTGTATACAATGAAACACCACAAATACAACAATGATACATAATAATAAAGTGTTTGTCTCATATTTCGAGAATTTTATGGAATAGGTAAATGATAAGAAATGCTCGAGTTCAATAAAAAAAGGTTGTATTATATTACTAATTTTACTTTAATCATACCATGGCTTTTGAACGGTTGTTGTAGCAGTTTCGTCTAAGTTGTAGATTCGACAACCGTTACCAAAGGAAGGATGACGCTCCATGACATTTTCAGGTTTACAAAGAAAGACGTGTCAGTTTCTTTATTGAAAGCGGTGGCACGCGCTATGCTGCATGCTTCAGGCTTCTTCAGTGTCAATTCTGGATGCCCTAATTTGTATAACCGAAGCCATTCAACACCTGCCATATGGTATTTTCCCCAACTAGCAGGACATTTTAAATTTTTTACTTTTGCCATTTGTTAAGCAATAGGCGCATATCTTTGGAGCCTAATCCGTAAAATTTTAACGCACATTCTTCGATATATTCTTTCAGTTCCGTTTCTTGTTCGATTGTAAACGTTCTATTAAATTCGTAGTTAGGCGTAAATCTTAGACCTGGTAAAGATGCATCATCTAGGTATACTCTTATATTTCTATATATATCGGAAAAGCGTAGGATAATACACATTGCTCTCTTGTGCAGCTTACCTCAAGCTCTCTTCTTTTCTGTGCATTAGAATAGCTCGAAGCATATTATTCCCTAAATGATCGCCTTTCTTTCTTTTTAGAGATTTAGTTCGCTCCATCTTAAATGAAAAACAAATATCAAATGTTAAGATTATTTTCTAGCCATCAAAATAATTCATTTATACTAAAAGTAGATGTTGTTAGGTATATGGTACACAATGAAACAAGATAGTGCACAATGAAACAGTGTTTCATTGTGTCAATTGTGCAATTGTTTCATTGTTGACTACATAGGGTTTATTTTACTAACCTCAAAAAAAACCCCTTAATTGCAACATTTTTAACATATAATCTATTCCACTTAATCTACGAAATATATTTAATACTAGGTAATCATGAATAATATGAATTTATCAACCATATTTTAATGAAAAATCTTTAAAGAATTCCGCAAATACTTACATTTTTGTCAAAAATCTGATAAATGCTCCACAGACACGTCTTCTCGCACGTGGTCCTGTCCCAAACTGGGGTGGTGCGGGGGGTTCTCGAGAGTGTCCTTACGCGATATAATTCACAATCTGGCAACGCAGCATTTTAGAAATATTACAGTGTTTTATTGTGTACCACTGTTTCATTGTAGGACATCTGACCTAATATATTTTTGAATGAATGAATGATTTATTTATTTTCTTAGATTGACGGTACATAGGTACATACCATACAGATATAGGATACATTAGTAAGGATCCTGTACAATCTACCAAGTTAAGCATGTAAATTATGAGATTATATACATTACAAAAATAGAAAAACGAATATACAATACGAAATTTAAAACTATAGTGATTATGTCAAAGTTATTGAGTGCTTTTTATTATTATAATAAATATTATTATTTATAATAAAAAAAATCATCTATACAAATTAATAAAATTGGAGTGTCTGTTTGTAATATTGAAATAACCGATTTTTACTACATAAATATGAATATATATACGGTACATACACCAAAATAACATTTTTACAATTTTTGTCTGTCTGTCTGTCTGTTTGTTCCGGCTAATCTCTGAAACGGCTGGACCGATTTTGACGGGACCTTTATTGGCAGGTAGCTGATGTAATAAGGAGTAACTTAGGCTACTTTATTTTAGAAAAAGTCATTTATTTTACTAAAAAACAAAATAAACTAATTAACACGCGGACGAAGTCGCGGGCACAGCTAGTTAATAATATAGTAATCATTTTGAATAAAAATATCACTCCAACTTCGACCAATAATAGTACTTTTATTGATCGAAGCACTCAATACTACAATGACTGCACGTGTGGCTCAGCGGCTAAGACAGTCGCCTCGCTTCGTGTTGCGGGTTTGAGTCCCGCGCCGGACAACTATCTGTGTGACCCATAAATAGTTGTTCTGAGTCTGGATGTAATTTATGTCCGTCTATTATATGTTTGTAAAGTACCCCGCGACAAAGGGATTAGAAATCCTAGTGCGGGCGTTGTCTTAAAAAACAAATATTTTTAAAATGTTTTAACTAGGGTTGTAACGGAGGCCTCTTAGCGGAGGCGGAGGCGGATGCGAAGGCGACGGATTACACCTCCGCGGATGCGGAGGTTAACGGATGCGAATGCGAAGGTGAAAGTGGATGTGAAAAAATAGTATTTTATGAGTAATATTAATAATTTTTTTAATATCTTTCCATAAAAACACTTTCATACCTCACTTGTTTTTGCCTTCGTGTGACTTGAGTAAACAATAACAATTACTTTGCATTGCAAAGCAAAATTCGGCGGTACGACTGAGCCGTCATCGGGCGTCGCGGCTCGCGCTTTATTATTATTCTATGATTTATTTTTATTTTATTTTATTGAAACTTATTCCACAAAACTACAAAGGCGGGAATTTTTGGCTGTGTGGCTGACGGCCATAAAGAATATCACCACCCCCTCTTATCCCGTGGGGGGTCGTGTCTATCTTATTGCGATCTTCAACCCGTCTGCCAATCGTGGCGATTATGGCAGATCCCCTAAAAGAAGAACACAACTAAACCGCTGCGCCCAGTCCCCGGCAGTCATGTTATTCCAAGCCGTGGTAACAGCAGTGGGTTCGGCAGGTGCTACGAATCCCCGGCAGATTCCACGTTACTAAAACTGACGACCACTGCCCCTGGCAACATAAAACACACGTACACTGCGAACCGATGAGAAAATCATCGAACTGGAGGAAGAATTGAGCAGGTTACATTGGAATATAATAGGATTATCTCAAGTCCTAAGAGAGGGGGAGGACACGATAATCCTGAAATCCAGGCACCTGATTTATTTCCGGGAGGGCGACCAACTGTCTCAAGGTGATGTTGAGTTCATAGTCCACAAATCCCTCGTCCATAACTTAGTATCTAAAAATCGGGAGTGTGTCGACTAGGGTTGCGTACTAAGGTACTCAGTATTTATTCGTTGAAGGTCATACAAGTATACGCGCCGACTTTGACGCACTCCGACGATGAGGTTGAGGTCATGTATGAGGATATATCTAGAACCATACATACCTCTAACACTTATTTCATTGTGGTCACGGGAGACTTTAACGCGAAGCTGGGTAAACTTTTCGGGAATGAGCTGAGAGTGGGGCTATTTGAATTGGCCTTCATGGAGAAGGAGGGGCTCTTTATGATGAACTCCTTTTTCAAGAAGCCGGATAACCGCAAATGGACCTGGGTAAGCCCCGAAGGTAAAACAAAAAACGAGATAGACTTTACTTTGTCGACGATAAGACAGAAGTTCAATGATGTCTTTGTGATCAATACGGTTAAAAGCGGGAGCGATCACAGGCGGGGCTCATTGAACCTTAATGTCAAGCTCCAGAGGTCCCGACTGATAAAGTCTACGCTCCGACCTTTACCCATCCACGTCGAAAACCCCGAACCCTTTCAGCTTGAACTGCAAAACTGAACTGCTCGAATTGCGGGGAAGTGGAGTCATACCACGACAGGCTCGTAGAAGCCGTCCATACGGCTGGGTCTAAGGTCTTCAAGGCCCGCCGTAAAAACAGAACCAAAAAGATCTCTGACTATACCCTGTAGCTAAAGGAAGAAACACGGAAAATGGTTTTGACATCCTTTGATGATGCTACCAGTCACCGGCAGCTCAACAGACAGATCTCAAAGTCTTTGACTCGCGACACGCGCCCAATTAATACAAAATGTATTAAAGAAGCCATCGAGCGGAATAAAGGCTCTAAAGTGTTAGCAAGAGAACTGTGTGTTGGACAGAGCCAACTGACGAAGCTGAAGACTGAGGAGGGCAGAATCGTCACGTCTCGACCTGAGTTGCTGGGAGAGTTCGAGAGGTTCCATGGACAGCTGTATACGAGAACCCAGTCACTTGTCGATAGTTGTGCCTCAGATCCCAGAGCACGACTAACCCGTCACTTCACCGAAGACAACCCGGACGTCAGCATGTGCGAGATAAGAATGGCTCTCCAACAGCTCAAGAACAACGAGGCGCCTGGTCACAATGGGTCTTATCAGGCGGCTCAAGGTCACCCAAAGAGTAATGGAAAGACCTATGCTTGGAGTTTCCCTGCGAGATCGAATGAGAAACGCTGAGGTTCGCAGGCGAACTAAAGTAACAGACTTAACCCGAAGTATTGCCAAGCTGAAGTGGCAGTGGGCAGGGCACATAGCTCGTAGAGTGGACTGCCGCTGGCGCAGAAAGGTTCTCGAGTGGCGACCACGAACCGGATGATCATGTGCGGGTCGCTGGATGCCGATAGCCCAAGACCGGCAATTGTGGATATCTTTGGGGGAGGCCTTTGTCCAGCTGTGGGCGTCATTCGGCTGATATGACGATGATGTTGACAAAGGCGGAATTGATGCCAAGGGCATTCTCTGCCAGTCGACCTTTGGGTGATGCAGAGATATATGATTATGCCGTAAGTAAAACTCCGTTATAACTCCGCAAAAAAATTGCGGAGGCGGAGGCGGATGCGAAGGTACGATTTCATGCGGAACTTCCGCAGTAACGGAAGCGGAAGCGAAGATCCGTTACAACCCTAGTTTTAACGTCTCATTTTTCAGAGTTAGTTATTTTATTGTATACTAGCTGTGCCCGCGACTTCGTCCGCGTGTTTATTAGCTTATTTAGTTCATTTTAGGATTTTTCAAAGATAAAACATTTTCAGGTACTACCTACCAATAAAAGTCCCGTCAACATCGGTCCAGCCATTTCAGAGATTAGCCGGAACAAACAGACGGACAGACAGACAAAAATTTTATAAATGTTATTTTGGTGTATGTGCCGTATATATATGCATATACGTGTAGTAAAAAACGGTTATTTCAGTATTACAAACAGACACTTCAATTTTATATATTTGTATAGATGTATAGATGATAGAAGCCATTTTAAATACACGTTCCCTCGATAGTGCAATATTATAGCCATATGCATGTAAAACATGTTGGTATTGACTTCTGATTGGCTCTTTCCTATTGTCTGAGAGAGTAGAAAATAACACCTTGTTAGACTTTACAACTTTTTGGCACCAATAGATAGATAGATAGATAAACTCTTTATTGTACACCAAAGTATTACAAAATAAAATCTGTTTAAACCTTAAAAGTATACAATGGGCGGTCTTATCACAAAATGTGATCTCTTCCAGACAACCAAAGTAAAGATCGGAGAATGGAGTTATTGAGAGGGGCAGTTGTCGGTGTACAGATACATTACAAATAGTAAACAAAAACGTAGCCAATATCAAATATTAAACAAAAATCACTACTTTCAGAACCGACAAACCCTGGAAAGCTTTTATGGGTGATTGGATCCCTGAAGAAATAATGCGTACCTTCGGCTTAGACATTGGCTACGACTCTAAGCCCGACAACTGTTGTTTCGTCTTGGTCAAACTGACCAAAAAGTACAGGTCTGTCAAACTAGACGACCTCGGAAGGGCTCAAGTGGAAGATTATGTGAGGGACGCCATCGACAATTTGGATCTAAACGATACGGCGGATGTGAGGAGGTTCATGAAGAGCTATGGGACTCATTATATTGATTCATATATTACTGGCAACTTTATTTATCAGGTATGTTTTAAGAGGTATTTTTAGACCCCGAACAAAACAGACCCCTCTTTTTGCGCCGGGGGCTAAAAATACCTATAATAAAAATACGGGGTTGACGTTGATGTCTGTGGTTGTGTGTATGTGTAGCTCTCAAACAAGTGAACCGATTTCTATGCGGTTTCTTTCATTTGAAAGCCAGTTTACTTGCGGTGGTTCTTAGCTATGTTTGGTTAATATTGGTCAAGCAGTTTAAGAGTATGAGCTCTTTTCCAAAATGCTGTAATTTGTGACTGCACGTGTGGCGCAGTGGCTAAGACAGTCCCCTCACCGCTTCGAGTCCCGGGTTTGAATAACGCGCAGGACAACTTTTTGTATAACCCATTAATTGTTGTTCTGAGTCTGGATGTACTTTGTGTCCGTCAATTACACGTGTTTGTAAAGTACCCCACGACACAGGGATTAAATTCCCTAGTGCGGGCGTTGTATTTAATATATATATATATATAGTTGGAGATGGGGGTTTTCCAAAGGTTAGGTTTAAATATCATTATCCATTAACGCAGATGAGGAACACATATCAAACTGTGGCTCTAGTACGAGTTCCTGCAGTTTACTTATTCGATCACACGTACAGTTTCATCCCATACATTGAGCACCAGAGTTTTAGTTCTTAATAGTTTCCGCGAGAGGCGCTGGTGCTCAATGTATGGGAGGAAACTGTACGTGTGATCGAGTAAGTAAACTGTAGGAACTCGTGCTAGAGGCACTGAACAGTGTTCGTTTGAGCACTGCTTAGCTTGAGAAGAGTTTCTTTTATTACCTAAATAAGTAATGAAAGTTCAGCCTCTTCTATCCCTACGTGATAGGTGCCGCTTAAGAGTATAAACAGGGTCACAACTCTTAATTTACTTTATTTTCAGGTATTTAAATACAAGCGGCCCGGGTACAACATGTTGCGTTCATACTTCAGGCTACGGGAAGGGGGCATTTACAAGCCTGACAACTTGAGGTTCTACTTCTCCTCTCTCTTCCTCAAGCATGTTGGTAATATCAAAGTACGTATCATCAAACCTACATACCTATAATGATCTAAAATATCTTTAAGAGAAGGTTTACCTTGTAGTGTAATACAATAGATTTGTTTAATACTTACTTACTTATCATATGGGCAGTGGTTAGACCCTAGTGTTAGAGTTTTTCAAGCCGCCCAGCAGGCCTCTGAGATGGCTAAACGACTGTTGCCTAATGGCTACAACCGGGACCGACAGCTTAACGTGCCCTCCGAAGCACAGTGGCGCTCAAAAATTAAACCACTTTGGCGGTCATCTAGCCTAGTTGCTTAACCTCACCAATCGCTTACGGACCGGAGAGAACATCTGCCTATGAACACCAATACTACAGGTTTAATAGGTACTACAAGATTGCCAAATAAGCCTCTCTTCCCACCTCTCCGATGAGCTCTGGCAACCTAATTTACTACTAGCAATTTTAACAAAATAATGCTCTTTGTTTGATTATATAGGTATTTATATAAATACTAGCTGTGCCCCGCGGTGATAGCGTGATAATATATGGCCTATATGTTGACCCGACCTCTTAGTAATATTCATGCAAATCCATGCATCCATTTTTGAGTTTAGCCGGGACATACGTACAGACAAACAGACACACAGGCAAAAATTCTAACAACTATATTTTAGGCTTCGATATCGATTGTAGATCACGCCCCAATTATCCTTTTAAAAAAAATATTCAATGTACAGTTTTGACTTTCCTACGATTTTATTATATGTATAGATATAGGTATTTATATAAATATATAATCAAAGTGCTTAATAAGTACTTGAAGTATATTCTGTGAGGTGCAAATAAAACCCCATTCAAGCTACTCAAATACAGAAAGAAAGCAGTGTTCTAGTAAAAGAACAAGTTAGACTGTTCAATACTGTTGAAAACTGAAAATTGTGAATGGTCCCTTGCCCACAATCGGTACTTACCGATCAGCTCACAGACATATTATGAATAGCCAAAATTATTCTTTTATAATTTTCACAAAATTTTGGACGATTAAGTTTACTCATAACAAAATAACTTTTTAAATAGCCTCTCCTGTCAAAATTAAAAAAAATAGGTTGTAATAAGAAATGGAATTTAATAGATTTCCATACAATTTTTTGCAGGTTTACGAAAAAGAAAGAACATGGTTCTTTCTGCTTTCATTTTAGTCATACCATGGTGAAAATTTTTTTTATCTTTTGAAGTAAAACTTCTTTACGCTCACTTGACTTGAGGAGTTAGCTGGTGAACGGATTGAGGGGGATATAAGTGAGTGCAACAGAAAGAGAGTTACGTTTCGTATATTATTGTAGGGGCAAGAGGCATACATTTTCTTTCACTCTTAGCCAATTTCGTTTCGTATAGGTATCTAAGTTTTACTTCACTCGTGTGTTTCAGACCACAATTAATATTACAGGTTTTTTTTAAAGACTAAGCCCGCACTAGGTAAATGGATATTAGAGGTAGTATATTATAGTATAGTGAAAATAATAAATCATAAAGACCTTTACTTTTCAGGTAGCCAGCGGCAATCAAGCTATAGAGACGTGGGCCCGCAACAATCTGCGAGAAAGTCAATACTTATACAACAGACCAAGCATTCTCCGCCTCCACTACAACACCGGCCTCATCCACGCATTGAGCGATCTGATGGACAACAACGCCTTACTAGGTTTAAACCTCAAAACTTTGAGACCTTTGTTCAAAGATAGCAGAAAAGCCGAAAAATACGCGGAGGTCGTGGAAAATGATTTACAACTATGGGAGGTTAATGCTTAATTTCCCCTATTACGGTGCTTTTTGGTGAATCTGCATAGCTAATGCCGGCTGTATAGACTCGCCGAGATCCTCTCGTCAAGAGTCTCGTCTGAGTATCTGGGGATCTACCGGCTAAGTCGCCGAACATCGATTTCTTAAATGGCGTTCAAATAAATATAAAATGACTTAATCAATCGTTACATGGGCTTCCATTAGCATATGTAACATCATAAATGGTCCGGAATCGATTGTCAACGTTGAAGCCGATTTAACGATTGATTAAGTCATTTTTAACCTTTATTTATTTGAACGCCATTTAAGAAATCGATGTTGGGCGACTTAGCCGGTAGAGCCCCTGTACATACTCGTTCTTTTAGCTGTAGCAAAGTCTCCCGAGATAATGGACGTAGAAATGGCTGCTGCTGTTTGTCTTTGTGCTGTGAGCTATTAAATGTTTTTACACATCTACCATAAAAAGAAAATTCTCAAGCCTTAGCGAAGAAGATGGTGTATGGTTACCATGCACCGTAATAGAAACAGGTCTTCACCATAACACGGCCAGATGCCAACTGAATAAAACGAGTGTGTACATGCTCGCTCTCGTTTCCCGTTCGAGAGTTAACAAGACCCTTCGACTCGGGCACAAAAACCGACAAGCGGCCGAGAGGCAGCGAGACGAGGCAAAGTGAGACGTGACGAGATCTTCATGTACACACCCACTCTCGGCCTGCCTCGAGGTCTCTCGGCAAGTGTGTACAGCCGCCATAACGTGTCGACGAACGATTCGTATCTCTCTATACAGCAGCCATAATCAACCTTTTTTTATAGGGGTCACAAACACTTTACAGTCATGTTGTCGAGGGCCGCAAGCAAAATTATTTAAGTCTTAATTAAAACGTAATTTCATGTAAATAGTGGTTACTCCAATATTTAAATTATAACTTCAGATAGAGCTAGAGAGCTAATAACAATGATGGCACGCAGATTGAGTATCCATCTATACTGCAGCCATACTCAACCTTTTTTTATAGGGGTTACAAACACTTTAGTCATGTTGTCGAGGGACGCAAGCAAAAATTATTTAGGTCTAAATTAAAACGTTATTTCAAGTTAACGATGTAGTAACTTTAATAATTAAATTGTAACCTCAGATGGGCTAATGACAAAGGCTCGACGGGCCGCATGTTGATTATAGCGACTCTATAGCGTTCGACCAATTATTAAACTTAAATATCTTGGGACAACTAACTCACTGCCATCTGATGCCAAACTCTGCACTATGGCAACCAGTCAACTGATAATTACAACTAGAAACTTACTTATATTTATCTAAATACACACAGAAGACCTAATTCTTAGCATTCCATGGATTTGCCGAGCGGAAACCAGGTCCATCGCGTGGTAGAGGAGGGAACACTCGACAGAGTCTGTGACTTGCAACTCAGATGTAGGTTAAAGGAGGCCGCCTGTGGTGCATCAACGCTCACCTTCTCTATCTCTCAGTGTTCCCCTCTCTTCCTAGCCAAATTTGGTATGATCCTAATAATGCCGCTTTAGATACTAGATCTTATTAGAACTTGCGGAAGTTCTTGATAATCCTAAGTCTTTTAATAGGTTATATAGGGATTTTGCTGATAAGTTAGTAAGTAACGTTTGTGAGTTTGTGACGTTGTAACGGGTAATCTAGGATCCACTGAATCGATTTTCAAAATTATTTCACCAATAGGAAGCTACGTTATTGCGGAGTGTCATGAGCTATGATTCATCATCATAATTTTTATTTATCCCGAAGTATTACGTGGGACAAACGGGCAGGGACAAAAATATTTATAACGCGGACCGTAGTCCGCGGGCGCTGCTAGTATATACATATATAGAAAAATTACATCCAGACACAAAACAAATAATTGTGCTTATCATACAAAGATTTGTCTTGTGTGGGGATCGAATCCATGACCTCTAGCTTATCAGTCAGGGTCACTAAACACTACACCAAAAAGTAATGTGTGTGTTTCTGTGCTTTCATTGGTCGAACGCTGTAGGGGAAAATGTTACTTACTCGCCTTGCTAGCTACGCTGAGCTACATTTCCTCGTGGAAAGTCGTTAATACTCGGGAATGAAATAGACGATTCAACATGCAACATGTCAGCCTACGTCCACTGCTGGACAAAAGCCTCCCCAAAGAATGGGGGGATATGCCATACTGGCCACGCTTGGCGGACGGATTGGCGATCACAGTTGGACGGCCATAGTTCACAGAAAAACGCTGCTGCCTGTTCTGTGGTAGGCATTCCCTCGGTCGATTTCTACGCCTCCCACGGGATGAGATGGGACGATGATATTCTATGCCGTCACCACACAGCATACTATTGTACAGCATACATATATAATTATATATACTAGACGATTACAGTGTATGAAAATTTAGGCCGTTATTCCAGCATTTGATTTGTTCTAATTGCTTTGTATAATTACGTGTTAAGAATATGTATTTTAATAGCGAATTTTTAATATGTACGGGTTGATTTAATATATTTTAAGTATTTTTATTGTTTTCATAATTTACTTAAAAAGATCGTCGTCACTATATATATAACGTGTAATATAGAATGTGTGGGAGACTTAAGGACTTCGAACAACCTATAAAGCTGAACCACTGTAGAAAATCAAACATATGTACCTACTACCAACAATCGGCTGACGCACTTAGGGGAAGCCCGGGCAAGACGCATAATGTTAAGGGATAATGTTAACAAAAGGGATAATGATAATCAATAGAACTCTTTGTACTTTTAATTAGTACTATGTTTAATCGTCTTTGGAAAATAATCACATAAACTTAAAAACTTTAACGATTTCTATTTTAATTATGAGCATTAACAAAAAGTATCAATTATTCGTTTTGCCCAGAGGGGTCGGGCACAACGGATACGCTCCAAGGGCAAAAAGGATAATGATGAATTAGTTAAGGTCAGTCTTCGCATTCATCACATAAGTATCTGCCAACTTCTACATAAGAAGTGCAGTCTTCATGCGCCCAGCTTCTCCATTGATTATACTTAATCCAATCTTCATGAAATTAAATTAAATTATATTTGAGGGGTGTAGCCGTCAACACCTCGGATTTCTGCGTCTTAAATTTGCAGCCTGCATAAATTTTGTGTTGCTCTACTGTTGACTTACTGAGGTGGAATACATGTTATAATTTTATTAATGATCACTATCGTTTCTTTTAAATTCCTTCCGCTTCAGTAGCATAGGAGTAGAATAGTAGACGTGACACTGCCTATCCGTTTTGCCCATATCCATTTTGCCCCACACGCTCATATTCTAAACAAGTCAAAACTCGAAATAATTTTTGTTGATAAACAAAAAGTAACAATTGCATGTAATTCTTTAATGAACGTACAATTGGATAAATAAAACATTTCATAGATAATTCGATATATAATAAAAAAGTTAATGTACAAACCATGACAAAAAACGTAACAAAACAACGTTTTTAATTATAATTTTTTTTCACTACGAATGTGCTCGTGTATTTTTTTGTTTGAACTGTCATGGCATGGCAGGTTGCACGTGAAACGACTAGAAAATTTTCTAAGTGCCATCTATTATAGATTAATGGAAAAAACAGTTATTCTTTTTACCCGCACTATGCTTCGTGCCCGGGCTTCCTCTAACGCCTTATAAGGCAAAAGATACGTTTCCAATTGATTGGTTTTCAGAGACTGGACTTCATTACAAGTCAATAGAATTCAAAATGTGATGGTCATAATATTCCCAAAGGCTTATAAAGGGTTAAGGCAATATTCATAACCTAAAGACAACTCGACAAATACCCGACTCTAGTATTAAGATTACTTACTTACTTATCGTATGGGCAGTGGTTGTCAGAGTTGTTCAAGCCGCCCATTAGGCCTCTGACATAGCTTGACGACTGTTGCCTTAAGGCTTCACTAGGACCGACAGTGTATCGTGCTCACCGAAGCACGGGACGCTCAAAAATTAACACATTTTGGCGGTCACCCATATATGGGCTAACCGCCAGCCTAGTTGCTTAACTTCGCCAATCACTTACGGAAAACTTGTAGAAAATCGAACAAGCTGACGCACTGAGGGCAATATTAATAAACTTATGTCAACTATGTCATCCGTAAGTTTAAAGTTATAGACTAAAATGTATGGTAACTTTTTAATTTTAATATTATAGTGCTCAGATTTTGTCTGCTAACTACTCTTAAATACTGCAAAATCCATAATGTTCCTAGTTCTGAAGTGGATCCTGAATCATTACGATTGAGATCTTATATTCATATAACTTGTATAGTAATATACTACACAAAAACGAGGCTCGATCCTAACTATTTTATAAATTGCTACTAAATATTATTAATTTCATTAACACTTTCGCAGCCACGACATGAACCCGGGGGGCAACCGCCTAAGTCGCCGATCATCGTGATCGTGTTCGACTTTCAAATAGATGAAGGTTAAAAATGACTTAATCAATCGTTAATTCGGCTTCAACGTTGATAATCGATTCTGGGGCTCAACCGGCTAAGTCCCCGAACATCGATTTCTTAAATGGCGTTCAATTAAATAAAGTATAAAAATGACTTAATCAATCGTTAAATTTGCTTCCATGAGCACATGTGACGTCATAAATGGTCCGGAATCGAAGGTCAACGTTGAAGGCGATTTAACGATTGATTAAGCCATTTTTAACCTTTATTTATTTTAGAAGCCATTTTAGAAATCGATGTTCGGTGACTTAGCCGTTAGAGCCCCTGGACAATTTATGGCGTCACATGTGCTCATGGAAGGCGATTGAAAGAATGATTTAGTAATTATCCACGTTCATCGTTTTGAACGCCGATCACGATCACAATGGCCGGCGAATTACGTGGTAGCCTCCCCGGTAGACGGGTGCTAGGGATGCCAACATCTTCAACGCACTAGTTGGGTTCTGGGCACCGAAAGTGTCTCCTCAATCCTTACGGGTATTAACAAAAGTGGCGTTTTCAGCAAAGTACTTATCTAAAAGAACTCCTGCAGTATCCCACATTATTTACTTTGCCTTCTTATAATTTTAAAAATAGATTCTAAAATCAGTACCGTAGAGTTCAAAATGCGATCATACTTAATGTCTACTACTTAAAACATCACAATTATTTGTACACAGCAGTATTGCAATAAAACAACTTTATACAGAATGTTTATTTTTATTTAGTCTTTTTAATTATTTATACAACGTATACAGGGTGTTTAATTTTCATTAGTCAGTAAGAGGAAATCTGAAACTATTGGAGATAATGTCATAATAATATCCTGGGACATTATCCACACACGGCCATCTGATCCCAAACTAAGCAGAGCTTGTACTATGGAAACCAGATAACTGATATACTACATATACTAGTTTTATTTGGTAAATACATACGTATATGGATAATTACACCCAGACACAGGACAAACAGAAATGTTCATGCACACAAATATCTGTCAGGGTGGGAATCGAACCCACGACCTGGGGCGTGGAAAGCAAGTATTTACCAACCACATCAATTTAGTTCATAAAATTGTTCCCTAGTACAGTTTAAAATTTATTTTTGTTCTTAGACTGGTTTTGCGCTACGTCCAATTACCATCAGGTTCACTTGTTTGCCAATAAGTTGAACAAAAAAACCATCCGATCCGAATCCGTAAAAATACAGATCAAGAAAACTCGGTCCGTACTCGAATATTGCTTTTCACACTACCTCCGATCCAAAGTATTCCAGACCGATATTATTATACCCAAAACTACAGCAGAGCATTTCACTTCGTTAAACAAGAGTACTTTAAATCGGTGTCAATATCTTGTTTCTACGAATTCGGATCGGACGTAGTACACAACCGTTCTAAATGGACTCGTTCTATTCATTTCAGTCATTGGTCTTTCCTCTTCTAGAATCTATGATATAGTGTCATAGAACAGAATTCTTTATCTCATATAGTTTTAGATTTCTCTTCACTAACCCACATGTAAAATTTACTTTTAATACATAGTACATATTAATACGACATTCAATATAATATATCAAGCTATTAAAACATTAATTGTAGAGTAGAGAGGCGGTGCATATATTGTAGAACACGCAATTGTAATTGCAATCAGTCACATTTGTATTTTTATTATAGAGCAGGAAAAGAAGAAGTATCCGGAATGATCCTTTTCCGGTTCCGGGATTCGGACCTTAATAGGATGATACGGAAAATGTTTGTCTGTCATCAATTTCTTGTTAATAGTAACTGTTAAATACTTGGCAACATTAATTACATGTTTATTTTTATTTGCAACATTTAATATGACATGTTCTACAATAAATAATTTCATAAACAATGCTCCCGATTCTATGCAATACCATCTAAACTAATTTTATTATCATTATTTAAGGAAAGGGCATCTTTAGTTGTGTTTAGGTGACACGTTTGAACCTGTCCACCTATTTTGACAGTTGTATGTATGCCCTGTCCTCTTCACACGTGCTATATTAGAGAGAGATGTAATGACATTTAAATCACTTTAGTGGTGCAAAAGAATCGCCAGCAATGTGTTGAAACTTATTAATTAAAACTCATTCATTCCTGATCGTACAACGAAAATTCCTACAATAATGCATAAATTCATACAAAATATTTTCATTCTTTCATTCATTCCATTAATACTAGAGACCTTCAATGTTGCCATAAAATATTTATTTGTATAATGTGAGATCTATAAGACTGGTCATAAATTACATAACACTTCAGAAGCTACGCATAATTCAGAACAATATCTAGAACATCGATTTGCAATAAACATACACGAAAAGAACACTTTGTATGAGGAGTTTATATTTTTTTATGTATTTAAGGTACAATAACAAAAAAAACAAGTTAATTTTATGGAGTTCATACACTGGATTAACACATAGGTTTATAATGTTTAACGCGGGTAAAACCGCGAGGAACAGCTAGTAAGGTCATAAACTGAAAATAGCATTTGTTTCTTTGAGACCATTAAACAGGGTTACTTTTAAAACACCAACAATCTCGCAAGACTAGATAGCGAACACCATAAGCAACAACTTTTGATCTACAACTTTTCATAATTAATTAGATTTTATTTTCGTACAAATAATATTAATTTAATTTCCCGCTTGAATGCGTAATAACTCTAGCCGCACCATTATCATCAGCCGAAAGACGTCCACAGCTGGACAAAGGCCCATCTCCACAATTGCCGGTCTTGCGGTATTCACATCCAGCAGTTTCCAGCGACCCACATAAGATTATCGGTCCATCATGAAGAGGGCCTGCCCACGCTGCGACTTCCGGTTCATGGTCACCACTCGAGAACCTTTCTGCCCCAACGGCCGTCGGTTATACGAGCTACGTGCCCCGCCCACTGCCACTTCAGTTTTGCAATTCTTCGGGCTATGTCGGTGACTTTGATTCGCCTGCAGATTTCAACGTTTCTGATTCAATCCCGCAAGGAAACACCGAGGATAGCCCTCTGTATTGCTCTTTGGGTGACCTTGAGCCACATCACAAAGATTTTACGTTAATATACCCTTGCTAGGGCGCGGGGTAGACATGCAGCGCTTTTGATATTGACCAATTTCTCTAGTAGCCAGTCGTCCGTGTAAACTCATTTTTTTTTCATATATTCAGTTATGTCCGAACTCGTAGAACAAAAGTTGTTGATTATTGTCTTAGCTATCTTGTCCTAAGACGTTGCTGGTGTTTTACAAGGATTATTTTGCTCTTCGTAGTCCAAACTAACTACTTACTAAGAGACTATATTTTTGTGGTTACATCTCAGTCACACGTACATTAATAAATACATGGTATAAATCTATTACATTAAGTCAAACTATGAATGCAGTTTTGACAGCGTCACATGGAGTAACAACATTTCAAAAATGTTACACAAGTATTAATATAAGCTCAATTTTTGTATCCTAACTGTTAAAACTAATTCATGTACTTTTAAGAGAGAAATAAACGATTATTATTATTAGTAATAATGTTACGGTGGTAATCGCGAAGAATATCACCGAAGCATCTCGTCCGGTAAGGAGTATAGTAATCCCGCCAGGAGAATACCTGCCCAAGAACATTCAGCAAATAGGTTGGTCACTCTTATGTTTTCCCAAAAGCCAGCATTTGCAGATATTAGGCCAATAGCCAATTAAATAAATGAATAAAATGCGTATAGACCACGCGGAGGACATAGTAATTGCACGGTCACCGTGTCAGCCAAAATTATGTCGACTGCTAGACAAAAGCCTCCCCAAACAATGGGGGGATATGCCATAATCGCCACGCTTGGCAGGCGGATTGGCGATGGCAGTTGGATGGTCATAGCTCAAAGAAAAACGCTGCTGCCCGTTCTCTGGTAGGTATTCCCTCGGGACGATTTCTACGCCTCCCCGCGGGATGAGATGGAGCGATGATATTCTACGCCGTCAAGACCGTTGCACGGTCATAAAAATAAAATTGTGAATTGCAACACATCTATTCAATAAAGAGTAATACACGGGATTAGACAATACGCAATGACATTCGAGTCATATAATGAAGAAACTCATAAGCGTAGAAACATCAAAACTGCCATCATAGCTAATACTTAGTCTAGTAATTGAAGCTCGATTAGTTTGATATTACTATCTATTTTGTTACCGAGGCAAGAATGTAGACTAACTTAAAAATGCACAACTCAAAAGTGCATTAACTCAAAAGTGCAATAACTCAAAAGTGCACTAACTCAAAAGTGAGAAATAATACTGATAATAAATATTAATAATTATTTTCAATGATTTTTTAAACTACGCTGGTCTACCATATATCGATGATAGATAACAAAAAAATTAAAGACAAAAATGAAATAAGTAAAATGGTTTTGCATTACATGCGTTCCATTTTAATTATTTATACCAAGCATTCCAGCGAATTACTCACAAATTAATTTAAAACTTATATATTCATTAACCTTTTGATAATATGTATAGAGGAACCAAAATACAAAATGTCATTATTATTTATAAGCATAAAAATATCTACGTGGATATTTGTGTGTTGTTTCCTAATTTGCCTAATTTCTATTAATGTACCTTGTCTCTAATAAATATATTTCTTACTTGGCCTATTAGGCACATTTTATTTTGTCATCTATGCATGACTGTAGCGGTCTAAAGGCTAATTTAGTGCATATTTGTTTGCAAAACGTAATCAGCATACATTTTAAAGTTAACTTTGGCACTTTCAACCTCCTAATACATTAGTATTTGGAAAATATAATTATTACAATATTAAATAGACGTATATATTTTAAAATTAATCTTGGTGTAACTTTGTAAAGAAGAACACAAATCATCACTCTAAATTAACTCAAATATTTTATAGAACGCACCATAACTAAACAACAAACCTCTGTCCAAATTCTCGCTCGGTAACACTACTCACTCTTGCCAACTCACTCTATTCCCCTTCTCTCTCTCTCTCTCTCGTTTAGCGTCAATGTATCTCGTAGGTGCTTGTAACGCGGGTGCAAGCGAACTGGTTGCGTCCAACCCGCTTTCCATTAACCATGAGTAGCGTTGGATTGTTAACGCGGATCGATCTGAACTCGTACTTCTGGAATTTAATAATATGATTAGTTAGAAAGTTCTCGAGTGGCAACCACAAGGTGTGGCCAGGCTCCCCTATAAGACGGACCGATGATCTTGTACGGGTCGCTAGAAGCCGCAAAACCAGCACTAGACACAAGATACAACAATAAAATTTTAGAGATCTTTGGGAGACGCCTATGTCCAGGAGTCACATCTTGCGGCTGGTATCTGATAATTATGACTTAAACAGCAGAGGCAAAGGGTCCACTGAAATGTTAACCCAGATATTACCGACAAAAGCATCTTTAAGCGGACTAAAGTGATTCAATATCAGGTAGGGTAACGACAGCCCATCCATATTCTGATATCATTCTGTTACATAGCCCACATATTATAGCTTTACTATCATAAGTTTTAAACCCGCTGTTGTTCCGGACATCACATCAGGTCTCCGACCAGTTCGCTGACCTTCAACGTCTTTCTCCAACTCGCACACTGACGGTCGACCTAAAGCGGCGGGGGACTTGCACACGAGAGTCAGCGCGAGCAACGTGGTTATTAGAATCGAGGAATCCGGCTCGAAGGACCACTCTTTGAGTGGTCAGCTCCAGTCGTGATCTGGGGGCCTTAGCTGCTAAATATAACTATAAACTTTGAACTGTATTGATTCTTATATGAAGCCGCGTTGTTCGCGCTGAGTCTCGTGAGCGAGCCCTCCACCACTTTAGGTCGACCGTCAGTGTGCGAGGTGTGGAGACTTTATAGATTACGTGCCAAGAAACAGCGTTACTTAAATATTCCTAGTAAACTCTAATTTTTTAGTCTTCTCTTGTATCAAAAATGTCATATGTATGACACCTGCCACTTTTAGTTTTAATTCAATACTTTATATTATAAGGGATCTAGTGGGAGCGTGTTTAACCGTTATTATGAGGTCTAAGTAAAAATCCCGAGACAGAGACAAAAATACGCGCTTAAATCCCGAGTCAGAGATAAAATACGAGCTATTGAGAAATTCCAATATGTCCTGTAAATTATCTCTCTCCGGTCAACTGGGCTGGCCAGTCCACCGTATCATGAAGCATACCGTACCATACACCACCCACACACTTGTCATCATCATCATTACAGCTAAATAAGTCCACTGCTGGACAAGCCTCCCTCAAGACTCGTCTTGGGGGGATATGCCATAATCGCCACGCTTGGCAGGCGGGTTGGCGATCGCAGTAAGATGGTCATAGTAATCAGAAGGAAGCTGCTGCCCTTCCTCTGGTAGATATTCCCTCGGGCCGACTTCTACGCCCCCCACGGGATGAGATGGGGTGATGATATTCTGATTCTGATATTTGTCGCCGTCACCACACAGCAGCACCCCACACACTTGTAGCCTATTATATTTAGCGCAGAAGGCTAGTCTCGTAGGATTGGAATGGGGATCAAACTAATTGCATTAAGGTGGGCTACAAGTAAGACTGCCGTGAGTGTTTCCTCGGCGCTACGACATGTCCTTCTTCAATCGAGGCTTAAAAAGAGTACTAATCTCACGGTAGGCAGCAGTTTGTGTAGGACATTATGCACAGCAGAGTATAGCGCAATATCCATATATAATAAAATACTTATGTGGTGTTCACCAAAGAGATTTTACTATCCAAAAACTGGTATCCAACAAGCTGACAGTAAACAAACTTATACAAAGGCAATAACCAAGAACTCATTTAAACTGTGTGCCACCATACCATCCAGACAGGTACAATTTATCATAAAGAGTACCAACTCAACAGTTTGCTGTGTCCCCTGGCAATGCGAATGTCCATGAGTAGCGGTTAATTTCCATCAGGTGGCCCGCTAGCTATACTAACTCTATAGGCAAAAAAACTGTTCTCTATCAAATATAAGTATACATACTGTGTAGTAAAATTTCGTAACTAACATCCACTGGTCTTTATCAAATAATAGTATACATACTGCCTATCGCCTATCTTGCTTATGTACCCGTTTTATAGCTCGTCCGTCAGCATTGTAACAGCATACACTGTTCTTTATCATATAAACGTATACATACTACTTGAGGCGTATCTTGCTTTTGCGTTCGTATCTGGCTTCAAACTGCCTGTTGCGTATCTTGCTTATACACCCGTATCTGAGTTTGCATATGACAGTGTACTAAAACATTGTAATTAACATACACTGTTTTTTATTAAATAAAAGTATACGTACTACTTGAGGCGTATCTTGCTTTTGTGTCCGTATCTGAGGTTCGGGTATGGCCACACAGTCACCGATGATGGCGCCGCGCCCATCCGCCCAATTGTACACTGTGACCAACACGCATTCCATACTTTCGTCTACTATTGCAAATGTGCTGCAAGTAAGACATTTACAATTATAATATTTGTATAATTCATAATATCGCGTTTTAGGAAACTGCCGGATTTGCCGGGACACAATACTGTGGAGTTTAACATAATCAAATGCCTCGGTAGATAGTAGTAAAAGTAATATCCACATACAATGCGATTAACGTGTCGGAAGAGGTTAGAAATGTACAAGGACGGTTGCATACAGTAGGGGTCCTATACTCTGATTTCCACAGAAATATGAAGCCTGACCATTTGGGCATACCAATTGGGTCTGGTGGTCAACAGACAGGTATACCAAAAATTGGCTGTGTGGCCGACGGCCATAACGACTATTGTCACACTATGAGATAGGGTCGCCGTGGTGGCAGTAGAAGTCGTCCCGAGGGAATAGCAGCGTCTTTCTGTTTACTACGACCATCATACTGCGATCGCCAACCTGCCAAGCGTGGCGATTATAGCTTATCCCCCCCAAAGATAGTTCTTGGGGGAGACAGTGGACTTTTTACAGCTGTTATAATGATACCAAAAATACACAACATTTAAATGGAAGCGAAATGAATGATTTAACTAAAATTATAGTGATAGTAAGCGTAATGGGTTTGTAAAACTGATGCACCTACCAGACTACACGAAGTTTTACCAATTCTTCATATTCAAATTCTGTAACATTATGGTTAGGCTTCCAAGCACCAACTCTAATGGTCCAATGGAAGGAAGCGTCCAAACAAGAGAAAATACGTTTTTAAAACAGAATCGATTATGATAAACAGTATTTAACCGTGTTTTAAATGCAGTAAAATACGGCATCATTAGTACTTAAATACGGCATCATTAGTACGTAAAATACTGCATCATTAGTACGTAAAATACGGCATCATAATAACGTTAAATACGGCATCATTAGTAATTAAAATACGCCATTAAAATTACGGTATATACGCCAACAGTAGTACCACAATTACACTAACAGTAGTATATAAAATGCGTTAGGTAAATATACATATAATGTTTTCTCAGTATCTGTTTTAAAAACGTCTTTATAAAAAAATGCCATAGTGTAAAATCATCCAAAAATATCAATATAATTAAAAAAAGCATATCATAATCAAAATTGCAATATACACGTTTTATTTTCATAAATAAAGATTGCTTGTGTAGTATTATAAAAAACAACTCAAGTCAGGAGAAATAGTGTTCGTTGAAATGACCAGTGTTGACATTTTGAACCTTGTGGAATAAAGGCTAGGGTGTAGTTTGCATTTGCCAAAAATATTTAACTGCTTCCTTATTACGTATCTTGCAGAAGCCAAGCGATAGCGAAGTTTGTGCATTAAATGTGTCGTTGGTACGTCACAAGAACTTGCGATTGACGAACAAATTATTAGACTAATTTTACAGGGTGTACATTATGTAGCCAACATTATTAATAAAGCAATAGCGTGACTTTTTACAGAGATGTATAGTCATAATAAGAATAGTAGGGGAAAAAGTTTCTTGGCATTTTTTAAGAAAATTCAAAACAACAAACAAGCTACTGATATACCGATCTAGCACCACTTTCAAAAATGGCATCCATTTTATCCGTAATAGGGCGACCAGAGCGACGTGCATGTTTGACATCAAAATTTCCGGATTGAAAACGCTTAAACCAAATTTGTGCTACTCTCACAGATTCTGCACTAGGTCCATAAAGATCGCAATTTTTTTTCGCAGCTTGCGTTGCATTTTTAGCGTATTTGTAGTTAAATTTTAAAATGCATCTTTCTTCATTAGATTCACTCATCTTGACAGTACGAAAAACATTTTCCTAATTTGAATTTGGAATTATGTTCTTTAAAATTTAAACTTTCAATGATACCAAAACCAGCCAGATACAAATAGTAAATATTACTTAACCAAAGAGATATTATGACAAGTTCAAGTACGTATATGTACATAGTTTTGTTGCTGTGCGGTGATGACGGCGAATAGCAGAACATCATCACCCCATAACATTCCGTGGGGGCGTAGAAGTCGACCCGAGGAAAAATATACCGGAGGACGGGCACCAGCTTCATTCTGAGTACTATGACCATCATACTGCGATCGCCAACGCGTCTGCAAAGTCTGGCGATTTTGCCATAACCCCTTAAGATGATTCTTGAGGGAGGCTTATGTTTAACAGTGGACTTTTTACAGCTGTTGTAATGACGTAGTATTAATTGAGACTTCTGCTACCTTCATCAGATTATTTAAATTCTGATCCATTAAAGGTAAATCGGTTGCCTGGAAGAGATCGCTTTCAGCGATCAGGCCGCCTATTGCATTACAATAAGCTAATTTTACTTGTTTGTATCGATCATTTCGTTTTACTCATATCTACAATAAAGTGTACTTCTTCTTATATGTCTTACACATCTAGAACCACCCATATATAGCAATCAAACAAGCCAATTGCAGTCCAATACTGGTCATTCGTATAGCCATGTAATAAATCAACTATATGAGTCGTTTAATAGCTTTGTTGCAGGACATGGCATCATATGGGATAGTATAGTATCGATCAAGTTGGACGTTTTCCATTTATTGGGCTCTTATATGCATCACGTTAGCCCAACAGATGATCCACTTGCTCGTCTGTTGCCCTCTGATATAAAAAAAAAATTACAGTCCGAATGACAGAGGATTACCTCTGTCCGACCGGTGCGGGCATTTGTGGCTGAGACATCAATCTCTGAACCGAACAATATTTGTAATTTGTAACTGGAAAAGAATATTCCATTTCAAGGCCTTACGACCAAGGTCTTTAGCTAGACCATGACAAGGGGGGCTAATAGTGATTTTCAGCAGCGTTCAAATAGATGAAGCTTAAAAATATACTAAACCATTCGTTCAACCGGCTTCCACGAGCACATGACGTCATAAATGGTCCGAAATCGTACGTTGAAGCTGAACGATTGAACGAATGAATTAGTAACTTTTAACCTTCATTTTTAACGCTGATGAAGATCATCTTGATATTGAGGAGTGATTTTATGTATGAACTAGGAAGGGCCTTTGGAAGTAATTGCAATGTAGCGTACTTGAGTTAAATATCGATAACCTACATGTTTTACCGGACTTTATGTAATATATGCGGTCATTAGTGGGGTAATTAGTGTTTTAAAAGGGTCATGACTCTGAAGAGCAGAGAAAATCCGTGCTGGGTGCGAAACGCGATGCTCTTAAGACTAAAGCACCAGCAGTCATATTTTACAACTATGTCGACGGTGTCCTCACTGCAGCCAATGTTTACGCACGTTCACTCACAAGATTGGATACTGTAGTCATCTAGGGGCGCATGTGAGAAATGATCATCCTAGCTCCTTAACTAATCAGTAGTAGACACTATAGCCGAAATCAGCTGGGAAGAAGTATAATTAGAGTTCATACCTTATTCAAGTCTGAAAACAAGCACCTATCTACTTAAAATTTCTAAAATGACTAGCCGTTGAGAACGCTACCGCTAGACAAACCACTAAAAAACATAACAATCTAAATAAATAAAACCAACTTACAAAGGAACAGAGTTTTCATTATGTATGGAGCCGACAACCCTGCCGAGAACCACTTTGCCTTCGTTAGTCCCGTCTTGTAGCTTGTCGAACTGCGTCAACAACAGCGACACATCGCGGCGATCGCCGAACGTGTGGAACGAGTTCTCGTTGTATATGCCCAACATCTTCTTGTCTATGGACTGGAAAAGGCAAGAATTTAATTTAATTAATACATATAATGTAAATACTAGATATAAGAATAATCTTATATTGCATACTACCCAATGATGTTAATGATGTTATAAGTAAAAAGGTGTAGATAGGTTAAAAGCGCTCCGGGAGCGGCACGTTGAAATGTGGCTAATTAGCCAGAATTTACTTCATTCAGTATCGCGTCGCTAGTGTCAACGACGCACTATCGCAAATTACATTTGTCTCGTTTTCGCTCACGATTATTGAATCATGCCATCTTACTTTGACGTCTAATCGTAATGTAGTGTGATATTGCAATATTAAGTTATTTATGTGTGCGTTGGTGTGCCGTTTTTGAAGATCGAATGTTGTGTTGGAAACCTCTCTACACCTTTTTACTTATAACATCATTGATACTACCCGTATCCACAAAATAAGTAACTCTTTTATGGGGCAATGTATAAGATTCTATAACAAACTTCCCAATGTTATTAGAGACTTGTCTACGAATAATTCTAAAAGAAGCCTAAAGCCAAATTGTGTAGCAGGGCATATTAAAAAAATTCTGATTATTTAAGTGACAAAAGTGCTTGGGATTGTGTTGTTCTGAGTCACCACGCATGATTGTAATTAATCATAAGTATATTTTATTTTAGAAAAGGATTCCTACTGAGTTTTCTGGCAGTGTTTCTCAGTATCCGCCACGTCATGCACTGCACGGTAGGGTAAAAAAAATGTCAATTCCACATATATGTAACATTTTTACGGAAAAATGATTTTTGCCTTTGACTGGTTCGAAAACATAGAACAGTTTTAATATAATGATAATTATCTAAATATAAGGCGCTCATAGCTAGATGCTCTCACCGGTCCGTATGTGATCGGCGATGTTAAGCAACTAGGCTCGCGGTCAGTCCATAGATGGGCGACCACCAAAGTGGTTTAATTTCAAAGCGTCTCCGTACTTCGGAGGGCACGTTAAGTTGTCGGTCCCGGTTGTAGTCTTTAGGCAACAGTCTTTAACCCATGTCAGAGGCTTACTGGACGGCTTGAACAATCTGACACTAGGGTATCCACTGCCCATACGATAAGTATGTAAGATTATATAATTTATATAATATAATATTTTTTTCTTTACATCCGACTTGAACCCATCAGCCATTAGTTGGTTGGTGGCTGTAGGATATGTACCAATTGGGAAAGTTAAAGGCTCCATCTATACGAGCCATACCCGATTGTAAGAGCATAAGAGAGTCTATTCAATAACCTACCTGCATCATTGGGCTGCAATGTATTTCAGCTAATCACTAGTTCAGACGAGTTGGTCAGTGACCTGTAGGAACTGCACCCATTGCATTTTCTTAAACCATAAGAGCGACTGTTCTATTATATTATCCCTATGAACTCAGAACGCGTCCACTCTCGTCAGAAGGAGTGAAGGGTAGGTTAGGAGATGTAGGTAAGAGTATGACTAACCTTTTAACTGCTGTCTGCTTCAATATTAGCAATAAATTTTCTTTTCTTTTCTTTCTTTCTTTCTGCCTTGCTATTGTCTGGTCTGTCACGCGATGAGCGGCGATTGTCTTCCACACTATACACTGTTCAATTCCGGCCGACTTGTCATACAGAACACTTGAACAGAATGTTCTAGAAAACACACCTGTATCTCAGCGGGAAAACACACAGCTCGGCACGACACGGACACGCGCGACCTCTCTCTTTGACGTGGTGAACCAACAGTACTTAGACCGTACACTCGACCGAAGTCGCCCGGCTATTGGACTGATGCCGAATCTAAATGCCTGAGTGGAGCGAACCATCACCAACCACCAGCGGCATACGTGATACGGACGCCGAGAAGAACTCGGGCTGACAGGGTGCGCGAGTTCAGACACGTGGGAACTATATCCCCACCAATCGTGGCACGTTGGCGCTTACACCAACTTCATCATAATAGTAATCGATTTTATCTAACCTCTGCTACGGTCTAGTCTTTACAAACTGATAACGGGATTCATTTCGACCCATATCTTGTCCTAAAACGATAAAGTCCTTCTTTTGACGAGGTTTAAAAAGAGTGCTATTCTTTGGTTTGCTGTGCACCCTGGCAATGCAAATGTCCATGAGTAGTGTATTATTAAAACAGCATAATCATAGCATAGACAAAAGAAGCTTTTATTGAGTACTTATTTATCGTGTGGGCAGTGGATACTGGTTACCCTAGTGTCAGATTTGTTCAAGCCGCCCATTAGCCGGCCTCTGACATGGCTACACGACTGTTGCCTAATGGCTACAACCGGGACCGACAGCTTAACGTGCCCTCCGAAGCACGAAGACTCTATACCACTTTACCGGTCACCCATCTACGGACCGACCGCGAGCCTAGTTGCTTGACCTCGCCAATCACCTAACGGAATGGTGAGAGCAACGGGCTATGAGCCCTTTTATTGAGATATACACAGCTTTACAAATTCACGTATAGTAGATTTAAAGACAACGCCCGCACTAGGGAATGTAATCCCTGTGTTGCGGGGTACTTTACAAACATATAACAGACGAACACAAATTACATCCAGACTCAGAACAAGTATTTATGGGTCACACAAATAGTTGTCCGTCGCGGGACTCGAACCCGCGACACGAAGCAGCGAGGCGACTGTCTTAGCCGCTGGGCCACACGTGCAGTCAAATATAATATAAGATGTCACAATAGATGTCGTTACTAATACTTTTGTTATACTTAACATATCTTGTGGTTAACATTCCATCAGGTGGGCCGCTCGCTCGTCTGCCTCGAAAAGCAATAAAAACAAGTGTCTATTCTATATCTTACCTGCACCATTGTAGCAATTCGCTTCGCCTTCAGCTTGCCTCTAGTCCGGACTAGCTGGTTGGCGGCCTGAAGGAACTGCAGTAGGCGGGCCTGTTCGTGTCGCGGCGGCTGCCACGGGGGGTCTAGCCGGCATGCGTACGCGAAGTTCTCGAGAGCTTCATCGTAAAATTCCTCGTATTTCAATGCCTGAAAGTAATGTGTAACATAAATTGATAATTGTTAATTCATTTTCAGTGATCGTTGATGTAGAGTTTTAGCGCCAACGCGGAAAAATACGCATCGAGGCTATGTTTTATTTTCAAAAACTGGTGTAATTTCGAGTTTTTATGTGTAAATATGGTGGATTTTTAGACATAACATCTTCGACAACGTACACAAGTGGAGGAAAGTACGATATTGCCGTGAATTGTGATTTTCCGTGTTGTAATCAAAACTACATAAAAGCTTCTAGTAAAGTCTCCACTGCTTTACTGGGGTTGGACAAGGACTATGTATGACTTGACTGTGACGGACTTTACTTGACAATGACGGAAATAAATGATATTAAAATATATTTACTGAAGGCTCATAAGGCCAAAGAAGCCAGAGCCGTAAAACGGATAAAAAAAAAAGATCGTTGATGTATACTTTTTTTAATAGGAGATATAGAGTTATAAATTATCCATTAATAAATATGTACACTTTCGCTTTTCTTCTTATTATAATTATTATTCTAATGTTTACTTTTTAATGGAGTTTTGTCCATCATTTGAAGGTATAAGCTATAATCGCCACGATTGGTGGGTTGGCGATCGCAGTATGATAGTCATAGTACACAGAGACCCCGTGCTGCCCGTTTTCTGGTATATATGCACTCGGGTTGGCCTTCTACGCCCCTCACGGCATGATATGGAGATATTCTATGCCGTCAGCCACGCAGTAAACTATTAATAATCAATTGAATTATTCGTGGAAGTCCAGGGAAGGTTTGTAAAAAAGAAAATTTAAAAAAAACTTGAAAAATTGTAAAATCGTAGTTTTTACTAGTATTTTTTTTTTTTAATTGCTAGTTAAAAAAAAATTGTTTGAATAAATGAATTCAAAAAACGGAACCCTTATAGATTCGTCATGTCTGTCTGTCCGTCCGTATGTCACAGCCATTTTTTTCCGAAACTATAAGAGCTGTACAGTTGAAACTTGGTAAGTAGATGTATTCTGTGAACCGCATCAAGATTTTTACACAAAAATAGAAAAGTAACAATAATTTAGGGGGGTCGCCATACATAGAACTGAAGCTCAAAATTTTTTTTTCATCGTACCCATACATGTGGGGTGTCTATGGATAGGTCTTCAAAAATGATATTGAGGTTTCTAATATAATTTTTAGTTTGCGCGAGAGACACTTCCAAAGTGGTAAAATGAGTGACCCCCCCCCCCCCTGTAACTTCTAAAATAAAGAGAATAATAAAACTAAAAAAAATATATGAGTACATTACCATGGAAACTAACAACGAAAATCGGTTTGAACGAGATCTAGCAAGTAGTTTTTTTTAATACGTCATAAACCGCAATTTGCTTTCATTTAATCAACTGAAATACTTCTCATTCATTCATTTAATCAACTGAATCTCTCTCCCCTCGGACCTCTGCAGAGAGTAGACGTGCCCTAAACCGTATTATTTTTAAATTAAAAAGTCAAATATTACACAAATAAATATTTACAAAAATTAGGAGTGCATAAAAATCGAGGAGTTCCTGCAAACTTGCTGCGAGCCGTGAGTACGTACCACACGCACACACTGCAATACCACCACAGTAACTACACAACGGCAAGACGCCCGTTTAAGGGAGATAGCAAGTCGTATGACAGACACGCGCAGAAAAGAGACAGCAGTAATCCTGCCAGCTCCATTTAAATACGTCGCGTACGCATCCATTGAGACAATCGAAAGGTCTCATTAAACTGGACGGAAACGATTAAGCTTCGCTTTGCTCGATAGCAGCAATCATAACTTGGTCTCTGCAAGAGTTCATACATCTACTGCGTAAATTCAACCGGCGCCACACATACAGTCCTGGTACTTGTACACCGCACCCAGTACACCGCCGCTATGCCATTGAAGAGATCGCCCCCCGCCAAACCTGCCCCTCCGTCGGAGCCCGGGATCGTTCGTAGCGCGGCTCTCACGTTCTCTACGGTTACGAGTAACTCGCCACTACAGCACTGTGAGTCGGAACCCGATCTTCATACACTCGCCGTCAATGTCACAGAGCGAAAGAAAAGAAAGTATGACGATGAGCACCTTGATGTTGCAGCACTGATCAAGCAAATGTTCTCGACTTTCTCAAAAGAACAAGATAAACGTTTTCAAGATTTAAGAACCAGTTTAGATGTCATGTCCAGCAAATATGACGAATTCTTGCAAAGGATATCCACTCTAGAGAAAGAAAGAAAAGAGGATAAAATATTAATTAAAGAATTGGAGGAAAAATTGGAAGTATCTGAGCGAAAATCACGTGGAGTAGGCATAGTAATTCGGAATATACCAAAGCAATATGGAGAGACAAAAGAAAATCTATGTAACGAAATTATGCAACTAGGAAAGACGCTGAATGTTAACTTTGATTGTTCTAACATTCGAGACGTCTACAGATTGAAATCGAAAGATGCATCTAATCCTGTTGTCGTGGACTTTACTTCCGTATTGCTAAAAGATAAAATTCTCAAAGCGGTCAAGAGCTTTAACAAAATACGAGAAAAAGGAGAAAAGTTAAATACTACTCATTTAAACCGCTCTTACCAATCAAAACCACTTTACATAACTGAAACTTTAACTCACAAAACGCAGAGATTGTATTTTCTGGCCAGGCAGTTTAAAAAAAGCCACGGATATGACTTTTGCTGGACGACAAACGGATTTGTTTACCTAAAAAAAACTGAAGACTCACCCCACATACGCATTAATTATGACTCGGATCTGGATAAGCTAAGGAATTCAACATGACTATCTCATGCTGAAACTGCTTTTTTAAGATTTTTATTGAGTTATTTCATATTGCATGTTTTTTACTCCTTTCGAACTGTAAGTCACTTTTGTTTACATTTTAACACACTATACAAAAATTATACACTACTCGTTATATCACATGTATCTATATCAGTTCAAATTTTAAATTATCTTTTTTCAAATTTTACCACACTGTACGCAAACTATACACTACGCTCTAAAGACAATACGGTTTTTTCTATATTTAAACACTCCTACACTCACAGTACCTACTATAAATCAATATACATCCATAATATACATTGTCTTGATTTCCTATCACACGGTCATATAGCCACATTGGAACCTTTTACAATAACACTTTGGTACGACACTGTTTTAACAAAACGGCCACTCTATACACATGCATACATCGCGAACTATTTTAATTATTTTAGTAACCATATTGCACTTCAAATATTATTCTGTAACCGTGACCAACATTTCTTACTATACTTTTTACTAATGTCAAATTCAATGATATAATTAATTTATCAGAAAATATCGATAAACTATCTGTATCGCAATCGCAACAAACAACTATTGAAAACTGTCATAAAATAATTTCAACGCAACCTAATAATTTACTAATTTTTACGCTTAATATACGCAGCATAAGCTGTAACATGCCAGGGCTTGAAGTTTTATTAACAAGAATTAAGCTAAAATGTGATATAATCATACTGACTGAATGCTGGCTCTCAAATTCTACAGTTATACCAATTTTGGCAGGTTATTCTCATGTTGGAACTAAACTAAACTCTAAACAAAATGATGGTGTAGTAATTTACTACGAAGAAAATCTTAGTTTAACAATAGAGGAGCCACATGTGCAAGAATGTAACTGTCTGGTCGCAAAATTAGACAATCGCATCGCGATACTAGCTTTCTATCGGTCCCCATCTTACAAAAACTTAGACCAATTTCTTTCATCCCTAGACATATTACTACACACAGTGTCAGCTTATAAACAGATATTTGTTATAGGTGACATTAATATAGATATTAATCCTAGCAAAATAAATCTTAACGGGGAACGCTACCTAACTTTAGCAGCTTCTGATGGCCTTTTACCAGCACACAGTCTCATAACCCGATATGAAAGCAATTCTTGTTTAGATCATGCGTTAGTAAAAACTGATTATCCAGTAACCACACTAGTTCCACAAACTACCCTGACGGATCACTACCCTGTTTTATTGTGCGTTACGGCTAAGAAAACACGTCAATATGCAGTGTCAACAATTACGAAAATAGACTTCACAAACCTAGACAAAGATCTCATAAAAATTAACTTTGACCCTATATATGATTTAACAGACCCAAATTTATCATTAAATTACTTTACAAATAGTCTTCAACACGCAATTATAAACAATACTAAACACATTACTCTATCTAAACGTCACAAAATTATAAAACCATGGATGACACAGGGGTTACTACGGTGTATAAGAAATAGGGATAAGTTGCACTTGAAATCAAAACGCGCAGCAGAGAATTTCATACTAAAAGTAACATACACGCGATACAGAAACTTTTGCAATGCGTTGCTAAAAAAAGTTAAAATGGAGTATGATAAAAATCAACTACAAAATGCACAAGGAGATAATAAAAAACTATGGAAAGCAATAAAAGACATCACAAATACAACAAAAGTAATAAATCATCCAAAAGAGCTACTAACGCTATCGACCACTCCTGAAAACTCATTAAATGAAGTAAACAACTATTTTATAAACGTAGGAAGTTCATTAGCAAACAATTTACACCAAAAAAATACGCATACCATACCCAGTAATGAAACAAATACAGCCACAACTACCAGCAGTAGTCTGAACTCTTTTGCTCTCATAGACACAAGCGAAGGGGAGGTAGAACGTCTCATTCTCGACTCAAAATCAGACTGTGCAAGTGGTGGGGATAATATTAGTAATAAATTTTTGAAAACCTATATAAACATCATTGTACCACCTCTTACAAAGATCATAAATGACTGTCTGCAAAATGGAGTGTTCCCCGACGTCCTTAAAAAGGCAGAAGTTTGTCCAATCTATAAGAGTGGGGACAGAAATCGTATCAACAATTATAGACCTATATCTATTTTACCAGCACTATCAAAAATAATAGAAAAAATTATAAATTCACGATTAGTTAATTATTTAGAAAAAAATAACTTGCTTTCAGTTAACCAATACGGTTTTCGACAGGGAAAATCAACTGAGCAAGCTGTTAACAAACTTATTAAATTTGTTGTCTCTAACTTAGATAAAAAGAAAAAATGTCTGACTATCTTTCTAGATCTTGCTAAGGCATTTGATACGATTTCTGTTTCCCTCTTACTAGAAAAACTCGAAAGATTGGGAGTTAGAGGTACACAGCTGAAACTTTTTTCTAGTTACCTGAGTGGCCGGTCTCAGTGTGTCCGAGTAGGAAAATATAAAAGTTCTCATCTCATGGTCACTCACGGCGTACCACAAGGCAGCATACTTGGACCTACGTTATTTCTTATATATATAGATGGTCTCACGAGTCTTGAAGTTACCCATGGGGAAATCATATCTTTTGCAGATGATACTGCCCTTACTTTTGCTGCTAATACATGGGAAGAGGCTTTCAGTGCTGCACAGCGGGGCTTCGATACCGTGAGAAAGTGGCTTCAGAGAAATATTCTCACATTAAATGTCGACAAAACCAAGTATATCTGCTTTAGCATAAAAAAATTAACTGAGGATGGCATCGTGCAAAATATCACATCGCACGAGTGTCTCTCCGAAAAAAATTGCAAGTGTCTTCCACTGGAACGAGTCGATACAATAAAATATTTAGGAGTTAACATAGACAGCAATCTACATTTCAAAGAACACATTAGGTTGCTATGCGGTAGAATTAGAAAGCTGATATATATATTTAAAAACTTAAGGCACATTGCTGACTTTAAGTTGCTAAAGCAGATATACTATGCCCTCTGTCAATCACTTCTTACATATTGCCTATCATCTTGGGGAGGAACGTCAAAAACCACTTTAAAGTCTATCGAGGTGGCCCAGCGTGCAGTACTGAAAGTCGCTACGTTCAAGCCCATTAGATTCTCTACAACAACATTATATGAAAAATGGGAGGTTTTGACCGTGAGACAATTATACATGTTAAGCGTTGTCCTCCTACAACACAGTAAGTTAAGTTACACACCATTACTCCTACAAAAACGAAGAAAAGACATAGTATGCGAGAGAACTAAGCTGTCTAACACTACATTTTGTCAACGATTTGCCCACTCCATTGGACCATTACTTTACAATAGGTTGAACAGAATTCTAAACATATACCCATTAACAAAAATACAATGTAAGAAGAAACTTACCGAATACCTGAAAAGTCTTACCTATGAACAGACTGAACTCCTACTGCAAATAACATCCTAAAAAACCTAAGCAATACGATAGTACATACATTTCTCATAAAACACACACACTCACACAAACGCCCACATGCTCACTCACATTACTACACAAAACATAACACTACACAATATCACACACAACACCACACACAACCTCTTACACACCAGTCACATACATTCTCATCCCACACAAATAAGAGGACCTGCATGCAAACACTACACAAACGTTTTTATTATGTTTTACTTTTCTTTTAATTCCTTTTGCATTGTAAGAAAATACATTACAAATTATTAATTTGATTATATTCAGGATATAACATGTAACATATAATTATGATATTATGTAAATGGCTTAAATAAATGTACAATACTCGAGGGGTTGGGCGCTGATAGCCGAAATACAGGCTCTGCCTAGTTCGGCTACAGATGACTACCATTTAATCTGACCTAAATTAGCCTGTTAAAATATTTTGTAACTTAGGCTTAAGTTTTTTGAACAATAAATATTAAACATTAAACTTGCTGCTACGGAACCCTTCATGCGCGAGGCTTTATACGTAGCGAAAGCACGTACCGGGCCGCTAGTATTATATAATATGTTATTAATGTTTAGACCTTTAATTATGATGAGTACTAGAAATGTTTTATTTTAATATATTTTTTTTAAGCTTATATAAGGTCAGTTGATGGCGAAATTGACGACTATAAATACCATTTTATACCTATAACAATAAACCAATTAGTTAACCTTTCAAACTTTAATACCTTTGGAAGGCAGACTGTTTCTTAAGCAAGTAGATTCAGTGCATCTATACAAATCAGGTATGCAAGTATATATTCATACGTACATAATTTAATATTGTAAATCCATACAAATGTAGCTAACGCGAACCATAAATATACAAAGCATTAGATCGGCTGACTGTTTAAATCCGATAATATTGAACAAGGAAAAATCAGAATAAAAATTATAACAATAATAATATCCTGGGACATTATTCACACACGGCCATCTGCTCCCAAACTAAGCAGAGCTTGTACTATGGAAACCAGATAACTGAACACTACATATACTACTTTTCTTTTGTAAATAGATACTTTTTATAGATAATTACACCCAGACTCAGGACAAACAGACATGTTCATGCACACCAATATCTATCCCGGGTGGGAATTGTAGCTAGGCGGCCCATCGGATCTTGTATGATGGAATAGAAAGTGCTCCTGTGTTTGAGCGCACACTTGTGCACTATAATATGTCCCGCCACTCCCTATTGAGACTGGCGGCTAGGAGGACATTATTATGTTGGCTTAGATCCATAAAAAACGGTTAAGTAATGAAAGTATTTACTCACAATTCCCTTGTTATAATATAGGTCCGGTTGTCCCTTGGCGATGGGGTCCATAGCGGCCTGCTTATAGGCGCTCATGCAAAGCTTCAACGTAGCTGGATCTTGAGCAACCATGAAGAACTGACATAGATATGCATTTCCCAACACTGACCACGACACTCCATCCTTCAGGTCTTGGCTGACTGCTTCTTTGGCTAGTTCCACGCTCTTGATTATAGCTGGAGTGGCTTCTGAACGTCTTTTGTCTCCGCTTTCTTGACGGAGGATGATCGAGAGGCATCGCAGGGCTAGACGGTTGCGTTCCTAAGAGATTTTTTTACATAATTTTATTATTGGGTCAGAGATATGTATCCAGTACCCATATATCGCAGACTAGAGACCCGCCCAACTTCGCACGGGATAGAAATCACTCTAATATTATAAAGGCGAAAGTTTGTGAGTGTGTGAGTATGTATGTTTGTTACTTCTTCAAGTCTAAATGGCTAGAGCGATTTTATTAAAACTTGGTATGAAGATAGCTGATTAGCCTAGCCGGACTAGCCTGAATTAACACATAGGCTTTAATTTATAAAGTTGAACGCGGGTAAAACCGTGGGGCACAGCTAGACCCTGGCAACATTTGTTATGACATTTTAGTTTTGGCGCGAAATACAGAGTCAAAATGGGCGACACATTGGGAGCTGTTAACTAATTATGTGCAAGTATAAGTGGGCGGTTAGAGTTGTTTTGTTTGGCGTCTATCTGTACCCTGTTCTTTTCATACGATGTGTGTCAGAAAAATATGAACATTTAAATTAATTTAGTGGTGTACAACAAAGAATCAATATGGTTAATATTATGACTTAATTATAATAATAAGACATAAGCTCACGGATTGTTTCTGTGGATTAATAGTCCGGTGAAGCAGTGAAAGCCTCCTAAGCTAGAGCATGTTCTAGACGGTTGTAAACCAACGCCCCTACAGAGGTCACCTTGGCGGGAATTCGTTTTTATCTGCGGATTGTGTTTCGGTTACACGGATGGCGTCCACGCGCCAACACGTTAGCGAATCAGTCACAAGCCATCTTTTGGCGGGAATTCACATAAGCGTATCGTGAACGGACCGTATCGTGAACGGACCGTATCGTGCTGTAGAATTGGCTCCCAATTTGTCCAAATTTCAAAAAATAGGCCGTGCTTTAGTTGTTTTACCATATTTGTAACATTTGATTTGTTTGCAATTTAGTCAAACCTTTTGTACTTTTGGATCTATCTATATGCCAGACCGTTTTCTTTTGACGAGGCATGGCAAATCTCTATAGAGATCTATTAAATTATTATTAATTTCGGGTTCCCGGCTCTGGTTTGGGTTTGGCCGGATGGCATTTTGCCACTGCCTGCCGCAGCGCAACTAACATTTTGGGATGTAATCCGCCGGCCACAGGGATGGAATCCACGCCCTACAACCGCGGTTGGGAACACGCGCCCGCTAACCAAGGACGTTGTAGGTCAACAAACCAAAATTTAGTTTACAACTGCAGTCTAGATGCATGGCAACAACCAAGTTGACCACTGTTGATAAGAACAGGCTTAAATGTATACGTCATGTCAAAAAAAATCTGTAGGCAGGTACATAAACATGTAGAAAATTATTTTATATAGGCTTCAATGATATCTTTCACAGCTTTTCGTAGGTATCTCTAATTTTTATGAAATAAAATACAGAACATGTTACTTGCTAATAATTTGGCTTTCTTAGTGTGAAATATACTGCTTAAAATTGCTTAGCTAGTTTTCCTGTGTATCTATTACAACCAAAAATACAAAATATCAAATCTTTTCTCTTCATAATATTAGTTTAGATTTAGACAAATTTTTCAATAGCAATGCCCTCTGTCAAAAAACCCTTTTCAATAGAAAAAAGGATAATAATGAAATTAATATAATAAGACTTCTACTTACATGTTTCAAAGCACCTTCAAAACTAGCCTTCGCTTCTTTAACGTTCATGTTCTTCCAATAACATTCGCCAAGTTCATTCCAAGCGTCAACAAGGTGTGGATTCAACTTCACTGCCTTACTGAGGCACTGGGTGGCCCTCGCATCATAAGTGGGGCTGATATTGTAGCAACGACCCTTCATGTACAGGAACTTGGCACGGTGTGAGAATGGAATTTGGGTATCCACTAGAATTGAACAAGTCAATTTTCCAACTGTTTTTACAATGAAAATTATAATTTCCATTCGTTATTAATATATTTTCTCATAAATATATAACATTGCTTTATAGATTCATAGAGTCCCATAGAGTTATAAAAAACTATTATTATATCAACTGACAGAAAATATTATTATTTCTTGTTAAATTTATGGTTATTTTCATAACTTGTCACAAGCATGAACATCTGATAGATTCCAGAATCCCATATTTTTTGCAGCCGGGCTTTAGTTGAACTTATCATATTTTATGGAGTTACTAAACTACACAACATTATTAATTTATAAAATTATATTTTCTCATAAATATATAACATTGTTTTAAAGATTTGTAGAGTCCCATAGAGTTATAGAAAAGTATATTACTCTGTCAACTATCAATAAATATTAATAGTTTTTACTAAATTTATGTTTATTATCATGACTAGTTATGAGCATGAACATCTGACCGATAACAGAAATGCATTTTGTCTTGTTTGCAAATGGACTTTCATTGAAATAGAACTCTATGAAAAATGATCTTGTGTAATAAAGCTCATAATTATTGTTTAAATATTTTTGTGAAATATTCATGATTAAACATGTAATATATGGGTCACATAAATAATTATCATGTACAGTGATCAAACCCAAAACACAAGGGTACCAAAATAGTAGTGTGGTGACTAAGTTCATTGAATTTTTGTTTTCATTTGTGATTTTATAATTCTAGCTATACTCAAGAACTACAGAACTATATGGGAGTTTATGGAAATAAATTAAGTTTAAAATTCTTATCACATAATTGTGATAATAAGACCATGTCACATCCAGATGGCGAAAGTTCACAGACTACATGTCAACTAGTTCCCACAAACAACACCAATACACATGTATGGGCCATCACCTCCTCACCATATTTAAGGAAAGGAGATAACACAAATATTGGATTTAGTTCTAGCTGATATGTTTCAATCAGGCAGAAATATAATACAAAAATATAGGTACTTGCCATCAATAGATTCAAATTTTACAATCAGTTCATTTTTCTTTTTTTCAACACATTCATTTTTCTCGGAAGCCATCTCAATGTCATGATTTTCAAAGAAAAGATCTCTATATGAATATAACTCCTGAAGGTCTTTCTGCAAAAATGATAGAACAATTTATACTCATAGGGCCTCACACATTTATTATTCTAGTACCTCTGAATTCCTACGGTCAGTGGGTATTCTAAGGGGCCGATGTTAGTTTCTCTGTTAATCAGTTAATTTTTTGTGGTATAAATGTCAAAGTCTAATTAAGATTTTATGCAGTTTCACAATAACAGTGCCAATTTAAACTAACTACTGACTGAATCAATACACAGTTTAAACTAATATAGCCAGAACCTTGAAACATTGTGCTGGTCTTCCGTAACAAATATAGATTCTCATGAAAGGATTTACTGACCTACATTAACTATTACAGACCCGCCTAAGACTGAAATGTGGGCATGTGGGAGCTAATGTAAATAAGAAATCCATAAATGTCTACTTACTAGTAATCGCTCCATTATTAATTCAATATCTTCTAACACCTCAGCCTCAGTATCTGAGTCTAAAGACATTTTGAACGCAAGGCTCACACTATAAGTTTAGAAATAACTACAATTACAAGACTAAAAATGAACAGTTTAAGATTTATTAACACCAAAATATCAGTTGTTTTGTAGGTAATGAAAAAGACTATTTGCACGCAGTCAATTGAATTTCAAGTGTCAGTGTCAGTATTCATAGTGTAGCCCTCTGACGTAGACAGGAATCTCGGAGTGTAGCCCAAAGAGAATATAACAAACAATAATGTACCCCGTACTCATTTTTTGTTCTCATACAGTCATTGTCTTTAGTCGACTTCGTGTGACTTGTTAATTTTGTAAATGCACCCACCGTTTGTTCATCTTGCAAAAGGTTATTTTAATTGCTTGAGTGAAATGGAATGTTATGGTTTATTACCTCACAATTATTTTGATTAAGTAGATGCCATCGGTTCTGTGCGTGCATAAGTCCACATAACAGCCAAACACAATGTAAAAACAAAAAACAATGTTAAAAAAAGATATTAAAAAAAATCGATAACATAAAGCAAAAGAAGACGAAAAAGGCAAGCCCGGAGTTTCTTTGTGGCTTTCTTCTCCGGGTCGTCCAACTAGGTAGCTAGAGAAAGCCGCAGGCTAGCTAGGGTAGGATTCTCAGCGGCGAGGATCGCGTTGCCCCCTTAACACGTGATTGGTAATCCCATGCAAGTGATCTGACCCCCATTTCGAATTCCATCTTTTTACTTCAGCGGCCGTCTGAGCTGTGGCCCGAACCTCATAAGGGTGCCCTCGGGTATTAGTCGCTTAAATTAAGCTACTGGTTGAGAGCCTTTTGCGCTAGCCAACTGCTCGTTGTTTTCAATTCTTTAATTTTAATATACTATTGCTAAATGTAACAATAATAGCTTGGTAACTTGCTATTTATTTAAGGATATTAAAAACATATGTGACGAAACAGACCGCACGGACGGACTAATTCAAAATATTTTGTTGCTTTAATTACACTGCAAACTAATACGGTAATGTGTTCTTACTTCTTTTACACTAAATTAAATTTATCGGCAAATATTAAGAACTGTGTGATAGGTTTTATTTGGAACTAACAGGAGATTTAGTTGACGGGATTGTAAAATTGTCGTTGGCAGCACTGTTAAAAAAATATTTTATCAGAGATTTTTCATAAAATGTTTTTATAAGCATTAGCTAAATGCTCGAAGGTTGTCTGTTTTTTTTAAATCTTTGCGTTGCCACCATAGATTTACATTAACTTCGTTAAGTATGTATGTACAGTTCGTGGTTGCCGCATAGTACCTATCTGTCTGTATGTTTAAAGTTTAAACACTCTTTGGTACCTATCTCTTATATCTGTGTTGTTACTGTAGGTTAAATACTCTTTGCTGTGTTGTTATCAAAACTTTTCCTACCACATAACTAATATATCTAAACTAATACATCGCAAAGATGTCGAAACAAAACCAGCAAGGTTATCACGAACACATTGTAGTGGACTTGAGTGGCAATGCGATGTGCGAACTTTGCAACCAAATTATTAATAATGACCATAAACTTATCGAGCAGCATTGTGTGTGTCAAATGAATAACATTAGAATTTTCGACGAATATGCCGGTTGCCTTCTTTGTCGTAAAACCATGAGCCATACAACTATATATGAACATATAGAATGTACTGACCACATAAAGAAATTGTCTATATTAAAAGACATAGTGGTAAGTGATGGAGGATTCATTTTATTACCAGGAACTAAACGCAATCCTACTCCTACATTGAAATGCTTAGCATGTGACGAACACATACTTTTCATATTGGAACATTTGCATATACATTTGTCTTCATACCCACATGACAGAGCAAAAGCTATGGCACTTCAACCATTAAATGGCATTGTCTCAGTTGAAGACACAGATGAGCTGTATTGCAAAATCTGTCAAGTTTACATGGATAATTATATACAAGTAATTTTGGATCATGTTCATACAGATTCTGCACATTCTCGAGAACTTGGAAAGTTAAAAGGGTTGATTGGAGAAGAAGATATAGATATTAAGGATTATTTGTTTGACCCTAATGAAGATAAAGCTCGGTGCAAAAAGTGTGGGATAGAAGTACCATGTAATGTTGATAATCTGGAAAGGCATATTAAAGGAAAACAACATAAAAAGAATTGTGCAGCCACTCAATTAAACAATACTTGAGATTACTGAGAAATATAATTGAAATGTTAGATAATAAAATAAAAAGAAACTGTGTGTTTGAGAACCTCGTGAGGAATAAAGTTTCAGTATGAAATTCTTGAGAAAATTCCTATAGTTAAATTATTTATGATTTAGGAATAACAATTAAAAAAATAAGATATAATGAACTTCTATACATTCGGAACTATGTGAGATATTTTTTCTTAAAACTTCAAGCCTAAGATCTGAAAAATACACAATCTATTAGAGCAGTGTTTTTCAACCTGTGGGTCGCGTCCCCCTGGGGGTCGCGAAGCATCTATAGGGGGGTCGCGAAACTTCTATAGGGAAGTTGCAAAAACTATGCCTGTTGCAAATACATTAACAGTTCAGCGCGAAGTTCCAAAACTCGGGCTTTGTCTCTTGATGACAACCACCTAACCTCTGAATAGTAAAGTAAATTTTGGTGGAGTGCTTTTTATTCCAATTCTTTACAAATTTTAATGATGTATTCATCCAAACTCTATGAAAATGAATAAAAATGTTGGATATGTGTCATAAAATAAAAGAAACATGAAAAAAAGCGGGTAAAAATGGGTAGGGCGGTCGCGTCATGAAAAAGGTTGAAAAACACTGTATTAGAGAAATTAAATAGATTTGTGGTGTGTGGTCAGGGGACTTTCATGATCGACAATGTCTTATGTTTGTATAAAGTAAAGTATTAAAGTAGTAGTAGTTAGTGTAAAGTATTATGACTTCATCTAGATTCGTGCCAAGTTCCACATGATTTATTCAACACAAGAAACCTTTTCAATATGATGGAAAAGCACCCAAATTAACAAAAGATAAATTTAAAATGGGCTCAGTATTCAATGTAATATTCTGCATAATTAATCATCTAGTATCTTCAATAAGTAAGAATATTAATAGTTCTAATTGAATTAAATATTTAGTTTTTGAGTACTATTATGATACAAATTGTATCTTAATATGGAATGAGAGGCATTATCTTTATCTAGATCATTGCCAGATAAAGATAATGCCTCTGATTCCATGCAATACCAACAAAACTAATTGAAATATAATTGCATCTTTTCCTAGCACATTTCTAATGAAAAAGACAGGATATCTTTAGTTGTGACATTATAGTTCTTGCCTTAAATACTGAGTAAAAGTATGTAACACATTAGGTGTAGATATGTACATATATTTATATATTTTATGCCAGTCTACAGGGCATGTATAGATACTGTTTAGAATGTATTGATAAAGTAACAAATTAATGCTCCTTTTAATCACTTCAAGTCTCTACCTGGGAGGGATCACATTTTGTGATAGATAACACCACACAGTGAAAAATTGTTTTGTAATTTTATTATTTGTTCTGATAAGTGGAATTTATTAGTCATAAAAAAAAAATTGCTGTGTAATGCTGAGAGAAAATGACAAATATTTTATATTATTCACTTCCGATAAGCAGTTATATAAGTTTAGTAGTTCTTTGTATATTCCTTTGTATATCATTGTCCTTATCATACAAACTATAATAAAAAGGGATGTAATGACTAATGACTTTTAAGTTAGTTTAGGATGTAAAACTACCCAAAGAGCTTTCACTATTTTTCTAAAACAAGTTTTTTCCTGAGTACTAATGTTGTAGATTTATGTAGGTTTTCATTATTAGTCCAAATGATTATGACATAAGTTGATTACTTAAAATTTTAGATATAGCAAATTTTAACCTAAATTTAACTTAAAATATTTTAAAATTTTATTTATTCATTCCTTAGTCTAAATAAGTGCTCAAAATTGAATATAATTGTATTTTTTCTAGCCTTGAATGACTTCTTCAGATTCTGTACTAGTTTCCAAATTTTATTTAGATTTATTATGAGTGTTAATAATTTTATGTTGATGGCAATAATTAAATAACTATAAAATAAATAAATAACTTAAAGTCAATTAGGAAACAAAACATACACACTTTAGTTACAGTTTATGTCTTGTTATTTTTATTCCACCTTAACATTTCTAGGATAGTATTTACTATGTATAGACCTACTGTCTTATAGCTTAATACTTCTATTGTTTGAGAGGAAGAACCCGTGAGGATATAAAGCCAAGTGATTAGGTCCCGTCGACTGATACACAACCTCTGTTGGGATCAAACATCAACATGGTGCTGAAACGAGCTTGTCGGCGTTGTTGCGCGCTGCCATTGCTGAATGCACAGCCAGCATTGATGCCTGTTGGGCAGCGGTCAACCAAGAAACTGTGCATTCAGTCACCGCACATCAGTGAAATTGCTCCGTGAGCTACGCCGAAGTGTAAACGCGTAGGTCAAAATACAATAAATGTATTTATATAAATCCGAAATTAACAATGCTGACAAATCAATTACAAATGTTCATTTCTACAAGCAGTTACATAAATAGTGGGTGAAACTTAACGTGCTTATTGCCTATGTTACTGATGAGCAATGTGAAAAATACCCAAAAAAATATAATAAAATACAAAAATGTCAATCAGCTGGTGAATTAACAGGGCTTTTTTTGCTAGGTGCAGTCCTTGAAGCCTTTTATAAAAGTATTTACAAAACCGTCACAGGTCATACATAACTACACAAAAGCAACAGTCGTACCTACCTAACCATGGTCTTTAAATTATTGAATTATATGACCATTGGGCATTTGTAATATTGCCCTCAAACTTTGAACTCTAGTAGTAGGTTGAAATACGATAACCACATTAGAAATATTCCTCCGCTAATAAAAGGGGTTAATTCTTGTTTGGTAAGTTTACCTATTGCTCTTTTTTTTGCTATATTCGACGTTCAAGTTGCATCCATTCTTCCCATCATATTCGCTCTGGCCAATAAGTGAAATGAGCTATCTTTATATTTTGATATTCGGGGAATTCCCAATCTATAAATTCTCATAAGTCAGGGAAATAACAAATTTATCGAAAAATAATAATACTTAGTTGATTACAGTTTAGAAGTATTAAATTAGATGTAAAATATTTTTATCGTAAATTCCAAGCTGATATAGAGATTCCATGTATGTACCTAGTTATCACTAACTGATCAAACGGCCACTCTTTATGTATGCATTGGTTCTTCGACAATTACTCTTGGATTCTCATTCGCCCAAATGCGGCAATTCTGCTTATTGACAAATCCACTGAGGTGAAAAGTGCCTCAAAAATTACCAAGTGCAAGATATGCATTTTGATTTGAACGCCCATTTTCATAATAGGCCTGAATAACTTTTACGCGTTGCTCGATTGTGAATCTATCGATGGTTCAAATTGAGTTAGTCTGAAGTTGAGAAATGTGGATAAAAACTTGTTCAGGCATGGTTCACGTTCAACATCGGCTCTTGAAATTTAACCATCCTTTAGTATGTACAGACTACAGATATAATTTTTTATTTATTTCAAGATCACGGAAAAGAAGTAATCTGTAGCTTAATTGGCAAACCATTCTCGTGTTATCAAAAAAAAGTAATATTGGTAAATATTACCAGTTCCTAAGACTACTCCATGTTTTCGGGAAAAGTCATACTTAGTGGGGATGACTGGGAAATAGGTTAAATATAATATATATACAAAAAGGGTGACAAAACCCTATTGAAGAATTATAGACCCATCACACTGCTGAGCCATGTTTACAAGTTGTTTTCGAGGGTCGTTACGAACCGTCTCGCGCGCAGGTTTGACGACTTCCAGCCACCCGAACAAGCCGGTTTCCGAAAAGGCTTCAGCACCATAGACCACATACATACGCTGCGGCAAGTTATACAGAAGACCGAAGAGTGTAACAAGCCACTGTGCTTAGCGTTTGTGGACTATGAGAAAGCCTTTGATTCTATCGAAACATGGGCCGTGCTGAAGTCTCTCATAAGGTGCCAAATCGACTACCGGTATATCAATGTGATAAAGTGTTTGTATGAAAACGCCACTATGTCAGTGCGACTCCAGGACCAGAACTCGAAACCTATCCACTTGCAGCGAGGCGTAAGATAGGGAGATGTTATATCTCCGAAACTGTTCACCGCTGGATTGGAAGATGTCTTCAAGCTTCTGGACTGGAAAGGCTTTGGCATCAATGTCAATGACGAATACATTCACTCACCTTCGATTTGCCGATGATATAGTAGTCATGGCTGAGACCATGGAAGACCTCGGTATAATGCTCGATGACCTCAGCGGAGTCTCTCAATAAGTGGGTCTGAAAATGAACATGGATAAGACGAAAATCATGTCAAACGTCCATGTTGCACCCACTCAATCAAAAGTTGGTGACTGCACTCGAAGTTGTAGAGAACTATATTTACCTAGGACAGACCATCCAACTAGGTAGGTCCAACTTCCAGAAGGAGGTCAATCGTAGAATCCAACTCGGCAGGGCAGCGTTCGGGAAGCTACGTAACATCTTCTCGTCCAAAATACCGCAGTGTTTCAAGTCGAAAGTCTTCGACCAGTGTGTGTGGTGACTTACGGAACAGAGACGTGGTCGCTCACTATGGGCCTTATTAGAAGGCTCAAGGTCACCCAAAGAGCAATGGAGAGGGCTATGCTCGGAGTTTTCCTGCGGGATCGAATCAGAAATGTCGGAATCCGCAGGCGAACTCAAGTCACAGACATAGCCCGAAGAATTGCAAAACTGAAGTGGCATTGGGTGGGGCACATAGCTCGTAGAACCGATGGCCGTTGGGGCAGAAAGGTTGTTGAGTGGCGACCACGAACCGGAAGACGCAGCGTGGGCAGGCCCCCTACAAGATGGACCGATGATCTTGTGCGGGTCGCTGGAAACTGCTGGATGTGAATAGTGCAGGACCGGCAATTTTGGAGATCTTTGGGGGAGGCCTTTGTCCAGCAGTGGACGTCTTTCGGCTAATATGATGATGATGATATTATTAGCCTGAAGAGCTGTGTAGCCTCATAGCCCTCATGATGGTACGATTCCGAGTGGCAATGTCTGCGAGTTGTAAAGCGAGATGTTCTCCATGTCGCTCGGCCACGCTATGCGACGGTCTGTGTAGTGCCAAGAGTGACCGCCACAATATGTATGCTGCGTGGAACCAGTTTTTTACATTGCGACGACTCTCGTCATCTCTTTTCTTGTCAAATAATGTCGTCGCGTCGCTCCTTTTAAAAAAGTATTTTTTTCCGTTCCGGTGCCGAAATTGTAATTGCTTGGCCTTTCTTTGCCACTTAATTGACGAAATTAACGTATATTAAATACGCACTACTGGTAAAAAATGTAATGTTTCTTAATTTTTACGTAAGTTATATAGGGATAATCTGTTAGCATAATTATAGAAGTTAAAGTAAGATGAATGCCTGTCTGGAAAACTAAATTTGGTAAATATAAATTTAATATTTTTTTGTAGTTTAAAACATACTTGATCCCTGTGTATAAAATCCTAAAGAACCCCTAGCAAATTTAATATTTTCTTGAATTTTGTTTGAACCTCGTCCAATTTAGAGGTGAATATCTCATATTATTCTTTTCCAAGTAAAATTTTCTGCTACGATTTTAGGGGTGGAAGCTATTGAATACAAAGCCATTTATTTTAATATATAGAGATATTAATATATTACTTACTTTGAATTCCCTACTACTTACAATAGACGAATCGGTTCCATACATAGAAAATCAATATGTGGCATTAATGTTGAGAGACATTTATGAGTCAGGGGTTCTCTACTTTTAAAAAAACCGGCCAAATGCGAGTCGGACTAGCCCATGAAGGGTTCCGCAGCAGCAAGTATTTAAGTTGATTAAATGAAAGGTAAATTGCGGTTTTCGATTTATGACGCATTAAAAAAAAACTACTTACTAGATTTCGTTCAAACCAATTTTCGTTGTTAGTTTACATGGTAATGTACATCATATATTTTTTTTAGTTCTATCATTCTCTTATTTTAGAAGTTACAGGGGTGGGGGGGGAGACACTCATTTTTCCACTTTGGAAGTGTCTCTCGCGCAAACTATTCAGTTTAGAAAAAAATTGTATTAGGAACCTCAATATCATTTTTGAAGACCTATCCATAGATACACCACATGTCGTATGGGCGAGAGTTAGTTCTATGTATGGGGAACCCCCAAAATTACTATTATTTTTATATTTTTCTGTTAAAATCTTAATGCGGTCCACAGAATACATCTACTTAACAAGTTTCAACAGTACAGCTCTTATAGTTTCGGAAAAAAATGGCTGTGACATACGGACGGACAGACAGACAGACATGACGAATCTATAACTATAAGGGTTCCGTTTTTTGCCATTTGGCTACGGAACCCTAAAAAGATACCTTTTCCTAGGTTCAATTGCTAAGGTTGATCAAGCGTACAGATGCATTACACGTTGTTTTACATGTTTACTGTAAGTTAAGCGTTAAGTTTACAATAAAAATATTATAATTATCTTTTGTCATACTCCAAAATTATATAAGTACTCCATTATTGTCTCATCTGTCAATATATATTACTGTTTTCCCAACCGCACTCTAACCATTCCAACTTCATTTTAATGAAGTGCTCAAATATTTCTACTATAAGCTCTGACATGATATGAGGTGCTTCTTTAAGCTCTTATATAAGGAGTGCATAAGGTAAGATCCACACAACTTTTACTCTGACCTAACCGTAGAGCTTTGATGGGAGTACCATCTTTATCAATCGTATCCCAATATTTTTTATTGATGAAATTGGTATATCTTCCGTACCGTGGCTAAAATTCAAGAACCTTCCTGCCCCAGCGGCCGACGGTTGTTCGAGTTATGTGCCCTATCACTGCCATTTCAACTTGGCAATTGTTTGGGCTATATCAGTTACTTTAGTTCTTCGTACTTAAATTTCAACAAAGGGAAACTTCGTACATAGCCCTCTCTATTGCTCTTTGGGTTACCCTGAGCTTATACTGAAAGATTTTGTGAGGGACGCTGGAAACCGCTGGATGCGGATAAAAAAAGACCGCGAATGAGCCTGGCCAATGTTTTATTCTAGATATGCGAAAGTAATCTAGAAGAAAATACAAGAACATTACACATGCGGCGTTTGATCGCTCTGTGACGTTACGTGTCCCGTCACGCAACGTGCCGGCCGGTTTGCGGGTATCAATCTAGGTACTATTCATTTAATCACCGCTGCTGGTGGCTCGTACTTGCGATTTTATTACAAGAATATTAATAGAAAATGTTGTGCATTGCCCAAGAATTTTAATTCCAATGTCAACACACTCAAAAAGTGTTTTAATATTAGTATTTGTTTCACCTATATAATATACCTAAAAGTCCTATGATAAGGAAGAAATGGATGACCGCAATACGCAGACAGGATTCAATTGGACTGAAAACGATTGCATTTTGTTGTGAATATTATTTTGATTTAAATAACAATTATATATTTTTTTAAATATAATAATAATATTTTTTAATTTCCAAACCAAAACAAAACAAAAATAAAAATACAAAGGCATCATCATAAGATATTATAGCCGCAAGCCATAAATACAAATAAAGTTTTGGTTTTCTTTTTTTTTAAGTAATGTAGCACTACGTTATCTGTTGGTGCATTTTATAATCAACGTCTGACAAAGGTAGATAAACTTTTGAGTTTACCTACCTTTGTCATTTAAGGATTTTACAATTTAATCTTATATAAAATAGTTTATTGAATAGTTATTATCTATCAGGAAACTATACATCAGGAAGTTATAATGCTTTCTGTAATGGAAACCAACCATGTCGTATTTTTAATGAGAATAGGTAATGTTACCTAACCTAATACTGACCTAGATTAAATATGGGATATTTGGAAGTAATATATAATGACTACGAAATATTTTACCTACTTATACAATATTTCGTGATTATTATCTACCTTTGACTTTTAACCACAAATACTTAATAAACATACCTACAATACAACAACAAGTTACAATAGGAATGTTGAATAGAAGTGAAGTAAGATTATCTGCAAGTGTGGCTCAGCGGCTAAGACAGTCGCCGCTGCGTGTCCGAGGTTTAATTCCCGCGCCGGACAACTATTTGTGTGACCCATAAATAGTTGTTCAGAGTCTGGATGTAACTTGTGTCTGTCTATTATATGTTTGTTAAGTATTATATAAGTTATTAATCTACAGCTGTAAGCGGGCCGCTGAGTATAGTACTTACCTGGGTACGTCAGTATAATTTGAGATGGTGTACAAAATTTTCCAAACATTTTGGTAGAAATATAATAGTACCGGCCTTCATTTTATCCTAAAATGCTAGACATATCGTTAACACTTTTGAAGATTCATTCACAGAGTGAGTTTTATCCTCTGCCGTTTGGTCTTATTTTGGTCGTCTTATAATGGCATTAAAATTTGGAATTATATATAAATATAAAAAGGTATTTATTTTTTTATTAGTTTAGCTAGTAAAAAATGTACTGGAGACAAAAAATGAAGTAACTAAGTCGAGAGAATTATTGGTAGATTAAGAAACTTTGGATTCTTGACGCCGCATGCTACTGTCAATCAAAGTTTGTCAGTCGTGTCACCAAACCTACCTCCCTTGTAACGCTCTTCCAGGACGCAGATAGATGTAACTCACAAGGTATTTAACGGGTTGATTTAATACAATAATAACAAATTATTAAATAAAGCAATGATACAAGTACAGCGCTCGCGCGGTCTTCACTTCAATGTGATTCATATGGCGTGGCGCACGAGCGCACGGAGCGACCGGACAGCTGACAACACGCGTCGAACGCGCGATATCTTGGAAATTTAAAAGTGTTCAAAACTTCTCATAGTCATTACTTTCGTAATACTGCATAGATTTACGTGAAATAAAGACTAATATAACGTACGTAATTTTATTCTTTATTGTTAAGTAGGTTTTACTGCAATATTCGTATGTGTTGGTTACCCTCATTGTGGATATCTTTCCGGGGGCTTTGTCTAGCAGTAATTCATATGATATGATGATGATTGGTATGTGATTGCGTCAATTATATGCCAGGTCTATCGTTTTATAAAGAAAAATAAATTAAGACGACTATTAATATTCTGCCAAGAGAATAAGGTACTGATGATGAAGTATTACAAATAGTTTATATGAAGTTATTATGTAAGGGCCTATTCACACCACGTTTTTTAACCGCGCTATTGACGCGCGTTGGTGGGGATACAGACGCGGTATGCACGCAAGTCAGACGCAGCCTGTAAACCTTTGCACATCTGTATAAATTCAAATACGCGTTTGAATCTATACAGACTGCGCGTGTGTAGCGATACAGACGCGATGCATACGCGCGTGTGTAGCGATACAGACGCGCGTATGTAGTGATACAGACGCGATACAAACGCGCGTGTGTATTGATACAAACGAGCTGGCACTATGCGTTTTTAAGTAGAACCTCGTCAACAGTAGCAAGATGTTACATACATACATGTTGTCGGTCGAGACAGCATTGATTGCGTGCATGCAATCATTTGCTTTATTTTGTTCCAAAGACGTGCAGTGCACCAATTTGCTTGATTGCTACTTTATAATTTATCTGTAAAATGTGTTGTCTTTAATTCTGTTATTATTCTCAAAACTTTGTCTGCGTCAGTATCTTAGAAACAAACGAATTTAGAGTAGAATTATAAAAGTGCTACTTATGTTAAATTTGGAGAACTCCTTACTTTTATGTTTTTTTCTTACTTCCACTAAAGTTATTAACATTATTATTATTTACATGATTATACCATGAAAGTAACATCGGATTTAATAAAAGTGGAAAGGCGGTATGCATTACGTCGAATTGTAACTGGATTATGAAAATTTCCATTTGCAACCCTGATCAAGTGTCCTTGTCAAATTATCAATAATTTGTCAATTGTCAACCAAGCCGAAAATTCGCGAAATTTCAAGTCAAAACGATTTTCATTAACGTTAGTCGCAATAATTCCTCCTCAGTACTCTTCAATATTATAAAAAAATATTATCCTGGAAAAGATACTAGCAAGTTAAAAATGAAAACCGGCTTGTCGATTGGAATTGTGGCTTGTTCCAAGACCCGGGTTCGTTGTATATTCTGCGGAGTATGTATTCCAAAAGCCAGCAAATGCATCGAGCAACACACTAACGGCATAAAACATAAAGAAATGATAGATCTCATGAACGAGAATGGGATAAACTTGGGCGACGATTTCCTTCACTGCAAGCCGTGTAATAAGAACTTACCTGAGGAAGTATCGGTCACAGCGCACATTGCAGACGATGAACATGCAAATTGGATGGTTGCTATGGAGGATCTCATAGAGGGAGAGTTCATTAACCTTGAAGCTTACTTATCATGTGAAAGAGACGACGTATCTTGTGAAGTATGCAACACTAATGTCACCTGTTCACTTCAGAGCATAGAGGAGCATGTTAACCACTTTGATCATCGCTCTAACATTGCTCAACGGCTTAAACCCATTAATGGCATATTCCCAGTTGATAATGATTATGAAGTCTGGTGCAAACTGTGTGATGCATACATTGATAACACTGTTCAGAGTATTCTCAGTCATATTGATGATGATGAGCAGCATATGGAATGGTTCACTGTGATTGAGGATCTGATTGAGGGCCAGGATGTTACTATTGAGGCATACTTGAATAAAGAACATGAGTCTTTTGCTTACTGCAATAAATGCAAAGTGGAAGTGCCCTGTACTGCCCAAAATATTGAGGCCCATGTCCACAGTGATGCCCATTTGAACCGATTTTCGCCATAGTCCTACGCCCCACTGGTACTGGTGCTGTGCCTACTGTTATTCAGAATTATTTTTCAATTTTATTTATTTTCTCTTGATGATTATGTCTTCAAAAGCTAAGCGATGATGATTTTTAAATTATTTACAGATATAATCTTATTGGTTCACTTTTAACCTCAACTTGTTGAGAACTATAAAGATTTACATTGTCAAATGTCAATTTAATTTGCAATAGGATATCATTTTACATAAATTGTTGGGATAAATTAGACAATTTGGTATAAAATATTATTTTATATCTGGCAAATTGAATAAAATATAAATGTTAATATGTATATTACTCCTCAAGACACACTTGTTATATGAAGATTTAACACATTGGATATTGTATTTGTAGAATTTTTTGTTGATATAAGATGGCTACTGTACAGATGCCCAAAGGGTTGTTATATATTTTGATTCTCTATGTTGCGTATGTTTCATTGGTGTTATTCTATTCACTCCTATAGATAGGATAATTAGTAGTAGTTTTGGTTATTAACACATTTAGAATTGTGTCATAAATGCAAAGAGTAATTCACAATCCAAAATTACTTTTGAATGCTTAAGGGTCTAAATCGGTTAAACTGATGTTATGTGAGGTAACATTATATGTAATTTGAAAGTATTCCCACAACACCTTCAATGAATTGGGCCTAGAATATTATTGTTAGGAATTTGAAACAAACCAGTTTTACCTGAACATTCCCTAGGTTTCATCATCATCTTGACCCACTAATATGCTTGTGGGTATGGTTTCCGCACTTAGTCCCGATGTGGACCATTGTACATGATATTTCCCTAGGGTTATATACATCGTAAAGAAAGGACAAGAGCGAAAATATATATATCAAATGACCTCTCAATCATATTACTTGGTAGCCTAAAATTTTGTTGACATCATCATATCAGCTGGCAGACATCCTTTGCTGGACAAAAGCTTCCGTCAAAGATATTCATGGCTGGTCATGCTTTACCCCTATCAAGTGGCTTCCATAGACTTTGTGGTCCTGTGTCTTCGGGTTCATAGTTGTCACACCAGAATTTTATTCCAGTACAGAATTAATTGAACAAGGTATTGTGCAACATTTTTTTATAAAAGGTCTTATATATTAAGAGCCCTTGGCATTTTCTCATTAAAACATATTCCTCATATTCATTCCTGGATTTTGAGGGTGGAACAAATTTATTTGATATGGAACAAATAAATATTGTTCTACCCTCAAAATTCAGTTACTTTAGATTAATGCCCAACCATTTAATTTTTGGGATTCTCTTGTATGTTCTACAGCTGTAGGTTTACTACTTTTGTAAAAGTTATGACACTTATGACACACTAAATGTATGATAATGTCAAAAAATATTTATTTGATTACCACCCAGGGCATATATTTGTGTGCATGAACATGTCTGTTTGTCCTGTGTCTGGGTGTAATTATATATGTATTTATAAAAGAAAAATTTGTATATGTAATATCAGTTATCTAATTTCCATCTTAAAAGCTCTGCTTGATTTGAGATCAGATGGGTGTGTGTGAATAATTTCCCTGGATATTGTTATTATTATTATTAGTTATATTTTCACATGAGTAAGGAGCAAAGATCTCGGCAATACTAATTTGTCTTAACATAATTTATTTTTCATTCGGTAGGTATGGCCCTTTTAGACTTCAGCTGTCAAAAGCAGTACTTATAAACGGCAAATTATTGATTGGAGTTTTTTTGTTATCTATAACTCCAAATAGTCTTTTTATGTTGTAATTTTAATATATTAAAGATGTAAGGAGCCCAATATGTCAAGTATGCTTCCTGAGTTTAATTTGTGGGTTCAATCAATTCATAAATTTCAGTGCAGGTCACATAAATTTATACAACTCTTTTTAAATGTCTGATATTTGAGTTGACAACTAGTCTTTGATTTTTGTAGTATGTACAACCAGTAATATATCCCAGTAGTCTATGGTAGGCTAAGAAAAACGTTCCGTTTTAAAGCTACACCAATATGTATATGGTTCCTATATATGCTTACCATGGTATGGCAAAAACTGATGTGCATTTATAAAAATTGTGCCATGTGGAAGGATTGTAGCAAGTGGAAATGTTTTCTGCTTTCCTCGTTGGGAAGCACGCGTTATTATGTTTATATGTGTGTAAGCTTACCTCCCTATCACTGGGAGTTGAACCTTTTTATTGCATTAAGGTCGATCATGACCTTTTTATTGTTAAGCGAGCAATTGTTAATACAGAGAATAATTAATTAGACCACCTACCATTGTCCACAATGCTGTGCTGAAAGTATTTATTTTAAGGTTATTATTAAAATTACCGTTTTACATCTACTCTCAGTATCAGACTCTTACTATCAGTTATATATTATTTTCAGCATTAAATATGGAGTATGGATTAAAAATGTTTAAATTTAATTTATAGATTTCTAGGAAGGATGAAGGAAAGATTGCGATTATGCCCTGTGTTAATGGTCAGTATTATTGGTAATGTAATTTTTATAATATTACAGGAATTGTATAGATTTTGGTGCAGCTTATTATTGGGCATCGATGTTTTTATTGATTTATTTACTATGAGAAGCATATTTACGTACACCTCATTGATGTTAATATTATATGATAATTAACATTATATCTTGATGTCACTTGTTGTACTGTATACTCTATATGAATAAAAACGAAATTCTGGAAACTACTTGATTGATTTGCCATGTTTTTTAATCCTTTATTCTTATTGTCTGATGGGGTACCTATCCGACACGTGCACACGACCAGGGAGATATTAGGTATAGGACATATAAAACACTGGTGTCTGGGCTAGTTCAGTTGGACAATTGGTTTCAACACTTAGCCTCCTGATTGGGCCAATTTGCGTAAATATTGGCTACTAAAACCATTTTAGTTCTATCCAAAAGTCCAAGAGACCTCGACGCTTGGCTAGAGTGCAATGGCAGGTCTTCGGATTGATCAGGAACTTTGCCCGTAGGCACGCAAAGCTCTTGCAGTAGGTATATATTGTTACTAGCTGTGCCCCGCGATTTTACCCGCGTTAAATTTTATAAATTATCACAGCTCCTGCCCCGTAGGCGATAGCGTGATAATATGTAGTCTATATGTTGACCCGACCTTTTAGTGATATTCATGCAAAATTTTAAGTAAATCTATGTAGTACTTTTTGAGTTTAGCCCGGACATACATACAGACAAACAGACAAAAATTTCTAAAAACTATATTTTTGGCTTTGATATCGACTGTAGATCACGACCCAAGTATCCTTTTTAAAAAATAGTCAATGTACAGTTTTGACTTTCCTACGATTTTATTATATGTATGGATACCGGTGTTTCCTGAATTTGAATGTATCCTCTGCCCAGTAGGCTGTCTGTGGCGTCAAACTTGAAGATGTGGTGTCTGGGCCAACATGATGGGATGTCTCTCCGCAACAACCGGTGTGGGATCAAGTACCGGACACCATAGTCCACAACTAAGTACCTACGCAAAAACGGGGGGTTTTCTATTTTCCAAGTGTAATGATTCAATGGAAAGAGTGACTCGATCGGCCGATAGGAAAGATCAGGCGCAGGTCACATATTATGATACACGTGTCTGCGCAAACAAAGGTGTAAGTGCTTAGAGTAGGTAGAAACGTGTATCACTTATTCATATAATCCAAAGGTAGGTAAATATTCCAATGTCTTAGTAATGGGTGATACCAGTGATATCATTCAGTTCTAAATGAATATCACAAACAAGTCTATCGCCATTTTGTATCATTATCAGCTGAATGACGTCCACAGCTGGACAAAGTATCATTTTGACACAATCTCATTATGGAGAATTATGGTTCAATCTATCATTGTCGAGATTCATAGTGAGAACCAAGAATCTCCCCGATGATATTGTGTCCATCAAATGTGATATTCCATAGGATATTTTTGTTCGCAAATAAATAGGTATGATAAAAAAAAAAGTTTGTTAAATCTTTATTGTTGTAAGAAAAAAACTTCTATAAATACTAGTAGGGGAAGTGGGCCCAAAGCGGGTATACCGCCTAAAGCGGGTAAGCTTCGTTTTTCACGAATACAAGCAGATTGTGCACCGGAAATACCCGAACACGTTCCCCGAACACGATACGACGGGAATCAGTTTTACCGAGACATCGGCGTCGCGTGGCTAACCTGTGCGAGTCGAAAATATTTTTTTGCCGGTTTCACTAAAATTTTTCAAGGTAAGTGAATATCAATAATTTATATGTGTTTAAAGTTATGTTATTATACGGACCTGTGCGTTATTGTGCATTAAAATGGCTTAGAATTCTCATTGTTTAGCAACATTTCTAATTAAGATTATTAAGTTATTGTACAAAACGTGAAAAAGTTGGTTATGGGCAAAACGGGTAGGTGTAAAACGGGTAGCTGCTTTGCCCCTACCCGCTTTACCCAAGAGATTTTTTGTATCTTCGAATTATTTAATTTATTTGAGTTTAGTACATTTAAACACAAAAAAATATAAATATATTTACAGCTTTTGTTGTTTTTGGTTTACCCCTTCTGTTAAAGTGATAACTTCCTATATATTGACTAGCGTAATTTATATTTCATAACATTATGTAGTTCTTTAAAATGTTATTTATTATAAACCTTTCATTCAGATATAATATATTTGCAGGTGGTTAATAGATACAAATGCAAATGAGAACAAGCTTCGTGGGACGTGCATGGAAAAAGCCAGATAAGCGTCAGTCTACGGTGCTGCAAAAAATATGGTATAAATTTATCAACTTTGCAAAGACATTTAAAAAATTAGATCAGCGGATAAAAAACTCGGCAGGTTTACTACGGTGTTAACTGAGGAGCAAGAAACTTAATTACTAGAATACCTATTTCATATGGATAACCTCTTTTATGGTCTAAGAAAAACTGAATTTTTATCTCTGATGTATCAATATGCAGAACCTAATAAAATTCCGCATCCTTTTAAATAGGAAACTGCAGGAGATGATTGATACACAGCCTCTGCAAAGAGACATCCTGAGCTTACCTTAAGAAAACCAGAGCCTACCTCAATAGCCCGACCCCGGGGTTTTAATAGACCTTAGGTAAACAGATTTTTTGATCTTTTAGAAAGTCAAGTTGAAATCCAAAAAAAAGTTGGCACAAGAATCTACAACGTCGACGAGACGGGTGTACGAACCACAAGAAGCAAAACGGCAAGAATATTAACAAAAGCTGTAAAAAGACAAGTAGGCATTATAGCGAGTACCGAAAGAGGCAAGTTGACAACAATCGTATGTTGCTGCAATGCAGCTGGGTCCTTCATTCCACCGTTCATTATTTTTGCCCGTAAACTGGTATATGGCAAACAAACCGGCATATATTTAGTGATGATGACTTTCTTCCTACATCACTGAACGATAGATCGCTAGCATCAAATGCATGTGACGTTCAAATGTCTACCGCCACAGTCACTGAATCTCTACCAAACACCGCTCTGCCCACCATACACTAAAGTGCAGTAACAGCAAAATCACGATTTCGAGTAAAACGCATTTAAAGTTAAGAATTGATTTTAAAAAATCAACAGAATGTATAAGCAAAAAAATTTGAATGCAGAAAGGTTGTAAAGGCATAGGTTCACACGTTAAAGCAATAAAAAAAATATATCTTAATAACTGAATTTATTATGGCCATTTATTCTTTTTGGTGCCTATTACTGCATAGCCTTTTTTGTAAAAAATACCATTTTAAACTTAGTAAAATGCAGCAAAAAGCCCTATTACTGCGTTTGGATCAGTTATTTTGTCAAGAAACCCAACTAACATGCAGTAAGGTCAAAAAAATACTGCATTTTAGTTAGTTTTTTAAGAAAAAAGTGTTCAATTTACTAGTGCAGTAAGAAAAATAGCTAGTTCACATTTTAAAGACCGTTTATTTCTTATTATTTAATCACAATAATTCAACTCACTTATGTAAAATTTACATATCAAAAATAAAAAAAAACATCTAATTAATAAAGGACCCTGCGCAGAATGCACAACCTCCTTTGACAGTTTTCTCTTAATATTAACATATATAACATAATGTATCTTTATGTTTAACAATAAAATATAGATAGTAAATGTAGGTGAGTATTATAAAGGTGGACATAAACTTGAGATCAACATTACAGTAAAACAATCATCACACACAAAGCATTACAAGCCTTGGTAAGTCTTAGGTAGGTACATAATTAGTTTCTAAAAGTAATTTTTAACAGTATAACGCGCTTTAAAATAACATTGGTTTAGTTTAGCTTTTGAAGCCTCTTATTATTCTTACTACTAGACATAATCTTGAGATCAACATTAAAGTAAAACAATCATCACACACAAAGCATTACAAGCCTTGGTTATTAGGTAGGTACATAATTAGTTTCTAAAAGTAATTTTTAACAGTATATTAACGCGCTTTAAAAATAACATTGGTTTAGTTTAGCTTTTGAAGCCTCTTATTATTCTTACTACTAGATTTAAAATAATAAAAATGTATGTATCATACAATTATCAAAACAGATCAGAAAAATATTTACTTAGTTCTTTTGTTGTACTTATTAATAATCAGTCTTAAGTTAACTTTAAGGCACATTGTTTCTTAGAATTTGAAGATAAAAAATACAGACTATTAAAAATAAATTCAAAACACATTAACAGTTTAAGATTATTCATCAATATCAAAATTAAATTCTTCTGGTTCTTGTGACGTAGAACCAACAGAAAGATTTTTCCAGAAGATTAATCTATTTGGTGGAATAAGCGGCCCTAATACGTTTAAGATGTTTCGCTTCCTTTCCCTATCAATGCCTTTAGGAACAGTTTTTACAGTAAAATTAGGCAAGTTCTTTGATTTGAGACAATATAGTTCTTTGAATTCTATATCATCAAAGTTCTTTTTGTAAAAGAAACTATGACTTCCCCTTTTTACCATAAGATGTACAATATCTTTGATGTATACCCGGTTTCCATCTATATCTTTGTTTTTTTTATGTGAAATATGAGATTTAAAATTAACAAAATCTATTATTTCCATACTTTTGACTTCTACCTTCCCCGATTTCAATGATGTTTCAACAGCTTCTAAAAAGTCTTGATAATCGTACAGCTTACCCTTTTTGTCCATCGACTGCTCTACAAAATGGTGGAAGGAATCGGCGGACATAAAAGTATGGCCCGGTTCAAAAAACTTGAGTTCAATTGTTGTGGCAGAAATCTCTAAGTTGTTAATTATACTTATCAAGAAAGTAAAAAAACACCAGTTTTTATTTTGTGCCGAGCAATTATCAAGCCATAAAACGATGTGCTCTGCATCACGATTATTTAGTAAGAATGCTTTAAATGTACTAGTGATGTCTTCTCCCTACCACTCCTTCATGCCAAACTGCTGCAAATACGTGACCTTTCTTGAAGTTTCCTAGAGGTACAAAGGTTTCATTGTACGCCACAAGCCTGGGGCAAAACAGAGCTGCTTTAAAGGTATCAATGCGAGGTAACATTATTACTTTTTGGAGGTCCACAGAAACAATTACAGTATTACGCTGACTATTAGCCTTTGTATCTGCATCGTACATCTCTCGGGCTAGTGTATACTTAATTTTATGATGAGCGTAGGTCTTACAAATTTGGCAATCAGTACACGGTTCTTTTACATGATCAAGGTTATGGAGGTTGAAGGTTTCACATGTCTCGCATTGTTCATGGCCGAGCTTAGCAAAAGAAATGTTCATTTTGTTTGTCAAGTGATCTCTGTAAGTTTCAAGACTGCATTTGAATTCGGGGTACTTCTCTTGGAAGTTTCCATACATATCAACAATTGTAAGGTCATTGGGCAAGTATCTCTTATTGGGTGCATGCACTCGTCTATAATGATGCACACATGGATTGAACGATTCAATATGAGCTGTGATCAAAGTACGATCTATAGCATGACAATTTGTCAAATTACGGCCATCCCTATTATCCTTTTGCTCTAAAATTGACTTTTTCAGGACAGAATTTACACGCCTGTCATTTTTTTTGTCATATCCTAAAGTGCCTAAAAAAAATACTTTGCATACCTCATGCGATAGTTCTTCTGTATCTCTTTTTGTTAAACTGTACTTGTAAGTTACGTTTCGTGGTCGTTTCAAATTCTTTGTACTTTTCTTGCAAGCCTCCTCCGTCACAAGATTTTTGATAAATATTCCTTGATGTTCCCAATTCAAAGACCAATAATATTTGTTAATTTTTTTTCTATCTTCTTCAGTAAAATGTATAGTACATAGTTTTTTACATAAATTTTGACAGGGTTCTCGCACCGGATATTTCTGTATGTTTTTGGCATATTGAAGTTCACTTTTACGTTTCCTACATGACTTATTCCGTATTTTCACAACAGGTGATTGTGCTGGCTGGGTATTGACATTGTTGACCTGAATTTCTGCTGGATCGTTTGTGATATCTAAATCTCTTAAACTCGACGATGTTGAAGATAAGGTCGCTGTATCCACGAGATTACTAATTAAGCTGTCCTGGTGAGCTTCTGGCAGATTTATGGAGTGGTGTTGTGTTGCTTCAGAGATTTTGCTCAAATCAATATTTTGGACGACAGAGTCGTTGTTTTTATGCACATCCCTTAATATTGCTTTTGGAGGCGAGTCATTGTTATCGTGATGAGGTAGCTGCGATATCATTCTATCCGGTGGTAAGACGTCATTTTCCAAATTGCTTAGCAGTGACATAATTTGTTTTGATCTCACATTCATATTGATGAACCTGCACAGAAAGATAAACGAGAATTGGTAAGTACTTACTGACTAGTATAGGTACATTAAAACTAATTTTAATTTACATTTATACTAAAGTTTTAAATTATTTTGAAATCGAAAATGGACTGAAACTTGATTAAAATGCTAAAACGGCAAAACGGTATATCAACCAAACATAAATTTGACGCAAGTGTATGGCCGTTAAGTTTGCAATGAGATTGTAGACAGGTACCTAGAATAATTTGAATTTAGAATGAGATCAAATAGCGACACTGAACTGTATTAATGTATGGTTAGGTGAATACCTACCCTATCTATTTTTAGTCTATTCAAAATATAATCTCAATTCTAACTCAGTTCGTTAAAAGTCAAACCATAGGTTACCATTAGTTACGAGTTACGAGAATAATTGGCCTACTGATTGATATAGGTACATAGATACTACTTTTTAAAGTCAATAAATACTTATAATACATAAATAGAAAACCATCCAAACACAAACAAATGATAGTTATTCAACACACGAAACATTTTATGTAAGGATAGAAAATAACCTATTAGTTAAAGTATCTGTTTAAAGTACGTCTTAATACTATAAAAGTTTTATTAATCATAATAAACTTAAGTAATATAATTATGTAATCTTACCCGCCAAATCCTGTCGCCAAAAAAACGTAAGCAGTGCGAGCGACGCCGACGGGCACGTCCACACTGGCACGGTTCACTGGAGCGACTGATTAATTAAGTCAAATCGCATGCAATCTAGCAGTTAAATCCTTTGCACACTCTGTCTCACAAATAAAGTTTTATCTATTCAAACTGTTCTGATACTGCTGATCTGATACTGCGTTTAAATTAGTTTAATTTACTATAATTTGTTAAACTTGATCCCAATTAAAATGCAGTATTTAAAACATTAACTGCACTTTAGCTAGGAATAATCATATCTGTGTCATTATGCTATCCAAACTAATCTGCAGTAATGCTGTATTTTACTGCGTGTTAGTCAGTTTATAATGATAAAAGAATGTTAAGTATTCACAACTAAAATGCGACAAGCTTTGATTTTACTGCATTTTAGTTGGGAGTTCGTGACAATAAATTGTATTTTCTTAATTTGCAGTAAAAATAGCTTGTATGGCGGTAAATTTTACTGCGTATTAATTTTTTTTTTAATTTTTTTCCAGATATATAAAACTATCTAAAGAACTGTAAAATTATATTGCTTACTGCATTTTAGTTATGAAACCTTAAAATTTAATCTGCAGTATAATTTATACTGTATTTTAGTTGGGAAATCACGCCAAATTGTTAATTTTTTTCGTTTGCAGTAAGTGAAAACTGTTAAATAAAAACCATTCTAATAGTCTTAGAAATAAGTAAGTTAATTCAATAGAAAGCTTAAGAAACCCGCTTTCAGAATCACTAATAAAACGAAAAATCACAAAAGGGCTGTTACTGCTCTTTAGTCTCTGGTGGGCAGCGCTAGCAACGACCATCCTCAACAAAATGAACGCGACGCCATAGTCATCGGTGAATCACCCATTCTTCAAGAAAACTGTGACCCTGAAATTCCCATAGACTTCCCAGAAGGATAATTATTGACTATCCACAAATGCATTCTTATACTCCTCGTCGTCATTCTGTAGACTCCGATCGCACAATTTCTCCTTCAGTATTAGATCAAATGCTTGAAGATATAAACAACGTCTCAAGACCTGAGGAAGAATTAGTTAAAACATCTGAATGTGTCACACCAACCAAGGTTATACCAATGGATATTCGTCATACACCTAAACAAAAATACAAAGAGCTGAAATTTTGACCAGCACCCCTATTAAAGAGCAACAAACGGAAATGGAGATGAAAAAACAGAAAGTACCAATTTAAAACTTAAAGGAAAAGTTGGAAAAGTAAAACCTGCGGCCCCAAAAACGGCTTCAAAAGTTTATAAAATCTCAACCTCAACTAAAAATAATCCACCTATGACCAGAAAAGAAAATAACAAAGAAAAACAACAAAAAGCCTCGCCCTCCGACACAAAAACAAAAGCTGTTAGTGGAAAGAGCAAGAAAAATACAGCGGAAAAAAGTATCTGCTATATGTGCCATGAAACTTACGAATATCCACCAAGAGAAGACTGGATAAGATGCGACGACTGCCACGGTTAGGCGCATGAACAATGTACAAGCTATTCAGGCACTGGAGCTTACTTTTGTGATCTTTGCCAAGAATCGTTGGGCATAGATCACAAAGTAGTGCTTTAATGAACGTTTGTATTATGAAAAGGTACACTTACCTTTCGTTATTTTATCTTTTTGATATTTTGATACTATCAATACCTTTTGATTAGATATACATAGTCACAAAAACTTTCAAATTTTTTTCAATGTTGCAGTAATTTATTAAGATTGCCTAATGTGATTTAGAAGAATGATTTCTTATAGTTTTGCTGTAAGCAATAAGTGTTGATTCGTTATGAGATACAATTTGAGCTATATTGGCTGTTGGACAAGCAAACCTAAATTTTAAATATTAGGTCTTTACCTATGAAATTGCCGTTCTGCAGTACTGGCCATTTCAAATCAAAATAATTTTTGTTTGGCTAAGAATTCTAATTTCAAATTAATTTTATTTTAAAAACATGGATTCTTTTTTCCAAAAGTAGTCATTTCTTTATTGATTAGTGTTACATTTTCATCGCATTTCAATCTTTTTCGTCATCATGGATACGTTAAAAATTCGAGTAATTATGGAATATGAGTACCGTCGTGGCAGCAACGCGGCACAAGCGGCACGCAACATCAACGACGTTTACGGAGCTAACACTACAAACCAACGCACCACCTGTTATTGGTTTGCTCGCTTCCGTTCTGGAAATTTCCCCTCCGGCCGTGATGGCAACTGAGTTTGGCAACCAGTTGCTTAAAAATATTGGATATTCTTTTTACTCAACCAGTTGCCAAAGACGAATGTCGATTCTTGATACGCACCTATAATATTTTACCTTTTCAGTTTCGCAACCAGTTGCCGAAGGAGTAAAAACTTTCTTGTTACTCAACCAAATCTGCTAAGAATTCAAACTTTTTTCAGACTTAAGAATTCAAACTTTTTTCAGATGTTCAGAATATATTTTCTTTTGTTACTGACGTAGTTGACATCTATCATTTTATTTGCCTCTTGAGGTTATCGATTAATTGCAATATATGTGTAATACACATTAGATTACTGTATTTACTGCACGAGTATGTGTACGATTTAAGACCAGTATAATAGTCTGTTCCGGAGACATCAACATGTCTACTTTAAATGTATACCCAAATACATCTAACATTGAATTCATTAGTTCAAGAAGAGGAGGTGTTTCTGCGTTGTACGATGGTAGGCGTTACAGCCGTAAAAAAATATATGTAAATAAAAACTCATTTTGGAAATGTAGCCTTACAAAAGGATGCAGAGGTAATATTACTTTAAATACTCGTAATGAGATAATAATGCAAAGAGCACACGAAACCGATTGCAGACGTAATTTTGCGAAAACCACATTTTTGAAAAAATTGGATGATCTCAAGAGAGTGAGTAGTTGCAATTTTGAATCAATCCCCAAACAATACGACAATATGGTTCGTGATTTAAAAAACGATGGATATAATTTCGTCGGCGATATACCAAAGTTCAGCAGTGTGAAAAGTGACCTTTACAATGGGCGAAACAAAGTAGTTGGTACCACAAAAATGCGTTTCTCAAATGCTACGGACGTTGAAATACCCATGAAGTACCAACATTTTTATCTTTGTGAATATGAAGATGGAGATTTTAGAATCATTGTATTTTGTATTCGTGATGTGACAACAAAAATGAGTAATTTCAATCATTTCTTTGCTGATGGCACTTTCAGAAGTTGCCCAAAAGCCTTTAAACAGTTGTATACCATTCATGGCTATGATGAAATTAACAATATCATAACTCCATTATTTTTCGCACTTCTTCCCGATAAAAGAAATAACACATATAAAATTTTGTTCAGTATAATTAAATCTCAAATTCCTACCTGGAATCCAAAAAAAATTACATTGGATTTCGAAATTGCAGCAATTAATGCATTTAAAGACATATTTCCTGGTATACTTTTTAAGGGATGTTACTATCACTTCAACCATGCGTTATGGAAAAAAGCGAAGGCCTTACAAATAAAAACTAGAGTAATAAAAAGGCATGTGGCGAGATGTATTGGAATTGCACGGTTACCAAAAAAATACTTAAGAGAAGGATATGATTATGTAATGGCAAAAAGACCTGTTGGTGAGGAAATCAATATGTTTAATAAATATTTCCAAAAGCAGTGGGTTAATAAAGATTTTTTTGCTGAATCTTGTTGTTGTGAAACTGAAAAATTTTGAACTAATAACAATATAGAGGGATGGCATAGAAAGATCAACAGTTTTATTGGTAAGAAAAATCCAACGTTGGCACATCTACTCGATGTTTTAGAATCTGAAGCGACATACTATGATTTGAAAAAAATTACACCTAAAAAAAAGAAGGAGTACGAGGAGATCGATGAGGAAATTGGGTTAGCGATAAAAACTTTAAATGAAAACAAAATTAGTGTCGGACACTGTCTCGAAATTATCAGTCCATTTGTTATCCCATTCTAAAGACATATTAACTACCTACTAAATTCGAAGTGTACTTATAATTTCAATTTTGTTGCAAATGGGGAACCTAGTTGTTAATTTTCAGTAACTTTAAGCTGTAGTTAGGTAATTACATGGAATAAAGGCATAGACACCTATATTATGTTGTTTTCACGATATTATTATTTGAAACATAATGTACCTACCCTTGTTCCCTTTCGATGACGCAACTCTTAAGAAATTTAATCAAACAAATTCAATAGAAACCAAATTTTATATGCATCTGATTGAAAACATCCTAATTTAATATAATACAGACCTTAGTCCTTATTTTGATTTCCACAACTGATGTTCGTTACGAACTGAGAGTGGTAATTCTTCTTAAGTAACCACACCTTTTGAGAAAATCTTAGTTGGCAACTAGGTGCGTATCAAGAATCGACATTCGTCTTTGGCAACTGGTTGAGTAAAAAGAATATCCAATATTTTTAAGCAACTGGTTGCCAAACTCAGTTGCCATCACGGCCGGAGGGGAAATTTCGACCTGAAAAATGAACCTCGCGGTCGTCCGAAGACTTTGGTCGACAATGACGAATTAAAGGCGGTTGTGGAAGCTGATGATACACAATCTACGGCTGAATTAGCAGCAGCTTTCGACGTTAGCGTCAAAACAATATTGGTCCATTTGCGTCAAATTGGCAAGGTAAAAAAGCTTGACAAATGGGTGCCCCACGAACTCAATGATCGCCAGCGCGAAGTACGCGTCGAGACGTGCCTTGCACTGCTCAACAGACACACAAATGAAGGAATTTTGAACCGCATTGTTACCTGCGATGAAAAATGGATTCTGTTTGATAACCGCAAGCGCTCAGCAAGTTGGTTGGATCCTGGTTCAGCACCTAAACAATGCCCTAAACGAAAACTTACCCCTAGAAAAGTGATGGTCACTGTTTGGTGGTCTAGCGCCGGTGTGATTCATCACAGCTTCTTACCAAACGGGGTGAGCATTACTGCAGATGTGTACTGTGAAGAACTGAGCACAATGATGGAGAAGCTGGCGCATCTCCAACCAGCATTGGTCAATCGCTCGTCTCCGCTGCTCCTGCACGACAACGCGCGACCTCATACTGCACAGCAGACGGTCTCCAAGTTGCAAGAACTGGGGTTGGAAGCTCTCCGTCATCCGCCCTACTCACCAGACCTTGCGCCTACAGACTACTACTTTTTCCAGAATTTGGATAACTTCTTGGCGGGAAAAAAATTCAATACCCGAGAGGCAGTACAAAATGCCTTTGAAGAATTTGTTGCCTCCCGTCCAGCTGATTTCTTTAAGAAGGGCATCAATAAACTGCCACTGCGATGGCAAAGATGCATTGATTGCATGGGTGATTACTTCGATTAATACAAATAAAAAAATTCATGAAAAAAATTCGTTTATATTTTTTCATACAAAACGGCAATTTCATAGGTAAAGACCTATTATAAGATGTGATTATTTAGACTGTCTTTTTGAAATATTGTACGAGAATTTTTATTTGTTTTAACCTGTGTTTAGCAATTAAGAATAAGATCTCATCATTACCCGCCTTGCCCAGTCTTTACCCGTTTTGCCCCAAGGGCCATACCCGCTTTGGGCACCCCCTTCGGGCAAAGCGGGTAAAATGACAGACTGATTTGTTTTTGATTTTCAAAGTAATTATATAAAAAAGAAGTGTTTTGTATTTTTAATTACCAAATTGAATTAATATTTGTTCTTAATATTTCAATAAAACCTGTTCAGATATAAAAATGGCTTATTTTTATTTAGACAAACCTTAAGGTACCCGCTTTGGGCCCACTTCCCCTACTATCAATGTAAAATGTCCAATTATTTTTTAAATTAATTATATAATTACTTTAGGTATACAATATTAAAAAAGAAGTACCTACCTACTACCAATTAAGATTCAATTGATGGTATTTCTTCGTTACAAATGATAAAATATGGCTATAGAACATAGAGTTCAGCATAAGATTCGACATGTGGTAAGTATTGTTATTTAGTTATTAGAGTAGGTACCTACTTACTATATTACCTTGTACTAATAATGGATCAGTGTTTCTAGCCGATTGTTTAAAGAACCTTAATGCGACCAATCTTTAAACTCGTTTACTAAGGTACTTAACCTTTGTTTCAGTTAGAAACCCATCTATTATTTTATTGTCAAATCTCTGGGCCCCCACGTTGTAGGTACCTACTACTAGGTACGCCAGCACATCCAGACTCCAATCTGTCAAATTTCTTTTATAAATTTTCCACTTTATCACAAAAGCATAAGGTTAATTTTCAATTGGGGAAATTTGACAGATTGGGGTAGCTTGATGTGGTTGCTTCTGAACCTACCTGTCGGGATTGGTATTCCAAATTATGCCGCTATGCGGTACAACCCTCTGAATGTTACATAAATATTAACGGCAGTGAGAAAAATAAGGCTCGAAGCAATTGGGAATGTAATCACTCTTCGATTTAACGGTAAACATTACTTTTACCAACATCGGCGTAGGTTACAATACCACCAAATTGAATTGTCAACGACATGCGGTCATCGGTGATACTTTATATGAACTAGAGTGCTTGCTTTTTTTAAAACGTAGTACCTACCTAAAAAGACGGTTGCGATGGCAGTAAGAGACTATACTGCCGCCAGATGCAGGCAGCTCCGGGAAGACAACGATCTGTTTGTGGCAGACGCTGAAGATCCGGGAGGACAGACATGCAATTATTCTCCCAGGGCAGGTCACTCACGCCCTGTGGGGTATGTCAAAAAATGGGGCTCCGGAACAGCATTCCCGCGTTCCTAGGCCTCCTTTCGCAGGCGCTAAGGGAAGTCCACGGCTGTTTATATCGAATATTAGTCGGCGCGAGTCCGACGTTCCCACCCGCAGACACATTTTGCGGGTGGCATGTGTAGTCATCCCCCTGCCTTATCAGAAAAAGTACCGTAACGGAGAGTAGTGCATAGCGGAATAACTAAGTGATACTAGCGCTGATCACTAATAGATCACATCACATATGGTTAGCTCAATCTACGATTGGTGATGTTCAGAAATTTATCAAATGTTTTTCTGAAAATTAATAAGGAAATGGGTAATCATCTTCCTCTTCTTCTCGAATAACTTCAAGGCTCTCTGTATTTCTAGACGGTGTCATTTCTCTTATACCATCTTCGGAAACATTTGACGCTGGCACTGGATTAGGTGGTCCAGTTAGGTCTTCTCCAAGTCTAGCTTGGATACGATTTTCATCCAAACGGACGATTTGCATAATATCATCAGCGTAGCAATCGGTGCGAGAGATCGAATCAGTTAGACTGTTTTGTAAGGCACTGGAAGAAGAAAACTTATTCTTGTGACATCCAACTTCCAGGATATTGTGTATTTTTATTGAAATGACTCATTCGTCATCGTTCCCAATTGTTGATACTGACAAGTTGGAGCGGGCAAATAATAAATAAAAGTAAAATAAATACCTACTTGGGACATTTAAAACACTGTTTTTTGATCCCTAACTTGGCAGAGACTGTTATATGGCAAACCAGACAACTGATAAACAATTAAACATACTTATACATTTCTAAATACAAACATATGTACATATTTTTGAAATATTACATCCAGACATAGAACAAATAATCGTGCTCATCGCACAAAGTTTGGTCCTGGTTGGCGATCGCAGCCACGACCCCTGGCCCGGCAGCCAGGGTCCCTAACCCCTAGATCAACAGGATTAAATCAACTAAATGCCCTTTCAGGCACTGGTACTCTCATATAGACTACGTAACACAGTAAGGATAGTAAATATCGGACCTATCGATCCTTCCACAAGACTAAGTTTTCAAATATTGCAGGTATTCTACAAGATTAGAAGAGCGGGGTCTCGACCTTTTGAAGGTTGTTGCTCTCTGGATTTGTCTTCGTACAATATAATAATGTCTTATAAGTAATGTCTAATAATAGTGTATAATGTCTAATAAATAATAATATCTTAACAATTATTATTCCTCTGTTGGACTATCAAAGATCAGTTGCATTTTTAGATAGAAAGAAGAGAATTAAGAAATTTGGATCTGTATCTAGAAACTGTTATTTTCGTGATAGTCGAGGAGTGGTTTAATTTTTCGAACCATAGGGATAATTGGGTAGTTATTATAATCGAAATATTCATCAATACTTACATTTAAATGGAAGATATGTAAATATAAATCATTTATTAAGTTCTAATATTTAACATTATGAAAGGTTACCTACGTGATTCTCTCATGATTAGTCCTCATTTGTTTGCTGAAGCTCCTGAGTCTTGCAAGTTCTTCCCTCAGTTTTTTGTCTACTTGATCCCGAGTCATCTCGCTGGCAGGTCTAAGCCTGCGGTCTGCTAATCTCGCTTCTATTAATCGTTCTTGCTCCATATTTTCTAATAAGTTTTGTTCTGTGGTTGTCAATTCTTCAGCTAAAGATTGGTGATCTCGCAATGCCTTTAATGATTTAAAAGAAATAAATAAGTAGATGACTTTATAATTCAATATTTAAAAAAAATATATTTTAACCTCTTCTTTCTGCCATTGAAGATCTTGCAATTTTACTTTGTTTGAATGGAGCCGTCGTCTGAGAGCTGAATCCGCTCGTGCGGCGTAAGCTTGAGCCGCTATGGATAAATGAATTCTTGCTCCTCGCACCTAAAGATTATACATTGTTCGATTGAGGAACTTGCGGAATACGCAGGTCAACTGGCTTTTGCTGGCGATGGATTCAGCGTCAGCATAAATCCAGATTTGTTATTATTTACATCATAAAGTTATTTTCTGTGTGAAATGAATTTTTTCTAGTTCTGGTGTTTTTGATAAGTAGTCCCAAGTCCAGAAGATCACTGTTCGAATTGCCGCCCGAAAGAATCTTTGTGCCAAACGGAATATTTTTTCGGGGTCTGTTTGTTTAAGGAAATACTTTCTGTGCTTAAAACATCAGTTTAAGCTCTCGGTCGAGATTGTTATAAAAACGTCTATCTATGACAATTGTTACAGTCAGTAGCGTAAGGAAATGGACACCTAATCCGACCATATTTGTTAATGGTTTTGTTTAGGTTTTGGGGTGAAATGGCAGTCATTTGATTAATTAAGTAATTAGCCGTAACAGCCTAGCTAGTGTGACGATGAAGACTTGTGTCTTTTAAACCATATGGCGAATCCTGATGGGTCATTAAATCGTATGTGTTTATTGTGATTTTCCTGGTCCTAAACTGTAAAGAGAATTTTCGTCAGCAAGCTGTTACGCCGGTTAGTATGGGAGCTAAGACCGACTCCAATAGCAATGTGCAAAAGCACGAAGAAGATGCAAAAAGAAGATGAACACATCATAATTTGATACTGCGAGAAACAAGCCTCAGATCTACTTTTTTCTAACCCTTCCTTTTTCCTTTCTGATTAAATGCAGGATGCAAGATAGTTGAAGCGATTCTCCGGGAAGTGCTTTAACCTTTTAAGTGTGTGCCACTGTTGATCCTGACTTACAGGAGTTGCAGTGCTGGGTAAGAGGGTGGGACTAGTCCCATTGCGGAGGGATCGGACTCTTATACAAGAAGGGCACACGGCTACATGGGAGTGATTGCATTTATCTTGCCTTAACTTATTGTACTACTTGCCACCTGAAGAGCCGCACTCATGATTGCTGACTTATTTGTGGAAAAAAGTTAAAGAATGATACATTAGAGACAACTGGATTTAGCTAACCGATATCGAAGATGTATCTTCTCAAATAGGTTGCGCTTAGGGTAAGAAAAATATAAACAAATGGCAGATAAAACCTGTTGTCTGATGATGATAGTGTTCCTAAGAGCGTTAAGACCAGATCGTTTCAATGCAAGGCATCGATTCTCCCAACGAACAAGTAGAGGTCCTCTGAAAAAAATATATACAAAATTCTAATAAATTGATTGCCTTCGATAGTGTCTTTCTTGTTCCGTATTTAATACTTACCTTTTCCTTCTTTTCCTTGAGTACTGCCTACCACCTGCAGACGTAATGTTGGCACAAGCTTCTTCAATTGAAAGCGCTTGCTCTTTATTCAGAATGTCGGCTTCTATTCTGTTTTTTACTTTCGTTATGGTTCCTATTTGTGTGTCCAATTCTATCAGGAGCTTTTCAAACTTTTTCTTTTCGTCGCGCAGAAATTGGTGTTCCTAAAAAGATTTGATTCTGTAATAAAGATATATTAGCCGAGTGGTTTCCGGCTAAGAAAAAATAATAAGGCCACCCCATACCATCCCGTGGGTAAAAGGTGACTAAAGGATGCACCAGGTAGTTGCTAGAACGCTATCTCTTTCTATCTTCACTTAATTACGCGCCTCACCCGATCACATTTCGTTACGCTCTTATCACGCATTCACCACCTTACCCCCCGTTTAGAGTGCGGAAAGAAGTTCTAATTCAATAATCTCCGTAATGGAAGAAGTGCGAAAAAGATAGAATTAATGAATATTGTGTAAAGTAGTGTAATCCAATCATCACTATAATATAAACCGAAAGACGTTTACAGCTGGACAAAGGCCTCCCCCAAGGATATCCGCGATAGCCGGTCCTGCTCATCCAGCGGCTTCCCGCGACCTGCACGAGATTATCGGTCCACCTTGTAGGGGGCCTGCGCACTCTGCGTCTTCCGGTTCGTGGTCGCCACTCGAGAACCTTTCTGCCCTTTCGGCCGTCGGTCTACGAGGTATGTGCCCAGCCCACTTCAGTTTGGCAATTCTTAAATAAAGTGTAATCCAATAAAGTCGATCAATTAGTTAGTATTCACAAGCCTTTATTGAAATTTATAATAACCTCCAAAATTGCATCCTCAACGCTGTCAGTCCATACGTTCAGGACTAGAGGCTTATTTCCATTGTTCGATTGGTTCTGCAGTTCATCCTGAAGTCTACCGATGACAACCTTGATTGCATTGTGTTCGTAACAAAGGGTTCCTATGGCATCCTTTAGGCGTTTTGCCAGATCTTCTAGCACCCAACGCCAGGAGGATATATCCGCTATTCTGGGAAATAGGGAGTAAGTAGAATATTCATAAGATCACATGCAGTGTTACATAATGCAATATGCATAATGTAACACTGCGCTTATGCAAAGATGATTTAAGACAGGAATATGCTACTGATGCTATAGTTCTAAAGGGCCTAATAAAGGTCGTCTACCCAAATGTGTCAAATTTCTTTTATAGATTTTCAACTTTACCACATAAGCATAGGGTTCACTTTCAATTGGGGTAATTTGAAAGATTGGAGTAGCTTGATGTGCTGGCGTCTGTACTTGCTGTGCCAATGTGAAATGTTGATGCATAAACTGATCAATCATGAAACATTACCCTGGTCTAACAATTTTTATACCAGGCTGAAGATGCAACACTCCTATCAAAAAATATATGCATTTTTTCTTATGTAGCAGGGTTTAGTGTAAGCGTTCAATACTGTATTTAGTGCCACATCATTGTGGCATTTTATATAAACCGACAGGAATTTAAATAAACCACCGTGATAAGAACTTCCTAAATTATTTATTTCTGACTAGCTGTGCCCCGCGGTTTTACCCGCGATAAACTTCATAAATTACCACAGCTCCTCTCCCGTATGTGATAGCATGATCATATGTAGCCTATATGTTAACCCGACCTCTTAGTAATATTCATGAAAAAAATTGAAGTAATTCCATGCAGTATTTTTTGAGTTTAGCCCGGACATACATACGAACCGGACGTCATTCGGCTGATGATGATGATGATGATGATGATACATACAGACAAACAGACAAAAATTCTAAAAACTATATTTTTGGCTTCGATATCCATTGTAGATCACGCTTCAAGTATCCGTTTTAAAAAATATTTAATGTACAGTTTTGACTTTCCTACGATTTTATTTATATTATATGTATACTATGTATAGATAATTGTAGAATTGCGCTCATAGCTAAATGCTCTAACCGGTCCGTAACTGATCGGTGAAGTTAAGTAACTAGCGTCTCCGTGTTTCGGAGGGCACGTTGTCAGTCTCGATTGTAGCCATTAGACAAATCGTTAAGCCATGTCGGAGGCCTTCTGGGCGGGTTGAATAACTCTAAACACTAGGGTAACCACTGCCCCTACGATACGTAGGTACTATTGTACAATTTTAGTTCAAGTTCTATGATATTAATAGCATTGTGGATATAACTACTGTGAGCCTTTACATGTTGTAAATATAATGATTATTAAATTAAAGGCCAAAATCCCAACTGTGTCTGGCTTCTTCATGGACCGTGTTATAATAATAATAATAAGACTTTATTTCCAGACCAAATTAGTGTCCAATAAGTAAGTAACAACTTTCTTATAAACTAGTGTTAGTAATATGAATTTTAAAATATGTAACAAATTTACCATTCATGCGTATATGCGCAATTCATGCGTCATTCCATGCGAAATGGCGCAGCAATGATTGACGTAAATACAGTCTAGCCGACTAGCGATCATGCGAAGGATGCTGTTGGTGCTGCCACGTATTCTGCGCACCAGAGATGCGCATCTCTTACGCATCGTAGCGTAGAAACAATCTACGCGATGCTCAGCAAACATCCCTGATGCACTACAGAATCGCCGCAGCCCCATCAGCATCCTGAACGCATTATTAAATTGAACTCGGAGGGCACTGTAAGATTTTTGAGTATAGTTATGTTATGTCTTCATTTAAACAAAGTAAGCAAATCAAATTTTATATACTGACCTATCCTCTATGCATTTTTTCAGCTGGTACTTATTGCTCTCATGCGCAAAGTTGTTGAGCATAACTAATTCCTGCGTATCATTTACTTGCTTTAATACCTTGGAGTTCAGTGTATCATTCTGGACCCTTATGTCTTCCAGAGCGTAAGGGCAGCGGAGGTACATAACTTTTGGAAGCATTGTTTAATATGTTTCTGTGTAAAATTTCTGATTAATTTAATTACTAATGCAAAAATGTTGATATGTCACTTTTGACAGTTTGTCAAAATATGTTTATTGGAGTAAAGAAACTTTTTACGGCGCACTTCCACTCTGTAGGAGCAATTAACTGCGGAGGTATTCCGATCGAAGCTACGAACGCAATTGCGGCTCTTCTAGTGTTACGAGTGTCTCTGGGCGGCGGTGACCTTACCGTGAAGTGAACCACATGACTGGTAAAACTTACGATACTATACAGAACGTTATTGGTTATAAGAGAAAGAGGGAAAGAAAATGTGTGTTCGCACCTCTCTCTGTTGTCCCTATGGTAATATACGAAAAGTAAAGCTCACTCTTTCTATATTCACTAACTTATATCTCCCCTCAATTTCCTTTCGCCTCGGCTGATGACACTTTTCTTAAAAATCGTGTCACGCATTTACCAGCTTACCAAAACAAGCGTGCGCGTGAGTAAAGTAGTTTTACTTCAAAAAAAGAAGTTAGTCTTATTACAAAAAAGAAAAAGTGATTTTTTTCTTCTTCTTATCGTGTCGATGGTAAGAATTATATTTTATCGTCCCAAAATTTTGCGACGCTGATCGCTTTGGCTGAAGCGTCATACAAGTCCTGAAGGGAACAACAGATAAAGTAATTTTATCAATTAATAGGTAGGTACAGACGCCAGCACATCAAGCTACCCCAATCTGTATAATTTCCCCAATTGAAAGTGAATCTTATACTTTTGTGATAAAGTTGAATATCTATAAATGAAATATGACAGATTATTTGGATAGCTGGATGTGCTGGCGTCTGTACCTACTCTTGTGTACAAGAGTATCTCGGGTTTCTAGGACAAAAACAAAAAATCTACTAAATTGATATTGGGATGTCTCTGGTCTCACCTACTCCCCGCGCCTTGGAATGCATGAAAAATCGGTCCTGAAGTGTTTTCGGTCGTGTCAGCATAATCTCAATTTTTATAATTAATTCGTCGCCCGCACTACCAAAATAGTCCCTGTGTCGCCATAGATAATACACTTAAACTAGCTATGTGCCACGGGGTACTTCAGAAACACAGAATTAACAGACACAATTGTATATTGACAGTGAGGGAATAGAAAGTGCACCTGTTTAGCGCAAACACTTGTGCACTATAATATGGCCGTCGTAGCCAAAATTCGATCAGACAGACATAACAATATTATTATTTTTATCCACCTCTAACAATTGGATATTTGTAAGCATTTTGCTGTGTATCTACTAATTTCAATTTACAAATCATTAGCAGGGGATTAATGAGTCAATACAGTTTACCTTTCATCAGACAATGGTGTGATTGTTACCAAGTTATTATGAACTCTATTAAGTTGTAATAAGATCTAAAACCAAAGACCTATGAACATAGGCTGTGACCGATTAAATAAATAATCCAGGTTGTGTAAAAAAAAGTACTGTTTTGGCTATTAATTCATCACTTCCGTTTGACCTATATTTCACAAGGAAGGACTACCTGTGGTTAAGGTGTTGCTGTCACCTCGGCGTCCTCGTGTATGGAGTTCGATCCCCGTATAAGTAAACTACTTGTGTCACACATAAATGGCTGACCATCATACTGCGAACCTCTCCACGCCCACCTCTCCGGCAAGCGTGGCCATTATGGCATAACCCCTTCTTTCAAAATAATGGACACAATGTGGAGATCTTAGAGGGAGACCTTTGTTTAGTAGTGGACGGCTTCCGGTTGATATAATAATAATACCTACCCTGGGACATTATTTACACACGACCATCTGATTCCAAACTAAGCAGAGTTGTACTATAGGAACCAGATAATAGATATACTCCATATACTACTTTTCTTTTCTAAATAGAAAGATACACCCAGACTCGGGACAAACAGACATGTTCATGGCCACAAATATCCTCCGGCGTGAAAAGCAATCATTTGCCAACCACGCCAATAGGCCTGTTATTTTTTTATGTATGCACTACATGTGCCCCGCGGTTTTCCCCGCGTGTTATGTGCCGACCCTACATGAGTATCGCTGACAGTACCTACACTGCAACGATACTCAGTATTGCGCATGGCGACAGAATCGCGGACTATGCGGCAAGTGTAACATCGTTGCGATAGCGACACCGCGCATCGGCCCGCGTGTCATCGGAGCTCGGCCATTTGGTTTCCAACTTCGAAACGTACAACACCAGCTCTAATTAGTGATAAATTATAATTGTATCTTTGATTTTAATTAAATAAGTTAAAGTATTTTGTTATTTTTTAATTTCCGCCGCTGCTCGGCATATTTGGCGCAGTCGGTAGGATATTGCGGGACGGTTTGCGAGATAAATTTTCAAAAAGTCGAAAATTAGGCGAGTCGCCCGGGTAACTCTAGGAACCAGTACAAGTATCAAGAACCGTCGGGCTGTCCGTCGGAGGCAGGTTCCAGACATCGATGCCGCTCAGAAGAAACCACATGCTCAAGTAAGTGCACAAGAATTTTTCTAGTGACGATCTATCTCCCTTAACCTTAAGTATCCTTAAGTAGTTATTATATTCAAACTGTTCCATCCTCGGAATTTAGACTCCCGACCGTTTGTTTCTTATAGGCAGTCCGGAAGGGCCAGATTACTAGATACGATTAGGGAATTAGATATAGAATCCGGCAGTATGAATTTCAATGACTTAGACACCATTTACAAGGCCCTCCGCCTAGTCCCGGATTTTGATGGAAACCCACATGTTTTGACCGGATTTATTCGAATTTGTGACCAGTTGGTTGCAAAATATGCACAGGTAGGGGCCGAGTTTGAGTTCAACAACCAATCTTTGCTTAAAGGAATATAAAATAAAATCACAGGTCCCGCCGCCTCGACTGTTAACTCTGTTAACTCTAAAGGTATCCCCGAAAATTGGGCAGGAATTAGAAATACTTTAATTAATAATTTTGCGGATCGTAGAGATGAGACCACCCTATACAACGATTTATCTTTGCAAACCCAAGGCCATGACTCCCCTCAAGAGTTTTACGATAGATGCCAGACGCTTTTTAGTACCATAATGACATATGTGACACTTAATGAAAACCTGACTACGCAGGTGTTTGTCCGTGGCCTTAAGGAACCCTTGGGGTCCCGTATAAGATGTATGCGTCCTGATAATATAGAGACAAATTTAGAGTACGTACAGGAGGAACTTAATGTCATGTACCTATTTCAGAGAAGCGAAAGTTATCAAACTAATCGAAGCCCTTACCGTAATAATATTAATGTACCTCCCATGCATGCTTCCTACCCTACTTTGCCTGCTTTTCGTAGTGTCCCAATATCTGTGCCTTTTAATGTGTCTGTACCCCAGAATATACCAGGGCCTAGTAGTATGACCATGCCGAAAACCTTTATGCAAAACCAAAGCCATCCCCACACGGCGTCTCAAAGTCAATTTAATCAGACAAATCGGCCCAATGTTACATTCAACCAGCCACGTGGTCAACCGACGCGTACGCAGCAAATGTTCGGTTCCGAATGACCACTCGAAATTTACCCCAAAATCATAATGGCCCTAAGCCAATGAGTGGAGTTATCGGCTTCACACCGAGACAGCTACCACCCAGCCAACCAAAATGGGATTGGCCTAGACAAGGAAATTCACCCAATTCAAATTATTTCAAGAGTCGTGACGTTAACGTTAATAAATGTTCCGGTTAGGACGACTTTTATTATACACATTACTACGATAATGAGCCTACGTATGAAAATTACTATGAACAGACTTTAATGATTATGCATGTTACCAGCAGGACGAGACACCCAAAACTGACTTCGAAAATGACCCTAAACGGAATTGCCAAATGCAACCTAACTCTATCAGTCAGCATTTTCAGAGAGCTATGATATCAAAAAGATCCAAATAGAACTGAATCTTAATCAATTTAATGATTCTGAAAATATTAAATTGTATGTGTATAAATTTCATGACTGTTTCGATGGATTGATAGGTTTCGATCTCCTTACAAGATGGCATGCTAAATTGGACCTTAAAGCTTTGACTCTAACTACCGAATTTGCAGTCAATCCAATTGGCATATATAATTCACGGAATTTAAATTTGTATGAAAACATAATACCCGCCAATAGTTCTAAGTTACTTAGACTGCCAATGAACGCACAAGACGGACAGATTTTAGTATACGAACAAACTCTTTGTAACTGTATAATACACGAATCTTTAACCACCGTAGAAAATAGCCATGCGTTAGTTGAAATTCAACATCGAACGATATTGTGTTTTTAATGGATCGGCCGCTGCAAGTGACTTTGCTTACCGTAAAGTGCAAACTACTTCTTATACTCGAGACGATGATTGTTCGTTAAACAATCATCGTCTCGAGTACAAGAAATAGTTTCGCGATTGCGCGTTGATCATTTGAATGAAGAAGAAAAGGCCAATTTAGTGACGCTATGTTCTAAATATTCTGACGTTTTTTATATTGAAGGAGAAGCCCTTAATTTTACAAATAAAATTAAACATAGTATAAAAACTAAAGATGAAATTCCCGTTTATACAAAAAGTTATCGCTGTCCATTCATTCACCGACAGGAAGTTAGTGACCAGATTACAAAAATGTTAGATCAAGGCATAATACGGCCGTCCGAATCAGCTTGGAGCTCATCTATTTGGGTTGTCCCCAAAAAGGTGGATGCTACAGGGAAGCAAAAGTGGCATTTGGTGGTTGACTTCCGTAAGGTCTATGAGAAGACTATAAATGAAAAGTATCCCATACCGAATATAACAGACGTATTAGACAAGTTAGGTAAATGCCAATATTTTACGACACTTGACTTGACATCCGGGTTCTTGTTTCAACGTTGAACATGGGCATTTTGAGTTGCTTCGGATGCCAATGGGTCTCAAAAATGCCCCATCCACCTTCCAACGTGTGATGGACAATGTAATCAGAGGCCTACAAAACGTGATATGCCTGGTGTACCTGGATGACATTATAGTCTATTCCACGTCACTTCAAGAGCACATGGTCAACCTTGAAAAGGTCTTTCAGAGGTTGATAGAGTCTAACTTTAAGATACAATTGGATAAATCCCAATTCATAAAGCTTATGACTGCTTACCTAGGTCATGTCATTAGTAGAGAGGGAATTAAGCCGAACCCCGACAAAATTTCAGCAATAGAAAAGTATCCACTACCTAAGACCCCAAAGCAAATTAAACAATTTTTAGGACTGATAGGGTACCATCGAAAATTTACACCAGACTTTGCAAGAATGACTAAACCCCTTACGCAATGTTTAAAGAAAGTCAGGAAAATTACTCCGGACCCGAATTATATTAGCACTTTTGAGAATTGTAAGACTTTGCTCACGAATGACCCAATTTTAAAATATCCTGACTTTACTAGGGAATTTATTCTCACGACTGACGCTTCTAACTTTGCATTAGGCACTATACCTACTCAAGGTCCCATAGGTTCTGACAGACCCATATCGCACGCTTCACGTACTCTGAACGAAAACGAAATCAACTACAGTACGATTGAAAAATAACTGTGGGCCAGTGTCTGGGCCACCAAGTACTTCAGACCTTATCTTTTTGAATGTAAATTTCAAATAGCGACTGACCATAAACCCCTTCAATGGGCAATGAGCCTAAAAGAACCCAACTCTAGACTGACTCAATGGCGACTAATGTTAAGCGAATATGACTTTGAAGTAGTTTACAAGAAAGGCACGAATAATTCTAACGCTGACGCACTTTTTCGTGTAGAAATCAATAACGAAGAGGCTAGTTCAATGATTGCCAACCCTACTAGTAGACTGGAGACCTTAGGCGATTCTGCGACTTTAACTGCACATACTGATAATGAGAACCCCATACTTGAAATACCTATAGTTGATGAACCTCTTAACAAATTTCGTAGAAAAATATGTCTGACCTTAGTAGGTGACATTAAAAAACGTTCGACGGACAGGCTAAATACGATAGAAAGCCAGTTTGTACATAATTCCACCGGCTACAAAACCTTTCGAAATTATTCATATGGATCTATTTACATCAAAATGAAAAATATGTGAAATTTATAGATGTGTTCTCTAAGTATGACCAAGCATACAACTTAAAAGATGGCACAGCTCTCAGTGTAGTACAAGCTTTACTAACATTTTGCACGCATCATAGTTTACCGCTCACTATTGTTTCTGACCAAGGTACTGAATTTACTAACCAAATGTTTTCAGAGTTCTGTAAGATTTATAACATTACTCATCATAAAACTTTAGCTCATTCCCCTAACGATAATGGTAATATTGAGAGGTTTCATTCAACGCTACTTGAACATCTTCGTATTTTAAAATTACAGCATAATGATGAACCTGTTGTAAACAACCTACAATAGTTCAGTCCCCAGTTTCACGAAGTGTAGACTGTATGACATTATATTAGGACATTTTGACCCCAGAGACCCATTAGACATTGATTTGACAGAACATTTACTACAACAATACACTCAGACTCATAGGGATCGAATGAAAACAGTGTACAAACTAATTAATGATACGACTTCAGCTCTCAGAACAATGGAAAATAGTAACAAAAACCGGGAGCCAGAAGCAGAATATCTACCCCAACAACAGATATTTGTTTCTAATCCAGATCCTAGCTCAAAACTCACACCTAGGTTTACCCAGGATACAGTTTTAGCCGATTTACCTATTCATATATACACATCCAAAAAACGCGGTCCTATTGCTAAATCAAGGCTAAAACGTATCCCTAATAGCGCGAAATTGTTACAGGATAATACTGGTGTTGTCGATTCCCGGCCTCTTACAGGGACGGGACATAAAACTTGAAGGACTCGATACAGGACCTGGACTTCTACCCTTTAAATTAGGACCTATGAGACTTACGACTCATTACCATACCTTCCTACAGTATGTGGAGCTTACGGACATAGACAGTATAATTAACTCAATGAAATTACAACTCTATGACATTAAGAATAGACTTGATAATTATACTTATGCTATGTATGAATTACAGTTAGATCACTTAAGTGATAAATTAGACAAAGCTTCACTTAAGTTACTAAGCCTAAAACTTACCAGATCTAAAAGAGGTCTAATTGATGGGTAAGGCTTGGTAGTTAAAAGCTTAACAGGGAACTTAGATTACACGGACGCAATTAAATATAATAACGCTATTAAAGCACTTGGAGACAGTCAAGACAGAATTATCTTTGTTTTATTTTTATTTATTTATTTAATTAAGGCTTACCAACTAAATACATGTTTAACATTATTACACGACATTGTATCAAGGTGATCAGATATGCATCTAAATTAAATGTAGGCACAACATTAACAGAATAATAATAATTAAAAGCTAGGTACACGCATTAAACATAAAAAAGAAACTTACTTACATCAGTTCATATTAGATAAGTATGTGTTGTTGTACAGAGACAACATACATGTTTACAAGCTTTACTTACACGTTTATGAAAATGGCTTGTTTAAACATAATTATTTTGCCCCCCAAAACATCTAGATCGCAATTATAAAATAATTCATTATCACCATATCTATTTCTATTAAAGTCTATCGAGAAAGGTATATAATTATGTACTCTGGCAGACGGTCTAGGCACGTTTAAGCTCAACTTACCTAATAAATCTTGACAGTCTACGGATTGGTTTATAGCTTTGAACAGGAAAGTCGAACCCAAGAAGTCCCTACGCCAACGTAATGTTTTCATCTTGAAGTGGTTCAGTCTGTACGTACCTATATCACAGCAGAATAATCATATTAGTCTCAGCAAAGATTGGATGAATCAACAGTCTCAAATAATCACTGAAATTGTTGAAAATCAAGTGGAAATAAATAAAAATTTACCTACTTTAATTCGTGAAAACCCATTTACTCAACATAGTTTTATAGAGGTCGCTAAGTTCTCGCAAATATTAGCTATATTAGTGATAATATAGATAAGTTACATAGTGAATTACGTAGAATTGAAGATGCTTTAGCTTTTAGTCGGGCGTCAAATATACGCATCATTCTGTTCTAACTTTAGATGTATTTAATAGTATGCTAGGAAAGCTGCAAAGCTTTTATGGTAAGGATCAGTTATTAGATTTAGAAATTAGGCAATATTACTACGTAGTAAAACCAAAATCATACTATAATGATGATCAGATTGTGATAGTTTTCCAATTTCCCATAGTTTCCCCTTCAGTTTATACGCTTTGTCGTTTAGCAATAGTTCCGAATAGAAGAATGAAATGAAAAAGAATAGTCAGGTTGTAGTTCTCCCTTATGCTTTCATAGCTATCACTAGACACTTTCATGTCTATATAGAGGCTGAATGCCCGAAGTTGACTGAGCGGTATCTCTGCGAAGAAAAATTCAACCATCAAATAACATCTCAACCAGACTGCGTTACCAAGATAGTCAACGGCCATGCTACAGATGGATCCTGTAAGAAGACCAGCGTCACTTTATCACGAGAGGCTATGGAGAAGTTGGACGATCGTCACTACGTGGTGGTTTTCCCGCAACCAACCAAAGTTCAAGTCATCTGCGAACGAGATGAACACAGCGTATTAACCGGCAGCTTCTTAGTAACAATTCCTCTCAATTGCCAGTTACGAACAAATGAAAAAAATGATTAACGTAAATAATAATAATGATTTACGTTGACCATAGTCAACGTAAATGACCGAGTACAAGGCCAGCATATGAAGATATCTGAAGTTTTGTTCAATAAAAGTGAAGACCGCACTTCCCAGTCACCAATCAAGATACACTCCATCATTTTAAGAAAGTTGCACGATCTTCAAGATAAAATCAATCAGCAAATACCCATACATATGGATCCGTTACCAATCTACCACACCACTATCCCGTTTTACATGACACTACTGGGAATTATAGTACTCGTCGTCATAATACTATATCGGCGCTCTCTACGCTACAAGCTGCAACATTCAATCAGTCTTCATCGGCTGCTGCGACGACAGATCTAACCCACGCCTACACAGTACTTACACAGTTTCTGTAGTACCTCAACGCAAGGTCCAGATACCAGCAACATTTTCACTAAACGTCTTAAAGTTGTTGCTGAACTTCAGGGGGAGGTGTTATGTGCCGACCCTACATGAGTATCGCTGACAGTACCTACACTGCAACGATACTCAGTATTGCGCATGGCGACAGAATCTCCGACTACGCGGCACGTGTAACCTCGTTGCGAAAGCGATACCGCGCATCGGCCCACGTGTCATCGGAGCTCAGCCATTTCGTTTCCAACTTCGAAACGTACAACACTAGCTCTAATTAGTAATCTATATATATAAAAATCAATGCCACTTTTCTTTGTAATGTTATAACTCAACAACGCCTTTACCTATTTGGCTAATTTTGGTCTTGAATTATTCGTGGAAGTCCAGGGAAGGTTTGTACCTACGTAGAGAAAATTTAAAAAAAGTCTTAAAAAAAGTGTAAAATCAACATCTTTCTGTACTCCCATATACAAACAATTTGTACTAATACTTAAAAGCGTAGCGAAGCACGTACCAGATCGCTAGTGAGTTATAAATGTTTCTTTGATTTCAATTAAATAAGTTAAAGTATTTGGGTTTTAATGGAACCTCCGCTGCTGCTCGGCATTTTTCGCGTAAAATTTTATAAATTATAGCATATGTGTTATTCTGATGTATAAGCAATATTATTGTAAAGTTTCATTTAAATCCATTAAGTAATTTTTACGTGAAAGAGTAACAAACATCCATACTTACTTACAAACTTTCGCGTTTATAATATTAGTAGGATATTTCTCGATGTCTCCCTATTTCAATTATGATTCACCAAAGAAACGGCACAATGATCCAATGTTCACCTTCAGTTGTCAACAGATTAATCTGCAATTTAAATAGGTATTTCACTCGTATAACCTTCAAACATTCATGTAGAGTAGTTCACCTTATAAATAATTCTTTGAACTGACTGATACTTATTGCGAGACTTCAAAATCAGAATACTACATATTTTGGAAGAGAACCGATCGAGCAGATATTTTTTATCTTTTTTATTTATAACTTTATACACATCAAATGGTACAAAGGCGGACTTAATACCCAAGGCATTTTCTGCCATTCAACCTTAGGGTGGTGCAGAGATAGTATGGTAGGTGCACGGATGATACAGTTATCAAAAAGTAATAAAGTAGGGGCTATACTAAGCGTCTTCTAAAGTAGTAAGAACTGGACAACACAATACTATACTATACTATATTATACAATACTATACTATATAATACTATACTATATGATATTGTGTTCGCCTACTAAATATTTGCTTTAAGTGGATCAAATCCTGTGGTACCACTTGAGTAGGGGTACCAGCGAAGTCCCAGCGAAACAAACTCGGCAGGTACATCTACTGCCGGTTTCCACACGCCCCAGTGAAACTTAAGTAGATACTCAACTTACGTTTCACTGGGGCGTGTGGAAACCGGCAGTAGATGTACCTGCTGAGTTTGTTTCGCTGCGACTTCGCAGTTGGGCCGCATTGGATTATTGGTAGCATTAAAGCGCAGCCGTCGCTATATACGATAGTATCTATACATATAATAAAATAAGTAAGAAAGTCAAAACTCTACCTTGAATATTTTTTTAAATAGGATACTTGGGGCGTGATCTGTAATCAATATCGATTTTTTTTATAATTCCGTTGTACGTTTCAAAAACAGTAATGAAATTTGACTAAACTTTATAATTTAATTAAACCTAAATACCTACTATTTGTACACCAATTTCATTGGTAGAGCATAGAGTTCGTCTACAATAATATTGTATATTTAAGACCTTTTATGTACCTGTGTTCACAAATAAAGATTATGAATGTATGAATGAATGAAATGAAAAAATTGAACTAAACATTCTAAATGTCTACACATTGCTAATCTGTGTCAATAGTAGATCATTAAAGGCTTTTTTCACGACTAAGGGATACTCTGTATAAGCTAATTAAGTTGTTAGCAAATCTCTCCAGCTCCAGCTGTTTTGTGATATTATTTTGATATCATAGAATTTTTGTACGTTGAAAAACCTACCTTATATCAACTCATCGAAGGCGGACATTTCGTGCTAACTCTCAAATTGAGCTTGTAACGACGCGACATCGCTTTGATCAATGCAAGGTTTGAAAAGAAATACTATTACTTTATTAATTTTATTCAAAGCTACTCTTTCATTATCGTCATAACAGATGTAAAAGTCCACTAGTGGACAAAAGCCTCTCCCAAGAATCATCTTGATTAGCAGCCTACGAATGCTAGTGACACCAGAAGCAACCCCGGCGATACACTGAACTTGTCTGCTCAATAAATTTAGAGACTGGGGCGGGTTGGTGGTCGCAGTGTTATAGTCATAGTACGCAGAAAGAAGCTGTTGCCCTTCCTCTGGTAGATATTCCCTTGGGCGACTTCTGCGCGTCGACGCCCCCCCCCCCGAGTTGCTGAAGTAATCCAGCAGGCGAAGTTAAGTATAGCGCAAGGGTTGCTCTTGGTGTCGCTAGCATTAGCCGGGGGTTGCGGAAGTATCGTACGTTCCCGCGACCCCCGGTGCAGGTGTGAGATGGAACACCGGGGTGGTTTTTAGTCAGTAGGAGTCTGACAGACCCCTCCGCCTCCCCCAAGGCGGAGGACATCCATGCAGGATTTTCCACCACGGCAAAAAAAAAAAAAATGGTGTCGCTAGCATTCGTAGGATACCCTGACTGCTAACCATCATGCAGGATATTTGCTTCTTTGCAGAGCTATCTAGTAATAAGAATAATTTATTTCAATTCAACACACATAGTACAGGATTACAGAGAATATTTGACATATACAACTATAATATATATATATAAACAATATCTTTCTCTGGCCCCCACACTAGGATCAACCTGTGTCGTGAGGTCCAGTCTCTTCCCAATATTACAAAAGAATCAACCATACACTAAAGAGTTCGTTATAATATTGTGATAATGTATCAGAAATAGAAGATTTACTACCACACATAATTCAACTTAGGCATTCATGCAAGCATGGGCACATAATAATTTTATTCTTTATTGTTGACTATACATTTCCTTTAGGATGATATAAACAGGTTTGAGCATCACGAAGTAGACGAGCTCTGCGACGCTGATGATGCTGAACCCCAGGAACAAGCTGAGAAGACCACCAATAGCACCTGCAGAAGATACAAAGATTAACACTATTTTTCATGGTGACGAACAAAATGTCCACAATTTTCAAATGATTTTATGGTCAGGATTTAATCAATAGTTAAATCGGCTTCAACGTTGACAATCGATTCCGGACCATTTATGACGTCACATGTGCTCATGGAAGCCGATTTAATAGTTGATTAAGTTATTGTTAACCTTTATTTATTTGAACGCCATTTAAGAAATCGATGTTCGGCGACTTAGCCGGTAGAGCCCCTACTCACAAGCGTGCTGCCACTGTTAGTTATGAGATCATCTGCAGACTTCCGGCTATATGTTAGGCAAATGCTTTAGAGAGTGAGAACTTCGTGCTCTTTTGGCGTGCGATTTTATCCTTTTGTTTTTGAGCAGTAAAGTAAAATAAAATGAAAAAGTTTTTATTCACGTAGACTTTTAAAAACCGCTTGCAAATAGTCAGAACATGCTCGTAGTAATATATAATTAATTTATAATTATTTCACATATGGATATTTAGGTACACGGATTGTAGGAAATAATTTACAATAAGATTTATTTTATAACAGTAACGATATTTAACTAACTTAAATGAAGTTAAAAAGTGTGCTAAAAAAAAGTGTGCTCTTATCTATGTATGGTTAAGTATACGAACCTACGAAATAGTAGTCATCGTACTGCGCGTGTCGATGCTGGCCGAGAAACATGTCGTCGTAGAAGTGGACGTTGATTTGTGTCACATCGCCACTGTAAATAAAATATACCGTACGTACCACATCAGCAAAAATACATACTTATCTACGACTGAGGAACAGTGAGCGGCGCTACCGCTACCGCGCTCTAACTCGTGTCGAAGAGTTGTCCGCGGCAAACAGTTTTATTTTAATTAAATCAAGTCTTTTATAAATCTTATTATCCTATACGAGTATAAGCAATTCAGTTCAATTCAAGGTCAAGAACAAAATGAATTACATTAAAAATAACAAAACTATAGGTGTTATATAAGAATTTATCTAGAATGTAGTCATTAATGCTGTAGTAAACCTTAACTGCCGAAATTGAACAGATCCTTTTTGAATTTTGTATCGTTACATTCCGAATAATTTTATTATCAGATTTTGAATTATCTATTATAACTGATAGCTAATGTAAGTCGCAGTCCTAAGGCATTCGTCCAAAAGAGATACCAATCGTGTGATACATAGGTATAAAGGGAATTGGCGCAAACTTAAACTAGAATGCGCCTGAAACATACAAGCACTGCTAATTGCGGCGCCAGTAATGCCAGTAAATTTATGCGCACGTAACACAAAAAAATTTGGGCTACCGCTTGTAAATTGCACCCAGAAGTAGCCGTTTCAATGTTAATACACTTTTTCCATAAAACGTCTACATTATCAAATCTTAACTGACGATACCTATTTTAACTTAAGTATTGTATTCGTAAACAATAACCTGACGGCCAATTGGCGTGGTTGGTGAATACTTGCCTTTCACGCCGTAGGTCGAGGGTTCGTTTTCCACCCAGGACAGATATTTGTGTGCATGAACAGTTCTGTTTGTCATGAGTCTGGGCATAATTATCTGTATAAGTACGTATTTACAGAAGAAAAGGGTAAAAATATATAACGGTTCCACATAAATGTAATTTTTTTACCGAATAATTAATTTTTGACGTTGACTTTGACTTTGAAAAGTAGTATATGTAGTATATCAGTTATCTGGTCTTCATAGTATGGGATCAGATGGCAGTGTATAATGTTCGAGGATATGTTATGAGACTAATTCATAATCTACATCAACCCACAGGCTTAACTTTCCATTCTTCTGGTGAGAGCTGGCTTCCATTTCCTTTGTCAAGTCGGAGTAGAACACTTGACTGGCATAGATTATGTCGTTACAGGATGGGTGGCAAGACTCCAGGTCCTTGAGTGTCCCACGTTCATCTTCACTCTCTGCGTAGTACGCGTATATCAGCTGCTCTTCCACTTTTGCTGGAAATAAGTTTATTACACAACTAGCAGTGCGCCGCGGTATTACCCGCGTTCAATTTATAGATTATAACCTATGTGTTAATCCAGGATGTCAGCTAACTCCATACCAAATTTTATTAAAATCACTCCAGCCATTTAGACGTGAAGAAGTAACAAACATACACACTCATAATCTTTAGCCTTTTTAATATTAGTGTGATGAAAGTGTCTCGTGTCAGTGTGGTCTCGGGGTCTTAAGATTTAAAGTTTCACTTATAATATGGCTACTTGCGATTCTTCTATGCTTCTATAAAGTCTAGTTAAGTAGAGAACAGTTTTACAACAGTGAAAAAAAAGGTAAATAAAGTCTTTTAAAGAAATGTGGTACCTAATTTTACCTGACACCTCTACATAAATACATAAGTATTTTGTCAATCATTCCATTTACTTACGTTCGGAGAAGATATTTAAAACTATTCTAAGTTTCTTATCGCTGTTATTAGTAAAATGATATAAACGGGTGGACTTTTATACGATTATGCTACGGAAACCTGAAGTAGTGCAAGTAAAAAGATCTATATAACTTTGCCCACCCCTTACCATATTGTGGGTGACGTAAAAGGCGACTAAGGGATACACCAGATAGTCGGACAGCCGCGCTACCTGTGTACTAGCTACCAACCAACGGTGGTCGCCAACTCGCATACCAAACGCGGTGACTACGGCAATTGCCTCCAAATGGCCATTTTACAGAAACCTTTGGGTGAGCTATGTCCAGCAGTGGATGATATCAGACTGATGATGATGATTTATAATTAAGACTGGATAATTTGTTACCTTTCACTTCACTAACGCAGTCGTAATCGTGTTTGGTGGCACAAACTGGCTCAAAAATGAATTTTCCTGTAAAACATAAAAAATTGGAGTGTTTCGTGAACTGCAATCTACCATTTAGCGTATCTGTTTATATAATTTATGAAACTGGAACATACTTGGCCAATTATAAAGCACACAATCGCACGTCTTCCTTGATTCTTGTACCCATAAGTCATGCTTACAGTTGCTGTCAGTATAGAACTCATAATAATGTAATCTTTTCTCGTTCTGGAAGAAGCATTGTCTCCTATACGGCGCTAAAGCACGTAGGGAAGAATCCGTCTTGTAGGTTAGAGGAGTCACCTCGATGGTGGTCATGCGGTCCATTGGGATGCGAAGAACTGTGCTTGTGTAGACGTGGTCTGTAGGAGAACTTATTAAGACCTGAAAATTATACAATTATATATAGTATATTAATGATTTTCGATCAGAAATACCAAGCACAGATTGACTGCATAGTTGGAGCCAACACCTAGTTTTACAGTTTCGAACGAAGCTCAATTAGGTGAGTTACAGAGTTTCACTTTTTTTTTAATTCAAGTTTTCTTTGGCGCTGTAAACCACCGAGTAGTATTGGTTAAAAACTTACGTAAAGCTGTTGGCTCAGGTTATTTAGCCTTGTAACCCATCAAAACCATAGATATTAACCAACTACATGTTTACAGCGTGATCGTGATCGGCGTTCAAATAGATGAAGGTTATAAATGACTAAATCATTCGTTCAATCGGCTTCCATGAGCCCATGTGACGTCATAAATGGTCCGGAATCGACTTTCAACAAAAAGCCGATTGTACAAATAATTTTAATAATTTTTAACCTTCATCTAGTTGAAATTAGGTGGTAGCCCTCCTTTTTTTGATTAGCCAGGGGGAATGCCTGCGCATGCTTCCCGCAAAAAGTGTCTGCGAGTGGTTATGTCGGACTAGCACCGACTAAACCTAACCTGCCGTGGACTTCTCTTGGCGCCTGATTGGGGGAGCCGGGTATGCTGCTGCGGTGCAAGCGGTAGCCTCCCTGTAGGTTATTAAGCTGTAGTAAACAGTAAACGTTTTGATTTGATTTTGTTCCTCACCCTCCCATGTATGAATAAGAATAAGAATAATTTATTTCCCACAAAAAAGTGCACAATATACACATAAATTATAGCTTTTAAATAGTGACAAAAAATAGAATTGAACTCTGGTACCCATGATAAGATTTAACTTGAGTTATGGGTACCAGGGCTCTCACACATAGTTTAAGCTAAAAGTAAACGTAGATTATAGATTTAACAAACGTAGCCAGTAGCAAAATTTAACCCAGGAGCCTCGTCGTCTGTATATAATAGAGATAAATATATGTGATTGTAAATTTGTAGTGTATTAGTACGTGTTGTGTACGTGTATCTATAAAATTTGTAATTTTGTAAAAAATAATACCGAACTTTATATACGTAAGAAATATATATGTAATTTCAACACCCGGTATCCGAATAAACTTGTCTTTCCTCCATTCAGAACCGAATTATGTAGTCGTAGCAGCTACGCAATGTCAGTGCGAATATATAACCACTTGCCTGAAGGTATTAGAGATTTACCAATCAACAAATTTAGAACCCAGCTACGTTTATGGTTGACAGTAAAATGTTTTTACTCGGTAGAAGAATATTTGATATCTAAGTCCAAGTATCTTAAGTGTACCTTTAGTATAAGCTATAATTTGTATTCCATTATGTAAAATGGCTTGTGTTTGAGACTTCAAATGATTACTCTAAGACCTGTATTTTTGAACACGTTTTGACAAATAAATATTTGAATTTGATAAGACTCACAGTAAATCCCAAACTATTCCCCTCGCATGCGTACTGATGTTCCGAATGATTCAGAAACAGCTCTACTCCCAAACCATTGGCCTCTCCGGAGGCCATGACCCTGAGTGGTTTCATCTTCAGGTCTGGTGGAAACACCTTAGGGTATCCAATATCCAGGCCCCATTCTAAGGATTCTGCTTTGGCTTGAGGGTTAATAACTCGATGCCAATCTAGAGTGTCGTTGGTCCTGTGAAGCAAGAATAAAAATCTTTTTCGATTAAAAAAATTCTATTTATTAATATTGAAAATTTGGCACTGAATACAAGTAAAACAATTAGCCGTAGATATGTTTGAACGACGCACGAAAAGTACATTAAAAAATACTATTCAAGGTCACGTAACTTGGGTCCGTGAAAAGCATTTTCCTGTCCCCTTCTCATAATATCTATAAATAGGTCACACAATTAAGTAGATATCCTGCGCGGGGAACGAAGCTGGAAACGAAGCCGAAGAAGTAGCAAGGTGACTACTTTAACTCCCACGCGACACGTCATAGCTTTTTTGGTTTAAATAATGTATTTCGAGATCAAACTATTAATGGAATATAGTGGTAGGTATAATGTTTACTATCATCATCATCATATCAGCCGAAAGACGTCCCCCAAGGATTTCCACAATAGCGGTCCCATCTTTTCTGCCCCATCGACCGTGGGGTCTACGAGCTATGTGCTCTGCCCACTGCCATTTCAGTTTGGCAATTCTTTGGGCTATGTCGGCTAGACGGTCACCGTAGTCTAGTTGGTAGTGCTCCTGCCTACGAAGCTGGTGGTCTTGGGTTCGAATCCCGGTAAGTGCAAATATTTGTGTGATGAGCACGAATATTTGTTTCTGATTCATGGATATTTTCTATGTATTTAAGTATTTATCTATCTATGTAAGTATGTATATCGTGGCCTGGTACCCATAGTACAAGCTTTGCTTAGTTTGGGGCTAGTATGATCTGTGTGACATTGTCCCTAGATATTATTATTATTACTTTGGTTTGCCTGCGGATTTCGATGTTTTTGATTCGATCGCGCAGGGATACTCCGAGCATAGCCCTCTCTATTGCTCTTTGGGTGACCTTGTTTGTCTATGTATATATAATGTTTACTATAGTAGGGCCAATTCAATAGATCACATTTGACATCTGTCAGTTATTAGTAAAGTGAATTGTAAAATGACCTTATTTGGTAATTATTACAATAAAGTAAATCTTAATTTAAAAAAAATATGCAAATGTGCCGTTCTAACTACGAAAAAATAAATAATATTCTATGCCCGTCGGTTAAGTTTACGTTGTTGAGTTTTGATGAAGTGTCAAATGTGATCTATTAAATTGGCCCTACTTTAATATAATAATAATAATAATAACATTTATTTACAAAAAAACAACACTACAACATATTGAATGTGGTCTAGTCCTCGCACTAGGATACCCTGTATTGCGAGAACTAGGTCCTTAACGACTTTAATGGTTTAAGATTAGTACTGATTACGAGATCACTAGAATTATAGGTAAAATTATTTATTTCTTAGTACTCTGGATGTTAAATTGATAACAGATATACCATTTGTGAGTTATATTGACTGGATTATTATCTGACTGTTGATCTAGTCGTGGGTTTGATTCCCACCCGACGTAAATCTTGGTGAAATGAACTTTCTGTGACTGGGTGTAATGTATCTATAATATGTATGTATTAAATACATAGTCGTATGTTTCATCAGTTGCCTGGTTGCTATGTATAGGCTCTGCCTAGCTTGGGATCACATGGCAGTGTGTGAGTTGTCCTAAGATATTTCTTAATATCAATCCGTGTAATAAATGAGGTGTGGTGCAGCCGTTAAGATAGCCACCTCGCCACTTCGTGTCTCGCACAGGACAGCTATTTGTACCCATAAATACTTGTCGTCAATTATATGCTTGTAAAGTACCCCGCCACACAGGGATTAATAACCCTAGTGCAAGAGTTGTCTTAAAAAAAATGAATAAATACCTTTCTTACTTTCTTTCATGAGACAGAGCTAGGTCCATACCAAATACCATATAATAATTTGTTTAACTTAATATATGTACATATGCCAGCACATCAAGCTACCCCAATCTGTAAGATTTCCCAAATTGATGAACCTTATGCTTTTGTCATAAAGTTCAAAATCTATAAAAGAAATTTGGCAGATTGGGGTGGCTGGATATGCTGGCGTCTGTACATACAAGTGGGTATATATATATATATATATATATATATATATATATATATATATATATATATATATATATATATATATATATATTTAAAGACATCTCCCGCACTGTTCAATTTATTCCCTGTGTCGCGGGGTACTTTACAAACGTATAATAGACGGACACAAATTACATCCAGACTCAGAACAACTATTTATGGGTCACACAAATAGTTGTCCGGCGCGGGACTCGAACCCGCGACACGAAGCGGCGAGGCGACTGTCTTTAATTAATTGAAAAAAAAATAATTGATAAACTTACATAGCATTCAAAGGAAGGCTGTTGAATGCGAAGCATATGCCATAGTTTGTCGCTATGGGCTGGAACAGATCGCAACACTTTTCCACTTCCCACTTGGTGTCGTGTATAGCCGGCCAGTTGCAGGCTTTCACCACTTCTGGACACGTGGGTGAAGCCTGAATTTATAAAAGACTAGCTGTACCCCGCGGTTTCACCCGCGTAAAATTTTATAAATTATCATAGTTTCTCCTCCGTAGGTGATAGCGTGATAATATGTAGCCTATATGTTGACCCGACTTCTAAGTAATATTCATGCAAAATGAACTAATTCCATGCAGTACTTTTTGAGTTTAGCCCGGACATACATACAGACACACAGACAAAAATTCTAAAAACAATATTTTTGGCTTCGATATCGATTGTAGATACCGCCCCAAGAATCCTTTAAAAAATATTCAATGTACAGTTTTGAGTGATGTGAGGACTCGATAATACTGAAATCCGGAAACCTGCTCTATTACCGGGAGGGTGACCAAATATCCCAAGGTGGTGTCGGGTTCATAGTCCACAAGTCCCTCGTGAACAACCTAGTGAAAATCGAGAGTGTGTCGACGAGGGTTGCGTACCTTATACTCAGAATCACCAAGCGGTATTCGTTGAAGGTTATACAGGTATACGCACCCACTTCGACGCACTCCGACGATGAAGTCGAGGTTATGTATGAGGACATATCCAGAGCCATACATACCTCTAACTCGTATTTCACTGTGGTCATGGGGGACTTTAACGCGAAGCTGGGCAAACGATTCGGTAATGAGCTGAGAGTGGGGCAATTTGGAACTGGTGACCGGAACCCCCGGGGCCAAATGTTGGCCGACTTCATGGAGAAGGAGGGACTCTTTATGATGAATTCCTTCTTCAAGAAGCCGGATCACCGCAAATGGACCTGGGTGAGCCCCGATGGTAAGACTAAAAATGAGATAGACTTTATCTTGTCGACGAGACGACAGATGTTCAATGATGTCTCCGTGATCAATGCGGTTAAAACCGGGAGCGATCACAGACTGGTCAGAGGCTCATTGAACCTTAATGTCAAACTCCAGAGGTCCCGACTGATAAAGTCTACGCTCCGACCCTTACCTATCCACGTCCAAAACCCCGAACCATTTCAGCTCGAACTGCAAAACCGTTTCGAATGCCTAGCAGACTGCGAGGAAGTGGACTCATACTATGACAGGCTCGTAGAAGCTGTCCATACGGCTGGGTCTAAGGTCTTCAAGGCCCGTCGTACAAACAGAACTAAAAAGATCTCTGACTTGACCCTGCAACTTATGGAAGATAGACGGAAAATGGTTCTGACATCCTCAGATGATGCTACCAGATATCGGCAGCTCAACAGACAGATCTCAAAGTCTTTGACTCGCGACACGCGCCAATTTAATACAATTAGTATTAAAGAGGCCATCGAGCGGAACAAAGGCTCCAAAGTGTTCGCAAGAGCTCTGTCTGTTGGACAGAGCCAACTGACGAAGCTGAAGACTGAGGATGGTAGAATCGTCACGTCTAAACCTGAGTTGCTGGGAGAGATCGAGAAGTTCTACGGACAGTTATATACGACAACACAGCCACAGCCTGTCAAAAGTCATGCCTCAGATCCAAGAGCACGACTAACCCGACATTACACCGAAGACATCCCGGACGTCAGCCTGTACGAGATTAGAATGGCTCTCAAACAACTCAAGAACAACAAGGCGCCTGGTGATGATGGAGTTACAGCAGAGCTTCTGAAGGCGGGTGGTACACCAATCCTACGGGCCCTTCAGAAGTTATTTAACTCCGTCATACTAGATGGTCAAACGCCACAAGCATGGCACAGAAGTGTGGTGGTGCTCTTCTTCAAAAAGGGCGACAAAACCCTATTGAAGAATTATAGACCCATCACACTGCTGAGCCATGTTTACAAGTTGTTTTCGAGGGTCGTTACGAACCGTCTCGCGCGCAGGTTTGACGACTTCCAGCCTCCCGAACAAGCCGGTTTCCGAAAAGGCTTTAGCACCATAGACCACATACATACGCTGCGGCAAGTTATACAGAAGACCGAAGAGTATAACAAGCCACTGTGCTTAGCGTTTGTGGACTATGAGAAAGCCTTTGATTCTATCGAAACATGGGCCGTGCTGAGGTCTCTCATAAGGTGCCAAATTGACTACCGGTATATCGAGGTGATAAAGTGTTTGTATGAAAACGCCACTATGTCAGTGCGACTCCAGGACCAGATCTCGAAACCTATCCACTTGCAGCGAGGCGTGAGACAGGGAGATGTTATATCTCCGAAACTGTTCACCGCTGCATTGGAAGACGTCTTCAAGCTTCTGGACTGGAAAGGCTTTGGCATCAATGTCAATGGCGAGTACATCACTCACCTTCGATTTGCCGATGATATCGTAGTCATGGCTGAGACCATGGAAGACCTCGGTACAATGCTCGATGACCTCAGCAGAGTCTCTCAACAAGTGGGTCTGAAAATGAACATGGATAAGACGAAAATCATGTCAAACGTCCATGTTGCATCCACTCAATTGAAAGTTGGTGACTCTGCACTCGAAGTTGTAGAGAACTATATTTACCTAGGACAGACCATCCAACTAGGTAGGTCCAACTTCGAGAAGGAGGTCAATCGTAGAATCCAACTCGGATGGGCAGCGTTCGGGAAGCTACGTAACATCTTCTCGTCCAAAATACCGCAGTGTCTCAAGTCGAAAGTCTTCGACCAGTGTGTGTTGCCAGTGATGACATACGGAACAGAGACGTGGTCGCTCACTATGGGCCTTATTAGAAGGCTCAAGGTCACCCAAAGAGCAATGGAGAGGGCTATGCTTGGAGTTTCCCTGCGGGATCGCATCAGAAATGTCGAAATCCGCAGGCGAACCAAAGTCACCGACATAGCCCTAAGAATTGCCAAGCTGAAGTGGCAGTGGGCAGGGCACATAGCTCGTAGAGCCGACGGCCGTTGGGGCAGAAAGGTTCTCGAGTGGCGACCACGAACCGGAAGACGCAGCGTGGGCAGGCCCCCTACAAGATGGACCGATGATCTTGTGCGGGTCGCTGGAAACTGCTGGATGCGAATAGCACAAGACCGGCAATTGTGGAGATCTTTGGGGGAGGCCTTTGTCCAGCAGTGGACGTCTTTCGGCTGATATGATGATGATGACAGTTTTGAGTTTCCTACGATTTTATTATTATTTATAATTATAATTATAAATTATAAAAGATAATACTTGATAGATTATTCTAATTAAAACTAGCGAAACTAAACGTCTGATCAACAAATCTGGCGCGTTAAATAAAAAAAAATGGTAGCCTATCTTTTTCTTGTTTGATTACTGAAAACCGGTCCGTAAGTGATCGGCGAGGTTAAGCAAGTAGGCTCGCGGTCAGTCCATAGATGGGTCCGTGCTTCAGAGGGCACGTTAAGCTGTCACATGCCGGTCCCGGTTGTAGTAATTTAAGCCATGGTAAGTTGTTAAGCCATATCAGATGCCTACTGGGCGGCTTGAACAAATCTGACACAAGGTAACCACTGCCATATGAAAAGTAAGTAAGTATTGGGAAATCCGTTTAATAGTGAAGGAGGCGATAGGAGAATACGTAATGTATGTATGTACAGACGCCAGCAGATTCAGCTATGCCAGTCTGTCAAATTTCTTTTATAGATTTTCAACTTTATCACGTAAGCGTAAGGTTCAACTTCAAATGGGGAAATGTGACAGATTGGGGTAACTTGATGTGCTGGCGTCTGTACGTCGATTTGAGACAGACAGTATCGGTACTAATAATATATGATTTTTCTTTTGGGGTAACATAACGTCAGCCAAAGGACGTCCACTGCTGGACAAAAGCCTCCCCGAAGAATGAAGGGATATGCCATAATCACCATGCTTGGCAGACGGCGATCGCAGTTTGATGGTCATAGTTCACAGAAAAACGCTGCTGCCCGTTCTCTGGTAGGTATTCCCTCGGTCGATTTCTATGCCTCCCACGGGATGATGATATTCTATGCCATCACCACACAGCAGCTTTTGGGGAAGGCCTTTTAAATACAACTTATACAATCGTATCATTGCGACCCACATCAATGTTAACTTGGTTGCGTGGGAACACTAACGGAATTCTAAGAATGCTGGGAATATATATATATAACGCAGAACAATCATAGATGCCACTTTTCTGTATAAAATTCTTCGAAGCAAAATAGATTGTCCTCAATTACTCCAAAAATTCCAATTTAAGGTCCCTGCTAGATACCCTCGTTCCGCCATTACTCCATTACATCCTCCACTCCGTAGAACAGTACTTGGTGCAAGCTCCATCATCCCTCGGCTTTGTAAACTTCTGAATGCCTACAGCGATATTGTTGACATATATTTCGACTCACTTGCCAAGTTCCGCAAAACAGTTAGTGAATATTTTAAATAAGTTAAGTTAGCTACACTAGTTATTATTGTTGTATATTTTTAAATTTATTATTGTTACATTCTTGTAGAATTTAGTACATAAGCATAATAAATGATTTGTATGAAGTGCATGAGGTGCTTACCTCTAAAAAATTGTTACACTAGGCCTGTTAATAGATATTGTTTGAGATAATTTATAATTTTATAAGTGTAAACAATTGTTGGTGAGCCAATAAATAAATAAATGCTGGGAATATGGATAGCCGATTCCATGAACTTTGGCTCTACGTATCGATCCGATGTTCAAACACTGCTAGATATGAAAAGCGAAACCTACGTATGTACTTCGTAATCCAGTTTTAAGTATTTCGTACTACCGCTATGGCCTTGTTATCTATACATAATTATAAAAAAATTGTAGTAAAGTCAAAACTGTACATTGAATATTTTTTTAATGATACTTGTGGCGTGATCAACGATATATATCGAAGCCAAAAATATAGCTTTTAGAATTTTTGTCTGGTTGTCTTGTTGTCCGGGCTAAACTCAAAAAGTACTGCATGAATTTACTTCAAATTTTGCGCGAATATTACTAAAGAGATCGGGTCATTATATTGGCATATTATCACGCTATCACCTACGGGGTAAAACGCAGATTTGCTCGCTGTTCAAGAGACGTCAAGATCACCCTGTTCAGGGCATTTTGCACGTCTTTCTACACGAGCAGTCTGTGGGTGAATTATACGCAAAAGCAGTACGGCGTTCTACGCGTCCAATACAATAATGCATTCAGGGTGTTGTTGGGGCTGCCTCGCTTCTGTAGCGCTTCAGAGATGTTCGCCGAAGCGCGTGTGCATTGTTTTATACAACAATGCGCAAGCGGTGCACATCCCTGGTGCGCAGGGTGAGGGTCAGCCCAAACAGTATCCTGAGCGCCTTCGCCCAGCGATTCGACTGCAAGTACATGTATCACTGTGACATGGTACATGTACGGGATAATGTCGAAATTTTGTTTTGATTGTTTTCTTGTATTGTAATGTAATTGTTCTGTATGTTATTTTAAGTACTGTATTGTATTAGTGTCCTTGTTGGCCTTTAATTTAATAAATAATAATAATAAAAAGAACCCGGGGCACAACTAGTAGTAGGTATAAAATATTGAGAATTATTATTGCTTAGTTTATATTTTAGGTATACGCACCTCAATCATAAAATCCTTCATCTGATTTAGGTGGTTATTATCCAAGCGATGAGGCATAAACTTGTTCTCCTTAGACATCCTGGGGCAGGCCAGGGACGCGAAGAATTCCTGTAGGCTGGAAATATAAATGTTGTTTTGTTTTACATTTTTAGTCTGTCTGTCTGTTTCTTCCGGCTAATCTCTGAAATGGCTAGACCGATTTTGACGCGACTTTTTTACAGGCAGGTAGCTGATGTAATAAGGAATAACTTAGGGCACGTTTTATTTTAGAAAAATTGATGTATTTTAGAAAAAACCTTAATAAAACGAAATAAACTAATTAACACGCGGACGAAGTGCGGGTACAGCTATTGGCAATAAAAATATAACTTAATTTGGAATACCTAACTAAATAAAATGAAATTGAGTAGCTATCATTATAAAAAAAATAATGGACAGTTAAGCGGAACGAAGTTCGCAGGGTCTGCTAAAATAAAAAAAAATGTTACACCTTAGGTATCTGTTTTTTTTTGTATCTGAACGTGTTTTTACTAAAACGTCTGTTATAGTAATTATAAAGTTTTAGTCGGTATTTAGAATTTCATTAAATAGAAATAGGTATATCAGTATGTTTATCACTGTCTGGTACCCATATACAACATGTAACGTAATTAACGCACACCCTCAAACACCCCAATTAGAATATTATGTTGTAATCATGATACATACACTGAATTTTTTATTTAACATGTATATGCATTGTTATAATTTACTAAATTAGTTTCTAGGAATAGAGTTTATAATGTAAGTTTTCTCTATTTTGTATTGAATGATGGAATTTGTATGAATACAAATAAAACTGTGATTTATAAGTCTTTTTAATTTGACTTACAGTCCATTTCAATTTATTTTGACTGCACAGGGTTAATATGGCAATAATTTCCGTAGTAATAATTATTTTGGAATTAAAAATTACCTATATTAAAAACGATGTAAATCGATTCAGTAAACGATTCTGAACAAACAATTTTTAATGTGCGTTAATTAAGTTACATGGTGTATAGTAAATCTACTTGATTCAATTGCTAATTACAGCAACTAAATAAATGATGCATTTGAAATTTATTCTGTCAATAGATTGACAAAACTGTATGAGATCCTATTTTAGTTGACAAATAACAGTTGCCAGATGCAGTTACCAGGAGAAGGCTATAAAGCGAGGCAGTTACAGATGCTCTGATCTCCAGCTTGCGACAGCCGGTAGAACAAGTTTAACGTAATCAATCAATTCAACACTAACTGAGTTACTCACAGTTATCAATTTACAGACTCAGTTACTAAATCAATATGAATTTTAGCCGTTATATTTGTCACTACTGTTACTCCAAGCAGAACAGTTGATAGAAATGTGTTCCTTCGAATTGAATTTCGAATTGATATGGTCAGCAAGTCAGCGATAGAATATTGTTGTCGATTACTGAGATTCGGTAGTAGGGTCGTTAAGTCTGAATTCCGAAGACTGGAGACCAAACTTTGAGAACTCAGACTTATCAACCCTATTAACAATCCTGATTATTCTTTGATCCTGAGTTGCGTGAACAGGCAGAAGATTCTGTGTATGCGCATCGCCATAAAATGTTTTTGTTAATTTTCAATTAGTCTTTTTAAATAATATTCATATTTTCAGCATTATGTCTATTGTACTTACCCGTTTAGTTCAGAAACATTGGCATAAGATAGTTTCACATGAAGATGTGGGCACAACACCACTGTAGGGAACGGAACAGCCCAAATGGGGGTGGGCACAGAGTCGATAACGTTGACGAAAGGTGTGGAGGTCCACTTGCAAAACAGCTGGATGATGATGACGGCGCAGATGAAGATACTGATGATCATGATGATGACCCATATTGCTCTCTCTTTGTTCCCAAAAGTAGGTTCGAATATATATCTGAAAATGAGACATTTACCTGATATTACAGGAAACTTTGGTTAACTTGCCCAGTTATCCAAAATCAAACAATAGGTCAAGAATGGTCTATTTCAATCAGCGACTTTGATTCAAATCCTGATAAGTCTTGTGTCTTTATTGAAAGTTTTCATTAAAAATAATGTAATTTAGCTGTCCAGGTATTTAAGTTAAAATGCAGAATGAAATACTGCATTATTTATTATAAAACCTAATTTATTAAATTAATATTCATACTAAAATCTATGACAGATTTTAGTATGAATATTAATTAATAGTTCATGAAAATTTAATTGCTTATTTTGCGATATTACTCTGTTGTACTGACGAAGCTACATTAGGGAATATAATTTAATTCAAAAGCCAGAAACTTCCTGACTCCATTGCTACAAAAAGACACAATGAAGAACATTTAATAGAGTTTTCAGGTGACCTAAAGCATAACAAAACTATAAACAACAAAACTAATCTAATAAATATCATTATTAAACAGTGCAACCTCCGCGGCGTAAAAACAATACTAAAATTATTATTTTTTTCGGTTACTTAATAATATTTTCGTTAGTAATTATCCGCGATTTAGAACATATTTCAAATACATTTCATGTATAAATAAAACAAAAACGAACAAATTAGTCATATTGCCAAAACTTACTTGACTCCATGCAAAGATCCATGGTAGAAAAACTGCTTCAATCCTTTCACGAGTTGCATCACCCATTTCTCAAACATAGACTCTCCATTTTCAATAATCACCGGCTTCTCTACATCCTTGTTAAATATCTTATTTTTCTTTAAATTGATGACGTCAGGGCTTATGTATTTGAAATCTTTTAGGTAATAATCCCTATAGTAAAGAGAATTTGGGAGGTTCTCTTCAACAGCTAAGTTGTTTGCGGTGTTATTTATTTCATTTATGTTATTTTTCTGGAATTCTATCATTTTGGATGTCACTGCTTCAAAATTATAACTTAAACTCACCGCCGTTATATAAACCTGTCTAGTCAAACAGAAAGGATCTTTAAAGTGAAATGACTTCAATATTTAATGGAGTATTTGACTAAGAACAGGTATTTCTCTCCATTTAAGATTTTAAAGGTATAAAATGGTGGATTATATGACATGTCCAATTTTAAACCCTATCCGATAGACATAATATCCAGACAAGACAATCAGTTTATTAAATTGTCAGTACATTCTAATTTGTTGATTGCTATTCCATGCTCAATTTTGTCATCTCTAGTGAGAATTGAAACTAACGGTACTGTTTTAGATTTGTGAGATATTAAACTACACGTAGCATTCAGATTTATGGCAAATTTACCGAGCGTAGTCATCAGTCTATCCATAAATTATTTGAACTGGACATGTTATAATATAGGTCAAATCTTGCCAGTTAGACTTAACAGTTAAAACCAATGAGGCTTATGGCAACAACAATCACAGTCTACTTTGGCAACAACGAGCATATTCACAGATTGGGTCTGTCAAACAGTCCCATCTGCAACAGCTATGAGGAAAAAACATATCAATGCTGCACTCTCGAATGCAACTCTGTGGCAAAATATAGGATATACTAACTAGAATTAGCATCCCAGAACCAGCAGACTCAACGTCTTACCTATAAGATGCAACCGTTATTTAGGACTTCGAAGAAAAGTAAAGGCTAACGAAGTTTTTCAAGGATCGTAGTGCGGTACGTAAAAGGTAATATAACAAAAAACTGTTATACCTGCAAAATCAAAAATTTAACAGTTTAAAATAGATCTCTTCAGCCAAATACTCCCTCAGTCGCCTTTCCACACGTTCCCGTGATGAGTAACGGAACAGAAAAAGTATGGTATAGAATAATTTGTATTCAAGTGGTGTTAACTATGTGTTTGCTGAACGAAAGTAAACATCGAATGGAGGAAATTGTAGCGATCCGATAGTAATGGGATTACAGTACTTGCATTAATTGAGGGAAGTTAATGCTTTTAATATGCACTTGGGGAAAATTATTTGCTTGTCTGTCTGTTTGTCCAGATATAGTAAACTAGACCTTAAGTTTAGGATGAGTAGATAACGAGACTCACCGAAACACCGGCTTCAAGACTAACTAAAAGTATAAAATAACTATCTGTGCCCCGGTTTCACTTTCGTTGAACTTTATGAATTATAGCATATGGGTTATTCGGATATATAAGCTATATCCTACTAATATTATAAATGCGAAAGTTTGTGAGTATGGATGGATGTTTGTTACTCTTACACGCAAAAACTACCCAACGGATTTTGATGAAACTTTGTGGTAATATAGCTTATAAATTCGAATAATACATAGGCTATAATTTACACATTTTAACGCGGGAATACCGCGGGGCACGGCTAATATTATCATAAAGTTTCATCAAAATCGGCTCAGTAGATTTTGACGCCATACGTATGTGTATTATGTGTAACTATTTTTCTAACATGACGTTTACAGTTAGCCTAGGACGATATCACTGCTTCACCGGACAATAGAGGCGAGCGTGGGCTCAAGCCGTCTAGCAAATAAAACTACTAACTAAATACCCGCCTCGGGGGAACCCCTTTGGGGTTGGACAGTTTGACGAGGAGATGTATGAGAGACTCATTACTTTTTAGGAACTATTTACACAACTGCTAGTTAACTTTAATAAGCGAAGATTCGGGCCTTTCGTCTAATTGAAGATCGATGGAGGCTGGTGGGCACTAGGGGTCGTACTCTCGGCCGGTGAGTACGATATATCGGTTTTGGTTAAGTGTCACTCGAATAATAATATCCTGGGAAATTATTCACACACGGCCATCTGATCCTAAACTAAGCCAACCTTGTACTATGGATACCAGATAACTAAGTAATGGAATCAGGTGTCACTTTGCGGAAATCCATAACAATCAAAATACAAAATCAATATGTAGTGTTAATTCCGCTAATTGTCAGTTTAATCATGCCGGGATGCAATTTTCACCGCCCTCCCGCCCGCAAAAATGTGCACATGCAAGAAGGACAATATAAAAAAGCAAATTACATGCGCCAGTACGATACCCAGCACGTGTTTCAGTCCTCCACGGACCTTTCTCAAGGGCTGTTAACTCGTCGAGTGCTCGAAGGAGACTAAAAGTCAACGAAGCGAGCGCTCTTTCATATACTACCAACCGCATGGATAATTATTTCTAAGTACCCCCAAATATTCTGATATACTTCATATACTACATTTTGTTTGTATGTATATAGATAATTTGACCCTGACTCAGGACAAACAGACATGTTCATGCTGACAAATACCTTTCCTAGGTGGGAATCGAACCCACGACCTGCGCCGTGGAAGCCAAGCATTTACCAACCACGCCAACTGGCTAGTTAGAGAAACAGTTCTGGACAAAGTCTGGTCACCATATAAGTATACGTTCGGAATCATTAATATCTAGCAGTACGCTGTATGCACTTAGCTGTGTAGAGACATTTATCGCGGGCTCTATTAATTGCTGCGGCGTAAAATGTAGAGCCAATATAGAGACATTATAATAAATTGATGTTAGCTAATGTTCATTTAAGTTTGTGGTGAATGCGGTGATTATTAACTAAGTGTAACTAACTATGAATAATATAATGACAGTAAACGAGGCAAAAGGGGTGTGCAAAGATATTTGTTTTTTTTGTCGGAACTAGTCCCTCCCTCTTACCCACCACTGCAACTCCTGTAAGCCAGGATCAACAGTGGCATATAATGAAATGACACTGAGCGGTGAGGCTCAGGCATGTCCCGGGGAATCGCTTAACTGTCTTGGATCCCGCAACGAATTTAATTAGAAAGAAAAAGGAGGAATTAGAAATGAATAGTTCCACTTAGGTGTGCAAAGATGTGCAATGACAAATGGATATCCGTATCGTTGCCTACCCCTTGGGAAACAGGTGATTATATGTATGTATGTAGCTAACTTTTGTAACTTACGGTTAAGTTGTGTGTTATCATTAACTGAATAAATAAAATAAATATCTTGGGATAACTTGTCTGGTGTCATAGTACAGGGTCCCTGTACTATGACACCAGACAACTGATTAACATACTTATAAATTTCTAAATACATACATAAATACATATTTATAATTACACCCAAATATAGAACAAATAATCATGCTCATCATACAAAGATTTGTCCTAGGTGGGGATCGAATCTACGACCTCTGGCTTGCCATTCATGGTCAGTGTCACTAACCACTAGACCAACAGGCCAGTCAATAGTTACTGTTTTCAATAAGAAACGGAATCAACTTTGACTTTTATTCTAGAGGACCATACATAAAGTATTAACCATAGAATTATCATAAATGCAAAAAATCCTGCAGTTGATTTCATAATATTCTTATTTTTAATGTAAGAAAAATGAATTCCTTTCATTAATGGCTTTTGTGTCATTTTTTTGGTATTTTAACAGTTGTTGTGGGATTCGCGTCCAGAAAATTTTGAATTGTTATCAAAAGTTTTTTTTTAAAGACAACGCCTGCATTAGGTTATCTAATCCCTGTGTCGCGGGGTACTGTAAAAAGATAAAATAGACGGCCACAAATTACGTCCAGACTCAGAACAACTATTTATGGGTCACACAAATAATTGTCCGGCACGGGACTCGAACCTGCGAAAGTGATAGAAAATGAATAAACGAAGGTCCAGCCATTTTTAAAGGTTTTTTTCATTGTTACATATAATGTTTAGGTAAAATTATCTATACATATAATAAATTCGTAGGAAAGTCAAAACTGTACATTGAATATTTTTTTAAAAGGATACTTGGGGCGTGATCGACTATAGATATCGAAGCCAAACATATAGTTTTTTGAATTCTTGTCTGTATGTATGTCCGGGCTAAACTCGAAAAGTACTGCATGGATTTACTTCATATTTTGCATTAATATTACTAAGACGTCGAGTGTATAGGTAGCGTACATATTATCACGCTATCAACTACGGGGGAGGAGCTGTGATAATTTATAAAGTTTAACGCGAGTAAAACCGCGGGGCACGGCTAGTTTATTTATAAACAGCTTTTGTATAATACCGAGTGGATAGTATATTTATGATGATTTTTTCGGTGTTACGGTGGCTAATCTCAGTGATGCTGACCCAAAAGTGCAGCAAGTATTGTAGTACAGACGCCAGCACATCCACCTACCCCAATCTGTCAAATTTCTTTTATAGATTTCTACTTTATCACATAAGCATTAGGTTCACTTTCAATTGGAGAAATTTGACAGATTGATGTAACTTGATGTGCTGGCGTCTGTGCAGTCTGGGACAAGTTTACACGATATTACAACTCTGTTTTATTTGGATTCCGAGTATGGGAATGTAATACTGTCAACTTACTGACTCCGGGCGGTTACTATGATAATTTTACCAGAAAAGTATGACCTGACCTGGTAATAGAAGAAAAAGTTACCGCTATTCCAACGAGCCAGTGAAAAATATTTATTTAATTACTTATCTATCAAACAAAAGTGGATATATATAGATAGATAGTAAATATAGACATCGTTGTTATACGAGTTCTTATTTCGGAGAAAGTATTGCCGAAACTTCATGTTATTCTTTACTCTAAAGGCTCATGTACACTTGATCAAACTCTCACTCACTTTTAGTTGCATTGTTTAGTAGAGGTAGGGCATTACGTTCATTCGCTCAAAGAGCAGCCCGACTGGGGAAGTTCCTCCACCTTACAGAAGACACTCCTTAATAATAACATTAAATCAGAAATCAGAAATCATTTATTTTGCAAAGAATGTGGGTACAAAATAAGGTGTTCACATTTTAACAAATAGCTCTTCCGCATTCTACCTTACGGCATGCAAAGGTAATAAGTAGGTATATAATTTTCTAGATCCACTCAGTTGAACAAAAAAACAAAAGTATATAAACAAAGTACAGTGGATGGATGAAACAAATATCATTCATGCATGAATACAATAAATAAAACAATAATCTTATTCTAAAAATAGTAATAAACAAAATAAATTATTAAATTTGCACCAAAATTAATAGATTACCTAATACAACATTATAAACTCTTATCAGTCAAAAAATCATGTACTGAATAATAGCATTTATTTATTAATAATGATGTTAGCCTCTCCTTAAATATACTTGATGACTGATCTTTAATAGTATGGGGAATTTTATTATATATGACGGGCCCCATTGACAAAATACTTTTTCTCAATAATACTGTTTTGTGCCTACCTGTGTACATTAGATTTTTATATTGTGATCTAACAGATCCTGGCCGTGTTCGTATATCTTCCATTAGGGTAAATAGGTGTCTATTAGTTCTAACAAATATTGCAACTTCAAGTATATACAAAGATGGAAAGGTGAGTAATTTTAGAGACTTGAACACAGGTTCACAGCTGTCGGTATTATTAAGACCAGTCATTGATCTTATGCAACGTTTTTGAGCTTTGAATATCCTCTCCCTCTCAGTACAGCTACCCCAGAAAATAACTCCAAATCTCAAAACTGACACAACTATACCATGGTATGCTGCCAGCACAGTGCGAGTGTTTATTTTTTTTGATAAGTTATATAGTACATATGCTGACTTACTTAACTTCTTACATACTTCCTCAGAATGCGGTTTCCAAGTTAGTTTATTATCAATTAAAATACCGAGGAATTTTGTAACATTTGTTGAGTTTACTTTTGTCTATTGAATTCCACATCATAATGTTCAGCACGTAGGCGCTGATGAAAATGCATAATTTGTGTTTTTTGGAGATTAATGATTAAATTATTTTGATTTAGCCAATTAATTATTCTTTTCAATGTATTATTAATGTCTGTTTCGTAGTAAGCTTTATTGCCGCTTTTTACTATAGCCGCTTTTTACTATCGTCTGCAAATAACACCATAGGTTGTTGAATGTGACGAGGCAAGTCATTAATGTATAAAATAAATAACAAAGGTCCACGTACACTTCCTTGGGGAACACCAAATTTGACTTCTCTATAGTGAGACAGATATTTATATTCTTTTTTTGTTTTTACACAAATCCTCGATATTTCTGTACATTGCTTTCGATTAGTAAGGTATGACTTTATCAGACTCAAGACATTTCCTCTGATGCCGTACGTGTAAAGTTTGTTAACGAGAGCGTCATGGTTTACGTAATCGAATGCTTTCGTCATATCAGTATAGATAGCGCACACGGGAGTTTTAAGGTCAACACTTGGCATTACATTATTCAGCAGATCGTATATTGCCATATTAACATTTTTATGTTTTCTGAACCCCTTTTGTTCATCACATAAGATTTTATTTTTAGTTAGGAATTTATCAACTGTCTCGTATATAATTTTTTCAAAAACTTTGGAAAACACAGGAATTAATGCCACTGGCCTATAATTAGCCATGTCTTCTTTGTTATTCTTTATATACAGTGGTTTTATAATTACTTTTTTGAGATTACTGGGGAAGATACCTGAGCTATTACTTATATTCATAATGTAACTTAGTGGTACCGCTATTATATCGGCCACAAATTTAACTACAGAAGTGGTAATGCCATCATAACCGTGGCTTTTTTTGTTTTTTAATAATTTTATAGCACTAGATATATCTTGTGGTACCACTGGTGGCATGAATATTGAGTTCGGGTTATTGGCTATACTAGTTATGTTTTCCACTTTTGTTTTTCCGCTTGCTACATCTTGTACTTGATCTACAAAGAAATTATTAAAAGATTCAGCTATATTTTGCGGGTCTTTAATTATGGAATTCTGACTGTTGATTTGTAATATAGGATCTTTAGTAAATTTAGTTTTATTAATAATTTGCCATGCTGCTTTAGTCTTATTCTCGGAACTGTTTATAATATAGTTATTTTGGGCCTTTTGGGTTAGCCGAATAATTTTTTTGAGTCTTTGTGAATATGTTTTGAAAATAGATTTATTTGTTTGCGAAGGTGATCGCCTATACTTCCACAGTAGATTTCTTTGTTTCCGACAGCAAATTCTAATACCCCGAGAAATCCACTTAGTCTTTTTGTCAGGTTTAACAATTACCCACTGTAACGGAAAGCAGAGATTGTATAATAAACAAAAAATGTCGATGAAATTGTCATAGGCTTTATTAGCGTTTTCTGTACCAAATACGTCTGCGAAAGTAAGACACTGTAAATGATTTTTAAATTTTAACAAATTTTCCTTTGTAAACTTACGTTTCTGTACTCTCCAAGAATTAATAATCCATGTTTTTTTAACTGGGATTTTTAGTATTTGAGCTGTGTGGCAAAGCAAGGTCTATTATCTCACTATTGCATTTCTGCTTAGAGTTATGCGCCATATTATCTAGGCAAGTTTTGCTCATTAGTCTTGTTGGTTGATTTATCTCCAATTTAAGATTGTAACTGAGAAGTAGAGATTCAAAGTCCAAAGTAAATCTATTTCTTTTCATTATGTCTATGTTAAAGTCCCCACACAGAACCACCTTTTTATTTGAATTAGTGCAAACAGTTTTGAATAGAGAGTCTAGGTTGTCATAAAAAAGACTTATGTTCGACCAATTAGGCGGACGATATATGCATATTATTACAGTATTTTGCTTAACTAGTTCTAAAGCACAACATTCTATCACTCCCGCCACTGAAAAACCCGCTATGTTCTTTAATTCTTTGTATTCATAAGTATTCTTAATTAGAATGCAGGAACCTCCACGTTTTTGTGTTTTTCTTGCATAACACGCGCCTATCTTAAAGTTAGGTACGTCGATCAAGTTTTCATGACCAGCTATTATGAAATGTTCCGTTATACAGATCACATCTAAATCTATTTTCTTTTGTAACAATTCATGAACATGTACTGACAATAGGTCCGATTTATTGAGAAGACCAGCTATGTTTTGGTGCAAAATGTGTAAGTGATTATAAAAGAAAAAACTCATTAGGTTGAGTCAAATTGCCATTAGGTGGTGCCTCTATTGATTCCACGTCAATTGATAGACCATTTTCATCATCGCTATATACAAATTCATTTAACATTAGACTAAGATTTGAAAGTATAATTGACATACCGTAATTGTTAACATATCCACTTTTTTGCCAGAATATTTTGAAATCATAAGATAGATAATAGTTTGAATCGAATAAATACGCAAAATTATGAGTGCAATTATCTAGGTATAATAGGCTATTAAATGTCTCTATTCTTCCGTTATACATTGTTGAGAAGTTGTTCAATTTGAATGTAGGTGCACATATAATAACATTTGTGTGCTGTATCTTCACAAGAGTTTCTCGTATATAAATTGTTAAGTCGATATAGTTGTTCGTTCGTCGAAAATCCTCTTCGCCAATTAATATTAGGCAGAAGTCCTTCATTATGTAGTATTTTAATTTTTGATCAATATTATTAATAATTTTCTTTATCCCACAGTTAGGGGATAAGTAGTGGCAAATTTCGTAGTTTGGGAATGAATCTTCTGCAATCGCTAGTATCTTGTTGTTTTTATTACTACTTAAGATACACACCTTGTGTCTTCCAGTGATGTTTCTTTGTTGATTATAACTCTGTTGAGGAAACTGCTCTAAGTTATAATTAGAATCCTTAGAAGCCTCAGCTACATTGGGCGCTAGTTGATTTTTGAGTAAGGGTTGGCATGTATTTATGGTGTTGTTTGTTTGTGTACCTGTATTTTTAAACTCGGTTTCGGAGGTAAATATGATTTCTATCTCTTTGCTTGAGCTGATATTTCGTGCTATTTTTGGTGGTGGCTTCCTGAGTACTGTTGCCTCTGAGCTGCCGATTGATAAAGCTGAGTTGAAAGAGTCATCCACAGAATCAGCTGGTGTTTGAATGAGAGCATCCTGTAGGTGAGTCGTCGTAGGAGAGAGATGCAATCGAGCCGGTGTAGAGGAACTGTCCGTTTGTAGTTTATTTCGTTTTCTCGCAGATCTCCGAGAAAAGCACTTTGTGTCTAATATATTTACTTTTTTAAAAGTTTCTATAATTTTCTGACAATAAAATAAATAAATAAATAAATAAAAAAGGTTTTTATTCACGTAGACTTTAAAAAAGCGCTTGTAAATAGTCAGAACATGTTTGTAGTAATATAGTTGTATACATTAGATATTATTTCTAGTAACATAGATATTTAGGTACATCTTGTATGAAAACATTTATAAAATTTATTTTATTACAGAAATGATATTTAGCTAGCTCGTATCAAGTTATTGTCAAGAGATTATGTTTAATTATCTAGTTTAAGTCTAATATTTTTACTACATATTGTCAATGGTTCTGTCTATATTAAAGGTATTATTATTATGACGGACCTTGTGTTAATAACGACGGTCGCGCTTTAATGCTACCACCGGATCCAATGCGCCCCAACTGAGAAGACCCAGCGAAACAAACTCAGTGGGTTCATCTACTACCGGTTTCAACACGACCCAGTTGAGACGGTCCGGCGAAACATACTCAAGCGGGCATGAACACGGGATTTGGTCCAATTAGAGTAATTATTTAGTAGGCAAACACAATATATGCTCGATCGGTTGTCTGAATGCTTATTATTTTAGATTATATTTAGGTATACAAAAGAAAAACTTCGAAACAATAACATTATTCATTTTGAGACAGAGTCAATAATTTTAAATTAAGTATATGATAGCAATCATTTACAGATAGTTCACGTAACACAGCAGATCAGTCATGTCTATATGGCTACAAGATCTCCAGCGAGCAATGTGCAGGTAGGAAGTGAGAGCCAGACGTCTTTGTCATCGATGTACTCTTTAGTGGTGTAATAACCCCTAGCCATAAGTATACGTTTAATATGTGTTTTAAAACTTGTGTCAGGCAGATCAGTAATTTGAGTAGGAAGCTTGTTATAAAACCTAATACAATTTCCTAAAAATGATTTATTAGTTTTGCTTACTCTAAAGCCTGGCATGGCTAGTTTGTTTTTATTCCTAGTATTTATATTATGCAGTTCACTTTTCTTTTTATAATTATGAATATTTTTTCTAACAAACATTATATTCTGATATATATATTCCGATGGCACAGTAAGTATATTTATTTCTTTAAACAAAGTTCGCAAAGAATCGCGACTGCCTAAACCATAAATGGCTCTGACTGCTCTTTTCTGCAATACAAAAATAGTACCTATGTCAGCCGCCGAACCCCACAGCAGAATGCCATACGACATAATGCTATGAAAGTACGCGAAATACACTAATCTAGCAGTTTGTTCATCTGACAATTGCCTTATTTTCCAGACAGCATAGGAAGCCGAACTTAATTTACCTGCTAACTTTTCAATCTGAGGACCCCATTGCAATTTTGAATCAAGTGTCAATCCTAAAAATACGGTCGATGGGACTAGATCTAATATTTTCGAATTAAGTGCAACTGTTGGTACAATTTGAGTCACATTCGGCAATGAGAACCTGATGCATTTAGTTTTCCCTGCATTTAACAAGAGATTATTTGCCGAAAACCATTCTGATATAAAGCTGAGTGTTTTATTATGCTCAATAAGATCTTTATCCTTTCTATTTACTTTAAATATGAGCGAAGTATCATCAGCGAACAAAACTATGTCTGATACTTTCTCTACCAGATAAGGGAGATCATTTATATAAACTAGAAATAAAAATGGGCCCAATATAGATCCTTGGGGCACCCCCATTTTCACAGGATGACGTGCCGAAGTGGCACCGCCTATCGAAACCATCTGTTGTCGCCCCGATAAATAGGACATCACACGATCAAGAGATGTGCCAGATATTCCATAGTACTTCAGTTTAACAACGAGCGTACGATGATCAACGCAATCGAAAGCCTTAGAGAGATCACAGAAAACTCCCAGCGCATCCTGTGATCCCTCCCAAGCCTCCAATATTGACCTAATTAATGTGCAACCTGCATCCTGAGTAGAGCGGCCCCTTGTAAACCCGAACTGCCTGTTATGCAATATCTCATTCACGTTAAAGTGCGACAACATTTGGCTGAGCATCAGCTTTTCAAATATTTTACTTAAAGCTGGCAGTATTGAGATAGGCCTATAATTCGTGGCATTTTTTGAACAACCTGCCTTGAAAATGGGTATTATCTTACTTATTTTCATTAAATCGGGAAAGACACCATCACTTATACAGCCATTGAAGATGGCTGCAAGGATTGTAGCAATGTTTAGTATGATTGATTCAATTGCTTTAACAGACAGTCCCCACAAATCTTCTGTGCCTTTCCTTTTAATACTCTTAAAAGCTTTTATAATATCATCACTTGTTACGGATTTAAAACTAAAGTTAGGTACAGTTCGTTTTACGCTTTGATTTAAAAAGAGTTCAGCCACATCTGGTGATGATGCGAGACACTTAGTAATATCCACGGGTATATTTGCAAAAAAAGCAGCTAAAAAATTGGCAATGGTAAGCTTGTCTGAAACCAGTTCATCACCAATATTCAATACTAATGTTTGATCTCTTGATCTACTTTTACCAGTTTCAGTATTAATTATTTGCCAAGCTGATTTTATTTTAGTATCAGATTTTTTAATTTTATCTCTTATATATAAAGATTTAGCTTGAATGCAAACCTTTTTAAAAATTTTTGAATAATTTCTAACATAATTAATGAAATTGACATCAGGGTTATAGGACCTTCTGTCATACAACTCATATAAAAAATCTCTACTCAGTCTAATGCCTTGAGTTGCCCAAGAACTAAATTTTATCTTATTAATGTCAACCGTTATGTTTTTTATTTTACAAGCTTTATTAAATTCTTTGCAAATACAGTGGAATAATGTAGTGTACATATCGTTAGGCTTACTTTTGTTTGGCAATAGATGGCACAAACTATTCTCCAGGTTGTTACTGAACTTTCCCAAATTAGATTTTGTTAAAGGTCTAAAACTAATTTTTTGTTTATTTATATTTATCTCATTTTTTATCTTTACTATTTGGCATTTATGGTCAGAGCGAACACCAGCCACCAAACACTTCTCAGAGACATCAAAGTTGGTAATTATGTTATCAATGCAAGTAGCAGATGTGGGTGTGACTCTCGTGGCCTCAGAGAACAAGCATTTAAGGTTAAAGGACCGAAATACAGATAGAAATATGTTTATTTCAGGTGAATCTGCTAAAATGTTCATATTAAAATCACCACATACAAGGATTTTTTTTTTACTTTTAATTTTCCTAAGAATGTCTTCTATTGTTGCTGTAAAAAGCTTTAAATCGGATGCTGGTGGTCTATACACACATATTATACAATAAAACTGCGTCTCTACACATGCCACCTCACACACACGCTCAATAGATAGTTGGCATATATCTTTACGTTCTTTAAATTTAATTTGGTCTCGAAGTAGTATCAGTACTCCACCACCCTCTGCCGAAACCCTATTATAAAAGCTGGCGACCCTATAGCCACAGACACTAAAAGCCATCTTGTGTGCCTTCAGCCATGTTTCTGTAAAACAAAGGACATTGTCCAATGTCCATTTTTAGTCTAAAATTTTCGCTATTCAAATTTATTATTGTGTCTTTAAAACTCAGAACAGCGTCGCTGTCATTAAGTGACGTATTTGGCAGACTCATCATTGTTGTATCTGATAATGAGGTGTTTGCTCATGTTAGCATTAAATATACTGTCCATTGAAATTGCCCTCGGAGGTTTGCGAAAAGTAATATTTTCTATTTCAGAATTTTCCATAATGGAAAAAAAAAAATATAAATCGAAAAATAATTTAAACAAGCTAAAAATCAGAAGGAATACTCCAATTTCGAAGCTAAAGTTCCTGTAAGGCACAAACAGGACTTGAAAAGCTACAAAAAGTATTATTGCTTGTGGGGTTTGAACTCGGACTCGAGAGATTACGCCGAGTTGTACTAGTAACCACTAGACCAGGTGTACGATACAATGGTTGACGAAATTGTTGATAGCTTCCTTACAGAGTCTGTAACGACTCGCCGATGTAGTTGTGGGTTGGGTTGGTACCGTTATCACACAGTCCAAAGTTCACTTTTACGTTCACTTTTAAACAAAATATGAGTTCGTTATTTTTTATAAATGATGTTTTCATATAGTTCCACTGGGTGTATCACTACAACTTTTTCACAGATTGTCACTTGGATGTTGCACTTTCTAATTGTGAATACTTTATATCAAATGAAGTACTTTTGACAACTATATTAAATTAAAATTGCTGGAAGAACTGACAGTAGGTCTGCGCTTGGTTACGGCTCGAGCCGAACTCCTTAATAATTTTAAGGTTGTGTTTCCGAGTGTGAGTAAGGTCGCCAGAGCTCATAGGGGTGGGGGAAGGGTCAGCAACACTTGTTTGCTGACTTTTAAAGGCCGGCAACGCAACCGCGACACTTCTGGTGTTGCGAGTGTCCATGGGCGGCGGTGATCACTTACCATCAGGTGACCCACTTGCTCGTTAGTCGCCCTCTGATATAAAAAAAAAGAATATTTCTCATTACCTCACTATTATTTGTTGGTGATTGTTAGTAGGTAAATGTTTTCCTATCCACAATGTACCGAGCCCATGCGGTTAGATACCAAAAAAAAAATAGGCAGTCAGCTCCATCTCTTTGGCCTTTTCATTTTCCCATAGCTTTCTACAGCAACCGCGTTCTTCCCGACTTATGTACCCTAATCGTCAAAATTACAATTGAGCAGTTAATTATATTCCAATATTATGCTTAATGTTATTATTATAATCTTTCTAGTGGACATAAATAATAATAATAAACGAATATACTAAACGTATCATACAGCACTATATAGCCCAAACTAAGCAATACTTGTTATATGGATACTAGACAACAGATACAAATACTTTGTACTTTGTTTTTTGTAAATATATACATAGTCATGGGGAGCTTGCAAAGAATCGGTATTCGGTTTGTATGAAAACATGCAACTTATTGAGTTCAGCCCAGTCTAGAGTCCAGTCTCCCTAAAGATTTTTCTTTTTTACGTTTACAGTCTGCTTTAATAATATAGGCAATTGTTGGATCAAGGCGTCTAGCCAAAGATAACTACAAACTAAGTATCCTCGTTGGAGGGCAATCTCTGTTACGTTCAAACCTCAACTGTGGAAGGTTTTGTGCAGCTGTCGTTTCACAATAAGGGCGACGGGGGCATTTCATAAGTACGAATATTTTTGACAAAGAAGTGCCTTATTAGCTAGTAAGGCGCGGGGCAGGATTGAAAAACCACTTATGCAAAAGTGACTGCAAAAAACGAAAGACTTTCGGTCTGTGTAAACGTTGCTTTATGATGAAGTATAAAAGAAAGTAACTCCAATGTTTTCTTTATTTGTTAAAAAACGTGGGACGCCAATTTCGCAAGTTGCCGATGGCAATGGAAAAGTTGGGGCAGGCAGGTGAGGTTATTTATATATGGAAATGTGTATTTGCGTCTCATAAAAAAGTGCTGACTTTTGATTTGTCAATTTTGATTTTGATGGCTGTTATCAATTTTTTGGACAGAAATACAGGTCTATAATATAAAATAGAACTAAAACTGTGGTCATTTGCTATGATCGGCGCGTGTTAGTGGTCAGCAGTCAAGCAGGCAGTCAGCCTATGATGATGATGATGTCTTCCCGGCTGAATTTCGGCCACGGCGGCCATTCTCAATGGAGATTAGCCAATTGCGCAGGACATATTATAGTTCACAAGTGTGTGCGGAAACACAGGGGCACTTTCTATTCCATCACTCTCATGATCCGATGGGACGACTAGCGACACGACCGGAAAGAGGTCAGGTACAGGACCGACGGCTTTACGTGCTCTCCGAGGCACGGGGTGTAATACCGCCAACTTCCAGACTTCGGGCTGATTCTGAGAAATTTCTTTTTACGGAAAAATCCCAAAATTTCTTTTTGGCCCGACCCGGGATTTGAACCCTGGCCCTCATTTTCTGCAGATGAACATGCTACCGCTAGACCAACGAGGCAGTCAGTCAGCCTATAGATGGGTGCCCGCCCGATACTGTATAAACTATTTAAGAGGTTGTATTGAAATGTTGCGGGCAGCACAAGAAAGGCTATTGTGGAGATCCTTGGGGGAGGCCTTTGTCAAGCAGTGGACGTCTTTCGGCTGACATGATAATGATTGAAAAGTTGGTGGGATAGATAAGAAAATCAAATAAAATTCGTATCTTTGCCTCGAACCTTTTTTATTTCCTCTTATATATCACTAGCTGTGCCCCGCGTTAAACTTTATAAATTATAGCCTATGTGTTAATCCAGGGTGTCAGCTAACTCCATACCAAATTTTATTAAAATCACTCAAAGATGCATCTGTCACTCATGCACACAAATATCTGTACTGGGTGGGAATCGAACTCACCACCTGCGACGTGAAAAGCAAGCATACAAACCACGCCAACCGGCGAGTTTTCTTATCATTACAGTCTAATATTATTAATACTAATATTATTGCGTATTAAATTACGTAACAAACATACACACTCACACACATAAACTTTCGCCTTTATAATATAAGTGTGATAAAGCGGTGAATATTAATAATAATTATAATAATAAAAGTGGTGTGTGTCCGGTGGCCTAGGGCGTCAAACCCCACCGCTAGAGGAAAACTATTTTTTCATATTTATTTATATATTATTGTTTTCTTTTTTGTAGCAATTTCATAAATATAAATATGTTTAAAATAAGAAAATTAAATAATAATGACAAAAAACCGGCTAAGTGCGAGTCGGACTCGCGCATGAAGGGTTCCATAGCAGCAAGTATTTCAGTTGATTAAATGAATGACGTATTAAAAAAAAAACTACTTACTAGATCTTGTCCAAACCAATTTTCGTTGTTAGTTTTCATGGTAATGTACATCATATAGTTTTTTTAGTTTTATCATTCTCTTATTTTAGAAGTTACGGGGGGGGGGGGGGGGGGGGGACACACTCATTTTACCACTTTGGAAGTGTCTCTCGCGCAAACTATTCAGTTTAGAAAAAAAATGATATTAGGAACCTCAATACCATTTTTGAAGACCTATCCATAGACACCCCACATGTATGGGTACGATAAATATTTTTTTTGAGTTTCAGTTATATGTATGGGGAACCCCCAAAATTATTGTACTTTTTTATTTTTGTGTAAAAATCTTAATGCGGTTCACAGAATACATCTACTTACCAAGTTTCAACTGTATAGCTCGTATAGTTTCGGAAAAAAGTGGCTGTGACATACGGACGGACAGACAGACATGACGCATCTATTAGGGTTCCGTTTTTTGCCATTTGGCTACGGAACCCTAAAAAGTGGTGTGTCAAGCTCGTAGTAAACGGAGTAATTATATTCACGAGCCTTAAAAATAAATCGAAACTTATTCCAAAATTCCGTTTGCGCATAAATTATTCGAAGGATAATTAAAAACGTTGGCTAACCCAAAAAGTCTTTAATGAACCTGTCCATAAAAGGCAGGATAAAAACTTCAAAGATTGAATAATGAATTTGATTCATTGATTGATTTAGCTGTCACTTAAAGAGAAAGAGAGAATTATGTTTTTAATTTCGGCAAAAGGGTTGGACCTGCTTTTTCGCGAGAAAAGTGAAATATCTATATTTTTTCTGTAGTCAAGAGCTGTATCGACATGTTTTAATATCCAGGGAAATTATTCACACACGGCCATCTGATCTTAAACTAAACAGGGCGTATTATGTAAATCAGATAACTGATATACTAAATGTACCCCTTTTCTTTTGTAAATACATAATAATATAGATAATTACACCCAGACACAGGACAAACAGACATGTTCATACACACAAATATCTGCTGCTATAATGCAGAAAAAAATTGATACAAGTATCAAGACTATTCTTGTAAACAGTAGTCCTGAAACCTTCTAAGGATGTACATACATATCGGGTTACAGATAAAAGGATTGTTACGGACGCGAATGCTACTACAAGGTACATAGCGGGGGCACAGAGTTCATATGACATGATTCCTCATGGCTTGCCTTCCACACAATGACCTTAATAATAATAAGGCGGTTTTGTTGGCGAATCCCAGGATTGTGCGGAAATTTCTCTCCATGTAGCCCATATATTATATGATTTGTATTCGTATTAAAATACCCTTATATATTGTAAATAATATTGGTAATAAACATGTGATATAATATCCTGTGACATTATTTACACACGACCCTTTTTAGCAGAGCTTGTACTATGGAAACTAGATAAATGATATACCTACTACATATGCTGCTTTTATTTTTTTAATACATACTTATATAGATAACTAGCTGTGCCCCGCGGTTTTATCCACGTAAAAAAATATAAATTATCACAGCTCCTCCCCCGTAATTGATAGCGTGATAATATGTAGTCTACATGTTGACCCGACCTCTTAGTAATATTCATGCAAAATTTGAAGTAAATCCATACAGTACTTTTTGAGTTTAGCCCGGACATACAGACAAACAGACAAAAATTCTAAAAACTATATTTTTGGCTTTGATATCGATAGTCGATCACGCCCCAAGTATCCTTTAAAAAAATATTAAATGAGTTTCCTACGATTTTATGTATAGATTACATCCAGAATCAAGACAAACAGACGTTCATGCACACAAATATTTGTCCTGGGTGGGAATAGAACCCACGACCTGCGACGTAATGGGCAAGTATCTATCAACCACTCCAACCGACTTTAACAAGTCACTACATATTTTTGATTCCATATGAAGAAGGCCTTCTTGTTTCTATAGAGAAGTCCGCAGGGCTATCCCTCCTTAACGGATCGGACTGCCTCATTGGTCTAGCGGTAGCGTGTTCACCCGCAGAGAACGAGGTCCTGGGTTCAAATCCCGGGTCGGCCCAAAAGTGATTTTGGGACTTTTCTGTAAAAAGAAAAGTTTCTCAGCATCAGCCCGAAGTCTGGGAGTTGGCGGTATGATACCCTTGGAGAGCACGTAAAGCCGTCGGTCCTGTACCTGACCTCTTTCCGGTCGTGACCATGAGAGTGATGGAATAGAAAGTGCTCCTGTGTTTGTGCACACACTTGAGCACTATAATATGTCCCGTGCAGATGGCTAATCTCTGTTGAGACTGGCCGCCGTGGCTGAAATTCGGCTAGGAGGACGTTAAAGGATCGGGCCGGGGGGCTCTTCGATATATGTACTCGTTATTACTATCACGTTTTAGTTATTTAGATCAAGGTAAACTTATACAGATAGCACAGCACAGCTTGTAGAACCGATGGCCGTTGGGGCAGAAAGGTTCTTAAGTGGCGACCACGAACCGGAAGACGCAGCGTGGACAGGCCCCCTACAAGATGGACCGATGATCTTGTGCGGGTCGCTGGAAACTGCTGGATGCGAATAGCGCAAGACCGGCAATTGTGGAGATCTTTGGGGGAGGCCTTTAGGCTGATATGATGATGATGATGATGAAACTTATACAGATAAAATCTTTAATCCAGACAAAGTGTAACTTGACGCAAAATATACATACATACGGTCGAATCTGCCTCTTTTAAAGTCAAAGTAAAATTTAAAATTCGAATCACAGATTTATTTTATGCTCAAAGATTTAATTTCAATTTGTTTACAGAGGCGCTCATAGCTAGATGCACTCACCGGTCAGTAGGGATTGGCGAGTTAAGCAACTAGGATCGCGGTCAGTCCATAGATGGGTGACCATCAAAGTGCTTTAATTTTTGAGCGTCTTCCTGTTTTGGAGGGCACGTTAAGCTGTCGGTCCCGGTTGTAGTTATTAGACAACAGTCGTTAAGCCATGTCAGGGGCCTACTGGGCGGCTTGAACATCTCTGACACCAGGGTAGCCACTGCCCATACGATAAGTACAAGAAGATCCGTTTCCACATTATAATAAAAGATATTTGTGTAAACGGATTGGAATTGAAATATTTAATAATAATATCTAGGGACAATGTCACACAGATCATCCTAGCCCCAAACTATGCAAGGCTTGTACTATGGGTACCAGGCGACGATATACATACTTATATAGATAGATAAATACTTAAATACATAGAAAACATCCATGACTCAGAAACAAATATTCGTGCTCATCACACAAATATTTGCCCTTACCGGGATTCGAACCCAGGACCACCAGCTTCGTAGGCAGGAGCACTACCAACTAGGCTACGGTGACCGTCAAATATTATAAATCATTTAGCATAAAATAAATCTGTGATTCTACCTTTCAATTTTTATTATATTATTATATAGGATTATACTTGTTTTAACTTTGAAAAGGCAGAACACAATTTTTATAAGGAAATCTATCAAATACAACTATATCAATTAGACGAGTAGTTATTACGACAGAATGTTATGTCATGAGAGGTCAGCGTCATACGATAGTTCATTCAACTGTTATTAACAAAATACGAATAGAATGATTGTAGTAAACAAAATTACGGTTAAAATTACATTCATTTCTCAAAAAAGAATACAATTCACTTATTATTGAGAAATACAAGTAATAAGGAACGGACACTAAAATGTGTTAGTAATTGCATAAATTAGGTGGTTAATAAATATATACTTAGACAAGGGTAGTTTAATTTCCATTTCGACTAGCCAAGTGTGATTTCTCGAAGTACCCATCCTTCCGTTTGTTACGCTATACCGTGGAATATTACCAGAGTACGCAATGCAACTAATGGTTCCAATTACGTATCGTTATTTGAAAGCTACTGGGTCGTCATGTACTTTCAAAATGGTTTCGATTAAATTTCAATTATTTTCTGTATATTTTCTATATATGTATTAAACTATTCAACCATCATTACCATGTTGGCTAGATTACGTCCACAGCTGGATAAAAGCATCCCCAAAGAATGGGGGGATATGTCATAATTGCCACGCTTGGCAGACGAGTTGGCGATCGCAGTTTGATGGTCATAGTACACAGAAAAACGCTGCTATTCGTTCTCTGGTACTTACGTATTCCCTTCCTCTGGGACAATTTTCATCCTCACGGGATGAGATGGGATGATGATATTCTTCGCCGTCACCGAACTATTATTTCCACTTATATAATAATATGCGTAAAAAAACAATCGCTGAAAAAAAGTCAAGACAATCAATTAAAATTGTAATTTCTTACTTAACTGTCTTTGTCAACTTAACTTGTACAGACGCCAGCACATCCAGCTACCCAAATCTGTCAAATTTCTTTTATAGATTTTCAACTTTATCACAAAAGCATAAGGTTAAGGCTCTTACAATTGGGGGAATTTGACAGATTGGGGTAGCTTGATGTGCTGGTGTCTGTACTTTAATAAACCGCCCAAGTGTGGGACCTTGATCTATCACGGTTCCATAATATAAGGGTGTCTTAAGAAATTGGAGAATTGTCATCATGCATTTCTGATAATAAACTGGGTTATATATTTTTGTTTGTTGAAATATACTATATTATAGTAAATATCATAAAGAAATTCTACACTCCATTTAGTTCTTTTTAGGGTTCCGTAGCCAAATGGCAAAAAACGGAACCCTTATAGATTCGTCATGTCTGTCTGTCTGTCTGTCCGTCCGTATGTCACAGCCACTTTTTCCGGAACTATAAGAGCTGTACTGCTGAAACTTGGTAAGTAGGTGTATTCTGTGAACCGCATTAAGATTTTTACACCAAAATAGAAAATAACAATAATTTTGGGGGGTCGCCATACATAGAACTGAAACTCAAAAAAAATTTTTTCATCGTACCCATACATGGTGGATGTCTATGGATAGGTCTTCAGAAATCATATTGAGGTTTCTAATATCATTTTTTTCTAAACTGGATAGTTTGCGCGAGAGACACTTCCAAAGTGGTAAAATGAGTGTCCCCCCCTGTAACTTCTAAAATAAGAGAATGATAAAACTAAAAAAAATATATGATGTACATTATCGTGTAAACTAACAAGGAAAATTGGTTTGAACGAGATCTAGGAAGTAGTTTTTTTTAATACGTCATAAACCGCAATTTGCTTTCATTTAATCAACTGAAATACTTTCTTCTACGGAACCCTTCATGTGCGAGTCCGACTCGCACTTGGCCGTTGTTTGTATTAGTTTTCGTGAAAAAAAACTTTGACGATTATATGACTCAGTGAACTGTTATAAAATGATGATGAACGATTTTTATACCCATAATTATGTATGTAATTAAATTATTGTTGGTCTAGTGGTTCATTATTCTTACTGCTAAGCCTGAGGTCATGGGTTCGATACTGTTGAAGCCTACTTTCTAATTATTAATCAAAGCACTGGCATGTTATAAAATCTTATATTCAAATTATTATATTTTATAAACTACTGTCACTATCTGTCTTGTCATGGTACTAGTTAATAAAATTAACATCTTCTCCTGAATTTCCTAAGCTTTTATTTATCAGCTTCCAATACTGTTACCCTGTCTGGACGTCGAGTTCCCAGAGATACATCTTTCGATTTACGATAGGATACATCTTTTGGATATGTCTGGATGTAGTGGATGGTAAATTTGGTGTAATTGTATATATATACTAGAGACATTACAAACGTGCGAACTGAGTCATAAATCTTATTGTCATAGGAATGTGACAATGCCGCGTCACTCGTTATCGATAAAGGGATGCCGCTCGGGCGCAATTGCGCAGGTAGCTAAGCTAGGACACTCCGCGGTGATGACTAATGCAATTAGGTACTTGTCATTAGCAAAAATGTAGGTAGGCAGGTGTTTATAAGAATTGTGTTAGTTGTCATTAGACTATCACAAGCTAACCATGGACGCATTTTTCTCCAACTTAAATTTGTTTAAATTAAAAGGCGATATTAACGCCCAAACCCGTACGGTTATTCACAATGTGTTGACAGTGTTTAACGAATGAAAAGTGACCCGCAAAAAATTACTTATTTAAATTTAAATAAACCACGAGATATTACGGCACTTCTTTGTGGAGTTAGTACGAGAACTGTGGACAAAGTGAAGAAAGAAATTCTTCAAACTGGCTATCCATGTACACCAAGGGAAAGATATTTGAAACCAGAAACAGTCACAAATATCGATAACTTCGAAGTTTGTTTGTTGCAACGCACCATTTCTTCATTTTATGACAACGGCGAATACCCAACAGTGGATAAAATATTACAGAAAATGCAAGAACAGATGCCTGAATTTAAGTGCGGTAAGTCATCGTTGAAAAAAATCTTGAAGAAAACAGGTTACCAATTCAAAAAAAATCATGCTAGAACATATTTTGCATTATTTCCTTAACCTTTCCCTCATTACATACTATTGACTATCGACAAATCCTTTTTTTATTGTTACACACAACACTAGGAGTGCGAGCGAGACTTCCGATATATCTATAAGTGTGAGCGAGAGGTCTGATAGAAATGATTTATGACTCAGTTCGCACGTTTGTAATGTCTCTAGTATAGTAAGAATTTTATGTACCAGTACCAGTGAACGCAAATAAACATGGAAGCATTCCTAGCTCGCCAAAATGACCCAACGCAGATTGTGACACGGGCTTAAAAATTGTGACGCGGAGTTTGCGCACTACAGGCATCAATGGCGGTCGTCTGTCAGTTATTGGTTTCAGCGTGTTTAATTTACAAAAATGCAAATCTCATTTGCATAACAAGAGTGTTGAAATTAGTTATTACGGGTAAGTACATCGCTATATATTTTAATTTATTTAATATGAAGTCAATCTAATTCACACAAAATATATGGTGATGTTGTTATGCAAACGAAACAATTTATTTCTCGACACAAAAATTATGATAAATATTTTTATTTATTATAATTATTCATTTTATAATAATCTTAGATAAAATACTCAGCATCTTTAGAGTGTATTCAAAAGAATAGTAATGGTGGTATTAAAATTACTTGGTTTCTTCAGATTTCTACTAGATCTAAAGTGAAGAGAACTATAGACGAAAGCCGTTCCTTTTGAAAGGTATGCAATTGAATGGAGCCCAAATAAAACGACAAGGGTATGTTCGGTTCATTTCAGCAATGACGATTTTTCTGTTTCAAAAAAGGGATACAGGAAGCTAAAACAAACGCTACGATACGTACGGTACAACTATTCGTTTAATGCATTATAAACAGGCAATTCTATTTTATTTATATATATATAGGGTAACTTGTAAAACACCAACAACCTCGCAGGACTAGATAGCTAAAACCATAAGCAATAACATTTATTTTACAAATTTAAAAATTAGTATTTTTATCTATATCAATTTTTTTTTTGTAAAAAGTCAATATTAATTTACTTTCACACTTGAATGTTTATAACTCTACGCGTATCGCAAAGATAACGTAACCAGGCGGGTTACGTAATCTTTGCGATGCGCGTAGAGTTAATTGTTGCTTATGGTGTTAACTTCCTAGTCCTGCGAGGTTGTTGGTGTTTAAGAAGTAACCCTGTATATATACTAGATCACCCATAATTTCAAGTCGAGTCCTCCACGCGTTTTCAAGATCAAGGGTATTGATAGACAGAGGGACGGCGGATAACAAAGTGATACTATAAGGGTTCCGTTTTTTTCTTTGAAGGTACGAAATCCTTCAAGGTCACTACCTACTACTACAACGTATGTAGCACGTATACGGAAATTGTAAATAATAATTATAATAAATAAATGACCACAAATTTGTTTTATTTACCTTATTATCATAGCAAACAAACCCATTACTTGCCAAATACCTAAGAAAAGCTCTTGCCGTAAAGTTCAAGAAACTGTATATTTTATCGTATATATATATTATTTTAATAACATCAACGTCACGGTGAATTATTTTCGTTGCACTTTATAGCATAAAACATCCCTCAGCGAATGACATGAACATGGCAATTTAGACCCAAACTTCACGTCATAATGTCTACTTTTAAAAGGTGAACCTGAGCGGCAATATTTTTGGCCAATCAGAGACGGTATTCCTTTGTGTCAGTTTGATTGGAATATTGGGTCAAGATTTGAGCTTAGTTTCCTTGAAGTAATGCTTCCATGTTTATTTGCGTTCACTGACCAGTACTGTATTCCTGTTACGAAGTAATCTACTACAAATATTCTGAGCTTATTGGGTAAAGTGGATGGGTCGTCAGGGCAAGTTTAATCGCTACTCAGTGGTATGTACCTACTCGAAAAACAAAAAAAAGTCTATCGAATTATTTTTTCATTCACGGACCAAGATGTCTCACTTCGGTACGTCTCAAACATACTTAACAATACAACTGTATACTTTAGCGTATTTAGTTGTTATTTCTGAGTCAGTTATCAGTTATCACCAGTGTGAGTGGGAGCGTGGTCGATTGGACCCACATTATTATCTTGGTGACCTCTTTAAATTATTTGTTTACATAAAAATTCTTACGTTGTAGTGATACGTGGATCTGTTTTTATAGTATAATTTCTTAGGTAAGTACATATAATTAAAATATTACAATTAGTTATAATATCCTGGGACATTATTCACATACGGCTATCTGATCCCAAACTAAGCAGAGCTTGTACTATGGAAACCAGATAACTGATATACTACGAGTACATATACTACTTTTCTTTTGTTAATACACAGTTATATAGATAACTAGCTGTGCCCCGCGGTTTTACCCGCGTTAAACTTTATAAATTATAGCCTATGTGTTATTCGGATATATAAGCTATATTACTACAAAGTTTCATCAATATCCGTTCGGTAGTTTTTGCGTGAAAGAGTAACAAACATCCATACATCCATCCATACTCACAAACTTTCGCATTTATAATATTAATAGGACACCCAGACTCAGGACAAACAGACATGTTCATGCACACACATATCTGTCCTGTGTGGGAATCGGACCCACGACCTGCGGCGTGAAAAGCAAGCATTCACCAACCACGCCACTGCCCGTCAACAGGCAGTTAAATAGTAAAGTAAATAACTGCCCTTTAAGTTAGTTGTTGATCACAGTACGATGGTCGACTTCAACCCCCCCACAGGATGAAATGGGGTAGTGATATACCTACTTTGCCGTCAGTTTCAAATAATACATGGGCTACTATAAAAGTCTGTACAAAATAAATAACACTGAATAAAGTTTTTTTTTTAATTTATTTAAGGTGCTTTTTGTCAACAGATATATTAGCTCCGTGAATAAAAATACAATAATATTACATACTAAACTAAACTAAAAAGCATTTGAGCTGCTTCTGAAGTTGGCTCAGCGAGTATACTGAGACAAATTCCTACATCTAGTTTATTGTAATTAAATTTACGCATAAATAATTGCCGCCGAAATTCGTTTCGTACACAATCCATCAGTAAATGTTGCACATCCTCAATTACCTCGCATACCTCACAAGTAGGAGAATCGACTTTTTCATTAAATAAGCAAATTTCCTGGATGGATAGTGTCCCGAACGAAGTCTATGTGCCAAAACTATATATGAACGACTCAATCTGCTTGCATCGAACCAAGGCACCCGAGGGGGTTCACATTGTAAAACTTTATACCAAATACCCTAAAGGCAGGCAACGCACCCGCGACTCCTCTGGTGTTGCGAGTGTGCATGGGTGGCGGTGATCACTTACCAATAGGATGACCACTTGCTCGTTTGTTGCCGTCTGATATAAAAAAGAAAATGTTATATCGCTGCTGACGGTAGCGTGCGATGTAATTATTGACAGAAGCATTGAGAATACGTTTCTTTAGGTATCTCTTCCACGCCGTTTGCATACGCAGTCATAGCAATTATAAAAATATCCTCGGACATTATTCAGACGCGGCCATCTGATCCCAAACTAAGCAAAGCTTGTACTATTGAAGCCGGATGACTGACATATTACATATTATACTTTTCTTCTGTAAATACATACTTATACAACATGTAACTTAATTAACGCACACCCTGAAAATAGTTTGTTCAGAATCGTTTACTGAATCGATTTATATCATTTTTATCATAGCAAATTTTTTGTTTCAAAATAATTAAAACTACTGAAATTATTGTCATACTAACCCTGTACAGTTATAATAAATTGAAATGGACCATAAGTCAAAGTAATAAGACTTTTAAATCGCAGTTTTATTTGTATTCATACAAATTCCATCATTCAACACGAAATTAAGAAAAATAAACTTTATTCCAATAAACTAATTTAGTAAATAACAATGCATATACATGTCAAATAAAAAATTTAGTGTAAGTATGTATTATTATTAGTGGGAATCGAACACACGACCTGCGGCGTGAAAGGCAAGAACTCCGACTCCAGATACTAGCATTACTAAATTATGGTTATGGTCCTTGGTGTGTCCTCTTACTGAGGAGGGAGAACGAAATTATCATCAGAAGGCCGTTTCCTTGTTAACTTAGTTGTATAAAAATGAACTATTTTATCTTCTTAGTTGTTCCATTGTCACGTGTACGGAACCCTCATAGAGCAAGGCTCTACTGCTTCTTGGTTATCTTCCGGTGAAGCAGTGTAAACATCAGTTCAAACGATGTTGAAAAAAAAAATGGGTATTTATTTATTTATTGATAATAATATAAGCTTACAGTTAACACCAAAGCCCTTATAATTTATACTTAAGAACTAAAGACAATGATTAGGTACATTATGAATGCGATACATTAAAATTCTATATTTTTAAACTATATGTCTAATGGGGCCCAAGCGCACATTTAATGTTTCGGGAAATAACTAAACGTTTGATCGACGCTTCCCATGATCAGAGGGCTGGTCTCTTCTTGGGTCAGAGGATCAGCATTGCCATCCAGCGTGGCAATGCGGCCAGCCTTCTGGGCACTTTTCCCATAAGCGATGCGGAGGGATTATTGGACGCCTTTTAGGGTAAATAGTGTATCATAGTTTATCTAGTTTTAGCTTATAATTTCATTTTATTTAATTTAATTACTGAAATAAATGTTTTTCATTTTATGTCTAATGCAATATGAAATTAGACAATAATAATAAAGACAAACACGAACACACATAAAACTAGATTAATTTTAAGATTTGGCGCTATTTAAATACTCCTCCTATACATGTCTAAAGGTTGCAACTGCGTCAAAAAATATGTCTGCATGTGGATTTGATTGTAAGAAACCGTTAATAAGTTCAATGGCTCTAGCCGTTGGACAGTTCCTTTTTTGTTGAGGGCGCCATGTTTGTGGACAGGAGAGGAGTCTATGTTGCGCCTGCCACTGCCACGGATGTATTGACTACGTGCAAAAAGATTAATACATTCACGTACCGTGGGGTTGTCAACTTTATTTGAAAGAAACAAACAATAATGTATTATGTGCGTTAACTCACGCCTGAGTCGTAGAGTATCAAGCCTGACCATTCCAGATACAAACATGGACGTATGTAAAAATGGATAGTACCCATATTCACGCTTATAGAGATATCGAGCTATTTTATTATCTTACCTAATAACCCAGTATAGTAAGTAATGTAAGTAAATTTTGTGCCGATCTCATTGGAACGTCGTAAAGTAGGTAATTTGGTTAAAAATATCTACTTAATAGCTTTGAACATCTAAAGGAAATATTAAATAACAAAAAGGATTAGGTGCTATTAGAAGGGTGGGTCTGCATTGTGTTTATTTTTACTCTTTTACGTTAAAAGCAAGCAATTAAAGGTATACATCTCTCCTTTTGTTGGTTTTTCGGCTTGAATATTATAAGGCAATAAAGGCATGAACTAGATCTTTTTAGAATTAATAAATACGATCCGCTACCAGGGACTCTACCGGCTAAGTCGCCGAACATCGTTTTCTTAAATGGCGTTCAAATAAATAAAGGTTAAAAATTACTTAATCAATCGCTAAATCGGCTTCCATGAGCACATATGTCACGTCATAAATGTTCCGGAATCAATTGTCAACGTTGAAGCCGATAATAACGATTGATTAAGTCATTTTTAACCTTTATTTATTTGGACGCCATTTAAGAAATCGATGTTCGGCGACTAGGCGGAAGAGCCCCTGGGAGGCTACTGGCTAAGTCACCGAACATCGATTTCTTAAATGGCGTTCAAATAAATAAAGGTTAAAAATGACTTAATCAATCGTTATTATCGGCTTCAACGTTGACAATCGATTCCGGAACATTTATGACGTGATATATGCTCATGGAAGCCGATTTAACGATTGATTAAGTCATTTTTAACCTTTATTTGAACGCCTAATCAGTTCACACTCCTATCGGGAGTCTCCAAAGACTGCCCTGTGTGTTTTAGGGTTCCGTACCCAAAGGGTTAAAACGGGACCCTATTACCAAGACTTCGCTGTATGTCTGTCTATCTGTCCGTCTGTCACCAGGCTGTACCTCATGAACCGTGATAGTTAGACAGTTGAAATTTTCACAGATGATGTATTTCTGTTTCTGCTATAACAAAAAATAAAATAAATATTTAAGGGGGCTCCAATACAACAAACGTGAATTTTTTGCTCGTTTTTATAGATAATGGTACGGACCCTTTCGTGAGCGAGTCCGACACGTACTTAGCCGGTTTCAATACTATATATCACGGATGGTACCTAGTTTTATTTTTAATCCTTACTTCGATTAGATTGTTCTTAATTGATTCCTTACATTTCCTTTTCCAGATAAAATGACTGCCAGTAAAATATTATTTTCCATTGCAATATTATTCTCTTTGGTGTACAAATGTAAGTATATAGACCCCTCTTTCTTTTTATTAAGAAATCTAGAAATAAGAATTATGTGTAGCTGTAGGCAGTGTGCTACGGTGGCCTTATACATTGGAGCCTATGTTGATTATATTGATGATGTCCTCCTAGCCGAATCTCGGCCACGGCGGCCAGTCTCATCAGAGATTAGCCAACTGTGCGGGACATATTATAGTGCACATGTGTGTGCGTAACAGAGGAGCACTTTCTATTCCATAACAATCTTATGATCCTTGCGACACCGGAAAGAGTCAAAACAGGTCTGGTACAGGACCGACGACTTTAGAGGCACGGGGGTATAATACCGCCAACTCCCAAACTTCGGGCTGCTGCTGAGAATTTTTTTCTTTTTACTGAAAAGTCCCAAAGTCACTTTTGGCCCGACCGGTGATTTGCACCCAGGAACTCGTTCTCTGCGGGGTATTACGATACCGCTAGACCAACGATATTACAGTACTGCAAAAACATGTGAATTCCCATCTCCTTTACTTCATTAACTGGGATTGAGACGTGACTGGACCGAGTGTTAGGGCTCAGCACTGACGGCTGTATGTACACTCTGTGGCACTCAACGGGTCGGTCTGGTAAACTTTTCCCAGAGAAGTATTACGCACCCGTAGGTTCTGCACGTCAAACTCCGAGATATTTTCCACACACAATATTTAATCGAACAGAGTAACGGTCTCATCTACCGTCGTACAAAGAATGCCTCTTTAATAATTCTCCTACCATATTTATATTTTTATCAGTGACAACCATTTGAAAGTATAATATCGATTATTAATAGTTTTAAGATGTAAAATTATTATAGAATTATTATAGTAATTAATAAAATGATAATCACTAATCAAATAAATAATCACAGTGATAAAATATTATTATAACATAGCAGCTACGTCATAACCGTTGCGCGGCTTTTGAGTACTTCATAACAGAAGGTAAAGTGCTGTGGGCCTAGCAGTATGACATTCTTTTAAATGCGTGGTAGATAACTCCAAATGGAAAGTCGGAATCTGATTAATTATGCAGTCACTTTTATAGACAAGGGATACTATGACTGTAGAACTGTAGAGTGAAACTATGACTATAGATTGTTCCAATTTTTTGAAGTAGGTACGTGCGAGATATTTCTTTAGGCATTTTGACCACTTTTTGGGTGAAAAAAGGCGTGAAACTCACGTCATCGTCACCGCATGCTTCCTATGAGCTATACCTATGTATGCTATGGATATGTGTACATAGATATACCTCCGTGCGTTATTTACGTTTTCTGAATCTGAACTGTTAACTATTATATTGTGGATTATTTCGATTTTAAGTTTAATTAAGTCTGTTAAAAAGTAGTATTCACTTCCCCAAAGACTGCCCCGTATTATTTTTAATGGAACCAGTCCAGTTCAATAGTGAACACAATAGGCGAAAATCATATATGCCCAGAAAATGCTAGATCTAGGTCTCTAAAGAAACCCGTTAGAAAGTATAGGAAGAGTTACAAAAGCTGTTTTTTTGTAACGGTTGTTCACTATTTTCTTGAACCATCTCCGTATCACTAAAAAAATAGACAGAACGTACCGGCCTGTTGAAATCGAAAAGCTCCTCTGAAGACCATATATTAATCACTAGAACTTTAGCGCACCGTTTGTTTCAGACGATATAACATCTTAATATAATCAATAAACCATTAAATCGCGATATTTTTAAGTAAAACTCTTGAATAACTTTTTATCCTTTCCAGCGTCTGGGATCTACTGTTTCTACTGCAGCAGTGCAAACAATAGCGCCTGCTTAGACCCCAATCAGTATGACGACGAGACCCGAGCTCGACTGATACCCATCGTCGACTGTAACACCGCCGTACCCGTGGTGCCGGAAAGCGGCTTCTTTTGCAGAAAGATTTCACAGACAAGTCAGTATCATACATACCATTTTTCCATTGATCTCTACCTCAATCAGTCCCTTTGAAGTTTGCAGTAACTAGCGGGTCATGTAAACACCTTTTTTATTAATGTATAATTGCCATACTATAATCGACTCAAATAACTTGTAACAAGATTCAAAATGACTTGTAGTAAGAAGGTGCAAATCTGCACCATAAGCCGTCGACTGATGCAAACTTTTTGAACATTTTTGAAGGCTTTTTGACGCTTCTTTTTTTCATCAGTAGCCGTTAAAAGCCTTTTTATCACAAGTTGCAGTCTAACGAATTTATCACACCCCCGCGACGTGTCGAAGTGGCTTTTATACATAATTTATAGAAGCATGTATGTAGCTCTCCCATTGCGAAGCTTTGAGAAGATTCCATGCATTCTTCGCGCTGGTAGTGGAATAGTGTGCGGATAGGTTAGTACTGAGAGCATATGAACGAAGCTTTCAATAGTTAGTAGCCAGTCGCTGTGGCCAAATACGGTCAGAATAGATAGATTAATATACATTATGATTAAAGAGAGGTAGGGCATAGCGTTCATTCGTTCAAAGAGCAGCCCGACTGGGGAAGTACCTCCACCTTACAGAAGACATTCCTTAATAATAACATTGATAATTTTAATGTTGTGTTTCCGAGTGTGAGTAAGGTCGCCAGAGCTCATTGGGGTGGGGGGAAGGGTCAGGAACACTTGTTTGCTGTCTCTAAAAGGCCGGCAACGCACTCGCGACTCCTCTGACGTCGCGAGTGTCCATGGGCGGCGGTGATCACTTACCATCAGGTGACCCACTTGCTCGTTTGTCGCCCTCTGATATAAAAAAAAATGATTGTATGTTGTGTATGTCCTATGCAGCAAGATTGTTCAGAAAAGTAAGTACTATACCGCCATCCAAAGCGCCATGTCCCTACGTTATGTCAATTTAGCATGTAGCGTAACAGCAGAGGGCCTTCCTTCTACCTTCTATGGGTACTAGAAGCAGGTTCGATACCCACAGGACTATTCAATTATTATTTCCCAGTTATAAGTGAATAATTTTGCATAAAGAGGTTTACTACGTTAGTATACAACTTTCTTTTTGTAACTGATGTGTGAAAACTAGCGAACAATGGGACACCACTGTTATGTTTTTAAAAATATAGTTATTGGCATGTTAATATATTCCTTATTTGTATAACATAAACGTCGATACAAACGGAACAGATATTGTTTAATATTAGGTACCTCTAAAAGCTTTTATAAAATCCAAATGTAATATAATTCAGCATTAACTTCGCCTAAGATGTTTATTATGGTATCATTATGCTATACACTACTAATATGTTGAAAATGGTTATAATTACAATATTTTATGATAATTTAGTATCTGAAAATGTATCATAAATATGGAACATAGTTTACATATATTAACACGACTAAACTTTATTGTTATTTTCCCGACATTTCGATCAAGTCAAATTGGTTGAAACTTAATTAATACCCGTTAACAATAAATTGGGTAATTAAATATTAATATAATTATATTAAATATCTTAAATAGAAATTATATTAATTACAATCGTATGTTATGCCTATTATCTATATATATATATAAAAATCAATTGCTGTTCGTTAGTCTCGCTAAAACTCGAGAACGACAGAACGGATTTATCTTACCTTGGTCTTGAAATGTTCGAGGAGGTCTAGGGAAGGTTTAAAAAGTGAGAGAAATTCGATTAATTGCCGGGAAATCCCTAAAACAGCCCTTTTCTTCTTTCCATATAAACGTTTTCTAAAACAAAAGTTTAGGTCTTTTATTTATCGATTGAGGCAGTAGAAAGTCTGCCGGGGCAGTTAGTTTAGAATAGTTATATATATAACAATAATAAAAATGGCACACCACTGGCTCTTAATAACATACAAACACACTGATAGCTACGTACTAGATTCCGCGGCGAAACAATTAATTATGCTTCTATTTAAATGCATATACAACATGTAACATAATTAACGCACACCCTGAAAATAGTTTGTTCAGAATCGTTTACTGAATCGAATGATATCATTTTTAATATAGGTAATTTTTTATTCCAAAATAATTAAAACTATTGAAATTATTGTCATATTAACCCTGTGCAGTCAAAACAAATTAAAATGGACCGAAAGTCAATGTAATAAGACTTTTAAAAAACGCAGTTTATTTGTATTCACACAAATTCCATCATTTAATAAAAAAAAAAGAAAAATGAACTTTATTCCCAGAAACTAATTTAGTAAATAACATGCATATACATGTTAAATCAAAAATTCAGTGTATGTATTATGATTACAACATAATATTCTAATTGGGGTGTTTGAGGGTGTGCGTTAATTACGTTACATGTTGTATTTATTTTTTACAGTATTTCATCCGCACCGTGACAATGATATTCGTGTCACCCGAGGCTGTGGTTGGGTGCGTCATCACAACCCCAATCCAGCCAGTTGCTACCGCGCTGACACCTCGGACCACCTGGAGACCGCCTGCCAATGTTTCACGGACCACTGCAACACTGCCGAGGCTAACACAGCCTCTATTTTATTCATGGTCCTGGCACTTTGCTTGTTTTTTTGTTATTAACATCACTTTTACATTTAGGTACAGACGCCAGCACATCCAGCTACCCCAATCTGTCAAATTTCTTTTATAGATTTTCAACTTTATCACATAAGTATAAGGTTCACTTTCAATTGGGGAAATTTGACAGATTTGGGGAAGCTTGATGTGCTGGCGCCTGTACCTCAGTACAAACTGTTTGAGTTTTACGACACCCCAGACCACCTCGAGATCGCATATTATCAATGTATCACGGACTGCTGTAAGAAGATAATACTTCCTTTGTTATATTCTGAGTTGTAAATCGGCTTGAAACATAGAGTCTCATTGTAGTCACACTTTGTGGTGGGTGGGTTTTACAGGATATAATGGTTTGAAGTTAACTATATTCGTAATTTTACATTTACGTTTGTCAACTGATACTGCAGTAGGTGCAGATAAACAATTACTATACATTCAAATGTAGCCACAATATCTCTGTTATTTGTGGCATTTTGATCGGGATTAATTGATTGCACTGTTTTTAATATTTTGTTGTACCCAATACCCATTATATATGAGATTTTTATATAATCTCACTTTCCTAAAAGTTTACTGGAAGAAAATTTATTAATGAATTAAGCTTGCCTATGTAAGGGCGCCAGCTACCCCAATCTGTCAAATTTCTTCTATAGATTTTCAACTTTATCACATCTTTATCTGGGTGTAATTTATCTATATAAGTATGGATCTACAAAAGAAAAGTAGTATATGTAGTATATCAGTTATCCGGTTTCCATAATACAAGCTCTGCTTAGTTTGGAATCAGGTGGCCGTGTGTAAATAATGTCCCAGGATATTATTATAGCATAAGGTTCACTTTCAATTGGGGAATTTGACAGATTGGGGTAGCTTGATGTGCTGGCGTCTGTACATTACTTTTTATTGTAACATTTAACTTAAATGTATGTTTCTGTGTGCAATAAAGAACAATAATACTGACCTCTAGTATTACCACATTTTTAGTCACCCTGTACAAGTTTTGTTTCTGATTCCATGTTTATCAGTAATCTATCTAGGTGCTGCCCGCACATCAACGCTTTACTTACTGAGTTACTGTTTATAATTGTCTTGAAACTCCTACATAATTGTAGTGAAATGAAGTAAAATCTTTATATTGCAATTTTTATTTTACTATTATTATAATTATGTAGACATTAAACTTTAATAATAGGAAATACCTTAAAAAATAATTGTAATAAATGCTAATATTTAGAAACGTCCGGTTTGGGATCAGTTGCCTAAAGGCACAACCCTAGCATTTAAAATAGTTAAAAATTGTTTCTAACTGTGAGCGAATTATGGTGAACACTATAAAACGTGTAGTCACCTAATGCTACAATAAACCTGTTTCCAATTGCTGTAAACACAATTTTTTGCATTCTGCAAAGATTCGCATTAATTTAGGCTACCCCCAGTATTTTGACCAACGTTAGCTAGGCATTGCCATCCAGCCCCCAAATTCCTAAATTCCGAATCTGTATGGAAACGTCCGGGAATGCCTACGCTTGCCACCCACAAAGAGTATCTATCTGCAGGTGCGTATGTCGGACTCGCACCGACTAAACCTAACCTGCCGTGGACTTCTCTTGGCGCCTGATGGGAGGAACCCCGGGAATGCGGGTATGCTGCTCCGGTACCCCCTTTTGCCCCATCTGCCAGATGGTCGGGATACTTACCCTGAGAGGGCCCGGGATTGCCCTCCAATATTGCCGACTCCTGCCAGTCCGGCACAGCGACTGTGCCACAAACAGCGGCTGCCTGTACGTGGCGGCAGTAGAGGACACTTCTCACACTACCGCCGCAGCCCCGAGGGGAGTTGGGTTACCCAGCAGCCGGTAGCCCAACTACCCTCGGGGCCGCCCCGATGCCTCCTCGATCTACGAGTGGGATTGGCTCGTTCCCGATCCCACTCAGCGGCCTCCTTTGGAGCAAGACTGCCTCACGGAACGAGACCGATGAATGGCGTCCCATTTGGTGGAGTCACCCGTCAGCATCGGTCCGATAAGTCTAGGTTGTATTAAACTTCCTTTGATCTTACTTCCGCTAATCTTGAGCGACTAAAAGTAGGTTGGTTAATTTTATTAAGATCCCTTACTCTAAAACAAATTTTGATTAGCAGATTTAATAAAATAATATAATAATCATCATGTCAGTTGAAAGATGTCAACCACCCATTGACTAGCAGCCCCATTGGAATTTGTCCAGCAGTTAACATCTTTCGGCTGACAGGAAAGAGAAAAAAGAAATGCCAATCTTGCGCTGCCCGCACCCAGCGGCTGCCAGCGACAATTGCAAGATCGCCGGTCCACCTTGTGGGGGCCTCTCCAAATATAATTTTCACCAACATATTACAGAAAAGAAAAACGTTTCAAATCGGCTGATAGAGTTTGTTTGATATTGGTATTAAGTTCTTTGCAGAAATAAAGTGGGGATGCCGTGTCCCTTTCTCGCAAAACAGCTATTATGGAGTTTCTATGTCTCCACTACAAGTTACGTCATAAGTCAGTATAGCGCATTCTTTATCTAACATGGTTGTTAAATTTTTTACTTAGTTAGTTTTAGGGCAATTGTGAATTTTGATTGTAATGTTAGGCTTTATTTATGGTCCGTCTTATTACTGAGAAATAAAAAAAATTGTCCACACCTTTATTGGTTTTATTTTTAATGATAAGATTTCCTTCCAGAATATTGTACATTTAATTATATTTAATATTGTACCTTAATATAGACATAACCATTCAGACAATATGTAGTAAAAATATAGCTAAAATTTAAAATTATGATAATTAAACCTACACATGATCCTTGAAAATAACTTAATTTAAGTTAGTTAAATATCGTTACTGTTATAAAATAAATCTTATTGTAAATTATTTCCTACAATCCGTGTACCTAAATATCTATATGGACCTAAATATCTATATGTACCTACCTAGAAATAATTATAAATTAATTATATATTACTACGAACATGTTCTGACTATTTACAAGCGCTTTTTTAAAGTCCACGTGAATAAAAACCTTTTTTTTATTATTTATTTATATATTAGTAGTATTTTTTAATTAGTTCAAGACGTATTAATAGTACTAATTTGTCAGTCTCACTAAATCACACGCTTATCAGCTTTTAACTGGAGAGGATCTAAAATATTAGTTTATAAATGTTGCCATAAGAGTATTATTTCTCAATGTAACCTGCCATTTCATACATTTTATACATATAATAGCAAATTAAATACCTTTTTTATATACAAGTTATCCTGCTAATATTACAATTGAGAAAGTTTGTCAATATGGAAGTATGAATGTTTGTTAGATTTTCACGTCAAGACTACGGATCGGATTATGATGAAACATTGATGTAATTTAGCTTATTAGCTGTGGCATAAGCCACAATTTATAATGTTTAACGCGGGTGAAACCGCGGGGCATAGCATGTATTACTTTTTTACAATACATACATTCAAAGAGATTGCGCTTGTCCGAAGTCTCATTTAATGGGATCCATAATGAGGTCTAAAGTTGACCTATGCAAGCCTATAATATAAACGATCACAGTCATCGAATTAGTCCATATTTTATGTGTCTAGGAAGAGTTTTTTTTAAGGAGAGCATACCATAGCTTGTCGGCGTCTAATACGAACGAGTAAGTGAAGCATCAAGATTAATATGCTTACAACAGAGTGGCGGATATCCTGCCAGCACCTGATGGGCCAATGTAAGAATGGAAATGGAAGGACAGGAGAATAAAACCTTGTCGGCGTCTATGAGGAACGAGGAAGAGAAGCATCAAGTTTAATATGTCTGCACCAGACTGGTGGTCCATCTAGCATCTGATAGGCCATTGTAAGGAAGGGGATGAAAGAAGAGTAAAATAAGGTTTCAAACCATTCTTTTTGTACGCCTGAGACACTTTCTAAACATACAAGGTGTTTAGAAAGTGTCAGGTTAATGAAACAGATTTTGCAGCTATTTCCTTGTTAGGTTGGCATCCTCAATAGTGAGTATGTCTAACGAATCCAAAAGTACAGATAATATTTACTGCTGAATGCATGTGTGGCGCAGCGGTTAAGACAGTCACCTCGCCACTTCGTGTCCCGAGTTCGATTCCCGCGCAGAACAACTATTTGTGTGACCCATAAATAGTTGTTCTGAGTCTTGATGTACTTCGCGTCCGTCAATAATATGTTTGTAAAGTACCCTGCGACACAGAGACTAATTTACGTAGTGCGGCAGTATCTAAAAAAAACTGATAATATTTGGCTACTTGGATATCGTAGGGGCAGCGATGCCCTTAGGCTCAGACTTATTGCCATGTTGACATGCCTTGACGACAGTTGTTGAATGACTACAACCGGGGCTGACATCTTAACGTGCGCTCCGAAGCACGGAGACGCTCAGAAATGATCGATCACTTTCGGACCGGTGGAATAAGCACACCTGTCAGAATAAATGATGCAACTTTCTGTTCTCAGTTGTTAAATATTTCCTTTGTTATTCGTTAGCTTTTGCTCTTGCCACGAGCTTAGTTGATTAACCTTCCCGATCAAATAAAAAAAATATCACAATGATATTATCAAGGCGAAAGTTAGTGAGTGTGTATGTTTGTTACTTCTTCACGCAAAACGACTGGAGCGATTTTAATAAAAATTTGGTATGGAGTTAGCTGACGCCCTGGATTAACACATAGGCTATAATTTATAAAGTTTAACGCGGGTAAAAGCGCGGGGCACAGCTAGTATAAGATATTTTTTTATGTTATCCAATTGATATTTATAATAAGTACTTCTAACTCAGTTATCACCAACGACAGTTAAAGAACGGTCGGTTTGACATATTATCACTTGACCTCTTAAAATAGATAACAAACATATTGAGAAATTGTTTTGTGTAATTTGGTAAGTATGTATTTATTTTAATAGTACTTGGGTCACCAAGCTTAGCTCATTTTGCTCATAACTCCCATAAATTGACGTGCCTATGGCGTGGTTAGCAGATGCTTGCCTTTCACGCCGCAGGTCGTGTGTTGTTTTCCCATCCAGGACAGATATTTGTGTGTCTGAAATCTGGTTGTAATCACACTAATATAATAAAGGCGAAAGTTTGTGAGTGTGTGAATGTGTATGTTTGTTACTTCTTTACGTCTAAATGGCTGGAGCGATTTGAATAGAATTTGGTATGGAGTTAGCTGACACCCAGGATTAACACATAGGCTATAATTTATAAAGTTTAACGCGGGTAAAACCGCGGGGCACAATTGGTTATCTATATAAGTATATATTTACAAAAGAAAAGTAGTATATGTAGAATATAAGTTATCTGGTTTCCATAGTACAAGCTCTGCTTAATTTGGGATCAGATGGCCGTGTGTGAATAATGTCCCAGGATATTATTTAATATTAAAAAAATGAGACTTTCCAGACTCAAAACCGTCGGAAGAACTCATTCGCCAGAATTCTACCAAAATATTTTATCAAACTCCAAAAACCGATATTTTGTAGTGTGATTAGCTACTTTATTTATTTATTTATTATAATTGATACATAATCAACTTAACACTAAACATTTGAAGATGACAAGTTATTGAGTTTAAGACTAGGTGTTAAATCTCTACAGATGTATACAACATTCATAAAAAAAATAGTCACAAAATATACTAAACACAAAAAGAAATAATACTTAATACTATACTACTAATGCAAATTAAACTTAACCTAAAAATAAACATTTAAATTTGGATAAAAGTAAAAACAGAGAAACGTAGAACGGAACTCCATAACTTATAGATTTTGTTTAATAATATGGGGTTCTAAGGATTTCATTTTTAGTTTCAATTCTGCAACTAGAAATCCTTACCGTCACACTAATATTATAAAGGTGAAAGTTTGTGAGTGTGTGAGTGTGTATGTTTGTAACTTCTTCACGCCTACACGGCTGGAGCGATTTTAATAAAATTTGGTATGGAGTTAGTTCACACCCTGGATTAACACATAGGCTATAATTTGTAAAGTTGGACGCGGCTAAATCCGCAGGGCAAATCTAGTTATTCATATTTGTATTAATACGCTTGTCAACTCCGGCCACAAACTACTTTGAACCAGCTTGCTAAGGTTACTTGTAAATCAATATAGAGTGGCGATGTTTTCAGTCATAAAACGTGAGAAAGAGATAACTTAAAAGCTGGCTAATTTACCATTAAAAATAAAATGTATTGTGACAAAAACATATCAGTAGTACGAAGATTATTATGAGATTTTCGGCAAATATAAATAAATAAACATATAGATAGACAGTTATATTTTCCTTAATTACTTCTTTTTTGTAAGTTAGTAATAGTTTATATTACTTTTATTTATTTTGTGTTATATGCCTGTTATCTGCATTTATTCTGTTTTTGTATTTTATTATATACATATTGTATTATTGTTCTCGTACGTAGATGATATAACACTTTGTTAAGAAAAAGTTAAGTTTTCTTTACGTCGGTTTCTCAGTAGCAAATACAAACAAAATAAATAAAAATAGAAAGAAATTTAAGTAATCGAAACTATATTGATAAAACTATTTCTAGTTTCATCCGGTTTTAAATGAATACTATATGGAAACCAACACTGCATAATAAAATGGTAAAATTAATTATTGTATTATCATTACATCTCTTAATGCGACCAACCTGAAATTTAGAACATTTATAAATGTACATATAATTTTTTCTCTGATCCGTTATGACATGGTAACCTTCAAGAAACGGGCCTATTCCTTTCTGAAATGCCAGCAACGTGCTTGCAGCCCCTCTGGTGATACAAGTGTCCATGGGCGGCGGTGATTACTTAACATCAGGTGACCGTATATAAAAAAAAATGCCTGCCTCGTTGGTCTAGCGGCAGCGTGTTCAACCGCAGATAATGAGGTCCTGGGTTCAAATCCCGGGTCGGGCCAAAAAGTGATTTTGGGATTTTTCCGTAAAAATAAATTTCTCAGTTTATTATTATTACACCCCCGTGCCTCGGAGAGCACGTAAAAGCCGTCGGTCCTGTACCTGAACTCTTTCCGGTCGTGTCGCTAGGCGTCCCATCGGATCATGAGAGTGATGGAATAGAAAGTGCCCCTGTGTTTGCGCACACACTTGTGCACTATAAGGACATATTATAGTGCACAAGTGTGTGCGCAAACACAGGGGCACTTTCTATTCCATCACTCTCATGATCCGATGGGACGCATAGCGACACGACCGGAAAGAGTTCAGGTACAGGACCGGCGCGCAATTGGCTAGTCTCCATTAAGACTGGCCGCCGTTGCCGAAATTCGGTCGGGAGGATATCATAAAAGAAAATTGGCTTATATTGAAAAGAACGTCAAAATATTATTTCCATTAAATTGTAAAAGAGGCTGAAGTTGTGGTAAAAATTTCAAAGGAAAGGTGTCCATAGTATTTTTAGTAGTAGGTATAGTTAGTAGTCCATAAGTAATTTTTAGTCACATTGAATTGTTAAAATTTTTAAGAGAACATATACTTATTAAGTGAGCTCATAATATTGCTTTTTAGTTGATCTTAGTTAGTTTACTTGATTTGTTTGATTGAACTATCTCACCAGAAGACTTACTGTTTGCAGGTAAAATGGTACCTAATAAAATATTGTTCACCGTTGCAATGCTGTTGAACCTAATTTACAAATGTAAGTAAATACGAAAAGTTTATTAGGACACTGAGTATTATAACTCTTAGGGTGTTACCACACCAATCGATCGATGGTAGAATGGATTAGTCGACGTCGATCGATAGTAGAATGAATAAGTCGACGTCGATCGAGCTGCTTGAGCTCCCCATGTCAACCGGTGCCCGCCCGGGCCCCGCGCGCTTACTACGTGGCCTGTGTGTTTATGTGTTCAGTTGTGAAAAGCATCCAAAAAACCACTGTTTAAAATGTAATTTGCAGAATGTAAGCGATGTTTGGCTTTAAAAAACAGTCGCATCCAGAGTGTTCTGCGTTTGCGTCTCCGTAATAATAGTACGAGCAAAATCGTACTGGCCAACAACAACGCGTCCTCTTGTGAATACATTTCGAAAGAAACTGATGGAATATAGCTGTGGTCAATCGATCTACGTCGACCGATGCCGTCGACCGATGCCATCGACCAGCAATCGATCGATTGGTTAGTCAACCGGTATCCGTCAATCAATTAAAGCTACCACCCCAATCGACCAACGTCGACCGATGTCGATCGATGATATCGATCGACGATCGATCGATTGGTGTGGTAACACCCTTACCCTCATCGCTACCATTTTTGTCTGTAGTTTCAAAATGTTCTCTTCGAATGCTTTTTTATATTGTGTGTTTCCGCATTTACTAAATTATAACTTAGTCACCTTTAGCCGGCGTGAACTTTGACGAATTTTATTTATTAGTTTCACTTAGGTTCTGTTTAGAAAATACATCGTCATATTAAAAGCTTATGAAACACTTAAAAATAAATTATATATTGTTTTACTTATTCCATATTCGCTCGAAACATAGTTTCACTAAAATATATTTATTTATAATGGTTTTGGTAAAGGTAAATATTCGTGACATTTTATTCAACTGACAACATTTCAAAACTGACACCACCTTAAAACACAAATACCATTTCTTTATTTTCGTATCCTGATTTCAAATATATTTTTTTTATATTTCTATATTTCTTCATTTCTGAGGAATAAACTAAAAACTAAAAAAGATGTGATGACGTCACTTATACGGTGGACGAGGTAGTTTCCTTTGCCTAAACATTCCAATGTTTTAAACGAAAACAATAATGTCAAACACAACATGTCAAATTGTCAATTCTCACTCAGGGTTATATATTTCGAAACTTTCATGGTGACTTAATGAAACAGAATAATGATAATAACACTGGAAACGAATTTAATATTGCCGATTTTAATTTAATTTGAAATTGAAAACATTAAACAAACGTAAACAAGTTTAGCGCCAACGAGTTTGACAAGACAGCTAGACAAATACGCGTAATAAATGACATGACAGTGATTTTTTTTGACGGGTCACATGCTTTGCTTTACAAAGATCGATGGCTATTCTACCGTATGTAAGACGTCATTTGGCAGTTACGTCTTTTTAGAATACATCGAATTTCAAAGTTGAAATGATGAATGAAAAGTTCATAATTTCGCAAAACGGAAAAATATGGGTGCCCTAGTTTTGAATTTACTTTTAAATAACGCAATAATACATGCCCGTTAAAAATATGAAATGTTGTCAAAAGATTCAATCTCAAAACAAAACACGCACGTCGTATTGTACAGCTCTATGAATGTTTGAAATAAATATTTACAATAGCAATAAACTTTCGGGTTTCAAAATGGTATTAAGGAATTCTTTAGCCACGATTCTGTCCGTCCGTCCGTCTGACACAGCAGTGTAACTCAACATCTATCTATTAGAGTTGATTTGATTCCCTAAAATGATTGCCAACTGATAAATATGCAAAATATTTAAGCCAGAAAAGCAGTAATATTAAAAGAATCATGTGGTGTGTCCACATGATTGTTTTAGAGAGATAAAGAACCAGAAAAAAAATTAAAATTAAAAGAATCAGGTGGTGTGTCTACATGTTTTCCATTGCCATGTTTTCCAGGTTCTTGCATCAACTGCTACAACTGCAGCAGCCTGGACGTAGCTGCATGCATAAACCCTAAGGATTACGCCCCTGAAGTCCTACAGTCAGTCATCAACGTAGTGAACTGTGAAGAAGGTGTCGACGTACAACCGCCCGGCGGCTTCTTTTGTAGGAAACTGCTTCAAAGAAGTTAGTACATTGTACAGTAAGTTGTTTAAAAAAAAAAAAAAACGGTTGCTGGTTGCTGCAAGTCTCGAACAAAATTTGATGTCCTGGCCGAAATTACCAGGGGCATAATTATAAATAGAGATGGCACTTATTCAAAATTCGACCATCAAGGTTGTATTGTCGAAGACTATAGACATTAAAGACAAATCATATTAATCTGTTCTCAGTTTTGACACTCAGTTTAATCTCTGTGTTGAAAAGGCAATATACCCCGAGAAACTCAAAGCAGCCCTTATAAGACCATTATTTAAACAGGGTTTGCATAGTGTTTACTCAAATTATAGACCAATTGCAATCTTATCGATTATTAACAAAATAGTTGAAAAATACATTGTTAGTCAAATAAATACATTCTTAGAATCGTACAATATTCTATCCGACGCGCAGCACGGGTTCCGGGCGGGGCGGAGCACGGGGACGGTCTTAGGACGTTTCGCTGATGACGTCAATGAGGGTCTGGACCAGCGGAAGCATGTTGTGGTGGTGTTCATAGATTTTAAAAAAGCGTTCGATACCCTGGAACATCATCAACTTCTTCAAGCCATGGAGGAATGTGGGGTTTCAGGCCCGCTAAACAAGTGGCTCCGCGCGTATCTTACTGGTAGAACGCTGCAGACTGTCATCGATGGGGTGAGGGGTGACCCTTCACACATCAGTTGTGGCGTGCCGACCGGCTCAGTGTTCGGCCCCGTTGGATATATAATGCACGTTAATAGCATGTGTAATATCGTTAAGAACTGTCGTATATACATGTATGCGGACGACACTTGTTTATTGTATATGGGTAAGGATTTAAATGTAATAGAAAACAACATTCAGGAAGATCTTACAAATATAATAAAATGGGCACACGATAACGGAATTGTTATCAATTTAAATAAAACTAAATGTATGCATATTCACTCTCCATATCTTAAAGTTATAACTCGTGAACCGTGCATAATTGGTCACTGCTATGAATGTTTGCACAGAGGTTCTGATTCATGTACCTGCGAAAGGATTGAGGTGGTGGGGGAGTACAAGTATCTCGGCCTAGTCATAGACAGTAGTTTCTCGTGGAAAACACATATCACAGTTTTATGTAATACTCTAAGGTCAGTACTTGTAAAATTCCATCACCTTAGTAGCATACTGGACAGGGCGACCTTGTATTTGGTCTACTATGCACTAGTAGACTCGCTGCTTTCTTATGGACTGACGAGTTATGGTCGTACATTCAATACATATTTGGATAAATTAAAATCGTTACAGATCAGATTTATGAAATTTTTAGTTGACAAAAATCAAAACGCCGTTGTAGAAATACAGATTATGAACTTTTAATAGGTCTTTACCTATGAAATTGCCGTTTTGTATGAAAAAATTTAAACGAATTTTTTTCATGAATTTTTTTATTTGTATTAATCGAAGTAATCACCCATGCAATCAATGCATCTTTGCCATCGCAGTGGCAGTTTATTGATGCCCTTCTTAAAGAAATCAGCTGGACGGGAGGCAACAAATTCTTCAAAGGCATTTTGTACTGCCTCTCGGGTATTGAATTTTTTTCCCGCCAAGAAGTTATCCAAATTCTGGAAAAAGTAGTAGTCTGTAGGCGCAAGGTCTGGTGAGTAGGGCGGATGACGGAGAGCTTCCAACCCCAGTTCTTGCAACTTGGAGACCGTCTGCTGTGCAGTATGAGGTCGCGCGTTGTCGTGCAGGAGCAGCGGAGACGAGCGATTGACCAATGCTGGTTGGAGATGCGCCAGCTTCTCCATCATTGTGCTCAGTTCTTCACAGTACACATCTGCAGTAATGCTCACCCCGTTTGGTAAGAAGCTGTGATGAATCACACCGGCGCTAGACCACCAAACAGTGACCATTACTTTTCTAGGGGTAAGTTTTCGTTTAGGGCATTGTTTAGGTGCTGAACCAGGATCCAACCAACTTGCTGAGCGCTTGCGGTTATCAAACAGAATCCATTTTTCATCGCAGGTAACAATGCGGTTCAAAATTCCTTCATTTGTGTGTCTGTTGAGCAGTGCAAGGCACGTCTCGACGCGTACTTCGCGCTGGCGATCATTGAGTTCGTGGGGCACCCATTTGTCAAGCTTTTTTACCTTGCCAATTTGACGCAAATGGACCAATATTGTTTTGACGCTAACGTCGAAAGCTGCTGCTAATTCAGCCGTAGATTGTGTATCATCAGCTTCCACAACCGCCTTTAATTCGTCATTGTCGACCAAAGTCTTCGGACGACCGCGAGGTTCATTTTTCAGGTCGAAATTTCCAGAACGGAAGCGAGCAAACCAATAACAGGTGGTGCGTTGGTTTGTAGTGTTAGCTCCGTAAACGTCGTTGATGTTGCGTGCCGCTTGTGCCGCGTTGCTGCCACGACGGTACTCATATTCCATAATTACTCGAATTTTTAACGTATCCATGATGACGAAAAAGATTGAAATGCGATGAAAATGTAACACTAATCAATAAAGAAATGACTACTTTTGGAAAAAAGAATCCATGTTTTTAAAATAAAATTAATTTGAAATTAGAATTCTTAGCCAAACAAAAATTATTTTGATTTGAAATGGCCAGTACTGCAGAACGGCAATTTCATAGGTAAAGACCTAATATTTATAAAATGTAAAATGCTTCCAGTCCATGAGAAAGTCCAGCTGATAGCTGTTGAACAGTTCTGTAGCGAAGAATTTAAGATCCGGGTAAAACGTACAAGGCCCAGTAGAGCAAATAGTGTACCTCTATTCAAAATCCCCACATATAACAACTATTTTGGTAAAAGACATAGAAGTTACATAGTGCCTAAACTCTATAATAAATTTCCCCTAACCTTAACTAATAATGTAAACATAAGTAAAAATATGTTCAAGACTAAAATTAAAAAGTTTCTCCTAAAGCATGTAGAATCTGAAATATTAGTAAATAGTACCTAAGTATTATATTATAGTTATATAAGAAAATTGGAAAAAGGGAGCTTCATCTGCCAACAAACTGTTATGCAGTTTGGCAGAAGTATAATATCTGTAAAGAAGATTAATTAATTGTGAATAAACATTTTTTCATTTTTCATTTTCATCTCTTCTCAGTTTGTTCTAGTATGTCATAAGTGTATAATATTTTGATTATTAAAATAAATTATTATTTTTAAAATCCTCCTATCTCTTGTATATACTCCATTGGTAAATATATTATATAAATTTATAAAACTCAATAATATTAAACTCTAACGTTTTTACTTATATAATAATTTTTATTTGTGATTGTAAAATATATTGTTTATGTATTTTTGTCTGTTCTGGTTGTTGTAGTTGTAGATAACTATTGCGATACCAAAGACTCTACAGCTGCAAACTGTGGACGATCTTTTGACCGTACAATCTCCATCGTTTGACGGCTTATCACTACACCCTGACACTGGCGAAATTGTGGTCGTTTATCCACAAAAGCCATTATAGAAGAAAAAAAATAATTACATCTAATGCCTATTTTATAACTGTGCCCTACGCGCGTTGCTACGGCAATATATGAAATTCATTGGAATGATAGCAGCGCCATCTGTCGAAGATTGGTCGTACCAACTCAGAAAACTTCGTGGGCTCATGCACAACACTTTGTCATAAGATCAAATGCACAGTTTACGATTCTATAAAGGACTTACAGACAAACATTAATTTTTATATATACCGATTAGCTTTCTACATTCCTTCTCCATATGAACTTTAACAGTTCCAAATTTTGTACTCCCCCGCCCGCACAATTTTCGTAGAAATGGATAGACAGATTTTGCTTCGTGTATTAATATTATGATTATTATTTTCAGTAAATATCATAGAAAATGACTATGAGGAGGTGAAGGTGCGTGTGGTACGTGGCTGTGGCTGGGTGCGACCTGACCCTAGCCAAGTGCACATGATCAATAAGTATTGTTACCGGGACCGGAGCGAGGACCACGTGGAGATAGCCTGCCAATGCTTTGCTGAAGTATGCAACAGTGCTGAAACTGACTCAGCCAGTGTATCGGTCTTCTTTGTTGCCCTAGCCATTTGTTTGTATTTCTATCGTTAGAATGGTTGGACATGAATATCAGTTGAATAAATACGAGAACACTCTTATCCTGTTTTATGGAACTATTCATTTCTAACTCCTCCTTTTTTCTTTCTGATTAAATTCGTTGCGGGATCCAAGACAGTTAGTGCGATTCCCCGGGACATGCCTGAGCCTCACAGCTCCGTGTCATTTAATTGTGTGCCACTGTTGATCCTCACTTACAGGAGTTGCAGTGAGGGGTAAGAGGGAGGGACTAGTCACGATAAAAAAAATATCCTGTTTTATTTCTGACGCCTGAGGAATGAATTAAACAGGTAATGACTAAATCCTACTTGCACAATTGGTTATTTTTTTTAACTTGACGTTTGCAGTTTGCCTTGGAGAGGTCTTTCACTCCTTCTCCGGATGTAAAATTGGTGTTAAATAGAAATGGTTTTTTTGTGACTCCCTCGTTGCTCTAGTGCTAGCATGTTCGCTGGGTCGGGTCAATAGGTATTTTTGAGATATTTTTTTAAGAAAATTTCTCAGTATAGTCCCGAAGTCTGGAAGTTGGCGGTATTACACCCCTGTGCCTCGGAGAGCATGTAAAGCCATCAGTTCTGTATCTAACGGACACACTTGTGTAATTTCTCCATTGAACCTAGCCGCTATGGCCAAAATTCAACCAGGACGAAATTAACTTTCGCTGGTCTAGACCATGAGGTTGATGTAGCTAGCTACATCAACCTCATTATATGTGGTTGAACTCGCTAGTGTTCAACCGAAATCTGAACAAACACACACAGGCTTACTGGCAGCCTATTACTTAGGATGTATGGCTACAACCGGGATCGACAGAAATTAAATACATGAGGGAAGCATGTTAAGTGGACTATTATCTCAGGCTTTATAAAAATAAATGCTTTATAAATGTCTAACGGAACCGCTAGGTTTTCGTGATGTTTCTAGCTGATTCCATCCCAGAGATGAGTGTCCAGGACTAGAAGATCTCTTGCGGGCCGATCTGGATGAAAGCCGAATTGACGATCATAGAGAATATCAATTGTGATAGGTCTATAGGTTGACGGGTCTATAGGTAGCTAGGGTTTTTGGATATAGGTTAGATGTTTGAAACCGTACAGGACCTGACCGGCTCGATCAGAGATAATTGAATTGAGCTTTACTGCAATACTGTTATATTTTTTGAAATTTTTGTTTTTTTTTATCTAAATGCATTGGATTAGATCTACTCATTCCCCAGTCATTTTATCATTAAGATAGTATGAAACTTGTAACACAATTTGGCTTTAATCTTTGTTTTAAATTTGTTGATTGACAATTTTCTGATGCCATTGAGAAGTTTTTTGTAGAAGTATGAGAGGAAATAGTGAGTGGACCCACATGTACTAATGTATCACGCGTAGTTGGCTTGTCTCCATTGATATTGGCCGGTAGCACTGCGCATTATTTTCTTATTTTTTTTTATTGCTTTAGGAATCAGACGAGCTATCGGCCCACCTGATGGTAAGTGGTAACCGCTGCTCATGGACATTCGCAGTGCCAGGGGGCACAGCAAACCGCTGCCTACCGTGATATTAGTACTCTTTTTAAACCTCGTTTGAAGAAGGACATGTCGTAGCACTGGGGAAACAGCGCAGCAGGTAATTCATTCCAGAGCCGGCACGTACGTGGGATGTATGAACGCTGAAATAAATCATATAGTATAATTATATAATCATGATAATATTCAACATTTTTGAAATTCAACTCGAATAACTCAAACTTCAGATCGCGTATTGTGGACAGGGTAAAAGGATAGCCATTGATGTGAGATCAAAACTGCGATCAAAACCATCGTACGTTCCTACCCATAGCCAAAGCTTACTGAAATAAATATTGTCACCGCAACACGGAAGCGATGCGGCGCGGTGCAGCAGTAAGCACGGGACAAAGCCTCCGAGCCGCGCCGTGCACACGCCGCGCAGTTTAAACTCTGCTTATTTATCAAACGATATGTGGTGCCTTTGTAAGCGACTATATTTATTTATTTGACGGGCCGGTTTGTCGTGGCAGATACTCTTGCCTTTCACACCGCTAGTCGTGGGTAAGATTCCCACCCAGGACATATATTTCTGTACATGAACATGTCTGGGTGTCTTGAGTATGGATGTATTTATAAAATTTTGTAAGTGTGGATGGATGGATGGATGTTTGTTACTCTTTCACGTAGAAACTACTGAATGGATTTTAATGTAAATATAGCATTAAATAAAAAAATAAAAAGCCTTTTATTCCATGCACATTTTAAAAGAACATTTAATTACACAATTAGGATTTATAGTTTGACATTCATTATATACTACTAGCAAGAAAAATTAATAAAGTGTTAGTGAAAAAAAAAATATAATAAGTTATTAAAATATTGCTAGCAGTTAGGTATGTTAATTAATAAAAGTTTTTGCATAGACCCCTGGAGAAGGGTCTATGCATAGCTTTAGATACATACATCAGAATAACCCAAAGGCTGTAATTTAAAAAGTTTAACACGGGAAAAACCCAGCTAGTTATCTATATAAGTAGGTATTTACAAAAGAAAAGTAGAATATGTATATCAGTTATCTGGTTTCCATACTACAAGCTCTGCTTAGTTTGGGATCGGATGGCCGTGTGTGAATGATGTCCCAGGTTATTTTTAAGTTACTATTATACAGTTTAAACTCAATTCAATAGCGCAGGATTTACAAAAACTTATATGACTAATGAACATATTAATATTATCAAAACTATTAAAGCATATTTTTCAAATTATTAAAATTAGCAACATTATTAAAATATTTAATTAACAGTTAACGTTCATATGGAGAAATGAAAACACCGTCAAACTGAGACAAAATGACAAAATGAGTGTTGAAGCTAAGAATATATTGATATCATTAGTTTTTAATGACTATCGTCATGTTAGCCAAATTACGTACATTGCTGGACAAAAGCTTCCCGAAAGAATGGGGAAGAAAAGAAGAAGGAATACCACATATACGCCATATATACCATATATTTCCCCATTCTTTTTAAACTGTGTAATAGTAACTGTGAATAATAACCTAATAACAAAAATAACCTGGGACATCATTCACACACGGCCATACGATCCCAAACTAAGCTTTTAGTAAGGAAACCAGATAACTGATATACATATCCTACTTTTCTTTTGTAAATACCTACTTATATAGATAACTAGCTGGGTTTTACCCTTGTTAAACTTTATATATATAACGATTATGGCATATATATATGCCATAATCGTTACGCTTGACAGACGGGATGGCGATCGTATTTTGCCATAATTCACAGAAAAACGCTGCTGCCCTTTTTCTGGTAGGTATTACCTTGGGACGATGTCTACGCCCCGCACGAGATGAGATGGGGTGATGATATTCTTTGCCCTCACCACACAGCGACTTAATGTCTATAGTCTTTGACAATAGAACCTTAATGGTCGCATTTAGAATATCTTGAGATATCAAATTTTTGTTAATCAAACTTACATTATAAACGTGAAAGTTTGTAAGTATGGATGAATGGATGTTTGTTACTCTTTCACGTAAAAACCACAGAATGGATTTTAATGAAACTTTACAATAATATAGCTTATACATCAGAATAAAACATAGGCTACAATTTATAAAGATATTGCGTGATATGTCTAAAATATGACGATAAGTGTCAAAAAAAAAAACAAAATCATCTCTGATCATCGTCCTTTGATAATTAATGGAACTGTCTTGAGTAGGGTGAATAAAGAAAAGTATCTTGGACTATAGATAGCCAAGCCACACATCGACAAGATAAGGTCAAAAATGTCAAGTCTTACTAGGGTAATACGTGGTATTGCAAAATGCCTTCCCAAAAAAATTCGCTACCTACACAATCAACAACTCTCTAGTAAAACCCTACTTAAATTACCTAATTGAAGTCTGGGGCTCAGTCGCCAAAGTACGTATTGACACATTGCAGAGGGCACAAAATAAAATAATTAAGCTTTTATTTAACTATCACTATTTAACTACAACCAAAACAATTTACAGTGAAACAAAATTAGTTAACATTACTCAACTTTACCAATATAACGAAGCAGTTTTAATACGTAAAATTTTAAATAGAGATATAACACACACATAAACTTTACAAAAATCTACCACGCACAATCACGCAGTTCAAGGCGACCAAACAATATTGTGCTATAAACCCAGAACCAATTATGGAAAAGGGACTATTGTATATCAGGGAGCAAAACTGTTTAATTCGTTACCTAACTACATAAAAAGCGCTACGAGCCTAGACCTATTCAAAAAGCTATTAAAACAACACATCTTCAAAGGTACATGAATCAATATAACATCTCGACATAAATTAATTAATTTAATATTTACGTAATTGATAAAATTCACAAAATAATTAACTCGAACACCCGGTGTAAAGGCATCTTAATATCTGCACAACCGCATCGACGTCAAGACAAAATAACTTTATAATTTGTTCGACATACCCTACTTATGTTTTGTCAACAAATCACTCCGTTAATGGGCGCATTGTAAAGTAATTTATTTTTAAATTATTGTAATGAATGTAAATTTGTTTCTCCTCGAAGTGATTTATTGTAATCTTTGAGAAATAAAGAAGTTCTAACCGTTAAGTAGGAATAAATCTACCATCTGCGAGCTATTCCGACAGCAACACTGCCAAAGCCGCTAGAGGTACACAGGATGTGACTAATATTATAAATGGGAAAGTTTGTGAGTATGGATATATGGATGTATGTTTGTTACTCTTTTATGCCAAAATGACTGAACGAATTTTGATGAAACTTTGTAGTAATATTGCTTATATGTCCGAATAACAAATAGGCTATAATTTATAAAGTATAACACGGGTGAAACCGCGGGGCATAGCTAGTTACTTATAATAATGATAACTGAGATCCCGTTGATCAATTTGTTTTTGTTTTTTTATTTAGGACTGCCAGTAATTGTTACATTTTTCTTACAAGTGAATAATACAAGAACACAAATGCTAATGCACATTTTTTTAAGGCATCACCGCATGCATTTATTATTAAAACAGTAACACTAGAATTAAAAAATACTACAGCTAGATATTAAAAATTAAACTGAAACTAATTCTACTAAACTTAAACTAAATGAACCTATAAAAGTTGATTTTAAACCCGCTCATAGTGACCCCAAACCAAAACCAGGGCTGAACAATGATAACGACAGCAAATACGGGATATAGTTGCAATACCCTAATATGTAAATAAATACCTTAACACCGCACCGGTAACGATGTGTAGGTATTAAACACGTTTATTTGCAAAGTGTAGGTGGTTAGAAAAATCCTTTTCAAATGTTGACCGTCGATTTGATGACAATATCTATGATTAGATTTCTAGAATGTTCGATTAAACTAGTAAACACTACCCAGTTTATACTAGAGTGAAGACAGATTTCTTAGACGTTATTTTTCTTTAATGCTTTATACATACATAGACTCACGCCTGTTTCCCAGAGGGGTAGGCAGAGACAACGGATTTCCATTTGTCACGATCTTTGCATACTTCTTTTGCCTCGACAACTGTCATGCTTTATATCCAACAATATACTTAGATAGGCCCCCTTCAAGGTGGACCGACGATCTTGCAAGTGTCGCAGGAACCCGCTGGGTGTAGGTAGCACAAGACCGGCCATTGTGGAGATCCTTGGGGAGGCCTTTGTCCAGCAGTGGCCGTATTTCAGCTGATATGATGATGGTGATAATGATGAATATACTAATATCAGAACAATTTCTTCGCATTCTTAAAACTTTATTGGCCTGTTGACGTGGTTGGCAAATGCTTGCCTTTCACGCCACTGGTCGTGGGTTTGATTCCCACCCAGGATATTTGTGTGCATTAACATGTCTGTTTGTCCTGCGACTAGGTGTAATTATCTATATAAGTATTTATTTACAAAAGAAAAGTAGTATATCTAATATATCAGCTATCCGGTTTCTATAGTACAAGCTCTGCTTAGTTAGGGATCAGATGGCCGTGTCTGAATAATATGTCCCAGGATATTATTTATTCATTATGGTTTAATGTATGGATTAAACGTAATAATAAAATATAATTAACACCAATAAACCAATTAGTTATTTATGCTGTCAATAGATGGCGCTATGGTCGAATAGGGCTAAATCCTGAATCGCGTTAGTGAGAGTTTCCGGCGGAAAATGACTTCCAACCACTATTTGTCTCACACAACTACCATAGTACCTAACTAGTTGTTCTGAGTGCACTGTGACCGCCAATATATGTTTGTATATTACCCCGCGACACAGGGATTCATTTCCATAGGCCGAGCCAAGTCTTCATAAAATTAGTACATTAGCAAATTATTCTGCCCCGCAATTTATAAACGCAGTTAAGAACATGTCGTTTACATGTTCTTTACTGCGTTTCTAAATTGTGCAGCAGTATTACAAATTTGCATACGTAACCTCATCACAACGATATACATACGATAACTACTAAATACAAAAAACCATCATGACTATACAATATTTTTTCGTTAAGAAACCGTTTTGAATTGGGTGGGTCATCGACCAATTTTATCGTGACATGCAGATCTCGAACGTATAATTTTACATGCACGGGTCCAAATAGAGTGAACAAAATCTATTAAAGAACGTTAAAAACAGGGACGTTAAACATTCCATAAATACCGCATGTAATATTAGGTCTTTACCTATGAAATTGCCGTTCTGCAGTACTGGCCATTTCAAATCAAAATAATTTTTGTTTGGCTAAGAATTCTAATTTCAAATTAATTTTATTTTAAAAACATGGATTCTTTTTTCCAAAAGTAGTCATTTCTTTATTGATTAGTGTTACATTTTCATCGCATTTCAATCTTTTTCGTCATCATGGATACGTTAAAAATTCGAGTAAGAATATGAGTACCGTCGTGGCAGCAACGCGGCACAAGCGGCACGCAACATCAACGACGTTTACGGAGCTAACACTACAAACCAACGCACCACCTGTTATTGGTTTGCTCGCTTCCGTTCTGGAAATTTCGACCTGAAAAATGAACCTCGCGGTCGTCCGAAGACTTTGGTCGACAATGACGAATTAAAGGCGGTTGTGGAAGCTGATGATACACAATCTACGGCTGAATTAGCAGCAGCTTTCGACGTTAGCGTCAAAACAATATTGGTCCATTTGCGTCAAATTGGCAAGGTAAAAAAGCTTGACAAATGGGTGCCCCACGAACTCAATGATCGCCAGCGCGAAGTACGCGTCGAGACGTGCCTTGCACTGCTCAACAGACACACAAATGAAGGAATTTTGAACCGCATTGTTACCTGCGATGAAAAATGGATTCTGTTTGATAACCGCAAGCGCTCAGCAAGTTGGTTGGATCCTGGTTCAGCACCTAAACAATGCCCTAAACGAAAACTTACCCCTAGAAAAGTGATGGTCACTGTTTGGTGGTCTAGCGCCGGTGTGATTCATCACAGCTTCTTACCAAACGGGGTGAGCATTACTGCAGATGTGTACTGTGAAGAACTGAGCACAATGATGGAGAAGCTGGCGCATCTCCAACCAGCATTGGTCAATCGCTCGTCTCCGCTGCTCCTGCACGACAACGCGCGACCTCATACTGCACAGCAGACGGTCTCCAAGTTGCAAGAACTGGGGTTGGAAGCTCTCCGTCATCCGCCCTACTCACCAGACCTTGCGCCTACAGACTACTACTTTTTCCAGAATTTGGATAACTTCTTGGCGGGAAAAAAATTCAATACCCGAGAGGCAGTACAAAATGCCTTTGAAGAATTTGTTGCCTCCCGTCCAGCTGATTTCTTTAAGAAGGGCATCAATAAACTGCCACTGCGATGGCAAAGATGCATTGATTGCATGGGCAATTACTTCGATTAATACAAATAAAAAAATTCATGAAAAAAATTCGTTTAAATTTTTTCATACAAAACGGCAATTTCATAGGTAAAGACCTATTATAAACTTAATGACAAATCTAAGGCAAAAAAGTTTAACTTAGTCACTAGATTAAATATGTATACAACATGTAACGTAATGAACGCACACCCTCAAACACCGCAATTAGAATATTATGTTGTAATCATATTATAATTTTTTAATTTAACATATATATGCATTATTATTTACTAAATTACTTTCTTGGAATAAAGTTTATTTTTCTTTATTTTGTATTGAATGATGGAATTTGTATGAATACAAATAAAACTGCGATTTATAAGTCTTATTACTTTGACTTACGGTCCATTTCAATTGGTTGATATGACAACAATTTCTGTAGTTTTAATTATTTTGGAATAAAAATTACCTATATTAAAAATGATATAAATCGATTCAGAAAAGGATTCTGAACAAACTATTTTCAGGAAGAGCGTTAATTACGTTACATGTTGTATATGAAATAATAAACACCCATCCTTAAGTAAAATAATTAACACATAACAGTATAGCTTAAAATAGTTTGAAATCCGAATACAAGTAATACATAAAATTTAAGTTGTGTATATATTCGAGTCTGACTCACTGTTACCGGATTATTATACCGGCCAACATCCCACGACTTACTCGAAGCCAGAAGCTCAAAATTTTTACATATCGTAGTAATGTAGCAATTACTGTAGCACGTAGTATAAGCTACGCCGTAGTCTCTAATTTATAGGGCCGTAGAAAGTATAATTTTGGAAGTAGACAGTATAGAAAACCATAGAACAGTTACTATAATTATGTAAAAAAATATATACGCATTCTTCATTTATCATCGTTATCTTTTCCTTTTTCTATTAGGTCTGACTCCAGTCTAAATTGTTAGCGCATGTGCCATGCCATTAAATAATTAGATCAGATGTGTGATACCTCTATAACGCTTTTGTTCACATGTAACTATCGTAATAGGCACAAGAGATTCGGAGGCCTATTAGGTAAACATCGAACGATACTCCGAAACAATTAGATTTTTAAATATAACTTTGTGTGTGGGAATTAAAACCGGGACCACGTTACTTATAAATAAAAAACTTGAGAGGTGTCAAGGGATACCCAGATGGAACGAAGTTATTTCTTATTATTTATTATGTACAAAAAACCTGTATATACTCAACAAAAATAATCGTCGCGACACCACACTGTTCAATGCGAAATAGAAATGAAAATATCTGGCTTGCTTTCTATAAGAAAGAGAGAGAGAGAGTGACAGACAGAGAAATATGCGCACGCCGCACAGCTGCAAAAGTGTCGTGACAACTTCCCGTGAGATTTTTTTTCGTCTAGCCCCCTTTCACAACGCTCGATAAGGAACTTCGTTCCAATAAAAATACAGAAGTAACCTACAAAAACTAACGGAATTAGGATTACAACATTTAAAAAAGTTAAATGTTGTAATCCTACATCCAAGCGTTAACCACTTAGATATAGGTTTAAAACGCTTAATATAACACTGTATAAAGTTGTGGTCTGCACGTGTGGTGTAATGTTTAATGTGGTTGACTTATTACTACCAAGGCGCCCTCGTGTAGGTATCCTGATTCAAGGTGTGCTTTGCGTCCGTGAATTGTATGTTTGTAAAGTTCCCGAGATACAGTGATTTATTTCTCTAATGTGTACGATGTCTTTCAATAAATACAATAACTTGAAACGTAATAATATAGCAGAATCGAACCATTTAGAACCTCTACCTTTAGACAAAGGCCTACTCCAAAAATCCACGTAAACAAAATGGATAGAAAACGGTTTTAACTTTGATTTAAGTTCTATAAACGCAATTTTTGAAGTTATACTTCTTTTGGCGCGATGGAGAAAAATGATGAGAGTGAATTTTTACGATGCGCGCGCACACCGACACCAAAAAATTTAACAGCATGAAGTTAGTTCTAGGTGGTATGAGAGTGAATTTTTACGATGCGCGCGCATCGTAAAAATAACAGCATGAAGTTAGTTCCAGGTGGTATGAAAATGTATGAGAGTGAATTTTTAAGATGCGCGCGCATCGTAAAAATAACAGCATGACGTTAGTTCTAGGTGGTATGAAAATTGATAACTATTTTCAAGTTGTATATTAAGAAGTATATCTTCTAACGCGTGTACATAAGTACACACAAGTTTTTTTTACAACTGTTCAGTCAGATGCATCAATAGGTCATAAGTCATAGTCGAGTCATAAAATATATATCATATAATAATAATAATAAAACATTTATTGAAAAGTCGCTCCATCCGCCACAGTAAAACTATATACTAGACATAATACTAAGGCATAATACTTCCAGTCACCTTTACACATCACAATATCATCACATAACACACATTCCAGTACACTCCCACACATACAGACTCATCTCAACTCTCTACTTTCACACGTATATTCACACAACCACACATACACACTGTCACATACATACTTCTGCATCCCTTCTCTCGCTAAAACAATAAATTTAAGCCTATGTACCTATGACCTACTACTTTTCCATGAGGGGGGCCTGGTGACCTGTGGCACAGGTTTTCGAAACCTATTTCAGGCACCAGTCCTTCACAAATGTAAATATAATTTAGCCTTAAGTTACAATTTGTGGAAGGACAAATAAACGTATTTATTTATTATTTACAAGAGTATATCTTGAAGTCTATCATATAATCATAATAATAACAGTGTTGCGCTATCCGCATTCAGCGGCTCCCAGTGATCCTCACAAGGTCATCTGGCCACCTTGTCTGTCGATGCTGCGTTTTCCGATTCGTGGTCGCCGGTTGTACGAACTATGTGCCGCGCACACTGCCAGTTCAGCTTGCTAATTCTTCCGTCTATGTTGATTCGCCTCTAGATTTCGACATGTCTTATTCTAAATCGGATGAAAATTCTGAGTCTCTCTAGGGCCTGATGGCGTGGTTGGCAAATGCTTGCTTTTCACGCCGGACGTAGTGGGTTCGATTCCCACCCAGGACAGATATTTGTGTGCATGAACATGACTGTTTGTCCTGAGTCCGGGTGTAATTATATATATAAGTATGTATTTACAAAAAAAAAATAGTATATGTAGTATATCAGTTATCTGGTTTCCATAGTACAAGCTCTGCTTAGTTTGGGATCAGATTACTGTGTGTAAATAATGTCCCAGGATAAAAAAGAAATATTCTTTGGGTAGCCTTTTCAGAAAGTGATTAAGGAAACAAAAGTCATAAGAGCAATTGTGGCAGTAGAAATGAGGTAACAATATATAAAAAAAAAACTTGTGTGTATTTATGTACACGCGTTAGAAGTTATACTTCTTAATATACAACTTGAACATAGTTATCAATTTTCATACCACCTAGAACTAACGGCATGCTGTTATTTTTACGATACGCGCGCACGATGCGCGCGCATCGTAAAAATTCACTCTCATACCACCTAGAACTAACTTCATGCTGTTAAATTTTTTGGTGTCGGTGTGCGCGCGCATCGTAAAAATTCACTCTCATCATTTTTCTCCATCGCGCCAAAAGAAGTATAACTTCAAAAACCTACGGGGCAGTGTTAGGGCACTGCCTATAGTAGTGAAAACGAATTTTTTATTGTTCATAATCGGAAAGTAGTGTTTATTTGACCGGAGTAGCGAGTAGAAGAAGGTACTTTCCAGCTTTGGGCGGTGAAGACTCATAGTAATTGCTTCCCTCCCTGTGGTAGAATATAGAACTAAATTAGGTAACGCAGACGGCTGTAACAAATCTAACATAATTAAGAAAAAAATGCTGAGGTCATGTGAGTGTATAAACGCCGACTGACGCGAATTTAACATCTTTTACCCCTCCCAAAAAAGTGCACAATGCCACTAAAGAAGTTTTCTCGTCAAAAAACCAGCGGTATAATTGTATATATATATACAATTATGACGCAAAGGCCATATATATGGCCTTTGCGTCTGTTACAGACGATTTACGGCGCATTGTCTGAGAGACATTTCTTATGTGTGTGGCTAAACAAACCGATGCGAGAGTGACATAGCCTGCCGCAGGCCTGACAAGAGAAGTTTGCGGTGGTTGGTGCCAAGCCGCTTTCATGTTGCTTCTGTCTCTTATCAGCAAGTACTCCGAACCAGGCTTCATCACAGATCTGACGAACCTCCACTACACGTTTGCGCCATTCAACTCTATTTTCAGCGAGCTTTTCCCAGCTACAGTGGTCAATTTTAATAGCGGCCATATTCCGCTTGGTGCAGTTTTTAAAGCGGTATAATTATCCGTACGATAATAATAGAAATTTATTTTGAAGCCACTTTAATAAAACAAGTCCATATTTATAGAGAGAAAAAGCTAAAGGTTTTCAATTGACAAAGCTGTAACATTTTACCATCTGGACGACATTTTTTTTTAATTAGACGTCAGTGCCCGAGGCGGGATAATCCCGCCAAGTTTAAATAATACAATATTAAATGGAGAAATGAAATGTATTTAGAGACAAACTTACCTACGAGTACGTCCAAGTAAATCATACTGATATTATAAAGGTGAAAGTCTGTGAGTGTGTATGTTTATTACTTCTTCACGTCTAAACGGCTGGAGCGGTTCTAATAAAATTTGGTATGGAGTTAGCTGACATCCTGGATTAACACATAGGCTATGACAACATTTTCGTTAAGAAACCGTTTTGAATTGGGTGGGTCATCGACCCATTTTATCGTAACATGCAGATCTCGCCCGTATTACTTTACATGCACGGGTTCAAATAGAGTGGAAAAAATATATTAAAGGACGTTAAAAACAGGGTAAAACATCCCTAAATAATATAATATAATAAAATATAAATTTATGTAGTTTAACGTGGGTAAAACCGCGGGGCATAGCTAGTTTGATATGTAAATAGGGATTCAATAGATATTTAAATATATAAAACGCTAGAAATGGTTTATATGAATGTGTGATATGAGTAGATGGAAGGTACTTTTTAATTTTATTAAGAGGCGATCCTGCCGTTGTGGAGATCCTTAGGGGAGACCTGTATCCAGCGGTGGAAGTCTCTCAGCTGATAAGTTGTTGATGAAATATATGAAAAATAAATTAAGCCAAGATGCGTTTAGAATGATTGATTGACACACTGTTGAAAGTATAGTTATAAATCAATAAGAAGTATTTATATTAATTTCTTTGAGCTCATATTTGACTGATATTTTCATAACCCTTAAAAGTTAAATCTTACAAAGCATAACGCTTTTTACAACTATACCTTTCCACATTTGCACTAAATTCTAGCTAATTGAATTTCATCATATCATCATAACAGCCGAAAGACGTCCACTGCTGGACAAAGGCCTCCCCCAAAGATCTCCACAATTGCCGGTCTTGCGCTCCCGCACAAGATCATCAGTCCATCTTGTAGGGGGTCTGCCCTCGCTGCGTCTTCCGATTCGTGGTCGTCACTCAAGAACCTTTCTGCCCCAACGGCCATCGGTTTTATGAGCTCTGTGTCCCACCCCCTGCCACTTCAGTTTTGCAATTCTTCGGGCTATGTCGGGTACTTTGGTTCGCCTGCGGATTTCGACATTTCTGATTCGATCCCGCAGGGAAACTCCGAGCATAACCCTCTCCATTGCTCTTTGGGTGACCTTGAGCCTTCTAATAAGGCCCATAGTGAGCGACCACGTCTCTGTTCCGTAAGTCATCACTGGCAACACACACTGGTCGAAGACTTTCGTCGTCGAATTGATTTTATTTATAACATAATATCTACAAGCTTTTTATAATTGCACAAGTACGTACTTAACGCTATATCAATGGATACAGTGCACTAAGAAAACCACTTTTATTTTCAACGTAATAAAGACTTTGTCAAGTACAAGATGTATCCACTGGTGTACCACTATTTTACACAGAAGGATTCTAATTAATAGGCCATGTACACTACCTTTTTTTAAACAATATCGCAAAATTGGTGCTTTTACCATCTGTTTTAGTAGTTTTATTTATATACAAGCTGTGACCCGCGGTTTTACCCGCGTTAAATTTTATAAATCATCACAGCACCTCCCCCGTAGATGATAGCTTGATAATATGTAGCCTATATGTTGACCCGACCTCTTAGTAATATTCATGCAAAATTTTAAGTAAATCCATGCAGTACTTTTCGAGTTTAACCCGGACAAACATACAGACAAACAGACAAAAATTCTAAAAACTATATTTTTGGCTTCGATATCGATTGTAGATCACGCACAAAGTAACCTTTTAAAAAAATATTCAATGTACAGTTTTGACTTTCCTACGTTTTTATTATATGTATAGATTATATGTATAGATAACTGTGTATTTTCGCAGTCATTTGGTTCACACAATCATGTGGTTTCCAGGCTAGAAAGAATAACAGGGCTACCCCATATCATCTCGTGGGAGTTGTTAAAGGCGACTATTAGGTATTCGAAGAACAAGAAAAGAAGCAGGCAAGGCAGCAGTAGATCTACTGCAATTAGGTGGTATCTATACTGCAATTAGGTGGTATAGATACCACCTAATTGCAGTCGCCAACTCACATGTCAAGCGCAATAATAATGTCCTCCTAGCCGAATTTCGGCCACGGCGGCCAGTCTCAATAGAGATTAGCCATCTGCGCGGGACATATTATAGTGCTCAAGTGTGAGCGCAAACACAGGAGCACTTTTTATTCCATCACTCTCATGATCCGATGGGACTCCTAGCGACAGGACCGGAAAGAGGTCAGGTACAGGACCGACGGCTTTACGTGCTCTCCGAAGTACGGGGGTATAATACCGCCAACTCCCAGACTTCGGGCTGATGCTGAGGAATTTTTCTTTTTACAGAAAAGTCCCGAAATCACTTTTGGCCCGACCCGGGATTTGAACCCAGGACCTCGTTTTCTGCGGGTGAACACGCTACCGCTAGACCAATGAAGCAGTATGCAAGCGCAATGACTACAGGAAGCACTTCCAAATGAGCCTTTGGGTTCTATGTCCAGCTGTGTACGATATATAGACCAGGGTAGAAGCCTTTAAAAATAATAAAAAGTGAAAAAAAAAATAGTAGGATGAAACCCATTAGAAAAGGAGGGGAATATTATAAAAATGAAAGAAAAATAATTTACGGGCGATCTGAGGTCGGGAAGGGGATGGGGGTGAGTTTTTAAAGGTAAAAAACGGGTTTTCTCGATTTCCAGTAAAACTAAAAGTCCTATCGAAAAAAGTCAAATGGCAAAGTTGTAGGTAATAAAAAGATCTAAAACTTTTGTATTTACACTTTCTTCAAATAATCCAAAATTTATGTGAAATATTCAAAAAACCAAGTTTTAGGTTTTAAATTTTTATCTTTTACAATTTTTTTTATTTTTTATCGAAATTTGGTGAAAACTTTCCTTTTGATGTGCCAAATATGCTGTAATTTATTTGATTAAAAATATTTATTTTTTCACCTTATTTTGAATTAATATCGAAAAAACACCCTAATTTTCAATCGAAAACTCACCCGTCAAAATATCAGCTTTTTTCAAAAAGTTGGTATGTTTTCGGTTCGTTGAAATCTCTACTTTCCGATGGTGAAAAAAAATATATATGTTACTATAGTAAATCTTCTCAGAAAATGCAAAAATCGAAAAAAACTTGAATTCGAATTTTTGTTTATTATTATAAAAAATTATGAGCTATTTATTAAAATTAACACTTAAATTACTCGAAAAACATTAGAATAAATGTTACATTGATAAAAAAAATTGCAAATAAAAATATTATTTAATAAGACATCTACAATATTTGGAGAAAGTTGTCGAATCTTCTTTAAATTATGTCTATTTATAACTATTTTAAGATAAATTATATACCTGAGTAACCTACGAAAAATAGTAGCCCATCAAAAGGTATTTCATTGAGAAGTGGGGAAGGGGCTAGGCGGGTCTGGGTCTTAATACATACATACTAATAATAATCTCCTTAATTTTGCACAAACAAATTTAGTTAATCCCATGGAAAAAAATAATATTTCAAAATACATAAAAAATATATTAAAAATCTATAAAAAATATATTAAAAATCCATAAAATATATATCATTAATATATTTTTAATACCAAACTTTTAGCCGATTTGGCAATATCAACGTGGAATTATGCCCAAATTTTCACAAAAAGAATTAATTCCGGAAATATTGCTCAAAACTATTTGCTGCAGCTGTGAAACTGGATGTAACAGTTTAAAATGTGGTTGCCGAAAACATGGTTTAAAATGCACAAATTTATGTTCAAACTTTCATGGTTCTGAAAATTGCTCCAATATTGAAGAAGAAACCTACGAGGAAGTTAATTATTCAGAAGAAATTGTGGATGAAGAACCAACGTAGTCTGGAAATAATGTTGGAGAGGAAGAAGGTGATATTCATGAAGATTTCGAAGATCTACTAGAATCGGAGATGTTTGGCGAATCTAAGATGAAGAAATGCCATCAAAAAGACAAAAACTAATGGATAAGTGATTAGAATTGAAGATAAGGTATTTATGAATGATAAGATTAATGTGTTTAAAAATATTGTAATGAATAACGTAATCAGAATAAAGTATCTACATTTAATTGTACGATTTATATTTATATATAATGAGATTTTCTATGACATAAATGTAATTAGCATTAAATAAATCAACTTTTTAATTGAAACAAATTGCAGCAATCACATTTTTTAGATGAAATGATTTATAATAATTAAAAAAAAATCGAATTCAAGTTTTTTTTTATTTTTGCATTTTCTGAGAAGATTTACTATAGTAACATATATATATTTTTTTCACCATCGGAAAGTAGAGATTTCAACGAACAGAAAACATACCAAATTTTTGGAAAAAGCTGATATTTTGACGGGTGAGTTTTCGATTGAAAATTAGGGTGTTTTTTCGATATTAATTCAAAATAAGGTGAATAAATAAATATTTTTAATCAAATAAATTACAGCGTATTTGGGACATCAAAAGGTAAGTTTTCACTAAATTTAGTTAAAAAATAAAAAAAATTGTAAAAGATAAAAATAAAAAACCAAAAACTTGGTTATTTGAATATTTCACATAAATTTTGAGGTTATGTGAAGAAAGTGTAAATACAAAAGTTTTAGATCTTTTTATTACCTACAACTTTGCCATTTGACTTTTTTCAATAGGACTTTTCCTTTTGCTGGAAATCGAGAAAAACCGTTTTTTACCCTTAAAAACTCACCCCCATCCCCTTCCCGACCTCAGATCGCCCGTAAATTATTTTTCCTTTCAGTTTTATAATATTCCCCTCCTTTTCTAATGGGTTTCATCCTACTATTATTTTTTTTGGTTTTAAAAATTATCGACCCTGGTCTAATAAGGCTGATGATGATAATTGTGTATTTTCGTACATCATACGAAAAAAAAAGGCTTTTATTCACATAGACTTTCAAAAAGCGCTTGTAAATAGCCAGAACATGTTCATAGTAATATAGCTGTATACATTATTATTTCTAGTTACATAGATACATATTTAGGTACACGGATTGTATGAAAACATTTATAAAATTTATTTTATAATAGCAATTATATTCAGCTAGCTTGTATTAAGTTATTGTCAAAGAGATTATGTTTAAGTTTAATTATCAAAATTTATAGTTTTAGCTATATTTTACTACATATTGTCTGAATTATTTATTATTATGGCGGACCTTGTGTTACTAACGACGGTCGCGCTTTAATGCTACCACCGGATCCAATGCGCCCCAACTGAGAAGACCCAGCGAAACAAACTCAGTGGGTTAATCTACTACGTACCTTATATTGATCAAACCCAGGCTGATTTTTTGTTATTCTGAAGTTGTCAGTTGTCCTATAACCAACTTGTCTAGAGGATTTTTAAATAACCAACACACATTAATAGACTGACTTTTATTTCATCAAGAACTTTATAAACAATTTATTATAATTCAATAGTACTTATATAATAATAAATCGCTAAAGTTATTTCACGGATTTTAGAATTATAAAATCCGCCCAGCCAAGGAAATAACTTTAGCAAATCACCTCATAGGCCATTTACAGCTGAAACTACATATTTTTTAATGCGATTATTAAGAACGTATATAAATAATTTAAATTACACAGTAACGTACAGATAATATCAAATAAACCACATGGAAAAGTCACGTATATGATAAGCTATTTTTATAAAACCCATGATTTTGTGCGTAAATCAAAACTGGTAAACTTGTTCATATTTTACTTAACGGTAATTTGTCTGCAATTGAGTAGTCAAATGCAATAATATGTTTAAAATTGTGGCGCTACCTGTTTTTTGTCATTATTTCAAGAAGCTGGTTGGCGTGGTTGGTAATTGCTTGCCTTTTACGCCGCAGGTTCGATTCCCACCCAGGACTAGTGTTGAAAATGACTAAAGTTACTGAATTAGACTGACTGCCATTTACGGTCAAATTGGTGAAAAATGGTCATTAACTGTCAAAAATTGATGTCGTCTTATCCTCTCATGATATAATAGAAAATAAAACGTTGATTCATTTAAACTTGCATATAAATTGGGTACCTAAATAAATAAATAATTGAGTGGTAGTCGAGAATATTTGAGTCAAATTGACTGAATTTGACAGTAAATGACCGGCCATTTAAGGTTTATGACAATTGTGACTAATCATATTCAGTCATTTTACATCTCTACCCAGGACAGATAATTGTATGCATGAACATGTCTGTTTGTACTGAATCTGGTACCGTACCGATAAAAAGCCCCCTCCGAACCTAAATCGGAAGGGAAGCCCGCGTCGCGATATAAACGTAGAGCGAAAGTTGCACTAAACATCCCTAAATAAAATGATACGCCCTCTCTTGCATCTCCCCGCTAGTAACCGCCCAGAGTCGAGGTTAGAACCCCACAGGGGGTGCCCCCGGCGCCGGTACTTAGTTTGTGGTTGACGGCTTGAGCCCTCACTCGCCTCTATAGTCCGGTGAAGCAGTGAAAGCCTCCTAGGCTAACAGTAACGTCATGTTAAATGAAAAAAAAACGGAATCATGGTGTAATTATCTATATAAGTATAATTCTACAAAAAAAAAATGTATATGCAATATATCAGCTCTGCTTAGTTTGGGATCGAATGGCCGTGTGTGAAAAATGTCACAGGATATTATTATTATGAGAAAGGAAACACTCAATGAAACTTAGCCAAGATATACTTTGTTCAACATGTTATTATCTCTATACATATAATAAAATCGTAGAAAAGTCAAAACTGTACATTGAATATTTTTTTAAAAGGATACTTGGGGCGTTATCTACAATCGATATCGAAGCCAAAAATACAGTTTTTAGAATTTTTGTCTGTTTGTCTGTATGTATGTCCGGGCTAAACTCAAAAAGTACTGCATGGATTTACTTTAAATTTTGCATGAATATTTCTAAGAGCTCCGGTCAACATATAGGCTACATATTATCACGCTATCACCTACGGGGGAGGAGCTGTGATAATTTATAAAGTTTAACGCGGGTAAAACTGCGGGGCACAGCTAGTAATAATAATAATAATGCGACACGGCTCGCATTGTCAGGAGGTTCCTGTCTCTAGAGCCGTAACCTCCGGTAGCATAGACCCTGTTCCTGCTGTCGGTTGCAAATCCTATTTTTTATATTTTAAAATGTATATTTCTGTTATTTATATATTTTATAATGTATTTGTTAACGACCGAGCTTCGCCGGGGGTGTATATACAAGACGGTAATAATAATAAAACACAATCTGTATATTGATCTGAAGCTGGTTTATTGAACACATAAAATGGGGTATAGTCACTTCCAATTGTGAACGAAACCATACCGCCATCTAACTCTACGGTAACGCCATCTAGTGGTACCGTGAGTGAACTAATTTAATTAAATTACAACTAAAATGGGTTTGGTTGTTAACATACCACCCACCAAGGACATTATTGACAGAATGTCCTTAAAAAAAAACGAAAATTACACTATGGTACCTACAAGTTGAGGTAAATAACAAATTATTTTAAGTCACGAAACAGGTTTCAAAATCTGTTGATAAAATTATAAACTACTTAGACTAATAACAGAGGTTTTAAACTAAATTCCTTAACAAAACCTATGTAAATAATATTTATCTTAAAATAGTATAAAGCCTTAACTAAGTATATATTTGTTCTACTTTACAATTTATCTGAGTATAAAATAAAATGAACTAAACTAAAATTTGTGATAAAACATAACAACAAAGTATAACATTGAGTTAGTAAGATGAAATTAACAATTTTAATATAGGTGTAACATTTAAAAAAATCTAAGTAAACTGAACCAAAAACTATTCAGCTATAGGCAATATACACAATTTAGAAGTTGGTCTTTTAACGGTTGAATTTTTGGTTCGTAGTGTGACTACACGGGTGATACTATCTTTCCCTGGATGTTTCTCTAAGACGCGACCCAACAACCAACGACTTGGAGGTAAATCGTCTTCTTTTACTAACACCACGTCTCCAATATTTGGTTCTGGAGTTCGCTTAGTCCATTTGTACCTGTTCATAAGGGTTGCTAAATATTCCTGAGACCAACGCTTCCAAAAGGATTGCAACATCCTTTGTAGGTGTTGCCACCGTGTAAGACCACTGATGTTTGAATTAAAATAGCTCTCGCTTGGTACATTTACTATCGGTTCTCCTATAAGGAAATGTCCAGGAGTTAGAGGCATAGGTTCACCAGGGTCTTCAACAGTAATAATACTCATGGGCCGTGAATTTAAACATGCTTCCACTTGATGAAGGAGGGTAGCCATCTCTTCATACGTGAGTGTAGCGTCGCCAATGACCCGCTTTAAATGGAATTTGGTGGATTTCACTCCAGCTTCCCATAGGCCGCCAAAATTAGGGCTATGAGGGGGAATGAAATGCCATTCTGTGCCATTAACTTCCAAGTGCTGTGCGATGGAGGACTGAATCCCAGATATTTGTCGCAACTCTTTAGCTGCACCTACAAATGTCGTACCATTGTCACTCCATATTTTGGCACAGTGACCCCGCCTCGAAACGAATCGCCTAAATGCGGCTAAAAAAGCCTGTGTACTCATATCGCTGACAACTTCTAAATGTATAGCACGAGTTGACATGCATATAAATAAGCAAATATAGCCCTTATAAGAGCGATAGCCTCGACCTTTGGTTGTTCTAATATTTATGGGGCCTGCATAGTCCACGCCGCTGTGCAAAAATGGTCGAGCTGGTGTGCATCGTACTGGCGGAAGCGAGCCCATTAACTGGGTTTTGACACTGGCTCGTTGTCTAACACATGTCACACATTTGCGAACATGGTGCTTAACCATATTCCTAACGCCTAAAATCCAATATGCTGTTTTCAAGTAGTTGATCATTGTTTGAGGACCGCCGTGCAGGGTCTTCAAATGAGCTTCCGCTACAATGAGACGCGTGAAATGGTTGGAACTTGGTAAAATTATTGGATGCTTTGTTCCTTCATCCAAGCCTGAACATTCAAGTCTTCCTCGAACTCTCATAATGCTTTTACCGTCGAGATAAGGACACAGAGACTTGAGTTTGCTTGTGTTTGTTAACACATATTCCTTATCCTGTAGTAGTGTGTACTCCTTCGTAAATGCTTCCCTTTGTACTTTTCTTATACTACATTCTAGTGCTGCATCGATTTCTGTGTTTTGTAAATGAACTGTTACATTTTTACCTTTATTTAGAAACCGACGACAATATGCGATTACTCGAAGCATTTTGTTTAAAGACGAAAATCTTTCAAAAATGTCGTTGTTTTCAGTTTCCACTACTACATGCGCTTTAACAGTCTGTTCTAAATCACTATCTAAATAGGTTGGCCGTGAGTATAAAATATTATATTCTTTTAGAAAATGCGGTCCAGAGAACCATAAAGTGTTGTTAATCAAGACACTTGGTAATAATCCTCTGGAAGCGCAATCCGCTGGGTTGTTATTTGTTGAAACATGAAACCATTGTGATGCTTTCAAGGATGTTAGTATCTCAGATGTACGATTAGCTACAAACGTTTTCCATTTAGATGGGTGACTGTTCAACCAAGCTAACACCACAGTGGAATCAGTCCATGCTCTGATTTTGTCCTTTGATATATTCAAGACTTCGGCCGTATCTACCAAAAGCTTTGATACTAGTAGCGCACCACACAGTTCCAAGCGTGGAATACTTATTTGCTTGACTGGGGCTACTCTTGTTTTCGCAACCAACAACGAGACTTGTACTGCTCTATTTGGATTAACCATTCTGATGTAAATCACAGCAGAATACGCCGTTTTAGAAGCATCACTAAACCCGTGCAGTTCCAGATCGTCGTGTGGCTTTATACCAAGCCAACGAGGTATCCGAACCTGGGTAAGTAAAGACAGTTCTTCACGGTAAGTATTCCATTCGTGTACTAAATCGGTTGCTAGTGGCTCATCCCAACTAACACCAGCAAGCCATAGCTTTTGAATGAAGACCTTCGCCAAGACTACACTTGGAGCTAACCATCCTAATGGATCGAACAGTCTTGCTATATCTGAAGTGATAGATCTTTTAGTTGCAGATGCAGTCTTCGGCGTTGGGAGTGTCACTGCGTACTGGAAGGTGTCTTCGCTGCGGTTCCAGGTAAGTCCTAATATTTTAATAGTATTATCTAATTTTATTTCTTTTTCTTTCTTGTACTCTGTTTCCGTTGGTTTTTTATAGTTATCTATCGTATTTGATCTATTGTATTTGTCCTTGTATGTATTGTTCTTATTTATATGTTCTGTTGTCCTATATTTATCTATTTGTTCTTTATTTTCGTTAAGTTGAATTGTCCTTATTTTTTCTAGTATTTCTTGATTATTGCTATTCCATTTTTGAAGTTTAAATCCACCTTTTGTTAGTAATGCATTCATCTGTTTGTAGATTTCTATTCCTTCTTCCACACAACTGCAACTCGCCATCAGGTTTAAGTTCCCGTAATTTGATCTTAAGTTGACTTTTATAAGAAATATAAATATCTTCTATAATTTCATATGTATTACCTAAAGATTTTTCAATATCTTCAAAATCGAATAGTTCATACAATTTCGTATTTGACAATTGAAATGCACTCCAATTATTTTCTAACAGTTCTAAACGATTCTCTAAGTATTCAATAGTAATTCTATCTTTTGGACTCTTTTTAAAGTTGACATAACTATTATTTATTATCTTTTGTAGATTTTTCAATACATTGATTGTTCCTTCCATTATTGAACAAATCTAGTAATTACTAACACCGATGTAACTAACACTACAATACTTCTACAAAACAAACAAACAAAGTACAAACAATGAAATATGAAAATAATAAAAACAAAACCCAAAATATAAAAACACCTAATATAAACAAAAAGTATAGTTTAAAACTTATTAGGATTTTTCTAAGTCCATAAGCAAAATCGCAAAAAATTTACAAGTGTTTTTAAAATGTTTACTGTCTATAGAAAATCGGGCATGGATTCCCCGTTCCCTCGTTTTTTTATAAATTATTCTAAGTCCTAAACATGCACATATAAAATTTACTAAGTTAAAATATCTTAAAATTTAGTTAAGTTACAATCTTCATAGAAATAAGGTTCAATATTGTCCAATTAACTGCTTTCACTACAAGTTGTGATTAATTTCACTTAGATGATCAATAAAAGTATATTGACTTTGATTAATTTAATTAGTCTTAATTACTTTTATTGATTATTATAAAAACACTATAATGTACTCACGATTGCACTTCACAACTCACACACACGAGTCAATCGACGCCGTGGCGCCCTCTGTAGACACCAATGTGAATGTAGATCGCTCCGCCCACCGCACCGTGACGGACGAAATCGCAGGACTGCTTGGTGATGCAACTGAGTGGCTCCCCCTGGCGGTGACTTCTTGAACTAAACTGCAGGCTGCTCTGGCTCCTCCAGTGATATCAGCTTACGTAGCTGATGTCGTGAACTCTTTGTGCAGCGATCCACTGCGAGTCACGTGTAGTGGGCGATGATAGCACCACTTGATCTCAAAAATAAAAGGTCTTATCCGGCTCGAAGGACCAATGTTAACGACCGAGCTTCGCCGGGGGTGTATATACAAGACGGTAATAATAATAAAACACAATCTGTATATTGATCTGAAGCTGGTTTATTGAACACATAAAATGGGGTATAGTCACTTCCAATTGTGAACGAAACCATACCGCCATCTAACTCTACGGTAACGCCATCTAGTGGTACCGTGAGTGAACTAATTTAATTAAATTACAACTAAAATGGGTTTGGTTGTTAACAGTATTTAATAAGAAATATATTTTAATAAATAATAATAAATATCTTATCACCAGTAACACACTGCCATCTAACTCCAAACTAAACAGAGCCTGTTCTATGGCAACCAGACGACTGATAAACATACTTAGATATTTCCAAATACATACACATTACATATAAATTACGCCCAGATACAGAACAAATAATCTTGTTCACCACACAAAGATTTGTCCCGGGTGGGAACCGAACCCACGACCAGGCAGACCGGCGTGTTATTATTATAATTATATGATAGACTCCAAGATATACTCTTGTAAATGTCTTATTATTATATGATATTAGCGGCCCGGTACGTGCTTCGCTACGTATAATGCATAATATTAAGTTCATTTATTCAAACAAAAAAATATTTTAAATTGCTAAGAGATGTTGATTTTACACTTTTTTAAGACTTTTTAAAATTTTTCTCTACGTACAAACCTTCCCTGGACTTCCACGAATAATTCAAGACCAAAATTAACCAAATCAGAAAAGGCGTTCTTGAGTTATAACATTACAACGAAAAGTGGCATTGATTTTTATATATATAGATATATTTTATGACTCGACTATGACTTATGACCTATTGATGCATTTGACTGTATAGTAGAAAAAAAAGCGTTTATAGAACTTAAATCAAAGTTTAAACAGTTTTCTATCCATTTTGTTTGTTCTGGAATATAATATAATTAATACGTTCTTACTTAACTCTGAATAGTCTTCAGCTGAATAAAATATATTTTATAGCTCTTATTTTTTATTTATACTTACAATAATAATAATGACTTACATGTTAAGTACTTACATAACAATTTTGACGGTTTAGATCCATTTACACGTAAATATAATTAATAATTGAGATTTATAATTTAAGCAATTATTATTTATGCGTGAATGCATGAATTGCGGTGTCTCCGGTAAGTTCACTGATATTTTTTTACTAATATCTCTCTTACTATAAAACAAATCTGTTTGTGTAGAATGTGTAGATGTAGGTTATACGCATAGTAAATATTTACCTATTGCAAATAGGTCATTTAAAAAATCTATATTTTAACAAAATTATCATAGTTTATAAATTATTACCTATAAATAAAAGTAAAACTATAAATTTATTAAATAATATTTATTTGAGTTTTATATTTATAAATAAAGTATTTTTTATTTATTAAATTATAAATCAGTTAATTGTGTAGAAAATAAATTGACCTATGTATTTAAAAATAAAGTCGGTAACTCTAAAATTGTCGATGTGTTTGTAAGTGTATATTTTACAATGTGTGTTTTTTAGTATTTAGTTTTGGTATTTATGGATATCAGCTAAGGTTGTTACAAATTAGTTTCCTCGGGTTTGTCTCTTTTCTCGTTCTTCGTGGACGGTCTCTGTCTGTTCAGGCTCGCTACGCTCGATGGCTTCGTTTTGGTTGATGATGTCTGATAAAAAAATAACATTTAAAAAAATTATAAACTTCACACAATGGGATATGAAAATTCGAACAAAAAACCAAATTCAATAACTTGAACCGATATCGCTATTTATAAATAATTCAAGATTCAAGACAAATATACGTATGTACAGATGCCAGCACATCAAGCTACCCCAATCTGTCAAATTTCCCCAAATAAAAGTATACCTTATACTTTTTGATAAAGTTGAAATTCTTAAAAAAAGCTATTGAACATTTTACAGATTGGGGTAGCTGGATGTGCTGGCAGCTGTACATCGAAATGGAGATTTTTTTACAAATTATACTTATTATGTTTGTGGTTTTTATACAAAATAGGTAAGGTAAATTTGATTTATATATCCAACTAGGTGCATGCAATGTTGATCTTTAATCGTCAGTTTTTATTAGTGCACTTAGAGAAAATCATCATTTAACATTATATTTTTTCGCAAACTATTCATAATAAGACGTCTTATTCTTAAACCAAAGATTTATAGATAAGTAGACATTTTTCCAATGCTAACAAACGTATATGTCCATACGTTTACACGAGAGAGGAAAAATGTGAGAAAGAGTATGATTGACTTCGTGATTGTAGATGAAAGACTGAGAAAGAATGTTCTAGACACAAGAGTCTATCGTGGGACCGCAATCCATACAGACCACTTTCTGGTGATGAGCCGAATAAGTGGTCTGTCCAAAGGATGGCGCCACCGAATCCCTGAGACTAAAAGTGTACTAGAGAGAATAAAAGTAGAGGAACTGCAAGAGGAAGAAGTGGCAGACGAGTACAAAAGTAAGTTGGTTGAGAAGTTTGAGGGATCTGAAGACATAAGAGAAGTAGAAGAGCTATGGAAGGTAGTCAAAGAAGGTGTGGTGAGTGTAGCTGGTGAAGTATGTGGTGTAATAAAGAGAAGAAGAGGAAGAAAGATGAAGAATATTTGGTGGGATAAAAGTGTACAAAAAGTTGTATGTGAAAAGAAGAAAGCGTGGTTAGACTGGCTAGCCACCAGAGCAAACGAACGAATGAATAAGGCGACGAATGAGGATATAGAAAGGGCCTGGAATGATTATAGGAAAATGAAAGTAATTGTAAAGGATGTGGTGAACGAAAAGAAAAATGAACAAAAGGATAATTTTGATAGAAGGTTGTCTAAGGATTTTCAGACGAACATTAAGTTTTTCTGGAAATCCGTTAGATCAGTAAGAGGCATAACTCAAACCTCAGAACTGAAATCCATAAGAGACCAAGATGGAAATATAGTGAAAGGGGAAGAATGCGTGTTAAAACGTTGGAAGGAGTATTTTGAAAGTTTGTATGAAAGAGGTGTAACAGAGAGTGAACGTAGTTCACTAAGTATAGACGAGAACAAATGTAAAGATGAAATTGGTATGGATGAGGTTGTGAAAGCTATTAAGGGTATGAAATCAGGTAAGTCACCAGGGTATGACAGGATAACTTCCGAGATGCTGAAGGCTGGACATGGCGTCATAGCGAGTCAGCTGTACAGCCTTTTCAATCTATGCTATACCACCGGCCAAGTGCCAAGTGATTGGTGCAAGGCTGTCATTGTACCTCTTTACAAAGGGAAAGGCTCACGGAAAGACTGTAAAAACTATAGGGGCATTAGTCTGCTCAGCGTCGTTGGTAAGTTGTATGCAAAAGTATTGGTTGAAAGAGTTGTGAAAGAAACCGATGCGAAAATATGGGATGCACAGGCGGGTTTTCGGAAAGGAATGGGATGCACGGATCAGGTCTTTTCTCTGCGAAGCATAGTAGAGAAGTTTTTGGGCAAAAACCAAAAGGTCTACTGTGCCTTCGTAGACTTAGAAAGGGCCTACGATAGAGTGTTGAGGAATGAACTATGGTCGGTACTGTCCATGTATGGGTTGAACGACAACCTTGTTCAAGCACTGAAATCTCTTTATAGGGATTCCAGAGCTTGCGTGAGGATTAACGGGTCATACACCGAGTGGTTTAGCATCCAAAAGGGTGTTAGACAGGGATGTGTAGCGTCACCGTGGTTGTTTAACCTATTCATGGATAGCTGTTTAAAAGATTTGAAAGAAAGTGAATGCGGTGTAAGGATGAATGAGTTACTCATCAAATGTCTGCTTTACGCTGATGATCAAGTTTTACTTGCATCATCGGCGGACGAGTTGCAGGTGATGGTAACAATGATGTATGAATCTTTTGAAAGGAAAGGGATGAAAATGAATGTAGGTAAGACGAAAGTAATGGTATTTGAGAGGGATGAATACACGACAGCGTGTGATATTGTGATTGGAGGAGAGAAAGTCGAACAGGTGAATGAGTTTGTATATTTGGGAACTTTGTTTACGAGAGATGGGAAATATGAAAAAGATATTGTTAGAAGAGTAATTGCGGGGAACATAGTGAATGGGGCACTACACGCCTTTATGAGTAGCCGGCAAGTATCAAAGAAGGCCCGACTAGCCGTGCACGATGGAGTGTTAGTGCCAACTTTAATGTATGGAAGTGAAAGTTGGGTATGGCAGAAAAAGAATGAAAGTAAAATAAATGCAGTGGAAATGAGAGCTCTGAGAAGTATGTGTGGTGTGACTTTGAGAGACAGAATTCGAAATACTGATGTAAGAGAGCGTTGTGGTGTGAAAGAGGATGTAGTCACAAAGATTGAAAAAGGCATGCTGAGATGGTTTGGCCATTTAGAAAGGATGAATGAAAGAAGATTGACAAAAGAAGTATACTTGGCCTTTGTGAATGGGACAACCGGAAGAGGAAGACCACGTCGAACATTCTCTGACCAAATTGGAGATGTTCTCAAGAAAGGGCAGGTCAGAAGTACCCTAAACCGGCGAGCATGTATGAAGAATATAATGACGGTAATCGAGGCAAAAGAAGTATGCAAAGATCGTGACAAATGGAAATCCGTTGTCTCTGCCTACCCCTCTGGGAAACAGGCGTGAGTCTATGTATGTATGTAACAAATTTCAGAGATTTAAAATCAAAAATTAAAAAGACGACTACTATATATATTTCTGTATCTAGCATAACGTATAAAGTAAATAGTTATCATAAATAAATAAATATCCTGGCACATTATTCACACACGGCGATTTGATCCCAAACTAAGCAGAGCTTGTACTATGGAAACCAGATAACTGCTATATTACATATAATGTGTATATAATATAGTTATATAATGTGTTGTAACTCACCATGTACTTGTATAATTAACAACACATATTCATCGTCCGAAAAGACGATTCCGTTGATGCACTTTAAAAATGACTTGTATGAATGTTCATGTATGATAAAGCGATAGAAATGGCAATCACTAAAACATCGAATTCGATTTCGATCTAACCTTTGGTCCTCAGTGTCAAAGAGGCACTAGCAAAAATAAAGCTACAAAGATGTCACAGGTGACGAATTCAATAATGTTTCAGAGTAGGAAACGGTAAAATCCAATTCCATTCATGTTATTGCTAAGTCCAAAGTTTTGTTTCTTTGTCTGACTACAAAAAAAACGGCTTATGTTTTTGAAGTTATACTTCTTTTGGCGCGATGGAGAAAAATGATGAGAGTAAATTTTTACGATGCGCGCGCACACCGGCACCAAAAAATTTAACAGCATGAAGTTAGTTCTAGGTGGTATGGAAATGTATGAGAGTGAATTTTTACGAAACGATGCGCACGATGCGCGCGCATCGTAAAAATAACAGCATGACGTTAGTTCTAGGTGGTATGAAAATTGATAACTATGTTCAAGTTGTATATTAAGAAGTATAACTTCTAACGCGTGTACATAAGTACACACAAGTTTTTATTTTTTATTTTCTTTGTATTTATGTTGTCAGAAAGCTTCATTCACTTTTAGTGTAAGTGAGTGCCATTCTGTACGTCATTAAAGACTGTACTTGACGCTAAATTTAGAACAGCGTATCTTAGGAAATATCATGAAAACAATTATGATACATTTTTAACAATAAAATTATTGTATTAGTATTATCAGTATAAATATGTAGTACGACGATATTAAAAGAGTAGAGAAGCTTTATATGTCATATAATACTAAATTGTATTATAAAAAGTCAAACGTTACTCCTTAACGCACTGGCAAGACACGAAAACTCAAAACTAAAATAGTGTTAATGTAAAAACAAAAAAATCTTCGAAATATTATTAGCTTTATAGCAGGTAAGTCTAAAGGCTATCGTAAGTGGTTGCTAAGTGCTTGCCTTTCACGCCGCAGGTCGGGGGTTCAATTCCCACCCAGGACCTGATATTTGTGGACATGAACATGTCTGTTTGTCCTGAGTCTGGGTGTAATAATCTATATAAGTATGTATTTACAAAAGTAGTATATGAAGCAGGTACCTATATCAGGTATCTGGTATTCCATAGTGCAAGCTCTGCTTAATTTGGGCTCAGATGGCCGTATTTGAATAATGTCCCAGGATATTTAGTTGAACCTTTTGATGTTTTAACTGTGACATACCTGTAATAGCTGCCTCTCCTCAGCGGAAACCTGTAGATCTGATATTTTCTGGACCGCTTATCAAGTGGTATGTTATTTTAAATTCCCTTACCATCATCGTCGCTCTTGAAGGACCTGCCAAGTCGGGGTCCGAACCACATGCCTGGGCTGTCCGTCCGCCGCACAGGCAGAGGAGCCTCGTGCATTAGCGACAAACCGCCGCGACCGACCCGCGGGAACGCGTATAACTGACGCTTTTCTAGGGGCTCGTATTCTGTGACAGAAAATTTGTGGTAATTATTGTGTTTTGTGGTATACATTGGATATAAGAGAAGGCTATATATTCCCACGATACGTTTAGAGCTATTTAAATGGAATGTATATTGTATGTGCATCAAAATATATAATCATGTACCCAACAGTATCTCTAACTCACCACTACCACATACACTATTATAAAAAAAAATACCTCAACTATTGTATATTATCTATTATAAGATTAACGATTTCTTTGACGATATACTTATAATAGTTAATGTAACAAATTGATAATAATTGAATGAATAATAAATAAAAATAATATTGATCGAACGAATTAATAATGAATAACTATGATATAGACCTAATGATTTAATAACGAGTATTATGACAGTTAAATTTTACAATAATTAAATTTTAACAAGGGAAATGTTTGCACCTCAATAAAGACAGTATATTATGTTAAACTATTATGATCAAGACCAATTATACCATATTCGAGCAAATCAGAATGTTTTGATTTGAATTCAAGTTTTTGGCAAAGCAAATCTAATTTGAAAACTGGTTAATTAATTGGAAATAATTGTCAAACTAAAAACTAAAAATAAAGTAATAAATAATATCCTTATTTTGTGTTTAGATATACCCTTTTTATGGCAGTCGTATTCGTCGTCTTTTAAGCGCTATTGGAAGATCAGCGTTACAGTAACTATTATCTGCAGCATTTGCTGAGGTAGACGCCTTTCCTAGTTTGTACTGATAATGTTGCATGATTCCAAACGAAATCCTAGTAAACTAAACGTAACTAATTAGTTATATTGTATTTGTTGTTAACAAGGTTAAGTTAAGGATTATGAGAGCTCGTTTGGAATAAATGTTCTTTTCTTTTCTTTGGATTGCGAAAAATGCTGAAAACTAAATGTTAATTGGTAGTATCATATTATAATTTTGTTTGTAGATATTATTACTCAATAAAAAATAATTCTAAACTAATAGAAGAGTAGTAAATGAAATCATTAAAATATAAACTAATACTTCAGATTCCTGATAAACATATCATTTTACGCTTTTGAGGGAAATTCGCACGGCAAGTGTTCTTGAATCTCATTTACAAGACAACAGCAATAAGGTTTCCATTTCTCAGGACAAATAACCCTAAAAAATACGATGTTTTTATGTTTACTTACCAACAAAAGAAAATGTACATAATCTGTCATAATTCCCCAATTAAAAATGAACCTTATACTTATGTGATAAAGTTGAAAATCTATAAAAGATATTTGGCAGATTGAAGTAGCTGGATGTGCTGGCGTCTGTACAATTGGGTACGCTTTCTGAAGCTTTTCAAAAGATTACAACTTGTAAAGATTTCCTTGTTGGCCTAACAGTGGCATGTTCCGTCTCAGATAATATTACTAGGTAGGCAGCCTGAGTATAACCTAAAAGTATCATTGGGATTTTTCTGGGCAGAAGGACACTCCCAAACTAAATTAGATTATTAATTATTTTTTAATTCTTCGTACTAATCATATAAATCATTCTGATTAGTACGAAGAATTAAAGAAATAACGAATTAGGTGAAATAACGGAAGGTAGCTAACATAACTTTACTCTTGCTACTGTTTACTTTACTTTCAGTTCCAATCCATCCAAAGATTGTCTGAAAGATGGCTTAATAAGATCGCTTACGGTGATAAGACCGCCCGTTGTACATTATGTTCTTTATATCCAATGTATTTTCTTTCCGTTTGAGTGTGTGCAATAAAGAGTATTCTATCTATTTATAATTAAAATATTCGTTTTAACTGTTAGCCTTGTAAGGTCAGTCTTGTCATAGAATATAAGATCGACCAAGTGGTAAATACAGAAAAGTATCTTAATAATTTTATGAATCTAGAAGTCACACGCTTCAGAGCATCTTGAAGCGGTAAGGACTACAGCTGAAGTCAAAGGCCTATTGTCATTGAGAGGCTGCGATCAATGTTACAGGCTACAGGTACAGATATGGGACAGGTGTTGACTACCGTCGCCATCCTCGATTTTTAACGGACACTCTTCAGTCGTAAGAAGAAAAGGAAACAAGAAACAGAAGATTCTTTTCTACATCTCGATTGTTTTCCACTAGACCTACAATGAGTAAATAGTTATTGTGACTAGGTCAAAAATCTAAGCTGTTTCTGGACAAGGTACCAAGGTACTAAGATCGCAGAAATGTTAACAAATGACGCGCAGCGCTATTTACAGCTTTGAACTATGATGACTTTTGACTGTTTCTGGACAACGTACCAAGGTCCAGGATTTTAGACATGTCAACGGATGAGACACAGAGCTAGTGACAGATTGGAACATGATTTGCTCCTGTTTTTTGTTTGGTGGTCCAATCAAGGTTACCCGCATGTTTCCGTGTATGAGCTTTAAGGACATAGGTACACAAACTTGATCACTGTGCATGGCAGTAGCACGTGGAGCTGGTCCCAAAAAGATATACATTGTATTTTATGTATTAAGTGGCTGTGAGGTACATACCCATATACATATCGTTGATAGGTAGCTGCCAGGTGTTGCGGGAAGCGCGCCCCACGCGGGGGAAGGGGTACAGATTGAGCACCCCATCCCGACGCAGCTTTACGCCGCTGTCTGTGGAGAAACATCAGGTTTAAAAAATATTGAATAACATTCATCGCACCGTTCTTTTTTCAAAAAACATCTGTATTGAAGAAAACTTAATGGCCAGCAATGCGCGTCTTTAATATTGGAACATTCGTTACCATGGTAACCGCTTACCATGAAGTGGGTCGTCGACTTTAAGTAAGGTCAGCAACAGAACTAACTTCGCACTTAACTTTAAACCCCGCGATTTACTAAGGACTTCCAATATTCTACTATCTGAACAGTTTATAATATAATTTGCCCTTGTTGTATAGTATATCACACTAATATTATACATATAGGAGAAAGTTTGTGAGTGTGTATGTACATATGTTACTTCTTCACGTCTAATCGGCTGGAACGATTTTAATAAAATTTGAAATGGAGTTAGCTGACACCCTGGATTAATACATAAGCTATAATTCATAAAGTTTAACGTGGGTAAAACCGCGGGGCACAGCTAGTTTTAAATAAATAGGGGTCATAATTCACTAAATGCTGCTTCTGTTTCTGACCATATGTAAGAGAGGTTTCCTAAATATCTTTTTGTATGATGACTTCACAATCATCATCATCTTCATCATTCCAGCCTATTGACGTCCACTGCTGGATAAAGGCCTCCCCAAAAGTTTTCTATACTGGAATCCATTATTTGGGGACATATGCCAGTATCGCCACGCTTGGTAGATGGGTTGGCGATCACAGGCGATTACAGTACGGTGGCCATAGTACACCGAGAGATGCTGCTACACTTTCTCTTGGAGATATTCCCACGGAACTACTTCTAGACCACCCCACGGCATTAGATTGGAGATATTCTTTGGCATCAGCCACAGTTAGTCACTCCACAAATACAAGAAATAATATTATTTTTATTAATATTGAATGCGCACCATAGCCTAGTTGGTAGTGCTCCTGCCTACGAAGGTGATGGTCCTGGGTTCGAATCCTGGTAAGAGCAAATATTTGTGTGATGAGCACGAATATTTGTTTCTGTGTCATGGATGTTTTCTATGTATATACGTATTTATCTATCTATATAAGTATGTATATCGTCGCCTGTTACCGATAGTACAGGCTTTGCTTAGTTTGGGGCTAGGATGATCTGTGTGACATTGTCCCCAGATATTATTATTATTATTCCCTGCCCAGAAAGAATAACAGGACCACCCCAACCTGAGGGTGTTGTAAAAGGCGACTAAGGGATACACCAGGTAGTCGGGCAGCAGTGCCACCTGTGTACTAGCTACCACCTAACTGCAGTCGCCAACTCACATGCCAAGCACAGTGACTACGGCATGCCCCTCCAAATGGCAAAGTCATAGAAACCTTTGGAGGAGGCCTATGACAGCAGTGGACAACATCAGGCTGATGAAGTGATTTATTTATTTATAGTTAAATAAAACGGTTAATAACCAATTACATTAATTAACATAGAAACAATTACATTATTTATTTTTAGGGTTACATATAAAATTCAATACAAAATACTGGACATCGTTGCATACTTTCTTTCGCAGAAAACCAAACATATTCGCCCTATGTCTGTCCATCTACCGGCAAACACATCGCATTCAGGATAGGCAATCAGGAGGGCGTTTAGCATATCTAGGGTTCGACGATGATGTTATGTAGACACTTTTAGAACTACAAGCTGCTAAATTCTTTGGGTAGTTAGTTTTGTTACATCTTTGCTTTGTGATTCCTCAAGGTATTGTGTGTAAAGCAGAGTGGACTTTGGTTATACATTATGAAGAATACATATTGTGTTAGTTCCCAACTAGTTTTCAGCTATTTGAAACTCGGGAAACTAATTGGCTATAGAGTTCATTAACATAGTGGTTTGGTTCGGTTATTCCGGCGGGTTTTGGCAGTTTATGCTTAATGCGATAACCACATCCATCGGGAAACCAGACTTCAGGATGGTATAGTTGACGTCACATTAGTGGTTATGCATGTGCTATGAAATTCATCTTAACTCCAGCGTAATAAAGACGCTGGCACAGTAAAAATTACGCATTAAAGATGTAAGTACAGGTAATCAATTCTTCTCAGCAATCATAATGATATTAAAATTATGCATTCTATTTAAGAGTTCTTTAATAAATTCAGACTGACGTAGCCCGAAGAATTTCCATTTTAAAGTGGCAGTGGATCGAAGTTGTTGCATAGTTGGCATCATATCATCAGATGTGTATATGATGCCGAAGCACCACTACTGGAAATAGGCCTCCCCCAAATGTCATCACAATTACCAGTCTAACGCTACCCGCATCTAGCGGCTTCCAGCAACTCCCACAAGATCACCAGTCCACCGTGTGGGGTATCGGTCTTTACTGCGACTTCCAACTCATGGATAAAAACTTACAAAAAAGGTAAATACGTCTTTATATCACTTGTCTAGTATCCATATAACAAGCTTTGCTTAGTTTGAGCTAGATAACATTGTGTCATATGACCCAAATATTTATTTATTATTGGAGGTTTTGAGATAGTCCCATATAAATTTGTTTCAATTCGGGAGTTATTAATAAAAATTAAAAACACTTGTGTGTCTTTTTATAACAATTAAATTATGCATGTTTATTCATTGTATTTGTAATTATTTGAAAGTGCAAATTGTTGTCGGATTTTTAACATCAATTTGATTTGTCATATTGCAATGCATACGATTTGAATTCGACTTTGTTTATATGCAGATTGGATGAATATTTTAATTGTAATTTTACGACCACCTACCAATATGCCTTCCCATATGTTTATTAGATTGAATGCTTTACTGCACCGCGGCGATATCATGATTTTACCTGAGAGTAAAGGTCCATATCATAATAGTATTAATAACGGTGCAAATTAGTCGGTCAGTCCGGCTGACAATGTATACCTATCTCAGAAATCCTACCAATATCCGACTTCCTACTAATATTATAAATGCGAGAGTTTGTGTGTAGGGATGATTTTGATGAAACTTTGTAGTAATATAGCTTATACAGGGTGGCCGAGGAGTTGACGTACAAACACAAAATTTAGATATTTTATGATGAGGAGTATCCGAATCATCCCCATGTATATATGTTCTACGATTTTGCGTTTTTGATACTTTGAAAACTTATAAGACCCAATTTTGAACTTTCGAATAAATAAAAAATAAGTCATGTCTGCAATGACCATACTTTTTAGGTTATTAGGTTACTATTACTTATATGTTAATTAGTTATCACAATAAAAACTGAACCAGAAAAGTTCAACAGAACGAGAAAACGATCAAAAACTGATGTTAGATGAAATTTACGAAAAATATTATTAAAAAATTCTATCTCGAAAACTACGCAAAATCGTAGAACATACATGGGGGTGATTCGGATACTCCTCATCATACAGTATCTAAATTTTACGTTTTAACGTTAACTCCTCGGCCAGCCTGTGTATCCGAATAAGACATAGGCTATAATTTATAAAGTTTAACGCCGGTAAAATCACGAAGCAAAGCTCAGTAATGTTAGGAATTTCAAAATGAACACATTTTTTTTTATATTGGTTGAGTGGCTAGTACATAAATAAAATAAAACAACACACTACTTGATCTTTCACATTCTCCAGTCACACATGATTCTTCTTTCACCTTTACCTCTGTTACTGAGGAGGATGTCAAAAAATCTGTCCTTTCTATCTCTTCAACTTCTGCTGGACATGATAATTTATGCTCCAAAATGATTAATCCTATCCTTCCTATTGTCCTTCCTATTCTTACCCATTTGTTCAATTATTCTTTATTTTCTTCCCGTTTTCCAACTGCTTGGAAACAAGCACATGTCATTCCTTTGCCTAAAGTCTCCGAACCATCCGCACCGTCCCAGTTTCGTCCCATTTCTATGCTCCCGTTCCTTTCAAAAGTTTTGGAGCATATTGTTCATAAGCAGTTGTCTGATTTCCTCTCTTGTAACCGTATCCTTAATCCGTTTCAGTCTGGTTTCCGATCTGGCCATAGCACGGTTACTGCCCTTGTCAAAGTCACCGACGACATTCGCTGGGCTATGGATAACAAATCTCTTACCGTTCTTATACTTTTAGACTTTAGTACAGCATTCAATTCTGTCGATTTTGACATCCTTCTCGGTATTCTCTCTTCACTCAACTTCTCACCTTCTACCTTATCTTGGTTTGACTCTTATCTTCGGGGTCGCTCGCAGTGTGTACGCCTTGACGAGACATTCTCCGATTGGTGCGAGCTCAGTGCGGGTGTGCCTCAGGGTGGCGTTCTATCTCCCTTATTATTCTCTATTTTCATTAACTCTGTTACAAAAAATACCTCTTCGAATTTCCATCTCTATGCAGACGATTTGCAACTATATCGGTCGTTCACCCTTGATGACGCTGATGCAGCCATTGCTGCAATGAACCACGACCTGGGGTTAATTAGTCTTTGGGCTCAGTCTCATGGTTTACTTTTAAATCCTGCGAAATCCCAGGCCATGGTCATAGGCAGTAGGCATATGCGCAGTGAAGTTAATTCAAATTCTTTTCCACCAGTCTACCTCGATTGTGTCCCAATTATTTATTCCGACACGGCAAAAAATCTTGGACTTACTTTAGATTGCAATCTCTCGTGGAAAGCCCAAATCGCTGAAGTTAGCAAAAAAGTGCACTTCACATTCCACTCGCTGAAATGCCTTCAAAACTTTTTACCCTTGAAAACTAAAATCTCTCTTGCCCAGACTCTGATACAACCCATCTTGGATTACGCTGACAGTTGCTACCTAGACGCTGCAGAGGAGCTTCTAAATAAGCTTGAGCGTTTACAAAATCTCTGCATTCGGTTTATATTCGGCCTGAAAAAATTCGACCATGTCTCTAAATTTCGTAAAGATCTCAAGTGGCTCCCAATTCGTTTTCGCAGGAACACTCGCATATTGTGTCTCCTTTTTAACATCCTTCATAATCCTCAATCCCCTTCCTATCTGCGAGAGCGCTTCTCCTATAAATCTGCTCCTGGTGCTCTTTGCAGATCGCACATGAAATCCCTTCTTAAATTTCCCCTCCATAAAACCGATTTCTATTCCTATTCCTTTACTGTTCATGCGGTCAGGCTGTGGAACTCTCTTCCGCCAAATGTTCGGAACTGCAATTCAATTTATTCGTTTAAAAGACAAGTAAAAAATCATTATCTATCCATTTCATCCACTTAGAATGTACGTTAGTATTAGTATTTAGTGTATTTTAAATTTAACATTGGGTATAATAGTGGTATATATTCGTATTTAAGTATTTATGTAAATTATTAGTATGTAAGTTTATTATTGACCTACACACATTTTTGACTATCTTCAATTATTTTTTTCCTTTCGCGGGTCTGCTGGAAGAAATTTCTTACGAAATAAGCAGATCCTGTGTACTCTTTGTTTCTTTTTGTATATTATTCTATGATTTTTGTGTGTACATGAATGAATAAATAAATAAATAAAATAAAATAAATTGAGATCTGTGTGACGCCGAAGTAGTATTAGTATATACAAAATAAGGGTATCAGGTTCAATTTTTATACCATATTGAAGAGTTTCATTTGCGTACTCAATTTGTAGGTATACTTAATAACAATGGACATGCTCTTTCAGCCGAATGACGTCAATATCTAGACAAAAGCCTCCTCAAAAAATTTCCACAATGCAGTTGTGTTCATTATTCGGAAGCTCCTTTAGCCCCTAACGAAGAGTTATACGATTTGCTTAAACATGCAAGAACTGCTTAGCGCTGGTTTTTTTTAAGATCATCATCTGAAGTACTTCGTTTTATTCACTATTACGTGTATTTCAAACTACGGGTATCGATTTTACAGTCGTAGATCTGTGAGGTCGCGGGTTCGATTCCCCCACCGAATAATCTTTGTGTAAAAGTGAAGATTTGTTACGAGGTCTGTTTAATTTAAGCTGTATTTTTCTTAAGTGGTGGAGCACTCTGGTCGTCAGGATAATTGTTATGGATAGTAAAAAGCTTAATAGAATCTGGTGTCTGGTCTTACTATCTCGGCTAGTGCTTGAAACAGACTACATTGAGCCAACCCCAATATAAAGCCTAATATATACTAGGCTACAGCGAATTTTATTTTAATACTTAGTAAAATTTTGCACGTATATTAGTATCTTTATTTTATTACAAAAGCTTTCTATATAAAGCTCTTCATCTTAAAATAGACTAAAAGTAAACAAAAACCAAACCTATGCATTCGTTCAAATTAGTAGATGTACAGAAGCGTAGAGTCTACGCCACAAATAACTCAGTCCGCTACAAATCACAATCAAACAGTATCAACCCTCTGAATACTCGAACGTCACAGCGGAGCGATCTAAACCCTCGATCGCTTCGTTGTGACGTCATTAATTCTTACATTTTAGAACTGACTTTTTAAAAAAGGAAGAAGTTCAAATTCGAATGAATAGGGTTCTTAATACGATTGTATCGATATTTCTCCATTGTTTGAGAACCGATTTTGATATTTATTATTTTACGAGTTGTTGATGCAATGAATTAGAATTTTGGTCCAATTTAGGTTTTACTCAAGGCTGCGCAGTGATATAAACCGTTGATCGTTTTGTTGTTACGTCATGAATTTTTGCATCTGTAACAGACCTTTAAAGAAGGAACAATTTCAAATTCGAATGAATAGGGTTCTCAATTCGACTTTATCGGTATTTCTCCATTGTTTGAGAACATATTTTGGATATGCAATGAATGTGAATTTAAGATGGTACAATCTTAGGTCTTGCTGAAATGTGGTAAAAAATTGGATTTATAAAGAAAAACTGAAAACGTTTGTGTGTTTTTTAGTGTAGGAAACTAAGTTCTAATACACACACAATATTTGAATCGCAGAATTATGGCACTTGATTCTTGCACAAAACAAATTGACTGCACATAGATGTGGTGTAACGATTAGGACAATCGCTTCGGAATTCAATTTTTTTAAATTATAAACTTATTGTATATTTATGATGTCATAACCTTTACAGAACTTAAACTTCTACATAATGCTTTTTATATACTCTGTAACAATAATATTTTTTAAAGCCCCTGGTAAGACTGCTTCAGAACTTTCACCGGTAGGTCAACACTTAAATATGGTGTAGTTAGTTAGCAGATACACAAAAATTCACAAACAAAGAATTTGAAGAGAAGTTACTGCCCCATCTCCAATGGTGGAAGCTTTAACGACCTCCCATACTCAAAGGGCCAATCAGTAATTAAGGATGCATATATGCAAAAGATTTAATTTTCTTGATTGGTATTATTCCATGCCTAAGTCACGTTCACACTCACTTGACGGATCATGCTAAAAACTGCTAGCCGTTGGAGTGCGCTTAAAGGTCTTGCCATCTAATGTGCAGCGTTTTTTTTTTATCTTTTTATTGGGACATAGAATCAATTCTGCGAACGATATGATCTGCCATTTAAGGCTTCAACTTACTTACTTTGTAAGTCACTCTGGCTCTCCTGCACATCTCCTCGTTTTGGATTATGCCATGCAAGAAATTTCTCACTCATGAAAAATATAGCTCACTTTATAAGTCATTGAGTGACTTTGAGCATCTTGCGACTCAATATCAAAGTAATTAGAGCGCAATATTGTCAAAACTTCATTCTGTGGTCACACAATATGAGCAAAGTTTATATTAATATCTCAATCTATAATAATGTAAGTACATCTGTCTGTATATGCAGCAGAAACTGACTGACTGATTGATCAGTGCATAGCTGAAACCACTGGGTCTAAGCCATGAAATTTTGCACAAATATTTCTTAAGAAAGGAAGTACTAAGAAAGGATTTCCGAAAATTCAACCCCTAAAGGAGTGAAAAGGGTTGCTAAGTTTGTATCGAACATCGTGTTTTCTTGGTCTGATCAACTTCAAACTTGGCATTTATATTCATATGATATGTTTGAATACTAGGATTTACCCCATAATATTAATATAGGTGTTGTTTGTAAAAAATTTGTAAGAAACTTGATCAACTGACGGGCCGGTTGGTTAACAAATGCTTGCCTTTAATAATAATAATAATATCCTGGGACATTATTCACACACGGTCACGTGATCCCAAACTAAGCAGAGCTTGTACTATGAAAACCAGATAACTGATATACTACATATACTACTTTTCTTTTGTAAATACATACTTATATAGATAATTTACACCCAGACTCGGGACAAACATACATGTTCATGCACACAAATATCTGCCCCGGGTGGGAATCGAACCCACGACCTACGGCGTGAAAGGCAGCGTATGCCGCAAGTCGTGGCTTCCTTCCACTCCCAGGACAGATATTTGTGTGCATGAACATATCTGTTTGTCCTGAATCTGGGTCTAATTATCAATATAAGTATTGATTTACCAAAGAAAAGTAGTACCTATATGTAGTATATCAGTTAAGAAAAGTAGTATATCTGTTATCTGGTTTCCATAGTACATAAAGGCTCTGCTTAGTTTGTGATCAGATAGACGAGTGTGAATAATGTCCCAGGATATAATTATTATATTATTATTCACCCTACCAGGGTCGAGTAACAATTTCCGAAAGACTTTATTACCGTGGGTAAGGAATTTGTATCGAGCAACTTAATCTTAAGAATTTGCAGTTAAGTAAATAAACTTAATCATAGTTTAATCAAATTAACAAAGTTTATTCTCCATTAATAATATAAATTAATCGAAAATTGTTCACTAATAATATTTGATAGTTATTTGTGAATGTAGGTAGTTGTGAATTTGTAAGATCAAACTGATTGGAGCGGAAATTATGTACAAAACTTTAATCCTGCGGTTACACGATATGAGGAAAGTTTCAATTGATATCACGCGTATCACATTATAAGTATACTTGCCATATGGATTTTCATAAATCATGATGAAGAGTATTCATGATTTCCTTTGTTGCAATCATTATTCATCAAAATACAAAATCAATATGTAGTGTTAATGCCGCTAATTGTCAGTTTAATCATGCCGGGATGCAATTTTCACCGCCCTCGCCTACCGCAGGACGTCGCGTAAGTAACAAATATATTATTGAATGCAATAAGCTAATGAGCTGTGTGTAAACGAAGCTCTTTCTAAGGCGACTCATGTAGTTCATTGTAGTATATTATAATATAGTAGGGTAACAGAATTTTTGTACAGAAAACGAAGTTGCCGTAATTAGTAAATGCTGCTTTTCACGCCGAAGGTCGTGGCTTGTATTCCCACCCAGAACTGATTTTTGTGCGCATGAACATGTCTATTTGTCCTGAGTCTGGGTGTAATTATCTACATAAGTATGTATTTACAAAAGGAAAGGAGTTTATGTAGAGGTAGTATATCAATTATCTGGTTTCCATAGTACAAGTTCTGCTTAGTTTGAGATCAGATGGCCGTGAGTGAATAATCTCTCAGGATATTTATTTATTATTATTATTTAATAAATTTGAATTTTATAGCTTTATTCGCAATGCAACGCGTTAATCTAATCTCAAATATGGCAATTTTATGATATCCCATTTTTGAGATTATTATAAATAATAATAATCTTTTAAATTATTTTTTTTTTTTTATGTCAGAGGTCGTCAAACGAGCAAGTGGGTCACCTGATGGTAAGTGATCACCGCCGCCCATGGACACTCGCAACACCAGAGGAGTCGCGGGTGCGTTGCCGGCCTTTAAGAGTCAGCCAACAAGTGTTGCTGACCCTTCCCCCACCCCGATGAGCTCTGGTGACAAATTTACTTTCCGATTTCAAAATCTACGTCATTGTATAACTTCTCTCTTAATCCGATCTAATAGATAAATTTCATGAAACAACAACAAAATATACAAAATCCCGTTAAGTTCATTGTTGAACAAAGTTAAAAGGCACAATAGGAAACATTACCGTTACTTAAGTGTCCCTCCCAGTACCAGTGGGAATTCACTGAGTAGATTTGTTTAACGAATTCTTTTTGATAAATCAATGTTGCATCGATAAAAGACGTAAGCATTTTTGTTGCTTAAAGTAACGTGACAAATCTTTGTGTATGGGTGTAATTTATATATTAATTTATTTAGGAATATGTTTAAACGTATATATGTAGTATAGCTTTATATGGATGTGAGACATGGACACTGAGAAAGAGATATAGACAGATATTAAAGGCATTTGAAGGTGCTGGCGAAGAATGATGAAGATTAGTTGGACGGAAAGAAAAACATTTTTTTTTTTATTTTTTTTTTTTTTTAATAATAATAATATCTGGGGACAATGTCACACAGATCATCCTAGCCCCAAACTAAGCAAAGCTTGTACTTTGGGTACCAGGCGACGATATACATACTTATATAGATAGATAAATACTTATATACATAGAAAACATCCATGACTCAGAAACAAATATTCGTGCTCATCACACAAATATTTGCACTTACCGGGATTCGAACCCAGGACCACCAGCTTCGTAGGCAGGAGCACTACCAACTAGGCTACGGTGAAGGTGTGGAAGTATTACGAATGGTAGATAAGTAGAGCATATTAAATCTGTGTGTCGTTTTTGTATTTCAGTTGTATGATGGGAGGATGTATTTATCATCATTATCTTCATCATATCTGCCGAAAGACGTTCAGTGCTAAACATAGGCCTCCCCAAAGATCTCCACAATGAATTATTTCTATCAGTTGATGAAATATCCCTTAATTCTCACTCTACAACATTAGTTTCCATGACTGGCCTGAAGATCTAGTGGTTAGAGACCCTGACTGCTAAGTCAGAGGTTGTGAGTTCGATGCCCACTCGGGACAAATGTTTGTGCCTTATCTGTGACTAGCTGTGGCCTGCGGTTTTACCCGCGTTGTTAAACTTTATAAAATATAGCCTATGTGTTAATCTAAGGTGTCAGCTAAATCCATGCCAAATTTTATTGAAATTACTCCAGAAGCAACCATGATACACTCCCACACTCACAAACTTTCGCCTTTATAATATTAGTGTGATATGTATGTGGAAATATTTTATGTATATAGCAGTAGATTAGAAATATATTTAAAGTATGTTTATCAGTTGTCTGGTTGCCAAGGCTTTGTCTAGAATGGGATCAGATTGGATTGTGTCATTTGTCTCAAGATCATTATTTATTGATTCTTCTCTAGTCCTTTACTAAAATATCGACTGTAAACATCATGTTAAAAAATAATAATATATTCAAAGAACTTTATTCACATCTTGGCAAATTTTCGGTAGTGTTATCCAAAGTCAATGGGGCCGCGACTTCGGCATTGAATCGAGCGATATCTAAGACTTATATTGAAATGTTGCCAACAAAAATATTCCGAAGTTTAAAGTAAGAGTATTAAAAATAACTTTGTTTTATCTTTCTTTGAAAAGTCTTTTTTACAATAAGTAGGAATTTCTCTTTTTGTATTGTTAAACATTGAACAATTTAAATCAAAAACTGGGACATGATAAACCGTACGGTTCTTACGGCAAGGGAATCATCAATTTGATCTATCGGTGCGGTGTGCGACAGAGCGCCTCCACCAGATTGGTAGAGGATTCTGGTTCGGTTCTCAGTTTGAGTATTTACGCTTTGCACTGTGAATAACAATAAAATACTAAAATTTTGTAGTCTAAATACCAAAACAAAAAAAACACGAGAATTATACAAAGATATGTATATTCGATTGAGTGGCGACCACGAACTAGAATACGCAGCGTGAGCAGGCCCCCTGCAAGATGGACCGATGATATTGTGAGGGTCGCTGGACATGGGTAGCGCAAGACCGGCAATTGTGGAGATCTTAGGGGGAGACCCAAGATGGCTCTTGGGGGATATGCCATAATCGCCACGCTTGGCAGATGGGTTGGCGATCGCAGAAGATGGTCATAATACGTGGGATGATGATATTCTTTAATTCGCAGCCGTCACCACCCAGCAAGCATAATAGTTCACCATTAATAATAATAATAATATCTGTAGACAATGTCACGCAGATCATCCTTGCCCCAAACTAAGCAAAGCTTGTACTATGGGTACCAGGAGACGATATACATACTTATATAGATAGATAAATACTAATATACATAGAAAACATCCATGACTCAGAAACAAATATTCGTGCTCATCACACAAATATTTGCACTTACCGGGATTCGGACCCAGGACCACCAGCTTCGTAGGCAGGAGCACTACCAACTAGGCTATGGTGACTGTCCATTAACAGTTTATCAACATTAGATTTCACATTAAGTTATCAATTTCTATTTTAGTCCTATAAATTATTTGTAGAGGACCCTACTACATAACAAACCCAAATCTTAAACACCTGGCCTTTATTTAGCATACTGCTTGAAAATACACTACACCGAATGGTTTTAGACAACACGTTAATAGACCAAATTACCTCTAACTATTCACCTATTCAAAACATAAGTATAACCGTGAAAATAATTTATTCAGTAGAAATGTACTCACATAAATGTGAATTACTTACGTTACTTACATGTGTCTAAGTAAACATAAGTAAGTTAGTATAAGTAATAAGTATATCGCTTGTAATCTAATTTGCATTTTAAGATATCATATTCCCATTTCACTATTACAGTACCTCTAGATAAATCTCATGATATTTTCAGCGGAAACTGAAGTAGTTGTAACTTTTTACCGGCATTAGAAGGTAGTAAGTAACTCTCTCTCTCTCTATCTCCTCTTATAATATTCAGGGACATTATCCACACACGGCCATCTGATTCCAAATTAAGCAGAACTTGTACTATGGAAATCAGATACCTGATATACTACATATACTACTTTTGTTTTGCAAATACATACTTATATAGATAATGACACCCAGACTCAGGACCAACAGACATGTTCATGCACACAAATATTTGCCCTGGGTGGAAATCGTACCCACAATCTGCGGCGCGAAAAGCAAGAATTTACCAACCACGCCCGTCATTAATTTAGCTATGGAATAACAAAGCCTTTTGCCTTTAGAAGCTATGACACCACAGACTGATATCAGAGAAAATTAAATATAAAGCAGAAAATTATACTATCGATCTTCCAAAGAGCTCACTAATAATATCTAGGTAAAAATAATAGTCTAACTATTTAAAACTTGGTTGGCTTTGCAAATAGAACAGATACTATAAGCTTTATGAAAAATCAGAAACAATACTTGGTTTCGAACCGAAGTATACAATGAATTTAGCTTAAAGTTTATTCTAAGATCAGGTATATGTTCAAGACATAAAAATAATTCACAATGTTTGAAAGTTTCTTAAACACGATTCAACGTGTTTAAAAACGGCAATAGAATGAATATAGATACCACGACTTGCCTAGAACAAGTCGAGGTTATTAGAAACTCTTGTGACACTACACGATGCGATATACGTGTTGTGCAGCGGTTAAGACAGTTGCCTCGCCATTTCGATTCCCAACCAGGACAACTGTTAGTGTAACCCATAAATAATTCTTCTGAGCCTGGATTTATTTTGTTTCTAAACTAAATAAAAACATAAATAATAAATATGTCATACTTGCCGACCGCGCAGGCACCGCTTTCATCAACGTCCCAAACGAACCTCAGTTTACATTTTTATCTATGTAATCCCCTATCTGATTTGCAAACGGAAGTCTTCGCGTATTAACGTAGAGTAACAGCTGCACTAAACGTCCCGAAAAACCGACCCCATCATCAATCTCCACGTCAGTATCCGCCCTGATTTGTGCCTCTAGCACGAGTTCCTGCAGTTTACTTACTCGATCACACGTACAGTTTCTCCCATACATTGAGCACCAGCGCCTCTCGCGGAAACTATTGAGAAATAAAACTCTGGTGCTCAATGTATGGGACGAAACTGTACGTGTGATCGAGTAAGTAAACTGCAGGAACTCGTGCTAGAGGCACTGGTTGGAATATCAAAGGAGCCTTCGAATAACTCTATTGAGTTGCAACAACGGATCTCGGCCTCAAAGTTTTTTTTTAATAAATAACGATGGTAAGTGATGATCACTGCCGCCCATGGAAACTCGCAACACCAGAGGCGCTGCAAGTGCATCTCTATAAGAAAGGAATAGGCTCGATTCAAACAACAATTACTAATTGATTACAATACCAATTTATATCCCTTTCAGATCATCAGAAACAATGGTTACGTATTATATTGAACGAAACAAAGTTTCAGAAATGTATAAAAATTTTGAGATTTTCTGGGTGCACTAAATTCGGATCTCTATCATTTTTCGATACATTGTGTCATACATCATGTAGGTATTGAAAATGTATGTTTTTAAAAATACAGAATCGAGTTAAATTATTTCTTTATGTCAAACGATTTAAACCATTTTTATTTGGGAGCATACTGTAAGTAACATTTGCCATTAAAAATTAGTCGAAATCGGGGAACAGACATAGAATGTCGGTTACAAACAATAGACGAATCGCGTAATATAACTACATAAAAAAGAAAATAAAACTATAATCAAATCGATAATCTCCTTCTATTTGTAGTCCGGTGTAAACTAAAACAGGTGACAAACTGACAACGTGTAATACAACGTGTATTACTAGTATTTCAGTTAGTCACCTGTCTTAGTTTTTTTGTGTAAAAATATCATGGGTACTTACGGTAGGCACTGGCCAAGGCGGAAGACAGCAAGAACATGGACACGAAGATTCTCATGATGGACTGCATTGTACCTGCTAAGGAGAAACACAATGATTAGTACAAATAATTGATAGCTCTTAAAACCATCTGACCTTCATCACGATTCCAGCTGAAAGAACTTCACAATAGCCCATCTTGCGTTACCCACATCCAGCGGCATCCAACAACCCTCCCAAGATCATAGGTCCATCTTGTAAGAGAGTATGTCCAAGCCGCATCTTTCGGTCCGTGGTCGCCACTCGAGTACCTTTCAGACTCAAGCCCTTTCGGTTCTACGAGCTATTTGCCACCTCAGCCTGGAAATTCTTCGGGGTATGGCAAGATTTGAATTTAGTTATACCTTAAAGTGACCTTAGAAGCACAAGGCGCCCAGAAATAACACCTCTTTGATGGTCACACATCTATTATATACTGACCGCGCCTATGTTTGTTCCATAGGAATGAAACAAGACTTCTCTTATCTACTACTACGACTATCTTATGAATCAAACAAAATAAATTTTATTTTCTCTTCACTATAGCCATTATGTGGTATAACACTTGATATATACTATTAGACATAACATTGTGAGAGACCAGAGCCTGATGTAGGTTCTAAAACAAACCTGTTATACATGTCTCTGGGACCCTCCCAGAGCTAGAAGACAGAGTTATATCGAGCAGGGAACTTACATAAGTGCGGGTAACCAGACATTTCAAGTTAGCTTAATAAAAATATAATAATAATAATATTCTGGGACATTATTCACACACGGTCATCTGATCCCAAACTAAGCAGAGCTTGTACTATGGAAACCAGATAACTGATATACTACATATACTATTTTTCTACTTTTTTTTTTTTGTAAATACATACTTATATAGATAATTTACACCCAGACTCAGGACAAACAGACATGTTCATGCACACAAATATTTGTCCCGGGTGGGAATCGAACCCACGACCTCCGGCGTGAAAGGCAGCGTATCTACCAACCACGCCAACAGGCCCGAAAGCCAAAGAAAATCAAACGAAAATTTTTAAAAAGAATAATAATAAATTTCTCATCGAAACAAAATATTGTTCTCGTTACAATCCTCGAAATAGCAGTACCGTCTAATCCAAATATTAATCTAAAGTGTTTAAACATTCATTGGTTCACGTGGGGTTTATCTTTATCTAATCTGCGCTTAACTTACGATATTATAGCTTTCTCGGCAGAAGGGAAATTGTCTAGAATTACTTTGGGGAATCTTATACTTATTAAGGGGGCTACAGACAATACTCTGTTTTAGCATATCATATCAACTAGTCTCGCCCGTATGAACAACCAGGTACGAGACAAAATAGCGTACACAGAAAACAATTAAAACGCGTACAAAAATAGGGTGAAATATAACAAAATAATTTATTGCGAGAACAATATAATTATAAATCTAGATGATGAACTTATGATTAGCTAAAACGCTGTTGTATGCGTTTTTGCCAATCATAAAGAACCTACACATTATTCACTGGTTGAGATATAGAATGAGTCTAATTTTATATCTTAGTAACTTATTTTATAATCATTGATATTCTATTTATTTTTATAATAGTTATCCCTATAGTAGTAGGAAAAGCTAAAAACGACAAAAATAAATTTTAAATTTCAATTTTAAAGAAATGAAGTTATTTATTTCATGAAGATAATAAGATTATATTTAAAAAATGGCGACAAGATAATTAATGATTACTATAACTTAGGTACACGGCGACATAAAACTCCTCGATCGTTGGGAGGTAAAGTGGCCAGAAAGTTGGCCGCATTGCCACGCTGCATGAAAGCCATTAGGCAACAGACGTTAAGCCATGTCAGAGACCTACTGGGCGGCTTGAACAACTCTGACTCTCTGACTACTTGCTTAATTACCGTACGGGCAGTGGTTACCCTTGTGGGTTACCACTGCCCGTACGGTAATTAAGCAAGTACCTCTTAGGCTAAAATAAAATCAGTCTGTAGTTAAGAAGTTGATCTTACTTATTTGAAGTTGTTTTCTAGCAATGTTTTCACGAAGATGACGTCTGCGCTTAAGAAGTCCAAGTTCTTAAGCACCGACGTCGTCTTCGTGAAAACATTGTTAGAAAAAAACTTCAAATACCTAAGTAAGATCAACATCTTAACTACAGACTGATTTTATTTTAGCCTAAGAGTAACTATCGGCTCTTAAAACAAATTTACTACATTTTAAAGGCGCAAAGTCCTTCACAATAGAATTTACAGAAAAACAAAAGAACTGCATTAAATTTGAATAACATGAGGCAAGTTTAATTTCTTAGAGCAAGTTTGACCGTGCGTTGAATAGTTATGCGCTTGTTACTGAATGTCCGATAGTTTGTGAATAACATTTTACTAAACACTTTATCTCGCTTTTAAAGGTTAGACAGAATAGTATTACGCCTTAATTTGGTTGGACTGGACTGTTGGCAAATGCTTGCTTTTCACGCTGGAGGTCGTGGGTTTAATTCCCACCCAGGACAGATATTTGTGCATGAACATGTCTATTTGTCCTGAGATAAGTAGGTATACTACTTTTCTTTTGTAAATACATACAAAAGAAAAGTAGTATACCGTATTAGTAGTTTCCGTAGTACAAGCTCCGCTTAGTTTCGGATCAGATGGCCGTGTGTAAAATAATGCCCCAGGATTGTTATTATTAATTTGGTTTTTAGGGTTACCTACGTGCCTCTAAAGAAAAAATCAACTCCCCTTATAACTTTAAAAGAAACTGTTTGCAAACTGTGTCATGTGACATATCAAATAAAAGGGCCTACTGAAAGTATCATAAATTAAGTTATATAGTAGTTATTTAAGAAAATTGGTGATAATTCCTTGGGACTTTATTCACACATCGCCATTTGATCTCAAACTAAGTATAGCTTGTACCAACGCCAGCACATTCAGCTACCCAAATCTGTCAAATTTAAATAATAATAAAAGCATAAAATTCACCTTCAATTGGGGAAATTTGATAGATTGGGGTAGCTTGATGTGCTGGCGCCTGTACTATGAAAATCAGATAACTGATATAATATTTACTTACATAATAACAATAATTAACATTAGAATATAGCGATCTCTTCCAGACAACCTTTGGTCTTTTAAAGTAAACAGTAGCAGGAGTGCAACAAATAAATTATACTAAGGAACTATGATAAATATGTAGGTATATTGCATACGAAATACTTAGTACGACTTTACAAATAAACATAGGTTAACTTTAAAACATGTGGCTGTCAGTTAGCTTTGGTCACTGGAGCAGCAGATAACTACCTTCCTACTTGCTAATTAGTTGACCCGTTGTCGTAAGTTATTCTCAGGCAAAGCTGGAAGATTTCTTAACATGATGTCTAGAAACACATGTATATATGTAACCATATGTGTTTTTATTTATTGTGACCATATTGTGTGTAAAACTTGTTTTTGTATTATGCTCTCTGTTTTGACTTTGTTATTGATTAATTTTATTTTGAGATTTTAGATTATGAACTAATTCAATTTATTTATGACTATATTCTACATATGTAAAACTTTTTTCTATTATGTAGTGTCAAGATTAACATTTGCATGCCTTTAGGTACAATGCCGAGTTCTATTATTTCAATATAAAATCCGTTTATCTGTACCTGTGTTCAGCAAATATATAAATGATTGTTTGATTGATTATGTATGTACATTTATAATAAGTATACGCCTCGATTCGACTATCTGTTTCCTACGCTAAAGTTTTCAAAACTTATCAGTACCAAATAAATAGTCTTACTTGAAAAAAGGTATTATACCTTACCATTTTATTATCTTACTAGTTTTTACACGCACGTCGGCGTGGTAGACGAAATAAGACATCGAACATCGAAGAATTAAATCGAACCTAATGTGTGTTACCTACGATTTGGCACTTCCCTCTTTTGTCCGAAACAAAAACACTTCGTATAATTTTTTACATTTAATCAAACTTAGAAACTCTCAACTCCTATTTTAAAATCAAACATGTTAAATGAATAATTATAAATGCTAAGTTTGATGTTGATCAGACTAAGAAAACAAATTTTTCCATACGGCACTTAAGGAATATTTGTTCAAAAATTCATGGTTCTAGACCCAGAGGTCCCAGCAGTGCGCTGATCAAGCAGTCAGTTTCTACTTTTATATATATATATATTATCTTTGTTAAAATAAACTGCTTTCTATGGAGACTATATTGTTCAGTAAATAAATGTCTGTTTTAGAAATCATAGAACCGACATTTTAGGCAACAAAGGATAAAAAAAATACGTAAGACTTTCACTAACCAAACAAAAAATAATTTTAAAAATTGATTCACAAATAACGGAATAATCGCATCAAAAAACTTTGTTTAAACTACTTTCTTGAAGTCGGTTAGTAAAATTATAAGAAACATTTATAGGTAAGACCGCAGCCTCTTTGTTAAGAGCAAAATTATGCATTCCGCACATTAATCCAAAGTCAGCATAAATAAGTATGATGTAATATTACTTACATTTTAATTACACATTACATATATTGCTATTATTAGTGTTCAATTTCTTAATGAGAATAAAAAATGGCGGTGTTAATTATTCTGAGCAAAATAAATACAACACAGCAAAATTGTACGGGATTATTATTAATTTATCAACATGAAAATAGTAATTTTTATTTTTAAATAATGTACAATATGTTATACAGTCACCGGGTCGCCGGACATAAAGCAATTTATTTTCATGTACACACGGCTACACATCAAGCTATATATTTCCAGTACAAGCTGATCTCGCGTGTACAGGGTTTCCATACAATGACAGGTCAGCTTATATCGGAAATGTATAGCTTGATATGTAGCCGTGCGTACTAATAAACCATGTGACATACAGAATAGAAAAAGAAACTATTTTGCATTTTTGCATGTCAGAAGATAGGACTTTTAATATGCGGCACTTGGATAATCTCCAAAATTGAAAGTGATTCTACTAATCACCGATTTTGTATTATATTTTATTCTCCCTGGTTTTGTTTCACCTTGGTAATTGCATGCTTTTCTTTTAATATTTTTTTTTCATGTACTGTGCAACCATTAAACCATGTGACACATAGAATAGAAAAAAAATCTATTACGCATATATTGTATGTCAAAAGATAGGACTTATAAAATGCGGCTACTCTATATTAGTGTCAGCTTCTGTTCTGTCTTCAATTTTAATTTTTTAATATAATACTACATTGAAAAATAGTAGCTCAGTAACTTGTTCTTTATTTAAGAACTAGGTGTGGCCCACGGTTTTACCCGCGTTAAATTTTATAAATTATCACAGCTCCTCCCCCGTATAGGTGATATGGTGATAAAATGTAGCCTATATGTTGACCCGACCTCTTAAAACTTGAGTAAATCTATGCAGTACTTTTTGAGTTTAACCCGGACAAAGATTCTAAAAACTATATTTTTGGCTTCAATATCGATAATAGATCACGCATTTTTTTAAATATTCAATGTATAGTTTTGACTTCTTATATATAGATTTCTCAAAATAAGTCGTCACGGACGGATTTTTTTGTTAGTTTAATATTGTATTTGTCCATATTTATGTATTGCGTTGTAAACTTGACAAGTACAAGTTAATACCCAAGTACTGAACAAATTTTATATCATTTCATCAGTATCAGATCACTTGTGTAATAATGACTTTTACTTAGTATAATCAAATCCCGGCATTATCCAAATTAAAACTCATTTTACTAATCTCTTTTATATTAGATTTTATTCGCTGTGCTTTTGTTTCACTGTAGCAATTTATCAGTAAATTAATTATCTTTAAATGAAATTAGATAATTGACTTAAGTTTGTGACACTTTCCAAATTTCTATATAAAATAATTTAAAAAATACATCAAGTAGAAATAGTTAAGTCGAAATAGATATTGATATGTAAATTTGTTGTTGTATCTTCCGAAAATGGAGTATTTTAGTAATAATTTATAGACTAAAGCTATTTGGATATATGTAAATGTGTATATACTTATGCAAAATCGGAAAAGCGAAGCATTTGGGTACGTTTAACGATGTCCAAACTATTTATTGTAATGAAATTTAAATAAGATTTACATCCGTTTTTTTTTTCATTTTAACCGCCACTAATATACTACGCAAAATTAGTGTATAAAAAAATAATACAAATCATACCAGTATATAAAAATCCTATAACGAGTATTTTCACAATTAATCTCATACTAATTTGTTTTTCATTTTGTTTTTTTAAATCATATTGGAAATTGATTTAATTTTGATACATTTTACATTTAAAAGCATCGAAGTTGCTGTAAAATTTAAAATGATATCGTTTATGTTTTAGTTACGTTTATTGTAATATATTGCTTAGTTATTAATGCAAAAAACTATAATTAAGAATTAATTAAATCCTTTAGTTTCTTAAAAATTCTCATGTTGTGTATTGAATTTTATCTTCAAATGTTTATTTTATTTTTACATTGTAAAATAAATAAATACATTAACAATATAGTAGAATAGGTCGACTTACCTTTTACCTGTTGCACGCCGAATGCTGTACGGTGATCTGTTGCCACAGTTTATATACGGCCCGGAGTCGGGACGGCCGGGATGCTCAAACTTCTAACAGTCGCGGTAACATAGAAAATTGAAAAAAAAACTGATTATTTTGCTCAATTGTCTAAATCTGAGTTTTTCAGCTTTGGGCTGTGTTCAGTATTCATTATATCAGCTGAAAGACTTTAATTTCTGGATGTAGATTCCAGACTATCGGTATCCGATGGTTTAATTTTGCGAAACTGAAATAAGCTCTTCAATGGTGAAGTAAAATGGCTTAGAGCTGTATTGGATCTCTTAACATGAAAATCTTTCTGCCTATTCTATGTCGTTATATAGCCCACATGTTGGTATGCGGCTAATTTATCATACGACGCGCCGCTGATGAGAAACTTGCCATCCTCCCCCCCCCCCCCTGGTTGACACTGGTGATCTTACTCACAGCCAGGATGACCACACATTGGCATATCCTATTACCTATAATGTATGCTGTTTTGTACAGGTACTTTCTGACTCGAACTATGCTGCCGTTAGCTTTGCGTTAAACTCAAACTCTATCTACATATCACGTGTCTCTACATATCACCAGCATTGACTTTTACTTTGACCGCCGCGAAAAAATATTAAATGTACAGTTTTGACTTTCCTACGATTTTATTATATGTATAGATAACATATAATAAAATCGTAGGAAAGTCAAAACTGTACATTTAATATTTTTTAAAAAGGATACTTGGGGCGTGATCTACTTTCGACATCGAAGCCAAAAATATAGTTTAAGAATTTTTCTCTGTTTGTCTGTATGTATGTCCGGGCTAAACTCAAAAAGTACCTACTGCATGGATTTACTTCAATTTTTACATGAATATTACTAAGAGGTCATGTCAACATATAAGCTACATATTATCACGCTATCACCTAAGGGGGAGGAGCTGTGTTTATTTATAAAGTATAACGCGGGTAAAACCGCGGGGCACAGCTAGTAAATAATATCCTGGTACATTATCTCCACTCTTAAGAGGCAGATAAGCTCGTTAGAACTTAAAATAGATTATTTAGAACGCAGTGCTCGTGCTTCTATGATTGAAATAAATAACCTCACTTTAAGTGTGCCTGAAACTAAGCAATCACTAAGCCAGAACTTGTGCAAGATCGGAACTACTATATGTGAACCTATACAGTTAACCGACATCAAAAATATATACAGAATGAAGGCAAAAAAAGATTCCCTTTCTTTTGGTACTGTTGTGGCTGAATTTCACTCATCCGCACTTAAAGAAAATGTGTTGAAGGCGACAAGAATATTTAATAAACGAAACGGTAATTCTAAATTATCGACCGCCAGTATTGAATTGCCGGGCCTGCCGAAACCTATCTACATTGCCGAGTCGTTGACCTCATATGCGAAACACCTTTTCTATCTTGGCCGAAAACAACAGAAAGAAGGAAAATGTGACAGCTGCTGGCCGAACTATGGTGTGATTTTTATAAAAAAGGTTGCCGGTTCGATCCCGTTTCGTATAAATTCGGAAGCTGACATCCACAAAATTGTATCGATGTGACTAGGCAGGTTGCATGTACTCCTACTTATTTTATATTATTCTAATTTTTTTGCTAATATTTCTGTAATTCTTGTATCACACACACATTTTACACAACACTACTCACTTTTAAACGTACTCATCGACTTCCCTCAGTATTCCTGCAAATTACTAGTACTGGTATTTTTTTATCTTCTCTGCATTACTATAACATCTCAGCACAACAAACACAGCTGTGTTATATACATTGCCCTATCTGTGATATATTTCTATTCTAATCTTGACTTCACCTTAATGAGAAACTCAATAAAATATAATGTTTATAAATTTTGTCTTAAAATTCGATCCTATTTTAAATGATATACAATTGGATCTGGATCGTATATCGGTCGCAGATTCCTCTACATGTATGATTGAGGACTGTAAAGAAATTACCAGGGCCCATCCTAATGCCTTGTCGCTTCTCTGTCAAAATATAAGAAGTATAAATAAAAACTTTGATGGATTGACTACGCTTCTTAAAAGGAGTTTGACACCCTGGGATCTAATTATTTTGACCGAATGTTGGCTACTGAACTCCCCTCCAATATTTTTACTCCTTGACTATAATTCCACGAATACCAACCAACATACGACGCAAAATGAGGGTGTTATTGTTTATTTCCGCAACTACCTAAATGTTATTGAGCCCATAATTCAAGATGCTAACTGTTTATTGTTAACAATAAATAATGAGACTGTTGTGATCGCAATTTATCGTTCCCCAGCAACAAAAAATATCTCACCATTTCTAGAATCCTTAAATGATATCATAAAATCTGTCTCATCCTATAAAAATATAATACTAACTGGTGATATCAATATAAATATATCTGAAGATAATTCCGACCCTCGTGCATCCGATTATCTTACTCTCCTAGCTTATCATGCCAGCACATACGCTTCCCACAAGAAACAACAGGTCATGTCTTGACCATATCATCTTAAAAACTAGATTACCAGCGTTTTGTTTTGTCGCCCACACCACAGTCACGGATCATGATACAGTTCTGCTCTTTCTTCACTCATCCGTAAAATCGTATAATTCCTCAAAAAACGATAGGACAATCAAAGTCCTTGACTATGATAAAATTAGGTTGGATCTTCTACAGGCAGACTTTAGCCCGATGTATAATACTTTTAACTTAGATGAAGCAACCAACTTCTTTATTAATACATTGAACCTAGTTACAGTCCGAAACTCTAAGCAGAAAGTGGTCTCCAATCGCAAACGTCTAAATAAGCCCTGGATGACCCCGGGGCTTCTTCGATGTTTGAAAAACCGTGACAAGTTACATCAAAAACTAAAGAAAATTGGCAATGATAATAATACTATATTACAAACAACCTTTAAAAGGTATAGAAATTACTGCACAATGCTACTTAAAGCTGCAAAAATGAACTACGATAAAGCACAAATAAAAAATGCACATAATAACCATAAAAAACTCTGGGATGCTATAAAATCTATAACTCATACCGATAAAAGGCGGGTGGATGCAAGTTGTCTACTATCATCCACCGACCCAAAAAATTCTATTAACCATATAAACACCTACTTTTCAAACATCGGACGTACATTAGCTGAAAATATCTCTATTCCTTCCTCTTCACTCCCACAACATGACGATGCCCATGGTTTCCAAAAAACGTTTGTCCTCCTAGAAACTGATGAAGCTGAAGTTGATTCTCTGATAATTAATCTTAAGAGTAATTGCGCGGTGGGTAGCGACAATATATCTGGTACGCTTCTTAAGTATGTTAAAAATATCGTAGTCCCTCATATTACTTATATTTGTAATCTATCCTTTTCAACAGGTATTTTTCCTAATGCCTTCAAGCTAGCCATTGTACATCCAGTGCATAAAGGTGGAGACAGAGATCGCCCTAACAATTATAGACCTATTTCCATCTTACCTACCCTATCAAAATTACTCGAAAGACTTATAAATAATAGACTTGTTAAATATTTAGAACAAAATAATTTACTTTCCCCATCTCAATATGGTTTCGGACAGGAATATCCACACAACACGCAGTACTCGATCTAACTAATAATATCGTTTCTAATTTGGATAAAAAAAGAAAGGTAATGGGCATATTCTTAGATCTGGCGAAAGCCTTTGATACGATTTCTGTCATCTCCCTTGTTACTAAGCTTGAAAAAATTGGTATTAGAGGCATTCAACTATCTCTTTTCAAGAGTTATCTCACGGGCAGGAGACAATGTGTCAAAATTGGTGACAGGATGAGTGACGAGCTCCCTATAACCTACGGTGTGCCACAGGGCAGTATTATCGGCCCTACTCTATTTCTTATCTACATTAATGACTTATGTCAATTAAAGTTTCCTAACTCATCTATTTTTACTTATGCCGATGATACTGCTCTGGTATTTCATGGTGACTCCTGGGAGTCAGTATTCCAGCATGCTCAATTCGGATTTCAGGTAGTTTCTGATTGGTTGGCCTATAACTTGCTCACTCTGAATATTGAGAAAACGAATTACCTCACCTTTTCACTATCCCAGACACGAAGCATACCATCGTCTTGTTCCTTAATTGCCCACTCTTGTCCTCTGCCTCGTAATGGTATATGTAACTGTCCACGCCTTAACCGTACAAACTGCATAAAATATCTGGGTGTTCAGATTGATAACCGCTTACAATTTTATAAAAATATCGATACCCTTACGTCTAGACTACGTAGGCCCATATTCATTTTTAAGAATCTCCGCCACATTGCTGATACGCGTGTCTTAAAACTTGTATATGTTGCGCTTTGTCAATCTGTCATTCAGTATTGTATCGTTTCTTGGGGTGGCGCCGCCAAAACTTACATGCTGAAGCTTGAACGCGCTCAGAGAGCTATCCTGAAAGTTGGCTGGAGGCTGCCGTATCAATTTCCTACTACCGATTTATACAAAACTTGCAATGTTCTCTCCGTTCGGAAATTGTTCATTCTTAACCTCATTCTAACCACTCACTCCCAGATTCCCTTTGAACCTTCTAAATTTAATTCTCTTCGCCGTAAATATACAGTTTGCTCCTCTGTTCGTGTGAGTTGTGGTTTGGCCAAAGGTTCCTATTATTTTCTTAGCAGTTTTATTTACAATAAGTCAAATAAAATTTTAAATATATAACCTATGTGTAAATTGAGATGTAGAAAAATAGTATCAAACTGGTTATCTAAACTGGACTACGCTGAGACCGAAAATATAATTAGAGTACTCACTTAAATACCTTAACACACACACACACACACACACACACACACACATACACACTTTTCCTCTCAATACCAATACAATGATCGTTCCGTTTTGAATTTATTTATATCCGCATTTAGTTAAGTAATTTAAGAGGGTGATTGCCTGGAGATCTGTCATACAGGTCTTGAACCCAGTATAGACTCCAGCTCTCACAAAGGTCTAAATCTAAACTATCAAATTGTAACTATGTATAAGATGCTATGTACCTAAAATGAGAGAAATAAATGTTCTATTATATATTATTATATATTATATTATTATTCACACATGGTCATCTGCTCTCGAACTAAGTAGAGTTTGTACTATGGAAACCAGATAACTAATAAACTACATTTACTACTTTTCTTTTGCAAATACATACTTATGTAGATAATTACACCCAGACACAGGCCAAACAGACATGTTCATGCACACAAATGTCTGTCCTGCCTGAGTGGGAATCGAACCTGCGGCGTGAAATGCAACTATCTGCCAACCACGCCAACCGGCCAGACATTTATTACGTTATTAGTCTAGCGTTAGCTTACTCAACCACAGAAGATGGAAAAAGGTCCTAGGTTTAAATTCCACGTTTGAATGTTAATTAGCTTCAACTACCTGTATCTATCAACTATCTGCTTTCAGTTGGAACTACGATGTTTTTCTGTTTTTAAGTAATAATTTAAACAAGTTTGGGTTAATTCCTACATGCTTAGTTAAATTACAATAGTATAGTAACGTAATGAACGCACACCCTCAAACACCCCAATTAGAATATTATGTTGTAATCATAATGCATACACTAATTTTTTTATTTAACATGTAAATGCATTGATATTTACTAAATTAAACTAACTATTTTCAGGGTGTGCGTTAATTAAGTTACATGTTGTATATTTAACATTTATTTTTCTAATCTTTCCATTAGATCAAAATAGTAATATTTATAAAAGTGATCTTGATTATGCTGCTAAGGAAAACCCTCAGTATCAGCCCGGCGTTTAGAAGTTAACGATGTGATGACCCCCGTGCCTCGCAGAGCATGTTAAGTCGTTGGTCCTATAGCTGATCTGTTATCGTTCATGTTGGCTATCCGTCCCATCGGAATATGAGAGTGACGGAATAGAAACTGCATCTGTGTTTGCGCATACACTTGAGCACTTAAATATGTTCCCTGCATATGTACGGGACATATTAGACAGATTAGCCATATGGTTAATTTCTATTGAGACAAGCCACCATGTCCGGAATTCAACCAGGAGAATATTATTAGTATTATATATGATAATAATATCCTGGGACATTATTTACATGACCATATGGGGTCCTACCGGCTAAGACGCTGAACATCGATTTCTTAAATAGCGTTCAAATAAATAAAGGTTAAAAATGACTTAATAAATCGTTAAATCGGCTTCAACGTTGACAATCGATTCCGGAGCATTTGTGACGTCAGAGTTGCTCATGGAAGCCGATTTAACGATTGATAAAGTCATTTTTAACCATTATTTATTTGAACGCCATTTAAGAAATCGATGTTCGCCGACTTAGCCGGTAGAGCCCTGATCCTAAACTTAGCTGGCCTTGGAACTATGGAAACCAGATAACTGAGATACTACTTTTCTTTTGTAAATACTTACTTATATAGATAATAACACCCAGACTCAGTACAAAGAGACATGTTCATGCACACAAATATCTGTTCTGGGTGGGAATCACACTCACGACCTGCGGCATGAAAAGCAAGCATTTGCCAACCACGCCAACAGATAGATATATAACTTAGAAGATTAATATGAACTGATGTAAGTAAGTTTCTTTTTATGTTTAATGCGTGTACCTAGCTTTTAATTATTATTATTCTGTTAATGGTGTACCTACCTTTAATTTAGATGCATGTCTGATCACCTTAATACAATGTCGTGTAATAATGTTAAACATGTATTTAGTTGGTAAGCCTTAATTAAATAAATAAAAATGATTTAAGACCACGGTAGCATTTGAGCAACAAACAATTATGTTTACGTTAAAAACTTTAAATTCCGGTTTCAATTTAAATTAGGGACTAGTCTTTGGAAATCTCTTGCTAAAAAGTTCCACAGAAAAGAAATTTGAATATTTAAAATAACCTTTTAACCTTTGAGAATCGCTTGTCCCTAGTGGTAGCAGAATCACGTCCGCAATGTTTAAAGATAATTCATTTAGGTTCAGCCCTGTGACGTACGGTGGCGCCCCCGTTGGACACCACACTGTTTCAATATCACAATCTTTTCTTAGTTTTAGTTAATGGTAGATAATGTAATGGAGGAGAGGGATTTTTCTCTACTATCAAACTAACAGAATACAATAGCGAAAATGAAACGTGAGTCTCTTTTTAGGGTTCCGTACCCAAAGGGTAAAACGGGACCCTATTACTAAGACTTCGCTACCTGTCTGTCAGTCTGCCACCAGGCTGTATCTCATGAACCGTGATAGTTAGACAGTTGAAATGGGGCTCCCATACAACAAACGTTTTTGCGCGTTTTTATAGATAATGGTACGGAACCCTTCGTGCGCGAGTCCGACTCACATTTGGCCGGTTTTTTTAATTGACTTAACGATCCTCATATCAACCAAATTACGTCCACCGCTGGACAAAAGCCTCCCCAAAGAATGGGGATGTATGCCATAATCGCCACGATTGGCAGACGGGTTGGCGATCGCAGTTAGATGGTCATAGTTCAAAGAAAAACGCTGCTGCCCGTTCTCTGGTAGGTATTCCCTCAGGACGATATCTACACCCCCAACGGGATGAGATGGGGTGATGATATTCTTCGCCGTCACCACACAGTAAGTTTTACCTAACGATATAGTCTCCAAAAAGGTTGTTAAGTTTTAATTACGATGTTAAAAATATTAACACTTGACTTAATTCTAGGTTGAAACATGTTTATTAGAATAATTAGCGTATATATCATTAGCATATATATCTTAAATATCATTCAAGGCTGATTTCCTAATCAGGCTTATGAATAGGGCAACCCGTCCCCCATAGGACTTTAAAGTTATCATTATCATCATATCAGCCGAAAGACGTCCACTGCTGGACAAAGGCCTCCCCAAAGATCACAATTGCCGATCTTGCGCTATTCGCATCCAGCAGTTTCCTGCGACCCGCAGAAGATCATCGGTCCATCTTGTAGGGGACCTTCCCACGCTGCAGCGCTGTTTACAGATCGGTAAGAGCTATGTGTTAAAAACTCTTTTATTCTTTATTTTTTTTTAATATTTTGATTTTTTAAAGTTATAGGTAAATAATAATATCTTTATTCAGTAAATAATGATAATATTCTGGGACCTTGTTTACACACGGTCATCTGATCCCAAACTAAGCAGAGCTTGTACTATGGAAACCAGATAACTACATAATAATATACTACTATTCTTTTGTAAACACATACTTATATAGATAAATACACCGAGACTCAGGACAAACAGACATATTCATGCAAAGTAATATCTGTCCTGGGGCTCTACCGGCTAAGTCGCCGAACATCGATGTATTAAATGGCTTTCAAATAAATAAAGCTTAAAAATTACTTAATCAATCGTTAAATTATATTTTGATTTGTTCTATGTCAGAGAAAATAAGTTATCATAATACCAGGCCTTCAAGAGCCTTTATTTTCCCAAAATTTCCTTTAATTTCATTAGCTATCGTCAATATTATATATAAAATATATATTGATGACATTGACTATCTGTTTTGGTGATTAACTCTTTTATGGGGCAAACGATTCAATAACAAACCTCCCAATGATATAAGAGAATTGTCGACAAATAAGTTTAAAAGAATTATTAAAGCCAAATTGTGTAGCATATTACAAAATTTCTGATTATTTTAGAGACAAAAGTGCTTGGGATTGAGTTGTTCTAAGGCAACACTCATACAACAGGTAATTAATTTTAAATAAATTTTATTTTTAAAAAAGGATTCCTACTGAGTTTTTCGGCAGTGTTTCTCAGTAGCTACCACGTCATGCACTGCACGGTAGGGTAAAAAAAACAAATGACGAATCCACATAAATGTAAAAAGTGTCACGGAATAAATGAAATTAGATTTTTGAATTTTTACTGTAATCTATTGTAAGAGTGACAGATTTCTCAATAAAGATCCACCGCAATGAAGCTTTGTGCAAAGTAATTTTATTTTAACGATCAATTTCTGTTTCTTGGAAGAATATTACTCTAATAAAAAATATGTTGTTAATTTTCATAAGTGGCCGAACACTTTGATGGTTTAGGATTGTTTGTGTGCATTTAATGGTGTTAATTTGTTGAAAGATAAAGAGATGGTAAATCTAAAGTAACATTGTTTTATTAAATTTTTGACGTGAAAAATTCTTTAGGCACATTGAGCTTTTTTTGGATGAACTAAAAGTGTGAAAACTCGAGTCATCGTCACGCCACGCTTCCCGTGAGCTATATGTATAACTATTATATTGTAGAAAATTTAAATTAGAGGTGTAAAAATAGTTTTCAGTTCTATCGGCAGTCGCCAAATACTGCCCGCATACAAATAATGATTTCTTTGAATCTTCCTTCTTAATCTTCTTTTTTGAATCTTCCTTCTTTTAAATCTTGAAATATAAAAAGAACAAGCCGAAGATGTTCGGTTTGCGAAGGTCTACGACCAGTCTGTGTCATTAGTGTTGACTCGTAAGTCAGTTCCAAGCGTAGTAAGCTAGTACTTCTTTTTTCCGTAGAACAGAGAAGTGCGCTCACTATGGTTCTCATACGAAGGCTCAACGCCACCCAAAGAGCAATGAACAGAAATATCGAAATCTACAGGTGAAACAAAGGAACCGACATAGCCAGAAGAATTCAAATCAAATCAAATCAAATAGTTTATTCAAGTAACTTAGTCTATTACAGTATCAAGTGGTTGGAGCCACCTTTTAAGCAAATAAACTTGCTTGTGTTAGGAAGCTCCGCTCTTCTATAACAAGATTACATTAAATTAAATTTATCCGCTTATAATATAAAGATATGAAACTAAACTAAAAATAAAAACTTACGGTAAACTATATAATAAAGAATGTATACCTATGCTAGTTATTAATTTGTTGAACAATATTCGTTAGTATTTTATAGTACTTAGTATATAATACAACATATAATGTAATACAGAAATACATATGTGTGTGTGCGTGTGCGGTGTGTGGGTGTGTGTGTGTGTGTGTGTGTGTGTGTGTGTGTGTGTGTTTGTGCATTGCATATATTGTGTGTCCTACGACAATGTTTGTGGAAGTCGAGCTTCTATGTACTTTTTTACATTTAATTAACAATAATTTTTTCGATATCATCGTAAGATTTTATCTTGAGCCATTCAGAGAGGACATTTTTACACTTGGCGTATGATAAAGGGTAAATGTTTAGTATGTCGTTCATTTTATTATATATGACAGCAGCTCTCCTGACAGATTGTCTTTCAGCAAAAACTGATTTTACTCGTATTTTTGTGACAATTATATGCTTCCTTCTTGAGTTGTTTATATTTAATTTATAAGGGAGTCCTTTATGTGTTCTCAATACAGTGTTCAAAATGTATAATTTTCTAACCGTCAAAACTCCAGTAATTGAGTATAACATGTCTGTTGAGAATTTACGTGGTTTAAAACACATTACCTTTAGTAAAGCTCTCTGGGCTCTCTCCAGATCAAGAAATGTCGTTTTATTTGCCCCACCCCAAACTGTTAAACAGTACGTTAATACGGATTGCGCTAGGGAAATATAGGACTGTTGTAAAAGTTTTTTGGAGGCCACATAGCGCAGTGATCTGAAAGTCCATATAAGTTTTCTAGTTCTATTAAGAATCAGTTCAATGTGACTGGACCATGATAAACGCTGATCCACCATTATGCCCAGATATTTTGTGTGCGACACTTTTTTTAATTCATCACATGAGCAGTGCATAGTGGAAATGTTGTCGCAGTTATCATGGATAACTATTTTAAATGCAGTTGACGGTTGACTGTTACTATATTTAGTGAAGCAGATGTAGTTACTTTTTTGGACATTAAGTGTCAGCAGATTGACATTTAGCCAAGTCGCAACCTTGGCTAGACCAACTTCAGCCTGCACTTTTGCCTGTTTCCAGTCTTTGGCTGCGAAAACAATGGCAGTGACGTCAGCATACGAAAATATGCGACCACCATCTATTTGCATGTTACATAGCCTATTTATATAAATGAGGAACAACGTAGGGCCGAGCACACTGCCCTGTGGTACCCCGTAATTGATGGTACACTCAGAACTTAGAACTGATCCCACTCCAACCCGAGACCTACGGTTAACAAGATAGCTTTCTATTAGTTTGAGGGCTGAACCTCTAATTCCAACGTACTGAAGGTTGTGAACCAGAATGGGTATAGATACGGTATCGAAGGCTTTTTTTATATCTAAGAAGACTGCTAAACATTTATTTCCGGAGTCAACCTTCTCAACAATATAAGAGGTTAAATCCATGACAGCATCTTCTGTGGAAATATTTTTCCTAAAGCCGCATTGGGAGGGAGATAATAGGTTAAATTTTGTCAAGAATTTTACTAGTCGGACGTTAATAAGCTTTTCTAGGATCTTTGCTATTACGGATATTACCGAGATTGGTCTAAAATTTGATGGGTCAGTTTTGTCGCCACTTTTGTAGACAGGGGTCATAATTGATTCCTTCAGTGCTTCTGGGAAAATTCCATGGTCAAAGCACTGGTTCGTCAGATGGACTAGTATAGGTATAATCTCTCTATGTGCAAGTTTTATAAAATGTATCGGAATTTTGTCCCACCCGGGAGCACTATCAGACTGCATAGATGCAAGAATACAGAGAATCTCTTCAGGATCAGTATTTATGAGAGCAAATGATGATGATTGAGAGCTTAAAGGCATAGTACTATCAACACGTAACTGTGATGTAGTTCTGTTACTGATAATATTCTCCGCTAGTTGTTTCCCAATAGTAGCAAAATAGTTATTAACTTTATTTAGTGGAGAATTTGTATTATCTAGAAGGTCTAGGTTATGACACGTGGGTGGTTTCCGTTGGGTTATGATATTGATAGTGTTCCATAACTTTTTTGGATTTTTGATGGCCTTTTCAAGTTGTTTCCTATCGTAGTTACGTTTTAATTTTTTTATAAGGCTGATGCAGTAATTGCGATACCGTTTATATGTTATTTTGAGCGTCTGGTTCTCGGGGTCTGATTTTACTTTTGTTTGCATAACATTCCTATTCCTAATGCAGCGAAGTGCACCCGCTGTCATCCAGGGTTTAATAATTCGTTCCTTTCCTGGAATCTGTACTGTTAATGTATATTTTAAAAGGCTTTGTTGTAAAGTTGTAATCAGGATTTGGGTTATGAGATTAGGATCAGTAAGAGCCAGCAAGGCATCAAGATTTGTATATTTAAGATATTCCGCTGCTTTACAATAGTTAGTTATAGTTTTAGCTTTTTTATAGTGACGTGTAACTTCCAGGCCCGAAATCTTTAAGAAAATCATATAGTGGTCTGTTATAGTGGTGTCAAGTACAGCAATGGTTCCAGTTTTGTTATTACTACTTAGCTTTAACATAAAATGATCAAGGCAACTGTCACCTCTAGTGGGTAACAGGTGGCCTGGCAGAATACCATGGGTAGCGAGCATATTTAAATAGTTGGTTCTATTTAAACGAGTTTGCGACTGTTCTTTGGGATTATATATTAAATTTATGTTAATATCACCAGTAATAATAACGTTATTTCTCCTTTCTATAGTTTCTAAATAGATGTTTAGTGAATCTATAAATTCATCTGCATTTAAAGTTGAGGGAGAGCGATATATGCCTATTATAATGAGATCATTTATCATACTTTGTATGGCAGATGCATGTGTCAATTGAATTTCTTTTACCGAAGCATGATGCGTGTTCTTGATATAAGCAACCACCCCATCAGCTTTGTTTAAGTGTTTAGTCGTATAAAACGATTTATAGTTCTCAATTTGTGGGATATTTTTATTAGCGTCTAATCTACATTCACTTAGAATAATCACATCTGTTAGAAAATTAAAGTTACATAAATTGATCTGCAAGCCATTTAAATTAGCATAAACACTGCGTATGTTTTGTGAAACTATTGTTAAATCAGCCAATTGCACTGTTACGGTAGATGAGAAGTTATATAATTTGGCATTTGTAAGCTATTGCGACGTCTGTATCGTCCATTTCATTTATATTATTTAAACAATTATCCATTTAGTGTTAAAAGTGTAGAGGGTTTATCTAGCATGGTCAGTAATTTATTTTTTAAATTTATAGCAATGCAAGGAGCAGTATAAGTAGTATATGTGTTTGTGTATGTACGACAGTTAAATTTACGTATGAAACTCAAATGTAGGAAATAATAAGTTGTTATCCTTAATAGAGCTAATAAAATATTCATTCGTGAGTGAGATATTGTTGTGTTTATGTGTGAGTACTTATAACTATCAAATAACTTACATTTACAAGTGACAATATACAATTTCCCTCCTAGTCAGCTTGATATCATTAAATTCTGTATCTGGAGTTCACTTTTTATAAGAATTACGCGTGAGTTTTCTTCTTTACGTAAGTATACACGCCCATTGGAAGTCCAGCAAAACTTAAAGTTCCTTGACTTAGCGACATCTCGAGCAAGAAAAAATAATCGAGCTCCTCTGACAGTCAGTTGTTCAGAGACAAATACAGCAGTTTCTCCATTTTTAGTAGCACCCAAGTGTTTTGCTCGTAATTTTTCTTTATTTCTTATATTATAAGCTTTGGTCATTTTAAGAATGTCGGTTTTCAGTGACGTAGACGACAGTTCCACTATAATTGGTGAGCTGTCACTTGTATCCGTCTTCTTTCCTGGCACTCTGTAAATGTCACGTATATCTCCTTTGTTTTCTTCACAGTTGACAGTTTTTCCTAACTTTGTCACCATGTTTATCAGATGATCTTTCGTTTCCTGTGGTATTTTTGGCATATTTTTAACTTCTAGATTGGTTTTACGATTTCCACGCTGCAAGTCTTAAATTTTTTCTTCCAAAATTGATATGTACTCTCTGTCTTTGGTAGATTGCAGTTCAACTTTTTCCATTTTCCTTTTTAATTCTTGATTTTGTTCAGTCACAATATCTAGAGAGGCTTCAATATTTTTATTACTTTCTTTGATCAGTTTCTGTGATGTTAGCAATGACGTCAACATGGATTTAATTTCTTCTTAAAAGGACTTAAACTCATCCACCAGCCCATGTTCTCTGTCTCTCTTTTGGCCTCTTAGTGTAGCGATAGGTGCTGAGTTGTCGAGTTGATCCATAATATTAGGGTCTGAGAATGATTTATTCATAACGGTTTCAGAATAAAACCTTGTTTTGTATGTTTAATTCCAATAGCGATAGTAAGTATGGGTCGAAAGGAACCTTTAAAATTGGGCCAGCACCTTACAATTCAAACGCTAATCGCTTTCGCTTATAAATTACGGCAATCTACAATTGTGACGTATACGCACCAAGCTCGCGACAGCATCAAAGCGCAGCAGGGTCGATGCGTTTATCTACACAGTTGGTCTCTTTCTCGCTACGCGCGCTGCTGACGCTTCTATGTAACTGCACTCCTGGTAGACGGCTTAATTTAATTACGTGAATTATTTCCAAAAAACCGTGGTTTTAAAGTAAAATAAATAAAAATTATGCGGAGACACGTCTAAACGCTTTCGCGGTCCGGGGGGAAGAGAATTGTCATGCTAAAGTGGCAGTGGGCAGGGCACATAGCTCCTAGAACTACGTATCTACAAAAGCACTTCGTAATGACATCAGTAAAAATATTCAAAACAACTGCCAAAACCAAGTAGTGTTTTGGAATATGTTGATGATGTCTTCCCGGCCGAATTTCGGCCACGGCGGCCATTCTCAACAGAGATTAGCCAATTGCGCAAGACATATTATAGTGCACAAGTGTGTGCGCAAACACAGGGACTCTTTCCATTCCATCACTCTCATGATGACCGGAAAGAAGTCAGGTGCACGGGGGTGTACCGCCAACTTCCAGACTTCGGGCTGATACTGAGAAATTTTATTGCTACGGAAAAATCCCAAAATCACTTTATGGCCCGAACTGGGATTTGACTCCAGGACCTCATTTTCTGCGATTGAACATGCTGGCGCTAGACCAACGAGGCAGTCATAAAATTTTGGAATATAATAACATCATGTCAGCCAAAAGATTTCCACAGCTAGACAAAAACCTTCTCCGAAAATTGTCAGTTGTGCTCTACCCGCATCCAGCAGCCTCCACCAGCAGATCATTGGTCCGTCTTGTATCGGATCTACCCACACTGCGTCTTGCGGTTCATTGTCGCTACTCGAAAACATTTCTGCTTCATCGGCCGTCGGTTCTGTGAGCTATGTGCCCTGCTCACTGCCACTTCTGCTTGGCAATATTGCTATAACCTGAAAAAACTTTTAGTAAGATGGATGTAAGGAAGTACTTCCATCTTACTGTCAAGTTGATCAGAAACCAAAGGAGCGCTTCACTCAAATAAGTTTATAATAAAAGCCTCATTGAATCCTTTACCAAATATTGTCAATGAATAAGTTCTTACCAACGATCTGATAATTTCACAGACATAACAAGAGAATTAGGACCGAAAGGATACGGCCGTCCATTGTTAAATGTAAACTGTTTGGTTTCACTATGAATAGGGTCGCTACTTGGGAGAAATTTTGATATTTTCCGCTATTTTGGGATCGAATATTCTGTTTTGCGTTTCGTAACTGCCAAGATGGAAGCCATGCAGTATTGTTGGACCCTTAGCTATGGCTGCCTATTTGTTATGGAACAATTGAATGTTGAGGTACGAAGTATTCCTGGGATAGTGTATCCTGAGTGAAGTCCTTTTAATTTATTTAGTAGAATAAAAATCTTACCCGATTTGATTTGACTAGCATGATGGTCTAATAGTTAGTGACTTTACTACTAAGCCAGAGGTAGTGGTTTCGATCCACACTCACGACAAATGTTTGTGTGATGAGCATAATAATTCGTAATGACTGGGTGTATTTTATCTTTTATATTTAGAAATTACTATTACTACAAACAATTTATTGGCTAGAAGCAAATAATCTAAAGATTAATTTAGGCAAAACACAAGTGGTATAATTTAATACATACCATGGCTCGGATTACCCTTTAAATATAAGTTACGGTGATAATCAAATAGAATCAGTTGAAAGTGTAAGGTTTCTGGGATTCATTTTGGACAAGCATTGTAGTTGGAAACAACATATAGATTATGTATGCAATAGACTGGACAAATATATTTACTGGATAAATTTATTCGCTCTACGTAGGTTACGTCACATCTCAACCAGGCAAAAAGCCTTAAATGCATATCATGGGTATGTGTCTTCCATTCTGAGCTATGGCTTGATGCTGTGGGGGAATTCCGTAGAATCGATAAAGCATTTAAAGTCCAAAAGAAATGCATAAGAGCTATTTGCAATAAACATTTCATGGAATCTTGTAAACCGCTCTTTAAATCTCTTAAGATTCTTCCTCTGCCTTGTCAGTACATAAAACAAACATGTGGGGGAACAGAGATTGTGTTAATAACTACAGACCGATATCGGTCCTACCTGCGCTCTCTAAAGTCCTCGAAAAAATCCTAAATAACACTCTACGGAAATTTCTCGACAAGCACCAACTCATTGCTAACAACCAATACGGCTTTCGAACAAGTCTATCTGCAGATGATGCAGTACTGGACTTCACGCAACAGGTGGCCTCAAATCTAGATAAAAAATCGAAATGCCTAGGTATATTCCTCGACCTTTCGAAGGCTTTTGACACGGTCTCTGTTCCCAAACTTATCATGAAGCTGGAAAGTGTCGGTGTGCGTGGAATGCCGTTAGAAATATTTAAGGATTACCTAAAAAATCGTAAGCAATGCATTAAAATTGATACTCACCTAAGTGATGAATTCCTGGTATCCTATGGTGTTCCCCAGGGAGGAATCCTATCCCCAACTCTATTTCAGATCTACGTAAACGATCTCTGCAGGCTGAGTCTACCAAATGGTAGAATTTACGCTTACGCAGATGACACTGCAATACTGATAGACGGAAACACCTGGGACACTGTTAAAGCAAATGCGGAGATGGCTCTGGCTAAGGTTATGATGTGGTTAAACTCGAACCTTCTTACATTAAACCTTCAAAAAACTACTTATATCCCCTTTGCTATACGACGTAACGCTAAACCACTTCCTTCTTTTAGTATAACTCCCCATTCCTGCACAAACTCGTCGACTATCTGCACCTGTTCTCCGCTTACTAGATCCGAAAGCGTTAAATACCTCGGAGTACACATAGACGACGGACTAAGATGGGACCAACAAATTGACGCCGTCACCACCAGAATGTTACGTCTTATACATGTATTTAAGTCTCTTAGAGTATCCGCCGACCTAAAAACTCTTAAGATGGTGTACCTTGCACTATGCCAATCAGTGATTGGTTATTGCATAGCCACGTGGGGCGGTGCCGCCAAGACTAGATTTCTGAGGGTGGAGAGAGCACAGCGAGCTATACTTAAAGTCATGACGAAAAAGCCCTACCGGTATCCAACAATTGAACTGTTCTCTGACTGTAAAGTACTTACGGTTCGTCAGCTTTATGTGCTTAAATCCATCCTTAGAAAACACGCAGGCCTTCCACCTCTTACTATTACAAACAAACGCACGTACGTTCCACCAAATACACAACACAAGACTTCCTTCGCCAAACATCAATATTATATACTAAGTGCTCATATCTATAAAAAAATTAACAATCACCTCAACATTATAAATCTTAACTCACATGCACTAAAATCTAAAGTAACAGAATGGCTGCTCCTTAAGGATTACTCTTACACGGAGTCTTTACTCACCTATCTTGTATAATACACTCACAGACAGACACACACACATACATTTACACCTACACACCCCATACACACGCAAACACACAGCATCAATTCTACTCCTGTATACCAAACAGTAGAATGACACTGTCCACTTTAGATATAAGTTTTAAATATAAGTTAGTTGTTGATAATTGACCGCAAACTACCTCTTATAATACAGGTATACCCTAGTTTAAGAGGTAGAGTATTATTATTGTACAGATTTTGCAACATAAAATATAATGTATTTCCAAACCAAATATTAAGTTAAGTTATTTCAAACTCTGTATGCTTTTTGGATAAATAAAGATTATTATTATTATTATTATTATTATGTATATTTGTCAAACAAAACCCGAAACAATTTGAATGGAAAACTACATCTCGAGGTTTCATCAAGTTATGGCTACCTATTATCAGGCTAGAATACTACAGACGCAACAGTTATTGTATGGCCATTAGATTATTTAATAAGTTACCGGAACCAATAAAACATCTACCACTCACTAATTTCAAAATGCATATTACTCGCTGGCTTTTGGATAAATGTTTCTACACTGTCGAGGAGTACCTGAACTACAGGACGCAGTAATTTGTAAATATTTGATTGTTAATGTGATATATTACTTTGTTTGTTAAATAATGTGTTAATAATTTAATTAATTGTATTAATATATTTTGTATTGTTGCTGAAATGTTATATTTACACGCCGAGAACTCGGCAGAATGTGATTGATCCATCAATATTCTTGTAACAACTTTTATGTATACTCATATTCAGTAAATAAATGAATTGAATTGAATTTTGTCTGGTTGCCTTAGTACTGGCTCTGCCTAGCTTTGGATCAGGTGGCAATGTGTTAGCTGTCTCAAGACGTTTATATTTATATGTGATATTTTGTAAGGGATGAATACATGACAGTATATGATATTGTGATTGAAGGAGAGAAATTCGAACAGGTGCTAAAGTTTGTATTTTGGGAACTTTGTTTACTAGAGATGACAAAGACATTGGTAGAAGAGTAAATGCGGGGAACATAGTGAATGGGGGCACTACACGCGTTTATGAGTAGTCGACAAGTCTCATAAAAGGCTCGACTGGCCGTGCACGATGGAGTGTTAGTGCCAACTTTAATGTATGGAAGTGAAAGTTGGTTTTTTCTACCATACCCAACTTTCACGTAAGTAGAATAAATGCAGTGAAAATGAGAGCTCTGAGAAGTATGTGCGGTGTAACTTTGAGGGACAGAATACGAAATACTAATGTAAGAGAGCGTTGTGGTGTGAAAGAGGATGTAGTCACAAAGATAGAAAAACGTATGCTGAGACGGTTTGGTCGTTTCGAAAGGATAAATGAAAGAAGATTGACAAAAGAAGTATACCTAGCCTGTGTGAATGGGACAACCGGAAGGGAAAGACCTCGTAGAACATTATCTGACTAAATCGGACGCGATCTCAAGAAAGGCCAGTTCAGAAGTACCCTAAACCGGCGAGCATGTATGAAGAATATAATGACAGTAAACGAGGCAAAGGAGGTATGCAAAGAAATTGACAAATGGAAATCCGTTGTCTCTGTCTACCCCTCTGGGAAACAAGACTGAGTCTATGTATGTATGTATGTATGTTTTGCCCATCTTTAAAACTAAAAATTTTATAATGGTACCCTGTATATACATCTACAAAGTAGCAAAATTTGTTAAATAACACAGCTTTCTATTTACCGTCAACAACAACACATATAAACGTAAAGTGAACCACCTACCCTTGAAATTGCCTGTTCCCAAGCTAGAACTGTTTAGAAAAGCTGTGCCTATATGGCGCCTCTGATTTATAACTCCTTGCCTAAAGGAATGACTGATCTGCCATATAAAAGATTCTGCTGTGACTTGCGAAAATGGTTAATTCAGGAGAGTTTTTATACGATCAAAGATTTTTTAATAAAAGCACCTGTAGATTTGGTGCACGCTGATGTTTTTCCTACAATGTCTATGATTATACTCGAATTATTAATTTTATTGATAATTCGAGTATTTTATTAAATAATTTAGATTTGTAATGGATCATAATATTCTATGTATTTAAGTATTTATCTATCTATATAAGTATGTATAACGTCACCTGGTACCCATAGTACAAGCTTTGCTTATTTTGGGGCTAGGATGATCTGTGTGACATTGTCCCTAGATATTATTATATTATTATTATTATAATAAACATCACTGTAATTTCATGTTTTAAACATGACTTTGCATACCCTCATCGAGGGTGAAATATGTCATATACCTACTTACTACTGTATAACACCTTATGCCTACCGTATTTCATGCAAGTAAATGATATTATTATTATGTTATATTTAAATTTTTCTGTTTGTATATCGATAAAATAGAAATAGGTTACGATACAACTATTTATGACAGATTGATGCTATTTTGACTGCTTCGTTGGTTTAGAGGCAGCGTGTTCAATCGCAGTGTTCGATACTCGAACAATCATAGTTACTACTCTACTATAAGTTGCAAGTTTCATGGGAGTTGGCGGTACTATACCCCGTGCCTCGGAGAGCAAGTAAAGTCGCCGGTCCTGTACCTTACCTCTTTCATTAGAGGACATTATTATAAGTTTCAAGATCGGACGGTAGTTGTCTCATCATGACAGCTTCTTCCACATCTACTGCTGGCCAAAGACCTTCCCCAGCCGTAACTTGGAGTGCTATGGCAGACTGGCTCTATTTGCCATTCTCAGGCCATTCTCAGACGACTTCTACCCCCCCCCCCCCCCCCCAATGGGATGTGTTCGATAGTCGTTGAAGTCACCACACAGCAGTTGCGTTATTGCTCGATTTATTCTGGTAACTAGCGTAAGAGGATATACTGGGAGCTGACCCCAATATACATGGGAAAGGCTATTAAGAAGGAGCATACTGATAACGGCATCTATCACTGAGTAAAGTTCAGTCGGGACAGTGTTCAATCGCATATAATGAGGTTCAAATGTCGGGCTAAAAAGCAGTTTCCAGATTTCTCTTTTGAAGAAAATATCTCAATATCAGATCGAAGTCTGGGAGTGGGCATATCACACTCCGTGTCTCGAAGAGCACCTTAAGCCGTCGGTGCTGTACCTGACCTCATTCCGGTCGTGTCACTAGTCGTCCCATCGAATCATGAGAGTGAAGGAATCGAAGTGCTCCTGTGTTTGCGCACACACTTATACATTATAATATGTCCCACGCAGATGGCTAGCCTCCATTGAGACTGGCTGCCGTAGCTGAAATTGACCAGGAGGATTTTTTTTGTATTAGAAATAACTAAAGTGTCCCTAATCTAATCTGGTACTTTTCTCAAACGAATCATAAGACCTAAACCATATGTCACAGAGCAAAGAAAACGAAAGAGCTTAGATGCCGCAATCATAATGAATCTTTATTTTTTATTCAAAACTCTCTTAAACAAAACGACTGTTACGGTTAGAACGAATAATTTTGATACTTACAGTAGTCGATTTAAAAAAGTACATATGCACTTATTAATTAGTACTAAAAAATTAAATGAACTGAATGATTGAAATGCTTGTACATTTCAATCAATCAGTTCATTTAATTTTTTTGAAAAAAAAAATACAAAAATGATGCAGTGTATTTTCTTTCTACTTATTTAACTTCGTCAGGATCTTTGACAGCTCGATACCACCCTACTTTCTGTTTGTCTAGTTATTGATTTTATCCATAAAAGTTAGGTATTCTTAGTTTTATTTTATTTCTATGATGATTCTTATGAAAGTGTGATACGCACGACGTAGTAACTGTCCCAACACCCTCCTTCTCCTACTCGTTACGGCGTTTACAATAAATCCTTTTTTATTACCCGATCTCGGCACTTCTCATTTTTTTCTGTCCATTTATTGCCAAGGCCATTTAAAATACGTTAAAGAACAATGGGCAAAAATGTATGGAACGTGGTACCCGCTCCAATAGTCCTCATTAATATATCATTGAATAGACATTTTGATGCAGAAAAACGTCTACCATGGCGCCTGTCCCTATTCACGTTTGGAAAGCAGTAATCTCACTATCTATACTTATTATTATAAAGCTTTAATCTCAGGAACTACTAGTCCGATTTAAAAAATTCTTTCAGTGTTAGATAGCCCATTTATTGAGGAAGGCTATAAGCTATATATCATCGCTACGCTACGACTAAAAGGAGCCGAGCAGCAGGGGTGAAACCACGGGGAACAGCTTGTGTTTTATAAATGATGAAGAATTTATTACAAACTACTTATATAAGTAAAATAAAGCTAGAATAACATGATATAACACATTTAGGATTCTATTATTAAAAGAAGTAAGAAAACAAGCATTCTTTAAATACAAAACATATATTTTATCAATAAGTGAGTAGATTTAAAACATTACATATCGGTATCAACTATAACAGCATTGAGGAAAGATGCCGTAGCAGTAAATCCCGTATGCCTCGCATAGCCTAAGTACCATACGATGGACACTATATGTGCACAAGTGCCGATCGTACGTCGCCCGGTTAAACATGTGCAATACTGTTGGACAATATTATTTGCACTGCTGATTAATATATAACAAAAATATGTTTTTACACGGACATGTCGCGACTGGATTCGTCCACGCAAAAGCCAGGCATCTTCGTGTATGCCATAGTCTGGCAGATCATCAAGTGCTCCCTCTCTGTACGTTTCAATTATATATAGACCATTTGATAAATGCTCGGCACAGTAAGATCTTGCCAGCTTGAGTTGGTATGTACCTAGCGCTAATAGAATTATATCCTCCTCCGTCATTGAAGGGAAGTTTTCAATCTGGCTCGCTTCCATCCTCTGAAAATATACTCTTCTGTGGTTAAGCCGTTTTCTCTCTACATACATATGCAGAAGATTCGGGGTATCTATTTTCTGCCTTATTATATGGACGAATTCGTCTGCGTGTACGCTATCCACGATGGGTTGGTGGAAGTGATTCGTGATAACTGCGGCAATCGCGCTCAGGAGCAACGGGACTCGAGTTAAAATGAGGAGTGCATGGCAAAGTCTTACGTAAAAACGTTATTAATAGAAAACATGAACGGATTTGCCGAAAATATTACCTTGGTACTCATTTTCTTACATAAATAAGTGGTAACTTATATACTCGTATATGTATGTTTATCGCCGGGGCCACGAGACTGTCTAAACAGGTTACTGTGGCCCTGGAAAGCAAAGGGAAACTGAAGGAACAGGGTTTTTATTAGTTAGTAAGACTGTCGTTTATCTTCAAACGCAATCAGATTTGAGAGTGGCGGCTATAGTAAAAATTGTTCCTCTTGGTAAGACCTTTTAAACGACACTACAATCATATCTATTGGAGCCGGGTACCATTTTGCTCATTCTTCTTTCTTTCTGTTTCAGTGTCCACGTCCCACACCCGTAAAGAAGCACAAAACAATTGGGCTACCATTTGGTAGAAGGAAATAAAAAAAATTCATAACGGTGACACAATCAAATATTTAACCTCTACCTTGAGCTTAACAGTGTTGAATGCCAGGTAGACGATATATGAGTCAACAATGCGCTCGAGAGAATAAAATTTAATGAAATACATTTACACACACACTACACGGGCAGCCTCTGGAGCAATTATACTCAGCTGACTCTCAGCACCCGATAATGATGATAATGGGTTCATGATGTTGATGGGGCTGCCCAGTTTCTACGCCTGTGGCATGCTCACAGCGGCACACGTTGATCACACGGAGAAATATTACCTCTCTATTTGCTCCGCAGAGTTCGGAACAGCTCTAACTCCAACCTGAAAACCATAGCAGGGAGATATGAGTCTCCTTTATTGAATATTATTGCAAGTAGATGTCAGACGAACAATCTATATAAATAAAAAGAGAAGTCCTGACTGATTGACTGACTCATCAACGCCCAGCCCAAACCCTTAGACCTAGAAAGCTGAAATTTTGCACAAATGTTTTCTTTATACTGGAGACAAGGAATAAGGAAGGATTTTTCGAAATTCAACCCCTAAAGGGGTAACAAAGGGGTGCAAAGTAAGTGTGAAACTGCCGTTTTTGAAGTTAAAGGCGTTAAAAAATACGTGTTTCAGGATTTTTGGAAATTCTACCCCCAAGGGAGAAAAATAGGGGATGGAAGTTTGTATGAAAATGTGTCAATTTTTAAGTTAAACGCATGAAAATTAGTATTTGGCCTTTTAGTTAACAATGAGAAATATATATTTCAGGATTTTTGGAAATTCCAGCCCACACAACTTAAAATAGGGGGTGTAAGTTTGTATGACAAATGTGACAATTTTTATATTAAACGCATGAAAATTGGTATTTGGCATTTCAGATAAAAACTAAAAATATACATTCCAGGATTTTTGAGAATTCCACCCCTAAGAGCATAAAATAGGGGATGTACTTTCTATATAAACTGGGACTTGAAGTTAAACGCATGAAACTTGGTATTTGGCATTTCAGTTAAAAATTAAAAATATATGTTTCAGGATTTTTGGGAAATCCACTCCTAAGGGAGACAAATAGGGGATGTAAGTTTGTGTGAAAAATGTGACATTTTTAAAGGTAAAAGCATGAAAATTGTTATTTTGCATTTCAGTTAAAAATTATAAATATATATTTCAGGATTTTCGAGAAGTCCACCCCTAAGGGTGACAAATAGGGGATGTAAGTTTCTATGTAAACTGGGACTTGAAGTTAAACGCATGAAAATTGGTATTTGGCATTTAAGAAAAAAATTAAACATATACATTTCAGAATTTTTGAGAATTTCACCCCTAAGGGCGTAAAATAGGGGATGTAAGTTTGTTTGAAAAATGCGATTTTTTCGAAGTTAAACCCATGAAAATTGGTATTTGGACTTTCCTTTTACAAATATAAATATATATTTCAGGATATTTGGAAATTCCACCATTTCCAGATTTGTATGAAAATTTGTTTTTATTGGAGTTAAACGCATGTAAATTCTTTCAGTTAAAAATAAAGCAATCCAAGGAATAATTTGTTGTTAAAAAAAGGTAGTCCAAAACTGATTCAGTAGATGGCCACCAACAATTTACGCCAACTCAAATTTGAGAGAAATTCGTTTCTTATGCCGAGTTGCTTAAAATGATCGTCGTTGTCGTCAAAGTAAAGATTTAGCGTTTTATAAGATTTGTAACTACTTTTTGTTTATTTTTTTTATAACAAAATAAAAAAAAATCTTCATTTTAATGAAATTGGGATAAAAAACGAATTTACCTAAAATACGAGTTAGCGTAGTATTATATATATATAGTAATTGTTGGTGTCGAGATGATCGCACCCAAAAAATATCATCTTAATTTTACTGATCTACAAGTTCACAATTTTGTAACTAGATGGCGCCAATATCGTTTCGGACCGCGAAACTTATTTGGCATATCGGTTAAAATAAATAAATGCTTGAAATAAAAGGTAGTTCAAAACTGAAACAATAGATGATCGCCTAAATCTCATTCAAAATATATCCACACATCTTAATTTTACCGCTTTACAAGTTTATATTTTTGTTAGTAGATGGCGTGATCATCGTTTTAGATTGCGCTATGTTTTCGTTCATAAAATGTGATATTAGACCTATCAATGCCGTGGTCGCAACCTAATCTAATGGGAGTTACCTTTGTGATAAATTCATCGTTGATTATTATTTTTCTTTGTTTGACTTACTGGCTATACTTAAGGACAATTGATATGTATTCTTTGATTTTTTTGGTTGATAATATCGGGTCCTTTTTTTAAAATAACAGTAGCAAAGTAGTCTTTAGTTTATTTCTTAGTTAGATTATTTATAGGTTAGGTTTTCTTAAATTTGTATTGCTTATTTATGTTTAAAGTTATATTTTTTAGATTAACCTAGAAGTAAGTAGTTACATTGGTCATCATTCAAAATTGTCGCGGACGAAGTCGCGGGCATCAGCTAGTCAATAATAAAGTTACTAACATTAGGTATAAGGTCTCTTTGTTTTACTAATCCACTATGAACGTAACTGGCCTGAAATAAAGATTATTCTATTTAAATACCTCAGTGCCGACTATTTGAGTGTAGGTATATAGGTGGAAAGATAAATTGACAAATTTGAATTAAACACGGTTAGGGTCAGGATAAAAAAATCATGGATTATTTGATGGGTAATTAAGTGTACATCAAGATGTAGTACATTATTGCATGTGTCATCAATAGTCTTCACAGCATACGCCAAAGAATGACTTCATAGATAATTGTTTGATTCCTTGGGTTAATTATAATAATGTATTATAATTTTCGTTGCGATCTAATATATTTTGAATATAATAATAATCCTAGGACATAATTCACACACAGCCATCTGATCCCAAACTAAGCAGTGCTTGTACTATTGAAAACAAATATACTACATACTTATACTACATTTCTTTAGTAAATACATATGTATTTATATAGATAATTACACTTGGAAGTTGGATAATTATATTTTGGAAGGTTTTGAGCTAAACTCAGACACCAAGCTGATTTAAAACATTTAATACAGACAGACATACACAACATCAAAGCTTTAATTAAATATTAACTTATATTTTGAGTTAGGTTTAGATAGTTTTGATGGTATAGTCCTTTTCTTACAATTAATACTTTCACTGACCTAAATCAATATCTGTTCGAAGGGTTCAAGTATCAACTCCGCCCCTTTACAGGGTATTCAATGTTAATATGATCACGTATACATCCGGCACTCACTCTCAATTTGCGTGGCGCGTGCTAAGCGCCTCTAAATAATTCATAGCTCTACATACTGAATTATAATTTGCTTGTAATGATTTTTTTTCTCTGACCAAATTGGAGATGTTCTCAAGAAAGGGCAGGTCAGAAGTACCCTAAACCGGCGAGCATGTATGAAGAATATAATGACAGTAATCGAGGCAAAAGAAGTATGCAAAGATCGTGACAAATGGAAATCCGTTGTCTCTGCCTACCCCTCTGGGAAACAGGCGTGAGTCTATGTATGTATGTATGTATGTAATGATTTTGGAACTTTTTGGGATAGATGTTGGTTAAAGGTCATGTTTCAATAATTTAATGTTTTTTTTATCGAATTTAATAAAAACGGTTTCTATATCTGAGATAACTATTCAAAATAGACTACGACCGCACTAGGGAAATAAATCGCTCTTTTTTCTTTATCGTGTGGGCAGTGGTTACCTTGGCATTAGAGTTGCTCTAGCCGCCCAGTAGCCTCAGACAAGGCTTATCGAGGGTTGCCTAGTAACAATAACTAGGACTAAGACCTTAACATTATCTCAGTAGCCGGTCAAATAAGTACTTACACTAAAAATACATGCGGGGCAGTCTTTAGGGACTGCCGATAGAATTGAAAACTATTTTAACATTTCTCATACTCGGAAAGCAGTGTTTATTTGATCCGAGTAGCGAGTGGAATATGCTACTTCCCACGGTACAGACTCATAGTACCTAATTGCTGCCCTTCCTATAGAGGGAATAAATTTTAAAAATAGAACTCTATTTGGTTAGGCCGGCGGCTGTAAAAAATCCAACATAATGGAGGGAAGAAATTTTAAAAATAGAACTCAATGTGGTTAGGCCAGCGGCTGTAAAAAATCCAACATAATTAAAAAAAAATGCTGCGGTCATTAGAGTGTATAAACCGCCAGTGTGAATTTAAAAAAAACCGTCCATCTTAAGAATTTTCGATAAGGTCACGTGTCGTGACGCGAGTTTAAAATATTTTACCCATCCTAAAAAAATTAACGCCGCTAAAGAAGTTTTCTCTTCAAAAACTCCAAGGTATCATAGAGGGCGATTAGCCATAAGCGTCATGCTCGTCGTATAGCTCAGGAAGACGCATCATACGAAACTTCCATTTCCCGTCACTCACTAACAACTCTAGTCAACCATCGAATTATGTTTGACCAAGTGTTTTTATTCAAAATTTTGAACAACCAAGTTGATACGTCTCACATTTTAGAGAAAATTAGTTTGAGAATAACCAGACCTGGCTCACGATATAATAATATTTTTTCTGTCCCTATGTATAAAACAGTTTACACCAGCAATAACTTTTTAAACGTAGTGTTGTCACATACAATAAAAAAATTACTGATATTGATATATTTAGGAATACATTAACTATGTTTAATTCTAAGATAAGTAATCTGCTTTTGGACAATAATTATTGTTATTAATTGTACCTACTACTTTTGTTATGTACAAATGCAAAGTCATACTATAGCTTTTATTGCACAACCTGACCGTAAATATAACGCTGTTATGGAACTCTTAGTCTATAACTATATAAGATATTTCAATGTAAAAGATTTGTATGAGACTGTATGTTTACTGAATAAAAAAAAATAAAGACGCTCAGGTAGATACAGGTACCCCTTGGGTTGAAATGGGGTGCTAATCCATGTGCCGTCTCCACATTGTCGGCAGTTTAGAAGAATATGTACGGTACCTGAATTTTTACGATTTTAATATTGGTTACTCTTTCATACGTATACGTGGAAGGCGATATAGCCATACGGTAAGGATTAACTTCTAGTAAAAAAGAAGAGTATGGATGGCCTATACAAATGTGTTGCTCATGGCTTTGTATGAGTTTGTTTCTGCTTGCAAATAGCTCTAAACGACCGATTCAATTAGGATTTTCATCTGAAATCTACTTTTAAAAGGTATACCTTTTTATAGTTTGAATCTGTGGCACGGTTATATAATTAAGTACAGTCGATGCCACGACAGATACATTTCTACTACGGAATTAGCACCTAGTGTGTACGTAATAAGAACGCTGTTAAAGTCAAAGGGTATCCGCTGACATGCCGTCAACTCAATACTGTTGGCGGGTGGGCGAACGTTCACGTGGGTGTATTGTATTTTTTTTCATGAAGCATAAAGCGTTCTTCATTTGTTTCCATACAAATTTTGATCTTTCCTTCGAGGGCGCCCACTAGTTCATCCGGCCATACGCCTTTGTGCTCTGTGCCCGAGCATTATAATTGCGAATGTTACTATATTTAGCTCCTTCGATGTTTGGGTGTTGGTTCTTTAAATATTTGAATGTCTGCTCCAAAAAGAAACCGACAAGAGGGATCGGGAGAGAGCTGATTCCCCATCAGGGCTGCGGTGGCAATACTAGAAGTGTTCTCTACCTACGCCACCTCCAAGCCGTTCTGAGAAGACATCGATGAATATCTGTTGGAGTCAGCAATTCGAGAGGACAAACCAGAGACCTGGCTGGGTACGTGCCCCAACCACCTGGGCCATGAAAGAAAAGGGAGGACCGGAAATGCATACCCGCTGCTTTCATAAGGCGCCAAGGAAGTCCACCAGCAGAAACTTCTTGCGGGTGGCATCATACGTATTCATTCCACCTAAAATAACAAAAAAGAAGATATTTTGATGTTTTTTACTCAAACACTTAAGTCCAGCTAAACGGACATAACATAAAAAAATAACAAAGCCACAGTCGTACTTCCTTCAAAACCTGGTTAAAAACAAAGACTACGTTTTAAAAATCACGGAAAAAACGTTATACACGAATTTTATGGAGATAAGGAAAAAAAAGGCAATTTGATTAAACGATCAAAATTCAAGAGACGATTTGAAGTAATTGTCATAATTAAATACCATTACTTAAAATTCTGGCCGATTTCCAATCCGCATTTCAAACTATACAAGTCGTGTTTGGAATTAAAATGAAATAGCGGCCGCCCGTGACTTCTTCCGCTTGGACTTTATAAAGAACCAATTAATAAATAAATAATGCTGACATGGTTTGGGCATGGCAAGAAATTTCGTAAAAGAAGTATGTACTGTGTAAATGGTACAAAAGGAAGGGAAAGACCTCGAAGAACATTCCCGAACCAAATCGGTGATGTTCTCAAGAAAGACCAGGTCAGAAGTACCCTAAACTGAAGTGAATACAGAGAATATAAAACGGAGTACACTAGGCAAAAGTGGTGTACAAGGATCTTGACAAATGGAAGTCCGTTTTCTCTGCCTACCGCTCTTGAAAACAGGCGTGAGTCTACGTGTGTAACATCTCGGGACAACTAATGCTCTACCGAAGGTAGAGTTATTTGTAGTCGTATCACAAACAAGTAAGTTTTAAAGGTGTCAATTTGGGAATATAATATAAGCTTATGTATCTATCTTGGATACCGCAACATCGTGAGAAATAGATAAGAAGGAATTGGACAGAAAATTGCGACTTCCTTACATTTATTTTTTTAAATTGATACAGGATTTCAAGTGTACAGGACTTGTACTGCACACCTGGTTCACCAACGGGACGTATTCGAAGAGTTAAACGAATAAGGTTCGGGAACAGAAGCTTATCTATCTTGGATTTCGCAACGCCATCAGAAAGACATATATTAAATCAGAAAATTGCGACTTACTTACATTTGTTATTTAAACGACAAAAACGCTTGGTCACTTGGTTGAACACGAGCAATATTTTTATGTTACATTAAAGACACACAGGTTTTTAGATGCATATTCTTATTATTAAACAAATGTATATTATCTTGAACATGTCAAACGCTGTTCGGCCGAAGGCTGTTAACGACTTCAATATGAACTCCCCGTTGTAAGCTCGTCATGCTCCCATTGTGTGTTAATGCTTGCGGTGGCGTTGTGGGTCGGGTCGTTTCCTTCCCTCTAATATGGCGAGGGAGGCGATGGCTGGCCCTCACGTCATACTCGTGAACGGGTGCTGCTTGCGGTAACTGGTCGAACTGCTGTTGGGGTACTCATAATATTTTATTTTTTCATACAGTCGTCGCCTCTGGTAGACTTCGTGTGACTTGTTAATTTTGTAAATGTACGCGGATGTACCCACCATTTTCTCATCTAGCAAGAGGTTATTCTAATTGCTTGAGTAAAATTTAATGTTATTGTTTATTATCTCACAATTTTTTTTATTCATTAGATGACAACGGTTCTGTGCGTGCATTAGCCTACATAACGCCCATCACCATGTATGAAAAAACATGCTATGATAAAAACCAAAATAAAAAGCAAAAGAAGACGAAAAAAGCAAGCCCGGAGTTTCTTTGTGGCTTTCTTCTCCGGGTCGTCCACCTAGGTAGCTAGAGAAAGCCGCAGGTTAGCTAGGGTAGGCTCCTCAGCGGCGAGGATCGCTTTGGCTCCTTAATGCGTCATCGGTGATCCCGTGCAACTGATCACACCCTCTCTTAGAATTCTGTCCTTTTGCTTCAGCGGCCCCCTGAGCTGTGGCCCGAACCTCAAAAGGGTGGCCTCGGGTATTAGTCGTTTAATTTAAGCTACTGGTTAAGAGCCTTCTGCGCTAGCCAAATGCTCATTGCCTTCAATTCTTTAATTTTAATATTGTACAACTAAATTTCAAAATAATAGATTAGTAACTTGTTATTTATTTTAGGATTTAAGAAAATATATCTGATAAAACAGACCGCACGGACGGACTAATTAACTATTTGTAACTTTTATACTGTATTCGACTATGTTTATGTACTGCATTGTGAACTTGACAAGTACAAGTGTATGTTAATACCCAAGTGCTGAATAAATTACATTATTTCATTTCACGCCGGATAATTCTTCATACAGTGTATGTCATTCCAATTCATTCATATTTTCAAAATTGATACAGGATTTCAAGTGTACAGGAGTTGGTGGTCCAGGTTTACAGTAACCTGGATCACCAACGGAACGCACTCGAAGAGTTAAACGAGTAAGTTCGGGAACAGAAGCTTATCTATCTTGGATTCCGCAACACAATCAGAAAAAGATAGTAGGAGTTGGACAGAGAATTGCGACTTTCTTACATTTCACACCGGACGATTCGGCATACAGTTACCATTCACTAGGTGACGAGATTACTGCCTACTAAGAACAAATTAAAGTCATTAGAAACACTCGTGACACTATACACAAACCGATTATTCGTACTCGTCGGACGAGAGTACGACCGCGAACGCGTCGCGACCACCAACGCCCTCCATGACCCTTAGTTTGCATATCGTATCGATAAAAAGCCCCCTCAACGCGGAGGGGGCCGCGTCATGTCATTAACGTTGAGCGAAAGTTGCACAAAACTCCCTAAAATGATGATCTCTGCACTCTCTCCGCCAGTAATCGCCCAGAGTCGAGGTTCGAACCCCACAGGGGGTGACCTCCGGCGCGGGTTACTTAATTGCTAGACGGCTCGAGCCCTCTGCTCGCCTCTATAGTCTGGTGAAGTAGTGAAAGACTCCTAGGCTAACTGTAGCGTTACGTCAAAAAAAAAAAAACATTCACTAGGTAGCTTTAGCTAAGTATTCTTTTTTTAGGTTTACTTTGTCATTCTTCGTTCATTCATCCTTCCTAAATACCCAAACCATCTCAACATGATATTTATTTATTTATAAATGGTTCTAAAAAATCTATGCGGAGGAAGTCACGGGCAGCCGCTATTTCATTTCAATTGCAATGTCTCCGGTGTTCATCATCATCATTATATCAGCGAAAGACATCCACTGCTAGATAATTGCTACTCAACACTTGCCGGTCTTGCGCTAACTACATCCAGCAGTTTCTAGCGACCCTCAGGAGATCATCGGTCCATCTTGTAGAGGGCTTTCCCACAATGCGTCTTCCGGTTCGTGGTCGGCGACTCGAGAACCAACAGGCTAGTCGTTAAATAAAAGTATTGCTTGAAAACTTGCGGAATAATTGCGGATTTAGGTTTGAATTTAAATCCCTAATGGCAACAGGTAGATATTATGTTATTTTTTACTATAAAGAGACATCGCCCGCTCTAGTGAAAGGAATCCATATAAATATGAATTAATATGGCGACAGAATAGATATTTTAACTAACATTATTTTAACTATCACATTATTAACTAATTTGTATCTATAAATTTAGCTATACCATACTTGAAATAATATGTTATCTCTCAAATTTGCAACGCCTGCAAAAGGCCGCTAAGTTCTAAGCACCATTATTGAGTAATAAGACCTGTTTGTACACTTAGTAAGCAAATAAATGATTTTGGTTTTGATCCCGGTGTCGCCGGCTAGTTAACAAACATGTTATGACTAACACAAAATACACCCAGACTTTTTAACTAGTTATGGGTCACATAAATAGTTGTACTGCGCAGGAAACAAACCCGGGACACGAATCGGCGAGGCAATAGTAATAAAAATTATATCCTGAGATATTATTCATACACGACCGTCGACCATCTGATCCCAAACTAAGCAGAGCTTGTACTATGGAGATCAGATAACTGATTTACTATACTACTTATCTTTTGCAAATACATACTTATATAGTAATACATACTATAACACCCAGACTCAGGACAAATAGACATGTATGACAGCACACAAATATCTGTTCTGGGTGGGAATCGAACCCACACCTGCAGCGTCAGAGGCAATAACGCCAACCGGCCGTCCATTTTAATATAAAAATAATATCCTGGGACCTTATTCACACTCGGCCACCTGATCCCCAACTAAGCAGAGCTTGTACTTTGGAAACCAGATAACTGATATACTACTTTTCTTTTCACGGACCATTCTCAAGGGCTGCTAACTCGTCGAGTGCTCGAAGGAGACTCGACGAGTTAGCAGCCCTTGAGAATGGTCCGTGGAGGACTGAAACACGTGTTGGGTATCGTACTGGCGCATGAAATTTGCTTTTTTATATTGTCCTTCTTGCATGTGCACATTTTTGCGGGCGGGAGGGCGGTGCAAATTGCATCCCGGCATGATTAAACTGATAATTAGCGGAATTAACACTACATATTGATTTTGTATTTTGATTGTTATGGATTTCCGCAAAGTAACGCCTGATTCCATTACTTACTTTTCTTTTGTAAATAGACATGTAGGTACTACACTCAGGTCAAACAAACATGTTCATTCACACAAATAACTGTCCTGGATAGGAAACAAACTCACAACCTGCGGCATAAAAGACAACCAGCCGTCTATATTTAATATCCATATATGCGAAGCATAACCTAAGTATAGGTACCAGAGGGTAAGGTTGGCAAAAGCGGAAATGCGTACTAATAGAATTGCAGGTTCATTTTAAGAGTGCACTTTGATGGGCAATAATTTGATTATATAGCGCAAGGGATACGTTAGACGGAATAAAGTAGCAAAGCTTTGAGGCTGCGTATTTACATAGACTCACACCTGTTTCCCAGAGGGGTAGGCAGAGACAGCGGACTTCCATTTGTCACGATCCTTGCACACCTCTTTCACCTCGTTTACTGACACTATATTTTTCATACATACTCGCCAGTATAGGATACTTCTGACCTGGCAGGAGTCGGCAATAGGGGAGGACAATCCAGAGGAGCCCTCCCAGAGTGATGTCCCGACCACCTGACATGACTGACATGGCCAAAAGGGGGGCACAGGAGCAGCATAGCCGCGTTCCTGAGACTTCCCCCATCAGGCGCCAAGAAAAGTCCACGGCAGGTAGGTTTAGTCGGTGCAAGTCCTACATACCCACCCGCAGACACTTTTTGCAGGTGGCATGCGTAGTCTTTCCCCCTGCCTTAACAAAAACAAAAAACAAGAAGGGTACTTCTGACGTGGCCTTACTTCAGAACGTCTCCAATTTGGTCAGAGAATGGTCTACGAGGTCTTACCCTTCCGGTTATTCCATTCACAAAGGCCAGGTATGCTTCCTTTGTCAATCTTCTTCCATTCATCCTTTCTAAATAGCCAAACCATCTCAGCATATCTTTTTCTATCTTTGGGACTACATCCTCTTTCACACCACAACGCTCTCTAATATCAGTATTTTGTATTCTGTCCCTCAAAGTACACACCACACATACTTCGCAGAGCTCTCATTTCCACTGCATTTATTTTACTTTCATCCTTTTTCTGCCATACCCAACTTTCACTTGCATATTTATAATACTAGGTTAAATTAAATTACTGGGTAGGCCCAGAGTCAAGGTTCGAAGCCTAAAGGTCGGGTCCTTAGTTTGTTGTTTTTCTTGCTAGACGGCTCAAGCTCACCTCGCTTGACCGGTAACGATGCGAAAGCATGCTAGCATATTGAGCCTAAATGGAGTCTCTTTAGTAATTGTAAGGTTGCAGAGATAACACTGTCCTATTGGTGTAAAATATACATTACTAGCTGCGCCCCGCGGTTTTACCCGCGTTAAATTGTATATATATAAATTATCATAGCTCCTCCCCCGTAGGTGATAGAGTAATAATATGTAGCCTACATATTGACCCAACCTCTTAGTAATATTCGTGCAAATCTGAAGTAAATCCATGCAGTACTTTTTGAGTTTAGCCCGGACATACATAAAGTCAGACACCCAGACAAAACTTCTATAAACTATATTTTTGGCTTCAATATCGATTGTAGATCACGCCCCAAGTATCCTTTTAAAACAATATTCAATGTACAGTTTTGACTTTCCTACGATTTTATTATATGTATAGATTAGCACGAAACATAATCTACTATTTTCATGAAACCATACTTCTCCTTGACACAACCATATATTTTTTCAAATCAATTAATTGTATTTGCTCAATAGCCAAATAGACTTTGGTAGTGCTCCTGCCTACGAAGCTGGTGGTCCGGGGTTCGAATCCCGGTAAGTGCAAATATTTGTATGATGAGCACGAATATTTGTTTCTGAGTCATGGATGTTTTCTATGTATATAAGTATTTATCTATCTATATAAGTACGTATATCGTCGCCTGGTACCCATAGTACAAGCTTTGCTTAGTTTGGGGCTAGGATGATCTGTGTGACATTGTCCCCAGATATTATTATTATAATTATCATGTTTCACATATTCTGTCTATATTGGCGTGCATGTGTTGTAATTTAAAATTCAAATAGGTACCATTCCCTTGCTGAGAAACGTCCTAATTAAAATGTAAAACTTTCAATATGTTGATGTTTTAATTAATTACAGTCTAATTAGGTATCCTGCTGCGATCTAATACAGTGACACGTTTAAAACTAATATATATGCAAGGGTTTATTAGAAAGCTAGAAAAATGTCTTAACGTGTGGCGCCACGTTAAGACGCTTCGTGTCCTGGCGGGGTTACCGCTTAATACGCCGATCATCGTGATCATGATCGGCGTTCAAATATATATGGCCTTTTTGTCTGATACGGACGATTTACGGTGCATTGTCTGAGAGACATTTCTTTTAAACTAAACAAACCGATGCGAGAGCGACATAGTCTGCCGCAGGCCTAACAAGAGAAGTTTGCGGTGGTTGGTGCCGAGCCGCTTTCATGTCGCTTCTGTTTCTTATCAGCAAGTACTCCGAATTCTCCGTTCAAATATATGAAGATTAAAATTGATTAAATCATTCGTTCAATGGCCAAAAAATAGAATATATATTCCGGACCACTTATAAATATCCTGGGACATTATTTACGGCCGGCCATCTAATCCCAAGCTAAGCAGAGCTTGTACTATGGAAACCAGATATCTGATATACCTACTACATAAACTACTTTAATTTGTAATTACATACTTTTATAGATAACTAGCAGTGCCCACTGACTTCGTTCCGTGTTATAAATATTTTTGTCCCTGCCCGTTTATCCCGCGTAATACTTAGGGTTAAACGTTCAGAATATTTATTTTTCATAGCCTATGACACTTAACAATAACGTAGCTTTCTATTGGTGAAATCATTTTGAAAATCGGTTCAGAAGATCCAGAGATTACCCCTTACAACGTCAACGTCTTTATAAATTAGTATAGACAAATAGAATTATACACAAATAGAAATTTCACACAAATAGAAATATAACTGGGAATCTGATCGCAGTGCCACTTAGCAGGTTTATTGTAAATCTACTATAAAATTGCCCTCGCATTGAAACGCTATCTATAAAAACAACCAAAATCGGTCCGGTTGTCTACACCGTCTGTTTCAGAAATGGTGTTGTATACGGATTTCATTATTTTGTGATATTGTTAATTTCCCAAATCTTATATACTAACAATTATTATGTAATATCGAATACATTTATTAAGGAACTTAGCTAGCTTACGGCATTTCGGCTTCGTTGGGAAATATGAAGTTTGCTGTTTTTTTAACAATAATACTCCATAATAATATTTTAACAACATCGCACTATACAAACAAATTAACCAGTAACCTATTAAAAAAATAAACCAAAGACCATTTCCCGATTTAGGTATAGCCTAAAACCTTCGAGCATAGACAAATGCTCGAAGCCTAAAACTGACAGAAAGCGATAATGGATTATCTATTCTAAAATCTTTATTACGTTCTGTATTGTAAATCTTGACAGTTTTTATTTCATTTCGATGCAATTACTTTATATGTATTTGAAGGTTTTTTTTAATAATTATATGACTAATATAGTAACTATATTATATTATTACTTATTATCCTATATCCTATTCCTGACCACCGAGATATATCCCAAAACACGAAAATCATTTTAATTGGTTCACCCGTTCTTGAGTTATAAGTGGTGTAACTAACACGACTTTCTTTTATATATATAGATTACACACCCAGACTCAGGACAAACAGACATGTTCATGCCCACAAATATCAGGTCCTGGTTGGGAATCGAACCAACGACCTATCCAGTGTGAAAAGCACCAACCACGCCAACAGGCCCGTCACATGACGTTATGACGTCACATGTGCTCATGGAAGCCCATTCAACGAATTATTTAGTCGCTTTTGATCTTCATCTATTTGAACGATCTCGATGATCGGCGAATTAGGTGGTAGGTTCCCTGGGCACGGGATAACTCTTTGTGTGACCCATAACTAGTTGTTCCGAGTCTGGGTCGGCTTTGTATCCGTTATAATATTTAGTCGAGTTTACGAGTCTGACATATCCACCCGCAGACACTTTTTGCGGGTGACATGCGTAGGCATTCCCCCTGCCTTACCGAAAAAAAAGGACTTCGTAAACAAAACGAACAAAGTCAAATATGGCGTATAGGTACAAATTGATTAAAAATTTAATCCATCACAGGAACGGGTATATGGAAACCAGCAGTATCAGGGTAGGTAACTTCGCGACACTATTTCAAGCAGCAGTTACATAATATACTAATAAATATCTATTTATTACATGAATATGGAGTTTAATTACACTAATCACCTTCGTCCTGAAAAAATTATAAGCCCGAGCAAATTTATAAGTCGAGTCAGGGTTTGGGGCCTAAGATATCGCGGGTTCGGTTCCTGCACCGAATAAATATTTGTGTAAAATAACAATTAGTTTCGGCGTCAGGTTGATATGAGCGGGTTTGCCAGGTGTTAGGCTTCGGCCTTTTGCTTTTTATAGACGTATCGGGCCCGGCCACATATTTACGCAAAATAACATGAATGAAAATATAATTAAATGTTAATAAAGCGCAATTATGTCTCATAATTAAAATTATTTACCTACTTGATTTTAATGTAATTATCTTTTTATTTGTTAGTCAGTGTTACGTCATTTCACTTGTCTTTTATTTCTATGTCAAAAATGAATATGTCAAAGGTGGAGTACTGGGAAAATGGGCAGCTGGTATCTATTTGACATCTGTCATTAATTGACGTAACGATAAAATTTAGCGGCATCACTTTAAAACGTTGTCTGTTATATACTCTTTGGTTTCATACCTCTAAACCCTAAATAATTAGCATACTACTTCACGCTTGTCCTAGACTCCAGGAATAAATTCAGCGCCAGCAACTCTTTACTGCACTCTATACAAAACAACCCGAACTACTTACCCAAACATTCTAAGGTACTGAGCAAAAACTAAACAGCTAAACGTAGTTTGTTATTTTCTCATTGGTAGGTACCGAGCTAAAGGAAGGTGAAGAGCCGTGAAGATCATCGCCATCTCACTCAAAGGCAGTGAAGTTTTAACTACAATGTGCTCGTAGTGACATCTAGTAATAGTAAAATGAATTGCTTCCTTCACTAAGGCATGCTACTGACATCTGTCGGTGGGCGAACTTAACTAAAATATAACATTAGAACTTGAATAGATGGCAGGGGTGGTAGAAATAAACGGGTTGCTGTATATTATTGTTCTCATGGGACGATGGGATTAATTACAATAATACTCTAGTAAGACACGTTGAGTAAAGTGTGTTGTAAACTTCAACAGATCTTAATAAATATTAGGTATTTATTACGTCTATTTTCTGTTAATTGTAATCGCAATAATAATTTCAATGACCATTCTTTTTATTTAAGACGATATAGTTTGTATTGGACAGGCTGAATCTGTGTAAACTAAATTTTATTTTTTGTATCAAAATCGGAAACATTAATTTGAAACTGGAAATTGATTTGCAAGAATTTCGATTAGTTTCGGTTTTTAACAAAATCTGAAAGTTAAGGCTACAATTGTTTACAAAACAAACCAATTGTAGCCTAGTTAGCTAGTTTGTTGAGCGATTGGTACTTGGCCTCCTAATTGGGCCATTGTACGCAAAGTGTAGCCTAATTCATTCGTTAAAAAAAACTACAATCATCGAAGGTCGTGCAAATCTAATAAAATACAAATCTAAAATTTACCCATATTTTATACTGTTCATATTTTGAATTATAGTTTCCGATTTTGGTACAAATAGAAAAACGTGTACCTAGTTACCTAATGCACACATTCAATTCCCCTTTAAATAAAACTTTGATTGGACCGCCAATCATGATTAATTATGATTAGATTAAGTGGTTAATTTTTAGAGTTTGTGTAAACACTTATTTTTTTTAATTTGTTTGTAATAACTAAGTTGTTGTTATATACTTCGCAAAAATAAAGTTATTGAAGCTATACAACGAGTTAAAAGTTTTTAGTATCCTACCCATGGACGTTGAATATATATATATATATATATATATATATATACTAACGAACTTTTAACTCGTTGTATAGCTTCAATAACTTTATTTTTCCGAAGTTTCAATAACTTTATAATATTATAACTGTTTTTCTCATAAGTGTTGTATTACTAATTTGAAAAAATCAGTGAATCCTGTGAGCCATAAGAATCATTGTCACAGTGTAGTTGAATAGATATAGTAACTATGCTGAATTGCACCTTTTTTTTGTTAAGGCAGGAGGAATGCCAATGCGTGCCACCCGCAAAAAAGTGTCTACGGGTGGGTATGTCGGACTCGCACCGACTAAACCTAACCTGCCGTGGACTTCTCTTGGCGCCTGATGGGGGAGCCCCGGGAACGCGGGTATGCTGCGGTGCCCTCCTTTTGCGCCATGTGCCGGATAGTCGGGACACGTACCCTGGAAGGGCTCTTGATTGCCCTCCCCGATACTGAATTGAACCTACCACTGTCTATCATCATGTAAGCCGAAAGACGTCCACAGTTGGACATAGGTGTGGTGGTTTGGGATCTACCTCCTCGCGGTCCACCCTGGGCAACGGCACCATAGGCTTGCCTTTGGTTACGGCTGAACGATCCCACTTAAAGCGGTGGTAGGCTCCGCAAGGGGCCGCCTGGCTCGCGACCACCATCCCGCTGAAGTCCGGCTTCAAGCAGCTTGCTGTGTTTCGTCGGTGTGCGGGAGTGCCAGTGCCTTTGGGGGAGAAGGAGAATGTCAGTCGCTCTGCTCAGAACCGGTCTTGGTCGCTGGGCTGGGCTTTCCGGGTAACTCATTTTGAAGGGTAGCGGGATCCGAAGCACGGTGCCAGCCGTGGCCGACCGCAGTCAGTAGGGGGCCCAAGTAGCACGCCAGCCACGTGTGAAAGGCTGCCCCGCCAACTAGCCAAAAATCCCGGTATGCTCCACCGTGCCAGCTGGCGACTGGAAGGGAGAACCCGGTGGCCATACCCGGGGGGGTTCGGGCGTCCCCGCAGTCTCCAAATGAGTTCCCCATAGGTTAGTTTAGCTCTAGTATTCCACTTGGTTCTCTGAGCAGTGCCTCGACAATTCGACTTTTTTCCCCGACTACTCTCCATAAAATGACCAACAAAGCAAAGAAGAATAAGGTGAAACAACGGCTGCACTTTCTCCCGCTCAAAGTGCACCTCACCAACATCAGAGGGTTGCACTCCAATCTCGATCCGGTCCACCACCACCTTGAGACCGAGAAGCCGCACCTGTTTTTCCTAACGGAGACGAAGATAACAACCCCGTCGGACGTGGCGTACCTCAACTACCCGGGCTATTCTCTAGAACACAAGTTCAAGAAGCAGGCTGGGGTCTGTGTGTACGTCCGCGATGACATTTGTTGTCGTCGTCTCCGTTGCTTTGAGAAGTCGGGTTTTTCTGCCATATGGCTACTTGTGGATACTGGCGTGGAAAAACTCCTATATATCGGCGTATACCGATCGCACAGCGGTGGCCAGGAGACAACAGCGTTGTTTAATTCCCTCGTGGAGTCGACTGACATAGCCCAGCAACGGTACCCAACGGCGAAGCTCATTTTTTTGGGGGACTTCAACGCCCACTATAAAGAGTGGTTGTTCCCGTACCAGAAAACTGACCATGCCGGGTTAGAGGCGCGCAAATTTGCGATTACGCTAGATCTGACCCAGCTGGTGAATGTGGCAACGAGGGTACCGGATATTGACACGCATACACCCAATTGCTTGGACCTTCTGCTGACAACTGATCCGGGCAGTCATTCAGTATCGGTCTCAGCCCCGCTGAGAACGTCTGACCACAGCCTGGTGAAGTCTGTGTTGACCTGCTCTCCAAATGTGCAACCGGTGCCCAAAAAGGGAGACTGTGCTGACCCTGCACATTACCGTCCGATCGCCATTACCTCCATCCTATGCAAGGTTATGGAAAAGGTTCTAAACAGTAAGCTGCTAACCTACCTTGAAAACAATGATCTCCTCAGTGACCGTCAATATGGCTTTCGCCGGGGACGGTCAACTGGCGATCTTCTTGTGTATGTCACGCACTGCTGGGGCGAAGCCATCGAGAGACACGGCGAAGCACTTGCCGTGTCGCTCGATATCTCGAAGGCTTTTGACAGGGTCTGGCACGTAGGTCTGCTCAGCAAGCTTCCTGCTTATGGCATCCCAGCTGGTTTTTGTAGCTGGATATCAGACTTCCTGAGTGAGCGGTCGATCCTAGTGGTCGTTGACGGCTGCTCCTCTGACCTCATGGCTATTGATGCCGGAGTTCCTCAGGGGTCGGTTCTCTCTGCAACTCTTTTCCTGCTGCACATCAATGACCTACTTCAGCCTGGTCTTGTTGGGTACGCAGATGACAGTACGGTTTCAGAGAGATACTTGTCCAGCGCAACAACCAGAGGGGTTGAAGTTCGTTCCTTGAGAGAGGCCATGGTAGAGCGGACAAATTTGACCTTAAGCGTTGTCTCCCAGTGGGGAGATGACAATCTGGTCACTTTTAACGCCACCAAAACACAAGCGTGTCTTTTTACCGCTAAAAGGAGTCTTTTTGATCAAACTCCTACTTTTCGGGGTACATCTGTACCTGTGACTGATCGGCTCGAGCTCCTAGGCATGGAGTTGACATCCAGTCTCAACTTCGGCGCCACCATCGAGCACAAAGCCCAAACTGCGGCCAAAAAGCTGGGCATCCTAAATAAGGTGAAGCGATACTTCAAGCCTGGACAGCTTTTAACCCTTTACAAAGCACAAGTCCGATCCTGCATGGAGTATTGTAGCCACCTTTGGGATGGCTCAGCTAAATATCAGCTTGCTGCGCTTGACTCGGTGGAACGCAGGGCTAAGAGGCTCATTGGTGACGTAAAACTGATGGATGCCAAGCTACATAGCTTGGCTCATCGTCGTAAGGTTGCCTGCTTGTCGGTCTTCTACAGATTGTACTTCGGTGAGTGTGCCCAAGAACTCCACGACCTCATCCCACCGGCCCCCTTCTACCATCGGACATCCAGACGCACTGCATCTTACCATCCTTACCTTGTAGCTATTCCACCAATTCGCACTAAGCGTTTCCAAACGTCTTTTATAATGCGCACAGCAAAGAGTGGAACTCACTGCCTGCGTCGGTGTTTCCAAAAGCTTATAACCCTAATCTCTTCAAAGTTAGAGTGAACAGGCTCCTTCTGGGTAAGCTCGCTCCATCGTAGACTTTGTCTCTGTCATCTCTGACATAGTCAAGAGCAAACCCATAACAAATAAAAAAAAAAAAAAAAAAAATAGGTGTCCCCAAAGTGCGCCACAGTTACCGGTCTCGCGCAAAACATATTCAGCGTCCCTCACAAGATATAGTGAGCCAACCTTAAAAGGAAGACATATGCTGTGGCGGCCTTTTTTTAGAGCTTTTAAGGGGATTAATTCTGTTACACATGATTTTTGCGAAACTTTAACCGTTTACGCATCGCACGCAGCGGAAACTCACACCACTCACAAACAAAAAAAAACTTGAGAGGAGTTATTTCTTATTATTTATTATGTACAAAAAACCTGTATATACTCAACAAAAATAACTGTCGCGACACCACACTGTTCAATGCGAAATAGAAATGAAAATATATGGCTTGCTTTCAAACATGTGCACGCCGCACAGCTGCAAAAAGTGTCGTGACAACTTTTCGTAAGAATTATTTCCGTCTAGCCCCCTTTCACAACGCGCGATAAGGAACTTCGTTCCAATACACCGATTTTGAACCATTCTTCATTGGTGCTCCGCTCTTATTGGTCTTAGCGTAATTAAATATAGCCTATAGCGTTCCTCGACAAACAGGCTATCTAAAATTGAAAGGCTTTTTAATATCGGACCAGTAGTTCCGGAGAAAAGCGCGTCGAGCAAACAAACAAATAAACCTTGAATCACGATCATACCTTGACAAACTGAGAAGAGATGACAAACTAAATGTCAAAACTGACAACAGGTTAATATTCATCACCATCATCATCATGTCTGCTGTCTGCTGGACAATAGCCTCCCCAAAGAATGGTGGGATATGCCATAACCGCCACGCTTGGCAGACGGGTTGGCGATTGCATTTTAATGGTCTTACCTTACAAAAGACCGCTGCTGCCCGTTCTCTGGTAGGTATTCCCTTGGACGATTTCTACGCCCCTCACGGGATGAGATAGGCTGAAGATATTAATGGTCGAATTTCGAACGAGTGCGATCTCAACGAGTAGTATTCTATATTCTACCCCATTTTTTCACTGAGATATTTAAATTTCTGTATGCTGTCTTTAATGTATATAGTCTTTGAAAATAGAACCTTAATGGTCGAATTTCGAACGAGTGCGATCTCAACGAGTAGTATTCTATATTCTACCCCATTTTTACACTGAGAAATTTAAATGTCTGTATACTAAGACAATGCCCGCATTAGGGAATCTAATCCCTGTGTCGCGGGGTACTTTACAAACATATATAATAGACGGACAGAAATTAAATCCAGACTTAGAACAACTATTTATGGGTCACAAAAATAGTTGTTCGGCGCGGGCCTCGAACCCGCGACACGAAGCGGTGAGGCGAATGTTTTAGCCGCTGCGCCACACGTGCAGTCAATGTCTATAGTCTTTGACAATCGAACCTTTAATGGTCGAAATTCGAACGAGTGCTATCGCTAGTATTCTATATTCTACCCCATTTTTACACTGAGAAATTTAAATATCTGTATGCTATGACATGGTGGCAATAGTATTTGCATAATAATGGCGCTGCACACCGCTGCAGGAAGTGCAGTCGATGGCTCAGGAATATTGCAATGTTGAGAAATTCTATTGTTTTATAAAAACATGGTGTGTGGTTTTAACATGTGGTTTTATGTAATTAGTTAGTTTTTTTTTTATAATTTACATTGTATTCTTTACAAAGATACTGTCAGTTCAGTCAAACGCTATAAGTATATACTGCTTGGCGTGGTTGGTAAATGCTTGCCTTTCATGCCACAGGTCGTGGGTTCGATTCTCATCCAGGACAGATATTTGTGTGCATGAACATGTCTGTTTAACCTCTGGGTGTAATTATCTATATAAGTCTGTATTTACAAATGAAAAGTATTATATGTAATATATCAGTTATCTGGTTTCCATAGTACAAGCTCTGCTTAATTGGGATCAGATAGCCGTGTGCGAATATATTCCTAGGATATTATTATATGTGTTTACTTCTCCAAGCTTAAACTACTTATATACAAATACGCTTATTGAATACTTGTACGAAGTGTAGTAACAGCTTAAGTACTACTAAGTAGTAACAGCTTAAATTGTCTCCGTCATTAGAAAATAAAATTAATAAATTGCAGTATTACAAATTAACGTAATCCCGAAATCTGTGACAAACTTACCTATATGTACTGGATCTGGATTGTATAGAATTATAATTTTATTTATGCTTATAATTGTTTATTTAAATAGCTAATTGCTTGTAATCATTATCTTAATAATTATATAATGTTTTTAATACACGTGTGGCGCATAGGTTAAGACAGTCGCCTCGCCACTTCGTGTCCCGGGTTCGTTTGCCGCGCGAGTCTGGATGTACTTTGAGCCAGTATATTTTATGTTTGTAAAGTCTTAGAACATTTAGAAAATGCTAGAAGCTGTAAAGTACCTCGCGACCCAGGGATTAATTTCCCTAATGCGAGAGAGAGAGGTCCTATAGGAAAAAAATATTCAATACTTACAGTTTTTTTTCTATGTCTGATCAGAATGGTTCTCTCTATATATAGAGGTAAAAGTACACTATTGTTATTATGGCGGACATTGTGTGTATAACGCAGGTTGCGCTTCAATGCTAAAGAAACTCAGGTTGCTCCACTAACGGGGTCAAAACGGCCCAGTTGAGATGGTCCGGCGAAAGCTACTCAACTCACGGGATTTGGTCCATTTAATGCAATTAGTTATTAGTTTATGCAATATCTAAACCTACGTATTATTTTAGATTAGTGGCGCCCACAGCCAGATGCTCACACCGATCCATAAGTGATTGGCGAGGTTAAGCAACTAGGCTCGCGGTCGGTCCATAGATGGGTGACCGCCAAAGTGGTTTAATTTCTGAGCATCTCCGTTCTTCGGAGGGCACATTTAGCTGTCGGTCCCGGTTTTAGTCACTAGGCAACAGTCGTTAAGCCATGTCAGAGGCCTACTGGCCGGCTTGAACAACTCTGACACTAGGGTAACCACTGCCCATACGATAAGTAAGTATTTTAGATTATTTATTTATTTATTTATTCGGGAAAACAAGCAGATATGCATTGAGCATTAGGTACTTCATTTTAAACATATAAATTTATGAAAGTATGTCCAACCACATTTTCCACAGGTTGCGATAATAATTTAAGGAATATAAACCAGAGGCACAACATTACATTTGTGTGGGAAATCTAAGGGTTTTAGCATAGCCTAGTATTATGATATTATCATTGATTATATATAATAGAAAGAGACAGAAAAAAAAACTTGTGTGTACTTATGTACACGCGTTAGAAGTTATACTTCTTAATATACAACTTGAACATAGTTATCAATTTTCATACCACCTAGAACTAACGTCATGCTGTTAAATTTTTTGGTGTCGGTGTGCGCGCGCATCGTAAAAATTCACTCTCATCATTTTTCTCCATCGCGCAAAAGAAGTATAACTTCAAAAACATAAAAACAGCAATATTATTCATTGGGTAGTATTTAAACGAGTGACTGAAAATTAAAGTTTTAAGTGACAAAAATTATGAGGTTTACGTTATAGTATTACTAAGTGAGCGACTGACTGCGAGTGACGAGAAATCAACAGAACAGCAACTAACAAATATTAATTTGAGTTACTTAAGATACAAAATGAGAAGCTTCATAATATTTGAGCGACCTAATATTACTTCGCTTTGACCAATCAGAGAGATCAGAGGCTTGTGCGGCGGACTTCAAGCGCTATTGTTTTTGTTTAGATATGCAGTGTACCTATGTCTCCTGAAAAATTCAAAAAGCTCCAAATCAAATGGGATTTTTGAAAACTTTCCACCAATCTTCACTAACAATAGTGTCTAGCTTGATGGTCACAGTTCTAACCTAACCTAACCCAATAACTTCCGGAAAACTCGTCTCTGTCCTAAAATGGAAGTTGCCCTCTCTGTATTTCTAGTCGCTCAATTAGTAATTTAGTCGCACGGCTAGAATTTTGATATCTGAAATGGATTAATTATAACCCACTTTTTGTAAGCTCGTTCTGGATTTTATTATTAATCAATATTCGTCGTTAGTTTAGTTTATTATTCGCTTACTCAAATTCATGCCGCTCAAGTTATTAAAACAGTAACTATCTCAACATTAGTCGCTAAGTATTTTTGTATTCGATCGTTTTATAATTCCCCTTATACATTTACAATTAACATTGTTTATCTGCACTTTAACTACAGAAATATGAACCAAATCGTGATTTACAAAATACTAATGGATGTATCGTAACCAAACGTTCGTAAACCCATTATAACGCTCAACTGCACACAAGGGGTTGGCAGGGCGCTAATGAGACATACACGTTTGAAGCTAGGTTCAGCTTTTAGGGATTAATACATGTTTTAGTTACTCAGGTTTAGTAAAGTGTGATAATTCATGGTAAGTATATGGATGTTTTTACAAAGATAATGTCAGGTGGCGTGGTTGATAAAGACTTGCCTATCAAAATCAAAACAAAAAAATCAAAATCAAAATTCATTTATTCTGAAAAATTTTAAATTTTTGTGGAATCGTATTTTTTTTTACCCTACCGTGCAGTGCAAGACGTGTTAGCTACTGAGAAACACTAAAATATACTTAAGATTAATTAAAATCATGTGTTGACTCAGAAAACTCAATCCCACACGCACTTTTGTCCCTTAAATAATCAGAAATTTTGTACAATTGTGCTACACAATTTGGCTTTAATAATTATTTTAAACTTATTCGTAGACAATTCTCTAATATCATTGAGAAGTTTGTTATGGAATCTTATACACACTGGAGGTCGGGGGTTCGATTGAACAAAGCTTTAGTTGCACGGGGTTGTTCGGGGGATTAATAATGCACCTCTTCATGTGTCTTTTCTGAACATCTTTATATCGTAAGAACTGGCCGCCCTGTTTCCGCCTGCCGTTCTGGAGTTCACAGAAGAAGATGCGTTTAGCCACCCTTACATCAGCCATTCTTGAGAGATGACCACACCATCGGAGCTGTCCCCGCATTAGGTACGCTTCTATGCCGTAGACATTTGCGCGTCGGAGCACTTCTGTATTTCGAACCCGGTCCGACCATTGAATTTTAAGAATGTCTCGTAAGCACTTCTAATGAAACCTATCCAGCGTCCGTATGTGTTTTCGATATGTGACCCATGACTCTGAAGAATATATAGGTATATATAGATTTCGAAGAACTATGGCCTTGTAAACGGAGATTTTTGTCGAGAGCTTCAAATCATGTGCTCGTAGGACCTTGGCACGTAAATTGCCGAAAGCAGCTGATGCAGCACAATAATTAACAAAATTTAACGCGGGTAAAACCGCGGAGCACAATAATTACAAAAAAACAAGTAGTATATCAGTTATCTGATTTCCATAGTACAATCTCTGATTAACTTGAAATCAGATGGCCGAGTCTGAATAATGTCCCAGGATATCACTTTTGAAGGATCGCCAAAATGCCAAACAATTCGAAGATGCGACCACACATCATGGAATTCGTCATGTAAACGTTCGGAGGCTGCTGTAGGCTTATGGGCAATTGCGCATACGCTGGGATGCTCACGCTTCTATATATGGAAGCGGATTTTTTTCAACTTAATATCAACTTAAAAATTATATGTGATAACACTGATAACATAGACATTTTTTTTTCGTATATGTCTGTCTGAGCCATGTTAACTATCTTATGAACAGATTTTAATGTGGTTTTTCTTTTTGCTGAGTAGTTTAATCGAGATGGTTCTCAGCATGTCCTCCAATCCAATCCTCCCAACGGTTCAATAACAATTGCTGAACTTTTTCGGTCGAATATTCACAGTGAGGTTAAAATTAATTTAAATAGAACTAAACACGGGGTCGCGTGCGGGTCGCTGGAAATCGCTGGATGCGGATAGCGCAAGACCGGCAATTGTGGAGATCTTTGGGGGAGGCCTTAGTCCAGCAGTGGACGACTTTCGGATGATATGATGAAACACTCCTTTGTCCACTCTCTTTTATATAAGGTTTATAGTTGTGTTCTGGATATTATTAAAATGATACCAAGGGCGTATCGAAATCACGAACCGACAATTTATCAATATAAAAATTATATGTGATAACATTGATAACATAGGCTGCCCGGACGGGCTAGTACAAAAATATATTTTTGTAATTATTGTATTGTAAAATATATGTATGTACAATATTGTAAACTTGGCACTTGCCAAGCTCACAATATAGTACAGTGAAGATTGCGGAGATAAACTTACACGCAACCACTCATTTTGACGCGGCACTCACTACTGAAAGCACTGCAACCGCTTAAGGGTCTTGTCATCTTGGACATTGTTATTTACATACACTTGTACTTGTACGTACAAGTGTATGTAAATAACAATGTCCTCCTGGTCAATTCCGGCTCAGTATAAAAATTTACAGAACGGAAACTGTCTACAAACGCTTGAAACGGCACACTCACAGAATCATGCGCATCGACAAGACCCTAAGTGGTTCTCGCGGTGCTGTCAGTCAAACTGCCGCGTCAAAATGAGTGGTTACGTATCACTGACAAGACAGACAAGTGTGTACTTTCTATTCGATCGCACTTGTTAGATTACTTATTGCACGAAGAGTGAAGTAAGAGTGCACTCTCCCATAGTCCGATAGCTATCCGCCACGACCGTGGTAAGCCCAGACATTCAAGAACGCCAACATCCAGACTTTGTACTAGTTGTTTCTCTAAACCCTTTTATTGACCCTGGATATATCTAATAAATATCTGGCACATATCACCACTGATATAAATACTTATTTACATACTAATAATATATACAAAACACCTAGACCAAGACAAATAGACATGTTCATGAACATAAATATTTGTCTTACGTGAGGATCGAACCCGCAACCTTTGGATCAGAAGACAGGGTCACTACCAACTAAGTCGTCGAATTTGAACCCAGGAGCTCATTCTGCAATGGAGTACGCTACCGTTTGACGGTCACCGTAGCCTAGTTGGTAGTGATCCTGCCTACGAAGCTGGTGGTCCTGGGTTCGAATCCCGGTAAGTGCAAATATTTGTGTGATGAGCACGAATATTTGTTTCTGAGTCATGGATGTTTTCTATGTATATAAGTATTTATCTATCTATATAGATAGATAAATACTTATATACATAGAAAACAAAGAAAGTCATGGATGTTTTCTATGTATATAAGTATTTATCTATCTATATAGATAGATAAATACTTATATACATAGAAAACATCCATGACTCAAAGCTTGTACTATGGGTACCAGGCGACGATATACATACTTATATAAGTATGTATATCGTCGCCTGGTACCCATAGTACAAGCTTTGCTTAGTTTGGGGCTAGGGTGATCTGTGTAACATTGTCCACAGATTATTTAAAAAAAAAAAAAACGAACCGTTAGACCAATGTAGTGGAGGGCATCCAAAGTACATATTATATTATAGGAATAATAGAGACCTAATTGGGTGCCACAAAACATTTATTTTATTTATTTATTTCCTCTTACATCCATCATTACAGGTAGGTATATGCCCAAAGCGATAGAGTGCTTATCTAAATATAAAACAATTTTATATACCTAAATTAATTTAACTAATAACTCTTCATCAATAATGCACTTCTGGTGAACGCAAATAGGTCAATCTCAGCAGCTATAAGGTTATAAATTTATTGTCATTCGGTGGGCGTCTTAACTATTATTATAAAGTGATCATCATCATCATAATGCCAACCGAATGCCGTCCACTGCTGGACAAAGGTCTCCCCAAAAGATTTCCACAAGGGAATTGTATTCTGTATTGCCTTAATTGAAGACGGGATTTTTTTTTTATTCACGTAGACTTTAAAAAAGCGCTTGTAAATAGTCAGAACATGTTGTAAGTAAAATAGTTGTATACATTATTATTTCTAGTAACATAGATATTTAGATACACATTGCATGAAAACATTTATAAAATTTATTTTATTATAGCATTGATATTTAGCTAGCTCGTATCAAGTTATTGTCAAGAGATTATGTTTTATTATCTAGTTTAAGTCTAATATTTTTACTACATATTGTCAATGGTTCTGTCTATATTAAGGTATTATTATTATTAGGTTAGCGATCATAATGCACAGATAGACGTTACCACCCTTATATGATAGATTTTCCTTCGGATCGACTTCTACGCCTACTACGGGATGAGATGGAAGGAAATATTGTATGCCGCCAGCCACATAGCAAATAATAAATGGTTAACCTAACCATTAGAAAACCCCTGACTGCAACCATGAATGCATCTTTTTTGAAAAGAGTTGATACTCTTACACTGCTGCACCGATATTAATACTGAGAAACATAGCTAAAAATCACTGCGACGAAACTGGCTTTCTATAGAAAAAAAACCGCATCTTAATCGGTACATCCGTTAGAGAGCTACGATGCCACAGACAGACATACGCACAGTCAGACATCGATGTCAAACTTATAACACTTCTCTTTTTACGACGGGGTTTAAAAATAAAACTTTTCAACAGAAGCGGTCTCCATACTAAGACCGCCAGAGCTCGCCTTATTGTAGGTACCACGCTAAATTGAGCATTTAAGAGGACGTGAAGACCGCTTAGACAAAAACAATCTTAACATCTGGACGCTCCGGAAGAAATGAACTGTGATCGCCAAAACAACCATTGATTATGTAATAGACCTTTACAGAGTTATTTGTTGAACTCTCCAACTCTGCTTTTTGAAGTCGGTTAACAATCAATTGAGATTTTTCGGTTCAAAGAATATTTATTTCTCACTAGCTGTACCCCGCGGTTTTACCCCCGTTAAACTTTATAAATTATAGCCTATGTGTTAATCCAGGGTGTCAGCTAACTCCATACCAAATTTTATTAAAATCGCTCTAACCGTTTAGAAGTGAAGAAGTAACAAACATACACACTCACAAACTTTCGCCTTTTTAATATTAGTGTGATAAAAACATAAATACAAAGTTCATTTATAATGAAATACAGAGTAAAGTAGAGTAATTAAGTGCAAAAATATAACATTTCAACTCTAGGATGCTGAAAGCCATGTGATAATATTTATTGTATTACTAGCTGTGCCCCGCGGTTTATCCCGCGTTAAATTTTATTAATTATCATAGCGTAAGTGATAGCGTGATAATATGTAGCCTATATGTTGACCTGACCTCTTAGTAATATTCATGCAAAATTTGAAGTAAATACATGCAGTACTTTTTGAGTTTAGCCCGGACATACATACAGACAAACAGACACACAGACAAAAATTCTAAAACTATACGTTTGGATTGCAGATCACGGCCCAAGTATCCTTTTTTAAAAATATTCAATGTACAGTTTTGTCTTTCCTACGGTTTTATTATATGTATAGATATAAGATATACAGTATGCCCCGTGGTTTCACTCGCGTTAAAGTAGTTTTGGCGTAAAAGAGTAATAAACATACATCCATACATCTCTCATAATATTAGTAAGATGTCTACCTCTAGCGGTTTTGGCAGTGCTCGCCGGAATAGCTCGCAGATGGTAGATTTTTTCCTACTGACTTGACACTTATCATCATATTTTGGACAATAATAATAATAATATCTAGGGACAATGTCACACAGGTCATCCTTGCCCCAAACTAAGCAAAGCTTGTACTATGGGTACCAGGCGACGATATACATACTTATATGGATAGATTAATACTTATATACATAGAAAACATCCATGACTCAGAAATAAATATTCGTGCTCATCACACAAATATTTGCACTTACCGGGATTCGAACCCAGGACCACCAGCTTCGTAGGCAGGAGCACCACCTACAAGGCTACGGCGACCGTCACAATTCACAAAATATCTTTATACATTGTAGCCTATGTGTTATTATGATGTATAAACTATATTATTGTAAAGTTTCATTAAAATCCATTCAGTAGTTTTTACGTGTAAGAGTAACAAACATCCATCCATACTTACAAACTTTCGCGTTTATAATATTAGTTGGATTTCTTGAGTTTTGTTTTAAATGTAAAGTGTGGGATATAGGCGTAATTTCAATCTTTCTAAATATAGCGTTATTTAATTTAATTATATGTACAAATATTTATTAATCAATTAGTATCGTGTGTGTGTTTTTTTTATTATGTTATTTCTAATTAATAATTTGTTTTTTGTATTTTATTATGTTTGTATTTTCTGCCTATGGGTCGCAATTAGATACCCGAAATAAACATATTTTATTTATTATTTATTTAAATGTATTGATTCATATTATCACAGTTTTTTTATGTCATCGGGTAATCTATTAAAAAGCTGTGCCCCCTCAAGCTGTTGTTTTGCCGTAGTAAGTCCGTGTTAGTCATTAGTTGCAGTTTGTTTTTGTTTCTAAAGATATATGTATGTCGTTGTTCTTTAGTAAATTTTAAGTTCGATTGGATAGACTTTGTATCACTTTTTTGTATTATGGTCAAGTGCCATAGATGTGTAGTTGTGTAAGATTGAACAAGTTCGTTTTTTAGGGTTCCGTACTCAAAGGGTAAAACGGGACCCTATTACTAAGAGTTCGCTGTCTGTCTGTCCGTCTGTAACCAGGCTGTATCTCATGAACCGTGCTAGTTAGAAGGCTGAAATTTTCACGGATGATGTATTTCTGTTGCCGCTATAACAACAAATACTAAAAAATAAAATACAACAAACTTAAATTTGGTCAGTTTTTGTAAGTATGTAACGCAATTCCTCCATTGTTTATGAAGCGATTTGGATAGTTCTTTTTTTATTCGATAGGTGTGTAAATAATGTCCCAGAATATTATTATTATTATTAAAAAATTATAATTAATAGTGGCGGATTATATGTATAATCCTCAGACTTCGAGCTGATACTGAGGAATTTTTCTTCTACGGAAAAATCCCAAATGCACTATTTGAACCGATCCCGTTATCTGCGCTTGAATATGCTACCACTAGACTATCGAGACAGTTTAAATTGAGTTAGACTTATTATACGTACCATGGACTATTCAAAACACAGTCGCCGAAATTACAAAAAAAAAGAACATGCTCCCGCCACACGGCGTCATAAAAAGAATAACGTAACAGATTCAAAAATGGAACAACAAAATTGAAAAACGCGCGAAAACTAAAATGTTTAAGCGCATCGATTGGCTGAAAATGGCCGGTGGTTACGTTCCATTGGTCAAAGATAATGTTTGTGTGACTAACAATTTTGTGCGGGGGAGATAAACCGAAACTCGACCGCAAAATGTTGACAGAAGCTTACAAAACAATACCCATAGAAAAATAGACCCTATCTCTCAAAAATAGAAGAGATTTTTCCTTGTATCCGCTATGTTATACTACAAATGACGAGTGTGCGATGAAAAGAGATGGAAAATTGTATCCGAAAGCCTTTTTCTCGGATGCACGAGGGAACTCATTTGTTTAATATTGGGTTTCATTACACATTTGGAAATTAGTATAAATGTTAGAACAAAGTAGGTGTAATTATAGGATAATTATTAGATTGTGCCTCGTAGGTGTGCGAGCGTGTTCTACCACAGACAATGAGATCCTGGGTTCAAATCCCGCGTTGGGCCAAAGATTAATAAAGGCATTTTTCTTTGGAGAAACATTCTCAGTTGCCCGAGTTATACCTATCCCCGTGGATAGTAAATAATGCCGTCATTCCTATACCCGACCTCTTTCCGGTCAGTTAAGGAACAGAAAGTGTTTGCGCACATACTTGTTCACTATATTCTCTCACTCACACTTAGGTATAATAAAGTATGTTTGCCCTGAGACAAGACTAGGAAGGGAGAAGACGCAGGACCGATGGTGTAACCATAAAACGCATATTTAATCAATGTGTTAATAAGTAACCCTTTAAGAGTATTGCATAAGCTGAAAATTACACAACTTTTTATTTTGTTTACATTTTTAACTAATGCTACTAATTTTGGTAGATATAGTATAGTAGAGGTATTAAGTACAAAGTAAAATGTGTTTTGCACACATCAGCCTCTCCAATGACCTTTATAAGGGCTGCCTCGTTGGTCTAGCGGTAGCGTGTTCAACCGCAGATAACGAGGTCCTGGGTTCAAATCCTGGGTCGGGCCGAAAGTGATTTTGGGATTTTTCTGTAAAACGAAATAATCTTAATATCAGCCCGAAGTCTGGGAGTTGGCGGTATTATACCCCCGTGCCTCGGAGAGCACGTTAAGCCGTCGGTCCTGTACCTGACCTCTTTCCGGTCGTGTCGCTAGTCGTCCCATCGGATCATGAGAGTGATGGAATAGAAAGTGCTCCTGTGTTTGCGCGCACACACTTGAGCACTATAATATGTCCCGCGCAGATCCGGCCGCGCAGCCGTGGCCGGATCTCGGCTAGGAGGACATTTATTTATAAGGTACTTAATATATATAATAAAGGATAAACGTAGTATGATAAATATACAATAAAGGATGTTTATATTAAATAAAATACGCGAGAAAATTTGTGCCAAGATTCATCAAAGTTTAGAGCAAAACATAAATTAAGATATAAATTAAATAAAAAGTTTTTCGGCAATAAAATAACAGATATTTTCTGCATAGATTTGTTTTCGTTAAAACCCTCTACAATAGGCTGAGCCTCTTTGGTGGCGAGTTTTTATAAATAGATTTCAAACACTGACTTGCGGAATAATATAAAGTTCCAAACTAAAAAAATTAAAAAAACATTATTTAATATTTATAATTTTTACATTACTGTCCCAATCCAGGACAAGGTCCTCTTTTTACAATAAGAGGAGATAGGCCATATTCTACCATGATGGCCTAGTGTGGGTTTGGAGAATTCACACACCATTAGGTAAGAATATTTTGGAGAACTCTCAGGCATACAGGTCTCCTCACGATTCTTCCCTTTACGTTTGAATACAAAATAATTAATTACTTATACGCATATGCTCGTCTTTAGGTTCGAACTCGAGACTACTGAATTCACAATCCAACGGTCTTACTACTAGGCTATCTGGTACTATCAAATAATAAAAAAACGAAATATTTGCGCGAAGACTTACGTTTGAAACATAAGAAAATACAAAGATTTTATAGAAATTAGGGGGCTATTTATGACGATAATTATTTCAAGGTTAAACTATGGTAGAGTATTACGGAGAGCAATGACCGGTGCAGACGTGGAAGTCTAGAACGGTAACTGTATTAAGCATTATACAGATTCCACCACGGCATCCTGACAAGTTCCCACAGATAATCTATACATATAATAAAATTTTAGGAAAGTCAAAACTGTACATGAATATTTTTTTTAAAGGATACCTGTCGCGTGATCGACAGTCGATATCGAAGACAAAAATATAGTTTTTAGAATTTTTGTCTGTTTGTCTGTATGTATGTCCGGGCTAAACTCAAAAAGTACTGCATGCATTTAATTAAAATTTTGCATGAATATTACTAAGAGGTCGGGTCAACATATAGGCTACTTATCACGCTATCACCTACGGGGGAGGAGCTGTGGTAATTTATAAAGTTTAACGCGGGTAAAACCGCGGGGCACAGCTATAAAATATTATCTGTATGAACTTGTCAGTATCTTACTGATGTCTAATTTGTACGATATCACATTCTTCTTCATATCGTGTCGATGGTAAGAATTCAATTTTATCTGCCTAAAATTGGGCAATGCTGACCTCTTTGGGTGAAGAGTCATAATACTATATCACATTTGACTGCACGTGTGGCGCAGTGGCTAAGACAGTCGCCTAGTCGCCTCGCCGCTTCGTGTCGTGGGTTCGAGTGCCGCATTAAAATCGGTTCATCCGTTTTAGGGCTGTCGTGAGACGATACGATGCCACAAACAGAAACACACACACACATCGATGTCAAACATAATAACACCCCTCTTTTTGCATCTTTTTTAGATTTTTTTATGTACAGTTACGATTAGTCCAAGAAGCTTTCACTGATTCGACAGACAATAGAGGCAAGTGAGAACTCAAGCTATCTAGCAAAAGCGACTAAAATCTAAACACCCACGCCGGAAAACTTTCCCGCGATTCGAACCTCGACTCCAGGCAGTTACAAACGTGGCAATGCATGAGACAGTTGGTTTGTTTTAGGAGTGGTTAAGTGATATTTATATTTATTTATCACTCTGCCCGTGAGAACAACTATTTAGTAAACAACAAAAGTAGTAGATCTATCCTCAACTTGTACAACCTTCAAAAATATAATATTTATTTGCTGGTGTGGTTGATGTACCTAACATCAGCCACACTGGTAAATGAATATTATTAATTCTTGATTAAATCGATATGGCATATCTGTATGTATTTTAAAATAAATCTTATTTCTTCTTATACTTTGTATTGTATAAACTTAGTAGTAACATCTTTCTATCTTATATTCTATCTCGTATACTTCCTTACTTTAGCATTGCATACTGAACTGAATAGCAATTAAGTAATAAAAATGTAAACAGAGCGAGAACGTTGCCGACAAACTGCTGTGCAGTTTGGCAAAAATGTCTAAAACTTAAATGTGTACTTTATCAATAATAAATAAAAAAATAATAAAAAATAATTCATAAAACAATTTACATTGTATCTGAATTGTGATAACAATAGTAAGTAGTGTAAGTTAATGTGCACGTGTGACGCAGCGGTTAAAACAGTCGCCTCGCCACTTTGTGTCCCGGGTTCGATTCCCGCGTTAGGACAACTATTTCTGTGACCCATAAATAATTGTACTGAGTCTGAGGATGTAATTTGTGTCCGTCAGTTAAGTACCTATATGTTTGTAAAGTAGGTACCTATCCCGCGACACAGGGATTATTTTCCTTAGTACGGGCGTTGTCTGTTTTTAAAGTGCACTTATAACTAAAGAACACGCAACTATACACCCTTAAAAAACTATAATATCGTAAACACAAAGTTATTAAAATACTAGTGAAGTCTCCTTTTAAGCCTTTCTTAGCTTGTACCAGGAGGTTCTGTTCTTCCAGACCTCTAAATTGATTAACATATATATATTTGTATAGCATATAACTTAATTAAAATATAACTCAATTATACACTCAAACCTGTACATTACTTTTACCACGTAATAAAATAATTAAAAGTTCCAAAAGGATTCGAGAAACTTTGCCACTCCTGCTAATTAATACGCAGATAATGCATCCATGGATCCATTCGTTCCATCAAATTGATATCAATCACTTAGCTGACAAAAAAAAAAACAAAAATTATTTACGAAGTTATCGAAGCACTACCCAAACTATGGTAGATAAGATACAAGTAACTTTGGAGTTGTAACATGGGTTTGCATTCAAATATTATACTTATAGACATAAATTAAACACATCATTAACATAACCAACCCCTTATTTCGCAAAATAATTTTATTATAATAGATAATTTAAAACTGCCCAAGTTCACCCCACCACTGGGGGGTTAAATGAGGAATGGGCGGAGCGTAAATTAAAGCTACACAAAACAAATATATGCGTCTCTCTCGCACAAATGAGCAATCCTAATAGCAGTAAGCGGCTTACAATGGGTGTTAACACTCTGTAGTATTGCTGTCTCTTTTTGTCGCGGGCTTTGGGAATAGAGTCGTTTCAATGGCCCTTCATAGTTATAAAGGTATAGTGTAGCTGTGGAGGTCCACGTGAGATTTTGTAATCAGTGAATAGGCGCCTTTCATAAGTGGAGGCGCAAATCGCAATGTCCGCGCGGATGACAGTTTGACGTTTTGTTTGGCGGGAAATATTATTGTGTGTTGTTGACAGAAACGCGGACGTGCAAAGGCATTGCGTATACAGCCAGTATTAACTGTGAACTTTTGAAAATAGAATTTCAGTGATGTTAGAATCGGCCAGTTGAAGATAGTTTCAGTTATTGCTTTTGCAATAACTTGGATTTTTTTTATAGGAAGTAAGTTAAGGTAAGATAATAAAGTCAATTAACTTTAAGACTAACTTGAAGGCATTCTGGTCATTGACCATAGACATTGCTTCTATATACCTAATGTGACCTAACTCACTTTGACCATATATTACAATTCACAACAGGAAAAGTTTTTTTTATTAATTCTTAATTACCTAAAGAAAACTAAAACGTGTACATTTATTTGTATATAGCTTGCCTTGCTTGCTGCTGTTTCAGAAACTCTTCTCTGTCATACGCAAATACATAGGGTCTCTGAAAAAAATTGAAATTGTTATCATATAACAAAGACTAAAGAGCCACAAGTTCCTCAAATAACTTAATACTGGGTCTCTAAATTTTAAAAAAAAACACATAAAGTTATTACAGATAATAGAAATATTCCCGCTGACTATTTTAACAGTGGTTCTCTTGGTAGCTGACACTTTAAGAAAATTTTACCTATGGAGAGTAAACAATTTGCACAATTCGGATATAATTGAGTTTAATGCCTTCACAACTTGATTCAATTTCCTTATATACGGTTTTTTTTATTTAGGTCCAGTCCATCCCTCTTAACTATCACTGCAACTCCTATAAGCCAGGATCAGCAGTGGTACACAAAGAGCGGTGAGGCTCAGACATCTCCCGGGGAATCGCATCAACTGTTTTGAGCCTCGCATAGAATTAAATCAGAAAGAAATAAAGAGGAGTTATACACAGTACCTACATACCATAAACCAGAGTGAATTAAAATTGCAAAAAAATCCAAACATAATACAAATTTTTCCCTTCTCTATTCACCCCTGGATGTTATTCATCCCGTTTTACGGCAGTTAATTAGGTATTAGGTTTTCCAAATCGAAAATTTCTATTATAAAAACGTAACAGACATTTAATTTTCCTTTTCTCTTAAAGTCAAATTTTTAATATTAGCTATGGAAGATTCTAAACAAATGATTTTGAGGCTGTAGGTCACCTTATTACCTACAACCCTAACACCGAATTAAGTAACGAATTGAATAATTCAATATGTAAACAAAGACGTTTAAACATTCAAAAATCGTATAGTAATGTAATCGTATACGAGTAGTAGGTAACTGAAGGGAAGACTCGAATGAACCATGGGATATAAGACTCCATATGCGTGAACTGCTCCACCACCACTATGGTGTTCGAATTCGAATTTCCAAAAGGAATTCGATGCTTAATAATATAAGCGTATTAAATACCATCAGATTCTGACTAAGTATTATATACCATCAGATTCTGATTCATCATAATAGTATTATAAGATAATCTTTTCCTTGTCACATCCATTTTTACATATCCAAGCAAGGAACGGTTCACCTGACCGTATTTTGTTAACTGCCAACTATTTTTTATAGTGTATTGTTAAATTAAAAGTATTTATTAAAATGGAAAGTAACAATCATAAATTAAAAGTAATGAAATATAGCAAAGTATACGAAAGTTAATTTGATTCAACTAGGCCCTGTAGAAACCGGTGTAGTAGAGGCATCCGCTGAGTTAGTTTCACCGGGTCTTCTCAGTTAGGGCGCATTAGATTGGTAATATTAAAACGCGAGAATCTTTATCAAAACCATAATAATCATATTGAAGTTTTACTTTAATATATACAGAACAATTCAGCACGACGTAATGAAATGTATCAAAAACTATTAATTTGGACAATTAGAAGTATTTTAATATATAACTACTTCAACAATAGCTCAAATTAGATACCTAAGTAACTAAATCAGTAGTATCACAAATTAAATGTTATTTCTAAATGATTTCATAGCAACTGCAGATCTATATATCTATATGTACCTAAAATTATATAAATATGTATATACTTAACTATATTACTACAAACATCTTATGATCACGCTGTTTTTAAGTCTACGTAAATTAATTAAACAAAAATTATTTATTTTATCTTATTGTATATTTACAAAAAAATGCCATCTATTAATCCGCTTATTACTACAGAACTTTATAAGGCAGCAAATGAGTTGGGAGTCATTATACTCCTAAAATCCGGTTTAATAAAATTTTTAAATTGTATTCCTAATAATCATCATCATAATCTTATAAGATTCATGTATGTGTAGGCGTGTTGATCTACTGGTGAGTGACACTTACTGCTTAGCTAGAGGCTGTCCTTTTGATTCCCGCCCAGGGGCTCTACCGGCTAAGTCGCCGAACATCGATTTCTTAAATGGCGTTCAAATAAATAAACGGTAAAAATGACTTAATCAATCGTTACATCGGCTTCAACGTTGATATTCGATTCCGGACCATTTATGACGTCACATTTGCTCATGGAAGCCGATTTAACCGTTGATTAAGTCATTTTTAACCTTTATTTATTTGAACGCCATTTAAGAAATCAATGTTCGGCGACTTAGCCGGTAGAGCCCCAAGTCAAATCTTTGTGTGACGAGCACGATTATTTATTGTGACGGGGTGTAATTTATCATGTTTAACAATTTTCTGTTTTCCATAGTACAGGCTCCGTCTTGTTTGGGATCAGATGGTAGGGTGTTAGTTGTCCTAAAATATTTATTTATTTATTCCTATGCTTAGGAGGATACAGAACTAAAGCGATTAAACGACCATCAAATTCTAATTTTATAACCTACTAGCGGCCCGGTACGTGCTTCGCTACGTATAGGGCATAGTAATAAAAAAATGATTATTAAGTTCATTTATTCAAACAAAAAAATATTTTAAATTGCTAAAAGATTTTACACTTTTTCAAGACTTTTTTAAATTTTCTCTACGTACAAACCTCCCCTGTACTTCCACGAATAATTCAAGACCAAAATTAGACAAATCGGTAAAGGCGTTGTTGAGTTGTAACATTACAACGAAAAGTGGCATTGATTTTTATATATATAACCTATTTGACAAAGCGTATATCGAACGTTAATATTAGTATTTTTAAATAATTGAAGATCTATAAAACTAACAACTGGGAAATTATAAATTTAATCTTCCGGTGGGGATTTACCAATTCAGGGTAGGCGCTCAACCGAAAAGCTACGAACCATACTGTGACGAGCGCTTACCCTGGCTTGGTGTAGGTTTAAATCCTGCCGTGCGATTAAATTTATAAATTCCCAGCCTTTTTCTCAGTTGTAATCTACTGTGAAAGTTTCAGGGTATGGTTTTTTGTTACTCTTCCACGCAAAAACTACGGAACGGATTTTCATAAAACTTTGTAATAATATAGATTATATAGCCGATTAACACGTAGGCTATGATTTATTAAGTTTAACGCGAGTAAAACCACGGGGCACAGCTACTAAATGTATAACAATTTGAATATGCTATGAAAACATTAATAGTACTATAAGACGAATGGAAAAATGTGAAATATGCCATAATGCTAAAATATTTTATAATTCCTTCATTATACACGATGTAGCATAAAAAGAGGAGGAGATTATTTTGCCAATGAAACTCAATGATAGATATAAATTAAACTGAACAACCCATAACGTGCAAAATACACAAGAAACGTCCCATTCAAGAATAACGATCAGCTGAACTAGTTTGTGTGGAGAACCAAAAATGTGTATTTTGTTATTTCACAACCCGGATTTACATAATTTTCTGGACATATTAAAGAAAACCTGTTTATGTGTCTACCATGGGCCACCTTAAGTTACCTCTACTATCTTTGTTAAACCTTAAAAATAATCTCAAAAATGGGAAATAATAAATAAAAATAATGTTTACTTATAGGTATTCCGCCTAATCTAAAAACGCCATGGGCATCTCTTAATGCATAAAAATTGAATTCAACCAAGTGCGAGTCGAGATTTTTGATCAGTGGTACCGTGCCTTTCTAGGATATATAAAAATCAAATACTAACAGTATAATTGCGAGAACTGGATAGAGAATCCCCACTTTATCCCCGATAAGGACTTTATACACTTATATGTAAAATAAGTTATCAGCTGTTTTTTTCTGACTTATTTATATTTATGTTAATTTTTTGTAAATCCTTTTGCTCTATGGTAGAGCCACTGTATTCTTTGATTTTTTTACTACGATTAAAGTAAATTAAGAAGTTTTATCAGAAAATTCCTTTCACAATAAATAAATAACTATTTTGAAGCAACTGACACATCATCTGATTCCAAACTAGGCAGAGCCTGTACTATGCTACCGTAGAAATGATAAACATACTTATATATTTCAAAATACATACTTATTATTGACAAATTAAACCCATAGTACAAATAATCGTATTCATCACACAAATATTGGTCGTGAATGAGTAATAATAATAATAATAATATCTGGACAATGTCACGCAGATCATCCTAGCCCCAAACTAAGCAAAGCTTGTACTATGGGTACCAGGCGACAAATACTTAAATAGATAGAAAACAGACTCAGAAACAAATATTCGTGTTCATCACACAAATATTTGCACTTACCGGGATCCGAAACCAGGACCACCAGCTTCGTAGGCAGGAGCACTACCAACTAGGCTATGGTGACCGTCAGTCAGGGTCACTTACTTCTTGACTAACAAGCCACAAAATATATGTAATAATAGCTGTGCCCCGAGGTTTTACCCGCGTTAAACTTTATAATGCCTATGTGTTAATCCAGGGTGTCAGCTAGCTCCATACCAAATTGAACTAAAATCGCTCCAGCAGTTTAGACGTGAAGAAGTAACAAACGTACACACTCACACACACACAAACTTCCGCCTTTATAATATTAGTGTAATAGTACTCCCTATAGTAGTGGGGTAAGGGCGTCAGCAACACCAGAAAATTATATCTATATGGTAGTCTCACTGCATTGTGCAATTCAAGAAAATTAAGAAAGTCTAACATAAAATTCTTTTTACAATATCTATCTTACCTGAGATTCTAATGCTCCGTTCTAATAACCTCTCAACTTAGTGATTGACACACTCCAACCAAATAAAAACGCCAAATTTGGTATGCATTAAGGGCCTTAACTTACCTTTTGTTTTGTTTTTGTAGTAGTCATCATGGTTATTTTAGGTGTTGTTTCAATAGTATCTGTTATTGAGTTTGTAGACACGTACTTAGTTTCATCTCCTTTATTCGTAGTTTTAGTTACAGCAATATCATCTACTTCAGTTATCTTGTAACTAATATTATGGCTCGTTTCTGGAAGTTCTGAATCATGTTGTTGTAAAGAATGATTGTCTCCGTTATCACTTGATATTTCTGTAACCGAATTTGAAGTATGATCATTTATAAATTCTGTATCGATATTGGCTGTAGCAGAATTGGTTGTTTTGCTAGTCTTAATATCATCAGAGATATTTTTAATGCTTTTTGAAGTAGGTGTAGTTCTTATTTTTGTTTTAGGTTTCAAGTCTTTTTCTGTTCCATTAAGTTTTGAAGCAATTTTTTTGTCCTTTGTATTTCGCGTTTGTTTTGATGATGTCTTTGTTTTAGGTGTGGTTGTTAGTGTAAAGCGGCTGTTATTTTTAGCAGGTTTTAAAGTATATTTGTTGAATTTAAAACTTTTTGGGGTTCTCGATGGCATAGTATTTTTGATAGAAAATTTAGTGAAGTAAATTTTTCCTTTAGTATAGATATTTTGAAATTTCATTCGATATTTTTTACGAATTTCATTTCTTTGAAGTTCTTTATTACGTATAATGGATTCTTTAAACTCATCAACTGTTAGATAAGAGTTGGGTAGATGTGCTTCTACAGGATTATTTATGTATATAATAGTTTTTGGAGTGCGTAAAGTGTTGTGTCCTTCAACTCTTAGATTGTGAGTTTTGAATCCTCCAACTTCTTTAAGTTTTTGGATATGTAACAGATATTCTTCTCCATTCATTGCAAACCTCCGACTTGCTATATTTTTGTCTGCAACAATAAAATATAATACTAAATTTCCAGTATAATAAAGTGAAATAAAGAATCTTTAAATTCTTTTTTTTTAATGTATGTATATGGAGATTTAATGGATTTGTTTATTTGAACTTTGAATATCATATCTATTTTTATTTGTTTCTTTTTTTCTACCGCAGATACTGAGGTTATTGGTCCCGGGGGTTTGGCATAAAATAGTGATATTGGGGACTTTCAGCTAAGACAAAAATAAATCAGTATCAGAATCAGCCCATCTAGCGTAAAGTCCCCGTGCCTCAGAGAGCACGTAAAGCCTCTTTCCCTACTCTTTTCGGTATGTCGAAACGCACATGTGTGCAATATTAATGTACTGCGCATATGGCTAGTCTCCATACATATTGGCTGCCATTTTTAAATCAATCGTATGTGTATATGAGATTCAAAATAGAACATTTTATGGATTGTAATAAAACTTATAAGATTAATATATCAATTATATAGCTACATAAAAATGACGTGAGGACCTGATTCTAACATGGCCAAGTCTAACATAACATTAAATAAAAAAAAAAAATTACGTTAGTTTTCCCTTAATTAGATACTTCATAATAACCATTTACATAACATAATAAAACTATGTATTTGAAATAAATTATTCGAAGATTAGTATTAATAATTTTAATTTATTGACCGATTAATTTATTACCAATATATTTATGTTTACATGAATCTTGAAACACGTCCACTGCTGGACTCTCCAAAAGATCTCCACACTGGAATTGTGTTATCATTTGGACGGATATGTCATAATGGGTTGGCGAATGCAGTATAAGGGTCATAGTACACAGAGAGATGCTGCTGCCTGTTCACTGGGAGATATTCTCCCGGGACGTCTTCTAAAAACTAATGAGATTCAGATAAATAATGGCAAATCCTTTTCTTAATATATTAGAAAGAGATTATAATTGTTTTTAATCTTCTAGCAATTAGAGACATATGTAACACAAATATATTCTGTTCTTTTATTTGCATTTTAAAAGACAACAGGAACTTAATAAACATGAAATTTACGGCAGCAAAACACACCCAGATTCAGATCAAACATATATGATGATGCAGCCCCACTGCAGTGCAAGTGACAGGTTTCCTTCGCCGTTTTAAGAATTAGATAATTAATGGATGTATGTAGGTATTGTCCCTTGGCTTTGTTTTAGTTTAAACGTCGGCTTTTTAAACTGATTTATATATAGACTGATAATACCTACATCCTCCGGAAGGATGTTAGAAAGGGAATCTTAAACTTGATCTGCCAGTGCGTATCGTTGATAGCTTAAAGCAGAACGCCTTCCCTAGATGGTGCTGGTTCCAGACACGCCGGACGATTAAATTTATTATCTCCCATTTTTGAGGTTAGATTAACGCTTTGCATTGCGAATATTACTATAAAACTCAAATTCAATTAAATACTAATCTTCACATGAATTCGAAAAGTAAGGGCCTACCCACACTGCTAATTCCGGTCCGTGGTCGCCACTCGAGAAAAAGTGTTAGAACTAAATTAATCTTTAATTTACGTTTACGTTACCGTTGTGAATCGCATCCTTGTATAAATTGAATAACTTAGGAACCAAATAATCTAAATCAAGTACTTTTTTAGAATCTATTCTATCCTCTGCGGCTATACTATAAAAATGCATAAGCGCAAACACACAGAAATATTTCCTTATTAAAAAATGGCGGTACATATCGTTCAGCGTCGTATGTTCCTCACTAAATGTATTTCGAACATAACTGCGGCAGTTGGCGTAAAAATAGTTAAAAGTTTTACGCTTCGATGGACACAATAATGGAAATGAATAATCGATAAAATTTTAACAGAATAGTATTTAATATTGTAATTATTAGTTAGTACGACGGATAAATAGCATTTTATTGGTCTTTGTTAACCCCTAAATTGACAGAGTGTAGCCGGCTGGACATTAATAAAAAATAAATTTGTAAGCTAGTATACTGATTATACCAACATTTTTTTTATTCTTGTAACTCCAAAAACGGTTAAGCATTTGGTCTAAAAATGAATTAGATGCCTGGCAACATCAAAATATGTCAAAAATCAAAATGATGTCGAAGCAACGGTCGGTTAATGCGACACAGGTAAGTTTTTGATTATTTTTTAATATATGGAAACATTTATATGGGTTCGCTATGCATAAGATATTATTTCTAAGTGACGGTTTATTATATGGTACCAAATAATCACCCAGTACAGTGACAATAACGTCGTAAGTTGCACTTAAAACTAGTTGTCCAGTATACTTCACACCGGCAATTGCTCACAATGCTATCACTGTTTTTGTTTGGGAAGCGGGCTGGACAATGCCAACTAATTAGTATTTTTGTTTTGTATGGGTTGCATGTATCAAATGAGCTTTTTCCTTTTGTTTTAGCGATTGATACGCTCCCGCACGAATAGGCTAGTTGCTTTGATACCACCTGAACATGCATGCTCCGATTCCAGTGACGCTTCGTCTACCGAAGAACTTAAAGTGAATAACCATGATTCTTCAGATGACAGCAGCTTAGTATCTATAGATTCAGCCTTGGAGGCACTGAATATTTTAGAATCATCCGAAGATGAAATAACACATAATAATTCCATTAATTTACCACTAACACCAATAATTCAAAATGTTTTTCCTTCTCAAAACGAACCAAATTACGATGCCATCCCTTCTATAAGTTCCTTACCATCACTTGGTTCAGTGCCAACTGACCAACCGACCAATGACTCATGTTCAACAAGAAAACGTAAAAACGTGCAAAAAAGGAAAGTGATTTCAAAAAAAATTAAAACATGTAAGAAGTTTGTTCTGAGTTACAAGTGGAAAAAGGAATTATTTTTTCATCGGGCTGAAATTGATAAAACTACGCCGCTGATGCCAAGTGAAGATGATCAGCAACCTCTTTCGTTATTTTATCGTTTTTTTTCACCGAATATAATACAAGATATAGTAGATCAATCAAATCTGTACTCTGTTCAGGTAAAAGGAAGATCCATACAACTTACTCATGAAGAGTTTCTAACATTTCTTGCCATGCAAATTCTAATGGGTGTTGTACATATGCCTAGCTACACTGATTATTGGAGCCGCAGGCTTAGATTTATAAATATTGCTGACCTCATGCCATTAAAGCGATACCAAACAATTAGACGTTACATACATTTTATCGACAATAATTTAGACGACGGTGATAGATATTTCAAAGTTCGGCCAGTAGTGGAAAAAATTAGGAAAAACTGTCTGAAGATGCACGAGGAACAAAATTTCAGTATTGATGAAATGATGATTCCCTATAAAGGTACCAAAGCGGGTAACAGAAGACAATACATACAAAATAAACCAAATAAGTGGGGTTTTAAAAATTTTGTTCGCGCGGGTGCTTCAGGCTTAATCTACGATTTTATTTTATATGGTGGGGAGGATACATTTAGAAATTATACTTTCACACAGGATGAGATTTCTATAGGTTTGGGAGGGCTAGTTGTTCTTGCTTTGTGTAAAACGATTCGGCAGAAACCTGCAAATGTATATTGTGACAACTTTTTTATGTCCCCTGAGCTCGTATATATGTTGCGTGAAAACTACGGAATATTTTGCACTGGAACTATAAGAGGAAACCGGCTAAGAGGCTGTGAAAGTGTCCTTACTTCTGATAAAGATCTTAAAAAGAAACCACGAGGCAGTTTCGTGCAAGGAGTTTGTAACCAAAATAAACTGGTAGTGGTAAAGTGGTTAGACAATAAATGTGTTACCCTTATCAGCTCCTGCGTCGATGCTCACCCCGTGGATAAAATAAAACGTTATAGCAAAGAACACAAAGCAAGAGTTGATGTTGACTGCCCAAAGATAGTGAAAAACTATAATAAAAATATGGGTGGGGTCGATTTGGCTGACATGCTAATATCCCTATACAAGATTCCTCTGAAAACACGAAGATGGTATCTCTCTATTTTTGCTCAGTTGATTGATATGAGCATCAATAATGCATGGCTTTTGTATCGACAAAATAAAGATAAAGAAAAATCGTTGAAAGAGTTCAGGTTAGATTTATTTGAAAGTCTTGTAAAAAAAGGAAAACCAGTCAAAGAACGGAGTGATATTACGGGAGATATAAAAATTAAGAAACCTGTGGTAGCAAGACCGATTGAAGATATACGCTATGATCAAGTAGGTCATTTTCCCGATTCGTGTAGCTATGGGAGATGCCGTTACTGTAAGGATGGTAAAACAAACGTTGTATGTATTAAATGTAACCAAAGACTATGTTTCGTCGCAGGAAAAAGAAATTGTTTTTTGAATTTTCATCAAAAATAAACATACTTAATACTTAAAATCAATTTTTAATTTATCTACCCATTTTTTAATTTATCTTAGTAAACTTGGCACTGTCCAGTATATTGCACATACATTCCAGCCTGTTGATCGCTACGTATTTGGTAATGTCCAGAATACTTGACATACAATTTTCAGAAAACTGAAAATCTTGGATTTTTATTTGTATTTTTTACCATGTCTATGAAGTACTAGAAATTGAGTCATAGTGTCAAAAATTTAATTTTATTATTTTAATTGTTCTGCCAATTAAAGGGTTAAATGTAAATTACATTTTAAAGGTTTACAAAGAATACTACTACTTATTGTATGGGCAGTGGCTACCCTAGTGTCAGAGTTGTTCAAGCCGCTCAGGACTACAACCGGGACTGACAGCTTAACGTGCCCTCCGAAACAGGGAGCCGCTCAGAAATTGACACACTTCGGCGGTCACCCATCTATGGACTGACCGCGAGCCTAGTTGCTTAACCTCGCCGATCAATTACGGACCGGTGATAGCATCTAGCTATGAGTTAAATTCTTACAAATAATAAATTGTTTAATTTTACTGCCCGCGTGGCTCAGTGGCTGACCTGACTCACTTAGCACATTCGATGCGGAGCTACAAGGCGTGCCTGCCGCAGCTGGCGCGTTTAGTTTTATTTAAAAACGTACTGGTGTTCTGTACTTGGATCAGCTAGCTTGACGAGTTACCAAAGCTTAATGATTAATAAATAAATAAATATCGTGGGACATCTAAAACACTGTCAACTGATCTCTAGCTAGGCAGAGCCTGGGGCTCTACCGGCTAAGTCGCCGAACGTCAATTGACGCTAAATTTGGTTCCGCTACTTGTAACTGAGTTTAGCGTCCATTTATCGCGTTTAATTTTAACGGTGAAATCGGCTCTTAGAGTCCAACACACAGAACACGCATCTGCATGCACGCGCGTGCATGCAGTTTCAGTATGTTGGACTGTGCGTGTTTTCTATACGAAATATAGAAAACACGCACAGTCTAACATACTGAATATAATATAATATAATTACGAAACGTTAGTAGAAGACGCACTCACGCACTACGCTGCATCATGCGGGGCAGTGTGCCAATCGCCTAAAAAGCGCGATCAATGGACGTTTAACTCAGCTACAGGACACTGAACTGAGTTTGCCGTCAATTGGTCACGTTTAATTTTAACGGTGAAATCGGCTCTAGTTGATCATCGGGACCGTGATCGGCGTTCAAATAGATGAAGGTGCTTGTAGCTAAAATGACTTCTTAGACGGTAGGTCCCCCGGTTCTAATCTGTGAACCGGAACCTGTGGCCCAGCGATCACAACCTCTTTATAAAAACATGTCATTTTACTTCGTCTTGAGGCTTGTGTCGCTTAGATTTTCTAACTACTGTTTTTATCCTCTACTTGATTGAACTCACTATAATTTACATACCTAATTAAAATGGACATTATAATATCAATAATAATTGATATATACGTTACAAAAGTGACTAACGGAATAGGAAATCTGGTTCAACAAATATTTTAATTTATTTGAGTTGGTGTAGTGGTTAGATGCCCTTAGTCCTAAGCCAGAGGTGGTGGGTTCGATTCCTACCCTGAATGATGATGTCATGAGCATGATTATTTGTTCTGTATCTGAGTGTAATTTATCTATAATATGTATGTATTTGGATACATATAAGTATGTTGACGGGCCTGTTGGTTGGGCCTTACTTTTCACGCCGGAGGTCGTGGGTTCGATTCCCACCCAGGACAGATATTTGTGTGCATGAACATGTCTGTTTGTCCTGTGTCTGGGTGTAATTATCTATATAAGTATGTATTTACAAAAGATAAGTAATATAATATGTAGTATATCAGTTATCTGGTTTCCATAGTACAAGCTCTGCTTAGTTTGGGATCAGATGGCCGTGTGTGAATAATGTCCCAGGATATTATTATTATTGTTTATCAGTTGTCTAGTAGCCATAGCTCAGACTCTGCCTAGTTTCATTATATTAGATATTTATTCCACCAAAATGGTTTAATTTATGTGCGCCGTGTTTCGGAAGGCATGTTAAGCTGTCGGTCCCGGTTGTTCTTGTTAGACAACAGTTGTTGCACCGGAGCAGCATACCCGCGTTCCCGGGGCACTTCCCATCAGGCGTCAAAAGAAGTCCACGGCAGGTTAGGTTTAATCCGATATACCCACCCACAGACACTTTTTGCGGGTGGCATGCCTTATTCATTCCCCCGGCCTTAACAAAAAAAAAGACAATAGGTAGTTATTAAACCATGTAAGAGGCCTACTGGGCAGCAAGAACAGCTCTGATATCAGGGTAACCTGCGCCATGCGATAAAGAAAGATATCACGGCTTACCTATGATAAGTCAAGGCAATTATAAACTCTTGTGACTCTGTACACAATCCAACGTATCGTACTCACGAAAGAAAGAAAGAATATATATTTATTAGACACAAGGTACATCAGTATAAATTAAGTAATAGGGGTACAACACACAGAAGAATACATAAAAAAATATTAATTAATTAATACATTTTTCTGAAAGACTGCATTCAGCGGCTTACAGCAACCCACACAAGGCCGTTGGTCCATCTTGTATGGCCCACGCTGCGTCTTCTATTCTTGGTCGCCCCATGAGAACATTTTGGCCCCAGCAGCCGTCGGTTCTACGAGCAATGTGCCCTGCCCACTGCCACTTCAGCTTGGTAATTCTTCTGGCAATGTCGATTACTTTGGTTCGCCAGCGGATATCGACATTATTGATTAGATCTCTCACGGAAAATTGCGATATAGCCCTCTCCATTGCTCTTTGGGTGACCTTGAGCCTTTTTATGGGGCTCATAGTAAGAGACCAAGTCGCTATTCTGTAAGTCTTCAATGGAAACACACACTGGTTGAAGATTTTCTACTTGAGACACTGCGGTATCGGGGACGGAAGATATAACGTAGCTACCAAATAAGACTTATATGTATCATCTTTGTTCTCTGTATACACAATCGTAACCTATATATATTAAAGGTGTGAAAGTTTGTAGGTATGTCTGTTTGAATGTTATTAATTGTACATAAGTACTAGTCTGGCTGTGTTTTCTATCCGTGAATTGCATGTTTGTAAAGTACCCCGCAATAAGGGAATAATTACCAAGTATGGACGTTGTTTTTAAATAAAAATTATAATCATCAAGCTTTATACTTTATACTTATTGATGTTTTTAATGATAAAGACCCCACTAGGGAAATTTATCCCTGTCAACAGACAGCGGAATCTTAATAAGGTCCCGTTAAACTAATTGATGGACACAAAGTACTTCCGGAATCAGAACAACCAATTCCTGCGCGGGAATCGAACTTAGGACACGAAGTGGCGGGGCGACTGTCGTAACAACTAAGCTACAGGTGTAGTCATTCTTGGGATATATAGATATCCGTTATAAAGAGATCCGTTTTGTCGATCTCGTATTGTTTTATAAACATACATATCTTTCAAAATATTCATTTTCTGTGAGATTATCAACAAATATCTTTCTGGACTCAATTCTTAACCCTTTCCCGGGCAGTGGGGATATAGTTACCACCACATTTTAAACTCTATTAGCTTATAATAAGGTCCAAAACCAATAAATTAAGAATTTACCTACTGCCTTGTAAAGGGTTAAGCCACCGCGGAGATCATTTGGGATGGGAAAAAAGTGATGCCATGTGTGCAGAAAGCGTCATAGGCTACAATACAATATAAGACAATCAATATATGTATATAGTGCAAAAGAGACATTACCCAAATTATTGAGTATTTGAACAAATTTTTAACATGAAAACAAATCCCGGCGGCCAGTATTAATGGAAATTGGCCAACTACATAAGGCACAATTATGATCGCAAACGAAACTTTCTATTTCCTCACTCTCATAATCCAATGAGATAACTAGCTGACACGACCGAAAAGAGTTCAGCTATAGGCCGACGGCTTTACGTGCTCTTCAAGTAGCGCAACTCTCAGACTTCGGGTTAGTACTGAAAATTTTTCTTCCCAGATAAATCCTAATGTCACTTTTTGTATGGGCCTAACCCAGGATTTTAACCTAGGAATATCTGCGGTTGAACAATTTTAGCATATTGAACGTAAAATAATCAATATGAATTAATTGTATTGAATACTTTAAACCGAATTCTATCATATTATAAGCTGTATAGTTATCGAGATACATATATTTAATAACCAATATTTACGATTGTGGTTGATCGGGGCATCCCCAAACCTGGATATTAAAATGCATGACGTGTTTTCCAAGTGGCCCTGCGGTTACATGGACCGTTAAATCGGCACGGCTAAGCACAAAGGAGCTCAATCTTATAATTTTGTGGCCGCCAAAGCGATTTACAATAGTGAAATGAATAATATCCTCCTAGCCAAATTCCGTCCGGTCTCCATGGAGAGTAGCCATCTGTGCGGGACATATTATAGTACATAAGTGTGTGCGAAAATACAGGGGCACTTTCTATTCCAACAATCTCATGATCCGATGGGATGACTAGCGACACGACTGGAATGAGGGCAGGTACAGATTTCTTAAATGGCATTCAAATAAATAAAGGTTAATTTAACAAATCGATGTTCGGCGACTAAGCCGGTAGAGCCGCTGGACCGATGCCTTTACGTGCTCTCCGAGACATGGGAGTATGATACCATCAACTCACAGACTTACTGGGATACTAAAAAAATACTTTTTACGGTAAAATCCCAAAATCACTTTTGGCCCGACCCGGGATTTGAACCCAGGTTTTCTTCAGTTGAACACGCTACCGCTAGACCAACGAGGCAATCAAATTATAATAATGTATTTCAAGCAGAAGTTCCGTCCTCCATTGTGACTGCCAGGGCGGAAATTCACTTCTGAAGTTAAGCCTTACGATGCGCCCCAAATGAGATGATACAAAATAAATAAATATCTTGGAACAACTGTTTTTTTTTCTTTTTTATAAGGCAGGGGGAATGCCTACGCATGCCACCCGCAAAAAGTGTCTACGGGTGGGTATGTCGGACTCGCACCGACTAAACCTACCTGCCGTAGGCTTCTCTTGGCGCCTAATGGGGGAGCCCTGCCAGTCCGGCACAGCGACTGCGCCACAAACAGAATCTTGGAACAACTAACACACAGCCACCTGATCCCAAACTAGGCAATCGTACAGGACAATTATTTGTATAACGCGAATTAAATAATTGTTATCGAACCCAAAACCGTAGAAAAGCGTCTACCTTAAACACACTATTTCGTATTTTTTTAACTGTCTCGTTGGTCTAGCGGTAGCGTGTTCAACCGCAGATAATGAGGTCCTGGGTTCAAATCCCGGGTCGGGCCAAAAAGTGATTTTAGGATTTTTCCGTAAAAAGAAATTTCTCAGTATCAGGCCGAAGTCTGGAAGTTGGCGGTATTATACCCCCGTGCCTCGGAGAGCACGTTAAGCCGTCGGTCCTGTGCCTGACCTCTTTCCAGTCGTGTCGCTAGGCGTCCCATCGGATCATGAGAGTGATGGAATAGAAAGTGCTCCTGTGTTTGCGCACACACTTGTGCACTATAATATGTCCCGCGCAGATGGCTAATGTCTATTGAGACTGGCTGCCGTGGCCGAAATTCGGCTAGAAGGACATTATTATTTCGTAATTTTTTTAATAATGTTGTTCTTTAGCTTTCTGTGAATAAGCTTCTTCTCGTCTCGTTCTTCCCACAGGTCGTCACAATAGAAGAATACGGAGTATACACGATGCTGCCCGCGCAGCAACTGACTCCAATCAGCCCATGGCCTCCCGACGGCAACCTCCTGGATAGGATGGACGACCTGGCGCACAAAGGTAAAGGTAATGGTGACCACCATTCGCTTTTGAGTAGGAGTACTTATTCGGGGAGCTATAGGATATTTTGGAGTATTTGTAGGCAGGGCAGGGTTGAACTTAGAGCCGGCGAATGAGTGTTTTATACGTATATTTTTTTTTTTTTTTTTTTATTTAGGAAGACCAACAGCAAATAGTAACAATCATATGCAATATTTATAGTTCCTGAGAGCCAATAAAAGGTCTTCACGAATAGATAGTTGCATATGTAACAATAGTGTGATCAAATAAAGTTAAGTGATAATAATTAAACACGTTTTCACAATTTATTTTTAAAAAAGTCTAGGCTTAGGAACCCTTTTCACTGTCTCGGTTTTATCAACAAAAATATCAAAATCTTAATAATGAACTTGATCATTTGGTCATGAAATTGTACAAAATAAGGAGTGGTAATTCTACTTCGGCAAAGTCATTATTGTTTGTAGACTTTTACGATTTGTACACATTGTCATATATTATTGACAGGGGTCTTAGGGGTAATATTTTAAGGCAAATTATTACCCTTTAGTTTACCCGACGCTTCGGCATGGCACGGCTGGTGCAACCCAAGCCGTGTCTGATCTGATGTGTCTTAAAATATTTCAGCGATCGAGACCCGTTTCCACAATAATTATGATAAATTTATTAATCTATCAAGCTCGTATCAATCAACCAATTAATCATTATGTTCAAATTTCATGTGGGATATTAAGTACTTCTGGGGCTCTACCGGCTAAGTCGCCGAACATCGATTCTTAAGTGGCGTTCAAATAAATAAAGGTTAAAAATTACTAAATCGATCGTTAAATCAACGTTGACAATCGATTCCGGACCATTTATGACGTCACATGTGCTCATGGAAGCCGATTTAACGATTGATTAAGTTATTTTTAACCTTTTCTTATTTGAACGCCCTTTAAGAAATCGATGTTCGGCGTCTTAGCCGGTAGAGCCTCTGATTCTAGATAGGAATTCTTATGTGGCCGAAAAAGAAAGTAATAAGTAAGCAAAAACGGAATCAAAATGTAATATTTTCTTATATCTTCTAAAAGTAAACTGCTTTCCGATTATTTTTAAGTAATCATTTAAATTCCCGTTTTATATTTCTTATATTATTAGTTTATTATATTCCTATTTTATTAGTTTTATAATTCCGTTTTCAGTTGCCAGACATTTATTTTCGGCTGCCTCATATGGAAGATTTTATTTATTTTAGAAAGTTTTTAACTTCTAGACGATGTTTTTATCGACAAAAACGAAACAAGCAGATATTCGTGATATTTTTTTAAATATAACGTCGGCACTAGTGAAATTAATCCCTGTGTCACGGGGTACTTTACAAGCATATAATTGAGGGACACAAAGTATATCCAGACTCAGAACAACTATTTATGGGTCGAACAAATAGCTGTCCTGCGCGGGAATCAAACCCGCGACATTAAGCAGCAAGGCGACTGTCTTAACCGATTATTTAGTAGGTACAACATATTTTATTTTTACTTTATACATTGTAAAGTTAAGCCTGCTCCAAAATATCCGATAGCTCTCCTACTGCCATTACCACACATTGTAGATATTTATTGGATTAATTGAAATATTTGTCAAAATTTTATTTATATAGAAAATATTTAACTTTAAAAGCCACCATAGGCATAGCCAAAAAGCCGTCCTTAATTTAATTTAGTGTATTAAAATATGGCCTGCAACAAGAGAGATCTTAAAGCCTCTATTTAATACAAGAAATAATATTCCAAAATTAATATCAGTAGAAGATAAATGTAGAACAACAATCCAAAACTTACATTAGAATTTTTTCCTCTAAAATATATAGTATTCGAGATAGTCCAAAATTGAAATCCCCTCAAAATCACGAGTTTCACCCGTGATTAATTGGAGTAAGCAGTGCTATGGTGCGGCAGGTCACAGCGGTGTTAACCAGCTCGGCGGGGTGTTTGTAGGAGGCAGACCTTTGCCGGACTCGACCAGGCAGAAGATTGTGGAGCTGGCCCACTCGGGAGCCCGGCCCTGTGACATCAGCCGGATCCTGCAGGTGTCCAATGGCTGCGTCTCCAAGATACTTGGCAGGTTTGTATGGCTATTGTTTTGTGCTGTTTTTAACTGCAAGAGTGGAGATGTGGAGATCTCCAACGCTTCGGGTGATACTGGCTCACAATATTCTTTAAAAACTGGTGGTCACCAGTTAATGCTAAAATATATCCTTCCTTTTTAAAACTACCGGCATCTTGAAGTTGCTATATATAAAATGGATACATTGGCATTCAATTTATTCAACTTCTAAATATTAATAATATTATATTTTATAGTGTAAGAATTGTTTTCCCTGATTGTGTAAAAATTGAGATCCTACTACAGTATGAATGTATGGATGTTTGTTACTCTTTCACGCAATAAGTACGATTTTGACAAAACGTTGTAGTAATATAGCTTATATATCCGAATAACACATGGGCTGTAATTTTGTAATTTATAAAGTTAGTAACGCAGGTAAAACCGCGGGGCACAGCTAGTAAATAGCAGTTAAGGAAAGATTTATTAATTTCCATTGAAAAACATAAGCTAGAGCAACCTGCAATGTAGTTTGACAGAAGTGTCAAGTCTCACCCGTATAAACTAACAAGTACGGCTACAAATAGAATAATAATTATTTATTTATTTCAGATAAAGACCATAGTGTGTTAGAAAACAATTTACTTAAATATTTTGTTAGTAAACATAAATAACTAGCTCACATTAAACATAAACATGTAGCTGCATCCATCTCCTCATCATAGGGGAATCCCACCTATCTACAAACACGCTTAGGATAGTGTTGGTGCTGCCACGGATACGTGCCATCAAGGAAGCGCACCTTTTTCGCATGATAGCTGCGAACCCGTCAATACGCATCTCGACGAACATCCCTGACGCACTGCACCGCCACGCAGCCCCAGCAGTACCCTAATAACAAGGTGGAATATAATAAAATCGTTAATTGCGAAAAAATAATCTTTATGACAAAACAAATACAACTTCCTTTATTCATCTTAGTCTATTTAAAATATTTTATTTTGTTAACATTAAAATAGAAAAAGTACATTTTAGAAATATTAAAATTGTGTTTTTTGTTTAAGAATATTTTAGAGTTGACTGTGATTTTTTCCTATAGAGTGAAAGTAGTAGAATCGTTTTGGAGGTCAATTAAGGGCTTCATATTTTATTTATTTTTGTTAATACTAAAATAGAAAATAGTACACTTTATAAATATTAAAAGGACACTTAAAATTCAGTATTTTTTGGTTCAAGCATATTTTAGAGTTGACTGTGATTTTTTTCTATCGAGCGAAAGTTGTACAACCGTGTTTTGGGGACAATTAAGGTCTTCAACATACAAGTAAAATTTGACGCAACAAAATGATCTTCATTGTATTGACGAAAAACTTGTGAAAAATCGCAAGTTTTGCTGCAGTACTTATCAAATATATACAGAACCCTTGCGAAGGTCCACGGAGACAAATTGAAACCGCATTAGTTGTAAGTGTGGTCGGTATGCGCGGCATGCGAGGTTGTCTAGTCGTGACCACAGCCACATAGCTCCTGACCACAAACCGGTCTGAAAAACTGGTGGAACTATTTAAATAGAGGAAAACATACATTCCTGTATTTAAAGTGTACCTTCTGTATATTCGTGGAAACTGTAGTAAAATCGTTTTGACTAGCTGATTTATTCGAAAGCACTTTTTTTTATTTCAATCGCCTTTTGACCTCACAGTGACCTCGACTGCTAAGTCAGAGGTCGTGGGTTCGATTCCCACCCGGGACAAATCTTTGTAGAACACGATTTTTTTTTAGACAACGCTCGCACTTGGTAAGCTAATCCCTGTGTCGCGGGGTACTTTACAAACATATAATATACGGACCCAAATTACACCCAGACTCGAAACAATGGGCCACACAAATAGTTGTCCGGCTCGGGACTCGAACCCGCGACACCAAGCGGCGAGGCGACTGTCATAGCCGCTGCGCCTGGGTTCTGTGTCTGGGTGTAATGTATCATTAATAAGTATGTTTTTAGAAATATGTGAGTATGTTTCACATTCGTTGACTGGCCTGTTGGTCTATTGGTTAGTGGACCTGACTGCTAAACCAGAGGTCGTGGGTTCGATTCCCACCCATGACAAATCTATGTGAGAAGAACACGATTATTCGTTCTGTGTCTAGGTGTAATTTATCAATCATATGTATGTTTTAAGAAATATATGTGTATGTTTATCAGTTGTCTGGTTACTTTGGTACAGGCTTTACCTAGTTTGGGATCTTTTAAAACGTCGTCTATACTGTTAAAGCTCTCATTAATAAGCAAATTCTTAAATTATTTATTAAATATTCTACCGATTAGATCCATTGAATTTAGGAAAGAATAATTATAAATCAAAGGTCCCATATATCGAGTTCTATGGACACTTCGCTACTGATTACCTATGTAACTTGAGAACTAAGTTTTTTATCTACATACCAATCATGGCTTTTTGTTGGTATTTGTGGTTAGCACGTCTATTTGTATAAAGAAAAATAAATCGTGTATTGGTAACGATAGGTAGTCAGTGGTAAAGTGCGTAAGAGGCGGAACGGTGCTGGTTGGATAATAGTCAAGTGTGAAATAGATTGGGTTTCTGTTGCTTGCTTGCTTATCGTATGGGCAGTGGTTACCCTAGTGTTAGGGTTGTTCAAGCCGCCAAATAGGCCTCTGACATGGTTTAAGGACTGTTGTCTAATGACTACAACCGGGACCGACAGCTTAACGTGCCCTTCGAAGCACGTAGACGCTTAATTTCTGAGCGTCACCACTTAGGCGGTCACCCATCTATGGATTGACCGCGAGCCTAGTTACTTAACCTCGCTGATCACTTGTGAGAGCATCTATCGTGCTTCTGTTTAGAGATTATAATATCAACAGTCCTTCCTACAGTAGTTTTTGGTCTAGAAAGAATAACAGAAAGAATAATAGGGCCACGCCATACAATCCCGTGATTGTAGTAAAAGGCGACTAAGGGATACATTATATTTTAGTATTTTCCTATGATGCTCACGAGCAACAACGAGGCCATATTTAAGAACCAAAATTAAACGTAAACCACTTTTACCGTAAACAAAAACCACTTTTACCTTCCGTACTTTCGAATTTCCAAGAAAAACAAAACTAATTACTACCGCAATATAAAACCAACGACGACAGCTGTTCAAAAAAACGAGTAAAAAACGCACTTACCAGGCATCGAATCTGACACCATCCGAGCCCGCAACCTGACACCTGACCACCCCTTCTGGCAATAGCAGTTTGCTACACACCTACCTGCATTATTAAAATAGATCTCCAGTTTAAGCAAACCAAATAAATTGGTGGAGTAATTTATTTGCTTAAACGGGAGTAGTCTTCAGTAGCGAAATACTTATAGACCTTACTTATAAAAATGAAATGATTATTGAATTTCAGCATTGTGCACTTCCTGGTCTGCCACAAATGTTAGCGTTGGTCTAGCGGCAGTGTGTTTAACTACAAATACTGAGAACCAGGTTTCTATTCTCGAGTCGAGTAAAAAAAATTGTGATATTGCGATTTTTCTAATCAGGAAAATTCGGAGTATCAGCCGGAAAATTCTTAGTACCAGAAGGAAAATTCTTAGCACCCGCAAGAAAATACGTAAAGGCGCCTCGGAGAATATGTAAAGGCGTCTTAAACCTGAACTATTTCCGGTCGTGTCAGCTAACTATACCATAGGGACCATAATAAAAAATGCACCTGTATTTTTTTTCTATTTTTATTTAGAGTTAGTTTATTTATAGAAATATCTGTGCCCAGCGGTTTTAAATTTAATAAGTTAAAATTTTATAAATGATCACAGCTCCTCCCCCGTAGGGGATAGCGTGATAAAATGTGGCTTATATGTTGACCAGACCTTAGTAATATTCATGCAAAATTTGAAGTAAATCCATGTAGTACTTTTTGAGTTTAACCCGGATATACATACAGACAAAAATTCAAAACACTATATTTATGGCTTCGATATCGATTGTAGAGCGCCCCAAGTATCCTTTAAAAAAATATTCAATGTACAGTTTTGACTTTCCTACGATTTTATTATATGTATATAGACAATCAGGATTTGAACCTCGTTAATTATAAAGTAAACTGTTGTGACGCTTGTTTAGAATTTCGAATAAGTTACATCTCTATCATCGCGAATACCAGTAATAACTATATCTCCATTCGCAGGTATTACGAGACGGGGTCTATAAGACCGCGCGCAATCGGTGGCTCCAAGCCCAGGGTGGCCACAGCTGAAGTCGTCAGCAAAATAGCGCAATACAAGCGTGAATGCCCTTCCATCTTCGCCTGGGAGATCAGGGACCGTCTGCTTAGCGAAGGAGTCTGCACATCGGATAATATACCTAGTGTAAGTACTTTATTTCATTAATTATATTTTTGTGTTATCTGTGGCTTTTGAGAAAGTTAACGATGACAGATAAAATGGTTTTGACGTTTGCGGATTGTTGAGCAGTAATTTAGGTTATATCAATAAAATTAATAATAATAAATTACGAAAGAAGAAAATAAGACCAACTCTATAAATTAATTAAATATTTTCTTTTAACTGTCCAATTGTCAGTCAATAATTCAATAAATGTCAGTGAATATTTCAATTATAAACCAAAAGAGACATTATATAGCGTGATTCAATATTTAGTACACAAAATGACATAGCTAAATATTAATTACTATTAGAGGTATAAATATATAAAAATTAAGTAGCATAAACTACTTATAATATGACAAATTAGGTAAGAGTTGCACTTTAGAAAACAAAAACATTTATGTCTTCCTTTTTCCAATTTTTTATATATAGGTATGTAGTACCTACAACTAAGGAAAAAAGAAAGTTGCTGTGCCCGACAATACTATAGAGTATTTTCGTTTATGGAAAGGATTATTTAATTTGAATGATATTACAATATTAAAAAACAATGAATAAAATGAGAGTAAACCAGGCAAAATCAATCTATCCCAATCTCAAATGATTTAACTTTACAGGCATAGTGAGCAGTTGGAACAAATCTCTTATTTTAAATATTTTTTGACAAAGCGATGGTGAACTGCTTTCACCTACATAACGCGCCCGTTCACACGTCGCGGTGCAGCAGTTAAAAACATACATATACGTAAATATAGTTAAACAACTACAGGTGTATAATCTATCCACCTTACAGCGCAGATCTAGTCTCGTGCTATAGTTTTTTTCCCAGTTAAAACAAATACTTTACTCTATCAATAAATAGTAAGTTCTTTTGCAACTGATTATGTTTACTATCACATATTGCATATATTTATAACAATCCAGTGTATTAATGAAATCCTAAATTTATTGCCACGGCAATCTTCTTTTTCAAATTACAGGAGTATATAATATATTTTTCTGTACAGATATTCGGTTGTTGTACAAAATATAGAACACCCCAGGTACGTCAAATAACCTTAACTTGCCTATATAACAAGAAATATTAGACTCAAACAGTTACACTTTACCAAAACGCCTTTCAAAGCATGAAAAATACGAAAGGGCGCATCGTAAAACACAATGGGGTTGCATCTATCTATACAGTGCTATAACGCCTTATCTTTCCCTGGCACTATACTTCCCCCACCCTCCCCCACTTGGCGGCAAAACAATATGACGTTATAACTTTTTTTCTACATTTTTCCTTTTTTGAATACGGGGCGCTCCCTACTGGGACATCCTTTAGACGTCGATACGTCTTTCTTATATAGGCTGATGCTTTTCCATTAATATTCGTAGAAGAAAAGCATATAAATTATTATTATAATGCTTAGAAAGTGGAATGTAGATATGATTTCATAAATGTGTGTTTTAATGTAGAAGAAACATGATATATCTGTGAGTTTGATTGTTTCTACTAAGGCAAAATATGATTCTTTAGTTTTATTGCATTATTCATAATGCAAAGCGTAACTATAACATCAAAAAATTGGAAATTATGCATTAAACCAGGGTTAGCAAGAATCCTTAATTAGATCTGCCAGTGTGTATCGTTTGTAGCTTAACGGCAAAGCGCCTACCCCGGAGTAGAGGGTGCTCATTCGAAAATTTGAGAAAATAGGAGAGGTTATTGAATGATATTAAAACTTTAAACGATGTTGTTGAGTGGACTTTTTGACATTTAACATGCAACTCGAGGCCTTCCATATATAGTTAACTAACTGTACCCCGCGGTTTTACCTGCTTGAAACTTTATAAATTATAGCCTATGTGTTAATCCAGGGTAGCAGCTAACTCCATACCAAATTTTATTAAAATCGCTCCAGACGTTTAGACGTGAAGAAGTAACAAACATACACACTCACAAACTTTCGCCTTTATAATATTAGTCTGATTATTATAATAGGGAATGAGAAATTGATCAACTAACATAAGTAAGAATAGTTGATGTGTAACTTTTTATTGTCAGTATTGGTGAATTACTGTATTGCCATCGATATTTGATAAGTGTGCAAATTTTCAAGTTTATTTGATTTTGAAGTTGTGAATAACATATAAAAATACATAGTTAGAGGTTAAAATGAGTGTGCTTTAGACCAGCCGACTGAAAGAAAACTTGTATTTAGGAAACTAAGTTAAAAAGAATGTGAGAAAAAAAATGTGTACTGGCGCCTTTCTCTCCTCCCCCTACAGTAATATACGAACCATAACTCTCTCTTTCTATTTTCACTAACTTATATCACCTTCTCAACTTTCGTTCACCTCACTCGATCACACTTTTCGTAATGCTCTCGTCAGGCATTTACTAGCTTATTCCCAAGCGAGCGTCATGCAGTGGTCACTAGATGCCTTTGTCAATATTCTAAATCAGCGTGTAGGTAGAGATTGATTGCGGTTTATATATGTATCGTACGAAACACGTTTATTAAAATAGTCTATTTTACTTACTAAATGTAATCGCAAGTTGTTATTGTTACGCGCTCCTTAAGTTACGTGTACTATTATGTTACACCTTGAATAAAAATAAAAGTCCAGAATATAGTTAGGTGTTCTAAATATCACATATTCAACACTTTCGAACATATTCCTCAAATATGTTCTAAAATGTTTTGTTTTCGTATAATTTTACTAAAATATTAATCACGCCTATTTTGCTTACTAAATGTTATCGCATGTTGTTATTTTTACGCGCTCCTTTAGTTACGTGTACTTTTATGTTACACTTTGCATAAAAATAAAAGTTGAGGATATATGTATTCTAAAATAACATATTCAACACTTTTGAACATATTTCAGTACAACCTCAAATACGTACAAAAGTGTTTTGTTTTCGTACAATTTCACTAAAATATTAATCCCGCCTATTTTACTTACTAAATGTTATCGCATGTTGTTATTTTTACGCGCTCCTTTAGTTACGTGTACTTCTATGTTACACTTTGCATAAAAATAAAAGTTGAGGATATATGTATTATAAAATTACATATTCAACACTTTTGAACATATTTGAGTACAACCTCAAATACGTACAAAAGTGTATTATTTTCGTACAATTTTACTAAAATATTAATCCCGCCTATTTTACTTACTAAATGTTATCGCATGTTGTTATTTTTAGGCGCTCCTTAAGTTACGTGTACTTTTATGTTACACTTTGCATAAAAATAAAAGTTGAGGATATATGTATTCTAAAATAACATATTCAACACTTTTGAACATATTTCAGTACAACCTCAAATACGTACAAAAGTGTTTTGTTTTCGTACAATTTCACTAAAATATTAATCCCGCCTATTTTACTTACTAAATGTTATCGCATGTTGTTATTTTTACGCGCTCCTTTAGTTACGTGTACTTTTATGTTACACTTTGCATAAAAATAAAAGTTGAGGATATATGTATTCTAAAATAACATATTCAACACTTTTGAATATATTTTAGTACAACCTCAAATATGTTCAAAAGTGTTTTGTTTTCGTACAATTTTACTTAAATATTTAATCCCGCCGGTAATGAATATAAAACACTTTAAGTAGGTTTCAAATAACTTTGAGTTTTATTTAAGTTATTGTAGATGCCACATATGGCTTCAGTCACATTTTAATCTCGTAAACAATCGCCCAGATATGGATTCGATTACATTGCATATTTTATGAAAAAGCTAATTGTTTAACTTCAAAATAATAATATCCAATAATGTCCTGGGTGGGACATTATTAACACACGCCATCTGACCCCAAACTAAGCAGTGCTTGTACTATGGAAACCAGATAACTGATATACTACATATACAACTTTTCTTTTATAAAACATAATTATATACATCATAACACCTAGACTCAAGACAAACAGACATGTTCATGCACACAAATATTTGTCCTGGGTGGGAATCGAACCCACGCCCAGTGGCGTGAAAGGCAAGTGTCTACCAATCTCGCTAACTGGTCCGTGGAATATTAAGGTTTTAAGAGCGAAATATAATGAGTCTATTTGCTTAACTCTTCCATCATAGTTATAAAAACGCTGCAAGAACATAAAAATGCCATAAAAGTTAACGTTGCGCAAAAGATACAGTAATAACATCGTGAATCTCAACAAAAATACTGTTACATCAAGACTATAGTGCCTACCTTCCAAACACCCTTTAACAATGTCACCCTTACAATACTTAACATAAATTAATTAAGATATTCGCACCATCATTCTGTTCGTGACGGTTTTTAAGAAAAAAAATCTAAGCACATTAAGTACTCTCACCGATATCGAGAAAAACATAAAAACCGAAACAGAGGGAAATTCTCTGAGACGGAAATACGCAGTTTTAATGAGAGCGAAAGAGTTGGCAGGCTATCTCTTTTTTCCTCCGTTCAAAAGGGGAAGACGGGCGATTTTGACACGACGTGAATAAAGAAAATATGAAGGCTTTTGTTGCCGTAAAAATTCCAGTACAGGGGATAAAGTCTTTAACTTATCAGAGGGTACCGTTAAGAACGGTCTTACTTGTGCGTATAGATATAGACAGGTACGCATATCTCACGAGAGAGGGCGTTCGGTTTGATGTCTTCGCGTATTTATCGAATATCGGGTTATATTGTACTCGTATTTACGTGGATTGCTTAAGAGGTGCTCTACGTTGAATATATTAACGTCGAGAGATCGCTTCGGTGGCGAGACGCCGCGCCGTGTTTTATTAACTCTGACGGTAGAAGTGAATATTGAATAATAATATACGAGATTATAATAACTTTTGCATACCTCGATTTTGCTCAACGGGGTATAAAGTAGAACAAGCTATTTTTATTGATGCAAATTTGACTGGCACTGGATGTATTAAATTAATAGGTACTAATAGTACTTTGGATATATTGTTTTTGAATCTACGCCTGACCTATTTCTGCTGGTGCTGGCTTGGCCTTTTCTTTTTTAACATTACAATTATTGTGAGCTGAGAAGGATGTTCCGGCTTCACAATTTGCCCGTCATTTAAGATTTTAAGAATTCATGAAAAGAGAGTGTTTGCACAATGACGTCCACTTGTGGCCTTGACCACATTTCGAATGAGATTATTATTGTCTATATCTATACATATAATACAATCTTAGGAAAGTCAAAACTGTACATTGAATATTTTTTTAAAAGGATACTTGGGGCGCGGTCTACCATCGATATCGAAGCCAAAAATATAGTTTCCAGAATTTTTGTCTGTTTGTCTGTATGTATGTCCGGGCTAAACTCAAAAAGTACTGCATGGATTTAATTCAAACTTTGTATGAATATTACTAAGAGGTTAGGTCAACATATAGGCAACATATTATCACGCTATCACCTACGGGAGAGGAGCTGTGATAACTTATGTATAAAATTTAACGCGGGTCAAACCGCGGAACACAGCTAGTATATAATAAAAAGCGAATGAAATAAAATAAATTAAATTAATATATACTCAATGACGATCGATATGAAAAATATGTTCGTATTTTAAAAGCTTAAGCAAACAAAAGCTTTATAACTATCGTTAAGTCCTTACAGTAACGACCCTTTACAAAAAAATGTAACGTATCTAAACCTTATTAAGTATTCATACAAGTACATTCTACCGTTTAAAATTGCGTTCTATTTATAGGGTGTTAAAGTCTATTTTTATTTATTGTCATAAAATATGTGGTAAGAGGGTCAATTGTCGTCACAGGGTCATATCGCGTTGAACATGCGTTCCCGTAGCAAATCACTTCCGGACCACTAAATCCAGGCCAAATTAATGCATTTAGCACGCTCCCCGGCTCTTTAACTGGGGATGACAACTTTATTTCATTGTATCGCGATATTTTCTTGTCACTTTAGCATCGGTGATGGGGACATTGTTATTTTTTTTTGGAACGACTTTTGGTTAAGTTGCCCTGATTTATATTTATAGTGCCAATGGGCTGATATTGTGACGCTAATATTGACATAAAGCGTTCTTACCTTATATTCAAATAATGTCAAGTAAATAAGACTTAAAGATTTAAATTAAGCAAAATTTTAATTAAATTATTACATATTATTATACGTCCATATTTTTCATATCATATACTTTCCTCCTTCCACTCTTTTTGATCTAGTTTCAATAGATGCCGAAGAACAATACTTTTTGAAGGCATTCAGTTCATCTTGCTACCTGTATGATAATTTGCCACCACTGTGTGATCATTTCAGTTAATTTATTTTCATTAAATTTTATTGTTTGGAACCATTCGAAAATAAATGAAGAACGTATAATTCGGAATTCGGAAAAAATAATTCACCAATTAGACGAAACATTGCATTGTCGCTAATACTGTTCAAATCAGAAAAAAATACATTCTTTACAAGTCACCATTATTTTTTTATATGCGATCGAATAACCGTGCAATATACAGTTTTTACTATCCACACCCTTGTTGCTTGCTCGGAATCATTATTGGATCACGGTTTTTCAACATAGACAAAAAGTTTGTTAAATAATCGATCGCAACTTTGCTATTGCAATCTGACTTGAATTTTTTTTATCAGCCTTTAATTTTATTTGGCGGCTGATCACCAATCTTGTTTTACTAAGTGCAGAAATTTTATTTCGGAAATTTCGTCTTCCTAAGTTACTAAGATAAAAATTAACCTCAATCTCGACATATTAAGGTATAATATGGAGATAAGCTAAGAGTTACCTAGATAGCTACCACTATATTATTTTTTACTTACAAAATTATTAGTTTGTACAATTTAAATTTTAATGAAATATGAAATAAAATGAAAATTTTAATGTGAAGAAAAACATGTGTTCCTCTTCGTAAGTGATTGGTAAAGCAATCCACCTAAGTTATGCATCTAATTACGTGGTAAGCCGACCGATGGGTGATCGCCCAAGTGGTTTGTCGGTCGGTCATTATTCATTTATATATCAGTCATTAAGCCATGTCAGAGTGCCATGGGCAACTTGAACAACTCTGTCACTAAGGTAACCACTGCTCAAACAATAACTCATAATTAATTGGTTGATTCGTTCATATACATGTACATACATTGATATATATTAAACATTAACTAGATAATTAAACATAATCTCTTGACAATAACTTGATACGAGCTAGCTAAATATCATTGCTATAATAAAATAAATTTTATAAATGTTTTCATACAATGTGTACCTAAATATCTATGTTACTAGAAATAATAATGTATACAACTATATTACTACAAACATGTTCTGACTATTTACAAGCGCTTTTTTAAAGTCTACGTGAATAAAAACCTTTTTTTATTTATTTATTTTATTTATATTGAGCTTATAACACACATAACTTCAGCACTATTCACTAAGTCAAATAAATCATATTTACCACGCTAAAACAAACTCAATAAATAGCTCGTTCAAAACACTGATTTAAAATATCATTACGAATCATATCTGAGATTTGGATCTCAGGGGTGGCGGGGATATATCGGCAGCAACAAATTGTAACAAAGGAGTCCGCCAAAGAAGATTATCGGAGATGACGCGTGTTCGGCACGTGACATGCATGTGGCCGATGATAGTGCTATCCACCCTACACTTCTAAACCCAATCAAAAATACACCTTAACTTCTCCCCAAACGGTTCAATTTCCCTTGTATAAAAAATTATAGTAAAGTCACACTGGCTGACAAGGAAAAACAGTTTTTATTTGAAATGTCTATAGTATATTTCGGCGTGGGTCAATATTTAGTGAAAGTTACTTAAAAATAAGAAGTGTTGGAGGGAAATTAATACCACAATTCAAAGGATTTAAGGCTTACATTGATGTTGAGTGTGTAATCGGAAGTGCAAATAAATATAGATGTAGCGGTTGTCTTGTCATGGCAGCTAATATTATTGTCACTGGCAGTATACCTTTGTGTGTCAACCACCCCCTTAGTTTATAATGTTGGGGTAATTAAAAGTAACAACATTTGGTTAAATCATGTTATTACTGATCGACATTTTCATAAAATTAAAATTACATTAAAAAACAAACGGTTTATTTTTTTTTAGATATTTTAATCATAACGTTTACAGTTACTAGAAGGCAATTTCCAATTTATCGAAATTACATTTCATTCACAATTTAATTATAAATTAAATTATATTTTATATGATTATAAGAAATATAAGTCGCGATCTAATAATAATATATAGTAAATTTTTATGTTCTTAATAAAAATAAATTAAATAAAAAAGATTATTATTCACGTAGACTTTAAAAAAGCGCTTGTAAATAGTCAGAACATGTTTGTAATAATACAGTTATTATTTCTAGTTGCATATTACATACATTTATTTAGGTACACGGAATGTTAAAACATTTATACAATTTATTTTATAATAGTAGTGATAATTAGCTACCTTGTATTAGATAAGTTATTGTCAAGGAGATTATGTTTAGGTTTAATGATTGAAATTTATATTTTACTACATATTTTCTGAATGTTTCTGTCTATATTAAGTAATGAATTCAGTATTATTATTATAACGGACCTTGTGTTTAAAACGACGGTCGCGCTTTAATGCTACCACCGGATCCAATGCGCCCCAACTGAGAAGACCCAGCGAAAAACTCAGCAGGTTCATCTACTACCGGTTTCAACACGGCCCAGTTGCGACTAGTTAGGTGTAAGCCCGTCTATGTGATTACTTGTTTAAGCAGAATAAGTCCGTTTTAAATTTCTACAGATACATTGATGATACAATAGTCACATTACATAAACGCACTAAAACAAAAAAAAAACATAAAAAAAATCTAACTGGCCTTAAAATTAAATTAAAAATATACAATTTGAATAAAACCAAAAGAAAGTAAATCACAGCAACCAGAAATGAGAACAAACAAAAAATTTTAATTTAATAAATAAATTGCGGAAGTTTAAAAGCAGTAATTACACGTATCCAAGAGACAAACCCTATTCCCGTAGCCATACAAAACGTAAATATCAGGTAGATTACCCGTTATCCCCTCAGAGTGAGTTAATTACGAGGTTTATACTCGATATAAGTACAATCTACCCGCGCCTCCCCGCCGCGCAACACGTGTGGACCAATATTACACATTGAGCACCTACTTAAGCACTTATGAGGAGTTTGTAATATGCGGAGCATAATAATGAATCCCGCTTTAATAAAATTATAGAGCAAATTCTTTATTATCCAAATTCAAACCCGATTTCCGTTTTAATACAGTTAGAGCAAATTCTATATATTCCAAATTCAAATCCGACTTCCGTTTCAATGAAGTTAGAGCAAATTCTTTATTTTCCAAATTCAAATTGTTTGTTTGTCTATTTCAAAGTCTTTATTTTCGTAAATTGAACGTTCTGAGTGATAGCTTTAATAGTAGTAGGTACTTCTCCTACCGTGTTCTGGTCGTTATGCTCGTAATTTGCTCGAATTTCCCTGGACAATGTCCATATCTATGCTATCGGAATATGGGTGCTGTGGAAATATAGCAGTTTCTTTCTTTCACTCATGAGACCGAGCTACGTCCATACTAAATACACGTGTGGAGCAGCGGCTAAGACATTCGCCTCGCCGCTCCGTGTCGCGGTTTCGAGTCCCGCGCCGGACAACGATTTGTGTGACCCATAAATAGTTGTTCTGAGTCTGGATGTAATTTTGATCCATCTATTATATGTTTGTAAAGTACCCCGCAACACAGGGACTAGATTCCCTAGTGCGGGCTTAGTCTTTAAAAAAAATACCTTAGACAGGTCCAAGGATCTTGGGGATATGCTACAATCGCCACGCTTGGCAGTCAGGTTGGCTGGGCGCGTGAAGTGTAGGTACCACGTGAGCTTGACAGATGCATGCACGATGGATGGGTCGGGACTAGTCCCTCCCTCTTACCCACCACTGCAACTCCTGTAAGCCAGGATCAACAGTGGCACACAATGAATTGATACTGAGCGGTGAGGCTCAGGCATGTCCCGGGGAATCACTAACTGTCTGCGATCCCGCGAACGTGCGATGGATGGGTCACTAATGGTTTCAAATTCCATCCGGGACTCGAACCCAAAACACGAGGGTGCCGAGTTAGTAGCCAAGCCACGACCTTAACCACCGCTCCACAAATAATATAATTTTTGATATATAATCTACGTAAAATGTAGACATTAAAAAAGAAAACATGACAAAATTAGATCAAAAACAAGCCAAAAAAAATCCAAAAACAAATCCGAAGTACAGTTCGCAAAATAAATACATGTCCACTCGTGTTAGGGTGAGAAGCGAAGCATGATAAGCATAGTCTCGCCGCCCCGGCCCGCCCGTCACGTGCGAGTTAAGCCGGGCTATGCAATTTTTATATTATCCCACTCTTATTATTATTGCTATAGTGTTATTAAGTATTTTATTACATTTTTCATCGATGCGTGGGTTTTTAACTAGGGTTTAAATTGAAATGTATGAGTACTTATATTGTTTAGTTTCTTTCTTGTAGAATAACTCGGGATATATAATTAGTAGAATATAATTATATATCCCGAGTTATTCTACTAATATACACCTCTTGGTTGAATTTTAGTTATAACGGCTGGTCTCCATGTAGGCTAGCCATCTGCGCGGTATATATCACACAGTACACATATTAATACAACTTAGGGGCACTCTCATGATCCGTTGTGAGAACTACCTGACACGAGAGGAAAGGTACAGGACTAGGTCCTGCCTACGAAGCTGGTGGTCCTGGGTTCGAATCCCGGTAAGTGCAAATATTTGTGTGATGAGCACGAATATTTGTTTCTGAGTCATGGATGTTTTCTATGTATTTAAGTATTTATCTATCTATATAAGTATGTATATCGTCGCCTGGTACCCATAGTACAAGCTTTGCTTAGTTTGGGCCAGGATGATCTGTGTGACATTGTCCCTAGATATTATTATTGTCCCCTAGATATTATAGTATAAGCTTTGCTTAGTTTGGGGCTAGGATGATCTGTGTGACATTGTCCCTAGATATTATTATTATTATTAACAGCTTTAGGAGCTCTTCCAAGCACAGGGGTAACATACAGATACTTAGCCCGGTGTCTGGAAACGTCTAACTGGGAATTTCTCGTATTAGAAATGTCCCAATACCACTTTTGTTTGGCCCGACCAGATCAGCTGTATGGCAGTACCTTATAATCTGCAGTTGAACACGCAACCGTCATACTAACGACGCAATTAATTTTACACTTCTAAGAGCCGATTTCACCATTAAAATTAAACGCAATCAATTGACGCTAAGCTCAGTTCATGCGTTTAACTGAGTTCAGACTACAAGTTTGAATTTCACCAGCAACATTGAACTAAGCTTAAGCTTAACCTAGTTTACTTTCTTAAACGCTCGATTCCGGACGGTTAGCTTGTCTAAACGCGTTTAAGCCCCGTCAGATGTGAAATATCATTGACGTCATCATTTAATTTGGTAAAATTACGTTGTTCTGGTTTTACAAAGAAAGAAAAAAACATTGGAAGTAATATTTATGTAACATATGATAAGGTTCTTTCAACACTCAAGATAGATTCGGATGGATTTCATGACAAAGTTAATAAACAGTTCTCTCTGTATTCAAATGTATTTCAGACATTAAAATAATATGGTGCACTGCCATCTAGTGGGACATATATCTAAACATTATAAATATATACCTGCAATTAATTATTTTATTTTATTAATTAAAACTATGACAATGATGATTACTACGTTTAGTTCACTGAAATGCATTATTTATTTAAGCCTATTAACCGCAATATATCGTCACAGAATGCAAATACTAAACGCATCTAATAGTAAATTGTCTATAAATGTAGTGATTTTGGCGACCGTTACGTTCTATGTCTACGTAAACTTCGTTTTCGTAAACGCCTTTAAAATGTAGCTGGTGGAATCGGATTGTCGTAAACCAAGATTATTAAACTAGATTAATTAGAACTAAGTTTTATAAAACTTGGTTTTAAATACAAACTGTGAAATCGGCCCTAAGTCTACAAACAAGCATATGGCTCACGTTATGATTAGAGGTTACCGTAGCCGCTTGTGACACAGTACATGCCCCTCTTGATGAACTCTGACTCTCTGACTCTCTGACGACCTTGTTTATATTTAGGAATTACAAGATTTAGTATAGTTCATCGTCGTTCTTCGACCACATTTATAGAAATTTCGGGACGAAGACTTATGTCTCTCTGGTATGTGTTAACCGTCCCATCGAATCTTGAAAGTGAGGAAATATAAAGTGCACCTGTTAACGCACACGCTTGTGCACGCATGTTCTAGGGTTTTTCAGTGGGTTGAAAGGAATGTTTCTAGAATGCCTTTACATTCTGATTTGTATGTGTTATCTTGTGGCTTTTGTCAAGACGACACTTTAAAATTAATATTATTACTGAAATTTCATATTTACGGAACTAAACTAAGGTTATTAGCCGACCCCTATATCATTCTGAAGACCATCAATAAGATTTTTTTTTTTTTACCCTTTGGGCAGGCTAAGATCTGTGACCATACCGCCTCGCCTTCAGTTGTAATATTTATATTTTAAAGTCAGTCAGTCAAGTCATAGTCCTACCCCAGTAAAGCAGTGGAGACTTTACTGGAAGTTTCTATGGAGTTTGGGTTACAACACGGAAAATCACAATTCACGGCAATATTGCACTTTCCTCCACTTGTGTACGTTGTCGAGGATGTTATGTCTAAAAATCCACCATATTTACACATAAAAACTCGAATTTACACCAGTTTTTGAAAATAAAACATAGCCTCGATGCGTCCTTTTCCGCGTTGGCGCCAAAACTCTTCCCATCAACAAGAGTGACATCGATTTATATCTTTTCTTAGATATGAAACTGCATGCAAAGGTCCTATGACATTCAGCCGTACAGCCAGTAACATGGAATATAAAGATACTACTCTATGGAATAAGTTAACTGTACGACTACCTTTAAGAAGCGTACCTATTCTTTTCTTAAAGGTCGGGAACACACTTGCCCGTATGGTGCTGTCTATGGGCGGCGACGGTGAACATTTTCCATCAAAAAAAGGGGGCCGTGTAATGAAATCTAATAGTTAATGTTTAAATTAGTAGTTATCCTGTCCTGTATTAAAAGACCCATAAAGAAGAATTTAAGGGAATTAATACTCTATAATTAATTGTGTTATGTTTGTGTGTAACAGATTAGTTCCAAATCCCACTGCCGGCGAACCACTGCGATAGATATAATGCCGCTCCCTGTTCCATATCCCATGGTACAGATTACAAACAATGATGGTTCTATATTATTCAGGGTTTTTAGGTTTTCAACACCCAAATTGGTTGTTCATTATCTTTATAATATAAGATCAGACAGAGAAACCAGTACCCTCTACCAAGCTAGGGTAGTGTGTATCTGTTAAGTTTTAAACGAAACACATCGAATGATTAATTTACGAGTTCTGAAGGATGATGTAGCCATCCATTAGGTTTGTTTATAGGAACATGCTTGTCTGATATGTTTACCGTTACATGTGAAAGATCGTATTATATTGACAAGAGCCGTGCAAAATTTATAAGTTACTGGCTGTGCCCCGCGGTTAACCCGCGTTAAACTTTATAAATTATCACAGCTCCTGCCCCGTAGGTGATACCCATAGCCCATATGTTGACTCTTAGTAATATTCATGCAAAATTTTAAACTAATCCATGTAGTACTGTTTGCATTAGCCCGGATTACATACAGACAAACAGACAAAAATTCTAAAAACTATATTTTTGGCTTCGTTCTTGTAAATCACGCCTCAAGTATCCTTTTTAATAAATATTCAATGTACAGTTTTGACTTTCCTACGAGTTTATTACATGAAGGTATAGATATATAGTATAGATACCTACCTCTGAAACTACCAAACTTTAGTTCTATATAGTATTTTTTTTTCTTTTTAAAAGACAACGCACCTAAATCTATTTATGCACCTAAATCCTCGGTAAGGCAGCAAGAGAACTCATAAAATGATCTTTAGTGTATACAACATGTAACGTCATTAACGCACACCCTCAGACACCCCAATTAGAATATTATGTTGTAATCATAATACATACACTAAATTTTTTATTTAACATGTATATGCATTGTTATTTACTAAATTAGTTTCTTGGAATAAATAATAATTTCTTTATTTTGTATTGAATGATGGAATTTGTATGAAAAAAATAAAACTGCGATTTAAAAGTCTTTTTACTTTGACTTACAGTCCATTTTAATTTGTTTTGACTGTGCAGGGTTAATATGGCAATAATTTCCGTAGTATTAATTATTTTTGGAATAAAAATTACCTATATTAAAAATGATATAAATCGATTCAGTAAACGATTCTGAACAAACTATTTTCAGGGTGTGTGTTAATTAAGTTACATGTTGTATATGTAGTTCGTAACTTATCGGCAGAGTTTTAACCTCGGATTGCTAGAAGGTGGGGGCTAGATCCCCGCCGGACGATTAAATTTATGATTTTTCCGTTTATTACGCTTTACCATGCGAATAATATTTTTATACTAAAATAAAATACTGATTTCAATAATTCCACTATCTTTTATAAATACTAAGTTTGTAATGAGATTTGAACAAGATTCATATAAGAGCATCACGAAAACATTCCACATCAAGTTTAAATTATCAAAGTGTTTGCATGAATTTCATATTGATATCATATTTAAATGCCGTGCCGTGGCGACTTGTACTTAAAGCAACATTTAGCACGTAATTTTATAAGATGTATGTAATCAATGTATTAGTGTATGTTTCGTAAGTTGTCCTAAATAAATATCAGGCTTCATTTTGTTTTTTAAATAATAATAATAATATCTAGGGGCAATATTGTCATACAGATCATCCTAGCCCCAAACTAAGCAAAGCTTGTACTATGGGTACCAGGCGACGATATACATACTTATATAGATAGATAAATATTTAAATACATAGAAAACATCCATGACTCAGAAACAAATATTCGTGCTCATCACACAAATATTTTCACTTACCGGGATTCGAACCCAGGACCACCAGCTTCGTAGGCAGGAGCACTACCAACTAGGCTACGGTGACCGTCAATATCTTGGGACAACTAACAAATGGCAGTGTTATCCCAAACTAGGCAGTGCCGGTACAGTGACAATGGATAAACATACTTATATATCTGTAAATGCATACATATTATAGATTAATTACGACTTAATTCCGACTGCAAACGAGCACTCCCAACTAGGCCACGGTGACCGTCAAATGTGTTTAAATACTATATTATCACCGAACTAATACTTTTTCTGCTAACGGTCCCCCAGTCCCTTGATCCGGAGCAATATTAAATAGAGATAGCATCACAGATACGAGATAAGATTACGTTACAACTTGTTCCAACATATTGGGGGTATTTGTTGATTTAAACGACTATTGCGAGAGAGAGACAAAACATTTGATGGGAAGACTATGAACAATGACATTATTGGTAAAAGTAAGTTAGTAACTATTTTATGTTTATTACTAAACATTAAAAATCTGCTCTCTGTAACATGTACGATGTATGTATGTACTAATACATACATACATCGTACATGCTACAGAGAGCAGATTTTTAATGTATTTTACGCGATTTATTAGTTACTAGCTGTGCCTCGCGTTTTAACCGCGTTAAAGTTTCTAAATTATCACAGCTCCTCCCCCGTAAGTGATAGCGTGATGATATGTAGCCTATATGTTGACCCGATCTCTTAGTAATATTCATGCAAAATGTGAAGTAAATCCAAGCAGTACTTTCTGAGTTTAACCCGGACATACATACAGACAAAAATTCTAAAAACTATATTTTTGGCTTCGATATCGATTGTAGATCACGCCCCAAGTATTCATAAATGTATAGATTTCTGAATTGAATTCGATAAGCAGCGTCTCAACTGGGCCATGTTAATACCGGTAGTAGAGACACTCGCTAAGATTGTTTCGCTGGGTCTTCTGTGTTGGGTCGCATTGGTTCTGGTGGTAGCATTAAAGCGCGACAGTTGTTATAAACACAAGGACCGCCATAATAATAATATTGAATTCTCACCTTTATATACACTGAACCTGACAAGATGTAAAGATATATAATATATCTACACACATCAACAAAGTCTAGGGATACGTTATTTTGAAATCAAACATGGCTTTATTGTTTAAAACCTATTTAGTTTCCTTAAAAAGTTTATTTACAGATTTAAACCTTGTCTATTCTTTATTCAAAATTTAAAAATTAAAATGAGAAACAAATGAAAACACGCAAAGCACAGCGCAATCTTGAGTTGTATCTAATTTCAAGAAGTTGCATTAAATTTTTTTTTGCGTGTTAATTGAAGAAAACCTGATAAATTGTTTTATTTTCTTTTCTCAATTGGTTGTGTAAGCTTTTTAGCGTCATGCCACGCCATCATTTGAGTCGAGATGAAATGTTACGGGCAGTTGGCATGTTACAAAACGGTGCTATTCAACGCGTCGTTGCTGAGTCTCTGGGCACAAGCCAAAATGTGGTATCCAGGCTGTGGTCACGTTATCGCGCTACTGGAGATGTGGCAGAACGGCACACAGGTAGATATCGTGTTACCACTCAGAGACAGGATCGATTTCTCCAAATGACCGCCAGAAGACTACCCAATATCACAGCGATGCAACTAGTGCAAAGGCTCCAGGAGGGTCAGCAGCTGCTGGTGAGCGACCAAACCGTGCGAAGGAGGCTGCATGAAGTTGGTCTTCATGCTCGCAGACCGCTACGAGTCCCAGCGCTGCGACGTGGCAATCGCGGTAGGCGACTTTTATGGGCTCAAGAACATTTGACATGGAGTGATCAACAATGGTCATTGGTGCTGTTCACTGATGAGTCCCGCTATGGATTTCATCCAGATTCGAGACGAACACGCGTTTGGAGAACTCCAGGCAGGGTCAGCCGTCTCCGACATCCACAGGAGGTCCACTCTTACCAAGGCGGGACAATTATGGTGTGGGCAGGAATACGAATCGGCGGACGAACCCAACTCATTTGGATTCAGGGCAGCATGACTGCCCATAGATACCGTGAGGAGGTAGTAGAACGTGTCATTGTCCCGCTCAGGGCCCTAACGGGGCAAGAATTTCAGCTCATGCATGACAATGCACCTTCCCATACAGCGCGGCTGGTGAGGGCCGCCCTTCGAGAACACGATGTTCAGGTATTAGATTGGCCTCCACAGTCGCCAGACTTAAACCCAATTGAACACGCCTGGGACATGTTACAGCGAAGAGCATTGAGGGATTTTCCGCCCAACTTGACAACAGAAGAACAACTTTTCGAACATTTAAAAAGAACTTGGGACTGCATACCCGAGCAAGACATTGACACCTTAATTTTAAGTATGGAAAATCGTTGCCGCTGTGTGATTAATGTTAGAGGAGGAAATACCGATTACTGATTATCAGATTTGGTAAGATTTTTATTCATTTAATTCGATTGAATAATTTTATAAGAATAAAATGTTTTTGTTCACTCAGTAATTTTCTATGGCTTAATTAATTTAAGACTTTTATTAATTAGAAAAACAAAATCGCATCGTGTTGTTAATGTTTAAATATCGGCCATGAAATTATCTTTAATTCTTCCATTTACAGTCATAACAAAATGTTTATAGTTTTCTAGATAATCAATGAAATGTTCAATATCCCTAGATTGTGTTGATGTGTGTATAACTATAAATTACGATATTTAAATCTATAAACAATCACTTAATAGAAACTAACTACGTAACTAAATCATTACTATTATAAATTAAATATTATTTCTAATTGTTTTCATGCAATCCGTGTACCTAAATATCTATAGTTATGTACCTACTTGGAAATAATTATGTATATTTAACTATATTACTACAAACATGTTCTGACTATAAAAAAATGGTTTTTATTCACGTAGACTTAGTGAATAAAAACCATTTTTTTTATTAAATATGGAATGCTTTTGAAAACATTTCATATGACATTTATAGATCGGAATGAAGATAATAAATAGTTATACAAAAAAAACAGAAAAGAAATTTAAAAGAGGTATATTAGGTCTATGTTGAGAGTGATGGAAAGCTTTCCATCCCACTATCAGTCTCTACATCTTATATACCACACATACATTTTTTGTTCTTTGTCTTAATACTTAGCAAACCACGCTTAAAGATATCTTAAATAACTATCTCCTCTGTAATCTAAACAAGCCTCCCATCCCACTATCCGTCTCTACATAGACCTTATATACCACTCATACAAATTTCTTTTTTTCTTTGTCTTAATACTTAGCAAACCACTTCTAAACATATCTTAAATAACTATCTCCTCTGTAATCTAAACAAGCCTCCCATCGCACTATCACTCTCTACATAGACCTTATACACCACTAATACAAATTTGTTTTTTCTTTGTCTTAGTATTTAGCAAACCATGTTTAAATATATCTTAAATAACTATCTCCTCTGTAATCTAAACACGCCTCCCATCCCACTATCACTCTCTACATAATTTTTATATACGACTCATACAAATTAGATTTTTCTTTGTCTTAGTACTTCGCAAACCATATTTAAAGATATCTTAAATAACCATCTCCTCTGCAATGTAAACCAGCCTCCCATCCCACTATTAGACTACATAGACCTTACATACCACTCATAAAAAAAAATTCTTAGTTTAGTTCTATGGCGATCTACTTTTTTCGCAATATTAATTATATTTACTTTACTTTTTCTACATTATGTTATACCATTGATAGCTACTAGGGTTCTGTCTCTTCTTGACGGAACTTTCGAATCCGTTCACGTTTGAATTATTTTCAAATAATTTCTTTCTAAATATTTTCTTGGACGAACGAAGGTCCACGACCATGGAGATCGTCACACTACTTAACAAAAAGATATCTTAAATATCTATCTCCTTTGTAATCTAAACATCCCACTATCACTCTCTACATAGAACTTTATATACCACTCATACAAAATTTACATAAAATCCAAATTGTAAGCTTAAGACAGTCCACAAGGCATTCTTAGGGCGCTCTCGGGTGGCTGCACATCAAACGGTCTGCGATCATAATCAGATGTTTAGGCTTTCTTTGATAACCGACATTAACGTCTTGACGGAATTTAATTTATTTCACTTATCGTGTTGTAGATAGCTTGAGTGAGGGGTACAGAGAATTGTTATTTGTACAATATTGTTGTAACTACATTAAATACTAAAGCAGTTTCTTGTCTAAATCTGAAAGAGACAGGTAATTGGTCACAACTTCATTAATCGTAGAACAAATTTTCTCTTCACTGAACTGGTTTAAAGTGGCTTTATATTTAATACTAGCTGTGCCCCGCGGTTTTACCCGCGTTAAACTTTATAAATTATAGCCTATGTATTAATCCAGGGTATCAGCTAGCTCCATACCAAATTTTATTAAAATAGCTCCAGCCGTTTAGACGTCAAGAAGTAACAAACATATGTACACACTCACAAACTTTCGCCTTTATAATATTAGTGTGATATCTTGGGACAACTAACACACCGCCGCCGCCTATAATATGTATGTATTTAGAAATATATAAGTATGTATATCAGTTTGACGGTCACCGTAGCCTAGTTGGTAGTGCTCCTGCTTACGAAGCTGGTGGTCCTGGGTTCGAATCCCGGTAAGTGCAAATATTTGTGTGATGAGCACGAATATTTGTTTCTGAGTCATGGATGTTTTTTATGTATTTAAGTATTTATCTATCTATATAAGTATGTATATCGTCGCCTGGTACCCATAGTACAAGCTTTGCTTAGTTTGGGGCTAGGGTGATCTGTGTGACATTGTTCCTAGATATTATTATTAATAAAAAATTAAAAAAATATTCGGTTACCATAGAACCTACAGACAGTAACTAATTTTGATCCCAAATTAGTCACTGCCTGTAGGTACTATAGTAACCGGATAAGTGATAAACATACTTATATATTTCTAAATACATATATTTTAGTTAAATTACATAAATTTTTAATTGCAGACTAAGGCTATTCCTTATCCTATAACTACAATTCAAATTGAATTGTAGATTTTCGAAATAATTTTATTTTAAGCATTTTTAGGTTTAAGGTGACTTTGTGATTTTTTTTGTCCAGGGAAAGTTCAATAATTTTTCATACAGTCAAATTTTACATATCATCGGTGATACTCTAATACCGTGTGATTTTGTTACGTAATCATAATCCCGATTTTATCCTCAACATAAAGATTATAATTATTGCGTAGCAAATATTATACATTACATTAATCCCAAAGCATCATACAACAACTTTTATTGGACAAAAATATTACAGAGTCACATAGGAAATTCTTAAATAAAAATAAACTCGAAAAATCATATCTTAATTTCTACGATATTGGTTTTTTAAGAAGGTATTCCTGTAGTATTGATGATTAAAAACGAATGAAGGTTAGAAGGGGTATCTTATTCTTATATTATTTATTTTATTACTTTTATATTAGTGTCCTTATTTAACACGATATCAACTCCTAAACAAGTGTAGTCGTTTAGCTAAAATCTTATTTGTTCGCAGGGGTGGGTCCCTAACGCGCATATGTTGTGAGTTTCACGCAGTTTTAATTTTAATCCCGCTGTACAATGATCTATGAACATTGAGAGCTTCTATTTTTTTAGATGTTTTTATATATGGCTCCCGTTTTTGATGACTCTGAGAGAAAGAAATGATTTTACTGATAACTAAAACAAGAGAATTTGACTCTATGTTTTGTGTGTGTGTGTGTATTTTCTGCAATTTCTTCGTTGTTTGATCATTTTGTTTTGATTAAATTTATTTGGAAAAATATTTTGTTTAAACAAATCATTAAAACATTATAAATTTTCACGATTTACTAAAACTAACTCAAGTACATCGTGGGAGTTTTGGCTTTTTTTAGATTTTTTTATATATGGCACCTGTTTTTGATGACTCTGAGAGAAAGAAATGATTTTACTAATGACGAAAACAAGACAATTTGACTCTATGTTTCTTTGTTGCTCTATGCTTGTTCGGTATTTTTCTTAGAATCAAGTTATCAAGTAAACAGATAAATTATCTGAAAATGCCTATTATTTTAAAATTCTCTATTATTATTTTAAGTCCTTACTTTGAGCTTTATGCCCGTGATTGGTTGATGAAATTGCTTGCATATATGATTCTTTACCTTTATCGTGTGGGCAGTGGTTACCCTGGCGTCACAGTTGTTCAAGCCTCCTAGTAGGCTATGGCGTAACGACTGTTAACTTAACGTGCCCTCCGAAGCAAGAAGTCAATTATTTAAAAGAATAGAGAAATTAAACCACATATATATAAACTGATCGCGTGTCTAGGTGCCATACCTCGCCAATCACTCGATCAATCAATCAGACTGGTGAAAGCGGTAGGTGACAAATAATTTAAGTAATATGCTACTTGTCTAGTAAAACCTATGTATAAATAAAATGAGATTAAAATGAATCAGAAATTTCCCTAAGCACTACCCTTACACATTCTCAATAAACATGATCTAACACCACAATAAAATTCACACTCACAACTTACACAAATAAAACCAATAATGACGACACCACAAACCCCATTGTAACCATAAACCATATGAAATAAACTGTAATTACAGACAACTGACACCGATCACTATCACTAGAAAAAAAAACCACATTAATATTCAAGAGTTATCTTGTTATTAACAACATTACATTTAATACCCCTCGAAACAACAAAAAATCGTCGAGGACATCGTTTAGCAGACAAAGGGGGACTAACATGGACGCCGCATAAAATTATAATAAATATTGGTAGGGTGGACGGCCCTATGCAGCTGCGGGCTCCCGGCCAGGTTTGTGGGGAGGGAGACCTATGTTCTGTGTTTCCTGCATAGATCATAATGATGTCTTCCCCACCGAATTTCGGCCACGGCGGCCAGTCTCAATGCAGACTAGCCAATTGCGCAGGAAGTGTGTGCGCAAACACAGGGGCACTTTCTATTCCATCACTCTCATGATCCGATGGGACGACTAGCAACACGACCGGAAAGAGGTCAGGTATAGGACCGACAGCTTTACGTGCTCTCCGTGGCACGGGGGTGTAATACTGCCAACTCCCAGACTTCGGCTTCGGCTGACACTAAGAAATTTCTTTTTACGGAAAATCCTTAAATAGTTTTTTGGCCTGACCCGGGATTTGAACCCAGGACCTCATTATCTGCGGTTGAACACGCTACCGCTAGATCAACGCGGCAGATCATAATAGTGCTAAGTAGAACATATTCTGCTATGTCGCTTTTCCAACTCCTTGTTTCTTTCTGATTAAATTCGTTTCGGGGTCCAAGACAGTTAAAGCGATTCCCCGATTCTCAGTGTCATTTCATTTTGTGACATTGTTGATCCTGGCTTACAGGAGTTGCATGGAAAGAGGGAGAGACTAATCCTAAGATGTCGCTTTAGTCAGTCAGACAGCTACTGGTTGAGAGAGTCTTCAAATATCATCATCGTCAACATGTCAGTCCCACGCCCAATGCTGGACAAAAGCGTCCTCAAAAGATTTTTCACAATGGAGTTATGTCCATCATTTGGAGGGATATACAATAATCGCCGCGCTTGGCAGATGGGTTAGCGATCCCAGTATGATTGCCATCCTCGTAGTACACAGAGAGACGCTGCTGCCCGATTTTAGGGAGATATTCTTTCGGGATCTCTTCAAAGTCCTCCACGGGATTAGATGCACGGGAGTGCTAATATTCTTTGATATAATAGAACTTATATAAGAATAATAGCTAATTAACTTGTTATTTAAAATTTTATATGATAAAACAGACCGCACTGATGGACTAGTTTAAAAATTTTGTTTGTTTAATATTGTATTACATATTTATGTACTGCATTATGAGCTTGACAAGTACAAGCCTATGTTAATACCCAAGTGCTTAATATATTTCATTATTTAATTATTGTAGTCTATTTGTGTACGCGGCCATCGGCGTAGGTGTCAATATGATATGTCATATTGAAAAGGTTCCTAATTTTTTAAAAATCACGCACACACACTCACAGAACACAGAACAATTATTCGTGTTCATCACACAACATCTGTCCCGAGTGGGAATCGAACCTACGACCTCTGTTTTAGCAATCAAGGTCACTTGACCAACAGGGCAGTCAATACGTCATGTTTTAAAAGTTCCATATCTTAACTTTTTAAAAATCTACCACTTGTCCATCAGTCATTCTACCACTCGTCCATCGCCATAGGTGTCAATATGACATGTCATTTACACACATTTAGAGGGCTATCAGCAGTGGCTCATGGCATAATAAGTCATAGAACTCATGGGGTCACAATCGCCATGGTTTGATTTACGAACTATTATGTCGGATGTGATGATTCGCTCTGTCAACTACTATTTTTTTTTTTTTGTTAGTTGGGGTGCGGTAACATCTGTGAAATGATTGGGATACATTTAAAATTGTGGACAAAGAGAATTTTATTTTTGCAAAACATGTTACTCAAAGTCAGAAGTAGCGTTTGTGAATATGAAATATGGTGATTTTGAGTGCAATTTAATTAAACGCATTAGATCATGAAACCGACAGTATTAAGTTCTCATATTAAAGAAATTAAAAATAAAGTCACATATCATATTTTTTTTTATTCTGGATGAGTTTGTGCTTGACCACGATCTCACCTGAGAGTAAGTGATGATGTGGTCGAAGGTGGACCGCGCGTACCCATAAGATGCCTGTTCACTCTAGCCTCGAATAAACCCATGTTATATGAGTCTGGAAACACGTCGTTCGGGAGGGTGTTCCACTGCTTAGCCGTGCGTATGATGAAGGAGGAAGCAAAGCGCTTCGTACGGCATAATGGGATGTCAACAAAAAAGCGGTGGAGAGCCTCCCGACGCCTGGAAGTCCGAAGAAAAAGGGGGAAGGAGGGATTACCTTCAAGTTCCTTTTAATAACAATAAGCAAAATATCTAACACCGATTCTTACTCTCTCCATACTTGCTGTGATGTGCGGTCCATTCTATATCATATTAAGTATAGGTTAGTTAGTATAGTAAAGGTTAAATGTAGTTAATTACATGAAGAATTAACTATATTTAACAGAACCTTTACTATACTAACTCTAATTAATACTCACCCATAAAAACAAATATAAAATAAATAACAAATGATATAATATAACACATATTGATATATACAGTTGATGAATATTTAAATGATAAGTTATGGTTAAGGTGACATAATTAAGTAGGAATCAATAATTATACAATATAAAATAATCAATAATGTGTAATTATATAAGTATATTAATAATTACACATTATTGATTATTTTATATTGTATAATTATTGATTCCTACTTAATTATGTCATCTTAAAAATAAATAATATAAGTATATTAATAAAATGGGCGAATTAAATATTTGATTACTTATAGAATTGGCAAATAAAATAATTGTCAATATGTATTATTTTTAAGATCTTTTATAACCGATATTTAAGCGAATAAAATATTTGAGTTTGAGTTTATATTCTGGTTTCAGATATCTTCAAAATGAGTTGTACAAATTTAAGTGCGGATGGGAATCGAACCGATAAACCACGGGGTATCAGGCCCTATGTTCGTTAACCGCTCCGCTACCGCCATGGTGCCCCGTGCCCGGATTCGAATTTATACAATCCATTCTGCATTTATCTTAATTGCGTTAACGCTTTTAATATTTTTGTTTGTATTTTGGTTCTCTGATTAATGAAGATAAGATACTTTATTTCGCAAATATGACTACAGTACATGGTGTTAAATAGTATACAATTCAGCTATATTTTACCATAAGGCATGCGAAAGGTACAAGACCAATAACAATCGCCTAAAACAAAGAGGAACAACTTTACACATTCAATATACATAGGTATATCACGATTACCGTGAATTATATATTATAAAAAATAAGCAGCCATAATAAAACAAATGCATTATTGTTTTCTAAAAGTATTCAGAGATATTGTAATAGGCTTTTTTCACTTTCTTAGTGAAAAGAGCCTGAATAATTAAATATATATAATTACGTGATTACCTATATTGAATGTTAATTATTTTTCTGTTAAATAAAGGTACGCTTAATGCGCTCCAAGATATCGATAACTTGTTGTAAATGCATGGGGCCATGTAGAAAACACTCTTACGCATGAGTGCTGTATTGTGGTCAGCAGACATAGCTTGCTATCGTCGCATCTATTTCAAGAAACTACCTCTCCGCGACGTGTAAAGCGATTAAGATTAGTGTTGACAAACACAGCTACTTCAAGAAAGTACTAACAAGGTAGAGTCAGTATATTCATCATCATCATCATCATATCAGCCGAAAGACGTCCACTGCTGGGCAAAGGCCTCCCCCAAAGATCTCCACAATTGCCGGTCTTACACTATCCGCATCCAGCGATTTCCAGCGACCCGCACAAGATCATCGGTCCATCTTGTAGGGGGCCTGCAAGATGTCTTGAGTCACTATATTAAATTGTTTGAAATATGGCACACAGCTGTCAGTAGATTTTAATTTGAACATTGATCGAAGGCATCTTTTATGGGCTTTAAACACTGTTTCTATGTGAATTCTAATCAAATACATTTTCTGCATTTATTTTCAGTGTAATCGCTTATCACAATAATTTAGGATGAAGCCGTTGTTTCACAACAAAACTATTTTAACGGACTACAAAAGAAGGAGGTTATTGTTTCACATGAACTTGTTACGCCATACAAAAAATAAATAAATATTTGTTACGCCAATTCTCCGATATTTGTAAAACTTTTTAAAATAATAATTGTATTCGATAGGGAATGTTTTCGGAAGCCGGGAATTTGGTCTTTAATCGGATTTTAGAGATAAAAGTTGAAGTCTATTTGTTTTAAAACAATATTTTCCAATTTTAGTTTGATAACTTTTTTAAGCAATACACATGCTCTACATAGACATTTCCAAATTTTATTTCAATTCATATCTATACTATAAAGCAAAATCCTAATCGCATTTAAACCGGATTTAACCGTTGCGTGGTTTACCGAATACCAAATAAACGAAACGTTAAGCTATCGAACAAATTGATACGTTGCATGTGACGTAGCATAATTCTCTTACAAAAGGCCCAGTAAACGCTAAACAGTAGAACAATAGGCGTTTGTACTAATCTAGATTGGCTAATGAAAAGCTTGGATTACCGCGCGCTACGAACGCGCGAATGCGTCTCAATGGCCCAATAGCTACAATTACCCGTGGCCACTACAATATAATCGATGTCCATAATGGCCAATATTGCCTTTGTGGCATAAACAGGTTTTCGTGGTTTCAAACTGCCTAAAGATCACAATTGGTAGCGTAGCCGCGGGTAAGGAAATTATGCGATTGAATTTCTCATTAGTGTATCGCGGTATGATGGTTTTGTTCAAACATTGTGTGATATTAGGTAGCACTTTGTTTTAAGATAGGAACTTATAAAAATATTTCATAATATAGATTACTAGCTGTGCCCCGCGGTTTTACCCGCGTTAAACTTTATAAATTAGCACAGCTCCTCCCCCGTGGGTGATAGCGTGATAATATGTAGCCTATGTGTTGACCCTCTAAGTAATATTCATGCAAAATATGAAGTAAATCCATGCACTACTTCTTGAGTTTAGCCCCGACATACATACAGACAAACCGACAAAAATTCTAAAATCTATATTTTTGGCTTCGATATCGATTGTAGATCACGCCCCAAGTATCCTTTTTTTAAATATTTAATGTAAAGTTTTGACTTTCCTACGATTTTGTTATATGTATAGATTTTCATTGAATCTTTTTGTGTAGGAAACTCTTGTGATACATCGGTCGGCTCAGTCTTATCAGATTATGGGAGTGTCAATAGGGAGTGCATTTATGTTGTATGTGCGTACACACTTATAAATAAAATGTACATACAAAAACACATTGCGATCTATTCCGAACTAAGCAAAGCTTGAACTATGGATACTAGACATTGGATAAATAGATATTTTATATCTATTTATCCAATTTCTATATACGTACAATACCTACACAGAAAACACCCAGACGCCTTATCGAATGGTTTAGGGTCACCAAAGAGCAATGGAGAGGGCTATGCTTTGAGGTTCCCTGTTGAGATCCACAGGCGAACCAAAGTAGCCGACATAGCCAGAAAAAGGCCGTTGTGGAGATCCTTAGGGGCGCCTTTTGTCCAACTGTGGACGTGTTTCGGCTGATATGATGAAATACGAGTATGTAGATAGACACAGAACATACAACCATAATAATAATAATATCTCGGGACAATGTCACACAGATCTTCCTAACCCCAAACTAAGCAAAGCTTGTTCTATGGGTACCAGGCGACGATATACATACTTATATAGATAGATAAATACTTATATACATAGAAAACATCCATGACTCAGAAACAAATATTCGTGCTCATTACACAAATATTTGCACTTACCGGGATTCGAACCCAGGACCACCAGCTTCGAAGGCAGGAGCACTACCAACTAGGCTATACATGATCATCGCACAAAGATTTGTCCCGAGTGGGGTCGAACCTAAGAACTCTGGCTTAGCAGTCAGAGTCACTAACCACTAGCCAACAGGTCTGTCAAAGAACACCCAACAGCCCGGAGTCTGAAAGTTGACTGTTGTTACTCTCTTTTATTCCTTGACAAACAAACTAATTTAATTATCAAAATTTTAGTTATATTTTTACTACATATTGTCGAATGGTTCTGTCTATTTTAAGGTACGAATTAAATGTTATCATTATGGCGGACCTTGTGTTTATAACGACGGTCGCGCTTTAATGCTACCACTGGATCCAATGCGCCCCAACTGAGAAGACCCAGCGAAACAATTGCGAGTGATGGTCAACGTTGAAGCCGGTTTAACGATTGATTAAGTAATTTTTAACCTTTATTTATTTAAAGCCATTTAAGAAATCGATGTTCGGCGACTTAGCCTGCAGAGCCCCTGGGTCATAAATCATAATGCTTAGGATACTTTTTTTACGGGACTAGTCCCTCCCTCTTACCCATCACTGCAACTCCTGTAAGCCAAGATCACCGCCGGAGTGATTATGGAGAAAATTAGAACGGTCTTTGATGCAAAGCAGTCGGGAATAAGGGTTGATACGGTGAGGAAGGCGCGAGACCGAAAGGTCGTGTTGGGCTTCAGCAGCAAAGACAGGTTAGAAACAGCAGCGAGAAAATTAAGGGAGCCTGAGACCAAATTGAAGATCGAAGAAGCGCAGAACAAGGACCCATTAATAATACTTAAGGATGTCCTGAACTATAATACCGATGATGACATAACCAAGGCGCTAGTCAACCAAAATGACCACCTACTGGGAGATCTTCGGAAGGAAGAGCTGAGGATGTCGGTGCGTTATCGGAGGAAAGCGAGAAACTCTTTGGAAAGCCATGTAGTAATGCAGGTCACACCTAAGGTTTGGCAACAGCTAACCGGTGCTGGAAAGGTACATATAGACCTCCAACGAGTGAGGGTCTTCGACCAGAGTCCACTTGTACAATGCACGAGGTGTCTCCGATTTGGGCACAGCAAGAAACATTGTTCGGAAGACACAGATCTGTGCTCGCACTGTGGAGGACCACATATGCGAGCCGAATGTCCTGCCCGAATTGAAGGCGAACAACCTTACTGCAAAAACTGTGACATCGCCAAGCTCGAAAAAACAAGCCATAACGCGTTTGACTTGGAATGCCCGGTACGCAGAAAATGGGACAACATGGCAAGGTCCAAAGTAGCATATTGCTGATGACGAAGTGGACTCAAATTCCAGCGGAAGCTTACCGGGGCCCTCTAAACCGGAAGACAAACCCTACCTTGTGCTACAGGCAAATCTCCAAAGGAAGCAGCTCGCAACCAATGAGATCATGATGGAGGCCACACGCAGAAAAGCAGCTCTTGCACTACTACAGGAACCATATGTGGGGGGTTCAAATAAGATGAAGCTACGCCAAGGTGTACGAATCTATCAGAGCACTGGACAAGAAGAGGGCAACGTCAAGGCTGCAATCGCTGTCTTTGACGAAACCCTAGACGTGATACAGTGTCCACAACTCACCAACAACAACATCGTCGTGGTAAAGATCCGTACCAAAGCTTGGACAGCTGCAGTGGTTTCTCTATATTTTGAACCGGACAAACCCCTAGACCGGTACCTGGAGCACTTAAAAGGCATAGTGGAGAAGATGGGCTCTATCAGAATCATCCTCGGAGGAGACGTAAACGCTAAGAGTGCCTGGTGGGGTAGTCTAAAACCAGACAAAAGGGGAGAAAGCGTTTCAGGCAGTCTGGACGAAATGGGATTACAAATACTGAATACAGGCAATACCCCAACCTTCGACACTGTCAGAGGGGACAAACAGTATACCAGTTTTGTAGACATAACGGCATGCACGGTGGATCTCCTTGACTTGGTGGTGAACTGGAAAGTGGAAGTGGGACTAACCAGCTCGGACCACAACGGCATAAGTTTTCAAATTAAACTAAAAAGATCCAAAGGTATAACAATTGAGAGAACGACCAGAAAGTTTAATACAAAAAAAGCTAATTGGAGCAACTTTGATGACAAAATGGCCCAATTAACACATATCAACAAAATAAATGAAACAGAAATAGATAAAATAGATAATAAAGATACATTAGAAGATATAACAATTAAATACACAACAATAATAACAGAAACGTGTAATGAAAATATACCTATAAAATGTAAAAAAGAAAAACTTACCTTTCCGTGGTGGTCCCAGGAATTAAATGACATGAAGAGGAGCGTAGCCACCAAGAGGAGAAGAATCCGACACGCAGCACCAATCCGAAGAGCAGGAGTCGTCCGGGAATACCTGAAACAAAAAGAAGAATATGAAAGGCGGGCAAAGGATGCACAGATCGCAAGTTGGGTAAACTTCTGCGGAAAGCAGGACAAAGAAGGAGTATGGGAAGGTATCTATAGGGTCATGGGTAAAACGGGAAAGCGCCTTGAGGATGAACCTCTAACGCAAGAGGGACGGATATTGAATCCCCAAGAATCCGTAAAACTGCTCGCGGAGACATTCTACCCGGAGGACCTGGAATCGTTGGATAACGCTTACCACAGAAGCATTAGAACAGCAGCCGAACAGATGAATAGAGATCATGATGACAATGACCCTCCATTCACTCTACAGGAGCTCAAAGCTTCTGTGGAGAGTTTTAACCCGAAGAAGGCACCGGGTGTAGATGGTCTAACAGCGGACATTTGCAAGCGAGCGATCCTGGGGAACCCGAGCACATTCCTGTCCCTGACCAACAAATGTTTGGAACTGGGATACTTTCCCAAAACTTGGAAGCAAGCCACTGTGATCGTCCTCCGGAAGCCAGGGAAGCCGGACTACTCACACCCCAAATCATACCGACCTATAGGCCTGCTACCAGTGCTCGGCAAGATACTGGAGAAAATGATAGTGGGGCGTCTCAAATGGAACCTCTTGCCGAGAATGAGCACAAGGCAATACGGCTTCATGCCACAGAAAAGCACCGAAGACTCCCTTTATGTCCTAATGCAGCATATACGGGAGCAGTTAAGACAGAAAAAACTGATCACTGTCGTGTCATTGGACATAGAGGGAGCCTTTGATGGCGCATGGTGGCCAGCAATCAAAATGAGGCTGAAAGAGGAAAACTGCCCGCATAACATCACAGGGATAATGCGAAGCTACCTTGAGGACAGAAAGGTGAGCGTTCGTTACGGTGGTGAAGAATACTCCAAGTCAACACACAAGGGCTGTGTCCAAGGCTCGATAGGAGGGCCCATATTATGGAATCTTCTACTGGACCCACTGCTAAAAGGACTGGAAACCAGGGGAGACTACTGCCAGGCGTTCGCAGATGACGTGATCCTAGTGTTTCACGGAGACACCGCACTCGAAATTGAGGGAAGGGCGAATTCCGCCCTCGCCTATGTTCGGGATTGGGGTATTCGTAACAAACTGAACTTCGCACCACAAAAAACAACTGCCATGGTTATAACCCGCAAGCTGAAGTACGATACTCCACTTCTGGCCATGGGGGGGGTCGGGATACAGATGTCCCAAGACATCAAGACTCTTGGCCTCACCATCGACAGCGGCTTGACATTCAACAAGCATATATACAATATATGTACTAAAGTTGTCAATATATACAAGCAGCTGTCGAGGGCGGCCAGGGTCAGCTGGGGCCTTCACCCCGAAGTAATAAGGATGATCTATACGGCAGTCATTGAGCCGGTGATCCTTTACGCGGCAAGCGCCTGGGCGCCGGCCTCAAAAAAGCTGGGAGTTATAAAAAAGTTAAACGCCATCCAGAGAAGCTTCGCACAAAAGTTGTGCAAAGCCTACAAAACTGTGTCTCTGAATGCGTCGCTTCTATTAGCTGGGTTAATACCCCTAGATTTAAGAATACAAGAGGCAGCAGCCCTGTATGAATTCAAAAAGGGGGTCCCCCGGCTGGACCTGGGTGGTCGAGAAATTGAACGCAGGGCGGGGTACGTTGACAATGGCCACCCGGCTACACATATGAGCCTGGAGTTCATGAGCCTGATAGACCAACAAGAGGTAGAAACAAACACCAATCAAGCTGTGCAAATTTACACCGATGGTAGCAAAATTGACGGCAAAGTCGGTGCTGCCATTTCATACTGGAGCAGGGAAACTGAGATAAAAGCCGTCAAGCTGAAGCTACCATCATACAGCACAGTCTATCAGGCGGAACTTCTGGCCATATGCAGGGCCACGCGTTGGGTTGTCAAGAGTACCCAGCCCAGCTATGGTATTTTCAGTGACTCGAGGTCAGCACTGGAAACCATTAGAAATAACTCCTCTCAGCACCCATTGGCAGTCGAGACCCGCGAAAACTTGCGAACGGCCTTTACACAGAACAAATCTGTGAATTTGTTCTGGATAAAAGCCCATGCAGGACTCGCGGGTAACGAACGTGCCGACCAGCTGGCGAAAGAGGCCGCTCTACGTTCCAAAAAAGCGCCCGACTACGACCTGTGTCCGATCTCATTCGTCAAGAGACAAATCCGTAAGGAGTCACTTGACGAATGGAACCGAAGATACAGAGCAGGGGAAACAGCCTCTGTGACAAAAATGTTCTTCTCGGACGCCGTGGTTGCATACAGCACGGTGAAAAAAATTGAATTGGACAGCCTGAAAACTCAAATGCTGACGGGGCACGGTGGATTCTCTGAATACTTATATAGGTTCAAACTGAAACAAAATCCATCGTGCTCCTGTGACCCCGACAAAGAAGAAGCTGTTCCACACCTGCTGTTTGAATGTCCCATCAATGGCCCACGGAGACACGACATGGAGCAGGAAATTGGCTTCCCGGTAAATGCTGGAAACGTCCACAAAATTATCAATCACAAAAAACATAGAATAATATATTTTAAATACAGCTTAGATTTCTTAAAAATTATAATTAGTAAAAATAAATAAATCCAGTCCACTTTAATAACAAAACATAATTTTCTAAATTTAAATCTAAAACTTATAACCTAAATTTAAATTAGAGTATGACACGAAAAGCATTCAGAGAACAGCTGTAAGAGTATCTATTATGATAATAGATACGTATTGCAGAAGGAGAGAAAGAAATGAAGGAATATTTCAATAAAGATATCACAGAACAATACACCATTAAGAACATATACTGCCGACAAATAAACCTGAAATACCTAGACAAAACGGAGTGGTAAACTATGGTTCTTGACCACGTCAAGAGAAACAGCCGCTCCTCCTTAAAAGGAGGAATTATAAAAAAAAAAAAAAAAAAAAAAGCCAAGATCAACAGTGGCACGCAATGAAATTACACTGAGCGGTAAAGCTCAGTGGCCAAATTAGGCCAAATATTTAGGCTAATAAAAAGGCGGCTTTTGTAAAGATAAAAGAACTGCGCCTTCTGTACTATCTATTCTGTGACATAGTATAGAAATACGTTAACTATTTGAATGTAACATTTCTTTATTTAATTCTTTGAGCTATAACGTCAATTATACAAAAAAAACAGAACAGTGTACAAAATAAAAAAAAAAACCGTTGAAAGTTGTCATTCTGACGCATTCGAGCGTTCATCCCCGTGCCGATTATAACACGCCATTATATTATTATTTTAATAATAATAATACCGATTATTATTGTCATTAAAATCATTATTATCGAACAGAGACCGGTTCAGGAAATAAACACAATTGACTTTTACCATTTGGTTGATTCACAAAGATTTAGACTTTTAATTATATTGACCCCAATGTGTTTTGTGTTCATTATTTAACTATATATCACACATGTGTTATTCAATTCGTTACAATAAAATACTGTAGATTGAATGAACATCCAGGTTGTGAATTGTTTTAGTAGTACTTTATTAATGATTTAAGAAACACAAAAATAACTCTTATCTTTTCTTCTAGACAACTGATTGTAACTTAATATATAGGACCATTCTGAAAGCATTCCCTATCAAAAACAATTAAGAGGCCTATTACAAAATTTCATTCTGAAATATTAGGTAGGTATATTGAAGCACGGCGACTAGCTCGGGGTCACGAGTTCACTACACTGCTTCCGTAACGACCAAAAGAATTTGATACTTGTTCTATTAATGAGTAAATTGTTATTATTGTTTGTAATTGATTACTTCTATATTCTATATATAAAAAAATCAATAGGTTATAAAAGAAATTATTTATTTCATTACGGTGTTTGGGTGCGGTTTCTCTCGCCTAGACTGTGGTATTCGTATTTTTTTTTTAAGTATATTTATTTTATAAATTCGTAATTGTCCGTTGTTGTTGTTTTGTATGTCAAGGAAGTAGGAAGTATTCCCTTAGAAATACGATTCAATTAAAAAGAAATAATATTTATAATACATATTTATTGTCTTTGTTTGGCCGTTTTTCCTCTGTATTATACACCATAAGAATACATATGACATGAAACGTTAAATAGATCAGTTGTACAAAGGACGGTATTACGCATAAAGTGATCTCTTCCAGACGACCTTAGGATGGATAGAAGTTGAACATAACTTAAATTAATTAATATTAAATTAAGATTCGGTAACAGAAGTTTTACGTAACATTTTAACAATTATTTGTTTGAAACAGAAGTTTATTTAGTGTTTGTCAATAATTATATAAAAAATTATTGGAGAGAAAACATATTGCAGTAGACCCTCGACACCTAGTCGAATCAATGAAACTTTCAGACTCAATCCTAAATGTTTATGTGCTAGTAAAAATATTTCTTCAAATTTTATTTTATGCGATGCGATGTTCTTTTAGGACGATTACATAGTCGATGGTAGAAGGATAATTAAACGTTGCCTCAAATTTTTTTTCCATCGATCGCATGTCGCATACAGCTGGCTACGGCCAACATAGCGCCGCCCATGGCTCGCATCAGCTGACCGTGTAGTATTTACATTCTCACTCATGTGTACAGTGGTCCAAGTTTGTATTTTGAGCAGTTTATTGATATAAAGAGTTTTTATAGGTGAATTGTATGCTTTCTGAGAAAACCTTATGTTTAATAGGGATTGAAGTAGAAGCCAATTAAAAATTTTATCAAGCAATTGTTCATTTCGAGTTCTACTTTAATACCTATTAATCACCAAGTTACATGTATCCGAAAGCATTCAAATTCAATTAACAATTCTATAAATAGGTTCATATGTAGAAAAGCCCGTAGCATATCCCCAGACAAGATTCAGGTCAGCAGTCAGGCTATTTATGTGACGGTCACCGTAGCCTAGTTGGTAGTGCTCCTGCCTACGAAGCTGGTGGTCCTGGGTTCGAATCCCGGTAAGTGCAAATATTTGTGTGATGAGCACGAATATTGGTTTCTGAGTCATGGATGTTTTCTATGTATTTAAGTATTTATCTATCTATATAAGTATGTATATCGTCGCCTGGTACCCATAGTACGAGCTTTGCTTAGTTTGGGGCTAGGATGATCTGTGTGACATTGTCTCTAGATATTAGTATTATTTGTGTGACCCATAAATAGTTATTCTAGGTTTGTGTCCGTACCTACTACTTACTTACTTATCGTATGGGCAGTGGTTACCCTAGTGTCAGAGTTGTTCAAGTCGCCCAGTAGGCCTCTGACATGGCTTAACGACTGTTGTCGAATGACTACAACCGGGACCGATAGCTTAACGTGCCCTCCGAAGCACGGATATGCTCAGAAATTAAACCACTTTGGCGGTCACCCATCTATGGCATGACCGCGAGCCTAGTTGCTTAACCTCGCCGATTACTTACGGACCGGTGAGAGCAACTAGCTATGAGCGAGTTGTCCGTACATAAAGTGCCCAGCGACGTAGAGATTCATTACACTCATACCTAAGGGCGTTTTATTAAAAGAAAACATTGTTGTTTGTGTACTTTTAATAATATTTTAAAAAATACCCCGCACAATGATTCATTTACATATTACAAAAAAAGTAAACCGTCATCAACAGAATTAACAAGTCGACGAGCCCTATATTGTATAAATTGACAGCAAATGAAATATTTCCCGTCCTATACACCAATAAGCTTATCTCAGCCTCGTATATTTTTATTACCATGGAAATTATTTCGTCACACGCCGTTCCCTATTATTTCATAGCGGTCCACGCATGACAAGTCGCTCCCGTATCTCCTCAGAAATATAATATACACATAAATCTATAATCAATTTTACGCCACCGAGAACGGTCCGAAGTATTTTTGTCGGGATTTTATTATTCTGGCAACACATCTAGTGGAAAATCGCGTCCTGCCGCCACGGCCCGCGCCGACGCGGGAAAATCACACTTACTCGTTATTTGCGGACATAACAGGGAGTTTGTATGCTTCGATAGATGTTTACTCGAAATGATTTTGACGTGTTGGTCATTTTATTTATTCTACTTTGGTTTTTTGATGTTTGTTTTCGCAAAAACTGCACACAGAAATTATTAAGTTACTTTTATTAAGTGAAATTCTTACATCCCTGTGGAATTCAAAAAGAAATCTCCACATATTTATTTTAATTTTGGTAAAGTTGAGTTTTATGGCACATTATTCCGGTACAAATTTTTTTTTTTTTCTTATTCTAAAGTAAATTTTAACGAAGTCGATGAAAAAAAAATTTCTCCTATACTTAATTTAAATAATTTCCAAGCCAGAGGTCGTGCGTTCGATCCCGACCCAAGACAAAATGTTTGTGCGATATACATGAATATTTGTTTTATGTCCATATATAACTTATCTAAAATATGTAATGTATGTATATAGGTGTACATTAAGAGTTAAGTAGACACTACTTATTAACAAAAAAAATAAAGAAAATTAAATATAATATAAGTAGATTCACTTATCTGAGGTGTCATATTTTTCAGCTTGAAATAATATACCGTACTGTTCACAATAAAATCTCGTATTCCATTAATTTTATTTGTATACAATGCTAGCTCACTATTATTTGAAAATCCATTAAGTTAATGCCCAAAATATTTTGACTGTGCGTCAATATTAAAATTTATTGGCAAACAATACATCTTAGAAGCATTTACACGAAATACCCCACCTATGAGAACTAATACAATAAATGTCTGCATATCATTTCACCCTCAAATGATTCCGAATACAGTATTGTAGACCCAAACATCGTCTTAAGTGAATACAGAGCATTATTGAGTGCCAACAGGACACCCCCTAGCGCGCCAGAAAGCACAGACGTATTGACAAACTGCCTATAAGTCTCAATCAAACAATGCCATTTATGAACTCCTTACGTTATTGACCTATTTCTTTAGCACAATAGTACAACAATTAAATTTAAATTTCGAATCGTGGGAATCACTCGAATTAACTGCAGTTTTGATTTTCTGTCATCTCATATGGGCGGGAAAGTTTTTTTTTTCATGCTTGGGAGGCGGTGACCCGCGGTTGCGACGGGGCGTTCTTGCGTTTAGTTGCGGACCTTTCTTGTCCTATAAATCTTTTGTTATCTGATGAATTTATTGTTGGACTAACGTTCTTAATTCAATTATTAATGGGTCAATCTATCAATTGTTAACGGAATAAACAAGTATATTTGTTTTGTAAGCGGTACGCTGTGTTGATTATAGAAAAATATATATTACCTAAACTCTTTTTTCGTCGTAGTACTCTGAGCAAATAAATTAATTTCGATTGACTTAAATTTATAACACAACGCATGTAAATGTTTAGCTAATATTTTTTATTGTAGTATTTCAATGATAATAGAAAAGGGAATGTTATGTAAAAATGTATAGATCTACTTTTTACTGCTTACGCCATATTTATATGTATACTCTTTTCAACAAATAAAAAAATATGAACGCACTATGCAAATGGAACACCCACTGTGTCATTAGAAGTCTACTTTTATTTTTATCAATAGTAAAAACAAATAGTGCAAGAGCACAACAAACATCCACTCCAATTTCAAAATTTCGATTGCCGCGCATAAAAAGTGCAAAAAACAAAGGACCATAATCAATGAAACGAATAGAGGTGCGCATTTGTTCGCTTATTTCGCGAAAAACTTGGAAGAGCTTCGCACGATCCAAAGTCAACGAGGAGTCACTGACTCACCCAAAATATTGACTCGCAAAGTGCCGACTTGGGCTCACAATAGACCCAGCAGGTTGCCTTTTGTAGGGGACCCTTCTGTACCGAACAATACTGAGAGTAATGCACTGCTTTTTATTTTTTGCACATTAAAATTGCGAGTACCGTAAACGAGACTTAAATCGACGATGAAGGGATGTATTAGGATTAACTTCAAAAAAAATGTAATCGTGGCTCATCGCTGTTGAAATTTCATTCTTTGATATGTATTTATATAATATTTATTTATTTAGCACAATATAATTAACATAACTGGATTACACCCAATGCGTTCATTATTTATAACGCTATTAATCTAAAACATATCATTTTATTAACAAAGTAGATTAATAAGATAAATAAGATCTTACTTACTTATTTATCTTTTAAGATAAATAAGATCTTACTTACTTATTTATCTTACTTACTCTTGATTAGGTTTAGTTTCATATTTAAATTTATAGGTTCATCAGTTTCTTACACCATGTCATTGTGTAACCAAATCACTTGCGTAGACTTTAATAGTCGTATTAAACATCATTAAAAATATACATGCCATACGCATTATCATTAAATATAAGAAGTTGTTTTGATTGAAATTGATTTCAAACATAACAACTTATTGGAATTAGTTAATCTATAAAGGACCTACAATTCCACTATAGATTCACATGTAGAAATACATAAATAGGCCACTTAAAACAATGATATACTTAAAAATCCTATACCAAAAAGACATTAAATTATTATTTGTTTTTATAAAAACAATAAAGTCCGGTACCACTATAAGTTAAGTAAGAACCTAATAAAAAAATCATATTACCGTTAATAAAACTTATGCAGCAATCAGAAAAATCAATATCGATATTTAAAGGACCCTCTATTTGCACGTTCCGTTTTACACAACGCTCCGCTTTACAAGATGGGTCTCTAAATAAAAAAAAACGCTCTCTAAGCTTATTGAAAAGTATTCTCGCCCTACGTTCACGGCGTCTGAGCAAATATAAGATAATTTTCGCGCTTCACCTCACTCGGTATTTAGGGGGTACCTTTCATACTTTTTACACTGCCGTTTGATAGGTACCAACACGACGCGGAACGTTCTAATGTAATTTATTTTGTATTCAAAATACGTCACCTTGTTGTATCGTTGTGAAACGACTCCCTTGATTGGCGGTTTGGTTTTCTTATTTTAAATATGACATTTTGTATAAATTCTTTAAGAATTGAGACAAAAGAATTATTTAAGTATTGGCGGAGTTCTGGCGCCTTAGGCAAGTAGCCAGTAGTGATTTTACAATCATACCCATTAATATCTTATTCAACAACGATACAACGCTATCGTTAGAAGGTACATATGTATGATTTTGGCTGATGTCTTAAGTCTATAAGACAGAGACGAGGTTATTCAATGCCTTGGTAAAATCGTTAGACCCGAAATTATTAATCTTATCTGCAATTTTATACCTATAATTGAATGCAAAAAATATATATGTATCCAATCGGATTTGGCGCCCTTTTAACAAAAAAAAACTTAGAATCAAAGAAGACAGTAATCCTCAAATACTCAGCTACCAATCCAACTCAATTTACAAATAAAACTAATTCACCGTGTACACTTAAAAACCACAAAATCTGCATTTAAATTCATTGGTATGAAATGAGCACGTATTGTCGATGGTCCAACCTAAGTGGATGACTCTAAAGAAAATTAATTCGTAAACACATAGACAATTTACGAAAGGGTTATTTACTAATTGGTGTATTAGTGAAGTACAATCATGGAAACAAGTCAATCGGTGTGTGTAATTCGAATTAAGGGACTGTTTACACGTTTGTACTTTGCATGGAGTTTATTTTTTTTTATAAACGGACGGTTTTCACACATGGCCACACTTTGCGAACGGCCTGTTTATATTTGTGTGTGTAATGAATTTCAGTATGTTGTGCTTATTGTTTATGACCAACGTTATGGTCGTGTGGTTCTCTCTGCTCTCTTTTCTCTTTTATGATAAAATAAATTTCAAACGTTAATTATATTGCAGCTTGATTGTGGTTCGATTCGCGCACAGGACCACTATTTGTGTGAACCATAAGTAGTTGTTCTGAGTCTGGGAAAGTAAAGGACATTTTGTGTCCGTTATTCTTACCTTTATACGCGAAGATTTGGGTCGCACGTCTGATTGAAGATTGTAAAGAGCGCAATTTTAACGTTACGATATAATCATTTCACCATCATTCACTGCGGGACATAGGCCTCCCCCAAAGGAGTCTATAACGTCTATAACGATGCCATTTAGAGGGGTTCGCCGTAGTTACTGCGCTTGGCATACGAGTTGGCAACCGCAGTTGTGGCGCTGCTGCCCGACTACCTGGTGTATCCCTTAGTCACCTTTTTGGACACCCACCCATCGGTGGGTGTCCAAAAAGGTGGGATAGGCTTCTTATTATTTATGGGCCGGAAACCCAAGGCTACACACGTTTAGTACCAATGATTTAAAAAAAACACACACACACACACACACGTAAACTTAGGTACAATTAAACAAAAAAATCGACCTAAAACAATCTACTCTCTGTGTTCGAGAAAAAAATAAAAGATTATAAGTTTGCTTCCATAAGAAGAATATAATTATGAATACTACAATGAAGAAGGTATGGTCTTCAAAACGAATCGTTTTCATTTTGTCTTATTTTTAAAAAATGCCTCATTTGTTAGCCCTTTGTTTATATAAATAATACAGACAATTAACAATAACATAAAAACAACAAACAAACATTTAATTGGTTCAACTCATTGATTCTTCGACTTCGCAATGTGCCCTTGTTAAAAATTTCCATTTCATTTTGTATGAAAACTTCACCCCTTTTAGTTTACTTTTTATATTTATTTAATTTCACAAACGTCAACAGTCCGATACTTAATTACAGAACTCGTTATAATTTTCTGATCGAACAAATATCTCGTGAAAAGTTCTTTTCTATTATAGAGTTGAAAATGTTTCAGAACTTTTAACTACAAGAGATACTACCTTTCAAACCAATTACCAGTTATTATATTTTACACTGAAAGAGACAGGCAATTAACGTGCATACTATTTTATTTTTAATAAATATCCTGGGGCATTATTCATACTCGGCCATCTGATCCCAACCTAAGCATAGTTTGTACTATGAAAACCAAATATACTACCGTAGCCTAGTTGGTAGTGCTCCTGCTTACGAAGCTGGTGGTCCTGGGTTCGAATCCCGGTAAGTGCAAATATTTGTGTGATGAGCACGAATATTTGTTTCTGAGTCATGGATGTTTTCTATGTATTTACGTATTTATTTATCTATATAAGTATGTATATCGTCGCCTGGTACCCATAGTACAAGCTTTGCTTAGTTTGGGGCTATGATGATCTGTGTGACATCTGTGTGATCTGTGTGAAATAACTGATATATTACACATATTACTCATTTTTTGTAAATACATACTTATATAGATAATTACACCCAGAATCAGAACAAACAGACATGTTCATACACATAAATATCTGTTCTGGGTGGGAATCGAACCCACGACCTGCGGCGTGAAAAGCAAGCATTTACCAACCATGGCAACTGGCCCGTCATTTTATATTTACAAGTCATTAGTACAAGTGCTAATTTATGTTACAACTATTAATTTATTTCATACACACCCGAAGACGCAACGTGGGCAGGCGCTGCATAAGGTGGAACGATGATCTTGTGAAGGTCAAGATGCGGGTACCGACCGCCAATTGTGGAGATCTTTGGGGGAGGCAGTGAACGTCTTTCGGCTTACATGATCATGATTACTTTATTTTATAACTAACTGTGCCCCGCGGTTTTACCCGCGTTAAATTTTATAAATTATCACAGCTCCTCCCCGTAGGTGATATCGTGATAACATGTAGCCTATATGTTGAGCCGACCTCTTAGTAATATTCATGCAAAATTTAAAGTAAATCCATGCAGTACTTTATGAGTTTAGCCCGGACATACATACAGACAAACAGACAAAAATTCTAAAATCTATATTTTTGACTTCGATATCTATTGTTGATCACGGCCCAAGTATCCTTTTAAAAAATATTTAATGTACAGTTTTGACTTTCCTACGATTTTATTATATGTATAGATTACTATTACTAATTTGCCTACCTTTAAATTAATACAAGGGCTAATTAATAATACATACATATATACATAGACTCACGCCTGTTTCCCAGAGGGGTAGGCAGAGACAACGGACTTCCATTTGTCACGATCCTTGCATACCTCTTTCGCTTCGTTTACTGACATAATATTCTTCATACATGCTCGCCGGTTTAGGGTACTTCTGACCTGACCTTTCTTAAGTACGTCTCCGATTTGATCATTTTATTACTAATTTGCCTACCTTTAAATTAATAAAAGGGCTAATTGATGGCCCGTTGGTTTAGTGGTTAGTGTCCCTGACTGCTAAGCCAGAAGTAGTGGGTTTGATCCACAACCAGGATAAATCTTTGTGTGATGAGCACGATTATTTTTTCTGTCTTTGGGTGTAATTTATCTAGAATTTGTATTGTATTTAGAAATATATAAGTATTTTTTATTTTTATTTATGTACCCACAAAAAACATACAAAATATAACATAACGGAAACGAAGAGTACATAGGATCTGCTTATTTCGTAAGAAATTTCTTCCAGCAGACCCGCGACAGGAAACAAATAATTAAAGATAGTCAATACTGTGTGTAGGTCAATAATATACTTACATACTAATCATTTACATAAATACGAATCTCTATTATACTCAGAGTTAATTTAAAATACACTAAATACTAATACTAATGTACAGACGCCAGCACATCAAGCTACCCCAATCTGTCAAATTTCCTGAATTGAAAGTAAACCTTATGCATTTGTAATAAAGTTGAAAATCTATAAAAGAAATTTGACAGATTGAGGCAGCGGGATGTGCTGGCGTCTGTACATTCTAACTGGATAGTTAGAGTATATTTAACAGTTGCCATATCTGCCTAGTTTAGGATGAAATGGCAGTGTTTCAGTTGTCCGAAGATGTGTATTTTTATTTTGAGTGTTGATCTAGCGGGTTAATAGCCCGGTAGATGAACACTACCCGCGAGTTTAAATCACGGGTGAGACTAAAAAAAAATATTATTATTTTTCTGGTAAGAAATACTTTCATTAGCTCGGAGTCTGAAAAGATTCAATGATTCCAATTATATTCCATAAATTATAGTGGTATAGATTACCACCAGTATGTGGCAATGTGTCTTTAAACCGCTAACAAATTAGAAAAAGTAAGCATGTGCACCATTTACGATATCATGGTCGATTCCGATGGCTGAACGCACATTTATTTTATTTTACCTCTGAATAGGTGTAACGTATTACTACGTAATCAAACAACACTCTAAAATTAAAATGGAGGAATCTATACAGTAGTAACTACAAATAAAGATTAAAATCAATCTAATTAAAACACAATAAAAAACAAATCAACATCACTAAAAACTGTCAACAACATTTGATCATAGACAAGAAAAAATAAAACAAAACCTCGCGTTCGTTTTTCAAACGTGGCGCGCTTTCTCGGTCCATCGGGCATTCCGTCATGTGCCAGTCATGGCGGTGCGCGGACCACCGCGGCCGTGGGTCAGGTTACCGTCTATCGTCTTACCGCGCCTTCCTGTCCTACGTCTAAGTTACTACGTCGCGTCATATGCCGGTGACAGTTGGCGAGGTGATATTCGGTTTTGTTACATATTTTGGGTGTTGGGTGGCCCCGTCATTGGTAAAAAGTTGCATTTAGTTTTTTAATTTTTTTTTAAACGTTCTTATTGGCAAAGATTGAAAATATTTATGATTGTTTGAGCTGGTAGTTTTTTATCATGAGGAGTAGAGTTCTCTAGTCTTTCCTTTGCCATTTTTTTATTTAGAGGATACCAGATATAAAACCATAGAGTAATTTTACTTACTTTTTGTTGGGTTAGGACAAATATTTACGTGTGAGAAATAGTAAAGATTGTTGGTCTTGAATTGACGTGTATGAACATGGAAGTACTAAGTACTAACTATCATTTATAAATTATCCATGACTTAGCCAGCTCCAAATTTAAAACGTTTCATATATATACAATCATGCTTGGCAATCGATCTAATATTATAAATGCGAAAGTTTGTGAGTGGCATTTAATTGTGTATGGATGTATAGATGTATGGATGTTTGTTACTCTGTCACGTAAAAACTTCTGAACGGATTTTGATGAGACTTTTTAGTAGTAAGTATCTAATAGCTTATATATCCGAATAACACATAGGCTATACGTTATGAAGTTTAAAACGAGAAACCGTGAGGCACAGCTAGGATTAATAAAATATTCTCAACTATGGCCATATTTCATAGCTGATTATCATTTTTGTAACTACATCACTGATCTAGTAATACGACTAGACCGTATACTTACAATGTTCGTTCGGTTCTCAGTTGAAACAAAAAAGTTTTATTCAGCTTTCTGGCAGAAAAGTCGTGATTTTTTTTTATCGGGCCTAGTCCCTTCCTCTTACCCACCACTGCAACTCCTGTAAGCCAGGAGCACACAATGAAATGATACTGAGCGGAGAGGCTCAGGTATGTCCCGGGGATTGGCTTTAACTGTCTTGGATCCCGCAACGAATTTAATCAGAAAGAAAAAAGGAGGAGTTAGAAAATGAATAGTTGCACTTCCCTCCAGAGCAAAGCGAGAGACAGAATCATCTAAAGAGGCTATAGCCTCATAAAATGAGAGAATTGCAACTAGAGAACCCAGCTGCAAAAGCACTGAGGATCAATTTATGGGTCCTAAGTGAGCTGTTATATTTGAATCCAATAGTAGGTATGGCAAAAGCGCTTAAGCGCACGGAAGTTGTTCCTTATTGCTACAAGATCCGTATAATAAACTACTCCAGATATTGGTTGCAAGCTGTTTGTGAAAGAAAAGTCTTGATAGCTAACACGGAGTCAGAAGCCTAGTTTTTTTACCTGATCTTATACACATCTACTTCACATACATAGGAGGTTCACAATTTCACCGAACGTACTAGTTGAAAACATGTACTGAAAAATGTACTTTAATTTTGTTTCTTCGTTCGTATTAACCTAGTCACCAATAGTCTTCACTCTCCTAAGTCACCTATTAGACAACAATCGTGACGGGATGTCTAAGGGCCTCGAGAGCAAGGCCGCTTGAGACGCTATTCTAATGTGACGCGACGCGGCGGCCCATTGAAGATATTGGCGGGACTTAAACTCCATTTTTCTCAGCAACTATAAAATATTTTTAAATGATATTTATGTAGCTATTTAATTTTACAGAATTGGTTAGTTAAAAACAAACAAAAGCTGCTCTATATAACCAGTTTTTTTATTGAACTTGGCAACGAAAACGAATTTGGGCTCGATAATTCAGAATGTATACTTGAATATCTTTATACCATTTTATCACATTTTTAAAAGACTTTATAAGAGTAAAATTGATTAAGCGCGAAGGACCCTTCACACTAGATCACACGCAGATTTGTCTGCAGTCTAGCGCTGCTCACTGCCCCTGAGTCCACTATTTTAGTTTACCAAGCATTGCCTTCAGAAAATGACCATAGATTATTATATAACAGTAAGCTTCGTAATTAAAAGTCGGTTATAAACGTTCTTACCTTTACAATAGCCACATTCAAGAATTTTGAGATCTTTGTAAGTGTTAGACTTTTCAGCGCATAGTCAAAATCTCAAGTACATGAATTCTAGCTACCTCCATAGTTTTAGGTGGACATTTTACGAAAAGAAATTGCTGGAAGACAATTATATTAAATTTTCACGTAAATAGTCACGACACTTTATGTCATGCGTAACATTATACATTACCCTTCGTCAACATCGTATCATGGCAGGTTAAAGCCTAACAAACATACAGCCAATATTTTTTTAAAGCTTTTGTTTATGGTACCTTTCTTATAATTTCGGAGAAGGTATCGAGTTTGTAAGAATTGGGTCAAGTTCTTTTTTTTTAATTAGTATGATATCAGATATGCACGTATTATTAACACGGTTGCCGTCTTGAAAACATTCCTCATTTAAAGTCAAAGTCAAAGTCAAAGTAAGTTTATTCCGTAAAAATTTTACATTTATGTGGAATCGTCATATTTTTTTTACCCTACCGTGCAGTGCATGACGTGGCAGCTACTGAGAAACACTGCCAGAAAACTCAGTAGGAATCCTTTTTTAAAATAAAATATACTTAAGATTAATTACAATCATGTGTGTTGACTCAGAACAACTCCATCCCAAGCACTTTTATCACTTAAATAATCAGAAATTTTGTAATATGCCCTGCTACACAATTTGGCTTTAATAATTCTTTTAAACTTATTCGTAGACAATTCTCTAATATCATTGGGAAGTTTGTTATAGAATCTTATACATTGCCCCATAAAAGAGTTACTTATTTTGTGGAGACGGGTAGTATGCAGTATGAGATTATTCTTATATCTAGTATTTACATTATGTGTATCGCTCCTTTTACAGAAGGAATCGATATTTTTATGCACATATAGTAAGTTTTCATATATATACTGAGATGGTACAGTTAGAATGTTGACCTCTTTGAATTTTTCTCTTAGAGACACTCTCGGGCCAAGATTATAGATAGCTCTTACAGCTCTTTTTTGCAATATAAATATGGTGTCAATGTCAGCAGAGCTACCCCAGAGAAGAATTCCATAGGACATTACACTATGAAAATAACTGAAATAAACCATTCTAGCTGTGTCAATTTATCGGGAAATTTCCCCATATGGATACGGTTTAGATTTTGAATATTTTTCTAGCTTCGCTGCTAAAATAATGAAATTGGTACTCTAATCTTTAACTAAGCAGTTGTCACTTATGAATTCTGCTTTTATTAGATTTCCAGTTAATAAAAATAATAACTGATACAGTTTAACTTTACTTTTGCAATTATTTATCACTGTTCAGTTGTATGCGGGTTAGAGTGCTGGGAATATATAGGAGAAGCATCGTTGGGACTGCTCTAAATACAATTATTCTGACTGATTTAACATTTTTTTATTTCATGTGTTAAATAATAATGTGTTTAAGACATCAGTATATTTTATTGACCGCAATAAAATTATTCAAGTTGGTAACGCTACAGGGACATTTTGAACGTTTATCTAAAATTAATTTTGGTCCTACGATTTCACCAACGACACGTAGACACCAGACTCCATCCGCAGGACCATTTTAATTATAAACTGTGCTACATCGTGGGGCAGAACATACCGCAACGTAGGCCCGACCTTCACCTCTTAATTCTTTTTTAACTTTAACTCTTACTCTCTTGCCTAGGTCTCTTCAATAAACCGAGTGCTCCGCAACCTGGCAGCGCAGAAAGAGAAAGCTAACAGCCAGCAACCATCTCCTGAGTGCTCCACGCCCGTGTACGAACGGCTCCGATTACTTGGTGCCCCGGGGTCGTCGCCCGGGTGGCCCCGAGCACCGTGGCCGACGCAGATCGATGCCAGGACTCCTCCCTACCAGCTGCACAGTCTGAGTCCTGGTCCACAAGCTATCAGCTGCAATGGGGGCGATATGCACGGGATGAAAAAGAGTAAGTGAATAGTACGATTTAATTTGCACATATTCGGACTTAACAATAAAATCATTTTCTACCAGTCTACCATGATAGGTGCACTATAAATTTACATTACCTATACGTTATATTAATATATTGTTGATATACGCTTTGCTACATAAATTACGCAGATACCTAGACAATATACAACCATACACCATTATACTAATACAAAATAAATACATAATAAATAAATTGGTCATAAAATTAATAGTACTACTGTAATTGTCCCGCTAACTTTTTTTAGTAATATGCTGTCAAGTTTTCGCTTTAAATGAGTAAATATCTATGCCATCCTGATTTCCTGTAGGCGTATTGATACTGCACTAGATGGATATATATTTAGATACCCTCATTATTGTACACCACAAGAAACAATATAAAGCGAGAAAAAATAAAATTATAACAGCACATCGATAGCCTTATCCCAAACTGTGATCTCTTCCGCGCCACCCGTAGTCCGATGGCTCTACGGTTTTTAGTGTCAACAAATCGAAGACACATCAAGCGCGAGAATCAAACCCGTGACTTCATCCTTATCGAACTCCTTCTCCCCTCAAATGTACAGATCTGAACTGTAATCATTAAATTAACTTATATGTAAAACTAGCTGTGCCCTGGTTTTACCCACGTTAAACTTTATAAATTATAGCCTATGTGTTAACCTGAGGAGTCAGCTAACTCCATACCAAATTTTATTAAAATCGCTCTCGCCGTTTAGACCTGAAGAAGTAACAAACATACACACAAACAGTCAACAACAAACAAACTTTCGCCTTTATAATATTAGTATGATTTGAATTCAAAGACACACCTATTTTACGGATAGAATAAAAATTTTGCCTACGTCCGTCACACACAACAGATACCTATTAAATAACTACATAAAAACCACAAAATACGTACATAACAATACCTACAAAACTGTAAATTAACACAAAAAATAAAATGAGTGAAACAGGGACGCGGCGGCGGTCACAGCCTCTCCAACAAAACTTTTTCACCAGCATTTTGATAGTCGATTTGCGCCCCTCGTAAGGGGGGAGGGGGGAGGGCCTCCGGCACCGTCAAAAACATTACTCTGCCCATCCGCGTGGAAGATTTAATTTTCATTTTTATCTGAAACATCCCCCTTTGTAGTGGTCTATACTGTATCCAATTAGGTGGCTTTGAGAATTTTTCTGGTACACCCATAGCGTTTAGAGATATGGAATTTTTAATTTCGATTCTGAGAACCAATTATAAATGATTTTAGAGATTTCTTAAACAAAAGAACGGTAACGTTAGGTGCCTTTTTGGCTAGTAGCTGCTTTGTGAGGGAATATTTTGAAGATAGAGTTTAGTGGAGCAAAGAAAAACTTGAAAAGGAAATGAAATTTATTCATGTTTGGATGAAATTTATTTACATTTTATTTTTAAATTTTTTTAGTTCCATACAACTTGTTAATTTTTATGTTTTACGTTGTAATGATGATGAAATAATTTTAATTAAATTATTAAAATTTATTCAGCACTTGGTATTGGGTATTAACATACACTTGTACTTGTCAAGCTCACACTGCAGTACATTTTTTTTTTATCTTTATTATTTAATTGGGGTCTTTATCCCAATGGATACGCCAACCCCATCATGCCTTATACTAGGTTAACTACTACAATAGATGCCTTAAAGTTAATTTAAAAGGAGAATTTTAATCAATATGATACACCAACGCGCTAAATCTTTTCGCCACATCTGTCTTTGGTTGTGCTAAAATTGTTTGAATGAAACCTACCCGTAACATATTTAAATTTTACTTATTGATTAAAATTCTCCTTTCCTGTTGGTTCTTGACACAATCTATCAGCAAATGATATACATCTTCAAGTACATTGCATGTTTTGCAGTTGGGAGAACTAACTTACAATACATAACATATTAGAATACAGTATAAAAGTAGCAAAAAAATAATAATTAATTAGTCCGTCCGTTATTTTTAAAACCTCAAATAAATAACAAGTTACTAAGCAATTTAGTACTACTATATTAAAATTAAAGAATTGAAGGCAACGACCAGTTTGCTAGCGCAGAAGGCAGTAGCTTAATTTAAGCGACTAATACCTGAGGCCACCCTTAGGGCCGGGACACATAAACACGATACGACGTCGGGTCGTACCACGATGCGGCGTATTTGTACGCATACGCCATATATGTACGCCGCATCGTGGTACGACACGACGTCGTATCGTGTTTATGTGTCCCGGCCCTTACTCTTGTCTATTTAGTGAACAGTATTTAAGAATCTCAATGTACAAACTCCAGCACATCTAGCTACCCCAATCTGTCAAATTTATTTTATAGATTTTCAACTTTATCACATAAGCATAAGGTTCACTTTCAATTGGGGAAATTTGACAGATTGGGGTAGCTTGATGTGCGTCTGTACTTGGGGTCTGTACAACAAATCAAATGGTCTGTAAGTTAGTCTTTTAGTTAGTATCCCTGTCGTGGGTGTGCGTAGATGCTCTCACCGGTCCGTAAGTGATCGGTGAGGTTAAGCAACTAGACTCGCGGTCAGTCCATAGATGGGTGACCACAAAAGTGGTGTAATTACTGTGCGTCTCCATGCTTCGGAGGGCACGTTAAGCTGTCGGTCCCGGTTGTAGTCATTATACAACAGTCGTTAATTGTTTTAATGATTTCGCGATTTGTACACATTTTTATATATTGTGGACACGGGTCTCAACCCGTTTGCCTTAAATTGTTTTCGCGATTGAGACCCGTGTCCACAATATATAAAATCAGTCGTTAAGCCAAGCCAGAGGCCTACTGGGCGGCTTGAACCACTCTGACACTAGGGTAACCATACTGCCCATACGATAAGTAAGTAAGTAGTGTCATGTTATACACACGTAAGTATCTTTTCACACCGCTAATCATGAAGGTGACATAAACCCATAAGCCGATAATAGAAAATTTTATACAAAAGCCACACGTAGTTCCCCACTGGCCACAAAGTTTGTAAGTATGGATGGATGTTTGTTACTCTTCCACGTAAAAACTACTGAATAGATTTTAATGAAACTACAATAATATAGCTTATACATCAGAATAACACATAGGCTATAATTTGTAAAGTTTAACGCGGGGCACAGCTAGTAAATAAATATACCTAACTAGCTTTGCCCCGCGGTTTTACCCGCATTAAATATAATAAGCTTTATAAATTATAGCCTATGTGTTATATGGATATATAACCTATTTTACTACACAGTTTCACCAAAATCCATTCGGTAGTTTTTGCGTGAAAGAGTAACAAACATCCAACCATACATACACTTTCACGTTTATAATATTAGTAGGATTAAGAACCCTTTTTTTGGAGTCTGTTAAAAACTAAAACGGCACAACTACAGATGCCATGTTTTATTCATAAGAACTACGTGCGAAAGAAATGCAATGATATCAAAATTAGTTTAGTTGGTATTGCATACAATCGAGGGCATTGACTCTTCATCATACTTATCGTTATTTCTGGTACACACGGCTACATATCAAGCTATATAATAATAATAATAATAATGTTTTATTCTCTCACCACAATATTACAGAATAAATTGTATAAGGTGTATTAGTTAAAGGTAACAATTATAATATTGTGGGAGAAAATTGTGGGTGCCTAAACTAGGCTCAAGGCCTGTATTTCAGGACACCAGGTCTCCACGGTCTTTATGTTTCTTGATTATGTTGTCTCCCAATTATTATTCTTATTGTTTTGGTTTGATTTTTAAATTATGCTTTTATTTAAGGAATTGTATTGTAAAATTCATACACAATGAAAATTGTTACTGAATAAATAAATAAAAGAAAAAAAAAAGCTATACATTTCCAGTATAAGCTGATCCCGCAATGTACAGGATTTCCATACAATGAGAGGTCAGCTTATATTGGAAATGTATAACTTGATACTTAGTCGTGTGTACGACCTTAATACCTTGTTATGCGTGGAGACCTATTAATAGCTCTCTGTCACGTATAACATATAAAGCCAAAATGTCGCTGAAAGCTATTGGTCTTCCTAAGAAAAATTAATAAATAAAATACACCAATATGTTGTTAACCCACCCATTTGGTTGCCATGTCTCATTCATAAGAACTACGTGCGAAAGAAATGCAATGATATCAAAATTAGTTTAGTTGTTATTGCATACAATCGGGGGTATTGACTCTTCATCATACTTATCGTTATTTCTGGTACACACGGCTACATATCATGCTATACATTTCCAGTATAAGCTGATCCCGCGTTGTATAGGATTTCCATACAATGAGAGGTCAGCTTATATTGGAAATGTGTAACTTGATACTTAGCCGTGTGTACTACCTTAATATCTTGTTATGCGTGGAGACTTATTAATAGCTCTCTGTCACGTATAACATATAAAGCCAAAATGTCGCTGAGAGCTGTTGGTCTTCCTAAGAAAAAATAAAATACACCAATATGTTGTTAACCCACCCATTTGGTTGTCAAAACCTAAGCTTTGCTTCTCTGTGCTTCGGTGAGCACGCTTACCTTCATCTTTAGACAAAAGGTCGTTTAGGCCCAGAATTCAACGCGCACCTATATCGTGCGTGCATTCATATGTTTTCATCATCATGATCATCATATCAGCCGAAAGACGTCCACTGCTGGACAAAGGCCTCCCCTAAAGATCTCCAAAATTGCCGGTCTTGCGCTATCCGCATCCAGCGATTTCCAGCGACCCGCACAGGATCATCGGTCCATCTTGTAGGGGGCCTGCCCACGCTGCGTCTTCCGGTTCGTGGTCGCCACTCGAGAACGTCTCTGCCCCAGCGGCCGTCGGCTCTACGAGCTATGTGCCCTGCCCACTGCCACTTCAGCTTGGCAATTGTTACGGCTATGTCGGTAACTTTGGTTCGCCTACGGATCTCAACATTTTGATTCGATCTTGCAGGGAAACTCCAAGCATAGCACTTTCCATTGCTCTTTGGGTGACCTTGAGCCGCCTGATAAGGCCCATAGTGAGCGACCACGTCTCTGTTCCGTAAGTCATCACTGGCAACACACACTGGTCGAAGACTTTCGACTTGAGACACTGCGGTATCAAATGTTTTTAGGGTTCCGTAGCCAAATGGCAAAAAACGGAACCCTTATAGATTCGTCATGTCTGTCTGTCTGTCCGTCCGTCTGACACAGCTATTTTTTTCCGAAACTATAAGAGCTGTACTGTTGAAACTTGGTAAGTGTGTTCTGTGAACCGCATTAAGATTTTTGCACAAAAATAGAAAAATAATATATAATAATATAGTAATAATTTTGGGGGTTCCCCATACATAGATCTGAAACCTAAAAATTTTTTTTTCATCGTACCCATACATGTGGGGTATCTATGGATAAGTCTTCAAAAATGATATTCAGGTTTCTAATATATTTTTTTTCTAAACTGAATAGTTTGCGCGAGAGACACTTCAAAAGTGGGTATATGAGTGTCCCCTCCCCCCTGTAACTTCTAAAATACGAGAATGATAAAACTATAAAAAATATACGATGTACATCACCATGTAAACTAACAACGAAAATTGGTCTGAACGAAATCTAGTTAGTAGTTGTTTTTTAATGCGTCATAAATCGTAAACCGCAATTTACCTTTCATTTAATCAACTGAAATACTTGCTGCTGCGGAACCCTTCATGGGCGAGTCCGACTCGCACTTGGCCGGTTTTTATTGGATATAAATTTATAGCACTTATTTTCGGAAAATATCTTCATCATAGTTATCGTAATTTCATGAGACACTATCAGTGTGAAAGTAACCCCCCGTAGGTAAGCACCGTTGCGCACGACCGCTAGGCGTGAAAGTGCCGGCGAAACCGTAAGCCGATAATCGACCGGACCGCACATTGGATATTTTATACAACACTAGCTATGCCCCGCGGTTTTACCCGCGTTAAACTTTATAAATTATAGCCTATGTGTTTACCCTTTTTTTTACCCTTAAATTGACCCGCGGTGCTTTTGCAGCTGGCTTCTCTAGTTATCTCTCATTTTATGAGGCTATAGCCTCTTTACATCAGTCTGTCTCCCGCTTTGCCCTGGAGGGATGTGGAACTATTCATTTTCGAACTCCACCTTTTTTCTCTATGTGATTAAATTCGTTGCGGGATCCAAGACAGTTAAAGCGATTCCCCGGGACATGCCTGAGCTTCACCGCTCAGTGTCATTTCATTGTGTGCCACTGTTGATCCTGGCTTACAGGAGTTGCAGTAGTGGGTAAGAGGGAGGGACTAGTCCCTGTAAAAAAGCTATAAGCCTATGTGTTTATCCAGGGAGTCAGATAACTCCACGTGAAGTGAGTGATGTGAAAAAGCAACATACATACACACTCACAAACTTTCGCCTTTATAATATTAGTGTGACTAGCTTTTGCCCGCGACTTCATCCGCGTGTTAATCGATATCGGACATCGAAGTGGTTGAAACGAATAAATCAAGATCCTATTTATAAATGAGGAAAATGACTGGCTGACTGTTTGATTCACTGACTGATACCGACTGAGCCCACGGCTGGTAAAAGGTAATAATCTTATAAGAATGTCATTACTTATTCTTATAATATTCCTCTAATCACTATAAACTAACATTTATCTTAACTACTCGTAAAACAATGGTCCCCTAACATGACAGTATAACTAATTTTAGTCGCACTTCCCCTCTGTGAGTGCGATATATATTGCGCTATAATGCACAACAATGTCCTTATGACGTAGGTATAATAAAGTGCTTAGAGCCCATAGCCAGTTGCCCTCAGCGGTCTGTAATTGATAGGCGAGGTTAAGCAACTAGGCTCGCGGTCAGTCCATAGATGGGTAACCGCCAAAGTGGTTTAATTTCTGAGCGTCTGAGGTCTGGGAGCATGTTAAGCTGTCGGTCCCGGTGGTAGTCATGAGACAACAGTCGTTAAGCCATGTCAGAGGCCTACTAGGCGGCTTGAACAACTCTGACACTAGGGTAAACCACTGCCCATACGATAAGTAAATGGCACCCATTGCTAGGCTCTCAGGTCCATTAAAGATCGGCGGGGATAAGTCAAAGTGGTTTAATTTAATTTATAAGCGGTTCCGTCCTCCAAATCCTTGTTAAGATTGGTCAACAGTCTTTTATCCAGAGATATATTGGGCGGGTTGATCTATATTGGCATTAGGGTAACCACTGAACATACGAATAAATTAAATTTAAAAGCTTTATGGGAAATGGCGTCACATAATGGCATCTGTGCGTATACCACAACTCTTTAGCATACTTGTTAGAAATAATAATGTATCTCAAAATAGTCCACTTATAAGAATGTGTCAGCAGTATAATTCTATATGCTCCGAAACTGAGATATTTCATGACAGTATAAACACCTTTAAAAATGCTTTGTTTAAAAAAGAAAATCTAAATCCTACATTTAAAACCTACCAACCCTTTATAAACTCAATATTAATTTTAGCATGCCAATTATTATGTATTATGTATAATTATTGTGTGTGTACTTTAATTTCAATTATCTCGAATATTAAAAAAATATATGAAGCTATAATATAAGTGCTGTGTACTTGGTATACAGGTTAAAATTTTGCTTATAAAATAAAATATGTAGAACTTCATAGAATCTGTAATCTAAATTTCTGTACCAATAAAATAAAATAAAAATACTTACCTACATGTTTATTATGACGGGCCGGTGTGGTTGGTAAATACTTGCCTTTCACGCGTTCGTGGGTTCGATTCTCGCCCGGGATAGATATTTAATGAATATGTATGCTTGCCTTGAGTCTGGGTGTAATTATCTATACAGGTTGGCCGAGGAGTTGAAGTTCAAACGCAAAATTTAGATACTTTATGAGGAGTATCCGAATCACCCCCATTTATGTACATATGTTCTACGATTTTGCGTAGTTTTCGAGATAGAATTTTTATAACAATCTTTTTCGTAAATTTCACCTAACATCAGTTTTCGATTTTTTTCTCGTTCTGTTGAACATTTCTGGTTCAGTTTTTTTGTGATAACTAATTAGCATAGTTTAAACTAACACCCTAAAAAGTATGGTTTATGTAATCTTTGCAGAACTGACTTAGAATTAATTCGAAAGTCCAAAATTAGGGTTTGAGCTCTGGACTAATAGTTACATTTTCAAAGTATCAAAAAAACGCAAAATCGTAGAACATATATGCACAATGGAGTGATTCGTATACTCCTCATCATAAAGTATCTAAATTTTGCGTTTGAACGTCAACTCCTCGGCCACCCTGTATAAGCATGTATTTAAATATTCGCATGTCTCTGTAGAGCATGTATTTAAAAATTCGCATATCTCTGTAGACAAAATGTGTGAACGTAAACCTTATGTAAACATCCTGTATGTACCACGTTTTTAAGCGAAATAAACACTTACTTACTTTACAAAAGAAAAAGTAAAATAAAATAAAAAAATAAAATAATGGTTTATTTCTCTCTTAAGGCGCATACATCGTGTTGTTATGTTAAAAACATTGTTTAATAAGTAGTATATTAGTTACCTGGTTTCCATAGAACAATCTCTGCTTAGTTTGGTATTAGATGGCATTGGTCCCTTTGAAATCAATATAAAAATATAGACAAGTGCTTAACTGCATTCAGCTCAATATTTGCAAGCAGCTGAATAATAATAATAATCTCTAGGGACAATGTCACACAGATCATCCTAGCCCCGAACGAAGCAAAGCTTGTACTATGGGTACCAGGAGACGATATACATACTTATATAGATAGATAAATACTTAAATACATGGAAAACATCCATGACTCAGAAACAAATGTTCGTGCTCATCACAAAAATATTTGCACTTACCGGGATTCGAACCCAGGACCACCAGCTTCGTAGGCAGGAGCACTACCAACTAGGCTACGGTGACCGTGAGTACCTTGCATACCTAGTTTATATTATCCTACTTGTATATGCATATTTATTGGGGGCGGCAAGGTGTTGCTAATTGCATCCCAGCTTGATTAAACTTACAATTAGCGGAATTAACACCACATATTAATGTTGTATTTCGACGGTTTTATCAGTATTTTCAAATGAAAAACGGCTACCAAATGTTTCCCCAAACATCTCTCCAACAAACATTTATAAGATCATTGAAATCGGTCCGAACTCTCACATACACCACAGAGCCTAGTTCCAAAACAACTAACGTCCAAGACAGACACAAGGTCAAAGGACTCAGCTTGAATAAATCCATTAAGAGACCAAAACTTAATAAAACGTACCGAATAAAAGAAGGGATCCCTGATAAAATGCCGTGCGAGAAAGATAGATAGATACCCTTACGTACAAGAAAGAATAGGACCGCCGATAGTCTGCTGTTCTAAGATAAGGCGAAGAAAAATGTCGCAAGATATTTATTCGCAGGGTTCCCCGGATAAATGGTTATTATGGGGTTCCGTAGTAGTAAATTAGTAAGATGTATGTTCGCGTTGAATATTTATTTATTGGACACGTAAGTTATGGTCGTATTGTCGCCTGGTTTGGGACAATGGCGTTATTTACGGAGACATTTGGGGAAGTGTTTCCAGCTTTGTGGGAAATGTTTGGCTTAATTTCAATTAAAGTGTGATATATGAAGTACTAGCTGTGCCCCGCGGTTTTACCCGCGTTAAACTTTATAAAATATGGCCTATGTGTTATCCTAACTATAAAAATTAGCCAATGTTCTTTCTTAGGGTCTAGACCATCTGTACCTATACCAAATTTCATTCGAATCTGTTCAGTAGTTTTGGCGTGAAAGAGTAACAGACAGACAGACAGACAGACCGAGTTACTTTCGCATTTATAATATTAGTTAGGATATCAAACTCACGATGTGTGGTGACGGCATAGAATATTATCAACCCATCTCATACCATAGGGGGGCCTAGAAATACCAGAGAACGGGCGAGGTGATGAGAGGGTCGTATTATGTAACTGTCGCTCTACGTCAAACCAATGTTCTACTACTACAACTGGGACCGACAGCTTAACGTGCCCTTCAAAGCATGGAAACTGAAATAAAACATTTACGTGGTCACCCGTCTATAACCAGACCGCGCTGTGTGGACATCATTCGAACAGGAGAACATGATTACTATTCTTTGTATCTTAGAAATATTCCTCTTTCAATTGATACGTAAGCTAAAAATATGTCAGATTCCTCGAAAAACTGGGAGCATTTCCTTTTCAACAAATATATTCCACGCGCTGTGAAATGCATAGCTTATAATATACAGTTACAACATAATAATAATCGTCTAGTCGAATTGCCTTCAGATCCAAGGGTTCGATCCCGACACAAGGCAAATATTGCCTCGTTGGTCTAGCGGTAGCGTGTTCAACCGCCGATAATGAGGTCCTGGGTTCAAATTTTTCCGTAAAAAGAAATTTCTCAGTATCAGCCCGAAGTCTGGGAGTTGGTGGAATTACACCCCCGTGCCTCGGAGAGCACGTAAAGCCGTCGGTCCTGTGTCAGGTACAGGACTCTTTCCTGTGCCATCGGATCACAAGAGTAATGGAATTAAAAGTCCCCTGTGTTTGCGCGCAAACTTGTGCAACTATTATAATATGTCCTGCGCAATTGTCTAGTATACATTGAGACTGGCTGCCGTGGCTGGAATTCGGTCGGGAGGACATTATTATTATTTATATTCATGAGCATCAATTTGTCTTGGTCTGAGTGTTTTCTGTTTATTGTATGTTCAAAAATCTAAAAAATAAATACTTAGGTATTTCTATCCTTTTTCTAGCACCCATGGCATTAAAGCTTGTTGCTTAATTTAGGCAAAATCACCTTGGTAATATGTCCTAAATATTTATAAAAAAAATGTATTAGGTAGTTTCAAAAACACTTTTATCAGTCAGCTACTTAAGGTGAAATTAAATAATAATAATATCCTGCGACATTATTCACATGCGACCATCTGATCCCAAACTAAGCAGAGCTTGTACTATGGAAACCAGATAACTCATATACTACTTTTATTTTGTAAACACATACTTATATAGATAAATACACAAATATATGTCCTGGGTAGAAATAGAACCCGCGACCTGCGAATATAATATACGGATATAAAAATAATCAAATTTATTCAACACTTGGGTAGGTATTAACATACAGTTGTACTTGTCAAGCTCACGATGCAGTACATAAATATAGTAAAAATAAATTAATAAGTATGTCCGTCTTAAATAAATTACTAATAACAAGTTACTTAGCTACTATTTTTTAATTTAGGACTAATAAGTTGAAAAATTTAATATTATATTAGGTTCTCACCTAATACAATATTAAATTTTTCAACTTTATTAGGAATGGCTCTCGCCATTAGCCCTAGAACTTGTACATTCAATGTTCAATAGATTATTTATTTATTTATCGTTTCCTTTATATTAACACACAAGTACAGAAAAATACCCCACTAAATCTATCAGTCGGTTTGACTGCGGGAGAAAAGTATCAATAAACAAGAAAACAACAACAAAATAGAAACTAAAAATAACGAATAATTATTATTTATCACAGTTGATATTATGGCACTATTTTATGTATTAACAACTAGCTGTGTCCCGCGGTTTTACCCCCGTTTAACTTTATAAATTATAGCGTAAGTGTTAAACCAGGGTGTCAGCTAACTCTATACCAAATTTTATTAAAATCGCTTCAGCCGTTTAGCCGTGAAGAAGTAACAGAATTACACACTCACAAACTTTCAGCTTTATAATATCTGTCTATAAATATGTCTGTTCCGTCCTCGTAGATTAATTCGATGATTTAACGAACCAACCCGAAATTTCCTACCAGCTCTTCAGTTCGCAGCGCTAGCTGTACCCACTAATTTACGTGCTTTCATCTCCTTAAAGCTGAAAATAACAGCATCCCTGAGGCTTTACATAATCACAGGTACCATGGTATATAAGACCCCGCTCATTTCATCGCCCAAATGAATTTACTAAACGCCAAAACAGATATATCTCAAAAGATATTTTAGCCCTAAGATGTGCCGGAATAGAAGGGCTTATATGTAGGTATTAGATCAAAGGGTTTGAGCCGCCGCCGCGCTGCGCTTTGAACATGCCGACATACCGCCGCATGTGGCCCTACGTACATATGTATTATACAATGTTTTGATATGATTTGCTGATATTTAGAGATTTGTATGTAGATGTTCGTGTCTATATTTTGGTAAATCTATGATGCTACTTTATTATATTATGGTGATAGGTTAGGTTATCTTCTAAGTTATATTCTTTGATGCTAAGTATATTATAGATAGATAAGTACACTTTATTGCACATCACAGAATAAATATGTAGATATAGACATGATTTCAAGTTATGTACAATTGGCGGTCTTATCGAATAAGAGCGATTTATTCCAGACAACCGTTGGATGGACTAGATTAGCGTAAGGTGGTAAGTAATTTACACTAAAATAATCTAAAATGAGATACTAAAAATACTTGCAAATAATTGCAATAGCTGCTAGTGAGAAATACGTCTGCTCTTTTTAACCGTCTACAAAAAGAGTTAGGTAATAAATTCAACAACCATCTATGTATGTTATTGTATGTTGCGCGATTTCTTCATTATTTGAGCCACCAATTTTCCTATTTTTTCCTAAAGCTCACCTTAGCTAGATGATTTACGGACCAGTGATCCGTAAATTATCGGCGAAGTGAAGCGACTAGGCTCAAGGTCAGTCCATAGATGGGTTACCACCAAAGTGGTTTAATTTCTGAGGGTCTCCGTGCTTCGGAGGCACGTTAAGCTGTCAGTCCCGGTTCTAATTATTTATTTGAACAACTCTGACACTAGGGTAACCACTGCCCATACGATAAGTAAATAAAGTTAAAATAATGATTAACAAAACTTAAAAATTACTACAATTTTTTGTCATTTTCTATAGTAACACGGATATACTACGCTGTTACCTTTCCCCCTCCCCAGTGAGTTGCCATATAACTTCTCAAAGCACGTTACTTCACGTTCTAAAACACATTCAAATAATACCCAAATCCCCACGCCCACAGATATGACCATCAAACTGAAACAACACTGAGGCGATTACATCCCGACACAGGATGAAACCCACGGGACTGAGGACGGGACTGGCCGGCAAAATAGCAATTAAATACGCCCTCATTACACACAACCCTAGTGGGACGCGCGACGGATAAGGGTGCGATATGTACCTAATCCTTCTTATTACAAAATTTAGTCTAAAGTTAGTACCTCAGTTGAACCATGGATCAAGTAGCTTATTAGATGGGTTTTTATTAAAAAATAAAACTGGCCAAGTGCGAGTCGGACTCGCGCACGAAGACTTCTGTACCATTATCTATAAAAACGAGCAAAAAATTCACGCTTGTTGTATGGAAGCCCCCTTAAATAATTATTTTATTTTGTTTTATAGTATTTTTGTTGTAGCGGCAACAGAAATACATCATCTGTGAAAATTTCAACTGTCTAACTATCACGGTTCATGAGATACAGCCTGGTGACAGACGGACAAACAGACAGCGAAATAGAGTCCCGTTTTACCCTTTGGGTACGGAACCCTAAAAAAAAACTATCATTGAAGTACAAGTATTTCCTTTTGTGAAAAGTGAAATGATTGCATTAACAGGTTATCTCTCGATGTTTTCTATCACTATTTTATCGAGATAATCTATTTGTAATACGCACTTAACTTCGAAAAGTAAATGGTTCCTGATTTGAACTCCAGACCGAATCGACTCAAGAGAGTAGTTAGATAGACTGTGGAGTCAGTTCCAACGATCTAACTACTACGACTATACAAAATTAATTATAGGTACAGGTAGATATGTCTGTTCTTTCTTTTTTTTTATATCTGGGGACAATCACACAGATCATCCTAGCCCCAAACTAAGCAAAGCTTGTACTATGGGTACCAAGCGACGATATGCATACTTATATAGATAGATAAATACTTATATACATAGCAAACATCCATGACTCAGAAACAAATATTCGTGCTCATCACACAAATATTTGCACTTACCGGGATTCGAAAACAGGACCACCAGCTTCGTAGGCAGGATCACTACCAACTAGACTACGGTGAGAGAGTGGTTCTCGATAAATTACCAGATGTTCTTACCTGCAATACTTGTCTGTAATTTGTGGAGTATTTTAATAAAGTAGGTATAGTAATCTCACCAAAATTATAATGAGCTTTAATCTTGGTACCCATGAGTTCCAACCGCGATGATTATAAAAAAGAATAATGACTGCACTGGGGAAACAAATTTTCATATCACGTGCGATTTAATAAACATGCAATTTATAGACACATACATCGAGACAGATATCAAACAATATGCGTCATACAAATAGATGTCTTGTCAGGCAACTAACTATAACAGTGTCTGACCCAGAAATCAAACACAATTTACCTTACCAGCGATTGAATACATTAGCCCCGTCCTGTCGGATTATGAGAGTGACGTATAAGACATTTCACCTGTTTTAGCGCACACATTCTTGCACTATAAATAGGCCAATCTTAAGATTATAATAATAATAATATAATATAATAATATCCTGGGACATTTACACACGGCCATCTGATCCCAAAGTAAGTAGAGCTTGTACTATGGAAACCAGATAACTGATTTACTACATATACTACTTTTCTTTCATAACTAAATATTTATATAGATAATTACACCCAGACACAGGACAAACAGACATGTTCATGCACACAAATATCTTTCCTGGGTGGGCACCGAACCCACGACCTCCGGCGTGAAAAGCAAGCATTAGCCAACCACGCCACCAGGCCCATCAAATTATTATTTAGCCACCGTATTGAAAATTCTAGCACTATTATTATTTTCATATAGCTTTAGATCATCGAGACAATATTTTATACACATCACACGAAGTAGTCACTAAACAAAACGCTCAACTGAATCGCTCATCCTCACCACAACACGATCAATTAAAACACACAAAATCCTAATCCTTCCACCCGAGAGGATCCAAAACGTCGCATTAAACGGCGCACCGTAACCGCGCGAACGTTTTGCACAAAGGGTTGCCTCAGTACCAATAACGCATGAAACAGGATTATAAAACGTTCCTAAAGGGCTAGGGATACCCCACTGTATGTATGTAATTATACATGTTAATTTACGAATACCTACTGTGTGTATAACCATGGGAGTTGGGAAGAGGGGTGGTTAAGCTTTAAACTCATCGCGTACAAGTATTATAAACCAACTTAAAAAGAAGGATGTGTTTCCAATCTGGAATGGCATGGCAACCTGCAAGAAGTGAGCCGATCCCTTCAGCCGAGGGCTTCGTGGCCGGCGGTGATCACTTACCATCAGGTGATCAACTTGCTTGTTTCCCTTGCTATAAAAAAGAACGTGTATTCTAATTTAATCTTCATTTAGTTATATATTTTTATCTATGTTGTGTGATTTCTCCGTTGTAAGTGAACTGATGTCGGAAATATCTTAATAATAATACATTTTGTTCCAGTCAGTAAGGAAGAAAAGCCAAAGTCGGTTAGACGATTTTTCGTGATTTATCCTTAGAAAATCTGATAATTTTCCGGGATTATTGTGATGGTAAGATCTAGTTTCTTTCCAAATTTTAGACGTAACGTAAGACGTCGGTTCAGTAGTTAACAAACAGACAGGTCTTCACGTTATGGAATAGATTAGTACTATGGATAATATTGATATTTTCGTTAATGTCATATAAATGTTGGCTAACCGAACCAAATTTGATTCCAAATGGAAGATTTCCGTTAAATTATCCAATTATGACGGAAAGCACAATTCAAAAATCTTTTGTCGTTTAATTAAAGAAATACATGTAATTTCCTTAATTAACATTTTTGTGTCTAAATTAGGAAACTGTAAAAACTCGTTCAATATCTGGATATTTTTGACAAACAATTAAAATTCAGCGTTTACTGATACTAAAAAAATGCGTTGCCTCAATTCGGTATCGTCATTCATTTAAACGATGAATTTATTTGAATAAATGCTCTCAGAGTCATGTTAATACAAATAATAAATAAAATAGACCAAACACCCACTGTTAGAGCGGAAGGGTTTATTGTTTGTTACCTTAAAAATGTAAACAGAAATGCATATTTTTCATTTGGCCAAGATCTATATAATAAAGAAATATGAATATATATATATTCATATATTTTTAATCTCCGTTGTGAGAATATTTTCGAGTACTTTTAGTATTTCATAAATGCCAGTAAACTAATCTACTAATCATACTTATCTCTTTACTAACTTTAAATTACACTAACTTATTTTTGAAATACACACATCATTCTTTTATTCACGGGGAAATGAAACGCTGCGTTGTTCATATTTCCGCACAACACTAACTAAAATGTAACCAGTTCATTGAGCATAAACTCATGGTTAGGGCTCTGTAGGTATGGGATGTTTTTAAGGTTTCCCGGTTGGATAAGCATTGCTAGGATTGAATCTGTTTGAAACAGACTAGAGAGGGTTGACGTGGACACTTTGTATGTATACGAATGGATTTTTACATATCCCTTTGCTTACCTAGGTACTCTGTCTCTGTCCTACGACTACTGCGTTTTGTAAAACGTTTAATAAAAAAATAGTGTAGAAGACAACCAAATGCATCTCGTGGTGTCTCATTCACGCATTTAAATTCTTATAAGATAAAAAATGATTTTATAACTTTAATTAATATGCTTCGGTCATATTTAAATGTATTCTAATATATTGGGGAATATTAATAAAAGTTTCTATTATAAATATTATAACTAAATTTTATTTAATATATGAGTCGTATGGTTCAGAAAGAAGAACAGGATCACCCCATATACCGTGAGTGTGGTTAAAGCGATGCTATAAATTCCAAGCGTGGTGGCAATGGCAAACGTTTGCCGTAGTCACCACGCTTGACATAAGGATAGTACACAGATGGCGCTGCAGCACGACTGCCTAGTGTATCCCTTAGTTGCCTTTTACGGCAACGATGTGGAGGCCAATGTCTAGCAGTGGACCTTATAAGGCTAATGATAATGAAACTATATTAATAGGCTTTTCTATCTCAATGCCTATTTCATAAAAATCAGTCCAGCCGATCTATCTACTTGTCACGCGCTAACTCCCTTACATGGAATGTTGTAGAAATCTTTGATGGAGACCTATGTTTAGTTGTATGAACCCATATAAAAAAGGAAATTGAACGTTATAAAATCTTTGTGCATCAATTTACTCCACAAAGACTTCACCCACACATCTTCGCAATGCAATTGTGTTCATCATTTGAGAAGTATTCCATAACTAATAGTGTTGCGGTTATATATTGTAATTATAATGATTAACAGTGATTTTAAATTCCGTAAATTTAAAGTTTATTTGTAAAACTCAAACTCCAATTATATATTAAGTGAAATTTGTAATTTTTTAGGCAGTTTATCACCGCAGTCGCCCGCTCTCTGGTAAATATTCCCTCGGGACAACTTCTAAGCCTTCTCCAGGATGAGATTCATCATGTCAGCTGAATGACGTCCACTGCTGGACAAAGTTCCCCAAAAAGCTTTCCACAATGGGGCTGTTTCCATATTTTCGTGGAGTACGCCATAATCGTCACACTTGGCAAACGGATTGAAGATTGCAGTAGGTATAATGGTCATAGTATGTACAAAGAGAGATGCTGCTGCCCGTTCTCTGACCTTCTACACCCTCCACGACATGAGATTAGGCAATTGATATTCAATTGAACCTACGCATAATTAGTTTACACATTACACTCAATATATTTTACATCAAATAAAACATCAGCTACTGTAATCCAATACAGTATCATTAAGAGTATCACATTTATTGGAAATTAATAACACCCTACCCCACATACCCACTTGTAAAACCAAAACAACATTGTTTCACAAAAAATATGATAAATAAAAAGCGCGGGAGGCGGCGCCTGGCCTCGCCCCTCCCACACAAACAACATATAATTATTGTGTGGCTCGAAGCGCCGCGGTTCCATATACACGAATATGACTATAATAACATGTAGCTATGTACATTCGCTAGGATCAGCCAGGAATTTCACGGATTATGAAAAAGATATGGATATCCTCATGGATTATAGAGAGAATATGGATATCAATTTTGGTTCTATTTTCAAATAGCTTTATAATGATGACTTAGACTTCATGTGTGACGCTGTGGTTTAATTGTCGCCTTATTAAGAAGTACATACACAGAATATATTAAAAAAGCAATCGTATTATAAAAGCGATTGACTTCTTCTTCTGTTTATTTATCAACTTAAGACAAAGAAGTAATCCGGGTGTATAATGTATATGATCCACTCACATACACATTTGAAGCACCACCTATGCCGACCACGGGTTATAATTAATGACATAGAGGCGCTCATAGCTAGATGGTCTCACCGTTCCGTAAGTGATCGGCGAGGTTAAGGTTCGCGGTCAGTCCATAGATGAGTGACCACCAAAGTGGTTTAATTTCTGAGCGTCTCCGTGCGTCGGAGGGCACGTTAAGCTGTCGGTCCCGGTTGTAGTCATTGGACAACAGTCTTAAAGCCATGCCAGAGGCCATACGATAAGTATACGAGTAAGTAATTAATGTCACTGTGCACTAGTGCTTAATGAAACGCCATGTATCTACGAACACATTATAAACATCGTATTCTGACAAAATGATATCATCTTATTAATTAATGACATCATTACTTAGTTAATAACTTCTCAGAAGCGACGGGTAGATACCTACATGATACAATTACCTTTCAAGCCGCAGGTCGTGGGTTTGACTGCCACCCAGGGCAGTTATCTGCTTTCTATAGTAAAGCTCTGCTTAGTTTAGGATCAGATGACCGTGTATAAATAATGGGCCCAGGATGTTATATCGTTATATTACATAAATAAAAGACAAAAAAAACCTTTTTGTTTTCTTAACTGATAAAGGCAAAGTTTCTTAAATGCTAAAACTTATATAGGTACATGACGCTACAGTAACCACTAAAGAGAACGAATGAGGCCATACATTTCTTAATTTGATCCAAACTTTTTAAAAATATAAAAGAAACATAATGCTTTTAAAATTATATCAAAATTCTCAAGTTAATCTATATTTTGGAATCGGTAAAGGGTTACCGGTTATGTTAAAAGTAATGTGATCTTATAACAGTGACTACAACTGTTAAAAGATCACATTACTTTTAACATTTGCAAAAAGGTTTCAGGTACACCCAGCGCTCATGCTTGCTTGCTTATCGTATGGGTAGTGGTAACCCTAGTGTCAGAGTTGCTCAAGCCGCCCAGTAGGCCTCTGACATGGCTTAACGACTGTTGTCTGATGACTACAACCGGGACCGACAGCTTAACGTGCCCTCCGAAGCACGGAGACGCTCAGAAATTAAACCACTTTGGCGGTCACCCATCTATGGACTGACCGCGAGACTAGTTGCTTAACCTCGCCGATCACTTACGGACCGGTGGTTTAAATGATTAATTATTACCTTGTTGATCCATAGGTACCTACTTAAAGTACCTATGGATCAACTTAAGAAATGTCAATCGTTCACATCTAAGATGACGTTTAAATAAAAACGTCAAAACATTTCGCTATATACTGCGTGTACTGTGTAATTTAAAATAATCACTTAGGTATTCTACACCAATATCATCAAATAATCATGCATCAACACCAATATGTTGATGCACTAGTGCTTTATAGCGTCACGTATACAGGCACTCATTATAAACACCTATTCCAGCCAAAATTGCCGAAGCGTGACTAAATCTACATAGTGCCTCTCTTGAAATTAAAAAGGTAATAATTATCTTTATCTTATAACAGTTGTAGTCACTGTTATAAGATCACATTACTTTTAACATAACCGGTAACCCTTTACCGATTCCAAAATATAGATTAACTTGAGAATTTTGATATAATTTTAAAAGCATTATGTTTCTTTTATATTTTTAAAAAGTTTTTGTATGTAAAAGATATAACGATGCGTGTGATGTTTTAAGTAAGAGATAGTTGCCATAAACTTTAATTAAACATTGAATCCAATAGTGGTATCGATGCACCCGACCTTACTAAAGCGTCATGAATGCACGAGCATATTTTAATCAACATTTTCCAACATAATTTCCGAAGCTTGACTAAACATACACATGTCTAGTGTCTAAAGTCTCTCTTTGAAAAAATATCTAATATTTTATAAATAATCACATAGTGTCATAACTTCTAAGGAGCTCTGGATGTGCACGAGCCACATTTTAATCACCATTTTCCGACATCATTTCCGAAGCTTGACTAAACTAACATACCCTAGTGTCTGAAGTCTTTCTTTGAAAAAATATCTAATAATTAATGAATGACCACATAAGTTGATAACTTCTTAGGAGCGCTGGATGTAAATAAAAGATTTCGTTTCTTTTATTTATAAAAGCATTCTATGTTGTTGTAATTTTTTTTCTCACCTTTATCCATGGATCTAGATATAGAGGATAGAAATGTCTAGTAGTAAAGAAAACGCAAAACATTACATAAATCTTTATTCGTGTGTGTTATTCATCATTACAGCTAAATAAGTCCACTGCTGGACAAGCCTCCCTCAAGAATCGTCTTGGGGGGGATATGCCATAATCGCCACGCTTGGCAGGCGGGTTGGCGATCGCAGTAAGATGGTCATAGTACTCAGAAGGAAGCTGCTGCCCATCCTCTGGTAGATATTCCCTCGGGTCGACTTCTACGCCCCCCACGGGATGAGATGGGGTGGTGATATTCTGATTCTGATATTTGTCGCCGTCACCACACAGTGTGTGTTATTAAGTTATTATAAATAACGGGATTATAGTTACTAAAAACTAAAATAATTGATTGCGGTATCAATGCCCTAGTGTTTACTGAAGTGTGATGAATGCACGAACACATTATAATGTGTTAAAGAAACTGTGTTTATAATAAAAACACAGTTTCCTGACAGAATCACCGAAGCGTGACTAAATTTACATACTGCCTGAAGTCTCCTTGAACAAAACATTTTATAATTATTGAAACCATTATTAATAAGTGTTGAGGAGCACTATATAATATAAATAAGAAATGAAAAAAATATTTATTTAAAGATATATAAATTTTACAATCTAGATATAATCTAGATATAAGAACGCGGCTACCTAGTATGGAAAAAAAATATTTTCATCTTAGTTTACATTTAAATAATTGAATTTAGATTAAGCTATGAGTGCCTCAAACCTCCAGTAGGTTTTTTAAATAGCCAGATGCTATCACCGGTCCGTACGTGATCGGCGAGGTTAAGCAACTAAGCTCGCGGTCAATTTATAGGTATTTGGGGGACCGCCAAAGTGACTTAATTAATTTCTAAGCGTCTTCGTGCTTCGGAGGGTACGTTAAGTTGTTGGTCCCGGTTGCAGCCATTAGGCAACAGTCCTACTGTCACTGTCAGTGTACAGTCAGAAGCCTACTGGGCGGCTTGAACAACCCTGATACTAGGAAAAACACTGCTCATACGTTGAGTAACTAAAATTTAGATTTAGTATCCTCGCGACGATTCGTTTAGGTACTCGTCCATATTTTTATACTGTTTCATTATTTTTCTTGTTTCAATACTACCTAATATGATTTATTTTAAAAAAATAAATTACTACCTCTACACAATTAACAATTTCTAGAACCTACCCAAGTGACAGTGTTTCCTAATTTGATATTATCATCAAATCAAGGAAATCGATTCGTAGATACTTATATATTTAGTTATAAAACACATCACGATAATCTTGAATAATAATATTGTTCAAAGAAATCATAGACAAGCTATGATAACTCTAGATTAGTTAAAATAACAAGTGATATCGATGGCCACCTGTGCTCGCTCGAGCGTCGCAAGCCCTTTTCCCGCCGTTTTGCGACAAAATGGCCGACGCGTGACTAGACTTGCGATACGTAGTTACTCATTCATAACTGAGCACCGTAAATATTATGTGCTTTTGAATTTAATTGTGAGAATTTGCTGCTGAAAATTGTTATTTAGTCGTTTTGCATGTTGTTAAATCATGTAAATGTTTAATTTGGTATAAGAAATAACAATTTGCATGTCAATAATGGGATCAGATCTACCAAAGCCATCTAGCCATTATGGAAATCGTCGTTGCGATTGCTAAGTTGCAATTTTATAAATCCACTTTTTAAAAGTATAGAATATACTTAGCCAAATATTTACCTAGGTACCTATATATTTGTGCCTAATAATAATAATTCGTACAACTAAAATATTCATAAAATTATGTATGTTTCTTATAAACGATTTATTACCGGAAGGAAACAAATGATTATCTCGAATAAAAGAATCTATGATATATTATAATGCATTATTAAAAATGCACTGCATCTAGGAAATAAAGCATTAAGATATTTTAAAAAAAGTTCTCTCATCTCTAAGGTCATCTTAGTTGTATTAGAAAAAACTGTCAAAACCGGTTCATAAACAACGGAGAAATAGCTTACAATCGCGTACATACACACATAACCTCCTTCTCGAACTCGGTTAAAAAACGTGGACAGGTGACACCCATAAATAGTAAGAGTACTTGGCGTTCGACGGCTGCAGATCATACCACTAAGCATGATATGTTTTGTTGCCTTTTGTGGATAAATGGTAATTATTTGTTGTATTGCCATAAGGGAAAATTTTGTGCTAATTAGCAATTAATTAGCGCTAATTTGTGCACATATGTAAACTTTTTAGTAAAATAATTGCACTAATATCTTCGGGTTTTCAAGAGACAGACTAGCGTGAATTCTACTTTTTATTTTTAATTTGATATCTGTATTCCAAAGAGTTAAATAAAATCGCATTTAGAAACATTTCATCAGAAATGTATAAGTAAGAGAGCAAGATAAAACATCTCTATGTAGGTGACTAGAACTACAGGAGGTAACGAAACAGTACCTCCCCGCACTCGGGGGAATCGCGAATGAAATTCACGTCATAGACATTTTTGCGATAAGGCAACACCACCCGTTTTGTTTATGGCTAGACCCGCCATCTTGCTGCCACGGGAAATAGGGAAGCCACGTATTGTTTGTTATGAAAGGAAATATATATTTTTATTTTGTTCCGGACAGAATAATCTGTTACTATATGACACAAGTGGATACACAAATACATCAACACGAGCTCTCTTGTAATATAATAGGGCAGCTTTACGTGGTTTCTAGAACAGCACCAACTTCCTGATTAAGATAATACCTAAGACCCGGTATTGGGATATTTCAACCTTTTTGTCTAACATCTCAGCATCTATACCTCATCATGACATCCTTACACCAATCATCAGTGGATAGAACACCACGTACCTAAAGTACCTAATCCCTCAATCATAAAAAAAACCTTACCTACTGTGTCTTAAACAATAAACGGTATTTGACCCAAGAAAGATGCTAAAGCTATCTGCATATTATCTGTGTTACACCCAAGCCTATAGCGTACTTAGTTCCTATGAATATTAATGTTCAATTCTATAATTAGACTACAGCAAAATGTAAACATACCCCACATTCTAAAATAAATCACAGCCATTTTCTAAAACATACTAAAACCGCTCCATTCCGAAAAACATTACGTCTGCTGGCAATGTTAATACAGTGTCGGGCGGCGAGACTTTGAGTGACAGTAAATAGAGATACATTTGGTCTATTATCTGATACAGATCTACACATAGGGGGCTCATGAATGTTGGCTCTGACAGATGGGCTCCCGATACATCCCATATTACCTCTAAAGTTTCACACGCCAAAGGAATATAAACCTTACAGCTAGAGGTATAAGGATCAGTGATTTTATAGAATCTGAGAATATTCTTGTTTCAAAATGTCATATTCGTTGTTGTTTCTGTAATGAAAAATGAAATGTTTGTTACTGTCTAGTGTGGTGGAGCTATTGGGATAGTACAGAGTATTATTAATATTGTTTATGGCATGTGTTCTTGATTAATTACAATACAACTTTGGTTGAATTATACGCATCCAATTAATGATATTCAACTCATTAGTTGGGGTATTCGACATTGTGACGAAGCCACGCTTCCGAATTTAAATGTCCATTCAATCAATGAGAACACAGGTACAATTTTCCTACAAATATTATAAATGCAAAAGTTTGTGAGGATGAATGGATGTATGTTTGTTACCCTTTCGTGCTAAAACTACGGAACGGATTTTAATGAGACTTTATAATAATATAGCTTATACTTCCGAATAATTCATAGTCTATCATTTATAAAGCTTAACGCACGGAAGAGTTAGTATTAAAACACATTTCCAGGTGGTTTTAGAATGTTCAGTTAACTATGTTCTCTACTGACAGACATATAGACGAACGGACAGCGGAGGCTTAGTGATAGCGTTATATTAGTACCATTTGGGTACGAAAAATAAAAAATAATAGAAATATATAAAATTTAACACTACAATGGTTTGAGATATTATAATCAATAATTAAACTCAAACTTTAATGATTTGATAAAAAATAACTTGACCTTTTAATACTCACTATTGTAAAACTATTAGTTCTCTTTATTTTTTTTTAACAGTGAACATAAAAAATAAAGAACATTTATAAATATTTTAAAGTGCATAACGACTGTAACAGACAGACAAATAGATAATTCCCTAACTCACTTCTTCTTCATTTGGTTCTATTAAATGTCATGGAATTAGCCAAAATTACTAGTTATTGTTAATTAATTTTTAAAATCACCGCCCGCACTAGTGGAATTAAGACCTGCATGTCGGGGATTTTACAAACAAGAGATTCACTGAAATAAAGCCTACCCAGAGTCAGAGCAACTATTATTGGGTCACACAAATAGTTATCTTGTGCAAGTAACGAACCCGGGACGCAAGGGAGCTGAGGTACTGGGGTGACCTCTTAACCACAGCGCCACATGTACAGGCAAAATTGAACTGCATTTTTTTACTTACTACTAAGTCACCAAAAGCTTACGGCCTATATAACGCAGTCAAATTGAGTAAGAATCTCACCTAGACGGAGATAAATCTATGCTGCATATAGTTATTATTTGCAAATACCCGCAAATATATACACTGCACACATACTTATCTGTCGTAGGTTCCACTGTTAAAAACACTCCACGACACCCGTACTTTGGAAACTCACTCACAAGTCACATTTTGCTTTAATATCTTCCGAATTTAGTCTTATAGTAATCCTATATCAACTATACTCAACACCATTTGGAACAAAATTCTAGTAGTTCCAAAATACCCTTCTGTTTAAAAAAAATACCGTCACAATCAGTCCTCGGATATAAGGTAAGTATAGAAAACAAACTAAAATCTCCTCCAACTATGTAGGTATTGACTATGATGACTTACAATGAATAAAATTAAATGTAGATGAAGTATTTCAAATCGTTGAATTCTAATATATCTATGAATTATGGCGTACTACGCCGTAGTAATCTACGAGCTACGTATCTACGCATAATGCTACGAAAGTTGATAGAAAGGTGATAATATTATGAATATATTATTAAGTAAAACATTTTTTGTTATTTCACTTGTACTTTTCTTTTGTATTTGAAAGAGAATTTTCATAAAAAATATGACTTAACTTTGTGTTCTGCAAATGCAAATTACGCTTAACTCTGAAATATAATTTGCATTTCATTCGAGTACTCGTTATGAATTAATTTCAAGCGAATCCTTTTTCTCTAGATAAGAGTTGCCCCATGACTTTTGCTCTAAATTAAGCGTTTCGAGAATTTATATCAGACCTTATCAAGGCTCGAAGGTTGCCAAACTAAAGTGCACCTTGTCAAAACCGACACTCCATTATTGGGCATACATTTTTAAGCTCACGATAACACTATCATACTCGGGCGGGTTACGTGGTAGGCCGGGCCACGTTATCGTCACTTTCTGCATGAACGCGTCCGTTACGGTCACCCCCCCACTCCCCTGCCTCGCGATCCCCCACTTCCCCCCCGGTAGACGGCAACTGCGAGATTTTGACACTTGAACATAATTTATTCGATCCTAAAATAGTTTATGTTATCTGGTCTAGTGATATCTCTCAGGATTTAGGTGTCTGTGAAGTTTGTGAGTGGATACTTATTAAGAATAATTTTAAATAAACAATTTATACAGATAATGTACAATTGGATATTGTGTTTCATGGAATTGACTGACCTATTGGTCTCGTGGTCAGTGACCCTGACTGGTAAACGAGAGGTCGATGTGTCTAATTTATCTGTAATATGTATGTATTTAGAAATAAACAAGTATTTTTATCAGTTGTCTGGTTGCCATAGTACAGGCTTAGTTTGGGATTGTTGTTAGTGTGTTAGTTGTATCAGGATATTTATTTATAAAATAATTTTAAAGAGTGAATCTAAGAAAACTTATTCTTTACTAATGTATTCTAATACGTCCTTCCTTGAAAGATGGATAAACTAACTGCTTTAGAAATTAAAAATAGTTGTTATACGTATATCGTACTGTATAGCTTAATTTATTAAAAAAATCTTATTTTGCCACTAGACGCAAGAAGCGACATATCGCACGCATTGGCTGAGAAAAATTAATTCATGGTTAAATTTTAAACAATGCAGACAGACATCAGATGTGGCCCAACATCTTTACGTCCTCTCCAAGACACAGGAATGTCACACACCCACATCCTTATTTTTGTTTCTTTTATAAGTCAGGATGAATGGCTACGTATGCCACCCGAAAAAGCGTCTGCAGGTGGGTATGTTGGACTGACTACGACTTGACGCGCCAGATGAGGGGAGCCCCGGGAATGTAAACCCACATCCTGACTTCATACTGCAGCTGACTGACTGTTTCTTGACAGAAAAATGCCAATAACAATTTTAACAGACTTTAAAACAGATTATTAGTTACATTGCATGTTATTTATTTTTTTGTATTTCTATTACGCAACTTCTGCGCTGTTTATAAATGATTTTGACAATTCTTTTTTCGATCGACGGGGAAACCTTTTCGCTTCTAGTTGGTTTAATTTTTTCTAATCAATAATTACACAATTCATTTCATTAATGTACTGAATATGAAAATATATAAGAGGTGTTACAGGAATATTGATAGATCAATCACATTGTCGAGTAACATTTCCCATTTATGTAGCATTTTTTATTCGACTTGGGATTTGAACCCAGGTCTTAAATATCTTCGGTTGAACACGATACCGCTATACTAACATAGTAACAATAATAGTACAGACAATATGTATTAAAAACATAGCTAAAACTTTTGATAACTAAACCTATACCTACCTCTTTAATAATAATAATAATAATATCTAGGGACAATGTCACACAGATCATCCTAGCCCCAAACTAAGCAAAGCTTGTACTATGGGTACCAGGCGACGATATACATACTTATATAGATAGATAAATACTTATATACATAGAAAACATCCATGACTCAGAAACAAATATTCGTGCTCATCACACAAATATTTGCACTAACCGGGATTCGAACCCAAGACCACCAGCTTCGTAGGCAGGAGCACTTCCAACTAGGCTACGGTGACCGTCACTTTGACAATAACTTAATACAAGCTAGCTAAATATCATTACTATCATAAAATAAATTTTATTCTAAATGTTTTCATACAATCCGTGTACCTAAATATCTATATGTACCTAGAAATTATTATGTATACTTAACCTATATTACTACAAACATGTTCTGACTATTTACAAGGGCTTTTTTAAAGTATATGTGAATAAAAACCTTTTTTACTAATTCACTGAGTATATAAAATATTAAGAATCAATCCGCCTTGGTCGTGGTATATTTCATGCTATGGCGATGAGAATTTTCTCTATACATTTTATTATTTCTTATCGTACTAGAAATCCTGCCGGTGAATCCGAGTCTCTGACTACTGTAGATTAAATACAGCTTATGTTAATTACAGTACCTGGGCGACTGAACTCTTTAAATTTTTAACCAACTTTAAAAATGGGAACTTATGAATCTTATTCTTTATCGTATTGGTAGTGATCACCCTAGGCTTGCTAAGGTTGAACAAAAAGATCGAAAACAACCGGAACCGGCAGCTTAACGTAACCTCCTAAGCACGGAGACGGTCACCCATCTATAAACTGACCACGAGCCTAGGCGAATTCCCTCGCCTATCACTTACGGGCCAGTGAGTGAGGCTAGGAGTGCCTCAATCAATCAATTTGATAGTATTTATTTTAATGTATGTAAAGAAAGAGTATTTCTTTCATTAAACCTTACCTTACCTTTTTCTTTTCCTTGTCTCTTTTCTTGACTCATGTCATGTCAAATTATACTGTCATATGAAAAATTGTATTAAATAGAAAATATCGCATTCTTAATAATAAACGTTAAATGTCGTTTCTTTTGGAAAAAAGCAACGCATTGTTTTATTTCAAAATGCCAACGGTGTCCTATGAATAGATTAAAAAAATATAGATATCTTATATGTATGTTACGCGATCTCTCCTATGTTTAAATAATGTCCCAGGATATTATTATGTTTGGAAACCAATAATATAATTAGAATTCGCGATAAATTTTTCCCCTATAAATGGTAGTGTCTTTGTGTCAAACAAGTGTTTTGAGATGCAGAAAGTAATAGTTTAAAAACATACATACATAGACAGACACCTGTTTCCTAGAGGGGTAGGTAGAGACAACGGATTTCCATTTGTCACGATCGATGCACACCTCTTTCGCGTCGTTTACTGTCATTACAGTCCCGCAAACTTATCTGACCCGGTGGCAGCGTCGCTGTTATCGCATTTAGTGTTGCTAGTAAATATTTTTTGCAATAAAGTGGGTATAAATAATATGCACATTGTAACGTAAATGTTACTTCACTAAAAAGCAAACAAATACTGTCATTACTAATCTTTATATTTTTATACAATAATTATTATCATTTACATAAAATGTATGCTAAGTGTTCTCTAACGGAGATACTCCAGGTATTATTATGTCACCGGAATGGTTTAATTCAGAAGTAATTTCATCATCATCATTATCGGAATCACTGCTTTCACTTTCACTATCACTACCTAAATGAATGATGAAAGGCTCGTCTAAGTATCCATCCCTTTTTCGATACACATTTTCAATATTTTTGTACATTATTGCAATGCTTTTGCCATTCATTGACTATTATTTTCTCAAAAGCTTCTGCAATTAATGATAGGATTTCAGAATTCTATCTACCATGCTCTTTTTCTTTCACAAGTTTTCTTACATATCACTCCCGGACACCTACAAAGGAAACAGCAAAAATTAAATAAATAACGAATATTTTAAAATATATATTTTAATTTAAAGTGCGAGGGGGAGTTTCGTATTTTTTCAGAAGCTGACAACACTAACCTGTAGCAGCAGCTACGCGTTCATACAAGTTATTGAAGGGTATAATTGGTGCCTGAAGGCGTTTTTCTTCCTTAATATAATTCAATACTTGTAATATAACGTTCCTCGCATCACTTTTTAAAGCTTGCGGCATTTTTCACAATTAAAAACCACAAAAAGAAATATAAATACGCGCAACATACAATCAATGGCAGGAATGTCATGGAATAACAGGCCGATTGACATTTCAAACTGGCGTCGTTAGTTCTACTTTTGGCCACCGGGCCAGATAAGTTTGTAGCACTATATATTATCTTATTATATTATTGTAATATCGAGTAGCTGGATGGCCTCGACGTTCACATGATGTTGAAGCCTATGTTTATGAGCTGTAGCGTATTTTCGACTGGTCTCTGCAACGGAGTCCATCTTTAGATCCCGGTGTAAATCGTCATTTCTTATATACCAAGTTGCATTTACGATATCTCGTAATACTTTATTCTGGAATCTTTGGACGATATTAATGTTGCTCTGGCACTACGCCGCAATTGTATGCCATGAGTCCATACATTTAGTAGTAAGGATGAACTAGAATTTGAAATGAGTATAATATTATATCGGAAGATCAGCACTGCAGAAATGCAGTACTAGCTGAGATAGAGACATTTTTATACCAGTACGGATAAAATTAATAATATTTAAAATTTAATTTTTGTTTTTAAAATTGAATGTATTTTACGTATATGTTATGAAAATAGAATTCTTTCTTTCTTTCTATTAATAAGGATCTTTTATTATTTTGGATATAAAATACAGCCCATGATACTAAACTATACTTGGACTTTATCCATCCCCATCGTACGTACTAAAATCAAAACAACTATTTATATTGTTAGTTTAGAAGTTTCCAAAAGAGTAGTATATATATTAACCAGCATTGATCTATTATTGAGCATACACTTGTGTACGCAAACACAGGGGGAATTCCTATTACCTCACTCTCATGATAAGACAGCTGCTGTCACGCTGCTAGCTGACACGATCGGAAAGAAGTCAGGCATAGGAACGACGACTTTACGTGCTCTTTGGGGCACCCAATATCCAATACTATATTATTTTTTTACACATCCCATGATCAGAACACGCTCACCAATGAGGTAGTATATTATATAGGTACTTATGTAGAACTATTTATTTTTTCTATTTGATTGTACTCTATTTCTGATTAAACTGACTATGGGCTCCAAGCCAGTTAAAGCGATTTCTCGGGACGCCTCACCCCCTCAACACTTTTCTTTTTTTTATGCAAAATGGGTTTGCGCTTGACCACGATCTCACATGATGATAAGTGAAGATGTGGACGAAGGTGGGCCGCGCATACCCATAAGATGCCTGTTCACTCTAACCTTGAATAAACCCATGTTATATGAGTCTGGAAACACGTCGTTTCGGGGGTTATTCCACAGCTTAGCCATGCGTATGATAAAAGAGGAAGCAAAAAGCTTCGTACGGCATAATGGGATGTCAACAACATAGCAGTGGAGAGCCTACCGAGCCTTGTAGTCCGATGAAAAAAGGGAGATGGAGGATAAGTTCATAGAGGTCTTGAGCGCATTCTCCATGAAACAGCCTGTAGAAAACCGATAAGCTTGCAACCTGACGCCGATGATCCAAGTTTTGCAGCTTTTTACTTGTTAGTTCTCTATCGTCGATTATCCTGCGAGCGCGTCTGTCTATCGAATCCAAAGAATCTTTTCCACAAAGCGTAAGCCGTCCCCTAACAAACTAACCACCTCATCCCCCCCAGAACCCACCAAAACCAAACATAAACAATTATTGTAACTTTTAATCAGCGTTCATAATTGAATCGCACCAAACTCGGATAACTCGAATTTACGAGTTATGAGATTAAAATGTAACTCGTAAATTCTCGGTATCGGTTTGAATTAATTTCGGTTTGTTCATTTCGCGGCCGCAACTTCGGAGAAGTTCTACATTGAAGTATATCTACTTGGAAACTTCTAATTCGTAAGAGGGAGGAGAAGATAAGCGGTATGCTCGGGAACCGAAGGAGATACTTTTAGATGTTTGGAATGCTTGCGTTGTGTATTATTTTAACGGCATTGGGTAGGATGGTTGTAAGTTTGAAGTTGTGCATGTCTATTGTGTACTTCAATTCCTCGTAACTCATTAATAGATTGTATACTACCAATTTGCTCGTGGCACAAAGACTTAAAAGTCGAAAAAGCTTCCTGAAGTGTGTGCTTCCACTTTCTGGCGAACGGTCTAAGACACGGCTGAAACTGTGGCGAGACAGTGCTTGCCTACCCATCCCATTCATCCCTCCCGCTGAAAACCTTCCACCTGGACACAAGTTGCCGTGGCCAACCTGGAAGTCCCTGAATAGACTCCGGACCCAAGTTGGTCGAAGCAAGGAAAACCTGCTCAGGTGGGGATTTTTAAACATTTCCAACCTAGAGTGCAAGTGTGGTTCTTTTCCTCAAACTATGGCACACTTGTTAACATGTCCTGCGTGTCCTAATGCCTGCACGTTACAAGAACTAATGGACGCTACTGACAACGCTCAACGCGTAGCTGAATTCTGGGCTGACTTAATTTAGATTGCCATCGACACGCTAAGAAGAAGATTTGGAGAACAATTATACGGCCCATCTTAGATAGGCTGTATAAATAGACAACTAATCTAAGATGGGTCGTATAGTCGTTCCCAAACATAGCAGTATACGTAGTATATATAGTTCCTTATGTAGTACTAATGGTAAATGGATTAGCTGTGCCTTTTTCTAACGAAAACTTGTATTCTAAAAGGTATATGATTAGACGCTGACATTGACTCTTGTTTTCTGAATTATTTATTCAATATAATAATAATAATAATATCTAGGGCGACGATATACATACTTATATAGATAGATAAATACTTAAATATATAGAAAACATCCATGGCTCAGAAACAAATATTCGTGCTCATCACACAAATATTTGCACTTACCGGGATTCGAACCCAGGACCACCAGCTTCGTAGGCAGGAGCACTACCAACTAGGCTACGGTGACCGTCAATATCTTGGGACAACTAACAAATGGCAATTTTATCCCAAACTAGGCAGAGCCTGTACTGTGTCAATGGATAAACATGTCTACTTATATATTTGTAAATGCATACATATTATAGATTAATTATATCCAGGCTACATCCTAACTAATATTATAAATGCGAAAGTAACTCTGTCTGTCTGTCTGTCTGTTACTCTTTCACGTCAAAAGTACTGAACGGATTTGAATTAAATTTGGTATACAGATGGTCTAGACCCCGAGAAAGAACATAGGCTAATTTTTATAGTTAGGATAACACATAGGCCATATTTTATAAAGTTTAACGCGGGTAAAACCGCGGGGCACAGCTAGTAATAAATAATGCGTAAAACCCATGTGCCTGTGTGAGTTCACGTAATGCCGTCAGTTCTCTACTTGATCACTTTTCAGTCATTACGTGTCAGGTAACCTGTCTGCACTCTCTATTCTTTCATTTCAGGATCTGATATCCTGAATTGAAAGAAAAGAGACACTGTAATTGCGCACGCACATGGGCCCTATAACGTTTTGTAACAGTTGTTAATACATAACTAAAACGAATATTACTTTCCCACAGATGAAGAACCCCTAGAAGGGCTGGAGGGTCTACATTCAGACGAGACGGGGTCTGGTGACAACTCAAACGCGGGTTCCAGCGGCGCGGACGACGACACCGCTCGACTGCGACTCAAGCGCAAGTTGCAGCGGAACCGGACCAGCTTCACTAATGAGCAGATCGATAGTTTGGAGAGAGGTCAGTCGGTATTAACATGATGCTATAAAACAGTTTAGGCGTGAAGTTTTCCGGCCCAGAAAGAATAACAGGGCTTTGCCATCGCATCCCGTGGGTGTCGTAAAAGGCAACTTAAGGTTGTACCCTAAGTTGCCTTTTACGAAAGTTACTACACAGGTGATGCTGCTGCCCGGCTACCTAGGGTTCCAAATGGCAAAAACGGAACCCTTATAGATTCGTCATGTCTGTCTGTCTGTCTGTCCGTTCGTATGTCACAGCCACTTTTTTCCGAAACTATAAGAGCTGTACTGTTGAAACTTTGTAAGTAGATGTATTCGGTGAACAGCATTAAGATTTTTTACACAAAAATAGAAAAAGAACAATAATTGGTTTAGTTTTACATTCTGTTATTTTTTTTGAAGACCTATCCATAAACACCACAATGTATGGGTACGATGAAAAACAAAATTTTGAGTCTCGGTTCTATGTATGGGGACCCCCCTCCCCCCCCCCCCCCCCCATACATAGAACCGAGAAAATAATAGAATGTAAAACTAAAAAAAATATATGATGTACATTATCATGCAAACTAACAACGAAAATTGGTTTGAACGATATACAGCAAGTAGTTTTCTTTTAATACGTCATAAATCGTAAACCGCAATTTGCTTTCATTTAATCAACTGAAATACTTGTTGCTACAGAACCCTTCATGGGCCAGTCCGACTCTCACTTGGCCGGTTTTTTTTAATGCGGCAAAGTTCCTCCCTCTTACCCACCACTACAACTCCCGTAAGCCAGGATCAACAATGGCACACAATGAAATCACACTGAGCGATGAGGCAAGTCCCGGGGAATCGTTTTAGCTGTCTTGTATCCCGCAACGAATTTAATCAGAAAGAAACAAGTAGTTAGAAAGTACGACTGTTCCCGGACTACCCGGTGTACCAGGTGGTCGGGCAGCAGCGCCACCTGTGTACTATGTACCTACGTGTGATAGCGGTATTATACCGCTTCTTATCATGTCACTGTGGTTTACATCATAATTTTTCTTTTTTCAGAATTCGAGAGAACGCACTATCCCGACGTGTTTGCTCGCGAGAGACTCGCCGCTAAGATAGGGTTACCCGAAGCAAGAATACAGGTGAGCATCTTTGCCGTGCAATCAATAGATATAGCCTTAATAGAACACCATCTACCATAGGAAAAGCTTCTCTTTAACAATGACATACAAAAGCTTTTACCTTGACAAATGTCACTCAGATACGATCTTATAGCATCCACTCGGATTTAGTCAGGTTGATTCATGTGTATGCAATGGTACTATTATACAATTAGTTGCTATTGCACTGGGACCTACATTATGCCAGCGGCAGGTGTTGACCATAAGCCAGTATCATAGGCCTAAATTAAACTACCTAATATAACTTTCCTACTACTTTTATATTTTAGGAACCAAAGTGACAAAAGGCAATTATATTATAAAAATTGAATACTATTTAGTTTTTTATTTATTTATTTGACTACTAAAACTACATTCAGTATATTTAGATTGAAAGAGCACTGCGCCTCTAGCACGAGTTCCTGCAGTTTACTTACTCGATCACACGTACAGTTTCCTCCCATACATTGAGCACCAGCGCCTCTCGTGGAAACTATAAAGAACTAAAACTCTGGTGCTCAATGTATGGGACGAAACTGTACGTGTGATCGAGTAAGTAAACTGCAGGAACTCGTGCTAGAGGCACTGGTTGTTAAGAAATACAAATATAATCGAATACTGGAAAATCCTTTTAATATTATAAATGCGAAAGTTTGTCAGTTACTTTTTCATGTAAAGATTCCCGAACGGATTTTGATGAAACTTTGTAGTAATCCGAATAATTTAACGCGGGTAAAACCGCAAAAAACAGGTATAGTGACTATTATTTTAATATTTTTGAATGCATGTTCGTTATTGGCTAGAGTTAAACAGTAGTTTGGTTAGTATATAGTATATATACAGCTTGCATTAATATCCTTACTGATGAAATTCCGAAATCTATGTACCGTCATAATAATCAATATCATATATTTTTAAAGACAACGCCCGTATTAGGGAATCTAATCCCTGTGTCGGGGTGTACTTTACAACCATATAAGAGACGGACACCAATTACATCCACATCCACATTTATTTAATTCCACTTTTTTGTATTTCATTCCAACAAAGTATCTAGGTAGCTGAAAACTTGGCACTGCAGCCTTAATACCAAAAATGAGACAAAGATCAGTCAACATTAGCTAAAAAATACTAAAATTACTTATTAATATTTGTTTAACAATCCTGCATAAGGGTGTTTCTCAAATAATAATTATCAGAAAAAAAATCTTATATGGGAAACGTACAAGAAAGTCAAATTAATGTCGTGAAATCTCATATAATACGGCGAGTATGAATTTTCTGTGTAACAACATCACATCAGCGGATTGATGCCCACTGCTGGACAAAGGCTTATTATACGTTTGGTGGTTGGCCTTTCACGCTGTAGGCCGTGAGTTGGATTCCCACCCAATATTCATGTGCATGAATATGTCTGTTTGTCCTGAGTCTCGGTGTAAATATCTATATAGGTACGTATTTACAAAAGAAATGTTATATCTGGTTTTCATAGTACAAGCTCTACTTAGTTTGGGATAAGATGTCCGTGTGTGAATAATATTGCAGGATATTTCTATTATTATTTGGTAGGAATATGCCTTAATTGCCAAGCTTGCTTGTCACTCGAGTTGGCGATAGCAATATGATTGTCATAATACTCAGAGACACGTTGCTGTCCGTTCTCTGGACCTAGATATTCCCTCAACGACAGCTAACTTAGTATCTGACTGTAGATATACATAATATAATATCCTGGGACATTATTTACACAGTGCCATCTGATCCCAAACTAAGCAGAGCTTGTACTAAGGAATCCAGATAATCCAGATGATATCATCATCATCATTACAGCTTAAATAAGTCCACTGCTGGACAAGCCTCCCTCAAGAATCATCTTGAGGGGATATGCCATAATCGCCACGCTTGGCAGGCGGGTTGGCGATCGCAGTATGATGGTCGTAGTACTCAGAAGAAAGCTGCTTCCCGTCCTCTGGTAGATATTCCCTCGGGTCGACTTCTACGCCCCCCACGGGATGAGATGGGGTGATGATATTCTGATATCCAGATGATATACCTACTATATATACTACTTTTTTTATAAATACATACTTATATATAAATTACACCCAGACTCAGGACAAACAGACATGTTCATAGGCACAAATCTCTGTCCTGGATGGGAATGGAACCCACAACCTCCGGCGTGAAAAGCAAGCATTTGCCAACCACGCCAACAGGCCCGTCCATATACAGGGTGGCCGACGAGTTGACATTCAAACGCAAAATTTAGATACTTTATGAGGAGTATCCGAAACATAGTATCAAAATTAGGGTTTGAGCTCAGGATCGGTCTAAATTCTATATCGGAAATTACGCAAAATCGTTGAACATACATGGGGGTGATTCGGATACTCCTCATCATAAAGTATGTTAATTTTGCGTTGGAACGTCATCTCCTCGGCCAGCCTGTATACAACTTGTAACTTAATTAACGCACATCCTGAAAATAGTTTCTTCAGAATCGTTTACTGAATCGATTTTTAACATTTTTAATATAGGTATTTTTTTATTCAAAAACAATTAAAACCACGGAAATTATTGTCATATTAACCCTGTACAGTCAAAATGAATTGAAATGGACCGTAAATCAAATTAATAAGACTTTTAAAATCGCAGATTATTTGTATTCATACAAATTCCATCATTCAATACAAAATAAACAAAAATAAACTTTATTCCTAGAAAACAATTTAGTAAATAACAATGCATATACATGTTAAATTAAAAATTAATACAACATAATATTCTAATTGGGGTGTCTGAGGGTGTGCGTTAATTACGTTACATGTTGTATACACATAGGTACTTAGTGGGTAAATAGGTACGATATTGCCGGAACACAAGCACGAAATTTATCCGATTGACTGATTACGAGGTAGGCACTAACCAAATTGTTGATTGACATTATGTAAATAGATATATAATGATATAATAATACATTGATTAGGCATAATTAGATGGTCTAAGCATGGCCTCTAAATTGGGGGTTCAATACGTTATTCAATTACAGAAACGGAAAAGCAGCCACAAATTCCATGAATAATGAAATGAAATGAAATGAAATAATGAAATTTATTCAGCACTTGGGTATTAACATACACTTGTACTTGTCAAGTTCACAATGCAGTACATAAACATAGTCGAATACGGTATAAAAATTACAAAAAATTTATTAGTCCGTCCGTGCGGTCTGTTTTATCAGATATATTTTCTTAAATCCTAAAATAAATAATATTAACGCCTAAATAATAATTATATTTTATCTCTTGGCGGGCTGGTTGGTAGATACTTGTTAGATGCTTTCACTGGTTCGAAAGCGATAGGCGAGGTTAAGCAACTAGGCTCGTGGTCAGTCCATAGATGGGTGACCACCAAATTGGTTAAATTTCTGAGCGTCTCCGTGCTTCGGAGGTTGCAGTAATTAGACAGTCGTTAAGCCATGTCAGAGGCATACTGGGCGACTTGAACAACTCTAACACTAGAGTAACCACTGCCCATACGATAAGTAAATAAGACGCCACGAGTTGTGGGTTCGATACCCACCCAGGACAGATATTAGTATGCATGAACATGACTGTTTGTCCTGATTCTGTGTGTAATTATCCATATAAGTACGTATTTACAAAAGAAAAGTGGTATATGTAGTATATCAGTTATCTGGTTTCCGTAGTACAAGCTCTGCTTAGTTTGGGATCAGATGACCGTGTGTGAATAACGTGGCTTGAAAGTCAAGTATCTACAAACCACACCAACCGGCGCGCTGGGTAAATTTTATAGAGTAATTTCTAATATATTGTCTTCTGACTTGGCTAATAAAAATTCTTGTCTTATGTCTAACGCTAGAATATACGTAGGTACATTCACAAGGTACCTTATTTGCAAGGTACATAAAGCAATCATCCTTGGCTGAAGCCATTAAAATACAGTCGTTATGCTATGTTAGAGGTCTATTTCGTCGCTTATACTACTATTAACACAAGGGTTACCCGAACCCCATAAGGTTGCCCTCAGGTATTAGTCGCTTAAATAAAGCTACTGGTTGAGAGCCTTTTGCGCTAGCCAACTGCTCATTGTTTTCAATTCTTTAATTTTAATATACAATTGCTAAATGTAACAATAGTAACTTGCTATTTATTATTTATTTAAGGATATTAAAAATATATGTGACGAAACAGACCGCACGGACGGACTAATTCAAAATATTTTGTTGCCTTAATTACTGTTTTTTAACTGTGTTTATGTTATACATTGTGAGCTTGACAAGTACAAGTGTATGTAAATACCCAAGTGCTGAATAAATTTCATTATTTCATTTCATTATTATTAGTGATCAGAGTAGGTAGAGCTATTTGGGGCTTAAGTACTTCAAATGTATATATTAATATGGACAAGACATCGGTTCCGGCTAATTTTCAGAGAGGTAGGGCTTAGCGTTGATTCGCTCAAAAAGCAGCCTGACTGGGGAAGTACCTCCACGTTACAGAAAACATTCCTTAATAATAACATTAATCATTTTAATGTTGTGTTTCCGAGTGTGAGCAAGGTCGCCTGAGCTCATTGGGGTGGGGGGAAGGGTCAGCAACATTTGTTTGCCGACTTTTAAAGGTCGGCAACGCACCCGCGACACCTCTGGTGTTGCGAGTCTCCATGGGCGGCGGTGATCACTTACCATCAGGTGACCAACTTGCTCGTTTGTCGCCCACTGATATAAAAAAAACCTAAATTGTACTACATACCTACTTTCTGACTAAATAAAGATTGCATAATTCAAATTGAGATCGATTCCTTCTGACATTATCTGTGTAAAAAGTTTAAGTGCTGAACCTTTTTCACGTATATTTAGGAATAATATAAATTTGTATGCATACATTTGCATAAGTTCGTCTAAAAATCATTACCATCGTTAACAATAAGTATATTTCGTAAATTTCAGTGAATCCATATCTATTCTATTAAACATGCATGTACCAAGAGTCGCTCTGCCTAATCCGATCTATGATTATTACTCGTAGTTACAACTATCTAGCTGAGCCCCGCAGTTTTACCCGCGTTAAACTTTAAAAATTATAGCCTATATGTTTATCCAATGTATCAGCTAACTCCATACCAAATTTATTAAAATCGCTCCAGGCGTTTAGACGTGAAGAAGTAACAAACATACACACTCATACCCTCACAAACTTTCGCCTTTATAATATTAGTGTGATAGCAATAAGTAAAAATACCTGTTGGCACTGCTACCTATTGCCTCTATGTTTGCGCGATCATACGCGCGTTGTGTTAACCTGACCCGACGTTAAGGTGTGGTTCTCGAATCGTCGCGCGAAGTGGCGGCGCGAGGAGAAGATCCGGTCGCAGCGGCGCAGCCCCGAATGCGCCTACCAGCCACTTCCGCCGCCCCCCGCGCACCCTGTGCACCCTTCGCACCCGCACCAGCCGTACCAGCCGCCGCTCAACGTCGACACCTACAGGTCAGTTGTAACCCATACTCCACATTCTTGCCAGAGAACCAGGAAAGGAATTCCATGGGGTTGCATTTGGACCCCTGGTTCAGAAGTACCTACATAGAAAAAACGTAAAAGACGGATCTGGAACACGACGTGAATTCAAATAATCACGGCTTCCATGTCTCGATTTTCGTAATTTTTAACTGTTTTTGATAAGCACTTAATAAACCTGTCAGTGTCCATCAATTTTGCCGTGAATTATTCATGGTAAGAAACTGAGGCGGTGTTGTGACCGTGAATATAAGAATGAATAAGTACCTATGTACCAGCTGAATGATGCCAGTACATTCGGGGAGAACTGCCTATGCTTCTTTCCAATAGCAGCTACAGGAACATGGATCTGATTGATTTAATGGGCCTGGGAGAATGGAGAAATCCATGAAAATTCACAATATGCAGAACATCGGTTCATCGGAATAGAATTTTCAAGGACTTAATTAGCGAGATCAAACCTTCTTCGAATTATAATAGGCATGATAAGGTATTATAAACTAGAAGTAAGAAGGCAAGTCGCTCTCACCATTTATCTTTTAAAATTATTAAGAGGTAAAATACATAACCAAGGTGTTCTAGAGACGGTTCGGTTGTTTGTGCCTGATAAGGACGTGGGACGGCGGCGGCGACCGCCTTAAAATATGAGTGCCGCCAGCACGCACTAACCTGCTACAGAAGGCACCCCTGACACGGGCGCTGCACGCGGTCAACGCGGTGTCTCAACATACCTACAGATATATTTACGTGTACTCTGAGTGAATTCACACGGGCAGCTTATTATGTAACAACACTATTGAATTAGGTGTAACCTGTCATGATAGTTGTTGGTTGATAATAAATAAATAAATTATAAGTTTTCTTCATCGACCCATATGAGAGAGCGAGGCAGTCTCGTCAGTAGCGATTCTTCTAGGTATTTTACTCAATTTTAACTACAAGTTTTAATAACTCTAACCAATCCTAGCAGCATAACATTATTAATTTGCAGCTTCATATCGTGTTTTTATTAATCGGCAGTGCATGTCAACAAAGTTTGAATTGAAGACAATCATTCAACGATCGTTCATGTATAACTGCATTCTAAATTGATATTTAAAAAAAACTAAAATTACAAAACACTTTCTAGCCCTTTAACCCCCATGGGATATGGTGGGGGCATGGTGCCCGAGACGCCTGTATGTGACACAACCGAAGCGGAGCTATGCAAGAGTGGGTTTCTGGGCTACCCGCGCTACGAGCTGGGTTACCGACAGCACCCCCACCCCTACGTAAATCACCATGGCTATCAGCATGAGCCAGCATCGCCACCGCCAGGTAAATTAAAGATGTAGCTGTAAACAGTAACCTAAACTTGAGCGAACTTACTCTTCAATGATAAAACTACTCGAGAAGCAAACAATGTCTTCGTAATCTTGAAGGCTTGAATTACAAATACAAATATTTTATTGGAACCAAAAACAGATAATATACAATATTGTGTGTACGTTAGCAGCCACATTAGTTTGGAAAAACTGTGTCGTAGCTGTTAGCGCCCACCTCCGAGGTAGACAACAATGTTCCATAGTAAGGGTAATAATTAATAAAACATTTATAAATAAGGAAAAAATATAAAAGGAAAATCTTATGAACTATCAGATTACTTTAAGTGTGTGTAAAGCGTGTGAGTGGGTGTGGGTGTGTTTTGGATGAGGTATTGTGTGTGTTTATAGAGTTTAAAGTTTGTAAAAAGAGTATATGTTAATTTCAGTAATAGGTGATTTAGAAGGAAATTAATGGGTGTATAGGATGTTAAGACTCTACGAGACACTCCAGCTCTTCATAACTTAGATTGCTCAGCCATTCGTGTAAACATTTTTAGCAATTTCGTAGGGTCATAGGATATATATCTAGTGCCTTGTTTATGTTGTTGTAAAGGTTAGGGCTCATGAAGTGGTATTGTCGACTAGTCATTAAATTACTTGCCGACTCCGTTTCACAAACCCTATCCCATCTGCGCTTCTTTACTTTAAAATCAGGATCATATACAAGTTCTGAGTGTTTTCGTAATATGGTATTGTGAATATAAGTATGTCTCACTGTTGGAACTCTGCATATTTCGTACAACTCATGCGTGGGAAAGCGGATAGGCTTGTGCAACATCACCTTCAGAATTGCTCTCTGTGCCCTCTCTAGACGCAGCATTAAACATTTCCCAGCACAGCCCCAGGCGGTTATACAGTAACTGAGTAGCGAGTGTGCCAAGGCAAAGTAGACCAGTTTTAGTGTTGGGAAATCTGCGGACGATCTTAGATTTTTGAAAACAAAGATTAATTTCCTAACACGCGGGATCAGCAAGTCAATGTGACCGTGCCATGACATAGTGCTGTCTATAGTTACCCCCAGATATTTCATACTGTTAGTACGTGCTATGCTATGACACTTACATGTTGAGTTTGATATAGAACTACATGTATGGGCAGTTATGGAAAAAGGCGAAACTGGTTGCGATATTAGTCGCGGTGCGAAAGTTATAAATTTAGTTTTATCTAGGTTGAGGGTAAGGAGATTATTTGTTAGCCAATACAAATTGAAGCCACACACACGACTTATCCAGCGAAGCAATGAAAGAGTTGTCAAATGTCAAAGCCATGTACAAAAAGGCCTCATGGGCTGACCACACCCTGCCTCATTCAGCGGTCAGTAAGACAGGTAAAAACCAAACAGTTCTGAGTCTGGATGTAGGTACCTTGTTTCCGGCCATTATATGTTTGTAAAGTACCCCGCGCCACAGGGATTAATTTCCCTAGTGCAGACGTTGTCTAAACATGTCGTTTCATCCCGTAGGGGGGCGTAAAGTCAACCGAAGGATCCGACACCCAGAAAATGGGCAGCAGCGTCTCTCTATGTACCATGACCATCGTATTGGGATCACCAAACCACCTGCAAAGCGTGGCGATAACCATCCAAATGATGGTCACAACTCCAGTGGAGTGCAAGTCATCTGGCTACCATAATGGTTATGATGATGAATTTATGGTATTTTACCGTTGCAACCATCGCTTCCCAACCGAGACTCCATACGCAGTAACATTTTTTCATTTTTTTCATTTTTATTTAATAATTTTTGTTGTTATAGCGGCAATAGAGTTACACAAAGTGGGAAAGTTTTAACAGTCTAGCTATTATGGTTCTTGAGTCATGAAATACCCGTTGACAGGCAAACGTACAAACAGACGGACGGGCAGCGGCTTAGTAATAGGGCTCCGTTGGTGCTTTTTGTGTACGGCCCCTAAGGCCGGGACTCCACCAAACCATGTACCGCACACATGGCTTGGTGGAGTCCCAGCCTTAGTGCTGTGTGCTGTGAGAAGAGATGTTTTTCAGCTCGAGGGACTCCACCAAAGCGGAGATGTGACCTGCTCACATCTCCGTTACCTCTGCGCGTCGTCCGCGCACAGCTCACGTCTCCGCTTCCATCATGCCATACAAATATTACACATCTCCGCACAGCGATCTCCACTGAAGCTGAGCGGAGAGGTGTCTCAATAACACAATGGCTGCTCGTCTCGTCTCCGTTTTGGTGGAGTCCCGGCCTAAAACGTGCTTATGCTTGTACGCGCGGCTACATATCAAGCAATACATTTCCAATATAAGCTGACCTGTCATTGTATGGAAATCCTACACAATGCGAGATCAGCTTATACTGGAAATTATAGCTTGATGTGTAGCCGTAAGTACGTATGTTGCTGATTATATTGTATATTTCCTCTAATATTGTTTATTTTACAGAACTTGGTGGACTCCTTGGAGCGGGAGTGTCGGTCCCGTTGGCAGTACCAGGTCAAGACTCGCAGCAGTACTGGTCTCGTCTGCAGTGACCCTGGTGGAACTAGCCTTAGCACATTCCGCTTTGCAAAAACAATGGTCATATGGTCTATGGTTCTTTTCGTCATAATTAAAATTTATTTTAATGTTTTGTGGAATATGTACAGTCGAAACAAAATAATTTGAATCGCATTTTGTGACGAATGTTGTGGCACATTTTTTTTTTTATTATTGTCTATGAACATTTTTATTTTATTGTAAAGTATTTAACCTTGCTTTTTTGTCAATGGTCTCAAATTATCATGTTCGTCTGTATCTATACTTTAACCATATTTAAAACTATTTTACCGCACTTTTCAGAACGCCATCTGGGAATATGAGAATTTTCATAATTATTATTGGTTAATTTTTTGTTACAAACCAATGAAGTTCAAAATGTAGCATTTTGTGGTTACCATATTGCCACATCCACTCCATATCCAAGTTATTGATGGATTTAGAAGTCATTTTGAAATCAACAGGAAGCAACCATTCATTGAGTGATTATCTATATTTAGTACTAAACGAACAATATAATTCTATCGCTTTTTTGAAATTTGACAAACAATAAATGAATAAAGGCATGATTATCAAATTGGCATTTGATATTCATGGTTTCATCCACAAATTGTTATTCGAATTTCAAAAATGTCAAATGGAACACAATCGAAATAAATTTTTGAGCACATTGGTTACTTAAAATGTATAATTAATTTGGTATGAAAATCTAAATTCTACCTAAGAAGACTGTAAAGTGAATTCGATAAATTATTTTTGATTTTAATGACTTCGGCAATAGACAATTTCCAATACGTTTATAGTCTTACCTATCAAGTCACCAATAAGCGTATCCCTGAAATGGTAAACAGAATAAAAAAGAATATATTTATTTGGTTCGTAGCCCAAGACCCTTATGGCACACATGGCATCACTAACGCGTTACCTAAACCTCTCCTTCTCCCATGAGCTCCGATCTTACCGACATCGCGACAGCCAGGACCAAAGCATCGACTAAATAATATATTGTCTGGAGTGTATTTCTTTTTTTTTCACGTCCATAGACACGGATAGTCATTTAAAAAGGTTATATTTTAGTACATCTCGACATTTTTCCCTTTTGACTTAATCGAAGCTCTAGTCTCTTTAATCAACTTAATACTAAATATTAATTAATACATACCTGTGGTTTCCCCAATCGTACAAATCATAGAACTACATAAATGCTACCCAAGGGTTACGTATAAAGTTACTATACGGTGTAAGCCTACCCGAGTCTTGTGCCTACCGCCTTAAATAAACGACGAAAATAAAGATCACCGCCAAAATCATTTTACAGCCTTCTTCATATCAAGGGAGAATTTTACAAATATTTGGTAAAATAATTTTGTAACGAACATTTCTTTTTGTGTATTTTCTCGAGAGTTTGTAACAAATTGTTGTATAAGACACGCATAGTATAAAGAATCAACATATCCATTAGTTGCCACAAAACAGAATTACGAGCACAAATTTAGGCTCAAATTGTAAATTAGAATATTTCATTCAAATATTTATGGTCCTGATCAACCCTTTGACAGTATATTAGTGTGATATTGTTTATGACATCTGGAATAAAATGTGTTTTAAGTATGTTACGGTAATATAAGATTGGCGATGTCACTATTTTTTTCAGATTTTTAATTTATTATAGACATCACATTTTTTCCAAATTCCTTCAACATTTATGGCGCAGTTGATAAGGATTTCGTCTCGTTAGCAGTTGGCGCCCGGGTCCTCGTGTTTCGAATAATAGGGTTGAACAGGATATAAAATAATTTTGTAAAATGAATTTTACAATACGATGCACATGTAATGTTGTATCATAAAAAACTTTGAATGAAATATTTAAAAAAAAACTTTGCATGTAAGTGTTAAAGATTATTTTATTAACTATAGATAGATAAGATTAGTAGTAAATAATTATTTAAATGTGTATATTGTTGTAAATGTTTTAATCAAAGCCGAAGTTTGATTCCTTTCACTTGACAGAAAACATTTTCATTTACATTTTAGTTCCAAAGACATCCGCTAAACAAAAAACTTCACATTACATTTATTTTATTTTCTGGATTTCAGTGAGATTATTTAATACACAACTTATTTATTCCATAAATAATTGACTATATTAATTTTGATAAATTATATTATTTAAAACTGATATAACGGGAAATTCTAGAACAATCCAGAACAATGTGGTTTGACGCATTCGCTATAGTTAGTACATGAGATAAAACGTATCGTCTCTGTGTGTCACACTAGGTATCATGAAACAACACACCAATCTAAACGTATACGCTCTCGCTCGCTCGTATATTTAATAAAAATACCTACACTTAATATCCAAACATATTCCGAACAAATAATTACAAAAATTAGGTAATTATTTGAACATGCTCGTGGCCAGTTGCACTCACCCTCCGTAAGTGATCGGCACCTAAGCCCGCGGTCAGTCTATAGATGGGTAACCGTTAAAGTGGTTACATTTCTGAGCGTCTCCGTGCTTCGGAGGAAATGTTAAGCTGTTAGTCCCGGTAGTTGTCATTAGACGATGAAAAGCTATTTCAGAGGTCTACTGGGCGGCTTGACCAACACCGACACCAGGGTAAGATACGATAAAGAAGAAATTTAAATATTTCGGAGTATTCATCTCACATACTGACTGATGTACATTCTTCGAAAATGCTGACCAAATACATTTTGTATAACATACATCTAAATGCGCGAGATAGTGCGAGCGCGTTGAACTCTGAGCCTGAGTTGTGATATCGCTACTAAATAGAAAGAAATCCCTCTGCCTTTGTGGTGTATATACAATGTGATCGCAAGAAATGGCAAACACGAGTTTACCTCCAATATTGTACCTCAAAACCTACCATTACAAATTACCTTACCTTCAAGGCCAGTGAACAAAATAATAGTAAATAATTTATAATATATTTCTTTTATTTATTAGAACCTTCCGACTTAATATCTTGTTCGTGGTCCCCTCACAAAATCCCTCTGATCCCTCTGATCTGATGAATTAGTTTTCTTTTTTAATAACAAAACAGGGCTTTTTAGATGTAAGTACAGAATGTAAATAGTTCTTTTCATGTAATTGTTATGTGATTATCCCAATGTAAATGTAAGCATCGCGCAACTTAAATATTAATTATATTTAGGAATTCGGTTATTATACATTTTGATGTTATTATCTTAGTATAACGGGACTATGCAACGTAGTATAATTATGTATTCACAAAAAGATATGGCTCCCGAGTCGAACTTTCAGGAAATAAACTAGAGATACGTTTGGATGGCCGTTTTAACATTTAGCAGCTCATTATGAGACATACGGACCGAATTTCATTGTCTTATGTCAACCAAACCCTTATAAGGATAAAAAAGAAGTGAAAGCTACCATGTAAGGGTAAAAAAGAAGTGAAAGCTAAAAACCGGGAAACATTATTGCGCTTTTAAATATAAACTTAATGGCAAATCAAAGCTAACAAAATTTTACTAATCAATAAATACATCACACAGTATACAACGATTTAGCTAGCGCTTCTGAGTGCGCGTTCTCTCATCAGCTTAACATAATTGTCAATAGGGACGCAAAGTTGACCATGAAAATATACTGTATGGATACTATTTTAAGAGCCAAAACGATGTCAAAACGGACATAACAGCGTATAACTGACAAAAACTAATTTAAATTTCATTATATTTCTTTATTAATAAATGTCTAAAAGGCGGCGTAGCGATCTTAGCATCGCTAAATTTATAAGCTCAACTTTTAGAGTTTAAATGGCAAATTTAGAGTCAGTCTAAACTGACATGTGACCGTAAACCCAAGACATGTAATTTGAAGATCTGTCAATTTGTTTAGTCTTACTGCAGGATAATACCTAAGCATCATGCTACATGTCTACTAATACAGAGGGCATAAAACAAGCAATTTGACTTGTCTGTCGGATTTTGAAATACCTCGTCCTTTTCTAAAAAGGTACAATAGAAAGAAATGTAATATTTTCTTACGAGGTACAATAAAAAGACATGTAATGATATTTAAATAAGTTTAGCCGTGTGAAATACAGAATTGATATTATTGTAATAAGTTAGTTTGACTCCGACCTTCAAAGTATTATTTTCGAATTCACAATTAGTTTATGTGTATATGTATTAATTATGATAATATAAAAATGTGAATAATTGTGTGATGTCGATAAAACGTTTTAATAACATTATATGAATACACTTTTGGATCAAAGTATATTTTTGCTGTTTCATTACAATTCCGTGTCATAAACGTTCCCACACACTCAAAATACCAAATAAGTCGTTATTAATGGAATAAAAAGTCGCTAAGGTACGCACCTAGGTGACGCTAGACAACTGGTTAAATAACGTTCTATAATGTGTAAAATACTATATTTGGTATAGAGATGACGTGGTAATTTTATTAAAACCGACGTGAGGATCCGCACAATGGCGTATTTGGTTCGGCTAAACGAAGTAGACGCTCCGCGCTTTGGGTTGCCAGGCCATATAAAGCAAAGGCCGAACTGCGCACTATATAAAGCCTGACATTTTGCCCTAAAAGCCGAACATACCTATTGTTTTATTACCAAACAATGTTTTTACAGCAGGGCTGTTGAAAAACGTATTTATACGTGATGTAAAGTGAGAATGAGATCGAAGATGAAGATGGGGTCGGGGCGGGGTAGTCACGCTCACGCCAAGCGCCGCGCGCGCCAGCAGTTTGCTCTCTTGTCCGCTCGGACGCTCGTCCGCCCATCGACGTACGATGATAGACAAAAAGCCTGACAAAAGCCGGACAGACCATACACGTACATATTTGGCCGGACGCGACCGCAAAAAGCCAAACATGTCCGGCTAAAGCCGGACACCTGGCAAGCCTATCCGCGCTAGATTTCCGTCTTCGCGCTTGCGAGTTTCGAGCACTGTTTTCAGCATTTTTTTCCGCGCTAAATACCCGTGCTCGTACTTTACTTGGTAGTTTCTAGCTTTATTTTATAAGAACAAGCTATGCCCTCCGTTTTACCCGCGTTAAAAATAATAGTGGCACCATTTGGCGAAGATTGGTCGTACCAACTCAGAAACTGTCGTGGGCTCATGCACAACACTTTGCTGAAGATCATCACATGATCAAATGCACAGTTTACGATTAATATATAATATATATAGAAGAAAATAAAACAAAACAAAAAAGGCGCTCGAGAAAGCACTTTTTACAAATCCCTTTAAAGGATGCGTTAAATAAAATTTATGCTAAAGCATGTAGGTAAATAAAAATATTCAGTTTTTGTCACGAGCGCTGCTTAGGAAACCCAGTGGAGCCGCGCGGCTGCCTCTCCCATACACTTTGTCACTTTCCTGCACCTTGGTCTCGCTTCAGTCGCCAATGAGCCTAGCCAATGTTTTATTCTAGATATGCGAAAGTAATCTAGAATAACATACAAGAACATCTGAATTTTGACTTTTTATATTCCCAAAGACAGCTGAGATAATAGCAATCAAAGTACGCATTTTCGAACGATATTATTTCGCGCCGGCCGGTTTGCGGGTACAAATCTAGGTACTATTCATTTAATCACCGCTGCTGGTGGCTCGTACTTGCGATTTTATTACGAGAAAATTATTAGAAAATGCCGTGTAGTGCCCAACAGTTTTAATTTCAATGTTAACTCACCCAAAAAGTGTTTTTAGTATACCTAAATATCCTATGATAAGGAAGAAATGGATGACCGCAATACGCAGACAGGATTCAATAGGATTGAAAACTATTGCATTTTGTTATGAATATTATTTTGATGTCAATAACTATTATATTTATACTTTTCTCATGAAGCACTACGTTATCTATTGGTGCATTTTATAATCAACTTCTGACAAAGGTAGATAAACTTTTAAGTTTAGCTACCTTCGGTCTTCTGTATAACTTGCCGCAACGTATGTATGTGGTCTATGGTGCTATAGCCTTTTCGGAAACCGGCCTATTTTGGGAGACTGGAAGTCGTCAAACCTGCACGCGAGACGATTCGTAATGACTCTCGAAAACAACTTGTCAACATGGTTCAGTAGTGTGATGGGTCTATAATATTTCAATAGGGTTTTGTCGCTCTTTTTGAAGAAGAGCACCACCATACTTCTGTGCTATGCTTGTAGCGTTTGACCATCTAGTATGACGGAGTTAAATAACTTCTGAAGGGCTCATAGCATCAATCTGTAAGGGCAGATAAACGAAAGAAATGAATGTCGAACTTTCGGGATATAATTCTCCAGATTTTTAAACAGAAGATGAAGTACCGCTTTCTGAACTGAAAGATATTAAAAATATACCACCTAGTTCTAGTATATTCCGCGCAATTAATGGGTCTTCATCTCATAGTGATGGTGAAGAGTCACAACAAAACCGCGGCAAAGAAAACTACAAACGTGAATCGAAGAATGGTATATTTGAATATTTTCATTCAGAGGGACCGGTGGCTTCGACGAGTAACCACGAAGTTTCACCACAGGTGTCAGCTACAACCAGAAAAAGTATATGTATTCTTACGTGTGTAAAGCTTTAACAACAATCGAAGAATATGGTGAAGTGAACGTTGTGTTCCTACGGGTTGTAAAGATGCAAAGATTTTCAGAATTGATAACAATGATATAAGACATTATTAAAATCGTGCTTACACTAGCGTATTTGAGAAAAAAGACAATACAAATATAAAACTCCGATTGTTATTTTCGAAGAATACTGAATTATAATCTAACGAATCAACAAGTTAAACCAATTGTATTTATTGATGTCTTAGGCGTTACCCATATTTGTCTCTGGAGTTACTTATTGTCCCCTAATTTTAAATAATATATTTAAACATAACGTGCTAATTTTTTTATTGCATGTTGATTCATCAGTAGTTCTTTACTCGCACAATTGTTGAGCTTCTGTACTTAATTAATTATTATTGTATCACTTTTAAATTTCGTTTTATTAAAAAGTAGCCCGACTTTTTTACATCAATGGTAACGCAAAAGACAAACCAGCAGTTGGTTTTAAATTAAAATGTAAGAATACTTAAAAACTGATTATGCCAAAATAGTTGATTATATTTGTAAGAGTAAATGAAAAATAATAAGTAATAGTTTCATGTTTCATTCACTATTTATCTAACACTGAATGTAGGTAACACAGGCGACAGTTTTGGGTGTTTTTTTTAGTTTTTTGCTATAATTGTCTTAAATTTCTATTAACTGCGCGGCCTTTCTAGATTATTATAGTTGATTATATTTCTAATGCCTCAATCAAAATTAAATAAAGGATTATTACAATTTATATTTTCTAAAAAAATATTCCTAGCATGTCCTTTGTGTCGGTAAAATAGTTGATTGACCCTTAAAAGTGCTCAAAACTTCTCACAGTCATAACTTCCGTAATACTGCATTGATTTACGTGAAATAAAGACTAATCTAATGTACCTACGTAATTTAATCTTTATTGTTAAGTAGCTTTTAGTGCAATATTCGCATGTTTTGGTCACCCTCAAATTTCAATGACTTTAACTGATAGCACTTTTTTATATCTTTTGAATGAAATGTCTGATTCCAATAATTTGAAAGGTAATCTGCGGGAACTGATACCTTTACTACGAAGGCATTTATTTGGTTGATGATAAATACCAAGATATGAATAAAGTGGTCTAATTTCGGCCGGAAAGTTTATTAACTATTTATATGGCAATAAGTAGTTATAATTATGTAAATACAATAGATAAATGTACGGTATCATGATGTTTTTTTATAGATTGATACTGAAATTGTTTTTCCACATAGTAGTATATTTTTTGTTCTATCTGTAACTGTTGGCGTATTTGGCAAATGCTTGCTTTTCACGCCGGAGGTCGTGGGTTCGATTCCCACCCAGGACAGATAGCTGTGCGCAAGAACATGTCTGTTTGTCCTGAGTCTGGGTGTTATCTATATACCTAAGTATATATTTACAAAAGAAAAGTAGTATATGTAGTATATCAGTTATATGGGTACCAGGCGACGATATACATACTTATATAGATAGATAAATACTTATATCCATATGAAACATCCATGACTCAGAAACAAACATTCGTGCTCATCACACAAATATTTGCACTTACCGGGATTCGAACCCAGGACCACCAGCTTCGTAGGCAGGATCACTACCAACTAGGCTACGGTGACCGTCAACATATTTATTTTACCCATAAACATATTTATTTTTTTACTTGTAGTGCACTCGTGTAGTATCATATTTATATAATTATTAACTAGGTATAAGCAACTATTAGATGGAAGTTTGAGAAGGTTCACGGGGGCAAGGCTCCGTTGCGAGTGCTGAAGGGCGGGCGCCTATGTTTCTCCGAACGCGCCTGCTGCCTTACTCGCTGCTTGAGCGCATCGACGCCGTACGCTAAGGATTTGTGTAGATTATAATGCAGCTTTGAATTCAGTCTTACTGATCCAAAAAAAACAACTTATCGCAGTCAAGTAATCAGATCGAATTAGAAGATTCGAAATAGTTTAGTTATAAACACATACCGCGGCTTTTACTATTGCAATAAATTAGCTTTCGGTCTAGCATCATGCCCTGGTATATTTCAAAGAATTACGACAAATTTACTTGACGGTCTACCTAACGTTACTGTACAATATTTGACATTTAACACAGCGCCGCCTAGCGGCATACCTCGTCGAATGGTAATGGAATTGCGAAGGCATGGCATTTTTAAAATCTATGCGTATGAATAGTATGCCACAAAAAATAAATGATTTAGAAAAATATACGAATACAATATTTTCAATAACTTCCGAGTTTGATTCTCGGACCAGACAAATATATTTGTTCATGAACAAGACGTCTATTTATCTTTGTCTGGGTGTCTGGAAGTTTGGAGCCCCAAAGAGATTCGAACCCCAACGGTGTCCTCTGGCCCGGGTTTCTTAGTAGAAAGGTGCTTAGAAATACAAATACAAAATTAAATAATTATATAATTATTCTCATTGGAATAGAATTATTTATTTTAAAATAGGTTTGATATTTTGTTCTTTACATTATTGTAATAAACTATAGCCAACTGTTGTCTTAAAAATAACACAACCAAGATTTATACTAAAATTGGTGTAATAAATTGAATTAAAGCTTTTTACACTACGATAAAGATAAAACACATTAAAATAACTCATTACTCCTAAGTAAGTCACTTACGTATTGCGTAGGCCATTTAATATTTGAACTCTTATATTAATCATCTTCATGATTAAACTTAATTTACAAGGTGTAACATAAAACGTGTCTTTAAAAAAAACAATATATAAAGTGGGTAAAACCTAATCAACGCAATCTACCTAGAAACTGCAACAAAGAAAATCAGTTTTGGGCTCCCCATACAACATGCGTCAACTGTACTACATTTTCGTATAAGAAATTCGTATTTGTATCTTTAGCAACGTGATGTTCTAAACGTACACGCGATTTATATGCAAATTAAACTCCTTAACCAGACTATGGACTCTACGACGCCACATCAATTTCAACCTTATCACCTTGCAATAAGGTCCAAACACTATGAAAAAATAAGTTAAGGGTTAAGTTTCATCCATTAGGTATTTATGTTACACCTTGTACATGCTAAAATTATTAAGTTATCTTAACTTATTCTTCAACTAGCCAGAAACGGCTACATGTAAAATCTCTCTTACTATTGGCGTACAAAGAAGGTACACTTCTTTACGAGACTAATCGAAAAGCGACTTTCGATACGATAGAATAAAGTTGAATATAGCACGCTCAAGCGCTGCATATCTTTAATTTTACATACGTAACGTAAACGTGCGTGCTAATATAAAATGAGAGCTTCATTCTCTTTGAACTTTATCATGCTTGGTAAAGTACAATTAAAACGCCGGCTATGCGTATGTACCTTTAGTTTCGCATTTAAAGTAATGAGTGCGCCAGGCATGCTGTGGCGGTTTGGCTCGTCTGTCCATTATCCAAAAACTTAATTAAGTGCAACTATTTATTTTAGTAAAAAGAGCAATTTATTCATAAAATGTGTCCTATCGGTCTACCTGACAAGTTCTTGCAGTATAGCAAATTTATACAGACATCATGAAAACCACAGGATTTTTTAGTGTTTCTTTTACAGCTTGTAAAGCTATGTGCAAAAGTTAGTACTATCAGTTTTAATGAAAACAGACATTCACTTCACATCAACGTTCTGACGGCACCAGTAAAGAAGGTACTCCATGTATCATAAGTCCTGTTAAAGATTCCTACCCGCAATATACAGAACTTTTTAACAGATCCTTAAGAAAACTATAAGAGGTAGTCAACGCTAACGACGTCCATTGTTCCATGAATATGCACCTTTCTAATCACTCTATTTCACTGAAGTAAGTATTGTAAAGCTTAATTTCGTTCTTTGACACGGACGCTCTAACTAATCAATTTAGTTTCCAAAAAGACAACGCTCGCACTTAAGAGCCTCCCTATACTTCGGGGCTTTCTAAACATATAATTCACGGATACAGCACACCCAGAACAAACATTTAATGCTCACACAAATAGTTATCCTATGCTGTTTTTGAACACGAAAAACGAGGGCGGCGTTCACTGCGCCCCACGAACTTAAAGTTAAACCTAGATTTTTTATTCATTTGTCTATGGAAGGTGTCTTAATCATCCATAGATAAATATACAATTAACTTATGGAAAATGCGTTCAAACGTCAGCAACAAAAAATTAACGTCGCTTAGTATCCACATTTTTCCAATTCACACGCTTGTTTAGCTCAATCAAAAAGGCTTTATAGGCATATAAAGCCATTTTCATTTATGGACTCTGGCACTGGCCATGAAAATAAAGGTACTTCCTAATGGAAAATGTTCATCCATTAATTTGTTTAGTTTGCCGACCAGAGTTTCAAAACTGATTCATGGGAGTATTTTCACGCCCGTACAAAAACCCTTATAAAGTCTGCTCATGAATATCACTATATTTTTTTTTGTGGACACTGGTGTTGAACCATGATAATAACGGTGCATTCTCATTGAATTTGCTTATCGATTATGTCTCCTCGCAAAGGCCTACTTCTCAGTTAGTGTTACAAGCAGTCATGAGAGTTGTTTGGTACCTTTACGGCCTAAACGAAATCTAGTCTGCTCATGAATATCACTATGTAATCATTTTATTTATGGGTATCCCACAATTTTGGTATATCTCTTGTAGCACACCTATTGCTATTAGTTATTGTGCAGCTTCTATCCATCCTAAGGTCGTCTGGAAGAGATTGCTTTATTCGATAAGACCGCCCTTTGTACAACTTGTTTGTGTAATATGTCCTGTCATATTGTATATGTGTTCTTATGGTGTACAATAAAGAGTATTTATTCTATTCTATGGTTTTATTTACAGACATTGGCTACGAACAATGTCCATACGCCTAACAGTGCATTCTCAAAAAAGTCGCTCTTCGATTACGTCTCCTCGCCTTTTGCGCTGATCATCTACCAACTGATACGTCTGGTATATATATCCCTATGGAATCCTGCGTCCGCTCCATATATTCCAAATCAACACAATGTTGTACTAAAACATCAGTTTCTACAACCTATCAAATATAAATCTAAATCATAAATCGTCATTCAACAAATTGTCTATTTCGCTAATAATAGTATTGTCTGTGGTGTCCATCGCACTTTGTTTATGACAGCTCGCTACAACATCAGGCACGTTTTTACTCAAGTCTATTCCCGTAAGTATGACGTCACTTTCATCTTGATCATCACTGAGGTCAACCACATCGATAGTTTCACCTAACCTAGTCGTTTCTACATCTATTATTTCACTATCAGAGTCTCTGTCTAAATCTACTTGATTAATTTCGTGTACCTCTACACCTATAATTTGTACTTCTGAATCGGAGTCGTCATTTTTATTGCACTCTATGTCTTCGTATCTCGGTTCGTCGGTGCTCTTAGAGCTGGACAATCTATTCCTCACAAGCTTCGGTTTCGAAGTTTGTTCGGTAAATTTGATTCTTTTGAACTCGTGGCAGTTATCCACGAGTTCATTTTCTTGCATGTTTTCATAGATATCACTAGCCTGCTCCGATAAAGTTCGTTTCCTCTCGTTGGAACTATCACTGGACTTTTGATCCAATTTCGCCTGGTTCGAAGAGGCGGGGGCGTTGTGATCAACTTTTTTGTACACTATAGAATTACTTCTAACCACTTTTATAATTTTATTACCCGAAGTCGTTATAGTCTCTTGGGTGGATAGCTTTCTCTTTCTGCTCAAGTTGAGCGTGATAGGCGTACTGTGTAGGATCGCTTCGGTTTTCTTCCGCGCTCGGATCTCGTCGAGCGACAAGATCTTAAAGTCGAGCGAGGTGCGTCGCTCGGCGGCCGCTTGCTTCTTGCCCGCCAGGTCGTCGAGCGACACGCGCTCGTACTTAGCGCTGAGGTTGCTGCGCACGAGTTTGCGCTCGCCGTCGTTCGGCGCCAAGCCGTCGTAGCTGTAGAAAGCCGCCGCCTCCGCCTGTATTTTCTCTAGAAGCAAGAGCTCCTGGGACTTAGTGCGCGCAATTTTCTGCGCGTCATCGGGCGACACGGTTTTAGTCGGCGTGGAAGAGGGCGCGCTTTCGTTATCGGACTCTGCAAGAACACACGAAGCGAATGTTTAATCGGTCGCGAATTTCGAAATTCAATGCGAATGATTTTCGTAATTAATTTTGATACGACCCGTCCGGAAACATTCGCGGTGTGTTCTAGCGTGCATCTGAAAGCGGCCCTCGGCGGGAATCTCGAAGGGGGCGGTCAAAAATAATTACAAAAATCATATTACGAAACATTTTTATTTACTCGTTGGTATATTAAACACAATTTTATTGAACGAAGCCAAAGTATTGTTCCGTTACGAGTTCCTATATCGGTTTGAATATTAATTAGCTTAAATGAAAGGTACTAGACACGCGTTACTAATAGTAAACATATTGAAATTCTTATTACAAAATAAGACTAAGATTAACATAACAACAACCCCGTATTATTAGAAACAATATGTCTGTGATCCCTCGCACAGTGGCCGACGGCTCCGCTGTTGTAACCCAAGGCCGTACGCAGCCCAGCGCTCGCACGCGTCCGCTCCGTACGTGCGTGAGCAAACCCGTCGCATGCGCATGCGCCGGGTAGCGTACGGCCTCACATGACATGAAACACAATGTGTAAGTATCGAAAGTGCTGCATATCTAATTTCATTACATTGAACCTCACTTTTCCACACATATACAAATCTTAGAAAACTTTATTCGGATTTATAACCGATTGTGATCTAATGTGGATCATACTTTTCGACTCAAATAATATATAAACTCCATTACAAACCTTTCAAATCGAAACATTTTAATATACCTTAATTAAAATATAAAACAAAAATGTTCCACATTTCACAAAATCGGCTAGAAAACTCATAGTAACCTATACTTTGTGTCGTTATGAAATGTCGTACGACGGATCCGACAAATCGCATTATATAAAAAAGTCTTACTTAACAATTAAAGTCCATTTAGTACAATTTCATAAATAGCTGCCACGCAATTATTTTGGTATCGAGCTACATAAACGAGATTGTGAATCGTAAGACCGTTCACAACGACATGGCTCAACGTTGACAGAAATTTAACTGTCAAACGTAAAATGTAACATTCCAACAATTAATCTAAGGGTAAATAAATAGTTTATTAGTATAAAAAAGAGACAAGACTACAACATTATACTAAATATAAAATGTATTGCTATACAGTTACCAGCGAAACCAAATTCCTTTTTTTTAACAGCCGCCTCAAACATTAGCATCGTCCCTTTGTACTAATTCATTCTAAATTATACTGCTAATCACGTTTCAGTACACTTTTCCGCTAATTTACATTTATAAAAAAACTTAAAATATTGTTTTTCTTCCCATTGAAGCGAACACGAGAATTTGAAACAAATATGTAAAACTGAGCATGTTAAAAATTATATAAGAATCCTCCGACTTAATCTCTATCCCCACCAATCGAGACTATTTTTATTACTTTAAATATTGATAAATAGTTTTTATACATAGATAATGACTAGGCGTACCATGGACCATAACGCGAATCTTTTGTCTATTCTCATTTGTTTATCTTTTCCTGCTGAGCTAGCATGGCGGGGAAGACATGTCTCTATAGTGTTCGACCAATTCCTTAAAGACTTGTCATTGACTTTTGTCATTAGACTTTTGGCATAAAACATTGTCATAGACTATGTCATAGACTTACGACATAAGACTATTCTCACTCTTGCCGTACTCTCGTCATATGTGCTCTCATGACCTTTTCATAGTCTTATTGTAGGATTGAAATAAACAATTGCCATAGACTCTTCGTTATAAATCTTGTCATAGACTTTTTTCATAGACTATTGCCATAGATTGTTGTTACAGTCTTTTCATAGACTATTGCCATAGACTCTTAGCTAAGCTCTTAGTAATAGCCTCTTAGGCCAACTCTAAAACTAATATTTTAAAGTCATAGACTAGTCTGTTTTTTTTTATTTCATCGGTCGAACGCTATAGTCATGAATCTATGCCACGCCAACTACGCTGTTCACACTTCTGCGAATGTGTAATAAATATAGGAACTTTACTTTCAGTGCAAAATATAAAATGATAATTATTATATGCCTGATTGTAGAACTGATAATTTGTGATAATCGCGTTGACGACATATACCGCTGTTATAGTTGATACGGTAAATCGGAAGCATTACTGACGTTACCAAAAAACCGCTAAGCAATCAAATGCTTATTACGTTAGCTTATCTCTTGTAAATTTTTTTATCCTTCTAAACTTGGTAATATTATGATCTTAAGCACAATTTTTTTTTTCACACAAATCGCAGAGTTACATATATTTATTTCATGTTTGTAGCTCTGTGACTTCCGTTGTGTATACCTATAGAGATACATTTTTTTTTTCGTTTTATTAGCTCTATCTAATTCTCACGGTGCGAATATAAAGTATAGGGGGCAGGTAGCAGTGGGTACCTTTATAAACTGCCAAAGCCCCTTAAAACATCCTACATACTAACATACAAACAATTTAAAGGCATAAAGCTGTTTTTTTTTTCTTTTTTTTTTCACCTATATTAATGAGTTACAATAATCGTGTATATATATTTTTATTTGTATTTTATATGTTATTAAACCTATTTATTATGTACTTTTCTATCATAGACAAAGATTATATCAACATCTATTAAAAAAAGTATTGCAGTGATACTTCGAAGAACATTGTGAGTTTCCTTTTTCTTAAAATATCACTGTAACTGTCTATCTATGTGATATAAATTGTTATATAACGATACAGTAAATGAAAAAGCGAGAGATATTTATGAATCTAATTAGCTAAGATATGAAAGAGATTATATTCTCTAGTTTATTGCACATACAAAAATACCAACGTCGCTTTTTCTCAATATTCCTTTTATAAATCGTGTCGAGAGGAGTTAGTTTATATAAGTAATTAAATTCCTAGTGAGTCATATATAATGTCACTTTATTTAATCATTGTCTATGGTATAAAGAAACAGCTAAACATTGTCTAAGTTAGAGTGAACCTAAAAGCCGCCTCTTCCGGCAACATAAAAACAATAATGTATCTTGTTTAAATTAACTTTGGATCCAGTTTCCAATAACATCCATTATCTAAGTGCATCCCCACCTCCGTAATATAGAATACAATACAAAACCTGAAACTGAACCCAACTATATCTATACAATAAATACTATATTAATTGACTATTGGCGAAATAAAAACAATAATAATACCTTCCATAGACAGGTGCGTTACTCAGTCGCGTCGCGGACTGGCCAAACAAAATTACCTTTCTACAAGTGTTATAAACAATAAACCTGCAAGCGTCGCCCGCGCACTAAACTATAAACAAATCCCAGTCCGCTAGCGACTACAAAATGGGGGAAAAAAATCTTAACCAATAACATGTGAATAAAATAAATATTATAGATATATGTTTTTAAGTAATAAAATCTAACACTTTCTCGGTGATATAAGTAAATATATTTTAAAACTTGGCACAACAAAGGGTCTAATTTTAAAAAGAATAAGGAACCCTTTCATTCAATCTTTGACCAAGAATTTCACGAGTTTCTATCCTTCAGTGCCACAGCATAATAAGCATAATGTTACTTTTAAAAAACAAAACAATAATATATGAGCGTTTGAATTTTAACATTGTTAATGCTTAACCCTACGCACACCGCCCAAATGTGACAATGCTGGCGACTCTGTCTTTTACACCACCAAACTAATTTAAATATCATTCCATCTCACTCTAATGTACAGACGCCAGCAGATCAAGCTACCCAATCTGTCAAATTTCCCCAATCGAAAGTGAACCCTATGCTTATGTGACAACTTTATCACATAAGCATAGGGTTCACTTTCGATTGGGGAAATTTGACAGATTGGGTAGCTTGATCTGCTGGCGTCTGTACCTCGTATCAAAAATCTATAAAGATATTTGACAGAATGGGGTAGCGTGTGTGCTGGTGTCTGTACCTCGTATCAAAGAACACGGCATATATAGAACTGTCAAACTACTTAGGCGCAATCTTTCTTCAGTATTGCACGTCAAAACTAATGATGCCCCGTCCTTCTCAGAAGAGCTATGTTAGAATGAAACGCAATGATATAAGATTAGTTCAGATTGTATAGAATCGGGGGCAATGACGAGTTTTCAACTACAGAACTATTATAATAATGCGAATTAGTCACAAAATCCATTGAAATGTCTCTTCAATACTAAGTGTAAAGGTTTAGACGCACCATTTAGGTGCCCGGCCATGGGAGCGGGCGGGCGTTCGTAAAAACATTCGTTCATCGTACGAATTGTTCGCTTGCCCGCCCTATACTGTGGCCGAGCCCTAAAAATAATATGGCCAAGCTTCTTCCATCTTGAACTTGATACATACAATTAAATAGGCAGTGAAATGCATAATTACTTTTACACCCTCGCGTTACGCGTAATATTACAATATCACGTAGAAGATTTTTTTTATATCATTTGAAACGCGATTTCTACCATTCCAATGGACTATGTGCCTAAGTTTACAATCACATCGCCTTACAAGCGGACGGCTCTAACATTAGGCTTGCGCCTGGGAGCCGAGATATTGATATATCGAGCATATATTTCTAATCTATTGAAAACTCGAGTGCATTTTTAGTATATATAGTTATACTCAACATTCACCGTTTGGCTTTCAGATTCGCTTGCAACATATTTGGAAAGACATCAAAATTCACCTCGCAATTAATCATAATTACCTCCCTCTAAATTCAAGTTCAAATCCTTTCAACTTTCATTATGCACATTAAATACATTATAAAATCATTCTGACGTTAAGAAAGTAAACTTAACCTTTGGAAGATCATGGATACAAATATAAAAGATCCAATCGCTAATCTTTTCTTTTTTACCTTTTCAATACTACAACATTTTGATGTATTTTCAAACAGTCACAGCGAAGAGCCTTAAGCCCCTATCATACCATTTGAGAGACCTTTTAGAACACAACATCCCATAACATTGTTGGCTTACATAATACTATCCAAACAACGTAAGGATTTATCTCGCAGACGATTCCACTGGTGACATCTTTCTTATATTAACATTGCACTTGCCCCAGCTATAATCAAAATAATACCAATCTAACTTTACGTTGAAGAGACGCAGTAACCCCAAAAAGATGTATTTCTAGTTACTGATCTTTTTATTACAATAATAGAAATAGAGAATAACGTTTTTTCGATTTATGAGCACCTCCACCTCACAAAAAACACTTCAGATAATACTACAGCATTAAAATGTCAATTTTATGGAGAGGAAGGGTCCGGAACGCGCGGGTAATGCAAGAATCATAGGTTACAGTAACTACTTAAGGTCCAGTAGGCCAGTGTTTTTCAACCTGTGGGTCGCGATCCGCGGTCGCAAAGCTTCTATAGGGAAGTTGCAAAAGGTTGGGAAAGCTAGTCACAGGATCGCAAAAGAATTTAGGGGAGTCGCGAAATATTTTTTTTTTTTAAGTTGACTATTTCTTCGTACTAAAGAGGCCGCGTCATTAAAAAGGTTGAAAAACACTGCAGTAGGCCATATACTTGTTTGCAGACACAGGTTGGTTTTTTCAACTTCAAATATTATCAGTAATATTAGTCTTAATTCCAAAAACGGACACATATGAAATACATATCGCCCAAGGCCGTGTGGTTACCGGTTTAGAAAGAATAACAGCCCCATAGCATCCCGAGGGTGTCGGTGGCGACTAAGGGATACACCAGGTAGTCGGACAGCAGCGCCCCCTGTGTACTAGCTACCACGTAACTGCGATCACCAACTGACATGCCAAGCGCAATGACAAAGGCATAGAAACCTTTTGGGGAGGCCTATGTCCTGCAGAGCTGTCCTCAGGCTGATGATGATTCAAGGCTTATTCAAACAACTGTGTCTAAATTAAAAAGCAAAATAATAAGGATACAATAATTTATTTTTCTATGTGTTCTAAATGTTGATTATATTTGCATTTTTATCTATAACATGTTATGGAGTTAATGTATACTTCAAAACGAAGTAGTCAGTTAAGGGTACACAATTCAGACACAATAATAATAATACAAAAGCGTCTGCCTTTAGTTGGTATGATCGCAGTTCAAAGAATATAGAAATATCCGAAACTAGGTTGGTAGTATGTCCGTTGCTTTGTTTATAGCTAGGGCATAGTCATAGTTATTTTAAGAAATGAATTTATTTTGTGAACATATACATATGCTGTTTTCTTAGCGGAAATATAGGTATTCTTTTCTTTTTATTTAACAAGACTCAATAAAACTCAGTCGGACATGTTGGCAAATACTCGTACATACCACGTAAGAGTGTTAAGGGAATCTTAAATTTGCCATCCATGCCAACATGGCCGACTGAGTTTTATTGAATTGAATTAAAAAATATAAATAAAACCTATATTTCCGGTAAGAAAGTACAGATGAACTGGCTAGCCTGGAGCTAACTTATCTAAGTTACTGTATACAAATTATTACAGAACAACCAAGATATCTGCATTTTTGAATTTAAAATTCACATATTAAAGTTTATTTAATCTACTTATAGATTCTTAACAGTTAACTTGGCATTCTTTACATGGTATTATGTTTTTCAAAACTTAATTTAAAACACCGACAAGATTTTTAACCTGCCGTTACAATAAAAATACAGGTTCAAATCTTGTCAGATATAAAGATTCGTTCTCAATGTTAACCTTTTGACCTCCAGAGTATATATGAGAAACCTAAAGTGCCCAGCATAGCCAGATGACAAACCTAATGTGTCGTGACCGTAGCGTTTTAGGCACATTAGGTTCGTCGTCTATAGCCGCCAGTGACAGTGAAAAGATTAAAGTTACAATATGCTCATATAGAGATAGGTTAGGTTACAATGTGTCAAATTACCAGTTTAAAGTAACCAATTTAGAGATTAAGATCCCTTTGAACATGTTATTTCGTAGAGGGGTGTGGAATGCGTCTTAACGAGCAGTGTTTTCTCTCAAATGTATGTGTGGAGGCTTAATACATATAGTTTCAGTAGAGGCGCATACCTTCCTCGAAGTTGACGACGAGGGGGTCCACGGGCAGCGGGTAGGCGCCCGCCTCGTGGTGCGGCAGCACGCGCCGCCCGCCCAGCAGCTCGCTGGACGCGGGCAGCACGCCCAGGATGGCAGAGTCCAGCACCACGGCTGTGGGCAGGCACCGGGCTACAATACTTCATACCATGGAAGCAATTTGACTGCACGTATGGCAGCGGTTAAGAAAAAGTACGATTCCCGCCAAAACAAATATTTGTGTGACCCATCGCGGCTTCAATAAGTCTGACACTAGGGTAACCCACTTTACTTTATCGTATTGACAGTGGTCACCTTAGTGTCAGAGTTGTTCAAGCCGCCCACTAGACACTGACACATGGCTAATTGACTGTTATCTTATGACTACAACGGGGACCGAAAGCTTAACGTGCCCTCCGAAGCACGGTTTTTTTTATATTATTCACACACGGCCACTTGATCCCAAATTAGGCAGAGCTTGTACTATGTAAACCAGATAACTGATATATTACATGTACTACTTTTCTTTTGTAAATACATACTTATATAAATAATTACACCCAGACTCAGGATAAACAGATATGTTGCATGCACACGAATATCTGTCCTGGGTGGGTTTCGAAACCACGACCTGCGGCGTGAAAGGCAAGCATATACTAACCACGCCAACTGGCCCGTCTTTGCTCTTGAGGGAAGTTGATCCCCTGTCGCCGTCACCCAGCGCCCTCTGGCGTGATATTAATGTACTTTGTTACCATATCTATGCTCGCAGGGCAGCATCATCAGCAGGGCGCCTGTAACACCGCGGCAGCACTTTGCACAGTGCCACCTAGTAGAGTATTGATGTACTTTGATACCTTGTCTCTGCTACAGCCGGAACAGCAACACTGATAAGGCCGCTACGTCGCCAAGAACCGCCCCGTGCAATATTTGGTTAATAAATTACCTTGGCAGAGCATTGGCAAAGGTTTGGAATCCTGGAGTACTTTTTTTTTTTTTTTTTTAGACGGGACTAGTCCCTCCCTCTTACCCACCACTGCAACTCCTGTAAGCCAGGATCAACAGTGGCACACAATGAAATGACACTGAGCGGTGAAGCTCAGGCATGTCCCGGGGAATAGCTTTAACTGTCTTGGATCCCGCAACGAATTCTGAGTAAACAAACGAATCCTGGAGTACTATAGCTGCACAACGCTGCCACCTCTCGTAGCATTGGTGCACTATATTTAGGTTACCTCTTTCTTTCCGTTCGTACCGCTAATCTTCCCATCGGATCATGAGAGTGATGAAATATAAAGAGCTCCTGTGTTTGCGCACACACTTGTGCACTATAATATGTCCCGCGCAGATGGCTAGTCTCCATTGAGACTGGCCGCCGTTGCCGAAATTAGGCTAAGAGGACATTATTCTATACGGGACTGTCACGATACGAATTTAAGTATACTTGTCCCGTTTATCAATATATCGTATATATTTCATTTGTTGCACACCTACTATTTTAATTATTTAGAGCTCCTATCCATCCAAACGTTGTCTGGAAGAAATCGCTTAATGCGATAAGACCGCCCATTGTACATTATTATTATATTATCCTCTTTGAATATGTACAATACAGAGTATTCTATTCTATTCCAATATACACGTACTAAAGGCTCGAAAGGGGAAGACCTCGTCGAACATTCTCTGACCAAATCCGAGACGTTCTCAAGAAAGGGCAGGTCAGAAGTACCCTAAACCGGCGAGCATGTATGAAGAATATAATGACAGTAATTGTGGCAAAAGACGTGTGCAAAGATAGTGTCAGATGGAAAGCCGTTGTGTCTGTCTACCCCTCTGGAAAACAGGCGTGAGTCTATGTAAGATGTATGTAAAGGCTCGAATCTGACGGCAGTCGTGATACGGGCGGGAGCGCGCGGTTGTCGTTGTTTTCTATTCATTTTTTATTATAATACCGTTTTATATGCTGATCAAAGGCCTCTACCTTGGTTTTCCATAATTCTGTCTTTCGAAATTTCAGGCCAGTTGTTATAAAATGAGTTCAGGTCATCACACACTCTCCGTTTGGGCCTACCACGTCGACGTTGGCCATTTTGAGGAACCCGATTGGTTGTGATCTGCGCCCATCCCTCTGGGTACATACGTGAAGCATGTCCAGACCAGGGGCTCTACCGCCGAACATCGATAAATTAAGGTTAAAAATGACTTAATCGTTAAATCGGCTTCCATGAGCACGTATGACGTCATAAATGGTCCGGAATCGATTGTCAACGTTGAAGCCGATTTAACGATTGATTAAGTCATTTTTAACCTTTATTTATTTGAACGCCATTTAAGAAATCGATATTCGGTGACTTAGCCGGTGGAGCCCCAGTCCTACGTACTACCCTCATTTACAGTTTTTATTTATTTACCACTAATAGATTAGTCCCGTATCAGTTTTAAAAAATAATGACAACCTTAACTATTTTACTGAATCAGCCGTTCCTAGACTAAAACTTTAATTCGTTGAAAAAAATACACATCGCATGCATTAGGGAAATGAATCTCTGTGTCGCGGGGTACTTTACGTACAAATTGACGGACACTAAGTACTTATAGTGCGACAAGGATATTTATGAACGCGGCTGAAAGTGGAACTAACGCCGCCATCTTTCAAAGTGTCTCTGCTTGATTTTTAAATCGCACCTGTGTATTAATTTTTCGTTTGATTTTTTACATTAATGTAGTATTAAGTAATGTGAATGAAATGTTAATTTACAAATAAATTAATTTATATAGATAAAAATGACTGTTTTCTTCCCTGGTGCCATCAATATATATGGAGGATAATATATGGAGTATTCAATAAACTTTTAGAGTTAGATATTCCTGTAACGGCCATCTGATCCCGAACTAAGTAAACCTTGAACGATGGAAATCAGATAGCTAATATACTACTTTTGTAAATACATACTTATATAGATAACCACCCAGGCACAGGACAAACAGACATGTTCATGGAAACAAATATCTGTCCTGAGTGGGAATAAAAAACATCAACTACGCTAACTGGCCCGTCAAAGTTATACAATTGATATAAAAAATACAATGGATACAATCTATTGGTATTTTAAAATATTCGCATAATATTAGGGAAATTTCTTAAAAGCAACCCTTGCCGTCATAGTGTCGCCCTCCCACAAATGTCAGTCACGTTCATAAAGATCCTTGTCTCACGATAGTCTTTTCGCCATAAGATGAGTTCCATGACAGTTCTTGTCTGACAATTGTAGTGACGTGACTCGACTATAATCGATTGTTTTTATAAGATTGATTCAGTTGTCAAAGAAAATTGAATCGGATTCGTGTCAATCTATGAGTAGTGTCAATCTCTTTTGGCCGACAACGTTCCGTTCAACGCATTAGACATTTTTAAGATTTATACTTTTTTATTTTATTTACTTAATTTATTAACAGATAACTACAATAATTTACTTAGTAATTTACGAAAGGCAAAATTTTTTTCTTCATTATCTTATGGCGAAAAGACTATAATTATAGACTACTACAGCATGCCAGACTGATCACCTAGCTAATTAATCTAATCTTCATGAAGGAATTGTGGTAATAACATTGGTCCAGAGGTACTTGTTGCTGTACAAGGTGTAACAATTCATTGTTCTTTTTTTTTAAGACAACGCCCTCACTAGGGAATCTAATCCCTGTGTCGCGGGGTACTTTTCAAACATACAATTGACGGACAGAAATTACATCTAGACTCGGAACAACTATTCATGGGTCACACAAATAGTTGTCCGGCGTGGGAATTGAAACCGAAACGAAACAACAAGGCACTGTCTTAGTCGCTGCGCCACACGTGCAGTACATAAATAGTAGACGTAAGTTAAAGAGCTCGATTTACCCTATAACACTGAACCTTTTACAACACATTAACATGCAAAAAACGGCCAAGTGCAAGTCGGACTCGCACATGAAGGGTTCCATAGCAGCAAGTATTTCAGTTGATTAAATGAAAGGTAAATTGCGGTTTACGATTTATGACGTATTAAAAAAAAACTACTTACTCGATCTCGTCCAAACCAATTTTCGTTGTTAGTTTTCATGGTTATGTACATCATATATTTTTTTTTAGTTTTATGATTATCTTATTTTAGAAGTTACAGGGGGGGACACTCATTTTACCACTTTGGAACTGTCTCTCGCGCAAACTATTCAGTTTAGAAAAAAATGATATTAGGAACCTCAATATCATTTTTGAAGACCTACCATATATAACCCACAAAGATGGAAAAAAAATTGAGTTTCAGTTCTAAGTTTTAATGTTCTTTCTTTCAAAATTTTCAAAATTATTGTTCTTTTTTACTTTTGTGTAAAAATCTTAATGCGGTTCACAGAATACATCTACTTGCCAAGTTTCAACTGTATAGCTCTTAGTTTCGGAAAGAAGTGGCTGTGACATGCGGACGGACAGACAGACAGACATGACGAATCTATAAGGGTTCAATTTTTTGCCATTTGGCTACGGAACCCTAATAGTATTAAGTCCATATACAAGAATTAAGATCAGCGGATTCATTTGAACGGGACGCCATAATTTTCTTTTTTAATTTTACAAACGTGCTTAGTTTACTTCGTTCAGTTTCAAGCGCACCCGAAGTTACGTCGACAATTTTGTTCCTGAGTTTGGGTGTAATTATCTATACAGTATGTTAGGTTAGACGAGGGACATATTAAGGGAGGGTGTTCAGTATTCGATTCTCGTCCCAAATATTTTAAAAACCTATAACCTAATTTTTTTTCGTAATTGTCCTATAAAATACATTATCATGAACACTGAGCGCGCAAGAAGTGAACTTGTAAACAGTAGAAGCTCGTGCGTAAACCCCGCCCTCCCCCTAGCCCTTTCCTCTGTGTTGTTCCGATGCACCGACAGGACCCACCCCCGCGCTGACCGCACCCGCAGTCTATGCGAGCGCGCCGCTAGTACCGCATGTCTGGCGCATCCGCGTATTGCATAAACAACCCCGCTTACTGATAAGTGTGTTCTGTAAACGTGTACTTGACTAACTAAAAATGACGTCATATCAATATTCCAATGAAGAATACTGGGATATGGTTCGTACCTACGTGTTATCGAATGATAGTGTACGAGGAGCTATTAATTTGTACCGAGAGATGTTTCCCTACCGCCTGATTCCGTTGTACAACCTTATGCTAGGTGTCAACCAACGATTGCGAACATTCGGTCAGTTCACCGTACCGACGCATGCCCAAGGACGACGGAGGGAGCCATACCCAGTGCACCTACAAGAAGCCATTTTTGAATACTTCGAGCATCACCCACAAGAAAGCACTCGAGCTGCAAGACGATTCGGCGTATCACATTGGACTGTGTGGAAGCTGCTGCATGAAGAAGGAATGTACCCATACCATTTTAGACCCGTTTGGTTTAAAGTATGAAGCGAAAATGGATTCTACCTAAAGGTCATTGAACCGCACACATGTTCTGCGATAATACTAAACACGTTAGCGCAAGGGTGTATACACGTTGTGAGACTTTTGCGAAATTTTTGGTATGGTTCTGTTTGTTATTTATCAGTGTTTTTTTTTTTGTTCATATTTTTATTAGTATCATATAAGCATACACTATTATGGGTTTGAATACGTCCCTCGTCTAAACTAACATACTGTATAAGTATGTATTTACAAAAGAAAGTAGTATATGTAGTATATCAGTTATCTGATTTCCATAGTACAAGCTCTGCTTAGTTTGAATGTCTCCACCCAGACTCATTGACAAACAGACATGTTTATGCACACAAATGTCTGCCCTGTGTGGGCATCGAACCCACGACCTGGGGCGTGAAAGGGAAGGTATTTACCAACCATGCAAACTGCCCGTCTTTTTGTTTGTTCAGTTTCATAGGTAGATCTCGCACCTAAATTCTCCCACCTATTAATATTACACTATGTATGTATAGATTCAGCTGCAACGGCCAGAGTGAGAGGCATTACGTTAACCGCATACCCCGTGCTCTTTGATGTTCGGGGTACGCGACGTTGATGTACTCTCATATTCATAGTAAACAGGATATTATTCGATTAGCATTATCTTGTACTTAACTAATAATGATAATGCCGTCAGAAAAGACTAGCCTATGCGTGGGACATATTATAGTGCGGTAGTGTGTGCGCAAACAGGTGCACTGTGACGAGTTAGCAGACACAACCGAGAAGAGGTAAGGTGCGACGGATATACGTACTTTTGGGTATAGGAATATAACTAATAAATACTACTAGCTGATTATCTTGGCGGAAAAGTCGCAATTAAAATAAATTAAAAACGGTTTTTCTTCAAATATCCGTGTGGTCTGTTTCGTCGCATATATTTCACAGTTGTAGTATGCCAAATTAACGACATATTAATTGTAGGTACAAATAGATAGTGACTTATATTTGATCAAATACATTTTAATTTAATTTATAATAACCATGGTCTAGTTAAATTCATTAGACATTTGACAATATATTGTCGAAATGGTTCTTTAATTTTGTACATATTCATAGTTTTAGACATATATTACTAGACCTCGTCTCAATGGTTTTATCTAAATTGAGGTAATATAAAATTAACGACCATAATTCAAATTACATTTTTTTAGCCCGACCCGGGTTTTGAACCTCATTATCAGCGATTTAACACGTTACAAACTACTAAGGCCCACTTGCACCAAATGCTAGGCTACAATTAAAGTAACTAGAATTAAGTTTTTACTCAATATTCGGCTGCGCTAATGAAAAATAACACCGAGTCAACTCGGTGTTTCTCTATTTTACGTTGATATCATTAAAGAGGTTTTGTTCCGTAATGTAATCCAACCAAATATAAATGAGTGAACAATGAGTGAGATATTTATATAACTCTTTTTGTCACTAAAATCATTGTATATGATTGTCTCATGTGTCAAGTTTTTTCAAAGACATTTCAATTTGATCTTAAAATCTTAATTGTTTAGGACACAAACTGTTTCAAAATCTCTGACATTCACTTCTGCAACCCAACATAACCTCTCAAACGAAACAAATTTGACATTACTAATCCGGAGTTAGTGATTTAACCCACCAAAATATGTGGATTAAAATTTTAATAAAATAACCCAAGGGTAGTCCCCAACTCATGGTGGTGCAAGACGTAATTTAACCCCATATTAGCCACTAAGTCTGAGTTAATTAATTTAACCTGGATGGAACAAGTGGGCCTAAGACATTTAAGAAGTATGGTATTAGTGTGCCTAAGACATTTAAGAAGTATGGTATTAGTGTAGTGTGTTACCTTGTCTCTGCTGCTGCCAGGGCAAGGGCACGGGCTGGGAAGCCTGGGGCACCGCGGGCGCCACACCGCACACTGGTTCAAAACTCAAAATTTGTGGTCAAGTGGTACATATCTTTACTAAGTTTAGTAGTACAATATTCACAGTGCAGCAAATAGTTGCAATCGGCATTAATTTATTTATAATAAGGCATTAAATATGTAATGGAATCAGGAGCTACTTTGCGGAAATCCATGACAATGAAAATAGAAAAAATACATAGTATTAATTCCGCTAATTGTCTTTATCAATCAAGCCGGGGCGTTATTTTCCGCATAAAATATGCACATACAAGAAGGAGAATATAGACAAGCAAATCACATACACCAGTATGGAGGACTGAAACACATTGGGTATCATACTGGCTTAATTATACTGACAATCAACGGAATTAGCACTACATATTAATTATTAATTTTGATAACAAGGTAATATTAGTATAGGAAGAGTAAAGAGAAAAATTTGCAAAATAAAAGCTAATTATTACCAGGGGATAATAACAACTTTAATATAATTAGGAAGGTCAATGCTTGCCACACCTTAACTTTACGTAAGTTAAGGTTCTAGGTCATAACGGGAAACCTAAACTTTATCTTAGGTAAATTTAACTTAAAACTTACTTAAATATAAGGTCTAGCAAATCAACACGAACCTCAAGAAGGAATAAGAGGTATGTTACTTGTTGAATCTCTATGATTAGTAAGAAAACTAAAATCGCATGTAGATGTTTAATTGGGTACAAAATGATTGCATTGACTTTCCAAAAATGTCTGTGGATTACATTTCGTGATATGGAAAAAATCATCCAGAACCAATTTCCATTGTAATATAAACAAAATTTGGCTATTTGTCTTTAATTTTGAACTATACAAATAATAATAAATACAATTAGTCCTCCGTTTTTGAGAATGTTAACCTCAATAAATGTCCGAAACGCATTTTTAAGAAGTTCAAACAGCAATTTCATAGCTTAAAATCCAGAGACATTATACGTAAATTAAGCGACAATAATTAGCAAACAATACTCGAAAAAGGAAAATACGGTACTGAATACACTGACTATATTTTTTTCTACATACTGCGATCGTAGTTTATTGACATAATGGCAAAGTGGACTTAACGGAATCTCTCTGTACCCTTCCTTCATAAAATGGATATGTTTTTTAAGTCAGTTCCATACGGCCAAACATTTGATGTCTTTTTTTATCAAATAAATACTTGGTTCAATAAAACAGAATACTAATTTGCATCAGAGAGGCATAGATGTTTATGTCGTAAGGAACCTGTTTTATATTTATTTTAAGAGGATGGAAAATATGCATTATAATTAAACATTTTAAAATTATATTTATTGACAATTTGACCAGCAGATTATTCATGTAATTATAAGACGCCGATAGCCAATATACTTACGAGAAGTAAACCACATAACGATTTCTGTGTAATTTCATTTTTGTAGTTTTTTTTTTTATTTGAACTGTGTTTTCGGCGTGAAGTGGGGCACCATGGCCACCACCGATTTGAATAATTTGGTTAGCTACATTACCTTCTACTGTTGCTGGTGAAGGCACAAAATGGGTACGTCTGCAATTCTGCGGGAGCCACGGCCACACCAAATGTTCAATCGTATACATTCTGTGTCCTTTATTACCTGGTTTCTACTGCTACAATACAGCCCTGTTTAAGTCGAATCTGGTAAAACGGGCGCCACTAAGTTTAGTTCCATCTTATACAGTATTAGTGTACGATGTGATATGTTACCTTGTCTTTGCTGCTGCCAGAGCAGCGGCACGGGCTGGGGCGCCTGGGGCACCGCGGGCGCCACACCGCCTAACGCCGGCTCACCCACAATTGGTTCACCAACACCGGCCGGTACGCCGGCCTGCTGCAAATAATAATAACAATTTATATGGACTATAGTTAAGGAGGGATCATTGACTCGTACAGGGTGTAACATAAATAGTGGACGTATCTTAAGGAGCGCTATGTAACCATAAAACTCAACTAGTTAGATGACCTAATTCTTAGCTTTCCATGGATTCCCCGCGCGGATACCGGGTCCATCGCGTAGTCAAGGAGGCAACACTCACCAGAGTCTGAGACTTGAGACTTTTCTAAAGTCCTGCGCCTGAGGGATATCTTAAGCGAAACCGCGGGTAAAGAAAAATAAGACAGTACCATTGGATTTACAATAATTCATGAGTCATGTCCATACGGTGGCTTATATAATAATATATGAGAACTGAATCAAAATGATGTGAAGGTCCTATTAGCACAATGATAACGCGAACTTGTGAACAACTAATTTGATTACAAAATAACCAAAACGTTCCACTTCCTTCGTAGCTAGCATGCTGAAGCCTCACCTCCCTCTACAGCGTTTGACCCATCCCCGTACTGGCAGCCATTGGCTTCTGTTTTACTGTGAATTCGTTGGTCCAATGCTGTATAGACATAAGTCTTCCTAGCCTTGCTGCTCAAGATATAGATAAATATCTTGGGACAACTACCACACTGCAGTCAGATCACAAACAAGGTAGTGTCTTTCTTTACTATGGTAATCAGACATCTGGTAAACATATACTAAATAGATAGAAATAGAACTAAATTTCAAAATAATAGATTCGTAACTTGTTATTTATTTAAGGATTTAAGAAAATATATGTGTAAAAACAGACCGCACAGACGGATTAATTAATTTTTTGTAACTTTTATACTGTATTCGACTATGTTTATGTACTGCATTGTGAGCTTTACAAGTACACGTGTATTTTTATACCCAAGTGCTGAATAAATTTAATTATGTCATTACATTATATTTCTAAATACATACATATAATAGATAAATTACACCCAGATAAACAAGAAATAATCGTGTTTATCACAAATATAATTTGTCCTGGGTGGGCATCGAACCCACTCTCACTCTCTAACTACTAGGCCATTCTTCAACTGGCAACGACAGCGTGACGTACTCTCCAAAGCACAAAGACGCTCAAATTAAATCCTTACTTCGAACATGCGAGCGGTCTATGAGTTATTTGAGACTAGCCCCTGGAGGACTAAAACGTATTTGTTTCTTGAAGACATTTACAGTTAGCCCTAGAGGCTTTCACTGTTTCACCGGACAATGGTGACGCGTAGGGGCTCAAAACATCTAGCAAATATGACTTGAAGCTAGTTAAACCGCGCCAGAGGGCACCAGACCTCCACTCAAGGCAAATACTATGTGGAGACACATGAGAGGGTTAATTTTAGGGACATACTCTACGTTAATACGCAAGCTGCGGGCTGCTCCTCAGATTGTGGATGGGAGGCCGTAAAAACTAAGGTTAATGGAGTGGTTTCTGTGGTACTAAAACACGTGTTGAGTATAATCATAGTGCATTTAATTTCCATGCACGTTTATATTTTTTTGCGTGCAGGTGGGAAGTGCAAATTGCATACCAGCTTGATTGAACTGATATCTGGCGGAATGCACACTACATATTACAACACTACATTTCGTTTTGATTGTCATGGAATTCAGCAAATTTACATATGATTCTTAGAATACTTAGAATGTCCTGTTGGTCTAATGGTGGTGCCAAGCCAGAGGTTGTGGGTTAGATCCCCGACCAGGAACAAATCCTTGTGTGATGAGCACTATTATGTATATAGCGTGACGATTCTGGCGCAACCCTCCAAATGATGGTCACAACTCCATCGTGGAAATGGCAGGCATAATCGTAGAACATTTCTTGAGTATAAATTATAAGTTTTAAAAATATATTTTTTTAACATTTCTGTGTCTATTTTTTTAATCGATTAATAAAAGGACTAATCGTGAAAATTGTCGACTCGATAACCTCCTTTTGTTCAATTTGATTACAAACAAAACTGAATTCTATTTTTCTTTTTTTGATTGGGACATTGCAAAAGCATTCCCTATCGAACAAAGATTTTTCAAAATCGGTCCATAAATATCATAGAAATAGCGAAACATTTGTGCAAAATATGTTTCAGATTCGATACCCACACCGGAGAACTGATTTTTTGACCCCATAACATGCTTTTCCTGAGTCTGGGTGTGCTTAGTGTTCGTTAACAACATTAAGGTGTCCGTTAAAATTGTGCTGTTCAGAAAAAAAATGTGGAGCTTATGTAAACTTTGTGCACGTCGCACTGTTGTGCAAGGATTCAGAACTGAGAACGACTTATAAAGAAATGTGGTGGAATGCGTTGCCATTTTTAACTTAACTTTTTTGAAGTTATTGCATCAAAGAGTCTTGTTTGGAGTTACCTGTGGGGGTGCAGGCTGGCTGGGCGCGATGCCGTCGGTGCGCGCATCAGGGTTCTTGTGCATGAAGGGACAATGGATCTTTCGGCAGCCACACGGCTGGTTCTCCCAATAGCATGGGATCTGCTTGCGGTTTTTCTATAACACAATAAATGTACTTCTAAAATTATTTGGTTACTGTACGAAAAAATTTTATGTCAAGATGGATGATGACGACATGAATACTGATCCCGACAAATGTTGTTTTGTATACACAGCATACTTTTACTCACAATACCTGTACCAAGGTATTAGTATTTGAGAAAGTAGGTTGTGGTGTCTTAAGAGGCTGACAGCACCCAATTTTGCCGTATCACGCCAATAACTACTAAATAGAGACTAAATAGAGCAAACTAAGTCTAAGTGTGAAAAAAACCAGAGTGAAATTGACCAGTCATAAATTACAGGCCATATATATTATTTCTGACGAATCTAAGACGACATACTTTCTTCTCAGCCTATTAATATAACAACATTACACGTTGCAATTTTTCGTCATAAAAAATATCAAAATCAACTGTCATTCCTTTGGTTTTTAAATCATAAGAATAACAGTTGATTAAATGTTTTAAAGCATTTTAAGGAATAGAATATATTTATATTTTTTATATGTTAGAGGAGACTGGTTTTTCTTCTATCGAGCAACAGTAACTGAAAGATGTTTTGGGATCAATAAAGTTCTTGCTGTATGGTGACGGCGATGAATATCATAATATCATCACCCAATCTCATCCCGTCAGGGGCGTAGAAGTCGACCCGGAGGAATACCTACCAGAGGACGGACAGCAGCGTCTCTCTATGTATTATGACCATCTTAATGCGATCGCCAACCCATCTGTCAAGCGTGGCGATTATGACATATCTATACATATAATAAAATCGTAGGATAGTCAAAACTGTACATTGAATATTTTTAAAAAAGTATACTTGGGGCGTGATCTACAATCGATATCGAAGCCAAAAATATAGTTTTTAGAATTTTTGTCTGTTTGTCTGTATGTATGACCGGGCTAAACTCAAAAGGTACACTGTATTGATTAACTTCAAATTTTGTATGAATGTTACTTAGAGGTCGTGTCAACATATAGGCTACATATTATCACCTTATCACCTACAGGGTGATTTATAAAATGTAACGCGGGTAAAACCGCGGGGCAGATCTAGTCTCCCCTAAAGATTCTTGTGGGGAGGCTTCTGACCAGCAGTGGAATTTTTACAGCTGTTATAATGATGACGAAAGTTCTTTAATGAATAGTCAAATTTGACATATACAAGGGAGTCCTAGTAGTAGGTATTGGCTAATTAATCAACTTGGCTGTTGTCAGCGCCTTAACAACGCACTTGCCGCGCGAATTACCGGAAAATTGTAATTTATATCTTAAATTAGTTAATTATAATCGCTTAGAGGATTAGAAATGCGTTTTATATTTTTTTATCAAGCATCAACATAATGAAAAGATTTAAAATAAAATTTCCAATCACAACATTTAACTTCCAAATAATTTGAAATTTGTAGCATGCATTTTGTATAAGAAGAGAGACAGAAATGTGGTGAAATATATCTAAAACTATAAGTATTGTCAATACTTATAGTAAAAAAAAAAGCATCTTCTACACGACGGTGGGACAACGTCCCAACAGAGGTCACCCTGGTGGTTGCCATCCATGTAGACTGCAGGGACTCTACCAGCTAAGTCACCGAACATCAATTCCTAAATGGTGTTCAAATAAATAAAGGTTAAAAATGACTTAATCAATTGTTAAATCGGCTTCAACGTTGACAATCGATTCCGGCCCATTTATGAAGTCACATGTGCTCATGGAAGCAGATTTAACGATTGATTAAAGTCCTTTTTAACCTTTCATTTATTTGAACGCCATTCATGAAATCGGTGTTCAGCGACTTAGCCGGTAGAGCCCCTGTGGTGCAGTCTAGATGGATGGCAACCACCAGGGTGACCTCTGTTGGATTCCAACCATGTAACACAGCCATAATACTACAATTGACGGGGCTGTAGGCGTGGTTGGTAAATGCTTGCTTTTCACGTGCTAAACAATAAACAATGATTCGCACTTCATTAATTTTTTCTATCTACCCGCGCAATTACCCGCCCGTGCTCTAATGTAGACCACATTGGAACACGAGCATCTCTTAGAACTTGATCTGATTGCTACGCGTAGTAAAGCAATTGTATGTTTGTCCAGTACATGGATAAATCGTGTACCGCGGGTATACCTTGCATTAAAAACCGGCCAAGTGCGAGTCGGACTCGCGCACTAAGGGTTCCGTAAATTGACGTTTGTTGAATGGATATTTTATTTTGTTTTTTAGTATTTGTTTTATAGCGGCAACAGAAATACATCATCTGTGAAAATTTCAACTATCTAACTATCACGGTTCATGAGATACAGCCTGGTGACAGACGGACAGACAGCGAACTCTTAGCAATAGGCGGGACCCTATTGCAAAGACTTTTTTTCTTTTTTTGATGATGATTTGATCTTTTTTTTACCCTTTGGGTACGGCACCCTAAAAACATTTATAACGTATACCCTAATTCACTAACGGCATAATGCAACCGCGTTAACACAATACATAATATTTATCCATGTGGGCTATTGTTAACTATTATTATAATGTATAGTTTTGTATGTAAGTAACTTATAATATAGTAATTTGTACACATGCAACTGCCCCATCTCTGTAATTCCTTTCTTCTTTCACTGCCTATGTTGCCTGGAAGAGATCACACTTGGTGATAAGGCCGCCAATTGTACAATAATAATTTGTTTGTCGCTTTGTATTATTTCTTTAGGTGTACAATAAAGTGTTTATCTATCTATCTATCTATAAATGCGAATTCGAACTTGTCTGTATCTCTGTATCGTTGAAGCGCCTCAACCACCCAACCGCTTATCATGAATGTTGCCAGAGTTCCAATAAAACACATAGGGTACCTTTCGAACAGGAAAAAGACACTGATTCTGCGGGATAACGCGGCAAAAACTAATCCTGCTAATATTATAAATGCGAAAGTTAGAGTATAGAGGTATGGATGTTTGTTACTCTTTCACGCAAAAACTACCGAACGAATTGTGATTAAATTTTGTAGTAATATAGCTTATATATCCAAATAACACGTAGGCAATTATTTATAAAGTTTAACGGGGGGCACGGCTAGTTATTTAAAATGGGAATTCGAACTTGTTAGTAAGGCTGAACGCCTCAACTACTCAACCGATTATCAAAAATTCTGTCAGAGGTCCAAAAGACATAGGGTCCTTTCAAACAGGAACAAGGCACTAATCCTGCTGGATAACGTACCAAAAACTAGTCCTACTAATATTATAAATGCGAAGGTTTTGGAGAAGGTTGAGTATAGATGTATGGATGTTTGTTACTCTTCCACGCAAAAACTACCGAACGGATTTTGACGAAATTTTGTAGTAATATATATAGCTTATATATCCAAATAACACGTCAGCTATTATTTATAAAGTTTAACGTGGGAAAAACCACCAGTTATCTATATAAGAGAAAACATATAATATTTCACTGTTTGTAACTGCTGTGTTATGGGCTGGATGTTTATAGATCAGTAATTATAAACATCTAACTTTATATATAATTGCACTGGATTCAACTTAAGTTTTAATCTGTAAGTATCTCACCCCATGGGGGGCTTCTTATCCCAATGGATTATCAACTACAGAACAGGCAGTAGAGTATCTCTGAGTATTGTGCTCATTATACCGGGACCGGCACCCTGTCTGCCAAGCACTTCAATTAAATGGGGGAAGCCTTAAACCAGCAGTATGCTTATATGCTGATATTATATAGCTATATAATTTGCTAAAACATAATAAATCGTATTCACATGTAACCAATTATAAAATAGACCAGAGTCTTTCAACCTGTGGGTCGCGACCCCCTGGGGGGTCGCGAAGCCTCTATAGGGGGGTCCCGTAACTTCTATAGGCAAGTTGCTAAAAGTTGGGAAAGCTAGTTATAGGGTCGCAAATAAATTTGGAGTATTATGAATAGGCCTGCTGCAAATACATTAAAAGTTTAGCGCGAAGTTCCAAAACTCTGGCTAGAACTTTGTCTCTTGACAACCACCTAACCTCTGAATGATTAAGTAAATTTTGGTGGAGTGCTTTCTATTCCAATTCTTCACAAAATTTAATCATGTATTTATCCGAACCCTATGAAAATAAATAAAAATGTTGGATTCAATATCTCACAAAATAAAAGAAACATGGGAAAAAAGTGGGTAAAAAACGGGTAGGGGGGTCGCGTCATGAAAAAAGTTGAAAAACACTGAAATAGACTGATCCAAGGATCAGAACACAGCTTGCAGTTGCGATTGCGAATTGCAATATTTTATTGGATATACAATTATTGTTTGGACATTCTAGAAAAGTGTTTAATTATTTAATGTGTTGAAACTACATAATGATATTATAAGAGAAATCTTACTGCATTATACATTGTAGCCGTTCAAGGTGAACCTGCTGAACTTAGTTAAGTAATAGGAAACTTAACTTGACATGACTGTGGCAGACAATAGATTAATTTGACTTCCACAGTCATGTACAGATGAGTAACCAAAATGTGTCCTTTTTTTAATATCGGAAAGCGACAAACAAGCAAGTGAGTCACAGGTGACACACTTGCTCGTTTGCTGACCCTTCCACCTGATAAACTCTGGGGCCTTTGTCACATGCAGAACCACAACATAAAAATTATTAATGTTATTATTAAGGAATGTCTTCTGTAACAGTCCTATACATGACCGTGGCAGTCATAAGGTCGAGAGTGATTATAGATCAAGAGTTTAACTGTATTTGAATGCCTATTGTGGAATGTCATAGCATTGCAGGAAGAAACAGCATGCCACCGCAGGAGAAAGTTATACTTTCCCTAAAATGGATATGTACCACAATGAACTTAACAGCTGTGACCAATTCAAAAGACCTTTATAGTTTTTCGTTTTATTTATCTCTAGTGTCCCCCTGGCTCCACATGGGTCGATAGATATAAAGATAAATGTGATTTAAACAAATAAGTACAACATCTATCTATCTATCTACAGTTTAATAAATATATTGTCAACTTTAATGTTTCGATAGTATTTTGTATTTAGAAATATATAAGTTTATTGATATTTTAATGGGGGATCTAAAATTTTAGAATTATCATGTAGCCCATGTTACTCACTAATTATGTTGCTTTCTGTGGGTAAAAGGATTACAAACCAGGAGTCTATACATTACAAACAAACAGACAAAAAATCTAACTGTTTAAAATTTCACTATCTAAACATTAGATAGTTTAGAAAAAATTGATACAAATATATTGGCTGTAAGTTGTCAGTTGCAAAAAAACATAATACACTTTCATGCAAACAATCATTTCCTATATATAAATAAAGTACTTAAAAATAATCAGTATGTTGTTATACTTAGTATGTAAATAAAAAAATATTTAGTTTCTTTAAAAGAATTGACATATGGTACCTGCAGAATTTAAAAACCTAACTATTCAATTTCTGCAGGTACCATAAAAGAAATCCCAGAATAATATTATTGACTAGCTGTGCCCGCGACTTCGTCCGCGTGTTAATTAGTTTATTTTGTTTTTTAGTAAAATTAATGCCCTTTTGTAAGATAAAAGTAGCCTAAGTTACTCCTTATTACATCAGCTACCTGCCAATTAAAGTCCCGTCAAAATCGGTCCAGCCGTTTCAGAGATTAGCCAGAACAAACAGACAGACAGACAAAAATTGTCAAAAATGTTATTTTGGTGTATGTACCATATATATATTCATATTTATGTAGTAAAAACCGGTTATTTCAATATTACAAACAGACACTCCAATTTTATTTATTTGTATAGATTGCTAGTGATTAAGGTTCTCCTGGCTATTATACCAACCGAATTTGAAAAGCCTAACTTTTCAATTACTGCAGGTAGCATAAACATGATTCATACTGTAAGATGTCTTTAGTACATACCCTTAATTCCATGTGACGTAGTTTGCAGCGTTTGTCAAGACATTTGCCCTGTTGCCAGGCTGTGCACATTGTCTCGCAGCCCAGAGCCGATGGTTCATGACGGAAAACACAGTTGTCTCCCTGAGTAAACACATAATTGGTCACATTGTTGGTTACATGTAGCAAAAAGTATAAATTTAATATACTACTGGTTAGAAGAATGCGTGTTTTATTAACTCTTAATACTATGCTCTGCACTGTGCTTAATATTAACTATTAACATAAATTTGTCTTTTATTATTGTCTATGCAATGCCCATAGTTTGAAGAAAGGGCCTGCCAATTGGAGAGATGCATCCACAAACTACAGTCACAGAAACATTGAACATGTACTTTAAGAGTTATTAATTGTGTTCCTGTTGGATGATGCATGGATTCTAGTATATCTACAACATGATATGCAAGAATCTAAAATTGTTGCCACATAACATCAATTTTTCTCAATAATATTACAAAATAGAATGCTTTAAGTTTCATAAACATTTCATAATCTCAATGACTTCATTTAAACAAGGATCTATTAATATTAAAGGTCATTTAAGCAAGTGCTACCTTTCAATTAAGCATTTTATTGAATGCAATTTATTTATAACACATTATTCTTGTTTGTCTTGTAAGACAGAACTATTACAGCTAGAGAAAACATTTGACTACATGAAGCAAATCGGCCCAGACACGCAAGGTCTTCAACATAACCACATCTTTCACATTATAAACAAATAATATTTTCTTACCTTCGTACATGTAGAGTAGTAGTAAAAATAGCAATCGTTGAATTTCCGTGGGGACTCCATCGTGTTATCCGCGCTCGAGGGTCTGTGAAATATCGAGTACACCGTCTTACTATGCCGACACGAAAAAAATATGTTTTACTCAATTCGCAGCGCTAAACGCTACAAAATACGTCACTAGTGTAGTTCGGTGAGACCAATTTATTAATAACACATAGGATATGCCTGTAATTACGCTAAAACTAAGATTTTTCCATTTTGACAATACGTAAAGCACGGCGCGGACAAACAAGTTCCAAATTAAAAACTCACATTATGTCAAAACCATTTTGCACTCTTCACTTACCGTGTATTAGATGAACTAAAAAATAATTAAATTAAACAACGAATATCTACACAATAACGCTATCTAACACAAAATAATATTAACGTCACTATTAGAAAGAAGATGTAGTAGATATGGCGGACATGTGGCGGACTTTCATTTCATTTCGTCCGCCCAGCGTTTGATTGGCTGATCAGTTGTCTATTTGGTACCATAGACTAATCTGGGTGATCTAGATAATAGGGCTGCCAACATTTAAATAAATTCCCAGCTTCTGTATACAGGGCTTGCGAAGAATAAGCTAAATCAATGGACTTAGTATAAAAACTTGGTTTAAAAGTTTTTATATTAAGTCCATGGCTAAATCCTCATATAATGCCACGTCTTGACCGTTAAGAAATTAAAATATTCTTTGACTCGGCATAGACCCAGCATACTTTAACCATATTTGGTTGATGTGTCATCCACACATTATTTGTATTTTTTAAGTAAAATTTCTTTACGCACGCTTGATTTGTCTAGTAAACTGGAGCGTTACGAAAAGAGTGATCGGGTGAGGCGAACGGCATTTGAGAACGGCTATTATAAAGCCACTGTTTAAGAAAAAACAATAGATATCTGATGGAATCATATCGCCTCATTGCATTCATTCTAATCATCTCTAAAATATTTGAAAAATATACATACAGGTAATATATATTTAAAGACGCCAGCACATCCAGGTACCCCAATTTGTCAAATTTCTTTTATAGATCTTCAACTTTATCACATATGCATAAGGTTAACTGTCAATTGGGGAAATTTGACAGATTGGGGTAGCTTAATGTCCTGATGTCTGTACATTTTCCTACTCTTTTAAACAAACTTCAAAAATATTACGGTATTAGAAGTAATATTTTAAAACTAAATCAATGTTATTTAACTCTCAACTCAACGGAGTTTGTCCAATTTCCCAACCTGAGGCGCTCACGAGATTATCCTCTAACCATTTGCCAGTTTACTTTACGATGGTTAGCAAAGCAGCAAGAGATACTCGAGTTACCTTTAACTTCAGAAAAGCTGACTGGAAAGCTTATAAAAATTACCTAAATGAGAACATTTCTCTCATCAGCGGTACTTTCGATACAGTTAAATGTATTGATAATGCTATTGACCATTTTACTCAAACAATTATAAACGCACGAAACAAATCGGTCCGCAAAATAGTACCTGGTAGTATATTGAGACTGCCACGACGGATTAGAAATCGCATAAAAATTAAAAACAATTTACGCAGAGAAGCTTTGAAGGTACGTAATCTAAGTGAACGGCGAACACTTTACTCCCAAGTTAATCTACTACAATCCGCTATTAGATCTGAAATCAAAACCTTTAATGATACTATCTGGAACCAAAAACTAGCGAAAATTGACAGTCCTACCTCCGATTTATGGCGCATTGCTAAACGCCTCAATCAACAGCCATCATCAATTCCTCCCCTGAAAATATCTGAAAATTTAACCACTACCTCTGTGTCAGAGCAAGGCGAAATACTACCAAGTGCTTTCTTCTTTTCCAACATGAAGCTTACTAAGCATTGGGTTACTGACTCAACCACAGAGACCGCGGTTGGAGAATCGATCAGGTTACTTAATGACTATCAAAACCAAGACCATCCCCTTCTTGTCAAACCCAAAGAAATCCATCGTCCCTTGCTTAAATTAAAATCTCGTAAAGCTCCAGGCTTCGACGGTATTAGTAATGGCCTGCCTAAGAACCTCTCCCAAAAGAGCATTGTATTTCTTACAAAAAATATTAATGGTTGCTTGTGCAATGGTTATTTTCCAAAGAAACTAAAACATGCGAAAGTCATAGCTATTAAGAAACCTGGAAAAGAGGAAACAGCTCCAAGCAACTATAGACCCATTAGTCTTCTACCGGCACTTGGCAAGCTGATAGAATCTGTCATATTGGCTCGTCTCTTAAAAGCCACTGAAGGGAGTCTAATATCAGAACAATTTGGTTTTAGAAGATTCGCGCCATTCGACTACACAACAGCTTGCCAGAGTTACTGAACATATTGCTCACAATTTAAACCTTGGTAAATCTACTAGTATGATTTTACTCGACATAGAAAAGGCTTTTGATACAGTCTGGCATGAGGGACTGCTACACAAGTTAATCAAAAGCAAGGTGCCCCTTTGCCTGGTAAAAATTGTCCAAAACTACCTACTTAATCGCTCCTTTTCTATTTACATCGGTAATGAACACTCACAACCCAAAACTATTGATGCTGGCGTGCCCTAAGGGTCGATACTTGGACCGTTTCTTTTCATAATGTACATAAATGACATACCCAAACAACCTTATACACAACTTGCAATCTATGCAGACGACACGGCAACATTTACCACCGACAAAGAAATCGACATTATAATCAGTCGCTTACAACTCGCGCTAGAGCTTCTAAGTAATTATTTCACAAAATGGAAATTAAAAATTAATTCTACAAAAACGGAAGCTATCATGTTTACAAGAAAACGAAACGTACCCTCCAGAACTATTGAAATCGATAACTACGTGATTCCCTGGGCCTCAGCAGTAAAGTACCTTGGAATTATACTGGATAAAAGTTTAAATTGGATCAAAAACACCGAAAACATAGTTCGCAAAGCGACTAAGGCTTTAAATTCCCTAAAACGAATTATGAATCGGAAGTCGAATCTCAGCCCATCAACAAAGTTGCTTATTTATTCCACGTTGGTTAGACCCTGCCTAACATACGCTGCCCCCGTCTGGTGTAGTCTAACAGAAACCAAGTACAACAAATTACAAACCGTTCAAAACAAGGCGATTAAAATCTCTTACAATACACCATTCTACACTAACCTTAAAAATCTACATAAACAAATTGAATATCCACTTCTAAAAAATTTTATCCTGAAACAATCTAGTAAATTTTATTTATATAAACTTCCACAACACCGTAACATTCTTATTTCGAACATAGGGAAAACTAGATTAAATACATTACCTTACTCTAATACGTACAATCGATATCGACTGCCACATCACTATTTCCTACGTGACGTATCATGACGATAGCTCGCTTAGCTACCTGTGCCGTTGCCTCGGTTGCTTGGTTACTTTGTGCAAATGTACCCGCCATTCAACGTAATTATTGTCTTGTCAATTATTTTCCATTATATTAATAATTCATAATTATATTGTAAAACATTACTAATTATTTTAACTTGTTAAAATATGATGTACTATTGTATTAATATTCTTGATTATAATACCATATAATGTGTGTCCCTACTAAGACAGCATTAATTTTATTTAATGGATGATTTATATGTGACATCATGCTAATAAAATAAGAATTGTATAATATAAGTATGTTATGTTTGAAAAGGTGCCTTAGCCTAATCAAACGAAATTAATAATTGTCATATTTACATCTAGAATAAGATCATTTGTAAATATTTTGTTATGTACAATGTTATAAATAAAGACTTTTAAAAATCAATCAATGTTATTTAACTGGAAGAAAACACATTTAGGATAATTAATTTGACAAATAAACGACAAAGAAAACTATCGTTCATCAGAATGTGAAGTCACATTTGGTGTGCCACAGAGCAGCGTTTTAGGTCCTTTATTCATTTTGTATATAAACAATCTACCTAAATCACAGATTACCCCCCATAGATACCGCTTACAAGGTATGACATGTCACAACACATACTTGATGAAGCTATTATAAACAGGCACGTGCCCGATTCCAACTTTAGTCTCGACCAACCGTGAGGGCCGTGCGGGAGTGCGAGTTTATTGTGATTTTAATAGTAAAAATACATTTAAATGCCTTCATGTGCAGTGAAATGATATGGAAAGTCTGCCAAAATTTCAAGTTACAAAAAGGATGGCATTACGTTTAATTGGTAAGCCATTTTGTCGTTGTTTCCCACATATTACATGCCAAACAGATTTCAGTTTATACTGGTTCACATCACTCTTGTCTCTTTCACTCATTACGCTATGTGCAATACTTATCGTTGTCTAACGAGAACAGGTGAAAGTAGTGTTGGTTGTTGGGTATCATAAATGAATCTGCTCAAGTTGACATCGATATTTCTACCGAATAATTTAGTAAACTCTTCTTAAAGTAATTATATGGACGTACAAATAGCTTACGGTTAAAGTTTGGTGTTGTTGATGGTTTCCAATCGGAATAAAAATATATCCGTCACCGATGGAAGCGTACTTTCTCCGCTTAAGGCCCTCTGCTAGATCTGCGGCAGCACCCGCTACTCTTGAAGTAGTTTGGACGTGCGAAAGAGCCAGTGTATCTACGCATGTAGCATCCCATAGCAACGGCCGTCCACGACTCCAAGGCACCAATGTCAAGCCGTCGGGTCTCTTGCCATTGCTATGTGAAATAAATACCGTTCGGCTCCAAAGTAGCCGGCACGTTAACAGTGGCATGGCCCGACGGATGATATCATTTAGGGCAACGTGATGATGATGATGGTGGCCTAAACGGTCTACCTCTTTTCCGCAATGGCAGGTGTGTGGTCCAGTTCTACAGATGACCAGACGCAAACCGATGGTGAAAGAAAAGCTGTTGTTGTCCTTTAATGTTCCCAAGTTGGGAACATTAATGTTCCCATTGTCTGAAGCCAGGAGCCTGCCTCACGTTCACTAGTGGCAAGAAGACGAGCTTTAAAATCACTACTATTATTGAGAAGCACGTTCTTAATGATTTCACAAAGCCGCTCATCCCATTGCCTTTGCGAACTGAGTAATTTAGGAAAAATGCCTTTCGGGCAGGCCACATATGCCTATGCCTCTGAAGTGAATCGGGAGAGAGGCTTGACACCAAGAACTATCCGGTAGGGAAAAATTTAGAATTTTCATTAAAATACTTGTAACTAGCTATGCCCCGCAGTTTCACCCGGGTTAAAGTAGTTTTGACGTAAAAGAGTAACAAACATACATACATACATCGATGTATATTCACAAACTTTCGCATTTATAATATTAGTAGGTTTTGTTTTGGTAGTACACGCCGGAATACCTCGCAAATGGTAGATTTTTTCCTACTTACTTGATACTTATCGTCATATTTTGGACAATTCATACAATATCTTTATAAATTATAGCCTATGTGTTCTTCTGATGTGTAACCTATATTATTGTAAAGTTTCATTAAAATACATTCAGTACTTTTTACGTGATAGATTAACAAAAATCCATCCATCCATCCCTACAAACTTTTACGTTTATAATATTAGTAGGATAGTGCTTGCAGCCAAAGTTGTCAAAAGCGCATTTTTGTTCTAAAAAGGACAGCAACGAAGAACATATGTAAATTTCGGCACAAATAAACAAAAACAAATGATAAATGAAAGGTTACATGCTCAGAGCATTAAATACCAGAGAGAGGACAAACTAACGCGTATTAGGTCTACAGTAGGCGCTGCGAGCATACACGCCAATTCACGCCATCAGTTCGCTCTCTTTCACGGCCGAGTGAATACGTCTGTGCTTCTGACAGAAATATTGAGTTTTACCCGAAATGCCATCCAGTACAATCGTTACATGTAAACATATACTAATTAACTACTAATTTACACACCGATGGGATAATTTTCCCAGCTAAATACAGTTTATTTCTATAAAAACAACATATATAATGTAGTTTTCCGACTTTTACTACAAAAATGCAAGTGGTGAATTTAAATTTATTAGTTCGAATTGTGCTGTATACATTGCTGCTTTTCATAACTAAATATGTCAACGTATAGTTCTTACGCTGCAATGAGTAGTGCATTGAACGATATGATCGCCCACGTATTTTTGCGCAGTACGGCCGCTGCTCATGTTCTTGGTGCGAGCCATGCTGTTTGAGACGTAGTGATTGCCTTCGTCACTGTACTCGAACGCGTATATCGATTGCTCTCACGGTTTTGTCATTGTCATTAGATAATGCTGTAAATGGAAAATATTTGAAATATCAAAAGCAAACACAATAACTGACTTTAAAATAGTTTGTATTTTACGAATGTTTTAAAATTATACGGATTTTTGATACATAGTACATAGTTTTGTTTTATTTTATTTTAATCCAAATGTCAATGATTTCACGTTATCGAATACTTAAATTACCATTATATCGATAACATTCTATCGACTACCCGTTGAACTCACTATAGTCTGCTGTAGTGTAGTACTGCCTATGTGTGAGTGCATGCTGACGTGATTTGCACATTGTTTGTATTAACAAACACATGAATCCTTTTTGAATGTGTTGCCCAATGGGAGCGAAGATCTCAAAGAGTGCAAATGTGTGCGTTTCTTTGTATTTATTCAGTGAGTCATTGTGTGCGTAAATTCATTTGGTGAGACTTGGACTGCATAGGATATTAGTAGGACAGCCTATCTCCTATTTTAGATATCTGTGGTTACATGAGAGTGAATTTTCGATCGGAAGTCGCCTTAGGTAAATGTTGTGCGTTCGTCAAATGGTCGTCAATAAAGGCTGGAAAAGAATCTTCTAAAATCGGAGCACCTAGAAGCCGAATAATGTGCCTGTTTTCGTGGTTAATAAATTGATTTAATTCGATTAATACGCAGCTCTACTTTTTCCATAAAGTTAGTATCCTACGGAATAGAGCAACAAACAAGCGCTGTCAAACGAAACCGTACTAGGATGACATTTGTGGGTGTACAAATGTTTATGAGTGCGTGTCAATGATGTATGTCATGTCGATTTTCACATTAATATCGATAATAACGTATTAAGTAACAGAGATAGCACTAAAATAGGATGGGATGGTATTTTCATGGCTGAAACTACGATTTTGGAGTGAAGTAAGAATATTTAAGAAAAACTCAGAAGATATTTTAAATCATTTATTTGTCACAATAGAGTTGTTGGTTGTCAATTAAATCTTCACCGTTCGACAATTTAGTGGGCGTATATACTTTGTACGTTTAAAATGGAAGTCTTTTATAAATTTCAATCACTAGATATACAGGAACGCCCGTCGGTTTCAATAAATTCCAATTCAAACTTCATTTATTCCGGAAAAAAAATACATTTAAGGGGAATCGTCATCTTTGGATAAATACACAATGTTGAACGTAGGTACATAATTTTATGTAAAATAATAGTCTTATTTTATTTATGCTTATCGGAATAAGCTTAGTTGAAATTGCAGATTTCATCAGTATTCGTTGGAAATATTTTTCTTCAAAATGCTTTCTGCATATACATGAATTTTTCATGGGTATCCAGTTTGGACGATCAATTAATCTATATCAAGTTAGATGGACATCTGAAAGATACTTAAATTAACCTATGAATCGGCTTATTGTCTTAAATGGGATTTGGAATTATTTACATTCCCAGGTGATTCACACCTAAACGTCACATACGCACTTTATATTATTATATTATTTTTATTTATATAATAATTTATATTATTTTAATTTTAATAAATTATATTATTTATATTATTATTATATCAGTATGTAATACATATTCGTTCACTGCGTGCTATACAGTGGACACGAAATATCGATAACTTGATGCAACCCTATTGTGAAACCGAAATTATTTTTTACACAAAATATTCATAAATTCTGCATTATGTGTATTAGATATTTGCTTCTTACATTAATAGATGTTTATAGAAGAGAATTAACACACCTAGTAATTAGAATGCGAAGCGCATTGACAAAAATAAATTCTAAGTTAGGAGATGGTTATTTGGCTTAATTTACCTGTGAAATGAACAATTTTCAGGGTTATTTGTGCAATAATCGATCACCGAACAAGTCACCGTGTTTCTGAAGCACTTTCTATTTTTCAAAAATATCCACAATTTCCCATACAATCAGGAAAATTCACAGGAATCAAATTTTCTGCGTGCCGATGAGTGCCAACGGACTGTCAAACAGATACCAAAAACGGTTCTGTTACGTGGCATCACGCATCTCTTTTTATCATACAGTGTTGCTGCTAGTGAAATTACGCTTGCTCAGCCTTTTGATGCTCTATACTTTTTGCGTTGTAGCATGGTGCGGGTTGCTTATTTGACGTTGACATCTATAAGTACCACATTACTAGGGATGTGCAATACATTTTTATTGCTAACGATACTCGCAGCATAAATCTAATAAGACTGGTCTAATGTCGTAAATAAAATAAAAAGGGAAATCTGATTGGGATCGTGACATCCATATTGACTATATAATAGAGTCATCATTAATAATATCCGTCACAGATTCTGATGATGAATTAAGTGACAATTCAGAGTCAGGATCAGGAGTTCAGACTAATTAAATGCATTTTTTACCTAACCCTAATGTTCTATTGTATAATTATAATAGCATTTTAACAATAAAAATTTACCTATGCACAAAATACGTTTTTTATTATACAAAAAAATCGACTACCCATCGTAGCAGTCCATCCCATCACTAAATACGTCTATGACGTTACGTTATATATAACGCTTTGCTAATTTTTTCATTCAATTTAATTTAATTTGTAGAGATGAACATTTTGGTTAAATTTAATTCAATTTACTACAGTTATTGGAACGGACTAACGAATATTAAGTATAAGATTTTCATTGTTTGTTTTTCTGTTATTGTATAATTTCATTGTTATGTCCGTCCTGGTAATGAATAAATGAGTTTTTCTTTCTTTCTTTCTTATTAATGATTTAATATGTAACAAATGTGGTACAGCTGAGATACTAATACATAATTTGTAAATCGCTGCGCTTTTCAAGAGTGAAACGAAATGTTACTGAAACTGTCACCCGCACCATGCTAGAACCAAAGATATTATAATATAACAAGATTGCGCACTGAGGGAGCAAAAACGGCCCGAGCAAGAAGTAGCTGTTTTGGATGGCATCTCCTTCTAATAGAGTGACCATGCGTCGTGGAATTATGCGAATGTTTTAACGCGCCAAATTTAAAATTTTGTTTTTATGAGAATGAATAAACTTACTTTTGAAGTATAATCATACTACCTGTGCAGTGCTTTTAAAGTTACTGTTCGCCCCACTGCATACCTAGGTATACGTATTCGAGATGTTTTCGTTACTTATACTTTCTTTATTTTGTATGCCTCTCTGCAAGCAATATAAATTAAATTATACCAAGATTATTTGTAGATTTTTTAAACGTTTGGACATTATATAATTATTTATAGTACAATTCCCGACTAATGTAAGTGTGAGTAGTGGTAGATATTTTGGACAAAGGTAATAGACTTTCCAAATATTATATATTCGTAATGTATCCAAATAGTTTTCACGTATATTATATGTTTTATTTACTTATATTCTTTTTCGCAACAAGTGTTTTGTGTCAGTCAGCTATAGTATTCTAGGATAATTATTGTAATACATATATTCAATATAGATTAGATTGTGAAAATCAGGTAACACTAATAGACTACAGGCCCGATTTTTAAATTTATTCCACGGATAGTACTATACTCACTACCTTAATTGAAAATATCTTCTAAGTGGCTTAATCTAAACAACTGAGATAATTTTATATCTTTTGTTATTAATAAGAGTGTAGCAATTGTCTATTTCTTACCTATTTACTCATAACAAACACTGACACGAGGAAACAGTAGCCTCGTTTTAGTGTTAGATATAGTGAAATAGACATTTATTCATCATCATCATTACAGCTTAAATAAGTCCACTGCTGGACAAGCCTCCCTCAAGAATCATCTTGAGGGGATATGCCATAATCGCCACGCTTGGCAGGCGGGTTGGCGATCGCAGTATGATGGTCGTAGTACTCAGAAGGAAGCTGCTTCCCGTCCTCTGGTAGATATTCCCTCGGGTCGACTTCTACGCCCCCCACGGGATGAGATGGGGTGATGATATTCTGATTCTGATATTTGTCGCCGTCACCACACAGCAGACAATTATTACGTAGGTATAAAATACCTAATATACATTACGACAGGTCGGAAAAATCGTTTGTTGTAAGAGGCAACAATCTCGAGTAGGTATGCTTAGTGGCTGGTAGTGGGGAATAGTATTTTGTGTCAATGTGCAAAAACTCTAAACAAATGTGAATGTTATTTGTAATAAAACAGTTAATTGCTATATCAGATTATTATTTACCGGGAACAATATTCATCCATTTTTGTTTCAATTCCTCGTTTTTGGGAAATCTAGAAAAACGATCCATTAAATACGTAACGAATGGTTACCCTGTTGCTGAACTTAGCCAAAATATAGAAACATTACAAGATAACAATTACTTGTGAAAAGATATACCACTCCCCAGATGACCCTCACTTTTACACCCTTTTACGCAACAAGTTAAAACCATTTTTAAGAAAATTGGAACTGGATTGGAGCACAATACGATAAATAATTTCAAAACAAACATTCGCCATATTTGTTTACAAATTGAGTGTGGTAAACGTCATTTCTTATAAATACTGCTATTGAATTTACTAAACCCAAATTAAATGTATTTAAAAAGCTATCAAAGAATAAGACATCGTTTAAAAAAACGTTGTGTACGTCTTAAATAAATAAAAATTATTTAATTATAATTATATGAAAACATAATCCTAGGTGTTTGACCAAAAATTCTACTATTTTATACGTCAAGTAAGTTATTTTTAGGCTGGCCATCTGTTAGACAGGGACAGATTCCAAAACGAGAGCCTCTCAAGTGGTCCGTTTTTTCCTAATGGTACACTACAAAGAGAAATGGACTGTATCGTAAAGACTTTGAGTTCATTTCACTTTGAACTAAATCTTGGAGTACGCAATCTTGTTATATTATAATATCTTTGGCTAGAACCAAAGATATTATAATAATAATATCTTTGGCTAGAACCAAAGATGTTATACCTAATATAATATATAATATCTTTGGCTTTAACCGTAGACAGAGAAACCTACTCTGTCTACGGCTTTAACGCAAATAGTACCATGACTTTTGCACTATTTATTACTGGTTGGTTGTTACGTCAATGTTGACGACAGATGTCATCAAATACTTGCTGGAACAAATAAAGAGAGTTATGGCCATAGAGTAGGTAGGTACATTTTATATACGGAAAGTTATGGCGCCACCACGAAAATAGACACATCGATTTATTATTTCATTTTCCAGAAATTGGTGTTAATTCGAGTTTATTACACATGGTAATGTCTTGGATAACATATACAAGCGTATAACGCACTATGGCCGGACCTGCGTATACCTAAATCCCATTGAGCACAATATATGGAATGAGCTCAAAAGAAGAGTACGGTTCAGAAATACAGTCCCTTTCAGCGTAGAAGGGCTGAAGATAACATTATAAGTGGAGTTTGACGGTATTCCTCAAGACACCGACAAAAGTAAATTAAAAACAGATTGCAAGTTGTAATTAGGGCTAGGGGACGGTAACACCAAATATATTTTTTAAAGTAAATCTTCTTAACGCTCCCGTGGAGCTATACTCGTGGAGCAAGCTGGTGAATGTGTGACGAGAGCGTTACGAAAAGTGTGATTGGGCGAGGCGAACGGAAGTTAAGAGGAGATATAAGTTAGTAAAGATAGAAAGAGAGTTACGTTTCGTATATTGCGGTAGGGAAGAGAGAGGGCACACATTTTCTCTCACTATCTCTCTCATGGCCGTTTCGTATGTCTAAGTTTTAATTCAGTACTTTACACCACAAGACTAAAGTAATATTAGTTTTTTTAAATAAATGTTCTTACAAATATTACAATAAGACTTAAACAATACTCAGATTTACTTCAAAAATTCCTGGGTATTAGAGGATAACCAACAGAACCTAGGTATTTTCAAAATTAAAATAAACTGGAATTAATTGGATTTTTGGCTTTGATAGAAAACTGAACGACCTAGAAGTTGAAAGAAGAGCACAAAATACTTGGAACAAATACTGGTCCCTTAGCGAAATATTTAAAAGCAACATGCCAATAAATATCAAAACAAAAGTTATGACATCATGCCTCCTACCATGCCTAACCTACGCTTGTCAAACGTGGAAGTACACATCCAAAGTCAAAAACAAAATTATTACCTGCCAACGCGGAATAGAACGGAGCATGCTAAATATTAAAAAAGTACAAAAAATTAACCACTCCAAAATCAGAGAAATGACCAAAGTCAAGGATGCTCTAATCTACGCCAAAAGACTTAAGTGGAAATGGGCGGGTCACGTAGCGAGGCTACAGGACGAGAGGTGGACTAGCAGGGTTACAAAGTGGAAGGGCCCTTACGGCAAGCGTCTCAAAGGCAGACCACACACAAGATGGGCAGACGAGATAACAAAAATAGCTGGCCCCTGCTGGCCGCAACTAGCTCAAGATAGAGACCACTGGAATTCTTTAGAGGAGGCCTTCACCTTCGCCTAAGGAGGGGTTCTTGCATAAGATTTTTATTAGTTTTACCATATTTACCTAAAAGTTATAATATTATATTCATTTTTTTAAATTCTTAATTCCTAAAGTCTGTAACAATTACTTGCGAGAAATAAAAGGCTTTTTTATTTTTTTTATTTATTTAATTGGATTTTTTGTCTGTTTGTCTGTGTACTCATCAAGTAAAAAGTACGAAACCAATGTAGATAACTTTTGTACGTAAAAATGGCACGTAACTTGAAGTATTACGTAGTTTTTGTTTCATGCCAATCAATTCACTCTATCAAGATATATCAGATTTTAAGGTGTGAAAGAAGAACACTAACACACGCTCCATTCAGCTAGTTGCAGAACTAATGTTGATAGTTGAAATCTATATTCAATAGATGTCGTTGTGCATATAACGACATTTTCTGGATCACTGTCTTAAGATTTTCTGCCGAAAAATTACTCTCGCCTGTGTTTCCAAATTGTATAAGCTTCGTAATTTTCTTTTTTCGAAAAAAGGGTCTTGGATGTTAGTTTGGTCAACAAATATTGGTTTTGTTTGGGAAAATTTATTTGTGTTCAGTTAATATACTATAACTCCTTAGTAATATTAACAAATATAAGATATTAAAAGAAGAAAAGAAAATTAAGTGCAAATTTAAATTAAAAGAGTTATTAAAGAAATGTTGAGCTACACTAAAAATAAAACAAAAAATAGTATTTAATTTGTCATAAAGGTAGCATTTAAGAAGTATAAGTGTATGAGCGTATCGCATACAAACTGCATTCCAAATGTTGTGTATTTCACTTTGTGGCGTACGTAGGAAATTACCTACGTACGTAAAAGGAATTTGGAGAGCTATTATTTTATTGCTAAAATAGGTTTACCCTAAATAATGGAATAATTACGAATGAATGAACGCTATGGACAGCGAACCGCGAACTGAATTCGCACGCAAGTCAGACGCAGCTCTGCAGGATAAAAGCATGTTTAAAAAAAACGTGGTGTGTCAGGCTCTAAATCCTTGCTTCAATATCATAACGGTGTTGAAAGAACACTTGATTGAATTTATTGGTTTGCTATTTTCCTTGAAAATGCATTCTAGAACAAAACCTTCTGTTGTGTAGCTGAAATGAGAAAAGGATGAGAATAAGTAGGTCTCAGGAATCACCCGAAATTTTTTGTATATACCGGGTGATTCCACCGTTAACATAGTACCCAAGCAGCAAAATTATCCTATAGTGTAGACGTTATAGGACTCCAGCACTTTTAATGTTCTCTTAAGGGTTCTAGTTTTTGCTGCATCGCTTATAATAGCAAGCATGGAGTTAGTTGGGCCTTATAGTATATCTCCTCCTATACATTAACTTATAATTACTTATAGGCCGAAATTAAAAGTCAAATATAAGCTTGGGTGACCTATAAAAGTATCGCGAGGGTGTAAACGCACTCAAGAGCAGATAAACTGGTAACCTATGCTTATAACTACTAACAAGAAACATTATAGAACCACTATAAGTAAAGTACACCAATAAGAGTGATAAACAGAACTAAACATTATGGATACTATTTGCATTTATTACTTGGTTTTATAAGGGTTTATAAATTTACTTTACAGAACAATTATCAGTAAAATGGAGCGGTTATATAGTGGTATAAACCAATATCGTTATAATCTTAACACGCTTATAAAGGTTTAATATAATATACTTAGTATCCAAAACTATATCCGTGGTGTCCTGAACAAGAAAACATTGGTTTATAATGGTCTTGCAAATTCTGTTATAGTCTCAGTACGGGTATTTTGATTTTGTTAAATCGTAGAAATATGAGAAGGTTCCGTACAAAATTGTTATTGTGAAAATTTAAGACAAAATGTTTATTTTAATGATTCTGCAACGAAAAAACGTTTAATCGATAAAAGCAATTTTAAATGTAGACTTGGAAGATTGTGTTAGTGAGGAACCTGTACAAGAAGATGAATGCGATATTGAAAACTATTCCAATTTTCAACTACATAGCGATCTTAGAAAATGGGCTGTAGAATACAATACGACATGCGGCATTCAATTCTTTATTAGAAATTTGGAATAAATGTATTTGTTAAGTTTGTTTCAAATTCTTCAAGTTCTCTAAGATTTCTTATAACATGTCTACATCTACGTCTTCTTGCTTTCTTGTAACGGTCATTGGATGTACGAGTTTAATTCATTCTGAATCTCTCTTCGACACAGCACTCAGCACATGTTAGTTTGTATTTCATAAAGTGCATTTTGATTTGGTATGATGGTTTTAATGTCTTCTTTGATTGACTTTACTTCATGTTGAAGTTGTGGAATTTGACCATCCTCGACAGGCTGTATTTGGTTATCCGTGTTGTAAAGAACGAAATGTTGAGCATTTAAACTGACATCTGACAGTGTTTCTTCTGCTTCTGTTATGACAAGTTGAGGGTTTTGCGCGACAACAGAAGATACAGGTAAAATTGCTGAACCGGATTGAATGGTAGCCGAGTTTTGTTGTAAATGAAGTGATCTTGTAGTATTTGAACGAGTATCTTCTCGAGAGACCGTTGGCATCTCACTAATTTGGTCTTGATCACGATTCTGTGAAACAATAAACCAAGTTAGCAAGGGAAAGCACAAAAATAGAAGTAGAAAATATTTCAAACAATTTTTAAAGCTCGAAAATCCCTTTTAGTTAAAAAGCTATCGACGTCCAGAAACATTACCATTTTCACACCTGACACCTAAACAAAAATATGAAAATAAGACATCGGTACCTAATAACAACATAGAGTAACATTTCAATATTTGCGGAACTCTAATTCCAAACAATATGGCCAAGCAATAGTTCTGATATTTACCATTTTTAAACAAAGTACGCCTATAACGGTTTGTTAATGTATTTGGGAAGACCAAGTTTGTCAAGATGGCGACTTTTCGTTGTATGTCTTTCTGAAACCAACATTATTTTAAAATTCAACTTAATGAAAACGTGAATTTCGAGGGGCGTTTAAAAATTTTGACTAAAAACTTATTACACTTCACCGAAAATATACCTGCGCCATGCACATTCAAACACGGCTTCACTTATTGTTAACTAACACCCTACTCTTATTCTAGATAATATTTATTATAAAAATATAATAACTTACCTTTATCAATATTAATTAATCTTTACAAATGTGCATAGCAACATTCACCAATTCACATCACTTTGTATGAGCTTGTAAGATATTCACTGTGTAGGTTATTGTCGTATTTGGTTCCATTTAGCGCTCATAGTTAGCTTCGCGAGAGCAAATAGTTCTACGTGGTCTAACTATAAGGTTACTATTGTCGTGATTGGTTCCATTAAGCGCTGATAGTTGGCTTCGCGGGAGAAAATAGTTTTACATAGTCCAACTATATGGCCGTTATTGGTCAAAATGGTATTCACCAAGTCTACTATAGATATTTAATTAGCTAAAATACGCCTATAAATTGGGCCTTTTTTCGTGGTTATAATTGCTTACTATTCCGTTATAGTCCTAATGAAATGGTGGTTCCAGGACAATTACTAGACCACATTTTGCTGCTTGGGTATATAGAGAAGCATTAACATAAGCATCTCATTGCATAAAGTTATTGGTTGGTTGGCTTTGTTGGTACAAACTTGCTTTTCACGCTGCAGGTTGTAAGTTCGATTCCCACCCAGGACAGATATTTTTGTGCCTGAACATGTCTGTTTGTCTTGAGTCCTTGAGTGTAATTATCTAATAAGTATGTACCAAAGTAGTATATTGTTACGCGCCGCTATCTTAGTCGGGAGCAATCGTCAACGGTCGGAAGTGCCTGGGTGCGGTGACGTCGAGCTTGTATCTGAAAAAACGTGGTGGGGGGTATCTCGATCGCGGCGGTGGTACACATCTGTGATTTCTGTCTAATATTAATTAAATATTGAAAAATAAAAGTGTTAGTACTCTTTACATTCAGAAGTGGCATTTTATATAGGTATATATTTCTATATATCGAAACCAGAAAATTAAGAGATCTACGCCAAAGAAAAATCGGTTAATGTAAAAAAAATCAAAACCTTCGGAATCCCTTACGAGTACGGGAAACTTTAGTGTTGACCAAGTTCAAGTTAATGTGGACGAGGAAGATATACATTCGAACGTGCTACTAGAAAGGCTACTGACTACCAAATTGGAAGGAATGGTTGAGAAGTTTTGTGATCAATCACGATCGATTAGAAATATGGTGAGAAAATCATACCCGCTTTTGATCCCGATAATCACGAAAGAAATGTGAAAAACTGGTTGGCTAAAATCGACCATTTGGGATTGGTACATAAATGGAACGACTATACAAAGATCGTCATAATGCTAACTCGCCTCGTTGGTCAAGCACAATTATGGTTTAGTCGTTTAGATGAGTACAATAATTACTCTTGGGAACAGTGGAAATCGTTACTTATTAGTGCTTTTCCAAGATGTTTTGAAGAACTAGTAGCCCGAAAGAAGTTAAACAATGAAACTGTAACTCATTATTATCATGATAAGATGGCTATGTGTCGCCGCTGTCATTTAGATGATGCTGCTTCCCTCTCTTGTTTAATTAAAGGCCTACCACTGGACAAAATAATGCAAAAGCGTTTAAATGCGATACTCCCGAAGAATTTTACAGTGGATATTTGTTTACATTTGAAAGTTACCGCCATAAAACCGAAATATCAACCCGAGTTACTCGCGGACATCCAGGTTTGAACCTGAGAAGAGGTGTATTCCTGACACTTTACCTACGAGTGTGTCTTCGACTTCCCGTATTACTGCAACTCCAACATTTCGTCGGATGAATTGTTTTAGGTGTAATTCCACCGAACACATGGTAAAAAACCCTGTCCCTGATAAAAGAATTTGTAAATTTTGTTCTGATTTTGGACACAATATAAACTGTTGTCCCAAAATAGAAAACTTGCAAAAGTCAAAGTACGGAGCAGCATCTATTAATATATTCAGAATTTGAATGACATTTATAAAAAAGATGTTTGTGTCGGCACAAAATCATTTTCCGGATATTTAGATACTGGAGCACAACTGAACGTTGTGTCACTGAAAATGGTAAAGGAACTAGGTTATGTTGTAAGAGAAATAGAAGCCTTTCTAAAAGGATTTACGGGATATTCAGTACCAGCTATAGGACAAGTGAATCTTATAATGTCAATTGATGGATTAACTTTTGATACGATTGCAGTGGTTACCCCAGTGAACGCAAATAAACATGGAAGCATTACTTCAAGGAAACTAAGCGCAAATTTTGACCCAATATCCCAATCAACCTGACACAACGGAATACCGTCTCTGATTGGCCAAAATATTACCGCTCAGATACACCTTTTAAAAGTAGACTTTATGACGTCATGTTCGGGTCTAAATTACCATGTTCATGACATTCGCCGAGGGATGTTTTATGTTATAAAGTGCAACGACAATAATTCACCGTGACATTGATATTATTAAAATAATAAAGAATTATGATAAAATATACAGTATCTTGAACTTTACGGCAAGAGTTTTTCTAAGGTCTTTAAATAGAGCAGTATTTGGCGAGTAATGGGTTTATTTGCTATGATAATAGGTAAATAAAACAAATTTGTGACCAATTATTCACTAATTATTATTTACAATTTCCGTAGGTATACATAACACTTAAGTACTACTTTTTAGGGCCCCCTTCACTTCTTTATCCATCCGTCCGTCTGTCTGTCAATACCCTTTATCTTGAAAATCTGCACAATCTGCGTTGGGTCATTTTCGCGAGCTAGGAATGCTTCCATGTTTATTTGCGTTCACTGTGGTTACCCACTTGGAATTGCCTGCTAATGTTGACATACTTATTGGACAACCTATTATAAACGCTAAAGGAATTTCACTAATTACTACCCAGGATTCAGCTATATTAAAGGATGAAACTGTATTGCGCCATGATTTATCGGATGGGAAATTTGCGATTACGAGCTCTTCGCATGGTCAGTTACCACCACAAGCTTCTGCTTTTGTCGAAGTGAATATTGTAGGGAATGCCCTCGAAAATGACGTCTGTACATCACCACGTTTCCATAATTTCAACGGTAAAAACTTCGCTATACCTGCTGCTTTACTAACTGGGAAAAAAGGATTTATCCGTATGTACACCATGAGTCAAGAACAGTTATTTTGGAAGAAAGATGATCTCATCACCCGTGCGGTACCATGTGAATCCATGAGGACTAATTCAACCAATCTGAAGAAAAATGATGGTGAATCGCTTCAGGCCGATAAAACAAAGGTGCGTTATTTTTCTTGTTTAATTAATCTGTCTGTGGCCGTGCGCCTTCTGTTTTATTTCAGATGTGTCACTGACTGTCCCCCCTCTGTTCTGTCTGTTTCTGTTATCTGACATTTTCTGTTCTGTTATCTGACCACTTACGAACGCCGGACGGACGAACGAAGGACGTCTTAAAACTGGATTGCTTGCCGAAAATTGCTCACAGAATTCACCTAGCTCCAAAATGTTTTCTGTTTCGCGGTTCCACAGAGGCCTGAACTTATTCAACTTCGTGTTCAACCCTATAAACTATTACCAGTGAAGAGTGTCTTAGAACTTGCACCAAAGAAAACAGTACATTATTTATGTACGTGTAAAATTGGAGATATACCACTATCAAATATAGATATACTTAGGAGAATTATTGCCGTAATTGCAAGACCTCTCACTGAATCAACTAAAAATTGCGTACCTTGGATATGGCAGGAAATCCAAATGAAGCATTTTTAAAATTAAAGTCATTACTTACTTGTTAATAAACCAGTTTTAGCACTTCACAATCGCGAATATCAAACAGTAATACATAGGTACAGACGCCTCAAAAATGGGTATAGCGGGAATTCTTCTTCAGAAGCAACCAGATAATAATAATAATTATTATTTATTTATTTTAAGTAACATGCCTCATATTTGTTAGTAACAATAATTCATAGATCTATATTAGTATACCTAAAACAACACACACACACACACACACACACACACACACACACACACACACACACACACAATCACTGCCACCATCCCAACACTGAGGTGGACAGCTTGCAGCAGCGACTCACATACAGACAATCGAGTCTGCTGGCCACACAGCTCATGATAATGTTGGGGCTGACCCGTATGACAGATTAAACCCGTCATTTATTTTAGTAGAGTGACAACCAAAGAAGAAATGAATTACCATAGTTATGAATTAAAGTCGTTAGCCGTAGTTGAATCCTTAAAGCGTTTTAAGATTTACATAACGGGTATACATTTTAAGGACGTCACTGATTGCTCAGCGGTAAGAAGCACATTCACTAAGAAAAATCTAGTTCCTAGGATTGCCCGTTGGTGGCTTCAAATTCAAGATTTCGATATGGAAGTCGTATATCGACCGGGAGCTAATATGCGTCATGCGTTGAGCCGAAATCCAGTTTCTACGATATTGAATGTTGAAGAAGTGAATGACTGGTTTCTTACATCGCAACTTCAAGATGAACAGCTCCAATCGATTTACAAACAACTCAAAAGCGGAAAGCCTAACAATGACGTCAAAATAAATTTTTGTATTTCAAACAATCGCATTTATCGTAAAACGATTAATGGTGAGCGCTTGGTAGTTCCCAAAGCTGCTCGATGGCGTATTATGAAAATGTTTCATGATGATATCGGTCATGTAGGTTTAAATAAATGCGATGAAGCAATAAAATCTGATTACTGGTTTATATTATTACTGGTATATATACTGATTTATAAGAAAATATGTGGTGGCCTGTTTGGATTGTCTATTTAAAAAGGGTAACTACGGTAAGGTAGCTGGAAAAATTTATCCTATAATTAAACCAGATGAACCAATGCATACAGTACACATAGACCATATGGGTCAATTTCCAAAATCTAGGAAAGGAAATCAATATGTATTGATGATTATAGACTCCTTTACCAAGTTCGTTGCAGTTCGATCTGCCAAAAGTCTTCGTTCTACCGAGACAGTTTTTATACCGAGAGAGATATTTTCTATACTTGGCTACCCAAACCGAATCGTCTCAGATAGGGGATTATCATAAGATTCACCATACTTTGAACGCTATAGCTGTACCACGAGCTAATGGACAAGTGAAAAGAAAAAAAATGTAGTTGACTGCAAGGAATGGCGTAAAAAGGCTTACGAGAACATCGGAAGGAAACAAAAGTATATGCCCATAAAATTTTACGAAAATAGAAAAGAAATCACGAAAATACCTGAAAGGCGATCTGGTACTGTGGAATAATGCCTATACAAGTTGTGAGACTGGAGTCAATCGCAAGATTGATAAATTATATGCAGGTCCCTACAAAATAGTGCAGGTCTGTCGTAACGACCGCTATAAAATTCGCAGTATAAAGAGAAGAAAAGCTCATAAGAAGTTTGTTGCAATGGTACCTGCTGATGCATACTGATTCTACAGACAGTGTAAAAAAAAATTTGATTGATTGGAAAGTTAATCCGTATGAAACTGTAAAGTTTTAAAGTTCTGAGTAAAGACAATCTAGTTTTAGGTAGACGTCCAAGTTATTAGTATCATTTCTCATAAATTCTTTGTGAATACCTCATAGGTATTCACAAAACTTTGCAGGATGGCCGATGTTACGCGCCGCTATCTTAGTCGGAAGTAATCGTCAACGGTCGGAAGTGCTCGGGTGCGGTGACGTCGAGCTTGTAGCTGAAAAAACGTGGTGGGGGATATCTCGATCGCGGCATCGATGGTACACGTCTGTGATTTCTGTCTAATATTAATTAAATATTGCAAAATAAAAGTGTTTGTACTCTTTACAATATCATTTATCTGGTTTCCATAGTAAAAGCTCTGCTTAGTTAGGATAAGATGACCAGTAATGTCCCAGGATATTATAAGTCCTAATTCGCAATTTCTTTATTAGACCGTGGCTTACATTAATTTTTACCTATGTTAGCTTTCTTACTCTTATCTAAATGACGAGGTTTAGCTATCGACAACCACGCGAACAAAGTCGCGGGCACCGCTAGTGTAAAAATAAGTGCTTATTAAATATAGCATAAAAACTATATTTTCTCTGCTAATGACAAATAAATAAAAGGGCAAAATTACACTCAGCTAATGAAAATGCTCTGACTACGTCTAAAGTCTTACGTGAATAAAAACCTTTTTAATTTTATTTAATCTGTCGTGGAATAGTTGTGCCGTATCCATGCGTACAATATAATATCCTGGGACATTATTCACACACGGCCATCTGATCCCAAACTAAGCAGAGGCTTGTGCTATGGACAAACCAACAGGCCCGTATTTAATCTATATTTATTATATTCTATAAGAATACCATCCATAATATTAATTCTCAATCGACATTTGTGAAATTGTCTGGGTAAATGTAGAATGCCATTAAATTAAATAAGAATTGGAAATGAAAGTGTTTTGAGTAACGGCCGCCGGCCGGCGCAGACTAATGTCGGGGCAGGGCACGTCGTGCGTCGGCTGTGCGAAGGTCGCTTTGGTATGACGCGGCATGCATATCGCTCCATACTGCGTCACGTTGTGGCGTCGTGATTCACCAGATCACCACTCACCGCCGCACCCGTTTCAAACTTTATTTCTATTCGTTTAGCTAACGTAATCCTGTGACCTATGTGACTTGGGGGACGCCACGGACTGCTTACCGCGGTAGTCCGTAGAATGAAACGGCATGTCACGACGCACGTGCCACGGTGACCTATTATTGTATTGAAATCAAGTAATATGAAACTATAAGATCAATAAAATAAGGATTAAAATAACGTGATAAAAAATAAAATCCCGTCCCGTGCCATGGCGCTACGTCAATCTACGCCGGCCGTAATGTAGAATGCCCTTAAATAAATTAATAATTAGAAATGAAATTGTGGTCATCACTAAGTAACACATTGGACATAACATACAAGCGCTCAAAGCGCAGTAAAACACGTATTGTTAGGAATGGGGTACCATTATTGGAAACTGAGTACGCACAGGCATTCGCCGACTACTTTCAGTCAGTCTATGGAAATATTGATCCATATCTGGATGCAAAAACTGCAGCTCAAGCGGTACCTGAGTGTGGTGCCCGTATAGGTACACGTGGGGCAACTGTCTTTACATGACGTGAACACTGCACTGGCGCGCCTTAAACCTAAGCAATCGGTGGGTCCAGATGGGGTGCCTCCCTATATTGTCAAAGACTGCAGAATGGTCTTAGCGCGTCCTCTTATGCATCTTTTTAATTTGTGCTTAAAGGAACGATCTTATCCTAATGGATGGAAATTGACAAGAGTGACGCCAGTACCAAAAGGTGCTGCGAGTTCAGATGTAAGAGGATATAGGCCGGTTGCCGTGTTGTCGACTTTTGCGAAGGTTTTTGAATCGGCACTATGCTCAACAATTTATTCGCAAGTGAGCCCGCAACTTAGTGACGCGCAGCATGGATTTAGGATAGGCCGCGGCACTGATTCTAATCTGATGTGTTTCATGAACATTGCAGCTCCTACACTTGAATCTGAAGCAGGAGCTCAGCTAGATGTTGCATACTTTGATTTTCAGAAAGCGTTCGATAGTGTCGACAATGATATTCTACTGTCGAAATTAGCAAAAGTAGGATTCACTCCGCACTTACTACAGTTCTTTGCGAGCTACCTTAAAGATCGAAAGCAATACGTGGAGTATGCTGGCAGCATGTCAGGCTCATATCGCACTCGTACTGGAGTCAGTCAGAGGAGTAACTTGGGTCCGCTGGAATTCATTATAATGATCAATGACCTCCCAGAAGTGGTGAAAGAGGCTCGATGCTTACTGTTTGCAGACGATCTCAAGTTATTTACACAGATTAGGACCGATGAGGATTGCAAGCGCCTACAAGAAGACATTGATCGCGTAGTGGAATGGAGTTTGAAAAATAAATTGTATTTTAACGTGTCAAAATGTAATTTAATGTCTTTTACACGTGCCGTGGTGCCAATACATCACAAGTATTTCATGCAAGGAGAGACGATTCCACGCGTTACGTCCGTGCGTGACCTCGGTGTCTTATTCTCCTGTGATTTGACGTTTCGCCATTTTATTTTTCAACTATGTAAGAAAGCTTTTCAAAATCTAGGATTTGTTTTACGAGAAACCAGGAACTTCACAAGTATAGTAGCCCTAAAGTCACTTTACAATGCATTGGTAAGGAGTAGGCTAGAAACGAATGCTATCATCTGGAATCCCCATGAAGCTAAATATGGTCTCATGGTGGATAAGATACAAAATAAATTCACGCGGTTTCTATATTTCAAGCAGTACGAAGTATATCCATTCTATCCCCTTATGTATCCAACTTTCTTCGTTATAGGTATGGTTGGATACTATAAATTGGAGGTGAGGCGAAACTTAGCTCTAGCTAAATACAGCTTCTGTGTATTTCGCGGCAGTATAAATAATCCTGATGTGTTGGAATCATTAAAATTGATGGTTCCAAATACCAGATTAAGACAGGGGCCGAGACGGTCTTCGTCTCGGCCCCTGTTTAAAGTCCCATCAGCTAGGACTAATATCTTAAAATTTTCACCAATTAGTACCTCATTAAAGATACTTAATGAAGTGTCCCAAAGACTTGACATCTTTACTTGTACACTGGCGGAATTTATGAGAGTGACTCTGGATTATTTGACAAAATTGTAAGGATTTATGTTATTTAATCATTTTTATAATACCTAATTATAATGAATAAAAATAATGTATCTTTAATGCAATAATGTGTAATTTAATTAATCTTCTTTTTTAATAATATGATATGTTTTAGATTAGTGATGTTTTAAATAATTAACGCATTGGGTGTAAACCTGTCACGTTAATTATATGGTGTTAAATAAATAAATAAAAATAAACATAGCTAATGAGGCAAACAGCTTCCGCCTGAAGCTTGACCAGCGACAAGCTAGACTTTAGATTCTACATTATTATGCACCAGCCAAGACTATCCGCGTGTACGTAACAAATAAATTAGCGCTAACCTCCATCAAATAAAAGAAGGCTTCCTGTTGTATGAACTTTATTTATCATTAATATTACATCATGATTTTTAAACATTAATTTACATAATACAATAAATAAATGCTCACAATAATTAATATGAAGTCATGTTTAAAAAGCGAATGTTTATACTAAAGAAAATTATAGCAATTAATCTAACTATAATGAATTTAAATGGAAGATATAATATTGATTAAATAAAAGAAATTTTAAATGTAGGTATATAGAAATTAAATTTACAATATTCGTAGAGACAAGATTACTAAATCATGTACAAATCGCATCAAGCTTTCAGTTTTAACAATTGTCATTTTATTGAAACGAAACAGCGTTAAACTACTCATATAAAACTGAGACTACAAATTAAATAAATTATCAGTCACACGGAAGTCTTTCATTCAATTTTAAATACAAATTTGTGAATAATATTATGCCCAAAAATAAAAAGAATATATACATTAATCTTTTTAATCTCGACGCCTATCTCCCAATTTACTCATAAAGTCTCCCAAATTACAATAGAATACTATCAAGTCAGTAAGATGCTCCCGTGTGAATGTTATTCAGAAATCGCTAACAATATATTATTTACCATAAGAGGAAAAGGAAACATCATATTACAATAAATAAACTATTTACAGTTCGTTCGACATATCTTGACAAGTGATATATGGTTGTTGAAGCTTTGGTAAACATTTATCAATACAAGATAACCTCAGTCTGCAAGGATTAGCATAGAACTCTTCGAGTATTTTTAGTTATCAAAGGCAAGATGCGTCGGACGCACTAAATAGATGTATTATTAACATTTCAAACAATTATGCAATTCAGTAAATGATCATCTTTATTTTTATTAATCAAATTATTTGAATTTAAATATAAATAGGATATTAAAATGTCAATGAACATAGAAAATGATACATATAAATATGATGAACATGGTCAAAAATTTGTACATTAAAATCCAATACTGAGAGGAATGTATCGATAATATTCTCGTGGTAATATAACGTGTGGGATACTAAAACATAATAATATATGGCCTCATCTCAGCTCTTAAAGTTTTCTAACAAACCCACTGGATGACATTTCATTCACCAACCAACTAACTAAGCCCAACAGAACTCTTTATCAATCATTTAGTAAAAACAACAAAAGGTTAAAACTGCAACTATTGTCACCGCTAAAACATATTTTAAAACATGTATAGCACACTCTTAACTAAACAATCTTTCACATATAACATTGCTAATAATTTTGATCATGGTAAAGGCCCAAAATATCGGGTACAGGTTTCTCGCTCGCACTTTTACTCATTTTTATTCTATTTCTTACATTAGATAGACAGACATTTATTCTAAAATTGTTTTACACGTTTTCCATCGATACTTTTTTATAAAGTGAATTAAATTGTTTATGACACGTATTTAGACATTATTATCATAATGACCTAAATCGGCTAGTATGTATGAAGAATATAATGACAGTAATCGAGGCAAAAGACGTGTGCAAAGATCGTGACAAATGGATATCTGTTGTCTCTGCCTACCCCTCTGGGAAACAGGCATGAGTCTATGTATGTATTATCATAATGTTTTGTATTTCTATATATAATGGAAATTCTCACAAGATTCCAACAAATAATATCGTAATTCAACATCGTATAAAAACACGAATTGGCCAAAGAGAAAGCTGCACCAAGTATTCAGGTCTTAAGACATTTGCAACCATTTAGCGAAAGCGGCAACGATAGTTCTAATTTCACAGTTTAAAAAACACAAACATTAAACAGTCTTCAAACATACAACCAGAAAACTCAACACAAATCCAATAACACATATTTAACTTACAAATCATGTTAGTAAGACATGCATATCAATTATAGTTTTCAATTTCAATGAAAACTACATTGATCAATCATAAATACAAAACTATAGTCGACCAACTTCTGCTATTTTTTTTTCAGATATTTGAATAATGTTTTCGGCTATATATAGTTATTTGATTATGCGTTATGTGGCTACTAAATTTTAACGCAGATAAATCACTTTAAATACTTTAAATGTATAATAACTGAGATTTTAGGCTATACATCTGGTATGGTTGATATTTCTGATAGTTACCATCGAATTCAGAGAGAATGCATGGAGAGATGCATCTAAAAATTAACCTTGGAATGGCGACAAAAAGTAAAATTTCCCTGCTGAGGCACAGACGCCAGCACATCAAACTACCCCAATCTGTCAAATTCCCCCAATTGAAAGTGAACCTTATACTTTTGTGGTAAAGTTGAAAATCGATAAAAGAAATTTGACAGATCGGGGTAGCTGGATGTGCTGGCGTCTGTACAATAGTGACTGTTCAGATATATTGAATTAAATACAGATATCGTATTCAAAATACATTATAACAACCTTAGCAATTCAAAAGTACATATTTCAATCACAATTTTGTATGAAACCCATTCATAAACGAATAACACAGCTTAATAACTATAGTACGTGAATGGGGCACAACTGCGAATAATTATAATGATCCGTTTAGTGCGAGTGCGAGTGCCAAACTATGCATTAATTCATTCTAATCAAGATTAATGCCTATTGGGCGGAAAGTACTGGTTACAAAGAATTTGGATACATCCATAAATTTCTATATCCAAATTCGTCAAAGGCATACTGCCGCGCAATTTATAAACGCAGTAAAGAACATGTGGTTCAGATGTTCTAAGTTCGTTTGTAAATTGGGCGGCAGCATATACAACATGTAACTTAATTAACGCACATCCTGAGTTTGTTCAGAATCGTTTACTGAATCGATTTATATAATTTTTAATATAGGTAATTTTTTATTCCAAAAATAATTAAAACTACGGAAATTTCTGTAATAGTTACAGTATAAAAAAAATGAAATCGACCGTAAGTCAAAGTAATAAGATTTTTAAAATCGCAGTTTTATTTGTATTCATACAAATTCAATCATTCAATACAATATAAAGAAAAATAAATCTTTATTCCAAGAATGAGATGAAGAAAATTCCATATACATGTTAAATTAATAATCCAGTGTATGTATTATGATTACAACATAATATTCTAATTGGGGTGTTTGAGGGTGTGCGTTAATTACGTTACATGTTGTATTGCTGACATTGGTCAGACCTCAGACAGGTCGCAATACTGACTACTAACATACAGTAATAAAGGCCAGATACTAAAGGGTGCATCCGTTTACGAATACACCCAACAAATTTGTTATTAATTAGTAGCCAGACTTGATATTGCCGCTAGCAGAACTACTGCCGTATAAAACTTAGCATGTGCTAACATTTATACAACATGCAACATAAATTCTGTGGGACAATTCAGAAGCAAAATCCATTCGTGAAATACGAACACTTGCAGAATATCAGTTTGTGAAATAGAGGGAAAATGATTTTTGCTCTTCATAACCAATTCTATAAGTTGTTCAGTTTCTTATCTATTCTCATCTAGTTTTATCTTCATATCAAAGTGCATAGAATAAATCTCTAATTTTTATACATAATGGTTATACACTAATTTTACATCCAATATCTCACTTTTCTATAATAATGAATTACTATCATCACACGGCAAGGACTTAGGCTGAGATCTATAGAGCGTACTTAGACTTTGCTCAAACTTTACTTACGTAAAACTTTGCTAAATGTATGCTAAGCTTATACTTTGATTTGGCATTTATAGACTTTTTGAAGTTAAGATTATGCTTAGCATAAGCTAAGACAGACAAAGTTTAAACACCAATTGTAATTTCGTTACATGCATTAACTTCTGTCTAAGTAAAGTCTGAGCAAAGTCTAAGTACGCTCTATAGATCTCAGCCTTGGTCAGCAAGAAAAGTACTTGTCTATAAGTGATTGGTGAATTTTAAAATTTTGCAATTTGTTGCTGACCAAAATTGAATTAGATCCAATTACACTTTAATCTAAGTATACACAGATCACTTTCGCAATTTCATATAGACATTTCCAATCTAACGGCAAATTGTTTAAGAGTCATGAAATAATACATAATTTAGACATCTTATAAAAACACTAGTCAATGGTTAATAAATCTGGTTGGAGTCCTGTAAGAAACTACCAACTACCCACTTTTTATTAGTCTTTATCATATTATGTACTATGTTGTACAACTTGAAACAACAGTCAATTCATAGGGTAATGGGTTAATCGTTTGTCTTCAGCTACAGTGAATAGTATGCCAGCATGCAACAAACACTCCAACCTTATTTGACAAGTATTTTCGTTTTGGATATTACACCGAAATATTTTCGATTTTTGCCATTAGAAATGTGTACAAAACGACCCCTTACCCAAGACAAGTTCGCAATTTCAAAGCATTATTTACCCTGTGATGCGATACTGATTCATATTGTCATGTTCAACCTTTGGTAAGGGTCATTCACAAAATGGACGCTACTTTCGAACACGCATAGGCCAAACAAGTCTAACATAACTTAGTGACTACCAGATGAATTATCTATCCATATAATTAATTTAATAATGGTATGAGATTAAGATTTCGAGTAATTAATGGGGCCGCTAAAACTAATGAAAATTAACAAGCATTTATTTAACGTAATTTGGAGAGTAACCATAATTTTTTTTTGTCGATACATCGTATTGCTTGGCGATTATTAATATCGATTTCTATGTCGATGTTAGCCGCGTCACTCCTAGCCGGCTAGACGAGATACAAATATAAACAATATTATGAAGGTATACGATAGTGCCAGAGAAGTCAAGTTCGAGAAAACTACACCCACTGTGATGTCAAAATGACGTTATCGCAGAGAAATTTGCTTAAAATTATTCCCTTTCTCGCCCAATACGAAGGTGTTAATTGTTTTAGCATTGGTGTCGACTATTGGTATCCTTTTTTATGTACTTTATATAGACTTGTTAATATTGATAATCTCGAATTGACGGCCCGTAGCAAGTTTCCATGGCAACGTGCGCGATGAGATGACGGTGAGAGAGCTACGAATCCGTGTGACGAGGAAGCAATCTTATCTCTTAGAGGAGCTCTTGATTTGTTGAAGTTTGAGCCGAAGCGCGTCTACCTCAGCTTCGTTCCTTTGAGGTAAAGTCTGTGTTGTGTGCAACTGTGGAAAACAAAAAACCTTAATAATACTTATATGACGTGGAGCATAGGGTACCCAAGATAGTTTAATAGTACATTAGCAAGTGTCAGTAACTAGTTTTGTAGAAGAAATAACTAGACTAAATTGGCGCCCTGAGAATACTAAAATTAACAGAGTCATTTAATGGTTAATGTGTGGTGACGGCGGCCAATATCAGAATATCACCCCATATCATCTGTGGGGGGCGTAGAAGTCAACCCGAGGGAATATCTACCAGAGGATGGGCAGCAGCTTCCTTCTGAGTACTATGACAATCAGATTGCGATCGCTAACCTGTCTGCGATTATGGCATATCCCCCCAGATGATACTTGGGGAGACTTTTGTCCAGCAGTGGACTTTTTACAGCTGTTACGTAGAGTCAGGCCTAGCGAGCTCCGTACTCTAATGCTAAGCAACAAGTACATCGCGCCGATTAAATTCGAATCTCAGTGTTACTTTACCGTGAGAAACAAAGAGAGTTGAAGACTTGCAGGGTATTTGGGAATGGATGTTAAGTAGACAATTAGTTGAGAATTTTTATACCCTGTAATACTTTGGGTTTTGGCGCCAACGCGGAAAAGGACGCATCGAGGTATTGTTTCATTTTCGGAAACTAGTGTTATTCGAGTTTTTATGTGTAAATATGGTGGATTTTTAGACATAACATCTTCGACAACGTACACAAGCGGAGGAAAGTGGCATATTATCGTGAATTGCGATTTTCTGTGTTGAATCTAAAACACCGTAGGAGTCTCCAGTGCTTTACATGTGTAGGACAAGGACAAAGACTTGCCGGAGACAGAGTTACTTGACATTGACTTATATTACTTGACGAATATTAATGATATAAAAATATATTTTACTGAAGGCTCATAAGGTTCGACCTTATGAACCTTCAGTAAAATATATTTTAGCTAGAGCCGTAAAACGTTATACAAAAAAAACTGTAATTATTTTCTGTGGGCATGATTGCAATCGGTGACAAGTTGAAGAACTGGGCAACTTGAGACACTAACCTCAAGTTGTGGGTCAATACTGTGAGCTCGTGGTAAGGTGTTGTCGTTGATGGAGTCCGCCAGCGCTCGGTTGTCGCCCACGGGCGTGCGCGGCTGAGAGCTGGGATTCGACTCTGTCTTTAAACCCGCTTTGGCCTGAAACATAAGTGTTAATGTGAGAAAATTGCGTTATTAAAAAACAAACCCGCCACAAAATTAACCTGGAGTGGACCCGGACTAGTAATAATATAAGCATACTATTTATATACGGACGCCAGCACATCCAGCTACCCCAATCTGTCAAATTTCTGTTATAGATAAGTATAAGGTTCAATTTCGATTGTGGAAATTTGACAGATTGGGGTAGCTTGATGTGCTGGCGTCTGTACAACTAAATATGTGGAATCGTTAAGGAAATATGGTGTAATTAAAAAACACACATAGAAAATCCCAATACATAATCCCTTTGTTCGGAATGTTCAGCCATAGTCAAAAAAGTCATGTACATTTAATTTGTCAGTATTAAGACGATCCATACTAAATATATATATATATATATATATATATATATATATAAAATAAAACTTAATAAATAATACTAAAAGCAACTGTATATAAAACTACTGTACCCAGATAAATTATTAAAGTAACGAAGGGAGTCTGAATAGAAATACGTTTTAAAACCTTCCAATTATTGGGAACTACTGAAAAACCTGGTGTTTTACCTGGTTTTTGTTTTTACTTGGAGTAGTGACGGTATAGGAGCGGGAGTTCTTAACGATGAGGGGATTGACAGCACGCAAACCGGCACACATCCGACTCACCTCGCATGCCTGCCACAAGGGGGGGACTACATTGCCAGCTTAACAATATCCTAAATCCTAGCCCAGAATCACAAAGCTTTCGTACACATTCTATTAATAAAAATATTGTATGCCGATTTGGCGGAACATGGCTGAACAAACTACTAATGTAACACCTCCTATACCTGTGTACACAATAAAATATATTTATATTTTGTATTGTTATCTTTTCTAAGACTCTAATTGGCCGTAAAATGCCGTTGGTGTTGTTGAAGGTGACTAAGGAATACACCAGGTAGTCGGGCGGCAGCGTAACCTGTGTACTAGCTATCATGTAACTGCGGTCGCCGACTTTCATACCAATCTATGTGACTGCGGGAAACCCTTCTACGCCTATCTCCAGCAGTGAACATCAGCCTGATAATAATTCATTTCATATAATATTTGAAATGAATTATTATCTATTAATATAATTGTATTATTATATATTAATATAAATAAAGTAATATTATTACTTTCCCATATCTAAACACGCGGCAGCGTGTCAAGCCAAGTTCAAGCAAAGGAACTGGCTAGCCAGCGCCGAGTGTTTAATTACTACAAGATGGACCGATGATCTTGTGCGGGTCGCTGGGTGCGGATAGGGCAATACCAGCAATTGTGGAGGCAATCTTTAGGGGAGGCCTTTGTCCAGCAGTGGGCGTCTTTCGGCTGATATGATGATGATTAATTACTTGCAGCTCTGACCAGGAATCCCTTCTGCCATGACCGTCCCCTAATGCTTGCCTTATTTGTAATGTTAAGTCGTACTCAACTTGCATAGGATAGTATAAGTTATGAGATAATAATATATTTCTTCAAAGTTACCTGCAAAGCTCGTAGTCTCTCCAAAAATATGACGTGTGATTTTTCATCGTTTTCATTACTAATATCTGTAACAAACAATTACAAATAAACCTCAATCCCCAAAATGTCAATCAACCTATCAATAAACAGGCCAAATTTTCGTCAAGTCTTGAACAATTGAGTTTAAGGACAGTGTTGAGTACAACGGTTGTACTCAACACTGTCCTTAAGCTCAATTGTTCAAGATTGCTGATTGATGTATTGCTTTGCTGGTTGTACTACAACCAGCAAAGCAATACATAATCGCTGGTGGGCGGGGCTTCGAACTGAAACCATTTCCGCATTCGGCTCTCGACCTACGACGTTCTGTGCTCGCAGATTCAAGAATAATTTTATTTATTGGGATATCCTTATAGTGCACGCATTTAACCTCTAAAACCTTTTCTTTTTTTTTTAATAGCAATAAGGAACCCACCCGAACAAGCGTGTCACCTGATCGTAAGAAATCACCGCCGCCTAAAAACACCTGCAACACCAGAGGGGCGGCAAGCAAGTTGCCGGCCTTTCAGAAAGGAACAGCCTTCTTGAAGGATGCCATGTCATACCGAAATCAATCACCACCAATCAAGATAATGCTTGGTGGTGATTAATCCTGATGGCGTGGTTGGCAAATGGTTGCTTTTCACGCCGGAGGTCGTGGGTTCGATTTGCAACCAGGACAGATATTTGTGTGCAGGAACATGTCTGTTTGTCCTGAGTCTGGGTGTTAATTATCTATATAAGTATGTATTTACAAAAGAAAAGTAGTATATGTAGTATATCAGTTATCTGGTTTCCATAGTACAAGCTCTGCTTAGTTTGGGATCAGATGGCCGTAAGTAAATAATGTCCAGAACGTCTCAGGATATTATTAATCACATCACAAGACATCTTTGTTAGAGTATTGCATGACTTTGGGTAAGAGAAAAACTCTGCTGGAAGAGATCACCCATAAGAATCGGTTTGCTAATAACAACCGGTAGGCATGATTGGTTGATACTTCCCTTTCACGCCGCAGGTCATGGGTTCAATTTCCACCCAAGACAGATATTTGTGTGCATGAACATGTCTGTTTGTCCTGAATCTAAGTGTAATTAAGTTTTACAAAAGAAAAGTAGTATATCAGTTATCTAGTTTCCATAGTACGAGCTTTACTTAGTTCGGACTAGATGGCGCAGTGAGATATTTCCCCGATCTTTATTTATACCTCATTCATGGACTGTATTAGTGGTGTTTTCTAAAAACTTCCAATGTATTTTGCAATGTCTTGTATTACACACATCAACACAATCTAGGGATATTGAACATTTCATTGATTATCTAGAAAACTATAAACATTTTGTTATGACTGTAAATGGAAGAATTAAAGATAATAATTTCATGGCCGATATTTAAACATTAACAACACGATGCGATTTTGTTTTTCTAATTAATAAAAGTCTTAAATTAATTAAGCCATAGAAAATTACTGAGTGAACAAAAACATTTTATTCTTATAAAATTATTCAATCGAATTAAATGAATAAAAATCTTACCAAATCTGATAATCAGTAATCGGTATTTCCTCCTCTAACATTAATCACACAGCGGCAACGATTTTCCATACTTAAAATTAAGGTGTCAATGTCTTGCTGGGGTATGCAGTCCCAAGTTCTTTTTAAATGTTCGAAAAGTTGTTCTTCTGTTGTCAAGTTGGGCGGAAAATCCCTCAATGCTCTTCGCTGTAACATGTCCCAGGCGTGTTCAATTGGGTTTAAGTCTGGCGACTGTGGAGGCCAATCTAATACCTGAACATCGTGTTCTCGAAGGGCGGCCCTCACCAGCCGCGCTGTATGGGAAGGTGCATTGTCATGCATGAGCTGAAATTCTTGCCCCGTTAGGGCCCTGAGCGGGACAATGACACGTTCTACTACCTCCTCACGGTATCTATGGGCAGTCATGCTGCCCTGAATCCAAATGAGTTGGGTTCGTCCGCCGATTCGTATTCCTGCCCACACCATAATTGTCCCGCCTTGGTAAGAGTGGACCTCCTGTGGATGTCGGAGACGGCTGACCCTGCCTGGAGTTCTCCAAACGCGTGTTCGTCTCGAATCTGGATGAAATCCATAGCGGGACTCATCAGTGAACAGCACCAATGACCATTGTTGATCACTCCATGTCAAATGTTCTTGAGCCCATAAAAGTCGCCTACCCCGATTGCCACGTCGCAGCGCTGGGACTCGTAGCGGTCTGCGAGCATGAAGACCAACTTCATGCAGCCTCCTTCGCACGGTTTGGTCGCTCACCAGCAGCTGCTGACCCTCCTGGAGCCTTTGCACTAGTTGCATCGCTGTGATATTGGGTAGTCTTCTGGCGGTCATTTGGAGAAATCGATCCTGTCTCTGAGTGGTAACACGATATCTACCTGTGTGCCGTTCTGCCACATCTCCAGTAGCGCGATAACGTGACCACAGCCTGGATACCACATTTTGGCTTGTGCCCAGAGACTCAGCAACGACGCGTTGAATAGCACCGTTTTGTAACATGCCAACTGCCCGTAACATTTCATCTCGACTCAAATGATGGCGTGGCATGACGCTAAAAAGCTTACACAACCAATTGAGAAAAGAAAATAAAACAATTTATCAGGTTTTCTTCAATTAACACGCAAAAAAAATTTTAATGCAACTTCTTGAAATTAGATACAACTCAAGATTGCGCTGTGCTTTGCGTGTTTTCATTTGTTTCTCATTTTAATTTTTAAATTTTGAATAAAGAATAGACAAGGTTTAAATCTGTAAATAAACTTTTTAAGGAAACTAAATAGGTTTTAAACAATAAAGCCATGTTTGATTTCAAAATAACGTATCCCTAGACTTTGTTGATGTGTGTATTCGTAGGAAAGGTGTTGGACTAACCAATATTCTCCGGCTTGTAGTCGTGCTTGTAGATGGGCATGGAGCCGAGCTTCCGCTGCTCGGCCACTTCCCGCAGGCCGCGCTCCACGTAGTTGCGGAAGTAGAACGAGGAGCCCTGCATGAACGTCCAGATGTCCACTTCGGGGTGCCGCTCCTGAAATATTACATACATACATACATAGACTCACGCCAGTTTCCCATAGGGCAGACAGAGACAACGGATTTCCATTTGTCACGATCTTTGCACATCTCTTTTGCCTCGATTACTGTCATTATATTCTTCATACACGCTCGCCGGTTTAGGGTACTTCTGACCTGCCCTTTCTTGAGAACGACTTCGATTTGGTCAGAGAAATTTCGACGAAAATGTCATCAATAAATGTAATGTGATGAAATTGTTGTTGAATGAATGAATTGTTTGAAACATTACATTTATTATATTCCATCATAGTGAACTTTGCTGCTGCTGTGTAGTGACTGCGGCGAATATCAGAATTTCATCACCCCATCTCATCCTGTAGGGGGCGTAGAAGTCGACAGGAGGAACATCTACCAGAGGACGGGCAGCAGCTTCCTTTTGCTGCTGCTATTGCGATCGCCAACCCGTCCGGCAAGCGTGGCGATAAAGGCATATCCTCCCACCAAGATGATTATTAGGGGAGGCACGGACCCGTTGGACGTGTCCGGGGTGTCTATACGTACCCTGAGGTCATAGAGCTGCGACAGCGCGTCCTTGTTGTGCTCCTTGGTGCCGATGCGCTTGAGTATGAGCGCCAGCTCCTCGTGCACGGCGCGCGGCAGGCGCCCGCTGCCCAGCGCCGCGTTGTTGGGCGGCACGGACGCTAGCACAGACCCGTTGGACGTGGCTGGGGTGTTTATACGTACCCTGAGGTCATAGAGCTGCGACAGCGCGTCCTTGTTGTGCTCCTTGGTGCCGATGCGCTTGAGTATGAGCGCCAGCTCCTCGTGCACGGCGCGCGGCAGGCGCCCGCTGCCCAGCGCCGCGTTGTTGGGCGGCACGGACGCTAGCACAGACCCGTTGGACGTGGCTGGGGTGTTTATACGTACCCTGAGGTCATAGAGCTGCGACAGCGCGTCCTTGTTGTGCTCCTTGGTGCCGATGCGCTTGAGTATGAGCGCCAGCTCCTCGTGCACGGCGCGCGGCAGGCGCCCGCTGCCCAGCGCCGCGTTGTTGGGCGGCACGGACGCTAGCACAGACCCGTTGGACGTGGCTGGGGTGTTTATACGTACCCTGAGGTCATAGAGCTGCGACAGCGCGTCCTTGTTGTGCTCCTTGGTGCCGATGCGCTTGAGTATGAGCGCCAGCTCCTCGTGCACGGCGCGCGGCAGGCGCCCGCTGCCCAGCGCCGCGTTGTTGGGCGGCACGGACGCTAGCACAGACCCGTTGGACGTGGCTGGGGTGTTTATACGTACCCTGAGGTCATAGAGCTGCGACAGCGCGTCCTTGTTGTGCTCCTTGGTGCCGATGCGCTTGAGTATGAGCGCCAGCTCCTCGTGCACGGCGCGCGGCAGGCGCCCGCTGCCCAGCGCCGCGTTGTTGGGCGGCACCGACGCTAACACGGACCCGTTGAACGTGTCTGGGGTGTTTTCTTTCTTTTCGTCTAGTTTCAGTTGCTGCAATAACAATATGTAATTTAATGTTTTATACGAGACTACTCTATAATAAAAGCTTTTACACTGGTGGTGCAGCAAAAGTTAAGCTAGAAAGAGAGGGACGGATTATCTATCTAGAAAAGGGTGTACGACAAGATGACTCACTTTCACTGAAATTGTTTACTGCAGTACTGGAGCAAGTCTTCAGACAATTCAATTGGGAGAGTTATGGCCTAAGAATCAATGGTGAGTGTCTAACAAACTTAAGATTTGCTGATGATATTATTCTATTCGCAAAGTCTTCTCATGAGCTTCAAAATATGCTGACAGATCTAGATATGGCAAAGCAGTGGGCTTAAACATGAATACATCAAAAACTAAGGCAATGATTAACAGCGAGAAAGAAGCAATCATAGTAAATGATATTCTTATTGAGTATGTGGATGAATATACATATCTGGGTCAGGTAATAAAGGTAGAAAATATGTCGAGCAAAGAGATTGAGACACGCATAGGACATGCATGGAATAAGTACTGGGCGCACAGATGTAATGAAGGATGGAAAAATACATGTCTTGGTTGAGGGAAGGCTGTTTAATGCTTGTATACTCATATCCAACGTATGGATGCCAGACTTGGGCGCTTACTAAATCTCAAACTTCAAACTTGCCAAAGAAGCATAGAACGAAGCATAATGCGAAGAGAAAAATAGATATATCAACAACAGTAAAATTAGGAAAGCTACAAAGACCCAAGATGTGGTGTTGAAAGTAAGAACACTAAAGTGGAAAATGGCTGGCGCTATAATTAGACAAGAGAAATGGAACAAAATAGTAACATTGTGGTGCCCAAGAGGGAAAGAGAAAAAGGGGAAAACCATTCAGAAGGTGGGAAGATGATGTGGTTAAAACAGCTGGACAAACCTGGACTAGACTGGCGCGGGAAAGAGAAGATTGGAAAGTGTTGGAAGAGGCCTTTGCCAAAAGGCACACAGAATAAAATGAACTTTATATTAAACAAATATAAAAAAAAATACTTATCTGATAAAGGCTATAAATAAATAAATATGAGACTACTTTCACATGGAAATCTCTTAAAACAAAACAATTTGAAAGATCCGGTGACACGGTAGGAGCGCTTCGCATAGTAATTTCATTAATAACCTACCTATTAATCTAGAAACATCATGGCGCTGCATCATGCACGTTTGATCAATATACTAAAGCGTCAAAATGCTTTATAATATTTATTATAGGCTTTCAATACAAAGTAACATCAGACATAAGCAAACTTACAATCAGTATTATAGTTTACCTTGAGTACTTTGAGTAAATAAGGGTAGAGATCCGACTCGTTGACATCAGGTATTTGCGTGAGGTGGTTAGTTATAGAAGCGCCTTTCATTTTGACTAGAGTATGCACCAGAGTTTTCACAGTTCTGTAAAACAATTAAATTAGTGTTAGTCTACCAGTTTTCTCAACGTCGAACAAAAACAACAACCAAAGCAGTTTCAGAATAATGCGGAGAAAAACATAAGAAAAAAACATCACGTCTACGTGACTTTTTTGTTTCGTTTTCTTTAATATTGGGCTATAAATAATCATAATATATTTTTTTGAAAAATTCCTTACATTAATTATCGAGATTAATCCTGCGATTTAGTTTGTTATTTGAACAAAACTGATGTAATTCATGTTTGTATTATTTGTGTCAGTTTTTTTTATTGTTATGGTATCTGTTTTGTTCTATCTATATTGAGGTGTATGACTAGGGTCGAGTTTTCATTCTACTACACGTTTTGATGAGGCCCAAGGAAGGAGGGTGTGTTTATCTGAGTATATAATAGTGTTATAGGTAAAAAAATATAGTATTTACCGAGATAAACACTATATTTTTTAACCTTAGTAACAGCCTGGAGTTTGAAATTTGGCGGTGTTACACGCACGTGCCTCGAAGAGCACATAAATCGGTCATGCGCCTGTTCACCCATGTTTGAACACGTATTGCTACACTATACTAACTATGCCCTGCGTAATTGGCAAAATTCGGATAGGAGCACGGTATCTATATATGCCTAAAACAAACCTGGTGTCCCATCACCATTCCGTGGATCAACTGACCTGTAAGGAGTATCACTGATTTCGGGATTTTTCTTCCAATAACTGTTAGGGTACGCTTTGTAGAACAGGTGTACTCTATGCAGCACCGCATCGTAGTCGATGGAGGAGAGGTCCCAGTTTGAGATCATCTTCAGGGTCTTCCAGAAGCACTTGAGAAGTAAATCCTGGTAGCGGGGGAAGGCGGGGTCCGAAACGCCGATAGATTCATGTAGCAGAGAGACTATGGCACTGTGGACAATTTTATTTGAGATTGAATGTGTAGATAAATTATGTAAATTAAGTCGTCTAACGCTGATGAAAAATTTAGTAGTAGTCGGCATAGAAGTTAAATTGAAAATTAAAAGTAAATATTATTCTAGCATGACATTCGATTATTTATCCCATTTCTAAACTTTATAAAGACGTTTAGTAATAAATACATAAGGAATAACAAATAAAAAGAGACTAACATATTCATAAATAGGATTTCGCCTGAGAGAGAATGAAAAGAGAAAGAGAGAAAAAGAAAGATTGATTACAATGCTGTCACGTGTCTTTGCACCTGCGATCAACAAAGCCTTCGGAAAATCTGTCATATCATAACTATAACTATTAAAATTTATAGCATAAAGGCCGTATGTTAAAGCATCTTAATATTGAACAGACGTCCCTGTCACAGTCGCCATTCATATTTAAAAATAGTTTTCAGGCAATATTATCTCGATGATTATAAACTGGTAAATGCAACCGACCACAGCAGCGGCGTGCGCGGCGAGTGCTCCAGCACCTTGACGCACACGTTGTTGAGGATGCGCACGAGGCGCTCGGCGTCGGGCTGCGCGGCCGCGCCGCTGCCGCCCAGCACGCGCAGCAGCTCGCCCAGCAGCGCGCACAGCGCCGCCTCGCCCACGCGCGCGCCGCAGCCCGCCGTGTCGTAAAACTGAGGGGCACACGCTTGGTTAAGTAGCCTTAAGGGGGGTTTACACGGGTGACTAAAGCCGCACGATTTTTGCCGCGAGGCGTAAATCGACCATCTAAATGGCAATTCGGCTAAGTTGCAAGTGACTAAAGCCGCAAGCCCATAATTGAATAATTAATTATTTCAGTTCCGGCACAAACGGCTATTCTGCTCAACATTTTCGATGGAAATGTCAGAGCCGCATGCGATTTTAGTAACCTATGTAAATGGGCTAGCGATGCGGTTTGGTAGGCAATCAGTGAAGCGACTCGCCGCACGGCGAAAATCGACCCGTGTAAACACCACATTAGAGAGATGAACTATCTAGAGTCTAGATGCATTCAATATGAAGCAGCTTTTTATTAACTGTTACTAGCTGTGCCCCGCGGTGTTACACGCGTTACATTTATAAATTATCACAGCTCCTCCCCGTAGGTGGTAGCATGATAATATGTAGCCTATATGTTGACCCGACCTATTAGTAATATTCATGCAAAGTTTGAAGTAAATCCATGCAGTATTTTTTGAGCTTAGCCCGGACATACATACAGACAAACAGACAAAAATTCTATAAACTATATTTTTGGCTTCTATATCGATTGTAGATCACGCCCCAAGCACAGAATAAAAAGTACTTACGTACAGAAGCGGCTCTTCGCGGAACAATTTATAGAAATAGCGACTCCTGCTACTAAGCAACTAAGTGCAATTCAGCTTGCATACGCGATCAGTGCCTACCGCGATATTCACCTAAACGCTGCCGCTCTCTTCTAACGCATTACACTGTCGCTGTCGGACACGGAGTGTCCTGGCGTAGGGTTGCCGGCTTGCCGCTGTTACTGTGATACCTATTCATCGTCTATCTACTTATTAACCACATAATCTATCTTATGTTTGATCCGTATGATTACTCGGTAAATTTTTACAAATGTGATATTTTTGTTAGGTTATTTAAACTGGCTCGACGAACTTTACTATACTAATTCATAAATATCTCCTAAACGCGTGGACCGATTGGCATGACTCAAACGGATAAAATGGTTTAAGACCTAGATCTTTCATTTGACACCAAAATCGTTAAGATATCTCGACAAACAAAAAATCACATTTTCAAATTGCTCTCGTAATTATCTTACATGTTTGAAACTCATACCAATTCTTTTAAAAACTATCTTGGCCAACAAAACGTTAAAACTAGAGTCTATTCGACTGAAAACACATTATTTGGAATCTAATTATAAATAATGAACAGATAAAAAATCCCTACTTTGGTATTTAAAATAATAATTTGAACTAACCTTTCCGCAACTGTAGGTAATGTAAAAACTAATAAAACCTTGTCCCCTTTTTTCGACAAACAACCAAATGAACAATACCTAGCACCAGATTTGTGATGATGATATATTTTTAATGTTCAATATTTATAGAATTATGTAGAGAGCTGCCAGTACTTTTTAATCCGTGGCGTATGGCGCTGCGCGCGAGCGGTCGGCGCCAGCCCTCTGGGCTACGCCACTGCGAAGGCGCGCGAAAGTGTAGGTAATTATCACCGTAGGTATGGCCGAGTGAAGGGGCCCTGCCCCAAGTAACCATTTAAAAAAATATTCAATGTACAGTTTCGACTTTCCTACGATTTTATTATATTAACTTTTATTAACACGGGGATTTAGTTCTGTATCCGCTCAATTGCTTCAAAATATTTTTTTTTTGCCCTCGAGTGCTAGCTGCTCTCGGTGCACGGCGAGCGTTCAACCCGCCTCAACTAAAACTTGATTTATGGTTTTCCTAAAAAGGGCATTTTGAAGGTTTTGACTGTTCTGTATAGCCAGTAAAATAAGGTACAAAAGTGTATATGTTAGGTTATTTAAGCTCAAATAAATAATATTCCATTAGCGTTAAAACTAGAGGTGCGAGTAAATGTTAGTGTGTGAGTTCTAAATCAAAATTACAGAAAATTTAAATTAAAAAGTGCATAAATATTTAATATATCCATAAACTAGATGAATTACTTGATATGATCATGCACATTTGAATATTGTTCATGTGGAAGAATGACAAAAAAACACGGAACGAAAAGAATACACAAATTTTAAAAGTCGCTCACTGGGATTCAACTACCAATATTAGAATAATTTTGTTCCGTGAAGTTGGTAATAATACGTTTTGTCTATGCTCTTAGTATTAGAATTGTTTTGGATACGTTTAAATAGAGCTCTAAGCCATTGTAATAAGAATCATAATGATTTTAAAATAAAATGTCAAAATGCAACCACGGTTGCAGCGAGCAATGTAGGCATTTGAAATTTTGCAACTGTGGTTGCAGAAAGCAATCTAGCGGGTATAGGCTAGTCGTTCAGAAGTGCAGTAATAACGTAACTATATCAGGGATAGGGCTCAGATCTCAATCTGTACTCACGGTGGTGAGCGCGCTGGCCAGGTACTTGTAGGCGGGCAGCGCGTCGGGCGGCGGCGTGGTGCGCAGGCGCCGCAGCTGCGTGGCCACGGCCGTCAGCAGGCGCGACTCGTGCGCGCCCAGCGCCGCGCCGCGCCCCGACGCCAGCGCTCCCGATATCAGAGATAGGGCTCGGATCGCCGCCTGCAACAGATAAAATATCTGAATATTCAAACACAAAAGTCATGTATACATACTTAGGTTCGTAAAAAGACTTGGAACTTTGCACGTGAGAAATGAAAACTTACAGCTTCTATTTCGGACATTAAACGTGGCTGAAGTATACACGATTTTTTTATAATAATCGGGTACTAGTCCCTCCCTCTTACCCACCACTGCAACTCCTGTAAGCCAGGATCAACAGTGGCACACAATGAAATGACACTGAGCGGTGAAGCTTAGGCATGTCCCGGGGAATCGCTTTAACTGTCTTGGATCCCGCAACGAATTTAATCAGAAAGACAAAAAAGGAGGAGTTAGAAAATGAATAGTTCCACTTCCGTCCAGAATCACACGTATACACGATTCATATAAACTGATTCAGCATCACCGATTTATGTTCACCCTTCAGCCAAAACACACTTATCACTAAACAATATCAACCAAACCCAATACGCTCCCACCCGACTTTATTTCTTTTGCAAACTTTCCTCTTGAGTAATGAAGTCTAGTTTTCATTTCATCAATAAAATCGATTTATTTGGCGCGTAGTTTTGTTGTTGAGGAAATTAAAATTAAATTCAGTTAAAATTAGGTCTACTCACGTTCAAGTCGGGACTAGATATTGAATGTATGGTGTCTGCAAGTTGAGAATCATCCACGTGCGAGGTAAGCGATGGAGGCTGAGCGCTCACGAGTGGATGTACATGGCGGGGCGGCGACAAAGCTGCCATACTGTAACAAAAAAAACTGTATAAATAATCTTCTTAGCGTACAAAATTTTGTTATTTAGATAGTTTGCCGCTCTGCTTGTGGCATCCTTAAGCTCCTGCCATGAACATGTGGTAGGGCAGGCATTAAATTAATAAAATATAAGCGGTTCAGATAAGGAACAGTTAAACTGATGCAGATAGTGCAAGACGGGCAATTGAGGATATTTTTGGGCGGAGGCATTTGACCAGCATTGGGAGTCTGCCAGCTGATATGATGATGATCATGATGAAACATTTAAACGAAATTCTAAATAACGTATTGTTTTGTTGTTTACCCCCTGAGCCTTGGTGCAACCAGGTTTGTGTCGCTTACATAAACAAAACACTGGTTGAGTGTCTTTTACAATCGATACTTTGCCAGCGTCCTAATTTATATATTATCGGCATGTGACGATGCACAGCATCTGTGAGAGTGCGTTGTATACTTCCCTTTGTATTTACACCAATTGCAACAACTTCCGGTTCCGACAGCGCCATCTTGGTTACGATTTAAGCGCCATCTATAGCGAGTTGTCACCAGGGGCCGTGGACGCCATTTTGCCTTCATAGCGTCGTTACTTCTCGAACTAGCAACACCTCTCTAAGTGAATTTGTTTTAAACACAAATGATCACGTTTATAATAGTTCATAATTCGAGTGTTAAAGATATCGCGTGTTTCTCTAGTCAACTATAAGTGATAGTGAAGTGGAAAATGTGCGTTCCGGAATGGCGGATTGCCCGGTCGTCGGTGGCGGCGATGGACCACCGGCGACTGCGCGCTCGCTTGCGAGCCGTGCAAGCGCTTCCAAACGAAGCCACTTGAGTGGCGATTCGGGATCATCCTCTTCGGACTCGTCGGCCATAGAGGTAAAACGGAGAAGACGCGGTGAGTCTGATTTTAATTATCGTGACCTAGTTAATAAAGTTGGAGTTTTAACAAATATTTTGCTACACAATGTTGGTCTACCCTCTCAAGTAGATAATGTATCACATAGCACGATGTATCCTGTGACGTCTGTGGCACCCGGGCCGGCATCCGAACCGACGCCGGGTCCTAGCAGCCACGCATCCGCAACTACCGATTTTTGTTTGCAACGGCGGCCCCCGTCGCTTCGTGCGTGGTTGAGCCGCGGCTTTTAAGTCTTGGACACGTAGGGACTGCACTGAAAGAGCCCAGGGTACCCCGTGCTAACCCTTGCAGCAATTTGTAACTGATTAATAGCCCAGCGTGACTTATTAAATCAAAGTTTACAACAATTCGTGAACTGGACAGCGTCTGCCGGCACAAGTTTGTCTGCAGATGCGAGTTTCACAAAACTAGTGACGAAATTATTTAAATGGTGTGCGGTAAACGGGCCGAGTACATTGAGAATCGCCGGGAGCGTATCCTTAGCGAGCTGCCCAACAAGAATCTCCGAGAGGGTTTGCGTAAAATCCTCCTAGTTCTAAACATCTCTTTGATGAAAATCAGTTACGAGTTTTTATTCAAAACACTGGGGGTATGGACAAATGGGTGCGGCCATGGTTTCATGCTGAGAAAGAAGGTCACAAGTCAAGTGCTAATATGATAAGACCGAGTAAAGCAGGCCCCTCGCGTGACAACGTGAGTCAGTCCTTTCGGCCGCGAGATCATTATACCAAGCAAAATAAACCATTTCAAGGATCCTCAAAGCTCACAGACCAAAAGAGACAGAAGAAAGGGTTCCGAAAGGATGGCCAGCATAATAAAAACCAATTTAATAAGTGACTATCGAACGCTCCAACCGAAGTTTTACGGGGGCTGTCTCCGAGCGTATCGGAGGCAGTGGCAGGCGCTGCGGGCTGCGCAGGCCCTTCTCGGTATGATCACGGGAATGCACCTACCATTCACCTCCAAACCTGTGCTCGTCCATCCATCGACACAGGTTCTCCGTCGTTTCGAGACTCCTCAATCCTCAAATATGACTCAATAGATCCACACGCTGTTGGAACAAGGTGTGCTGGAGAAACCGGATCAACGGTGGCTCGGAGCCAGTTATTTCTCCACAATGTTTTTAACGAGGAAAAGCGACGGATCGTTCAGACCCATTTTCAACTTAAAGCGGCTGAACCAATATATTGTACCAAAACCATTCAAACTAATATCACATCCCGCAGCCGTCGTAGGCGCGATAACCGCCATATAGACAAATTATCTCGCGAAATAGACGAACTTCGCCAACACATTTCTTTCAGTGGAACTAATTTAGCTTCTTGCACCAATAATACAACGAATGCAGAAGAGCCCTTTTAGATGTTAATGCTAGTGACGAATTATATAGTGAAAACAACATCATCAGAATCAACATCATGATCACGTACGGGAGTTAACCGGATCTAATTTAGTGTTTGAAATTGATACAAAAATAAAGGAACCTTCAGTTCCTAAAACATCTATCGAAAAATTACAGATATTAAAAGATATTCAGTATTTGGCAACAGTGAATGGTGTTAAGTGTGTTATGCAGACACACAAAAACTTTATAATTCGTCACCGGGATTTTTGAGCTGGACATTAATGACGAATTGAAGACGTATGACTCATCACGTCATCTAGCTCACGGATAAAGCATACGCTGCGTTAATGTCATGTGTACTTAAACAACGCGACGTTTTGCAAAGTTCCCTTCGTTCCCTATTACAATGGGCTCGGGAATGTGACGTATCATATGACAGTTTATGTGAGAAAATTGAAGAGTTATTCGTTAAGGGTGATATATTTGTCGGAGAAAATAAATAAAAGGCCTGTTTAAGTACTAGTAACGCCATCTATTAGCGTTTGGAAAACACTACTCACTGAGTCAGTAGTTCGAGTTGAGGTTGTCTATGAACTGTCGCATGTGACGTTTGACGTCTGTCAGTTGTCTAAGTGACATTAGTGTGTTAGCGACACGACACAGTTGGCATACAGAGCTCGACGGCGCCGGGTGTGCGCACTGATTCTTTTAACCACGTGCATAATGGCGGACACCGACGATGTTTCGGAGTTAAATCCGTCAGAATCTCCGACAGCAGCGGTGGGATCGATTCCAAAATCATCCTACGTGTCTACCGCAATGCCTGCTACTCAAAATCAAGGATATTTTCGTGATTCGGTTCCACCACGTAGCGAAAATAGTGTTTGAAATTTGAAAAATTACGATGAAAATACAACCCCGCTGATTGTGAATTTACGGCTGTATCGCAAACTCGTGAACCGATTACGAAACTCGATACGTTACATTGACACATCTTCGATGTCGAGCTCGCAAATGGACTTCGAAGTCGTACCCGTTGTGCAAACCGTTAGACGAAGCAAATTAGCGTGTATCAAGACAGTTTGCGGCGACCGAGAGATTGATGACCATTTTCAAGATATGATGCCGTATGTTGCAGTGACCGTGCGAGAACTTACATACGTGGAGTACTCGACTTACAAGCTTGCCTTGATTGACCGGTTGGGGTCTGCTTGGAGCGAAGGTAACCAGATTTAAGTTGTTATCGCAGGTATCTCGGATGCTCAGGTATGTTAAGACTTGTTTAAAACATGCCTACTGATTTCGTGTTTCAATGTGGTTACTTGCGAAGAGCGGAGTCTCTCAGCCAGTTCGTGTTTATCGTTGAAGAATAGTTTTTGGTGCATCAGTGAACGTGGAAGAAGTTTTTATTTAACAATGAAGAGAGTACGGGCTCTGATAGTTGGGCTGCCTTTCTGTCGGTCGAATCTTTGAGTTAAAATAATTAGTTTGTTCTTTTCGAGGCGAAGTTGATCGTGCTGTCTCTTTGCAAATAAGGAGACGGCATGGGCGATTCTGCATTGGGGAGAAGTCACCAGATTGTATTAGAGTAAATTTAAAGTAACCTCTAAAGTATAAGTGCCTCGTGTCGAGTGGTGAATCTTTCTTGTATGAGAAGAAACCTGTAAGTACTTTTATTATATTGTTTAAAAGGCACTTGATGACCTAATGCTGCACTGAAGTATTTTTAATATCTGTGAAATTCATAACACGTGTTGTTTTGTGTGGTTTATACTTTTTAGATGTTGAAAATATGCCCAACGTCTGTTATATTTAATTTTTATGGTGACAATATGCGCGTTTTGAAAGTTAAATAGTTTGAACGGTTTATTTCGAAGTCTATGGATGTAGTGTCAAGTTAAATCACATACACGCTATTGTGGACAGCGGTACAGATTGTTCCCTAATTCGTAAATGATTTGTTGATAACCTTGCAGGTACTCGAGATTTTATATCCACGCGCCTGACAGGTATTGGGTCGAACATTACATTTTCTTTTTCCCGTATTAGTCTGCCTGTCAAGGTCAACGAGGTACTCGTGTGTGAGAAGTGACATTTGTAATTGTAGATTCACATATTTTGCCGCATGATGTTATGATAGGTAGAGATGTTTTTACCTAACCGGGATTGAGCTTGACTATTAGTAACAAAGTCCTCCACATCACTCGCGAGGTCCATGCTGAAGTTTGTTTATTACAGAATCATGACACTTGTACAAGCTATCGATACTGATTTGATCGACTGTAAAGACGTTTCTCAATTACTGACAAGTGGAGAGATTCCTGTCTGTTCTAGTAATAATTCATCATCATTATGTTAGCCGAAGGACGTCCACTGGGCGGAGGCCTCCCCCGGGAATCTCCGCAGTGGTCGGCCCTCCTTGTGGGGGACTTGCCCGCGCTGCGTCTTCCAGTGCGTGGTCCCCGGTCGGGAGCCTGTCTGATCTAGCGGCCGTCGGTGTTGGGAGCTGTGTGCTCCACCCGCTTCCGTTTCGGTTTGGCAATTCTTTGGTTATAATCATAATATCTTTATTTGTATAAATGTGGTGAATGCAGGTGTTATTGTTTTCATCATTTAAGTTTCACACATTTGCCATATTGTACATGGCATAGAAATGTTGTACTTACAAACTAGGTATATTGAACTTAAAATACTAACTTACTGATTTGTGACACAATTTTTATGCCGGCTACTTTGTTTCGCCTGCGGATTACGACGTTGTTATTCGATCGCGCAGGGATACTCCGAGCGTGGCCCTCTCCGTTGCTCTTTGGGTGACCTTGAGCCCTCTTGTGAGACCAGTAGTGTGCGACTACGTGAAAGACTTTAGACTTGAAATACTGCGTTATTTGTGATGAGAGGACATTGCTTAGCTTCCCGAACTATTCTAATTAATGGCTTCACTATAACCGAGAACTACGAGCGTAGGTTCTGGAAGGCAGCTTCAGGTGAAATCCAAATCGCGCTAAATTGTATCGTAGTTAGAAGTACAGTTAGAAGTCCGCTTCAATTGTTGACTGGTTGTAATAAAAGTTCCCCTCCAAAATGAATGCCCTTGTCCAGAAATATGGTAAGGTTAACCTCTACGAACTTAGATGTGAGGCATAATGCAGGATGGACGAGCTAGCTCATGCTGATAAGGTGCGTTATGGCAAGAGCAAAGTTAAAATCCATTTAAAATAGGAGACGTTGTTTTTGTCGGAAAGAACCCTAACAAATTGTGTTATTTATTTTGTCTTCTATGTAATTGTCCTGTTTGAGTGTGTACAATGGGGAGTATTCTATTCTATTCTAACAATAAACAAATGAAGTGAAAAGTTTTCAAATCCTTGTAAGATAATAAAGGTCTATGACAACGATAGATACAAGGAACAGCCAATAGCTGGTGGACGCGTTAAGTACCTACGTATGTTACGAAAAACTTGAATTTGACAGTTGTAGTCAGAAATAACAGTGTAGTTAATGCCGATGGTTGAGTTAAATTCTAACGTTTAAAATTATTATTGGAGTTCATTGTAAGACACATTTATGTGTTACATTATGAGTAATAAAGCTGGTTTATTTAGAATTTAATAAATTGTGTGGCAAGTGAAATACCATACTTAGAGTTCCTGAAACTTGAGCATTGAAGGCTCCGCGCTTTGTGCTTGTAGCAGTTGAGCATTGAAAGCAGCTCCGCGCTTTGTGCTTGTGGTGGTTGAGCATTGAAAGCTCCGCGCTTTGTGCTTGTGGCAGTTGAGCATTGAAAGCTCCGCGCTTTGTGCTTGTGGTGGTTGAGCATTGAAAGCTCCGCGCTTTATGCTTGTGACGATTGAGTATTGAAAGCTCCACTCTTTGTGCTTATGACGATTGAGTATTGAAAGCTCCGCGCTTCGTGCTTGTGACAATTGACTATCGCAAGCTTCGTGCTTTGAGTTCGTGACGCTGCATTGCGCACTTACTTATAATGTTCCTGAGATTACTTACTATATGATGATGATAGACTTACTTATGATGTTGGTGGAGAACACCATTTTCGAACTTGTAGCAAGACATACTCCTTGTATGTGATAGTCATCGTAGATGCTTTTACGAAATTTTATCAATTAATGTGTGTCAAAGATTTAACATCACGATCTACTTGCGAGGCACTACGTAGCTTTGTCCACATATTTAGAACCCCGAAACGAATTATCTCTGATCAAGGTACATCTTTTACTGGTCAAGACTTTCAGGATTCATGCCGAGGTTGGGCCATTGAGTTCCACGAGATTGCTAGTGGTGTTAGCCGAGCTAATGGTCATGTGGAGCGAATGATGTAAACCTTGACAAATTGTTTTACAGTGGCCGAAAATTATAAAAATGAATCCTGGAAGTCTGTCTTAGGCGAAGTTAAACTCGTTTTGAATTGTGCTGTAAGTAAGAGTATAGAGAAAAGCCCCTTACAGTGTAGCTAAAGTGTGTTCCAATGAGCGTTATATGGTGGAACCAGTATCTGGGGGACGGGCCTAATATGTGTGCCATGAACGTCTACGTAAATATCCAGCTAGTTTACCTGAATTGTCAGTCCTGTAGAACCCATAATTGAATAGTTTTATTTAATTATGGAACAAATTTTATTGATTAATTTGGTATTCTAATTTGGTGTAATTAGTAATTTGGATTGAATTACTGTATTGAATCATGATCATTGCTTGAGTTGAAACGATAATTACATTGTTTTGTTGAACGTAAACCTGTGTTGATAAAAGACTTATGTTCATTGCTGATTGATAAAATGTTTTATTTAAACTGAAAGCTACTACGCTTTATTGAAGGGTGGATTGAAAGCCTTATCGCTTTGTCCTGATGTCCTGCTTAAAGCCATCACGCTTTGCAGTAAGGTTGGGCTCATCTGTCGTGACCCAAGGTTGTTGCTGAAAGCTGCAACGTTTTGCAGCGTGTTTTAAGTGCTGCCTGTGAGCAATGCTGAAAGCTGTAACGCTTTGCCGAGTAATTGAATTTTTGCTGAAAGCTTCAACGCTTTGCTGTGTGTTGCAGTTTATGCTGAAAGCTTCAACGCTTTGCTGTGTGTTGCAGTTTATGCTGAAAGCTACAACGCTTTGCTATGCGTTGCATTTTATGCTGAAAGTTTTAACGCTTTGCATTGTGTGAGAGGTACGCCCTTTAACTAATGATGAAAGCTTTAACGCTTTGTGGTAAATGCTGAAAGCCTTTACGCTTTGCCTTGTGTAACATTGAAAGCCGCTTGTAACGCTTTGTGTCCTTGCCAAACTGAAGAGCTGTAATTCATGTTGACGATGTCAGCGAGTAACAACGCGAGAGCGCGTTGATTGTCGGATGGCCGTGTCGGAGAAAATAAATAAAAGGCCTGTTTAAGTACTAGTAACGCCATCTATTAGCGTTTGGAAAACACTACTCACTGAGTCAGTAGTTCGAGTTGAGGTTGTCTATGAACTGTCGCATGTGACGTTTGACGTCTGTCAGTTGTCTAAGTGACATTAGTGTGTTAGCGACACGACACAGTTGGCATACAGAGCTCGACGGGCCCGGGTGTGCGCACTGATTCTTTTAACCACGTGCATAATGGCAGACACCGACGATGTTTCGGAGTTAAATCCGTCAGAATCTCCGACATATTTAACGTCTCTTCCGAACTACTTCAGCTTATTTGTGGTCACCGAGCTGAAATCAAATTCAAATTCAAAAGTCGTTTATTCCGTTAAAATATTACATTTGTGTGGAATCGTCAATTTTTTTTACCCTACCGTGCAGTGCATGACGTGGCAGCTACTGAGAAACACTGCCAGAAAACTCAGTAGGAATCCTTTTTTAAAATATATATTTCTTAAATAAATTTACATTGTATTTAAATGTGTTAATTTAGAGCGACTCAATCCCAAGCTGTTTTGTCACTTAAATAATCAGAAGTTTTGTAATAAGCCCTGCTACACAATTTGGCTTTTATAATTCTTTTAAACTTATTCATAGACATTTCTCGGATATCACTGGGAAGTTTGTTATAGAATCTTATACATTGCCCCATAAAAGAGTTACTTACTTTGTGGAGACGGGTGGTATGTAACACAAAGTTATGCTTATATCGAGTATTTATATTATGAGTATCACTCCTTTTACAGAAGGAGTCTTTATATTTATGCATATAAATTAGATTCTCATATATATACTGACATGCTACAGTCAGAATGTTAATCTCTTTAAACTTCTCTCTCAAAGATTCTCGCGGACCAAGTTTATATATTGCTCTTACAGCTCTTTTTTGCAATACAAATATGGTGTTAATGTCCGCAGCGCTACCCCAGAGAAGAATTCCATAGGACATTATACTATGAAAATAACTGAAATAAACCATTCTAGCTGTATCCACATCAGTAAGCCGTCTTATAGTTTTAACAGCATATGCAGCAGAACTTAATTTGCCTGATAGTTTTTCTACTTGTGGGCCCCATTGTAGTTTTGAATCAATTGTGATACCCAAAAACACAGTTGACTCAACAGGGGTCAATCCAGCTCCATTAAGCTGTACATTGGTAGCCACCTGTTTCACATTAGGTGTAGAGAATTTTATGACTTTAGTTTTCTTGTCATTTAGCAAAAGATTATTAGCATTAAACCAATGAACAACTTTAGAGATTGCGTCATTTACTTCGTCAAAATTGCGTAATTGTCGATTTATTTTAAACGTCAATGAAGTATCATCCGCAAACAAAACAATCTCATGTTTATCCCTTACATAGTAGGGTAAGTCATTTATATAGATTAAAAATAAGAATGGGCCGAGAATCGATCCCTGTGGAACGCCCATTACCACTGGGGATCCCGCAGATTTTTTACCATTTATATCGACCTTCTGAATTCTATTGCCCAAGTAAGAAGTCAAAAGTTCGAGAGCCTTGTTCCTGATACCGTAGTGGTGTAGTTTCCTGACAAGAGTGTCATGATGAACACAATCAAATGCTTTGGAAATCATTCAGTTGAGGCGAGATGCCGTAATCAACTATGTACGAGACCCTCTTACGAAGGTGGCTATGCGTAAAATTCCACCCTCTTGTAAATGTCACCTTTTTAATGCTGCGTCACTGACTGCAGTACTCTAAAAGGCTGGGGGTGTTAGAAAAGTTTTCTTTCCTTTGAATAAAAGAGGCTCATATGCTCCAGCTGCGCAAGCTGTCCCGAGCAAGCCCACACGCCGCCCCCCGCAGAGGCAAACATTTTACCACGCTCCCTCCCAGGGACGTGCGTGTCAATACGTACCCGCGCAGGGTTCCTCGCATGGCTGTTGTACGTCAACAAATATTTCACACGTTAATAAACCCTCACTAAGTGCTTACCAGTCAAGACCTCCGCACAAGCGTGGGCCTAGTGGATTATCCCGTGTGAAGCAAGCATCCGAGTGGCACCTTCTTCGGCCCGCACTGATGGAAGTTTTTCAGATATTTGGGACTCCTCAAATCGATCTATTTGCCACAATGGATACGAGGGTTGTACAGAAGTATGTCTCCCAACTATTGTCGAGACAACTCAGCGCAATTTTGCAACGCCTTCAGTTGCCAATGGAGTTTCAACTAGCTTGGGTGTTCGCACCACCGAGCTTACTGCCACGAGTACTGCATCACTTGAACGCGGCACAGGGTGTATACCTGGTGGTAGCACCAATGTGGAAGCGAGCGTTCTGGCTTCCCGACCTCCGTCGTCGAGCACTATGCAAATGCATAAGGATAAAGAATCTACGCTCGATTCTTATCGATCAGAGCACGGGCCTACCACCAGCGCAAGTTCAAGATATGGAGCTGTATGTCTGGAAAATTGGGGGTGGAGTGAAATCATAGACTCCTGGGCCGACGCAGAGAGAGCCTTGCTCCGATCTATGGAGAGAATCCACCCTGAAGACCTACAAGCCCGCATGGGCAAGGTGGACCAGGTGGTGCAGTGAAAATCATTTCGACTATAAGCATCCTCACGAAATCAGTTTGTCGAAATTCTTAGCGTATTTGTATCTCGACGAGAGACTTGCTTACAATACTGTTACACAGGTCGGTAGTTTTAACGTTTAGAAAAACTTTGAATAACATTGACTTAAATTCAATTATTTTTAGTAAAACTTATTTTAAAAGCAATTTCTCTTCGAAATCCTAGAGCAGAGAAGCCACCGGTTTGGGATCCGAGTTACGTGGTCATCTGGTTGCAGAATAACCGACCTGCCAATGAGACTTTGTTTGAAGCCTCACGTAGGTTAGCTTACATTCTACTCTTGGCTTCAGGCCGCCGGGTGCATGATCTTACCTCTTCACCGTCACATACCAATGCCGAGGACCACGTCATTTTACGCCCAGCCAGTTCCAAGTCCGATACGGCCACACGTAGGCAGTCGGGTAGGAAGTTATTGCAACATAGCAATATTAACATATATCCTGTCTGTGGGTTGAGAAAAGTTTTGCAACTGGGAACACTGAGTCGGACGGCTAAGTGTAATAATGCCCTTCTTATTACTATCAGAGTCCGAGTACAAGCAGCCTCGAGGACGATTATCGGTAATTGGGTTAAGACAGTTCTTAGAGATGCAGGTATAACTGCCACGCCGGGCACTGTTCGCTCGGCCGTCGCTTCTTTGAACTGGCATGAGAACTTTCCAATAGAGGATATTTTACGTCGTGGCAATTGGCGCAGAGAAAATACCTTTTCCAAGTGCTATTGCAAACAAATTATTGGGCATCTCAGTCACAGACAAACTTATCTGCGAATTTTGAACCTATGTAAAGTAGGTATATTAATAGGTTATCTGCATGTTCACCAATTATAGATTATGTGATAATAGATTAAGTAATATTTTTATTTTTTGGAGAATCATTCTGTTTTCCTTAAAAGTCCAATTGATATGTTTACTAATATAATATGATTTGATTTCCATAAACAAATTGTTACAGTTTTAGAGATCATTTTAATTGATGTTTATCTGTATAATCCATCTCACATAGCGTCGTTGCCATTCACCAGGAGTTATAAACACGTCTCTCACAGATGCTGTGCATCGTCACATGCCGATAATAGTGCAAGTTTTACATAAAAATAAAACTTGTATTATTGAGCAGAGACGATGCACAGCATCCCAATAAGGGCTCCTGGTGAGAGACTTCTATGAAGGCAAAATGGCGTACACGGCCCCTGGTGACAACTCGCTATAGATGGCGCTTAAATCGTAACCAAGATGGCGCTGTCGGAACCGGAAGTTGTTGCAATTGGTGTAAATACAAAGGGAAGTATACAACGCACTCTCACAGATGCTGTGCATCGTCTCTGCTCAATAATACAAGTTTTATTTTTATGTAAAACTTGCACTAATTCTTTTTGTATTACATTTAAAAATATGTAAAAAAAATAGTTTATTATCTATTTAGGGATTTCAAAACCGCTTTAGTCTAGTTTCTTAAAACAAAATACAAACTTCTAGATTTATAATATTAGTAGCAGATAGGATTACTAGCGGCCTGTACCGTGAATGAACTGTGTTAACAATTGTAAACATAATTTGGCAAAAGTGTCAGAAATAAGCGTCGAAACGATTTTTTTGCTTGTTACATATAAAATCTACCGTTACAAATGTAATATTTTAGAAGATAATCTTTACCTTAAGGTAGATGGTAAAGTTTACCATAAGGTAGGTTTTTTTAGGTTAGAGGTTACATGTTTTCATGTTGTAAAAATTACACATTAAACTTAACATAATTTTACCTGGACCTGACGGGTGTTTGCGTATGACTGAGCTGCGGTCTCACGCGCCCTGTAGGTATCGGTTCGTCGAGGAACTTGAGGTCGATCTCAGCGACGTTGGGTTGTGTCTGCACTGGCACTATTGCGTCTAGCCGTGCGATGAGGTCTGGGTCTAAGCCGAACGGTCCCGTTATGACTCGAGGCTCCGGAGGTGCGCTATGGAAATTGAATTTGATATGAGAAATGTTAACCGGCATAAGAGTTAGTATGCATTGCATAGTATGCGACTCTAGATCCTGGGTTACAGGAGTTGCTGTGGTGGGTAAGAGGACTAGTCCCTTTGAAAAAAAAACCAGCCAAGTGCGATTCGGACTCGCCCATGAAGGGTTCCGCAGCAGCAAGTATTTCAGTTGATTAATGAAAGGTAAATTGCGGTTAACGATTTCTGACGCACTAAAATAAAACTACTTACTAGATTTCGTTCAAACTAATTTTCGTTGTTAGTTTACATGGTAATGTACATCATATATTTTTTTTAGTTTTATCATTCTCTTATTTTATAAGTTACAGGGGGGGGGGGGGGGGGGGGACACTCATTTTTCCACTTTGGAAGTGTGTGGCTGTGACATACGGACGGACAAACGGACAGACATGACGAATCTATAAGGGTTTCGTTTTTTGCCATCTGGCTACGGAACCCTAAAAACGAGTGTTATTAGACCACACGGCTGAAGTAAAACTTCAAACGTAATGGCCATTGAGAGGGAGAATGAAAATGTGTACTCGCGCCTCTCTCCCTCTCTTGCCTTTTTTATCTACAACACAAGATTGCCATAAGAGTTACAAATAAAAATTTTAGTTATTAAGTCAAAATACTCACGGATTTGGTGGTGGTGGCGGCGGCTGTTCTTCTTCCTCCTCTTCATACTCCGCGGGGACTTGGTCCACTGATATGACGCGCCTTGGAGGCTCCACATCCTGTTAACAGTTTTATGCTTATTATCATCAAAACATAATGCTGTATTTCTTCTTCCTCGAGTTTTGCCCATTTCCACCAGTGTAAGTGGATGCGGCTAGAATAAATTTAAGGACTGCCGTATGACCTGGAAAACTAAGGAGAACCACGAATATTGTTAGATCAGGTGTCTATTTGGCTTCTGCAGTCATGTAACATAGATGATAATTGACGATCTCTGAATTTTGGACAACAATTGTTTGATAATTTTGCAATAATAAGAAGGAAATATGGGCACTTGTTTCCGGTCTTTTTGAGAATATGGTCTATAGTTGGTCATACCTTTGTGGCTTTCTTCTCCGGGTCATCCACCTAGGTAGCTAGAGAAAGCCGCAGGTTAGCTAGGGTAGGCTCCTCAACGGAGAGGATCGCTTTGGCCCCTTAAAGCGTCATCGGTGATCCAGTGCAACTGATCACACCCTCTCTTAGAATTCTATCCTTTTGCTTCAGCGGCCCCCTGAGCTGTGGCCCGAACCCCAAAAGGGTGGCCACGGGTATTAGTCGTTTAATTTAAGCTACTGGTTAAGAGCCTTCTGCGCTAGCCAAATGCTCATTGCCTTCAATTCTTTAATTTTAATATTGTACAACTAAATTTCAAAATAATAGATTAGTAACTAATTTTTATTTTAGGATTTAAGAAATATATCTGATAAAACAGACCGCACGGACGGACGGACTAATAATTTTTTTGTTATTTTTATACTGTATTAGACTATGTTTATGTACTGCATTGTGAACTTGACAAGTACAAGTGTATGTTAATACCCAAGTGCTGAATAAATTTCATTATTTCATTTCATTACCTCTTGTTGCATTTGCACGGGGCGGCCCGACGCAGACAGTGGCACGAGCATGGAGCGACGTGCTTCAGCACTGCGAGACTTGCTCGCACGTTTGATGCGCTCTTCTAACAGAGACAGGTCCTTGTCGGAGATCTGTGGACAATATCATCGTGTTCATATTGTAATAGGACATCTATATACAGTTTCGATGTTCTTCGGTCGGTCAACTTTCTCTTGTAAAAAACACACTAAGGAGATACGTTACTCATATGTAAAAAAAGTCAACAAAACTAAGCACAATAGGCGAAAATTTTTTTGGTGAGTCTTGCATGCTAACTCCAGCGCAAAGTGATTTTGCTATGTTATTGTGTAAGCTACAATAGTGGATGAAATTTAAAACTTTATTGGACTTTTTGGACTTGACCTCTCGTGTGGCGCAGAGGTTAAGACTGTCGCGTCACCACTTCGTGTACTGGGTTCGATTCCCGCGCAGTACAACTATTTGTATGGCCCATTAAAATTTCGATCAGCTGATGCATTTTCTATGGGGTGCAATAACATAATTTTTCGTAATTTACATTCAATAAGCGATGATACAGCCGTTTCTACCTCATAGTATTAGTACTTATGTTTAATGATATGTTTCAATTTGGAGCAATAAACTATCTATCTATAATTGTTTTGAACAGTTTTATGGGCAGATGGAGGCTTCCATCCATCTCTGTGACTCACCTGGCCTATCATCTTGTACACCTTCTCCCCCTCGAGGAAGTACGCGGAGGCGACACAGTTGAGTGCAGCTGAGCGCACCGCGTTGTCCCTGTCCCCGATGTGGCGCGCTAGTTCCTTGAGGGCGCCGCCGCCACCGGACATTACCGTCGACCCGTATGTTTCTAACAAGTGGCCGATGCACTCTAGACATTCTGTGGGTGAAAACAAGCACTATTATATCACTGAAACCACAGCCAGTATGGGCAAACTACTACCCCACTTTGGTCAATGGTCGGTGGTAAATTGGTTCAATATTTGGTGCTCCATTGGGCAGCTACAGTTTTTTTGAATACCCTTCAAAAATACATAAAAATAAAGCAGAAGGTGACTTTCTGCTTTATTTTTAAGGCTAAGGCTTTTCTTAATGTCATGATTGGCCAGAACCAAACTTGGCAGTTTCTTTTACAAGTGTCAATTCATGCATCGAAATGTACTGACCTTAAATAATTTATTAATAATAACATTTCAGATGCTATCCTATGCTCAAGGGCAATCTCTGTAAATCCTTTCACTACCTAGGTGGCCTGGATGAGATCACACTTTGTGATAAGGCCGCCAATTGTACTACTATAATTTGTTCTTCTAGCTTTTTATTATATCTTCTTCATGTGTAAAATAAAGAGTTTATCTATCTATGAATAACACATGTCATTGGGGCTCCATTGAGTCAACCAAAAACAGTCTGTGTTTAGAATGCAGAATAATTATGTTTGGGAGTTTAATTTTCTGCGTAACCAAAGTGATGAGCGTTGTGGGTGAAAACCTTCGTTTTGCAGGCAAGTTATTTAACAGACTGAAAGACATCCCACGTGTACGTGAAAGGATCCGGCTGGACAAAGCTATAGGACAATATAAATAGCTATAGCGAGCTAATTCAAAAAAAAATTGTGAAAGTGCAGGTGATGTAATAATTATGTTTAGACCTGATTTACGACAGTAGTCTAGTGATGTTCTATGGCGCCTAATATCGTACGGGCCGAATACGGAAACGCTTTGGTTTTGTTAGATAGATAGGTAGGTACACCTTATTGCACATCACAGAATAAAAATTTGATATATATAGACAGTTTCAATTTAAAATTACCCATAATCTAAGCACCAAAGGAGAGCCTCAACCAGCCACCTTCATGTATTTGAACATACAACTTGATTCTTTGGATGTCAGACAAAACTAACTTGTGTTTACTTACCAGCTCTCTGCCTGGCGTTCTTCGACTTGAGTCCTTCCATCAAATACCCGAACAGCTTGGTCACAGAGTACACCACACCTATTTGCTTGAACAGAGTCTTCACTCCATTACGAACTGTGTCTTTTGGATCTCCCACCTACAAACATTAAATTACTACTTATTTAAATTTTGCTACTTAAAACAAACACGTGTTCAAGTATAAAGCCACTATCTCATTTATTTAATGGAGAGCCAAGATATTCATGAATGGCAATGGCATATGTCAATAAGTTAAAAGTATATATTTTTACGCTATTTTAATGGCGAAATATTGATAACTATCTACGAAAGTAATTCCGTCATTGCTTTAAATAATTTTGAATTAAATTCAATCTATAAATTTATGACATTTGCGATATAATAACATAATGTTATGCGTATCTCACTTTCTATCATTTACTCCATTTTAAAGATACGTAATCGGTATTATGGCTAAGTATAATCAACTTTTAACTGATAAGATATTAGATAAAGATTTAACATATTAACGGAAGTAATGAGCAGTTATCGTGAAATATAATGTGTATGAATAAGAGCAGGTTTCGCGGTCAGTGCAGAAGGTTCACCTAACCTCGTTGAAGTAATTTTTCTAAGCCTTTATGATGTTCCGATATCTGCAATATTGAATTCTATAAGGCTTAAAAAGATTGTGAAAAAGAAACACCTCTAGTCTCTTAACATCTGTTTTTGAAGAGTGATTCAATGCCATTTGAGACCTAAATCCATCTTAATGATATCATATATTGATTGGGTTTTAAAAGCAAATAAATTGCTTAAATACGCCGATTAATTACGATAATACGGCACCGCATAAAGGTGGTGCTTGCTCAATCGATCAACAGATTTTTTTACTCTTTGCTTAGTAAAGTCGAAATTCTATTTAACTTGCAGATATCAGTAACATGGCGTTAAGTGTCTCATTGCCAGCATTGAAAGGATTTTATGAATTGGGATCCGAAACCCATGGTGCATGGAGTGGTCAATGCATATGGGGTCAGATACCATGTGGCGCGATTCCAATCTGCACTTATATTTATAAAACTCATTCTTCTCTTCTCACTAGTATTATAGCTTTTCATTTAATGACAATGTATCATATCAGGAATCCGAAACGTTTTAACAGATAGAACAGATTAACAGTTAGAACATACATACCTTCAAAACAAGATAAGGAATAAAGCAATTCGCTTCATACTCCGGCATGGTGTAATCTGCATCAATGAGGTACTGGAAGACAATTGCCAGATACTCCAGACCCTTGAGAATAACTGAGGGGTTGGTATCGAAGAACCTCAATGTCAACCATTTGAGCACCAAGTCCAAGTTTGCCATTAATGCTGTGCCATTTTCATGTAGATTTTCTGATAACGCTTCGATAGCTTTCAGGTGGTATCTGTAGGTAAATGAAAGGCATTAATAATATACTTATGAAAAGCATTGATTAATATTTCTCCATAAAATCTACCGATAATAATCTATCTATCTAGCCAAAATCTACGTTTTTATCGACGTAGAATACACAAATACCAGAAAAACTTCATATAATACATATATATAGGACTTGGCGACTACACAGCCCGCTCAATAAATTGAACCTAACCCAAAATTCACATCTCCCCAAACATGTATCCTTGGAAAGAGAAATGGTTTTATGAATTTTCTTTGTCACAAAATGCACTGCAGATGATGTGGTGATATGGAATAAGCCTTCCACAGTATACTATGGATAAGAGTAAAGAATTGTTGCTTCATGAAGCTGTGTTACCCTGCAGGCATTTTTACAGTTTTAATTATACTTTTCCAAGTTATTAGTTCTGAACTAGTTGTTACAACAATGACCATTGAGAGACACTAAAACTAGTGCGGAAAAGCAAAGGATTTTTTTCACCTTGTTATGATCTACAATTTCCTTTCTACTTGACTTTTCAGTGATAAGAGAACACTTGAGAACAATCTAACAAGAATCGCACCTGAAGTCACTGTGGAACATGTTGCCAATGAGTTGTTTGTTCAATCCAGCAGTAGTCATCTGTTCTTTTAATAACTCGAAGAACTCTTCGCGAGGAGTTGTGAAGTTCCATTTCAACACTGCAAAAAGACACAATTTCGCATTAGTAATTTCTAGTAATTAATAAGAGATGATTTAATGAGGAAAGCTACAGCTTAACTAGCTTTTATGGTATTCGATGAATTTGTAAAACCTTTCAGTTTCTGGTCATCAATGATACGTTGGTTCTTCGCGTTGTTGTTGGGTAGGAGAGGTGAACAGTCCTCATCATCTTTCTTGCCGCGATTCGATGCTGACGCAGGTTTGGCGGGACCCTAAAATCATGAACAGTTTAGTACACTGCCAAAGCAAATGTTATTCCATGTCCATGTAGTAGAATTTACCACCTTAAGAGCCAAAAGGAGTGGTAGTCTTTACTGTAAAATTATTAGATACTTTTTCGGTTGCATGTTTAGTTCGTCGTTGTGTATGAAAGACTCTTTCTTCGCTATCGACGGAATAATTTGGACTGGCATATGGATTGGCCAACCCACACAGCACAAATTTAACCATCATAGTATAATAAAGAAATAGAACTACCTTGCCCTTAACTGCAGTTCCTTTCTTCTCAGCCTCCTTCTTTAGAGCTCCAGCAGACTTGACGCCGCGTGGATCCTCTTTCTTGGCTTTAGTCGGCAACGGTTGCACCGGGAGGCTGGGCCGGGCCTTGTCCAATGCGGCTTGTACCACTGTTTTGGACCCAGGCTATTGGTGAATAAAAATTACATGTCAGTGGTTATCCAGTCCCATTATACTGACAGCATGAGAGCACGATACCTTAGAAAACCATCATGACATAGACTATTACATCTGCTTGAATAAGTCAACTATGGTAAAACAATAAAACGAAAACACCAATATTATTGTTTTAATCCGGGTCCGAACCGGCGACCTGATGATGTGCAAACCACCAATGAAGTCGTTTTTAAATAGCATCCATACGTTATTATTACTTGTATTCTATTGGTAATAGTGGACTGTCACGCACGCCTGCTTTGGTCAATCAGAAGACAGAAGAAATACTTGGTCATATAGAAGACCTAATTCTTAGCATTCCATGGATTCACCATGCGGTAACCGGGTCCATCGCGTGGTAGAGTAAGTATCAAAACCGTAGACTCCAGAAGGTTTTATGTGAAAGTTTAAGCGTTTTGATTTTTTTTACGTTTTAAGGGCCATGTAATTTTTGCTCCAAACTCGTATAATCGAACACGACTGCCTTGATTATCTAGGGGTGATCTAGCGGTAGCTTATTCAACCGCGGATAGTGAGGTCCTGGGTTAAACTCCCGGGTAGGGCCAGTAATTATAAGATTTTCCTGTGCAATAACCTAAATTTAGAAATTGGCGTTGTTGCACGCTCGGTCCTCAAAGAGCACGTAAAGCTATCAGTCTTACGTCTAACCTATCATTGGTCATGTCGGATAGCAGGCAATAGTAAGTGCACCTGTGTTTGCACACACATTTGTTCACTATAATTCGTAGTGGGCTAGTCTTCATTGATATTGGCCACCATAGTCAAAATCAGGACCGGAGCCCTTCATTCAAACATTCGAGATTAATTCAACCCATTATTAAGTATCAAATTACCTTCAGTTTATCCATTTGTTTATGCATCGACTCGTATCCGAGATGCAACATGAAAGGTAGAACACAATCACCCGCCACTTTCCGTACATCGGCCGCACGGTCTTCTAAACACGCGAACAGTATCGGCACGCATATTGACAGTTCCTCACGAGGGAATGATTTTGCTGGTACTGTGCAATAAAAACATTTTCGAAGGGTTATACACATTTTTCGCCGTATTACGCCAATCGCACGTTTACAAGCAAAAATATACAAGTCAAAGAGTGTTTAGAAAGAGAGTCCTCAAAATGAGACCAAAAGCAGGAAGTGTTTAAACAAAATCTAGGACCAATGTAAGCCAAAGTTTATCCAAATTTAAAATAACATTAACGCAGGCAATGAACATATGTTTTGATCAAAAACCTTTCTCTAATTTACAGAAGAAGAATATTTTCGACATATCCTTGGATCTTCACACTTAGCAAATAATGTCGAAACAAGTTTATACAGGCCACAGTAGAATAATAAAATAACAACATTTAAATATTATATGTTACAAATGATTAATTCTTATCGACATTCATAATAGGACATATTATTAGCTCAATAAATTTCAATAAAAATCTCGTTATTATTTATGTTTTACTAGTATACCAAGTTGGAATAATTCAACAAGATCTGCTGTTCATAGATATGGTGGCTCACCATTGGGCAGGTGCTCGGCGAGCCACTGCAGCAGCGTGGCGCGCAGCAGCGGGCTGCCCGTCTTGAGCGCGTCCAGCAGCAGCTCGCCCTCCAGCGGCGCGGCCGGGCCCGCCGCCGAGCACCACGTCTCCACGCACGACACGGCCGTCGTGCGGATCCACTGCTTGCTCTCGCCGAAAGCTGACAAACAAACCAACTCATAAGTATAATAAATTGATTTCTGTACAACCTTTGCCTTTGTCAACCAATACCCCATCATTTAACAGTTATTTAAAAAAAGTCGCCTAGTTGCGCTCATAGAAAGCTGGTGGTCCTGGGTTCGAATCCCGGTAAGTGCAAATATTTGTGTGATGAGCACGAATATTTGTTTCTGAGTCATGGATGTTTTCTATGTATATAAGTATTTATCTATCTATATAAGTATGTATATCGTCGCCTGGTACCCATAGTACAAGCTTTGCTTAGTTTGGGGGTAGGATGATATGTGTGACATTGTCCCGAGATATTATTATTATTATTATAGCCAGTTGCACTCACCCGGAGGAAATCCTTCGCATGCCACCCGCAAAACGTATCTACGGGTGGGTATGTCAGACTCGCACTGACTAAACCTAACCTAACCGATGACTTCTTCTGGCGCCTGATAGGGAGAACCCCGGGAACGCGGGTATGCTGCTCTGGTGGGTTTTGTGTCGTGACCCAGATGGTCGGAACACGCACTCTGGGAGGACTCTAAGTTGCCCTCCCCAGAGGTAAAGCACATAAGCACGCGGTAAGTCTGTTTGTGTTGGGTGATGTGGTTTCATTTCTGAGGGCCTTAATGCTTCGCAGGGCGCGTTTACACTGTCGGTCCCGGCTGTTGTCACTTGACAAAAGTCGATAAGCCATGTCGGAAGCATACTGGGCGGCTTGAACAACTATGACACCAGGGTTATCACTGCTCATATGATAAAGTCGAAAGAAAAAATCGTCTTAACATTTTGGTCACTTAGTGTTTTTAATAGATTGCTACCGATCAAGTAGTTGGCGGAATTCGTTAATATTTTAGTGCTAGTTATGATAAATATTGTCCATGGTATGGCTAACATCACAAAAAAAAACAACATTTTCTTGAGTACACATATCAAGTCAAATGCCTAAATTAAAGTGTATTGTTTGCTCATTTTAAAAGCATTTTTTTGTCTTTGGTATGTTGTTTTCTACTTATTGAAAACGTCTATGATAGAGTTCATCAAAAATTACCTTGAAAGAAGGCTGGGAAGAAAGTTCTAACATGTGTTTTAGACTTGGGTCCCATCGCTGTTGCCAAAGTCTCGCATATCTGCAGAGCACTTTGAGCTAGCTTGGAGTTAGAGTCGAGTAGACGAGCGACTAGCGCGGCCGGCAACTCCCCTAGTGACGACTTGATTGGTGACGAATTGGTAATTATTGCTTTTACTTTGTCCAGGGCTTCGTTGCGAACCTGCCAAGTGAAAAAATAATAGATAGTAATATTGCTATAAAAATGTACTATCAAATGGGTAGTGAAAGTCTGACTCTACACCAGGATATGTGACAGACTCGTAAAGTAAGGTGAGCAAACCAAATCTAATAAAACTTATTCTCCACTTCCCAAAAAGTATAGTATAGTTAAAGAATAGTAAAAATATTATTTGAAATTGACTGATATTGCATTGGCCTGTTGGCGTTCGATTCCCACCCAGGATAGATATTTGTGTGCATGAACATGTCTCTTTGTCCTTTGTCTGGGTATAATTTATCTATATAAATATATTAAGTATTTACAAAAGAAAAGTAGTATATGTAGTATATCAGTTATCTGGTTTCCATATTGCTAGTTCTGCTTAGTTTGGACTTACATCGCGGTGTGTAAATAATGTCCCGGGATATTATTATTATTAATTAAAGAAACCAGACTTGATGGAGCCGCCGAGTAATTATGGACTCATAGAGAATATGGTTTACCTTCCAGTTCTTGTCATTGAGCTCGGCGATGAGCGCGTCAGTGATGAGCGGAGCGATGTCAGTGCGAGGTCTGTTGTCATCCACTACAGGCGCTTCTTCGTCAGCTGCGTCCTCGTAAGGTTCTTCTATGTCATCGCCCATTGAAGCTTTGCTCGCAGACTGAAAGGAAAATTGGGATCTATAAGAGTTTGGACTTGGGGTATTAAGAGTTAAGGATATGATATAAATCTAGAAAATAAATCGTCCCTTCGCAACTTGCTGGGCCGTAATATAGTAGCAGCTTATTCTATGCAAAAAATAACCAAAATAAATTATGCCAAAATGAGGTTTTTTTCTAAAAATACTTTATTTTGATTTGGGTAATTTCTCAAATTAAATTAACGCACACGCAATTTATAGTTTTATATACGTAGGAAATCAATTTATTAAACATATATTGCAGCCTAATTAAATTGTTGATAATGAATCTTTGTAATTTAAATAAGTTTTTGACTTATTCTTTACTAACAACAAAGAAACAAACAATAAATCTAATATGCTTTTCTTTATAAGAATATTTACATATATTAGATAGATGATAGAGCGATTGTGTAGTCACTCACAAATCAGTACCTTAAAATTAATTGACATTTATTTAATTCGAAAGAGCTAGTGTATTTCTGTTTCAATTTGGAAAGAATAGTCTATGATGTAGATACCACATTGTGGGAAACACTCCGACCTTGAAAACTTCTTTATTATGTTGATTATAAAGGCGGTTTTCATAAAGCAAATGTATTGAATGACGGGGATTCCATATGCAATCCTGTAATAGCATACCTTACTGACAGTTCCTATCTGTCTAGTTGGAGTCGGCGGAGAACTATTCGCATGTTTATCCAACTCCATGCTGATGAGTTGCTTAGTGGCCGGTTTCTCGCTATCAAAATGGTTGATGAGTGATGGTCCAACATAGAGTGATAGAATCCCTAAGAAGGTCACTGCTGAAGTTCTAACGTTAGGATTGGTCGCAGTCAGCGCTTTCTTGCAGTGAGCGACTATTGATTTTATGTTCATGCTGAAACAAAAATACGTTAAGTTAGTGCCAAATTCATATACGTACATTTTTAACACAATAAATGTCTGTAAAATTTCACGCAAGCCTGTTAAGGCATTAAAGCGTATTTGCATTACTAAACGAACTTATAGAATATTAGACTAACAATTCGGATGACAGATTGAATTGAACATAAACGCTCGTCAATACAAGTGTCTCCTAGGGGTCAATTTTGAATAGAAGTTGCTTAAATTAAACATATATTTTTTATTATGCCTGCCCAATTGAAACTTTCTTTCAGTATTTAGGTGCATAAAATTAGGTGTGAAAAGTTGCCAGTTGCTATTAATTAATTGCAAAATGAAGTTAACCTATAAGCTTCTATACTTTATTATGTAATAATAATATTAATATCCTGGGACATTATTTACACCCAGCCATCTGATCCCAAACTAAGCAAGCTTATATTATTGAAACCAGATAACTGATACACTACATATATACTACTTTTCTTTTGTAAATACATAGTTATATAGATAATTACACCCAGACTCAGGACAATAAGACATGTTCATGCAGACAAATGTCTGTCCTGGGTGGGAATCGAACCCACGACCTGCGGCGTGACAGGCAAGAATCTACCAACCACGCCAACCAGCTTTGCTTGTATTTAATGACAAACATAACTCACTTGAACCCGAACTCCTTAATTGCGATGGTCATCCAATTAAACATCTCCGATTGCACTTTAGGGTTCTTCTGCGTGTCCATAGCAAACGTTAGACCTTCGTTTAACACATGTTCTAGTCCACAGGACTCCGCCAGTGAAGTAAGGCATTCAGCACATATTGCCGAACAAGAAGACTCGCCAAGCTTCGTCACAACGTCTTGCAAAACAAAGTCTGCTGCTGTCCTGGAAAGAGAATGACATATATTTAACTTTGAGGCAGTTTCATTACGGTTTTACTTGACGACAGTCACAAACAGCTAAATAATGAATCATTTTTATTAAACAGCTAGCTGTGCCCTCGACTTCGACCGCACATTTTGTCGTAAATGTTTCATCAGAATATTTGTAATATTGTCTCTTGGCGCAAACTTATAAAACATTCACATAAACCTTACATATTTCCCAACAAAATTTCATTCCCTATTGTTACTTTACACTCTTGAGGATAAAAATTTTACAAACTTTGAATGTCATATTTATTTATATCAACTCAATAACCTAAAAATAAGTTTCAAGCTTTTAGCTCTAGAAATGATGATACTTCCATACAACTTTTCATCCCTTCAACCCATATTTCGCAATAAAAAGCCCTTTCTCAGGCTCTAGACTATCTGTTTACCAAATTTCATTTAGATCGGTTCAGTAGTTTTGGCGTGAAACCGCGTGAATTAGCTTATATAATGGTTTGGTTTGGTTATATTTAATAACATCAGTTTCTTCGCCTTCGCTTTGTCTAGACCAGTGTTTCTTAAAGTGGGGTCCACGGACCCCCTAGGGGTCATCAGGGGACCCCTGTAGTAGGTCAGATAACTCTTAACGTATTTTCTAGGAAATAGTTTAATAATCTCGTTAAGGTTAAGCCAAGAACTTACTGCGTCGATTACGTAAGTCATAAAACACGAGTAAATTGAACGATGACTAAACTTATAAGGTGTTTTCTTTACTTAAAATATTCATTGACAGGGGTCGTGAAATTGTTTTGTGAAAGTGGTCCATGCCTCCAACAAGTTAAAGAAACCCTGGTCTAGACCATTTGATAGGAAAATAAGGAATCGCGTGGCTTGTTGCGCCAATACAGGTGGTTAGCACCCAACATGGGAGCAAGTTGTCACAAATGTTAAAATAATGATAGTATGAACAGCCGGTACACTTACGTGGACACTGGGTAGTTCTCAGTGATGTACTTGCAGGCCTCAAGTCTCGCCTTCAATACTTGCACATTCGTGTCTTTAAGGCCAGGCTTCTTGTTTAGCGTGCGGTACAACACTTGTGATGATGCATCACCACTGGACATGCCTTGCACTGTCGAGTGGAAGCTGTGGACAGCTGATAGACGGGTCTTCCAGTTGCCATCGCCGAGACCTGCAATGTACATTTACATATTTTTTACAAATTGCCGTCAGAAATTTCACTATGGTAAGGGCCCGACCCTTACCATAGTGTAAATAAGAAATTTCTTATCTTAAAATAATTCTAATCTTAAAATACATTGTTATAGTAACAATAATAATAATAATAATAATAATGATCTCAGTCAACCACACATTGATAAAGTGGCATCTAATAAATGGCTCGACCTAGGAGGACTATTTCCTGAAACTGAAGGGTTCCTAATTGCTATACAAGACCAGGTTATAAACACAAAAAATTATAGAAAATATATAATGAAAGATCGTTCTTTGGCCAATGACCTTTGCAGAAAATGCCACAGTAAACCCGAAACCATACAACATATAACTGGAGCATGCGTTACACTTACTCAGAATGATTACACACACAGACACAATCAGTTAGTAAATATAATCCATCAGAAATTGGCTTCTAAGTACGGGCTGAAAACAAACTTACATACAACTCCATACTATAAATACTCACCTGAAGCTGTCTTAGAAAATGAACACTATAAATTGTATTACGACCGCACGATTATTACAGACCATACCATTTACAATAACAGACCTGATATAACACTAGTAGACAAGTGTAATAAACATACGTTTATTATTGATATAGCAGTCCCGAATACAAATAACATACAGACAACAATTAGTGAAAAAATTAGAAAGTATACAGAATTGCAAGAGGAAATTAGAAGAGTCTGGAGAATGAATAAAGTTAGTATTGCCCCGATAGTTATTTCCACTACAGGTCTTATACCTAGACAATTATTCAACAGTCTAAAGACACTTGATCTTTCTCCCTATATCTACCTAACACTTCAAAAAGCTGCGATTTTAAATACTTGTCGAATAGTGAGAAAATTTTTACAGCTAGAATCTCATGACCAGGTGTAAATCACTCCGTACCGTCCTTCCCAACCTTCTTAACAAAATCACCCTTGGTTAAACCCGCGTGATTTTGAAATACCAGACCTTGTCTGTGAAAAATAAAAACGTAAACACATAATAATAATAATAATGTTTATTGTTCAAAAAAAAACTTAAGCCTAAGTTACAAAATATTTTAACAGGCTAATTTAGGTCAGATTAACTGGTATAGTCATCTGTAGCCGAACTAGGCAGAGCCTGTATTTCGGCTATCAGCGCCCAACCCCTCGAGTATTGTACATTTATTTAAGCCATTTACATAATTTCATATTTATATGTTACATGTTATATCCTGAGTAAAATCAAATTAATAATTTGTAATGTATTTACTTACAATGCAAAAGGAATTAAAAGAAAAGTAAAATATAATAAAAACGTTTGTGTAGTGTTTGCATGCAGGTCCTCTTATTTGTGTGGGATGAGAATGTATGTGACTGGTGTGTAAGAGGTTGTGTGTGGTGTTGTGTGTGATATTGTGTAGTGTTATGTTTTGTGTTGTAATGTGAGTGAGCATGTGGGCGTTTGTGTGAGTGGGTGTGTGTGTGTGTTATGAGAAATGTATGTACTATCGTATTGCTTAGGTTTTTTTAGGATGCTATTTGCAGGAGGAGTTCAGTCTGTTCATAGGTAAGACTTTTCAGGTATTCGGTAAGTTTCTTCTTACATTGTATTTTTGTTAATGGGTATATGTTTAGAATTCTGTTTAACCTATTGTATTTCCATAGTTTTTTATTATCTCGTTGTGCATTTTGTAGTTGATTTTTATCATACTCCATTTTAACTTTTTTTAGCAACGCATTGCAAAAGTTTCTGTATCGCGTGTATGTTACTTTTAGTATGAAATTCTCTGCTGCGCGTTTTGATTTCAAGTGCAACTTATCCCTATTTCTTATACACCGTAGTAACCCCTGTGTCATCCATGGTTTTATAATTTTGTGACGTTTAGATAGAGTGATTTGTTTACTATTGTTTATAATTGCGTGTTGAAGACTATTTGTAAAGTAATTTAAAGATAAATTTGGGTCTGGTAAATCATATATAGGGTCAAAGTTAATTTTTATGAGATCTTTGTCTAGGTTCGTGAAGTCTATTTTAGTAATTGTTGACACAGCATATTGACGTGTTTTCTTAGCCGTAACGCACAATAAAACAGGGTAGTGATCCGTCAGGGTAGTTTGTGGAACTAGTGTGGTTACTGGATAATCAGTTTTTACTAACGCATGATCTAAACAAGAATTGCTTTCATATCGGGTTATGAGACTGTGTGCTGGTAAAAGGCCATGAGAAGCCGCTAAAGTTAGGTAGCGTTCCCCGTTAAGATTTATTTTGCTAGGATTAATATCTATATTAATGTCACCTATAACAAATATCTGTTTATAAGCTGACACTGTGTGTAGTAATATGTCTAGGGATGAAAGAAATTGGTCTAAGTTTTTGTAAGATGGGGACCGATAGAAAGCTAGTATCGCGATGCAATTGTCTATTTTTGCGACCAGACAGTTACATTCTTGCACATGTGGCTCCTCTATTGTTAAACTAAGATTTTCTTCATAGTAAATTACTACACCATCATTTTGTTTAGAGTTTAGTTTTGTTCCAACATGAGAATAACCTGCCAAAATTGGTATAACTGTAGAATTTGAGAGCCAGCATTCAGTCAGTATGATTATATCACATTTTAGCTTAATTCTTGTTAATAAAACTTCAAGCCCTGGCATGTTACAGCTTATACTGCGTATATTAAGCGTAAAAATGAGTAAATTATTAGGTTGCGTTGATATTATTTTATGACAGTTTTCAATAGTTGTTTGTTGCGATTGCGATACAGATAGTTTATCGATATTTTCTGATAAATTTATTATATCATTGAATTTGATATTAGTGAAAAATATAGTAAGAAATGTTGGTCACGGTTACAGAATAATATTTGAAATGCAATATGGTTACTAAAATAATTAAAATAGTTTGCGTGCACTAAATTTGTTATGCACAATACTATGTCCTTGGATCGAATTAACACATAGCAAGAGATATCTTTGGGGGAGGCCTTTGTCCAGCAGTGGACGTCTTTCGGCTGATATGATGATGATGATGAAGAGATATTGCTTAAAAGAGAAATACTTACATATGCCCATTGAGTTGTTTACTAATATTTAGCTCTAACAAAACAAAATAACAAAGGCTACCCCATAGCACCCCGTGAGTAGAGTTAAAGGCGACTAAGGGATAAACCAAGTAGTCGGGCAGCAGCGCCACCTGTGTACCAACTACCACCTAATTGCTGTCGCCAACTCGCATATCAAGCGCGGTGACTAAGGCAAACCACTCCAAATGGCAATGTTATGGAAACCTTTGGGGCGGGGCTATGTCCAGCAGTGGACAATTATAGGTTGATGAACGGAGCTCTAATAAAAACATGGCAGTTAGATTCTTGTTTCAGGTGCCCGAGATTGCCTTGTCACTAAAATCATTTGTGGCACAGAAATAATAGTTTGCACAGAAGTTATTGATAATGAATCCACAGAAGTTACTATTGTTGAGCCCACTTTAGTAACTTCTGTGAAATCTATTATTTCTGCATGCATGTAGTTCCGCCAAACACTCACACTCATAAAACCATAATTGATTCTTCTCTATAACATACTTATAGCGTTTGAACCTAACAGACAAAATTTAACCTAATTCAATTTTTTTATGGCACATTGACCAATGTCACGTGAATATTGATATTCTGCATAGTAGTTTAATAGATGATTGGGATGGTACATATAGATAAAATACAATTGGACAACAACATGCTGAGGAAGAATGAAAGAGGAAAATACCTGAGATGACATCACCAACGAACAGTATCTCGGCCTTCGCATCCACCTCCTCTTGCGAGAGCTCCTGCTCGCGTGGCGGGCTGGCCACAGCACGAGAGGCCGCCGCTTTTTTGCTGGCGGGCGCTTTAGCTAAATAATTGAAAGCAATTCCATATAAATATGATCATCATGTACACCTTAAAACACACTATAGAAGTTGATTACTCCCCTTTTAAAATTAGAAATATCAAATTTATAAAGATAATATTTTAATATGGGCATTTAAATACAATATCAACATATTTATTATATTTTTGGTTTATATGGGTAAGTAATGTGGGAAGCTGTCTCAAGGGCATGGATTCAAGTCTCTCGACTGCATTTGACCATCGGACTTACATGATTATAGTCCAAAAATCAATTTTCTCTGGCCTAACCCAGCAAAGAGAATTATCTAAACAGCCACGTAGGGACTGAAGGCGGCATATTTCTAAAAAAGTATATGTTCCACTAAATTTAACATCCTAACTTTTGTGTACGGCAACATCTGACTGTATTATTGCCATTTAGATTATTGAAATTTTAAATATGTAAATAAAGCTAGCTATATAAATACAAGCTAGGTTGCAAACTGATAATCAGCTCTTGGTGATTATTAATTTATTTATATCATAGTGTTAGAGCATGCAGGACATAGCTGTACTTCTCTTCCTTTGAAATATAGTTTCTTTTGTTTCATCACTATTTATTTTCTTGTATTATATGCTTTTAAATTCCAGTATTGGCAATTAGGTAGCAAAAGCAGAAACAATGCTAGAATAAAATTATTCGGCAAAAAGTGTCCACATTTAGGTGGCAAAATTGTGTGGATGACTTAGTTACCGGTAGCAGGTCTCCTCACGGGCTTCGGCTGCGAGGAGCCGGCGGCGGGTTTGGCGTCGCCCCGCCCCGACGGCGACACGCCGGGCTTGACCTTGGCTTCCTTCTTCGGGGCCGCTACTTTCACGTGGATCACAGCCTGCAAAAGTACAGATTGCACATTACATTCAAGCTTGATTTGGTCCATCTCATACTTTCAGAAGAGATTTCCTAGATGATACTGCGATTCAATAATGGGAAAATACTATGATATTACTAGACAGTTGCTTTGACACCATTGGTTTCAAGTCAGAAAACATACAGAACATAGGGCACGGCGTTTAAATAACTGAACCCCCACAAAAATTAGAGCACTGTGATGTCCAGAAGAATGTATCTTCTGGACATTGCAGTGATCAAATTTCATCTTACTCTGCCAGTAATTTGTCCATTATCGTTTTCGTAATGTTGTCGCTTATGTATTTTCATAACTACATCTTAACAAAGTAAAAAAAAAATCAATACAACCAAATCTCTAGAGATGGACCAGCCCTATTCAATGATCAATATAGTATATGACTCAGCTCAAAAATATCCTTTCACTTCCGGTGAACCAAGTAATACTCTGAAAGTAAAATACTTCATCACAAAGTTGTGCTATTTTAGTGTTTTGCTTGGACTCAAGTATCTTAAAAATTGTAATAAAATTACTAGGATTACAATTTAATTGTTTACTACACAAAATACTGCAATAAACTACTTGTAATAAGAAGTAAAAATTACGTTTCTATGAGTACTTTTGGATCCATTTTTCTTGGCGGCTGGTATCACTTTTAATACCTAAGACAAAATTATATTTGCTGTAACTTATCATTACTATTAAATAATTACTATTTAAAAAAATACAACAAACTTCAATTTTAGTTAAAAATAACGTACTTTCGGATGGATAGCCTTCTTATATTTGAAGTCGGTTATAAATAAATACTAATTGAAAACAATACAACCAACTTCAATTCTTGTTAAAAAAACGTACTTTCGGATGGATAGCCTTCTTATATTTGAAGTCGGTTATAAATAAATACTAATTGAAAACAATACAACCAACTTCAATTCTTGTTAAAAAAACGTACTTTCGGATGGATAGCCTTCTTATATTTGAAGTCGGTTATAAATAAATACTAATTGAAAACAATACAACCAACTTCAATTCTTGTTAAAAAACGTACTTTCGGATAGCCTTCTTATATTCGAAGTCAGTTTTTAACTTAAACGTCACTACTTTTACTTGTACTTATAATAGATTTTATAGTTCGAGTATTTTATAGTTCGTATATAATAGTTCTAAGGACCTAGCAGGTTTTAAGAAGACCTCGTAACTAAATCAGGTGTGAGACTATTCTAATAACCTAAAACTACAGAGTTAAAACAGTGGGAAACACTCACCTTGTCAGCGAATTCCTTAATCTTCTGTTCTTTCAAATTTTCTAGCTTTCCAATGTGTGGGGCGATGTTCTTCTCTCCTACTAGCTTGGTGGCTGTGCCCAGCGCTTCTGCAGCCGCGTCTCGTACTGTAGGATCTGAAAGCAAAGAGTATTTTGTTTATGAGTAGCAGGCTTACAGAATATTAATATAGCTAACTTAATTTTAATATCAATGAAGTCCTTTTTTTTTTAAAGGAGAGTTTGTTATTAGTTTTGTCTTTGACTGATAATAACTGTCATGTTTGACATGTTGATGAATGATGCGCTACGGCAAGTTTTATTTGTTTGACAGTTTTAAATATGCCATATTCTTCCATACAAGCTGTAAAAGACAGAGATGTAACGACATTCAAATTAGTTTAGTCATGTAAAACACAGAATTGTTAGCAGTGGCTTATCAAAACATAATTCAATACTAATTGCATAAAGTCACAAAGCTCAGAAATTTTAACACTTTTTGGCAAACAGCTTTTTTACGGGTTGGGTAGACAGTATACTGACACAGCGTTCATTCTGAAAACGTGCCACGTGGCGCCAATTCACATAAAAATTCAGACTTTAGTCATATGGAATATCACTGTGTAATAGAAGTTTAAACTATGTTCGTCCAGTTCGTACCTGTGTACGTCCTGAGCGTACGTGTGTATGTACATGTGCACGCGTACGGTGTTTAAGTTCGGATTGTTTGGTTTTTAAATTAGGATACTGGTTAGACTAGAAGCCGATCTCAAGCAAAGAAATGGGAGCTGACCAGTTGTAGCTTAGGTATTTTGGGCGCAATTAAAGTGGTCATAAAACCTCTCTTAAGTCTCTCTAAGGAGTGAAGGAAGGCACAGCAAATGCTTGCTTTCCACGCCGGAGGTCGTGGGTTCGATTCCCACCCAGGAAAGATATTTGTGTGCATGAACATGTCTGTTTGTCCGGAGTCTGGGTGTAATTATCTATATAAGTATGTATTTACAAAAGAAGAGTAGCATATGTAATATGTCAGTTCTCTGGTGTCCATAGTACAAGCTCTGCTTAGTTTGGGTCGTGTGTAAATAATGTCCCGGGATATTATTATTATATGCACATACCAGCACTCTCAAGTAGCTTCAGCAGTCCCGCAACGTACGCCTTTACCAGCTTCTTGTTGAATGCAGCAGGCTGCGTGTGACACAGAGCTCTCGCTAGGAATAGTGCTGACTCAGACTTTATCTGTGGGTTCTTGTTGTCGAAAGCCGCTAGCATATCCTCCATGATGGCTTCTAAATTCGTCTGGACATAATGGTTTTTTTTATAAATAGTATATTACAGATAAAATATAAGAATATAATGACAGTAATCGAGGCAAAAGAAGTAGTATGCAAAGATCGTGACAAATGGAAATCCGTTGTCTCTGCCTACCCCTCTGGGGAACAGGCGTGAGTCTATGTATGTATGCATGTATTACAGACAAATTAAAATATGACAACTGTTTTAGTTTTGGGGACACATTTTAACTATCTGACAAAATACTGCGGAAGCGCATTTAAGAGTCAATTTGCATATTTGATTACATGTGTGGCGCAGCGGCTAAGACAGTCGCCTCGCCGCTTCGTGTCGCTGGTTCGAGTCCCGCACCGGATAACTATTTGATTATATTGACCCATATATATAGTTGTTCTGAATCTGTATTTAATTCGTGTCCGTCTATTATATGTTTGCAAAGTACCCCGCAACACAGGGATTAGATTCCCTAGTGCGAGCGTTGTCTTAATAAAAAATATATTAAAATTATTATAAGTAAACTTTCTACTTACAGATGGATATATTGCATCAATAGCTTCCTTTAATGCAGCGACCACATTAGTTTTCTTCTCTTTGAACTTCTCCAGTATGGCCTGTATGCACGCAGTGGCGTACGGAGAGAACTTGTTGCGCAGCCCATTGGCCACCATAGCCAGCAGGCGCCCGCCCAGGGCCACCAGCATTACGTTCGAGTCTTTTGAGATCACCTGGAAAATGAGCAACGAGGACAATTATAAAGTCTTCCTAGTAGACTTGTGTAAGTAATGACATTGTTGCATTGCGCGTCATATAACCCGACCGCGTGATGTTCCATTACCTATGACTTGACCATATCAAGCATTGCACATGACACTCAAACATGACGCACGGCGCCACAGAACACTATCGCGACACGCTGTTATGTGCGGTGTTCGTACTGTCTCGGTTATTTTCGCTATGTGTGCAAGTGAGAAGTAGCATGCGCCGGTCGGCTGCGTTGTAAATAATGAACTATTATCTAGAACCGTATGGCACCAGTTATAAGGTTTACGTTGTATTGACACCGCGGACTGCCTAAGAGGTATGATGTTACTGTCGTACTACTCGCACTGTATGTAATGTATGACACAGTAATGCGTACGCCGCAACGTCGCGCGCGCCGTGATACAATTCAGTTCCACGAACAAAACAAATACAAACATTGAGTGTTATCTTATTTGACATTAAATGAAAGGCGGACACGTCTGAAGACAAAAAAACTATTACAATTATTATTTATTAGCTGTAATTAAAAATGTAAATACCATTAAAAAAAACAAAACTTAGGTAGTTAGGTACTGATAAAAAAAAAACAAAACAAAAATAAAAACAAATAAAAAACCACAATCATTGTATATAAAATCGATTTTTAAATACGCCAATATTCATAGTTATGGTAAGTAAACAACAACGTGATAATCAATATTGCCATCTATGTTTATTGCCAGTCCTAAGCCTGGATTGCCCTTTTGATTAAATTACGTATTCCGTAGATTGGGGTTAAGTATGAAGGAAAATCGACTTTATAACTATGACGACAAAATCAAGTGTATATTCCTGCGCAGCGTGGGCGCATTGCGTTTGGTAATTGTGATGTCATATCACACCATAGTATAACGCACATGATGTATATCTTCTACAACGCGAGCATTTCATTACAATAACCACCGTGAGGTGCGTCATTTCGTGTCATGTTTGGAGTCATGGTGTAATGCAACATTCCTCGGTACGAAAAGTAATGTCATATTACATGACTTTCAAACGCACTGTTTTGCGCAACTCTACTTCCTAGCCGAATTTCGTGCACGCTGGCCAGTCTCAATAGAGATTAGCCATCGCGGGACATATTATAGTGCTCAAGCGTGTGCGCAAACACAGGAGCACTTTCTATTCTATCACTCTCATGATCGGACGCCTAACACACGACCGGAAAGAGGTCAGGTACAGGACCGACGGCTTTACGTGCTCTCCAAGGCACGCGGGTATAATACCGCCAACTCCCCGACTTTGGGCTGAGAATTTTTTTTACAGAAAAGTCCCAAAACCCGACCCGGGATTTGAACCCAGGACCTCGTTTTCTGCGGGTGAACACGCTACCGCTAGACCAATGAGGCAGTCATAAAATGAACTATAAAACCAAGCCGTCTACAGACGCCAGCAAATCAAGCTACCCCAATCTGTCAAATTTCCGCAATTGAAAGTGAACCTTATGCTAATGTGATAAAGTTGAAAATCATATATAAAAGATAAAAGAAAAAGATAAAATATTTGACAGATTGGGGTAGCTGGATGTACTGGCATCTGAACATTGCCGCAACCTTTCTTTTATGAAAGTAAGCAAGGTATCCAATATTATTTAAGTTAAACGAGATAGATAATACTTCTAGTCTTATCCATATTTTTAAATGAAAGAAAACAAACAAAAGCAAGAGAATTGACAGGCATTTTTTGTCCTGTTCTTACTTGTCTTTCTGTATTAAATACCCTTCGACTTTGGCAATTATCTAACATATCTATACTAATAAAAAATCTATAGTAACCTTCTTCAATGCCCTGACTAAATCAGCATAATCTCCGGGTTCTAGTTTAGGGGCGTTCTTCAACAAGGCCTCTACAGCATCAAGGGCTTCCTTCCTTTCCTGCCACTTCTTCGCCTCAAGTTTATCGTAGAAGTCTTTTGGCAGTTTAGATAAAATCTCCACCGGGTCGAGGAGATCGTAAGGGTCCATATCTACTGAGTCACCGCCTCCTGCTTCTGCGTCTTCATCATCAACTGGACCTGGAAAATGAATTATTAATAATTCCGAGAAAATCTACTATCTTGCCTTTCATCCACTACTTTTAGGGTAGGCCCCCATATAAACATTTGAGAGCTTCGCATGAAATAAAAAATGGTATGCCTGTGTTCTAGGCTTAAATTGAACATTTAAGTGGTAAAGCAGTTTTTTTTATTTTTTAAATTCAAATTATTTATTTATATAACATTCATACTGTTGGGAACCAAATCTCTAAGGTCCACTTGGAGATATGGTTTTAAAAGACATAATAGCCCGAAAACATTAGAAGGTATCCGAAAATGCTAATTGCATCCGCGTCGCGACAATATAATTCTGGACCATGTAATCTGAATCACAATGGCATCTAAAGAGACAATTGTTATTTCTCTAAGCATGGTATCATTATCAACATTACAGCTAAATAAGTCCACTGCTGGACAAGCCTCCCTCAATAATCATCTTGGGGGGAAATGCCATAATCGCCACGCTTGGCAGGCGGGTTGGCGATGGTAAGATGGTCTAGTAATCAGAAGGTAACTGCTGCCCGTCCATTGGTAGATATTCCCTCGGGTTGACTTCTACGCACCCCACGGAATAAGATGGGGTGATGATATTGTGAGTCTGATATTTGTCGCCATCACCACACAGCGTATAATTACCAGATATTAAATTCTACACCTGCTCAAATTTGTCACACGGACAGCCCACTGTGCAGGTCAATTACTGTTCATCTAATTAGGAAGCATCTGCAAGTCTGTTTAACCTATTCCATGCTTGCCATTCCTGCTTGATTTAATTGTATATTTTACGCGATGATCGCTGTAATAATTCACTGACCATCTGCACTATCAGCCGCCGGCGTATCTCTAACTCTGTTCTGCTGTGACCGGAGGTAGCGAGTGGGTTGTGCACCGCCTCCGCCAGTGCTGAACGACTCGCGTAGCTCCTGTTGGACTACTGCCTGGAGTGACGCAATGTGTGGTTCTATTGCGGGGCCAATCCATCTGTGATGAATACAAATTGATTATTTTAAATGACTCATCGGAATTTAATATGGCACAACATTCCACAGTTAAACATACACAATATTTAATACAAGTGTTTTGATTTATCGCCGTTTAACCGAAAACTTATCCAGTCGAGTACCCTAGTCACTCGAGAGATACTGCATATATTCTGCAATATCTCTTCCAGAAGTTCCAGGTCAAGCACAGAATATTGCACTCACCGTTTCGTAAGTGATCGGTGACCGCCAAAGTAGTTTACTTTTTGAGCGTCTCCAGTCTTCAATGATAAGCTGTAGGTCTCATTTGTTGTCGTTAAGCTATTTCACAGACAGGCAAAGCTATTTCGAAGCCTACTGAGCGGCTTGAACAACTCTGACACCAGGGTAACCATTGCCCATACCACACAGAAAGAGAAGAATTGATTGTGATGACTCATGTAGTATGGGAACGAAAAAATTCTTCTAATAATGACTACTAACAAAAGTATTGCAAGCTACAATATTATAATGACGAGCACAATTGCTTTAGGCATATGAGTGACAACATATTCTATGTCTAAACTCGTACCATATATCTAATTTACTAATCTATGCATAAGTTATTGAGATAAGAGTTATTTTAACTTTAACAGACTTAATAATAGCACTGGTATTTTTATTCTTTTTAATGTATGATAGCTTAGTTCCCGTCACTTGCATGCGATCCATTCTCTGTATGAATGATTTATAAAAAAATAATTGTAACTTAATAGCAACGCATTCCAACGACGAGTGACTTAATGTTTGACGACTGCTTATTTTCGATGGCAATGGCATCATAGGTATGAGTGACAATAAATGGTATTCCTCACCACCAATTGCAAATTACAAACAAAAATGCTTTCAACTCACCTATCCTGCCTAACCTGGTCTCTGTCTGACAATAGTACAGAAATTGATCAGTGTCCATCAAAGACATACCCTATACTTATACTACTACTATATACCTTACTGCAATGCATTCCAAAGACGAGCGATATCTCTGTCATAACTTTGATAGCGATTTTTTCGTGTCAGTTTATTATTAAGTTCGCGCCACTTATGTATGAACATTGTGATCTATAACTAACCTGTGCATTTCAATGACAAGTGCTTTCATCTCGTCTCTTACACCCTTGTCTCTGTCTGATAGTAACACAGGTATTTTCTTCACCATAGGTTTGATAGCAATCACTTTGTTTCCGAACTGTTTGAGCGCAGTATTCAGCGTCGCTGTACAGGCTGCCACCACTTTGGGATTCTTCTGTTCCATACCTTTTAAGAGTTCTTCTTCTACTGTCTCGTGTTTTTCTATTTCTATGTACATTAGTGTTAACTGTGGAAAAAGGAAATAAATTATCAGCCCGATATCGGTTTCTTTTATGGTACTAGTTCCACTCTCTCATCTAGTGCACCTCCTGTAGGCCAGGATCAATAGTGGCACCCAATGAAAACGCTCTGAGAGGTGAGGCCCAAGCAAGTCACATTGAATCGTTTCAATTGTCATGGATCTAGCAAAGAATTTAATCATAAACCAAAAAGACCGAATGATTTAACGAGGGTAGAACTTCATACTAACGTGAGAAACCAGCTGCAAAAGCCTGACATCTTAGAGACTATGCACACTACGTTTTTTAAACGCGCCGGCAACGCGCGTTATAGAAACGACGGCGCGCTTTTATCCTGCAGAACAGTTCGTTGTTTGTATCGACACAAACAGGATGCTAACGCGCGTGTGTATCGCTACAAACGCGGGTCAACGGCGCGCTTAAAAAACATGGTGTGCATTGGCCCTTACAGGCTATTGAATGTTTTAAGGCCATCTGATTCAAAACTAAGCAGAGCTTAATAATAAAGCCAGATAATTGATATACTACATAGATTACTTTCTTTTGTACATACATACTTATATAGACATGTTCATGCACACAAATAACTGTACTGGGTGGGAATCGAACCCACGACCTGCGGCGTGAAAGGCAAGCATCTACGAACCACGCCAAAGGGCCCGTCGACACAACTATAAAGTATTTGACACCTATATAGTATACAATACTATTTTGTATACCTACAATTAAATATATTATTACGACGAGGTAAAGTTCATTGAAGCGTAACCCGGTTCAGATTGCTTCCAACACAACGAGGTCAAACCGCAACATTAGTATAAATATGGATTAGAAATGGATTTGTGGTTTAAGTGAGACACTTTTCTTAATTTAATTTATATGTAATTTTATAGTCTGCTTACGAAACCATGAAAAATACTGAGGAAGAACTTTTGGGGTCTAGAAGTAACAGACAACGTACGGAAAATATTATTCGATAGTTCAGTATATATTTATTCTTGTATGTTAGAGTGCTCAAAAGGTATGCAGCGCTTTATTTATATGATAAAAATAACAATTACATATTATGCAATACAAAACATTATTAATGACAAAACAAATATCCAACAACAATGAACATTTTCCACAGATGATTCTATGATAGAGGACATTAGAGAAATTTAATAGATAAGTATAAAACTACAGTAATAAAAAATAAAGTATGCATATAAATGCAACTAACAATCATTTCATCACATATAGGCGAAAGTTTGTGAGTATGGATGTTTGTTACTCTTTCAAGCAAAAACTACGTACCGATTGTTTATGAAACTTAGCAATAATATAGCTAATATCCAAATAACATATAGGTTAATTTATAAAATTAATTACGAGTGCAACCGTGGGACTAGTATGAGTATAAAGTATACACAATAACTAATCTGAAACATTTCTCCAAATTTTTCGTAATATGTAAATAACAAATCAATGCCATTAAAATTGTCATTGTAACTGCTCGTTAGGCGTCGATGGCGAGTTATTCCTTTGATGGCGAGATACTTTAATCCAATCACAATAGACTTTCGGCTAACACTTTCAACAAAATAGTAGCTGTTTTACCTGTAATGCGAGATCCTTAGTCTTAGTTTTGGGTGCGGCGATGCACTTGGCGACAATGCCGGACATCACCTCTCCAGTGGTCTTGCCAGCGAGCCCGCAGTTTTCCACGAACACCAAGGCCGCTTCGAGACCTATAACAAACATTGGTAAAAAAGGTTAATCTCGAATAGGATAAATAAGGGGAATAAATACAATTAAATGACAAATTTTATTTTAAACATACTCTTCGGCTTTACCTTTTATTTATAACATAACAAATGTATAAGATTCCATCACGAAAGTATTCCCTACCTAATTATAAAAATCCAATCACGACAGCGGAGAAATCGCGTACCGTATGTTTGGAAAAAACAATTCATCAAATTGACAATATGTCAAACCAAACAACCAAAGTAATATAGATATGTAAGAGCAGAACTAAGAATCACTTCTTATCTCTGTAACTTACGTATATATAAGGTATGTAGGTTTATGTAGTTTATTAAATAGATATATATTTTTATAAGGTATAGTATGTAATTATTAGTGTGTATTTTATCAATATATTTACCCGACAAGGTACTTTATTATAATAGTTGTTGTACACTGCCTATACCCATAATTTTGAAAATATCTCTTTCCTGATGGTTTGCTGGAAGAAAATTCAATAGTGAATTAAGCTCGCCTATGTACATGCCTTTTCTTTTGTTACTTCTAACTTATGTATTTATTTTCTGTGTGCAATAAAGAATAAAGAATAATATTGTAAATTTCCTCCTGTTTTTTATTACTATCATACGTACGAACGTACGTTTAGATAGTTTTCTGTTCACACGATTTCAACCCATAAATATAAGCAAAAAAGGTCGGGATTGTGTTACTGTTATAAGTGAGGGGGACGTTTTTTTTTAATATTAGGTCTTTACCTATGAAATTGCCGTTCTGCAGTACTGGCCATTTCAAATCAAAATAATTTTTGTTTGGCTAAGAATTCTAATTTCAAATTAATTTTATTTTAAAAACATGGATTCTTTTTTCCAAAAGTAGTCATTTCTTTATTGATTAGTGTTACATTTTCATCGCATTTCAATCTTTTTCGTCATCATGGATACGTTAAAAATTCGAGTAATTATGGAATATGAGTACCGTCGTGGCAGCAACGCGGCACAAGCGGCACGCAACATCAACGACGTTTACGGAGCTAACACTACAAACCAACGCACCACCTGTTATTGGTTTGCTCGCTTCCGTTCTGGAAATTTCGACCTGAAAAATGAACCTCGCGGTCGTCCGAAGACTTTGGTCGACAATGACGAATTAAAGGCGGTTGTGGAAGCTGATGATACACAATCTACGGCTGAATTAGCAGCAGCTTTCGACGTTAGCGTCAAAACAATATTGGTCCATTTGCGTCAAATTGGCAAGGTAAAAAAGCTTGACAAATGGGTGCCCCACGAACTCAATGATCGCCAGCGCGAAGTACGCGTCGAGACGTGCCTTGCACTGCTCAACAGACACACAAATGAAGGAATTTTGAACCGCATTGTTACCTGCGATGAAAAATGGATTCTGTTTGATAACCGCAAGCGCTCAGCAAGTTGGTTGGATCCTGGTTCAGCACCTAAACAATGCCCGAAACGAAAACTTACCCCTAGAAAAGTGATGGTCACTGTTTGGTGGTCTAGCGCCGGTGTGATTCATCACAGCTTCTTACCAAACGGGGTGAGCATTACTGCAGATGTGTACTGTGAAGAACTGAGCACAATGATGGAGAAGCTGGCGCATCTCCAACCAGCATTGGTCAATCGCTCGTCTCCGCTGCTCCTGCACGACAACGCGCGACCTCATACTGCACAGCAGACGGTCTCCAAGTTGCAAGAACTGGGGTTGGAAGCTCTCCGTCATCCGCCCTACTCACCAGACCTTGCGCCTACAGACTACTACTTTTTCCAGAATTTGGATAACTTCTTGGCGGGAAAAAAATTCAATACCCGAGAGGCAGTACAAAATGCCTTTGAAGAATTTGTTGCCTCCCGTCCAGCTGATTTCTTTAAGAAGGGCATCAATAAACTGCCACTGCGATGGCAAAGATGCATTGATTGCATGGGTGATTACTTCGATTAATACAAATAAAAAAATTCATGAAAAAAATTCGTTTAAATTTTTTCATACAAAACGGCAATTTCATAGGTAAAGACCTATTATTTAATAATAATAATATCCTGGGACATTATTCAGACCGCCATCTGATCCCAAACCAAGCGAAGCTTATACTATGGAAACCAGATAACTGATACACAACAAACACTACTTTTCTTTCGTAAATACATACTTATATAGATAATTACACAGAGACTCAGGACGGACATGTTCATGTACTCAAATATCTGTCCTGGATGGGAATCGAACCCATGACCTGCGGCGTGAAAGGAAATTATTTACCAACAACGCCAACAGGCCTGTCAAGGGTGTACCGGACCAGCTGATTAGATTTGAATTCAGATAATCCGATCACTGACTGGTTACATATGCCTCATTCAAATATACCCAGGAATGCAAGCCGCATTCGGATCAAGCGACTTTATTTGACGGCCAAGGCCAAACTTGTCAGTGGTCAAAGGCGAGCGATCACTTAACTGGATCAAGTTACTATACTATTATCCACGTGCTGATACCATACAATACACATGTATATTCACGCCACATGTGACCTAACATGTGACTAAAGAAACCCTGTATATATTGACTAAAATGCTCAAATATTCAAACTGCAATTGGATTAGTAACATGTTAATATTCAATTAGGGATCATACAGTAGCAATTATAAACGTGACTTGCATGCCGTGGACTTCTCTTGGCTTCTGCTGCGGGGAGTCGGGAACGCGCCAAGTTCCAGATGGTCAGGACACGTACACAGGGAGGTACTGACGCAGAACGTCATGTTCGCAACATGTTAATATTCAATTAGGGATCCTACAGTTACTCTTAAACATGACTAGCATGCCGTGAACTTCTCTTGGCGCCTGCTGCGGGGAGTCAGGGAGCGTCGGGAACGCGCCATGTCCAAGATGGTCAGGACACGTACCCGGGGAGGTCTTGACGCAGAGACGTCACTTTCGCAAAATGTCATCGTGGAAAATTTAGTCACTTTAACACATGTAAATTCGTATTGACATTCATATTCATATTGGATCAGGATCCAAACCCAATGGGACCTCGTGATCTTGAACCTAATAACTTAGTGGATCAGTCATATATCGGTATCATATCATCGGTATATAAGGAACTGTGAAAGGCAACAACTATGGCTGATCTCTTTTCGCTTAGGTCCATATGATAGCACTTTCAATTCCACCACTCTCATGATCCGATGAGACGTCTAGCGACACAACCGGAAAGAAATCAGGTACAGGACCGACGGCGCTCCCGACACACGGAGGTATAATACGCCAACTCCTAGACTTCGGGCAGATACTAAGATTTTTCCTTTTTACAGAAAAATCCCCAAATTACTTTTGGCTCGACCGGGGATTTGAACTCGGGACCTCGTTTTCTGCAGCTTGGCACGCTATCGCTAGACCGCCTTACATGTATACAATAGCTAACGGTGAGGATTAAAAAGTTATATCCACCCTACCGTCTGCCCCTCCATATTTCCTTCAATGTTCGCATTAAAGTAGGACTTGATAACATAAATGCTAGCCTTGTATGGATTTCTTGGTTGACTTGACAAGGTGAGTCACAAAGTCTTATGACTTGTTCCGATTGTGAAGTAATGTGATATGACAATTATTTTTTAATTTGTTGGAGTAAATTGTCGTCTGGTTTCCGTGGTCTAGTTTGAGTAATTTTGATAAGTGGTCACTAACGACCTTATGACTCAGGAACGGAAATGATTGACCAGTGACCTGTGTTCTATGAACTTAAGTAAGATAGATAAGCATAGAAAACGATTACTTTGTCATCTTAATCAAGATTATAAATCCGTATTTTGTGATGATGATGTGGTCCCGGCAGATTTCGGCCACGGCGACCGCTTCTACTCCTACCGTAGCCGACGTTCGTGTGCTCGCATGGGACTTATGTAGCCAATTTTATTAGAAAAAATCCTCGCACATTGCGGGCATGTGAGCACACCATTGTTTCAATAGTACTGAAGTATAAATAAATAAATAAATAATTGATCGCCGCAGGTGGTCTGCCTTTCAATTCATCGCGCTTCGCATCCAGCTCAGCGCGCCTTCGAAGTAGTCGACTTTGCCTTATTTTGCTCTGCTGTATTTTGTACTAAATGTATGTCCAGAAAGGACATTGGGTAACTTTTATCTAGAAATATATTTTAAACTAGCGGCCCGGTACGTGCTTCGCTACGTATAAGGCATAGTAATAAAAAAAAACCGGCCAAGTGCGTGTCGGACTCGCACATGAAGGGTTCCTTAGCAGCAAGTATTTCAGCTGATTAAATGAAAGCAAATTGCGGTTTATGACGTATTAAAAAAAAACTACTGGCTAGATCGCGTTCAAACCAATTTTCGACATGACGAATCTATAAGGGTTCCGTTTTTTGCCATTTGGCTACGGAACCCTAAAAAGGGACCTAATGGGACGCTCATACATAAACAAGCAACAATAATAAGCAAGATCGTGGCTACCCTGGTGTTTAACGACTTTACAGGTGGAATAAACTCACTGCTGCATTTTTCCACAAAATTACAGCATCAGACCCTTCTAAAACGGTATATGGATCGGCAAATTAAATAAATGCTGAAAAATATTTCCGCCAATTTAATCTATCTGCTAATTTAATTTAGCTATGATACTGAGGAATCGCCTGCGAGATCGAACTAGAAACGTCGAAATCCGCACGCGAGGCAAAGTAACCGACATAGCCCGAAGAATTGTCTAGCTAAACTGGTAATGGGCAGGGCACATAGGTCGTAGAGCAAATGGCCGCTGGGTCTGAAAGGTTCTCGAGTGGAAACTAAGAACCGGAAGACACAGCGGCAGATTCCCCCTACAAGATCGGACCGACGAACTCTTGTAAAAATCGCTGGAAGCCGCTGGCTACGGGAAGCACGCTGCGCGAGACCGACAACTGTGAAGATCTTTGATGTAGGCTTTTATCCAGAAATGGACATATTTGATTTGATATTATAATCATGATGATACTGAGGGACAATATGTAAGCCAATACGTACCAGACAACGACAAGGAATATTGCAAAGACATTTCGATATTATGTCCCGTTCTTTTCGTATGAGTTCAAAAGAGTTTAGTGAATTAAAATATAGAATGTCCAGCAATGTTTAAAAAGCCAATCAATAGTTTTAGTATTTGTTTTAAACAACTACGCATGATTTAGTTACGGGCCATATTAAAATTATGTAACACAGCCAAGAATGCGAGATATCTGAACAGCACGTCGAGGAATGCGTGAACCTTTGAAGTTTACGAGAAGTCAATACACTAATAAACTATAAATAGTATAGGTGAGGTTGTACTGATTTCAAATAACTTATTATGACGGTTGGCGTTGTTTGTAAATGCTTGCCTTCATGCCGCAGGTCGTGGGTTCGATACCCACGCAGACCAGATATTTGTGTGGAAGAACAACTCTATTTGTCCTGAGTCTGGGTGTAATCACACTAATATTACAATGGCGAAAGTTTGTGAGTGTGTGTGTATGTATGTTTGTTACTTCTTTACGTTTAAACGGCTGGAGCGATTTCAATAAAATTTGGTATGGAGATAGCTCATACCCTAGATTAACACTTAGGCTATAATATATAAAATTTAACACGGGTAAAATCGCGGAGCACAAGGTACTCTACTATATAAAAATAAGTCGGGTTTCCCTTCCTGACGCTATAACTCCAGAACGCACGAACCGATTTCCACGGTTTTGCATTCGTTGGAAAGGTCTCGGGCTCCGTGAGGTTTATAGCAAAGAAAATTTATAAAATTTAACGCGGGTAACACCGCGAGGCACAGCTAGTTATCTATAGAAGTATTTATTTACAAAATAAAGTAGTATATCAGTTATCTGGTATCCATAGTTCAAGCTCTGCTTATAATGGAATCAGATGGCCGTGTGTGAATAATGTCTAAGATATTATTATTAATCTCAAAGCAGGGACACGCTCAGGAATTAAACCATCATTGGTCACCAATTCTCGCACTTAACTGCTAAACTTCGCCTCGGACTTGAAGGCAATTATCGACATTTTTAAGTCTTACTATGCGAAGAATAATCTACTGTCAGTCTAGTCTAAGCATCCTACTAATATTATAAAGGCGAAAGTTTGTGAGTGTATGTTTGTTACTTCTTCACGTATAAACGGCTGAAGCGATTTCAATAAAATTTGGTATGAGGATAGCTGAAACCCTGGATTAACACATAGGCCATAATTTAAAAAGTTAAATGCGAGTAAAACCGCGAGTCACAGCTAGTTGTTTATAAAAACAAACATACACATGAATGTATATAAGCGAAGACGTAGTAACGCATATTGCACGTGCCATTTGGCAAACGCGTGATATAGTAAAATTAGACAATAGCAAATTATCAACGTTATTAGAGTACGGCAATTGTTAAGCTTGATACATACTGTATTATTCTATTATTAAGTCGACAAACAAGCATATGGCTGAGGGTATTGTACACTTACGCTTTGAGTTGGTAAGGAACCAATAATATGCGACTATCACATATATCAGATTCTGAAAAATACCGCATATAGAATGTTTCGTTTGTCAGTTCTTCAATGACAAACCTTTTAACTTCCAACGCTCCGTCGACATAAAGATTTAATCATGAGTGAATCGAAGACAGAAACCATCCCACATCTGATGGGGGCGCACTTCTAACCAACCTATTATTCCTGTAGCAAGTTTCGTTTGTGCCTAATCTAACTTAATATTCTGGTAGCATCGAATAATACATTATAGGACATTGAAAGGTTCTGTCGTCAGAATCAGATCGACTTATGAGTTAATCGCTCTATCGACGAAACCTTCGCAGTTGAAATGTTCTGTCGCTGAAAAAGTTATATGAAACATACTGTCGGCGGTGCATTCGGCAAAGAAACGTTTATAGTGTTTATGTTTCGGACCCCGTACATCCACATCTAAGTATAACAATAAAATAATAACAAAAACATACCTCTCTCTTGTGCCACAGCATTGCTGTCGGTGACAAACTTCTTGATCAATCCTAGGTATTTGTTCCATTCAGGCGATTTCTCATCATCAATCTGGTTGAAGAGCTTGATGGCTTCCTCGTAACCGGCCACACGGGCCTTCCACAGTTTGTGTACACATTTCTCATCTGTCGGTAACTTCTTATATTCATTCTCGTCCTCCATTTTGTGTGAGTGTTGTCAAATCCTAAACTGACAAAACAACATTGGTTATTACATATCACATCATCAGCCTGATATTGTCCACTGCTGGACATAGGACTCCCCCAAAGGTTTTTAAAACATTGTCATTTGGAGAATGAGGCGTACGAGGCGTTTATTGGCTGTGAGAGACTAACAGGCAGAAACACGCGAGATGATAAGTGTCCCCTATTTCATTTTAAGGCTCCCTACCTTAAAACGAAATATTGGAAAAAGGGGGCTTTAAAAACAGCATCATATTAAAAAATTATATCACAAACTGTTTAATAATCACCTGTAAGATAGGCCTGTTGCTAAGCTGGTTCAGTGTTCAACAAATTATAATACGTATAATATAATTATCTTATGGAAATTACTATTATCCATGTATAATGTTGCCAATGACAAGGGGGAATTGTTACCCTGGACAGTATTTCTTCAGATATATGAAAAAGTAGATAACATAAAAATATCCTAAAAAAAATTCTGGTAAAACTAGGATTACACTCCCGGTTGTGATATAGTATAATGGCCTAGGAGTAAAAAAAAAAACAAATACATCATAGTGATAAAAACTGCATTGAATCAGCTGATTAAGCCCGCAAACCGTATTGAATCATGTTTTTATTATTGTTAGGAAATAAAGATAATAGATAAAACTGCCCAAAAGAATGATAGTATTCCAACTAAATGTTAATATAGCAGATAAGACATCAGAAGTTCAATTCACAATCTACTATTACCCATTTTAAGTATTATCAAATAACAGACAGATAAAAGATGTACTGATATGATATACCTAATTGGCTGTAGCTCAGTATTCTGTTATAAGTTAAATAAATATCTTGGAACAACAAACACATGGCCTTCTGATCCCAAACAACAGGCACAGCTTGTACAATGGATACTAGACAAGGGATAGAAATACTCATTTACTTTTTTAAGTAAATATATACATCAAATACATAAACAACAACCAGACCAAGACTAAAAGACATGCAAACTGGATCAGAAGGTATATTCACTACTGATGATTACAGTTGTTTTGAGTGCACGTGTGGCGCAGCGGCTAAGACAGTCGCCTGGCCGCTTCGTGTCGCGGGTTCGAGTCCTGCGCAAGACAACTATTTGTGCGACCCATAAATATTTGTTCTGAGTCTGGATGTAATTTGTGTCCGTCTTTAAATGTTGGTAAAGTACCCAGGGATTAAATTCCCTAATGTGGGTAACTTCCATTTTTTTAATTCTTACATCACACCTGCTTATAGCTAATACTGATTGCAGATACAATAAGAACAAAAGAAGTCATCATGCAGGTTTCAAGACATTCCAGAGATGACAGAGCTTACAGAAGAGACCACCAAAGTGGAAGTAGCTCAGTTATACTGCAGTAAGGTTGGTTTTACCTACCCAACATCTGATAATTGGTTATAATTACCACTTTCCTTATTTTAATTAATTACAAGTATTGAAAAGTATTTAAAGTAATCAATATGCACAAACTTTCCAATAGATACCTAGTAATATCCTTATATAAGATAACCATACCAATACAACTAACAAAAGGTTACAATAAACTGAAAGCACTTTCTCTGATCGGTATTACTATTGATTTGTGACTTCTCAATTATGGAATGATCTGCTTTCACCTGATGTAACCATAATTGTGGTATTGATCTCAACTACAGAAATACTACAATTTATATCAGATTGATGAATATGGACTTTCAATTTCGCTCTGGGGCTCTACCGGCTAAGTCGCCGAACATCGTTTTCGTGAATGGCGTTCAATTAAATAAAGGTTAAAAATGACTTAATTAGTTGTTAAATCGGCTTCAACGTTGACAATCCATTCCGGACCATTTATGACGTCACATGTGCTCATGGAAGCCGATTTAACGATTGATTAAGTCATTCTGAACCTTTATTTATTTGAACGCCATTTAAGAAATCGATGTTCGGTGACTTAGCCGGTAGAGGCCCTGGTGTAATTTGTCATCCTTTAAACTGCATATTACAATTCTCTTTTCTTTGCCTTGTTGTATGGGCAGTGGTTTTGCTCATGTTAGTCAAGAGAGAATATGTTGTTCAAGCAGCCCAGTAGGCCTCCTGGCTGACATGGTTTAATGACTGTTTTCACACAACTACAACAGCAATGAACAGCTTAACACACCCTCCAAAGCACAGAGATGCTCAGAAATTAATCCACTGTAGACAGAGCAGGTGTACTATGTGCTATGTGTATACAGATATATATTTCCCCTTTACAAATATGTTTTTATAGGCATTGACAAAGCACCCATGACAAAGGTTTTTAGGGATTTTTAAAGATTAATTTTTACTGCAACACTGCATTTAAAAAAAGAATTAAAAAATTACCCATTATAGTTCTAATAATTATTGTTCCCTGTAATAACTTGGCCATATTTACAAACCCATGAAGACCCATTACATGACACTGGCAGAAATTCTGCTGAATATTCAGCAGATTGTCCTTATTAAAAAAAATGGAAAATTGTTAACATTTTTTCAATATTATACATGTTTTATTATTTAAATTTAGAAGGTGACAAAATAATAATTAATTAAATTACCACTCCATTACAGACACTATAGGCAGACAGAACATAGTGAAGTAACTTGATAGATAAGTTGTGCATGTGGCCCTAATAGTGAGGGTTATAGCCTGCCAGGCAAATCAAAAGATCCTACCTCCAAGCATGTTGGATTTTTGGAACAGTGCATAGGTACAGTTAGTTAGTATGGCATTATAAATTATTGTTCTAGCGGTAGCACATTCGCGTTGGTTGGACCAGAACTGATTTTGGGACTGTTCTTTAATAAGAAAAAATTCTCAGTATCAGCTCAGTTTGGGAGTTGGGTGTTATTATACCCCCGTGTCTCAGAGATCATGTAAAGCTGTCAGTGCTGTACCTGACCTCTTTCCGGCTGTGTCGCACCTATCATGAGTGATGATCATGTGTCAGTTCCCAGACTAATCTACAATAGCTATGACTATGATCAACTACAACAGCTACACTGTGACTGGAATCAGACATAAAACCTATACCTATACCAAAACCACTTCATGACAATAGAGCAAAACAATTATTTTAGCACTAATTATTCCCACAAGGTAAAGAATTTATAATGTACTCTAGATACTGCAGTTCTTAACCTGCTTTCTGCTACCACTGCATGTTATAAAGGACCGCAGAACCCATTAAATTGTTACATCCCAATGATAGTGGTATCTATCTGAGGTTATGTAGGAGATAGGAAGGGCATATATATCATATGTATCATTATTGACCACAAGAAAGCAATGCAAAGTTATATATAATGTTTGTTACAATATCAAAATTCCCCACCATAGGTTAGGCTTGTCCTGCAGGGAGTTAGTCAATATGAGGATGCATTCTCCCTCATCATAGACACTTAGGTTCCCCTGCTTACTAATACTGCATATTATAAAGAACAGCATACTGGTGACTCATATTTGACAGGTCAGTTGGCAGTTATTTGCCTTTCACCACCAGGTTGTGGGTTCAATTCTCACCCTGGACAGATATTTGTATGCATATCTGTTTGGCCTGAGTCTGGGTATAATTATCTATACAAGTATGTATTTACAAAGGAAAAGTAGTATATTAGTTATCTGGTTTCCATAGTACAAGCTCTGCTAAATCGGGATCACCATGTGTGAATAATGTCCTCGGAAATTATTATTATTATTATATGATCCACAGATCAACTTATTATATCAAATTTGTTTCAACTTCATATTTTAAATATTGACAGAAAATATTCAAATCATGCTAAACTAAAAAAATTATATAAAATTCCTTCAGTCTTGTGGTTTTCACATGTGACACATTTACAGTAAATTTTCCATTGAGACAACTTCAAAATTGAAATGTTTTTATAATCGCCACTTCATGTGCATTATTGAATGATAATATGAGAGTATTCATAATAAAAAGCAAGCACAGCACTTTCATAACTATATAACTTAACTTGACTTAATACTCAAAGAATATTTATTACTCATTTAAAATTAAAGAAGCCAAATGGATTTGACTGTAATTTCGAATTGAGATAGCTTATTTGTAGTTGAGGGTCAACTAAAGAAAAAGCTAAGATTGATCAATTAACTGAAAGAAGACAAAAAATGGGTAAACTCATATAATTGGAACTTCACAATCATGATGACTATATTGTTGTCTAATATAATTTTCAAGACATTTCTGTTGTCATCAAAACAATTATTAAATACTGTTGTCAACTAAATAAAAACCTAAGATTGATTACTTAACTGTAAGATAAGGGGTATCTTACAGTTAAATAATCAATCTAAGCTTTTCCTTTAGTTGACAACAGTATTTAATAATTGTTTTGATGACAACAGAAATGTCTTGAAAATTATATTATACAACAATATAGTCATCATGATTATGAAGTTCCAATTATATGAGTTTACCGGTATTTTGTTTACCTACATATAAATAGAACATTTAAACAAAATACCGCTTGACACATTAATTTAAAATAATTTCCAGTAAATATGGAAGTTTTAAAGGAAAAGGAGGGTAGTTAATAAACACAATAATGACCGTATGTAGGTAGATTAGTATCTGTGTATACCATTAAAGGATTCAGGTTAACCCTGAGTGTATTGCATGTGTATTGTTGGTGTGTGACCTCCAAAGTGCATGACTGCAGTTTCCTTTGTAAGGTCAGAGCGACTTTTGTGTTACCAAATATGAATAGAATGTAAAACTTACACATATAATACAATTTGGATACATATCTTCACTGATAAATGCCTCTGTAGACAGCGACTATACACTATTGATAATTTACATATCAATGTATAGCACATGTAACTGACTCATATATTCATAATTACACATAGTGTTTGATCAGTAAATAACACAGAACTATTGTATACCAACTTTCTTAAATGCGTAGGTGAATTTTGAACTGCTACGATCAATTAAACCAATCACAAAATACGTTGCAAGAAATGGGTGATTCAACAACACTGGCTTTCAAATATAATGGCTACCTGGCCAATATTGCGGAACAAATAGTTAATTACGAGCCGGTTCATTTATAGCCGTGCCCGCTTTACGGCGAGATGTGAAATTGGATCGCATCTGCAACGACTCAGAACGCCCGACAACGGTCACTTTCTCACTTTACAAACAAATCTAATCAAATGTCACGATACTTACCGTTAAAAAGATGTAATCGCCGAGTCCTCTTGGTAAAACTTATTACATTAATACTACACAACATAAAAGGTAGATAGCTCACATTATCCAACAACTAGCAATATTTTAACCGAAAAAAAGAAATGCCTTTTCTTTTTCGTCGTCGTTTTTTTAAGTTTGCGAAATGAAAATGGACGGAATATTAGTGTTACCAGCAATTAATTCATCAAACATGGGAACTGTCAAAAATTCTCATATTGTCTATGCTACTTCAAATTCTATTTTTCTAGCATAAGTTTTATTATATAATATAATATAATATGTTATATATTATAATGTTAATTGTAATATTTTGCTCACGAGTATGGGTATTTCGTAATTAAATGCTAGCCGTATCTTTGTCAAACCTTGGAAATTTGTTTTACTGTCAATTCAAGTAAAAATTTAATTTTTTTGGTGTTATTGGTAGAATGAATTCACTTTATTTTGTTTTGTAAGTAAAAAGGTAGGGTAAGACAAAATATAGGTAATAGGTCAACGTATCGTACCAGAGTTGGTAAAAAAATTTGTTTGAGTATCAGAAGGGTTCTAGAGTCCTAGAGACCACAAACCGGAAGACGCAGCGTGGACAGGCTCCCTATATGATGTACGTAAATAATTTTGTAATAGTGTGCTTACAAACTATCCTGCTATTGACCCGGTTGGATCTGCTTAAATGACTTTGGTATCATCTAAGAATTTCTTAAATAAAAGCTAATGATTCATGAATCATGACATGCTCTGGATTGGTTCCAGAGTTACCTAACCGAAAGGCAGCAGTGTGTTAGGGTAAATTCTTGGCTCAGCTCTATCAAGGAAACATTGTTTGGGGTGCCTCAAGGCAGTGTATTGGGGCTGACCTTATTTCTGCTATGTATCAACTTTACCTCTAAAACAAGCAAAAGTTGTGTGCTACGCCGATGAAAATGCAGTAATTTTTCATGGTACTTCTGGGAGTATGTGTTTTGATAATGCAGTGCAAGGTATGTCTCAAATAGCCAAATGGCTCAATAACAACATGCTCACTCTTAAAACATTAAAAACAAAATTGTTGTGTTTTCATAAAACTAGCGCCTCCTCACCAACCTCAACTCCATACATACCGATCCATACTTGTGACCAACAGAAGCAGGAACACTACATGCAGCTGTAGTAGAGTCCAAAGATCGCAGTCTATTAAATATCTTGGCATAGTACTTGATGAAAAACTTAACTTTAGAGATCACATAACTGCTTTATCTACCAAAACTTATATACATCAAGAAACTTATATACGTCACAAGACAACTAAGAGATGTGGCTAGTATTGAGCTTTTAAAACTATTTACACCTCACTTTGTCAGTCAGTCCTCACCTCACGTACTGTATCAATGTATGGGGTGGTGCAGCCACAACACATATGACCACTTTAGAAAGGGCTCAACGATCAAAACTTAAAGTGATGCTAAAGAAACCCATCTTATTACCTACATCAGAACTCTACACAGTCGCTGGACTCTTGAGCATACGTAGATACTATGTAGTTAATGCAGTTCTGTGCACTCATAGAACTGTAATGACTTCGAATAACTATCCTAATATGCTTAAACAAAGAGTTTTTAAACTGCCCATTCCAAGTATAAAAACATCTTTTGCGAAACGTTTTCAAGAGTACTTACAGTGTTCCATTCTTGTACGACGAATTGGTAAACAAGTGCGGCATTAAAAGTGGGTACTTCACACGAAGCTCAAAATAAAGTAAAAAAAATCGTTTCTGAACAGAACTACAATGAAACTGAGCAACTCCTAAGTCCTCATTTAAACGCACATGCTTTTATCCACTTACAATCACACACACACACACACACACACCTTTTACCTAAGATAAACAAAACTTATTTTTTATAAATTGTATACATGTAAATAAATTAATAATTTAATTAACTATCATAATCCTTGATCAACTTCAACTAATAATAATGGAATGTCACTTTTATTTTATTGCAATTACTAATATAATATGAACTGTAAGCTAGTCCTACCAGGCAATCGTATTTCGTATGATAGCCTCGATACAGGCATTGCCTAGTGAGGCTATCATTGTACATCAACCATGTAAAAGTGAAGTGCTAATAAAATTATTATTATTATGACATACACGCCTAATTAACAAAAAATAATGATAACACATTTAAGAGGCACCTGCAACGGTTATAACTCTTAAATAGAACTACTAGAAAATAAAATGACCCATGAGACAACATGTTTATTGTGCAGAAAATGCTATTCCAATTATACTTATTTTCCACACTTACGTCCTTACGTTTCGATTTGAGTTCTAATCCAAAAGTAAGTTCGTTTTTACTGGACGGATGGTTTTAATAACACCACAAAGTATGATATCTTACATTCTTCGCCAAAATAGAATTCAGCATTACTACACTATTAAAGGAAATAATAAAACAGCTCTCATCAGAATATCACACATAAAATAAAGAAATCTTTAATATGTACCGAATAATCCTTACCCAAAATTAAAAAAAGTACATCACTGCGTACTTATTTTGTACATTTTGGTTTAGAATTACTTAGTTACGGGTACCGCTTAGTTTTTTTATATACAACTCGGACATTTTCAAACGATGCATTATGTTATGTTAGTATTTGGTATTAAGGTAAAGACATTTCTACTGGCGAAAAATTATTAATTGGTAGTCTCAACACGAGTTTTATTATAATATTATCTATATAATCCATATTAATTCCACCTTACTTTAATGATTCCATCCAACTAAATGAAATTGAGTGATTATACTGACTTATAGTTCATGACTTTCACTCATAGATAAATTTTGTTTACACGGCAACATTGAAAAATGCACTCGTTCAAAGTGTTCACAGTTCATTCGTTCATAATCATTTTCATTCCTTGCTGGCAGATGCAGATTTTGTTCCAGTTCGTTTTGAGAATACAGCGAATGAGACGTATGTCGCGTTGATGTCGTGACTACTGTGCTTTCGCAATTCTTGTACCCGACGAATACATAAATAATCACGCTGAATGCTCTGGTTTTGATATTATTGTAGTTATGTGTGCGTGGAAATATTGATTTCTATAATGAAGTAATTAGAGCGGGTGTTTATGATTGTTAAAATAGACTAAATAAACAACAGTGTTGTGTTTTCATTCGGCGGTGGGGTGATAACCGAGAAACGGTAATTCAACAGCTGTCTGTGCATAGTATGCTACATATTGTGAGTATGTTATGCTTTCTCAACGTACAAGTAATTAGTTAAAACGTAGAAGCAGGGTTTAAACAACAACGTCGCTAGGTGCTAATGTAATATAGATACTTATCTACCTACCTACTTAAATGCATTTATGTTGTGATTGAACGTATAGCTTCTATTTATTATCCTCGATTTCCACTTTTGAAAGTTAATTGTTTTAGTATCTATTGTTTACACTTGACTGCTAATTTATAGACTTCATATTAATTACTATTATTTATAACAATCGACTAACGTTAACATAACATTAAATAGTGGCCCTGACGAATTACGTCTACGACTGCCAATCACTACGGAGACTGGCCAACTAGGTAACATATATTATATATTATAGTCCGATGCCCGGGAGTATAATACCACCAGCCTCCGGCATCCGGGGTGCTACTGTATGTTTTCTTGCCAGGAAAATCCTAATTACATTTTTTAGCCCAACCCGGGATTCAAACCCAAGAATTGTCATTAACACGCTACCGCTAGACCAACTAGGCAGTGAATAAAAGGTACATAATTGCGAGCAAGGCGCTTATTTTAATTCAAGATTATTTTTTCGGGGATCGATACCTTTTTTTATATTGCCTACTGAGGTAACCGAGCTAGCGGCCCATCTGATTTAACCTAAATTATACTTAGAGGGTAGATACAAAAACCGCTTGTACCTAGTTCAGTTTAAAGTCATCTAGCACCGTTAAACGGGGTGAAGAGAAACTGGTATTAAAGTTTTCTTATCGTATACGGTACTAGCCAGTATATTGTTGTTACATTGGTACGATGGGTGCATCGTACCAATGTAACAGGGCGAATGGCCTTTATGGGGTTAAAACTCTTACGTTGATATATCGAGGCTACATTTATCGGTTCTTGTTTTCACAAAGGCGAGTAACTGACCGATTATACATGGCAAGGGAAAATGCGACACAGTTCAATTAACAAGGCTAGGCTAGCTTGTTAGGACACGAGTGTACTATGCCAAATCGAACGCAAAGTAATCGAATGTCTTAATACTCGTAATTTTATATATCGGATGGTTAATAAATGAAACGATAGAGAGACTAATGAATCGTTTACACCATTCATTTGTTTCTCACTATATGGTCGCAGTTCTAACCTAACCTATTTTTCTAGTAGCAAATGTTCCATTTATTAACCATTCGATATTATAAAGGTTCGATTTAGACATTCGATTACTTGGCGTTCTATTTGGCAGGCGCATCCGATGGGACACATTAGTGAATTCGTTCTCATTATAAATCCAGTGTTCTATGTGAAATTATGTAGGTACTTATTGCTCTGAGTAGGATTCCACTTTATTGCAAGACTAGTTGTGCCCCGCGGTTTTACCCGCGTTAGATTTTATAAATTATAGCCTATGTGTTAATCCTAGGTGTCAGCTAACTCCATACCAAATTTTATTAAAATCGCCCCGCCGTTTAGACGTGAAGAAGTAACAAACATACACGCTCACATACTCACAAACTTTCGCCTTTATAATATTAGTGTTTTATCAGAAAAATAAATGATTAAAGTATTTAGTGAAAACTGCTGTCTTATCCGGCCAATCAAACTAATCCTTACAATTTTATCTCGTTTTTACCCGGGTTCAAAAAGAGGTTCTCAACTTGTTTGGATTTTTTTTATGTATGTACACCGATTACGCTGATATTTATTATCCGATTTACGTGATTCTTCTTTAGTTTGTTAATGGAATAGTTGCCATTTGGTCCCATAAAGAATTTACATAGTTTGGCCCAGTAGTTTTCATTTTATGAACATTTTGCCTGCACATTGGTTGCCTAAAACAGATCGCTATTAGAAAGAAGGCTGTCTTTTTCACGATCGTTTCTGTAGTTCCGGCGTCTTACATTACTCTTGGTTTGCATTCGTATCGATGCAATGCTCTCTCTGATCTCCAACCGGACGAAAAGTCTACCTTTTCGCATATTCACTAACGTAGAGCGACAGTTGCACATAGATAACCTTTTTATGCATCTTCACGTCAATACCGGCCCAAGTCGAGGTTCGAACTTCAAAGGGAGGCACCCCCGTGGAGGCGTTAGTTCCGGCGCGGGTACTTAGTTCGTAGTTTTATAATACGCTAACGCTAGCTTCTATTGTTCGGTTACGGAGCGGAAGCGTCTCCTAACTTCCTCGGTTAACGTTAATATAAAAATAATATTGTTGTTAATTTAACTAACATCGAACATTCTCTGACCAAATCGGAGACGTTCTCAAGAAAGGGCAGGTCAAAAGTACCCTAAACCGGCGAGCATGTATGAAGAAAATAATGACAGTAATCGAGGCAAAAGACGTGTGCAATGATCGTGACAAATGGAAATCCGTTGTCTCAGCCTACCCCTCTGGGAAACAGGCGTGAGTCTATGTATGTATGTTAATTTAACTAACTAAGTAATTGTTAAAGGTTTGGCGCAATAAAGTATACTTACTTACTATTTTCGGCTGACTCAGGATTGGAGTTAGGGATCTAATGAGCTGCCACGAACGTCCAGTATCCTAGAGCCTGTCTCGCCTATATTTCTCTATGCATCATCATCATATTAGCCGAAAGACGCCCACTGCTGGACAAAGGCATCTCCCAAAGATCTCCACAATTGCCGGTCTTGCGCTATCCGCATCCAGCGACTTCCAGCGACCCTCATCCTCCTCTCTATGCATACTTTCATCTATACATATAATAAAATCGTAGGAAAGTCAAAACTGTACATTGATTATTTTTTAAAAAGGATACTTGGGGCGTGATCTACAATCGATATGGAAGCCAAAAATATAGTTTTTAGAACTTTTGTCTGTATGTATGTCCCGGCTAAACTTCATGGATTTACTTCAAATTTTGCATGAATATTAGGTACTAAGAGGTTGGGTCAACATATAGGCTACATAATATCACGCTATCACATACGGGAGAGTAGCTGTGATAATATATTGAATTTAACGCGGGTAAAACTGCGGGGCACAGCTAGTTTTGAATAATGCAAATGGTGTTCAAACTTGTTATTTAATAGGTAAGTTTAATGTATCACACTAGTTTTGCCCGTATAACCTACTGTGTACAGGACAAAACAGGTTGAAATCATAACAAAACCATTAATTGCGAGAAAAATCTTTATTATGACAAATATAATATAGTTTCTGCTAAACATAAACTTTAAGTAGTACATATTATAATAGTAATTAAAATTGACTGCACGTGTAGCGCAGCGTCTGAATATGCTTTATGTCCGTCAATTATATGTTTTGTAAAGTACCTCACGGCACAGAGATTTATTTACCTAATGCGCACGCTGTATTGTATTAAAAAAGAGTTGCATTTTTAGAGATTATTTTCTTATAAGCTTTTTTTGGTTGGTTGAAATCGTCATCCCAAAAATTACTCAACTACTTACACTCACACATTTTATAGAACATCGTTAGAAAAAAAACAAAGTATTTTTTTTTCTAACGATGTTCTATAAAATGTAGTAAAAATAGGCTTAATTATATGCTTTTAACAACATGAGCCTCGAAGTAGGACATAAACCTCAAAGTTGAAGTTGGTGTATTCCCGCAATATAGCAACTTGGCTGATTTGCCTTATAATCGAAGGATATTATTATGAAATGAAATAATGAAATGAAATAATAAAATTTATTCAGCACTTGGGTATTAACATACACTTGTACTTGTCAAGTTCACAATGCAGTACATAAACATAGTCGAATACAGTATAAAAATTACAAAAAATTTATTAGTCCGTCCGTGCGGTCTGTTTTATCAGATATATTTTCTAGTTACTAGTCTATTATTTTGAAATTTAGTTGTACAATATTAAAATTAAAGAATTGAAGGCAATGAACTTTTGGCTAGCGCAGAAGGCTCTTAACCAGTAGCTTAAATTGAAACGACTAATACCCGAGGCCACCCTTTTGGGGTTCGGGCCACATTATTATTTACTTTACTTAATTTTTTTTATATTGCCTTTGATATGCTGCCATTGTGCGGTAGAATACTATCTCACAGTTTGACCGGTATGGTTTCCTTGGCGCAGAGCAAACATTACATGGTTTTTTACTTTACCGTATTGGGCTGTTATATTATATGCCCTGCTCTTTTCTTATGAAAAGAACAGAAGGGAACGGAACCCTTCATGGGCGAATCCGACTCGTACTTGGCCGCTTTTTTTACTCAGTATTTAGCGGCAAAACAATGTCCCAGCTAAAGAGGCCCTGTCCTTTTCATAAGCAGTATGTAAGAAAAAATGCAATGATATTAAAATAAGTTTAGATGCTAGTATACAATCGGGGACATTGTGTAACAAAAACCTTAATATAGCTTGCTGAACTAGGTAAAATATAATAAACTAAATAAAAGGTTTTTCATTGAAAATGCGTCATACAAGGTTTTTGCTGTCAAGCGTCGTCATGCGCCAGAGCGTATGCACATTATGTAGTTTGGCTTTGACTGCCCTGTTGATCTAACAGACGCGTGTTGGTCCGAAGAATGAGGTCCTGGGTTAAAATGCCAGGTCAGGCCAAAAAAAAAATGATTTGGAATTTTTCTTGGCAGAAAAATCAGTAGATATCATACCGGAGTCTGAAGATTGGCGGTGGCGGTGTTACACCCCAGTGCTCTGGAGAGCATGTTAAGTCCTGTACCTGAACTCTTTCCGGTTGTGTCAACTAGTTGTGTATTACTTGAGTGAGGGTTGGAATGTACACCTGTGTTTGCGCACACACTTATGTACACACCGCTACATACATTTCCAATATAAGCTGACCTTTCTTTGTATGGAAATCCTATACAACGCGGGATCAGCTTATATTGGAAATGGGTAGCTTGATATGTAGCCGTGTGTACTATAATATGTTCCGCGTAGATGGCTGGTCTGGCCGAGACGCGGCCAAAAGACAATCACACAAATTGTTTTCCTGCCCGGGAATCGAACTTGAAACCCGCGAGACTTATGTAGTAGCGAGGCCACCTTAACAAATGCGCCACACGTGCAAGCTGTTAATATTAGGTAGACGTGTTTTAATTATACATATAATTAAGGCGATGTCTTCTTATTGTATATTTTTTTATTCTTATTCTTTGTTTCTGTATATTATGAAGTAATCTTGTAAGAAATAGTCAACGCCGTCGATATACTCTCGTCTTTATAATGTAGGAAATAAGATATGTTTTCGTGTACTTAAATACTGTAATGTTAGGAGTTTATAATTGTTATTCTGAGATAAGAAGCTTAAACTTAAACGCGTGGGAAATTGGCCACAACTTGAAATCTAATTTGAATATTAATAATGTATGTAGGTATATGATTACTATTAGGTATTGCTGTAATCAAAATTATTGAAATCGAATGAAATCGAAATACGGTTACCCCATAGCGAGGCTATGGCAAATTGTATGGGCAGTGATTACCCTTCCGTCAGAGAATTTGGCCCCGAACAGGGTTCTGACATAGCTAACTATATTCTTACCACTACAAACGGGACTGACGTCTTCCAAAGCCAGGAGACACTCGGAAATTAAACATCTTAGGTGGTCATCCATCTAGCGTCAAAGAAATTGACCCCGGAGAGGGTTCTGACATGGCTGACTGTATTCTAACGACTACAAACAGGACCGACGGCTTCGAAAGCCCGAAGATGCTCAGAAACTAAACATATTAGGTGGTCACCCATCTAGAGACTACAAACAGCTGTGTAACCGCCCGTTTATAAACATTTAAGAGCCAAAGTCAGAGTTGGTTTTTGAATTTTCTCACTACCTTCTATAAGAATATATAAAAATGAATCTTTATCTGTATGTCCTTTATAGAATCGTAAACTATGCATTGAATCATGTGATGATCTTCAGGAAAGTGTTGTGAATGAGCCCACGAGGGTTTCTGAGTTGGTACGACCAATCTTCGACAGATGGCGCCAGTATCATTCCAATGAAATTTAGTTAGTGGCGTAGCAGCGTCCACAGCGTACACAGTAGAAGAAGAAGTACACTTTATTGTATAAAAATATAAACGATACAATATGCCTAGAACATTATTTTGCAATTGGCGGCCTTATCACTAAAAGCGATCTCTTCCAGGCAACCTATTTGCGTTGGATGGACCAGAATTTAATTTCAATGGATATTGGTAGCAAAAGGTGTACGAATTTATTGGAAATAAGAAAAGATAGTTTACGTATATATACGTAAGAATAATACTTATATACAGTAGTGTATACATACATACGCAACATATACACACATATATATATATATATATATATATAAATAAATAAATATATAAACCTAATTATACATACATGAAAACTTATAGTAGGTACTTTATAAAATAGAAATAAAACATTAGCTATATGAATTTCCATTTCTCAGCCGGAAAACTAATATACACGCAGGTGTTACTAATACAGTCACGTCACTGTTTACACTTCAACCTTGACAGCGTCTTTATCATGTAGGAGGTAAGAACTGTTTTTGGAGTGCAAGTGTTTCCACGTAAGTGCCGTTAACTGTACATTGAAGTTGTAAGAGTACGAGCATAATTAAGTGTATGTACCATAGGAGACATTTACGGTGTGCCACCTCTGGGTTGGGCTGCATTGATGGATATTAAATGGATTTTATTTAATGTTTGTCGGATTTAGCGAGCAAAATAATTCTAACGACATCATTACTAAAACTCCAATTAAGGCTCTATCGCGCAAAATGTCAATGCAATCTCGGCGGGATTATGTTTGCGGTCTTACTCTTGAGCGGTGAGTACGATATATCGGATTGTGTGTATAGATTTCTCATGACAACCGGGACCGACAGCTTAGTGTTAGGCACGGAAGTCTCTCAACCAAGCAGACCCTGATATAAATTTTTGTTTTGACACAAATCACAAACATTGTTCGGTGTGGTAATCAAACCCTCGATCTTCAGGACGGTAAGGCTCGACCGCTCGTACACAGTGATGTCGAGTTCCTAATCTTTTCCTGTAACGAAATATCTATAATGGTCGCTGGAAAATATACAACATTTTTGATATACCTAATATACCTTCAGCGTCTCAAAGAACTCACAATGGTGCACCGCTAATGTCCTCGATTGTACACACGGCTACATATCAAGCTATACATTTCCAATATAAGCTGACCTGTCATTATATGGAAGTCCTATACAATGCGAGATCAGCTTATACTAGAAATGTATAGTTTGATATGTAGCCTTGTGTACCTGCCTTTCTTTAGCTAAGGTAAACATTTGACAATGAGTATTTGCCGTTGTTACCACATTATAGCCACATGTGAACACAAAGACCCACAGAATACATAAATAACTCGGCTGGTTGTAATTTAATTGAGGTTACCATATGTTTCATATGTGTACACAAGTTACATAAAGGCCTACACCTCGCTGATCTTGCGGTACCGGGTTCAACCGTAATTGGTCCGGTCCTGGGGCTCTACCGGCTAAGTCGCCGAACATCGATTTCTTAAATGGCGTTCAAATAAATAAAGTTTAAAAATGACTTAATCAATCGTTAAATCGGCTTCCATGAGCACATGTGACGTCATTAATGGTTCGGAATGGATTGTCAACGTTGAAGCCGATTTAACGATTGATTAAGTCATTTTTAACCTTTATTTATTTAAACGCCATTTAAGAAATCGATCTTTGGCGACTTAGCCGGTAGAGCCCCTGAGTCGGGGCAAAAATTGTTAATGGGACTTTTTTATCAAGGAAAATACCAAATAGCAGCTGAAAGTTGGCGATGTTGTAGTCTATTCTCTCACACTCATAATCTGATGGGACTAGATAGAAAAAACAATTTATCGATTGGAAAATACGTCTAATACTTGAAGTATGGTGTAAATACTAGTACTTCTCTAAGTATGGTGGGCGTGGTGTTAAGACTACAGATTATACTTAGCAGATTAGCCCGTAGATTTGTCTTCCTCTTAGTGAATTATTTTCTTATGTCTGCGAAATTATAAGACGAGTAAATTGAAATTTCATGCTCAGTTATCGCATATGTTCTAGCAAGTCAGAAAGCCTAGTCACGCAGTTTTGGCGCGAACCATACTAATAAGATAGTCACAAATTTTCGTTCAGAAAATTGGTTTTAAACTTACGCTTACTTAACCAAAATATTCATGTTGGTTAAATTTAAATACAAATATTTTTTTTTAATTATTTATTTTATAGTATGATTTAATATAAATAAGTAAAAAAAAATTTTTTTTTAATATAACTAGAATATTCATCAATCATGGATCACGTTTATTCATTTGCATCATATAAGCCGAACGACGCCCACTGCTGGACAAAGGCTTCCCCCAGAGATCTCCTCAATTGTCGGTGTTCCGCTATCCGCATCCAGCGACTTCCAGCGACCCTCACAAGTTCATCAGTCCATCTTGTCCCCTACAAGACTGCGTACTGCCCACTCTGCGTCTTCCGGTTCGTTGTCGCCAATCGAGAATCTTTCTGCCCCAGCGGCCGTCGGCTCTACGAGCTATGTGCTGCGATAACTAGAGCTGCCACTGCCATTTCAGCTTGGCAAATCGTCGGCCTATGTCGGTTCCTTTGTTTCGCCTGCGGATCTTAGCATTTCTCATTCGCTCTCACAGGGAAACTCCTAGCTCTCTCCGTTTCTCTTTGGGTGGCTTGGAGCAACCACGTCTCTATTCCGTAATTCGATTACGTTTATTTGTAGAATCAAATTCGAAAACTTCATTCGATTAATAACATCAGCCAGTTGAATCCACCGCCGTTCTTCCGCTAATTATAGTTAAGTAAATTAACGCTAATGTAATACGATTCCATAGAAATTTCGTGCGCAACAACAGCACAATTTCGAGAGTGTATTTTAGGGAGCCCGCTAACAACATTTTGCGTCAAAATTCAATATTCTTTTAAAAATCAACCACATAGTTTTTCATAGCTATTTACGAGAACGCAACCATTTTTGATCAGAGAAATCAGTGTACATATTCATAACCCTACAGATGCTTGGTTTTCACGCCTCAGGTCGTGGGTACGTTTCCCACCCAGGACAGATATTTACGAGTATGAATATGTCTGTTTGTCCTGAGTCTGGGTGTAATCTATACATCTATACAAATAAATAAAATTGGAGTGTCTGTTTGTAATATTGAAATAACCGGTTTTTACTACATTAATATGAATATATATACGGTACATACACCAAAATAACATTTTTTACATTTTTTGTCTGTCTGTCTGTCTGTTTGTTCCGGCTAATCTCTGAAATGGCTGGACAGATTTTGACGGGACTTTTATTGGCAGGTAGCTGATGTAATAAGGAGTAACTTAGGCTACTTTTATTTTAGAAAAAGTTATTTATTTTACAAAAAAAATGAAATAAACTAATTAACACGCGGACGAAGTCGCGGGCACAGCTAGTAATCTATATAAGTATGTGTTTACAAAAGAAAAGTAGTATATCAGTTATCTAATTTCCATAGTAGGTACAGACTCGGCCTAGTTTGGGATCAGATGCCAGTGTGTAAATTGTCCCAAGATATATAGTACTATCATCCTGTTAATTCCAACCGCCGATCTTCCGATAATTACTCGTATACCTAATAATTAATGCTGACGTCTACAAAGTTATAGGACAAGTAGGCATGTTCATATTATGTTGGTACAATTTTAGGCGAATATATAATACTGAACTGGACTTAATACATAGTTGAATTTGTTAGACACATAAGTATTCGATGGGAACATTAGTTTATTTTTACGAGCGATCATATTTGTTTTATTGTCATTAGGAAAACAAAAACATTGACATATTGTTATTCTTAGGAAAGTATACAATTTCTATGTTTTTTTTTTTTCTGTAGTAGTTTAAGTAACTACTGTATGTTTCAAACGCTTTCTTAGGCAGCTTTTGGTGAAACATATTTTATTATCTGTGATAGATGATTCTGCATTTCTCTGATCGAAATGTAGAAACGAACGCGATGGACTATTAGGATAAAATTTTAGTCAAGTTCTACGAATTAAATATGTCCTTTTATTCAAACGAGACACGTGGCCAACATAATAATTAGACAGAGCCGTTTGCCATATTCGCAGGATAAGAGCAAGTCTATATAAATCTACGGATAATACTTAGCTAATTAATTTGACTCGTATAAAATCCAATTCGAGAAGCTAAGCTAATTAATAGGACAGATAGAATGGATACCGAAAAACTTCATTCGCTTAATTGACCATAGTAACATCAGCAAGTAGATTCCACCTCCATACTTCCGCTAACTAAAGTTTTTCTAAATCAATTAACGTTTTTGTCACCTTAGAGAATAATTGAAGATCGGTTAGTGGCCATCAATTAGTTCGATGGAAAATCGGGCGGTTCTGCAAATTAAGTTAGGCGAAAACGTGATTGAATTGATTGTTTTAATGTGATTAATTTGATTAACGTGATGTTAGGAATAGGTGTGAATTTGTTCTGTTTTGTGTATTATCAAAACGTGAACGTGGTGATTGATTTATATTTCATACTAGCTGTGCCCACGACTTAATTCGTACATTTTGTAATGACTCCGTAAACGTTACTTCAAAATATGTCGAATATTTTGTCTCTTGTCGCAAGCTTATAAAACGTTCACATAGATCTTAGATATTTTCTTAACTTTCATCCCCTATTACCTTTTGTAATTTTGCACCCGTGAGAGTAAAACTTTAAATGTAATATTTATATAAAATTAATAGCCGACAAGTAAGTTTCAAGCTTCTAGTTCTAAAAATGACAATACTTTCATGCTACTTTTCATACCCTCCCTTCAACCCCTTACAACCCCTTTCGCATTCAAACTTAGCCTACGTCGTTTCTTAGGTTCTATACTAATTGTGTGCAATACGACTATGCTGTAGACCATATGACTGAAATAAAATTTAGATATACGAATCTTAACTGGCTATGATAAAAAGAAAATGTTTGTAAACTTTCTATCTTCACTCACTTATATCTCCGTCTCAACTTCCGTCCGCCTCCCCCGATCACACTTTTCGTAACGCTCTCGTCACGCCTTCACCATTTTACTGCCTAAAGTCCAGCGTGCTTAAAGAAGTTTAACCTCAAAAAACTAGGTCTTCAAGGTATTCTGGTGCTTATAAATATTGAGCTGAGTGTAGTATACAGAAAACAGTTGTTAAGCCATGTCAGAGGCCTACTGGGAGGCTTGATGACACTAGGGCAACCACTGCCCATAGGATACGTATAAGTAACGAAATAAATGACAATTGATTTTTTGGATTGCAAAGCTTAAGACTATCCCGCGGGCTTATTATGTATTTCGCAAAAAGCGATAGTGAAATTCGCGCCATATTTGCTTTTCAATCGCCAATTCGTATAACGTAACCAAGCATTACATAAAACGAATTAGCAATTGAAGACCTATTGTTGCATAAATTTCGCTATTTCTACGTTTCAGCAAGTTACATAATTAAGGGCCTATAAACTAGCGTACAAATGAAAAACTAATTTGGGCTTCAAATTATGTTGGTGTAGTGGTTAATAACCCTGACTGCTAAGCCAGAGGTCGTGGATTCGATCCCCACCCAGAAGAAATAATAATAATAATATCTAGGGACAATGTCACACAGATCATCCTAGCCCCAAACTAAGCAAAGCTTGTACTATGGGTACCAGGCGACGATATACATACTTAAATAGATAGATAAATACTTATATACATAGCAAACATCCATGACTCAGAAACAAATATTCGTCCTCATCACACAAATATTTGCACTTATCGGGATTCGAACCCAGGACCACCAGCTTCGTAGGCAGGAGCACTACTAACTAGGCTACGGTGACCGTCAATCTTTGTGCCATGAGCACGATTATTTGTTCTGTGTCCGGGTGTAATTTTTCTATATGGATATATTTAGCAATATAAAAGTAGATATGTTTATCAGTTGTCTAGTTGCCATTGTACAGGCTCTGCCTAGTGTGCGCTGGGAATTAATCCCAGGGGCGGGGCGGGGAGAAGCCAGCCGGGCGCCGCGTACACTCTCGTCTTGTATAAGCGGTCCCGGGAAGAGGTAACCTGCTGTAGCTCAGGTTGCCTAAACAAGCTTGTGCGTGGTGGGGAGAGGGGGAGGCAATCATGCCCCCTCCCCTCCCCGTGTGAGTCCCGCAGAGTCTGCAGTGCACGGCGGGGGTCCTGTTGTGATCACCCACGAGAACCCAGAGCTCCCGCTACAAGCACTGTGAGGCTGGCTACCGAGCCCCGTCGGCTCCCCAAGCGATGGAAATGCCATTTGAGCATTTCCAACAAGTAAAAAAAAAAAAGAAAGAGTCAGCGTAGACCGAGAGGAGCGCAGTGGAGAGGATTTTATTAAGGCACTAGAAAATCAACTTAAAAATTATTGAAATAAAGTGCATGTAAGCTTGAACATTAAAATGCGCGAGACTGCGAGAGCATTTTATCAGGTTCAAGCATATATGCACTTTATTCCTAAAGCTCTAAAGTTGATTTTCTAGTGCCTTAATAAAATCCTCTCCGCTGCGCTCCTCTCTGTCTGCGCTGACCCAAAGGCTCTGCCTAGTGTGGGAGCAGAAGACAGAGTGTTAGCTGAGCCAAAATATTTATTAAACCTTTTATGGTGATAATAATACGTTATCTTGGTTATTTGTACCTAGTTTAAGCTGGTTTTATTATCTCAATCATTAGCCTAGTTTAGTCTTATTTTCAACCGCATTATCATACATAGTGTAATTTGTTTAAGGCCAAGATTACTCATTCACATTTTTAGATGATTTATATAAAGACAAAATCAAAGATTTCGTTATTGCATAAACTGAGCACAAGGTTGTAGATATGTATACAATTTTAAGTAACAACAGTTATCCGTAATCAGCATCATATTAGCCGTAAGACGTCCATTGCTGGACAAAACTCTCCCCAAAGATATCCATAATTGTTCCCACTATCTGCATTCAGTGACTTCTATCGATCTTCACAAGATCGTTCCATTTTGTAGGCCTGCCCGTGCTATGCCTTCCTTGGTTCATGGTAATCACTCGAGCCACAGGTCATTTCTAGGAGCTATATGCCCTCCCTGCCACTTAAGACAATTCTTCTTTTTCGTCGGCAACATTAATTAAAAATGTAATCAATAAATACAAATGTTTAATCGATCAATCATTCGTTTTGCAATCGATTGCAGGTAATCGATGACTTTTAGATTTTTTAAAACTTAGTATTTAAACTACAATTTGCTTGTTTTATATTCAACTGTAACCTAATCCTTTAGTTTTAAAAACAATTTAACCTTATCAATAGTCTTGCAAATCTATTACACAAGTTTTCTATTGTTTACATTTTTAATTAATTTCGTTGCTTCTTCGCTGATTTTCATGGAAAATAAAAAATGTGTTCTGCACACAGTAAGGGCTGTGGATAGATAGATTGTATGCGATACCGATACGGACCTTGTCGATAATTAATGAACCGACGATTGCAATAGGCTATGAGCACCTTCTTCCATATTATCATATGAGCAGTAGTTACCTTGGTGTTAGAGCTGTTTCACCGCCAGGGGCAAAGCGCATCGCAGGAAACAGTGCGATTTGCCTCTGGCGGTCAAAAGGTTCCTCCCAAATATGGAGACGCTCAGAAATTGGCCCACTTTGGCGGTCACCGCGTATCTAGGTGCTTAACGTTGTCGATCACTACTGAGGGGAATCGGCATTAAGCGTCTTAATAAATTATGTTTGAATAGAATAATACTATAATAGTGTCTACTAGTTAAATATGTACTCTCATAATACAATGCATTGTTTGTAGTTCGTTGAGCTCTATAACTAGGTCTGCTTTTGTTCCATAGAGCTAAGCAACCTCCTTTGAAATATACGTAAGTACTGTGTCAATGAATATGGATATAGAAATTCTTGACACATTGTCACATTGTATTATCATTCATCTGTCTGCGCAAATTAGATAAAGAAGGATTATTAGGTAGAAGCAACAATGGTGAAACCGAGAGTAAAATATTATGAAAGTATTTTTTCTCTAAATCCAATATTGAGACTTTGTACTCGACGCCATGTGTACGCGTAGCCAAGGATTGGATTGGATAGGATTACTGTAGAGTGTTCTTGGAAGACAAAGACCTTATACTCTAGTACTAGACGGTGTACCAAATATTTATAATTATTTAGTTAATATTACCTAGCGAGAGGTATATATAAATTCAATATAGAAACATTGTTTCCGTCGTTATGCTTCGCTTCGTTATGCGTCCAAGGATTGGATAGGATTACCCTAACCAAGACACATAAAAGTAACCCTTTATACTTTTATGTGGCTTGGTCAAGTTAAACTTTCGTAGAAGGCTTTGAAATGACTGTTGTTATCATAAAAATAGTTATAATATTAATAATAATATCTGGGGACAATGTCACACAGATCATCCTAGCCCCAAACTAAGCAAAGCTTGTACTATGGGTACCAGGCGACAATATACATACTTATATAGATAGATAAATACTTAAATACATAGAAAACATGACTCAGAAATAAATATTCGTGCTCATCACACATATATTTGTACTTACCGGGATTCGAACCCAGGACCACCAGCTTCGTAGGCAGGAGCACTACCAACTAGGCTATGGTGACCGTTCTTCTCTAAATACGCATATCCAAGGATGGGATAGGTAGGATTAAAGTAAAGTCTTACTTTTATATTCTTTGTTCTAGCTAGGATTTCGTAGAAGGCTTTGAATCTACTGCTGATATCATGAAAATTAGTTTATCTCTAAATTCGATATAGACATTTTTTCGTCGTTATAATAGCTACGCATATCCAAGGATTTGATAGGATAGAATTATATGGGGGCGTGCTGTGATTTGACCCCCTACGGTGTAAGGACCCATGGAGTTCAGCTTGGCCACCTTTCCTGAGACTTGGATCTGACATACAGATATCTGTCTTAATTCCTGCATCCAATCCATGCTAAGACAGTTCTAGGGATTCATTAAAACCTACCTGTCGCCTCTCAGAATCGTTCTCTGATATGCCACTACTATATTTCCTGGCTTCCAGGAATAGGTAGGCTTCCTAGCAGTGGGGGGTAACAGGGTAGGACCAATCCTTATTTTATATTTAAATACAAATAGGCTCTTATTTATCTAATATTATTATATTATAAAGGAAGGATAAGCTGCTTAAATTATTTCGGGCATAGAAATTACCGTAAGATTATGATAATTATTTTGCTCAGTGAACCGAAGAGTAGCACGTGTTTTGCGTGACTTTGACTGTTGTTAGGGGCAAAGGTAACTCTATATTGGATTATAGGTTTGGCGACAAAATATCCGCTTATAAGTGGAGCTATAGTCCGGTCAAATTAGACAAAAAAAATAGGGGTAAGGTTACAATAATTCCCCTTAGGCTGAAAAGTGGTAGGATCGTTCATTACACTATTATAAAGGAAATTTGAAAAGTCCTCATCGATCCGGCACGTGCAAAAAATTTACTTGGGGTCAAAGGGGGTTTTCGAGATTTTCAGCGCAACGGTAAGTTTTATCATAAAATTGGACATTAAAACAAAATTGTAGATTAGATAAATATCTATAAAAAATGTCGCAATACTTTTTCCTGTAAGCCACCGTTTTTTATATATAACGATTCAAAAAGTTGAAAGAGTTGTAGTACGTACAGTATTGAATCCGGTTCGATTTCCACCCAAGTCAGGTTTAAACGTGTTATTGGTGTTTAAAAAGAACGCAGCCGGAAAATAAAGCTCCATATTTTATGGCCAGAAAAATTCTCAGTAGCAGCGTGCAATCGAAATGATTTTTTTTAATTTGTTTCTACATTTATACTGAATGATGAAGTAATGTTAGAGTTGTTCAAGCCGCACAGAAAAAATATATTCTACTATATAAAAATAAGTCGGGTTTTCCTTCCTGACGCTATAACTCCAGAACGCACGAACCGATTTCCACTGTTTTGCATTCGTTGGAAAGGTCTCGGGCTCCGTGAGGTTTATAGCAAAGAAAATTTATAAAAGTTAACGCGGGTAACACCGCGGGGAACAGCTAGTTGTATATAAAAAAAGATTGTGTTACGAAAGGTGTGATCGCGCGAGGCGTGAGTGAAGATAGAATGAAAGAGAGTTACGTTTCATATCTACATCTACAGTCGTGTGGTCTAAAACCACACGACTGTAGTGAAACTTCGATATACGAATCTTAACTGGCTATGAGAGAAAAAGAGAAAGAAAAAGTGTGCTCGTCCTCTCTGCCTTGTCAGTAATATACGAAACGTAACTCTCTTTCATTCTATCTTCACTCACGCCTCGCGCGATCACACTTTTCGTAACACAAGATGAAGAATTAGGCCTAGAGTAGGCCTCATTCTTCATCTTCACCTCCCTCATTGATCTTAAATTTAAAGATTGGGCCTGTTGGCGTGGTTGGCAAATGCTTGCTTTTCACGCCGGAGGTCGTGGGTTCGATTCCCACCCAGGACCGATATTTGTGTGCATGAATATGTCTGTTTGTCCTGAGTCTGGATGTAATTATCTATATAAGTATGTATTTACAAAAGAAAAGTAGTATATGTAATATATCAGTTATCTGGTTTCCATAGAACAAGATGGTCACCGTAGCCTAGTTGGTAGTGTTGCTACCTACGAAGCTGGTGGTCCTGGGTTCGAATCCCGGCAAGTGCAAATATCTGTGTGATGAGCAAGAATATTTGTTTCTGAGTCATGGATGTTTTCTATGTATATAAGTATTTATCTATCTATATAAGTATGTATATCGTCGCCTGGTACCCATAGTACAAGCTTTGCTTAGTTTAGGGCTAGGATGATCTGTGTGACATTGTCCCTAGATATAGTACAAGCTCTGCTTAGTTTGGGATCAGATGGCCGTGTGTAAATAATGTCCCAGGATATTATTTTAATGTAGTCTAAGAGTAGTATGAAGTAGCGCTAAGATGTCTGTGTTGATTATAGTAAATGACCCTGACATGCATCTTCCTCCAAGTAATTATCGCGCTGAAATAATATTTTAATTACTTTTTCCTTATTCTTTTGTTACTTTTTTAATTAATTGTTTAACAATTGGTTTTGGCAACTGATATAATACATGTGGCAAGGTGCACACTAACATGGTTTAGAGAGTTATGTCTTAAGCGACACCGACAGCATAACGTATCCTCCAAACCAAAGAATGCGCTTAGAAACCTCCTTTCCGGTCCCATGTACAGACTCCAACTCATCCAGCTACCCCAATCTGTCAAATTAGCTCCCATCCAAAGATGTGATATTTTTTGCCGATTTTACAAATAACTTCAACTCAACTCTTGGCTGGCTTTTTTACATATTGATGTGTTTACACTTTTTCAATTACATAGAATACTAAAATCCTTGAGTTACGTCTACTATTTATAAATGAATAAAATTAATAAGTAGGTATTCGTGTATATAGTATTATAATCAATACGATTTTATCGCAGGTAATTTGTAAAGATTGAGAGATTGGTATCTCCAATCATGATCTGTTCTTGGTATTGATCATGAGTTGACTCCGACTTTCTCAATACTTGAATCGTTTTGTGATATAACCGCACATGCAACCGATCACGTACACCGCGACGCTCTTAGAATATCTTAGATCTCTATTATCGTTTTTTTTAAATACGGTTTTACGGCCCTGGATTCTTCGGCCTAGTGAGCCATCTTCAGTAATATAGATTTTCATTTAGTTGCTTTTCGTTATTAAGTGAAGTCCGTCATGGTCCTTGTCCTACCAGTAAACCAGTGGAGACTTTACTAGATGTTTCTATGGAATTTTAGATTCAACACAGAAATATGTACGTCGTCGAAAATATAATATCTGTTAGACATAACATTTTCCACCACATTAAACTCAGTTTTACACTAATTTTTGAAAATTAAACAATGCCTCGATGCGTCTTTTTCCCTGTTGGCGCCATAACTCTCTATTATCGATGAACAAACTGTGTCGCCAGTATCTAGTTAACTTCTTTTTTATCAATTCTTTTTTTTTCATCGTCCACTAAAGAAAGAGGTTTAATGTATTATTTGTACAAAGTATTTGATTATGTTCTTTTTTTTAATTTATGTAACGTGATTCCTTCTTTGATTGTTACCCGATTGTGAATGTTGTCAATTCAAAAAAGAATCTTAATTTAAAAATGATAATGGGATAAGCAAGGCATTCGAAATGGTCCCATATAAAGGTATTTTAATCATTAATTGTTCAGATCGGCTATTGCAAATAAACTTTAAAGTATGTTGTTTTTATAACTTAATTTTATTAACGCAATAAATGTATTATACAGTGACATAAAATGTGTTTTTTAAGTATTTGTGATAAACATAACGTATACTGCACGGGGGGATAAGAAGACGAGTCTAAATATTAATTAATTATTCGACAATATTATATCATCATAAGATAGAGTCAATTATTTAACAAAATATGTAAAAAATCCATAAAATGTGTATAAACAAAAAAAATCTTGTGTGTACTTATGTACACGCGTTAGAAGTTATACTTCTTAATATACAACTTGAACATAGTTATCAATTTTCATACCTCCTAGAACTAACTTCATGCCGTTTTTTTTACGATGCGCGCGCATCGTAAAAATTCACTCTCATACCACCTAGAACTAACTTCATGCTGTTAAATTTTTTGGTGTCGGTGTGCGCGCGCATCGTAAAAATTCACTCTCATCATTTTTCTCCATCGCGCCAAAAGAAGTATAACTTCAAAAAAAGTTAGTACCTATTCGCGAAACCGCGCATGCGGCAATTTAGTTTTCTAGACATACTGTAAAATTTGTACAGTTGTGACTTCCACAGATATATGTAGGTGTGAACCGCTCATAGCCCTCAGCGGTAAACGACCCCTATCGTTTACCGCTTATTGTATTTTTTTTTTAAAAACGCCCGCACAAATTACAAGCAATTAAACATACAAAGCATACCCAGACACAATTTTGGACCACACAAATAGTTATGTGCGAGGATCGAACCCAAAACACGAATGCGACTACCGTAACCATTATGCCACACTCGTTTATTGCTATAGATTTCTGTAAAGTAATATCTGAAGCCATATTTATAATAATTAACTTCTTTGTCACGTTAAATATTCACATTATTTGTTTGTAATTCCACAATGTAAATTAGATGGTACGTGTAAGGTATCATTATGGATCCTGTTTGGGCACAGCAAGACATTATAGTTAAAATGTAAACTTACAGACTAACGGTTAGGTGCACACATACAGATATTACGGAAAAACCTTATTATTTTGGCACGACAAAACAGTAATACATTGTACAATGTATTAATTTAATAATTTTATACATATAATAATGTTATTCTCTATAGGTAAAGTACAAATTATGGATAATGTCAGAATTTATTTGATAAATGATTCAATTAATTCCATATAATCAATAATAATAAACCTTTTAGATTGAATTGGTATAATAATAATACTATTCTGGGACATTATTCACACGACCATCTGATCCTAAACTAAGCAGACCTTGTACTATAGAAACCAGATATTGTATATATTCTATTGGCTTTTCTCCATCATACTAGCACCTGTATACTTATCTGAATATGTCAGCACCATTAAGAAGTCATGGCCGATCGAGAGGCTCTGTATTTGCATTCAGTACAGCGCAGCGGCGGCCATGTTGCGCGTACGCCATATTTGTAAAACATGCGCAGTGCACTGCACTTTTTATTATAGGATGCGGCGAAGGACAGTGAGTTCTGTCGTAAGTGTGAATGATGTAACAATAGTATTGACTACGTTATACTAAGTATCAGTTATCTTATTAACATTGACCCATAATTAACTTTATTAACTAAATAATTTAAAGGTTAAGTTAAAGGCATTCTAAATTTTCTCGTATTGGTAATGTTCCCAGAATACTGGCAGCATTACGACGCTTTAATGGCAGTACTTATTTGTTGGGCAAAATATAAGCCATAATTCCGGGAACTTGTGGTCTTACATGGGTCTTACCAAGGCGTGCAGCTATTTCGTTATCTAAATACGAAATACTGACGTAAGAGAGCGCTGTGGTGTGAAAGAGGATGTAGTCACAAATGGCCTGTTGGTATAGAGTCTAGTGGATAGTGACCCTGATTTCTAAGCCGAAGGTCGTGGGTTCGTTTCCACCCGGTACAAATCTTTGTGCAATGAACACGATTATTTGTTCTGTATTATGTATGTATTTAGAAATATATATATATATATATATATATATATGTATAATGTAAGTATGTTTATCAGTTGTCTGGTTGGCTTGCCTAGTTTGGGATCAGATGGTAGTGTGTTAGTTGTCCAAAGATATTTATTTATTATATTGAAAAAGGTATGCTGCGATGGTTTTGGCATTTAGTTAGGTAGAGCCTGTGTAAATAGGACAACCGGAATAGGAAAACCTTATCAATCATTCTCTGAACAAGTCGGAGATGTTCTCAAGATAGACCTGGGGCTCTACCGGCTAAGTCGCCGAACATCGATTTCTTAAATGGCGTTCAAATAAATAAAGGTTAAAAATGACTTAATCAATCCTTAAATCGGCTTCCATGAGCACATGTGACGTCATAAATGGTACAGAATGGAATGTCAACGTTGAAGTCGAATTAACGATTGATTAAGTCATTTTTAACCTTTATTTATTTGAACGCCATTAAAGAAATCGATGTTCGGTGACTTAGGCAGTATAGGTCCAGGTCAGAAATAACCTAAAAAGGCAAGCATGTTTGGTGATTAATGATTATAATGAGGCAAAAGAGGTGTGCAACACCTGTTTCACATAGGGATTTATGTGAAACAGTTGTGATTCTATGTATATGTATGTATATTGTGTTTTTGTTTTTGTTTTATGATTCAACATTTTACTATTTTATTAGCGTTTAATTTGTGTTTTTGCTTTATATCCCAACATTCCACTTTACTAATAGCGATTAAAATATTTGTATTATTCGGGAAACAACTTTATATGCATACTTCTACACACCTCACTTACCTCTCACAAAACATTCATCAGTATACACAATCAAACATTATCTTGTACACAATACTCACAAATTGCTATTACTTACCTATAAACTACTCCATTACTACATTAACTCACCTGCCATCTTTTGCCCAGTCTGGACCCTTTTTGATACAGATCGTTCTCTATTTAGTACTCAATGACGATGTGTTTATAAATGAAATGACCCCATTTTCCCCATGTATAATTCGATAACTTTTTTAATATAAATGATAGTATTGATACTTTTTCTGTATCACAAAGTCAAATATGTAGCCCAGATGTCTGTAATTCCTCTATAATAAATCCTAATGAACACTTTAAAATCCTAACTCAGAATATAAGATCCATAAATCGCAATTTCCATAGTTTTATTACCCTATTACATAGAATTAATATAGATTGTGAAGCGATTATTCTAACGGAATGTTGGCTTAAAAACAACGTAACGATACCTAACATAGATAGTTACTTAATGTATCATACTACAAAGCCTAAAAACCAGAATGATGGCATAGTTGTCTTCCTCAAGGACCATCTTGAACACACAGTCTCTGAGATTGATTTCATGGAAGGCACTTGTATGGTATTAAAAATAGGTAACGATATAGCAATCGTCTGTATATACCGGTCACCCTCCTTTAATAATACGGCAAACTTCTTAACTTCTCTTGACTTAGTTCTGAATACACTATCCTCATTCAAAAATGTTTCAATAATTGGTGATATCAATATTGATATCGTTCATACCCAAAATGATACTCATGCCTCAGATTACCTCAACTTAATAGCCAGTCATGGGTTACTGCCTGCCCATACGTTTCCTACGCGTGGCCCTAATTGCTTAGACCACGTGATAATTAAGTCTAACTACGAAGCGCTAACCCTAGTACTTGATTCATCTGTTACAGACCATAACAGTGTACTACTGTGCCTCAAAAACAAAGGAAAAACTTCTAAAGGTTCCAATCGCCCTATTCTCAATAAAATCAACTATAAAACCCTTGACCTGGAGATGAACGATATCAATTTTGATCAGATCTACTGCATTACAAACGCAGATCAAGCTGCTAATCAGTTAATTAACACCCTAAAGTGTGCTATAGATAAAAATTCAACCACGGTTAAGATACCAAATCGTAAACTTATACTTAAACCGTGGGTGACACCTGGTTTACTTCGTTGCATGAGAAATCGGGATAATATGCACAAAGAAACCATGCTAAATCCGAACAATGATATCTTAAAGTTAACATACACAAGATACAGAAATCTTTGTCACAAAATATTAAAAAAAGTAAAGAGAGACCATGATCGTAAGGAGCTAACAGACGCTGGCACGGATAATAGGCGAATCTGGAAGGTAATAAAACGTGTAACTAACTGTGTTAAATCTAAAACTTCGTCTACAGATTTACTACCCACTTCTACCTCCCCTGAATACTCTGTCAATCAAGTAAACGACTACTTTGCGAACATTGGTAAAAACCTCGCAACCAAAATAAAACCTCCAAATCCCCACTCAAAATTCCAGGTACATGTCCCCGACAACTCCTCTTGTGGCTCTTTAGTTATTTTACCAACCGATTGCAGCGAAGTTGAATCAATTCTATTCTCTTTAAGATCTGACTGTGCTGTGGGATGGGATAACATTCCTACAGCTCTGCTCAAGCGATATAAAAACCTCCTCATCCCCGTCATAACTCACGTTTTTAACCTCTGCCTCGAAACAAGTACTTTCCCCTTGTGTTTCAAAAAGTCACTTATCCATCCCATTTACAAGAGTGGGGGTAAAGACTGTGTCGCCAATTATCGTCCGATAGCCGTATTGCCTATACTATCCAAGATCCTGGAGCGGATAATAAATAAACGACTGATAAAATTTCTGGAAGACAAGAACTTATTGTCAGCCGCTCAGTATGGCTTTAGACGAAATAGATCCACCTCTAATGCTGTCCTGGATCTTACTAACTATATAGTCAAAAACCTAGACGAAAAGAAAAAGGTCCTCACTATCTTCCTAGATCTGGCTAAGGCTTTCGACACAGTCTCTACTCCCCTCCTGCTTCATAAGCTGGAAAAAATGGGCGTAAGAGGTGAATCTATTCTAAAGGACTATCTACATAACCGAACCCAATGTGTTAAAATAAATAATTATGTAAGTGATGAGCTGCCAATAACATACGGAGTTCCGCAGGGCAGTGTGATCGGGCCGACTCTTTTCCTCGTATACCTAAACGACCTTTGCCAGATTAAGTTAAACGACACCAGGATAACGGCGTTTGCAGACGACACTGCACTTTCATTTAGTGGTGACACATGGCCAGAAGTTTTTACCAAAGCTCAATATGGTTTTAATATAATTAAGGAATGGTTGGCTAGAAACTCACTGACACTTAATACTGACAAAACCAACTATATGACTTTCTCACTCCGTCAAAGCACCCAACCTCCAGCCTCCTTATACCTTGTCGCTCATTCGTGCGCTGTTCCCGACGACCAAATCTGTAACTGTCCCAAATTGGCCCAAGTAACCAATACCAAATATCTTGGCTTAACTCTGGACAATGGTCTTTCTTTCTCACTCCACATTGAATTATTACAGAATAGAGTTAGAAAACTAATCTATATTTTTAAAACCCTACGTCACGTAGCTGATGCACGATTGTTAAGACAGGTTTACTTTGCACTTTGCCAATCCTTACTGAATTATTGCATATCGACCTGGGGAGGTGCGCCAAAAACAAGGTTGTTAAAATTAGAAAGAGCTCAGAGAGCTATCTTAAAAGTGAGCACCTTTAAACATTATATGTTTCCTACTGCCGAACTTTACAAAAGTTGTCAAGTGTTGACTGTAAGGCAACTCTTCATAGCAAAAACTGTCCTAATTCAGCATTCTGCGACCCCATACAAAAAAATCTCCAAAAGACGTAAAGACATTGTTTGTGTAACTAGGAAAAGCAACCTTACCCATTCCAGTAGATTCAATTATTTTCTTGCACCTACATTGTACAACAAATTGAATAAAATACTCTCTATTTACCAACTATCTAGCTGCAAATGTAAAAAGCTAATAACTGAATGGCTACAGGGGCTGACCTACCAAGAGACGGAAAACCTCTTAAGTACAATGGTGTAGTATAACTACCATTTTTACCATACACCAATATACACATACACACACACTTACACATAACTAAACGCATTTACAGTACACTTACACATCTACTTACTCTCACTCACACGCGCATGCATACAAAGAAAATTTTCCATTAGTTTTAATTTCTTTTTTGTCTCTTTTTTGTCTCAAAAAAAAAAAAAAAAAAAATTTAATTTGATATTCGTGAAATTATTATTGTCCTAAAGATTTATGAGGGAATGGGACTGGTATCTTTAACACAGGTTACCTTGTAATCTAGCTAAGATGCCAGTTGCGATCCGTACTGTGACTATAAAGCTACGATCACTGTTAATATTGTAACTATTTAATCTTAAGGTTTTATACTGTGAGAACTAATAAAGCTTATTATTATTATTATTATTATTATATTAAGCGTCTACTATATAGAGTAGAATTGTTTGTTACTTAATTTGCAAGCCAATTGACTACGGAATATGATTTACTTTCGCTTTTAATTTCAGACAGATCAGTTTGAAAGATATAGAGAGGCTTTCCATATATATCACGTGGCTTTATTTTTTATTTTCCCTTTAACCATACTCTGAAATGAAGAGAGAAGGCTTGTCATAGTAATGTGATTTACGCGTGTCATGTGGGCACTGTTGAGGATTCCTCGTGCACTGATTTGATTAATGTGACGTACGGAACCAGCTAGCTTTCGACGCCCACAATCCACAACACAATGGCTAACGCGATTCCGTTGCGCTCATAAAGCCAATTTGCGCTTGCCGCTTTTATTTATTCCCTTTGAAATGGTAATATAAAAGCAACCAGTGACGATACATGACATATATACATGTACCCATTCAAATAAATAAATGTGCTGCCTTGTGACCGCGGCGGGTTTCACCATCCCATCTCATCCTATAGAGGCATAGTAATCGTCCCTACAGCAACTAATTAAAAACTAATTTAAATATCATTCATCATCATCATCATATCAGCCGAAAGACTTCCACTGCAGGACAAAAGCCTCCCCCAAGCATCTCCACAATGGCCGTTCTTGTACTGCCCGCATCCAGCGGCTTTTATTTATTTATTAATTAACTTCAGGTTTACCCACAGCTTGTACATACAATATATATCTTATGAATAATTCTCCGGCTTCCCGCGACTCTTGCAAGATCGTCAGTCTACCTTGTAGAGGGCCGGCCCTTGTTGCGTCTTCGGGTTCGTGGTCGCTACTCTCGAGAACCTTTCTCCACCAGCGGCCGTTGGTTCTACGAGCTATGTGCCCCGCCCAATGCCACATCAGTTTAGCAATTCTTTGGGCTATGTCGGCTTCTTTAGTTCCCTAAATATCATTACCTCTCTCTTATAGAAGAACAGGGTGTACATAGAACTATCAAATTACTTAAACTGCTAAAGGTGGACCCAAACTCAGTACGAAGATCTTCGTGACCGGATACTTTTCAAAAGCATTGTTATCTTTTACATCGCGTGGTTTAAATTCACACGGGTAATAAGTCTTATGTCAGAGAAGGCGATCAGCTATTTGAGATGAAGTTTAGCATTCTAATAGGATCCAAGAATAGAATGTGACCGGATCGACCGGAATAACCAGGATTTTAGACAGCCACTACTGTTACTAAGTCTGTGCATGTACAGGGTCAACCGCCTCTCAAAACTTGTATGGAAACGTATTACGTTTTCATTTACAAGTAAGTATTGTAATGTGACTAAACGCATACTATAATATAGTACATAAAACATTATGGTACATAGATATGATCCGACTCACAACATGTCAACCGAATGACATCCACTACTGGACAAATGCCTCCCAATTATATTTATAAGTATTTTTTTTTTCGTTTGGCAATGTCACACAGATCATCCTAGCCCCCCCAAACTAAGCAAAGCTTGTACTATGGGTACCAGGCGACGATATACATACTTATATTGAACTGAGTTGGCAACCCAGCATCCCGCGACACGACATCGTAATTCGTTCCGCTAATAAAAAGTGAAATTAGTGCTTTTTCCACCCAAAACAGTGCAAAATACTCAAAACCTGGCATCTAACATCACACAGTGCATAGTGAACTAATAATCTTTGTTCGAAAAGTGCTTTAAAACAGTAAAAGTTAAACCATTTAAAGTTACTATATTGCGCATACTCAAACCCGGCGAAATAACGACTCGGCGAAATAACTGTATTGTGACAATTATCCACTAGTGTTGCCAAAACAAATTCTTGTAAAAGTACAAATGTAAAAAATATAAAATCCAAATTAAAATCCTATCCTTAAATTTAAAAAAACCTTTTTCCCCTGGACCGCGAAAGCGAAAAGTATTTATGTCAAAAATATCAAAAATAAATTACGCGAAGTACTAGGCTCGCATAACCCAGTGGTGAACGCAGAGTACCTGTGGAAACAAGACAACAACAGCGGAGACCACAATAGAGCTACGCAGCTACGGAGTGCACGCACCTCAGTGACTCAATTCACACGTCATTCTCGCCGCTTGCCACAATACACGAGCGACAGCGATTAGCGGATAACTTTTTGTGTTTGGTCTAAGTACATTCTAAAAAAATTTCTTTTTGGATAATACATTAATTGTACTTAAGACATACACAATGTATAAAACACCGCCTAAATCTCCTCAAACTGAAGCAATCTCAAGAAACTTAATGAGGACACCACCAAACCAAAGTGTACCTTCACGTTCGGAGTCCGACCTTCGGAGGCTTTATGCAGATGAAACCCTGCAGTTAAATATTACCCAGCGAAACAAACGAAAACACCCATCAAGTGAGGTTACTGGCGACGAATTGCAGAGCCTCAAAAGTGAGATTAAAGAAATGATGAGAGAAATGATGTCCACCCATAACTCTCGACTCGACAAGTTAGAAGGACATATGATGGAAATAAAAAAACAAAATATTGAAATAAAGGCTACTACTAGCGAACTAGAGAAGTGCATGACTTTTGTCTCCGATCAACTGTCGTCACTGGAGAGTAAAATAACATCGTTGGAAAAGGACCGAAATAGCATGGTGCTCAAGTTGTCAGCACTTGAAGAAAAGATTGAAATGTACGACCGCAATAGCATCAAAACCTCTATTGAAATTAGAAATGTACCTAAGCAAGAGAAAGAAACAAAAGCAAAGTTGTATGACATGATACAGTGCTTGTCTAAGCAACTAGATGTCTCTACAGAACCCACCTACGTTCGCGATATAATACGACAACCGTCGAAAAAGGAAAATAAGACATCAAGTGTTACGGTTGAATTCTCAAACACACTAATAAAAACCAATTTCCTAGTGGCTGTTAAGGAATACAATAAGAAAAATCCAAAAAATAAAATAAGTTCAACCCAACTAGGCATACCAGCTCAACCCCAAACGCCTATATACATTGCCGAACAACTGACAACCCTCACAAAAAGATTGTTTTATCTTGCAAGAAGTTTTACCAAGTCAAATCAATATAACTTCTGTTGGACATCGAATGGACGAGTTCTTCTAAAAAAAGATTCAAATAGTGAATCGATCCTGGTGAAGAACGAACAACAGCTGAAACAACTGGCTCAAACCATCTCTGCGTGACTACGCATGTATAACTTCTTGATATTTTTCTATTTTTGTTGCATTCTTAGCTCTAACTTATACAATGATTTGCTCGTTAGTTACTACTACTTTTATCAAATTTTTATAATTAACACAGATACATCACTCACATGGTACCACTGTCACTACATAACACAACTATTTCATCCCTACTCGTACAATGTAAACTACTCAACACAAACGCAATTCAACTTACCTAAACACATTTTACTACTGTCACCACATATATATCTAGCAAACTATGCTAAATTTCATAACATAGAACATAAACCCTGTAAAGCTTCCTACCATCTGGCAATATACAACACTTTGGTTAATAATTATAAACAGTTACCAATTCTCCAAAGGTCATACGTAAGCCTCTTCCCCAATTGTAAATTATTTTCCTACCGACCGCGAAGCTCCTCCCCTCTTAGGTTACTTTCATTGAAAAATGGCTAACATAAGCAATCTTATAGAGAATATTGACGAGTTTTCTCTATCAGTCCCTCACAGATGTACCCCAGAACAGACACGATCTGTTATTAACAATCCTAACAACTTCCTAAAACTGCTGTCACAAAATATACGTTCAATTAACTGCAACTTCTTAAGCCTACAGATTCTCTTGGACCGTATTTCATTTGAATGTGATCTTATGATTTTAACGGAATGCTGGCTGCCCTGTTCTAGCAATGGCACTATTCCGCAATTAAAAAATTACACCTCTTACAAAACCACGAAACATCTAAACCAAAGCGACGGTGTGGTGGTATATGTGAACGCGGAGTTACCGGCTACATGTGAGGAACCCGACCTACTTCAATCAGCTTCTGGACTCATTATTAAAATAAAATCTGAGGTGGCTATAATTTGCATCTATCGTTCTCCATCTATTGATAACATTAATAACTTCCTATCAGCTCTAAATAACATACTTCCTTCTCTCCAACATTTTAAAACGCTAATTTTAACGGGTGATATAAACCTCGACATTAAAACTACTTCCTCAGATATACGCTCCCATGAATATCTTAATTGCCTGGCTTTTCATGGCCTCCTTGCAGCACATACCATTCCAACTAGAGGCGATAACTGCTTGGACCATCTAATTTTAAGAACAAACTCTCCTTCATATTCCTTCGTGTATGACTCCGTGGTCACCGACCACCATCCATCACTACTCTGCTTGGAAAATCGACGTATACGCAGTAGCCCAATTCTTACAGCCACCAATATTGACTTTGATAAACTAGATGAAACTATGTCCCAACTAGACTTTAATCCAATTCTCTCCATGACTGACGCTGATGTTGCTACAAATAAACTTCTGGAATTAGTGACCACAGCCATTGCTAAACACACCGTAACCAAGAAAGTACCTGCGAGAAAGAAAGTCCTGAAACCCTGGATCACGCCTGGTCTGTTACGGTGCATCAAAAATAGGGATGCGTTACACAAAAAGATAAAACAAGATCCAGAAAACGATATATTGAAACTAACCTACAAGCGCTACAGAAATTTCTGTACAAAAATTCTTAAGAAAGCGAAACGTCTTTATGACACAGGAGAACTAGACAAAGCTGGCCAAAACCCAAAATTACTCTGGGAAACAATAAAGCGAGTCACCTACACCAAGAAACCTAGCAACACTTCTACACAACTATTAACCACCTCATCATCACCGATAGAATGCTGTGACAAAGTAAACTCCTTTTTTGTCAATGTCGGCAAAAATCTTGCCGATAACATCAGAACAACTCCCATACAACGAACGGCAACTTCTAATACGAAACATAAAATTACACCCTCTACATCTTTCGTCCTAGAACATACCGACCATTGGGAAATCTTTTCAACCATAAACTCCCTACGGACCAATGCTGCTACTGGATGGGACGGTATATCGCCCTATATCCTAAAAAAATACTCCACTATTCTGGCACCCATCCTATGCCATATATTTAATCTTTGTTTCGACACTGGTGTCTTTCCTACTTCATTTAAAAAGGCAATTATTCATCCCATTTTCAAGGGAGGGGACGGGACGTTACCTAATAATTACCGACCCATAGCAGTCCTAAGTGCGCTATCTAAGGTGCTCGAACGTTTAATTAATAAGAGATTGGTTAATTACTTGGAACACCATAAGCTAATATCATCTCACCAATTCGGCTTTCGCAAAAATTTGTCAACATGTGACGCGGTCCACGAATTAACTAATCACGTGGTACAAAGTATTAATAATAATAAAAAAGTCCTAACTATATTCTTAGACCTCGCAAAAGCGTTTGATACGGTCCCCGCCTCTACTCTCTTATTAAAACTTGAAGAAATGGGTGTCAGAGGTGTTCAATTAGATATGTTCCAGAGCTACCTAACAAATCGATCGCAATTGGTCAGAATTAATAATTACAATAGTAATGAACTTCCTATTCATTATGGTGTGCCCCAGGGAAGTATACTTGGACCAACCCTTTTTCTTATTTTCATTAATGAGCTATGCAACCTCAACATCCAGAATGTCAACATAATATCATTCGCGGATGATACCGCGATAACTGTTGTAGCTGAAACTTGGTCTCAACTAGAAATCAGAGCACAACTCGCATTTAGCACAGCACTTAACTGGCTCCATGATAACACACTAACACTCAATACTTCCAAAACCAACTTCCTTACATATTCAATCAGTGCAGCCTCTCAACCACGCATTCCGATAACATTAATAGCTCACTCTTGCCATAACCAACCCCAAACTCCTTGCAACTGTCCATCATTAATCTCTGTAGACCAAATAAAATATCTGGGTGTGACATTGGACAAAACTCTTAACTTTAAATCGCATATAAACATTCTAACAGGCAGGGTCCGCAAACTTATTTTCATATTTAAAACTCTTAGGTCAATTGCAAATCAAACTGTGATACGCAATGTCTACTTTGCATTATGCCAATCTATTGTCACATATTGCATTTCTTGCTGGGGTGGTGCTGCTAAAACGTTTTTGAAACCATTAGAGATAGCACATAGAGCAGTACTAAAAGTTGCTAGTTTTCGCCCGATTATTTTCCCTACTAGTGAATTATACCGTAAGTGGAATATTCTAAACGTTAGACAACAGTTTATCATGAAAGTAGTTCTCTTACAACACAAAAAAACGCCATACAGGCCAATCGATAAACGTAGAAAAGATTTAATTTGTACTGTCCCCCTTACACGTTCTAAATTCATTAAAAGATTCTCTTATTTTCTTGGCCCTTCTTTATATAATAAAATAAACAAACATATTCCAGTATACGCTTTATCACATTATAACTGTAAAAAAATGGTTTACTCTTTTCTTCTAGACTATACATATGAAGACACGGAAAAAATGCTTATTTAAGATAAGTAAAATGGAGCATAGTACACCTAACATAATAAATGTTACACAACACAAACACATACATACACACACACACACACACACACACACATACATACACACACACACATATAAGTAGTTTTGTTAGTAAGTCACATTGATCCTCAAAATTGTTATTACCTACTTAAAGATAATTTTCTTTTTTTCATTGTTTTAAATTTGTTTACATTTAGTTATACCATAATATTGCAGCAGCAATACATAAACACGTAAATTGTAAAAATACATCTTCTCTAATCCATGGGGGATCGGAACTGTCACTCCTTCATACAGGTTATACTATAACCTAGTTAGGAGATCAGAGCTGCACCCACTATAATTGTAGCAAATTTGTAATTTTACCATGTTTCAATTATATACCCATGTACTGCAATTCTTGTAAAGATCAATAAAGTATTATTATTATTATTATTATTATTATTATATAGATAGATAAATACTTAAATACATAGAAAACATCCATGACTCAGAAACAAATATTCGTGCTCATCACACAAATATTTGCACTTACCGGGATTCGAACCCAGGACCACCAGCTTCGTAGGCAGTAGCACTACCAACTAGGCTATGGTTTCCACAATGGAGTTGTGTCCATCATTTGGAGGGATATGCCTTAATCGCCACGCTTTACAGACAGATTGGCGATCGCAGTATGATGGTTGTAGTAATGACGCCAGCACATCAAGCTACCCCAATCTGGCAAATTTCCCCAATTGAAAGTGAACCTTATGCTTTTATGATAAATTTGAAAATATATAAAGGGAATTTGACAGATTGGGGTTACTGGATGTGCTGGCGTCTGTACACACACGCTGCTGCCCGTACTCTGGATGATATCCCCTCGGGATGGCTGCTACGGCCCCCACGGAATGAGATGGGGTGGCGATATTCTATGCCGTCAGCCAAACAGCACCAACAGCGAAACCCAATGGGTTGAAAATAGACTTTCATAGGCTTAGAGAATTCCATTTTACAATCTGGTTTCTTGCCGGATATTGCTCCTATATTCTTTTAAAAGAGCAAGGTCGTAAAATCGATTGCCGCTGGAGCAGAAAATTTCTCGAATGGTTATGGGGGTAGTAGAAGAATTAATTGTGGAGATTTTTAGTGGAGGCATACGTCCAGCAGAGGACGTCTTTCTGGTGACATACTGATTTCTATAAGCTATTATTACACACATGCATATCATCCAGGCTAATTCTGCACTATACGAACGACGGGCTGGTTAAAAGATAGATTGAACTATTTATTAAGACAAACATTTCCATTATATATTATATATGTAGGTATATGTACATGTAACTCTAACGGTTTTTGCAGCGCCTGCAAGAATAGCTCGCAGATGACACTTCCTAATATTTTTGGGCAATTTACACAATATTTTTATAAATTATAGCCTATGTGTTATTCTGATGTATAAGCTTTATTATTGTAAAGTTTCACTAAAATCCATTCAGTAGATTATGCGTGAAAGAGTAGCAAACATCCATACATTCTAACTTTCGCATTTATAATATTAGTGGGATTAATCAATAACACTGCGTTACGAGTCTGATGAACGGGCTTAGTTTTCCACTAATACATATAAGTTAATTAAGGTAATATATTATTGTATTGCTTCAATTAAATTTCTACAAAGGGAGTCAGTACAAGTGTATATCAAGCTTGACTGTCTGGCAGCGTATTCACCCGCAGAGAATGAGGTCCTGGGTTCAAATCCCGAGTCGGGCCTATAATTATTTTGGGACTTTTCTGTAAAAAGAAAAATTTCTCAGCATGAGCCCGAATTCTGGGAGTTGGTGGTATTATACCCGCGTGCCTCGGAGACCACGTAAAGCCGTCGGTCCTGTACCTGACCTCTGGTCTGGTCGTGTCGCTATCGGCGTTCCATCGGACTGTGTTTGCGCACACACTGTACATTATAATATCTCCCGTGCAAATGGCTAATCTCTATTGAGACTGGCCGCCGTGGCCGAAATTCTGCTAGGAGGACATTACTATCTCAAGCTTAGTGCAAGTCCTGTCTAGATATCATTTTTGTCATGTCAATAATTTCTTCTGTCCTTGACATTCAAGAAAATCTTGTAGATTTATTTCTAAAGAAATACTTCGTACATCTTGTATATTGACAAAGGCTTTTAGCGAAAATTGATGGATTGATTCTGCTTCGTCTAGCTCTGGTCTCCATTAGTATTATCAACTGTTCCTTTTGCCTGTAACTGAGAATGAACCAGCCGAAAACATTGAGTTACTTAAAATTGTACCTATTGTGTGAGAACGATTGCAGTTATTACTATTAATGACGGGTCTGTTGGCGTGTTTGGTTGGTAAATTCTTGCCTTTCACAGGACCGATATTCGTGTGTATGAACATATCTGTTTGTACAGAGGCTAAGTATGTATTTACAGAAGAAAAGTAGTACATGTAGTATATCAGTTATCTGGTTTCCATAGTACAGGCTCTGCTTAGTTTGAGATCAGATGGCCGTGTGTGAATATATTTAAATCGGCTTTAACGTTTATTAATACCAACCGATTTATACGGCACCAGTCTATTCACAAACATCGGAGGAATCGCACAACGTCGTCATATCCTCCGAAAGACATCCACTGCTGGACAAAGGCCTCTCCAAAACAACCCGTATCTAGCTGCTTCCAGCGACCCTCTCATCTCATCGGTCCGTCTAATAGAGACCTATTCTGCTGCTTCCAAATATTGAGCTGAGTGTAGATAAGCACATGTCTATACTTGATATGGTTTTTTTTTAATAAAGACAACGCTCGCATTAGGTAATCTTATCCCTGTGTCGCGGGATACTTTAAAAACATATAATAGACGGACACAAATTACATCCAGACTCAGAACAACTATTTATGGGTCACACAAATAGTTGTCCGGTGCGGGACTTGAACCCGCGACACGAAGCAACGAGGCGACTGTCCTAGCCGCCACACGTGCACTCTATTATTATACAGGTATATCAATTTCAATGGGACATTTGTATTTTTTTGAGATTATTCCTTCGTAGCGTTTGAGGTTTTTATGAATTTAGATAAATGCTTGCACGAGTATGGTCACTACCACCGTTAAGGAGTACTACGATCAGGAACGAACTATATGAGTCGCCTAAAGCATCTTCTACACGGTTGCAAACCAACCTCCCAACGAGGTCGCCCTGGTGGTTGCCATCTAGACTGCACAACTGCAGTCTAGATGGATGGCAAATACCAGGGTGGCCATCTAGACTGCACAACTGCAGTCTAGATGGATGGCAAATACCAGGGTGGCCATCTAGACTGCACAACTGCAGTCTAGATTGGTAATGGCAAATACCAGGGTGTCCATCTAGACTGCACAACTGCAGTCTAGATTGGTAATGGCAAATACCAGGTTGTCCATCTAGACTGCACAACTGCAGTCTAGATTGGTAATGGCAAATACCAGGGTGTCCATCTAGACTGCACAACTGCAGTCTAGATTGGTAATGGCAAATACCAGGGTGTCCATCTAGACTGCACAACTGCAGTCTAGATTGGTAATGGCAAATACCAGGGTGTCCATCTAGACTGCACAACTGCAGTTTAGATTGGTAATTGCAAATACCAGGGTGTCCATCTAGACTGCACAACTGCAGTCTAGATGGATGACAACCACCAGGGTGACCTCTGTTGGGACGTTGGTTCATATGTTTGCAAGATGCTTCTAAGAATGAGCTTCGTTAACACTCAGTATTATGTAGGGAATTTCTAAACTGTTACTAGGTATTCTTATTCCTAACTCTACTTCCCAGTATTTCATTGATATGGGATGCTGCAGCAGCCGATAATGTTGCAATAAAACTGGCTCGGGCCCAGTTTGAGATTTATCTTAACAGGTCAATGATTTCAGTGTCCGTATGGGTTGAATGACACGTAATGATCTAAATACGGATTGACCGAAATATTGCTCAGATGCTACGATATCAAAATAAATAAATATAAACATCTCGTGCGGAATCATCTGAAATATATCTCTGCATTTCTTTATTTATAAGATATACTGTAGATTGACCGCATTCGAAATGTGGTGTTGGCGAAGAATGTAGAATGTGAAAAATAAATAAAGCAGTGTAGAAAATGGACGATGAAAGAGATCTATTCTAAACACCATAGAGTGCAGAAGAGGAGGCATGTTGGAACTCTTGATACGGCTAGATACTTTCATAAGAAAAGCTCAATATTAGCAAGTATTAAAGATTGACGTGCCTGTTGGCGTGGTTGGCAAATGCTTGCTTTTCACGCCGGAGATCGTGGGTTCGATTGCCACCCAGGACAGATATTTGTGTGAATGAACATGTCTGTTTGTCCTGAGTCTGGGTATAATTATCCATATAAGTATGTATTTACAAAAGAAAAGTAGTATATGTAGTATATCAGTTATCTGGTTTCCATAGAACAATCTCTGTTTAGTTTGGGATCAGATGGCCGTGTGTAAATAATGTCTCAGGATATTATTATTATTATTAAGCTGAATATTCGCCTTGCAGACCTAGTATTAATATGAGTTTAGTTGGTGTTGTTTAGAAACGAGGGCATTGGCCGTTAATTTGTAAATTATTTGAACCATATGCAGTTCTAGAAATTAATATTGCATACATCCGGTGATTGCGTGTGATTCACTCTTTGAGTAATGACTTACTCTCAAGTAGCACATTTAAATGTAAACTTTCAATTTCAAATACTGATGCGAAGGAAAGATTTTGCTTAGCTAAACATTGGGGGCTTAACACATCTGAATCGCATATGCTGTTGCCTAAAACCTTTATCCACCTCATGCTTTAAGAGGACTGGAGAATGCAAAGCTGCAATATGAGCTTGACGTAGAACAAAAAATATTGTTATTATTACATAACATTTTAGGTGTAACCATCTAACTCACGCTTATCTTGGGCCCCTTTGATCGACTCCTTCGCTTCTTAACTTTTCCCAAAAATTTGGTGAAGGTGTCTTAATCCAGCTGTTGGATGTGCTTTATATAATAGAATAAATATAAAGAAAAATATTGATATTTACTTAAAGGTAGTTTAATTCCCAATAAGTTACTAGACGACTTCGATGTGAAATTCCATTCCAAACCTCAAATACTTTTTCTCTTCTTCTTCAAATTTATACTGAATTCAAGACATTACTTTTTCACCTTATTAATTTGTACCTAAAAATTCAGGTCATAAATTAAAATTAAATATTTTAATTTATGACCTGTTTAAAAAAAATCTGCTTGTTTTTTAGCATGACTATGTTCATATGTGACTTTAAATTCAATTGACGCCTCCTGCGTTAACTTCATTAACTTATAATTTAGGGATACAAATCTAGCCCAGACCCAGAGCTAATGTGGGTTATACAAAACCTGAGCCAGAGCAACTACAATATGGGTTATACAAATCTAACACGTAAGCACCGAGGTATTACCGAGACTTCCTCCAAACACAGTCAATTGACTCTTCCACTAACCTTACTGGTGTAAACTCACGGGTTGCTATCCCTTCCGCAACCTTTAAAAACAAATCAGATACGTATAACCATAAGTATGACGTACGTAATCAAAATTCAAACAATAGAACAACCAAATGAGCCATTTAAATCCATCGTTGTACAATAGGAAGCATTGGCAAGTTCCGGCTGGTCGCGCATGGCATAATATTAAGAAACGGTTTTTGGTACAAACTTCCTGCATCGACTATAAATAACTTATATGGTTGGCGGAAGCATCTTGACCTCGGAGGTCTCTTGGATAGAATAATAAGATGTCCTTAATGAGTGCTAATGGACTTGAACATAATCAATCCATCTATAAGTCTGCAAACTGCTGTAGTTAACATTTGATAGCATAATTCAAATGTAAACGATATTAACTAAACCGTGCTACAATCGCAGTGAAACAGTCTGAACTAATAACCCAGCCAAATGGCAAGCAATACGGTTGATCGATCATATAACGTCAATAATTATAAAGGACTAGCGGGCCGGTACGTGCTTCGCTACGTATAAGGCATAGTAATAAAAAAAATGATTATTAAGTTAATTTATTCAAACAAATTTTACACGTATTCAAGACTTTTTTTAATTTTCTCTACGTACAAAACCTTCCCTGGACTTCCACGAATAATTCAAGACCAAAATTTGCCAAATCGGTAAAGGCGTTGATGAGTTATAACATTACAACAAAAATTGGCATTGATTTTTATATATATAGATTGACATGTCGTTTTGAGCGATCTACATTAAATGTCATTTGTCTAATATATCAAGATAATGGGGTGCTATATGGCTAGCTTGTGTGTTTGAAGTACTATTTACTTATTTATTTCTTTGCCGTGGTTGATAGATGCTGGCCTTTCACAGGCCGTGGTTTCGATTCCCAACCTGAACAGATATTTGTGTGCATGAACATGTCTGTTTGTCCTGAGTCTGGGTGGAATTATCTATGTAAGTATGTATTTACAAAAGGATACTAGTATACGTAGTATATCAGTTATCTGGTCTGAATAATGTCCCAGTATATTATATTATCCATTTGGATAACAATTACCTTTGTATCATAAGTTAATGAAAAATATAAATATAATGCCGCAATAAATGTAAACGTCAAGTTAAAATTCTTACCAATAAACTGAACAATTTTTTGTAAATCCATTTGCAAAGGTGAAATAGAAATTTAACTGACTATATAAACGTACCACCGATTGGTGCAGTTTGTTATATGACAAGCCATAACCAAACAACTTGCAAATATACTACTTGTATTGTTAAGTAATTGTATTTTATTTTATACTGTATAATTCAAGAAATTTCACCACATAAACGTGCAAACAGCTGATGCATTTCAAGAGCCGCTTAAATTTTACACACTGGCGGACTCATGGTTTCAAGATATTTAGAATTTCAAACTATTTATCTGCCACGTTTGTTTAGCGCCAACTTGTTAAACCACAGAGAATTGGGTTTGAGTTGATCTCCCTAGTCAGGTCAGAACCCGAACAGGACAGAGGTTCTACCCCTGGGATGCTCTCTGAAGCGGGTTACTTTTTTTGTAGTCTTATTTGCTAAACTGTTTGAGCCCCTGCTCGCCTATACATAGTATAGTATAGTATGTATAGACCGGTGAAGTAGTAAAGGCCTTCTAGGCTAAGTATAAAGATGAGATAACTCTTTATTGTACATCAAAACATTACAGTATACAAGAATACAATATCATACATAAAAAAATACAATTGGCGGCCTTATCACTAAATGTGATCTCTTCCAGGCAACCTAAGCAGGGTTTGGAGTATGAAGTAACAGAGATAGGGTAGTTGTCAGTGTTCACAAGTATAGAAACGATACGCACTGGAATCACTACAAAAAAACTGAGAGTTTTCTACGTCAAATTAGATATATTACATATATATTATATATTAACCTACATACTATATTATATACACGCATATATACTTATATTTCATACATAAACAAATACATAAAATTCTGGTCACCGTAGCCTAGTTGGTAGTGCTCCTGCCTACGAAGCTGGTGGTCCTTGGTTCGAATCCCGGTAAGTGCAAATATTTGTGTGATGAGCACGAATATTTGTTTCTGAGTCATGGATGTTTTCTATGTATTTTAAGTATTTATTTATCTATATAAGTATGTATATCGTCGCCTGGTACCCATAATACAAGCTTTGCTTAGTTTGGGGCTAGGATGATCTGTGTGACATTGTCCCCTAGAAATTATAATAGGTCTTTACCTATGAAATTGCCGTTTTGTATGAAAAAATTTAAACGAATTTTTTTCATGAATTTTTTTATTTGTATTAATCGAAGTAATCACCCATGCAATCAATGCATCTTTGCCATCGCAGTGGCAGTTTATTGATGCCCTTCTTAAAGAAATCAGCTGGACGGGAGGCAACAAATTCTTCAAAGGCATTTTGTACTGCCTCTCGGGTATTGAATTTTTTTCCCGCCAAGAAGTTATCCAAATTCTGGAAAAAGTAGTAGTCTGTAGGCGCAAGGTCTGGTGAGTAGGGCGGATGACGGAGAGCTTCCAACCCCAGTTCTTGCAACTTGGAGACCGTCTGCTGTGCAGTATGAGGTCGCGCGTTGTCGTGCAGGAGCAGCGGAGACGAGCGATTGACCAATGCTGGTTGGAGATGCGCCAGCTTCTCCATCATTGTGCTCAGTTCTTCACAGTACACATCTGCAGTAATGCTCACCCCGTTTGGTAAGAAGCTGTGATGAATCACACCGGCGCTAGACCACCAAACAGTGACCATCACTTTTCTAGGGGTAAGTTTTCGTTTAGGGCATTGTTTAGGTGCTGAACCAGGATCCAACCAACTTGCTGAGCGCTTGCGGTTATCAAACAGAATCCATTTTTCATCGCAGGTAACAATGCGGTTCAAAATTCCTTCATTTGTGTGTCTGTTGAGCAGTGCAAGGCACGTCTCGACGCGTACTTCGCGCTGGCGATCATTGAGTTCGTGGGGCACCCATTTGTCAAGCTTTTTTACCTTGCCAATTTGACGCAAATGGACCAATATTGTTTTGACGCTAACGTCGAAAGCTGCTGCTAATTCAGCCGTAGATTGTGTATCATCAGCTTCCACAACCGCCTTTAATTCGTCATTGTCGACCAAAGTCTTCGGACGACCGCGAGGTTCATTTTTCAGGTCGAAATTTCCAGAACGGAAGCGAGCAAACCAATAACAGGTGGTGCGTTGGTTTGTAGTGTTAGCTCCGTAAACGTCGTTGATGTTGCGTGCCGCTTGTGCCGCGTTGCTGCCACGACGGTACTCATATTCCATAATTACTCGAATTTTTAACGTATCCATGATGACGAAAAAGATTGAAATGCGATGAAAATGTAACACTAATCAATAAAGAAATGACTACTTTTGGAAAAAAGAATCCATGTTTTTAAAATAAAATTAATTTGAAATTAGAATTCTTAGCCAAACAAAAATTATTTTGATTTGAAATGGCCAGTACTGCAGAACGGCAATTTCATAGGTAAAGACCTAATATTATTATTCTTATCTTTAACTTCATGTTAGAAAATAGAACAAAAAACCTACTTCAATATCTTAAGCTCAAAAACTTCAACGTGATTACCATAATCTAGCCTGACTGTTCAGTCTACACTATGGTATATGGTAGGCAGAGACAACGGATTTCCATTTCTCACAATCCTTCCACACTTTTTTGTCTAGTTTACTCTCATTATATTCTTCATACTGTGCTCGCCTGCTTAGGGTACTTTTGACCTGGTCTGAGTTGAGAACATTTCCGATTTGCACAGAGAATATTCGACGAGGTCTTCCCCTTCCGGTTGTACCATTCACACAGGTCAGGTATACTTATTTTTGTCATCTTCTTTTATTCAGCCTTTTTAATTCCCCAAACCATTTCAGCATATATTTTATAATCTTGGTTACTACATCCTCTTTCACAGCACAGTGCTCTCTTACGTCAGCATTTCGTATTCTGTGTATATATTGTCTTGCCCTCGTGTAAAACACGTAGTTTGTTACTACTGAAGTGTGGTACTTGACCATCAGGGCTTTTTAAACGGCGACTCTTGTAACAATGTAAATAAACTACTTCAATGCGTCCTTAATCATATTTGTACACGACGTCGCGTCACGCGTGTCTTTTAAATATCATTACATCGCCTGATAGGATATCACCACCCCATCTCATCCATTGTTACAGTCGTCCAGGGAATATCTCCCAGAGAACGAGCAGCAGCGTCTCTGTAAATAGTGACTGTCATACTCCGATCGCCCGTGTGCCAAGCTTGGCGATTATGGCAAAACCATCCAAATGATGGACTCAACTGCATTGTGGAGTCAGCGTTGCTGGACAAAGGCCCAAATATTCTATAAAGTTTGCCGTAGTCACTGCTTGGCATGCGTGTTGGCGACCGCAGTAAGGTGGTAGCTAGCACACAGGTGGCGCTGCTGCCCGACTACCTGGTGTATCCCTTAGTCGTCTTCTACGACACCCACGGGATGTTATGGAGTGGCCCTGTTATTCTTTAAAGGCCGGCAACCACACGGCTAAGCATCATCATCATATCAGCCGAAAGACGTCCACTGCTAGACAAAGCCCTCCCCCAAGGTTCTCCACAATAGCCGGTCCTGCGCTGCCCGCATCCAGCGGCTTCCCGCGACCGTCGGCCGACAAGATCGTCGGTCCACCTTGTAGGGGGCCAACGCTGCATCTTCGGGTTCGTGGTCGCCACTCGCCTTTCTGACCCATGTTGACAAATTATAAAATAGTTACTCCGCACCTTTATTAATTGACAGGCTGTTCTAACACTTCTAACGTGCTCAATGCTGCGAATAGGTACTCAGTATATCGCACCACAAAAAAAGACATAACTAAATACGTCCTGTTTTTTTCATAACAAATATGTTAAAGAGAAATGCATGATATAAACGGGCCTGTTGGCGTGGTTGGCAAATACTTGCTTTTCACGGCAGAGGTTCCATTCCCACCCAGGACAAATATTTGTGTGCATGACCATGTCTGTTTGTCCTGAGTCTGGGTTAATTATCTATATAATTATGTATTTACAAAAGAAAAGTAGTATATGTAATATATCAGTTATCTGATTTCCATATACAAGCCCTGCTTAGTTTGGGATCAGATGGCCGTGTGTAAATAATGTCCTTGGATATTAAAATTAGAAACGTGCAAGGCAGTGTGTCTATTAGGTAGCTATGCAACAAGGGCGGTTTTCGCGGTTCGTTCTTCGGCGATGAACTGAACAATGGAGTCATAAACACGTATACCGATATTAAACCACAGACACCACAATTCTACAGGATATAAGTAAAGACTCGTACTATTAGTACTAAGATGATGATGCAAATGAAAAGTAAACACATTTATAAATAAACAGAAAAATGTATTATTTACAAAAGTTACTACTGCGTAAAAGAATACTTGGTTGATAATAATATGTTTCAATAAAACACTTTGAAATGGATTATTATTTTATTACATATCTGGCATTAAGATACCACAACGGGTTTTCCTTATTATATTCTTGTACAATTTAAATACAATTAAAACTTTATTTTTCCCATATCTAGCAGTCAATGGAAAAAAAATATGAAAATTTAAACTTGTTGGAAGAGAAACAGAAATATGTATTTGCATAAAAATGTGTTTACGTACAGTAGTCCATAACAGGTAGAATTTTATAGGTTTACATGTTCAGACATGTTTGCCGTAAACATGTCTGAACATGTAAATTATAAATTGTGGAGAGCAAATATTAAAATTATGACATTACAGGCCTAGGATTAAAATGTATGTATATTAAAATTATATATACCTAACTGTGCCCCGCTGTTTTACCCGCGTTAAACTTTATAAGTTATGGCATCCTGGATTAACCAGGATGTCATCTAACTCCATACCATATTTTATTAAAATTGCTCTAACCGTTTAGACGTTAAGAAGTAACAAACATACACACTCAGACACTCACAAACTTTCGCCTTTATAATATTAGTGTCATAGTTCAGAATATTTTGGAATATTAATATCACATAATAACCGAAATACATTTAAAAAGTTTTATTTTTTTTATACTAGCCTATATCCTATATCTGTGTCCCACTGCTGAGCAAAGGCCTTTCCCTTGGTTTTCCATATTTCCCGGTATTTCGCTATTTCAGGCCAGTCGTTACAAAACGAGTTCAGGTCATCACACCATCTCCGTTTGAGCCTACCACGTCGACCTCGGCCATATTGAGGAACCCAATTGGTTGTGATCTGCGCTCATCTATCTGGGTGCATATTTAAAGCATAACCAGCCCAGACTCACTTCAGCCTGGCGGACTTTTTACCAACATCACAGCATAGGCGGTCTTTTTACCAACATCAGATTTTCGAGTTTTGAAGAGCAGTATTATGTTTCCGAATCTGTCTGTTCGTCTTAAACCTAAAATTTTATAATTTCATACATTAAATTATTTTGTCGGTAATCGAGGCAAAAGACGTGTGCAAAGAGCGTGACAAATGGAAATCCATTGTCTCTGCCTACCCCTCTGGAAAACAAGTGAGTCTATGTATGTATGTAAATTATTTTATAGCATGTAAAACATCGAGTGAGGGAGATGGGTGCTGAAGTGAGGGCAGCCATTTTAATAAGTAATGTCTCATTCGTGATGATATTATTGTAACTTGTTAGACAAGAGTAAGTACTCGTACCGTTGCAGCTGCTCCATATTCAGAGCAATGTGTCTACAGGGTGCTCGTGCAGTCGTCACTCATGGGTTATTAACCTTCGCGTTGATGCGGGCGTTCAGTTAACACAAATACCCAGATGAGCTAAAAGGAGGGGCTCTTCTTAGGGTTACTTATTACAAAGCTTTGAAAGTGGAACCAGTGTGGTTTTAAAGGAGACCCTATGACTAAAACTTCGCTGTCTGTCTATATCTCATGAACCGCGATAGGTAGCCAGCTGACATTTTCACAGATGTATTTTTGTTGCCGCTATAACAACAAAAACGAAAAGGCAGACTAAAATAAATATGTAAGGGGCTCTCATACAACAAACGTAATGTTTTGCCTGTTTTATAGATAATGGTACGGAACCCTTCGTGTGCGATTCCGCCTCGCACTTGACTGAATTTTTTCACTATCCATTGAGTACTGCACGTGTGGTGCAGCGGCTAAGACAGCCGTCTCGCCTTATCGTGTCGCGAGTCCGAATCTCGCGCCGGACAACTATTTGTGTGACCCATAATAGTTGTTCTGAGTCTGGATGTAATTTGTGTCCGTCTATTATATGTTTGTAAAGTACCCCGCGACACAGGGATTAGCTTACATAGTGCGGGCGGTATCTTTTAAAACAAAGTATAAATAAAATATAGTCTAATTTTCACTGTCTAAGATTTGTCTTCAGAATGTTTATATCCATATACCCCGTTAGACGAACTATTTTGGAATTTACCTAAGAATTATTAATAGGTGATAACGACATTAAACCACCCACTTTCCGAGCTGCAATTAGCTTCGGCAGTGTCAGCCATGATAAATCTGCATCCTGTTATTTACTATAGACTTAAATTAACCGCAAATATTTCTAGAGATAACAGACCGATTCGTAGGATGTTCTTTCAAGGTTAATCTCAAATTCGAAATGGATTATTTGGCAACACAGACCGCGAGGCAGCTGCCAACAAGTTAGCTGCAGAACTTTCAATCTGCAATTTTATTACAGTTGATTATCGCGATCATTATGCCAACTGCAAACGTCTCGGGCGGGGTTTTGGGATTTGGGCGCCGACTGTAAATGCCTGCCTCGTTGGTCTAGCGGTAGCGTGTTCAACCGCAGATAACGAGGTCCTGGGTTCAAATCCTGGGTCGGGCCGAAAGTGATTTTGGGATTTTTCTGTAAAACGAAATAATCTTAATATCAGGCCGAAGTCTTGGAGTTGGCGGTATTATACCCCCGTGCCTCGGAGAGCACGTAAAGCCGTCGGTCCTGTACCTGACCTCTTTCCGGTCGCGTCGCCTGTCGTCCCATCGGATCATGAGAGTGATGGAATAGAAAGTGCTCCTGTGTTTGCGCGCACACTTGAGCACTATAATATGTCCCGCACAGATGGCTAGTCTCCTTTAAGACTGGCCGCCGTGGCCGGATGGCTAGGAGGACATTATTATTATTTATTATAAATGCCATAGGTATCGCAGTGATTATGCAAGCTGCGAACATCTTCGGCAGGGTTTTGGGGTTTGGGCACTGGCTACCTTAGTGTCAGAGTTGTTCAAGCCGTCCAGTAGGCCTCCGATATGGCTTAACGAATGTTGCCAAATGGCACAACCGGGACCGACAGCTTAACGTGCCCTCCGAAGTACGGAGCCGCTCAGAAATTAAACCACTTTAACGGTCACCCATCTATGGCCTGACCGCGAGCCTCGTTGCTTAACCCCGCCGGTCGCTTACGGACCGGTGAGAGCATCTAGCTATGAGCGCCAACTGCAAACGTCTTCAGAAGGGTTTTGAGATTTGGGCCCTGACTATAAATGCCATAGGTATCGCAGTGATTATGCCAACTGCAATAGTCTTCGGCAGGGTTTTGGGCACTGGATTTAAATTCCAAGAGTGTTGCCATATCAACTGCAAACGTTTGCGGCAGATTTATGGGGTTGATGCATTCTTAAATCGGTTAGGATTCAAAAAGCTTTTTTCAGCAATAACCCAAGAACCCATTTTTTACTCTTCTCAGTTGGACCTCCAACTGAACGGAGTAAAAAATTGTAAAAAAGCTTTTAAAGTCCTGGGTCTTGGAGAGCACGTAATCAATTTGGCCGTAAGCCGGATCTTCAGTAGTGACGGTTTCAAGCTCTGCGTAACTGAATCGATCATCATTAATATCCTCCTAGCTGAATTTTGGCTACGCCGGCTAATCTCGACTGAAAGTAACTATCGGCTATATCATGGTGCAGTAGAGGAAAACGCAGGTGGACTAATTATTCACTATCATTAGTCTGGTGTGGCGACTGCAGAGTGATCAGCTACGTGCTCTCGAACATCCAGGGATATTACGTCTCAAACTGGACTGACATAGGTTCCTACTAAGATATTTTCTGGCTTGAACCAACGGAGCTTCCGCAATCTTGCTCCAGTTAAGCCTGTTCTTTTTCAGTTAGTTAATTTCCAACAGCTCTGAGATTCTCCATAACAGCTCGCCAAAGGTGGCCAATTCTGCCAAAAATGGAGGTCTCGGCAGTAAATATGAAATTACTGCCGAGACCTCCATTTTTGGCAGTCTTGGCCACCTATGAAACATTGATGCGATGGAAAGTGTTAACAGTGTAAGAAATGAAACAGCTGGATAGTTAGAAGAGAGACTGAAAGAAATAGCTCTTTCTCGCTTTAGCAAATAGCTCCTTTTCGCAAACGAGACTCGCTTTTAAAACTTGAATTCCAATTTGCAATCATATCTATATTTTTTCATATTTTGTATTGGCAATTTCTAATTTTAACACAAATCCGGTCTACAAGCTTGTTTAGGTATAGGTATAAAATCCGTCTTTATCTAAGTTATTATGTTGTTAGTCTAGACTATTATGACGAAGAGAACAGATTATAATTTCTGTATGTATGTTTGTAACGGATACGGAACTCAAATCCTATTTAACTTATTAAATTTTTTTACGACACGAAAGTTTCATTGCTGGCTTTTCGTTTTTAACGCTACTAAACCAGTTGCACATCATTCTATCTCGCTCTAATATAGAGCTTCCATAGTACTTAAACTGGGGATTTACCGGCTAAGTCGCCGAACATCGTTTTCGTGAATGGCGTTCAAATAAATAAAGGTTAAAAATTACTTAATCTCTCGTTAAATCGGCTTCCATTACCACATACGACGCCGCGACGTCATAAAGCAGTAGAGCCCCTGCTTGCAATATGCGCACCGGGCAGCAGGTTCCACTTTTCACTTATTTTCCTTTAGTATTTCGCGTCAAAACTAACTAAAGATGCCCTGTCCTTTTCATAAGAACTATATTAGAAAGAAATGCAAAGATATTCAAATTCGTTTAGTTGGTATTGAGCATGGTATCAAGGGCATTATCTGTTGATATTTTGCCCCTGATGCCATGCAATACCATCCTGGCCATGGGTTGTATATTATTTTCAATAAATTAGACATTCCTACGCAAATTACAATATACTTTGTATTTTGATTTTGACTTAAAGTAGTCAATCAAAATACAAAGCTGTGTCGAATGTGACACTCGACGAGATAGCATCCCTTGAGAATGGTCCGCGGAGGGATGAAACACGTGTTGGGTATCATACCGGTGCATATAAGTTCTTTGCTATATTGTTCTTATTTCACCCTGGCTTAATTTAACTGATAATTAACGGAATCAACGTTATTATATTAACTTTGTGTTTTGATTTCCGCAAATTAACGCCATTACGTAACTAAAGGTTCGATACCTTATAAAAATCCTTACAAATTGATTAAATGGCGTATTATGTAAATATATTTATCTATTGGTATAGAGTTAGCAGACAACCTGGATTAACACATTTATAAAGATGAACGCGGGTAAAACCTCGGGAAACAGCTAGTTATGAATATATTTTTCTGTCTATCTACCCAAGCGAAGCCGGGCCATATCACTAGTAACATAGGTATTACAATTGTTAATAATACCTAGTATTTATTTACCGGCTCTGATGCTTCCCAATGTCAAATTGATGATGTGATTGATATTTAATAAAATTATACCATGCAAAAGGTTGTAAATGTTTGTCGACTATAAAGGATATGTTCACATTTCTGAATATTTCAAGTCTCTACATCAATACAGAGCAACAAAATCACGTTTGTTGTATGGGAGCCCTCTTCCATTACGTACGGACGCCAGCACATCCGGCTACCCCAATCTGTCAAATTTCTTTTATAGATTTTCAACTTTATCACATAAGCATAAGGTTCACTTTCAATTGGGGAAATTTGACAGATTGGGGTAGCTTGATGTGCTGGCGTCTGTACAATGGTCCACATCGGGACTAAGTGCGTAGTTTACCCACGTTAAACTTTATAAATTATAGCCTATGTGTTATTCTGATGTATAAGCTATATTATTGTAAAGTTTCATTAAAATCCATTCAGTAGTTTTTGCGTGAAAGAGTAACAAACATCGATCCATACTTACAAACTTTCGCGTTTATAATTTTAGTAGGATTTGTGTATATGTATTATATCGGCAACAAAAATACATCATCTGTGAAAATTTCAACTGTCTAACTATCACGGTTAATGAGATACAGCTTGGTGACTTGCCTTAGTAATAGGGTCCCGTTTTAACCTTTGGCTAGGGAACTTTAATAACGGTTTATAGTATTTTCACATACCTATATGTTCTGCTATGTCCCGTTCTCGCAATACGGTTGTTAGAATGAAGATTCTGTGGCTCCACTACAACTGACGTCATGATGATCTTTACGTACAGACGCGGACGCCAGCACATCAAACTACCCCAATCTGTCAAATTTCCCAAATTGAAAGTGAACCTTATGCTAATCTATAAAAGAAATTTGACAGATTGGGGTAGCTGGATGTGCTGGCGGCTGTACATATAACTTCTTTAATTTTGAGACAATTTGAATTTAGAATTTATTGTTCGGCTTTATTTCCAGCCAGTCTTAACGCTGAAACTTTAAAAAGTTATCCCTCTTCTGATTCTAGGAAAACGTCTACATTTTGCCTTCAACCATCCAATCTTATATAAGTGGCTTTAATTGGCGTAAAAAGATATTGGAAACCGGAAATATGCCATTATTTACTTCAATTAATTTACGAATTTCATAATAACTTCGGGAAGTCTATTGGTTTCGCCTAAAGATATTGTGTTGTTAGACACAATAGTACCCTTTGAAAACCTTTGGTATTCACTTACATAATAATATTTGAAATGTAATCATCTAATACATTATGTATAGGGATAGAAGAATTCATGTTCAGCAATCCGTCTAATGCCATGTACTTATCTAAAGACTTCCTTATATAGAAATAAGAAGGATTCCTTGCGTTGTTAAGATTATAAGGAAAGGGGATTTGTAAAAGACTCATGACCCGATCTAAATTCGCACGGTTAGATAGATACAAAAATTGTATTTAACTTAACGTCGTGATTTGTATTTAATTTAACGTCTAATAATGACTTTCATAGGCAAAGTTTGAAGTGTCAGAAATCTTTAAAAGGATGCCGCCGTGGTGTTCGGACTCGAATTTATAAAATCCATTCGATTCTCTATTAGCTAGACGACTTCCACTCTTACCGAAACCTGCACGGCTGACGGCTGGTATGCCAAAACTTAGATTGGACCATTAACATGGCGGTATTTTAAATTATCTAATATATAAAAATAAGTCGGGTTTTCCTTCCTGACGCTATAACTCCAGAACGCACGAACCGATTTCCACGGTTTTGTATTCGTTGGAAAGGTCTCGGGCTCCGTGAGGTTTATAGCAAAGAAAATTTATAAAATTTAACGCGAGTAGCACCGCGGGGCACAGCTAGTCTTCTACTGTATAAAAATAAGTCGGGTTTTCCTTCCTGACTCTATAACTCCAGAACGCACGAACCGATTTCCACGGTTTTGCATTCGTTGGAAAGGTCTCGGGCTCCGTGAGGTTTATAGCAAAGAAAAATTATAAAATTTAACGCGGGTAACACCGCGGGCACAGCTAGTCTTCTACTATATAAAAGTAAGTCGGGTTTTCCTTCCTGACGCTATAACTCCAGAACGCACGAACCGATCTTCACGGTTTTGCATTCGTTGGAAAGGTCTCGGGCTCCGTGAGGTTTATAGCAAAGAAAATTTATAAAATTTAACGCGGGTAACACAGCGGGGCACAGCTAGTTATTACATAAAACATAGTTTTCATGGTTAAATACATACCTATTATTTATACATACCTATTTTTTAAATTTAGTACACCCCTAATACTTGCCGATAATGATGTTTACTTTAGGCGAGTTTACTTTAGATGAATGACTTTTTAAAATCAATCTAGTGGTTTTCAGTTTATCCATTACAAACAAATAATCAAACGTACAAAAAAATGCAAATGTGGTTTATAGACGAACTAGCTGTGCCCCGGTTTTACCCGCGTTAAACTTAATAAATTATAGCCTATGTGTTAATCCAGGGTATCAGCTAACTCGATACCAAATTTTATTAAAATCGCTCCAGCCGTTTGGACGTGTAAAAGTAACAAACATACACACTCACATAGTCACCAATCACAAACTTGCGCATTTATAATATTAGTAGGATAGTAGGATGTGTTAATCCAGGGTGTCCGCTAACCCCATACTAAATTATATTAAAATCTCTCCAGCCGATTAGACGCGAAGAAGTAACAAACATACACACTTACAAACTTTCGCCTTTATAATATTAGTGTGATAAAATAATGAATTACTAATTTAATACTTACCTGTGTTTGTGACAAATAAAGATTTTGTATTTGTAATGTTCGTAATAACTACCTAAGAAAAAGGCGTCCGCCTGGCTGATGAGCCGGATAACGAAGAAGTAGTGTTCCTATAAGGTTTGCCTTTCTCTTTTGACATACGGAACCCCATTCACTGAACGACGAACTAACCCCGTCTCAGTACAGACGCCAGCACATCAAGCTACTCCAATCTGTCAAATTTCCCCAATTGAAAGCGAGTCTTATGGTTTTGTGATAAAGTTGAAAATCTATAAAAGAAATTTAACAGATTGGGGTAGCTTGATCTGCTGGCGTCTGTGCAAACGGCTAAACCTAGCGAGTTCCTCTCACTTTTACCGTCTAGACTAACAGCAAATGATTTCTACCATAATCATAACCATTTCTTGTCTATAAGTGTTGTAACAATGCACATATTAAATAGTAATAGCTTCCTGAACACTTAGCGATACATGGTCACGCAAATATTATACAATAATGTTAGTAAAAAATGTACTATAATTTCATCTTCCGTTTCTGTTACTTTTCTATATAAGGTCTCCGAGGGGTTGACGTTCAAACGCAAAATTTAGATACTGTATGATGAGGAGTATCCGAAACACCCCTATGTATGTTCTACGATTTTGCGTAGTTTTCGAGATATAATTTTTTAAATGATTTTTTTCGTAAATTTCACTTAACTAATCAGTTTTCGATATCTTTCTTGTTCTATTGAACATTTCTGGTTCAGTTTTTTTTTTGTGATAATTAATTACCATAGTTTAACTTAACACCCTAAAAAGTATGGTTTATCTAATCATTGCAGAACTGACTTAGAATTTATTCGCAAGTTCAAAATTAGGGTTTGTGCTCAGGACTCATAAATTCTCTCTCATTATTTCTCAAAGTATCAAAATAAACCGGCCAAGTGCGAGTTGGACTCGCCCATGAAGGGTTCCGCAGCTGCAAGTATTTCAGTTGATTAAATGAAAGGTAAATTGCTGTTTACGATTTATGACACATAAAATAAAAGTACCTACTAGATTTCGTTCAAACCAATTTTCATTGTTAGTTTACATGGTAATGTACATCATATATTTTTTTTAGTTTTATCATTCTCTTATTTTAGAAGTTACAGGGTGGGGGGGGGGGGGGACACTCATTTTTCCACTTTAGAAGTGTCTCTCGCGCAAACTATTCAGTTTAGAAAAAAATGATATTAGGAACCTCAATATCATTTTTGAAGACCTATCCATATAAAAATGGCTGTGACATACGGACGGACAGACAGACAGACATGACGAATCTATAAGGGTTCCGTTTTTTGCCATTTGGCTACGGAACCCTAAAAACGCAAAATCGTAGAAAATTCTTGGGGGTGATTCGGATACTGCTCATCATAAAGTATCTAAATTTTGCGTTTGAACGTCAACTCCTCGGCCACCCTGTATAATTTCAAGATAGTATTTTGTCGAAATAATTTTGTTTTAACTAATTATTAGAGGTGACTTTTTGATACGTTTTATATCAATTGAAGCTGATTGAAGATTGCGTTTTGGGATCAATAATTTTCTTTAAAATATACGTAATGAAATATGGCGTAGGTATATGTTTTTTTTTAACTTGATGTGGTTAGCAAATGCTTGCCTTTCACGCCGGAGGTCGTGGGTACGATTTCCACCCAAGGCAGATATTTGTGTGCATGAACAGGTCTGTTTGTCCTGAGTGTGGGTATAATTATCTATATAACTATGTATTTACCAAAAAAGTAGTATATGTAATATATCAGTTATCTGGTTTACATAGTACAAACTCTGCTTAGTTTGGGATCAGATGGCCGTGTGTAAAAAATGTCCCAGGATATTTTTAATATTATTGTTAACAAGATGAACCTCGCTGTGTGTTGATGCTGAAGAATATCATCACCCCATCTCATCACGTGGGGGCGTAGAAATCGTCCCGAGGAAATACCTACCAGAGAACGGGCAGCAGCGCTTTTTTCTGTGAACTATGACCGTCAAACTGCGATCGCCAACACGTCTGCCAAGCGTGGCGATTATGGCATATACCTCATTCTTTGGGAAGGCTTACGTCCAGCAGTGGACGTAATTTAGCTGACATGATGATGATAAACCTCGTAAGGTTGTCTATAACTTGCGGAAAGGCCACCAATTTATTGATATTATCTTAAAAGTCCCGGTTTTCTGGACCAATCTTGACGTTTTCGCTTGCTTATTTTTATCTTCTATATTTAACCAAACCGTTACCACAATTAAATCAGAGGCCAGTCAACCCCCGGATCGTGTTCACTACACATACAATCTCAGCATGTGGCATTTTTTATCGTCAACTCGTAAACAAAATGTTGACATATTTTACCGCCGCGGCCGTGCGTTATTTGGATGATTTCTTTTTAAAATATAACTTACTTACGCACGCTTCGAAATCGTTACGAAAAGTGTGATCGGGCGAGGGGAACAAGAGAGAGGTGGGAACACACATTTTCTTTCTCTCTTTCTCTCAAAGCCAGTTATTTTTGGTTTAACTTCAGTCGTGTGGTCTATTAAAGCATCTCATTGCGTTTTTATTATACATACTAGCTGTGCCCCGCGGTTTTACCCGCGTTAAATTTTATAAATTATCAAAGCTCCTCCCCCGTAGTTGATAGCGTGATAATATGTAGCCTATATGTTGACCCGACCTCTTAGTAATATTCATGCAAAATTTGAAGTAAATCCATGCTGTACTTTTTGAGTTTAGTCCGGACATACATACAGACACACAGGCAAAAATTCTAAAAACTATATTTTTGGCCGTAAGGGCCACACGAACCTTAGTACATATAGCCTGCACGGTGCTGGGGAAGGAGTGTCGTAACTATCTTAACCACTGCCGAACACGTGCAGTCCAATAACTAATATGATGGTTAGCGCTTACCGTTTGTATTCGAACCGTAAACTAAATGTTTGTTTATTTGTTTTACAACCGTACGTTATTTGAGTACATTACGTAGAATCGTCTGACACATGCGTGTAGGTTGCCAACGTCGAGATGCGAGCCAAGTAACTTGTCATTGCTCGTCATCGGCTGTCTTCGATTGTGAAGTTTGAATTTCGAATGAGGTCGAATGCAATCGTTCGACAGAACTATATTATCGTTTTTAATATGGTATTTTATTTAATTCTTCACTATTTTAACCACCTATACATGTAATAAAATCGTAGAAAATTCAAAACTGTACATTGTATTTTTTTTAAAGGATACTTGGGGCGTGATCTACAATCGATATCGAAGCCAAAAATATAGTTTTTAGAACTTTTGTCTGTTTGTTATGTATATCCGGGATAAACTCAAAAAGTACTACATGGATTTACTTCAAATTTTGCATGAATATTACTAAGAGGTCGGGTCAACATAGGTATAGGCTACATATTATCTAGGTACTATACTACGGGGCAGGAGCTGTGATAATTTATAAGTTTAACGCGGGTAAAACCGCGGGGCACAGCTAGTAGACAATAATACAACATTTAGTACAGGCATTAATGCGACTTACCTCCTCCATATACCTCCGAATTTTGGACGCAACTCCATTGTGGAAACTTTTGTCCAGCAGTGGTTCCAGTCCAGGACGTCATTGCTTTAGTGGCACCCCACATTATAGTGTCATCATCAATATGCAGTATACCTGTCCTGTGTGAATGGAACAACCGGAAGGGGAAGACCTCGTCGAACATTCTCTGACTAAATCGGAGACGTTCTCAAGAAAGGGCAGGTCAGAAGTACCCTAAACCGGCAAGCATGTATGAAGAATATAATGACAGTAATCGAGGCAAAAGACGTGTGCAAAGATCGTGACAAATGGTAATCCGTTGTCTCTGCCTAACCCTCTGGGAAACAGGCGTGAGTCTATGTATGTATGTATATATGTATCAATATGCAGCATCATTAATGCAGAGTGTTGGGAGTTAATCCAGTCGAGTGGCTTTCGAACCCGATTGAGCGAAAAAACGCTGCTGCACTCTACCACTCTTGACCTGAATCCGTGGTTTCGCCGCTTACCATAAGTTCGGAATATTCCGCGATAGAAATGGATTGCGAAAAAATTATAGTTAATGTAGGTACTCTTAGCCGAATTTCGGCCACGGCAGCCAGTCTCAATAGAGATTAGCCATCTGCGCGGGGCGTATATTGCACAACACAGAAGAATTTCCCATACCATAACTCTTATGATCCGATGGGACACCTGGCGACACGACCGGAAAGAGGTCAAGCACAGGACCGACGGCTCACGTACAATGGTCCACATCGGGACTTAGTGCGGAAACCATACCCACTATATATTAGTGGGGATAAGATGACGGTGATGATGGTGATGGACCGACGGCTTTATGTGCTCCCCGAGGCACGGGGGTGTAATACCGCCAACTCCCAGACTTCGGACTGATGCTGAGTAATTCTTCTTTATACAGAAAATTCCCAAAATCACTTTTGGCCCGACCCGGGATTTGAACCCAGGACCTCGTTCTCTGCGGGTGAACACGCTACCGCTACACAACGAGACGGTGAAATTGCACAATACAACAGGGGTAAATAACCTGAAACTTATGCGCCTGTTCCCCACACATATCTTTAAAGCATCTAAGTAAACAGTTTGCTTAACGAACTAAGATATACGACGACATAATGAGACCAACACAGGCTAATGCAGTACATTCACTTATACAATATGCAGTTAACTGGAAAACATATGCTCCAATGTTAATTTATTGAGTAGATAATATTTATAGTCCAGTGGCGATGGGGGATTTATTTCTTATGGAGAGAAAAGAAGCGGACGGCTTAATACTACTATTATCGTATAAAAATAACTGTGTGCCACTGCACTCATGAACACTTAATTTATGATATATTTGCCGATGGATGAAACTACTGGTTTCTCTTATGCTCTTTGAATATCAAGGATTTTTATAATAGACATTCATAATCGTATAAAACTAGTTGTGTATAATTATATTTTCATACTAATTATCATTTTTTTAAAGACACCATACAAACACATAATTGTCGGACACAAAGTACATCCAGAGTATTCCAGAGATATAACATATTATTTGAGTGCTAGAGGTTACTGCCCGCACTATGTAATTAATTATCTGTATCGCGGAGGAGTTTACAAACATGCAATCATTGACACGAAGCGCACCCAGACTCAGAACGAAAACTTGTGACTCACAGATATAGTTGTCCTGTACGGGACTCGAACCCGAAACAAGAAGGTGCGGAGGTAGCTGCGAGAAGTTTATCGCATACAGTGAGTCAGTGACGCGTCGGGGATTATTTCATTCGGTAAAATCAATTTAAATGTAATTTTCTTCAATCTGTTTGACAAGCTAACTACTTCAAATGAATTTACAAAAGAAAAGTAGTAGGTTTATGTAGTATATCAGTTATCTGGTTTCCATAGTACTTACAAGCTCTGCTTAGTTTGGGATCGGATGAACGTGTGTTAATATTGTCCCATAATATTACTTCGAATGGGACATGTCTCCTGCTTACCATATATATGTATAGACCCTACGCCACTGGTATGGGCTCTCAACTTATGATAAACATCCGCATACAAGAGACTTCAATCAATAATTTAAGAGCCTGTCTTCTCATTTATCTGTTCAATCAAGTAAGAGCGTTGTAGTTTAAGATCCGACCTCAAGAAAAATACCTTTATGCTCTTCTCTATACATTTCTCTCGCTCCAGCGCGAGTAGAAGAGTGCATTTCAGGTGTGTAATCGACTTCAAAAAGGAGAAGGTTATTAATATCACTAATATTTAATGTGTTTAGCGATCTCTCTGTTGTATATTGTTCTGTTGTTATTCTCGTAAGAAATGCTTTCGACTGATCTCATATAGTTTTCTTTCCAAATCAGTTCTTATAAATAATGGTTGAAAATCGTCCTAGATTTTTTAAACTAAAAATTGTTAAAAACATTAAGAGGCTGAAAACACTCAATATTATCGAATCATACTAATCTCGCCTGTATTACCTACTAAAGACGTGTTAAAATAGAATGAACAGAAAACTAATATCACACAACGTATAAGTGTAAAAAACAATATAACAAAATCATGTATTGCTGCAAAAGAGGCTGACAATACCCAATTTTATCGAATCACACTAATCTCGCCCGTATCACCAAATACATTGCAAATATACTGTTGCCATTAGGCAACAGTCGTTAAGCCATTCAGTCGCCTATTGGGGGGTTTGAACAACTCTGACACCAGGGTAACCACTTACCATACGGAAGTTGAATCTCATTTTGGGATATAGGTACAGACTAAGACGTAAGGTTCACTTTCAATTGGGAAAATTTGACAGATTGGGGTAGCTTGATGTGCTGGCCTCTGTACATGCATACATATATGTTTTTAAGAAGTTGAACTTATATGTAATAGAAGATGGTTTATTATCGAAAACCGATTAAACGTGTCAATAGTTTCCAATGATAATTTTAGTACTCATATCAACATAAATTGTTAGGGTATAGGCATAATGTCATGCACCACATGGTATCTATGTCTTGGACCGGTGCCCACTCATTGTAGATATGTTGGCGCCCTATAACACGGCCACAGCATAGGAGACTGATGTTGAAATAAACATATAAATATAATAATAAAAAAAGAAAAAAATATATAAGCGTTTGAAGTTCTTAGCGGGGATAAATTGGGAATGCTCTGTCCCGTTCTCGCAATTGGTTCTATGGTTTCACTACAAGTGACGTCATATTATTATGTTAGTATAGCGCATTCTTTATCTAACATGATTTTTAAATATGTACTTACTAGATGTGCCCCGCAGTTTAACCCGTGTTAAATTTTATAAATTATCCCAGCTCCTCCCCCGTCGGTGATAACGTGATGGTATGTAGCCTATATGTTGACCTGACCTTTTAGTAAAATTCCTGCAAAATTTGAAGTAAATCCATGCAATACTTTTTGATTTTAGTCCGGACATACATACAAACAGACAAAAATTCTATAAACAATATTTTTGGCTTAGATATCTTTTGAGTATTTTTTTAAAAAGGATACTTAAAAAAAATAGTCCATGTACAGTTTTGACTTTCCTACGATTTTATTATATGTATAGATACTATAAGGCAATTTGAGTTTGTTTATTCAATTGAGCTTGCCACTGTGATGCTGGCGTTTACCATCCCAGAACATTCATAGGGATGTTTCATTGAAATCGGTTGAGCTATTCAAATGGCACAGCTCTTTTTCTAGCTAAAATTGCGGGTAAATTATTAGGTGCTAGTGATCCACCCGACTTCACACGCATGGATTGATAGAATTAATATAAATGATTAATTCCACAAAAAAATATATATTGTATGGACAAAGTTTTGATGCCTTGGGTTATTTTACCATTTAGTAATAAATATAACAATAGAAAATAAATTATTTTATTTTCAGAACATGTACGGAAAATATATAACAATATTGGTATACATTTTAAAGATTTTAAGTTGTCTCCGTACTGGTATGAAAAATGGCCCTATCTCAGCTAGTACAGTATCTGCAGTGCTGATCTTCCGATTTATCAACAAACATTTAAAAAATCAAATCTTTAGCAAAATCTTTTAAGTAATATTAGTTTACACGAACACCGATAAATGAAAAGCAAAACTGCAGTGGTCTTGCCAATTTTAACCTTGACCGTTAGTCAAGAGTTATTACAATTTAGGTAAAACAACAACTGTTATTTAAGTAATAGAGTGGTGAATCCCCCTTCGCTCGCGAGTTATCCATTAAAATCACCATGCTGCTTCTGCACCCATCTTTTAGTTCATTCGCCGCAGTCCACTGCGGAACCACATGTCCCCCCTCCATGAGTTCTAGCCTATCAATTAAATTGTATTGATTATTCAAAGATATGTTTCGTCTAACTGTCAACATCGGTTGTCAATAGTTAGACAGCGTTTGTTAAGTATAATGCACAGGTTGTATTGAGAAACATTGACGTCATCTTGGCCTCTGATCCCACTGAATAATAGAAAACAGCACATTGTTGGCTTATTTAGATAAGTTTAAAGAAAATTATTTTATTGCTATAATGAAGATCCTACATAAGGACCAAACAGAAAAAAAGCCGACTGAGGGGTAGTGAGCGCCGTTAGACTTTGAGTCAGAATTGCTCATGCCGTCTAGTAGGCCACCGACATGGCTTAAGGACTGTTGTCCAACGAAGACAACCGGGTTACACCACGTTGGATGGTCAGCCTTCTAGACTGACTGCGTATACTCGTATATGTGCTTTAACTTGCCGATCACAGATGCAACAACAAATCATCAGAGGAAACAGATCTAAGGCAGTGCTTTTGAGCATTGATACTGCTTTTTCTTTCACGAAAGTTGTCCCAAAATATTATGCCGAATATTTAAAGTGTAAGAGTATCAGCTCTTTTCTAAAATGTTGTAATGAGTTGGGGTTTATCTAACAGTCAGGTTAGAAAATAAAATAAAATGCAAGTAAATAACCTATTATTTATATATTATATATTTATTTAGTCATAAAAATTCTAAGCATATAACATTTCTGTCGCGAATACTGGTAATTCGGTATGTGTAGTGAATTCATTATTTCGTAATAAGCCATGTAACAAATCTTGGGCAGGACTAACCTTGTTATAGAACACAGGTGGACTGTAAACTAGCAATCAAACCATGTTTGGTTATTTGAAAGTAAGTCGGTAGTAATCGGCTGAGAATTGAGAATAGCTATAGATCTATGTATAGGAATTAAATCAAGGATCGAGAATTCATAGGATTTATTGTTTCTGATGACGACAACTTGTTTGTCTGACCCCAGTATCTTTAGATCCAGTCCAGATATCTATCAACTAGTATATCTAGTTCCTCTAAATCGGGGTGTGTTTTGTGTCCGAGAATTGCGAGTTTGTAAAATCTCCTGCGATAGTGGGAAAATTTGAGTATAGCGGGCGTTGTCTTTATAAAAAAAAAAATAACAGTTTGTTTAAAGAAAGTTTGACCTAAAGATAAGCTATTTCCAAAAACAGTTTGGCCATAGATAAGCTTATTCATAAAACGTGGTGGCCTAAAGATCAGGTAATTCACAGTACGCTTCGTCTAAAGATAATCAATTCAAAGCATGCATGGTCTAAAGACCAGCTAGTTCAAAGAACGCTTAGTCTAGTCGCGAAGCGATATTTAAACTTTCAGATTTTTAGCTAGCTTTGCTTTTAATTGAGCTAGAGAAGACGATCTAGAAGAACTAACTTGGTCGAAAAATGCCTGATTGAAAGCTCATTAGATCGTATAAAACATTCGGTCACCGAAATCATTAGTAATGGAATCAGGCGTTACTTTGCGGAAATCCATAACAATCAAAATACAAAATCAATATGTAGTGTTAATTCCGCTAATTGTCTAACAATTAGCGGAATTAACACTACATATTGATTTTGTATTATGATTAATATGAAATTATTAAAAAAAACATTAACCCGATCAATACTCGACGATAGAATTTAGAGTCGCCTTTGCTGCAACAGTTTTCTGTGTTGTGGATGCCATTCATTTCACCAGATAAAACATGATAACATCCGCAGACAACTGCTTTGTAATTGCAACTGCTTTGTAATTGGCATTTTAATGGACGTATTTAGAAATTCTTCTCAATATGATATAGCGAGAATCTGTCTTTTCCTTCCGTAAGCAATATAATTAATGTAATTATAAATATTGCTAGGTATTATTATCTTAAGTTCTTTGTTAGATCAAGACTAACATGAATAGCTTTAACTTATAGCATCTTCGTGGGTTCAATTCCCATCAGCACTTAAATAAATAAAATTCTTTTGAAAGGGGCCCGCTTGTTTTCAGTTAAGCATATTTTAAATACTAAAATTAATAAATACAATGATAGTTAATTATAAAAACTATAATTTAAGAAGTATTCATTCAAATGAATGAGTAAAAGCACCATCTGGGGATCTACCGGCTAAGTCACCGAACATCGATTTCTTAAATGGCCTTCAAATAAATATAGTTTAAAAATGACTTAATCAATCGTTAAATCGCCTTCCATGAGCACACACGATTGTCAACGTTGAAGCCGATTTAACGATTGATTAAGTCATTTTTAAACTATATTTATTTGAAGGATATTTAAGAAATTGATGTTCGGCGACTTAGCCGGTAGAGCCCCTGTTGGAATTGTCCGATCTAATTATTGGCATCCCACCCAACCGTTGTTAGCCAAGTTTCGGTAAGATGGCATTAAAAGCGTCTTAAATTGTGTTAAGAAATATCGAGTGGATTGTATAAATCTCAGTTCCAGAACCTAGCTGCGGTGGTGGAGTATTAATGCACATGGGGCAAAATTCCCTGTGCTTCGAAGTTCGATTCCCACCAGCACTTAACTTTATACAATTACTTTTAAAGATCTCTCAAACGTGTACAGCTTGTCTTTCAATTATTGGTAGTAAAGTTAGAAGTCAGTTGCTCGTCAAATTCTGATAGAAACTCAGTAGAGCAATTTATAAAATACCAAACTAGAATGATATGATGGTGTCAGAAGCTTATTTTATGTTTACGCCATGGGGAATGTAGACACAATTTGTATCTTTTACTCTAAAAGTATTTTACAGATGAAAACAGAGTTCTATTATCAGTTTGCTGTCTGCTGTTTGTTTGCATATCCATCCATATGTCAGAGGTCACTAATTCTTTTTTCTAAGTAATGTTAACTACGTGATGTTACATTTCTTGACGACCTCAGAGTATGAGGCTCAGACAATGGATAGATTGCATGAACGCAATGCGCAATTGACTCACATAAACTTATTAAGTGGTTGACTTAAAATTATAAAATTACAGCTTTAAATCTTTGTTTTGCTTGAATACTTTATTTCTTTTAACTGACAATAGACACAATTGCGCAAATCCTTTTTTAACTGAAGATGCAGACATCTTTAAATTGAGGTGTATATATTTAAGTGCAGGTTTATTTCATGTTAATACAAAGGATTTAAATTATCTAATTAACTTAAAATATTAACTAAGGAAACGTAAAACTAAGTACTAAAAATATATACTTATATTTAAATTAAAATAAATATGCATATACATATACATAATATACATATTATTATATACAGGTCTCATCTTTGGGCGTCGAAAAAAACTTCGGTATCGCTGCCTTTGGTGGGAATTGAACCCACGTACCACGGAGTATCCGGCCCTATGTAGATTAACCGCTTTGTATTTGGACTCTAATTTCTACAATCTATTGGATGCTCCTTTCATTTAACGCTATAAAGATGCTTAATGCCATCTTATCCAACCTACACGGCTAATACGGGTGGTATGCTTATACTTAGACTATAACATTACCGACAGATGGCGTTTTTAAATCATTTTTTTTAAATAGTTCTTAAATCTATGTTTTTGAAATTAACTATCCTTTCATGCTTAACTGAAACAATGTTTCAGATGAGTTGTATCTATACTTCAAAATGGGCATTACATGTGGGGGCGGGAAACAAACTTCAAAAGGAAGAGGTTATCTATTGGTCTGTAAATAAATTTTTGTGTGTATATTTTGCCGTTGTTTGGGAACCTATTTTGATAATAATCTTTGTGTTCGATGGGAGATCCTTTCTGTTGGGTCTCATATTTTCTTCAAATTTAAGTCATGCAGAAAAGTTTAATTTAGTAATTATATTTTAGAGACATTCAAAAACATATAGAGCAAGAGAATATATCCCTCATGCAGTAATAAAATAAAATAAAAAAATTAAGTCCTAATCTTCCCCATACCCATTTTATTCCGAAGCCAAATAGAGTGTGTGTGGTAGATACCCACTTGGTAAATAACCGTACGTTTATAACCTAATGGGTGCCACTCGAATTAATCCTTGGGTTAACAGCACTAGTGTGTACATACACCATATACACGCCGTGATGCAATTCATGCCTTAGTTTAATTTAGAACGATTTTATCTCGCACCTGCCAGACGAAATTAATCTTTAACTTGTTGGTAATAAAGTTTTAATTCAAATGTGATTGAATGCTCTACATTTATAGATTAAGCTTTGCGTGCATTGTGGATTAAACAGCTGGCTGAATAGGATATGGTATTTAGTTTTTATCTATATGTCTATTTGCGGATTACATGTTGTTCTACATTGCATAAGGTGAACTAGCATGGCGACATAGACTCAAGTCTCTGACACAGTATAAATATGGACAATAAGATAACTAAGCCTAGTTGATGAAATAATTACCTAGAAAGAAAGTAATACTTTTATTTATAATACACATACATACAAATTAGTTAACAGATGCTAAAAAACAAAACAAATTGCTGTGTACCATAAATGGGTGCCAACTTCAGCATAAGTTACAGCAAAAATTACTATAGAGCTGGTATTCTAGTCGGCCCCAGGACCTACGCTCTATTGAAGCTGTAGGGTTGTAAATTTTTATGTTTTAGATATCTATTTATATTTTTTTATTAAAACATATGTGTTTTATAAATCAGCAGGACGGTTAAAATACGAAAGGTCCCGTTTTGATGAAGCCGAGTTCAGACAGCCGTATACTGCGCAATACGCACGTGGATTTTTAAAAAGATTACGGAGATAAACTTATACGCGACCACTCGTTTTGACGCGGCACTCACTACTGACAGCACCGCGACAACCGCTTAGGGGTCTTGTCAATGCGCACGTTTGTGTGAGTGTGCCGTTTCGATAGTTTGTAGGTAGTTTCCGTACTGTCTATTTTTATACAGTGTTCATCCAATCTCAATTCTCGCAATCATATACCGGTGACTTTTTCTGTAATTTTATTGGTCGAACGCTGCGGAGAGACATGAGTAATTCTCACCATGATAGCTGCACAGATATTTATTAGATACTCTTGCAAGACCTCTTTTATAACATGTTTTAGTCATATGTTAAGGCGGACACACCTGAATTCGAGTCGATTTTTCTATTTTGTTAATAAATAATGGAATCAGGCGTTACTTGACGGTCACCATAGCCTAGTTGGTAGTGCTCCTGCCTACGAAGCTGGTGGTCCTGGGTTCGAATCCCGGTAAGTGCTAATATTTGTGTGATGAGCACGAATATTTGTTTATGAGTCATGGATGTTTTCTATGTATTTAAGTATTTATCTATCTATATAAGTATGTATATCGTCGCCTGGTACCCATAGTACAAGCTTTGCTTAGTTTGGGGCTAGGATGAAGACATTGTCCCCAGATTACTTTACGGTAATCCATAACAATCAATTGCACCCCTTGAGAATGATCCGTGGAGGACTGAAACACGTGTTGGGTATCATACTTGCACATGTAATTTGCTTGTTTATATTGTGCTTCTTGCATGTGCATATTTTTGCGGGTGGGAGGGCAGTGAAAATTTCATTCCGGCAGGATTAAACCGATTGGCGGAATTAACACTATATATTGATTTTGTATTTTGATTTTTTTATTAATGTATTTAGAACTATGAGCATAGTTCTACGCTAATAGTTCTTTTTAGATTAAGAACAGTTTATAATAATATACAAAAAAATAATAAAGAAATACGCCACTTCACTTATCTGGTAATTTTGCAATGTCATAGTATAAGTATTTGCCAACTTTATCAAAACGCAACCGATAACAAAAAGGCAACGTATTAGTGCAAGGCAATTGGCGTAGCGAAGAATATTTTCCAATCATATTGTAATTCATGATGATATTGCCAAAGAAAAAACAACACCATTTTGTTTTCGTTTTTTTTAAATAGAGCAATGGAATTTGTTACGCATGCCAGCCGCAAAAAGTGTCCGCAAAATATGTCGGACTCCCACCGACTAAACCTAACCTGCCGCCGTAGACATCGCTTGGCGCCTGATGGAGGAAAACGAATATATTCTATACCAGAGCAATATTTAAGATCGCTTGTATTAGTAATGTTAAAGCCTAATCGTTATACGTACATTAAAAAATGCGTGTGGTGAAAGGTGAGCCTACATGCGCTTCCAAAAACGAGCGTACTTAAAATGTCCTTTATGTTCTCGCCAAGAAACACATGAACAGTATGAGTCTAGCTAGACTGGCTAACATTTAAAAACGTCTGTGCCAAAGACAATTATATCGTTCACATAAACAAACATTTTCATACAAAAATGTTCATAAAATGATAATTACTGGGCCAAACTATGTAAATTTTTTATGGGACCAAATGGCAACTATTCCGCATCAAACTAAAGAATCACGAAAATCGGATCATAAATCTCCGACTAATCAGTGTACACACATAAAAAGAAATACCAATCAACTTGAGAACATTTGAAGTCGGTTAATTAAAAAGAAAAATACAGAAGCAGAAAATAGCAAGCCCCGAGTTTAATTCTGGCTTCCCACTCCTGTTGTAGTTAAATAACTAGTCATTTCTTTAAGGGTTTTTCAACATTTTCATGCTGTAGATAGACCGATCAGACGGACTAAATCTTACACCTACTAACTTTAATTAAGTATGATACTTTACTGCTGCATTGTGTGCTTGACAAGTAACATTGTATGTTAATACCCAAGTGCTGAATAAATATAATTTCATATGATTAATTTTTTTATTATTGTATTTTCAGGTAAGTCCCTGCTTTTATTCGGAAAGCGTAAGTTTTTCTTCAGTGTTTGTAATAATTATTATTATTATTATTTTTCCAAATTATTTATTTATAGTTCTTATTTTTACCATATTTATATCTATAAAATTGAAACAAAAAAGAAAACAATAATATATGAATAAATATGAAAAAAATAGAGGTCCTCCTGCGGCGAGGTTTGACGCCCTAGGCCGCCGGTGGCCAGGGCGACAGAGTAAGGAGCCTCCTCACAATGCGTGCCGTTCCCATTATTGCCGCCTTTTGTATCCGACCTTTTATTACTTTGTTTATTATTTTTATTATTAAATAGACAACGCCCGCACTAGGGAATCTAATCCCTGTGTCGCGGGGTACTTTACAAACATATAATTGTCGGACACAAAGTACATCCAGACTCAGAACAACTGTTAATGGGTGGTACCGTACCCGGGTTCCATTCCTACACTAGACAACTATTTGTCTGAACCATAAGTAGGTAGTTGTTCTAAGTATGGGTGAGCATTGTGTCCGTCAATTATATGTTTGTAAAGTACCCCGCGACACAGGGATAGATGACGTTGTCTATAAAAAATAAATAAATAAAAAAAACTTTATAAGAAACTAGCGGCCCGGTACGTGCTTCGCTACGTATAAGGCATATTTATTTAAAAAAAAGTATTATTAAGTTCATTTATTCAAACAAAAAAATATTTAAAATTGTTAAAAGATGTTGATTTTACACTTTTTTTTAATTTTCTCTACGTACAAACCTTCCCTGGACTTCCACGAATAATTCAAGACCAATATTAGCCAAATCGGTAAAGGCGTTGTTGAGTTATAAGTTATAATACAACGAAAAGTGGCATTGATTTTTATATATATAGATATAACATTAGTTCATATTATCATTTGTTTTTAAAACATATGAGAATTATTTAATGTGAATGTTATTCCACGTGATATTATGCAATCTGTTGTTATGCCATCCATTATATTACTATATTACACACCCATTAGTTTTATATTGAATCGGTAGTAAATCATGTTGATACTGTTACCTACTAAGTTTTCCATTGTGCGGTTTAAGTGCTGAAGATTAATAGTTTTCTTTACACTTCTTTCTACATATAACAACTGTCATCGATAGTCTCATTGGGACCAGGACTGACAGCTTAACGTGCTATAAGACCCCTCGAGGGAGGCCTTAAACTAATCTAATCACGAAACCTTTTCTTTTTTTTACACCACGATTGTTCTTCGCCTTCAAAAGCCTGACGGTACGCTCGGTGACAGGGATCCTACTCTATCTTCTCCACAACAACATTCATACTTCCGCATACGAGCTGGTGCTTCGAAAGAATAATTGGAACCATCTTATGAACATAATTCAAAAATATATTCAAAGAACAATAGTTTCAGACATCTTTGAACTGCCATCACACCGTGTTATTCGGACTCTAATTTAAACAACCATTAGTTGCGTCATTAAATTCAGACTGTTGTGAATAGGAGGTGAAGAAAAGATCAGAATCAGACAATCAGAATTTGAATTAAAACGATACCATATTCTCTAGCCATACATTAATCAGTATACCAAGATACAAACATAGACTAAAAAAAACGGCATCGGGAAAAGAGCGTATTGCGCTTCCGCCCAATTAGCCTCGACTGATCTATTTCCTTTCAATACCTTACCTCTTGCATGATAACGTCTAGTTTACATTATTTTAATTAGTACTTGTTACATTATGATGCACCAAATGATGTTTTTGAGAAATCTGAGACAGTTTCCAATGTGTACGAGGTACGTCAATGGCACTAACTATTAGTAATAACACAAACATATTATTATATTTTTAATTACCTCCTAAAACATCATGAACATGTTCAGAATTTCAATGATATTCCACTAAATATCGTCGTAGATCACACAATACGATAGGTCAGTTTGAGTCGTGCAAATGACAAGCCAAACGTCGAACAATGAATGTTTTAAGTACCCGCGCAATTGTACGTATATACGTCATTACTATTGTCTGTTGTGTATTTAACAAATAAAAAAATACGTAACTTATTATTACTTACTTACATAACAAATCAGAGAGCTCCTGCACTCTTTTAACAAGAGCCCGAGAGTATATAACCATAACGTTCTTTTTTTATTTATTTCGTGCATATTAGTCCTGCATCGGGTCATGTCCCTCCCTCTTACCCACCACTGCATGTCCTGTAAGCCAGGATCAACAGTGGCATACATTGAAATGACACTGAGCGGTGAGGCTCAGGCATGTTCCGGGGAATCGCTTGAACGGGTTGGATCCTGCAACGAATTTAATCAGAAAGAGACAAGGAAGAGAAAATGAATAGCTCCACTTCCGTCCAGAGCAAAGTGGGGGACAGAAAGAGATAGAGTCCTAGAGCCTCATAATACGAGAGAATTGCAACTAGACAAGCCAGCTGCAAAAGCACCGAGGATCAATTTTAAGGGTCTTAAGTGAGCTGTTATATTAGATTCCAATAGTGGGTAAGGCAAAAACGCCTAAACGCACGGAAGTTGTTCCTCGTTGCAAAAAGATCCGTATAGAATAAGATATAATTCCTTCAGTCGTAGTAACAGAGTCAAAAAGAAGCCTGCTTCGTTTGAATTCCCGGTAATATCTCGCATAGCGTTCTTTCTGTAAAAAAAATTCACGATTAAAAATGTTCTTCCGTTCGGCTTACAGAATACATGCAATTATTTTGATGACGTGTTTTCTGTGTCTGAATACGGTAGCTAGAGCTCGACGTGGAGTCGGCGATGCTTACGATCCTCCTTGATGTTGGTATTTTTATTTGGGTTGGCTGAAACTAGGAACAGGAATTATAGTATTTGACAGTCAGTATCTTTTAGCTGGTTGGCGTGGTTGGCCTTTCGCGCCTCAGGTACAATTCCCACCCAGGACAGATATTTGCATACATGTCTTGAGTCTGGGTGTAATTATCTATATAAGAATGTATATGTACATAAATCAGTGATCTGGTATCTCATAGTACAAGCTCTGTTTAGTTTGGGATTAGATGGCCGTGTTTGAATAATGTCCCAGAATATTTATTGTTAGTATTATAAAGCAAAGAAAGAAAGTAATTTCGGAAATTAATCAACCAAAAAATGCAATATTAGAAATATATTTTTTTAAGTTATACTTCTTTTAGCGCGATGGAGAAAAATGATGAGAGTGAATTTTTACGATGCGCGCGCACACCGACACCAAAAAATTTAACAGCATGAAGTTAGTTCTAGGTGGTATGAAAATTGATAACTATGTTCAAGTTCTATAATAAGAAGTATAACTTCTAACGCGTGTACATAAGTACACACAAGTTTTTTGCTGATGTGTGGGTGTCGTTCTAGGACATTCTTTTTCCAATTGTTTAATGTTTTGGCAACAATAATTGTGGATGACGTTAAAAAATAAAGGCGTCTACGTTATTGCATTTCAGATATTTCTTGAGGTAGCTCCAAAGAGTTTTTTGCCAACTGGCTTGTTACTGTATTTTCGCCTCAAATAAACAATTAAATACGTAGTAGGTTTAGTAACCTGGTTAAAAGTGGTAACCTTGTAATGAAAAGTCGTGTCAGTTTCTTACAATGACTTTTTGCACTGCGCAAAAATATAATATGAAGGCTAGTTAAAAATAATCACGGCTTTACATTTTCTTCACTTAATGATAAGTGCCTAATGCGTCTTAAAGTTTCGGAGAAATTTTCATAAAATGGGCACTAAAATACTTATGGTTAAAAGAATTTAATAGAAGAATGAAGAAAGGAATATTATCACACTAATATCATAACGGCGAAAGATTGTGACTGTGTATGTTTGTTACACTCTCACGCACAAACTACTGAACGGATTATGATGAAACTTTGTAGTAATATAGCTTTATATATCCAAATAACATATAGGCTAGAATTTATAAAGCTCAACGCGGGTAAAACCGCGGGGCACAGCTAGTTTTGTTATATGTCCCGATAGATGAAACACAGATAGACAATACATACAGAATAATCCTCTTTACGAGTGTAAGCTGGTGTAAGACATGGACAAGAGAACAGACAGAGAGGGAAACACATTTGAAATGAAGTATAACCCCCACTTTCATGCAATGAGAACGAATTTTAATACTATTGCGTTTATTTTTTAAAATACTTTTTGTAAAATAGAAGTCTTTTAATTAGAATTAAGTCGGACTTTTTTGTTATACGATAATTATATTAATTACTGTTATTCGATAATTACTATTCACAAAAAAACTAAAGGAAAGTAGTGAAACTCGGTATTTTACGTATAGCAATTATAAACGTTAGGATCTTGCTATTTTGGAATTATAATAATATGATGAATAAATAAGAAGCTGGAAACTGCTGAAAGCTGATTATTAATTATTCACCTACTTTTCGTATGGGCAGTGGTCCCTAGTGTCAGAGTTGTTCAAGCCGCCTAGTAGACCTCTGACATAGCTTAATGACTGATGACGACCGACGTCTAATGACAACAACCGGGACCGACGGCTTAACGTGCTCTCGCTTCCGAAGCACGTAGACGCACAGAAATTAAACCATTTGGCATCTATCTATCTATACATATAATAAAATCGTAGGAAAGTCAAAACTGTACATTGAATATATTTTTAAAAGGATACTTGGGGTGTGATCTACAATCGAAATCCAAACCAAAAATATCGTTTTTAGAATTTTTGTCTGTGTGTCTGTTTGTCTGTATGTATGTCCGGGCTAAACTCAAAAAGTACTGCATGGATTAACTTCAAATTTTGCATGAATATTACTAAGAGGTCGGGTCAACATATAGGCTACATATTATCACGCTATCACCTACGGGAAGCTGTGGTAATTTATAAAATTTAACGCGGGTAAAACCGCGGGGCACAGCTAGTCTATAATAAACATCTATAGACTTACCGCGAGCGTAGTTGCTTAACCTCGCCGATCACTTTCGGACCGGTGAGAGCATCTAGCTATGATATATTTTGATGATGTGTCATAACTATGACTGTAACTTCAGAATATACAAACTTCTGTGTACTGAGTATGACACTTATTTTTCATCGGGCTATCTAAATCTGGTGCAATTTAAATAAGAAACGCAAATATATTACCTAATATTTATCACCTTACATTCCTTTGATATGACACAATTTAATTTCAAGTGCAATGATGAATATTTCACACTAAACGATAAACACTTCCTTTTGTTTTCACACACGACATTCTTAGGGATCTGTACTCAAATTTAAACAAAGCAACAGAAGTGACATCGACAGCTGTCTTTCTGCTTCATATCTATCTGTTTGTTACGTCTCAGGTCATACCAGGTTATGAGATTACTCTCATAACAACTCTTACTATCTTCACTAACTTATATCTCCTTCTCACCTTCCGTTTGCCTCGCCCGATCACACTTTTCTCTTGCTCTCGTCACGCGTACACTTGCTTACTCTCCAAGTTAAGTGTGCGTATAGAAGTTTTACTTAGTAATAAGAAGTATAGAAGTATATTATCCGTTGTCATTTATTTCATAGTACATAGGTACTTTGTGGAATAGTATAGGATAATTGAATATTGTTTATATTATTTCGATATTGTTATAATAAAGTATGTATTCGTGACATTGTGGTATAAATATCAGTTACCAATGTTACGTGATTATTCGCGGAGGTTATTGTATTATGTAACTTCCTTCTGTTTGATTGTATCATGTACATGGACGACCGAGCTGCGGTCGTTACGTTCATAACCAGCAAATATGAAATGTTTTGGCTATAAATCTACCCGTATTATTAGATTATTATAACTGTTTTTTAGAATGGACTTACTAAGTATTTTTTTATATAATAGCATGGCAAACGAGCAAGTGGGTCACCTGATGGTACACTCGCAACACCTGAGGAGCTGCAAGTGCGTTGCCGGCCTTTAAGAAAAGAATAGGCTCGCTTCTTGAAGGTTGCCATGTCATACCAGATCGGAAATACCTCCGCAGCTAATTGATTCCACAGAGCGGTAGTGCGCGGCAAAAAGTTTACTGTAAAACGCACAGTGGTAGATGACCATTCATCCAGGTGATAAGGATGAAATTTCCGCTTTTGGCGAGAGGGTCTGTGGCGGTAGGTATAAGCTCGAACAATTCCTTTGGACACTCCCCGTGATAATATAAGTATATTCGAAAAGAAAATATACTTATTTAGCAATAAATAAAATAGGATTTGAAATATTAATTCTTTTTGATTAATTAAAACTTATTCGGTTTATTCATTCATTGGAATAAGCAGTGATTGCCCTATATTGTAGTGTTTCGACGACACGAGTGGCGGTTAAGATAGTCGCTTCGCCTTGTTCTGGGTGAAATTACCGACTGTAATACTGTATTTCGAAGTTCAAAATAGCGATGAACTGTAGCCCTAAAGTACTGAAACGCGACTCACGTTAGTGCGAAAGTGCGCCACATCGATTCACACATTGTCGAATGTATTCCAGCGCGATGCACGTTAGTGCGAAAGTCCAGTAAATGCGAAGGCATGCCATTATGGAGATATCCATGGTTAATGTTTTTCTAGGTCGCCAAATGGTCACCGTTCTAACCTAACCTAACCCAAACGATTTCGCACTAACGTGCATCGCGGTGGAATACATTCGACAATGTGTGAATCGATGTGGCGCACTTTCGCACTAACGTGAGTCGCGTTTCAGTACTTTAGGGCTACAGTTCATCGCTATTTTGAACTTCGAAATACAGTATTACAGTGGAAATTACCTCTACAACTATTTGTGTTACCCATAAATAGACAATTATTTGTGTTACCCATAAATAGTTGTTCTGATTCTGGATGTACTTTGTGTCTGTCAACTATATGTTTGTAAAGTACTATAAATGTAAGTCTTCAAAATTAAGAGTCACGAGTTGTTCAAGCCAGCCAATAAGCCTCTGATGGCTTATCAATGTTGTGGACAACTTAACGTTCTCATATTCCGTTTTTTTTTATTTGGCAACAATCAGTTATATACATTTACGATACTTATAAATATATGGCTTTTTACAATAAACCTACAGTGCCGAACAAAAAAGTACAAATATACAAATACAAAAACATACAAATTTTAATTTGGAAGCACGCGTATGACAAGATAAGTTCAATAAAAAAAAAATATAAAAAGAAAGGATACATAAATTATATGTATATACGATGTCAAGTAATATCAAATCTACGTTTTAATTCTAATTTAAGACTATTGAGCGAATTACTTATCGAAGATATCTATTTCTGTGATCTATCTATGTTCAGTTATGCATAATTCATTGTTTTTTTAAACGCTGAAACGCGTTTGAATATTTTGTTGTCATTTTCCCTTGAATAATTGACGCAACATAATTGCTAAAATTATGTTTACCGTCATATACCGTCAATCTATTTTAACTATGAGCACTCCTTATAGTACAACTCCTAGTTTCATATGCATAAAGCATTAAGCTTCTTAAGTAATAATAATATCCTGGGGACATTATTCACACACGGCCATCTGATCCCAAACTAAGCAGAGCTTGTACTATGGAAACCAGGTAACTTATATACTATTTTTCTTTATAAATACATACTTATATAGATAATTTACGCCCAGACTCAGGACAAACAGACATGTTCATGCACACAAATATTTGTCCCGTGTGGGAGTCGAACCCACGACCTGCGGCGTGAAAGGCAGCGTATCTACCAACCACGCCACCAGGCCCGTCAATAAGTTCTTAAGTAATCATAAAAAATGCGATATAATAATATTCCTCATTAATAATTGTAATTACCTACAAAAATTGTAAAATGTGTGAATGATTCGCCGCTACCCACATAAACCCTTAGAGGTTTCTGCGGTTCGGCCTGTTAAATGTGATGTTTAATGAAATAATATATTGAATAAATAAAAAAAATGTTACGTCCATTATTTTTCTTACACCTTCGCTATGTAATAAATTATAATATGTTTCCATATTTGTTACTGAATCTCGTAAAAGCGACTGAACAGATTTGATTGTAATTTAGAATAATTTATTTAATTTATTTATTGGACTCAACTTAATTCTACCATTACAGGGAACCTAATGCGATAGAAAAGTTACAATCACAATTCAATTGCGTATTATGTAATTTCTAAACAACTAATAATTATATCCATAGACTAAATAAATTGCGAAAAGGCGGGAAAAATCTTGAAACGGGCCTAGTAAAAAAAGGTTTTGTTCAAGCTTCTATTATAAATGAGTCGACTCGTAGCTTGTCTATGTTTTTTTATACATTACTACTGACTGCAGTTTGGGCAGTACAAGGTCGCTAGGAGAAAAAATACACAAAGGTACTTCACAATGTTTGCGTGGACATTGAAAGACGATTTTATTATATTTAAATATTTACATATTAAATAAAAAATGTAGCGTAACCGTGTTATGTAGGTTCAGGGTAACCAGGGCTTGTCACTGTTTATATGCCCTTCATATGTTTGATTATGGTTTCGAAAGAAATTTCCCAAATCGACGAAATAGAAACTAAGTATTTAATAATGAAATGAAATAATGATGAAGAATGAAATAATGAAATTTATTCAGCACTTGGGTATTAACATACACTTGTACTTGTCAAGTTCAAAATGCAGTACACAAACATAGTCGAACACAGTATAAAAATTACAAAAATATAATGAGTCTAAAAAATTTATCTATTATTTTGAAATTTAGTTGTACAATATTAAAATTAAAGAATTGAAGGCAATGAGCATTTGGCTAGCGCAGAAGGCTCTTAACCAGTAGCTTATATTAAACGATTAATACCCGAGGCCACCCTTTTAGGGTTCGGGCCACAGCTCAGGGGGCCGCTGAAGCAAAAGGACAGAATTCTAAGAGAGGGTGTGATCAGTTGCACGGGATCACCAATGACGTGTTAAGGGGCCAAAGCGATCCTCGCCGCTGAGGAGCCTACCCTAGCTAACCTGCGGCTTTCTCTAGCTACCTAGGTGGAATAAAAATAAAATGTTGTGACAGCACTACCAGCAGGCATGAGTAGCTCGCAAGCTTATCAATTCACTAGCTCAGTTCTGGCTCTAATGTGTCACTATATCTATTAGCTCCTTTTCAGCTCGACAGCGTTAGAGTGAGAAAGAAGCCTACCTAGCGACGCGCGATGAAACGTATCGAGCGAGTTATACGAATCTATAGAAATTTTACCACAGAGTAGCAGCAATTACAAAAACCGGTCAAGTGCGAGTCGGACACGCGCACGAAGGGTTCCGTACTATTATCTATACAAACGAACAAAAAAACCACGTTTGTTGTATGGGAGCCCCCTTAAATATTTATTTTATTTTTTAGTATGTATTGTTGTAGCGCCAACAGAAATACATCATTTGTGAAAATTTCAACTGTCTAACTATCACGGTTCATGAGATACAGCCTGGTGACAGACGGACAGACTAAAAGTCTACGAAGTCTTAGTAATAGGGTCCCGTTTTACCCTTTGGGTACGGAACCCTAAAAATGAAACAAAATTTGTCACTGTCGAGACTTATGCCAGTCATAAAATTATTTCCTAGTTTAGATCGCATAAAGGGCATGCCCTACATTTTATTTTATCGTATGGGCAGTGGTAACCCTATTGTCGGGAGTTATTGAAGCCACCCTCTCATCTGTCATGACTAAACATCTGTTGTCTAACGACTATAACAGCGACCCGCAGCTTAATGTGCCAAAACACTAATAAAATTACTTTCGCAGTTCTCCATCTATAGACTGACCGTGTGCCTCTCCAATCACTTACGGAGTGGTAATAGCAACTGGCTATGAGCCTTTTACTTCGAGCTTGATCCGTCATTCTGTAAATAAGTTAAGATAAAATCTTCATTTGCCTAAGATATGGTTACACATGGTGATAATAAGCTTTTCTTACATTTTCAATACTACTACACAATAACAATTTAATATTTAAATAACTTAGAGGTACATAACAATTAACTACGTGCCTTCTGTATGAAAAATGCAACGTCTTAACTGTCCGCCAACTCTTTATTAAACATGCAATTTTAAAACAACACACAACACTCACTTAAAATGCTAACCTTACTAACACCAAAAGACGGAAAGATATTATCTGCACTAGTGCATCAGAGTCTAAGTTTATGTATACAAACAGGTTTTATCCTTTTCTCGGGCCATATCTTTCCAATAAAATAAATAAGTCACTATCTATATATAACCTTAACTATATAAATTGTAAAAGAATAGTCAGTAATTTTTTACAAAAGTTGACCTATGATGAGACTGAGGGGTTATTTAGTATTCTAAAATGAGTTAATTTTTAAACATTATATCTTAGATTTTTGAATTTGTATAATTAAATATTGTTTAAAAAATTTAATAAAGGATAAGTAAGTATACTTTTTAAGCCATTAGAACACCTGTGGTACAGGTTTAAACCTAGTTTTAAACAATAAGGTTTAAACCCAGTTTGTGCCTAGTACAGGCACAAATTGTCTATAGCTTAGTATTAATTATTTTTACTATAAATAGATATAAATTTTGTACACATTTTTTCTTTCTTGAATAAATTTATTATTATTATATTTTTATTATTAAATGACTTACCAATACAGAGATTGTTTATTGTATCTCATGTGTTCTATGTTTACAATTCAGGTAATCCATTAATGTATAGAAACACTTATCAAGCACTCAGACTTTTAATTTGGGCGTAAACAATCATAGCGTCGGGGCAACTCTGTTAAGTCTTTTGGAATGTGGTTATATACTTTTATTGAAGTAATAAATAGGTGACAAGCAACATAAATTATTATTAAGTATTGAAGAACTTGCTGAACGCAATTTGCCTTATAACCTCTAAATAAGTACTTAATCCCAGAGTAAAAGAAATATTGGCTTTGAACACAGAATACAATTTCTTTCAATGAATAGATGATTGGGCGTACGTGTTTTCATCTACCGCGGCCTTACATGACCTCACGTAGTCGATTAGTTTCTGAACTTGACAGAGGGATTGACGATGAAGGAATGCCAAAGGTCCAAACGTCCAACCTCCACGAGGGTCGTGTAAACAAAGAATTTGTTACCTTTATAAGGCTTTCCGGGTTAAAAAATGTATTGAATTTATGTAATAGCCATGCGGTTTTGTTTGGTTATAAAGACAGAAGTCAGCAGGCTGTTAATGTGTGTTGTAGGCTAAAATTCAGGTTATTTTTGTGTATTCTATTTTGACGCGTACTTAGTAATATATACTGGCGTCTCTTGTGATACGATAAAATTGGGTGTATTCTCATAAACGGGAAGCCATCAGGAATCGTATTAAACTGACTGCCTCGTTGGTCTAGCGGTAGCAAGTGCAACCGCAGATAATGAGATCCTGGGGCTCTACCGGCTAAGTCGCCGAACATCGATTTGGCGTTCAAATAAATAAAGCTTAAAAATTACTTAATCATTCGTGAAATCGGCTTTCATGAGCACATGTGACGTCATAAATGGTCCGGAATCGATTGTCAACATTGAAGCCGATTTAACGATTGATTAAGTCATTTTTAAGCTTTATTTATTTGAACGCCATTTAAGAAATCGATGTTCGGCGACTTAGCCGGTAGAGCCCCAGGACCTCATTATCTGCGGTTGCACTCGCTACCGCTAGACCAACGAGGCAGTCAGTTTAATACGATTCCTGATGGCTTCCCGTTTATGAATCGATGTTCGGCGACATAGCCGGTAGAGCCCCTGGGCTCAAATCCCGGGGCGGGCCAAAAAGTGATTTAGGGATTTTTCGTAAAACGAAGTCTGGAAGTTGGCGGTATTACACCCTGGGCCTCGGAGAGCACGTAAAGCCCTGTACCTGATCTCATTTCGGTCATGTCGCTAGTCGTCCCATCTGATCATGAGAATGATGGAATAGAAAGTGCCCCTGTGTTTGCGCACACACTTGTGCACTATAATATGTCCTTCGCAATTGGCTAGTCTCCATTGAGACTGGCTGCCGTAGCCGAAATTCGGTCGGGAGGACATTATTATTACTAGTTTCGTATTTAACTTCTACTAGCTGTGCCCCGCGGTTTTACCCGCGTTAAACTTTATAAATCATCACAGCTCCTCCCCCGTAGGTGATAGCGTGATAATACGTAGCCTATATGTTGACCCGACCTCTTAGTAATATTCTTGCAAAATCTGAAGTAAATCCATGCAGTAATTTTGAGTTTAGCCCGGACATACATACAGACAAACAGACAAAAATTCTAAAAACTATTTTTTTGGCTTCGATATCGATTGTAGATCACGTCCCAAGTATCCTTTTAAAAAAAATATTCAATGTACAGTTTTGACTTTCCTACGATTTTTTTATATGTATAGATAACTCCCAAGATGTGGTATTGGTACATAAGTGTAGGTCGATACGACTGTCAAAACTTAACAAATTGATAAATGGCGGACGAAGTTCCCGTTTGTGATGTCTTGTGCGAGGCAATGGAGTATTTGTCTAAACTTGGATCGAATTTACGGACTCGTTCTGATAACTTAAGAGAGGATAATACGCAAAGATAAGTTACGAAATACGAATGCCGTTCATAAAGCTGCAAGTAAAGTAGATTTTTCTTTTCATGACGGTTATAAAGCGACTCTACAGTCACCAGACCAACACAATAAAAGAATCTATATTAGTACATAATCCAATCACATTAATTCTGCGGTCACGTTTTATGTTGAAAAGCCATTTTTGTGTTCATTGTAATTACTTACCTACTGGAATTCGTATATAAATAATAGAGGAAAATTAAGGAAAGCTATGTGTACCCGTGAAACTGAAGAAATATAACAAAATCTTTTTGTGAAATACGGAAAATATTATTTTGGCTCTATATACCTCTTGTATGAGAAATTAATCTATTATTGTGTATTTACACGTTTTTAGGGTTCCGTAGCCATATGGCAAAAAACGGAACCCTTATAGATTCGTCATGTCTGTCTGTCCGTCCGTATGTCACAGCCATTTTTTTCCGAAACTATAAGAGCTGTACTATTGAAACTTGGTAAGTAGATGTATTCTGTGAACCGCATTAAGATTTTTACACAAAAATAGAAAAATAATAATAATATTAGGGGTTCCCCATACATACAACTGAAACTCATAATTTTTTTTTCATCGTACCCATACATGTACGTAACTTCTAAAATAAGATAATAATAAAAATAAAACAAATATATGATGTACATTACCTTATAAACTAACAACGAAAATTGGTTTGAACGGGATCTAGTAAGTAGTTTTTTTTAATACGTCATAAACCGTAAACCGCAATTTACCTTTCATTTAATCAACTAAAATACATGCTGCTACGGAACCCTTCATGGACGAGTCCGACTCGCACTTGGCCGGTTTTTTATTTTCCTACTACGAGGTCTACGAGGCCTGGAAACTTCTCACACAGGACTAGTAGCGGCCAGTCTCCACAACATATCTATATTACCTATCTGTTTACACACGGCCTTCTGATCCCAATCTAAGCAGAGCTTGTACTATGGAAACCAGATAACTAATATATTACATACTAGCTGTGCCCCGCGGTTTTACCCGCGTTAAACTTTACAAATGATCACTGCTCCTCCCCCGTAGGTGATAGCGTGATAATATGTAGCCTATATTTTGACCCGACTTCTTGGTAATATTCATGCAAAATTTAAAGTAAATCCATGCAGTACTTTTTGAGTTTAGCCCGGACATACATACAGACAAACAGACACACAGACAAAAATTCTAAAAACTATATTTTTGGCTTCGATGTCAATTGTAGATCATGGCCCAATTATCCTTTTAAAAAAATATTCAATGTACAGTTTTGACTTGATTACGATTTTATTATATGTATAGATACTACTTTTCTTTTGTAAATACATACTTATATAATAATTACACCCAGACTCAGGACAGACAGATATGTTCAAATTACTAACCTGCAAACTTGTAACTTCTACTTTATTCTAAAATATTTGTGAAGAAAATAAACGATATTTATCATCATAACAGCTGTATGAAGTCCACCGCTGGAGAAATGTCTCCCTAAGAATCATCTTTGGGGGAAATGCCATAATCGCCACGCTTCGCAGACGGGTTGGCGATCGCAGTATGATGGTTATAGTACTCAGAAAGAAGCTGTTGCCCGTCCTCTGGTAAATATTCCCTCGGGTCATCTTCTACGCGCAAATTAAGCTTCTTAAGTTCCGTTAGAACAAAAGTGTTAGTCCCCTGAAGGTGTCCTCCGAAGCACGGAGACGCTTAGAAATTAAACCACTTAGGTGGTTATCTTGCTCTCACCGGCCATAAACAACGAAAGTGGTTTGGTTTGGCTGGTTAGCTAGTTGCTCTCTTAGTTTTTATTGCGTTAATGTAGGTATAGTTTATGGCCATAAGCCTACATGAACGCGAACAAAAACGCCGTTGTATCTCCTATCCATATCACCATGTCAGCTAAATTATGTCCACAGCTAGACAAAATGAAGAATGCCGGGATATGCCATATTCGCGACGCTTGGCAGAAGGGTTGGGGATCGCAGTTAGTTCAGAGAAAAAAGTTGCTGCCCGTTCTCTGGTGGGTATTCCCTCGGGAGGATTTCTACGCCCACAAAATGAGATGGAGTGAAGATATTCTACGCCGTCACCACACAGCCTTTCTATATATCCTTATATTTATTTCTACATAGTACGTCTCAAAATAAAGAGCCCACTATCCTACTGACATTTAGACCACTATAAAAGTCAGTACGAACACAAAAACTAGATTAACACATTTCGGTGTTTGTAATCCAGCACGGGATTTAGTTTTTATGACCGGTAGTGTTAGTTTATCTAGTTTATTGGCAGTAACCACGCCATATTGTTGAAACATTACTTTCAGAGAGAAACTCGAATAGTCGATCGTTATAAAGGACGTTCATTTAATTCGGCGTGTTATTTCCTTGTACTATTTTTTTTTTTTTTTTTTTTTTTTATCTACGGACAACGTCACACAGATCATCCTAACCCCAAACTAAGCAAAGCTTGTACTATGGGTACCAGGCGACGATATACATACTTATATAGATAGATAAATACTTAAATACATAGGAAACATCCATGACTCAGAAACAAATATTCATGCTCATCACACAAATATTTGCACTTACCGGGATTCGAACCCAGGACCACCAGATTCGTAGGCAGGAGCACTACCAACTAGGCTGCGGTGACCGTCAAATAACCTTGTAATAGTTGTATAACTTCTTTACGAAATATTTTCTGCAATTCTAATTAGTGCAAGAACATGATTTTTATGAGAAATAGCACCTAAAGCACCGAATATAATGACGGGCCGGTTAGCGTGGTTGGTAAGTGGTTGCCTTTCACTACTAGCTATCTGCGCGGGAGTATTATAGTGCACTAGTGTGTGCGAAAAACACAAGTGTACTTTCAGTTCCCTCATTCTCATTACCCGTTGGGACAACTAGCTAACACGATTGGAAATAGGTTAGGTACAGAACCGACGACTTCAGGTGCTCTCCGAGGCACAGGTGTGTAAGACTGCCAACTTCAAAACTCTGGGCAGTTGGGACTGATACGGCGACCGGCGCCGGTGTTTGGCTGGACACGGTATTTGAATCCTGGGCCTCATTTCATACCAAATGAATCAATAAGATGACGTTTGATTGTTACATACTTGCCCTTCACGCCGCCAGGTCGTGGGTTCGCTTTCCACCCAGGGGCTCTACCGGCTAAGTTGCTGAACATCGATTTCTTAAATGGCGTTCAAATAAATAAAGGTTAAAAATGACTTAATCAATCGTTAAATCGGCTTCAACGTTGGCATCGATTCCGGACCATTTATGACGTCAAATGTGCTCATGAAAGCCGATTTAACGATTGATTAAGTCATTTTTAATCTTTATTTATTTGAACGCCATTTAAGAAATCGTTGTTCGGCGACTTAGCCGGTAGAGCCCCAGGACAGATATTCGTGTGCATGAACATGCCTGTCCTGAGTCTGGGTGTAATTATCTACAGAAGTGTGTAATGTATTTACAAAAATAAAAGTAGTGTATGTATTGTAACAGCTATCTGGTTTCCATAGTAGAAGCTCTGCTTAGTTTGGGATCAGATGGCCGTGTGTGAATAATTCACAGGATATTATTATTAAAATAAGTAATGGAGTCAGGCGTTACTTTGCGGAAATCCATAACAATCAAAATACAAAATCAATATGTAGTGTTAATTCCGCTAATTGTCAGTTTAATCATGCCGGGATGCAATTTGCACCGCCCTCCCGCCAGTTCGACGAGTTAGCAGCCCTTGAGAATGGTCCGTAGAGGACCGAAACATATATTTTATATTGTCCTTCTTGCATGTGCACATTTTTGCGGGCGGGAGGGCGGTGCAAATTGCATCCCGGCATGATTAAACTGACCATTAGCGGATTTAACACTACATATTGATTTTGTATTTTGATTATTAAAATAGTTTAATAAAACAGCTAAATATTCGGATGTTTCCACTACAATCGCGATAGCAGTCGAGTAAACGTTGTATAACATGAAGAATGATAATCATAACTTAGGATAATTACCTAATTATATTTTATGTGTTACAGTAGACTGAATACAAAATAAAATAGAAGTGAGATTAAAATAAATTCTAAATAAAAATCATCTAAGAGGCGCTCATAGCCAGCCAGCCACTCACCGGTTCCTAAGTGATCTGCGAGGTAAAGCACCTACGCACGCGGTCATTCGATAGATGGAAGAGATATATATAACTTGTGAGTGATAGTGATTGGCAAATGCTTGCTTTTCACGCCGGAAATCGTAGGTTCGATTCCTGCCCAGGACAGATATTTGTGTGCATGAACATGTTTGTTTGTCCTGAGTCTGGGTGTAATTTATCTATATATATATATATATATATATATATATATACACGGCTACACATAAAGCTATACATTTCCAGTATAAGCTGGCCTCGCGATGTAGAGGATTTCCATACAATGACAGGTCAGCTTATACTAGATGTGTATAGCATGATATGTAGCCGTGTGTACAAGCTCTGCTTAGTTTGGGATGCCGTGTGTAAATAATGTCTTTAAATAAAAATAAAATAAAAAAGGTTTTTATTCACGTAGACTTTAAAAAAGCGCTTGTAAATAGTCAGAACATGTTTGTAGTAATATAGTTGTATACATTAGATATTATTTCTAGTAACATAGATATTTAGGTACATCTTGTATGAAACCATTTATTTTATTACAGAAATGATATTTAGCTAGCTCGTATCAAGTTATTGTTCACAGGATATTATTATTATAATATTTGTTTAATTTCTGAACGTCTCCATGCTTCGGTCGGCACGTTTCTCTGCCGGTCCCGGTTGTTGTCATTAGACAACAGTCAATAAGCCATGTGAGAGGCCTACTGGGCAGCTCGAACGGCAGTGAGACTAGGGTAACAACTGCCCATACGATAAAGAAGAAAAAATAATATGCCCAAAAAATGGATTAACAGATTCTTATACCGAAACCTCTATACGCATAAAACTTTTTGTTTATTTCGTGATTTCTCCGTTTGTTAAATCCGGGTTCAATCATTTAAAGCTATAAGACCTAAAATATAAATAAAATATGCCCCGCGGTGTTACCCGCGTTAAATTTTCTTTGCTATAAACCTCACGGAGCCCGAGACCTTTCCAACGAATGCAAAACCGTGGAAATCGGTTCGTGCGTTCTGGAGTTATAGCGTCAGGAAGGAAAACCCGACTTATTTTTATATAGTAGAATTCTGAATGTCTTATAATCGCTGAGAAAATTTGCATTAAGTACTATACTTAAATTAATTACTTTTTTTATTTCTAACATAGTTTTTAAGATGTAATTTACTAACAATATTATAGGCCAAGTTTCTGAAATAAAAAGATTTTTTTTTATTTTATTTATTAAGTAAGTTTAGTTTATCATTTCCATGGGCATGCATGCACTTCTAAAAAAAATGCTCTTAGAATGGTGGACGGGCAACTCATCACCGCCATCCTCTTTAACTTTATTTAGATTGTCATTCTATTAATTAAATTCATATCATTTGACTTGTACAGCACGCGTGGCCTTAATTTTAATTAATTTAGTATCATTCCTGAAAAAAAAACATAAATGTAAACATGGGATTCGGTCAAGGTGTTTCGATGGTTTATTTAATTATGTCTGCTTTGATGCTTAATTTTCAAAATGAATTACATTTTAATATTTGTCTCTGTGGCTCGAAAAATCACCGTATATTTTTTAGTGTTAGTTGTGTTGGAGTAATTACTGCAAATGGATCGACTAAATAAATAAATATTACAACACGGACAACTGACACACGGCCATCTAATTCCAAACTATGCAGAGCCTGTTCTTATGGCATAATTTGTAATAAGTATGTATTTCCAAATAAATACATATCTATACATATAATAAAGTCGTAGGAAAGTGAAACCTGTACATTGAATATCTACAATCGATATTGAAGCCAAAAATATAGTTTTTAGAATTTTTGTCTGTGTATCTGTTTGTCTGTATGTATGACCAGGCTAAACTCAAAAAATACTGCATGGATTTACTTCAAATTTTGCATGAATATTACTAAGAGGTTGGGTCAACATATAGGCTATATATTATCACGCTATCACCTACGGGCGAAGAGTAGAGAGTGGTAATTTATAAAAGTTAACGCGGGTAAAACCGCGGGGCACAGCTAGTTATAAATAAATTACACAATACAGAACAAATAATCGTGCTCATCACACAAAGATTTTTCCTGGGTGGGGATCGAACTCTGGCTAACAGTCACGGTCACTTACCACTAGACCAAGATGACAGTCACAAAATGATTTATGAATTGATTAGAACTTATTTCCATATTAACTCATTTCAATTTACATAATTATATGCAAGCTTTCAAGTAATTTTAAATTGATAAAGAGTAAACATAGTATTATTTCACAGAGATACAATAATTGACGGTACAATAACTGAACCTACACAAGTTGTCAGATAAAAAAAATCGGCCATGTGCGAGTTGGACTCACCCATGAAGGGTTCCGTACTAGCAAGTATATCCCACATGTACGCATACGGCGAAAAAAATATTTTTTGACTTCCAGTTCTATGTATGGGGAGCGCCCAAAATTATTGTTCTTTTTAAAAATTTGTATGAAAATCTTAATGCGGTTCACAGAATACATCTACTTACCAAGTTGCAACAGTACAGCTCTTAGAGTTTCGGAAAAAAGTGACCGTGACATACGGACGGATAGACGGATAGACATGACGAATCTATAAGGGTTCCGTTTTTTGCCATTTCGCTACGGGACCCTAAAAATAGTAGTCGTAAAAAAAAGGAAGTTTAAAAAAAATGTTCCGATCCTACTTCAGCCCGTTAGATAAACAAGACAGTTACTTATAAACTACTCCAATAACATAGTATTTAAAAATATCCTTTGTTTGCATTCCACGACAAGGCGGCCTCTTCTGAAGCGAATACTGGTGTATAATTTTATTACAGTTGTTAATAAAAGTCGGTAAAAGTATAAAATATCGATAAGGCGACCGTTACGAGTGTCATATTGTTACATCACTCTGCCTAATCGTTGCACTTAGCTGATTGCGTAACTGAATGATACTGATTACAACTTATTAAACGATTGGCTAAACAGTTGCATTATGTTCCGTTAGATTAACTTATTCGAGAATTAAGCGATTTTTATGAAGCGCGCCTCTAGCACTAAATTGTAACCATAGAGAACCGTACGCAAGCCTACGTTTGCACGGACGTCAGAAATGGTCGTCTAAAAGCTAGAGGTTAAACCTTATCAACTATATTGTAGCCCTTTTTTAGGGTTCCGTAGCCAAATGGCAAAAAACGGAACCCTAATAGATTCGTCATGTCTGTCTGTCTGTCCGTCCGTATGTCACTGCCACTTTTTTCCGAATAGTTTGCGCAAGAGACACTTCCAAAGTGGTAAAATGAATCCCCCCCCCTGTAACTTCTAAAATAAGAGAATGATAAAAAAAATATATGATGTACATTACCATGCAAACTAACAACGGAAATTGGTTTGAACGAAATCTAGCAAGTAGTTTTTTTTAATACGTCATAAATAGTAAACCGCAATTTGCTTTCATTTAATCAACTGAAATACTTGCTGCAACGGAACCCTTCATGTGCGAGTCCGACTCGCACTCTGCCGGTTTTTATTTTTGTTAAGGCAGGGGGAATGCCTATGCATGCCACCCGTAAAAAATGTCTACGGTTGGGGATGTTGGACTCGCAGCGACTAAACGGCAGGTTTGCCGTGGACTTCTCTTGGCGCCTGATAGGGGAGCCCCGGGAACGCGGGTATGCTGCTCCGGTGCCCACCTTTTGTGCCATTTCCCAGTTAGTCGGGACACGTACCCTGGGAGGGCTCTTGATTTCCCTCCCTATATTGTAGCCCTAATTTCAACTTCTTTTTGCACAGGATATATTTTTTGACCTATAACACACCATAACCAACCATGCCTACGAAATGACAGGCATTATATCTAAGTGTTTATATTTTCGGCCACTCATTAGTCGCCGTTACTCATTACTCATTTTCGGCCGTTAGGGCATAAAAGTTCTCGAGTGGCGACCACGAACCGGAAGACGCAGCGTGGCCAGGCCCCCTGCAGGTGGACCGATGATCTTGTACGGGTCGCGGGAAACCGCTGGATGCGAATAGCGCGAGGCAGAAGTCCGGCAATTGTGGAGCACTCAGATTATTGCAACATAATTTTTTACCAAATTATAAAAAAACTAGCTGTGTTTCGCGGTTTTCCCCGCGTTACATTTTATAAATTATCACAGATCCTCCCCCGCAGGTGACAGCGTGATAATATGTAGCCTATATGTTGACCCGACCTCTTAGTAATATTCATGCAAATTTGAAGTAAATCCATGAATTACTTTTTGAGTTTAGCCCGGAAATACATACAGACAAACAGACATACCGACAAAAATTCTAAAAACTATATTTTTGGCTTCGCTATCGATTGTAGATCACGCCCCAAGTGATCACGATCCCTTTTAAAAAATATTCAATGTACAGTTTTGACTTTCCTACGATTTTATTATATGTATTGTTAGCAACTTCAGACTGAAGAGTGGGACGAGTGTCGTTGCAGTCTATATAAGCCATCGGAAACTAGTGCGCCTCTTTAGGCGGTTAGAGCCCACGCTCACCCCTACTGTCCGGTGAAGCAGTAAAAGCCGAGAGGCTAACTGCACGCGTCATGTTTAAAAAAAGAAAGTGCGCCTCCTATTTGGCCGACAGGCGTTACCTCGATAACATCAACCTAGAACACCGTGTATTATTTCTTGTCATTTTGTTAAAATAATTTTTGTGTAATAAGAACAAGTTTGATCGTGCTCATTTTTGTTTTTTTTTATTAATTAAATTAAATTCCTAAGAGTATAGATTAGTAATATTATAACGTAGTAGTTAGTTAGTTAGGTATACCTATATATGTAGCTTTTAAACGCGGCCATATCTAAATATAAGTTTGTACTTTCTACTACGGGATCCGACGACATTATTATTCAACTTTAAGACTACTTTTCGACATTAAATTTCATATGGTTGTATTTTTTTTTAATAATTATATTTATTCCCATGAAAATAATACGTTGGTGCCAGTTTGTTAGGGACGCTATACCATTTTTATCATTATATTTTACGACTAGATTTTTACAAAAGTAGCAGAAACTAAAGTGCTTTCTATTAGTTTTTATTGGATGGTTTAGTTACGTCTATATACTTATATAGTTTTACTGTAATAGCCCAGCACACCATTTTGATGTAGAAACAGTTACCATATAATTAATCAACTATTCAATGGAACATTATCATATTATTATGATATGAAATGTTGGAGGACATGCATATAATATCTAACTGCGTATTAATTATAAAAAAGTACTTTGTCATGTCGCTGAAAGACGTCTTTTGATGTACGAAGACCTCCCTTCCCTCATTAGTTTGGGAATGCTTTGGGAATAATCGCCACGCTTGGCAGACGGGTTGGCGATCGCAGTTTGATGGTTATATTTAACAGAAAAAAACTTGAGAGGTGTCAAGGGACACCCGGATGGAACGAAGTTATTTATTATGTACAAAAAACCTGTATACACTCAACAAAAATAATCGTCGCGACACCACACTGTTCAATGCGAAATAGAAATGAAAATATCTGGCTTGCTTTCTATAAGAGAGAGAGAGAGAGAGACAGACAGACAGAGAAAGACAGAGAAAATGCGCACGCCGCACAGCTGCAAAAAGTGTCATGACAACTTCTCGTAAGAATTTTTTTCCGTCTAGCCCCCTTTCACAACGCGCGATAAGAAACTTCGTTCCAAAACGCTGGTGCCCGTTCTCTGGTAGGTATTCCCTCGGGACGATATCTACGCTTCCCACGAGATAAGATATTCTTCGCCGTCACCACACAGCGGAATTAAACCATAGACTGATTGAATGCATGTATGGTTTAGGTTACTTACTCAGCGCTCTCGGGTTTGATCCGCGCACAGCACTACAAAACTTCTGATTGCAGTGACAAAACGGCTTGGGATTGAGTCGCTCTAAATTAAAACATTTAAATACAATGTAATTTTATGTTAATTAAAAGTAAAAAAAATTTACGTTTGCACACAGATGTAATATTTTAATGGAATATATGAAATTTGAATTTGTGCCACCCATAAATGGTTGTTCTAAATCTGAGCTTACTTTTTGTCCGTGAATTTCAACATTCACGGACAAAAAGTCCTCCTTCCTTTCCCTCCTCGCGATATAGAGATTCATTCTTCCAGTGCGGGGGTTTCTTTTATCTTAACTTTGAACTATTTTAAAGACTATTATTTTCGTATTTGATAATTGGTGTCTTTGTGGTGTAAGCCGATAGAGGACTGGGAGGTAAAGGATTGCCTTAAAAACACTGCGGATATCACAATTTTGTGCAGCTATTGATAAATAAAAACCGGCCATGTGCGAGTCGGACTCGCGCACGAAGTGTTTCGCACCATTATCTATAAAAACGAGCAAAAAATTCACGTTTTTCGTATGCCCCTTAAATATTTATTTTATTTTGTTTTTTAATTATTTGTTGTTATAGCGGCAACAGAAATACAACATCTGTGAAACTAGTGTATCTAACTATCACGGTCCATGAGATACATCCTGGTGACAAACGGCCAGACAGTCAAACAGCGAAGTCTTAGTAATAGGGTCCCGTTTTACCCTTTGGGTACGGAACCCTAAAAATGCATTCTATTTAAACACATGCACTTGTAAATAACGTCGTTGTATCTCATCTATACAAATAAATAAAATTGGAGTGTCTGTTAGTAATATTGAAATAGCCGGTTTTTACTACATAAATATGAATATACATACGGTACATACACCAAAATAACATTTTTTACAATTTTTGTCTGTCTGTTTGTTGCGGCTAATCTCTGAAATGGCTGGACCGATTTTGACGGGACCTTTATTGGCAGGTAGCTGATGTAATAAGGAGTAACTTAGGCTACTTTTATTTTAGAAAAAGTTTTTATTTTACTAAAAAAACGAAATAAACTAATTAACACGCGGACGAAGTCGCGGTCACAGGTAGTTTGTAATAATATTCTCTTCGATATTCTAATATTGCAGTAGCCGGTAGGAGCAACAAAACCGGTCCCGCTTTCGAATGGGCAAGAACCTCGGTCGTTACCACAAAACGTTTAGTCCATTTCGTATTAGGTAACTGTGTGTCATGTTAATGCAATCGACGGGATGTTTATGATATTTTTATACTAGCTGTCAAATTTTATAAATTACTACAGCTCCTCCCCCGTATGTGATAGCGTGATAATATGTAGCCTATAAGCACACACTTGTGCACTATAATATGTCTTTCGCAATTGGCTAGTCTCCATTGAGACTGGCTGCCGTAGCCGAAATCCGGCCGGGAGGACATTATTATTACTAGTTTGGTATTTAACTTCTACTAGCTTACCCGCGTTAAACTTTGTAAATCATTACAGCTCCTCCCCCGTAGGTGATAGCGTGATAATACGTAGCCTATATGTTGACCCGACCTCTTAGTAATATTCATGCAAAATTTGCAGTTAATCCATGCAGTACTTTTTGATTTTACCCCGGACATACATATAGACAAACAGACATACAGAGAAAAATTCTAAAAACTATATTTTTGGCTTCAATATCGACTGTAGATCACGCCCCAAGTATCCTTTTGAAAAAATATCTAATGTACATTTTTGACTGTCCTACTATTTTATTATATGTATAGATGATAAACTAGCTGTGCCCCGCGGTTGTACCCGCGTTACTTTATAACATATAGCCTATATTTTATCAAAATCCGTTAGGTAGTTTATGCGTGTAAGAGTAACAAACATACACACTCACAAACTTTCGCCTTTATAATACTAGCTGTGCCCAGCGGTTTTACCCGCGATAAACTTTATAAATTATAGCCTATCTTTTAATCCAGGGTGTTACCTAACTCAATACCAAATTTGATTAAATTATTAGTCGTATAGACGTGAACAAGCAACAAACATACGCACTCACAAACTTTCGCCCTTATAATATTAGTGTAATTACACTCAAACTTAGGACAAACAGACATGTTTATGCACACAAATACCTGACCAGGGTGGGAATCGAACCCACGACCTGCGGCGTGAAAAGCAAGCATTTACCATATCAACAAGTCCGTAAAATGTTTTTAAAGTATGCTGCTCCGGTGCTCCACTTTTACGCCATGTCCCAGGTGGTCGGGACACGTACCCAAGGAGACCTATGGTTTGCCCTCCCTGATTGTCGACTCCTGCCAGTCCGACACAGGTATTGCGCCATAAATGTGTCGCCACAAAGTGTACTACGTGAGCTGGACAAATGGATGTGCGATTAACGCTTATGCGACAAAACTGTACTGCGAATTACTATCCATAGTTCGAATGCACGCCTGTGCGGCACACTGAAGATCGACATCTCGCTCAACGATCTATAGGTTTAGGTTTGGTTCGGTTCGTTAGAACATGACAAACACCATACACACACACACGCACACACCATACACACACACACGCACACACCATACACACACACATACGCACACACCATACACACACACACACCATACACACACACACATACTCAAATTATGTTGATTGTTCTAGTTTAGGTTTTAAGTTCTAGAATTAAGTTTTTGTGAACGGATCGCAGAGCCTAGGTCCTACAACATAGGGAATCCTAATGTAGGATCTAGGGCATAACCAATAATGTATAAAATTCTGGCAATAAACGATTTTCAATGCCAGATACCAGAAAGCCAATCGCTTTTAACGAGATGTCGATCTACAGTGTGTCGCACGAGCGTGCATTCGAACTGAGGTGAGTCGCACTACATTTTTGTCGCATAAGCGTTAATCGCACATCCATTTGTCGAGCTCACGTAGTAGATACACTCGTCGCTTCATTATATCTCAACTTGGCCTAAAACATATAAAATCATAAATCTTCTTAACTATCCATTTGAATAAATACAAAATGAGATTATCTATACAAAACTGGGTTAGGTTGTAATTTTGTTATACAGCGGTAGGCTTACGAAAAGCTCTTTAAACAGCATTGACCTGTATATGAGATCGTTATGTTATAATGCTATCAAAATATTGTAGGATAAGGCGTATCTAATCTAAAAATGAACACAATATGAGGCGGATAGGAGGTACCCTTACATTAGAGTTTGTTTATACATCATAGCTAGATCCGGTCCGTAAATGAGGCAGGCAACTAGGCTCGCGGTCAGTCCATAGATGGGTCACCACCAAGGTGGTTTAATTTTTGAGCATCTCCGTGCTTCGGACCCGTTAAGCTGTCGGTCCCGGTTGCAGTCATTAGACAGCAGTCGTTAAGTTTACTGGGCAGCTTGAACAACTCTGCCACTACGGTAACCACTTCCCATACGATAAATAAATATAAAAAAGTTTTAAATACACGTGCAGTCTAATAATTGTTATTATATTATGGGAGCATTTTATGATTATCAAAATTTGTCATAGGTGTTTAAGATTATATATTTTTACGTGTTTGAAATGAAAATTAAATGAAATGAAAAAAAAATACAAAAGTAATCTTACCATACATAGCTAAAATATTAAAATAAATTTGGTTGTCAAAAAGGCCCCTATCTCAGCAATAGCTATGGCAACACAGGTATATTACTGCAGCGCTGATCTTCCGATAGAGGCATGCATGTGTTTCACAGGTTTTTGTACAAAAATCAATTATTAATAACCAATACAACGATTGCGCATGACTGTGTGGAAACCGTCAGTTCGGTTTTGCGTGAACATCTACATAACCGAAGCAGTCTCTAAAGCACCCTAAAGACCTGATTATACAACACATGTGAGCATCTAGACTTCATTAAGCGCTTATATTTTAGATGAGATGTACTAGAAATGCGTTGATGGTATATAAAGGGCTAAGCAGTGATGTAACTTTTATGAGTACGTTCTAGTACATTGCAACACCACTCGAGTCCAATGAGTTTACCGTTTATTAATACCACTTTAGAATACCCATTTGGTACATTTATTGTGTCATATGAACGCGTCTATGGAATAATATTGTCTAATAAGGCCGCCTATTCATTACGCTATCTGAAAATTTATGGTAAAAACTGGCTATGCAGTTTTACTCACTGATCCGCAACTACACACGGTAGATCTACAGATGAGGGACCGCCAAAGTGGTTTAATTTCTTAGAGTGAGAGAAGACATTAGTAGCTCGCGAGTGAGTGATTCAAAAGAATATCAATTGGTTTAGCTCACCGATTACTAGCTCAGTTCGGATTCCAATTTATCACTATATCTTTTAACTCAGACACTGACTCAGATTGAAGGACGTTGTCCCTACATGCATATCTAACTGCGTATTAATAATAAAAAACGACTTTATCATGTCGCTGAAAGAAGTTTACTTCTGGACAAAGACCTCCCCTCCCTCATTCGTTTGGGAATGCTTTGGGAATCATCGCCACGTTTGGCAGACGGGTTCGCGATCGCAGTTTGATGATTATAGTTCATAGAAAATTGCCGTGACTCGGTCACGGCAATTGATGTCCAGGCGGGACGCATGAAAACCTCCTGCCCACACGGAGAAGCAAGTATTCGCTTAAGGCAGTACCTTTCCTTGGCCACCATAGTTCATTCTTGCCCATTTAAGCAGCTCTCTGCAAAAGAAAGAAAGAATATTATTTTTCCTTTGTTATTAATATCTTCGAACTATACAAAGAATGTACAGACGCAAGCACATCAAGTTATCCCATTCTGTCAAATTTCCACAATTGAAAGTGAACCTTATACTTAAAAGGATAAAGTTGAAAATCTATGAAAGAAATTTGACAGATTGGAGTAGCTTGATGTGCTGGCGTCTGTACATATTGAAACCACTTTAGCACTTATGGTTTCCTCCTTTCTCAAGGATCTTCCTTATTATGATGCATTATATTAACATCATGGGAATTACTTCAGAATGTACGTTAATACATTGCACGTTAAATTATGTCCTCCTAGTCGTCATGGTGGCCAATATCCATGGAGACTAGCCAAATACGCTGGACAAATAAAAGTTCAAAGTGTTTATTTCAAAATAAGTCTAACTGAGACAATCGGGGAGAGGACAGGTGCTTGTCATAGTACAGAAGTATAAAGCCGCCAAATGTCAAAATCCGGGCTGATACTGAGAACTTTTCTGAAGATAAAAATCTCTATCTCTCTTTATTCCTAAGCCAGAGGAGAAAGGTAGTGGGTTCCAAAGACAAATCTTTGTGTGGTGAGCACGATTATATCTGGGTGTAATTTATGTATAATATGAAATATATTTAGAAATATACATATAAGTAGGTATGTTTATCAGTCTTGGTGCCATATTACAGGCTCTGTCTAGTTTGGGATCAGATGACAGTGTGTTACTTGTCCCTAGTTATTTATTTATTAATCCACTGTGATGATGTCCTCCCGACCGAATTTCGGCCACGGCGGCCAGTCTTAGTGGAGACTAGCCAATTGTGCAGGACATATTATAGTGCACAAGTGTGTGCGCAAACACAGGGGCACTTTCTACTCCATCACTCTCATGCGGCTCATGGGACGCCTAGCGACACGACCGGAAAGAGTTCAGGTACAGGACCGACGGCTTTACGTGCTCTCCGAGGCACGGGGGTATAATACCGCCAACTTACAGACTTCGGGCTGATACTGAGAAATTTCTTTTTACGGAAAAATCCCAAAATCACTTTTTGGCCCGACCCGGGATTTGAACCCAGGACCTCATTATCTGCGGTTGAACACGCTACCGCTAGACAAACTTACTACTTTATTCTTACCTTCAGGTTAATCTACAGCTAAACTAACTAATTTATTTCTTAGCTTGGACATTAATACTACATATTGCTTAAACAAAGTTTAATGGTTGTTTACACCGTCTACAGTAATTTTACTGCTGTGGCCGTAAAAGATGCGTAATTTAACGCCAACAATGACTCAAGCGAAGAATAACAGCTAACACCTAACAAATACCTTTATGCCAATTATTGCTAATGCTTGGTTAATCGATGTTTTTACGCTGCAGTTATCACATGTATAGACACAACGGTAATATTGTTATATCATCGTCAATTTTTAAGTGAAACTTCTTTATGGAAGTACAGACAGACAGCTATCCCAATCTGTCAAATTTCCCCAATTGAAAGTAAACCTTATAGTTATGTGATAAAGTTGAAAAACCCTTAAAATAAATTTGACGTCTGTACAAAATGGCGTTCACCCTTTCCCGCGCAGTGGGGATCCACAATATTTTGCACTTGATTAGAACTAGATTTCCTAATTAATAAAGCCTACTATACAATCGATGAATATTTAAATGATAAGTTATGACTTATGAGTAATTACACACATCAACACAATCTAGGGATATTGAACATTTCATTGATTATCTAGAAAACTATAAACATTTTGTTATGACTGTAAATGGAAGAATTAAAGATAATTTCATGGCCGATATTTAAACATTAACAACACGATGCGATTTTGTTTTTCTAATTAATAAAAGTCTTAAATTAATTAAGCCATAGAAAATTACTGAGTGAACAAAAACATTTTATTCTTATAAAATTATTCAATCGAATTAAATGAATAAAAATCTTACCAAATCTGATAATCAGTAATCGGTATTTCCTCCTCTAACATTAATCACACAGCGGCAACGATTTTCCATACTTAAAATTAAGGTGTCAATGTCTTGCTGGGGTATGCAGTCCCAAGTTCTTTTTAAATGTTCGAAAAGTTGTTCTTCTGTTGTCAAGTTGGGCGGAAAATCCCTCAATGCTCTTCGCTGTAACATGTCCCAGGCGTGTTCAATTGGGTTTAAGTCTGGCGACTGTGGAGGCCAATCTAATACCTGAACATCGTGTTCTCGAAGGGCGGCCCTCACCAGCCGCGCTGTATGGGAAGGTGCATTGTCATGCATGAGCTGAAATTCTTGCCCCGTTAGGGCCCTGAGCGGGACAATGACACGTTCTACTACCTCCTCACGGTATCTATGGGCAGTCATGCTGCCCTGAATCCAAATGAGTTGGGTTCGTCCGCCGATTCGTATTCCTGCCCACACCATAATTGTCCCGCCTTGGTAAGAGTGGACCTCCTGTGGATGTCGGAGACGGCTGACCCTGCCTGGAGTTCTCCAAACGCGTGTTCGTCTCGAATCTGGATGAAATCCATAGCGGGACTCATCAGTGAACAGCACCAATGACCATTGTTGATCACTCCATGTCAAATGTTCTTGAGCCCATAAAAGTCGCCTACCGCGATTGCCACGTCGCAGCGCTGGGACTCGTAGCGGTCTGCGAGCATGAAGACCAACTTCATGCAGCCTCCTTCGCACGGTTTGGTCGCTCACCAGCAGCTGCTGACCCTCCTGGAGCCTTTGCACTAGTTGCATCGCTGTGATATTGGGTAGTCTTCTGGCGGTCATTTGGAGAAATCGATCCTGTCTCTGAGTGGTAACACGATATCTACCTGTGTGCCGTTCTGCCACATCTCCAGTAGCGCGATAACGTGACCACAGCCTGGATACCACATTTTGGCTTGTGCCCAGAGACTCAGCAACGACGCGTTGAATAGCACCGTTTTGTAACATGCCAACTGCCCGTAACATTTCATCTCGACTCAAATGATGGCGTGGCATGACGCTAAAAAGCTTACACAACCAATTGAGAAAAGAAAATAAAACAATTTATCAGGTTTTCTTCAATTAACACGCAAAAAAAATTTTAATGCAACTTCTTGAAATTAGATACAACTCAAGATTGCGCTGTGCTTTGCGTGTTTTCATTTGTTTCTCATTTTAATTTTTAAATTTTGAATAAAGAATAGACTAGGTTTAAATCTGTAAATAAACTTTTTAAGGAAACTAAATAGGTTTTAAACAATAAAGCCATGTTTGATTTCAAAATAACGTATCCCTAGACTTTGTTGATGTGTGTATATTATGAAAATGAAAAAATGAAAATGAAAAACATTTAATTCAGCACAACACACAAGAAAATGAGGAGAACAATTATACAACATACAGTTCTACAAGACATAACATACATAGATATGAAGAAAATGCACCCACCTATATAAAAGTAGGACATTATTACCTATAATAAATAATGTAATAATAAAATGTAAACTAAGCAATAATATATAACTTAAAGTAATTGTATAAGTATTTGAATAAAAACGAACAATTTGAATAATTCGTTAAATTTAATTAGTGTTTAATAAATAGAATTGTCAACATTTGCACGCCGAAAGGCTAATATGGAGCTTACCCTGTATTATTTTTAAGATCTTTTATATAACCCATATTTAAGCAAATAAAATAATTGAATCTGAATCAGAACTACCGTTTTGTGACGGGTTAAGTTCGACTAATATATTGCGCTTCTAGCATGGTACAGACGCCAGCACATCAAGCTACTCCAATCTGTCAAATTTCCCCAATTGAAAGTGAACTTTATGCTTTTGTGATAAAGTTGAAAATCTATAAAAGATTGTGACAGATTTCTGTACAAGCGAAAAAAAGCGAAGGAAGTTTCTCTTCTTTGCATTATAGTACGCGTAATATATTTTTCTTTTCGCGAACCACGAGATTTCGTGCGTTAATGCCGTGCACGATGGAGTGTTAGTGCCAACTTAAATGTATGGAAGTGAAAGTTGGGTATGGCAGAAAAAAAAGGAATGAAAGTAAAATAAATGCAGTGGAAATGAGAGCTCTGAGAAGTATATGTGGTATGACTTTGAGGGACAGAATACGAAATACTGACGTAAGAGAACGTTGTGTTCTGAAAAAGGAAGTAGTCAAGATAGAAAAAGGCATGCAGAGATGGTTTGGGCATTTAGAAAGGATGAATGAAAGAAGATTGACAAAAGAAGTATACCTGACCTGTGAGAATGGGGCAACCGGAAGGGGAAGACTTCGTGGAACATTCACTGACCAAATCGGAGACGTTTTGCCTGCGAACATGTATGAAGAATATAATGACAGTAAACGAGGCAAAAGAGGTGTGAAAAGATCGTGACAAAAGGAAATCCGTTGTCTCTGCCTACCTCTCTGGGAAACAGGCGTGAGCCTATGTATGTATGTATTATATGTGCGATAATCACTTCGCCACCGCGCACTTGTGTTCAGACTCGTATTTATACAATTCTATTCATTTATACATTAATTTATTTTTAAGGTTCCGTAGCCAAATGGCAAAAAAGGGAAGCCGGATTTGTCATGTCCGTTTGTCTGTCAGTCCGTATGTTACAGGCACTTTTTTCCGAAACTATAAGTACTATACTGTTAAAAATTGGTAGACTTTCCTTGTTTACTACTAAAGTTTACTCTACCTATTTCTTTCTATCTTTATATTTAGAGTATATTTATTACTTAATCAGAAATTTAATATTTACATTTTATTTTCAATATATTGTTAAGTGTTGTTGGTCTTCCAAATAAAATAAATAAATTACATAAAGCATAATGACGAGATAGTATTGTTTATTGATGCCACTTGCTTAATATTAAAAACAATCAACACAACACACTTAAATTATTTTTAAGTAGTATGTAATGTAAGCAACAATTACAAAGTTAACAATGCACGCAATTTAATTTTTATTAGACAGGCCGGTTGGCGTGGTTTGTAAATACTTGCCTTTCACGCAGCAGGTTGTGAGTTCGATTCTCACCCAGGAAAAATATTAGAGTGCATGAACATGTCTGTTTGTCCTGAATCTGGATGTAATTATCTATATAAGTATGCATTTACAAAAGATAAGTACTATATGTAGAAAATCAGTTATCTGGTTTCCATAGTACAAGCTTTGCTTAGTTTGGGATCAGATGGCCGTGTGTGAATAATGTCCCAGGATATTACTGTATTCTTATAGATATAAATGGCTGAAGATTACTAACGCTCTCGCTGGTATACCTACGTAAATAATATGTATGTATATATGTGTACACAAAGGTCTCGAGTCCTAGATAACCGCAGCTACTAATTTAGATCTACGAGTACCCTGTAATTTTACGCCTTGCGTCGGAATTTCGGGTTGTTTGACCTTTCATGTCAGCTTCTGATAAAAACTTCCCTCCTACGGAGATAAAGTTATTTTTGTTGGAAAGGTTCAGGTTTTAAATGTTATATGCTCAGTTCTAAGATTAGAATTTACCCAGGTCATAATATCCTGGGACATTATTCACACATGGCCATCCGATCCCAAACTAAGCAGAGCTTTTACTATGGAAACCAGATAACTGATAGACTACAGTATACTACTTTTATTTTGTAAATACGACTTATATAGATAATTACACCCAGACTCAGGACAAACAGACATGTTAGGCGTGAAAGGCAATCTACGAAACGTTCTACAAGAGCAACTTCCAACGTTATCAATTTAGAACCATAAAATTTTGACCATAAAAAAAAAAGTTGCAATCCAAGGATTCACTTTGTGGAAACCGAGCCCATCACGTGATAGAGGAGGGAACACTCAACAGAGTCTGAGACTTGCGTCTCGGATGTAGGTTTAAGGGGAACCCTGTGATGCATCAACGCTCACCTGCTCTGTCTCAGTTATCCCTTCTCTTCCTAGCCAAATTTGGTATGATCCTAATAATGCCGCTTTGGATACTCGTTCCAATAGAGAACTTACGGAAGTTCTTGATAATCCCAAGTCTTTTAATATGTTGTAGGTAGAATATATATGGCCTTTGCGTCTGTTACAGACGATTTACGGCGCATTGTCTGAGAGACACTTCTTATGGTGGCTAAACAAACCGATGCGAGAGCGACATAGCCTGCCGCAGGCCTGACAAGAGAAGTTTGCGGTGGTTGGTGCCGAGCCGCTTTGATGTCGCTTCTGTCTCTTATCAGCAAATACTCCGAACCAGGCTTCATCACAGATCTTGCGACCCTCCACTACACGTTTGCGCCATTCAACTCTATTTTCAGCGAGCTTTTCCCAGCTACAGTGGTCAATTTTAAAAGCGGCCATATCCCGCTTGGCGCAGTCTTTATAATCCTTATATCAAAGTTTATGCTATACTACCTAAAAAAATCCTATATCCGTTGTCTGGTATAAATAACAATTTGAAATGTGCAAAAATAGATTGTTATTTTGCGGATTTATTTAACACGTGCATAATAAATTAGAACGCACACAATTTAGTGGATAAGATCTATTAAAAGTAGATATATGTATATAGCTAAATGTTACATGTTAATTAAGCAGTATTTTAATTGTTAGTGTCGGTAATTAAATTATATGTATATCAGTACAAATAGATTTTAATGAGTTTCATTCTGTTAAGCACGATGTGTCTTGTAGTGATTAATATGAATTAAGGAACTAACTCGAAAATTAAGGACAGCTATGGATATTATTTGGCTGACATAATACATATTTCGTTATATCGTATACAACTGTAGCGGTCGGGTTTTGATTAGACAGTTTTGAGTATCAGAAAAGTTCAAAGTTTACTGTTTGAAACCCCCGTGCCTCAATATAGAGTGCACCAGTGTTTGCGCAAACCATCATCAATCATCATCATCATCATTATAAATTCTGTCTAGCGAAATTGGTTAGTTTCCGTTGAGAGCCGAAATTTCGTCAGAAGCACCATTAAGCTATACATGACATTCTAGCGAAAGAGCAAATACTTCTTTTTCTCAAAATTATGATTAACCAAGGCTGGAGGTGCATTTCTTGTTTGACCTTTGAATTCACAGTAAATTATCTATTTTATGACGTGATGGAACTATTACGTGATTTAATTGGTCGAACGCTAAAACACTCGGAAAGACTAATTAAAAACTCTGCAGGTAATAACAAAAATATAACACCTGACATTTCAGAATATTTTACGTCAGGTTCGAGCTAATTTGACGCAAAATGTCAATGTCATAAAAGCATTTTTACAGCTGCTGCACATTAGTTAGGTACTATTGTTGCGTTCTCAGTCTCATAGACTTAGCATTTAGTAAAAAGTAAAGAGAAAAAACAAACGAAAAAACACGGTTTTAATATACTAACCAACGAATTTAAAACTAACTAATCATAATAAATTTAAGAAAAATTATAACATTTAAAGTTGATGCTAAAATATAAAAGCTATCCCAATCTGTCAAATTTCTTTTATAGATTTTCAACTTTATCACAAAAGCGTAACTCATTTTCAATTGGGTAATTTTAACAGATTGGGGTAGCAGGATTCGCTGGCGTCTGTAAATTCTAACTGGGATGAAATAGATAGACTGTCAATTTTGACTTGTCTTAATAATACGTTAAAAATACATCTGCGTTAAGTGCATTGCCCTTGCGAGAGCCCTTTGCCCCATGCGAACATATCTTACTAAGTTATTTCGTCTCATATTTCTGTGCGTTTTGCATAGAAAGCAAAGCTCAGGATCTAGTTTCATGTAACATGCACAGGAAGAAAATGTGTGGGCGGACAATGCAGTGTCGGGTTGCTAAGGTTTCTGCTAATGTTAGGAAATAAATACAGAGGCAGATAACGGTGAAGAGGAATCCCGTATTTTGTAGGATTTCCCGTTTCTTTTCTTTCAGCCATGAAAGCTTCGCCTTGGTAATACTTCGGATTATGTCGGTTAGATGCCATTATGCGGATTTCAAAATTTCTGATTCGCATTGGAACTCTGAGCCATAGCCCATATATAATACTAGCTGTGCCCACAACCTCATCCGCGTGCAATATTCTATTTGGGTAGCATTCATTCATTCATGGTAGTTTTTTTCTTTTTTCTTTAATCTAAGGGCGACAAACGACCAAGCGGTTTACTTGATGGTAAGTGATCACCGTCACCCATGTACAGACGCCAGCACATCCAGCTAGCCCAATCTGTCAAATATCTTTTATAGATTTTCAACTTTATCACAAAAGCATAACGTTCACTTTCAATTGAGGAAATTTGACAGATTGGGGTAGCTTGATGTGCTGGCGTCTGTACACTCGCAACACCAGAGGAGTCACGCGTTGCCGGCGTTTAAAAGAGTCAGCAACCAAGTGTTGCTGACCCTTCCACCCAACCCGATGAGCTCTGGCGACCTTACTGCACAACATTATAGTTATTCATGTTATTACCTATTAAAGAATGTCTTCTGTAAGGTGGAGGTACTTCCCCAGTCAGGCTGCTCTTTGAGCGAATGAACGCTGTGCCCTACCGAATGTGTGTGGTATAGTCGTCTACCCTCGCGTGTCTGCCCGTTCGGGTAGCCACGTTTAGGCATATTTCCGCACCTACACTGTACCACGCTAATATATAATTATCTACTTTATGTTTCAATAACTTATTTCACGCTTTATTGTTCACAGGTAAGTTCGTAGACAATCGTGCCAAGAACGCGCTGAGAAATCTATACTAATATTATAAAGAGGTAACGTTTGTGAGTTTGTGACGTTGTAAGGGGTAATCTCTGGATCTACTGAACCGATTTTCAAAATTATTTCACCAATAGAAAGCTGCGTTATTGAGGAATGTCGTATACTATGAAACATTCCGAAATTAATGAAGCATCTTTACTTACATTTGAATAATGTAATCCCAGTTGCGGGACAAACGGGCAGTTACAAAAATATTTACAACGCCGAACGAAGTCCGCGGGCACTGCTAGTGTAATATATTTTTATACTATACCTGTATAGCATTAATAAGTACCTAAAACTAATAATAATATCTAGGGACAATGTCACACAGATCATCCTAGCCCCAAACTAAGCAAAGCTTGTACTATGGGTACCAGGCGACGATATACATACTTATATAGATAGATAAATACCTACTTAAATACATAGAAAACATCCATGACTCGAAACAAATATTCGTGCTCATCACACAAATATTTGCACTTACCGGGATTCGAACCCAGGACCACCAGCTTCGTAGGCAGGAGCACTACCAACTTGGCTACGGTGACTTATGTAATAGAATTATGGAAAACGGCTCTAACAAAAAAAAATACACGAGAAGAATAGTAAATATTCGGGGGTTACAAATCGATATAACTATGTTTCATTGACGGCGTGGCGTGGTTAGTAAGTGCTTGCTTTGCACGTCGCAGATCGTGGGTTCGATTACCACCCAGGGGCTCTACCGGCTAAGTCGCCGAACATCGGTTTCTTAAATGGCGTTCAAATAAATAAACGTTAAAAATTACTTAATCAATCGTTAAATCGGCTTCCATGAGCACATGTGACGTAACAAATAGTCCGGAATCGATTGTCAACGTTGAAGCCAATTTAACGATTGATTAAGGCATTTTTAACCATTATATAATCATCATCATCATCATCATATCAGCCGAAAGACGTCCACTGCTGGACAAAGGCCTCCCCCAAAGATCTCCACAATTGCCGGTCTTGCGCTATCCGCATCCAGCGATTTCCAGCGACCCGCACAAGATCATCGGTCCATCTTGTAGGGGGCCTGCCCACGCTGCGTCTTCCGGTTCGTGGTCGCCACTCGAGAACCTTTCTGCCCCAACGGCCGTCGGCTCTACGAGCTATGTGCCCTGCCCACTGCCACTTCAGCTTGGCAATTCTTCGGGCTATGTCGGTGACTTTGGTTCGCCTGCGAATTTCGTCATTTCTGATGCGATCCCGCAGGGAAACTCCGAGCATAGCCCTCTCCATTGCTCTTTGGGTGACCTTGAGCCTTCTAATAAGGCCCATAGTGAGCGACCACGTCTCTGTTCCGTATGTCATCACTGGCAACACACACTGGTCGAAGACTTTCGACTTGAGACACTGCGGTATTTTGGACGAGAAGATGTTACGTAGCTTCCCGAACGCTGCCCATCCGAGTTGGATTCTACGATTGACCTCCTTCTCGAAGTTGGACCTACCTAGTTGGATGGTCTGTCCTAGGTAAATATAGTTCTCTACAACTTCGAGTGCAGAGTCACCAACTTTCAATTGAGTGGGTGCAACATGGACGTTTGACATGATTTTCGTCTTATCCATGTTCATTTTCAGACCCACTTGTTGAGAGACTCTGCTGAGGTCATCGAGCATTGTACCGAGGTCTTCCATGGTCTCAGCCATGACTACGATATCATCGGCAAATCGAAGGTGAGTGATGTACTCGCCATTGACATTGATGCCAAAGCCTTTCCAGTCCAGAAGCTTGAAGACCATTATATAATATACACACATCAACAAAGTCTAGGGATACGTTATTTTGAAATCAAACATGGCTTTATTGTTTAAAACCTATTTAGTTTCCTTAAAAAGTTTATTTACAGATTTAAACCTTGTCTATTCTTTATTCAAAATTTAAAAATTAAAATGAGAAACAAATGAAAACACGCAAAGCACAGCGCAATCTTGAGTTGTATCTAATTTCAAGAAGTTGCATTAAATTTTTTTTTGCGTGTTAATTGAAGAAAACCTGATAAATTGTTTTATTTTCTTTTCTCAATTGGTTGTGTAAGCTTTTTAGCGTCATGCCACGCCATCATTTGAGTCGAGATGAAATGTTACGGGCAGTTGGCATGTTACAAAACGGTGCTATTCAACGCGTCGTTGCTGAGTCTCTGGGCACAAGCCAAAATGTGGTATCCAGGCTGTGGTCACGTTATCGCGCTACTGGAGATGTGGCAGAACGGCACACAGGTAGATATCGTGTTACCACTCAGAGACAGGATCGATTTCTCCAAATGACCGCCAGAAGACTACCCAATATCACAGCGATGCAACTAGTGCAAAGGCTCCAGGAGGGTCAGCAGCTGCTGGTGAGCGACCAAACCGTGCGAAGGAGGCTGCATGAAGTTGGTCTTCATGCTCGCAGACCGCTACGAGTCCCAGCGCTGCGACGTGGCAATCGCGGTAGGCGACTTTTATGGGCTCAAGAACATTTGACATGGAGTGATCAACAATGGTCATTGGTGCTGTTCACTGATGAGTCCCGCTATGGATTTCATCCAGATTCGAGACGAACACGCGTTTGGAGAACTCCAGGCAGGGTCAGCCGTCTCCGACATCCACAGGAGGTCCACTCTTACCAAGGCGGGACAATTATGGTGTGGGCAGGAATACGAATCGGCGGACGAACCCAACTCATTTGGATTCAGGGCAGCATGACTGCCCATAGATACCGTGAGGAGGTAGTAGAACGTGTCATTGTCCCGCTCAGGGCCCTAACGGGGCAAGAATTTCAGCTCATGCATGACAATGCACCTTCCCATACAGCGCGGCTGGTGAGGGCCGCCCTTCGAGAACACGATGTTCAGGTATTAGATTGGCCTCCACAGTCGCCAGACTTAAACCCAATTGAACACGCCTGGGACATGTTACAGCGAAGAGCATTGAGGGATTTTCCGCCCAACTTGACAACAGAAGAACAACTTTTCGAACATTTAAAAAGAACTTGGGACTGCATACCCCAGCAAGACATTGACACCTTAATTTTAAGTATGGAAAATCGTTGCCGCTGTGTGATTAATGTTAGAGGAGGAAATACCGATTACTGATTATCAGATTTGGTAAGATTTTTATTAATTTAATTCGATTGAATAATTTTATAAGAATAAAATGTTTTTGTTCACTCAGTAATTTTCTATGGCTTAATTAATTTAAGACTTTTATTAATTAGAAAAACAAAATCGCATCGTGTTGTTAATGTTTAAATATCGGCCATGAAATTATCTTTAATTCTTCCATTTACAGTCATAACAAAATGTTTATAGTTTTCTAGATAATCAATGAAATGTTCAATATCCCTAGATTGTGTTGATGTGTGTATATTATATATTACTTATTGTTTTGTATTCAATCATATATTAACTACTATTAACAAATGAAATAATTACTAACAATTTCAATGTAAATCTTAAATTATAATGTACTACTTTAAATATTTGCACGACGTATTCTGTCGAATATAGTGAAACCAAAATATAATACCATCAAATGTAACCTGTATTCTCGCAAATAAAGAGTTCATTCATTCATTCATTCATTCATATATTTGAACGCCATTTAAGAAATCGATGTTCGGCGACTTAGCCGGTAGTGCCCCAGGACAGATATTTGTGTCATGAACATGTCTTTTTGTCCTCAGTCTGGGTGTGATTATCTAAATAACTATGTATTTACAAAAGAAAAGTAGTATATGTAGTATATCAGTTATTTGGTATCCATAGTAAAGTTCTGCTTAGTTTGGGATTAAATGACCGTGTGTGACTAATGTCCTAAGACATTATTCTTTTTTAAGATATTATGTCTGAGAAAACTTGTTAGTGCAAGTTATCATCAATACATCCGCTTTATTTAGCACTCATAATACTTCTTATTTGGGATTCGACAAACGTAAAATAATAAAACATAATTAAAAAAGAAGTAAAATGATTAGTGTCTTTATTGCATATTTATGGAGACTTCTGGCGTGTTTATAAACCGTTTTTTATTCTGAAGGATAATGTTTAAGATTGCCCCATAGAAATTTTATTCAATACCCTTAGGTAATTATTAAATTAAGATAATTTAGAAAGGCATTTAAATTGAGATATTTATACCTAAATTAACAACAAATCTAGGTCTCACAACATCAGCCTGATATCGTCCACTGCTGGATATAAGCCCCCCCCCCCCCCCCCCCCCCCCAAAGATTTCTATAACTATGGCATTTGGAGTGGTTCGCCTTAGTCACCGCGCTTGGCATGCGACTTGGCAACCGCAGTTAGGTGGTAACTAGTACACATAAGGCGCTGCTGCAAGACTTCCTTATGTATACCTTAGTCGCCTTTTACGACACCGGTGGTACGGGGTGGCCCTGTTATTATATCTAGGCCGGGAACCACTCTGCAATTTTTCTCTGAAAAGATAAAACCTCCTTCACCTTTTGACCTATGAAATAAATAAATAAAATAAAAATAAAATAAAAAAGGCTTTTATTCACGTAGACTTTAAAAAAGCGCTTGTAAATAGTCAGAACATGTTTGTAGTAATATAGTTGTATATACATTAGATATTATTTCTAGTAACATAGATATTTAGGTACATCTTGTATGAAAACATTTACAAAATTTATTTTATTGCAGGAATGATATTTAGCTAGCTCGTATCAAGTTATTGTCAAGAGATTATGTTTAATTGTCTAGTTTAAGTCTAATATTTTTACTACATATTGTCAATGGTTCTGTCTATATTAAAGGTATTATTATTATGACGGACCTTGTGTTAATACGACGGTCGCGCTTTAATGCTACCACCGGATCCAATGCGCCCCAACTGAGAAGACCCAGCGAAACAAACTCAGTGGGTTCATCTACTACCGGTTTCAACACGACCCAGTTGAGACGGTCCGGCGAAACATACTCAAGCGGGCATGAACACCTATACCTATGAGACTGACAATCCGTAACAATAGTAACTAATGTGCAGTAGTGCTGTAAAAATGCTTTTATGATATTTATATTTTGCGTCAAAATAGCTAGAATCTGACGTAGAAAATTCTGAAATGTCAGGTATTAAATTAATTAATTACTGTTATTACCTGCAGGTTTTTTTATTAGTCTTTCCGAGTGTTTTAGCGCTCGACCAATTAAATCACGTAATAGTTCCATCACGTCATAAAATAAATAATTTACTGTGAATTCAAAGGTCAAAAAAGAGATGTACAGACGCCACCACATCCAGCTACCCCAATCTGTCAAATTTCCCCAATTGAAAGTGAACCTTATGTTTCTGTGATCAAGTTGAAAATCTATAAAAGAAATTTGACATATTAGGGTAGCTGGATGTGCTGGCGTCTGTACATGTGACCATTTCAAATGCATTTCTGTCGATTAAAATAACAAAGCAGGAAAGTGACAACAAAAGGAAAAGGTCCACTTGATAACCTCCTTCTTATGAAGTCAGTTAAAGACCCCAAATCAAATCATTTATTTAGTACGAAACATGAACATAAACTGGTCTTGAATATCAAGTTCATCCTGTTCCACATAGACGTCATCTAAATTACATAATCTATTTCATTATTAATAATATTTAATGAAACTGGTTTACATTTATGAGAATAATAAATTATTCCCATTTTTATATGCCAATAGAAGTGTATTAACAGTCAATCATAGTTTTGTAATTATGTTTATTTAACATGGTTTTACGTAAATAATTATAATATAATTGGCAGTATTATTGTCATAGTAGGTATTCTATAACCATCATACTGCAACTCGTCACTGTTAGAAATCAAACAACTTTGGCATAGATGGGTATCTATGGACAGACCGAGCTTAGGTGCCTAACCTGGCCGATCATTTAATGACCGGAGAGCAAATGCTCGTGAGTGCCTCAAATGTAACATGTCCAATAAGTTAATTACATTGAAAAACGCCCACTGCTTGACACAGGCCTCCCCCAACGATCTCCACAATGTCCTTCTTGCGCTATCCGTATTCAGCGAGTTCCAACGACCCTCACAAGATCATTGGTCCATCTTGTAGGAGGCCTGCCCACGCTGCGTCTTCCGGTTCGTGGTCGCCACTCGAGAATCTTTTTGCCCCAGCGGCCGTCGGTTCTACGAGCTATGTGACCTGCCCACTGCCACTTCAGCTTGGCAATACTTCGGGCTGTGTCGGTTACTTTGGTTGGCTTGCGGATCTCAGCATTTCTGATTCCATGTCGCAGGAAAAATCCAAGCATAGCCCTCTCCATTGCTCTTTAGATGACCTTGAGCCGTCATCAGACGTATTGTATCAACAACAAATTTATTTTGATATAAATTTAAATAATAAGAATCCGTTAACCTTTTGAGCATCGCTATCATCTATAGATGACATAACAAAAAGTGTCTAGCACATGCACCTACTGCATACTGGTATTTGCTGTGTGGTGACGGCATAGAATATCACTATCCCATCCCGTTGGGGGCGTAGAAATCGACCGAGGGAATACCTACCAGAGAATGGGCAGCAAAGTTTTTCTGGGAACTATGACCATCAAACTGCGATCAGCGGCAGACAGGTTGGCAACTGTCTGCCAAGCGACGCCATTATGGCTTATCCCCCCATTCTTTGGGGAGGATTTTGTCCAGCAGTGGACCTACTTTGGCTGACATGCGCCTACGTGACCGTACATCAACCGCTAATTTTCCAAATCTCTATTTTACCAATCCTGCCAGATCTAGCAAGAGTCACACTATATTATAGAGGCGAAAGTTTGTGACTCTGTGAGTGTGTATGTTTGTTACTTCTTCACGGCTAAACGGCTTGAGCAATTTAAACAAAATTTGGTATGGAGTTAGCTGACACCTTGGATTAACACATATGCTATAATTTATAAAGTTTAACGCTGGTAAAACCGTGGGGCACAGCTAGTAGATAATATGAGTCTGCCAACTCGGCAACGCTGGTGTTCCACTTATTTCCATATCGTGTATTAGTATTATGTTTACCTGCGGAGTTTCACAGCAATCTGCTAATCCCATGACAAATAGAAACGAGGCACTCAATATTTGTATAGTATAAAAAGCTTTAGTTTAACAGTTAGGAATGTGCAAAAATATTTGATTTTGTCTTACTAGCTTCGCTTAGGAAATTAATAGGAAAGGTGTGACATCCATGGTGGAAGAAACTTTAGGGCATTGGATATGTTGTAAAATATTTTTCTTTTTCTACGTTATTCGCCAACATTTATTGATATATTTATTAAAATGTAAACAATAGATACGCTGTGCAATAGGTTGCATTTTCGAATGTCAACGCATGCCATCCGCAAATAGTGTCTGCGTATGGGTATGTCGGACTCTCACCGACTAAACCTTATTATTTTTTTTTTATCATAGGGCGGACAAACGAGCAAATGGGTCACCTGATGGTAAGTGATGACCACCGCCCATGTACACTCGCAACACCAGAGGAGTCGCAGGTGCGTTGCCGGCCTTCTAGAGTCAGCAAACAATTGTAGCTGACCCTTCCCCCCACCCCGATGAGCTCTGGCCACCTTCCTCACAACCAGAAACACAACATTAAAATGATTAATGTTATTATTAAGGAATGTCTTCTGTAAGGTGGAGGATTTCCCCTGTTGGGCTGCTCTTTGAGCGAATGATCGCTGTGCCCTACCTCTCTAACCTACCGTGGATTTCTCTTGGCGACTGATGGGAGGAGCCCCGGGAACGCGGGTATACTGTTCCCATGCCCAGGTTGCTAACCTAATTTAGAAAAGTTGCGATTCAAATAAAAACTAAATGATCGGTTACAATTTGCTATGAATATAATACTTGTTTGTAAATTGTAGCATAAATCATTAATTAAAAAAATATCTGAATTCATAAAACTTCGTGCAGATCTGTTGCACGACTTTTCTATCGTTCATTTGATTTATTAATGTTGCACATTTTTGCACACACTCATCCTACCTACCCAATGCCCTCATGAAACTGAACTAATTTAACAAAACCGATTAGTGTAATACGTCACCAAAAACATGCGGTGCATTCTTTGGGTTACTTCACAAGAGAATACTCTTTATATAAAGGTATATGGCGGCGGAGAAGATATTTTCAATAACAATATGTCCACATTTAAAAAAATCATGTTTTGATATTATTAAGTTATTTTAATTGTTTCGTCATTATTATTCACTTTTTACTCTGTGTTTTATATTTTATGATTCGTTTTTTATGTTAGTTTGTTTCCTTAATTTAGCTTATAGTATTTTTCATTTTATATTTAGTTTTAGTAGTTAGATATTTTTTGTCTTTTATTGATTTCACGAGTGTCATGAATCTGTGCATTTGTGACACCTTAATAAACTGTGCCTTTGATTGTAACTTTTAAGTATTGTATTAAGACTAGCAATAATGTCACAGTTACTGGTTGTCCTAAATAAATAAATTTAAAAAAAATATTCATATAAATGTATTCTAATGAGGTACGAAGGTATATCTACGTACATATATACACAGTATATATATAGCTCATGGGACGAGTGCGGTGACGATGAATGACGCGAGTTTCACGCTTTTTGTTCACCCATAAAGTTCACAACGCGCGAAGTTTTGACTTAAAAAAGTTTGTGATCTATATCTCTACGGCAAAAGTTACTAAGTAAAGACCAATATTGTGGAGATTAAATTACGCATCTTTTATTTCTTGTAAAACATACCGTCCGTTAAATGAATCCATCCATTTTAAAAATGAATCCATAAAATTGGATCCAATTTTATGGATTTTTACAATATTTTAAGAGTTATCGGGTGCGATAGAAAAACCGTTTCATTAAATGAGCCATAAATCGTAAACATCACAATTAATGATGTTGTTATATTCCAACGTGTTGTTTATGTGTTTTAATAGTTTTCTGTTCACTCAATTTTGTCCCGTACTTGATAGTTTATACGGGTCAGGCAAGTATGACACAATATAATTAGGTGTTGTCAGCCTCTTAATGAATCATATATCTACCTCGCGTATAACAACGTGATCCGTTCGATAATAAAAGTACCAGTGGCGAAAGCTCTACAAAACACGATACCTTTCGGCTTTTCAATATTAACACGGTACAATGAAAGTTTAAAAGCATTAAGTTACATAAAAAGGCTATTTCCGTGCAAGAAGGTGCATACAGTCTAACGTACCCACCGCCCATGTTAAAAAATTAAAAGCACGCATTGCTTTTAATTTTCACTCAGCGACAATTATGAAACGAATAAAATAAATCACAACGTCATAATACCACTGCCATAACCTCAAGATTGAGAAAGCAATTTAAAACAGGCATTTTATTCTTCTGACTTATTTCATAATATAAGGGCATTGGATAGCCATAATCAAACAATGGATACTCATTATTCACTGACTGAACTTGCAAAGTAAGGGGAACTACAAGTAAGTCAATATAAGTACGAATCTGAGGGCGCAAGCAAATACTGACACACTATATCCTGGGACGAGCACAAGCTAAAAACAAGAATGAACTTGCCAATACAAAAACAGTTTTATTTTGACGTTGTGACTTGTTTATTAGCCACTACTTTGCATCGGCTTCTCTAATGACACGTATCACCCGACGCCACTAAAATGTATGAGAAATTAAATAGCATTTAACAATTGTGTTACCTACCCCTGAGCATCTATATAATAAACAGTTGACATTATTATTACTAAACACAATGGATCAATTATCCCATGAGCTGATGGACCTTGGCTTGGTAACCACGATTTACATAAAACTTAGATTATGCAAGTGAAGTTTCTTAATAACCATTCATAATGTCGGTTATATGACGTCCACTGCTGGACTAAATGCCTCCCACAAGAATGGGGCAATATGTCATTATTGTCACGCTTGGCAGACGGGTTGGCGAGCGCAGTACGATGGTTATAATTCATTGCGAGTATTTTATTTATTTATACTTAAGGGGCTCTACCGGCTAAGTCGCCGAACATCGATTTCTTAAATGGCGTTCAAATAAATAAATCTTAAAAATGACTTGATCAATCGTTATATTTGCGCATGAGACGTCATAAATGGTCCGGAATAGATTGTCAACGTTGAAGCCGATTTAACGATTGATTAAGTCATTTTTAACCTTTATTTATTTGAACGCCATTTAGAAATCGATGTTCGGCGACTTAGCCGGTAGAGCCCCTGTACCTACAATGGGAATGATAGGCGGACTTAATGCCAATGGCATTTTGTGACAGTCAACATTAGGGTAGTGCAGAGAGATCATGGCAGGTGTACTTAGGTTACAATAAATGTATTTACTGTGAATTCTATGTTAGGAATTTAAAAGCCTAATGCGTGCAAAGTATTTTTTAAAAAAGAGGGACTCCGTATTGGATTTTATGTGAGAACGTAATACTGCAATTATAGGTATGTAGTATTTAGTCATAGATTCCAGATATAATTGCTATATGGTCTTAGTCACATCTGCATCTATGAGCATGAGTAACGGTCTGTGGATTGACACACTTGAATAACACTTGGAAAAACATGTTCGAATCCTGAGAATAAATAACACACAAAGTTCAGCACTTCACTTTGATATATTATTATTCTTTGGTATACAATCTACTTGCGAATCTTTCTGCCCCAGCGGCCGTCGGCTATACAAGCTATGTGCCCTGCCCACCGCCACACAACAAGCGTAGGAATTGTCAAACTGAAGTGGCGGTGGGCGAGGCGGTGGGTGTAGCTTTGTATAGCCGACGGCCGCTGGGGCAGAATAGTTCTCGTTTGGCGACCACGGCCCGGTAGACGTAGCGTAAGCCGCCTACAAGATAGACCGAGGATCCTGTGAGAGTCGCTGGATGTCGCGGGATGCGCATAGCGCAAGACTAACAATTGTGGAGATTTTTTGGAGATTCAAAGATTTATCAACCACCTTCCTATCTCTTCCCATTCATCGCCTACCATTGTTGCCCTCCCTTTCTGATTTCCTACCGAATATTTTTTTCTTCGTATGTAATAGAAAGGATAACAACGGTATAAGTGTTATTTTTACGCTTATCTAATAAATCCCAATTCAATCTCCAATCTCAAATCCAAATTCTTTGTATCAACATAAAATATATGGGATTTTTTCTTTCTTTCATTTACTGTCGAATGGAATTATCAAAATCGGTTCACAAAATACGTTTTACGATCGCTTTACGTAACCAAAAAACAGTCACATGTTTATCAATGCGACTGTTTTTTTTTCCTCCTTTTTATAGCCGCTAATATAAAATCAATTATAGTGGATTTAAACAAGAAATATAAATATTAGGTCTTTACCTATGAAATTGCCGTTCTGCAGTACTGGCCGTTTCAAATCAAAATAATTTTTGTTTGGCTAAGAATTCTAATTTCAAATTAATTTTATTTTAAAAACATGGATTATTTTTTCCAAAAGTAGTCATTTCTTTATTGATTAGTGTTACATTTTCATCGCATTTCAATCTTTTTCGTCATCATGGATACGTTAAAAATTCGAGTAATTATGGAATATGAGTACCGTCGTGGCAGCAACGCGGCACAAGCGGCACGCAACATCAACGACGTTTACGGAGCTAACACTACAAACCAACGCACCACCTGTTATTGGTTTGCTCGCTTCCGTTCTGGAAATTTCGACCTGAAAAATGAACCTCGCGGTCGTCCGAAGACTTTGGTCGACAATGACGAATTAAAGGCGGTTGTGGAAGCTGATGATACACAATCTACGGCTGAATTAGCAGCAGCTTTCGACGTTAGCGTCAAAACAATATTGGTCCATTTGGGTCAAATTGGCAAGGTAAAAAAGCTTGACAAATGGGTGCCCCACGAACTCAATGATCGCCAGCGCGAAGTACGCGTCGAGACGTGCCTTGCACTGCTCAACAGACACACAAATGAAGGGATTTTGAACCGCATTGTTACCTGCGATGAAAAATGGATTCTGTTTGATAACCGCAAGCGCTCAGCAAGTTGGTTGGATCCTGGTTCAGCACCTAAACAATGCCCTAAACGAAAACTTACCCCTAGAAAAGTGATGGTCACTGTTTGGTGGTCTAGCGCCGGTGTGATTCATCACAGCTTCTTACCAAACGGGGTGAGCATTACTGCAGATGTGTACTGTGAAGAACTGAGCACAATGATGGAGAAGCTGGCGCATCTCCAACCAGCATTGGTCAATCGCTCGTCTCCGCTGCTCCTGCACGACAACGCGCGACCTCATACTGCACAGCAGACGGTCTCCAAGTTGCAAGAACTGGGGTTGGAAGCTCTCCGTCATCCGCCCTACTCACCAGACCTTGCGCCTACAGACTACTACTTTTTCCAGAATTTGGATAACTTCTTGGCGGGAAAAAAATTCAATACCCGAGAGGCAGTACAAAATGCCTTTGAAGAATTTGTTGCCTCCCGTCCAGCTGATTTCTTTAAGAAGGGCATCAATAAACTGCCACTGCGATGGCAAAGATGCATTGATTGCATGGGTGATTACTTCGATTAATACAAATAAAAAAATTCATGAAAAAAATTCGTTTAAATTTTTTCATACAAAACGGCAATTTCATAGGTAAAGACCTATTATATACTAATGTCCACGTAACTCTTTTATTGCAATCACGCCAATAAAGACAAACGCATTTTAACACTCTGTATTCTCTTTTTTATTTCTTTAGGTTATTTTTATATCTATATAATCATCATCATCATATCAGCCGAAAGACATCCACTGCTGGACAAATGCCTCCCCCAAAGACCTCCACAATTGCCGGTCTTGCGCTATCCAGCTATTTCCAGCGACCCGCACAAGATCATCGTTCCATCTTGTAGGGGCCCTGCCCACGCTGCGTCTTCTGGTTCGTGGTCGCCACTCGAGAACCTTTCTGCCCCAACGGCCGTCGGCTCTACGAGCTATGTGCCCTGCCCACTGCCACTTCAGCTTGGCAATTCTTACGGCTATGTCGGTTACTTTGGTTCGCGTGCGGATCTCAACATTTCTGATTCCATCTCGCAGGGGAACTCCAAGCATATCCCTTTCCATTGCTCTTTGGGTGACCTTGAGCCGCCTGATAAGGCCCAAAGTGAGCGACCACGTCTCTGTTCCGTAAGTCATCACTGGCAACACACACTGGTAGAAGACTTTCGACTTGAGACACTGCGGTATTTGGGACGAGAAGATATTACGTAGACGATCTATATAATACCAGATTGCTATCTGGTGAACGGCATAGAATATCACTACCCCATTTCATCCCGTCAACCGAGGGTAAATCTCCCAGAGAACGGGCAGCAACTTCTCCCTGTGTACTAAGATTGCTAACCCGTCCGCCAAGCGTGTCGATTATTGGATATTCCTCCAAATTATGAACACAACTCCAATGTGGAAATCTTTTGGGGAGGCCTTTGTCCAGCAGTGGACGTCATTAGGTTGAAACGATGGTATAATAGCAAGGCAAACGAGCTAGCTGGCCATCTGATAGTAAGTAATCACCGCCGCTCATGTACAGACGCCAGCACATCCAGCTACTCCAATCTGTCAAATTTCCCCAATTGAAAGTGAACCTTATGCTTATGTGATAAAGTTGAAAATCTATAAAATAAATTTGTCAGATTGGGGTAGCTGGATGTGCTGGCGTCTGTACAACTGCAACACTAGAGGGGCTGCAAGTGCGTTGCCGGCCTTTGAGAAAGAAATAGGCTCCATGTATCCGTGGAGATGATAATTTTATAATTTACGATGTGTGACTTGAATTTCCTTCAGTTATAATTCGCATTACAATGTGGGCTGACACTCTTATAGTCTCTGCTGCTTTTGAAAGTCGATTACGACAAAAGCGAAATCCACATTGCCAGTGCTACCCTCTTTGCATCAATTTAGAATCGAATCCCTTTTTTTCCAAATTATGGGCTATGGCCTAAGTATATCTAAAACAGTCTCGTAGCGGCTATCGGACCAAGAAAATGATTTTGAGAATTGCTGTGTCAGCCCCAACTCTCGGAGAGCACGTAAAGCCGTCGGTCCTGTACCTTACCTCTTCCAGTCGCATCGCTCAGACGTCCCATAGGATCATGAGAGTGATGGTTAGAAAGTGTTTGACGAGAAGGACGATTTTGAAGACATTTGACGATAACCTGTATATCTAAAATGTTAACAACAAAACATAAATATGATAAAATCTGATTACAAACAGGTTTATATTTATAAGGATGCACTGTATATTAATTTATTGTTTTACGTAATAATCAATTAACTATATTAACTACACACGTATTACTACTATTATTTATTGAGCTGAGTGTAAACAAAGCTCTTTCTTAGCGACTCATGTGATTCGTTCGTGATCGTAATCCTCCTGGGGTGCTACCGGTTAACACGCCGAACATCGTTATGGTGATCGGCTTCGACGTTGAAAATTGATTCCGGACCATTTATGTTTATACATGTGCTGATAGAAGCCGATTTAACGATTGATTAAGTAATTTTTTGAACGCCGATCACTATCACGATATTCGGCGACTTAGCCGGTAGCTCCCCTGAACGGCTGAATGTTCTTCTTCAGATTTGACACAGCTCAGCGGTAGTAACCATACTCTTAAGAGCATTTATATCTAAATTCATAAAAATTGGACTATGACGGATCTAGTCTAAGCTAACAACATTTGATGTTTTGTATGTGTTTGCAATGGATAAACTCAAAAATTACTAAACTAATTTTAACATGATATCTATTTTATAATAGAAAAATTTGAGATCTCAAAAAATATGCAAGGTGTAACATAAATGGTCGACGTAAGCTAAATCATAATTTGCCTATCGAACTGAGCAAGGAGTAACATATCAAGACGTCAAAATACACAAACAAAAATATTAACTCCCCATACAAGAATAACGATCAGCTGATGCATTTTCGTATTTCGATAAGTTCTTGATAGTAAATAGGACGTCACAAAACCTGTCGTTTTATACATAAGCTTCAAAATGATAACACGCTTCTTTTAATGTGGGGGCAAAATTTAAATTTACTACAAGTTTAATGATTGCTGCATCGTTAAGTACATGTTTGCAGTACTATTTAGTACATGTTCGCAGCACCGTTTATTACGTGTTTACTGCACCATATATTACCTACATATTTCCTCCACCGTTTAGTACATGTTTGGTGCAGCGTTTGTTAAATTTTGGTTAAACGTTTATCCTTTTTTTTTATTATATGGGCAGTGGTCACCCTAGCCTCAAGGGTTGTCAAAGCCACCCATTAGGCCTGTGACATCTTAACGACTCTTGTCGAATGACTACAACCAGGACCGATAGCTTAAGGGTTGGACCACATCTGGCAGCACGGAATCGCCTTGTTCCGTCGCCCTTTCTCTTTCTGTAGCAAATGGCAGTTCTAAGCGACAGAAAGAGAAAGGGCGACGGAATAAGGCGATTCCGTGCTGCCAGATGTGGTCCAACCCTAACACACCCCCCGAACGGAGACACTCAGAAATTAAACTACTTTAACGGTCACAATCTATGGACTGATCGCTTGCCTAGGTGCTTAACATCACCCATCACACGCAACTGAGAGCCTCAAATGATTATTACATGTTTGCTGAACCGATGTTCACATGTTTGCTGCACTATTTAGTACATCCTTTTTATATGTTTGCTGCAACGCTTATTACATACCACGAAGGATGTTTAAATAAGAATTCTTATTCTAATTAAGTCTTGACTAATTATTTCAGCTAATAACTTTATAATAGAGGTTGACGGTCGTTTTACTGAATAAATAATTAATTGAGCAGGTATCTCGTTTGTTACGTAATCTTGAATGCAATGTTTCTACCGTGTGTGGACAGGATAAAATAAAATACTTCTTCATCGCATGTTGCAGTCAGTAAAACCCGCAATTACAGTTAGACCTCCAACAGAACGAAAGCTAGTCAATGCTGCATTTACCCTGCAAATGTAACGCTTGCAGAAGATAGGCTAGGTAGACTTCTTGGGACTGGCATATCCACATCTACAAATCTATAAGGCTTCCCCATAGGAAGCTTTTTAGTCTTAGCTAACTGCATACAGCTCTAAGGGCTTTAGATTGAAAGAAACAGACGCAAATACAAAATATCCTCAAGGATCGGAAATGTTTATACGAAAGTACACCCTAACTTACATAAAATAAGATTGGTTTTGCTATTTGCCTGACGGCGAAAAATATCGCCGCCCCATCTCTTCCCTAAAGGTGAGTCCAAGACGTCCCAAGAGAATATCTATCAGAGAAGGGGGGCAGCGTCCCTATGTAAACTATGACCTATTGCATATCCCCCTAATTCTTGATATAAACCTAAAAAAAATCTTTGGTGGTTTTGTAGTTGGTTTTCCCTAGTTGTAATTCTCTTATTCTATGAAGCTCTAGTTTCATTATATCATTCTGTCTCCCGCTTTGCTCTGGAGGGAAGTGGAACTATTCATTTCTAACTCCTCCTTTTTTCTTTCTGATTAAATTCGTTGCGGGATACAAGACAGTTAAAGCGATTCCCCGGGATATGCTCTGAGCGTCACCGCTCAGTGTCATTTCATTGTATGCCACTGTTGATCCTGGCTTACAGGAGTTGCAGTGGTGGGAAGGACTAGTCCCGATAAAAAAAAATGATTACATTCGTTACTGGCTTATAGGAGTTGCATTTGTGGGTAAGAGAGAGGGACTCGTCCCAGTCTTGGTGGAGGTCCTTGACCAGCTGTGGACGTCATTCGACAATAATACAGAGTTAATCAATCGATCTGTCCTTTTACTCATAACCTTAACTACTGCGTCACGCGTGCAGTTTATAAAAACTATAATATGACCCAATAACATTGTGTGTATAATCATCACAAGAGAAATACGAGGAAGTGAGCGATTAACCATTGTATGTCTAAACATTTATGTGTCTGTGGCGAATGCTTCCGTCAGTTAATCAAGCGCTAACATCATAGCGAGGCTCAGTTGCTCAACCACGGGATTACCTATCGTGTTGAGTGTAACATACTAATCACTCATGCTGCTGTAATGTTACGGTTTTCTACACTAATATAATGCAGAAAAAATTATAAATTATTAGTATACTACAAATAAATTGTAATAAAATACACTTTACTGTATTTAAATAATAAATAAATATAAGACACACTGCCATCTTATCCCAAACTATGCAGAGCCTATACTTTGGCGACCAGACAACTGATGAACACACTTATGTTTTTCTAGCAGGGTGGGCAGGCCCCCTACAAGGTGGACGATCTTACAATGGTCGCGGGAAGCCGCTGGATGCGGGCAGCGCAGGACCGGCCATTGTGGAGATCCTTGGGGAAGGTCTTTGTCCAGCTGTGGACGTCTTTCGGCTACTATGATGATGATGATGATAGATAAATTACACCTAGACACAGAACAAATAATCTTATTCATCACACAAAGATTTGTCTGGGTGGGGATCGAACCCACGACCTCTGGCTTAGCAGTTAAAGTCACTAACCACTAGGCCAACAGGTCAGTCGAATTCCCGGGACATGAGCCTCACCGTTTAGTATTAATTTCATTGTGTGCAGTGGCACAAAAAGAAATTTCAACAGAACATTTCAATGAAAGATCAACAGTCGTTGATCCTGGCTTACAGCAGTTGCAGTGGTGGGTAAGAGGGAGGCACTAGTCTCATTCTTGGGGGAGGCCCTTGACCAGCAGAGGACGTCATTTCACACTACAGAGTTCATCTATCGATCTGTCCTTTTGCTCGTAACCTTAACTTCTGCGTTACGCGTGCAGTTTATAAAAACTATAATAAGTATGTATGACCCAATAACATAATAATCACCGCAAGAGAAATACTAGGAAGGGAGCGATTAACTATTGTATGTCTAAACATTTATATGTCTGTGACAAATGCTTCCGTCAGTTAATCAAGCGCTAACATCATAGCGAGGCTCAGTTGCTCAACCAAGAGATAACCTACCGTGTTGAGTGTAACATACTAATCACTCATGTTGCTGTTATGTTACGGTTTTCTGTACTATAATATCATGATGAGAAAATATTACATTTTTGGAATGGTAAAAGTGAATAATAATAAAATACACTTAATTTTATATATATAAAATATACTTAATTCTACTTATATTATAAAGGCGAAAGATTGTAAATGTCTGAGTGTGTATGTTTGTTACTTCTTCACGTCTAAACGGCTGGTGCGATTTAAATAAAATTTTGTATGGAGTTAGCTGACACCCTGGATTAACACATGGGCTATTATTTATAAAGTTTAATACGGGTAAAACCACGGGGCACACCTAGTATAAATAATAAAAAAATATTTTTAAACGACCAACACCCTGCTATCTAAACCCAAACTACGCAGAGACTTTGGCGACCAGACAAGAGCTGTGGACGTCATTCGACAATACAGAGTACATCTATCGATCTGTCCTTTTGCTCGTAACCTTAACTGCTGCGTTACGCGTGCAGTTTATAAAAACTATAATAAGTATAATATGACCCAATAACATCGTGTATAATCATTCCAAGATAAATACGAGGAAGTAAGCGATTAACTATTGTGTGTCTAAACATTTATATGTCTGTGACAAATGCTTCCGTCAGTTCAAGCACTAACAGTATCAAGGCTCAGTTGCTCAACCAAGGGATAACCTATCTATCTTTAACTTAAGCGTTGTCTTAGGTGTAGCAGTTTCCAGTCTTCTCTATAATAATGTCCTGGGACATTATTCACACACGGCCATCTGATCCCAAACTAAGCAGAGCTTGTACTATGGAAACCAGATAACTGATATATTACATATACTACTTGTATATTGTAAATACATACTTAAATAGATAATTACACCCAGACTCAGGACAAACATATATGTTCATGCAAACAAATACCTGTCCTGGGTGGGAATCGGATCCGCGACCTGCGGCGTCAAAGGCAAGCACTTATCAACCGCCAACCCCGTCAACAATAATAGTGTGCAAAATTTGTCCGGGGTGGGATTGAACCCGCGACTTACACGATACCAGTTAGGTAGGATCACTAACCTCTAGGTTAGGTAGTTTTTCGTTATATAGAATCATTTTGCTGTGTTGAAATTTCGCCGTTATTATGCTTCGATTAAGCCTTGTAAGTCGTATGAAAGCGTAAAATTAATTCATTCTCTTCCTGTTCAGCCAAATGCTGTTAAATATCAATGCATCGTTTATTCTTGTCTAATATACCACGTCGTTAAAGGTGAAGCGGCCACGACGGTATTTATAATAATAATATCCAGGGACATTATTCACACACGGCTATATGATCACAAATTAAGCAGAGCTTGTCCTATAGTATAAGCAAAGCTCCTATGGTAAATGCTTGCCTTTCACACCGCAGATCGTGGGTTCGATTCCCACCCAGGACAGATATTTGTGTGCATGAACATGTCTGTTTGTCCAAAGTCTGGGTGTAATTATTTATATAAGTATGTATTTACAAAAGAAAAGTGTATATAATATATTATATAATTCAGACAATATGTAGTAAAAATATAGCTAACATTTAGATAATTAAACCTACACATGATCCTTGACAATAACTTAATTTTAGTTAGCTTAATATCGTTACTGTTATAAAATAAATCTTATTGTAAGTTATTTCCTACAATCCGTGTACCTAAATATCGATATGTACCTAGAAATAATTATAGTTTAAATATATATTACTGCGAACATGTTCTGACTATTTACAAGCGCTTTTTTAAAGTCTACGTGAATAAAAACCTTTTTTATTTTATTTTATTTATTTATTTATTTTATTTATATCAGTTATGTAATTCAAAGTATAAGCTATGCTTAGTTTAAGATCAGATGGCCATCTGATCTTAAACTAAGCATAGCTTATACTTTGAAACGGCCGTGTGTGAATAATGTCCCATGATATTATTATTATTTAATTTTGTTCAGTGTCCGGGTGTATTTTATCTATAGTGTGTATTTATTTTACAAATATATAAGTATGTCTATCAGTTGGCTGGTAACCATGGCTCTGCCTAGTTTAGTATCAGATGGCAGTGAGTAAGTTATCCCAAGATATTTATTATTATTTTACTTTTATTTAGAGTTTTCTCTCATTAAATGTATTTATATTTGATAAAATAATAAGTACTTAAATCATTTTAAAAATATAAAATATAGGATCTGGAACCAATAGTAACATGCTACCGGAGGTTAGGCTCTAGAGTAAGGAACCTCCTGACAGGGAAAGCCGTGTCCAAAAGCACTGCTTTTTGAGTCTGGTTCTTGTTATTTTAATATTCATCATCATCATCATAATATCAGCCGACCTACTGATAGACAAAGCCCTCCTCCAAAGATCTCCACTATAGCCAGTCTTGCGATACCCAGATCCAGCGGCTTCCAGCGATTTTGTTTTTATTATTAACTAATAGGTTTCACGTGTACAAGTGACTAATGGAAATATTTTCAAACAATATATTTTTGATCCCTGACCTCTCGCCAACAAACAATCGGGATTCACGGCCGGTTACCGATAAAACTGGTTTATTTGCTTCATTTAGCACAATGATAGCGAAATACCTGCGGGCTGCGCGTGCGACTGTTCGAGTGTTATGTTTAAATAAAGAAACTAGATTGTATGAACGTCATTATTACGTAAGTATACGGCAGTTTTACGCTAATACCAGTATTATTTGCAAGGACTGTTATTAATATAATGTGTTTCGTTGTAGTTTCCTTTTACTAAAGTAGCTATATAGTATGAGACAACACGTAATCTTTTTTTAAATGAAAGCGGATGGTTCTTTTTAATTATTATTGAATTTTAAAAAAAGAACGGCCACTTCTATTTAAAAAAGAGTCTGTATCGCTAGGAATTTACAAACAGTTATACACAGATACAAACCTTGATTCGGAGCAATTATAGGTGAGGCAAACAAATAGTTGTCATGTTAGGAGATGTAACCCAAAACACGAAGACGCCGAAGTAGTAACGAGGCCGGAATTGTAACCACTGCGCCACAAGTGTAATTAATCTATCAAATATAGTAAAATTTAGCTGATATATTAATATCCGGGATATATCACATAGCGCCATTTAGCCCAAAATAAAGCTTGCGCTGGGTGGTGACGGCGAAGAATATCATCATCCCATCTCATCCCGTAGGGGGTAGAAGTGGTGCCGAGGGAATACCTACCAGAGGACGGGCAGCAGCGTTTTGCTATGAACTGTGACCATAAAACTGCGATTGCCAACCCGTCTGCCAAGCGTGGCGATTATGTCATATCCCCGCATTCCTTGCGGTGGCTTTTGTCCAGCAGTGGACGTAATTTGGCTGTCATGATGAAGCAAAGTTTGTACTACGGAAACTAGAAAACGGAAAGAAATACTTATTTTAATAAGACAATCCATTTAACAATCTAAAATTACAATTATTAAGTTAAGTATTTTAGTCCGGTCATTTAAGACATAAAAATAGTGATCAAATAAAGAAAATTCCGACAGAGCCAAATCTTCTTGGAGACCTTAGGTTTACCACAAGGAATAAAGTGTCAAAAGTCCCCATCAGTCCCATGTGAGCTTAGGGACTTATTCGGGGCCCAAAGTCAAAATTTTAGGTTTTGGATTTTTCTCGAAAACGGTAAGTTTTGTCGAAAAAGTACCTCCGAGCAAAGTTGTAGATCCTAAAATTCTCTATAAAAATGGTCCCTATGATATTTTCTCTAAGACCCACTATTTCTCAGATATTGCGCTTGTAAGAATCACGTTCTACATATGCACACATTTCCACACCACGGCGCGTTTTTTTTAACGTGGTATCCCCGGTAAGCCTATTCCACGACCCTTTATGACGTTATTTTCAGGAACAATAATTATTTAATAGTATGAAGATTATTGATATGGGTTACTGAGTTTAACTGTCGCTCTAACTTCTTTTTATTACTTTAATCTGACTCATACTCTTCATATTCAACTTCAACTATCATGTTTTCTTCAATTTCTTCTTGTTCTTCTTCTTCTCCTTCATGTTGATGAACGCTTCGAAATTGTTCAAATGAAGATGAATCAGTTGTCTCTTCATCAAAATCACATGAATCTTCCTTTCTTGTATTTAATTGAACACTTGATCAAGAGACACCTTGGCAATTGGTACACGCTGGAGAACACTGCAACCCTACTTTTTTACAGCCACATTTGGCACTACAACCTTTCTTGCAAATGCAAAAAATAGTGTTAAGAAGTTTTTCTGGAGCAGGGGGCAGTAAAGTTCGAATCGGTTCTAAAGTATTATTTATCAATTTCCAACCCCAGTCTTCAGGGTTCAGTTCATTGCCTTGCGATGTCTGAACTTGATAGTATACTCGAAACAAATGTTGAGTAGCAGATGCCGATGTTGGAGGAAGACAATATAGCTGTACTTGCTTTATGTTTCGTGTATTTTTTACAAATGTTTAATATCTGTACGTATCTATGCAATCAATTTTTTTTGGAGCTCCATAAACCATGGGGATTTTTGACACTTTATTCCTTGTGCTAAACCTAAGGTCTCTACGAAGATTTGGCTCTGTCGGAATTTTCTTTATTTCAATTGTCTAAAATGACCGGACTATTTATATTGTTTACGTTTAAAGGTTCCTTATTTATACAGATGCCAGCACATGGATCTACCCCAATCAATAAAATTTCACCAACTGAAAATGAACCTTACGCTTTTGTGATAAAGTTGAAAATCTATAAAAGAAATTTGACTGATTGGGGTAGCTTGATGTTCTGGCGTCTATACCTTCACTTGTTTAATTTCATAATTGGAACTCCACTTCCAATAATACCACTATCTATCATATCAATGGCCACAATGGAACCTCTTTATTCATCGCCATGACAACGCCAGTGATGATAAACAATTACAATACGGAACTCGTTGGAGCGCGGCTTAAAAAAACTGGTCAATTAAGGCGTCTCCGCTCCATTTCTCATCGTGATTGAAAAACATGGCAGTAGGAAGTGGCCTGCCGCTTCTGTGCGATTGATGGTAAAAATTATGGGAAATGGAATATTTATTAATCCGAAATAAATGAATAATAATAATAATAGCCGGTAAAGCAACATTTGGGCCATTTTTCTTTCATTTGATTCGTAAAGATATTGAAGATGATTAGAGGCATTGGTTCGCCAAGAACATTAACTACTGAGATGGCACCATCTTCAAAATCCTATAAATGATTATTTCCGATTTCGGAATTACTGTTAGAGGCAGGTGAGGATATTCGACGGGCCGGTTGGCTTGGTTGGAAAATACTCGCTTTTCACGCCACAGGTCGTGGGTTTGATTCCCACTCAGGACAGATATTTTTGGCATGAACATGTATGTTATGTAATTATCGATATTAGTAAGTATTTACAAAAAATAAGTATTGCTATCCGTTGTCTAGTATTCAAGATTACTTGTTTAGATGGCGCTGTGTGATTTGTTACTGATGTTTATTTATTATATTATTTTACTCTGCGATCGTGCCAAAATATGGCAGTTGATATTATTTAACTCGTGAATATAGAAAATGGTTTTTATTTTTTAGTCTAGGAAGCTTCCACTTTTGCACCGGACAATAGAGACGAACGGGAGCTAGAACCGTCCCTAAAATGTCTACCGCTAGTTGTGATAACCGAAAATTATTACTCAGAAAAGAATAATATATATATATAAAAGATATAAAATTCATTATAAATGAAGGTTTTAATGATAGACAATTTTATATATTTTAGTATCAGCCTGCGTATTTAACAATTTGTTACTTTCGTTACATTATAAAAATTTACGTCCCCATATTTTGCTCATTGACGACCGAACTGATATAAAATAAATTACGCGTATCACTTTCCGCGTATATCTGGCGTTATTTGCCGGTAAATTAATTTTTATTGTCAATACGACTGGCAGCACTCGCCACATTAAGTGTTGCCATCGACATAATGAGATCGTTATGGTCCCCTTTCTCTTTAGCGATATACGGGGCTCAATTAATTAATAATGGCTTCGCTTTATTTTTATAAAAGGACATTTTATTCCTTCTGCAGTTATCGTGCAAAATTATATATTTCATTAATTTAAAAATAAACTGCGCAATATATTCTTTATGTGCCGTGTGATCGCCGGTGATCTTCAACAAACCACGAATAAAAATTAAGTGATTTTTGAAGTGAAGACTTCTTTAGTGGCGTCGTGCACTTTTGCGATGGGTAAAAATATTAAAGTTGAGTAGTAGTAAAATTTGTGACCTGGTCGAATATTCGTAAGACGAAGAGTCTTCTTTCTTAATTCACACTGGCCGTTTATACACTCACATGACCGCAGCATCCTTGACGTGAAACTTCTTTAGCGGCGTTGTGCATTTTTTATTCTTAATTATGTTAGATTTTTTAAAGCCATAATAACCAAATTTAGTTCGATTTTTCTAATTAATCCCACCATAGGGAGAGAAGCAATTACTATGTGTCTACCGCCCAAATGAGGGTAGTAGCATCTTCCTCTCGCTACTTGGATCGAATAAACACAGTCAACAAAAAATAGATGAAGACCCTCCCTGTTAGTGCAATGAAAAAGGGGGAAGGAGAGATAAGTTCATGGAGGTATTGAGAGCATTCCATTATATAATAATACTAGCTGTGCCCCGCGGTGTTACCCACGTTAAATTTTATAAATTTTCTTTGCTATAAACCTCACGGAGCCCGAGACCTTTCCAACGAATGCAAAACCGTGGAAATCGGTTCGTGAGTTCTGGAGTTATAGCGTCAGGAAGGAAAACCCGACTTATTTTTATTATAATAATATAAACACATTTAAGAAAAATAAATTGAGTATCTCAGGCATAAAGCTACACTTGAAGATTTTAGTAAGGGTGAATGAAGTTCGGTAAATTTGTACATAGTTTCATCATCATCTCATATGAACCCAAAGACATCCAATGCTGGACAAAGGTCTCCCCCAACGATCTCCACAACTGCCGGTCTTGCGCTACCCGCATTCACCGGCTACCAGAGACCCTCACAAGATCATCGGTCCATCACGTAGAGGGCCTGTCCACGCCGCTGTATTGACTAAATCACAATAATTTAATAATGTCAATTTAGAACTTGAACTATTCAACCAACCTATCTAAGGTTGGCATAAAAGTGAACTTAACGTTAACTTTGACTGTGCGTGTTTAATACCAAAACAAACGTATTTTTATACAACCCTGAAGAAACAAATGACCTTATAAACCCCTAATGATACCGAAATAAAGCATAATAAAGTTACTAAGTCACCACGGCCGATGGGGTAGCCCAATGTCAACCCGCTATTAAGTTACAAGTTCAGGGCAATATTCAACGAACGTAGGGTAACATTACATGGTCCTATTATTTAATAGAATGCTCTTTGTTGTAGACCATTAGAATAAATATGACTTGAAATAAAGGACGGTCTTATCGCAACGCAACGAAAGCGACCTCTTCCAGACAACCTTAGGATGGATAGGAGCTGAACCTTAACTAAAAGCAGTAGGTGTGCAACAAGAGATATAACAAAATTGCGTAATATTCATGAATAATATTATCTTAGTGAACAAACACAATGTAAATAAAAAAAAAACAAATATTCCTGAATTCAAATCAGCGCTATGTAGCCCAAACTAAGTAAATCTGTACTAGGGATACTAACTACACAACGGATAGAAATATTTTTAGACTTTTCTATATATACACAGAAAACAGTGCTGTATGGTGACGGCATAGGTAGAATATTATCACCTCATCTAATCCCGTAGAAATCGTTCGAGGGAATACCTACCAGAGAACGGGCAGCAGCGTTTTTCTGTGAACTTTGACCGTCAAACTGCGATCGCTAACCCGTCTGCCAAGCGTGGCGATTATGGCATATCCCCCCATTCTTTCGGGAGGCTTTTGTCCAGCAGTGGACGTGCTTTGGCTGACATGATGATGGTGGTGCTAATATTTTAATTGAATATAGAAGTCGGTATTTCAATTGTCCTCATCGCGCTCGCGTCATCAATCAATACAAACGCTGCTAATGCATCTGACACTGACCATGGCCAATGTATAAACAGACGCGATATCATGTTACGGTAACCTTATGGCTTATAACAACCCTTTCAGTCCAAGGCCATTGCCGCGAGGAATATATCTATATTAACAAGGTCGCGGAAACATTTAAACGAGGTTTGATGACGTCTGCACACTTAGGGGTATTCGATACCACTTCGTCAGTGGATACATTTGCAGAAGGAAACACGTTCTTATAATCTTTGTATTAAGGACGCTGGAAAGGCCAATGTGTATCCAACGTTTAACGAGAGTAGTAACCGAAAGTTACTCATTAAACGGTTTCAGAATTTTTTTATAGTTGTAAAATTATGTGTAGGTGGGAATTGAACCCACGGGATTCAAGACAAACGGACATGTTTATGCACTCAAATATCTGACCCGAACCCCAGGCCTGCGACGTGAAAGATCTACCAACCACGCCAACCGGTCCAATAGTCATAAGAGGGTCCAGTTGAAAATCAGTGCCAGGCCCCTGGGTTGGCTAATGCTGAACTGGAATTAACTGGATACCTAGTTGCTGCAGTTGTCAGACACATGCACCCACTTGAATATCAAGTATTTTTTTTATCTTTAGACGTTTATGTATTTGCGTTTTAATTGTGTCTTTCAATGTTAGCAATAAAATTTTTCGTTTCTTTTCTTTTCAATACAATATTATTTTTTCTGAAACGTTAATAGTTTTACCCGCTATAATTTGTCTATATGGTAATTAGTTAAATCTCAATCTTTCAACGATACACGATATACAAAATGAAACAACACGCTGTAGTTGAATAAAACCTTACTCGGGAAAATACCACCATATTGGAGACTTCAGTCTGTGGTGAATATTGAAGCCCAACCTTGAGCCACAACTAGTGAAAACCTTCAGTTTCTTTAAAAATCCATATCGACACTAAAAGCAAGAAATAGTTGTTTGCCAGCCTTTTGAACGTGAACACACCACAACCAACCCCATGGCCATTAGGGTGGCCCAATGTCACACCTTCGCAACATAAACGTCAAAAATCCCGTTAAACGTAAGTTTTATGTAGCAAAATGAAGAACGCCAGCCTTAAGCTTGAACTATGACCTTATAACTTAGCTGAGGAATATTAAGCTATCAAATTAGTACAACTTATTGAAATCGTTCCCACACACAGGTACAGATGCCGGCACATCAAGCTACTCCAATCTGTCAAATTTCTTTTATAGATTTTCAACTTTATCACGCAAGCATAAGGTTCACTTTCAATTGGGGAAATTTGACAGATTAGGGTAGCCTTATGTGCTAGCGTACAGGCTTCAAACTTTACTCAATTTTATCAAGTGTTAAAAGGAACTAAGTACCCTTAATGAAAAAACATATAGAAACTGCCATGTATACATGGAACAGTTGGAAGACAAAGCCACCTTTTCTTTAGCCTAGTCAAAGATATTCTTGTTAAAAGCAGCCCCCGAATCACAAATATATACCCGCTTTAAAAGATATTCCTCGATAAGTCAGTGAACGAAATACTAATATAGTATACTAATACTTAATGCATTGTAGAAGTATCTACTTAGGACAGCATATCATGCAACCGGAAGAGATACAAACACTCACTGCACAATCAATCTGGAAGCTGTAGGATTGAGCAGTGAACTTTGACAAAGTCAAGGAGCTCTGCTACAACAGATCAGTAATGGTCGAGGTAGTAAGATGCCATCAAGGTATCAAGCCCCAAACAATTAATAATAAAAAACGTTTCTTCTTCTTGCTTCTTTCTCATTTCTAGCCACCGTTTAATTCAGGGTTATCAAACGATAAAAGGTATGTAGAATATAATGAGGGTGATTGAAAAAAAAATGGTGTGAAAGTATTGTAGCAACTGGAACTCCTTTCTCTGACTACCCCTAATAAATTTAACTAAGCCCGTACTAGTGTATTCAACCCTTGTATAGCGGGGACAAACATGCAATAAACGGAAACAATACATACTTAAACTCAGAACGACAATTTAGGCGCCAAATAAATATTTGTCCTGTACAAGACTTGAAGGTCACCAGACCACCTTCACCACTATCTTTCTTACTTATCGTATGGGCAAGTGGTTACTCCGGTGTCAGAGTTGTTCAAGCTGCCCAGTATGCACATGGCTTAATGGCTACAACAGGGACCGACAGCTTAACGTGCCCTCCAAAGCACGGAGACGCTCATAAATTAAACCACTTTGACAGTCGCCCATCTATGGACTGACCGCGAGCCTAGTTGCTTAACCTCGTCAATCATTTACGGACCATCGCCGCGTCGAGAGCATCTGGCTCAGAGCGCCTATTCACCACTATAATACAGTTGCAGTCAAAAATGTAAGTAAGTAACCTTAGTAAAAGTTCAGGGAAACCTACAGTTTACTAAACGATAATAATGATATTAAAGCGGTTTTCCAAAGCCTTAATGGTAGGAACACGGCAACCCCAGGGCCAATAGGGTGATCCAATGTCGAACCATTAGTACAAGTTCAGGGAGCCTTCGACTGAAGTTCATGAATTGTTCGAGTCACGCAACCCTAACCGCTCTAGTGCGGGGCTAATATTATTTAGCTTCTTTATCCGTGTTCATTTTGAAATTATCTTAAAAGGAAACTCCTTGAATATCTTAAAACATTGAAAAAGTATTGTAAAGGCAAAGACGTTGTTTGGATAGATATATTTATTTTATACACATGACAGTCCTTTCTTTTTAACGTGGTGAAAATGCTATCATGTCGCATTTCCGTCGCTTGGGGAGAAGACGTGGTATGTAGGGCTCCCTACTAAAACCACCACGGTAGCCAGCCTCACTGTGCCCCCGCCGTGCACTTCAGCCTCTGCGAGACTACTACCCGGGGAGGGGTGGAGGCATGAATGCCTCCACCCTCCCCCAGCACGCACTAGCGTGTTTAGGCAACCAGAGCTACAGCAAGTTACCTCTTCCCGGGACCGCTTATACAAGACGAGTGGAGGTCCCCTCCTCCAAACACCAGCGATCCCAGGGGCGGCGACCAGCCAGGGAAAAGCTGACCGGGCGCCGCATACTCTCTCGCGCTGTTATTAGCGCCGGACACACTAAAGTCCTAACCTAACGCCTCTGGATCAAGACAACTATCACACTGCCACCTTATCCCAACCTATGCAGAACTGATACATATTATAGATAAATTACACCCAGACACAGAAGAAATAATCGTGCTTATTACACAAAGATTGTCCTAGATGGTGATCGAAACCACGACCTCCGAAATAGCAGTCAGTTTTAAATGTCGAAGTCATCGTTCAATATTGTGGCGACATGACTTTATTCAGTTCTAACTAGCTAACTTTCCTAATTAAAATCAAGAGGCTACTCTTGTAAGTTTTTCAACCCATTCGATTTTAATTTTATGTAATGTGATCAATAAGTAGGCCGAGGGATTTTGAAGCAAATAGAGTTGCGCGAAGTCTTCGCTCCTGTCGACCTATTTGTTAATATTATGGCTAAATTTATGAGACTGTGTCTAACTGGCTGAAGTATTTTGAATCGTTAAAGTTTTCCTAGCCATTCAATTTCAAGTCCGTCCCGTTAAACAACGTAAATAGTGATCCATAACAAAATGTCTCCAAGATGTGTAAGTTCTCAATCACCTATACTCTATTTACCTCGCTTTACTGTATATGAACAATATCGGGCCTAAACCAATAGAATTGTTTGTAGCTGGTAATAGTACCTTTAAGTTTTCCAATCTAAGTTTTCCAGTAATTTGAAATTTCTAAAAACAATCGTAGTCCAAATCTTTGACAAAAGATATTGACTTTATTGATTTACACTTCGCACATGTCACAAGATGAGTTATCAACAATCGTGGACGGCTTTCTAAAATTAACTTTGCTATCAGCACTTGGTCTTCAGTAATATTATATAGTCCAGGATAGATATTTGTGTGCATGAACATGTCTATTTGATTTTGGGTGTAATTATCTATATACTTAAGTATGTATTTACAAAAGAAAAGTAGTATTATGTAGTATATCAGTTATCTGGTTTCCATTGCACAAGTTCTGCTTAGTTTGGGCTCAAATAGCCGTATGTGGATAATGTCCCAGGATATAATCATAATTATTGTTTTCTGATGAATATGTTTCTATACACTCTTAGCAAAATACATATTCAGGATTGCAATTTTGTGTTCAAGAACAAGAAGTGGCGTTTTCGAAGTCCGTGTTGAGAATAATTTAATTCCTACATTCATCTTCATACAGTAACAGTCTAATTTCCTGAATTGTTCATTTCATTCGGTTTCAGGTGTCACCTTATTGTATTTTTCACTTCCTAATAAGTTGTTTACTTCCTAGGTCATCCACTTTTATATGTTGCTCACTTCCTAACGTGTACTTTCTTTTGTAGTGCACTCGCTAAATCTTTTCCTTTTTATTTATTTATTTTTTTTTTTTTTTTTAATTTTTGCACATGAAAGTACACAGGCGGACTTAATGCCGTAGGCATTCTCTACCAGTCAACCTTGGGGTGATGCAGAGAAAAACAAGGTAGGTGCACTTTAAAAACGTCTTGTGTGGATTATCTTTTTAAATATATAATTATGAATGATTACATACAATACAAATTTTATCCTGTTTATAAAAAAAAATATCTTGTAACAACTAACACCACGCTATATGATCCCAAACTAGACAGAGCCTATACTATGGCCACCAGACAACTGATAGAAATACTTATATATTTCTAAATTCATACATACTATAGAAAAATTACACTCAGACAGAACAAATAACCGTGCTCTTAACACAAAGATTTGTCCTGGGTGTGTTCGTTCCCAAATGAACCTAAGTTTTTAATCAGTTCATTCAATCAGTCACTCTTATTTTAGCGCGGTTCACACTTGTTTTTATAAGTTCGCTTTTAGCCCTACAATACAGTCCATTGACAGGCAATGTGTGCAGCTTCATTATAAGATAAATAGGACCAGGCTGCACAGGGTGACCTCTGGCTAAGCAATCAGGATTATTCACCGCTAGATCAACAGACTAGTCATCACATGACTGTAAATACCATATTATCGTTCAAATCACTTGTTATAAAGAAAAGGGAAAAGAAATGTGCTTATTAAAAACCTACAAACAACTTAATCGCGTTTAGTGTTAATAACATTCCTTTTTAGCTATACATATGTTATGACTAGCTGTTCCCCGCGGTTTTACCCGCGTTAAACATTATAAATTATAGCCTATGTGTTAATCCAGGGTGTCAGCTAACTCCATACCAAATTTTATTAAAATCTCACCAGCCGTTTAGATGTGAAGAAGTTACAAACATACACACTCACACACTCACAAACTCACAAACTTTCGCCTTTATAATACTAACTGTGCCCCGCGGTTTTACCCGCGTTAAACTTTATCAATTATAGCTCATGTATTAATCCAGGGTGTCAGCTAGCTCCATACCAAATTTTATTAAAATCCCTCCAGCCATTTAGACGTGAAGAAGGAACAAACATACACACTCACTCAGAAACTTTCGCCTTTATAAAATTAGTGTGATATTAATATATCATTTGTTATAAAGAAAAGAGAAAAATAATGTTTTAAAGACGTATGTACAAACGACTTTATCGTTTGTAGACTATTAGAACATAATTTTTTACCCATAAATAGTTTATGAATAGCTGTGCCCGCGTCAAACTTAATAAATTATAGCCTATGTCGGACATATAAGCCATATTACTGCAAAGCTTCATCACTATCCGTTCGGTAGTTCTTGCGTGAAGAAGTAACAAACATACACACTAACAAACTTTTGCCTTTATAATATTAGTGTGATTATTGCTGCAATAGCCCCAAGTTATCGACATGTCGCTTCCCTAGCCGGTCCGGCTTTATCAAGTAACTTCGGCAGCACGAAGGACAGGGCCGAAGTCACGGCTACTATAACCTTGCCGGCTTCCAACCTTCCAGTGTTTCCGTATTTCTTTTACTACGAAGATTGAAGACAAAGGAAATGGACTATTTAGGTAACAATTGTCAATGTTGTTTGGTTTCGATAGAGGAAATTGGTAAGGGCTTCTGTTGTAAATGTTATGTTTGTTTTATACCTGAATTAATTTACTACGTGCATACCTATCCTCACGTCTGTTTACCAGGAGGTTAGGCAGATTTCGCTATGTCTCAAGGCAGCTCACGATAAACATAATATATAAATAATTATTCCTTGGTTTTTTTAAATAAGATAACGTAAGGTGTATAATATCACGGCCACCCCATAGGGATAGTATGAGGCCACCTTACGTTATCTTTGTTTGTCAACAGATTTTGAATTTTTTACGTTTTAGTTAATTCTAATCAAAATTTAATCAAAGTAAAGTTGAACTCGGTTCTGTTTTAACCGACTTTTAAAGCAAATCTATACATGTAATAAAATCGTAGGAAAGTCAAAACTGTACATTGAATATTTTTTTTAAAGGTGACTTGGGGCTACTTGGCGTGTTATTTTCAATCGATATCGAAGTCAAAAATATAGTTTTTAGAATTTTTGTCTGTTTGTCTGTATGTATGTCCGGGCTAAACTCAAAAAGTACTGCATGGATTTACTTAAAATTTTGTATGAATATTACTAAGAGGTCGGGTCAACATATAGGCCACATATTATCACGCTATCACCTACGGGAGACGAGCTGTGATAATTTATAAAATTTAACGCGTGTAAAACCGCGGGGCACACCTAGTAAGTAATAAACATACAGTCCAATTGATACACTCCAATTGGACTGTATGTTTTTTTTACATATACAGGGTGTCGTACAAAGCGACTAAGCGTACACCAGGTAGTTGGGCACCAGCGCCACCTGTGTACAAGCTACCACCTTACTCGGTCGCCAACTCGCATGCCAAGCGCGGTAACTACGGCAAATCGCTCCAAATGGCAACGTTATAGAAACATTTGGGGGAGGCCTGTGTCCAGCTGTGGACGATATCAGGCTGATGATGTATGATGAAGGTAGTCAGAGATTACCCTTTTGTCTAAGTTGTAATCTGACTTGATGCTGTTGTCTGAGGAGTTCCGCTGGGGTCGACCGCTTGATTTGTCCTATGAAGTATAGAGTTTCCCAAAAAAACCCCGCTTAAGCGGTGTGGGCTAGGTGCTTTACCCGCCCAAAACCATGTTTCCAGCATAGTAATCAAAAAGTATGAAACCTATTATTCTTATTCTTCTGGTGGCGGCTATTTCCATTCCCCGGAGGTCCTGGTAACACTGCGTCCAGTGAAGAACTATTGTGCTCGCCGCTCCAACTAAACTTCCCTGTCTAACCCTGCAACATAGATAAATTGCAGAATCTTTTTGGCAGGAGTATCGATAACATCGTCCTGGTGCAAGAAGGGTTGGCCCAGGACGGTGTTACGTTTATGCATCAGTGGCTCACAGTGACAGAGCAGGTGTAGAGGTGTTTCGTCTGCGTTATTGTAGAATCTGCACACTCTACAGTCTCCGATGCCATGAAACCTAACCTTATACGAAGTATTCATAAGAAAATTTTCTTTTATCTTAGCTGTAATATATATTTGAAGCGTTAAAGAGATGATCAACTTCTACTTTGGGTTATAATAACTTTGTCTTTGAGAGCCTTTTTCTCATTGTAACCGAATTAATTAGCTATCTTAAGGCGCTGTTTAAGGCGAAATTGAATAAAATACTTTCTTTTTCAATCTCAAGTGTAGTTTAACAGGAAATAATAAAATTATTAAAAAATAGTATTAGATTATTACTTATCGTATAGTAAATTATTTATCGTATGGGCAGTAGTTACCCTAGTGTCAGAGCTGTTAAAGTCGCCGATTGAATGTTGGTTAACGATTACGACCGGGACCAACAGCACTCAGAAACTAAACCACTGGCGTTCACCCATTTCTAGAATCACATACGAACGGTGAACGCAATTGGTTATGAACGCCATTGTTCTCTTTAAAATATTTTTTTTTATTATTATCATTAACATTTGATTCAAAACAGGGAAACATATCATGTCCAAAGTCACAAATCTGCCAAAGATTCATTTTCAATCGGTAGACTTTTGAATATGCCAACCTTTTAATAAAATCTATAGGTACCTCGGAGCTAAGACATTAAGCAAAACCTTATTTTACAGAAGAGCCAAAAACAATATTCTTTGTGACATAACTTTTTAATTTTAAAATGCTAGGCGTAAAAACATTTGTATCTTCTACGGTGTCGTTTACTTCACAGTGGTTGCTGTTAGGACACAAAAACTAAAAATATTTTTTAATTCTTACAAAAAGTGGGATCGTCATCGCCTATTTTTGGCGAATTGACTTTAAATACGCATATATAGAAGAGAAAAATATGAGTAAGACTGCGTTAAAAAGTATATTTTGCCATATAGGCAGAAGATGAATGTAAATAATATCTCGGTTATAGCTCGCCTTAATAATTTTAAAGAAAGATTACTTTTTGTTATTACAAAAAGTAATCTTTCTTTAAAGTAGCATTTCGTTAAAAATAACACTGCTATTGCAGTGTTATTTTTAACGAAATGCTATTACCGCTCAGTCTTCAGATAAATGGTACTCTAACGGCTTGTTTACGTCCCTAATCGTTTAAGCACAAGTTTTTTAATATCAAGTTGTTTTTCTTTACTTTCGGTTTCTTTCTAATGCGATTAGGACTCCGGGTGACAGCGTATTGTTTTTCTTGAAAATTTTCGTTTTCGTATTATTTTTTAACTTTTAATCATTATCATCATATCAGCCGAAAGACGTACAATTGCCGGTCTTGCGCTATCCGCAGCCAACTTTTAATAGTTTTATATAAACTATTAAATTATTCTGATGTTTCTAGGCGCTCATAAACGAATTCCAAATTATTGTTTTACCATCTGGCTATATTAAACTACCTCTTTTGACTGCCTCGTTGGTCTAGGGGTAGCGTGTTCAAACGTGGAATGAAGTTCTGGGTTCAAATTCCGGGTCGGGCTAAAAAGTGTTTTGGGAATTCTGTCAAGAAAATTATCTGGATTATGTCAGATAGACATTTAGATACTCATAATAGACACTTAGGTTAAGGAGGATAGTGGAATGTCAATATAAGGATGGGTCATGGGCTCTTAAGTTTCACCCATTTGCTACTAAAGCACTATAAGGGACTGCAGTCTAGTGAGAGGATACATCCTGATGCTCTTATTGGAAATTTATAATACCTTAAAGACGTATCCTAAGTGAACAAACATATAATAATAATGTCCTCCTAGCCGATTTCGGCCACGGCGGCCAGTCTCTATGGAGACCAGTCATCTGCGTGGGACAGATTATAGTGCACAAGTGTCTGCGCAAACAAAAGGGCACTTTTTATTCCATCACTCCCATGATCTGATGGGACGACTAGCGGCACGACCGGAAAGAGGTTATGTACAGTATCGACGGCTTTACGTAAATCTAGAGAATACAGTTAATACACACGGTTTTACTCGTTGTCTATCTCCCAAGCACCTATATTAACTATAGGGTTGCCATCTCTTAAATTTTGGCAACCAGGAGAAGATGATATGCCAGGATTTTGGAGTCTAGAACCCGCACATGTAAACCGTCATAACCGTCCTGCGACTCACTGCTAGAGCCAGTGTCGGTTCGCTTCCCAGACGTCCTCTAAACTAGGACAAATCCTGACGGATGACAACCCTAACTATACTACAGACGCCAGCACATCAAGTTACCCCAATCTGTCAAATGTCCCCAATCGAAAGTGAACCTTATGCTTTTGTGATAAAGTTGAAAATCTATAAAATTAATTTGACAGATTGGGGTAGCTGGATGTGCTGGCGTCTGTACATTACCTATTTGAAGGCGAAATTCAGTTATCAAATACATGACCTCCAGTCCATTACCGAAATAAACTTGCATTTAAAATAATTGTAATATTCTCCCAATCCCGTCCGTATAAGCTTAGGAGTACGTGTCAAAATAGCTTGAAGCATAAAAAAATCGATACGGGTTTAAAATAGAGAGGAATTGATTAAAATCATTTATTGCAATCAAAATATTTTCTGACAAATCTAAGAACAAGGTTTTTCCTATATCTCTAATACTATAGAGGACCGAACTTATATTTGATTTACAAACTTACTTTGACGGTCACCGTAGCCTAGTTGGTAGTGCTCCTGCCTACGAATCTGGTGGTCCTGGGTTCGAATCCCGGTAAGTGCAAATATTTGTGTGATGAGCACGAATATTTGTTTCTGAGTCATGGATGTTTTCTATGTAGGTATATAAGTATATATCTATCTATATAAGTATGTATATCGTCGCCTGGTACCCATAGTACAAGCTTTGCTTAGTTTGGGGCTAGGATGATCTGTATGACATTGTCCCTATTATAAAAAAAAAAAAATAATAATAAAAAAATAATAAGAGAAGTCACAAATATAAACTCTCTCGTGCCTGGGAGAGCACAGCACAGCACGTAAAGCCTCTTTCTGGTCGTGTCGGCTAGCCATCCCATCGGATCATGACAGTGCACCTGATGATTCCTAACATTGTAATGAAACGGGCCCTCATCATAGACAAGACCTCAATAATCTTGTTGGGGTAGTGTCGCCTTAAAGCTATGTCCCATGTTCTATGTTCCATACGGCTAAGACAGTTCATTCGTGTCCCGGGTTCGAGTCCTGCGCCGGACAACTATTTGTGTGACACATAAATAGTTTTTTTGAGTCCGGATGTAATTTGTGTCCGTCTATTATATGTTTGTAAAGTACCCCGCGAGACAGAGATTAGATATCATAGTGCGGGCGGTCTCTTAAAAAAAATGTTCATTAATAAGTAATACAATACAGTCCCGTTAGTGATATCTATCATTAATTATGTAGCCACAACATATTAACATAAACATTTTAATAATTACATGAAGTGATGAAGCGTTTTGATAACGAATAAGAAAACCCGCCGCCGCGATAGAATTTATAACTAACTAAAGGTCATTTACACCACCTATTAATAACAACATAAATATGTTTGACACAGTTTCCTTACTATGTATACATTTTTCTATAAGATTAGATAGTGTGGGCGGCGGTATAAATAATTCGACCGCGAATCTCTTGGTAAGACGAAAGTGCCGGCATTTCTACAGACCTGTTCATGAGGAGGTGAAGAGTGGAGGAGGTCATAGTTGTTGGCTTAACCAGTTATACAAACACATTAATGTCTCCCCGGCCGTATTTCGGCTACGGCGGTCAGTCTCAATGGAGATTAGCCTGCTACGCAGGACAAATTATAGTGTTTAGTGTGCACAAGTTTGTGCGTAGACACAGGGACACTTTCTATGCTATCACTCTCTTGATCCGATGGGACGACTAGAGATACGATCGGAAAGAAGTCAAGTACAGAACCGACGGCTTTACGTGCTCTCCGAGGCACGGGGGTGAAATACCGCCAACTCCCAGATTTCGGGCTGATACTGAGAAATTTCAAAACCCCGAACCATTTCAGCTCGAACTGCAAAACCGTTTCGAATGCCTAGCAGACTGCGAGGAAGTGGACTCATACTATGACAGGCTCGTAGAAGCTGTCCATACGGCTGGCTCTAAGGTCTTCAAGGCCCGCCGTACAAACAGAACTAAAAAGATCTCTGACTTTACCCTGCAACTTATGGAAGATAGACGGAAAATGGTTCTGACATCCTCAGATGATGCTACCAGATATCGGCAGCTCAACAGACAGATCTCAAAGTCTTTGACTCGCGACACGCGGCAATTTAATACAATTAGTATTAAAGAGGCCATTGAGCGGAACAAAGGCTCCAAAGTGTTCGCAAGAGCTCTGTCTGTTGGACAGAGCCAACTGACGAAGCTGAAGACTGAGGATGGTAGAATCGTCACGTCTAAACCTGAGTTGCTGGGAGAGATCGAGAAGTTCTACGGACAGTTATATACGACAACACAGCCACCTGTCAAAAGTCATGCCTCAGATCCCAGAGCACGACTAACCCGACATTACACCGAAGACATCCCGGACGTCAGCCTGTACGAGATTAGAATGGCTCTCAAACAACTCAAGAACAACAAGGCGCCTGGTGATGATGGAGTTACAGCAGAGCTTCTGAAGGCGGGTGGTACACCAATCCTACGGGCCCTTCAGAAGTTATTTAACTCCGTCATACTAGATGGTCAAACGCCACAAGCATGGCACAGAAGTGTGGTGGTGCTCTTCTTCAAAAAGGGCGACAAGACCCTATTGAAGAATTATAGACCCATCACACTGCTGAGCCATGTTTACAAGTTGTTTTCGAGGGTCGTTACGAACCGTCTCGCGCGCAGGTTTGACGACTTCCAGCCTCCCGAACAAGCCGGTTTCCGAAAAGGCTTTAGCACCATAGACCAAATACATACGCTGCGGCAAGTCATACAGAAGACCGAAGAGTATAACAAGCCACTGTGCTTAGCGTTTGTGGACTATGAGAAAGCCTTTGATTCTATCGAAACATGGGCCGTGCTGAGGTCTCTCATAAGGTGCCAAATTGACTACCGGTATATCGAGGTGATAAAGTGTTTGTATGAAAACGCCACTATGTCAGTGCGACTCCAGGACCAGATCTCGAAACCTATCCACTTGCAGCGAGGCGTGAGACAGGGAGATGTTATATCTCCGAAACTGTTCACCGCTGCATTGGAAGACGTCTTCAAGCTTCTGGACTGGAAAGGCTTTGGCATCAATGTCAATGGCGAGTACATCACTCACCTTCGATTTGCCGATGATATCGTAGTCATGGCTGAGACCATGGAAGACCTCGGTACAATGCTCGATGACCTCAGCAGAGTCTCTCAACAAGTGGGTCTGAAAATGAACATGGATAAGACGAAAATCATGTCAAACGTCCATGTTGCACCAACTCAATTGAAAGTTGGTGACTCTGCACTCGAAGTTGTAGAGAACTATATTTACCTAGGACAGACCATCCAACTAGGTAGGTCTAACTTCGAGAAGGAGGTCAATCGTAGAATCCAACTCGGATGGGCAGCGTTCGGGAAGCTACGTAACATCTTCTCGTCCAAAATACCGCAGTGTCTCAAGTCGAAAGTCTTCGACCAGTGTGTGTTGCCAGTGATGACATACGGAACAGAGACGTGGTCGCTCACTATGGGCCTTATTAGAAGGCTCAAGGTCACCCAAAGAGCAATGGAGAGGGCTATGCTCGGAGTTTCCCTGCGGGATCGCATCAGAAATGTCGAAATCCGCAGGCGAACCAAAGTCACCGACATAGCCCGAAGAATTGCCAAGCTGAAGTGGCAGTGGGCAGGGCACATAGCTCGTAGAGCCGACGGCCGTTGGGGCAGAAAGGTTCTCGAGTGGCGACCACGAACCGGAAGACGCAGCGTGGGCAGGCCCCCTACAAGATGGACCGATGATCTTGTGCGGGTCGCTGGAAACTGCTGGATGCGAATAGCACAAGACCGGCAATTGTGGAGATCTTTGGGGGAGGCCTTTGTCCAGCAGTGGACGTCTTTCGGCTGATATGATGATGATGATGATGGACTGAGAAATTTCTTTTATGTGACGGAAAAATCCCCAAATCAGTTTTGGCTCGACCCGGAATTTGAACCCAGGACCTCATTATCTGAGGTTGAACTAACTAGACTTGAACTAGACCAACGAGGCAGACGATAAACAAACATATCAACCAGATAACACAATACTGTTATAGATTTCTTGCTTTCATCTCCGGGTCGTTCACCTAGGTATCTAGAGTTGGCCCCTAAGATCTGATTTGCGACCCCGTGCCAGTAGTACGTACGAGTGATCACTCATCACAGTCTCATTATAGAGTTCCGTCTTTTTACTACAGCGATTTTATAATTTAGTTAGCTTATCAAGGGGGCCCTCAGGTATTAGTTGCTTAAAGTAAGCTACTGGTTGCGAGCCTTTTGCGCTAACCAAAATGTAACAATAATAGTTTAGTTACTTGCTATTTATTATTTATTTAAGGATTTAATAAAAATATATGTGTTGAAACAGACCGGACGTACGGACTAATTTATTACGTACTATTAATTTATTTATTACTTTGTGAGCTTGAATACTCAAGTGCTGAATAAATTTCATTATTACATTATTATTACATTATTAAAGTTATTGTTAAAATTATGTATAGATCGAATTATGGAAATTTAAAGTTTGAAATATAATTTACTACATCTTGTCTGAAGGGTTCTGTCTAAATGTAATTAACATCATGAAAACATCAGAAGCATGCTTGACATTAATTGAATATCGATAGACTTAAAATAAAAAAATTAATAGATCCACTTCGTCCACTTCTCAATTGAATTACAATTCTGATCATGATTACAACCACTCCGCCGTAATGGATTTCATTACGTGTTTCTTAGATTTTCCAATACACTTACTTAACATCAGGTGACCTGCTTGCTCTTTTGCCTCGCTATTATACAGGGTGGCCGAGTAGTTGACGTTCAAACGCAAAATTTAGATAATTTATGATGAGGAGTATCCGAATCACCCCCATGTATGTTCTACGATCTTGATACTTTGTAAATATATCCTAGTCCTGAGCTCACACCCTAATTTTGCACTTTCGTATAAATTCTAAGTCAGTTCTGCTATGATAAGATAAACCATACATTTTAGGGTGTTAGGTTAAACTACGCTGATTAGATATCACAAAAAAACTGAACCAGAAATGTTCAACAGAACGAGAAAAACATCGAAAACTGATGTTAGTTGAAATTTTCTACGCTACTACGCAAAATCGTAGAACATACATGGGGGTGATTCGGATACTCCTCATCATAAAGTATCTATGTTTTGCGATTGAATATCAACTCCTCGGCCAGCCTGTAAAAAAAAAGTACTTAAGCGCTAAGTGTCTATGGGTCTTCAAGACGGTTTAATTACTCAAATGGACCAATATTCATTGAATCAATATGTCTAAGAGATGTTAGTTTATGACTATGAAAATTAAGCTTAAGTTAAGTCGATGTTACCTTTGTAAAGACGCCAGCACATCAAGCTACCCCAATCCGTAAAATTTCGCCAATTGCAAGTGAACCTTATGCTTTTGTGATAAAGTAGAAAATCTATAGAAGAAATTTGATAGATTGGGGTAGCTGGATGTGCTGGCGTCTGTACATACATTATATCATCATATATCGATATCATTTAAAACTGTATCTAACTGATATAACTGGATGATATATCATAATTACGGAAATTTTCTGCATAATTATATAAATTTAACAAGATAATTGTATTATCTGCAATAATATACATAACCTTATTTATGTAATTTTACAACGTTTTACCTTCATGGCCGAACGCGCGTAATTTGATTAAATTTAATCTTTTACAAATACTGAAAAATATAAATCACAATGAAATAATGTAATATACAAATTGTATGTAACAGGAAGCCCGCCCGGACCCTCCCCTGATGCGCTCTAAACTAGGACTAATACGGGGAGGGGGCACCGGAGCAGCATTCCCGCGTTCCGGGGCTCCCCCCACCAGGCGTCCACGGCAGGTTAGGTTTAGTCGGTGCGAGTCCGACATACCCACCGCAGACACTTTTTGCGGGTGGCATGCGAAGGCATTCCCCCTGTAATCCGGGGAAACCCGAACTGATGGCAACTCTACTGACGTTACGTCAATGGGACTGCAGTACAGCGGAAACCTTCAAACTACTATAACGAAACAAATGATGCTCCGTCACACATGTGCCAATTGATTTTTATTTATATAGAAGATTACTTCAATTCATAAGGAAGTTCTCATTTGACATTGTGAACATAATAACACTTAATAACCAGGAATATGACTTACTTCTGGTAGGTTTAAGGAGGAATTACTTCATAAAATATATACTGTGCAATCTGTAAAGCTAAACTAATAATAAATTACATTAACCATTCATTCAAATCGAATAAAAAAAAATTGTCAATCTGAAGTGGCAGTGGGCAGGGCACATAGCTCATAGAACCGACGACCGCTAGACCAGGAAGGTTCTTGAGTACAAGATTGACCGATGATCTTGAGAGGGTCGCTGGAAAGCGCTGGATGCGGATACCGCAAGACCGACAATTGAGGAGATCTTTGGGGGAGGCCTTTGTCCAACAGTGGACGTCTTTCGGCTGATATGATAATGGTAGTGATGATTGTAGATATGTGTCATAATGGCTAGACTAAGAGAGGTAGGGCACAGGGAGTTGATTCGCTCTAAGAGCAACCCGACTGGGGGAGTACCTCCACCTTACAGAAGACATTCGTTAAGCCTTTAAGAGTCAGCAACACTTGTTTGCTGACTCTTAAAGGCCGACAACTCGCCCGCGACTCCTCTGGTATTGCGAGTGTATATGGGCGGCGGGGATCACTTACCATCAGGTGACCCATTTGCTCGTTTTTCGCCCCCTTATATATAAAAGAAAAACTATAAATCTACGTTTACCTTTTAACTTAATCGTCAACTTAAAAGCTGAGATGAAATTATTTGGTTTATTCAAGCCAAATAAGTTTGACCCGAGTCATACCATGCATGGCCACTGTTTATCCCCTATGGTGGGCTCAGCTGGTATGACTGACAATTATTATCGTTCAAACAACGTAGACATCGGTCTATTTACTGAACAAATATACTTTGGGTAATTTCACTTCGCTTCAGTCTTGTGTGTACTATGACGTCTTGTTACTTGATCTTTGCACCAAGATATGGGAAAATGCAAACACTACCAGGCAAGAAAATATGTCAAAATAACACTTACAACATTTACAGAGGATTAGGCGACTGGGGACGTAATTATTACATAATTTCGGAAATAAACTTAATTATTTAAAATATGAATTTTTTATTGCTTTTGGAGGCAGGCGAACTGGCGACCCTACTGGTGGTAAGTGGTGACCGCTACTCATGGACATTCGCAGCAAACCGCTGCCTACCCTGAGATTAATACTCTTTTTAAACCTCGACGCCTCGTTTAAAGATGGAGATGTCGTAGCGCTGAGGAAATACCGCAGCGGGTAATTCACTATACAGCTTATGGTTGAGTACACTTAGAATTTAAAATTGGTATTAAAAAAAGTATTAATTGGGACCCTAGGTCCAAGGGTCGATTATTAAATATAGGGGCATTGGAGAGGTTGGATTTGTGTATAATAAATTTATCTTCATCAGCAATATTGAGTCAAAATGTAAACAATAGAAATATGTGTATACACGACTGTTGATAAGTTTAGATTTAAAAAAGAAACTATAAAGGGTTACAATTTACTAAAAAAGAAAATGAAAACTAATTTCATCAAATTCGTGCAAATGTATTGCGTTAATTTACGTTTAATTAGATTCTTTATTAATTAAATTAAGTTGCGGATTTTGGTAGAAAAAGTCAAATGTGTTTCGCTTACATTCAGCTTAACCTGTAATGTTAATACCCCTGTAATTTGAACATATTTATTTTTCAGAAATAACGCATTACTTCTCTTTCTTCTCTAGCGTCTTTAAGACGCCTAGTTTTTTGACAGCCCATCGATTGAATTTTTCAGTAAAAAAATTAAATTAAAATCCGCTACGCTCGTCTTGCGTAGCGGTTTTTTCAGAAAGACTTTGGAAACACTTTTCTTCACCTTGCAGAATACCTGGTATACTTCCTGTATTGGCATTATCGTGTAACTTTATAATGTTGCGTGCCCGCGTGGGAAACCCGCCAGTACCCATGATGGAGTGGGACGATCGATTCCCACTCTATCATTAGTTCTGGCCATCGTCTGCGAGTATCGCGTGCTAAAAGCTATATAAGTTGCAAAGCGTCTAGTAACCAATTTACGTCTTTGATGTATATAACCAACAATTTATTTTTCTATTTAACGTCAATGCTCGCACTAAGCCCTGTTCACGGGGCATATTATAGTTGCTGATCACAGAGTACACCCAGACTCTCAACTAATTGTGGGTCACACAAATGGGTGTAACGACAACTGCTGCGCCCTACGTGCATGCATGACTACCGTCCAAAAGTATCATTAATGGCTTTTTATAGGTTTTGATTCCTTTACTAATAATATCATAGAACATTGTCAGTGGTTTAATAATTTTCTATGATATTAATAATATCATAAAACATTATTAACACACGGCCATCTGATCCCAAACTAAGCAGAGCTTGTACTATGGAAACCAGATAACTGATAATAATAATAATATCTCGGGACAATGACACACAGATCATCCTAGCCCCCAACTAAGCTAAGCTTGTACTATGGGTGCCAGGCGACGATATGCATACTTATATAGACATGACTCAGAAACAAATAGTCGTGCTCATCACACAAATATTTGCACTTACCGGGATTCGAACCCAGGACCACCAGCTTCGTAGGCAGGATCACTACCAACTAGGCTACGGTGACCGTCAATATATACTACATATACTACTTATCTTTTGTAAATACATACTTATAAGATAATTACACCCAGCCTCAGGACAAACAGACATGTTCATGCACACAAATATCTGTCCTGGGTAATATCTTAGGACATTATTCACACACGGTCATCTGATCCCAAACTAAGCAGAGCTTGTATTATGGCAACCAGATAACTGATCTACTACATATACTGCTTTTCTTTTGTAAATACATACTTATCAGACATGTTCATGCACACAAATACCTATCTGTCCTGAGTGGGAATCGAATCGACGACCTGCGGCGTGCAAAGCAAGTATTTACCAACCGCTTTCCTTAACTAGACCCGCCGCTCCTAAGCAATAAATCGAAATCTGCCAAACAGACGTGTCGATGAACTCCTATCACACTTAGCGAGGTCAAAAGTGATTCCTTATATAAAATGTATACAGGACATCGTTCTACTAAGTAGTGTATAGGTACTGTATATAGTTTTATTATTACGAGTAAACATACAAAGACGTTTTGGTGAATTAGGCGTGCCAGGTGATTCAGAAGTAAATAGATGGACCGGGGTATGCGGTGTTTCTTCGTGGTCCATTCGTAACTAACTAACGACAATCATAGCTCAGTTAATTATTTAGTTAGCTTAGTTTATTTCGAAGATTAACTAGATTCGGCCTCACAAATCAATACCTCCTCCAAACTACTTTTGGAAGAACAAATAATCGAGCTCATCACCCAGATTTTTCTGGGTGGGCATCGAACCCCCGACCTCTGTCTTCGTAGTCAGGGTCAGTAACCACTTGAACAACACGCCAGCCTAACCGCTATACTAAAATAAAAAATAATCTTTTTTTTACTAGTAACTTAAACCTAACGAGCAGTCTTTTAGGAATTTTCTCCTTATCCTGATGACCGTTTCCATGCGGTTCCTCATGGACCTAATTAATTTTAAAATAGTTTTTGGTGGAATGTTGTCAATGTTTGTGCCTTTCTCAATGTTCTTCTTGGAGTTCTAAAGGTTGGTAGGGCCAGGATACCATGCGCTCGTCAGCATACGCCGTTTCAGCTCATCCCAAAGGTCAAGGTCAAGGACAGGGATCTGGACGTTGAATTGTACAGTGCAAATTAGGATTCCTAACCTGCTGCAAGTAGTCTCTTACGACTACAGCGGTGCAAAAGCGGAAGCAAAGTTGTCTACATAACTTGCTAGATTTTGGAGGAGTTCACCAAGCAAGGGTTTCAAGGGACCCCCAAGGGTTTACCAGGTCTACTGAAGTTAAGAAAAGATAAGATATATTTATTTGTCAAAACATGAGTATACACAAACGAGCATGCAAGATGTAATCTGTCAAATTTCTTCTATAAATTTTCAACTTAATCACAAAAGCGTAAGGTTCACTTTCAATTGGCTATATTTGACAAATTGCGGTATCTGGATGTGCTGGCGTCTGTACATCTTGCATGCTCGTGAGTGTATACTCATGTTTTGACTAATAAATATATCTTGTGACCGGTTCGTCATCTTTAACCTGTGTGATGAAAAAATATTATTTTAAGGTACAATACACAATACTTGATTAAATTTAAAACAAAAAATAATATTTTTTGACCATGTCAATCTTTAATAGTAAAAGATCTACTAAATTTTGGAGTTGACTCAGTATACAATTAAATAATAATATGGGCATCGACAAATATAAACAGGAAGAATATATAAATAAGCTCACGTCTAATAGCAGGCAGATTGTATCGATTATATTAACATAAACTAAATTGCGCAGATATTTTCTTCACTTAACGAACAAAGATGCGCCTGCGCCAGTGTAAAGTAAAGAAAGATCATGGTCTTTAGGTCATTGTTATTTTGTTAAGGAAGTATTCCTTACCATATTTGAACATGGAACATGCATAATTATTTTCTTTTTAAAAATACAATGAGAACAAAGCAAACCAGTTATCAGTTGGTTATCAGCCCTCTATGATTCATGAGGTTTTTTTTAATGGCCTGGCCAATGACCGATGTCATCGGCCGAAGAAAACCTACTTATGTTTATAATGAGCTAATCTAGGCTACGTTATGTATAAATATACGTTCAGCTGTCTGAGATCATGTTTATACTTAAGTTTTAGTTGTTTAAACTTGATATAATGGTTTAACAGGTTTTTTTTTAATAATAATTCAACCTTTTTGACATACATTTTTTTATTTGTTTGTCTTATTTTATTCATGTATCGGAGTTACCGTTATACATTCGTTTTTGAGCTAAGTGTGTAAACGAAGTTTTGTCAGGCGACTCATGTAGTTCGTTCCTGATCGTAACCTCCAGAACGGCTGATCAGATCTTCTCCAAATTTGAGACAGTGGTAGTGACCAAAGTCATGAGTGCATATATCTAGGTGCCGGACCATTACGTGTGGAAAAGGCGGCGTCCACAACTGCTAGCGTACCGGTGGCTAGAACCAATCTACTGGCAAAAACCTCACACACCCGAGCAATTAGATTATTTAATGAAGTACATGAAAAAGTGGATATATTCTCGCGTAATTTGAGTGAATTGGAAAGTGGCGCTCATAGCCAATTATCACCGGTCTATGTGGTTATAATAATAATATAGTAATAATATCTGGGGACAATGTCACACAGATCATCCTAGCCCCAAACTAAGCAAAGCTTGTACTATGGGTACCAGGCGACGATATACATACTTATATAGATAGATAAATACATATATACATAGAAAACATCCATGACTCAGAAACAAATATTCGTGCTCATCACACAAATATTTGCAATTACCGGGATTCGAACCCAGGACCACCAGCTTCGTAGGCAGGAGCACTACCAACTAGGCTATGGTGACCGTATTGATGAGGTTAAGCTACGAGTCTTGCGGTCAGTCCCTAGATAGAACAAAGTGGTTTAATTTCTGAGCGTCTCCGTTCATCGGAGGGCACGGTAAACTGTCGGTCCCTGGTTGTAGCCGTGAGACAAAAATCGTTAAGCCTTATCAGAGGCCTTATGGGCAAGGACAATTTTTGGTGTGACCCATAAGTAGTTGTTCTGAGGCTGGCTGAGCTTTGTGTCCGTCAATTATATGTTTATTAAGTACCTCCGACACAGGAATGCACTTCCCAGTTGGGAGCGTTCTTTAAAAAAAAAGTAAAAATGATCAATTTCGCAACGCAGTTCTAGGAAATACATACAATAATTTAAAACTGTTTATTTATTATAAACTCTGATAAGTTTGGCTTTTATCATTTGTCACGTCTTCATAGGATGATTATATAAATACTAAAGGATTTGTTGTAAAAGATAACAGTTTTTACTGCTGTTTGACATAGACCTTGAAGTTGTTTTATGAAAATCTTCGTGTAGGTAACTCCATTTCCAAACAAGGAATAGCACCTTATTTTTACGGTTTTCGTACCCAAAGGGTAAAAGGTCTGTCTGTCTATCCGTCTGTCACCAGGCTGTGTCTCATGAACCGTGATAGTTAGACAGTTGAAAACAAAATGAAATCAATATTTAAGGGAGCTCCCATACAACAAACGTGACATTTTTGCTCGTTTTTATAGATAATGGTACGGAACCCTTCGTGCGCGAGTCCGACTCGCACTTGGCCGGTTTTTCTTTATTCATTTATTTATAAGGTAAAAGATAATCTTAAGAACTAGAACTGTGTCCTACAAAACAGTATAGACTATTTAACTTGGGTTCAAGATAAATAATCTTATGTTAAAATTATTACAGCGTCATGTTTTAAACATAAAATCACAATAACAGTCTTCACTTAACATACAACAATTTAATGTAATTAGGGTTTCCAAATAAAAATATCAAAATTCCGGAGAAAAAGCTGGATTTCCATTGCAAAATTATGAGATTTTTTACAGTTTGAGAATTTTCTCTCAGACGTTATAAAACTTAAAAAAATCGTAAATTATCGTTTTTATACACTGCGGATCTCGCTCACTTGTTAAACATTGCACTTTCATGAAATTAGCAAAATCTAGTCGCAATCCTGAAAAGAGTAAAAACAACCTGGGATATAACCTATATGCAACCCTTGATGTAATGAAATATAGTCTTTCATGTTTAAAGACCGATTTTTCTTCGTACGTCCTTAGTTGTGTCGTACGTAGGCTGATTTACTTACTATTTAAGTACTACTTTAAAAGTGAAAAGTATCTTAATAATTAAAGCAATTAAATTACGTTTTTGTACTAGTCCATATCAAACGTATAATATAATAAGTAATTTAATTGCCAGCTCGACCATAAACTAATGAATATTGACGTCACGTTTCTATTGTTCCAGTTGCCTGCCGCTGTGAAGTTACTCGATGGTTATGGAGCAGCTGTCGACTTCCACTACAATAATATAGAACACAGCTAGCAAAAGGAAATGCGTCTCAACCTGCCAAAAAGATCTTGACCGTGGCTTTATAAAAAAAAATAAACGTCAAAATTTCAAAAGAAGAATAGAACATTTCCCGCGTAGCACGAGAATTCCTCAAGGAAGCTAGTGTTGTGCCAACAGAGTCACTTCGCGAATGATAACGATAGCTTATCGCATGCATAACTAAACCATTGCGTCTGTTTTCGTTAACCGATAGCGCAGGTGATAAAGTGCTGTCGATTCTTCATTTCACGCCACACCGTAGTCGGTCGCGCATCTACCGAGACGTGTTAACGTGCGCCTTATATCGTTCCGTTCGCCAATGTTTAAAAACATATCGGCCGTTAGCCAAGTGTGTGATACGAGTTGCGATAGTGTTGCTACATTGTGTAGTGTAACTTTTTTATTTGTATATCGGATGTGTATTATATGAAAATGCGTGTGGAGGGTTTGTGGTGTCGTGTGGCGGCTTTAGGATGGATGGTGAGCCTGGTGCGGGCCCACACTCCGGGGAGCGAATTGGAGTCCGTGCGTTATGGGCCCACGGACGAGCGTTTCGTTCCCGACACTTATACAGTCGCTAATATCAACATCACGTACAAAGATGAACATGGGGAGGAGTACACCGAGACCTCTGAGGTGAGTACCACAGTACTAAAGTTTAGCTATCTCTAATAACGGGATGAATTCGAGATTCGTAAGTCCGCACACAAAATTTCGAAATATCGTAAGGTGCCGAATATGGAAGATGCCCAATGACGTACTTTTTTTGTTTGAGATACTAATAACGGGATGAATTCGAGATACATTCGCAAGTCGGCACATAGAATTTCGAAATATTGTAAGGTGCCGAATATAGAAGATGCCATATGACTAACTTATTTTTGTTTGAGAATCTCGTCATATTACGAATTAAATTTAAAAACAGCTGTGCAATATACTAATATTAATAAACATGTCTTTATTTAAACATTTGGCCACTATATATAGGAAGGTATATATTTTTGAGAAACAAGTTTTGAAGCCGTTATAACAAGTAAACAGTTTTAATTAATTAATTATTATAATTTTATAGCTTTGTGGGTAGTTATCATTAAAGCACCAAAGAAGCTTACTTTCTCTTTCTTTTGATCTATTTTCGCTTCTACTATTCCTATTTCAAAATACCTGATAGTCTAGTGGTTGTGGACATAGGACATTGGACCACCATTGGACAGTGCACAGTCAATGGTCTCTAGTTCAAGCCCAAGGCTGTCTTATCGAATTTGGATGCGTATTTGAAATAAATTTAGCTCGTACTTCAAATGGCAAAGGAAAACATCGCATCGTGAGAAAACCTGCAATAAAAATTAATTGCTACACATTTTTGCTACACCTGCTTATACATTTAAGAAGAAACTAATGCAGTATGTACAGAACATAGAATAATAAGTTGAAATATCTTTTACTTTTTAATAATATAAAGGATCAAAATTGTCTATTTGAAGAAGATAATTTGTGGATAACGTTGTTAGTGCACATTAATGTATACTTTAGTTTAATTTTAATTTAATTTTATTCAATGTGTTACTGTTTGTTTTCCCTAATAAATATAATAATATATGTAATAAAAAAATTAATTGTCAGTTGTAAAATACCTAATGAATAAATAAATTAATATATTAATAACTATATGCTTACTAGTTAGCTTAGGACTATTTCACTGCCTCACCGGATGATAAAAGCGAGCAAATGCTCAAGTCTAGACATCCTAAATAAAACTATAAATTAAGTGACGGGCCAGTTGGCGTGGTTGGCAAATGTTTTCTTTTCACGCCGGTAGTCGTGGGTTCGATTCCCACCCAGAACAAATATTTGTGTGCATGAACATGTTTGTTTGTCCTGAGTCTGGGTGTAATTATCTATATAAGTATGTATTTAAAAAAGAAAAATAGTATATGCCGTATATCACTTATCTGGTTTCCATAGTACAAGCTCTGCTTAGTTTGGGATCAGATGACCGAGTGTAAATAATGTCACAGGATATTATTGTTATAAGTAACCGACGCTAGAGGACATCACCTTTGCTGTTTGAACCTCGATTGAGGACGGATACTAACATGCGTGAAAAAATTGATTTGAGTGACGAATTTGATTAGAGTATTATTTGATGCGTCTTAATGTTGCGAGTGTCGTTGTGTTAATGACGTCACCTAAATGAAATATGGCGCAGTATAAAAATAAATTTAATGATTTGCATAAATAATGGAATAGGAAGATAGGTAGAAGTATGGAGGTAAATTAAGTATTAAAATAAATATCTTAATGAGCTGATTACAAGTAAATAACCTTCTACCAACTCGCCCCGTCTTCACACGGGCAGATGAAAATGTAGAGATAAATTAGTATTTAAAATTATAAGTTACTAGCTATGTCCCGCGGTTTTACAGCGTTAAACTTTATAAATATGCCTGGTATTTGGATATATAAGTTATATTACTACAAAGTTTCATGAAAATCCGTTCAGTAGTTTTTGCGTGAAAGACTAACAAACATACACACTTACCCACTCACAAATATCGCCTTTATAACATTAGTGTGATTTCGGCATAAAACGGTATCTTTATTTCTTTGTTTTAAAGACAACGCTCGCACTAGTTAAATTAATCCCTGTGTCGCGGGGTACTTTACAAACATATAATTGACGGACTCCAGACTCAGGATAACTATTTCTAGGTCACACAAGTGGTCTTGCGCGGGAATCGAACGCGGTACCCGAAGTGGCAAGGTGACTGTCTTACCACTGCGCAACACGTGCCATATATTCAAATAATTAACTAATACTAAAATTAACAATCAGCTGACATGGTTATAATTTATGGATTAAGTATTCGATGACTGTATTTAAATTAAATCTATAATAAGATACCTCTAACATTTAAATTTTCCACGTCAATAACTTGGCAAAACATAGCGGTTCATTCAAATAATAAACTAATACTAAAATTAAGAATAAGCTGCCATAGTTATAATGTATGGATTAAGTATTGGATGGCTGTATTTCAAATTTAATCTATATAAGATACCGCCAGAATTTAAATTTTGATCGTCAATAACTTGGCGATACATAGCGGTTTATCTATATACCTGTATAACAAAATGTTTACAAAATAAAGAATACTGATTACTGATCTATATAATATAAAATATATGTACTGGCCTTTCAAGTAGCATGTCGTGGGTTCGATTCCCACCCAGGACAGATATTTGTGTGCATGAACTACTATTTGTCCTGAGTCTGGGTGGAATTATCTTTATAAGTATGTATTTACAAAAGAAAAGTATTATAAAACGTAGTATATCATCTGGTTTCCGTAGTACATTAAGGATTTCAGAACACATATGCGATAAAACAAACCGCACGGACGGACTAATTAATTTTTTTTTTACTTTTATTCTATCCACAATGTTTATGTACTGCATTGTGAGCTTGACAAGTACAAGTGTATGTTAATACCCAAGTGCTGAATGAAAATATCATTTCATGTCATTTCATGTACAAGCTCTGCTTAGTTTGTTTCTTCAGGTGGACGTGTAAATAATGTCCCAGGATATTACTATTATCTGTTCCAAGCTACCTAGGCAGTGTCTGTAGGTACTATGGCGACTGATAAACATACATATATTTCTAAATACAAACATATTAAAGACAAATAAAAAGATTAGTCCTGGGTATCGAACCCAAGACTTCTGACTTAACATTCAGGGTCACTTATCAGTAGCCTAACAGACTAAAGTTCACACGGCAGCACATCCAGCTACTCCAATCTGTCAAATTTCTTTTATAGACGTTCAACTTTATCACGAAAGCGTAAGGTTCACTTTCGATTGGGGAAATTTGACAGATTGGGGTAGCTTGATGTGCTGACATCTGTACTTAAATACAATGAAATGATAACCCTCTAGGGATTTACTGTATATCGTAGAATCATCGAAGATAGATAGATAGATAAGTACACATGTTTGCATATCATAAAGTAAATATATACATGTATATATATCATCATGTGTTATCATATACAACGACCCCAGACAGCCGTTGGATGGACTTGATTAGCCGATAAGAAAGGCGGCTAGTTATGTACCGTAAAATAATTGAATTCTAAAAACTTAATATATCAAAATAAATAATAAAATACAGAAAAAACTTGTGTGTACTTACGTACACGCGTAAGAAGTTATACTTCTTAATATACAACTTGAACATAGTTATCAATTTTCATACCACCTAGAACTAACTTCATGCTGTTACATTTTTTGGTGTCGGTGTGCGCGTGCATCGTAAAAATTCACTCTCATCATTTTACTCCATCGCGCCAAAAGAAGTATAACTTCAAAAACTGAATATATTAATATCACACTAATATAATAAGGGCGACAGTTTGTGAGTGTGTATGTTTGTTACTTCTTCACGCAAAAGCTACCAAACGGTGTTGATGAAACTTTGTAGTAATATAGCTTATATATCCGTATAACACAGGCATAATTTATAAAGTTTAACGCGGGTCAAACAGCGGAGTACAGCTAGTAAATAATAATGCACCAAAAATATAAAGGTGGGAATTTGAGAATAATAAAAAAAGGCAAGTTTATTATTTAATGAGATTGATAATGGTTCTTCACTATATTCTGTAACGCTTTAATGGAACGAGCACGTCTTATAAGTGGCAGGGCATTCCACAGACGAGCTGCTTGAACTGTAAATGATTTATTGAGAATTTCTGTGGAATGTACTGACATCTTAAGCTTCAGATTCTGCGATGATCACAAGGATCTGAATGTGAACAACGATAAACTTATTTTAATTAGTCGGTACATTGTAATATTTTTATCTTAAAAATGTGGGTTTTTATTTTATTTATTTATTACTGTGACTTGACTTTAATAGTTCGACATAATAATCTAATGGGTTTTTTCGCGGGCAATGATATTCACGTTGTTAACGCTGTATGGATGGCGGCAAACCGTCACCCCATTTCATCCGTAGAAGAGGTCCCAAGGGAATAGGTATCTCGCAGAGAACGGGCAGCAGCATCCTATGTACAGACGCCAGCACATCAAGCTACCCCAATCTGTCAAATTTCCCCATTTGAAAGTGAACCTTATGCTTATTTTTTATTTATTTATAATTGAAACACATTCACAACACCTTTACAGAAAATTCCAAAGCGATATTGTAAGCTATATATAACATAATAATTATATCTTAATATTTAGTATTAGACCACTATATGGCACTGTTTACAATGCAACTTTGTGCAACTTCTGCAAATTTCGGCTGGCTACAGTTATATATATCTACTTCCATAGCTATAATATTAATGAGCCGTATGGCGCGCGACACAGGGGCAAACTTAAGTAGGTTCGTCCTCGGAACTGGTGGGCAGAGTGTGGAAGGGTGGCGGCGTTTACCCACGTATTCAGTAGGGGCGCACAGGCGCAACTCCTCCAGCACGGCTGGGTGGTGTATCTGTCCACGCAGCACACGCCACACGTACGTCACCGTACTTATATGTTAAAGTTGAAAATCTATAAAAGAAATTTGACAGATTGGGGTAACTTGATGTGCTGGCGTCTGTACTATATCCAACAAATTGCGTTCGCCAACACGTCTGCCAATCGTGGCGATTATGGCATATCCCTCCAAACGTTGGCCACATCTCCTTTGTCGAAATATTTTGGAGAGGCCGTTGTCCAGCCGTGGACTTCTTTCGGCTGTCATGATGATGATTCACGTTCTACAGACTCCAGCACATCAAGCTACCCCAATCTAGCAAATCCCCAATTGAAATTGAACCTTATGCTTTTGTGATAAAGTTGAAAACCTATAAAAGAAATTTGACAGATTGGGGTAGCTGGATGTGCTGATGTGTGTGTACACAATTCTATTGTGGAGACCTTCGGGGAGGCCACCGTCCCGATGTGGACGATATAAATAAAAACACGGGTTTTCGTTATATTTTTGTGTAATCTATTTACATATTTCATTTCGATATACTTACTTATTATTTATGAGTTCATTGCGATAACATATGAACTGTCACTTTAAATGAATTATTGTGTAGATAAAAGTGAAAAAATATGATATTATCAGGTTCCGTACAATGACATTTCTTCACTAGTCCTTACGTCATAAGTCTGACAAAAATAGTTTGGGATTCTTTTGGCATTCGATCTTTTGACCGCTGCGGTCTTTTGAACTAACCTTTGGATCAGAAGGCAATAGTGAACCTTGTACTCCAAAAGTAGCGGTTTCGATCCTGGCCCAAGACAAATATTTGTGTTCATGAATATGTCTATTTGTCTTGGTTTGGGTGTATTGTATACATACATACATACATAGACTCACGCCTGTCTCCCAGAGGGGTAGGCAGAGACAACGGACTTCCATTTGTCACGATCCTTGCACACCTCTTTCGCTTCGTTTACTGACATTATATTCTTCATACATGCTCGCCGGTTTAGGGTACTTCTGACCTGACCTTTCCTAAGTACGTCTCCAATTTGATCAGAGAATGTTCTACGAGGTCTTCCCCTTCCGGTTGTACCATTCACACAGGCCAGGTATACTTCTTTTGTCAGTCTTCTTTCATTCATCCTTTCTAAATGACCAAACCATCTCAGCATACCTTTTTCAATCTTTGTGACGACATCCTCTTTCACACCACAACGCTCAACGTATTGTATGTAGGTATATATTTAAGAAAATAAAGTAAATAAGTAATTTTATCCATTGAGTAGTATCCATAGTATAAGCTACGATGGGTTAGATGGCGCTGTGTGATCTCTCTATGTGCTTACGTATATGTATATACGTAAGCTATCTTTTCTTATTTCCAATAAATTCGTACACCTTTTGCTACCATTCTCCATTGATGTTAAATTCTGGTCCATCCAACGCAAATAGGTTGCCTGGAAGAGATCGCTTTTAGTGATAAGGCCGCCAATTGCAAAAATAATGTTCTATGCATACTGTACTCTGTATATTCTTTATGCAATAAAGTGTACTTCTTCTTCTCTCCCGCATATTTATTATTATTATTTTGAAATATATAATCGAAATTGATTGCCGCCATTATTGTCTAAAGTCAAAGATTTTCATAATAATTTCAATATTATCCAAATATTCCAACGTGGCAATGAGGCCACCCTTCTGGGCACTTTTGCCTTTTCTTGATTATTGGACGCCTTTTAGGGTGAATAGTGTATCTGTAGTTTTTCTAATTTTTAGCTTATAATTTAATTTTATAAAATTTAATTATCATTTATATAAAATAAAAGAAAATTTACTATACCAAAAAATCAAATAATATTGAAATAATTATTAAAATCTTTGTCTGTAATGACTTGTAATGTACATTTTTGGTTTTTCTTCCGAGGGGAAAACAAATAGTGCTAAAGAAACAATCACCACTTTTCACCCATTTTTTTACCATAACCTTCTCTTTTCTTAACGAACACATACAAGAAAATATTATCCAATTTGGTGTAGTCGTTTGGAAGTTTTAAGCGTAAAAACTTTTAGGTGATCAATTTTTATTTAGATAGTTATTGCGTTTTCTTTTGTTTCTGTGTACAACAAAGAATAAAGGCTTTTATTTTATTATTTATTTTTTGTAGATCCCCTCCCAGTGCGAGTACGCAGAAGCATTATTTATTTTAATATCAATTGTACACGTTGGTATTTTTCAAAATACCAATCTGAATTTTCCAACGGGTAATGATTAAAATACTGATAAGAACGCCATATAAGAGTTAAAGGCTGTTTGCGCAGTGATAAAGTGTAATACTGACCCAAATAGATTCCGCCGCAACACCAGTTGGCAACCAGCAGTATGTTAGCTGTTTACCCAACAGGGGAAGTCCCTTCACCTCCACCCTCCACCTTACAGAATAAAGGGTTCATCGAGTGCACTACATGAGCTCGACAAATTACACTAATATTATAAAGGCGAAAGTTTGTGAGTGTTTGTTACTTCTTCACGACAAAACGGCTGCAGCGATTTTAATAAAATATGGTATGGAGTTAGCTGACACCCTGGATTAACACATCATCATCATATCAGCCGAAAGACGTCCACTGGACAAAGATCTCCACAATTGCCGGTCTTGCGCTATCCGAATGCAGCGATTTCCAGCTTAATTTATTAACACATAGGCGATATATATAGTTATTTATAAAGCGGGTAAAATTTATAACGCGGATAAAACCGCGGGACACAGTTAGTATCTAATAATAATAATAATAAGAAATATCTTGGGCGGTGTGCAGACGGCGGCGAATATTAGAATATCATCACCCCATCTCGTCCCGCGGGGGGCGTAGAACTCGACCCGACGGAATATCTACCAGAGGACGGGCAGCAGTTCCCTTCTGAGTACTATGACCATCTAACTGCGATCCCCAACCATATGCCAAGCGCGGCGATTATTCCATTTCCCTCCAAGATGATTCTTGGAGAGCCTTGTCCAGTAGTCGACTTCCTTTAGCTGTAATGGTGATAATGATGATGATCTTCGGACAATTAACACACTGTCATCTGATCCCAAGCTAGGCATGACCTATACTATGGCAACCAGACAACTGATGAACATATTCGTATATTTCTAAATACATACATATTATACATAAATTACACCCAGACACAGAAAAAATAATTGTGTTCTATCTATCAAACAAAGATCCAGTTAGGCAAAAGTATCTGTGTTTAACGCTTGTGCGGCGTAGAACAGTATGGTAAATCACAGAACAGTATTGTTCTGTGATTCACCATAGTTCGTATGCACGCTTGTGCGACACACTGGAGTTCGACAACACGCTGCTGATGTGACGAACTAAAGTGCGAAGGTAGTTCGAGAAAACGGCAGTGCATCAATCGAATGTATAAGCGATTTCAATTGCTTTGTTTCTGGCGTTGTATGTCTGCTGTTCTAGCATAACGTACCCTTCTTTATTTCCCTTTGTGTGTTGTGTGTAATATTACTTTTTTCTTTCTTTTTATTTGTCGGGGAAATTGTTATCAAACGGCCATCTGATCCCAAATTAAGCAGAGCTTGTACTATGGAAACAAGATAACTGATATATTACATTTACTACTTTTCTTTTGTAAATACATACTTACATAGATAATTACATCCAAGACTCAGGACAAACAGACATGTTCATGCACAAATATATCTGTCCTGGATGGGAATCGAACCCACGACCAGCGGCGTGAAAGGCAAGCATTTACCAACAACGCCAACCGGCCTGTCTATTTTGATTTATTAACCTTTCGATATTATGAACGTTCAAGTAATTAGACATTCGATTTTTAATGGTCCATCAATTGATATTGGATTATTTGGTATTACACTAATATACGAATGTTAATTCTTCATGACGCACTAGTTAATGTCAATTTCCAGTGTATCGCAATAGCTTGCTTTCAAACTATGGTCAGTCGCAGAACAGTTTGTCTCAGAAGCGTTAATCGCACCTCAATTTGTCTAGCTCACATAGGACTCTTGAGCTCATCGGCGAAAGTGGTACATACTTAACCTATTATAATATTCTCACGATATATTGGACACCATATTTTGAACTTTATGAGTTTGTGATAAAGTACTAAAAGCTTAGAAAACACGCTTTCATCAGAAGGTTCACTTTGGTTTATTGAATAGATGAGATGTTGGTGAGTGTCTGGTGAAAATTGTTTAAACACTGGAGAAGGTTCGTATGTAGCATTCGATTTCTCAGTCTTTCTTTTGTATGAAGGCTGCAGTCTAGAAGAAGCCTGTAAATAAAATAATCTTTACACCAGAACGATTTACCAAAGATATTAACAAAATTACAAGAAATTATAACTACTTTGTCAAGTGTAATCGTTCTATTGATCTCATATAATTAGAAGTAATCACCTTCAATCTTTAATTTGTACAATTATACAGTATTAGCTAATCTATTCTGTACTTTATAAATTACTACAATAAAAAGCGGGTTAAACAGTAAAGTCGGGTTATAAATTAATAGTAATAAATATCTTGGAACTACTAACACACTGCCATCTAATCCCAAACTAGGCAGAACCTGTACTATTGCAACCAGACAACTGAAAACCTTACTTATATATTTCTAAATACATACATATTATGTATATAGCTGTACCGTGTAAGCACTTAACATTATTTCGCGGACATTGGTGTGGGTTACACGTTTACTACGCTCTTTATAAGTCTGCTTAAAATTATGTAATAATTAATGTGTAACTGTTGATGTCCCAATAAAACAAAATAAAAAAAAATATAAAAGATAAATTACACGTAGAGACGGAACAAATAATCGTGCTAATCACACAAAGATTTGTCTGGGTGGAGAACAAACCCACGGCCTTTCGTTAAGCAGATAGGGTCACTAACCACTAGACCAACGCTTAAATGAGTCCCATACTGATATACGATATTCAACTGTTCCATTAATCGCCGACCAAGAGAACAATTTCCCATTCGATAACTTGATCCCGAACGTAATTTTTAACAGGTCGTATGTATCTTTTAGCGATAAACGATTGACTTATAGCTGGCATCGTTGTTTGGTTGTAGTTCTAACTTAACCTACTTTTCTGGTAGCGTCAATACATTACCTAAAGGATGCATTATATCCGTAATAAAGAGATCATAGGGATATATCGTGTCTAAGGCAATGTTCGAAATGGAAGTGGTTCTCTCGGTCTACATTACCAACCAGTAAAATTTCGATGTCCATTCGGGACTGAACACTGTACAATTGCGGACAGGTTTTCAATGTATTATCCAACAAACAATACGTTAATTATTTATATTTGACATCTTTGTATTGTTGCAGTTCTAACTTAACCTACTTTTCTAATAGCGTCAATACATTACTTAAAGTATGAATTCGATCTGTAATAAAGAGATCAGGAATTTATCGTTTCTTCGGCCAGTTATCGAATTGGTAGTGGTTCTCTCGATCTGCATTACTAGGCAGTAAAATTTTGACGTCCATTGCGGGTCTGAACACCAACATAGCAACAATCCTATTAGGTGTATTAGTGTACAATGACGGACAGGTTTTCAATGTATTATCCAACAAACAATACGTTAATTATACATTTGATGCGAGTAAGTTAGTTAGAATTGTGTGCTGAATCATTTCCTATTGTTTTAGAAGTCAGGAGGTGTCATGACCACTTGCCGTCAGTGCGTGACTAATTGTTACAATTTTATCTAAGGCCACACTAAGTAGATTTACGTGTATTTATAAGAAGTAAATAGTTGTACTACGAACACTTCACATAGAAACACGGAGTAAAGATAAGTTCTTGATATCAGAGCATAACAATGTAGTACATAAAACTACCCTCATAAACGAACATTTTTTATTTCAAGACGACGCCCGTACTAGGCAAATCCTACTAATATTATAAAGGCGAAAGTTTGTGAGTGTGTGAGTGTGTATGTTAGTTACTTCTTCGCGCAAAAACTACCGAACGGATTTTGATGAAACTTTGTAGTAATATAGCTTACTAGCTGTGCCCCATGGTTTTACCCGCATTAAACTTTATAAATTATAGCTTATGTGTTCATCCAGGGTGTCAGCTAACTCCATACCAAATTTTATTAAAATCGCCTCAGCTGTTTAGAGTTGAATAAGTAAGAAACATACACACTCACACAGTCACAAACTTTCGCCTTTATAACATTAGTAGAATATATTACGCAATATACATTATATGGAATATTATAATATATATGGAACTTGTATGGCACCACTGCAAGTGACGTCATATGTTAGTATAGCACGTTCTTTATCTAACATGGTATTTAAATTAAAATATTGTGTTTATTGTTGGGCTATATTTATGGTCCTTGAGTCCTTTTTAATGTTGAAAAATAAATGAGCCGTGTGGATTCCGACCCAGAAAGAACTACAGGGCCTCCCTTACGCGTGCCACGTTATAGAAACCTTTGGAGGAGGCCTATGTCCAGTAGTGGACGATATCAGGCTGATGATGATGAATAGAAAAAATGTTCTATAGATTCTAACGTGTCGCTTATTTCCATTTTTTTATACTAACACAACTAAATATGACCTGTCATTTTCATATAAACTATGTTATATAGTAATATAATGGTATAACATTTGTTTAGTTGTTAGGTATTACATAAATTCGGTAATATCAAAAATTTTACATTGACAAAATAAAAAAAAACTAATATTTTCGGCATCATTTATTAAAAAATATTATTATTCATTGCCAGATATCTAAGCAGATAAGCAACTGTAATTACAAAACATATTATAAGTACTAAGTATTTGCATGTTATTATATAAACATAGAACGTGCAAGGAGTCAAAAAGAAGAATATTCAAAGTAAACGAAGATATTTTATTCATTTAGTAAAAAAATACCTATCATATAGTTAGCCCAGACCTATGACATTCATGTCATAGCTAGCCTCTTTCGCCTTGACCATTGCAATATCGCTCTGTCCTTTTCTTTCGCTAAAGTCATTTGGATCGGGCCAGGTCGGCCGGATAGGTACTTGTAGGGTAGCATCGAAAGTACCGTGTGATACAGATCTGATAATAAGTACAATGCATAGCAACATTGTCCCAAGATATTTTATCTATCATTTCTATGACTGAAGTTTCTATAAGTCAAAGTATGTGTCTTCAGTTCTCAGTAATTTTCGTCTTATGGACGTCGAATATTGCGCCCATATGCTTCAACTCTAGTAACCCTATATGTTGAAATGATCGTTGACATTTACCTACCCGTCTTTGACCTATCGACTTTTCGAACTGAAGTCGGGGTTTTTGTCAGTTAACAAATAGAAAAGTCCCAGTTAATGCACGGTGAAATCCAGGTTTATTAAATTGTAGGCTGGCAACTCTACCACATGCGACGGTAACCAGTGGAGTGGCAGTGCATATCAAACTTGATTGTAAATTCTTCAGGGACGCGACGTCATGAACAAAGGCATCCTTATCATCCCTGAACAAGACCGCACGTCATACACCTCAAACAAAACTTAACGAAAGTTAGGTCCAAAGTTTTCAGTACACGCAAAATCCACCTTTACGGTTGGATTTATCTCACAGACTGAACTTTGCTTTTAGGTATTATCATAAACGACTTGACTGTATCTGGAGGCAGCGTGTTCAACCGTTGATATCATACGTCCTGGAAATTATTAATTTTTCATTATAAAAGTAACTACATCGTTTACTTGAAAGTACTTTTTAATTAAGACCTAAATCATGTTTGCTTGAGGCCCTCGACAGCATGACTGTAACGTATTTATTTTCCAATTTATGTACACACTAAAATTATAAAAGAAAGAAAGAATAAACAAGAAAAGACATTGTACAAAGGTACTACTTATTTCTAAAGAAATCTCTTCCAGTAGACCTGCAGGAGGAGATTTTGGAAGAAAGGAAGATATGAGTGTGTAGGATGATATACATACATACGATAAAAATACACATATCCATAAATACATACATAATTTTAAATGATAAACTACATAAAATACATATATCTAAGGCAAAGAGGAAAGGTAGTGTTCTTTTGTGTAACGTATTAAAGTTGGTAAGTGAATGTATTTGTGGCCCCGATAAAAAAAGGTTTAGCGTGGCTGCTGTAGACAAAACGCACACTCATTTCTATATTTTGACTTCCGCTTTTTGTTTATGAGTGTAGTAACAATTTTGGCTTGAAAGGCAAGACTCAAATCGCCTTTCGTCATTTCACCTTTCGCCTTTTTTAAAAATACTTCTATCGGCGATACGGACATTTGTTTCCCCAATACCTAAAAAACAAATCTCTTATACATTATTTATCAGAGTCTTTTCTGTACTATTTACTAATTTATTTATTAGAAACATAAGCTCACGTTATTCCGATATTTATATCTCTAAACGGAATAAGTAAAATATTTTCGGTGTATTTGCTTTGTAGACGTTGGGAAATCTAAGCTGGGTCTTATTTAAAAGTGTTAGAGAATTTTCAGCTTACGGTGTTACACCTTCTCATTGAAAGGTATTAGAGAAATTCAGCGTATGGTGTTACAACTTCCTATTGAAGGGTGTTATAGAATTTTCAGCGTAAGGTGTAACACCTTCTTATTGAAAGGCATTAGAGAGTTCTCAGCTTACGGTGTTACAACTTCCTGTTGCAAGGTGTTAGAAAATTTTCAGCGTATAGTGTAACACCTTCTTATTAAAAGGTCTTAGAGAATTTTCACTTACGGTACTTCCAAAAACATTTCTTTCCTGTTTATATAAGCAAAAATAACATCTTCCATTAGCGGGAGAGAGATATTTATAAAAAATCCTCGCAGAGATCCGTGTCTTGTTTTGTAAGACTAATTTAACATTGTTTTGAAATACTGTACACCAACTAATTAATCTTAAAAACAATACTGACTGAAAAACAACTCGAATCGTCGTATCAAACATAGGCAAAAAACAACATACAGACGCCAGCACATCGAGCTAACCCAATCTGTCAAATTTCCCCAATTGAAAGTGAACCTTACCTAAGCTTTGTGATAAAGTTGAAAATCTATAAAAGAAATTTGACATATTGGAGTAGCTGGATGTGCTGGAGTCTGTACATGTCATACAATTATAAGGTAAAACAATAATATGTGTCATACAATGATAAGGTAAACAATTATAAGGTAAAACAATAATTAATTATTAAACGCTACACCTACATAGAAACATTAATTATTAAAAGAAATAACTTCCTGGGCGTTGAAAGAAATCCTACGCACCGTTGAGAAGTAGATGAATATTAATTGGAAATTAGTGATGATAGGCCCTTGTCAAGTCCCACCCAGCATTAATCTATTAACAAGGCTGGTAACACGAAACAGTTCGGTAACATACAACAATTAGGTAACAAAAAAGCAATTAGGTTGGTCAGATTGCCCATTCAGCTCAAATAATAACTACTATAATAATAATAATTATTATTATTTATTTATTTTCACCACATCAAATCCATTGAGTACATTTAAGTATACTAAGTGTGCTTAAAAAAACAGTATGTGTAACATACTGGTACAATAAAAATATAAAGGTACATTACGATGCTAGGTCACATAGATTTATGTGGTGACTAGCATCTTCGGTAAGTTGTTTTTAAAATAACTATACATATAGTTATACCATGATTATGTATTGGATTGGAGTTGAGTTACGAGTAGGTATAGGCCAGCTCTGATCTGTTAGCAAGCGTGGTAACATGAAACAATTGAGTAACTATAATACCGTATTGTTTGTAACATTTGTTACCATTGTTATGGTAATTGTTTGATATTCGGCTTCGGTCCCCTCGTTACATCACATGTGTATTGTTCTACCCGTGGCTTATGTGATGTTATTAAAGAATTGTCGGTTTTAAAGTGAATGAGAAAAATTCTAGATACTCGTCGAATTCTTATTCATTGAAACATGGTAGAAAGTGTCGGCAATAGGGGAGGACAATCCAGAGCCCTCTCAGAGTACGAGTACGTGGCGCAAATGGGGGGCACCGAAGCAGCATACTCGCGTTCCCGGAGCTCCTACCATCAGGCGCCAAGAAAAGTCCACGGAAGGTTAGGTTTAGTCGGTGCGAGTCCGACATACCCACCCGCAGACACTTTATGCGGGTGGCATGCACAAGTATTCCCCTGCCTTACAAAAAAAAAACTTGGGACAAAGTGATGTTATTTAATGATGTAATGGCATTATATGTATTGACAGGAGCTGTCGTGCAAAACTTCAAACAAAAGCAATTAGTCTCTAACAATACAATCATATTACAATCAGCTATTCTGCCGTCAACTATTTATTTGTATAATAATTATTATTGCTACATTAATTATTTATTGTTGTAATCCACGTATATTATATCTCTATTTCATCATCATGTCAGCGGAATGACGTCCACTGATGGACAAAGGCCTTCACGAAAGATTTCAACATTTTTCTTTTAAAGGTTAAATTGATTTTCTGTAGATACAACATTTTATGTAAGTCATTATGTGTCTACCAATATTGAGCATGGCTTTAACAAATTCCGATTTCCAATATTAGAACTTAGTTTTAACTAAGTTTAAAATAAAAAGGTTGACCTTGATCTTTTCAGTTTTGAATCTTTTTACGAAACTAGTTGTGCCTTGCGGTTTTACCCGCGTTAAAATTGATAAATTATAGCCCATGTGTTATTCGGATATCTAATCTAGATTACTACAAAGTTTCATCAAAATCCGTTGGGAAGTTTATGAGTGCAAGAGCAACAAACATCCATACTCACAAACTTTGGCATTTATGATATTAGTAGGATAATGTTCTATGCTACAAAATTACCGCTGATTTTCCTCGGTTGGCACATTTTAGAGAAGGCGACCCTACCGAACCCATCGTCTTGTACCTAAAACATAATCTTCGCCATTTTTCAGCATTATTTCATAATTTTACCTTCGGCTACTCATAAATATTATCAACCTTTGTTTAGTAAACAACCTGTAAATATTTTAATTATTAACTTCCAAAGCCTCTTCAATCTCATTATGGAATTACAAGCGATTTTCATATTTTCCTTTTGTGTACAGAAGGCAAACAAGCATTTTAATAAGAATAGCTTTAATTAATGAAATGAGGAAAATATAAACACTTCATGTTAAGCCTCTTTAGTGTGGAACAACATATTGTGTTGTTTTAACCACACTTTTGAACAACATTTGGCGAAAGTAGTGGATGGACATCAAAATAATTGGGAGGAACACATTCCATGGTTTCGTATGTCATATGGAACAGCCGTACTGGAGAGTACTATCACAACGCCAGCATTTGCTAATTTTGGAAGAGAATTGAGATTACCAGCACATTTACTCTCACCAGATATACAAAGAAGTGTCACAGACTATGTCAACTAATTCGGACAAAATGACCGACGAGAATGAGCAGATAAGAGAAGCCGGATTGAAAGATAGTTAAAGAATGAATCGCAAACCTAATGATGTTAGTGCTAGTTTTGATAATGACATGATACAACGGTTCAATTTCCTGTAGCCATAACACTTCATTAAGACTGAGGTTTGTGTTGATATATGGTAGGAAGTACGCACAGAGCCTAATTACCAATTAGGCTTAGATTCCACTTGTAAGTTTCTAAACTTAATTGGTAATTTGTTTGATAACAGCCTGTTCTACTAATGGTTGTTTGTTGATATATTTACAGACGCCAGCACACCCAGCTGCCCCAATCTGTCAAATTTCTTTTATAGATTTTCAACTTTATCACTAATGTATAAGGTTCACTTTCTAATGGGGAAATTTGACAGTTTGGGGCAGCTTGATGTGCTGTCTGTATCAAGTTAGAATAAACCGGTTTATTGTTTGACCCGTTCAATCGAGGGCGCCAGCTTATTATTATTTTGGCATGGCATTTCATTTAAATTATTCAGTTACATAATTATTATTTAAGTATATTAATGTCGAGGTTGTTCAACCGGTCCCCAGCTTCCAAAGTCAGCAAGTTATTATTATTTTTCGCGACCACGATCTGTTTTTTATGCAGTTCTTATCATCAGTGTCCTCCGTGACTCTGAGTATTCGTTTCGATGGAGTCCTTTTCTGATCTCCAATCGGGTTTGATCTCATATAAACTGCGAAAACTGATCGGCGTGTTTGTTTGCCAATTAATTGTTTTGTACATACGCCAGCACATCAAGCTATCCCGATCTGTCAAATTTCCCCAATTGAAAGTGAACCTTATGCTTAAGGGATAAAGTTGAAAATCTATAAAAGAAATTTGACAGATTGGGGTAGCTTGATGTGCTGGCGTCTGTACTAAGTTACTTCAGTAGCTTAATAGTTCATACAATTTTAAATTGTTGGTGCTTACTTTTTTTTACAAGGTGTCGTAACTTAAGGGTCCGAATTTACCTATGAAGCTGAACAACGTATAGCAGATCTTCATACAAAATACACAAACAATATTAAGTTCTATACAAGAATATTAAGATATATTTTGTATCGCGAGCTAAACATAAATTTTAAGATAAATATAAGATAAATACTCTTTATTGCACACCAATTACACGGAAAAAATATAGAAAACATTGAAAGCAAATTGTACAATAGGCGGTCTTATCGCAGTCAGCAATCTCTTCCAGACAACCTTTAGATGGATAAGGAGCAGTAATAAAGAATGACAACATGATAAGGGTAGTGCAAGATAAAAAAATTAAGTAGGAATAGAAGTGGTGTACTTCTCTGACTTGTTTTTATTAATTTGTTTAGTTTTATTGGTATGTAGAACTATTTTCTTAACTTTGACTGGCCTATTGAGCTAGTGGTTAGGTTAGACCCTGCGTGCAAAGCTGGAGGTCGTGGGTTTAATCCCCACCTAGGACAAATCACGGCAAGCACGATGATTTGTTCTATGTCCGGGTGTAATTTCTCCATAATATGTTTCTCAGTTGTCTGGTTGCCATACTAAATAATTTGCCAAGTTTGGAATCAGATAATAGTATGTTAGTTGTCCCAAGAATATTTTTCATATTACTTGAGTTCTCTCCATAATGAATATTACACCTTATTTTTGTATCCCAGCAAAAAAGCCAGATATTAAAAATATTACATCAAAGAGAAAGAACAAGTTCCGTCTTCGCCTTTTATTTCTCTAATCTACCGAACTCATTAAATAATTCTCTTTGTAAACATGTTTTCGTCTTGTTACAAATTATAATGCAATCCCTCATTAATATCTGAGAGTACACTCGAGCTCACTTAAGTCGTAATTAAAATTTATCCGAAGCATCATTTTAATCTAATTAAGTATCCATATTCATTCTGGAGTTAGTAATAGTAATTAAAATAACTACCAAACGACTAGTTTTTACCTGACTGTCTAAAACAGAAGTGTTTTGTTTTAGTATTTAAATAACTATTTAGTTATGAATAAATAAATAAATATCATGGGACATCTAACACACTGCCATTTGATTGGTTGAACGTTGTAGAGTGATATATGAGATCTCATCGTCTTTGGCTGGCCTCTCGGTCTAGAGCAGGCTCTGCCTTGTTTGGGATCAGGGGGCTACCGCCTGAGTCAGCAATACGAGAGGGCAATCCATAGCTCTCCCAGGGTACGTGTCCCGACCATCTGGGACATGGCGCAAAAGGGGAGCACCGGAGCAGCATACCCGCGTTCCCGGGGCTCCCCCTATCAGGCGCCACGAGAAGTACACGGCAGGTTAGGTTTAGTCGGTGCGAGTCCGACATACCCACCCGCAGACACTTTTTGCGGGTGGCATGCGTAGGCATTCCTCCTGCCTTATCAAAAAAAAAAAAAAAAGGGTGCTACCGCCTTATTCGTGATCGTGGTTGGCGTTCAAATATATGAAGGTTAAAACTACTAGGTAGGAAGGTACTGAAACATTTTTTCAATCGGCTTCAACGATGAAAATCAATTACGGACCATTTATGACTCATGTGATCATGGAAGCCGATTGAACAAATGATTTAGTAATTTTGAATCTTCTTCTATTTGAACGCCGATCACGATAACCGGTGAATTATGCGGTAGACCCCCTGATTCTAACCAATGCAGAGCCTGCACTAGACCGACAGGCCAGTCAAAGAAGACAAAGACTCATATGTCACTCTACAAGGTTCAACCAATCAAATCACAGAACAGTCAATAGTGAGCATGGGGATTGGCTGAACGCTGTTGGGACTTACGTGTTCATCGCCGTGCTAGGTAGGTTGCTACGGATTTGATTGATGTTTCAACTGCGAAGGTAATGCTGATCGCGTCCTAATATAATGTTTCTGATTGCACGTGTAGTGTAGTGGTTAAGTTGGTCACCTCGCTACTACCTTGGGACACGTGTGTTTCGGTTTCGACTCCCATACACAACAAAAATTTTGTGTGTGTACTTTGTTGCCGTGAATTGCATGTTTGTAAAGTCCTACCCGATACAGAGATTTAAGTCCCTAGTATGGGCATTTTGTTATTTATACAATTTGTAACATGTTTTATTAGCTTACTGTGACCCCCATCACGATATTTTAATTATTGAAAACTCAGCAAGTTAAATTACAGCTATTGATTGGGATTAAAGTGTAGCCACTGTTAGAGCTGTTTTTTTTTTCATAGGTACAAACAGCCCCAGCCACAAAGTAACGTTGCAGGAAATCAAACCTTACTGAAGTAACTATAGAGTCTGAATTTCTTTATTTCTGTATTTGGGGTATTGCATATGCAGTCGATACCCTTCTAGGGTGATTGTACAGACAAACGCATGTCGGATGAGTCATTCTTGATTAACCCCGAATCCAATACGGATTGCTCATTGTTTTGAAATCGATTAAGTGCAGTTACGAGTTATTAAACTTTACGCATCGTTTAAAACACCGATTAAGAGGTTAAAGGCTAGTGTCATGTATTTATTGGTAAATTAGTACAATTTGTATTGTATTGAGCTGACGCCCATAGCTAGTTACTCTCACCGGTCTGTAAGTAATTGAGGCGAGGTTAGGCACCCGCAAAAGGGTATGTCGGACCCGCACTGACTACGCCTGACCTGCCGTGGACTGCACTTGGCGCCTCCGAAATGAGCCTCGGGAACGTGGGGCGGATACTGCTCCGGTGAGGTTAGGGACCTAAGCATGTCAGTTATACTAGATGGATGAACGCCAAAGTGGTTTAATTTCTGATCGTCTCCGTGCTTCAGAGGCAACGTTATGCTTTCAATCTGGTTGTAGGAGTTAGATAATAGAAGATCAGCCATGCCAGAGGCCTCTTTTTTGTTTTTGTTCACCCGCAAAAAGTGTCTACGGGAGTTCCCGCGATCCTGGGGCTCCTGCCATCAAGCGCCAAGATAACTCCACACCAGGTTAGGGTCAGTCGGTGCGCCATACCCATATGTCGGACTCGCACCGACTGAACCTAAACTGGTGTTGATTCCTCTCTCTCTCTGAACTCGCGTAACATGCATATCTACATAAAACATGCAACGGAATTGATACATTCCTTATTTTTGATATCGGCTTTAAAATTCAGAGATCAGAGTAAAAAATATAACCGTCTATCACATTTTATGCGGTTTTTTTAATGCTGATTATAAACTGCGTAACAAAATATTATCGAAATCGATTAACGAATCGATTTTGATAATGTTTCTTATTCGATGAGACATGCTTTATGTACATATACATTATATTTAAATCGGTTCTTATAAATGGAAGTTGCACGTTTTTCAACTAATTATAATTTCGCCGTGTTTTTCTATTATGTATTATTTTAACGACTGCCGTGACTTCGTTTCACCTTATTAAATTAACAGAGTTATGTAGAAATCTGCGTCGAAACGAAATGTAATTGCTCAAATCAGCAAAAAAACAGAGTTTCCCTTCAAAACATTCGGCCAAATTTCGCAAACATTGGTACCTACTCTTAACTTTGGAGACAAGATTCACGTTTTTTCTCTATACCTTTCAACATTTTCTATTCCTAAAGGTTTCCTTTTGTATTACTGACTGTATTTTTAAAGACGTTGATAGTCTTGAGAATTCACTTGTAACAGAACGTCGAAATCCGTTGAATCTTCCATAATATATCACACTAATAAAGGCGAAAGTTAGTGAGTGTGTATGTTTCTTACTTCTTCACTCAAGAACTACCAAACGGATTCTGATGAAACTTTATAGTAATATAGCTTATATATCCGAATAACACATAGGCTATAATAAAAAAGCGGGTAAAACCGCGGGGCACAGCTAGTATGGTATAAATAGCGCACAACAAATAACCAATAAGACATAAAAACTAAAAACAGTATTACCTGAAGTAATTAAAAACATACATATACTACTTACTAATATTACTCACTATACCGAATATAAATAGATAAAACATGCCCATACTAGCTGTGCCCCGCGGTTTTACCCGTGTTTAACTTTATAAATTATAGCCTATGTGTTAATCCAGGGTGTCAGCTAACTCCATACCAAATTTTATCAAAATTGCTCCAGCCGTTTAGTCGTGAAGAAGTAACAAACATACACACTCACAAACTTTCGCCTTTATAATATTAGTGTGATAATAATGTACTATCTGCCTGCATGCTTTCCAATCAGCATACTAATTAACTATAGCAGAAAATGTTCTTTTGTTCTTCTAAAGATATTAATCGTATATTTTATGTATGTGGCTTTCCGTCGTTTTGACACTAGAGTGTTTTGTTCCTTGATGCTATTGTACTCTGCTGTTATGTTTTGGCAATATTATCGCTAAAATGCGTCTTGAGCGATGTATTTCAACAATTGTATAAGAACGAAAACCATTCTGATGGTATCATTAAACCGCGACTGTCTTTATAAACACGAAATAATATTGAATTCGTACCTTAATTATAGAAAGAGCTATTCAGATAACAGGTAGAAAAACATGCCGATTTTCTGATTAGTTTCTCTTCTCGCGGGTCTACTGGAAGAGATTTCTATTGAAATAAGCGGTACAAATCAATGTGCTATCTTTTCCTTTGCGTGAACTTAAATTACTAAATATATATAATAAAATATATCTAAAAGTATAAACTTCTATAATTAAACCTATAAACAATCTCTGACAATAACTTAAATAAACTAGCTAAATTACTAAATCATTACTATATAAATTAAATTTTATTTCTAAATGTTGTTATACAAGCCGCATATCCAAATAATTCATCATCATCATAACAGCTGTGAAAAGTCCACTCCTGGACAAAAGCCTCATATCTCATCTCATAGGGGGGATATGCCATAATTGCCACGCTTGGTAGACGGGTTGGCGATCGCAGTATGATAGTCATAGCACACAAGAGACGCTGCTGCCCGTCCTCCGGTAGATACTCGCTCGGGTCGACCTCTACGCGACGCGCCACGGGATGAGTTGGGGTGATGATATTCTACTACTAACTATATTACTACAAATGTGTTCTGAATATTTACAATGGCTTTTTTAAAGTCTACGGGAATAAAAACTTTTTTTTTTTTTTTTTTTTCTATGGAATTCATACAGTACGCTATTAATTCTATAGTAATCTTTTATTTTTTATATATTCTTTAAAAAGACAACGTTCGCACTGCGGAAATGAATAATAGTCTCGCACAGGACAAATGTTACTACCTGTGTTACATTTAAATCGATATTCTTAGTGTGGATGTGCTTTGCATGTTTAAAAGTCATCCGCGATACATGCATTTAATTCCCTAGTGCGGGCGTTCTCTTTTTCAAATTAATTTATTAAATTATTCATTGAATTGAGAGCGACCTGACAAGTATTTGAAGTGATTTATCACAGAATTATTTAACATTCTTCCCAACAAATAAGCACTGTGTATAATTTCAAGCTCAGAAGTTGTCCAAGGAAGCGGAAATTGCGTGGGTACTATTTGAGATTATGCTCACGGCGGATAGACGCGACTGCAATATTTATTCTACAGTATCATCACAGTATATTGATCACACAGTACGGTAACATACTAAGGCTTATACAAGATGTAAGAGAAATAGTGGACGTAACTTAAGGAGTTTAATTTATAACAATAATATCCTGGGACATTATTCACACACGGTCATCTGTTCCAAACTGAGCTTGAACTATGGAAACCAGGTAACTGATATACTACTTTTCTTTTGTATATACATACTTGATATACACTTATATAGATAACTAGCTGTGCCCGGTTTTACCCGCGTTAAACTTTATAAATTAGAGCCTATGTGCTATTCTGATATATAAACTATATTATTGTAAAGTTTCATTAAAATCCATTCAGTAGTTTTTACGTGAAAGAGTAACAAACATCCATCCATCCATTATTGCATTAGTAGGATTACACCAAGCCTTAGGACCAACAGACATGTTCATACACACAAATATCTGTCCTTAATTATCTTTCCGTATTTTTAATACTCATCGCTTCCCATATAAAAATATCCAACAAATGGATATTTTGATTTATTCCTCAGATTATCTACCTAAAGTGATCGGGTTATATGTATGAATCCTACGCTACTGGTAGACACTAAAACCAAAAACTCTGTATACAAACTCCGAAGCATTGTTGATGCGTTAACTGCAACTATCACGAATATGGCAATTTGTGGCTTACCGCAAAACCAAAACGTATAAAGAGTATTATTGGTGTTTTATGGATTTCTGTTCGACCACAATCTCACCTGATGGTAAGCGAATATGTGGTCAAGGTGTTCACTCTGACCTTGAACAAATCCATCTCATCTGTATCTGGGAATAATCACATTTGCTTGCTTATCGTATGGGTAGTGGTAACCCTAGTGTCAGAGTTACACTAATGTTATAAAGGTGAAAGTTTGTGAGTGACTGTGACAAACATACACATGTTTGTTACTTCTTCACGTCTAAACGGCTGGAGCAATTTTAGTAAAATTTGGTATGGAGTTACCTGACACCCTGGATTAACACATAGACTATAATATATAAAGTTTAACGCCGGTATAACCGCGGAGCACAACTAGTTGAATATAAATTCAGTAAATAATTACGGGTTCCACATTCTGGCTGCACGTTGGCGTTGGGCAAAAGCCAACGACCCGCTCTGTCAGGACCAGTAAAGATCCGGCGCCAGTAGTTCCATTACTGCCCTATTGCAGGGCAAGCACCTCCTGACGCACAACCAGACTTAGAACAACTACTACCAGGTCACATAGATTAGTGTATTCAAGTGTTGATTGATTAGTTGAGTATTTTCTAATACATGCTTCATCAAGAAATTGTTCTGGTCACGAGAACATAATGCTTATAAAACAAAAGCCTCCTTCAATCTTGTGTACTCAAACCCACAGGGCTGCTTGCTACATTCCAGTTGGTACAGACGCCAGCACATCCAGTTACCCCAATCTGTCGAATTTCTTTGATAGATTTTCAACTTTATCACATAAGCATAAGGTTCACTTTCAATTGGGAAAATTTGACAGATTGGGGTAGCTTGATGTGCTGGCGTCTGTACTTTCCGATATGCTGCTAGTAAAATTTGGCATGATCCACCGACACAGTCACAGTACAGTCAATTCTTTGTGTATGCGTTACAAATAATATTTACTATCGCAACAAAGAGTTAAATTTGATAATGGAAGGTTTTTTGTCATTATGTAGTGAAACGATTTCTTCTATCATATTGAAAAGGTTCATCTTCCGAGGATTTACTGCAAGCTTATTTTCAAAGTCTCAAGGTCTTCCTTACTATCTCTGAGATATAGTCGTATTTGACAGGGCCGCGTAACTATAATATTCTTCTTTTGAAGGCAGTTTCCTTTCTGCATTAGTACCGCGATCTGTGTCATAATTATACACCTCACTTTGTTATTAATACACATCAGCACCTGATCCTGTTGATCATATTCCGTACGTTGTCTACATTAGCATACGCGTAGCAAACTCCATTCGGTATTGGACAAAGACCGTGGTCCTATTGACGAAAATAACTCATCTCGTTATTTTCGCTTCGTTAGGCTGTATACACATAAATACAATTTTTCCAACAAATACAATGTCTAGAAGAACAAACTGGTTTCTTATACATTGTTATTTAGCGAGAATTACTTAACTTAAACAACAATGTACTAAAGGCGTCAAATGATTGGCTCAGCACTGACTGACTGTGATTTAATCTACAATATCGATATTACCCCCGATTCTAAGCAATACCAACTAATTTTAATATAATTATATAATATCCTGGGACTTTATTCACACACGGCCATCTGATAGCAAACTAAGCATAACCTATATTCTGGCAAATAAACATTTTCATTTCATTTCATTTCTTTTCATAGCTTGTACTATGGGAACCAGATAATTGATATACTACATATATTACTTTTCTTTTGTAAATACATACTTATATAGATAATTACACCCAGCTTCAGGACACAAACGAAAACATGTTCATGAACACAAATATCTGTCCTGGGTGGGAATCGAACTGACGACCTCCGGCGTGAAAAGCAAGCATTTGCCAACCACACCAAAAGGCCATTATTTTCGAGCTGTATCGAGCCGCACCGATGCCCACCAATAGTGGGCGCCGGGCCTTAGTGTCTGAGTTGATCTACAATATCTATATTACCCCCATGTCTATGCAGCACTAAACTAACTTCAATATCATTGCATCACTTTCTAAAATACTTCTTATGAAGAGGACGGGGCATCTTTAGTTGGGACAATATAGTATCGGCGCGAAATACTGAGTTAAAATAAGCGATACTTTAGGACCTTTCAACTAATTATATAGATAATTACTACTACTTACTACGCTATCAAATATCCCCAATTGAAAGTGAATGTTATATTTTTGTGCTAAAGTTCAAAATCTATAAAAGAAATGTATACTATGTATGTAGAGAACTTAAAACTACATATCCCAGTGCACACTACAGATTTTTTTGATAACTCGTTTTCTGTCCAAGCAGCCCGGCTATGGAATTTACTTCCTGTAGAAATTAGGCGTGGACAAACCCTAGCCTCTTTCAAAGGTTCTTTAAAAAAACACTTTTTATCGCTCTAAATATCTTTATCACTTCTCTTCTTATCTCTTAACTTCTTTTAGTAACCTCTTCCTGCATAACTCCTTAATTAAAAAGATGTATAATATTATGTATGTATAGTATATCATTATAGTATTATTAGTATTTATACAAATATACGTATATATTTATGAAGCTTGTACGATAAGTGCAAGTGCATGTTAACACCAAAGTGCTGAATAAATTCTTCACCTTCAATTTATGCAGTAACAAGACCGTGTAAAGAGCGGTCGGACTCTCCTATTTTTTGCCTACGATATAATTAGTGAACCGCAAAAAAAGTAGTCTCGTACCTGTATTTCATGAATATGAATATTATTGTATTCAATTTTCCCACGTAATTAATAATTTAGTAATAAAATGTGATTACATTTATAATAATTATTAGCTTTTATCTGCGGCATTGTTTGTGTTGACACGTGGTAACAGTAAAATCTTATTTTATTAGAATAAAATTAAAGTGGCATTTTACATATGCTCACGATTTAGCAAACAGCACGTCCATAGCTGACTCTGGCCTTAGTTGAAAATCAGCGCTGCATTTAAGTTGATAAATAGTAATGCCCAGGTTGGTAGATCCAAAGAAAACATGTGCAAATGGAACCCCATTTGCACATGTTTTCTTTCGATCTACCAACCTGGGCATTACTATTTACACACAACACAATGTAACCACATTCCCACATCACAAAACATTTGCGAGTGCGGTGTGTCACCCCAAAGTATGGCACATTTATGTGATTGTCCCTCTCGTCCAGTCTCTTGTTCCCTTCAGGACTTGTATGACGCTTCAGCCAAAGCAATCAGCGTTGCCCAATTTTGGGAAGATAAAATCTAATTCTTACCATCGACACGATAAGAAGAAGAATAATAATGCTAAACTAGGGCCATTTAAGCTGTGTGGATCTTACAAGGGTCGCGGGAAGACGCTGGATGCGGGCAGCACTGGACCGGCTATTGTGGAGATCCTTGGGAGAGGCCTTTGTCCAGCAGTGGACGTGTTTCGGCTGATATGATGATTTGATGATGATGAGGGCCTTCTCCCTATAGATTAATTCGACAATACATCCATCGGATCATGAGAGTGATGGAATTAGAAGTGTGCTTGCGCACACACTTGTGCACTATTATGGGAATGGCTGCCATTGTTTTAACATGACTTTTACAGTTAACCTGGCTTTCAATGCGTCACCAGACATTGAAATTCATGGTCATGCAAATTCGACCAGGAGTAGATTATATGACGTATATACATTAATAACAACGTATACATTAATGTCAAGCTGCAATGCAATTTTAATAAGTAAGTATAGCAATATATATATTTATCTATACTACTTTAGAATCTATGAATATACAATCGGCTAGCATTCACTCACATTCAATATTTACATACCTTACTGGAATGTATTGAATTGAATATATTTTATTAAATGAATAATAAATCTATTCTTAATTGTATTTGTATCACTCTTTATAATGCTAGACTGTGGATTTACTTTATAATTTAGTCTCTAGGCTATTTCATAGATTTAGTATTTGGTACATGTACCTCATAGATCGGTCATGCTTTTATGTTTTCGAATTTGTGTGCATGTAAAATATTTATTATCTTGTGCTTAAAACGGTGAAGGATTACATCGCACAATAAACTCACTTCCTTGAGCGATCTCCAAAACATTTTTTTTATCACTCCAGTGTGATCGACTATATGCTATCCCATCTCTTTGTAATAGTAAATAGTCATTTTCATTCATATACATTTATCGTGGTTTTATTTACGCTCATTAAAATTCCAAGGCTGTGGTTAAACCACAATTATAAGACAATGTTTATTTATTAATATACCGTAAACAGTAGAGCCTACAGCATTGCTAAATTGACCACAATGTAGCCAAGAAACTAATTATTCACATATCTTTGCGATATCTACATTAGGTATCATAAATAAGAACCACAATAGGGCAAACGCTAGAAACGGGACGGCTTTAAATTTCAGTCAGTCGGTTTATGTTGTACTAGCTGTGCCCCGCGGTTTTACCCGCGTTAATCTTTAATAATTATCACAGCTCCTCCCCCGTAGGTGATAGCGTGATAATATGTAGCCTATATGTTGACCCGACCTATTCGTAATATTCATGCAAAATTTGAAGTAAATCCATGCAGTACTTATTGAGTTTAGGCCGGACATACTCGTACATACAGACAAACAGACAAAAATTCTAAAAACTTTATTTAGGGATTCGATTTCGATTGTAGTAATTGTTTCAATTGACTTAGCTTTCAATTAATTTCGAATCACGCTTCAAGTATCCTTTAAAAAAAAATTCAATGTACAGTTTTGACTTTCCTACGATTTTATTATATGTATAGATAAATCTATGGATTGTTTTGTATTCTAACATTTCTTACAAAGGCAACAAAATTGTTTCAATTGACTTAGCTTTCAATTAATTTCGAATTGAATTCTCAGAAGGGCCAAAGTGAGACTAACCATCGAATTTGATTTAGTAGCAGTGGCGTGTGAGCAATATAACATGATTATTAGTGGCTTGAGTAGTTTAATCAGGAGTCATGCCGTTCGTAATGTCTGTATTGCCGTGTCCAGACACGACTAGTTAAGGGGCTGAATATAAAATAAGCTTATTAATCGGGACAAAATAGAAATTTGACGGGCCGGTTGGCGTGGTTGGTAAATGCTTGCCTTGCACGCCGCAGGTCGTGGGTTCGATTCCCACCTAGAACAGATATTTGTGTGCATAAACATTTCTGTTTATCCTGAGTCTGGGTGTAATTATTTATATAAGTATGTATTTACAAAAGAAAAGTAGTATATGTAATATATCAGTTATCTGGTTTCCATAGTACAAGCTCTGCTTAGTTTGGGATCAGACGGCCGTGTGTGAATAATTACCCAGGAAATTTATTATTATTATTGAAGTTGACATGACGAAGTAAAGATTAATAGAAGATAAAAGAGAGAAATGGTATTATATGGGCTCTGCACAAACACGTAATCGCGTAATCTATTACACCTTAACAGGGGCTCTACCGGCTAAGTCGCCGAACATCGATTTCTTAAATGGCGTTCAAATAAATAAAGGTTAAAAATGACTTAATCAACGGTAAATCGGCTTCAACGTTGACAATTGATTCCGGACCATTTATGACGTCACATTTGCTCATGGAAGCCGATTTAACGATTCATTAAGTAATATTTAACCTTTATTTTTAAGAAATCGATGTTCGGCGACTTAGCCGGTAGAGCCCCAGGAAGGATGTACGCATGGTGATAGTCACAAGGACCGGATAATGCACACTCACAAACAAACACCTCTTCAAGATTGGCGTCACAGACAGCCCCCTGTGCAGAGGGTGCATTGAAAATGGTGCACAGCAAGAGTGTTGCTTACCAACGGGCAAAGTTCCTGAATGATCCGAAGACACTGCAGGAGGCCCTCAAGCCAGGCTTTCGTGGTCTCCTGGACTCCTGGATGGAATTGAAATGGTTCGAGTAGCCGAACAAGTTCACGTACAACTAACTAACTTATGGGCTCTGCGCCGCTTTGCTTACCTTCATGAATCATGTCAAATATTTTTGTCTTTCAACTAGCAATGCCGGATCTTGAGTATTATCTTCCTTTATACCTATCCACGACATACGGTCGCTTCCTAGTAATTCAGGGCCACATTTAGTTAGCTGCGCTAATATACATACATTCAGTGTCAATCTAACGAAAATATCGTTTCAGTTAACATAACAACATTTAGTTGGAAAATCGTGGAAAAGATTTATTTTTATATAATATGGCGACAAACGATCAAGTGGGCCACCTCATGGTAGTGATAGCGCCGCCCATGGACACTCGCGACAATAGAGAAGTCGCGGGTACGATGCCGGCCTTTAAGAGTCAGCAAATAAGTGTTGCTGACTCTTCCCCCCACTCCAACTAGCTCTGGCGACCTTACTCACACGGAGAAACACAACATTAAAATTAGTAATATTGTTATTAAGGACCTTTTTTATACGGGCCAAAGACACGTTACAGTCATTTTATCGAGGGCCGCAAGCAAAAATTATCTAGGTCTTAATTAAAACGAAATTTCAAGTTAACAATGTAGTTACTTATTAATGAAGAAAAAAATAACTTCAGATGGGCCCGGCGGGCCGCTGATTGAGTATAGCGGCACTAGATGTACCGTTTTAAACCTGGGGCTCTACCGGCTAAGTCGCCGAACATCGATTTCTTAAATGGCGTTCAAATAAATAAAGGTTAAAAATGACTAAATAAATCGTTAAGTCGGCTTCAACGTTGACAATCGGTTCCGGACCATTTACGACGTCACATGTGCTCATGGAAGCCGATTTAAAGATTGATTAAGTCATTTTTAACCTTCATTTATTTGAACGCCATTTAAGAGATCGATGTTCGGCGACTTAGCCGGTAGAGCCCCTGCTGGGTTAAAAACAGTCTTGCCTGTAGTCCCGAGCGAAGAATTGGCTTACAAACCCGTATGATGCGTGGCGCTTATGACATAAATAATTTTGGCGGTGTTGTTGTCCGGCTGATACGATGTTAATGTAGCTTGTTTTTATACTTATATCTCGACAAACAAACCTACGGTCCATCCGATAGCAGTCGCCTACCGATATTGCATAGCTGACGCGTTGCCGACCCTTCCTCCTTTCTCAATGAGCTCCAAAAATATATTCATATAACTGTGCTTATTCATGATGTATAACTAAAGTATCAAACCAATTTAGACCGGATCATGTTTATTTATTTATTAGACATGCCAAAAGTTTATAGTAAGATAAGATTCGCACGAATTGAACTCGCACGAAAAATGCGGATCGACTCTTTTCAATAATATTATTTTTTTCTGTAGGCGCTTGGCACGAAGTTAAATTATTAGTGTGCGAATCGACATCTCCAAAAATATGTAGTAGACTATTGGCACACATTTTATTTTAAGGAATAAAAAAATGTAAGTACATACGTACACAGCCGTCACTGATATAAAACTAAAAATAATCCAAGTTTTAATAAAAAATATTTACCTGAAAGTGAGAAAGATTTGCATTAAATAAGTAATAATTATCACTTAAAACATGCATATCTAAATGCTTATTAATACAAAACCATAAGAGCAAGACAGAAATATTTCCCTATTATAGGAAAAAATGAAAGAAAAAGCACTATATTCCATCACGATCACTCGCGTATATCTATTTTTCATCACTATTTTTGGTACTTCTTTATTTTTTACTTGCGGTTGGTTACACTAATTTATTACTCATTATATATATTTTATATTTTATATTATGTATATTTTTATATTATATATATTGATATTTTCTTATTTTTATCCTCAAATCAGTGTCATCAAATCATAGTGAGTATAGAGGATGTTAGGTACCTACTTAGCTTTAATTTTAATAAAGATATTTTTGATTATTTGTACTTTTGTTTGTTTTTCTTTCGTATTATAACACATTTTACCCTTATTACTTCTGTACTCAAGTGTACTTTATCTGAACTGCATTTCATAAAAAATTATTTGTGTCCCAATAGCCTACTACATATTTTTGGCGGAGTCGATTCGTACACCAATTAATTAACTTCGTGCGAATCGCCTACAGAAAAAATAATATTATTGAAAAGAGTCGATTCGCACGTTTCGTGCGAGTTCAATTCGTGCGAATCGTCCAATAAGGCACTAAATCAGGTGCGTTTCCTAATTATATTTATCAGTTGTCTGGTTGCCATAGAACAGCCTCTGTCTAGTTTGGAATCAGATGGGTGTGTGTTAGTTGTCCGAGTCGTCCCAAAGAATTTATTTATAATTAATTTATAAAACACTGCAGTAAACTTATACTGTTTTATTTTATTATTCCATATTATGGAGCACTATGAAGTGTTCCTTGTCCGTAGTTTCTTAAACAATTCTAGACTAGCCAGATTAGTTCTCTCGGCAGGCTATTGTGCCACATAAAGACAGATATACCATACATAATAACAAACATGAATATTCTAAGTTCGTCACAACTTGTAATTTAAATTCGGTAGCACTCGTATTGAATAAACATTAGTTTTCAAGGTCTCACCTGGGCCTATACTAACTAAGTAGGTACTTTAAATATGACTATTGCTACTCGATTGTTTTTTCCAACCGCTGCGCGACACGTGCAGTCTTTGTCCAGGGGCTCTAGCGGCTAAGTCGCCGAACATCGGGCTAGTGATCGGCGTTCAAATAAATAAAGGTTAAAAAGTACATAATCAATCGTTAAATCGGCTTCAACGCTGACAATTCCTGACCATTTATGACGTCACATGAGCTCATGGAAGCCGATTTAACGATTGATAAAGTAATTATTAACCTTTATTTATTTGAACGCCGATCACTATCCTGATGTTGGGCGACTTAGCCGGTAGCCCCCCAGCTGTGGACGTGTTTCAGCCGACATGATGTTGATGGATATAGTAGTAAATAATAATAATATCCAGGGACATTATCCACATTTTAATCCCAAATTAAGCTGAGCTTATATTATGAAAACCAGAAAACTGATATACTACATACATTACTTTCCTTTTTCTTTTTTTTTCTATGTAAGAGGCCGACAAACGAGCAAGTGACTCATCTGATGGTAAGTGATCACCGCCGCCCATGTACACTCGCAACACCAGAGGGCTCGCGGGTGCGTTGCCAGCCTTTATAAGAGTCAGCAAACCGGTGTTGCTGACCCTATCCCCCCCAACCCAATGAGCTCTGGCGACCTTACTCACACACAGAAACACAATATTAAGTTATTATTAAGGAATGTCTTCTGTCAGGAAGTACTTCCCCAGTCAGGCTGTTCTTTGAGCGAATCAACGCTGCCCTACCTCTCTTCGCTGTTTTCTTTTGTAAATACATACTTATATAGATAATTACACCAAAAAGGACAAACAGGCATAGTCATGTATACAAATATCGGTCCTGAATGGGAATCGAACCGACGACCTGCGCCAAAAACATTCTTCGTTTTTTTTCTCCTTTATAGAAGGATAATTATTGAGGCGAGTGCAAACAAAGCTCTTTCATAGGTGACCCATGTAGTTCGTTCCTGATCGTACCTTATCTGAACGGCTGAACCGATCTTCTTCAAATTTCACACAGTGGTAGGGACCATACTCGTGAGTGCTTATATCTAAATTCATAAAAATCAGATGTGCCACGGAGGAGTTATTTTATTTTTTTATTCAGTTTTACGGCTCTGGCTTCTTCGGCCTTATGAGCCTTCCGTAAAATATATTATTATTTCATTAATTTTCATCACGTCAAGTAAAGTCCGTCACAGTCAAGTCATACGTAGTCCTTGTCGTACCCCAGTAAAGCAGTGACTTTACTAGAGGCTTATATGGAGATTTAGATTCAACACAGAAAATCGCAATTCACGGCAATATGGCACTTTCCTACACTTGTGTACGTCCATGGTGTTATGTCTAAAAATCCACCATATTTACACATAAAAACTTGAATTTACACCAGTTTTTGAAAATGAAACAATGCCCTGATGCGTCTTCTTCCGCGTTGGCATCAAAACTCTAGGAGTTATCACCGAAAAAAACAAATGTCACATTGAAATCAATCTCAAATGTTTACTATATGTATACTTTACGTATACATATAGTAAACATTTGACTGCAGCGGGTAAGATAGCCGCCTCGCCGCTTCGCGTCGCGGGTTCGAGTCCCGCGCCGGACAATTATTTGTGTGACCCATAAATAGTTGTTCTGAGTCTGGATGTATTTTGTGTCCGTCTATTATATTATTAAAAAGTATCCCGCGACACAGGGATTAGATTCCCTAGTGCGGGCGTTGTCTTTTAAACAAAACAAAACTCCGCTCAACTAAATAACTGCAAGCAGCAGTATGCTTGTAAAGCGGGCATAGTATTTTAAAAAAAAGCTTAAGTCAAAAGTTCTATCTAAATTCAATACTCGTATTAATTAGATATAGGTAATATGTATATGTATTCTGAATGTATTCTGCCTAGTTTGGGCTCACATTTCAGTGTGATAGTTGCCCCAAGATATTTATTTATAACTAGCTGTGCCCCGCAGTTTTACCCGCGTTAAACTTTATAAATTATCACAGCTCCTCCCCCGTAGACGATAAAGTGATAATATGTAGCCTATATGTTGACCCGACCTCTTAGTAATATTCATGCAAAATTTGAAGTAAATCCATGGGGTACTTATTGAGTTTAGCCCGGGCATACATACAGATAAACAGACAAACAGACAAAAATTCGAAAAACTATATTTTTAGCTTCGATATCGATTGTAGATCACGCCCAAAGTATCCTTTTAAAAAAAATTTCAATGTACAGTTTTGCCTTTCCTACGATTTGATTTGTTGTATGTTTTAATCTTAAGAGAAAGCTACATTATCAACGTATAACATGGTCAACAAAAATGTAGAGATTACTACGATTAATTACAATCACTATATAGTCTTGCTTGTTTATTATTACAAGGGCTATTCAGCGCTCTCTGATTACCCCATGAAAAATAAAAGTGAGCTGAAAAACTCAATCGCAGACACGATCACTAATTAATATAAACAATATTTTGAATATCATCCAGAACGTTATCGAGCTACAATTAATATTAATGCTTTCCAAGCACCGCAAATTAATTAATTAATAACATGAAACTAATTAGGCCAAATAATTAAGATTATATACGAGTGGGTATGTATGCAGTGTATGTGGTTTCGGTGGAAATTAATTAATTATGGCACACGACGGCCGCTGCTCTCGCATGCGTATCCTAAGTTTTACGTCATTATTGCTCAACTTAAATATACTAGCTTGTTAATGAATTATTAATATTCAATTTCATTATAAATTGGTAAATAAGTGTTGGATACCCAATGACATTCTATACACATGGACATCGTATCACCGGCGGCGGCTACCGGCTAAGTCGCCGAACATCGGGATAGTGATCGGTGTTATCCCGATGTTCCGCGACTTAGCCGGTAGCCCACCAGCGCCCCAAACGCGGAACGTCAAAATTGTGCTTACACGATGTAAGCACAATTATCACTTTAGTCGTGTGTTGATAGCGAAGCTGCCAGGATGCCCAGGTGTTGTATAAAGAAGTGCCGAAATAATACCCTAATGACGAAAAAAGAATATGGTGTGACCTACCACCGGCAATTTTGTTATATTTATGAAAGATAACACGCAAACATATTTATAGAAACAAGTAAAACATAATATTTATTGAAAAATATTATTTTGTACTGGTTTCTATAAACATTTTTGCATGTTATCTTTATTATTATCAACAATTATTAGCATTCTTTTCGTTCCCGAACGTCAGAATGAGACAGGGAAATGACGTAAGAAAAGAAGCACACAGTGAGAAATTAAAACAATAGAGTCGCTTTTTTAAGTTTAATTTCTATTGGCCATAATTTTTTGCGTAGGTACTGCAATTGTTTTTATATAGAGTGTATATTATAAAGGTGAAAGTTTGTGAGTGCGTGAGTGTGTGAGTGTGTATGTTTGTTACTTCTTCACGTCTAAACCGCTAGAGCGATATTTATATAATTTGGTATGGAATTAGCTGACACCCTGGATTAACACGTAGGCTATAATTTATAAAGTTTAACGCGGGTAAAACCGCGGGGCACAGCTAGTAAATAGTATATAATAGTGGCCATAGGAGTTCATTGCTAAGTTTTTTATGAATGAGACAGAGCACTTTACCCAGATACAAAATTAAAACGCTTATTTTTTTCTTCGTGATTTAAAATCACGGCCACCCTCTACAATTCTGTAATGTCTATACTCTGCTACCGGGATAGGACCACTCTCACTTGTCCATATATCCATGTAATCCTCATAACATATAGTATAAAAATATTTAATTGGATGACTAAGTTCACGAGAAATTCAAAAGCAAATAAATATAGGTTGCCTCTATTTACAGAGCAATCGTAGTACAAACGCCAGCACATCAAGCTACCCCAATCTGTCAAATTTCTTTTATAGATATTTAACTTTATCACAAAAGCATAAGGTTCACTTTCAATTGGGGAAATTTGACATATTGGGGTAGCTTGATGTGCTGGCGTCTGTACCTAATAATAGTATTCAACATGCTAATTTCGTGGCTGCCTTATGATTGCCGTGAATGACGTTATTTATTTACCAGTTAACACCGAAGGATGATAATATTATTGGGTAATAATATCTGTATTAGCATGTCCTACACAAGGGTATTGAAGTTCAATGTCTCATAGACCAGACTGACGTCAAAGTCAAAATATTAAAGTAGGGGTATAGTAATTACATTATACACATTTTTTAACAATTTATCTTCTACTTTTTGTTACACACCCACTTTTTAAAACAAATACAGGGGCTCTACCGGCTAAGTCGCCGAACATCGATTTCTTTAATGGCGTTCAAATAAATAAAGGTTAAAAATTACTTAATCAATCGTTAAATCGGTTTCAACGTTGACAATCGATTCTGGACCATTTATGACGTCACATGTGGTCATGAAAGCCAATTTAACGATTAATTAAGTCATTTTTAACCATTATTTGAACGCCATTCACGAAAACGATGTTCGGCGACTTAGCTGGTAGAGCCCCAGCTCCTATCCATCCAATGATTGGTTGGAAGAAATCGCTTAGACCGCCCATTGTACTAGTATGTATTTTTTTTTGTTCTTCCTATTTATCCTGCTTGTGTGTACAATAAAGAGTATTCTATTATTATGCTGTGTGGTGACGGAGCCGAATATCATCACCCCATCTCATCCCGTGGGGGGTGCAGAAGGCGACCCGACGGAATATCTACCAGAGGACGGGCAGCAGCTTCTTTCTGAGTACAAAGACGATCTTACTGCGATCGCCAACCCGTCTGCCAAGCGTGGCGATTATGGCATATCTCTCCAAGATGATTCTTGGGGGAATCTTCCCCCAAGCACTTGGTCAGACTTTTTGTGGCTGTTATGATGATGATGATAGTAATTACATTATTACAAACATAGAATTGACTGCCTATTGGTTTAGAGGTAGGGTGTTCAAGAGAAGAAAATGAAGTCCTGGGTTCAAATCCTGTGTCGGGCCAAAAAGTGATTTTGAGATTTGACTGCCAAGAAAATTTCTCAGTACCAGCCTAAGTCTAGGAGTTGGCGGTATTGCTCCCTGTACCAAGGAGAGTACGTAAAGCCGTCGATCCTGTACCTGAACTCTTTCTAGTCATGTAGCTTGTCGTCCCATCGGATGATGAGAGTGATGGAACAGAAAGTGCCTTTGTGTTTGCGCACACACGTGTGCATAATATGTCCCGCGCAGATAGCTAATCTCCATTAAGACTGGCCGCCGTGGCCGAGTAGGAGGACATTATTAGTACTTTCGCCGTACATGCTCTCGAAGAGCGTGATCTCTATAAAAAATATCCGGCCTAGTGCGATTCGGACTCGTCCACGGAGAGTTGCGTACCATTATTTATAAAACGAGCAAAAAGTTCACGTTTGTTCCATGGGAGCCCCCTTAAATATTTAATTTATTTTGTTTTTTAGTTTTTGTTGTTATAGCGGCAACAGAAATACATCATCTGTGAAAAATTCAACTGTCTAACTATCACGGTTCATGACATACAGTCTGGTGACAGACGGACAGACAGACAGCGAAGTCTTAGTAATACCCTTTTTACCCTTTGGGCATGGAACCCTAAAAACGCAGCAAAACAGCTGTAACAGCTCGTTTATCATTGTTAATGCTAAGGTCATCTAATTGTAAAATTAATAATAATCTAAGTAGTACTGTTAACTATTGTTATCCAATTAATATTGGGGCAAGGGCACGACTGAATTTGGTGAGACCTTGTTCGAGCAAATCATTATGAATGTAATGCATTTCATTACACGATGTTCAACTATTTAATTGACCCCCGACGCAAGAAGGGAGGTGTTATAAGTTTGACGTCGATGTCTGTTTGTGTCTGTCTGTGGCGTTGTAGCTCTGAAACGGATGGACCGATTTTGACGTGGCTTTTTTCAATTGAAAGCCAGTTTCCTTGCGATGTTTCTTAGCAATGTAACAGTATAAGATTTTTACCAAAATTATGTCATTATAGTTGGAGTCGGGGTTTTCAAACGGTTAGGTTATTTATTGCGACGACAGGTTTATAATACATTAATTACCTCACAGCAGTCGGCACGTGCTCCCTCTGGGTAAAACTTATACATACATGAGTGTGTATATATATGTATAGTATCGTACAAAACGTTTGCCACCAGGTTGCCTTGGTCTTCTACAAATTGTTTCATGACCTCTCCTAATTTCTTGTGTCCATCCCCGTTCTATAGATAATGGTAGATGCATACTCATTTACCATTATCTATTTCTCATTCATTAAAATTTTAAAAATAATACGTTTAGTTACCTTGTATAATGAAAATATCTGTAATTAAAGAGTAGTTTTTAATATATTTTATCTGTAGTGAAAGTTAACCAATCATGTAAAGATAGATTTAAAATAAAAATGAAATAAAATATCTGAATAATAAAGTACGTAAATTTTGAATAGCAAATGTTTTACAATTGCTTAAATCGAATTTAATTAAGTACCGCCTGTATGTGCAGTGCGTCACCTTAATATAATAATAATCTCAATGAAGACTAGTCATCTGCGCGGAACATATTAAAGTGCACTTGTCTGCGCAAGAACAGTTGCACTTTCTATTCCCTGACTCTCAAGATCCGATTGGATGGCTGGCTGATACTTCCGGAACCAGATCGGGATCTTGATCGGCGTTGAAATACATAAAATGTACTCTTTCGTTTTTGTATACTTGCTTTTATTTACTTTTTACTGTGTGTACATAAAATAAATAAAAAAAGTTATAAATGACTTTTCTGTGTGGTGACTGCATAGAATATCATCACCCCGTCTCATCCCGTGGGGAGCGTAGAAATCCTCCGAGTGAATACCAGAGAATTACGGGCAGCAACGTTTTTCTGTGGACTATGACCATCAAACTGCGATCCCCCATTCCATCCCTTTGGCTGACGTGATAAAAATGACTAAATCATTCGTTCATTGGCATCCACCTTGAAAATCGATTCTGGACCATGGAAGCCGATTGAACGCCGATCACGAGCACATGCTCGAGCACAAATGTTGCTTACCCTATGACATTCTGAATACATAGACAACACATGGACATCAAAATTGTGTTTGTTTAAGCACAATTTTGATATTTCGCGTTTGGCGCGCTGTAAGCACAATTATCACTTTAGTCGTGTGTTGATAACGAAGCAGCCATGATGCCGAAGTGTTGCATAAAGAAGTGCCGAAATTATATAATGACGCAAAATAAATGTGGTGTGAACTACCACCGGTTATTTTATTATATTTATGGTGTGGTGTGGTGGTCATGATTAGGTAAGACGGTAGGCACAGTCACTATGCCGGACTGGCAGGAGCCGGCAATAGGGAAGGGCAATCCTGAGCCCTCCCAGGGAGCGTGTCCCGACCATCTGGGAGATGGCGCAAAAGGGGAGCACTGGAGCAGCATACCTGCGTTCCCGGGGCTCCTCCCATTAGGCGCCAAGATAAGTCCACGGCAGGTAGGTCGTTTTTTGGTGCGAGTCCGACATACCCACCCGCAGACACTTTTTGCGGGTGGCATGCGTAGGAATTCCCCCTGCCTTAAAAAAAAAAAAAAAAAAAGGTAAGACGGTAGGACTCCAAGTACAGGGGCTCTACCGCCTAAGTTGCCGAACATCGTTTTCGTGAATGGCGTTCAAATAAATAAAGGTTATAGTGTCCGACCGAATGTTCGGTTTCGGTTTCGGTCGAGTTTCGGCAAAAAAACAAGTTTCGGTTTAGTTTCGGTTTCGACGGCAAACCTGCCGAAACTACGACCGAAACCGAAACTGCGTTCGGGAGTTCTCGCGCTCTGCTCGGTAATTTCGGCGCGTTAAATTACATACAAGCGAAGTAGATTAGTAGACATTTCGCCGCGTCTAGGTGCATAATCATGTTGTGACTGGTCCGTGTTCGTATTTCGTTTTGTTTGTTGTTAGTATTTGTGTGTTTTATTTTGTTTTTGGTAAATTTAAAGTTTTATCACGTGCTATTGCATAATAGTTAGTAGTAAACATCAACATATTGCATGCTGTGTTTACTTCAATAAGGTCGTACACTAAGCTTTTTTCAAGAACTTACATTTATCTTTTTATTTAATTGTGTACGGGCAGTTTAGTAAACCAAATAAAAAAGTCTAAAATAATTTAATATAACAGACCGATACATAGATTATAGTAGAATCAAGGTCAAACCTAACATATAAATATTTTTATTGGTTATTTCAACTAAGTGAAAATGTCAAAGACTGCAGAGCTATGTGATTTAAAGATAAAAAACAAAACTGACTGATTATAATAACGTTTTCTTTATTTTTCACTCAAAACATGATCCTTATAAGGTAGTTTCGGTTTCGGCCGAAACTGAGACCGTTGCCGAAATTCGGTTTCGGTTTCGGCCGTAAAAACCAGTTTCGGTCGGACACTAAAAGGTTAAAAATGACTTAATCAATCGTTAAATCTGCTTCAACGTTGACAATCGATTCCGGACCATTTATGACGTCACATGTGGTCATGGAAGCCGATTTAACGATTAATTAAGTCATTTTTAACTCTATTTATTTGAACGCCATTCACGAAAACGATGTTCGGCGACTTAGCCGGTAGAGCCCCAGGACCGACGTCGCGAAGGCTTTACTAGCTCTCCAGGGCACGAGGATGTAACACCACCAACTTTCAGACGCCGAGCCAATACTGACATTCAATTCAAATTCATCTCTCACAAACTTTTTATACACAACTTCCTATGAAGTCCCTGACTTCTGAGCTAGGTAAGAACTTGTACTACAAAAGTCAGTGCCCTCTCCCATTTTTCGTCAATCCAAATTGTGAATAAAACTTAAAAATATTATAAAGTAAGTGAAGCAGCACATATTTACTTAACAGATAAACCTAATATCACCTTTTTGGTGTTTGAACCCACGAACTGCGGTAAGAACGGTTAGACCATTAATATAATATAATATCCTGGGTCATTATTCACACACGGCCAACTAATCCCAAACTAAGCAGAGCTAAATACTTATATAGATACTAGCTGGGCCCCGCGGTTTTACCCGCGTTAAATTTTATAAATTATCTCAACTCCTTCCGCGTAGGTGATAGCGTAATATGTAGCCTATATGTTGACCCGACCTCTTAGTAATATTCATGCAAAACTTGAAGTAAATCCATGCAGTACTTTTTGAGTTTAGCCCGGACATACATACAGACAAACAGACAAAAATTCTAAAAACTATATTTTTGGCTTCGATATCGATAGTAGAGTATCCGAGTACCCCAAGTATCCTTTTAAAAAATATTTAATGTACAGTTTCGACTTTCTTACGATTTTATTATATGTATAGATTACACCCAGACTCAGGACAAACAGACATGTTCATGCACACAAATATCTGTCCTGGGTGGGGATCGAACCCACAACCTGCGGCTTTCAAGCCAAGCATTTACCAAACGCGCCACAGGCCCGTCAACATGATAATACTAATTGCAATAATCATCTAAGTCATTGTTAATTGAACGTTACGTAACAGAGATAACCGTATTTATGTACAGACGCCAGCACATCCAGCTATTCAATCTGTCAAATTTCTTTTATAGATTTTCAACTTTATCACAAAAGCATAAAGTTCACTTTCAATTGGGGAAATTTGACAGATTGGAGTAGCTTGATGTGCTGGCGTCTGTACCTACTCGTTTGTTTGTTTATCATAGGCACTTTTATGTATTCAGTAGACGTGTTTGGAAATAGATTGGCCCAATAAAGCAACCTTGATCTGTGTAGTAATTGAGTGGCATATTAGTAACCAATCGTTATGATATAATCGTTAGTCATCATAACATTACGGCTTACATTACACACGTGTGTGGGATCTATTATACTGTACTAGATGTGCCCCATGGTTTCACCCGCGTTAAAGTAGTTTTGGCGTGTAAGAGTAACAAACATACATCGATACTCACAAACTTTCGCATTTATTGTCAAAAATGGGAAATCATTAATTTAATCGTCCGGCGGGTCACGACCATCTACCAATCCGGGGTAGGCGCTCTGCGTTAAGCTACGAACGATACACGCTGGCAGATCAAATTTAGGATTCCCTTGCTAACACCCTTCCGGAGGATTTAGGTATTATTTATCGGTTTTGTTTTCTAGAAACATGGCCGACTGATATGTTCACAGTTGCATCTGAAAGATCATAGCAAGGGAATCCTAAATTTGATCTGCCAGCGTGTATCGTTCGTAGCTTAACGCAGGACGCCTACCCCAGATTGGTAGATGGTGCAGGTTCGAGACCCGCCGGACGATTAAATTTATGATTTCCTATTTTTGAGATTAGATAAACGCTTTGCGCTGCGAATAATGCTATCAAATTAAAATTTCGCATTTATAATATAAGTATCTAGTGTGTGTACTTCTAGCGGTTTTTGGCAGTGCACGCTGGAATAGCTTACTTGACACTTATCGTCAGATTTTGAACAATTCACACAATATCTTTATAATTTGTAGCCTAGGTGTTATTCCGATGAAGCTATATTATTTTAAAGTTTCATTAAAATCCATTCAGTAGTTTTTACGTGAAGGAGTAACAAACATCCATCCATACTTACAAACTTTCGCGTTTATATATTAGTATTTTTTTTAAAGACAACGCCCTCATCAGTGAATCTAATCCCTGTGTCGCGGGGTACTTTACAAACATATAATAGACGGACACAAATTACATCCAGACTCGGAACAACTATTTATGGGTCACACAAATAGTTCAAATTCAAATTCTTTTATTTGCAGAAATATGGGTCTTACAATGTTCTTATTTCTAATTATTATTACCGTTCCATATTAGCCTCTCGGCGTGCAAATGTCATACACATAAAAATATAATTTTAATTTATTAAACAAACTGAATGTAAATCGAAGAATTTATTTAATAATTACACAATATGTTTGCTTAACCTAATTTATCGTCAAAGTATTCCTTGATTGTGTAAAAAGCTTTACGTAAAAGGTAAAGGTATTATTAGTTGTCTGTCCGGCGGGGGCGACTGTCTTAGCCGCTGCCCCACACGTGCAGTCAGTATTAGTAGGATGTCTAAGTGGGTGGATAAATGATTCAACTTCTAGCTAACCTTCTGTTTATCTTCATTGATATTAGGCGTGTTTGTCTAGTGGTTACCGACCCTGACTGCTAACTGCTAAGCCAGAGGTCTCGGATTCGATCCCCAGTTAGAACCAATTACTGTTTGATGAATCTATCTATATAAGCTGGTGGTCCTGGGTTCGAATCCCGGTAAGTGCAAATATTTGTGTGATGAGCACGAATATTTGTTTCTGAGTCATGGATGTTTGCTATGTATATAAGTATTTATCTATCTATATAAGTATGTATATCGTCGCCTGGTACCCATAGTACAAGCTTTACTTAGTTTGGGGCTAGGATGATCTGTGTGGCATTTATTTGTTTATGCGGAACGGAATACTCTTATTTTTACTTTCGTTTTATATGTAATTTTATGTCTTACCTGCACGTGTGGCGCAGCGGCTAAGCCAAAGGATGTAAGTCGAACCCACCCAGAACCAATCATTGTCTAATGAGCACGTTTATTTGTTCTTGGTCTGGGTCCAATTTATCTATAATAGGTGTGTATTTAAAAATATATAAGTATGTATGTATGTATGTATATCAGTTGTCTGGTTTCCATAGTACAGATTATGACTAGTTTATGATCAGGTGGCAGTCTGGTAATGGGTCCAAAATATATATTTATTATTATTTATTAAATATCTTGGGATACCCACTCAATTTATTTATTTTTATTGTGGCATTACTTATTAAGGTTTTTATGCATCGTTATGCTAGCAGTAAAATATGACACCCTCTGAAATATTTACGAGTTCCATCCAAGGATCGACGAATGGTGGTAGATACACACAAGACAATATATGTACATATATGTATACTGTCGACCAAGAGTACGTCCGCGAACACCAACTCCTTCTATAACTCTTATTTTGCATTCGCATCGATGAAATGCCCCTTCAATTCTCAATCAGACGAGCGGAATTAATTAGAAACACACCAAAAATATTCACAATCTTAGTCTAGATTTAGATATGACTTTAGCAAACAATTATGTGAGTGTGTATGTATATTATTGTTTGTCTATAACTATACAACGTTATTTGTAAAACACCAACAATCTCTTAGGACTAGATTGCTAACATTATAACCAACAACTTTTGTTTTACGAGTTCGGATATAACCCAATATATAATAATAATAATATTTATTTCACAAATTATGCAACAAACAGAATTTACAAAACCAGGTTACTTAAGCATTTTAAATCAATCGTATGACGCGGCTGTGTCTGAACTAGATAAGTACTTATCTGTATTTCAGACACGAGCGCTCATTATTTGTGTATCAAACTAATTTACACTATTTGGACACATATTTCAATTCAAATTTACTTACATCATTTATAATTTCAAAATTAAAAACTAGAATTTAATTAAATAAAAAATAGGATTAAATTAAAATTAATATCAAATCAAAGTTAAATTAAATTAAATTCAATATCAAAAACCATAGCATACAATAATATCAAAATTAAATTAAACTTAAAATTAAATTAAAATATAAGTGGCCATTAAAATTATTAGCCTCTCATTGTGTAAGTGTGTGCGAGAGTGAGTGTGTGTGTGAAAGAGAGGTTATTTATTATTATTACTGAACTATCTTTAATAAGGTTTCAGTTTCTTCATATGAAAAAAAATTAAAGGTTTTTGTTGTACTGTCGTGACATTTGTAGGTCTATGTTTCATTCATAAACGAAAGGATGACGCGCGAACGATTCAAGGTCGTGCGCATGTGTGCTTCTTTACGGTGGTCGTAGAGTTATAAACATTTAAGCGGGAAATTCAATGAATACTTATTTTTGTACGAAAATAAAATCAAACTAATTATCAATAGTTGTAGAACAAAAGTTGTTGCTTATGGTGTTCACTATCTACTACTGCGAGGTTGTTGGTGTTTTAGAAATAACTCTGTTTAGGAAATAAGGTTTATTTAAATATGTAAGTAGCACCCACATATTTGCTAATGTCTCAAAAGTAAAATTAAGCTTTATGGGTCGGATAATCCGTATTAATAATGGCATTGTTTGTTACGTCCTTGTTTAATGTACCGAATAATGCGCTAATGGCGTACGGGCTTTTAGTCCCTTCGGGATTTTGTCTTCATTTTTGTCGTTTAAACGTATTTCAAGGTCATGATAATTAAATATAAAACTTGCAACAAAATAGCTGGTAAAAATATATTAATAAAAACCGGCCAAGTGCGCGTCGGGTTGATCCAAAGGGTCTCGTACCAACGTACAAGTTTATCAGGTAAGGTTAACTTAAATATAGATTTATTTGTGGTCACAGCGGCTATAGATATCAACATTCCGTATACATTTTAATAGGGGTGCGGTTATCTTGTCTTTCCTTATTATTCGTAAGAAGAAATTATTTATAAATAACACTGATAAAAAAAAATAACATATAAAATTAAAAAGTATCATTATATTTTCGTATATCTTAAAGGACCATAGAGATTTTTTTTTCGAGGTTCCAAATCATCTTTCGATAACGTGAAGTATGATGGGTATGGGTAATGAGTATCCCCTACAAGATGGATCGATGATCTTGTGCGGGTCGCTGGAAACTGCTGGATGCGAATAGCGCAAGACCGGCAATTGTGGAGATATCAAGCTTACCTTGTTTGTAAATAGAAAGCGGGCCGCCACTGGACTCATATCAATAAATGCCCTCTCTATTAGTCAATCCGATAAGCGGCCTGCGTCTTTGCGTATTAACGTACAGTGACAGTAAACAAAACAGCATAAATCAAAGAACAATAGATTCGATAATAATGTCACTCGTACAAGTGCATCAGAAGTAAATATAAAATATTTTGAAGTGAAAACTTCTATAGGGGCTTTGACCACTTTTTGGTTGAACATAAATCACGGAACTCGAGTCATCGTCTCGTCACGCTTCCCATGATCTAAATGTATACCTATGTACTATTTGGGGTAACAAAAAGTGTCAAACTCGCGTCAACGTCAGGTAACGTTTCCCATGTATAACTATTATATTGTAGACTAGCTGTGCCCCGCGGTTTTACCTGCGTAACATTTTATAAATTATCACTTACGGGTGAGGACCGTACGTGATAGCGTGATAATATGTAGCCTATATGTTGACCCGACCTCTTAGTAATATGCATACAAAATTTGAAGTAAATCCATGCAGTTCTTTTTGAGTTTAGCCCGGACATACATACAGACAAACAGACAAGCCGACAAAAATTCTAAAAACTATATTTTTGGCTTCGATATCGATTGTAGTATGTATCCTTTTTTAAAAATATTCAATGTACAGTTTTGACTTTCCTACGATTTTATTATATGTATAGATTATTTAGATTAGAAGTGTAAAAAATTGTTTTCACTTTTATCAGCAGTCAAAGACCGCCCCGCATGTTTTTGAAGTTATACTTCTTTTGGCGCGATGGAGAAAAATGATGAGAGTGAATTTTTACGATGCGCGCGCACACCGACACCAAAAAATTTAACAGCATGAAGTTAGTTCTAGGTGGTATGAGAGTGAATTTTTTTGGTATTGTTTTTGTGAATAGCTCATATAACGGATGCAGCAATGGCTGCTGGTGCACAAAGGTTCTTGAGTGGCGACCACGAACGGGAAGACTGACCTAAGGGCGTTCTTACAAGGGTCATGGTATCATGGATGCGGGCAGCGCAAGACCGGCAATAGTGATTTTCCTTGGCAAAGGTCTTTGGGCGGCAGTGAACGTCTTTATGCTGATATGATGACGATGACGATGAGTGTCTTATGAAGATTGAGCTTCTTTATCTAAAATAACACCCATTATTTATGTTACCTACACGTTGTATATGTAAAGAGAATAATTTATATGCATTATCTTTGAAGGATAATTTATTTCATCCGGTAACCGAACAATCCATTCTTATTATATAAATATTGTCTTAAGGCGCTATTGACTCGTATTTTGTTTTTTTCTATACAGTATGTTAGTTTAAACGAGGGACGTATTCAAACCCATAATAGTGTATGCTTATATGATACTAATAAAAATATGAACAAAAAAAAAACACTGATAAATAACAAACAGAACCATACCAAAAATTTCGCAAAAGTCTCACAACGTGTATACACCCTTGCGCTAGTGTTTAGTGTTATCGCAGAACATGTGTGCGGGTCAATGACCTTTAGGTAGAATCCATTTTCGCTTCATACTTTAAACCAAACGGGTCTAAAATGGTATGGGTGCATTCCTTCTTCATTTAGGTTATAGGTTTTTTAAATATTTAGGACGAGAATCGAATACTGAACACCCTCCCTTAATATATCCCTCGTTTAACCTAATATACTGTATAGTTATTACAAATAATTAGTAATCGACCAAGTGCGAGTCGCACTAGCACTTGATGGATTTCCTACCATAATAGTAATCGAGTGAAAACCATAGATAAAATCACGTCTCGCGCATTGCCTATCCGTTTAAGTTTTAATTCAAGTAAATTCTTTTTTTAAATTTCAACTGTCCACCTATTACGGTTGATGAGCTACAGCGGAGGCATCCATTGGCTACATCATAATAGCTTTAAAAAGTCCACTGCTGGACAAAAGCCTCCCCTAATAATCGCCACGTTTTCCAGACGTATTGGCGATCGCAGTATGATGGTCACAGTACACAGAGAGACGCTGCTGCCCGTCCTCTGGTAGACATTCTCTCGGGCCGACTTCTACGTCCCCACGGGGTAAGATGGGCTGGATATTCTGATAATTGCCGCCACCACCACACAGCAAAAGGCTTTGGCTACGGAACCCTAAAAATCAACTAACCCATTACAGGATTAGTGGGCAGATCTATTCTCCTTTAATCCACCCAATTATTGCTGTCTGTGCTACTACGCTCAATTAGATCGGACGTTACTAGTGATGAAAGTATCGAGGCTTTTGAGCTTTTGTAGTTACGATTAGCCTCGATTTTATAGACTCGAATTTTAAAAAATACGGCTTGACGCTTTTTTCTATTTTGAAAGGACTACAGTAATTAGAGTTAGAGTAAGTATATTATTAACAGTAAATTGATATTCCTGCAACTTAATAAATTATCTGTATTGGTCTTCATATTATTATGTAATTTATTTTTGAATATTTTTTATATGGGTTCACTGTCTGAAATAAATCAGATATTTTTTATTTATTTATTTATCATGCGATTTTCGATTCTCGAAACCTAAATAGTACCCGCTCTTCTAAGTAAAGAACTCGAGTTATCATTCGTCTGTACGTTCGTTGTAATGCCTCCTCAGATCAAGAATTGTGAAAAAATCCTCCGCCTTCGCGTAGTAACGTACGTGGCGATAGTTGCACAAAATGTCCCTAAAACCGATCCTCCCATGTATCTCTTCGTCAGCAACCCCTCTGAACCAAGGTTCGAACCCCGAAGGACGTGCCCTCTGACGTGGGTTACTTACCTTGATCTTTCACTCACCGAACATTCGGTGAACAACTCTAATGTCTGGTAAAACAGTAAAGGTTTTTTAAGGTAGGGTATATAAGGGTGTCTGCGGGAGGGTATGTCGGACCGACTAAACCTAACCTGTCGTAGACTCCATATGGTGTCTGATGGGAAGAGCCCCGGGAACGCGGGTATGCTGCTACGGTGCCAATTAGCCAATACGTACAATAACAAGATACAACCAAAGCTACATCATTTTACCCAACAGCAAATAGAATACGAGAATATTGAGTTGTGATTCTAAAAAAATCAAAGTATTACTATTAAAAAAGTCAATCTTATTTTTAATACACAGTTATTTTAAAAATAAGGTATTTTCATTGAAAATCTAAGAAAAGTAAACATACAATCGAATTAATAATCTCTTTCTTTTGAAGTCACACATCACACTCAAGTCTTTTAATAAAGCTTTAAAGTCTCGACTGGTTACATCACTAGACGTATCCCAAGCCAATGCGATCAACATACGTTAATTGACTTCCGATATTGGTTCTATTCGTGCGATGGATTCTGTAGCCGAGTGGTGATAATTGATAGTTTATATAGTTGACTTTATTGAATTTACATATGCCGTTATATTATTATTGTTTATGCACTAAGTACAATAATAATTATAAATTATCACCATCATATCAGCCTGAAGACGTCCACTGCTAGGCATAGGCCTCTCCCAAAGATTTTCACAATACCCGATAATGCATCTGGCATCCAGCGGTTTCTAGCGACCCTCACGAGATCATCAGTCCATCTGGACGTAGTCAAAAAAGGCTCAATTTCAACCAAGGAGCAATGGAGACGGCTATGTTCGGGTGATTACCACCGGGGACTGCCTCTGAGGCAGAAAGGTTCTTGAGTGACGACCACGAACCGGAAGACGCAGCGTGGGCAGGCCACCCCTTTTTTATTAGGCATGGGAAATGTCTACGCATGCTACCCGCAAAAAATGTCTACGGTTGAGTATGTCTCGCACCGACTTAACCTAACCTGCCGCGGACTTCTCTTGATACCTGTGAGAGGAGCCCCGGGAACGCACGTATGCTGCTCCGGGACACGTACCCTGGGAGGGTTCTGGATTGCCCTTCCCTATTGCCGACTCCTGCCAGTCCACCACAGCGACTGCGCCAGAAACAAATCGCTGTATTCCTAAGCTGCTTGCACGTAGCGTCGACGACACTTTTCATACTGCCACCGCAGCCCCGTGTGCAGGCGTCCTACAATTTTAAATACCATAATCAAATCTTTAGAAGACTCCTCCGACTTCAACTTACTTGAAAGAAAATAAGAACAAAAGAAAAATATCTTAATAGCCTTTTTTCATTAATATTTTGTTTTACATGTAAAACAAATTACATTTAAAGGGAAATCTTTAATCTGACGTTCAAAATTTCTGCTTAGATTTAAGAAAATATATTGAGACCGTATATTCGATATCAAGATTACCCGTTATCAAAGATATCATCTTTATACGTCTTCCAATCCATAACAAACAAAACAATTCAACTTTGAAGCCAGACAAACACATCTGCGAGTTGAAGGACTTGGTGCAGATATCAATTTATATTCATGGTGACGTTGGCCCTCTGCCAGCACTGCCCACATTCTTAACGCGACCTGCGTTGAGTTGAGCTTATTAGTTTATGGTCACTATAACAATATAGCCATTTATTTTTAAACCCAACACAAATAAGAAGGATTTATAAGATTTATTTATCTGTCTGTGGTATGTTGGCTAGTTTAAGACGATGATAAGTCCCAATTTGATCGCTCCCTGCCAATTTCGCCTAAATAATCTTTCAGTACGATTCAAAATAGTAAACAGACAAAGTCCTACTAATATTATAAACGTGAAAGTTTGTGAGTATGGATCTATGGGTGTTTGTTAGTTTTGTTACTCTTTCACGCATACTTACGGAACAGATTTTGATGAAACTTTGTAGTAATATAGATATAGATATATATATCCAAATAACACATAGGCTATAATTTATAAAGTTTAACGCGGGTTTTACAGCGGAGCACAGCTAGTTAAATAATATAATAAGAAGAAAAAGTTGGAAGATAATATTTTAGTGTGTATTTTGTATGTGGTTTGTTAGGCAAATTAAGCTCCTTAACTTCCATTCTCTGTTTATATTACGTATATTATATATACATTCATGCAGAGCCGCGAAGGTTTAAAGGCGACTGTTAAAACCACAGCGCCACACCTATAATCCCGCCTTTCGATTTTGTTATAGATTCAGGACTTATAAATAAAGAATCATCTTCTAAAACTTACCCGAATAACCTGAGATTGCTGTAATTGTAGTTATACAGACCAGATATCTTGCTAGGCGAAAAATTGCTAACCATTCGGACTTTCCACCCGCCTTATGGTAATGAGAAAAGTTTCGCCTCATTCAATGGACTAAGTTCTCAGCTTTAGTCCAACTTTAGCTTATAGCTACGTTTTGTACCTTCGAACTTCTAACTGAGACTTCTATGGCCTTATCTGAAAATAGTGAACGACTTGTTTAGCTAAGAACTTGAAAAAAATACTAACTAATGTTTTTCTTTATTGTTCTCAGTCTGGTAAATACGGCGAGGGTTACATCGGGTCATCAAGAGGAATCGCTGTGCATGTGCGAGCGAAAGGCTCTGTGGGTGAAAGGGACCACACAGGATGCATGTGGCCCCTGCTGTCCACTGCTGCACCCAACGATCCTCTGCCTTCAGAACCTTGGGTAGCGGTCATCAGGAGAGGCAGCTGCAATTTCGAAATCAAGGTGAGTTTAACGAGACAATTTCAGTCCTGGGTCTTTCCAAGTGTACAATACAATACAAATACTCTTTATTGTACACCAAGATTTACATTTAAAGTAAACAGTTATATTAAATATGGTACAATGGCGGTCTTATCGCTAACTGCGATCTCTTCCAGACAACCTTAGGATGGACAAAATCAGCAAGAGTGTACTAGTGACAACAAATGGTTGTGCGAGTGGAAGTGGAACTATTCATTTTCTAACTCCACCTTATTTCTTTCTGATCCTTATCTTGGATCTAGGACCCCGTAACGAATTAATCGTGATGAGATCCAAGACAGTTAAAGCGATTCCCCGGGACAAGCCTGAGCCTCACTGCTCAGTGTCATTTCATTGTGTGCCACTGTGAACCTCGCTTACAGGAAGTGTTGTGCACATGTGGCGTAGCAAGACAGTCGCCTTGCCACTTCGTGTCCCGGGCTCGCTCGATCCGCGGGAAATTACTAATTTATTTTCCCGCGCGAAGTCGGGGCGGATCGCCAGTAATCTATGATGAAAAGAAAATTACGTTTGGTAAACATATGTTATATGTATAATACGCCCTTAAGATGACTTAAGTTTATCTACACTTAATGGAAATACTTCCTACATTAATGACATTCACGAACTATCAATAAAAATTGAAATACAGCGCCATTGTCTGTTTGGGTATGAATAAATTTATTTCTAGACACCTTAGTCACACAATTTCAATAACGTTCTAAAGGTCATGGATGTTGAGTCCTTTGTACAGACGACAGCACATCAAGCTACCCCAATCTGTCAAATGTCCCAATTGAAAGTGAACCTTATGCTTTTGTGATAAAGTTGAAAATCTATAAAAGAAATTTGACAGATTGAGGTAGCTGGAAGTGCTGTCTGTACCTTTTTATAGAAATGAACAAAACTACTTAAATACGTTTGATAGAATGGGGATGAAATGTCTCTTGCCGTTATCAAAATATAGTTGATTACCTGTCGCGCAAGTGTCATCGAAAAGAAAATCTTCCATTTAAGAAATAAAACGCTTTTCTATATTTGTCTAGTTTTATATAGTTAATTGGAATTGTAGGCGTTCATAGCTAGATGCTCTCACCGGTCCGTAAGCGATCGGCGAGGTTAAGCAACTAGGCTCGCGGTCAGTCCATGGATGGGTGATTACAAAAGTGGTTTAATTTCTGAGCGTCTCCGTGCTTCGGAAGGCACGTTAAGCTGTTGGTCCCGAGTCACTAGACAACAGTCATGCCAGAGGCCTACTGGGCGGCTTGAACAACCCTGACACTAGGGTAATCACTGCCCATACGATAAGTAAGTCCATAAGGAGGACTGGAACACGTACTGGTATATGTAATTTGCATATCGTAAGTAAATTCAAATATTTGATTTCAGATAAAAATATCCATATAACGTTAGTACCTATAGCTTAGCCTAATGTTAGTAAGTATCAATTTCATTCAAGATTAATTAAAGTAAGGGTGTCTGGACTCTTACCCACCTGCGTAAAAGGTAAATAAATAAGTGAACATTTTATCCATATCACCTGGATCAATGGGCGTCTACCACCGTGCGTGTAACAAGAAACTTTTTACCGCGCACTACCACTCTGTGCAACAAATGGCAACCAAATTCAGGAAGCGAGCCTATATCTTTCTTCAAGACCCTCTGGTTTGCGAGTGTCCATGGGCGGCGGTGATCACTTACCATCAGTACCTCCACCACGACTCCATATAGTTTGCATACTCGATGAAGCTTACCGTTTCATAGTATACACATTTTAAGTTCACAGAAGTTTCCGCTAGGGGCGGTCCTAGTTAATGTACTGGATAAAACTGCGAGGAATAATACGACGAAGTATACTACATAAAATTGTGGTAGACATGCAGGTGATCCTCTGTTCGTTTGTCTCTCTATGCTATATAAAAAAAAATCCGGCCAAGTGCGAGTCAGATCCGCGCACGAAAGGTTCCATACCGTTATCTATAAATACGAGCAAAATTCACGTCTGTCGTATGGGAGAATTAAATATTTATTTTATTTTCTAGTATTTGTTGTTATAGCGACAACAGAAATACATCATCTGTGAAAATTTCAACTGTCTAACTATCACGGTTTATGATGGTGACAGATGGACAGACTTAGTAATAGGGTCCTGTTTTACCCTTGGCGTAATGAACCCTAAAAAACAATATCTGCAGAATTAGCATGACAATGAAGACTCGAGCCAGTCTAATGCGCTCGGTCAATGAAATCACGGGACCAGGCCATCATGTGATTAAATAGACTTATTGGTCAAACTATTTGCTGTACAACACAGCAAACAGTTTGACCAATAAGGCGGCGAATATCAGAATATCATCACCCCTATCTCATCTAGTGGGGGTGTAGCAGTCGACGATGTCTACCAGAGGACGGGCAGCTTCATCTGAGTATTATGACCTTTCTGCGACTGCCAAGTATTGCAATTAGGGGGGACGTTAGTCAAGCAGTGAACTTTTTTCAGCCGTGGTGATGATGATTGGTCAAACGCTGTAGAGATACTTATGTATGTTTGTATCAGTCAGTTTAATCAAGCCGGGATGCAATTTTCCGCCCTCCCGTCTCCAAAATATGCCCATGTAAGAAGATCAATATAAACAAGCAAATTACATACACCAGTACAAGTCCCAGTCCTTCTTACGGACTTACTTATCGTATGGGCAGTGGTCACCCTAGTGTCAGAGTTGTTCAAGCCGCCCAGTAGGCCTCTGACATGGCTTAACGACTGTTGTCTAATGACAACAACTACCCGTTTAACGTGCCCTCCGAAGCACGGAGACGCTCAGTATATACAATTTTTTGGCGGTCACCCATCTATGTACTGACCGCGAGCCTAGTTGCTTAACCTCGCCGATCACTTACAGACCGGTGAGAGCATCTAGCTATGACTATTCTCAATGGAAGTGGAACTATTCATTTCTAACTCCTCCTTTTTACTTTCTGATTAAATTCGTTGCGGGATCTAAGACAGTTAAAGCGGTTCCCCGGCACATGCCTGAGCCTCACCGCTCAGTGTCATTTCATTGTGTGCCACTGTTGATCCTGACTTACAGGAGTTGCAGTGGTGGGTAAGAGAGAGGGACTAGTCCCGACATTCTCAAGGGATGCTAACTCAGCGATTGCTCGACTGTAATGCAGTCGCATTCGAGCACTCAACGTGTGACATTTTTGGGGTTAACTCCGTCTGTTTGCTCATTGAATAATGTTTTATGTATGGAAGTATTTATTTGAATGTGGACAATCAAACCATGTGTCTGAGCGAATTAAGGAATACCGGTTCGTGAAACATGTTTAAGGTATTTTTAGCGCCTAATACATAATGCGTCAGGTGAATGACATTTTATATTTTACAACTTAAAGTTAACATGGAAATGAAATAAAATGAAATGAAATTTTATTCAGCACTTGGGTATTAACATACACTTGTACTTTTCAAGCTCACAATGCAGTACATAAACATAGTGGATAGTAAAAAAATTAAAAAAAAAAAAATTAGTCCGTCCGTGCGTTTTGTTTTATCGCATATATTTTCCGAAATCCTTAAATAAATAACAAGTTAGTTCAAGTTACTAATCTATTATTTTGAAATTTAGTTCTACTATATTAAAATTAAAGAATGGAAGACTAAAGCAAAAGGACGAAATTCTAAATGAGGGTGTGATCACATGCACGGGATCACCGATCACGGGGCCAAAGCGATCCTCGCCGCTGAGGAACCTACCCTAGCTAGCCTGCGGCTTTCTCTAGCTACCTAGGTGGACGACCCGGAGAAGAAAGCCACATAGAAACTACTTTTTTCTAGCTTTTTTCGTCTTCTTTTGCTTTCAGTTTAAGATATTTTTTAATGTCATGTAGGTATTTTACTTACATTGTGATTGGTTATGTAGATCAATGCACGCACAGAACCGTTGTCATCCAGTGAATCATAATAAAATAAATAAGCAATACCATTCAATTTCTACTTAAATCACGTACACTATTTTACACCTGTCATAATGTCATCCTCGATCTTTTATCAGACCTTTAGATTACGGTAAGGGTTACGATTACCATAACTCAGGATTTGTCCTGAGATTTCAGGATTTTTGGACACTTCTCAGGATTGCGGCTGGATTTGGCTTATATCAGCTGCTCCCTATTACAATACAACTATTTAAAATTGTTAAGTTCCTTTGAGAGAAAATTCGAAAACTAAAATATCTCAGCAGTTTTCAATAGAAATCAAGCTGTGTCTCCGGACTTTTGCTTTTTCATCTGGTGACCTTAGCCATGGCGGACTCTACACCGCTGTGTCGTAGCCAAATGTTGTCGTACCAAGCATTTCGCTTGATCTTTTCTTATTCGTACGGTTAAGCTGTGGAATTCTCTCCTGGAGTACGTGTTTCCATACACTTAGAACAGCGGATTATTCGAGGTTAGAGTCCACGGTCTAGGCGTTCCTCCCTCTTTTTTTTTAAAGGCCTACGCTATTAGTTTCTGCGGATGGATATGTCCAAATTGAACCGACTAAACCAACCTATGTTAGGTTAGGACTTCTCTTGGCCCGGGGATTGCGGAAGTATCGTATGTTCCCGCGACCCCCGGCACAGGTGTGAGATGGAACACCGGGGTGGTTTTTAGTCAGTAGGAGTCTGACAGACCTCTCCGCCTCCCGGAGGACATCCATTCAGGATTTTCCACCCCGCAAAAAAAAAAGAAAATAAAAAGAAAAAAAAAAAGGCCTTCTCTTGGCGCCTGATGAGAGTAGCCTTGGGAACACAGGTATACTGCTCCGCAAAAGGGGGCACCCCTTTTGCACCAGGTCCGAGATGTTCGGGACACGTACCCCGGGAGGCTAGATTGCCCTCCCCTATTGCCGACTCACGCGCCGGTTACCCTAGACTACATCTCTGTATCATCAGTATCATATAGAATAGTGGCTAAACGCCTGTCTATAAAAATACCCCTGGTATTGATGAATAAGGAAAATCTTAATAATGTCGATAATGGCTTGGTCCTCTGAAGTTATATCTGTTGATGGCTGTTCGAAACGAAACGTTTTTAAGGCTCAAAAAGTCAATATACATCTACTCTTCTTAACATTATCTGGTATATTCGAGAAAATCAAATGGAAATTCCCAAAATACCCACAAATCTTTTACCAAGATTGATGGGATAACCAAAAAGAAATTACCAATTTATTCAATTTACCGTTTGATCTCACGAAAACCATTCGAGATTCTGAAGCCGGCTTATTTGACAAAACATGTTATGGAATAAATAAGTTATGGTTCGAATACGAAATGAAAGGCAAATCAAAACACCATATATCCTTATACAGGTTGAAACATAAATAGTGAAAGTTACTTAACATGCTCTATCTATCCATTAAACTAAATAAATTAAAGAAAACAAGAGTGTGAAATCCCAAACTACTGTGGCTCCTTATAATAATTTCATCCCCCGATCATTATTCTTATATGAGGAAGTAATATTTTTTTTTGAAATTTTGCATCTCAATTTTTTACACGTTCTTCAGTTATAAACATATAAAGTTACGTCCAATTTCTTTAAAATAATAAAAATTGCACAACCGCTGGGTCTAGAACCTTGGCTTTTTGAAAATTCAACCCCTAAGAGGGTTTTTAATTTATTTCAACAGTTATACAAAAAAACATATGGGTCATAAACTAGGCGTAACATAAACTCGTTACAATTTTTTTTTTATAGAACATAGTAGTACAGTAAGTAGTACAGATAAAATTTAACTAAGTAAAGTAATTTATGAGGGTGATAGCCTGGAGATCTGTCATACAGGTCTTGTACCCAGTATAGACTCCAGCTCTCACAAAGGTCTAAATCTAAACTATCAAATTGTAACTATGTTTAAAATGCTATGTACCTAAAATGAGAGAAATAAATGTACAGACGCCAGCACATCAAGCTACCCCAATCTGTCAAATTTCCCCAATTGAAAGTGAACCTTATGTTTATGTGATAAAGTTGAAAATCGATACAAGAAATTTGACAGATAGGAGTAGCCGGATGTGCTGGCGTCTGTACATTTATTTCTCTCATTTTAGGTACATAGCATTTTAAACATAGTTACAATTTAATCAAAATACAAAATCAATATTTAGTGTTAATTCCGCTAATTGTCAGTTTAATCATGCTGGGATGCAATTTGCACCGCCCTCCCGCCCGCAAAAATGTGCACATGCAAAGAAGGACAATATAAAAAGCAAATTACATGCGCCAGTACGATACCCAACACGTGTTTCGGTCCTCCACGGACCATTCTCAAGGGCTGCTAACTCGTCGAGTGCTCGAAGGAGACTAAAAGTCAACGAGGCGAGCGCTCTTTTATATACTACCAGCCGCATGGACAATTATTTCTAATTACCCCCAAATATTCGTAGTAAAGGAGATGAAACTAAATTTGTTTGGTCATTCAACAATGCAAAACTATTACTGTTATGTTTTAATATTTCTAATTGTTCCAACACACATAACCGGAAACTTTTATCACAATTATGTAAAATATTATACGTATTATTGTCGCCCAAGGAATGGCCAGTTTCAATTAAATGTTTGGCGTAATGAGATTTATCAGGATGGCCATTCCTATAAGCAGCTACATGTTCTTTATACCGTATTTCAAAATTTCGGCCTGTCTGACCTATATATACCGCGTCACAATCATCGCAGACCAACCTATACACGCCGGATTTCTTGCAATTTTCCAAATGATCTTTTCCATTACAAAGACGTCGTATAGTTTGGTCTGTCCGAAATGCAACGTGAATATTATTTTTACGGAGTAAATTGGCAATTCTATCTGAAATTGGGCCCATATAGGTCAGACTACCAACATATTTGTTAATACGGTCAGGGGGGCATGCATACAGTAAAGAGCGAACCCTACATCTCTGATTATTTTTAATCAAATTATCAATAATAGATTTAGGATAACCGTTTGATAACGCGATTTCATAAAGAATATTAAGTTCTTTTATGTAATTCTCATTAGACAAGGGGACCGACATTAACCTATGAACATAGCTGCGGAAGGCAGCTAGTTTATGTTGATTGGGGTGACAGGATGAAGCTGGAATAGCCATATCGGTATGTGTTGGTTTCCGATAAATTTGAAATTCTAATTTATTATGGACATTAGTGATGGTGAGGTCAAGAAAATTAAGGGATTTTTGGATTCTAATTCCAATTTAAATTTTATTTTAGGGTGGAGATTATTTAATTTAGTAACAAATGAATCAATTTGACGTTTAGTACCAGACCAACAGATTATTATGTCATCAACGTATCTATAATAAAATAAAATGTTGGGTTCGCCCACTATATATCTACGTTCAAAATTATCCATAAATATCTCTGCCATTAGTGGACTTAACGGTGAACCCATGGCCAACCCTTCCTTTTGGCGGTAATATTGATTGTTAAAACGAAAATAATTTTGTTGCATGCATATTTTTGTGAGTTTAAGTAGATCATACATCTCTCCAGGATGTAACCGTAATCCTAAATCTATTATTGATAATTTGATTAAAAATAATCAGAGATGTAGGGTTCGCTCTTTACTGTATGCATGCCCCCCTGACCGTATTAACAAATATGTTGGTAGTCTGACCTATATGGGCCCAATTTCAGATAGAATTTCCAATTTACTCCGTAAAAATAATATTCACGTTGCATTTCGGACAGACCAAACTATACGACGTCTTTGTAATGGAAAAGATCATTTGGAAAATTGCAAGAAATCCGGCGTGTATAGGTTGGTCTGCGATGATTGTGACGCGGTATATATAGGTCAGACAGGCCGAAATTTTGAAATACGGTATAAAGAACATGTAGCTGCTTATAGGAATGGCCATCCTGATAAATCTCATTACGCCAAACATTTAATTGAAACTGGCCATTCCTTGGGCGACAATAATACGTATAATATTTTACATAATTGTGATAAAAGTTTCCGGTTATGTGTGTTGGAACAATTAGAAATATTAAAACATAGCAGTAATAGTTTTGCATTGTTGAATGACCAAACAAATTTAGTTTCATCTCCTTTACTACGAATATTTGGGGGTAGTTAGAAATAATTGTCCATGCGGCTGGTAGTATATAAAAGAGCGCTCGCCTCGTTGACTTTTAGTCTCCTTCGAGCACTCGACGAGTTAGCAGCCCTTGAGAATGGTCCGTGGAGGACCGAAACACGTGTTGGGTATCGTACTGGCGCATGTAATTTGCTTTTTATATTGTCCTTCTTTGCATGTGCACATTTTTGCGGGCGGGAGGGCGGTGCAAATTGCATCCCAGCATGATTAAACTGACAATTAGCGGAATTAACACTAAATATTGATTTTGTATTTTGATTGTTATGGATTTCCGCAAAGTAACGCCTGATTCCATTACTTAGTTACAATTTGATAGTTTAGATTTAGACCTTTGTGAGAGCTGGAGTCTATACTGGGTACAAGACCTGTATGACAGATCTCCAGGCTATCACCCTCATAAATTACTTTACTTAGTTAAATTTTATCTGTACACCAAGTCGTCGATATTAGTATAAATCTAAATCTATTACCGAAAAGGGGATGCAAAGTTTGTATCGAACAAATTGCATTTACATTCATTGAATGATTTAATTAAACGCTGTTTCATAGATTTTTTTATATTCTACCCCTAAATTTACAAAACAAACTTTAATCTAACTGTCAGTCAGTGAATCAAACCGTCAGATACATTTGATTTTCGTATAAAACATATAATATACTATTTCTTACATCAAACACTAGTTCTCATCAGTGGGTTTAGTTGTTTCATCCGCTATTTTTATTACGCTTTATATAATAATTAATAATAGACAATTATACCTATACAAATATTCCTTGTTTATCAGTCTAGTTGGGTTAAGGTACATAATTACATCGGGCTTCGTATTTTCCTTAACATATAATGTTCTACAAAATACATAATGTACAGACGCCAGCACATCAAGCTACCCCAATCTGTCAATTTTCTTTTATAGATTTTCAACTTTATCACAAAAGCATAAGGTTCACTTTCAATTGGGGAAATTTGACAGATTGGGGTAGCTTGATGTGCTGGCATTTGTACCTATTGTTATTGCCGAATTTGTTACTGTTTCGTAAATTTTGATATGGGTCGTTATTGTTGCTGACACACTCATTCTAGTCCCTCAACTTTAACAAAGAGAACCTTTTCAAAATAACATGCTTTACAGATAATTAACGGAAACTAAACTTTCCTACGGGGTTCGAATTTATTAGGATAAATGTTGTTGCATCCTTTGTCTTACGTTCTACACGTGAAACCCAGGTAGTGCTAACCATAGGCACATTTATGAAATGAAATAATTTATTCAGCTTTTTGGTATTAACATATACTTGTACTTAACAAACTCACAATGCAGTACATAAATGTAGTGGAATACAGTATTAATGAAATACAAAAAAAAAGGGTGTACGGTCTGTTTTATCCCATATATTTTTTAAATTCTTATTGAATAAATAATGAATAACAAGTTAATAAGCTATTATTTTGAAATTTGATAGATGTAGAGCTTAGTTTTCGAAAAGTTACAGAAGACACTCCTTAATAATAATAAACTTTAAACTTTGTTGTGTTTCCTAGTGTGAGTAAGGTTGCCAGAGCTCATTGGGGTGGGGGGAAGGGTCAGTGACACTTGTTTGCTGACTTTTAACCGGCAACGCACCCGCGACACCTCTGGTGTTGCGAGTGTCCATGGGTGGCGGTGATCACTTGCCATCAGGTGACCCACTTGCTCGTTTGTAGCCCTCTGATATAAAAAAAAAGTTATCTTAGAAAAGAAAGTTACCTGTTAGAAACTGCTAAACGCGGATAGCGCAAGACAATTGTGGAGATCTTTGGGGGAGGCCTTTGTCCAGCAGTAGACGTCTTTCGGCTGATATGATGATAATGATGAAACTATCCAACGGGGTTAGAATTTATTAAGATAAATGTTATCGCATCCTTTGTCTTTCGTTCTACGCGTGTAACCCAGGTAGTGTTATGGATGGGAACATTTCATACGTTTATTAGTTTTCGAAAAGTTTTCTTACGAATCCCCTACATGATGGCCAATGGATGATCTTGTGAGGATCGCTGGAAACTAGTTGTGAATATTTAGCTCCATCTTACTACTATTATAAAGGCGAAGGTTTGTGAGTGTGTATGTTTGTTACTTCTTCACTTCTAAACGGCTGGAGCGATTTTAATTAAATTTGGTATGGAGTTAGCTAACACCCTGGATTAACACATAGGCTATAACTTATAAAGTCAAATGCGGGTAAAACCGCAGCGCACAGCTAGTATTATAAAGGCGAATTATTGTAAGTGTGTATGTTTATTACTTCTTCAAGTCTAAACGGCTGGATCGATTTTAATTAAATTTGGTATGGAGTTAGCTAACACCCTGGATTAACACATCTATAGGCTATAATTTATAAAGTTTAATGCGGGTATAACCGCGGGGCACAGCTAGTATATTAATATACCCAACACTTATCATACGGGGTATGACATTATTATATGTCGCGTACCTTATCGGCGATTGATTGCCAGATAAAATGGTAATATTGCCAATGAAACAATAAAGGAGTTTATATGGCTCGACGACGTAAGCACGCAATAATACGATAACAATAGTTATAGGCAATAATGTGGACATGTTTAGGTAATAACCGATATTATATTGTTATTATGGAATAGGTTTTATGTACAATTATTATGTACATGGAAGCAAAATGACAAAACGGCTTAAAACTACGCGTAAAATAAACTATTACACCCTTATTTAAAAACGAAGTCTAAAGTTGACAGACTTGAACTATGGATCAAACAATTTCATTGGGTGGTTTTCGAATAAAACAAGGATCATCTGCAGTTTAACTTTAGACTTCGTTTTTAAATAATGGTGTTAAAGTATTAAAAAACTATTATAATGTCCTCCTGCTTTAAACGCCATCTATGAACGTTCCCAATGATTCAATTAATTGATTCAAAAGGGACTAGTACAGCTGCACATAGCACGCATTGCGGGATGGTTCAGACACCTCGCCATCGTCAGCCTGGGTGTATTACTTAACTAACAATGTTTAAACCGACTTGAAAAGAAGGAGATAATTATTAAGTTCAATGCTTTTTTTAATTGTATGTTGACCGCTTTTTTGTTATTTTTGAACAGAAGTTGATTATTTGTAACAGATAAGGAATGCTTTTGGAATTAGGCACAGGTTTAGGTTTAAGTGTCACTTAATAAGATAATGCTTGTGTTTGTGTTTTTTGGTTTTCTAAATAAAAAATGGCCCCATACGAATTTTGTTCCAATCGGTTGTCAAAAAGAAATTAATGTTGATGTAGGTTTTGTATTATATATAAGTTATATATAATAAAAGATCTACTGTATACATTATAAATAATTACATTTTAAATAATGTAAAGAATATATAAATAGTCATAGCGCAATCTGGAGCGTTAGACACCGTTAGCAGAAACACAGAATAGATTAAATACATACCTAATGTTATATTTATTAGAAACCAGACAAGAATAGCCGGGACATAATAACACAGTGCCATCTAGCTCAAACTAAGCAAATTTTGTACAATGGATAGAAATCTTTATTTATTTTTCTATTTGTAAATACCTATATACTAAAACATACAATACACAGTTAACACCCAGACCAAGACATATAGATAGATAGATAGATTAACTCTTTATTGTACACCAATGTTAAAATCTTACAGTACAGGAGCATGTAAATAAAAGTATACAATTGGCGGTCTTATCACTAAAATGTGATCTCTTCCAGACAACCAAATAATGGACAATAATAGGGATTATTTAAGAGGGCAGTTGTCGGTGTACGTATACTTTGTTAACAGTACCCGTTGGTATATGATTATGAACACAAATATTTATCTAGTGTGAGGATCAAACCCGAAACCTTTGGATAAAATACTGTTGCACTACTAACTGAGTCAAGTAAGCTGTAAACTGTATATACCTGTGAATGTCGGAACAATTTTATGTGTTCCTTGTCAATCACTTTGTGCGGATGTCCCGGAGGACCGGAGAAGAATGCCTCTCGTATAAGGAAGCTGGTATGCCCCGGAGACTGAAGGCAAATGAGATAAGAGGCGCAAATAATACATTGATTGATTGAATGATAACAATGGACTTTTGTATTTTGTTTACTTGTTTTATAATGAAGTGTTTTTCGATTGACCTTATACTTTCTTTGTTATCATGGAGCAAGCGAATTGGATGTCCTCTCAGAGGCTAAACCAACTAGAATTTTCTTGAGCCCTGACTGTGGTTGGGGGGATTGAATAAATTTCGATAATAGTTAAAGTATTTAAATCTACAAATAATCACTTTGACAATCACTTGAATAAGATAGCTGAGTAAATAAATAATAACGTAAAAGCTCCTATTACCGCCAGTTTTAGCTGTCTTAGGATTCACTTTAAAAAAATAGATATAAGCTGTTATGTTAGAAAAGATGTTATAATTTTTAATTAATCTCAACAAAGTATTATTTGCAATTCAGTACTTAAATTCAATATTCAATAACACAATAATTACTAAATAATTATTTAATCCAAAAGAGTAGTTGATTCTATTACCGACCCATAGTATGCGGCAAGATTCTATTACCGATTTTTCTACTTCTTTTACCGACCGCTACGAAAATGTCACTTATTCTCTACTATTAAATAAAATAAAAAATGTTTTTTAAGGTATATATTATATAATAACAATAGTTATGAGATCACCATTATTACAATATGAACATATTTATTTATTGCAAAGCTTAGAGAACTTACTTTTTGTTATTTTAATTAATTAAAAATGTAACCAATCTCAGAAAACCGTCTTCAAATAATTAAAAGCTTACTTTTTCATTACCTACATACTAATTATATATTATAAATCAATAACAAAAATATTTTTATCTGTAATACAATCACAAAATACCTTTATAATAGGTTAATTTTATAATAACACATTTATAATTCGCTCAATACAGATGCCGACCCCAAGATGCTTGGGACTAATAAGGCTAGGAGAAGAGAGAGACAGAGAGACATAATCAACGATATAGAATTTAATTCTTCGAAAGAAGATTAAAAAAGTTACATGGCCCTCATTCCGTCACGCCATTTTATTTGCTTTGAAAACATATGAAATATAGCCAATGCCATGAAGCCATGAATGAAACTGGATAGCAAATATTATTTTACATTAATAATATGGCCTGTGACAAAATCTCTCAAAACGTCACGTTAGCAAGAAATGAGCCAATTTGTTCAAAAATATACATTTTGTTTTTGTGTACTGTAATACTACCAAAAATATCGTCATAGCTGTGAGTCGGTAATAGAATCACGTATGAAGGAATCAATATTCTATTAGCGACCAATAAAATTAATAATAAACAGATAAAATATCCGTTTTATAGAATACTGTTAAATTCGATCTCATTAGTATATTATTTTTTTAATCTCAGTTAGTCTTTAATTCAGATAATAATGGTTATTTACAGTATAATATCGTTATAATAATAGGGATATTGTCTAACGTTGAATCGAGTATTACACAAAAACTTTAAGAATTAGCTGTGTCGTTAATAGAGCTAACGAAGTAAAATAATTTTAAGAATTGAACAAGTAAAAAGTAAAATTGAATGAGGTAGTTTATAATAGATATTATTTAAAAATACTAAATGTTCTCAAAATTTAACGACGCCATGGGTCGTTATTAGTATCAAGTTTTGAAATTCGGGTTCTATTACCGTCTTAAATTAAAACATGATTTTATAACACAAAAACCAATAAGAAGTATTATATCAAGAGTTAATTTAGAAATCAAATATATACGTTACAGTTGTAATGTGATAGCAAGAAGACCAATCCATTCTTAGTGTGTTATTTTCCTTAAGTAATATTTAGGTGTACTTACGTGGCCGGAGACGCGACACTATGAAACGAGCGTCAATTTCGGGTGCGTCCCACTCATTGTCAAATTATTTCTTTCACCGGCTATTTACAGACATAAACTTTACTCTTTTGGATGCCCAACTAAAATAAATAACTAATTTTCAAGGTACCACATTCTGGAACCCTATATTATGTCTAATATGAGTGATTTAAAAATTAGATCGTTAATAGAGTACACTTTTTAGGGGGTCGTTAATAGGAGCTTTTACTTAACTATCATAAATTTAATGTACAGACTCCAGCACATCCAGCTACCCCAATCTGTCAAATTACTTTTATAGATTTTAAACTTTGTCACAAAAGCATAAGGTTCACTTTCAATTGGGGAAATTTGACAGATTGGGGTAGCTTGACGTGCTGGCGTCTGTGCAAAGCCTCCTTGAATAAAATAGATAAAAAAGAACATTTATCATAAATTAAATGTTAATTAAATGATTTTACTAAAACTCAGATCTCTACTCCAGAACTCAGAATTACATTTTTATTTATTTATTTTATTTATTAATCATGTTTTCATTTAAGACATCATACCTGAAAAATTAAAATGAAATTAAAGTTAACTCACTGTTTAACAGTAATTTTGATTATCCTGCCAAACTGCAAAGCAGTTTGGTGGCAGGCGTTTTTATTCTTGCTATTGTTTATATTTTGTTAAATTCAAGATAATTATAATTAATAATACTAATATAAAAAAAATAATACTGATAAAAATAATACATTATGCGTGTAGATATGGCTTTCGCGTTGTAGGCATGTTTTATCTACCTACGGTTCACCTAATAGCCATTGGTATTTTAACATTCAACATTTTTTTTTTTTTAATTCCGTTTACGGCTCTGGCTTCTTTGGCCTTATGAGCCTTCAGTAAATATATTTTTATATCATTTATTTCCGTCATTGTCAAGTAAAGTCCGTCACAGTCAAGTCATACATAGTCCTTGTCCAACCCCAGTAAAGCAGTGGAGACTTTACTAGAGGCTTTTATGGAGTTTTGGTTACAACACGGAAAATCACAATTCACGGCAATATCGCACTTTCCTCCACTTGTGTACGTTGTCGAAGATGTTATGTCTAAAAATCCACCATATTTACACATAACAACTCCAATTTACACCAGTTTTTGAAAATAAAACATAGCCTCGATGCGTCTTTTTCCGCGTTGGCGCCAAAAACCTTAACATTTAACAAACTCAAAAGTGTTGCCCGACTACCAGGTGTATCCCTTAGTTGCCTTTTACGACACCCACAGGTTGCTACATGGTTGCTATGGGGTGGCCCTGTTATTCATTCTGAGCTGGAAACCATACGGATCGCTAACGGAATGTTCGTATTATACCGCCAAATTCTGGGGTCCGTACTTTGTGCGTTTTGCTTGCCCGGGAAAACCTCAATAACTCTGGGATTTTAATACTGTACCAGTTCAATATATTAGCAGTCTTAATTACCTAGGTAGTTAAGACGACTTTCGTAGAGCAGGTTTATCCGGTAATTTGGGCTACACGTGTACCAATGATATTATTCTGAAAGTATGGTTTATTTCAGGTGCAGAATGCGTGGCGTGCGAACGCGACTGCGGTGCTTATCTACAACGACAGGGATACCACTTTGCTGGAGAAGATGAAGTTGTCCACAGACAATGGACGTAAGTACTCCTACATTGTAGAATTACAACACAGTTTTAAAGGGAATTTGAGGAAATCACTATATTGATACGTGAATCAAAACTTTCTACCCCTTTTTAGGAATATTGGGCGGACGGGGGAGTATGAAATTTGGGACTCTTACAGTTCATATGGAGAAGGAGTGCAGTATAGTAGTTAGAAAGTAAATTATTTAAATCATATATTTTATTTTATTTCGATTTTCTAATTTTGAAAACTTACAGCTAATTAGTTACACAAATTCTTGAAATTATACATAAGATGGCCAATTACAAGCTTTCACAAATAAATAAATTGTATACATATTACAAATATAGAATAAAGAGCATACCTATACCTATTACTATATTACTATTTTAAAAAATCTAAAAAATCTACTTGTATATAACAGTTAGTGTGTCAAAAGCATGGTAGTTGTGTAAAACACACAACCTATCAACAAACTGAGAAGAGACGAAAAACTGATTGTCAAAACTGAGAACATATTATTATTATTTGTCTTCTATGTCTATAATCTTTCACAATAGAACCTTAATGGTCGAATTTCGAACAAATGCGATCTCTCTGACTGAGAAATTTCTGAGTAAGAGTATTTATATACAAGTGCGCGCTGAGTTCTGGCACTTCAAGTAATTACTCAGCTTGAAGTGTTAGTAAAACTTAGGAAGCCAATTGAACGAGTGATTTAGTCATTTATCATCATTTATCATCATTTATTCATCTATTTGAACGTCGATCATCTACTCGATGTCCAGTGAACAAGGCGGTAATCCCCCCTGATGGTCGTGTGAGAATAATGTCCCAGGATATACGTTATACGATATACGTTATTCGTACATATCTCTTGTATAAATTTTCTAGTACAGACGCCAGCACTTACAGATACCCCAATCTGTCAGATTTCTTTATAGATTTTTAACTTTATCATTAAATCATAAGGTTCACTTTCAATTTCACAATCACTTTCAATTGGGGTAGTTTGACGGATTGGGGTAGCTTGATGTGCTGGCGTCTGTACATAAGTACATTTTTGATTAATCATCCCGAAAAAAAAGAAAAATTTGTTATGCACACATTTAATGTAAATTCAGCCTATCCAATGCCCTTAAAAGGGTAATTTATTCCTTCGTATGTGACATAAATTTATGTTGTTAAAAACAAAACGTATGTTAAACAAGCAATAAAAATGCTGACGTCTCCACAATGCGACGGCTCACATTGCTCGTGGCAAGGTAGCAGTATTTTATCAGATATGGACCTCAATAACATTGTTATAAGTTACTTTGTTATTGTTATTAATCATAACCGATAAATAACAACACGGAAGACAATACAAGGCGAGCCTCATACGCATATATAAATGCACGAACTTTCATTGTAAATCATATATTATTCTCCAAGGAGAACCGCCATATAATGATATGCGATAAACTTATTATATTATCCCAGTGATTTATAAAAGGTGAATGCATCTTCGATCTGGTGGTATCAACCGCAGGTAATGAGGTCTTGGGTTCATATCCTGTGTTGGACCAAAAAGTCTGCGCAGCGGTTAAGACAGTCGCGACGCCACTTCATGCCTCGGGTACGATTCCCGAACAGGACAACTGTTACTATAGTTGTAATGTAATAAGGAGTTATGAGTCTCGATGTGCTTTGTGTCCATTAATTATGAGTTTGTAAATAAATAAATTCCCGGGTCAAAAGGGAATTGTGATTTTTTTATAGAAGCACGAAGTCAGGAAGTGGGCGTTGCTACGAAGAATACGTAAAACCGTTAATCTTCCATCTGATCTCTCTCACCTAGCCCGTCCCACCGGACTCAAGAGATTAAGGGAAAAATGTGTTCTACACACACTTAGACTACCCAATAGCCTGAGTGTGTTTAAAACACATTTTCTATTGTATCAAGATTTACAACACTGATTAAAAATATAAACAATAGACAAGCAATAGTATTCGACGTATTAGCTTTGATATACTGATGTAACAGAACTTTGTGGTGTGAAAAAGCATGTAGTCACAAAGATAGAAAAAGGTATGCTGAGGTAGATGGTTTGGGCATTTAGAAAGGATTAATGAAAGAATATTGACAAAAGAAGTATACCTGGCCTGTCTGAATTGGATAACCGGAAGGGGAAGACCTCGTAGAACATGACCAAATCGAAGGCGTTCTCAAGAAAGGCCTGGTCAGAAGTACCCTAAACCAGCGCGCATGTATGAAGAATATACAGTAAACGAGGCAAAAGACGTGTGCAAAGATCGTGATAGATGGAAATCGGTTGTTTCTGCTCACCCCTCTGGGAAACAGGCGTGATTTCATGTATGTAGTTTTGATAAGTGAATTTAATAAACTAATCGTACAGATCTTTGGGAGTGGCTCCCATGGCCGACATTCACCGAGAAGTTTATATGATTTTCTACTTACCATTGCCATACACTAGTACAATTGAGAGTGATTACAGTAATACTCACATCATCAGCCTGATATCGTCCACTGCTGGACATAGGCCTCCCCCCAAAGGTTTCTATAACCCCTAGGTTTGCTGTAGTTACCGAACTTGGCATGCGAGTTGGCGACCGCAGTTAGGAAGTAATTGATACACAGTAGGCACTGCTGCCTGATTACCTGGTGTATCCCTTAATAGCCCACTTACACGTTTCTGTGCTACCACTCGACTAATAGAATATCATTCAAATATGGGCTTTAAGTCGTGGACTTACGATATAGTTTATTTTGACAACATGAATTAGCAGACAGCTCGGTGTCAGCAAGCTTCCCGCCATGTGGGAGCGATGTTGGAGCAGAGTCGTGTAAGTGGGCTATGACCCTTAGTCTCCTTTTACGACACCCACGGGACGTCGTACGTTATAGGTGAGCAAAATCAAAGAAAAAGTTGTTCCACACAAGTTGACGGCCATCTATTTTTTTTTTCTTTGTCAATATTTTAATTATACTTAACATTCCTACTGAGTCGCAAGACCGCTCGCTGATTTAATTTAGCCAAGCAAACAACACGATATATTGTAGGGAAGTGACTTGTGATTTTTTCTATCCAGCGAAAAAAGTTGTGGTTGATAAATGCTTGCTTTGCACGCCGCAGGTCGTGGGTTCCATTCCCACCCAGGACATACATATATTTGTCTGTAAGTCCTGAGGCTGAGTTTAATTATCTATATAACTATGTATTTACAAAAGAAAGTAGTATATGTAGTATATCAGTTATCTGGTTTCCATAGTACAATCTCTGTTTAGTTTGGGATCAGATGACCACGTGTCAATAAAGTCCTAATATATTATTATATCACATGTTTATTACCACTATTATTTACAATATATTATATAAGGGTATTTTAATACGAATACAACTTATAAAATATATGGGCTACATGGAGAGAGATTTCCGCACAGTCCTGCCATTCGCCAGCAAAACCGCCTTCTGCATGTAACTCTCCAGCCAGATATCAATCCGTAAACTTGCAAGGTTGATTTACAGGGATTTAGGAATAACTACATTTGTGGATATAACAATAGGTATGATCACAGGTCTTTCGGTTCTCCATATTTGCGCATATTCAAAACTCAGATCAAGGTATTTTGATTTGTTTTCTCTTTCTGCGTTAGATATGTTTTCATCATACGGTATTGTTATTATTATTAAGATATTGTTATTAATATTAATCAAGTGGATTTCAAAATACAGGAAAATTTGATGTATACGCTTTTTAACAAGATGAACCGAATGATGATGTGAAGGCTAAGAACTTGAGGAAAACGATAAATGTGGATATCAGCATTGTAAATACTCAAACTATTTTTAGAGCATAGTTCAGCGTGGAGTTCATTATTAACATAGATACAAAAGCTAGTTTTATCGCTATCAGGGATCTCATCCGCACAGCCTTTAGTTGGACTAAATATTGTAGGGAATGTATGCTTATATAATATACAAGTTTCGCACCAGTGTTTAATACATAACTATGTAAATCTCCTTAAGAGACTGACACAGCCAAATTGGTTTTTATAGTTAGTAAGTTTTTTAACAACCAACGGACCGGTTGGTAGATACCTACTTGCCTGTCACGCCACAGGTCGTTTGTTGGATGCCCACCCAGGACAGATATATTTTTTTTTATACTAGCTGTGCCCCGCGGTTTTACCCGCGTTAAATTGTATAAATTATCACAGCTCCTCCCCCGTAGGTGATAGCGTGATAATATGTAGCCTATATGTTGACCCGACCTCTTAGTAATATTCATACAAATTTTGGAGTAAATCCATGCAGTACTTTTGAGTTTAGCCCGGACATACATACAGACAAACAGACACACAGACAAAAATTCTAATAACTATATTTTTGGCTTCGATATCGATTGTAGATGAAGCCCCAAGTATCCTTTATAAAAAATATTCAATGTACAGTTTTGACTTTCCTACGATTTTATTATATGTATAGATATATATATTTTACAATTGTATAACATATAAGTAATCTCGCCAAACTGTTACGTTTAACGGCGAGTAACGCGCTCTTTTAGCACATAAAATCTTAACCTACATACATCTTCATTTAATTTTACATATTTAAGACATACTAGCTAGATACATTTGATAGACCCATCGTCTCTAGCCATGATCAATGCCTCAGGTCTCAGATGACCTCTCTTCACCATCGAGTAGTAGTAGATATTTGTGTGCATGAACATGTGTGTTTGTCCGGTGTCTGGGTGTAATTATCTACATTAATATGTAATTATAATGTCCTCCTAGCCGAATTTCGGCCACGGTGGCCAGTTTCAACAGAGATTAGCCATCTGCGCGGGACATATTATAGTGCTCAAGTGTGTGCGCAAACACAGGAGCACTTTCTATTACATCACTCTCATGATCCGATGGGACGCCTATGCGACACGACCGGAAAGAGGTCAGGTACAGGACCGACGGCTTTACGTGCTCTCCGAGGCACGGGCGTATAATACCGCCAACTCCCAGACTTCAGGCTGAGAATTTTTTCTTTTTACAGAAAAGTCCCAAAATCCCTTTTTGGCCTGACCCGGGATTTGAACCCAGGACCTCTTTTTCTGCGGGTGAACACGCTACCGCTAGGCCAACGAGGCAGTCATATTAATATGTATTTACATAACAAACCTAGTATATGTAGTATATCAGTTATCTGGTTTCCATAGTAGGTACAAGCTCTGCTTAGTTTCGAATCAGTTGGCCGTTGTGTATTAAACCAACTTTAATATTTACTATGAAAATCAATTTCGCTTATTTTATTTGACGCAGTTAGAAGATTTTAACTACTACTTTTCGCTATAACAAAAAATCCAAAAAACAAAATAAAATAATTATTTAAGGGGGCTGCCATACATCAAACGTGATGGTTTTTGCTCGTTTATAGATAATGGTACGGAACCCTTCGTGCGTGAGTCCGACTCGCACTTGGCCGGTTTTTATTTGTTATTATTTATCATTCAAAAAAAATATAAAACATTACATTAGCTTAGTTCTAAGAAACTATTTACGTTTATATTTGAGCTACTAAGTGCCCTTCTGCCGATGCCGCTATAACAACAAATAATAAAAATAAAACAAAAAATAATAATAATATCCTAGGATATTATTCCTACACGGCCATCTAATCCCAAACCAGATAAATGAATTGTAACATAATACTTTTCTTTTGTAACGACATACTTATATGTACAATAACACCGAGACTCAAGACAAACATACATATTCATTCACACAAATATCTGTCCTGGGTGTGAATCGAATCCATGAACTGCGGCGTGAAAGGCTAGCATTTACCAACCGCACTAAGAGACCCAGTATGTAAACAGTTGGGTCTTACACTTATGACAAAATTAATAAGGTTGGGATTTTGAAACTAAAAAAACTTGAGAGGTGTCAAGGGACACCCGGATGGAACGAAGTTATTTCTTATTATTTATTATGTACAAAAAACCTGTATACACTCAACAAAAACAATCGTCGCGACACCACACTGTTCAATGCGAAATAGAAATGAAAATATCTGGCTTGCTTTCTATAAGAGAGAGAGAGACAGACAGAGAAACATGCGCACGCCGCACAGCTGCAAAAAGTGTCGTGACAACTTTTAGTGAGAATTTTTTCCGTCTAGCCCCCTTTCACGACGCGCGATAAGGAACTTCGTTCCAAAACTTCGTTCCAATAAATCTAGCTATTTCTTAACGTTTTAACAAGCTATAGAGAGCAAAAAGAGCTGAGCTAGTCGCTTAGGTACTTATATAACTGAAATACCAGTATCGATGATCGATTCATCAAGTCATTATCACCTATATTATCGGAAGACAAATATAGACGTTACATAAATACCATTCAAGTGACGCATTACTTGTGCATTCGTATTTGATAATAAGTGTTTTTATTCGTTCATGCATAGTATTATTTAAATAAAACAATTTTAAAATTAATATATTAAAATTAGTTATTAATAATGTTATCTTTCTATATCTTGGGCCAGTTCGGGACTAGTCCCTCCCTCTTACCCACCACTGCAACTCCTGTAAGCCAGGATCAACAGGGGCACATAACGACGAGCCTGTTGGCGTGGTTAGCAAATGCTTGCTTTTCACGCCAGATGTTGTGGGTTCGACTCCCACGCAGGACAGATATTTGTGTGCATGAACATGAACATATTAGTATGTATTTACAAATAAGAAGTATATGTAATATATCAGTTATCTGGTTTCCATAGTACAAGCTCTGCTTAGTTTGAGATCGGATGGCCGTGTGTAAATAATGTCCCAGGATATTATTATTATTAGCATTGCAACGAATTTAATGAGAAAGAAAAAATGAGTAATTAGAAAATGAATAATCCTCTTGGAACAACTAACACACTGCCATCTGATCCCAAACTAGGCAGAGCCTGTGCTATGGCAACCAGACAACTGATAAATTGCCTTGATGATAAAGCCCTTTACCACTGCAGGTCAAAAACCTCCTCTCACAATGAAAGGACATATGCCATAGTCCAGCACGATTGTAAAACAAATATGGTTTTAATGTTTTTGGAGAGCTCTCAGGCATGCAGTTTTCCTCACGATGCTTCTTCTTGCTCCTTCCTTCACTAGTTTAAGTAGTAATAATAATAAATACAATCGTTTTATTTACTGTTCACAAAAGGGTTCAGTAGCTACAGCTTGGTAGGCTTATGCTAAGTAAAAATTGCAATTTTCCTATGATAAAACCCGACTTTGTGAGAGACTGGTGCCTGTTGTAGGTTTGCAGCAAGGTCACCGGTGCCGCCCACGCGGTTTAGTTGAATACAAGGCAATTAAATTTGAGTTACACGTTAGCTCTTAGACTAAGAATAAAAAAATAACAAGAGAATAACTTAGGAACTAGGTAGATTATAGATGAATGAATAGGTATGTGTGAGGTATGTAGATAAGAATTAAATAAGAATTAGTACGAGATAATAATATATATTTTTTTTAATAGTACGCACATAAGTTCGAAAAATCAGTGGTGCGAATTGATGTGCACCCCAACTCAGCACAACTACTTATGGGTCTCACAAATTGTTGTCCTGCGCAGTAATCGAACCCTGGACACGAAGTGGCGAGGCGTCTGGCCATCCGAGCAGTCAAATACTACTATTATACAACAGAGGCTAAGTCACAGGCACAAATACATACCTAGCCTTATTCTCCTCCTTTTGTCTGAATAAAAAAGTAGGTTTTATTTAGCTTAATAAGATAAATTTCTTTTTAGACTGACACATCTTGTTAAAGCCTTCCCTGTGTTTATTGAAAGAGAAGTAAATTGTCTGTGTGGGCGGCCGTCGCGTTACTATGATATAGCCTTTATAAACCACAACCATGAGGTTAGTTTAAACGTAATGATCTGTAACTGAATAAATCTATCACTAAACAGTTTTACTTCAGATCATCGGCCTGATATCATCTACTGCTGGACATAAGCCTCCCCCAAAGGTTTCTAAAACGTTGCCATTTAGGATTGCAGTAGTAACCGCGCTTGGCATTCGAGTTGGCAACCGCAGTTAGGTATGTGGTAGCTAGTACACAGAGGGCGCTGCTGCCCGACTACTGGTGAATCCCTTAGTTGCCTTTTACGACACCCACGGTCTTACTTAGTTTAACGTATTTTAATATTCAGTGTTTTAACTGCCTCGTTTGTATAGCGGTAGCGTGTCCAATCGTAGTTATTGGGTTCAAAATAAACCCGGGTCGGATCAAAAAGTAATTTTGGGATTTATCGGTAAAGTAATTTTTTTTAGTATCAGCTTGAAGTCCGGGAGTTGACTCCGTGCCTCGGAGAGTACGTAAATCCGTCGCTCCTGTACCCGTCCTCTTACCAGTTGTGTCCCCTGTGTTTTTGCACTATAATATGTTTCCCGCAGATGGCTAGTGTCCATTGAGGGCATTATTATTGTATCGTTATAGCCAGATTGCTCCAACCGGTCCGTAAATTATTGACCAGATTAAACTACTAGGTTCGCGGCCAGTCCATAGGTGGGTGACCGCCTAGTGGTTTAATTTTTGAGCGCCTTCGTGGTTCGGCTGGCGGTCCCGGTTGTAGCCATTAGGCAACAGACGTTATGTCAGAGACCTAATGGGCGGCTTGAACAAGTCTAACCTAACACTACGGTAACTACCGCCCATGCTTTGAGTAGTATCTGCAGTTGAACACGCTGCTGCTTCATAAATTCTGCCGCGCCCTCACTAAATTGCTATAACAGGAAAGCATCTATTAAGGCAAATGACATGTAGTGTACATATGTTTAGAGTAGAATTTGCCATTTAAAAAAAAAATCTCTTTATTACGGCTCTTTAGGGATTGCCGGGCAGAATTGGGCAAACGTACCATGCAAACCATGGTTGGGGGCACAGCTCACTGTAGCAATGAATTCTTTTGTTATACCACCTTCAATCTGTTTATTATTGCTTCACGTGGGCGACACCGAAGGCAATAATACCTATGACAATATTGTGTATATTTTTAGACTAAATCGCTTGAAACTTATTTATAACTTATAACAAGCATCTCCTGTATTTTTTGCGTATCTCTATTTTTGTCACAATAAACTCACCAAGTTTTCATTCTCACGACGACCATAAGATTACCATGGGATCTCGCAGACATGATGCGGATGGGGCCGTATCACTTTCACGAGATCCCATGGTAATGTTATTGTATTTTAGTAGTAGCAGGCCAAAAGTAGTCGGAACATTTTATTCTTTTTTGTTTTTGAAGGAGCCCCAAATCAAGCATGCGTCAAGAAAAAATGATACAAAGCGATAGAATAAAATATGTAGGCGCAAACGCTCGATCGCGTTGTAAATGTACGCCTCAGACGCTACATATGAACTGATGTTATACCAATTTCACTACTATCACGTGCGGGTAGTGGCAAAAAAATACTTGAGTATAATCACGGTTGTACGACCTTTCTCGCCGTCCGAATCCGAGTGTGAAGGCTGTATTGAATTCAATAGGCTAATGGCAATGGAGTTGATGTGAAGAATTTGCGTGTAAATCACCAATTTTCAGTGGTCTTTTTGTCAAAATATATTGAATTTTTTGTCAATATATTATTAACTAGCTGTGCCCCGCGGTTTTACCGGCGTTAAAGTTTATAAATTATCCCCCGTAGGTGATAGCATGATAATATGTAGCCTATATGTTGACCCGACCTTTTAGTAATATTCATGCAAAATTTGAAGTAAATCCATGCAGTACTTTCTAAGTTTAGCCCGGATATACATACAGACAAACAGACACACAGACAAATATTCTGAAAACTATATTTTTGGCTTCGATATCGAATGAAGATCATGCCCAAAGTATCCTTTAAAAAAATATTCAATGTACACTAATGTACAGTTTTGACTTTCCTACGATTTTATTATATGTATAGATAAGTTTGTTTGCATCACTAGGTCTAGCTATAAAGCAGATAATGGGATTATCTAGGGATAAAGAATATGGAGAGTGGTCACCTATCAGAGTAGTTGCCCAGAAGGCCTCTGACATGGTTTCAACCGGGACCGACAGCTTAGCTTGCCTCGTACCCGGTTGAAGTCGTGCCGAGTTCAAATCACGAGTTGGGCAAGAAACAAACCTTGTGGCAGCCCGGAGACTGGCTGTGATATACGCTAGTGAGAGCATAGTAGATATAAGCATAATCTACCCGTTACATACTACCCGTCTCAACAAAATAAGTAACTCTTTTAATTCAAAACTTAAACTCTTTTAAATTCGTTGCGGGATCCAAGACAGTTAAAGCCATTCTCCGGGACATGCCTGAGCCTCACCGCTCAGTGTCATTTCATTGTGTGCCACTGTTGACCCTGGCTTACAGGAGTTGCAGTGGAGGGTAAGAGGGAGGGACTAGTCCCAAAAAAAAAACTCTTTTAAGGGGCAATGTATAAGAACTGTAAAAGATTAATTGTGGAACGGGGCATATTACACAATTTCTGATTGTTTAAGTGATAAGTAGGTACTTTGGATTAAGTTTCTCAAAGTCAACAGATACAAAAAAGACATGTGATTAATCTTAGGCTAATTTTCCTACTGAGTTTTCTGCCTGTGTTTCTCATTAGATTGACGGCCACCGTAGCCTAGTTGGTAGTGCTCCTGCCTAAGAAGCTGGTGGTCCTGGGTTCGAATCCCGGTAAGTGCAAATATTTGTGTGATGAGCACGAATATATGTTTCTGAGTCATGGATGTTTTCTATCTATATAAGTATTTATCTATCTGTATAAGTATGTATGTCGTCGCCTGGTACCCATAATACAAGCTTTGCTTAGTTTGGGGCTAGGATGATCTGTGTGATACTGTCCCGAGATATTATTATTATTAGCTGCCACGTCATACACTTGAGGTAGTCCACGAAGGGCACCCATCTGAATGGCACCTGCGCGAATGGCACCTAGTCTAGTCCACGAAAGGCACCTATCAATATTTTTGGCAGGTGCTCTTCGTGGATTCAATTTATTTATTGCATTCTTGTCCACGAAAGGCACCTACGTTAACCTTTATAGTAACCTAGGTTATTAAATGAAAAATCACTATAACATTTATTAACATTACTAATATTACGCACGTTAAGACGTTAGTATTTATTTATGTTTAAGCGGATATTAACGGATAGATAGTACTTTAATTTCAATATACTTTCGCTTAAACATAAGAAAATACTACTCTTGAAGTGCGTAATATTAGTAGTGTTAATAAACGTAACGTTCATATTACGGTAGGGTAAAACAATTACGTTTTCACATGAATGTAATGTTTTAACGGAATAAACTAAATTGAATTTAGTATTTTGAGCATCAGATTATGAGAACGAAGAAATATAGAGTTAATTTGAGTACACACTATAATAAGCCTTTTATAATTCTAGTATCTATTGAAGTTAGCCGCCGTTTCCCCGTTTTTATTGAAAACAATTATTACACTATTTATAAAGTCACTTCGCTTCATAAAGTACCGGTACCTTCATACATACGACAGCCATATTACGCTTAAGGTGGCAACAAGGACGCCCGGTCACCAGTCGACGCATTGTTCAAAACAATCCGTGGAGCCAATGAATCAATTCTAATGAAATCTACATATAAATAAGGACCTCTAAATAAGTACGGTAATTAGTTGTAGGTTACTTGGTAGGCTGGAGGCATAAAGATGCTGACAAGACCTAATTTTTCATGCCCATCTCGCTCGTATAGGCTTACTAGTAAAAAGTGTAATAGTGTAAACTTACTAGTAAAAACACTCGGAGACTGCCGCGCGCCCCGGTAAAGCTATTGCATAGCATTTTTTATCAACTTATGCAATTATAATTATTTATTATTTTATAATACTGCATTTGTGATAATAATAAAATTAATGTATATAGAGTACTAACTCAATTTCTTTCACTATTTTTTCGTGACTTTCTTCATTAATAAATGCACATTGTTTATTCATATTTAAAACACTTTGTACACAAATTATACGAGTACAGATATTCACTGTTGTACGTAGATGATAAATACCTATACACCTATATACTTTCTCACAAACAGCTGATTACGGTAGTTTTCCAATACAACCAATGCTACCTAAAGGCGGGTTGCTGAACTAAAGAGACAAGCGTGATATTTCAAAAAGTCATTAAAAGTTCTAGTATTTATCGATAAATAACGGTCGGAGTGGGGAGTGTTAGGTTTTTTTCGTTACGGAATTTCTGGATTCGGTCCCCACGCTCAAGGCCCGCGATAGAAGCTAATAGAAGCTTAAAACTATCAATAACCTTTAGACCTCGTAAAGGGTTAACATATCTCTTAAACTGAATTTAACATCATTGAGTTTTAGGTATCACAGTCAAGCATAAAATATGATCGAAATCCTTAAATTCAAATACATTATGATTTTAAAGCTTCACGATATGGCAAAAGCGCACCTAAGCGTGGTCCCATGTGTTTCATTTATGGTAGTTTCTAATTTGAATTTTCAACCGATATATGTATTTATGGTATGTGATCTCTTGATTTTGTAATCCGACGTTTCATTAGCCATAGGTTTATTGAGTTCTTTACTTTCACACTACTTACAAGTTGTTTACAGATAACTATCGCTCGCTATCAAAATTGATGACGTCATTTTCTTGGACTTCCAGCAATAATCCTGATTAGCGTCTGATGCAATATTATAATTATCAATAAAATAATAATATTTATATCTTAATATTCATTATTTATAGTTTTATCAGAATCAATAGATAAATACTTTAAATACATAGAAAACATCCATGACTCAGAAACAAATATTCGTGCTCATCACACAAATATTTGCACTTACCGGAATTCGAACCCAGGACCACTAGCTTCGTAGGCAGGAAGACTACCAACTAGGCTACGGTGACCTTATAAAATTGCATGTGTTAAAAATTTCTATAGTCAAATTTTTTCATACTTCTGTACACTGCTGAACAAAGACCTCCCCCAAGGATCTCCACGAGGGCCGGCCTTGTGTTGCCCTCTTCCGGTTCATGGTTGCCACTCGAGAATTAGAAAGGGATAGAGTGCCATGTACTTTAAACTTAAACGCTTGCCTATATCTGAACAGTGTAGTGACTTTGAGTGCTAAGGCAGAGGTCGTGGGTTCGATCCCCACCTAAATTTATCTGTGATAAGCACGATTATTTGTTTATTCGAGTGTAATTTATCTATAATACGTACGTATTTAGAAATACATATATCTGTATGTTTATCAGTTGTCAGGTTGCCACAATAAAGGCTCTACTTCGTTTGCAGGCAGTGTTTAATGCCAAGAAATTTATTAATTTAATATTTTCAATTCAATTCAATTATTATATTTCACAAAAATAACCATATGATGTTAGTATAACTTAGCCTAATGTTTGTATCAATTACATTCAGGATTAATTATATACTAAAGATATATATCAACTGCGTAAAAGGGGAGAGTCCCACCGGTCTGAAAACACATTCAGAATGCCATTGGCGGAGAAGCGCAAGCGCTCCATCATGGAAGCGCAGAGCCTCCGCGAACATCCCTGACGCGCTACATCGCCACGGCAATCACAAGAGCACCCTGAATGCGTTATTGTACTGTACGGGCAGGTCGCTGTATGTCCGCTTGGTGTACTTGGTCCACAGACTGCACGTGTAAACCGACTGGCAGAAGGCCTTAAATAGCATATTTTATCAAGTGAAAAATAATTATTGGAAATCCGTATGAAATCAGCTTGTGAATTATTTCCATTTAAACCTTGAACCGGGTCAGTATATTATTAGATGTGCACGCGTGGACAATAGCCTTGACTGTGAAACCCGACGTTGATCACATTAGCTTGCACATGTTTAGATAAGTGCAGCTTTACTTAAAGCCGTACGACTTCATTTGAACGGCTTAAAAACAAATTTAAACTTGTCATGTAATCAATTTACGGCGACGTATTGTTTTTGGAAAGAAGTTCCTTATCGCGCGTTGCGAAAGGGGGCTAGACGGAAAAAAATAAGACGAAAAGTTGTAACGACACTTTTTGCTTTTTTTATTACTAAAATTGAGCCTTCTGATTAAGTTTATACTACATTACATTTGTTAATAATAAAAAAATATATTAATAAAATAAAAAAAAAACATAAATTTTATTACAATTCATTCACTAATTAATCGAAAGGAACTTCGTTCCATCCGGGTGTCCCTTGACACCTCTCAAGATTTTTTTTTATTTATAGGGCTATGTACGCCTACTTTGTTTTCTTTCTCTGCATCATCCTAAGGTCGACTGGTACAGAATGCCTCCGGCATTAAGTCCACCTCTGTACATCCATGTGTAAACAGATATAAGTGTACATTTAGAATTATCTATTACAAAATATTTGATATTTAAGATCTTTGGCTGAATGTATGCAAAACACATTTTTTTGTCGTATGATAATCGTTGATTAACAACATTGACTAAAGTTATAAACTTATATAAAAGACTAGCTATGCTCCGCGGTTTCACCCGCGTTAAACTTTATAAATTATAGCCTATGCGTTATTCGGATATTTCGGATTCAGTAAACGATTCTGAACAAACGATTTTCAGGATGTGCGTTACTTAAGTTACGTGTTGTATACACGTAACTTAATTAACGCACATCCTGAAAATAGTTTGTTCAGAATCGTTTACTGAATCGATTTATATAATTTTTGATATAGGTAATTATTTATTCCAAAATAATTAAAACTACGGAAATTAACCCTGTACCTACAGTCAAAACAAACTGAAATGGACCGTAACTCAAAGTAATAACACTTTTAATACGCAATTTTATTAGTATTCATACAAATTCCATCATTCAATCCAAAATAAAGAAATATAAACTTTATTCCAAAAAACAAATTTAGTAAATAACAATGCATATACATGTTACAAAAAAATTCAGTGTATGTATTATGATTACAACATAATATTCTAATTGGGGTGTTTGAGGGTGTGTTAATTACGTTACATGTTTATAGTTAACTCAAGTAATGTTTAGTTCAGTTCCGGCATAGTTACGAAAGGTTTTTTAATGCATGGTGGCGAAAGGGTACGAAAGGGTAATTTGCCTTGGACGAACGTAATGGACAATTAAAGATTTTGTTATAAGTTCCTCGTGCCTTGATAACATTCCCGGCTTCCAGTCACATTCCCTTCCTCTATACCATATACTCGTCTCTTCTCCTTTTTTAACATATGGACCGAGATTACCCTAGCTTCAAAGGTGTTTAAGCTTACTTTGCTTAACATTTTTATCTGACGATTACAAACGGCATCAACAGCGTAAATCCCTCCCAAGGTTACTGCATTATTTAATATCACGAATCACTTACGGACTGATGCGATGACAGCCACTAGCTATGAGTGCCTCTCGTGGTTTATTGACAGTCATCATCATCATTATCATATCGGCCGAAAGACGTCCACTGCTGGACAAAGGCATCCCCCAAAAATCTCCACAATTGCCGGTCTTCCGCTATTCGCATCCAGCAGTTTCCAGCGACCCGCACAAGATCATCGGTCCATCTTGTAAGGGCCTGCCCACGCTGCGTCTTCCGGTTCGTGGTCGCCACTCAAGAACCTTTCTGCCCCAACGGCCGTCGGTTCTCCGAGCTATGTGCCCCGCCCACTGCCACTACAGTTCTGCAATTTTTCGGACTATGTCAGTGACTTTGGTTCGCCTGCTGATTTCGACATTCACAGTATCATACCTAATAGTGTGATTGTGGGTACTTTTAATTTTCTGCTCTACAATATGTAAAATGGACCTTATTTGGAATAGTAAAACGTACATATTATGTTTGAACGATGTCCTACTTTTTATCACCGTGTATGTATAACAATTCTCATTGACAACAGCAACCCACATAATGAATAAAAGTATTCTTACAACTACCCACATTATCACATAATAACATTTTTTGTTAACATAAACTCAACGAACTCATTATCTTATTAAACAAACGACGAGTAATTAGTAATATGAACTAATGTGAGCTATCTAGTCCAAAGACTGATAACGGAGTGATAACACTGATAAGAGACGATATCTTATGTCATACTGTACCTACGTCTATCTGTGTTAAGAAATAATTACGCTTGATGCACAATTCAAAGAAAGTTTGAGATTGGGCACCTTAATTTTTTTATGCTATAGTTATTGAGACCAATACGAAATAAAAAAGTCATGTGGAGTCCAGTCAAAGGCCTTTGGTCACTGATTCTATAGAATTAAATTACAAAAACATTTAATTTAGAATGAGTTTGTGATTGAATTGGTCAAACGCAGTAGTGCTCCTCAACTACTCATAATCCATTGCAGTGAATAACGTTCAAAGAAGCTCCACCGTCAAGAGCACAACTCTTAAATAATTATGACGACGACTAGACTTAAATAATTATGACGACGACTAGATTCAATTAGTACCAAAGTATTTTCATTATTAATACCATTATATGTAGCATTAGTGCTGTAAAAATATGTAAATGCTGAATCTGAAATACTACGTTTGGTTAATTATTATAAATAAACGTTGCACATTGTTTGAATATAATCACAAAAAATTTGGAATGAGTTCGTGCGTTCATTGATCAAACACATTCGTGAGACTTAAGTCTACATTGCATTGCCATGATGGCCGCATTGACAGTGAATAACGCGAGAGAAGCTCCACCGACAAGAGCACAGCTCTTAAATAATTATGACGATGACTAAACTCAATTATATTATATACTAGCTCTGCCCCGCGGGGTGCGCCAAAGTTCACGTAAATTTTCAACTCCGATAATTGGAAATCCGAAAATGATGTTGTTAACATTTTTCATCCTAATCACAATTCCTAACTACTTTGTCTCGAATGTTCATAATTCCGAAGCCTTCAACTTCGTAATGTAGCAATAAACATCTATTAGTTATACTTTTATTTGTTTTCCTATATTTTCTTAGCATAATCATCTTTTACACTATTATTCGAAGTCATATCTTTTTTTGTACTTTATGAAATAATTTGGGTTAGGTTAGGTTAGAACTGCGACCATTTAGCGCGCTAGATACTATCATCTTCTACCCACATATTTTTTATTATACTTGGTAAATGTTTCTTTCTGAGTATGAGTGTAAATATTATATATTATGTTTAGGAATAAAAGCGTTATGATAAAAAACAGTAGGAATTTAAATATATTTATATTAATGATATTATTAATTACAATGTTCGGAAACATGATTGTTATGGACATCGCCGGTAACACTACAAATATGTAGTATGAATGAAAATTTTAAGAAGAGTGATCATTCGGATTACAAATCATTAGGAAGAACAATTTCGGGTAAAGAACTTTAGGTGAGCCAATATGGACCCCTGCCCCGCGGTTACACATTCATTCATTAATAAATTAGGATGTTATAAGCTATATAAAGTACTACAAAGTATAGACATAATGCGTTCCGTAGATTTAGCGTGAAAGAGTAACAAATACATATCCATATTCTTTCGCATTTATAGTATTAGTAGGATGCTTCTACTGAAAAATGAGATTTTGTTGTATCATTATATGTTATTAATAATAATATATATTATATATATTATTATTAATAGTTCGAGCATTATATTCAGCATTAGTGGCTAAAATATATATCTACAATACTGTTTCCAATTTGGCTAATTAATATAAATAAACGTGGCTCATTCTTTGAATATGCATTTATTTCTTGTTATTTTATCAGGAGGCTCCGAATTTGTGCACATGTAAATAATGTTTTAAACGGAAACAGTTCTGATAATTTTTTATTTGACTGACATTTCTACTGTGTAACCGGATACAATAGCAATTAAAAATGAGGCGGTAGCTTTCCCGCTTCTGAATTCCTCATGGGGAACCAAGGGGATTTCGCACGTGGGAAAGTTACCGCCTTGTAATAAAGGCAATCTAGGTATTTCAGACAGCATGAGCTCTGCTTTAACTAGTCTCCTGTCCTTATAAAATACTCTAATATCAAGCGGGTTCAGTTAAGGACATAATGTAAATTAATGAGGGATTAATTTTCTTCATATTGAGATAGTTCTATCTTACATTTAGTTACGGGTCTATAATGAGCGACATCTTTTCCTCATAATATGCTCGTTCTATATAACATTAAGTTAAGGGTTTATATTTTATAATGAGTGATACCTTTTTTCACATTGAGCTCGTTCTATCTAACATTAAGTTAAGAGTCTATAATGAGCGACATCTTTTCCTCATAAAATGTTCGTCTATATAACATTAAGTTACGGACTTATAATGCGCGACATCTTATCCTCATATTAAGCTGGGTCTATCTAACATTCAGTTAAGGGCTGTAATGAGCGACAACCTATTCTCATATTGAGCTCGTTCTATCTTACATTAAGTTACAGTTCTATAATCAACGACATCGTGTCCACGTATTAAGATGGTTTTTTCTTACATTAAGTTAAGGGTTTATAATGAGCGACATATTTTCCTCACATTGAGCTCGTACTATCTTACATTATGTTACGGGTCTATAATGGGCGCCAACATTGAGCTGGTTCTATTTAAAATTAAGTTAAAGGTCTATAATGTGCGACATTTTTCCTCACATTGAGCTCGTACTATCTTACACTAAGTTAAGGGTCTACAGTGAGCGACAACCTATCCTCATATTCTATCTTACATTAAGTTAAAGGTCTATAATGAGGTCTTCCTATTATGCTAGCTATATGTTACTCAAGGTGAAAGTTAGGTAGCCTTTGCCTTGACTGTGAACACCCTATCTATAATGGACATATATGACTTGTTGCAGGTAACATAAGCGCAGTGTTCACTTATAAGTGGAAAGGCGAAGAGATCGCGCGCCTGGTGGACAACGGCACCAGAGTCACCATCGGCATCATTAAGGGGAGGACATTCGCTCACGTCAGCAACAATATTAACAAGTATGTAGTTTGTGATCTCTGTGTCCGATGGACAAGACGTCCGGTAGAGCCTTAACGCCCGAAAAAATCTTTTTTAAGAATCTATTTGGTTGAAAGACTACTCTTCATGCTTCGGTGAGAAGATTAAACACTTAAGAAAAAATTTTCAGGTAGTGAATTCTCTTATACATTCTGTAATCTGGTCTAATCACCTGGGTGACTGGGCTCCTATGGATCTCGAGGACGGATGGCAAAGGCTCTTGCTTTACTCTCACAGCTGACATTTAAAGACACTTAAATATCTTTTAATAGCCTGACAAAAGGTGGTTTGGTGTACAGGGCCCAGGCTTGATCAAAAATATAGTAATCAAATATTAAAACTGCATAGCATTTCTGTAATTTCAGGCTTTGGAGACAAATTAGGTGTGCAAGGATCATAACAATGGAAACTTGTTGTCTCTGCCTGCCCTTCTGGGGAACAGGAGTCTATGTATGTATATATGTTGGTATCTAGGAAGTTGAGTAAGAACATGTTGTTTTTGTTTCAGGACGTCGGTGCTGTTCGTGTCAATCTCCTTCATAGTGCTGATGGTTATATCGCTGGCGTGGCTAGTCTTCTACTACATACAGCGCTTCCGGTACATACACGCGAAAGACAGACTCTCCGTAAGTAATCCTATACACACTCTCGCTATAACTAATCCCTCCCTCAGACCCACCACTGCAACTCCTGTAAGCCACGATCAACAGTGGCGCAAAATGAAATGACACTGAGCGGTGAGGCTCAGGCATGTGGCCAATCGCATTAACTGTCTTGGATCCCGCAACGATATTTAATCAGAAAGAAACAAGGAGGAGTTGGAAAATAAATAGTTCCACTTCCCTCCAGAGCAAAGCGGGAGACAGAATGATATAACGAGGCTAGAAAGACCTCATAAAAAGATAGAATTTCAACTAGAGAAGCCAGCTGCATAAACACCGAGGATCTATTTAAGGGTCCTAAGTAAACTGTTATATTTCATTCCAATAGTAGGTATGGCAACAGCATACTGTCTCTGGCAGTACCAGCATTAGGTTGCTGAAAGTCAGTCGATTGCTTAGGGATATCTTAGGGTTTGAAGCCAAAATTGAGTTTCTTCCGGTGCGGTTTATTTATATTGAAGTCTTTTTTGGATCACGGCTCTAGGCCCACTTCCTCGAAACATCCTTAATGATAAATATCTTCTGAAATTTAACAAACTGCCACCGGACCCCAAACCTTACAGATAAATGACACCCAGGCACAAAAATATATTCGTGCTCATCACATAAATATTTGTCGTAGGTGGGGTTCGAACCCACGACCTCTGACCTAGCAGTCACTGTCACTAACCACTAGACCAGCAATCCAGTTCAGACAGCAAAGGTTGAGTAACAGGTTTTGCATTCAATAAATATGGTTGCAAGCAATTTAAATTCATATATCTAATATTGTATGATGCCATTGCCAAATTAAGCAAACTAACGGTTCCGCAAAACCTTATAAGAAAGCATTACCAAAACCATTGTGACGCAGTTTAGCTGTAAAGTATTCGAATTCGAGGAAGTGCATTGCATTGTAACAATTTTCCTGCTATTTATTTAAAACCATATTGGCGCTCATAGCTAGATACTCTCGCCGATCCGTAAGCGATTGGCGAGGTTAAAGAACAAGGTTCGCGGTCAGTCCATAGATGAGTGACCACCAAATTGGTTTAATTTCTGAGCATCTCCGTGCTTCGGAGGGCACGTTAAGCTCTCGGTCCCAGTTGTAGTTATTAGTCAACAGTCATTAAACCATGTTAGTGGCCTACTAGGCGGCCTGAATAACTCTGACACTAGGGTCTTCTGTTAATTATATGTTTGTAAAGTACCCCGTGACAAAGGGATTCGTTTTCCTATTGCGGACTTTGTCTCTGTCGTTGTCTATAAAATAGTTTCAGCTTCAAAAACAGGTGCTAATGGTAAGAGCCATAATCGCCTGGAATGGAAATGAATCGCCTGGAATGGAAATGATACTATAAGAGCCACATTTCGCATATGGGTCGACTTATGCCATTTGCAGTATCAGCAGAAGCAGTGGTCACAGACGCTGACTATTTACATGTCTTCTACCGCCCCACGGGATGAGATGGCCATCCTTCCGTACTGTGTGATTGGTATGAATTGTCAATAATTCTTAATTTTATTTCCAGAAACGTCTGTGTTGCGCTGCTAAGAAGGCGCTTTCTAAAATACCTGTAAAGAGTTTAAAGACTGAAGATAGGGTAAGTTGACAATTTACTGTATTTATTTTTTGAGATAAACTTCTTATTTATCTTAAGATGGGATTTGTTTGTAAGATCAATTCTCAGAATCAGTCCAGAGACTGGCAGTTGGCGGTGTTACACCCCCGGGCTTCGGATAGCACGGAAAGCCGTAGATCCTGTACCGGACTTCTTTCTAGTCATGTTGGCTTGCCGTCCCATTGGATCCTGAGAGCGAGGGAATAGAGAGTACACCTGTGCACACATTTGGACACTATACTATGTCCCGCGTACTATGAAATTTGATATTGAGGAGGAATTAAAGAAAAAATGTGTGCGAGATTGCGTGTATTCGTTCCTTGTAGAATTGGAATAGGTAACTTTGAATAAGTAAAATTTATTTACGATAAAAATATTTTTAATTCTTATATGCTCTCTTAACAATTATTATAACTAAAATATTACAATTTATTAATAATTATTATGTCAACTGACAAAATAATTATTTATAATATATTTCTTTTCTTATATATTTTACATAATAATGACCTAATTATTATGTAAAATATATAAGAACTGACAGCCCGGCCGCTGACTGACGCGGCCGGGCTAAACGATTTAAAATTTATGTATAAAATAATTATTTTTAATAACTTATTTTTCTCTTTATTAGGAATAAAACTAAGAACTATTGAAAGTTTAATATTTCGAAATGCCTATATTGCCCAATATTTACAAAAAATGTTCCACTGGATTTGCCCTTCATCCGCAATCCCAGATAACATCCAACACTCCCTTGAGTATTCATTATGAAGATGAGCAGTTGCGCGATATGCGGCAGTTGCATCAGTTCTAAACATAGCCACTACACGTTATTTATACTATGGTGTATCAATAATTAATTTAAAAAAAACCGACTTCAACTTTAGTTTAAAACGTTGTTTTCAATCAACGTTTTTAAATATGATGCGACAAAGTAAAAATCGGTCCTAAAACAACTCAGGAATCGTAAAAAAATACACACACAGGCCAATTTATTATTTAACCGAAAAGGTTATAAACTTTGAATCGTTTAAAAACTTTGAATCGACTTCAACTAACTTAAAAGAAAGTTGTAAATTCGACTCTATGTATTTTTAACTTAGGAATTGTATAAAATACACAAAAAGGTGAATATTTAACCTTCTTCTTTTAAAGTCAAATTTTGAATCGTCTTCAACTTTTTCATACAGCAACCGATTTTTAGGGTTCCGTAGCCAAATGGCAAAAAAACGGAACCGGAAATTCGTCATGTCTGTCTGTCTGTCTGTCCGTCCGTCAGTATGTCACAGCCACTTTTTTCCGAAACTATAAGAGCTGTACTGTTGAAACTTGGTAAGTAGATGTATTCTGTGAACCGCATTAAGATTTTCACACAAAAATAGAACTGTAACTTTAAAAACAATTTTAATCGCGCCATACATGTGGGTTATGTATGGATAGGTCTTCAGAAATGATATTGAGGTTTCTAATATCATTTTTTTCTAAAATGAATACTTGCGCGAGAGGCACTTGGTAAAATGGTAACACGTGGTAAAATGAGTGTGCCCTGTAACTGCTAAAATAAGAGAAGATAAAACTAAAAAAAATATATGATGTACATTACCATGAAAACTATCAATGAAAATTGGTTTGAACGAGATCTAGTAAGTCGTTTTTTTTTTAATACGTCATAAATCGTAAACCGCAATTTACCCTTCATTTAATCAACTGAAATACTTGCTGCTACGGAACTCTTCATGGGCGAGTCCGACTCGCACTTGGTCGGTTTTTGATTTGTATAGATTATTATATTATTTATTTCCACGCAGGATGTAAAAAGTAATATTAAAATCAGTTCATGCCGGAAAAATCGCGTAACATTCATTCATAACATAACTGAAAACAGCAGTTAAGAATCATTGGTTGCGTACTGAAGTATTAATACTAAGTGAATTCTATTGACCCATTTAAACTAAATAAATAATTAATATCTAGGGGCTACTAGGCAAAGTCTATAACTATAGCATCCAGGCAACTGCTAATCCCATACTTATGATATCTAAATATATATATACATACGTAATATAGATAAATTAAATAAAAGACACCATTCTGAGTCTGGGTGTCATTTTCTATTTAATTTATTTGTATTATTATAGACAAATGAAATAGGTAAAGACACACAGACTTAGAACAAATAATCGTGATCATCACACAAAGATTTAACCTGGTGATCGAACTCATGACTTCTAGCTTAGCAGTCAGCTAGTGACCTGACTCTCTAGACCAACAGGTCCAGTAATTTATGTATACTGTAACATATTTTCTTTTACAGGAGGTTCAGGGTGATGGCGAATGTTGCGCCATCTGCATAGAACCTTACAAAGTATCAGAAACACTTCGATCTCTTCCTTGTAGGTAAGATATCATATTCTATAATTTGGACCTTAATTATGTTAAAACCAGCGAGGCTATAACATAATTAGAAAGAAATAAATACTTTTATTTATAATACACAGTTAAATTAGTTAAAAGGTGCTTAAAAACAAAACAAATTGCTGTCTACCATGAATGGGTGCCAACTTCAGCATAAGCAAAAATTAATGTAGCGCTGGTATTCCAATTGGCCTATTCTAGTTGGTTAATTAAAGCGTGTGAAAATATAATTTAAATTAAAAAATATATATTCTTCGTAGCGTATCGATTGCCATCGATACGCTACGAAGAAGACCTCGCTCTGCGTGACAACGGGATAAAAAGATAGGAGGAAAGAAATATTTGTTTTTCACATAGCTTACACAGGAAATGAATACAATAATAATAATATCTGGGGACAATGTCACACAGGACATCCTAGCCCCAAACTAAGCAAAGCTTGTACTATGGGTACCAGGCGACGATATACATACTTATAAAGATAGATAAATACTTATATACATAGAAAACATCCATGACTCAGAAACAAATATTCGTGCTCATCACACAAATCTTTACACTTACCGGGATTCGAACCCAGGACCACCAGCTTCGTAGGCAGGAGCACTACCAACTAGGCTATGGTGACCGTCAAAATTAGATAGATTTAAAAAAATATTTTGATCTGAGTGGCTGTCTCTAAACATGTAAACATAATTTATAAAGCACTCTGCTCTTCTCTCCTAAATCTGTGCAGTTCTCTGCAGGGTTCCCAATTGAATCCTTCTTTATCATGCCTACCGACTTATCTTCCACAATGCATGTTCATGGGGTGCAATAAAGGATTAAGAAATTTAACTAATTTAGAAGCGTCTTTTAAACTAGCGTTAAGTTTTCACAAAGAACGAAGAAACCCGTAACGTACATACCTAAAAACGAACAAAAGAAAAACATACAGTCCAATTGATAATCTCCTCTTATTTTGAAGTCGGTTAAAACAACGTCTCACAAATAACGTTTGTGTTCCAGACACGAGTTCCACAAGAGCTGCATAGATCCTTGGCTGCTGGAGCACCGCACGTGTCCCATGTGCAAAATGGACATACTCAAGTACTATGGCTTCGTGGTGAGTATTCCTGACTACCCGGTCTTGGTAGGGCTGTACGTGCGTACAGTACTTCGACCCTTCAGGATTACTTTTTATTCTATCCCTAGAGCCCTGAAAGCAGTCTGCACATAGTTCAGTACGCTTGTTAGGGGTAGATCCTTGTAGTCTCCTGGGGCTCTACCGGCTAAGTCGCTGAACATCGTTTTCGTGAATGGCGTTGAAATAAATAAAGGTTAAAAATAACTTAATCAATCTTTAAATCGGCTTCAACGTTGACAATCGATTCTGGACCATTTATGACGTCACATGTGCTCATGGAAGCCCATTTAACGATTGATTAAGTCATTTTTAACCTTTATTTATTTGAACGCCATTTAAGAAATCTTCGGCGACTTAGCCGGTGGAGCCTCAGGTTCTGGATATGCTAGCCACCTGATGACTATTCTGTGTCTTGCCAAAACATCGAATTTACATAGTATATGCAGCATTGTTTCATTTTCGACCCCACAGGTCCTGAAAATCGGACTATTCGATATTCCCTGTTTGTGTAGGTGGTAGTTGGTGCCGTAGTGACCTTGATGGTAGAATTTCGAATAAGTGCGATCTCTAGTGTGTAATTAATTCGTAATCAATTTATACACGTATAATAAGATGGGCAAATTATTGGCGAGTCGCCACAATAGACATATCTTGTCACAGTGTTAGTGAAATTCATTGCTTGTTATTTTAAGATTGTGCAGCACTCTGTCTATACAACATTGACGATGAAATATTTGTTGTAGTACCTATGTAGCAATTTGATGTTCTACTTTCAGTGCCAAACACCAAAAGCATATTTTTAAAGTAAGAACTTCTTTGGGTGCTTTGAGCAGTTTTGATTGAATATAAATTATGGAATCCGTCACGTCACGCTACCCATGAGTTATATGTATACTGTGTATTCTATGTGTACTTTTTGGGTGAACAAAAAGCGTAAAATTAGTGTCATCATCGCGTCACGCTTTCTAAACTATATGTATAACTATTATACTGTAGATTTTTAAGATTAAGTGTAAAAAATAGTAGTATTCACGTCTGCAGTGCCCAAAGACTACCCTGAATGTTTTTTGGATTATAATTATAAAACTTACACAACAATTACTCACTGCACGTGTGGCGCAGCGGTTTATACAGTGGCCTCATCCACTCGTGACCCGGTTTCGATTCCAGCACAGGACAACTATTTGTCTGACCCATAAGCAGTTGTTCTGATGCGTGTGATACAGGTATTAATTTCCTTAGTGCGGGAGTTGTCTTTGAAAAAAGAAAAGAATGCTATCTTGGGTATACTTATGCCTATCCTGGTGCCATCCTCCAATGAAGATATTATTAGTGAGATTTGCAAGATAATACTTTTGATTCACCATGCATTTTGAAAATTTATTGAACGAGGAATGAAAAAATATACGCATATAAAAATCATTTTATTTCTAAATCATGATACGAAACGTTTTACGAACCACATTAATAATAGTTTTAACTTGACTTTAATTCTAATGTAGTCTACTAATTGCTACCGAATGTTCCCGCAGAATTCGCCTACTAATTTGATTTAGTCTTGTATGTTTGTATGTACAGTTCACCGGCAGCCAGGAGAGTATCCTGCAGATGGAGGTGGAAGAGTCTCGAAGCCGGGCACTGTCGCCGCAGAGGAACCACCACCCGCTCACACTGGTAACTACCAAGCATATCCTCACCTACACCATAGCTATTTTCTTAGTTCTAGGATCATTCGAAATTCGAACGACCTGGGGCTCTACCGGCTAAGTCGCCGAAAATCGATTCCGGACCATTTATGACGTCAGAGCCTCTACCGGCTAACTCGCCGAACATCGATTTCTTAAATGGTGTTCAAATAGATAAAGGTTAAAAATGACTTAATCAATTGTTAAATCGGCTTCAACGTTGACAATCGATTCCGGACCATTTATGACGTCACATGTGGTCATGGAAGCCGATTTAACGATTGATTAATGTCCTTTTTACCCGACTGCGGGACGCAAAGGGTAATGTGTTTATCAGGCTATGTATAATAATAATAATAAATAATAATAATATCGTGGGACATTATTCATACACGGCCATCTGATCCCAAACTAAGCAGAGCTTGTACTATGGAAACCAGATAACTGATATATTACATATACTATTTTTCTTTTGTAAATACATACTTATATAGATAATTTACACCCAGAGTCAGGACAAACAGACATGTTCATGCACACATATGTATGTATGTATGTTCCTTTGAAGCACTATACAGACCAAACGCCTGGACCGATTTTAATGATTCGCACGTCAATCGATTCCTTTCAGTCCGGAAAGTGTCACTAAAGACATGACGTTAGTGAAAATTCAATATGGCGACTACTGGACGCCATATTGTGAAAATTAAAAAAAATTAAGTCAACAAACTATGTCATGTGGGGTATCGTTGAATAGGTATTTAAAAAACATTTTTAGTTTTCTTTCAACATTTTTCGATTTGACCGGCCGTTTAGGAGCTATATCGATTTAAAGTTGCGTAACAACTATTCTCACATATAGGTTTTAAAACAGTATAAATTTACGATGAAACGACGAAAACTTCGTATGACTGTGCGTGTGAGTGTTGATGGACATATACTAAAGTATTTATTAGGTATATTGGACTACCTAAAGTATCTAACGGCTAACACGGTCGCCCATCTCCAACTTCAAACGGTTTAGTACTTAACTTCACTTGAAAAACTATTTATAGGTAGGTACCTACCGAAATCCAATTGTCCCAGAACAACGTCCCTTTGGTTGGTGTGAGAATCGAACTATCAACAACCGAATTTCTTGCGCTTTGTGGCCAAGGTAAATTTTAAAGAAAAATGTTACCTTTAATATTATGTTGGGGAGTAACTGTACACAAGTCCCTCGTCCACAACATAGTGAAAATTGGGAGTGTGTCGACTAGGGTTGCGTACCTTATACGCACTTCGACGATGAGGTTCAGGTCATGTATGAGGATATTTCTAAAGCCATACATACCTCGAACTCTTATTTCACTGTGGTCATGGGGGACTTCAACGCGAAGCTGGTTAAACGATTCGGGGATGAGCTGAGAGTGGGGCAATTTGTAACTGGAGACCGGAATCCCTGGGGCCAAATGTTGGCCGACTTTATGGAGAAGGAGGGACTCTTTATGATGAACTCCTCTTTCAAGAAGCCGGAAAACCGCAAATGGACCTGGGTAAGCCCCGATGGTAAAAAAAAAACGAGAAAGACTTTATCTTGTCGACGAGTAGACAGATGTTCAATGACGTCTCAGTAATCAATACAGTTAAAACCGGAAGCGATCACCGACTGGTGAGAGGCTCATTGAACCTAAATGTCAAGCTCCAGAGGTTCCGACTGATAAAGTCTACGCTCCGACCTTTACCCATCTACATCCAAAACCCTGAACCCTTTCAGCTCGAACTGCAAAACCGTTTCGAATGCCTAGCAGATTGCGAGGAAGTAGACTCATACCACGACAGGCTTGTAGAAGCTGTCCATACGGCTAGGTCTAAGGTCTTCAAGGCCCACCGTACAAACAGAACCAAAAAGATCTCTGACCATACCCTGTAGCTTATGGACGAAAGACGGAAAATGGTTCTGACATGCTCTGATGATGCTACCAGATAAAAGTTCTGTATGTGTGAAAGTGTTTAGTGTTTAATGCTTTGCCGCAAAATATTAGACATTTTTCCGCGGCAAAGTTCAAAAACCAACTCAGACTGCGGCTCCTAGAAAAATCATTCTATTCAATCAAATCAAATTTTTGACTGCACGTGAGGCGCAACGGCTAAGGCAGTCGCGTTGCCGCTTCGTGTCGCGGGTTCGAGTCCCGCGCCGGACAACTACTTGTGTGACCCATAAATAGTTCTTCTGAGTCTGGATGTAATTTGTGTCCGTCTATTATATGTTGTTAAGTACCCTGCAACACAGGGATTAGTATCCATACTGCAAGGGTTGTCTTTAAAAAAAACTGTGATTTATTTAATTAATTATATTATTTGTGTAAAATTTGACATAATAACAATCACACATTTCGCATGCTGTTTATGAGTAAAATTGATGAGACTAACCTAATAGTAAGACCACCACTGTACTCTATTTTGTGAAATAAATAAATGAATGAATAATATTTAATAACTAAATCTAGATAATGAATGATAAAAAATATAAAAAAAAAACATAAATATTAAGAACAAAAATTATAATATATACTTAATGTGGTTAACTTATTTTTGAAAGTAGCTAGGAACTCTAGGATAACTAAAAAGTACAAAATAAAAAAAATATTTAATAAATAAAAAACCCGACTGCGTAAATAATAATATCTATTCTAATAATGGAACACAACAACTGAACAGTCGGGATCCATTAGTCGACATCCAATCTAATTTGTCAATGGATCCCGACTGTTCAGTTGTTATGTTCCATTTTTAGAATATATTTTATTTTCTTCAATAGTATTCATTCAATAGTACATTATATAATTTTAGACCACCAGCCATCTATGTGCTTGTTTTTTTCTTTTCAGTTCTTTGTCTATGTACGTAGTTTGGTTCATTATTTACGCAGTCGGGTTTTTTATTTATTAAATATTTTTTTTATTAACCTTTATTTATTTGAACGCCATTCATGAAAACGATGTTTGGCGATTTAGCCGGTAGTGCCCCTGGGGGGCTACAGCCTAAATCGCCGATCATCGTGATCGTGATCGGCGTTCAACTAGAAGAAGGTTAAAAATGACTTAATAATTCGTCCAATCGGCTTCCATGAGCATATGTGACGTCATAAATGGTGCGGAATCGATGTTCAACGTTGGCTAAGTCACCGAACATCGATTTCTTAAATGGCGTTCAAATAAATGATGGTTAAAAATAATAATATAATATAATAATATCTGGGGACGATGTCACACAGATCATCCTAGCCCCAAACTAAGCAAAGCTTGTACTATGGGTACCAGGCGACGATATACATACTTATATAGATAGATAAATACTTATATACATAGAAAACTTCCATGACTCAGAAACAAATATTAATGCCCATCACACAAATATTTGCACTTACCGGGATTCGAACCCAGGACCACCAGCTTCGTAGGCAGGAGCACTACCAACTAGGCTATGGTGACCGTCACAAATGACTTAATCAATCGTTAAATCGGCTTCCATGAGCACATGTGACGTCATAATTAGTCCGGAATCGATTGTCAACGTTGAAGCCGATTTAACGATTGATTAAGTCATTTTTAACCTTTATTTATTTGAACGCCATTTAAGAAATCGATGTTCGGTGACTTAGCCGGTAGTGCCCCCGATTGAACGAATGATTTAGTAATATTTAATCTTCATCTATTTGAACGCAGATTTTGATCACGATACCAGCGAATTAGGCGATAGCCCCTCTGAGTTCAAATCCCAGGTTTGCCCGAAAAGGATTTTCACTTTGAATTTTCTTGCCAAAAAAACAGTTAAGTAACAACCTGCCCAGCTAAAAAATCACTCCCCAAAAAATGAGAGAGATAGAGTGTATACGAGACAGTTTTATTGGAAGTTGAGAACCTGCACGGTTAAGACAGCTGGTATCATAGCAGCTGTCATAGTTGTGCAGGTTTCGGTAAAAATTTGGTGGTAAAGTTACTACCATTTAGGGAGCATTGGTTAAGACAGTCGCCTTGCTACTGCGTGTAACTAACTACATAAATAGTTGATCAAAGTTTAGATTTACTTGTCGCATGGGCAGTGTTTACCCTAGTGTCAGAATTGTAGGCGTCTGAAATGCCTCAACGATTGTTGTCTAATGACTACAACCGAGACCGACAGCTTAACGTGCCCTCCGAACCTCAGAGATGCTCATAAATCAAACGACTATGGTTGCTTAACCTCCCCGATCACCTATAGACCGGTGAGAGCATTACATGTTTGTAAAGAACCCTCGTAGGGTTATTTAAAAAGTTCGAGCGTAGCCTTTAAAAAATAAATACATGCACTAAATTTACGACGTAATTTAACCTCCCTGATCACTTATAGACCGGTGAGAGCATTACATGTTTGTAAAGAACCCTCGTAGGGTTATTTAAACAGTTCGAGCGTAGTCTTTAAAAAATAAATACATGCACTAAATTTACGACGTAATTTAACCTCCCTGATCACTTATAGACCGGTGAGAGCATTACATGTTTGTAAAGAACCCTCGTAGGGTTATTTAAAAAGTTCGAGCGTAGTCTTTAAAAAATAAATACATGCACTAAATTTACGACGTAATTTAACCTCCCTGATCACTTATAGACCGGTGAGAGCATTACATGTTTGTAAAGAACCCTCGTAGGGTTATTTAAAAAGTTCGAGCGTAGTCTTAAAAAAATAAATACATGCACTAAATTTACGACGTAATTTTACCGAAACATGCCAATTGCTAAGACAGTTGCTGCTGGTAAAATGCTTTGTATGAATCCGTACCACGGTGCCGTGGAGTCACTTGGTCCGTGGGTTCGTTTACCAGTCAAATTTAAACTTATACGACTGATTTTATGTCTGAAATGTTCTAACTGTATTTTTTTGTTTTATAGTTGACGAGTGATAATTCGTACGAAGAGGCGGGTAGCGAACGCAGCAGCCGCGCGTCTTCGCCCGACGAGCTCGTGCCAACATTGCCGCGACACGCCAGAGACAATAGGTAAATAATAATATCCCGGGACATTATTCACACAAGGCCATCTGATCCCAAACTAAGCAGAACTTGTAATATGGAAACCTGATAAATGATATACTACTTATATAGACAATTACATCCAGACTCAGGACAAACATACATGTTCATGCACACAAATATCTATCCTGGGTGGGAATCGAGCCCATGACCAGCGACGTGAAAGGCAAGTATACCAACCACGCCAACAGGCTAGTACTTAAATATGTAGTAATTCGCAATGCAAAGCATAATTCCAAAATGTTAACTGGGAAATGGCAAATTTTATCGCTTGGCGAGATCAAACTAGCATCCTGCCGTTAAGCTACGAACGATATACTGGTAAATAAACGGCGCCATTTATTTCTAGAAAAATCTACTTTATCAATGTGGCACGCTTCTTATTCACATTTACACTGTCCAGATGGATGGGGTGGCAATTATTGTTTTATTTTATACACTGTTTACAAAGTCATGTCCTTGAAGATCGCAGTCATAGCTGCTCCTAATTGGATCTATCTCACTGGCTCCATAATATCGTATAGTTTTCTGGAGGAGATTGAAAATTTCCACTGCGAGCACGGAAAGCCGATGTTGGCGCATCGGGTAGGATAGTCGCTAACTATTTGTGTGACTCATAAGTAGATGTTCAGTCTATGTCTGTATTGTATCAGTTAATTATATACTTGTAAACTACCAGGACAACACCCGCACTACGAAAATGAATCCCTGCATTTATTTATTACTAGCTGTGCCCCGCGGTTTTATCCGCGTTCAATTTTATAAATTATCACAGCTCCTCCCCCGTAGGTGATAGCGTGATAATCTGTAGCCTATATGTTGATCCGACCTCTTAGTAATATTCATGCAAAATTTGAAGTAAATCCATGCAGTACTTTTTGAGTTTAGCCCGGTCATACATACAGACAAACAGACAAAAATTCTAAAAACTTTATTTTTGGCTTTGATATCGATTGTAGATCACGCCCTAAGTATCCTTTAAAAAAATATTCAATGTACAGCTTTGACTATCCTACGATTTTATTATATGTATATAGATAGGTGTCTTTTATGAAATAACCTCTTTTCCTTCCACGAGATTTTAATAGTGAGGTAATGAATAAATAGTACATTGAGAACTGGCCACAACTAGATCTATACAATACATATTTCTTCCGCTTAGCCGCGGTTCTTACAATATTACTTTTTTCTTTAGGTCTAACTCGTCCTCTCCGTCGAGTTCCCGGCCGGACACGTCCCGCGCGGAGGGCGCCGCGCCCGCGCCCGCGCACGACTGAGCGCCGCGACGCGCCGTGGTGCGGCCCGCGGACGCTACTCCCTAGTGCAGTGAAACTAGTGATGTGTTCATAATCATAAATACTCAACAAATAAATTGAACTTTTGGAAATTTCCAGTGACGTGAATGACGTTGCTTTGGTGGATAACAAGTGATATTTTTCGTAATTAAGGATTTAATAGTGTAAGACGTTCACAGCTACTCCGCCTAGTCAACGAAATGAGTGTTCTCCTTAACGCTTGTAAAACGTGGAACCCATAGTTTGTAACAGTGCAGAAATAACGGCCTTTACATTTCTTCGGCTACAGACTTACACGACTGTTCCTATATTTGAGTTTTTAGTTGATTTCTGATTGTTTTTGTTTAGGAACGAAGTTCTTTACGCCTTTTCTTAAACTTTAAATATTATTCGTTTTGGAGATTTAGAATGTCTTGTCGAGTGATAACGCTTTTACCTCACGTGATGAATTTTAAGAATCAAAGTATTTGCGGAGCGTCGGTCCAATCCATGGCCCACCTAACATCGTGCCAAGCCTGCCCTGCCACATGTTCATGGCAGGAGGTTAAGAATGCCACAAGCAGGTCAGTGTGGCCACGTTCTGGGCCACAAAAATTTAACTAGTTTTGCCATCGACACGCTAAGAAGAAGAATCAATTCAAAAAGTGCATTAAAGAACTTCGTACTAAAACGTAATTGTTTCTTTATTTCTTTTGTTAAACATGATCTTGTACTATGTACAACCAATTTAATGAAATAACGAATTAATAATATACTATGAAGAATAATAAATGAATTGGTAAATATATTTAATTTAAAGCAACTTGACAGACAATATTTTCAGGGGTGGTAATAAGGCCGTACAGAATATAGCAAATATATATTAAAAAAAAAAACAATGCGCCGATTCTATTCTCACCAAGTAAACTAATTTTAATATGATTGCATTTCTCTCTAAGATAGTACTTTTGAGAAGAACGAGGCATCTTTAATTCTGTCAATATAGTTTTGTTGCGAAATGCCGAAAGAAAATATGCTATACGTTAGATGCCATGGATATGCCCGATGAGCATAATTTTTTGCTGTTTGTGTAGTTCGATAGTTCTATATATGCACTGTTCTTTTCATACGAGCTATATTAGAGGGAGATGTAATGATATATTAATTCGTTTAGGGATGTAAAGTCGAAATTGCCAACTCATTAACGTATTGTTGGTGACAGATTGCAATGTTCTTAATTGCTACACAAAATGGAATGAGGTAATTTTTTTGTTTTTTTTCCTTTATTAGTGTGTAAACTATTCCCGCAAATATTTGACACTATTATTGTTACAAGTTATATACATCGTAACTTGGAACTTATCATGTTACCGGAATGCGGTCTGTAGCCTACGAAATTATATATAAAATCAACTTTTTGAACCAAAGTCGTACTTAATTTTTTATTGGTTTTGATCTCATATATTAAAAGTAACCTTTTGCTTTGCAATACTTCCAAAGTGTGGACTAAATGGTGGCCCTTTGATTTTACCCGATTCCTATGGGATTTTTAAAATATCCGTCCATATGATAATAAAAAAAAACTAACTAACAACTATACAGCTGTATGTTCGTTTGTACTGCCTATGTTATTGTATCTTTAATAACTATGTTTTGAAGTCATAACAGTAACGTAATTTCGATACTTAAAGTACGTATTAACGTAACAGCTATCATTGTATATACATAATTGTGAGTCTTATGTAATTAACAATAGAACTAATAATTCATATTCAGGTTTATCAGCAGGCAGTTTAAGCACATGTCTCTCTACTGAGTTGGACCAATAAATCACAAAAATAATCTAGTGGATGATATCATTAGATGACGATATATCGTTGTTCTGTAAATTGTGTTTGGAAAGTCCTCCGAGATTCTGATATTTATTTCTATAGTGCGGTCGGGAACCTTAATGACCAGCTCCGTCTTGCGAGGGTAGTGAGATATAAAGATAAATTAGAATTTTTTAATTATTACTTTACGCCATATTGTAATGCCGGGCGTATCCATATTATGACTTTCAATGGTAATTTTTTGTTACATTAATGTAATTCTCGTTGGCAAACTAAAATACAGCCCATGTTACTTGCCGATAATATATAGCTATATTGAGATATTTTAAAATCAGTTACTTATAGTGAGTTTAGACTCACTATAAGTAACTGATATATGATGATAGCTAGCTATCATTTATTAAATACAAATATTTTTTCAGCAGAATGACGTTTTTTACACTTAGCCTCCGAATTGAGCCATTTTACGTCAATTTATTTGGCTACCGGAACCACTTCAGTTCTATCCTGAGGTCCATGAGACCTTATAAGCTTGGCGTGAGCACCTTCTGCAGTGTCTTTGGATCGTTCAGGAATTTTCCGGCAGGCAAAGCTCTTGTGATAACATGTGGTCGAACGCAGTAAAGAAACTCGAGTCATAACTGCAATCTCTGATGTTAAGTAATATAAACATGTATTTTGTTTTCTTTTTACTATAGGTTGTTCTCAAGATTCCGTATCTTAATACAGCATTCAAAAACACGAGTTAACGTCGTATACAAATTAGTGGTGACGTCATAAACCGAATGATACCTGCCAGATATCACCTACACTACTCGACATGTCAAAAATGTGGATGACATTGACAGGAGAAGATATCCGGTTATGAAGTCACACTATTATGTAAACAATAACTCCATATATGGAGTGTATACCATTTAGAGTGGGATACTTGGGGGCTCATGTTCCCCATAGGTGGATTGAGTTTCATATGTAACTATTCCATACAAACCTCGAACCCTTTGTTAATTATATATATTGTGAAAATTTTAGTTGATATCTTTTAAATTATGTAATGAAGTACATAATTTAAAAGATATCATCTAAAATTTACACAATATATATATAACGTATACACGCTAACAGGCTTTTTTTGTTATAATTTTACGTACATTAAACCCATATTAAAACAGACTCATCTTTTTTAAAGTGAGCTTTACCAATTGCGTAATTAAGTTTAATTTTGAGGAATCAGAGAGAGTTCTTAGGTTCTTATTAATAGGCGGATGATCACAAATTAAGTATCCCACACTATTTACACATTGTATTATTAAAAAATATCAGGATAACAAATGCTTGTAAACATTCATATAAAAATCTATATACAGTAGACTGAGAACATCCATACTTACATGTCCATAATTATCTGCAGTCGGCGTAGTGCCGGGCGAACGACCTCTTATGTATATATTAATATGGACTTACCCCGGGATTCTGGAGCATTATAACTATCGAGTTTACTATTCAACATTTTGTACGATTTCTCTATACTTACTCAATTGTTTATCTTACGTCTATTACCACTAAAAGCCTTGGAAAAGAGAGTTGCGTGAGATGTTATCTATATCTGGATCCCGGGAATTTGAGACGATGGAGTATATCCACGTAAAGCCTCAATCGCCGAATGGCAATACCTACGCCGACCAATGATAATTATCGCTTTAAATGGTTGAGTCATAACTTGTAAGTTAATGTTAGGTCTAAGAGTAATTTGTATGTACTTTGTCTACAACTCGAATGGTATAAAGCCATTCATTTCTATGTAACATCAATATTGATGTATTTAGGGGCCATTTTGCAATCAAAATTTGTTTTGCTTACTTAAATTTGTATATAAAAATGGGCTTATGACCACACGGTAGAAGTGAAAACTTCTAACTTCTTGTTGGAGAGTGAACGTGGATAATGACGACTGGAGCCGAGTAAACCCGATCCAATGTCACCGACACGAACGTGACGGTTCGCATACGTTCACTCCTCAGTAAAAACGCGCCTAAAGAAGCTTTCACTTAAAATGTTTATTCAGATGGCTTAGTATGAATGTTCATAAAACGTAATGTATAAGGAGTTCCCGCGCTCCACAACTATGCAGCGCTATGATTGGGTCTTGATTGCGTGATACGTTTCGCCAATCTCAAACCTTTCTTTACTACTCAGAACTCGAATTCGTTCATTTATTTCTTTTTCTGTGGATTCGTACTAAACCTTCAGAACGAACAGTATGGTGCATTGATATCGAAATTTCCTTAAACACTAATTTCGTGACTCCGAAAGATTTTAGTTAGTAAAATCTAGTCTGAAAATTATTCGCTTTTAAATTCAATTATTATTGTTGTAATAGTTTGCTAAGAACACGAATAGACACGTTTAAGTGCGTTTATTGCGAATTTTGTGTTTATTTTATCTATATCAAAAGTATTATTCTATTAATGGTTGGATTTAAAAGCGATGTTAATCTTTCAAACTGTCTTACATTTACGAAAATCAATTAACATTTAACGTTCTTTTAAGGTATTTTAAGTGAGCATTTAAGTTATTATATACGAAAATAGAAGAAGGTACTTAAATCCATTGGATTTTATATAAACAAGGAGACTGGTATGTAATTTTAAATAACATTTGTGTAAAGATATTTACATTCCCAATCTTGTTCTGGTCGAGTTCTGCTCCTCGTGTGAACATCAGTGTTGAAATAAAAACCAATACAGTATTGATATTAGTGTTTTATTTACTATTTCTTCTATTAGTTATTTTTCAGCGAACAACAAACGATGACAAATAGACTATTATTTCTAACATAACCTCGCGTACGCGTACTGGGCCTGGCACCACTTACGCGTGCACTTCGGACTCTCAACAAAATCGATATTTTCCACTGTCCTCAGGATGATATCACAAAAGCGGCCACAAAGGTCATATCTCATAATATTTGAAATAGACATAGAATATGTGTAATGTTGACTCAATATTAAATAATTAATATTCAGGCAACACTACTGTATTGGGGTCCTAACCCTGTGAAGTCGATGTAAGTTGGTGAAATAAATAAATCTTCAGAGATAAACTAAAAGAAAACGTTGATCGCTCGCAGAGGCATGTATTTTTTTTTTATTTCAGAAGTAATATAATTAATCACATTGTTAAGATAAGTGTGAATTAATAGAATAACCCTTCAATGCACTTCGCTGCTGACCCCAAATTGAGCACAGCTTGTACTATGGAAATCAGATAACTGATATACTACTTTTCTTTTGGAATTACATACTTATATAGATAATTAATAATAATTACACTCAGACTTAGGACATATAGACATGTTCATGCACACAAATATCTGTCCTGGGTGGGAATCGAACCCACGACCTCCGGCGTGAAAAGCAAGCATTTGCCAACCACGCCAACAGGCCCGTCAAATTGTATCCTTCTTCAGAATCTTTCTCACCTGCGACAGGCTTTGAACAAACTTCCTACGAGCACCGTTTAACACAAAACACTCGTTCTAAGCTAATCGCGCATGTTAGTTACCAGACAAACAGGACTGATGATTAACAACTTGGAATTATGAAGGTAGTTCCTTCCCTTCCGAAACTTCTAAGTGGAACCATTATCACACTATTGGGTCAACTAAATTGTTGTATAACTAAACATATGCGGACGGGAACGCAAGTTTTATTTGGATCAAGAAAGGGACCGAGTCACCCGCATGTGCATCTGGGTTGAAGGCCCAATTTTTTGGACCAATTTAACGAAATAAGACTTAAAGGGAAATCACACTAATTTTATAAGGGCGAAAGTTTGTGAGTGCGTATTTTTGTTACTCTTTCACGCAAATACTACCGGACGAATTTTGATGAAACTTTGTAGTAGGTAATATAGCTTATATATCCCGTATCCAAATAACACATAGGCTATAATTTATAAAGTTTAACGCGGGTAAAAACGCGGGTCACAGCAAATTAGTTAAAAATATGAAAACACCTAAAGCAAAGGCTATTTAATTTATGATTGAATAACTTCGGCCGTCATTCCAGACGCTTGCATCACTAGATTAGATTAATGTCACTATGCTGAGATGTATCCTACTTGCTTAGATCTCGGCTATGCAGTGGCATAGCCTAATTCTAAAGCAAGTACTTACTATCTCTCGGTTAATCATTTTAATTTACGAATTTAGTTTAGATGAATTAGTTGAGAATTTCTTAAGATGTTAAAAATTCTCAAATCTTTTTAATATGACATTACAGATTTATGGCGGTAAGGGCCCTCACTTCAATATTGTCTGTAGTGAGGGAGGAATCTACAAAACCTGGATTTAACTGAAGAAATACATAAATATGACTTAAAAATATTTTACTTACTATACTCTATACTCATCAGTCCATCTTGTAGGGGGCCTGTCCACGATTTCCGTAGAGTATAAATATCGCTGAACGCATACGAAACCATATATGCATGATCAACAGTTTACCTCAGTGCATACGAAGCCATAAATGGCTTCGTGCTGTAATTTCAGCAATAACAGTTGAATTTTATTCTTTTCTATTTTTTCTTCTTAATTTAGTTCAATAAAACCTAATTTTACAAAGAAATATTTTTTATTGTTACCCCTTCATAATTCATGCAAGAAGGGGTTAAGAGTCAGCAAACAAGTGTTGCTGACCCTTCCCCCACCCCAATGAGCTCTTGCGACCTTACTCACACTCGGAAACACAACATTGAAATTATATGTTATTATTAAGGAATGTCTTCTGTAAGGTGGAGGTACTTCCCCAGTCGGGCTGCTCTTTAAGCGAATGAATGCTGTGCCCATAGGTGGGCACCGTTAATAAATTAGTTAACTTCGTTAATCGTTAATCCGCTACAAAAAAAGTTAGCTTCGTTAAACGTTAAAGCGATACATTTCGGAAGAATTAACGCAAGTTAACGTTAATCGTTAATCCGCTAATATGTGTAAAATTACATTTTTATATCTTTGCATTAGTGAACTTATAAAACTGTTGGTTTAGGTTCTGCAAGTTAACAGGATAGGAACAAAACAAAATATTTGTATAATTCAAATGTGTAATTTAATCGTCGGGCATAATGTGTAATATTCCCTTCCATGAACATTATGCACTTTTCGTCATTCAGGAGTGGTCCAAACCACCAAACACAACCGCACCGAAAGACTTGCTTTAACGCTAAGCTTTGCAACATGTTAAGGAATCATGTTTGAAACAAAGGTATCTCAAATCAAGTCCCCTTCATATGTAACTACTTCTGTACCATACCCACGCGCGGAACCCCATGTTTTGTAGATATCCATAGTTAAAGTTTTGAGGTTCGATTAAAAATTTCCCTAAATCAATTTTCGCCAACAATAGTGTACCTAGCGTTCGGCGGCCGCTTCCGCCGCGAAATATAACTTCTAAACACGAAAGCAATGTTTTTACATTGTTTGACAACGCATTAGGTATGGAAATAGCAACGAAATGAATCAAAATTTCGTTCTGTTTTATTACCCGACTGCGGGACGCAAAGGGTAATGTGTTTATCAGGCTATGTATGTATGTATGTTCCTTTGAAGCACTATACAGACCAAACGCCTGGACCGATTTTAATGATTCGCACGTCAATCGATTCCTTTCAGTCCGGAAAGTGTCACTAAAGATATGACGTTAGTTAAAATTCAATATGGCGATTACTGGACGCCATATGGTGAAAATTAAAAAAATTAAAGTCAACAAACTATGTCATGTGGGGTATCGTTGAATAGGTATTTAAAAAACATTTTTAGTTTTCTTTCAACATTTTTCGATTTGACCAGCCGTTTAGGAGCTATATCGATTTAAAGTTGCGTAACAACTATTCTTACATGTAGGTTTTAAAACGGGATATTTTTAAATGCACATCTATATAGTTTTTCAGCACACTACGTAACTCCACTATTTAACTGAATGCACACCAGAAGTAAGAATGCTGTGCAAAAAAACTAATTGAATAACTAAATATGACCTACAAAAAAAATTAAAAAACCACACAAACCGAGGTGGCCTTCTTTATTGAATTCACATCAAAAATGTAATTCGTACATTGGATATACGATTTACAAAACAAAAGTTCCAAATGTTTATCAAAATTACTAACTTGCACTCTAAATTGTACAAATCTTACAACGGAATTTCTAAAATTGTTAACTAAAGGTGTACCACTATAAAGTAAGTTTATTTTACTAATAGTGCATCTAAAATATATTAAACCTAACTTTATTTAGATTTTGATTCTTTATTTTACTGAAAAACTTGTTGGCGCCTGCACATCTAACGCCGCGCTCGCTCTTTAGCGTCTAACGCGAGTGTGAGGGAGACCAAGCGACACGAAGTAAGCAAACGGTCTGGTACTTCTGAACGAAAAGAAGATTTTCATATGCTGTTCGAAGGTGTTCGAAACTGCGCCTTCTTTTTTTGTGACTTTTTTCTTTAATTTTGTGACAGAAACGAATCGCTGCAAAACCGACTTCACGTAGTCTTGTTTGCCCTACCCCTAGAGTGTAATGTAAGCCCGCGTAGGCGCGGAGGGGTGGGGCGGCCCGCGAGCTGCAGGAGTAGGTGGTTTGAAGGCCCGCCGCCGCGGGCCGGGCGGGAAGCCGAAGCTGCGGTGGTGAGCGTTAAAACCATCTACGACGATAAGCTCGCGTGGGGCCGCCCAAACCCCGCAGCGCCGGAGCCGTGACAGAAACAATGCTTGCTGCATAATAATTATCTTTATATTTAAGTTGTGTTATTGTTCCTAAACTTCTACTTATTGTTTCTACACTTAGTTACCGCTCAGTGTGCATGTGTTTAGTGTATGTTAAGTAAGCACTTGATTATTTTTTTGTGTACTTAATTATATAAAGATGACTGATTAAATTGGGTTTTATTTAGAATAAACGGCGTTCCTAAAAGTAAATTAGGTGATGGTTTTCCTTGAAAAAGTTTTATTAAGTTTCTTGAACTATAGAATTGTTAGATAACTATTAATTGGTATTCATTCAGTAAAACAGTTCTGCAAATATGATTAAACAGTATACTTAATTTCATTTAGTTAGTGTGCATAATTACTGTGCAAGTCAGTATTTTTGATATAACTTTGAAATATTTTGTTAGAAAAAAGGGAATATACAGATATCGATTTAAATACATGCCTTTTAAAACAGTAGAAATTTACGATGAAAAGACGAAAACTTCGTAAGACTGTGCGTCTGAGTGTTGATGGACATATACTAAAGTATCTATTAGGTATATTGGAGTACCTAAAGTATCTAACGGCTAACTTACGGCAGATCCCCTCAAATAAAGGACACAATTAAACCGCGGTCCCCAGTCCCCGGTAGCCCTGCTATTCCCAGCCGTGGTAACAGCCGTGGTTACGGCAGGGCAGGGGGTGCTAAGAATCCCCGGCAGATTCTGCGTTACCAAAACCGACGACCTCCGGCCCTGGCAACATACAACACACGCACACTGCGGACCGACGAGAAGATGATCGAACTGGAGGAAGAATTGAGCAGGTTACATTGGGACATAATAGGATTATCTGAAGTTCGAAGAGAGGGGGAGGACACAATAATCCTGAAATCCAGGAATCTGCTCTATTTCCGGGAGGGCGACCAACTGTCCCAAGGTGGTGTTGGGATCATAGTACACAAGTCCCTCGCCCACAACATACTGAAAATCGGGAGTGTGTCGACTAGGGTTGCGTACCTTATACTCAGAATTACCAAGCGGTATTCGTTGAAGGCCATACAGGTTTACGCGCCGACTTCGACGCACTTCGACGATGAGGTTGAGGTCATGTATGAGGATATTTCTAGAGCCATACATACCTCGAACTCTTATTTCACTGTGGTCATGGGGGACTTTAACACGAAGCTGGTTTAACGATTCGGGAATGAGCTGAGAGTGGAGCAATTTGTAACTGGAGACCGGAGTCCACGGGGCCAAATGTTGGCCGACTTCATGGAGAAGGAGGGACTCTTTATGATGAACTCCTCTTTCAAGAAGCCGGAAAACCGCAAATGGACCTGAGAGAGCCCCGACGGGAAAAAAAAAAACGACATAGACTTTATCTTGTCGACGAGTAGACAGATGTTCAATGACGTCTCAGTAATCAATACGGTTAAAACCGGGAGCAATCACCGACTGGTGAGAGGCTCATTGAACCTAAATGTCAAGCTCCAGAGGTTCCGACTGGTAAAGTCTACGCTCCGACCTTTACCCATCTACATCCAAAACCCTGAACCCTTTCAGCTCGAACTGCAAAACCGTTTCGAATGCCTAGCAGATTGCGAGGAAGTGGACTCATACCACGACAGGCTCGTAGAAGCTGTCCATACGGCTGGGTCTAAGGTCTTCAAGGCCCACCGTACAAACAGAACCAAAAAGATGTCTGACTATACTCTGCAGCTTATGGACGAAAGACGGAAAATGGTTCTGACATCCTCTGATGATGCTACCAGATACCGGCAGCTCAACAGACAGATCTTAAAGTCTTTGACTCGCGACACGCCTCAATTTAATACAAATTGTATTAAAGAAACTATTGAGCGGAACAAAGGCTCTAAAGTGTTTGCAAGAGAACTATCTGTTAGACAGAGCCAACCGACGAAGCTGAAGACTGACGATGGCAGAATCGTCACGTCTAGACCTGAGTTGCTGGGAGACATCGTGAGGTTCTACGGACAGCTGTATACGAAAACCCAATCACCTGTCGATAGTTGTGCCTCAGATCCCAGAGCACGACTAACCCAACACTTACCGACGACATCCCGGACGTCATCCTGTGTGAGATAAGAATGGCTCTCGAACAGCTTAAGAACAACAAGGCGCCTGGTGATGATGGAGTTACGGCAGAGCTTCTGAAGGCGGGTGGTACACCAATCCTACGGGCCCTTCAGAAGTTATTTAACTCCGTCATACTAGAAGGTTAAACGCCACAAGCATGGCACAGGGGTGTGGTGGTGCTCTACTTCAAAACGGGCGATAAAACCCTCTTGAAGAATTACATTGAGAAGGGTCATTTTTGCTGGTGTCCCATACCATTTCAGGAAGCACACTTTCCCAGCTTCTGCAACATCACTATGGCTGGAGCTTGGGTTGTAAAAGATCTTTGCTGCTTCCTTAATAATTTCCCAATTTAAATACAATTTACAGAAACCCACCTTGCTTCTTCTAAACGTTGCTGATGTTGTATCGTAGCCGGTAAATGAGTGTAAGAAGAGGATGTGTTCATATCCATGCTATTGCATCTCATTTTTTGTCATTCATTAATTCATCGTCATTTTTCAGTTTTAGCCAGTAAGGTTGCGTTTCCTAAAGTGAGCATTGAGCGAAAAGCAATCTTCATGATGTTTTTCCCGCCTTAGCTCAGTTATCTGCTGTTACAAAAAAACGCGATATCTTACTGTTACCGCCCTTACCTCGTGGAGGTACTCCCAGCTTATGTTAAAATAAATTTAGAGATAATTCGGGCATCAGGTAATGGTCATCACGCTGAATAACTCATCATCATCTTGTTCCCACTAATATGCTAGTGGGTTTGAATTCCGCACTTAGTCCCGATGAGGACCATTGTATGTGAGCCATGACGGCCTTCACTCCATCCAGCACACCTCCCTCCAGAAGCATATCAGGTCTCCTAAACTTCTCAAGGCATCTGTAAGAGTTCCGCTGAATAACTTAAATTTTCTATATTTCTGGAGCATGTAGCTCATAAACGAATGGAAATATGAAACAGTATATGAGATCAAAGTTATAGTGAATTTTGTAAGCTTTAATTTTATCTTGTAATATTTTTTGCTAAAACGCAACTTTTTAAAGATATTAGCAAAAAACCTAAAATTGAGGTCTTTGTCCCCCCCCCCCTCCTCCCTCCGCCTAACCTCCTAGACGTCAGGACTTTTAGTATGTTTTCCCTCTAAGTACTCTGAACAAGTTTCTGAAAATATCCCTTAGGTTCCCGCTCACGCACTCTATACCCTCCTTTGAGTCATTCCTTAATCGGACTAATAACAGTTGATCGTTATTGTGACTGGAAATTGCACATTGATCAAAAATTCATCAGAATCAATAGGTTTGTATACGTTTTGTCACGACTTTGCAAAACAGCCTTATTACCAATCGATATTGATGGCATCTCTCGGGTACTTTGGTTCTATCCTGAGGTATGGTATCTTTTAATGTTTTTAAACTTACTGTTATTTATATGCTATGTTTTTTAACTTATACTGTGGACACGGGTCTCAATCGCGATAAATATATAGGCAAATCATTACCTTGGTTACCCGACGTATGGTACTATGGGGCAATCCAACAGATAAATCGAGACCATTTCTATTGCAAAAAAAATGCGTTAAAGCAATTACAGGTACTCCTCCGTTTGTCTCATGTAAATCATTGTTAAAAGGACTAAAAATTATGACTAGTGTGTTTATACATTTTTCAAATTGGTGTATTTGTGAAAATGCAGCACCAGTATTTACTAGAGCTAAAGATGTTTTTCCTCGCAACATGATAACTAATACAACGAAAAGGTTCCTATGCTGTATGTGTGAAAGTGTATAATGCTTTGCCGCAAAGTATTAGACATTTTTCAGCGGCAAAGTTCAAAAACCAACTCAGACTGTGGCTTCGACGTGTTGTCAATGTCAATTGTCAATTGTCAATGTTCGACGTGGTCTTCCCCTTCCGGTTGTCCCATTCACACAGGCCAGGTATACTTCTTTTGTCAATCTTCTTTCATTCATCCTTTCTAAATGGCCAAACCATCTCAGCATGCCTTTTTCAATCTTTGTGACTACATCCTCTTTCACACCAATTTTTGTTCTTAATATTTATGTTTTTTTTAAATATTTTTATCATTCATTATCTAGATTTAGTTATTAAATATTATTCATTCATTTATTTATTTCACTAAAATAGAGTACAGTGGTGGTCTTACTATTAGGTTAGTCTCATCAATTTTACTCATAAACAGCATGCGAAATGTGTGATTGTTATATGTCAAACTTTACACAAAAAATTAATTAAATATCACAGTTTTTTTTTAAAGACAACCCCTGCAATATGGAATCTAATCCCTGTGTTGCAGGGTACTTAACAACATATAATAGACGGACACAAATTACATCCAGACTCAGAACAACTATTTATGGGTCACACAAGTAGTTGTGCGGCGCGGGACTCGAACCCGCGACACGAAGCGGCAACACGACTGCCTTAGCCGTTGCGCCTCACGTGCAGTCAAAAATTTGATTTGATTGAATAGAATGATTTTTCTAGGAGCGGCAAAGTTCAAAAACCAACTCAAAAAACCGCTGAAAAATGTCTAATACTTTGCGGCAAAGCATTATACACTTTCACACATACAGCATAGGAACCTTTTCGTTGTATTAGTTATCATGTTGCGAGGAAAAACATCTTTAGCTCTAGTAAATACTGGTGCTGCATTTTCAAAAATACACCAATTTGAAAAATGTACAAACACACTAGTCATAATTTTTAGTCCTTTTAACAATGATTTACATGAGACAAACGGAGGAGTACCTGTAATTGCTTTAACGCATTTTTTTTGCAATAGAAATGGTCTCGATTTATCTGTTGAATTGCCCCATAGTACCATACGTCGGGTAACCAAGGTAATGATTTGCCTATATATTTATCGCGATTGAGACCCGTGTCCACAGTATAAGTTAAAAAACATAGCATATAAATAACAGTAAGTTTAAAAACATTAAAAGATACCATACCTCAGGATAGAACCAAAGTACCCGAGAGATGCCATCAATATCGATTGGTAATAAGGCTGTTTTGCAAAGTCGTGACAAAACGTATACAAACCTATTGATTCTGATGCATTTTTGATCAATGTGCAATTTCCAGTCACAATAACGATCAACTGTTATTAGTCCGATTAAGGAATGACTCAAAGGAGGGTATAGAGTGCGTGAGCGGGAACCTAAGGGATATTTTCAGAAACTTGTTCAGAGTACTTAGAGGGAAAACATACTAAAAGTCCTGACGTCTAGGAGGTTAGGCGGAGGGAGGAGGGGGGGGGGGGGGACAAAGACCTCAATTTTAGGTTTTTTGCTAATATCTTTAAAAAGTTGCGTTTTAGCAAAAAATATTACAAGATAAAATTAAAGCTTACAAAATTCACTATAACTTTGATCTCATATACTGTTTCATATTTCCATTCGTTTATGAGCTACATGCTCCAGAAATATAGTAAATTTAAGTTATTCAGCGGAACTCTTACAGATGCCTTGAGAAGTTTAGGAGACCTGATATGCTTCTGGAGGGAGGTGTGCTGGATGGAGTGAAGGCCGTCATGGCTCACATACAATGGTCCTCATCGGGACTAAGTGCGGAATTCAAACCCACTAGCATATTAGTGGGAACAAGATGATGATGAGTTATTCAGCGTGATGACCATTACCTGATGCCCGAATTATCTCTAAATTTATTTTAACATAAGCTGGGAGTACCTCCACGAGGTAAGGGCGGTAACAGTAAGATATCGCTTTTTTTGTAACAGCAGATAACTGAGCTAAGGCGGGAAAAACATCATGAAGATTGCTTTTCGCTCAATGCTCACTTTAGGAAACGCAACCTTACTGGCTAAAACTGAAAAATGACGATGAATTAATGAATGACAAAAAATGAGATGCAATAGCATGGATATGAACACATCCTCTTCTTACACTCATTTACCGGCTACGATACAACATCAGCAACGTTTAGAAGAAGCAAGGTGGGTTTCGGTAAATTGTATTTAAATTGGGAAATTATTAAGGAAGCAGCAAAGATCTTTTACAACCCAAGCTCCAGCGATAGTGATGTTGCAGAAGCTGGGAAAGTGTGCTTCCTGAAATGGTATGGGACACCAGCAAAAATGACCCTTCTCAATGTAATTCTTCAAGAGGGTTTTATCGCCCTTTTTGAAGAAGAGCACCACCACACCCCTGTGCCATGCTTGTGGCGTTTAACCTTCTAGTATGACGGAGTTAAATAACTTCTGAAGGGCCCGTAGGATTGGTGTACCACCCGCCTTCAGAAGCTCTGCCGTAACTCCATCATCACCAGGCGCCTTGTTGTTCTTAAGCTGTTCGAGAGCCATTCTTATCTCACACAGGATGACGTCCGGGATGTCGTCGGTAAGTGTTGGGTTAGTCGTGCTCTGGGATCTGAGGCACAACTATCGACAGGTGATTGGGTTTTCGTATACAGCTGTCCGTAGAACCTCACGATGTCTCCCAGCAACTCAGGTCTAGACGTGACGATTCTGCCATCCTCAGTCTTCAGCTTCGTCGGTTGGCTCTGTCTAACAGATAGTTCTCTTGCAAACACTTTAGAGCCTTTGTTCCGCTCAATAGCTTCTTTAATACAATTTGTATTAAATTGACGCGTGTCGCGAGTCAAAGACTTTAAGATCTGTCTGTTGAGCTGCCGGTATCTGGTAGCATCATCAGAGGATGTCAGAACCATTTTCCGTCTTTCGTCCATAAGCTGCAGAGTATAGTCAGACATCTTTTTGGTTCTGTTTGTATGGTGGGCCTTGAAGACCTTAGACCCAGCCGTATGGACAGCTTCTACGAGCCTGTCGTGGTATGAGTCCACTTCCTCGCAATCTGCTAGGCATTCGAAACGGTTTTGCAGTTCGAGCTGAAAGGGTTCAGGGTTTTGGATGTAGATGGGTAAAGGTCGGAGCGTAGACTTTATCATTCGGAACCTCTGGAGCTTGACATTTAGGTTCAATGAGCCTCTCACCAGTCGGTGATTGCTCCGGGTTTTAACCGTATTGATTACTGAGACGTCATTGAACATCTGTCTACTCGTCGACAAGATAAAGTCTATGTCGTTTTTTTTTTCCCGTCGGGGCTTACCCAGGTCCATTTGCGGTTTTCCGGCTTCTTGAAAGAAGAGTTCATCATAAAGAGTCCCTCCTTCTCCATGAAGTCGGCCAACATTTGGCCCCGTGGACTCCGGTCTCCAGTTACAAATTGCTCCACTCTCAGCTCATTCCCGAATCGTTAAACCAGCTTCGCGTTAAAGTCCCCCATGACCACAGTGAAATAAGAGTTCGAGGTATGTATGGCTCTAGAAATATCCTCATACATGACCTCAACCTCATCGTCGAAGTGCGTCGAAGTCGGCGCGTAAACCTGTATGGCCTTCAACGAATACCGCTTGGTAATTCTGAGTATAAGGTACGCAACCCTAGTCGACACACTCCCGATTTTCAGTATGTTGTGGACGAGGGACTTGTGTACTATGATCCCAACACCACCTTGGGACAGTTGGTCGCCCTCCCGGAAATAGAGCAGATTCCCGGATTTCAGGATTATTGTGTCCTCACAATAATCCTGAAACAGTCGGGATCCATTGACAAATTAGATTGGCTGTCGACTAATGGATCCCGACTGTTCAGTTGTTATGTTTCATTATTAGAATATATTTTATGTTCTTCAATAGTATTCATTCAATAGTACATTATATAATTTTAGACCACCAGCCATCTATGTGCTTGTTTTTTTCTTTTCAGTTCTTTGTCTATGTACGTAGTTTGGTTCATTATTTACGCAGTCGGGTTTTTTATTTATTAAATATTTTTTTTATTTTGTACTTTTTAGTTATGAGTTCCTAGCTAGTTTCAAAAATTAGTTAACCACGTTAAGTATATATTATAATTTTTACATACATACTACATACATAGACTCACGCCTGTTTCCCAGAGGGGTAGGCAGAGACAACGGATTTCCATTTGTCACGATCTTTGCATACTTCTTTTGCCTCGATTATTGTCATTAGGTATATTCTTCATACATGCTCGCCGGTTTAGGGTACTTCTGACCTGCCCTTTCTTGAAACATCTCCAATTTGGTCAGAGAATGTTCGACGTGGTCTTCCCCTTCCGGTTGTCCCATTCACACAGGCCAGGTATACTTCTTTTGTCAATCTTCTTTCATTGATCCTTTCTAAATGGCCAAACCATCTCAGCATGCCTTTTTCAATCTTTGTGACTACATCCTCTTTCACACCAATTTTTGTTCTTAATATTTATGTTTTTTTTTAATATTTTTATCATTCATTATCTAGATTTAGTTATTAAATATTATTCATTCATTTATTTATTTCACTAAAATAGAGTACAGTGGTGGTCTTACTATTAGGTTAGTCTCATCAATTTTACTCATAAACAGCATGCGAAATGTGTGATTGTTATATGTCAAAATTTACACAAATAATATAATTAATTAAATAAATCACAGTTTTTTTTTAAAGACAACCCCTGCAATATGGAATCTAATCCCTGTGTTGCAGGGTACTTAACAACATATAATAGACGGACACAAATTACATCCAGACTCAGAACAACTATTTATGGGTCACACAAGTAGTTGTGCGGCGCGGGACTCGAACCCGCGACACGAAGCGGCAACACGACTGCCTTAGCCGTTGCGCCTCACGTGCAGTCAAAAATTTGATTTGATTGAATAGAATGATTTTTCTAGGAGCCACAATCTGAGTTGGTTTTTGAACTTTGCCGCTGAAAAATGTCTAATACTTTGCGGCAAAGCATTATACACTTTCACACATACAGCATAGGAACCTTTTCGTTGTATTAGTTATCATGTTGCGAGGAAAAACATCTTTAGCTCTAGTAAATACTGGTGCTGCATTTTCACAAATACACCAATTTGAAAAATGTACAAACACACTAGTCATAATTTTTAGTCCTTTTAACAATGATTTACATGAGACAAACGGAGGAGTACCTGTAATTGCTTTAACGCATTTTTTTTGCAATAGAAATGGTCTCGATTTATCTGTTGAATTGCCCCATAGTACCATACGTCGGGTAACCAAGGTAATGATTTGCCTATATATTTATCGCGATTGAGACCCGTGTCCACAGTATAAGTTAAAAAACATAGCATATAAATAACAGTAAGTTTAAAAACATTAAAAGATACCATACCTCAGGATAGAACCAAAGTAGGTACCCGAGAGATGCCATCAATATCGATTGGTAATAAGGCTGTTTTGCAAAGTCGTGACAAAACGTATACAAACCTATTGATTCTGATGCATTTTTGATCAATGTGCAATTTCCAGTCACAATAACGATCAACTGTTATTAGTCCGATTAAGGAATGACTCAAAGGAGGGTATAGAGTGCGTGAGCGGGAACCTAAGGGATATTTTCAGAAACTTGTTCAGAGTACTTAGAGGGAAAACATACTAAAAGTCCTGACGTCTAGGAGGTTAGGCGGAGGGAGGAGGGGGGGGGGGGGGACAAAGACCTCAATTTTAGGTTTTTTGCTATTATCTTTAAAAAGTTGCGTTTTAGCAAAAAATATTACAAGATAAAATTAAAGCTTACAAAATTCACTATAACTTTGATCTCATATACTGTTTCATATTTCCATTCGTTTATGAGCTACATGCTCCAGAAATATAGTAAATTTAAGTTATTCAGCGGAACTCTTACAGATGCCTTGAGAAGTTTAGGAGACCTGATATGCTTCTGGAGGGAGGTGTGCTGGATGGAGTGAAGGCCGTCATGGCTCACATACAATGGTCCTCATCGGGACTAAGTGCGGAATTCAAACCCACTAGCATATTAGTGGGAACAAGATGATGATGAGTTATTCAGCGTGATGACCATTACCTGATGCCCGAATTATCTCTAAATTTATTTTAACATAAGCTGGGAGTACCTCCACGAGGTAAGGGCGGTAACAGTAAGATATCGCGTTTTTTTGTAACAGCAGATAACTGAGCTAAGGCGGGAAAAACATCATGAAGATTGCTTTTCGCTCAATGCTCACTTTAGGAAACGCAACCTTACTGGCTAAAACTGAAAAATGACGATGAATTAATGAATGACAAAAAATGAGATGCAATAGCATGGATATGAACACATCCTCTTCTTACACTCATTTACCGGCTACGATACAACCTGATGTTGTATCGTAGCCGGTCCGTAGAACCTCACGATGTCTCCCAGCAACTCAGGTCTAGACGTGACGATTCTGCCATCCTCAGTCTTTAGCTTCGTCGGTTGGCTCTGTCTAACAGATAGTTCTCTTGCAAACACTTTAGAGCCTTTGTTCCGCTCAATAGCTTCTTTAATACAATTTGTATTAAATTGACGCGTGTCGCGAGTCAAAGACTTTAAGATCTGTCTGTTGAGCTGCCGGTATCTGGTAGCATCATCAGAGGATGTCAGAACCATTTTCCGTCTTTCGTCCATAAGCTGCAGAGTATAGTCAGACATCTTTTTGGTTCTGTTTGTACGGTGGGCCTTGAAGACCTTAGACCCAGCCGTATGGACAGCTTCTACGAGCCTGTCGTGGTATGAGTCCACTTCCTCGCAATCTGCTAGGCATTCGAAACGGTTTTGCAGTTCGAGCTGAAAGGGTTCAGGGTTTTCCTTCTCCATGAAGTCGGCCAACATTTGGCCCCGTGGACTCCGGTCTCCAGTTACAAATTGCTCCACTCTCAGCTCATTCCCGAATCGTTAAACCAGCTTCGCGTTAAAGTCCCCCATGACCACGTGAAATAAGAGTTCGAGGTATGTATGGCTCTAGAAATATCCTCATACATGACCTCAACCTCATCGTCGAAGTGCGTCGATGTCGGCGCGTAAACCTGTATGGCCTTCAACGAATACCGCTTGGTAATTCTGAGTATACATATATAAGGTATATATATATAAGGTACGCAACCCTAGTCGACACACTCCCGATTTTCAGTATGTTGTGGACGAGGGACTTGTGTACTATGATCCCAACACCACCTTGGGACAGTTGGTCGCCCTCCCGGAAATAGAGCAGATTCCCGGATTTCAGGATTATTGTGTCCTCCCCCTCTCTTCGAACTTCAGATAATCCTATTATGTCCCAATGTAATCTGCTCAATTCTTCCTCCAGTTCGATCATCTTCGCGTCGGTCCGCAGTGTGCGTGTGTTGTATGTTGCCAGGGCCGGAGGTCGTCGGTTTTGGTAACGCGGAATCTGCCGGGGATTCTTAGCACCCCGTGCCCTGCCGTAACCACGGCTGTTACCACGGCTGGGAATAGCAGGGCTACCGGGGACTGGGGACCGCGGTTTAATATTTTTTTTTTTTAATGAAAAATGTTTATTGTTACTCAAATGGTTACATCAGCAAATGTGAATGAAACAGTCCCAGTAAGTAATTAATAACACTTGTGTTGGGGTTGTCTCGCTCCTTCCCTTATTCCATACTTAACAATATTTGAGAAAGATGAATATAACTATTTAATTAAAAAATTAAAAATAAGATAAAATTAACAAACAGAAACTTAGAAATTTAAAATAAAAGTAATAATAGAAGAGAAACAATAATAACTTCAACTAGTTTGCAGGTCTGTGTATTGTTTGATTGTGAGTGGATGTATGTATGTGTGATTATAGTAGTGTGCGAGTTTGTGTTTGTGTTATTGTATGTGTTTACCTGTTTTCTGGTGGTACGTTATAGGAAATAAGTGTTTATGTAAGTCTATCTAGAATATGCTCTGTTTCTTCGTAAGTTAGAGATTTTAACCACTCGGTTATCACTTTTTTGCATTTGTCCGAGACCTCGTAGTGGAACTTTAGCTCACCGTTAATTTTATTGTATATGTAGGCTGATTGGCATACATACTGGCGCCTTGCAAACATTGTGCCTACCCGTGGCGAATGAGCTACAATATTATTTCGCCTCCTAGCTAAGTTTTCTGGGTTAAATGGGATGTGTTTGTGTAAATAAAGTATAATTGTTAAAATGTACAGTTTTCTTACAGATAATAGGCCCCTAATCTATATGGTATAGGTATCTATATGGTTTAAAATACATTACCTTTAAAAGTGATCGTTGAGCTCTTTCTAACTCAAGTAATTTAGTTTTTGTGGCTCCTCCCCAAACTGGTAAGCAGTATGTTATTACTGACTGCGCGAGTGCTATATAAATGTTGCTTAGTGTATTTTGAGGCATCACGTGTCGTAGATTTTTAAAGATCCATATCAATTTTCGAACTCGGGACATAATAACTTCGATATGTGAGTGCCATGCCAGGCGCTCGTCAACTATAACCCCCAGGTATCTTGTAGTCGGTACGTGTTTGATGGATTGACAGTCACAATTTTGATTCAAGCCATTTTCACACTCATGTAACCGAATATTGAAGTTACCACATACATTAGACCTTGCACTTGGAGAGAAACAAATATAGTTTGTTTTAGCAATATTAAGACTTAGTAAATTTTCTTTGAGCCACTTATCTACAACAGCTAAACCATTTTCGGTCTTATTACGTACCACTTCCCAAATAGACAATAGCCGTATCGTCCGCATATGAAAAGATTTTCCCGCCACTGTTTCGTAGGTTACAGAGTTCATTAATATACACCAGAAACAGTGGCGGGCCGAGCACAGAGCCCTGTGGTACACCGAAAACAACGTCTTCCTCGTCACTGTACAAGTTGCCAATTTTAACCTGTTGTCTCCTGCCCCGGAGATAACTGTTGAAAAGAGAAAGAGCCTTGCCTCTGATCCCAATAGCTTCAAGTCTCTGCACAAGAATGGGTACAGATATTGTGTCAAAAGCTTTCTTTAGGTCTAGAAACACCGTAACACATTTATATCCCTTGTCAACCATATCTGTAATTTCAGACGTAAGCGCTAGAACTGCGTCCCGAGTTGACCGCCCCCGTCTAAAACCATATTGTGAATCGGAAAGAATGTTATATTTAATCAAGTAATTTATTAGCCTTTTATTTATGATTTTTTCAATTATTTTGGAAAATGACGGTAAGACGGAAATTGGTCGATAATTGTTAACATCGCTTTTATCCCCATCCTTGTGCACAGGCGTGACGACAGATCGTTTTAACGCGTTACAAAATATTCCCGTTTCAAAACACAAATTGGTTAATTTGCAAATGAGAGGAACTACAAAGTCTCGAGATAACTTCAGGAAGCTTATTGGTATGCCATCCCACCCCAAAGCACTTCCCGAGTCAAGTGCCATGAGTGTACTATCCACTTCTGCCAAATCAGTCTCCAACAACACAAATGAGTTTACTTGAGATGGTGCATGTAAGCTGTTTATGATGGGTATATATTCTTGCTGAGTTAAAGTGATGATTTCTTCCGCCAATGTTTTCCCAATAGTTACAAAAAAGTGGTTTACGCGGTTTAACGAGTCGAGAGGGTGTGGTGTGATTTGAAGTAGGTGTGTACTAGTCGCCTTGGGTTTTTTATAATGGGTTATATCATTTATTTTCCTCCAAAGTTGCTTCGGATTTTTCGAAGATATCAAAATTTGGCTCTTATGATATTGCCTTTTTAGTTTCTTAATAAGATTGGAGCAAAATGTGCGATAACGCTTTTACGTTATAATTAAGATAACATTAAAAGGGTCTCTCTTTGCCTGTAGCTGCATTTTATTTCTAAGTCTAATGCATTTCAATACCCCCGTGGATATCCAGGGCTTTAGAGTACGCTTAGAGCTAGAGAATGAAACAATTTTTGTGTTTTGGTGGAGAGATGTCCTAATCACATCTATCATCGCGTTAACTAATATGTTTGGGTCTCTATATGCATTGAGAAAAGACGTTTCCATTTTTACAAGATCTTTGTAGGCATTCTCGAAATTGGTCACAGTCTTAGATTTAGTTTTTTGATAAGACTTTTCTTGGCAAGTATAAGATATGTTTAATAATACCGTTGAATGATCCGTAATAGACGTGTTTAATACTGCTACGAAAGCCGAGTATTTAGATTTGTCTAACTTAAGTAGCAAGTGGTCGAGGCAGTTGTCAATCCTCGTAGGTAAACAGTGCCCTGGAAGAAAACCATGTAAAGCCGCCATATTTAAATAATTTAATCTGTTACTTCTCGTTTGTGATGTCTCGGCAGGTCTCTCTATTAGGTTAATATTTCTATCTCCAGTAATAATAGTGTTACTATGTGAATGTATAGTTTGCAGGTATTTATCTAGCGAGAAAATGAAATTATCGGCGGATGTATTCGATGGAGACCTATAAATACCAAAAATTGTGAAAAAAGAAATAGTAATTTGCAAAGCTGAAGCATGAGTCATGTTTATTTCTAATACCTGGGGTAAGTGGCAGTTTTTAATATAGGCGACTACGCCATCATTTTGATTTAAATGTCTAGATGTATTAAACGAAGTATAATTATTTAACACAGGTATTTGTTTATCGGTGTTTAATCTGCACTCTGTTAATACTAGGACATCTACTTCATGTCCTATTTGAGACAAATTTATCTCAAGGTCATCAATATTACTGTATATACTCCTTATATTTTGAGTCAGGATCGTTAAGCTTTGATTATTATGTTGTAGGTAAGTGTACAAGTGTGCAATATCAAGTATAGCACAATTAGCGATCTCAGCAGTATCCAACTCCTGCAAATTACGTAAATTACTATCCATTATTACCTAATTAGAGTAAACGAGTTAAGTTTCTTACAGTTTGTACAACAGTAGCACAGCAGTCGTATAACTGTTATCTTCGCATATGTATAAGTGTATTTAGTCTTAAATGTATAAACTGGCAAGACAAAACATACTGTTTTAGGTACTAAGTGGAGTGAGTTTGTGTGTGAGTGTATTGAGTGGGTTTGTTGTATATTTTGTGTAAAACGGTTTGTGTTCAATGTGGTGTGTGAGTGGGTGAAAGCGAGCCGATTATTCTTACATTTACTACAGTTTAAATTCAATCCATATAGTCTAAAGTTAAGCAAAGCATTAATTGTGATTTTACTAACAGTTATTGAAATAATTAGTAATAATCTAACGAAAATACATAGGATTAGTCATGCTTCTCGCATTAATTGTTGTAGGTACCTGAGCTTCACTTCTAATGACGATCACACGAGCATTTTCATCTTTCCTGACTAAGATACGCCCAAAAGAAGTCCAACAGAATTTGTATTGCTTAGATTTAACCAGGTCTCGAGCCAGGAAGAATAGTCGGGCGCCTTTTGGGGTCAATTGTTCAGATATAAATATCAAATCAAATCTTTATTTGCTCAAATATGGTACATAAGGTCTTAATGAAAAGGTATCCAACATATTCTGACCTGAGGTCGTGCAAATATACGAGTACATATATGTAGTTTAGAAACTTAATCTAATTATAAATTAATCTATTAAATTACATTATTACTTATATTCTAGATATTCTTTAGTTCTATAAAAACATTTCTCTTTGAGGAAATTAAATAAACTCTTCCTAAATTGAGGTAATGTCATTTTTTTATATGTAACGGAAGGTTATTATAATAGGTCTTTACCTATGAAATTGCCGTTTTGTATGAAAAAATTTAAACGAATTTTTTTCATGAATTTTTTTATTTGTATTAATCGAAGTAATCACCCATGCAATCAATGCATCTTTGCCATCGCAGTGGCAGTTTATTGATGCCCTTCTTAAAGAAATCAGCTGGACGGGAGGCAACAAATTCTTCAAAGGCATTTTGTACTGCCTCTCGGGTATTGAATTTTTTTCCCGCCAAGAAGTTATCCAAATTCTGGAAAAAGTAGTAGTCTGTAGGCGCAAGGTCTGGTGAGTAGGGCGGATGACGGAGAGCTTCCAACCCCAGTTCTTGCAACTTGGAGACCGTCTGCTGTGCAGTATGAGGTCGCGCGTTGTCGTGCAGGAGCAGCGGAGACGAGCGATTGACCAATGCTGGTTGGAGATGCGCCAGCTTCTCCATCATTGTGCTCAGTTCTTCACAGTACACATCTGCAGTAATGCTCACCCCGTTTGGTAAGAAGCTGTGATGAATCACACCGGCGCTAGACCACCAAACAGTGACCATCACTTTTCTAGGGGTAAGTTTTCGTTTAGGGCATTGTTTAGGTGCTGAACCAGGATCCAACCAACTTGCTGAGCGCTTGCGGTTATCAAACAGAATCCATTTTTCATCGCAGGTAACAATGCGGTTCAAAATTCCTTCATTTGTGTGTCTGTTGAGCAGTGCAAGGCACGTCTCGACGCGTACTTCGCGCTGGCGATCATTGAGTTCGTGGGGCACCCATTTGTCAAGCTTTTTTACCTTGCCAATTTGACGCAAATGGACCAATATTGTTTTGACGCTAACGTCGAAAGCTGCTGCTAATTCAGCCGTAGATTGTGTATCATCAGCTTCCACAACCGCCTTTAATTCGTCATTGTCGACCAAAGTCTTCGGACGACCGCGAGGTTCATTTTTCAGGTCGAAATTTCCAGAACGGAAGCGAGCAAACCAATAACAGGTGGTGCGTTGGTTTGTAGTGTTAGCTCCGTAAACGTCGTTGATGTTGCGTGCCGCTTGTGCCGCGTTGCTGCCACGACGGTACTCATATTCCATAATTACTCGAATTTTTAACGTATCCATGATGACGAAAAAGATTGAAATGCGATGAAAATGTAACACTAATCAATAAAGAAATGACTACTTTTGGAAAAAAGAATCCATGTTTTTAAAATAAAATTGATTTGAAATTAGAATTCTTAGCCAAACAAAAATTATTTTGATTTGAAATGGCCAGTACTGCAGAACGGCAATTTCATAGGTAAAGACCTAATATATTTTTATTGCCATGCAATATGCATTTTTTTTGAAAATCTCTAGTCTTATTCTAGGTAATTTAATTTTGTCTTTATGTCTAGACATGATATCAAAATGTTCGAATAAGTTCGGATGTTTTTTAACTAAAATGCATATTTCATATAATAGGTCTTTACCTATGAAATTGCCGTTTTGTATGAAAAAATTTAAACGAATTTTTTTCATGAATTTTTTTATTTGTATTAATCGAAGTAATCACCCATGCAATCAATGCATCTTTGCCATCGCAGTGGCAGTTTATTGATGCCCTTCTTAAAGAAATCAGCTGGACGGGAGGCAACAAATTCTTCAAAGGCATTTTGTACTGCCTCTCGGGTATTGAATTTTTTTCCCGCCAAGAAGTTATCCAAATTCTGGAAAAAGTAGTAGTCTGTAGGCGCAAGGTCTGGTGAGTAGGGCGGATGACGGAGAGCTTCCAACCCCAGTTCTTGCAACTTGGAGACCGTCTGCTGTGCAGTATGAGGTCGCGCGTTGTCGTGCAGGAGCAGCGGAGACGAGCGATTGACCAATGCTGGTTGGAGATGCGCCAGCTTCTCCATCATTGTGCTCAGTTCTTCACAGTACACATCTGCAGTAATGCTCACCCCGTTTGGTAAGAAGCTGTGATGAATCACACCGGCGCTAGACCACCAAACAGTGACCATCACTTTTCTAGGGGTAAGTTTTCGTTTAGGGCATTGTTTAGGTGCTGAACCAGGATCCAACCAACTTGCTGAGCGCTTGCGGTTATCAAACAGAATCCATTTTTCATCGCAGGTAACAATGCGGTTCAAAATTCCTTCATTTGTGTGTCTGTTGAGCAGTGCAAGGCACGTCTCGACGCGTACTTCGCGCTGGCGATCATTGAGTTCGTGGGGCACCCATTTGTCAAGCTTTTTTACCTTGCCAATTTGACGCAAATGGACCAATATTGTTTTGACGCTAACGTCGAAAGCTGCTGCTAATTCAGCCGTAGATTGTGTATCATCAGCTTCCACAACCGCCTTTAATTCGTCATTGTCGACCAAAGTCTTCGGACGACCGCGAGGTTCATTTTTCAGGTCGAAATTTCCAGAACGGAAGCGAGCAAACCAATAACAGGTGGTGCGTTGGTTTGTAGTGTTAGCTCCGTAAACGTCGTTGATGTTGCGTGCCGCTTGTGCCGCGTTGCTGCCACGACGGTACTCATATTCCATAATTACTCGAATTTTTAACGTATCCATGATGACGAAAAAGATTGAAATGCGATGAAAATGTAACACTAATCAATAAAGAAATGACTACTTTTGGAAAAAAGAATCCATGTTTTTAAAATAAAATTAATTTGAAATTAGAATTCTTAGCCAAACAAAAATTATTTTGATTTGAAATGGCCAGTACTGCAGAACGGCAATTTCATAGGTAAAGACCTAATATATATACACACGGTAATGGAAGAATGTTATATTTATTAAATAAAGGTTTGCAACTTTCCAAGAAACTAGCCCTGAATACTATTGAAGAACATAAAATATATTCTAATAATGGAACATAACAACTGAACAGTCGGGATCCATTAGTCGACAGCCAATCTAATTTGTCAATGGATCCCGACTGTTAAGTTGTTATGTTCCATTATTAGAATATATTTTATGTTCTTCAATAGTATTCATTCAATAGTAAGTACATTATATAATTTTAGACCACCAGCCATCTATGTGCTTGTTTTTTTCTTTTCAGTTCTTTGTCTATGTACCTACGTAGTTTGGTTCATTATTTACGCAGTCGGGTTTTTTATTTATTAAATATTTAAGCATTTGTATTTGTATATGTTATAAGCCATTGAGTTAAATAACTAGAGAAGCAAACCTCATTATAGCGAGTCGCAAAAAGTGTAACCACTAGTCAACAGTGACGACGTAGCTTTGAAACCACTAGACATTTTAAAGTAAACATATATCTATCTTACTTACACCGGCCGCAATGACAATACAGTCGCTTAGATTAGACAAAGACAAAAGCAAAACATGCATCGGCCGGTTGGGGTTGCTTACCGTGTAAAAATTCCCCAAAAAAATATATTTTAAATCAAGTTTATTTTAAAGATAATTGTAGTAAAATAAATTATTTAAAGTTAGTATTTCTTATTAAATGAAGTAAGCTTGATTAAATAATAAAATAAAGGTTTAGTTTCAATATTTTTTATTAAACCAAAAAATGGAATGTTGGATTATAATTACAAATAAAGTTTCCAAAATGGTGAATAGAATGGAATAGAAACAAAAGTAGATTTAAATGTGGAAACTGATGAAGAAATACATTATATATTATTATATAGAATACATAGCAATATAGAATTAAGAATATAACAAATTTAAAATCATTACAAAGAAATCAAAGAAAATGGAATAATTACATCAAACACTTGCACAATTTAGTTTGAGTTGTATTAAAGCAGTTTGTGGCTGTGGGAATTTTATAAGAAGTATTTATAGACCAATATTACCTATGTTCTGACAATATTTATAACCAAATTAATCCTTTACTTACAAGAAGCATTGGAATTGCTACGTTAGACATATAAACACGGCCACAATCGCTTTTTTGTTTTGTTGAACAAATAACAGACGATTTAATGGGTTGCCAATCAGTCTGCTTTTTCAGCAATCGAATAACTTCGACCCACTTCTCACGGCGTGATGCATCTTATGGCATACTGCAATTAATATAAAATTGGTTATAAAAAATACTAGACAATTGATTATTACCTACTTCAATTAATTATTTTTATTTAATAAAAAAACAGAGGTACGTATTCCATAAATTACAAATTCCCCCAATATTATGGGAAAACTAACCAATGTTTTAGTGGTAACACTGAACCTTAAATAGAATATTAAATGTTTTAATTCAATTTTGGCGTCATTTACTTTAATATGAATACATAAACAATTAACTTACGTGTGGAAAGTAAGTCCGCTTGATTTGTGATGTTTTTGCGACCTTGAATCGCATTCTTTGACTACACATTTACCCATTTTTCTTTTGGTTGAACACGGTTGGCGTCTCAATAAGCACTGAACTGACATTAGCTGCACATAAGGCTGTGGCCTTATGTGAAGTGGTTACGCATTGGCGCGGTTATTACTAATCTAGTAGTTTATATCAATGTTATAAGCAGTCTTATGATTTTAAAAATTTAATTAAAATATTTTGGCGCGTCTCCAGCTGAAAAAAAGGCGTTTTTCCACTAAGTGCGAACCCCTTAACCCTCACATATACCTACACACCTAACTCTAATTCGGAGGAGGAGGATGAGACTTGATATGAGATCGAACACGAAACAAATAAATTTAAACAAATGTCTTCGCAGTTTTCTCTCTCGCACGCGCCGCAAAATATATCTAGTATTGTTTTTGTTTCACTCGCTGGTACGGCACTTGTCGGTCGTTTTATACTTGTCTGAACCTGTTTTTAGTAGGCATTGGATGAACGATTAACGGACTTCTGCATATTAGCGGAAGTTAACGTGTCCGTTAACATTTTTTAAAGTTAACTTAGAAGTTAATCCGTTACTCAAAATCTAAACTTCGTTAATTAACGATTAACGGATTAACGAGTTAATGCCCAGCTATGGCTGTGCTCTACTTCTCTTAAAGCAATTTTTTATGTGAATGAGTGAATATTGCAGTAAATATTAATAATGTCAGAGTTTCCGTCTTGTGATATCGAAGTATCAAGATCACTTTAATATTGTCTATTTCATTTGAAGAATAACATGTTATGTTTTTTCCTTTGTTAATAATGTTGCTGACGCACTGATATCGAGAATGGCTGACAGAGTTTTAAGTTTTGAGTATATTATTTTATTTAAATAATTATTGACAGTAAAATTAAAAATGATGAAACTACATGGATGATATGTCAGCCTAATGACCTCCACTGCTGGACAAAGCCCCTCCCCCCCCCCCCAAAGATTGGAGTTGTGTCCATAAGTTGGGAGATATTCCATAATCGCCACGCTTGGCAGACGCTACTGCGCGTTCTCTGGTATATATTCCTTCGGGAGGACTTCTACTCTCCCCACGAGATGAGACGAGGTGACGATATCTTTTATGGCCGTCAGCCACACGTTCAGCTTAACGTTGGTGTTATATAATTTTATCAACGGAATGAACAACAAACAGCCGTTAGGCCCGGCGCCCACTATCGGTGGGCATCGGTGCGGCTCGGTACAGCTCGGGAGCCTTACGGCGGCTTCGAGCGCCTGGGAGCTGCGTCGGCAGCCGTAAGCACCCAAAACATTCTTCTTTGCCTTAAGGATCCAAGTTTATCTTCTTCTTCGGCAAGATGATCAACACGAACTAAGTCCCAAACCATCATTATAAATACACACGCACAACTGTTCTCACGTAATGTCAAGACTGCTCTGCGATGTTTCTGCAGCCCGAACTATTCTGAGGCCATCCAAAATCAGCTACGGCGTCCTTAGGAATGCTTAGGACTGCCGAGGCAGCTGTCAGGCGCCCAAAGCCGCCGTAAGGCCCCCGTGCTCTAACGAGTCGCACCGATGCGATGCCCACCGATAGTGGGCGCCGGGCCTTAAGAGTTAAGTGTGGCCTAGAATCCGTATGTACCTTTTGTCTTTAGTTTTCTTAGAAATCAAAATGTCAAAATCGATTTCACACTTTCGCAGCCACGTCATGGACTGACGCCAACGTGTCCTCTATAGCCACGTATATACACGACTCAAGAGGTGGGTTGTAGGCACGCGAACTACCTATCACTCAACCTACTAGGCTGCTGGGCAAAAGCTTGTAAACGATGGAAGTTTTCATTTCGACTGTATGTTTTTTGTCTGTCACGAGATTTCTCTGATGTTCGTGAACAGATTTTGTTATTTCTGTTCGTGGAATGGTCCTATATAAATTATGTTTGAATCGTTGCTGTTAGGAAAAGTTGAAGACGATGTCATTTTAAAACAGTGTTTTATTTGAAGTATTTTTTTTAATTCTATCATTATCCTTTTGACCGCCAGTCATGTATAGATGACGAAACAAAATGTGTCCTGCACGCCACGGTCACGACTATACCGTTGGCTTGCTAGAAAAGGAAATCCATGCGGAAACGTCGGGTAACCTAAAGGTAATGATTTGCCTTAAATCGTTATCGCGATTGAGACCCGTGTCCACAATATAAAAAAATGTGTACAAATCGTAGTTTCGAAAGTTTAAAAACATTAAAAGGAAAGCTCCTGTAATGTTTTCCTCTTTTATTTTAAGACTTTAGCCCGACTATCCTGTTCATTTTCTGCTGTTTATACTGTATCATACATTAAGACATGATGGAATCTATTTGAGTTTTAAGGGGCCTGAAATTATAACCACTTAAGTCTATGGTAGTGACGGCGGCGAATATCCCATCACCCCAACTTATCCCGTGGGGGGCGTAGAAATCTAGCCGAGGGAATATCTACCAGAGGACGGGCAGCAGCTTCCTTCTGAGTACTATGACCATTATACTGCGATTGCCAAGCGTGGATATTATGGCGTATCCCCCAATTTTCTTCCAGCTGTAATGTTGGTGAAGTCTATGGTAAAAGGTGGTATTAAAAAAAACGTAGTAATTACAAAAAAAATATTTTATTCACTTTCCTAAATTGAGACAAACGAATAATGTACAAAATAGTACAAAAAAAGATCTTTCAACAGTACCATGTTTAAACCAAAACCAAATAAAATTATAAGTAAATTTTTGGAGCATCAATAGTGCGATCATTCTGAAGAGTCAGTCCAATATATTTGTCGGACAGTCGACACCAGATTGTTGAATACACTTCGAACTTTTTCTCCTAAACGAAGTTTATAGTTAGGCTGACAGGCTTAGCTTAAACATTATTCACACACGGCCATCTGATCCCAAACTAAGCAGATGAACTATGGAAACCAGATAACTGATATACTACTTTTCATTTGTAAATATACACTTATATATATACATATATATATATATATATATATAATTACATCCAGACTCAGGGCAAACAGACATGCTCATGCACACACATATCAATTCTGGGTGGGAATCGAACCCACGACCTGTGGCGTGAAACCACGCCAACCGGCCTGATATCAGTTTCAAGGTGCATTTTCGATTATATGCCCCTATATAAAAATAAACTGATGATTAGATAACAAATACCTAATTATACACATTTTACACCCAATTAGTAATAAATTTGCGACATATCGCGTTTACAATCAATAAAAACTTATCAGTCTTATTATATACATGTCGAATTTACTACACTTAATCTATTAAGGTTTTACTGGTCGAATTTTGGCTATGGAGGACATTTTTAATGGAGACTCTGCGAGGGACATATTGACATAAAACACACTAGGAGTGCCTAGACTCCGGGCTGGTACTGAAAAATTTTCTTCAAAATAATACCAACGTCAGTTAACTCTTAATCGGGAAATTGTATAAGTAAATTTATAAAAAAATTGCGCACGCAGTTACCAACTCATTTTAAACCCTAGCCCGTTGCAATAGAAGCTAAATCCAATTATTTCTCTGAACACACGCTATGGCTGATTAAGCGTTAAGGGCTTAACCCGTTAACTAGTAGTGGCAATATAGTTGCCACCATATTTTGAACTCTCTTGGTTTACGCTTATTTATAGTAGTTTATTTCCACGATACAGCACGGAGTTAAACTCTTCAAGACACCTGTGGTACCTTTACAAGCTGTACATTTAAATTATATTATTGTATAGATTAAATCATTTTAGATTAAAGTAGATGTAACAGCTACGAATATTAAGTATAAGATTTTCATTGTTTTTCTTTTATTGTATAATTTCATTGTTATGTCCGTCCTGGTAATGAATAAATGATTTTTTTTCTTTCTTTCTTTCTACTGGATGTCCTTAAATAAATAATGAAATGAAATAATGAAATTTATTCAGCACTTGGGTATTAACATACACTTGTTCTTGTCAAGTTCACAATGGAGTACATAAACATAGTCGAATACAGTATAAAAATTACAAAAATATAATTAGTCTAAAAAAATTAATCGATTATTTTGAAATTTAGTTGTACAATATTAAAATTAAAGAATTGAAGGCAATGAGCATTTGGCTAGCGCAGAAGGCTCTTAACCAGTAGCTTAAATTAAACGATTAATACCCGAGGCCACCCTTTTGGGGGAACAAGACAAACGTCAAACCCGAGGCGCTTAACCGACGTAGACACCATGGCTTGTCTGCGGGTCGAGCGCCACAAGCGCCACATCCTCACTAGCAAATCTTGGTGCAGCACGTGTAAATTGTTATGCAGGGACAGCAGCATCCACCGCAGCCACCGCCGCAGGGACCGCAACAACCACCACAAGGTCCACAGATCTTTCTATTTCGTGGTAAAGAGTACTAAGAAAGCCTAAAATTAGGTTCTCCAGTGAAGTTTTCCTAAAGGATGTGGAAAGTAACTTTTTGATGTGAAACATCTATAGCCGCACGTAAAACAGATTTCTGGCGTAGCGACGCATGCCTTGGCGACGCGTCGCCACGCTATACGATAGTAGTGTGTACGGTGTGGCGACGCGTCGCCATGCGCAATCGACTTTTTATTTTATCATTATGACATATTTAGTTCCTATCACAATATGTTCTTTTCTGCATATTACTTTTACAAAATAATGTCGATGTTTCACATCTGCCAGGCGTCCCGTGACGGCTCACATTTTTTTTTCGTTAGATTTTAAATTTGTAATAAGAATCAAAATCAATCAATTAGAAAATTACCTACTACCAGTTAAAGGGTTATGCTTTTTGAGCCAAGACCAATATGCAGCTTATTACGATTATGTAACTAATAATAAGCCAGATAAGTTTTATATCGATTGTTCAATAAAAAAAAACGTTATCAGCCTTATTACACAAAATGCAACATAAATAGTGCACGTAAATTAATTATCTTAATATTATTTATTAAAACAATAAAAAATCCATTACTAAGAAAATTAAAAATTGACTGCACGTGTGGCGCAGCGGTTAAGACAGTCGCCTCGTCGCTTCGTGTCGCGGGTTCGAGTCCCGCGCCGGACAAATATTTGTGTGACCCATAAATAGTTGATCTGAGTCTGGATGTAATTTGTGTCCGTCTATTACATGTTTGTAAAGTACCCCGCGACACAGGGATTAGATTCCATAGTGCGGGCGTTCTATATTAAAAAAATGCCTTTTTTATGTTTATGTTACTACACACAGTTTCATGAGCTGATAGCGCTCTTTAAGTTCTTTGCACTATTTATGTTACATCTTGTATACAAATTTAAATTTACTACACTTTAACTACTTAGATGCATTTTAATGCCACAACAAAGCTATAAAATTACACTGCACTTTTACACTCGTTACGTTATAACTAATACACTAAGTTTTACATTTTGAGCATAAGAGATAAAACAAATAATTATTTTATTTTCCTAAATTTTACATATTAACTCGACAAACAAGCATACGGAATTACTAGAAACTTAGAAGTTACCGTAGCTTAAGTAGCTAGCAAAACACACGGCATCACCACGCGTTGCAGACTCTTTGCTCCTTCTTGTTGAGGTTTTAGATTTTTAATTGTACAGACGCCAGCACATCAATCTTCCCCAATCTGTCAAATTTCCAATTTTTAAGTTCAATTGAAAGTGAAACTTATGCTAAAGCGATAAAGTTGAAAATCTATAAAAGAAATTTGTCAGTTTGGAGTAGCTGGATGTAATGGCGTCTGTACATATGTATCGAAGGGTTCCGGACATGCGTTTAGAATCAATCCACCCTGGATCCCTTACTTATCGTATGGGCAGTGGTTAGCTAGGTTAGAGTTGTATAGGCCGCCCCGTAGGCTTCTGATATGGCCTAAGGACTGACTACAACCGGGACCGACAGATTAACGTGCCCTCCGAAGCACGGAGACGCTTAGAAATTAAACCATTTTGGTGGTCACCCATCTAAGGACTGACCGCGAGCCTAGTTGCTTAACCTCACCGATTACTGGCGGACCGGTAAGAGTATCTAGCTATGAGCGCGGGTTCCCTAATAACTGTTGGCGATACTTAATCTATATATTGCGCTACTAAAGTTGTACGAATGATAACTATTAACATTCTATGGAGACAATTTGTTTGAAATAAACATATTTATTAATAATCCGCTGACAACGGGGTGCCCTGCCACTAACCTGATTCAAACCCGACATCGCGTACACACCACCGTGTACATTTACCTTGAAAAATTATTTCAGTTAGATTCAAAACTTTGCCAGTATATTAGAAAATTGTATTGAAATCATGTAACTAATGTAATCGCGGCCCTTACGGGGTCTCACAACCGATCGGCAATTATGTCAGACTAAGTCAGTTCGACGAATGTTTTGAATCCCCAAGGTTATGTTTACCGTAATATATTTACATAATCTCAAAAATGGGAAAAAATAAATTTAATAGTGCGGCGGGCCTTGAACCAGCACCATCTACCAATCCGGGGTGGGCGCACTGCATTAAGCTGCGAATGACACACACTGCCAGATCAAATTTAGGATTCCCTTGCTAACACCCTTCCGGACTCGCCGGACGATTAAATTTATAATTTCCCATTTTTAAGATGCATAATTTATATATACATACATGAGAACTATTGTTATAGTCATAATATTTTAAAAACATTGGTAAGTTGATGGCGTTGTAAATTTTCAATATATTCTAACATTACGGTTCATTCGGTACTGGCTGGCGAGATTTCTCTGGAGACGAAAGAACCAAGATACGACTCTGATCATTTGTCCCAAAGGCCAGCCTCCTTCATCTTGGTGTGGAAGTACTTCTCTAACGTGTTCGCGCATCTGAAACAATTGATTATATTAGTATTTGAATTACGTATTTCATCATCATCATCATATCAGCCGAAAGACGCCCACGGCTGGACAAAGGGTTCCCCAAAGATCTCGACAGTTACCGGTCTTGCGCTATCCGCATCCATCTTGTTGGGGGTCTGCTCACGCTGCGTCTTTCGGTTAGTGGTCTCCACTCGAGAGCCTTTCTACCCCAGCGGCCATCGGCTCTATGAGGTATAGGCCTTGCCCACTGCCACTTTAGCTATGTACCTATTTATTTGAACTTATTGCACTAAACTTTACAAAGGCGTACTTAATGCCAAAGGCATTCTCTACCAGTCAACCTTTGGGTGATGCAGAGATAATATAGAAGATGCACTACAGACAACTTATATAATTAATACTAAATTAGGGTACGGATAATATAAAATACAATAGTATTAATACAATACTTGTAGGAGGGATCCAGTTGTTGAGATTATATGTCATTTTATTATAATTTTTGTCAATAGGTCGTATTAGTTATCTATCTATTTTGTAAGTATTCATTTAGGTTATAAAACATTTTTGTATAAATATTTTTGCATTTCATGTTTAAAATATTTTTAAATTCAATATTTTTAGGTTTTTGAGGTATATAATTATATATTTTTACGGTTTCTGGGCTCGTTATTTCATTATGTCTCCTACTTTGCTCTCGTGGGAAGTGGACCTATTTTTTTTCAACTCTTTGTTCAAAACCAGTTGAAGCGGGTCATGCCTGAGCCTGACTGCTCAGTATCAATTCACTGTCTTTGATCGCAGTTTACAGGAAACACTCCTGTTAGAAGTTGCAGTGGTGGGTAAAAGAGTGGGACTAGTATACCAATGAATGAATGAATCAATAACTACATCGCAGGCAATGGCAGTGTAGCTATTGTATAATAATAATAATGTCCTTCCGGCCGAATTTCGACCACGGCCGTCAGTCTCAATTGAGATTAGCCAATTGCCCAGGACATATTATAGTGCACAAGTGTGTGCGCAAACACAGGGGCACTTTATATTCCATCACTCTCATAATCCGATGGGACGACTAGCGACACGACCGGAAAGAGGTCAGGTACAGGACCGATGGCTTTACGTGCTCTCCGAGGCACGGGGGTATAGTACCGCCAACTCCCAGACTTCAGGCTGATACTGAGAAATTTCTTTTTACGGAATAATCACTTTTAGGCCCGACCCGGTCTTTGAAACCCAGGACCTCATTCTCTGCGGTTGATCACACTACCGCATGACCAACGAGGCAGTATTGTATATTAATTACCTGTAGTAATCAGTGTCGGGCGAGTTGTAGAGCCTGCAGTTTGTGAATATCCGAGTCATGTCGGCGATGAACAGGCGCTTGGACGTGTAGTAACGCGCTTTTAAGCGCTCGCCCATCGTGCGTAAATCTGAAATTAATTTGTTAATACATGAAACAACAAATTAATTTTCTTCTTATTATACAAACTGTAACACGAAAATTGAATGAAACTTCTTCTTCTTGGCGTGTCGATGGCAAACTAATTATTTTTTTGTGGCCCAGTGTGGCATTCTTAAGGTGCTGCCATGAACAGTGGTAGGGCAGGCTAGGCACGATGTTAGGTGGGCCATGGATTAAGGAGTCCCAACTACCCAAGAAACGGAAAAAACATTGTTTTGGCTCCTCATACAAGTGGTATCACAGTGATGTTTTATTTCGTATGTTGATTTTACACGTTTTTCTGGTTCATAGACAATTCAAGTTCCTTTTTTAATTTTTGTGAAAACAAATTCCTTTAGTTTTAGTTTAAATATTTGGATACTTTTACACTGTTTTATTTCTTTTGGAAGTTTATTGTACAACTGAACTCCTTCATATAAAATATTCTTTTTTCCATATTATTCAGTTCTGGGGTGACGTAAAATTAGTTTTTCTATATTTCTAAGACTGTATTCCATTGTTTTTCTCGTTAGAGTAAGATTTGTCTGTATTGTATTATCTAATATCTTTTAAATGAAAATACACATACAATAACTGAATAATTGGTTTAAACTGAATAATTTAGTACTATTGTATAACTGTTTGGTAGGTGTTAACATGTCAAACAGTATAATCGTTTTATAACTTTATTTTGTGATATTGGAGGTCTTTAAGGTTTGTATTTGAAGCAGCTCCCCAAATCTCAATTAGGTACTCTATCTGAGATTTAACTAAAGAGTTATATATAGTCGATTTGACTTGAATTGGCAAACAGTTTCCGATTTTACGGAGGGCCCCAGATAGTGACACCAATTTGGTTCTGACATGGTTAATATGAGGTTTCCAGGACAATGCATCATGTAGTAATAAGCCTAGATATTTTTCGCTCTTAGACTGCTCTTAGACTGACAGGAACATGTGGCAAAATTTTCTTATTTTTAGCCGTAAATATCATAAATGACGTTTTAGATGTATTTATAGTTAGTAGATTATGTAAAAACCATTAATTTATCAACAGTAAGTCCCTTTGTGCCTCATTAACGATATTATGTAACGATTGGCCAAAGTAAAATAAACTTGTGTCATCTACATATAGTGTTAAATATCCTGTTAGCCCTATTTTATTTATATTATTTACGTAAATAAGAAATAACAGCGGCCCTAAAATTGATCCTTGCGGCACACCGCATGTTACTTTTTGTGCAGCACTCTCAAATTCTCTATTGTTACTATTTGGCTTCTATTTGACAAATAAGATTCAAACAAATTGTATGCCGTTCCAGTGATACCCATGTTTTTAAGTTTTTGTAGTAGTTTTATGTGGCTAACTGTATCAAATGCCCTTTTTAAGTCTATAAAAATTCCTAAACATACACTTTTTTGATCAAAATTAGTTTTTATTTTTGTTATTAAATCAATAGTTGCTGATAAGGTGTTTGATTGTTGCCTAAATCCATATTGTTGATCTATTAGGAATTTGTTTTCGCGCAATCATTTAACCGCTTATGAATAACTCGTTCAAAGATTTTTGATATAACTGGAAGTACGGAAATTGGCCTGTAGTTACTTGGGTCTGTTTTAGTACCAGATTTAAAAATGGGGGACACTTTTGCCATTTTGAGATTATCGGGAAATATACCAAGTTCCAAGCATTTATTTATACAATTCACTACAGGCGTAGTTATTGCATTTTTTATACATTTGAGTGCCTTCGTACTAATACCATCAACACCTGTACTGGTATTTTCATTCAAATCGTCAATGAGTTTTGTCACTTTGTTAACCGTACATGCCTCAAGTTTTGGAAGTGTATTTGTATGTATGTGTCCATCTTTGTACATTAGTGTATTACCTGGGTTGAGGTGATATTCTAATGGAAACTTGCTAGCCAGTTCCGTGCCAACCAAAGAGAAAAAGTCGTTGAAAACATTACAAATTTTGTCACCATCAGTTATTATTTGCGAATTTGATATGAGCTTTGCAGGGATATGATTACATTTAATTACATTATTAGCAAGGGAATTGATTGTTTTCCACATCTTCTTAGGATTGTTACTGCATTTGTGAAAAATGTTGTGGTAGTAACGTTTTTTATCGTTACTTATTTTCTTTTGCACCTTGTTCCTCTCAATCAAGAACTTCTTATTTAATTGTTCGTTGCCTTTGTTAGTTTTTAGCTGTTGCCACAATAATTTTCTGTTATCAATCATATTAATAATTTCTTTATTAATCCAATCATCTTTTGGTGGATTTAATACCTTCGTTTTTAATACCTTTTTCGTTCTATGTGTGATATGATAAAATCTTCTAAAATATTATACTCATCGTGTTCGTTTTTATAGGGAGTCTCGTTGATATTTTTGTATAATTTGTCATAATCTATTGCTTCGTATTGAATTCTACGTTTTATTTTAGGTTTGTGGTTAGATATTTGCACATATATCTGTTTATGGTCAGATATTGCTGAATTTAAGATATGCCATATGAAAGGAATTTTTTAGAAGATCTGTTGTAACATGATCTAAGATGGTATTTGTGGTCTCGGTTTGCCTAGTAGAGTATTTTTCGTCTATTTTATTCAAGACTCCATATCTAGTTTCTTCTAGGACAGATAGGTATTTAGAGACAGATATGTTTGAGGTTAAGCGGTCTAAGTTATAATCATAGATCTCTTTCTTTTTTCTAACTGAAGAGAATATACTTCTAAAAAATCCTCGACGTTTGTATCACCAGTTTTATAGATGCCTCCAATATGCAAATAAAATTTAGGAAGATATATCCAGAGGTAGTGGTTATTATTTTTATAAATATGTTCTGTAATTTCAAATTTGATGGCTTCATGTATATAAATAGATACGCCTCCGCCCCTTATGTCGTGTCTGTAGTTATAAGTATGTTTATAGTTAGGTAGATTGTAAAAGTTAGCATCTTGTTCGGATAGTATCCTAGTTTCTGTTAGTATTATAACATGTATCGTGGAAGAGATGGCTTTGAGAATACATTGAAGTTCTTCAATTTTCCCAGGTTTACGAATGCTTCTAACGTTGGCATAAAAGAATTTATGGAATGACGATTGAGAGGCTAAATCTTCGTATTTATTTGCAATTTGGTATTCAGTTCTTTTTTTGTAATTTTCGTTGGAATAATTCACATTTTTATTCAGTTTTTTGCATCGTGTATTTTATTTATTATAGTAGGAACACCCTTAATGTATTTTTACGAATTTTTAGTTCCAGTTGGACTTTTTTCAGATAATCTCTTTATGCTGGTGTGTGATCACTGTATATTTTAATACCCTCAGTGAGTTTTGAGCGATTCCTTAATAGAAATTTTGGAACCTTGGTAGTTTCTAAGTGTTTAGAGCAGTCTGGATAAATATGTTTAAGAATCTTGTGAACATTCTCTATGTCGTTATTTTTTGCAGCAGATGAAACGATGTTATTTTGCTGTTTCAAACCCATCATAATTACATTTCTGCGTCTTTGGAGACGGTCCTCTAGTTCTTGGTAGATTTCATGCTGTCTTTCGAATGACGTCTCTTGTGTTTGATGATTCTCATTCTTTAGTTTACTTAGTTCATCTTGCATAGTAGTTAGTTTATTTTGCATTATTTTATGTTCAGCTGTAAGTGTTCTAACAGATGATTGCATGTTTTTGTATTCAACTGTTAATTTTTCTGTTATTGTTTTAAGGTCTTGTATGTCTTTTCTAATTTCATCCCTCATTTGCGTAATATTTTCAGCCTAAATATTTGTCGCTTCTTTAATAAAGCTCATTGTTTCTTTACGAAATTCTGCTAGCTCATTTTTGAAGTCATATTCCAGGGTAGGTGGTTTTCTTCTTCGTGATTTTTTATTGATTTGTTCTTCTTCTTCATAGTGATTGGACAAGTTAGAAATAGATCCCCCGCCACTTTCACTTTTGCTTGCCTTCAGTGACCGAGGAGATGTACGTGCTTTATTCATGACGAGATGAAATGAAGCTATTTGTATTTAAATTTCGGACTAAATGTGCATAACCAGTTGTCGCTTATGCAGTCACACTGGACGTAGCTGGTACACCAACCCGTATGAATTGTTCTTCAATTTTATTCACGTTTACTTTTACTATTCACACTTTATTACACGTGATTAAAGTATATTTTTCGAAAACTTATGCTATACTTTAGAATTATGTTTTTTAAAACAGATAAACGCGACCGTACGCTTCGACACTCGACGACGAACTCGAGTGTCCGGGCTAAAATCAAAAAGTACTGCATGGATTTACTTCAAACACATCTTTGCATGAATATTACTAAGAGGTCGGGTCAACATATATGCTACATATTATCACGCTATCGCCTACGGGGGAGGAGCTGTGATAATTTATAAAATTTAACGCGGGCAAAACCGCGGGGTACAGCTAGTATTATATAAAGAAAGCGCTTTAATAACATATAAACTATAATGTAGTGAAACCATACAAGCTCTATACTAAAAGTAATCTTGCGCGAAATTCGTCTTTATCCCCGCCATGAACTAAAAAGTCACAGTCAAAGTAAGACTCGTGTTTTCCTGACAATCTATTGATCGAACACTGTAGAGCTACATGAGTCTTCTTCCCCGAGCTAGTTACGTTTGAATGTATTCTATAAGGTTGTGTAATCCCAGTCCAGCTGCTTATAGAGCCATCATCATCATCATATCAGCCGAAAGACGTCCACTGCTGGACAAAGGCCTCCCCCAAAGATCTCCACAATTGCCGGTCTTGCGATATTCGCATCCAGCAGTTTCCAGCGACCCACCCAAGACCATCGGTCCATCTTGTAGGGCGCCTGCCCACGCTGCGTCTTCCGGTTCGTGTTCGTCACTCAAGAAACTTTCTGTCCCAACGGCCATCGGTTCTACGAGCTATGTGCCCCGCCCACTGCCACTTCAGTTTTGCAATTCTTCGGGCTATCTCGGTGACTTTGGTTCCCCTGTGGATTTCGACATTTCTGATTCGATATAGCAGGGAAACTCCGAGCATAGCCCTCTCCATTGCTCTTTGGGTGACCTTGAGCCATCTAATAAGGCCCATAGTGAGCGACCACGTCTCTGTTCCGTAAGTCATCATTGGCAACACACGCTGGTCGAAGACTTTTGCCTTGAGACACTGCGGTATGAGAGACCTCAGCACGGCCCATGTTTCGATACTTATCTCATGCGCTTGTTAGCTTGGAATCGACATAATAAGTATATAACTATATATATGTTGGTAGATAAAATAATTGTAGATTTATAATTAAATACGGTATTAATAAAAAGGCGGTAGTCTAACATTTTGGTGGCGACGGGCGGGTGTACGTCATACTTGTTTGTTGCATAAACACGTTTCACAGTTGTTTGTCGTCTATTATAAAACGTGTGTCCCGATCGCTTTGAGAATCATTCTTGTTGGAAACGTTGACCGGATCGGAGGTCTCGGTGGTTGGAGGGACGATTCAGTTTGAACAAATTTAAATTAACAGTAATGCTATTTGTGTCGATTCTATTGGAACTGCCGTACTGAACAGACAGAGTGATTTAAAGCTAAGTAAACTTTGTATTATATTTATGTCTCAACGTGGTTTGTTTTATTAAATAACTAGCTGGTGCCCACGACTTCGTCCGCGACAATTTTGAATGATTACCAATGTAACTACTTACTTCTAGCTTAATCTAAAAAAAAATGTTTTAAAAGAAATAAGCAATATAAATTTAAGAAAACCTAACCTATAAATAACCTAGTTAAGAAATAAACTAAAGACTACTTTGCTACTGTTATTTAAAAAAAAGACCCGATATCATAAACCCAAAAATATCAAAGAATACATATCAATTGTCCTTAAGTAAAGTCAGTAAGTCAAATAAAGTAATATAATAATCAACGATGCATTAATCACCAAGGTAACTCCCACTAGCTTAGGTTGCGACCACGGCATTGATAGGTCTAATATCACATTTTGTGAACGAAACCATAGCGCGATCTAAAACGATGATTACACCATCTACTAACAAAAATATAACCTTGTAAAGCGGTAAAATTAAGATGTGGGCATATATTTTGGGTGAGATTTAGGCGATCATCTTTTGATTCAGTTTTGGACTACCTTTTACTTCAAGCATTTATTTATTTTAACCAATATGTCAAATGAGTCTGCGATCTGAAACGATATAAAAGCCATCGAGTTACAAAATTGTGAACTTGTAGATCAGTAAAATTAAGATGATATTTTCTGGGTGCGATCATCTCGACACGAACAATTTATACTACGCTAACTCGAATTTTGGGTCAATGACTTTTTATCCCAATTTTATTAAATTGATGTTTTTTAATATGTTATGAAAAATACAAAAAAAAGAAGTTACAAATCTTATAAAACGCTAAATCTTTACTTAGAAGACAACAAACACAACATTTTAAGCAATAAGAAACGAATTTCTCTATAATTTAAGTTGGCGTAAATTTTTGCTGTTGACCTATTGAATCAGTTATGGATTTACCTTTTTTAACAACAAATTATTCCCTTGATTGCTTTATTTTTAACTGAAATACCAATTTACATGCTTTTAACTCCAAAAAAAAACAGTTTTTCATACAAACTTACATCCCCTATTTTAGTCGTCTTTAGGGGTGGAATTTCCAAAAGTCCTGATGATATATTTATAATGTTTAAATGAAAGGCGAAATACTAATTTTCATGCGTTTACCTTCAAAAATATCGCATTTTTCATACAAACTTACATCCCCTATTTTATGACCTTTGGGGTGGAATTTTCAAAAATCCTGAAATATATATTTTTTATTTTTAACTAAAAAGCCAAATGCTAATTTTCATGCGTTTAACTTAAAAATTGGGACTTTTTTCGTACAAACTTACATCCCCTATTTTTTGCCCTTGGGGGTGAAATTTCCAAAAATCCTGAAACATATATTTTTTATTTTTAACTACAAGGCCAAATACCAACTTTCATGCCTCTAACTTCAAAAACGGCAAAGTTTTATACTGACTTCGCACCCCCGTTTTACCCCCTTAGGGGTTGAATTTCGAAAAATCCTTCCTTATTCCTTGTCTACATTATAAAGAAAACATCTGTGCAAAATTTCAGCTTTCTAGGGCCAAGGGTTTGGGCTGGGCGTTGATGAGTCAGTCAGGACTTCTCTTTTTATTTATATAGATATGTTCACCTTGTATTTCTTGTATTTAAATGATTATTTCCCTATATGGTTAATAAATATACCTTATAATAGATTACCTGGTTTTCATTATACACATATAACACCTCCATCATACATAAAGTATGATGCTTTGTTGTTGGTTAACGATATAAAGTAATTTTATTTATAACAATTTATATTTTAGAACTTTGCATATCTGGCTATATCTATACTTATTTACACATCTATTTAGTATTCGCTGACATCAGAAGTGGGATAGAATTCGCCCCATAAATTAATCACATGTGTTTTTGCAGTAGTACCTGTGTATTCCTGACATTTCCTGTGTTCCTGATTGGCCTGGTTCGATTCTGATCAGAGATTGCAGCAAGCCGAGGCAGCATCGCCAAATAGCTTTAAGGCAAGCTATTCTTTGCTCAGTGAAGCTTATCCATTAATCCATCAAGCAAGATAAATAAAAAGGTTAGTGGAGTGTTTGTGATCAAAGTGTTGTGTGGTGAAAAAAGATTAAGTCCAGTGTTAAAAAGTGTTACAAGTGTATCAAGTGGTGTAGGTTTAGTGAAGTAAATGAACTGTTTCCAGTTGTAAATCTGTTGTGGTGATTCGATATGTTTTACGAAAAGCATAAAGTGGAGTCATGTTATGTGAACAGTGACACATTAATATAATGTTGACCGGTGGAGTAGTGAAAGAAAGCCTCTTAAAGAATAACAGCTGTAGATTTTTTATTTGAAAATTGTTAAGAATAACAGCTGTATATTTTTAATTGAATAGTTAATTACCTTTTGTTTGATTTTAATGAAAGCTGTTCTATAGTAGAGAATGGTTTGCCTCTGATATAATATGGTTTGACAGTGAAAAACATTATTAGAAATATCTTATGATAATAATTACTGTATGCTTTATTGTATACTACATTACTATGTGTGCATTTGGCATTTGTGGGTCTGATTATTTATAATAAATGGTGGTCAAGATTTGCAAATCTTGAATAAGATATAGAAGAAATTTGCAATGGTGCCATTGCCAACTTATGGATAATGATTGTCAGTATGACCGAGCGAAAGATCTGAAGTATAGTTACCTAAAATAATTTATTATGTGAACATGGGTATTGCAGTTTATTAAAATAAATAATTAGATTAAAAGAGTCCATCGATGGATTTATTCTAAAATAACATTCTGTGATATTAGATTTCACAAAGCACGTGAAATTGGCCATTCTGGCTGTGCCAGGATCAATGAGCAGACTCGTAACTTAATTTGCTTCATGGTTTTTATATTTGTGGGCCCCATTGTAGCTTTTTAAAATAATAACTTAATTCACAAATTTTATTTGGTGTCACTGGTTTGGTTGGTTTGATTAATCTTAAGGTTATTATCTTAACCTTAAGGTTAACCAGATTAAAATTAAAGAAATGAAGAAGCATTTCTCATTGAATCAAGTAGAGTTTTAGGGTGTTGCAGAGATGTGTTTTTATATAAATATCTCAAAAACATTTTATATTCCACCTGGGTACTTCGGGACAAAGTACATGTCAAAATGGCCATGTAACATTCAGTTTAATAATTAATGGTGTACATAATTAGAATAAAAGAATAGAGTCCACTATAGCTTCGTATATTTTACTGTTTTACGATCTTGGATCTCGTTTGAGTGGCAAATTCAGCAATTGAATTAACGGGTTTGCTGGTAATAACAATTCATAAAAAAAAAAGAAAAGAAAATCTGTTAAATTTATTGTGTTGGAATATATACATCGTTTTTCCATATAAGTACTATTAAGGAGTATCATTATGGGATCGGTCATTATTGATAGACTAGACTTGAGTTGGTAATGGCATGGATGTAGTATATTTTAAAATTCATATAAGGTATTCGTGTTATTAAAAACATTACATTGCTTATACAAAGTTAAATTCGTTTAAATGACAAAGATTTTAATACACTTAGTATGCTGATTTGTCTCATCTACAGCGGATAAAAGGAATCTGCATGTCTGTGTTGCAGTCTCTATTATAATCCGCTGGTCGGTCAATTACTTGGTGTCAATATTGACAAATATTTGTAGATCATACATGTTTTGTGTTGGTCAGTTGAGACCATTATGATCATTCTGTCAAGTAGTTCTTGTCGAAGCATATTTGATTCTCATAAATGTGACGGCATTGCGCAGGTAGCTAATCTTTTCCATCTCCATGAGTATAATTATTGATAATAATGTACTGTGAAATGTTTTTATTAATATGTGAGCCGCTGGTCTCAGCCTTCTGTTTTGCGTCAGTTAACTCACTGGCAGCGGGTAAATGCGATTGGCATGTCTGTTTAGTTGGAAATTAAACTCTAACCGCTGGTCGGCCTTCTATTTGGTGTCGGATGGTATCTCACCAGCAGCGGGTGAATGTTTCTGACATGTCTATGTAGTTGGCAGTTGGAGTCAATAACCGCTGGACGGGCATCTATTTCGCGTCAATTATCTCGCTGGCAGTGTGTGAATGTGATTAGCATGTCTATTTAGTTTGCAATTAAACTCTAACCGCTGGTCGGCCTTCTATTTGGTGTCAGTTGTCTCACCAGCAGCGGGTGAATGTTTCTGACATGTCTATGTAGTTGGCAGTTAAGAGTCTATTGAATTATATAAATAATCAAAAACGAAACCTATAATTATGAGACCTATAATTGATGACATATATGTCGGAGAATAATAAATAATCTATGCACGATTCTATAAGAATGAAGTGGCAACACTAGAAAATCATGGATATCATAATAATGGAGTGGCAACACTGTTGTACGTGTCATCGTGATTTGAAGGGTTGACATTTGACGTTGTCAATGCACTAATATCTGTCAGTAGTGCGATTGGACTTGACACTTGTTCTAGTACCGTCGCCTGCGCCGGGTGTGCGCACTGATCGATTTTAAAAATACAACATGGCGGACACGGACCTCGTGGACGTTGATTCTAATCCATCTGAATCTGCGATAGCAGCGGTGGGATCGATTCCAAAATCATCCCACGTGTCTACCGCAATGCCTGCTACTCAAAATCAAGAATATTTTCGTGATTCGGTTCCACCACGTAGCGAAAATAGTGTCGTTACAAAATTGAAAAATAACGATGAAAATACAACCCCGCTGATTGTGAATTTACGGCTGTATCGCAAACTCGTGGACCGATTACGAAACGCGAAACGTTACATTGACACATCTTCGATGTCGAGCTCGCAAGTGGACTTCGAAGTCGTACCCGTTGTGCTAAACGTTAGACGAAGCAAAGAAGCGTTTATCAAGACAGTTAGCGGCGACCGAGAGATTGATGACCTTTTTCAAGATATGGTGCCGTTTGGTGCAGTGACCGTGCTAGAACTTACATACGTGGAGTACTCGACTTAGAAGCTTGCCTTGATTGACCGTTTTGAGCCTGCTTCGAGCGAAGGTAACAAGATCGAAGTTGTTATCACAGGTATCTCGGATGCTCAGGTATGTTCAGACTTGTTTAAAACATGCCTACTGATTTCGTGTTTCGATGTGGTCACTCGTGAAGAGCGGAGTCTTTCGGCCAGTTCGTGTGTATCGTTGAAGAGTAGTTTTTGGTGCATCAGTGAACGTGGAAGAAGTTTTTATTTAATAATGAAAAGAGTACGGGCTCTGATAGTTAGGCTGCCTTTCTGTCGGTCGACTCTTTGAGTTAAAATAATTAGTTTGTTCTTTTCGAGGCGAAGTTGATCGTGCTGTCTCTTTGCAAATAAGGAGACGGCATTGGCGATTCTGGATTGGGGAGAAGTCACCAGTTTGTATTAGAGTAAATTTAAAGTAACCTCTAAAGTAAAAGTGCCTCGTGTCGAGTGTGAGTGGTGAATCTTTATTTTATGAGAAAGACCTGTAAGTACTTTTATTATATTGTTTAAAAGGCACTTGATGACCTAATGCTGCACTGAAGAATTTTTGATATCTGTGAAATTCATAACACGTGTTGTTTTGTGTGGTTTATACTTTTTAGATGTTGAAAATACGCCCAACGTCTGTTATATTTAATTTTTATGGTGACAATATGCGCGTTTTGAAGGTTAAATAGTTTGAACGGTTTATTTCGAAGTCTATGGATGTAGGGGCAAGTTAGATCACATACACGCTCTTGTGGACAGTGGTACAGATTGTTCCCTAATTCGTAAATGATTTGTTGATAACCATACAGGTACTCGAGATTTTATATCCGCGCGCCTGACAGGTATTGGGTCGGACATTACATTTTCTTTTACCCGTATTAGTCTGCCTGTCAAGGTCAACGAAGTACTCGGGTGTGAGAAGTGACTTTTGTAATTGTAGATTCGCATATTTTTGGCTCATGATGTTATGATAGGTAGATGTTTTTATCTAACCGGGATTGAGCTTGACTATTAGTAACAAAGTCACCCGCATCACTCGCGAGGTCCATGCTGAAGTTTGTTTATTACAGAATCTTGACACTTGTATAAGCTATCGATACTGATTTGATCGACTGTAAAGACGTTTCTCAATTACTGACAAGTGGAGAGATTCCTGTCTGTTCTAGTAATAATTCATCATCATTATGTTAGCCGAAAGACGTCCACTGGGCGGAGGCCTCCCCCGGGAATCTCCGCAGTGGTCGGCCCTCCTTGTGGGGGGCCTACCCGCGCTGCGTCTTCCGGTGCATGGTCCCCGGTCGGGAGCCTGTCTGATCTAGCGGCCGTCGGTGTTGGGAGCTGTGTGCTCCGCCCGCTTCCGTTTCGGTTTGGCAATTCTTTGGTTATAATCATAATCATAATATCTTTATTTGTATAAATGTGGTGAATACAGGTGTTATTGATTTCATCATTTAAGTTTCACGCATTTGCCATATTGTACATGGCATTCAAATGTTGTACTTAGGTACAAACTAGGTATATTGAACTTAAAATACTAACTTACTGATTTGTGACACAATTTTTATGCCGGCTACTTTGTTTCGCCTGCAGATTACGACGTTTTTATTCGATCGCGCAGGGATACTCCGAGCGTGGCACTCTCCGTTGCTCTTTGGGTGACCTTGAGCCTTCTTGTGAGACCAATAGTGAGCGACCACGTGAAAGACTTTAGAGTTGAAACACTGCGTTATTTGTGATGAGAGGATATTGCGTAGCTTCCCGAACTATTTTAATTAATTGCTTCACTATAACCGAGAACCACGAGCGTAGGTTCTGGAAGACAGCTTCAGGTGAAATCCAAATCTCGCTAAATTGTACCATGGTTAGAAGTACAGTTAGAAGTCCGCTTCAATTGTTGATGGGTTGTAATTAAAGTTCCCATCCAAAATTAATGCCCTTGTCCAAAAATATGGTTAGGTTAACCTCTACGAACTTAGATGAGAGGCATAATGCAGGATGGACGAGTTAGCTCATGCTGATAAGGTGCGTTATGGCAAGAGCAAAGTTAAAATCCATTTAAAATAGGAGATGTTGTTTTTGTCGGAAAGAACCCTAACGAATTATGATATTTACTTTGTCTTCTATGTAATTGTTCTGTTTGAGTGTGTACAATGGGGAGTATTCTATTCTTTTCTATTCTGGTAATAAACAAATGAAGTGAAAAGTTTTCAAATCCTTGTAAGATAATAGAGGTCTATGACAACGATAGATACAAGGAACAGCCAATAGCTGGTGGACGCGTTAAGTACCTACGTATGAAAAACTTGGATTTGACAGTTGTAGTCAGAAATAACAGTGTAGTTAATGCCGATGGTTGAGTTAAATTCTAAGTTTAAAATGATTATTGGAGTTCATTGTAAGACACATTTATGTGTTACATTATGGGTAATAAAGCTGGTTGATTTGAAATAAATTGTGTGACAAGTACCCTACTTCGAGTTCCTGAAACTTGAGCATTGAAAGCTCCGCGCTTTGTGCTTGATACGGTTGAGCATTGAAAGCTCCGCGCTTTGTGCTTGAGACGGTTGAGCATTGAAAGCTCCGCGCTTTGTGCTCGTATCAGTTGAGCATTGAAAGCTCCGCGCTTTGTGCTTGTAGCAGTTGAGCATTGAAAGCAGCTCCGCGCTTTGTGCTTGTGGTGGTTGAGCATTGAAAGCTCCGCGCTTTATGCTTGTGACGATTGAGTATTGAAAGCTCCGCGTTTCGTGCTTGTGACAATTGACTATCGCAAGCTTCGTGCTTTGAGTTCGTGACGCTGCATTGCGCACTTACCTATAATGTTCCAGGGTGTAGAACAACATTTTCGAACTTGTAGTAAGACCTCTAAGGAGTATGTGATAGTCATCGTAGATGCTTTTACGAAATTTTGTCAATTAATGTGTGTCAAAGATTTAACATCACGATCTGCTTGCGAGGCACTACGTAGCTTTGTCCACATATTTAGAACCCCGAAACGAATTATCTCTGATCAAGGTACATCTTTTACTGGTCAAGACTTTCAGGATGTATGCCGAGGTTGGGCCATTGAGTTCCACGAGATTGCTAGTGGTGTTAGCCGAGCTAACGGTCAGGTGGAGCGAATGATGCCCAGCTTGACAAATTGTTTTACAGTGGCCGAAAATTATAAAAATAAATACTGAAAGTCTGTCTTAGGCGAAGTAAAACTCGATTTGAATTGTACTGTAAGTAAGAGTATAGAGAAAAGCCCCTTACAGGGTAGCTAAAGTGAGTTCCAATGAGCGTTATATGGTGGAACTAGTATCTGGGGGACGGGCCCAATATGTGTGCCATGAACGACTACGTAAATATCCAGCTAATTTACCTGAATTGTCAGAATGTCTTGATCCTGTAGAACCCATAATTGAATAGTTTTATTTAATTATGGAACAAATTGTATTGATTAATTTGGTATTATAATTTGGTGTAATTAGTAATTTGGATTGAATTACTGTATTGAATCATGATCATTGTTTGAGTTGAAACGATAATTACATTGTTTTGTTGAACGTAAACCTGTGTTGATAAAAGACTTATGTTCATTGTTGATTGATAAAATGTTTATTTAAACTGAAAGCTACTACGCTTTTTTAAAGGGTGGATCGAAAGCTTTATCGCTTTGTCCTGATGTCCTGCTGAAAGCCATCACGCTTTGCAGTAAGGTTGGGCTCATCTGTCGTGACCCAAGGTTGATGCTGAAAGCAGCAACGTTTTGCAGCGTGTTTTAAGTGCTGCCTCTGAGCAATGCTGAAAGCTGTAACGCTTTGCCGAGTAATTGAACTTTTGCTGAAAGCTTCAACGCTTTGCTGTGTATTGCAGTTTAAGATGAAAGCTTCAACGCTTTGCTGCGTGTTGCAGTTTATGTTGAAAGCTTCAACGCTTTGCTGTGAGTCTAAATGCTGAAAGCTATAACGCTTTGCTGTATGTCTAAATAAATGCTGAAAGCTATAACGCTTTGCTGTGTCTCTAAATAAATGGTGAAAGCTATAACGCTTTGCTGTGTGTCTAAATAAATTCTGTAAGTTATAACTCTTCGCTGTGTGCCTAAATTAATGCTGAAAGCTGTAACGCTTTGCTGTGTGTTGCAGTTTATGCTGAAAGCTTCAAAGCTTTGCTATGTGTTGCATTTTATGCTGAAAGCTTCAACGCTTTGCTGAAAGTTTGAGTTCATGTTGGAAGTTTGGCGAATTGACGCTTGGGTTAAAGTTAAGAAACCTAAGTACCGTGTGCTTAGTAAGTGACAACGCAAATGCGCGTTGATTATCAGAATGGCCGTGTCGGAGAATAATAAATAATCTATGCACGATTCTATAAGAATGAAGTGGCAACACTAGAAAATCATGGATATCATAATAATGGAGTGGCAACACTGTTGTACGTGTCATCGTGATTTGAAGGGTTGACATTTGACGTTGTCAATGCACTAATATCTGTCAGTAGTGCGATTGGACTTGACACTTGTTCTAGTACCGTCGCCAGCGCCGGGTGTGCGCACTGATCGATTTTAAAAATACAACATGGCGGACACGGACCTCGTGGACGTCGATTCTAATCCATCTGAATCTGCGATATATAAATGGAAACATTGTTATTTTTTTATGGTACATCAATATTAAAATTCAAAAATCAATAATTCCGTAAAATGTTGCCTTTGTGTGGAATCGTAATGTGTGTTGACTTGGGGCGACTTGATCGCTGGCCCATTCGTCACAAAAATGGTCATAAATTTAGTAATGTGCTGCTGCACAAATTTTATTTAAATAATTCTTTTGAACTTGTTCGTGGATGTTTCTATAATAATAATAATTCTTTATTTTGCATAGAATACTTATAAGTGATTACAATATGTGATGTTAGAAGGAATAAAAGATACCGAATAAATTCTGCCAATTTGGCATACAAACATTGCAATGACTTAAAACAAAAATACAACTAAATGTCAATTTTTATATTGAGATCTTGGTAACGTTTCGGGTTTCATTTAACGTTAGAAATAGGTTCATATTACTTTTAACAAATTTGGCTACTTCTAATATGTAAAACTCTGAAAGGTTAAGACATTAGGAGCTTTGAAAATAGGTACACAACTATCTTATCTTATCGTAACTTTAAGTTTAAATATTGCTCTTATGCATCGCTTTTGGGCTTTGAAAATACTTTCTCATTCGCTACAGTTGCCCCAAGAAGTTATTCCAAATCTTAACATCGAAACTGCTAGACCGTGATAAGCAATAAGTGCCGTTTTGTTATTTACTTTATTGGTAAGATTATAAAGCATATAAGCAGATGAACTAAGCTTTCTACAAATAGTTCTTCAATATGATTATGAAGTTTGTTACAGAACCATGTAACATAAGGTTATGCTTATATCTAACGTAGTTGATGATTAGTCCTTATCAAATGTGTAATAATTAATAAATCTTCCATTGACTCCCCACATCTCCTCTCTAAGATACAATTACGCACCTCTACCAGATAAGTCAAGGTACCTTTTCTTTTTCTCAGCGTCCCCTACAGCAATACAAACTACAGACAAAACTCTTTTTTTATTAGATCCGCTAAATGTTACAATAAGTTGGTTGACTTTTCTGATCTTGACTTATTCACAACTAAGCCACATGTATTTAAGCATACACTTAATAAACATTGGTTCGAATTGGTTCAATAACTGTGTTGCTTTGTCAAGTGTAATTTTATAATTAAGCATTATATCTATATCTCATTTTCGTTGTCTTATTGTATCTCATATTAGGCCAACAATCTTTTTTTTTGTATTCATTTTTGAAAGCATATAATTGGTAATTAGTTGTTATAACCTGTTTCTTATCATAAGCTGTTAATACAGTTTGTTTTCCAAATAAAGTAAAATACTTCGTGGACGAAGTATTGTCAGTATAGCCGTGTTAGCTTGGAATCGACATAATAAGTATATAACTATATATATGTTGGTAGATAAAATAATTGTAGATTTATAATTAAATACGGTATTAATAAAAAGGCGGTAGTCTAACATTTTGGTGGCGACGGGCGGGTGTACGTCATACTTGTTTGTTGCATAAACACGTTTCACAGTTGTTTGTCGTCTATTATAAAACGTGTGTCCCGATCGCTTTGAGAATCATTCTTGTTGGAAACGTTGACCGGATCGGAGGTCTCGGTGTTTGGAGGGACGATTCAGTTTGAACAAATTTAAATTAACAGTAATGCTATTTGTGTCGATTCTATTGGAACTGCCGTACTGAACAGACAGAGTGATTTAAAGCTAAGTAAACTTTGTATTATATTTATGTCTCAACGTGGTTTGTTTTATTAAATAATATGTTCACCTTGTATTTCTTGTATTTAAATGATTATTTCCCTATATGGTTAATAAATATACCTTATAATAGATTACCTGGTTTTCATTATACACATATAACACCTCCATCATACATAAAGTATGATGCTTTGTTGTTGGTTAACGATATAAAGTAATTTTATTTATAACAATTTATATTTTAGAACTTTGCATATCTGGCTATATCTATACTTATTTACACATCTATTTAGTATTCGCTGACACGCTCATACTCTTATAGAGCGAATTAACGTAATGTTGTAAATCTGTACGCTCAGAACTTCCAACAGACTGCACCAAATTGGATAAATGTTTCTTTTATTTGTACGTTATTGACAGAAGATTTGATTGAATAAAGAAGTAATAGCAAATATTTTAAAATATCCGCAAAGTATGTGAATGAGACAGAAGACTGAGAGACGTTTTTTTTGGTCGTTGTTTCTTCAGCACTATTCGTTTTTCCTCCCCAAAGAAAAACGAAAAATGTTGTACATTTCAATCATCATCATCATATCAGCCGAAAGACGTCCACTGCTGGACAAAAGCCTCCCCAAGGATCTCCACAATAGCCGTTCCTGCGCTGCCCGCATCCAGCGGCTTCCCGCGACCTCTGTGAGATCGGCGGGACACCTTGTAGGGGGCTTACCCACGCTGTGTCTTCCAGTTCGTAGGCTTAGACAGTGTTGACGGCAAAATATATGGCAGTACGATGATTTTTTTAAAAGATACAAACCCATGGGATATTTGATGTGGTCGTAATAGTCCGGTACTTCACTTTTGTCCACAGGTTTTAAGAAAGGCCAGGCAGCTGCGTGGTTCTTCACCTGAGGGCAAGAAAACTTGCGATTAGGTTTTAATGAACAGCAGGGTATAAGGGGTCACCCGATGGTTGGTGATCACTTAGATCACTGTAACTTATAGACACTCGCAACACCAGAATGGCAAGTGCGTTACCGACCTTCAAGAGGCTAGTTTATTTTTTTATTTATTAGTTCCGCAATTAATTGATTTCATAGATTGGTCGTACACAGCATAAAGACTTTTTTGTAACGCACGATGGTAGACGACGATCCATTCTTTGAGCCCTGTGGTAGGTGATGAGGATTTTTTAACCTATTCGTTGCGACGCCCATTTTCTAATCGGAATCAATAAAAATAAGTCCAGATTTCCCCCCTGAAAAGAATGGGGGGGGGGGGGGGGATAACTGGAATAGAAAAAAAAATCCTGAAATCCCCCCTCAGGTATAATAAAGATTGTACTGAAATTATTTTGTATTAATAAAGTTAAATAGACATTTAAATTTTAGTTTTATAGCATTATTCGTAGTGAATAAATCGTCACCGTAGCCTAGTTGGTAGTGCACCTGTCTACGAAGCTGGTGGTTCTGGGTTCGAATCCCGGTAAGTGCAAATATTTGTGTGCTGAGCACGAATATTTGTTTCTGAGTCATGGATGTTTTCTATGTATATAAGTATTTATCTATCTATATAAGTATGTATATTGTCGCCTGGTACCCATAGTACAAGCTTTGCTTAGTTTGGGGCTAGGATGATCTGTGTGACATTGTCCCTAGATATTATTATTATTATCTAATCTCAAAATTCTTTGATCTAACAGTGTGTATCGTTCCTATCTCAATGGCAACAGTCGTTAAGCCATGTCAGAGGCCTACTAGGCGGCTTGAACAACTCTGACACCACGGTAACCACTGCCCATACGATAAGTAAGTAAGTAATCTCAATGGCAGATCGCCTTGGTTTGCTAGAGGGTATCGCGACCCGCCGCCGGACGATTAATTTATGATTTTTCATTTTTGTGACTAAACAGACATGTAGTTTATTTATTTAATTGATAAAATGTGATACTCACTCTGCGGCAACAACATCAGATTACTTGGTTTTAACCATCAAAATAGCATAAAAAGGATGAGCCGCTATCCGTCATTTTAAGTTAGTTATGCACCAATCTGTCAGCGAGTGGAATTTCGTGTTCGGAGTCACTGAAAATGTTACAGAAGGCTTACGGTGAATCGACTTTATCAAAAACTCGTGCGTATGAGTGGTTCAAAGCGTTCAAAGCGGTCGAGATGTGATGAAAGATTTGCCTCGCTCTGGTAGGCCATCAACGTCTGCAACTGAAGTTAACATCGCAAAAGTGAAGGAAATAGTGACCGAAAATCCTCATTCAACTCTGAGAGAGATAGCCGCCGAACTTTCTGTATCTCACGAGTCGATTCGTACCATTTTAACTAATCATTTGGGTATGAAACATGTTGCCGCTCGGCTAGTCCCAAAAGATCTGAATTTTCTCCAAAAACTCAATGGCATGAAAGTCGCTGAGGACATGGTAGAACGAGTCAATTCCGACCCAACATTCATGAAACGCATTGTTACTGGTGGCGAGATGTGGGTTTACGAGTTTGACATGCAAACTAGTCAACAAGCTTCGGAGTGGCGCCTTCTAACTGAATCGAAACCGAAAAAACCACGGCAAAGTCGATCAAAAGTCAAAGTCATATTGACTGTTTTCTTTGACTATCGCGGTGTTGTGCACTCTGAATTCTTACCGGAAGGGTCGAACGGTAAATAAAGAATATTATTTGAGCGTTATGCGGCGTTTAAGAGAGCAAATTCGACGAAAAAGGCCAGATTTGTGGAAAGATAATTCTTGGATTTTGCACCACGATAATACGCCTTCGCACAAGGCCATCATTGTGAATGAATTTTTGACCAAACACTCAACAAATACCATCCAGCAACCACCATATTCACCAGATATGGCTCCAGCTGACTTCTTTCTTTTTCCTAAACTCAAATTACCACTTCGTGTTACCCGTTTTCAATCGGTAGAAGACATAAAGGATAATTCGCGGCGAGAACTGAACTCAATTACGAAAGCAGCGTTTAAAATTTTTTTTTGATGAATGGATTATTCGTTGGCGTAAGTGTTTCGTTTCTGAAGGAGCATACTTTGAAGGTGATAAAATAAATTTGGATGAATAACAAACATTTTGTATATTATTGATCTTTTCCCGGTACTTTCTTGACAGAGTAGTATACAAAAAAATCTGAATCTGAGTCTAGGTGCACTTTGTGTCCGTAAATTACTTGTTTGTAAAGTACTCCACTATACATGAGTATAATACAAAAGGTGGGTATTGTCTTTAAAAAAAATAGACGCCAGACCAAACAATTTTTATTTACTTAAAGATCGTAGACATTTTAATTGGGAGGATATGGTGGAAAATGAAAAGGGGACTTTCTGGACCTTTTATTACATTCGTGTCCAGTTTCCCCCCCTGAAGCAATTCTCTCAAGGGGGAAAACTGGACTATGTCGAAATGACAAGGGACTTTCTAGACACTTTTTACATTAGTGTCCAGTTTACCCCCCTGAAGCAATTCTCCCAAAAGCCGGCTTATTCCGATTTTCCCCCTTGAAAGAATCCCCCTCAGGGGGGAAAACTGGACACTAATGTAATAAGTGTCCAGAAAGTCCCCTTGCCATTTTGACATAGTCCGGTTTTCCCCCTTGAGAGAATTGCTTCAGGGGGGGGCACTAATGTAAAAAGTGTCCAGAAAGTCCCCTTGTCATTTCGACATAGTCCAGTTATCCCCCTTGATAGAATTGCTTCAGGAGGAAAACTGGACACTAATGTAATAAAAGGTCCAGAAGGTCCCCTTTTCATTTTCCACCATACCCTCCCAATTAAATGTCTACGATCTTAAAGTAAATAAAAATTGTTTGGTCTGGTGTGGATTATTTTTAAAGACAATACCCACCTTTTGTAGTAAACTTATGTAAAGTGGAGTACTTTACAAACAAGTAATTTACGGACACAAAGTGCACCCAGACTCAGACCAGATATTTTTGTATATATAATTTGGCACTGGTATATCACGAGAGGTGGAAGCCATAATTTTAAATATTTTTGTCATGACTGGGTGCTACGATGTACTCGCTGACAGATTGGTGCATAACTAACTTTAAATGACGGATAGCGGCTCATTCTTTACCTGAAATATTTGTAAACAATAAGATAATAAAAATCTATAATGTAAGTGACCCACAAGGAATAAGTGGGAGCGCACAAGTTTTATGATCTTGAAAAGCTAAAGTTGCGGTTTCGTTTCCAGGAACAGATCCACGAGAAATTATACCCGAATCGGTATGCATACCTACTGTTTATACTTTAAAGTAACGATAGAAATAAGATCAATCTTGATTTTCAAAACTAAATAATGTTTGCCTGTGTCTCCATCCATGTGGGGATTATGCTATTTTTGATGGTTAAAACCAAACCATGGTGTTGCCACAGGGTGAGGAGTATCACATTTTATCAATATAATAAATAAACAACATGTCTTTTTACTCACAACAATGAAAAATCATTAATTAATCGTTCAGCGGCGGGTCGATCCAGTAACCTCTAGCAAACCGGGGTAGGCGATCTGCCATTGAGATAGGAACGATACACACTGCTAGATCAAAGAATTTTGAGATTAGATTTATTCATTACGTTATTCGTAATGAATAAATCTAATCTCAAAATGCTATAAAACTAAAACTTAAATGTCGAAACAGACATTTAAATTTTAGTTTAATAAATAAAGTAAATTTAACTTTAATAACACATAATAATTTCATTACAAACTTTATTATATCTGAGGGGGGATTTCAGGAAATATTTCTTTTCTATTCCAGTTTTCCCCCCTAAGGGGGACTACTAGGGGGGAAATCTGGACTTAAGATTCAAGATTCAAATTCATTTATTCCATAAAAAAATTACATTTATGTGGAATCGTCATATATTTTTTTACCCTACCGTGCAGTGCATGACGTGGCAGCTACTGAGAAACACTCCCAGAAAACTCAGTAGGAATCCTTTTTTTTAAATAAAATATACTTAAGATTAATTATAATCATGTGTGTTGACTCAGAACAACTCAATCCCAAGCACTTTTATCACTTAATAATCAGAAATTATGTAATATGCCCATACACAATTTGGCTTTAATAATTTTTTTAAACTTATTCGTAGACAATTCTCTAATATCATTGGGAAGTTTGTTATAGAATCTTATACATTGCCCCATAAAAGAGTTACTTATTTTGTGGAGACGGGTAGTATGCAATATGAGATTATTCTTATATCTAGTATTTACATGATGTGTATCGCTCCTTTTACAGATGGAATCGATATTTTTATGCACATATAGTAAGTTTTCATATATATACTGAGATGGTACAGTTAGAATGTTGACCTCTTTGAACTTTTCTCTTAGAGACACTCTCGGGCCAAGATTATAGATAGCTCTTACAGCTCTTTTTTGCAATATAAATATGGTGTTAATGTCAGCAGAGCTACCCCAGAGAAGAATTCCATAGGACATTACACTATGAAAATAACTGAAATAAACCATTCTAACTGTGTCAACATCAGTCAGCCGTCTAATAGTTTTCACTGCATATGCTGCAAAACTTAATTTGCCGGACAGTTTTTTATTTTGTTTTCATTCCGATTTTCCCACCTAAGGGGGATTCTCAGGGGGGAAATCTGGACTTATTTTGTTTTCATTCCGATTTTCCCACCTAAGGGGGATTCTCAGGGGGGAAATCTGGACTTATTTTTATTTATTCCGATTTCCCCCCCTAAAGGGGATTCTCAGGGGGGAAATCTGGAATTATTTTTATTTATTCCGATTTCCCCCCTAAGGGGGAATTTCAGGGGGCAAAACCGGAATAAGCCAATAAGCCCGACTGTCGTGTCAAGCGCCATAGAAGTTGATGACATGCCTAATGTGCCATCAGCCATGTACAAAATATTAAAAAAAATATAAATGTCACGACACTCGTGTCACCCAACATTTACGAATAAAACGAATGGCACACATGACGTGCCATCCGCAACGAATCGGTTAAGGTAACCATACAACTCGCAAGTTAGGATCATTGGTCAATTGTGTTAATTGGTTAGATACAGACGCCAAGCCCATCAAGCTAGATCAATCTGTCAAATTTCCCCAATTGAAAGTGAACCTTATGCTTTTGTGATAAAGTTAAAAATCAATTAAGGAAATTAGACAGATTGGGTTAGCTGGTTGTGCTGGCGTTTGTACATCGGATAAGATGACCCGCAACATATCGCTCTCTTATGTTTTGGGGAATGGACCGAATTATCGGTACAAGTATTTTCAGAGAGCAATTATTATAGTTTGTTTCCTATGGGTTATGGGCCGCTTACCCCGTGCAGGATGTTGCGCAGCGCGGCGGGGTCGGGCTCGGGCTCGTGCTCGGGCAGAGCGCGCGCGGCGCCGCGCCAGCCCGTGTCGCGCAGGCCGGGCACGCACTCCACTGGGATACTGCGCACCTGCACACACAACCACATCACCATACATATTCACCATCAAACTATTTTCACATTTTGTTTTCTATATATACTACCATCGTTTAAACCACAGGGGTTTTTATACGAGCGGGCGTTCGCTATTAAAAGTTAATTTGTATATAATAGATTTTTCACAATTCTATAATTAATCTATCAATCTAACAGGTATTTTTTTATTTTTTCTTCAGTCAGATTTATTCCTAACGTATTTAATCACTATGTTTTCTGGTAGGCTGTTATGAACATCAGATAGCGAGTATCTACATATTCTGCTTCCAAATAAATTATTCTTTTTGCTAGTTTGTTACATATTTCCTTTGTTATTTTTAATAGATCTTCGCTATCCTGTTTTTCAATTCCACAGACTTCGAGTTAATTATTTATGTTTCTTTGTTCTATCGTATTTAGTTTTTCTTCGATACATTCTGTTTTATATTTTATATGTGGTTGTACCGATGTATTGTTGTTTGTTAAATTTCCCGCAACGCATTTGCTTTGTTCACTAATTTATTTAACTGCTTCCAGTGAACGTAAATAAACATGGAAGCATTACTTCAAGAAAACTAAGCGCAAATCTTGACCCAATATCCCAATCAAACCGACACAACGGAATACCGTCTCTGATTGGCCAAAAATATTACCGCTCAGGTTCACCTTTTAAACGTAGACATTATGACGTGAAGTTTGGGTCTAAATTGCCATTTTCATGTCATTCGCCGAGGGATGTTTTATGCTATAAAGTGCAATGAAAATAATTCACCGTGACAATGTTGTAATTAAAATAATAGATAGATAGATAGATGGATAGAGTACACTTTATTGCACCAGAAAACACAATACATAATATCTTAATAAAGAAAATATAGGTACAATCGGCGGTCTTATCGCTTTGTAGCGATCTCTTCCAGACAACCGTTGGGTGGACAAGAAGAATTAAGATGGAAAAGGCGGTAGTTGTAAGTGTACTATCGTGTGTATTAAACGTTATTACATACATACATTACATATGTACAAGCTTCATAAATATATACTTATATTTGTATAAATACTAATAATACTATACTATAATAATATACTATACATACATACATTATATATCTTTTTAATTAAGGAGTTATGCAGAAAGAGGTTACTAAAAGAAGTTAAGAGACAAGAAAAGAAGAGATAAAGATATTTAGAGCGATAAAAAGTGTTTTTTTAAAGAAACTTTGAAAGATGCTAGGGTTTGTGCACGCCTAATTTCTACAGGAAGTAAATTCCATAGCCGGGCTGCTTGGACGGTAAACGAGTAATCAAAAAAATCTGTAGAGTGCACTGGGATATGTAGTTTTAAGTTCTCTGATGATCTCAAAGGCCTAGAATGTGTATCACAAACGAATTCAAACCGTTGCTTAAGGTAAATGGGAGCTGTTGGATTAAACAAAATATTGTAAAGGAGACAAAGTATGTGAGTATTACGGCGAAGGCGGATTGGTAACCACTCGAGTTTTTTCCGGAATTCAGAGACATGATCGTATTTGCGAAGTCCAAATACAAATCTAATACAGAAATTTTGGAGACGCTCGAGTTTATCAAGTTTGTCCTCTGTAAGGTCAAGATAACTGGCAGCAGCATAGTCAAGGATGGGGAAAAGAAGAGATTCAGCAAGAGCAATTTTAGTGGCGGTTGGGAGAAAATTACGCATTCTTCGTAAGGAACTTGCTGCCGCATATAATTTGCGACTAGTTTGTTCAAGTTGTGGACCCCACGAAAGCGTTTTATCAAAGTATATCCCCAGATTTCTCACATTATCACTAAAGGGTATTACCGTATTATTAAATATAATCTGGGGGATTAGTGACCAGTCAACCTTGGCTACCATGCGTGAACTTCCCATGAGAATAACCTGAGTTTTAGATGGGTTCACCGTTAGACCATGCTCCAAACTCCATTGGTTTATTCGACCTAAGTCACTATTAATGACACCCATTGCTTCACCAAGTCGTTCGATAGGTGCCTGTGTATAAATTTGTAAATCATCTGCATAAAGGTGGTAGGAAGAAGTTAGATTAAAGGAAATACAGTTTATAAATATTGTGAAGAGTAATGGAGATAAAACGCCACCCTGTGGCACGACTGCACTAGTATAGCACCACGAAGAATATGACTCTTCGATGCGAATACGTTGCCGACGACCAAACAGGTAACTACGAAACCAATCAATTGCCTTTGGAGATATGTTAAGAGAGCGTAATATGCCAAGCAGAATGTCAAAGTCCACGGTGTTGAATGCATTGCTAAAGTCTAGCAGCGCAAGCACCGTCAACTTACCACATTCCATTCCAATATATAATTATGATAAAATATACAGTTTCTTGAACTTTACGGCAAGAGTTTTTCTTAGGTATTTGGCGAGTAATGGGTTTGTTTGTTTTGATAATAAGGTAAATAAAACAAATTTGTGGTCAATTATTTATTATAATTATTATTTACAATTTCCGTATACGTAACACTACGTTTTAGGATTCCGTACCTTCAAAGGCAAAAACGGAACCCTTATAGTATCACTTTGTTATCCGTCCGTCCCTCTGTCTATCAATACCCTTGATCTTGAAAACGCGTGGAGGACTCTACTTGAAATTATAGGTGATATTTTATTGGCGTTTTACAAGTTACCCTGTATATATATCTATAAAATAGAATTGCCTGTTTATAATGCATTAAGCAAATAATCTTACCATACAAATGGGAATAGCGTTTGTTTTAGCTTCCTGTATCCCTTTTTTGAAACAGAAAAATCGTCATTGCTAAAATGAACCGAGCATACCCTTGTCGTTTTATTTGGGTTCCACTCAATTGCATTCCTTTCCAAAGGAACGGTTTTCGTCTATAGTTCGCTTCACTTTAGATCGAGTGGAAATCTGAAGAAACCATTAATACCACCATTACCATTCTTTAGTACAAACTCTAAAGATGTTGAGTATTTTATCTAAGATTGTTATAAAATGAATAATTATAATAAATAAAAATATTTATCATAATTTTTGTGTCGATAAATAAATTGATTCGTTTGCATAACAACATCACCATATATTTTGTGTGAATTAGATTGACTTCATATTTAATAAAATTAAAATATATAGAGATGTACTTACCCGTAATAACTAATTCCAACACTCTTGTTAAGCAAATGAGATTTGCATTTTTGTAATTTAAACACGCTGAAACCAATAACTGACAGACGAGCGCCATTGAGGCCTGTAGTGCGCAAACTCGGTCCGCGGCACAATTTTTAAGCCCCGCCTACCATGGCACAATCTGCGTCGGGTCATTTTCGCGAGCTAGGAATGCTTCCATGTTTATTTGCGTTCACTGACTGCTTCAATATTTATGAAAAAAAAAATACTTACACCTTCTTTGAAACATGTGAGTCCAGGATGTATTTTTCTGACGTCCTTTTGTCGCATATCTATTAACTTTTTGACTATCTGTAAAACAATAACATTATTTTATTATTTATAGAATTTGAACATCAAATGAAAAACAATCTTTATTGGTTTTTAATCCATTTATTTTACTTATTACCTGATTAGAAAATGACAACTGCAGGGGAATAGAACAGGACCCAGAATGAGACTTTGCGGAACACCCATGCTGATTATAGAGCCTGATGTCTTTCTTTAAATCAATTTATTAAATATTTCTGTCTCAAAAAAAGTATGATAACCGAAAGCCTAATTAGTAACAAGAAATATTCTAATATTGTTGAATTTTCTGACCACAGTAACATAGTAAACTCAGTCAAACGCCTTGAAGACGCCCCAAATTCCATTAATCCTTCCAGGCCTAGGCGGATAAACGATTATACGATTCAACCCGACTATTGCCGAGGTCCTTTACGCAAATAATTATCTCAATGGAATTACTGAACGATTTAGTCAGTTATTGTATAGATAAATTAGCTTAGCTCGTTTTTATGCTTCGCTGTAATATAGTGATATGTGTTACTTTCAACCCATAAGTTGATTTTAAGTATATGTTTTCTATCAAGATTCAGCTAAAATAAACTTGATTTTTTCGGGAAGTGTTCCCATTTGTCGTACCTCTTTCTGTCGTCGTATGACACTAGTGAACTGCGTATACACGATGCGGGGGTTGAGCTCACAGTGCATGAGCGTCGCGCCCTCGTAGTCCTTTATGTAGCCCTGGTACATCGCGCGGGGTAACTTTATGTCTTTACTGAAGCCTTGCTTTTTGAAGTAACCTGTATAAAAAGATAATGGAACTGTACTCGACTACGCTGATAAAAATCTAAGAAAAGAGAAAAAAAGAAGGATGGTTGATTTAAAAACTAACACAACACTTAAAATACCGACAAAACAAATAGTATGTCTGTCTGGTCGGACTTCACATTTAAATAGACTTATAAAAAAAAAACAAATTTCAGTTGACACCTAAAATTCAAAACAACTAAACCTGTTAATCTATGTAGGGCATACCTGGTATTTTTTTGTATAATCATAATAGTATAGTAATAATCGAATTTCGACCATGGTGCCCAGACTCCATAGAAACTAGTTATTTGCGCGAGACATATTATAGTGCACATGTGTCCGCTATGGTAAGTGCGCTTTCAGTGGTCAGGTACAGTACCAACGGCTTTACGTGCTTTCTGAGGCATGGGGGTGTAACAATACACAACTTTAGACTCCGGGATGATACTTAAAATTTTTATTAACATATAGGCAAGTCTCATTATTATTATTGTTTGGGTCGACATTGGATATGGAACCATTATGTGCTGTACATATCTGAACTATACCAACAAGATAATAAAAAATTAAACAAACATGTATGTGTCTAGTTAGTTTCGTTGGTTCAACTGGAGATAATGAGGTCCTGGGTTTAAACGCAACAAGTGAAGGTTACACTATTTAGAGCGTACTGTCAGACCTTCTACACGTGTAGTTTGTGGGCTAAATACACGCAGGGGACGTATAACGCCTTGCGTATACAGTACAACAACGCGTTCAGGGTGTTGATGGGGCTGCCGCGCTTTTGTAGCGCGAGTGGCATGTTCGCAGAGGCGCACGTGGATGGCTTCCACGCCATCATGCGTAAGCGCTGTGCATCGATGATGGCACGGGTTCGCGGCAGCCCCAGCGCCATTCTGGTCGCGTGTGCCAGCCGCTGGGACTCGGTACTGATGGCTCACTGGATAGGCCTTCACGCAAGATCAAGCGCCTGACGTATTTGTACCTTTTACTAACACTAGGCTAAGAAAATTGTTACTAACTACTCGTAATCTGTATTTTTACTAACAATAGGTTAAGAACACTGTTACTAACAAATTTATGGACCAAAGTCTGAAATAAATGTATTTATTATTATTATTATTATTAAATGCCAGGTCGGGCTAAAAAATGATTTAGGGTATTTTCTGGTAGGAGATTAAGAAAAGATTTCTAATTTCAGCACGAAGTCTGGGAGTTGGCGGTATCCCGTGCCTCCTTTGTCGTTTACCCGACCTCTTTTAGGTCGTACATGAGTGATGGAACAGAACGTACCTCACACATGTGCACCATAATACGTCCCGCGCAGATGGCTAGTCTCGATTGAGACTGGCCGCCGTGGCCGATATGGACAAGGAGGTCATCATTATTATTAGTTTCTCTCTAGTAATCTGTTTTGTATATTCATAAGACGATATTATATACGACCTACCGATAGCGAATTCGTCGGCAAAAGTCAAAAAGTGTAGTATATTGTTCCTGATGTGGTAGTCTTTGAGATGGTTCATGAGGTGTGTGCCGTACCCTTTCACTTGCTCGTTGGACGTCACCGCGCAGAATACTATCTCACTGAAACCCTGAAATGGAGGCAACCGAAAATTATAGCAAAACAGTTTGATCAAATTAATATCTGTTTTAGAAAATTCAACCTGATGAAAAGGGGGAATGTAGTCTATGGTTGACGACACATACCCATAAGATGTCTGTTCACTCTGGCCTTATACTTACTTATCGTATGGGCAGTGGTTACCCTAGTGTCAGAGTTGTTCAAGCCGTCCATTAGGCATCTGACATACATGGCTTAACGACTGTTGCCCAATGGCTAAAACCGGGACCGACAGCTTAACGTGGCTTCTGAAGCACGGAGACGATCAGAAATAAAACCACTTTGGCGGTCACCCACCTATGGAATGACTGCGAGCCTAGTTGCTTAACCACGCCAATCACTTACAGACCATTCGAATAATTAATGGATTTACCTGTGAATTGAACGTCCTAAAACATATTCCACCAATCGGCCTGCCTTCCTTAATTAGCGCTAATGTTTTGTGTTTTCTGGAAAAAACAATGGACTATAAAGTTTATACACGGACAGTGACAGAAATGTATATATCAACATAAACATAGCCCAGGATTCCGGGGTACGTATACGTTAAAATGGACATCCCCGGGATTCCGGGGTACGTATATATTAACGTGGACATACCCCGGGATTCCGGGGTACGTATACGTTAAAATGGACATACCCCGGGATTCCGGGGTACGTATATATTAACATGGACATACCCCGGGATTCCGGGAGTAGGTATATATTCACATGGACATACCTCGGGATTCTGGGGTACGTATATATTAACATGGACATACCCCGGGATTCCGGGGAGGTAAAATTATCGACTTTACTTACTTAACGTAGTACTATTTCTCTATACACAATTATTGATAATACGAATATATTAACCAAAAACTTGGAAAGGATGAAAAGTATGAAATATTATTTAATTAAAATAAGTAGTGAAAGAAACTTAAAGCATGCTAGCTACCCAAGAAAATGATCAAATCAAAGAAAAGCAATATGTCTAGTATGATAAATATACTTTAAAACTACCCTAATCTTTACTTATATAAAAGACCATCCCCGCGTTATGCGAATTTATCCCTGCATCATGGGCTATTTTGCAAACATAATTGATAGACACAAAAAACACCTAGACTCAGAACAACTACTTATGGGTCACCCAAATAGATGTCCTGCCTTAACCACTGCGCCACAGTGTGTGTTGTACCTTGTATATAGATTTGATACTTACGGGTCGAAAACTAGTTGAGAGATGTATTCCTTTGTCATTTCAGGTAGTTGATGAGAGAAAACGTTGTGCAGGCCTGGAAACATAACGATTTTTGTAACTGTTGCTTAGCTGAGAAGTTTTCTAAAGAGAGTCTATTGGAATCGTTATGCCATTTGTCTGTTTACCTATGAGCCATAGCATTGTTTGTTTGTTGACAGCGCCGGTGAGCGAGTTGCCGATGACGTGGAACTCGATCAGCTTGCGTTGCTCCTCTAGCTTAGCGGCTTCATCGCGTGGTGCTTGCATTTGGAAGAGTGCCTGGAAGATGTCTTGTTTAAATCATTTGTCATAAAAAAATTAAGTACCATGGCATTTACAGTCACTTTAGGAGGTTTTCTCTCAGTGAAAAATAAAATAAGGTTTTTATTCACGTTAAGCGCTTGTAGTCGGGACGTGTTTGTAGTATTTAATTAATAGGGATATAGTTAATTATACATAATTACACACATCAAAAGAGTCTAGAGATTTTTTAAATTGAAAATGAACTTGTGTTTTTTAAATATAACAAATATCCAGTTAACATTTACCAAATTTTGTCTTCCAGATTGGCATCTTACTTTAGTACTTATGGTTACGTTAAAATATCCCAATATTTTATAAAAATCAACAATTTTTCGGTAGGAAATTAACCTTAGTTAATGTCTTATATTGTAGCAATGTAAAAAAATATATAATTAAGTATGGCACGTATCGTCTAAATTTTAAACTGTCATCCAACACATATTTGTATTCACTGATAGTAACCATAATAATGACCAAATGTTAAAATAGTAAACTCACATCAGGACCACACATATAGTTGGGGTCAGTGATCGTCGCCACAATATCAGCCACCGTACGCTCGCTCACGTCGTCACCAGACTCATCTACTATTCGTCTACGTTTTGCCGCATTTGTTGGTTGTGGCTCTCCTGGACGTTTATTGCTTTCTGATTTTATGGAGCCTGAAAAGACACGTAGTGTTAATTAACAATTTATAGGGTGATAGATAAATAGTGACCGATATCTAAACACAATGGCCGGACTTGTGTTGTCCACATCTACCGGCTTATAGGATCCCTGACCTTATACCTCGAACGATTTTAGTTCCGTTCAGAAGTTCAAGAGACTTCAAAAGCTTGACTTGAGTGCCTCCTGCATAGTCTTCTGGTCGTCTAGGTACTTCGCCGTTTGGCAGGCTCCGCTCTTATAATGGGCTCTATCATTACAATAATAATAAAACGTAAAACATGAAAATCACAAGAGAATAAACATTGAAACTTACCTGAAGAGAGAGAGACTGTCGTGAACCCATCTTTGCTGTCACCCGAAGTTGTCACTCGTTCGAATTCTCCGCGTCTACTCGCTGCTAACAAATACATACAATCAATATTACTTCTCAATAATAATAGATACCATTTGGGTGAATAAAAAAAATGTCTAAGTTAATATGGACATACCCCGGGATGCCGGGGTTCTAAAATAATCAAGTTTACTTATAACATTAATTAACATATATTACTAATTTTCTATAGTTAATTATTACTAATATATTTAACAAAAACTTGAGAAAAGAGAATTGTAAGAGACATTATGAGATACTATTTCTGATGTTCTGATCTTGAGATAAGATACTATGTCTACAATATTTTAGAGAAAACAAAAAAAAAAAAATGTTCAGCTCATTAAAAAAAAAAATAACCGACTTCAACTTTTCTTTAGTTAGGACATACGATTGGAACAAAAGTATAGGGAGCGATTCCGAAAGCATCCCCTATCAAATAACAGAGAAATTGCGAAACATATACAAGAAAATCATTGCGTTACCGCGTGTATGTAAAAAAAAAGTAGAGTAAATGCTCTTATGTCGTTTAAAAACAGATACGACTTAAATTTTACTAACGACAGCAGTTTTAAACTTCATTTATATGGGACCACACAGAAAGCATTGCCCATCGAGTAATTACACAATTATTAAAAAGGGTTCACAGCTCACGGACACATCGGGTAACATACAAACTACATAAAAACACTTACTGTATTTTTGACAACCTCCTGCTTTTGAAGTAAATTAAAAATATTGATGTCATAACACAATAATGTATATACATATGAAAATTATTCAATCAATCAATAAATTATTTATTCTCCATCTCACTACTTGTAGCTCTCTTTTGTTAAATGACATTCTACGTATAAGATAGTGGCAGTTGCAACGTTGTACTGTGTAAATGCAAAATGATTATTGCTGCAACCAGTCAGAAATCTATGTGTGAATTTACGAATCACGAATATCTAAGTAGGGCGATCTCTTATACCTCGCAGCAACAGCACATAGATCGTTTAGTTAGTTTACTTTTGGGGTTCCGTCTACAAAGGGTGCTAACGGAACCTTATTACTAAGCTTTCGTTGTTCGTCCGTCGGTCAGCTGGTTGTATCTAATTAACCGTAAAAGGTGCATTTGAAATTAAGTTCAACGGTCGAACAATTGAGAAAAAAAATCTTAGTAGTTCGACGGTCGAACATCTACAACGTTAATCTACAATGATTTGCCAAAGAGTTTAGTTGCCTACTAAACTCTTTGGCAAATCATTGTAGATTAACGTTGTAGATGTTCGACCGTCGAGTTTAGTTGCCTACTAAACTCTTTGGCAAATCATTGTAGATTAACGTTGTAGATGTTCGACCGTCGAACTACTAAGTTTTTTTTTCTCATTTGTTCGACCGTTGAACTTAATTTAATACGTAAACTACGTGTAATAACCTATTCAATCGAAATTAAAATAAAAGTTTTTTTAAATTAAATTTTGTAAAAAGTTAATTAATAATTTTAAGCGACATTTTACGAAATCTGCCGTTATTTTAAATACTACCAATAATACTGACATTGCATAATGTGTTATGAACTCATGATATTTGTTAAGGTTGGGCCTACTCTTGCATGAGACTGGCATACAAATGGCTATAGTTTATGCTGGACAACTGTAATTGTTAACTATGTAATATTATCATAAGGTTGTCTAACAAAAGTAAATTTAATAATGTTATTTATAATGAAATGTTATGGTCCGGCGAAACATACTTAAGGGGGTATATGTATATGAATGAATGAAATATTTAATTGCCACAAAATAGGTACAAAGTATTTGGCGACATTGTAGTATAGTTTCACTATATTCAACATACATATGATGTGCAAAATGTTGATTTTTTCATTTATTTACAATAATAATATGTAAGGGTGTATGTATATTTTTTCATGTGTATTGATGTGGATATCAAGGAAGAGCGAAGGTCCGCTCTAAATGTGTGTATTTTTTTTAATATAAATTAGGATGGCAATCGTGAATATGGGTCACCTGATGGTAAGTGATAACCGCCGCCCATGGACACTCGCAACACCAGAGGAGCCCCAAATGCGTTGACGGCTTTTAAGAAAAGAATAGGCTCGCTTCTTGAAGGTTGCCATTACACACCGGATGTGTAATACCTCCGCAGTTAATTGATACTACAGAGCGGTAATGCGCGACAAAAAGTTACTTGTGAAACGCACGATGGTAGATGACTATTCATCCAGGTGATAAGGATGAAATTTCCAATTTTGGCGAGGTCTGTGGCGGAATGTGGCGAACAATTCCTTTGAACACTTCCCGTGGTGAATGCGATAAAGGACACATAGAGACGCCACGTCTCTCCGCAGGGTAAGAGGATCAAGCCAAAGAGTGGGATCCCCGACGTCAACGACCATTCAAGCTGCAAGACGTTGAATAGATCAAAGGGAAGAAGTTGATACTGTGGTATATATGACTAGTTGCGCTTTAATTCTACTACCGGATCAAGTGGTGCCCAACTGAGGAGACCCAGCGCAAAAAATCTTTGTGGGTTCTCTACCATGGGTGGAAATGCAGCCCCGTCGTTACGGTCCCGCAAAACATACTCGAGAGGACATGTACGATTATTCTTAACATAATCGATACTTTAGAGCAACTTACGGTTTTTGCTGTCGAGTATTGCTTGCAGATGATTCGGCGGGATCTGCTTGAACTCTGGGTCCCATATCGGAGAGCTGGCGCTGAAAATCTCTTCCTCAAGCAACGCCAGGAAACGCGGGAAATGCGTTAGTACCAGCACCTGGGAATAATTTAATAATAATAGTGTTCCTGCTCCAATCTTGGCTACGCCAGTCAATTTCCAGAGACTAGCCAACTATCTATACATATAATAAAATCGTAGGAAAGTCAAAACTGTACATTGAATATTTTTTTAAAAGGATACTTGGAGCGTAATCTACAATCGGTATCGAAGCCAAAAATATAGTTTTTAAAATTTTTGTCTGTATGTATGTCCGGGCTAAACTCAAAAAGTACTGCGTGGATTTACTTCAAATTTTGCATGAATATTACTAAGAGGTCGGGTAAACATATAGGCTATTATATATCTATATTATCACGCTATCATCTACGGGGGAGGAGCTGTGATTATTTATAAAATTTAACGCGGGTAACACCGCGGGGCACAGCTAGTTATGAATAAAAGTATTTGTACTTTCTTTTTTTCAACTGCCAAACTCCAGACTAACTGGGTGATTTTCTTGCACGAACCCAGCAACACTATCTACGGTTGAACACAATATCTATGCGGCCCTCAACTATTATATTCATTAGCTAAATGGCAGCACTGCAGTAGTAATTGTTGGCAGCAATTCCAGCCTCAAATGGAGTGCTGTAGTACACTTTGAGCGCCTAGCTTGGGCATCTAAATTCTCTCCTAACAAAAGCGTTAAGAACTGTTAACGATCCTAAGCTTATAAACAATAATGTAGCCGTGAATTTTACCTCCACTTGCATTTTCGACCACCGAAGGATACTTGGATATGATATCAACGGTCACTTTCTATTATCCCTAAATTCTGGCATCTATATATAGAGTGGAAATTTTCAGGGGAGCAGCAAGGGGAAGTACTTTATCCATTGCAGTCACGAAAAGGTACACGAAAAGGTCTTATGAGAATCCCATAATTTTTTACGGAATTTTGATCCCCTTTTTGATTCACCCACAGATTTTCAAAAAATTGCCATTTTACACAAATACATTTTAATAATTACAAAAAAAAAACTGGGGGGCTACCGGATAAGTCACCGAACATCGGGATAGTGATCGGCGTTCAAATAAATAAAGGCAAAAAATTACTTAATCAATCGTTAAATCGGCTTCCATGAGCACATGTGATGTCATAAATGCTCCGGCATCGATTTTCAACGTAGAAGCCGATTTAACGATTGATTAAGTAATTTTTAAGCTTTAGTTATTTGAACGCCGATCACTATCCCGATGTTCGGCGACTTAGCCGGTAGCCCCATGTATAGCTATTAGCTGCATGGAATCAGAAGACAGCAGCTACATACAATTTTGAACTTACCCTCTTTTCCGGCGGCATACGGTCCCTTTCTGAATGGCATTTGTCCATAAGCTGCCTGCAGACAGACTTGAATACGGCGCGAAGCAACGTGCGCCCGAACACCAGCGACGTCTCGTAGTGAGGCAGCGAGTCGCAGAACGCAGGCACGTGGCAGAATACTAACCATCTACAAGTATACAAAATCGCGTTTTATACAACATGTAACGTAATTAACGCACACCCTCAAACACCCCAATTAGAATATTATGTTGTAATCATAATACATACACTGAATTTTTAATTTTCTTGGGATAAAGTTTAAATTTGTATGAATACAAATAAAATTGCGATTTTAAAAGTCTTATTACTTTGACTTACGGTCCATTTAATTTTTTTTTTGACTGCAGTGTTAATATGACAAAAAATTCCATAGTTGTAATTATTGTGGAACAAAAAATTACCTATATTAAAAATGATATAAATATATTCAGTAAGCGATTCTGAAGAAACTATTTTCAGGATGTGCGTTAATTAACATACATGTCGTATATATACATACATATATATTACATGAGAAATTGACCAAATTGGAGATGTTCTCAAGAAAGGGCAGGTCAGAAGTACCCTAAACCGGCGAGCATGTATGAAGAATATAATGACAGTAATCACGGCAAAAGAAGCATGCAAAGATCGTGACAAATGGAAATCCGTTGTCTCTGCCTACCTCTCTGGGAAACAGGCGTGAGTCTATGTATGCATGTATATATTACATGGATATAGAAAGAAGCAGTAATGCACTTATTGATTGGAAACGTGGAATTAGGGTCCTAAGATTTCCGTACTAACACTCGTACGTCGCCACTGGCATCAAGTGATGTCACCCTCATTTAGAATGCCATCTTTTTACTTCTGCAACCTCCTGAGCTGTGGCTCAAAGGCCATAAGGGTGTCCTTAGGTATTAGTCGCTTAAATTAAGCTGCTGATTGAGAGCCTTCTTCGTTAACCATTTGCTCATTATCTTCATTTAAAAAAATTTCATATTCCAATACTCAATTTTAAAATAATATCTTAGTAACATGTTATTAGTCTTTATTTAAGGATTAAAAAAAAAAAATATATGTGATGATGAAAATACACAGACCGCACAGACAGATTTATGTACTGCAGTGTGAGCTTGACAAGTGCAAGTGTTTGTTAATACCCAAGTGCTGAAAATTTTTCATTATTATTTATTCAATTTTATCCGGGTGTTTGCGAAAGATTAAATAAAATTAGGCTAATATTATACCTTTGTGTAACACAATTTCCCACCGGACACAGACATTAAAAAAGTGAATTGTTTAGTTTATAAATTAGTACCTTCACCTATCTATCTACTCTACACACTATTGCGTATATGAACCAACCGCCCAACACACTCTTTAGGCATGTTCAGAAGTATGTGGTAAGCGGTTTGTTTATATATAGTTCTAGTAAAACGATCGTAATATTATATTAAATATCCTAATAATACCCATATCAGGTGTAGTTAAATATACAGAATTTGTAGTCACCAAGATCAACTTACGTGCGTTTAAACGCTATTGCCATATTTGCTATTGGAATCAATTGTAACTGATACATTTCAGTTGCAATTCTCACATATGAGGCTCTAACCTCGTCATATCATTCAATTTCGTTGTTTCTGACGGGAAGTGGAACTACAAGTTAACTCCTTGTTTCTTTCTGATTAAATTCTTTGCGCAATACAGATAATTTGAAGCAGATAATTCCCAGAGTGTGTTTTGATTTTGTACAATTGTCAACCCTGGCTTACAGAAGTTGGAGTGTTGGTGAGAGGGTCGGGTTAGACCAGAGTCCCATTAAAAAAACCTACCATGTTTTCGTCACAGCTTTCCTAAGATGATAGGAATAGACTATGTAGGTAGGCAATGAATCAAATTTCTCCACCATGCCATGTCAGATGTCTAATGGGCAGCTTGAACAACTCTCTCAAATAAATAAAATAATCATACCTTGTGTAATTGATTTGGTAAGCAGATATATCTTCGGGATTTGACACTTGCTGAAAATAAACAATGATAAAAACAATTACATACAATGTTTGTTTTTAATATCCAATATAAAAATATAATTGACTGGCCTGTTCGTCTACTGGTTAGTGTCCCTAACAGCTAAGCGAAAGGTCGTAGGTTCGAACCCCACCCAGAACAAATCAGAACAATCATATGAATGTATTTAGAAATATATAAGTATGTTTATCAAGCTCTGCCGGCAGTGTGTTAGTTGTTCCAAGATTTTATCTATAATCTTTTGACTGTGGAATCTTATATGGAAATGGTTAAGCTATTTAGTGGTTTCAAAATTACGGCATCTTTATGTTTATTTGAGGTGTTTAACATCATGTCTACTTTTGGACAAAGGCCTACCCAAGGATCATTATGTATTTTTATTTCCTTGGCAGACGGGTTAGTGATTGCAGTATGAGGGTCATAGAACTCAAAGAGACCACCCATTCTCTGGGTGATTTTACGGCCTCTCTTCTTCTTCTTCCTCGTCCACACTAGTAGCAGAGTATAATGAAAATAATTCTCATGTTTTGTATTTCATTTAAATCTTATCTATGATATTTAGTTGGAGCGATTCGGTCATAGATATTTTTTTGCCAACTATTCAGCCAGCTTGGCAGACACAACTGCAATTCTTGCGGTACAATTGTAAATTTTTATATTTTTATTAAATGTATTATTATTAATTACGACGGTCCCTGGGGCGGTTCTTGAGTGGCGACCATGAACGGAAAGACGTAGCGTGGTGCCTACAAGTGGCGACCATGAACGGAAAGACGTAGCGTGGTGCCTACAAGTGGCGACCATGAACGGAAAGACGTAGCGTGGTGCCTACAAGTGGCGACCATGAACGGAAAGACGTAGCGTGGTGCCTACAAGTGGCGACCATGAACGGAAAGACGTAGCGTAGAGCCTACAAGATTGAGCAATGATCTTGTGAGGGTCAGTGGAAGCCACTAGATACGAGTACCGCAAGACCGGCAATTGTGGAGATCGTTGGGGGGAGGCATAGTCCAGCAGTGGGCGTCTTTCGGCTGATATGTATATATCATGATGATTATATTTAATTTAAATAAAAAAGAACATTACCAATTTCCTAACACTAGGCGTCTCAAAGTTCCAATGATTGAAACAATGGAGGAACATCTTAGCCAAGTCATACATTGTCTGCCATTCCCTCTGTGGCAAGGAGTTGAACTTGAAGAGTACAAAGTTGGTGATTGCTTTGGCTATGGAGGGTCGCTCGAAGGGTGGCTGGCCCAGGGGACCTTCAATCCGGGGGTGGGAGCGAGTGAGGATGCATTTGCGCAGGATCTGTAAAAACAAAATTAAACTTTTTTTCACATCTTCCCTTGAAAGTCTACTGAACTACTGAAATATCTTGGATATCATATCATCTGAGGCGTGCACTTACAACTCTACTGTTTTGTATACGTCGCATAATTTTGCTCCACATTGGAATATATAGATCTCTGTCTCTTTACGTCATATCTTCCATCTCTCTCGAATCACACATATCAATGTGACACACCTTTAAAATTTTACTGTCATTTCTTGTCAACTTGTAGCTAATCGAATGAAAACCTTAGTAGCTGTTTCTCTATATAAATATACAACATTAGATGAAAAAATTTCAAAATGCGAACGTATATTATAAGAAAATCGGCACAATAAACTTAGAAGCGGTTGACAAAGTGAACCTTCTGTACGTAGTACAATTGAGGACACTTCTGTAGATATACTTTGTCCTTTATAGCTCCCTTGTTCTACTTACTATTTTTCTAGTGGTAATATGGAATGAAGGTACAAACCTTAAATAAGTAGTAGTAGACTCTCTTAGTGTCATGGTCATCTTCTCTGTGCATGGACATAAAAATGTTTTCCACATCCACCACAGCTCCAAGCAGGCGGTTTACTTCAGCTACTGGCAGGCCTTGTAGCTGACTCACATGCTTTTCTAAAATCATATATTAATAATAATCATGGCTGAGCATACCACTTTACCTTAGGGAAATAATAATTATTTAATTATCCCGCACAAGTCAGCAGGACTATCAATACGGTAACGCTTACTTAAATTTTATATGGTAAAGACTGCCCTCGGCACTTTAAATGCGACGATACAGGTATGCATGTCGGCACACCCGGCACGACATGCAGTTGTTACTCAGTGTGTGAGAAATGGTTAGGAATAAGCTTTTGTTTGTATGATTAAAAGGAAATGTTCTGTACCTATGTACAGAGAACTTCATTTATTAAGAGGTTTACTTATTTTTTACTACTTATTTCGTATTTCATTATGTATACTGTATATACGTCATTTAAACCACAAAAGGTTCTTTAACATGTTGAACAAATTTCACAGATAAACTAAAAAAAACAGTGTCAGACTCGTGCACGAATTTACTCCGCACAAGTCAGCAGGACTATCAATACGGTAATGCATACTTAAATTTTATATGGTAAAGACTGTCCTCGGCACTTTAAATGCGACGATAAAAGTATGCATGTCAGCACACCCGGCACGACATGCAGTTGTTACTCAGTGTGTTAGAAATGGTTAGGAATATGCTTATTAATTAAAAGGAAATGTTTTGTACATAGAACTACATTTATTATGTGGTTTACTTATTTTTATTGCTTACTTCGTATTTCATTCTGTATACTGTATATACACCATTTTAACCACAAAAGGTTCGTTGGTCTAGCATTAACATGTTGAACCAATTTCTCAGATAATCAAAAAATTTTAAGTATTAGAATTTAACGAGCTTTCTTTGCCAAGTCATGCACAGCATGGTAGGGTAAAAGTGTCAATTCCACACAGATGTAATATTTTTATACACGGAATAAGTAAATTTTCAATTTAATTGAATGATTAAAAAAAATCCTCAGTATCCGTTATGAAGTTGGCTCAGATATACACCCATGCATTGGAGAGCATGTTACATCACTGCAGCTTTACATGCTCTCTGACTTATGCCAGAGTGCTATAACTATTTATTTTATGTATAATGGATCTCACACTAGTCTCTCTTTTAGCATGCCTATGTCTTATAAAAACAATGAGTTAAATCTTACCTAGTACATGATTGCAATTTCGGCATGGGTCATTGAAACTTGCCAGAGGCTGGTTATCAGCTCGAGCATTGGGTTTAACGGCTTGTTGTGGTGTCGGAGTTTTCCAACCATTGCAGTTGCACTCTGGTGTCTAAAAAAAATAAGAAATCTCATCAATCATTTTAGAACCATAATTTAGGTCAGACTAGCTGTGCTCCACTGTTTTACCCACGTTAAATTTTATAAATTATAGCCTATGTGTTGATCCAGGGTGTCAGCTAACTCCATACCAAATTTTATTTAAATCATTCCAACTGTTTATTTGTGAAGAAGTAAGAAACATACACACTCAAACACTCACAAACTTTCGCCTTTAAAATATTAGTGTGATAATAGCTATTGCCAACTGAATTGAATGAGTGTAGCTTGACATCATCATCGTTTTGTCCCACTAATATGTTAGTGGGTATGGTTTCTGCACTTAGCTTGACATCTGTTAACTGTTTGTAGTGTTAGACATATTCGGGGAAAAATAACTCTAAATAAACAACCTGAACGTGTATTATTTTGTTAAAGCCTCCAATTCCCTGACTATCATATGATTCTTTTTCTAACACATTTTACAGGGAATGTAAGTGCTATCAGTATTGTAACTCATATGCTTATGTCTGAAAATGTGAATTATATAGAATAGAATAGAATACTCTTTATTGTACACACAAGCAGGAAAAATAGAGAAGGACTAAAAATAATAATAAATTATAATGCAGCTGCATTATTATATAATGCAGCTTCAAATCCTGTTGGTGGTTTAAATATACTATTCTCAGAATAAAATAAGAAACCAATGTTGTGATTGTACCCAATTTAACAATAATTTATCTGTTACCACCTATGAACATCCCTTAGTTCCAGGAGAGCATCATAAAACGCTTGATATCAAGCTGACTAATTATAGTGACCTTCCTTAAAAACTTACTCCTAGAATGAAATTTGTAGTATAAATACCTGACATTCTGAATAAATGGCCAATTTCAAGAGTTTTTTATTATGTGCCCAGTTGTAGACTTGTTGTTTCCGTTGCTGTATCCGCTGCAAGTTTGACTGTCTAGAGGCAGGGCCTTCACTAGCAGCAGACGCTGCATTACTCGGCGGTGCGTCATCGGCACTTACGCTTGAGGTAGCTATAAGTTAACAATAATTTCATTAGAATCAGCTGTTTTGAGTGTTGCAATCTAGTAGTCTTCTGTGGTGGATTTTGGAGAAAAATATCAAACATTTCGTTTATTATTATATCTAGAATTTATTCTAATTTTACAATATATTATTACTTTATAGATTCACACTGTTATCCATTGATATATTACATAGAACCTACTAAAACATTTCATGTTTAGTGTTCTAGCACAAATCGAAGCGTAAAATTGGGCTTTGTATATTTACAGGTGAAAATGGTTCTGCAGATACACTTTAAGTCTATAACTACTTGTTGTTATTATATAATGTAACGCAAATTTTGTTTATTTACCTTCGTGGCCGTGTGTTTGAGAGGAATCCGCTTCAGTGCTTGTCATTGCTGATAAGTCGCCAATTTCGTCAGATAGTTGAGTAGTCATAATAAACGTATTGAACTTATAAACCTACCACACTTTCATATTTCACTATTAAGCGTAAATATGACGAAAACATTACCTACTATAACGCATTTTACAAAATGTTGTACGACATGGAAAGTCGAAATTTCTTAATTTTATTATCTGTGTGGCAAGGCGACCGCGGCCATAGCCAAAAATAAGCACTGATTAAATAAAAGTCTGGTATTCTCGATACCGCTAACGACAGTGTAATTTTCGACTAAGTGAACTCTGGCAATTATCTTTCTTTTATTGATTTGTAATTATTGGATAACTGAGCATATTTTATATAAAAAAATTACACTATACAACGTATTCAAATGGTTATTAAAAAGGTATATAAATCCATCTGTTACAGTTCATTAATAAAACGTTATTTTATTTGGTTTACCAACTATTGATTAGACGAAATTCATACCTATCACTCTTATTAGTGTAAGTATGAATTTTGTGTAATCAATGTTACCTTTTGTTACTGTAACTGGTAATTATTGTTTTCATTCGATCTTCTTGTGTAACAACGAATAGTTCAATGCTATGTAAACTTTGGCGAAAACTCGACTACAGTATCGTCACTACACTATTGATTCGATGTCAAAACTTATTTTAAGCGCGAAATTTTGGCGGCAGATTCAAATATTATTGCTAAAAATATTGTATTTTTTTATGTCTTATATTTTTGTAATAATAAAAACCGGATAAAATTCAGTTTCATTGTGAATGGTACAAATAAGACAAATATTACGATTGTATAAAAGTAAAGAATATCTTTTTATGTTAACTTTTTATACCTCAAGTTTTCACTTAATTATGTGTGAATTGTGTTAGGTAATATTAAAAACAATATCATTATTATTTAGTAACAAGAATATACAGCATCCATGCAAAGGATCAGTTTATTATTTTAATATACTTTTTTAAACCTTATTCCAGAAACTGTCATAGTCTTGTTTTCAGTGTGCGCGAGATTTGGCTGGGATCGGACATGTCCTATGCGGTGCGATCAAAGACAACTTTTCGTGTATGCCATCCTCTGGTGAAATAGTTCTAATAAAATTTTGGTAAATAATTGTATCATTTAATTTATGGTATCCTAGAAAATAGAAGTAAAATATTAAAAACCGCAGTCTGAACTTCAACAAACTTTTAAAAATGGATCCACGATTATTTTTGCGTTCAAATGAAACTTATGATGACTTTTTTAACCGTTGTAACAATTTGACTCATTTTGACTGTAGTGAAGACGAAATGTTATGGTGGTTGATGGGTGCCAGAAGGTTGCCGTTGCCGGAAATAGTGCCAATTAGTATCATATTAGTGGTGATATTTTTGACGGGTGTTATCGGTAACGCTTGTGTTTGTGTGGTTATTGTAAAACATCCTGGGTTGCGTACAGCCACGAATTATTACCTTTTTAGCCTGGCTGTTAGTGATCTGTTGCTGCTTTTATTTGGTAAGTAAAAGTTGAAGAAGATTTCTTAATCATGATTAAAATTTCTTTAAGTTTATAGTTCTTTAAGTTTATATGCTAGGACACGTTTTAGTTTTGTATAATTAGATGAATTATTAATTATATTTAAAAATAATTGATTATTTTTATTTTCATTTATATTAATAGTATGTAATGACTGATTAAATATGCGGACAAGATTTTAACAATTCTGGAAATGGAATCTTATTGTCTATGTTTGGTATTGACGGCCATCGTGATATATCAAACAGTAGGAATGTAGGGCCTGACCACCACAAGGTAGATTTACCTATGAGATCAGCACTGAGACCGCGTGAAATAAGATCCGCAGGATTATCCTTTGAGGGCACATACCGCCAGGCGCAATCACTAAACCCTTCCTGTATCTCTATGTATATTTTCTTTTATCTCCAGTTCAGGACGTGGAATTCTGAGAATAATGTGCAAGCATCCTTGTTTTAAATAAATAAATGTTTTGGAATGTTTCAATCATCTTGAAAGTTGTTAAGCTGTCGGGCCGGGCAAGACCAAGAATTTATTGTTATTTATAAAACCTAATACTTTATAAAACTTAATATTCCATAAAATTTGTTTTATCTGCTTAAAAGTTATCAATTTGCTTGATGCTTCTTTAAGGCATAATTTAAGTGGTAAATTTGTTAATAGATACATACTTAAATTATTATCGGCGAAATGAGTCTGAGTATTCTGTCGAGTCGAAAGTATGCATAAGGTCCTCTGTAGAAACCTTGTAAATAAACAATCATTACAAGCTAATACTTTTGGGGAAGCATCTTTGCCGATATTTTCTAAGTTCGCATAAATACGAAGGTTTTGTGATAATCCACAAGAGTTCTTGCCTTAGTCTCCGTAAAACGAATAGAAGATGAATTGTCTACTATTCGTTCTACAATATCAATGATCCAGAATTGGTTTTATAAATAACAATATATTCTAGTCTTAAACTTTACATCTAGTCCGAACAAGAAATAGCAGAAACTAAATTTCTTTCTTATATATTGTAGTCATTACAAAGAATATCGAAATGAAAACTTGTTCTTATTAATTTGAAATATTAGTCCCAACAAGATTTTAGATCCGACCGTAGCACATTTTTAAATTTGCATATGGTTAATTTGTAGCCCTAAAAACGCGCGAACCAGGGAATGAAATGGCGGTGCTCTGATGGCTGGGCTGCAGTATTCACTTGGTCGCTGACTTGTCACTTTAGGAATTAACTCTCATATTTAATAACTTGGTACACAACCAAATGGATTTAATCAAGTCTGATTTCTCGAGTGCGTAATTAAAAATAGTTACAGCTCGATTCTTCGACAATGTAGACAAAAATGCTCGAAGAGCTCGATTTGATTTGTAAAAATAAACGTAAGAAGCCGCTAAACGCCGCGCACACGTTTAAACGAAAAATAATTTAAAAATCCGCCCACCGATGTTCTAAATCCTAGTCTAAAATATCTTATACATTTTGGTGGGTGTTAAATTCCGTGCACTGTTTTTTTATAACAGGTAACAACTGGTAAACCAGACCATCACTGTTTCAACTAATGATTTTCATATAATTCGAATAAAAAAAGGTTCATGGTCGCAGAAATTGGTGCACGTACACGAAATAAAATTATCCAAACAGAAACTTTTCTTCTATATGAATTCAGTTAATGATAATTGCGTTGAACGGAAACCTAGGCTAAATGGAAATGTGATGAAAAAGAACAAAAACAATTGAAACGTCTTTTGAAAAAGTGGATACAGTAAAATATCTTAGAAATATTCAATTTAATAATTTTATCCGTGTAACATACAACCTGATACGTTAAATCAATCTACAAATTATACAGATTTTGCTATAACTACACAATATCTGACTAAACATATTTTGTGCTCACCCAACAACCTCGATATACAATAAATTAATTTAGTCGAGTCTCTAACTACGTGAGCAACTTCTGATAGAATTTATTAGCGCACTACAGAGCTTTTGAATCCGAAAGGATTCCATTTCAATTTTTAAACTTTGTATCTCGTGGTACGGTGTATTGGTGGTACGAATTAGAATGTGCATAAATTGAAATCGCTTAGACTACGATTGATACATAGACAATTGGAATTATATTCCTTATTTTATTGCTTATACTAAGTATGTATTGGTAGTAGACCATGTAGCTAACTGTAAAAGCTGTGTGGTGACGGCGACATATATCAGAATCAGAATATCATCACCCCATCTCATCCCGTGGGGGGCGTAGAAGTCGACCCGAGGGAATATCTACCAGAGGATGGGCAGCAGCTTCCTTCTGATGACTATGACCATCTTACTGCGATCGCCAACCCGCCTGCCAAGCGTGGCGATTATGGCATATCCCCCCAAGACGATTCTTGAGGGAGGCTTGTCCAGCAGTAGACTTATTTGGCTGTAATGATGATGTAGCTAATGGTCTCTAAATGATTGAGTTAACACTGTACCTAGACAAAATATTTAAAAATAAATAAGATTTTTTTTTCATGTAAGTCTTATGTTAGCTGTTAAGTTTATCGCCAAAACGATATAGTTTTTACTAAGATATGTAAGTTACATATAGCGATAACACGACTAACATACATGATGCGAATGTAAAATCGAATATTTTATTAAATAAAATATTGTTAACTAGCTGTGGCCCACGGTTTTACACGCATTAAACATTATAATTATAGCCTATGTGTTAATCTAGGGTCTCAGCTAACTCCGTACCAAATTTTATTAAAATCGCTCCAGTTGTTTAGACGTGAAGAAGTAACAAACATACACACTCACGAGGTCACACACAAACTTTCGCCTTTATAATATTAGTAGGATTGAACCAAACTGCCAATTGACTTTTAGCCTGTATGAATACGTGTGAAAATACTTTTCTAGCATACAGAATGATAGTGAAAAAATAGTCTTAAAGGTTTACCTAGTTACTAGGCGTTCTGACTAGTTGAGAAGCTTTAATAAGCCCTTAAATTGGTACTTATGTTCAGACGCCTGCAAGTAATGTTCATGAAAGCATTACGCAAGAAAATTACTCCTTATTCTGCACAAAAAATTGTACATACAATATGTACCTACATTACAATATGTTGTTCAAGTATGTACAACGGGCGGTCTTATCAACCCGTTAACATCCTACTAAGATTAGGTATAAATGCGACAGTTTGTGAGTATGTATAATTGATGTTTAACGGATTTTGATAAAACTTGACGTGGTAATATAGCTTATATACTGAATAAGACAGGCTTTAATTTATAAAGTTTAAGAGTGAAACCGCGGGGCACAACTAGTAATTCGAATAATTGTTTTAAATCATAAAAGTTTTAAATAAAACTTTTATACTAATCATTAATGTTAATAATAATAAATAATCATAAATTTTATACACATTGTAGTAGCTGTACGATAAAGATAAGATAAAGATATTTTATTTCGCAAGTATAGGTACATGGTGCATGTTATTGAATATAAATAAAAGTCCAGCCACACTCTACCTGCTGGTATGCAAAAAATGTACATAAAATAAATTGCTATAAGTTGCGTTATCATGCGCAATTTATAAAACAAATTTAATTATAATTTCTATATGTCTTTTATAAAGTAACAATCAATAGAATATCTCAATGTCAATAAATCAAATAAGTATTACAATGTCAATAAATCAAATAATTCATACTATATCCACAGAATAAAAACGGGCAATAAAAGTTTCATTAAGTCAATAATTACAATAACAATGTCAATTAAAACTGAATTTACAAATCTTTTTGCATTTAAAAAATCCATTTATACAATAATACGCTTTAGATAGTAACAGGTCCCGTAGTCTGTTTTTAAACATTGTTACATTTAAGTTCTTCAAACACTTAAGTAATTTATTATATATAACTCGCGCCATGCAGTAGACACTTTTGCGCATTCATGTTGTTTTAGCAGTGTGGAGACACAGTTTACTATTGTCACGTATATTTCTAGGAGCTATGTCAGCTTTATATATAATATTGTAGCAGATCATCATCATCATCATCATCATATCAGCCGAAAGATGCCCATTGCGGGACAACGGTCTCCCTCAAAGATCTCCACAGATATCAGATGTCTGTATTATAGCAGATGCTTTAATATTATTATTTGGCTGACTCATTGGTGTAGTGGTAGCGTGCTTAACCGTATATACATAGATGAAGTCCTGCGCTCAAAGTCCGGAATAAGCCAAAAACCAAAAAGTGATAACAGGAATAAGCCAAAAACCAAAAAGTGATAACAGGATTCTCAGTAGGTATCAGCCCGGAGTCTGGAAGCGGTATTACACCCCCGTAGGTACACTAATAGTTAGGTTTTTAGCATGAGCTAATCTCCATTGAGACTGGCCGGCATAGCCGAAATTGGACTAGAAGGTCATCACTATTCTTAATTCATGCTATGACAAATATTTATCTTAGACGATATCTATTTCTTTGCAATTTATCATTGACGGATAAATAAAGAGCCTTAGCCCACGTCTAATGAATAATGATGCGCATAGATTAATATCGCTCTCACATCACTACATCGAGCAGAGTCCTTTTATTAATCTTATAAAACCCTTTAGGTAGATTCCTAATAGTAGGGGATTTCAATCTAAGCGGGATTAGCTGGACTCGTAACGGCGGGGATGACTTTCCACTAGAAGCTTACAATATCTCAAGTACTGATGAGTCTTTATTCATTGACGCGTTAAACACCCACAATCTATCACAATGTAATTACATTTCAAATATTTACGGACGAATACTTGATTTAGTTCTATCGAATATGAATGTAGCGGTATCGGAATGCGAAGAGCCCCTTGTACCTATCGATGTACATCATAAAGCGTTGACCATTTGTTTTAAATCGTGTAATTTACCCCACCTGAAAAGTGCACCTCGAACTAAGTATATGTACTACAAAGGTAATTACAGTGGAATTAATACTGATATATTAAATATTGATTGGGATCAAGAGTTTTCTAATAAGACCGTTGAAGAGGCCGTCACTTATTTCTACACGTACTTAAAAAAAAATCGATAAATATGTACCTAAAGTTAAGATTAATAGCAATCATAGTTTTCCAGTATGGTATTCGGCGGCTCTAAAGAAATGCATTAAGGAAAAATTTAAATACTTAAGGAAATTTAAAAATTACAGAAATCGAGCCGATTGTGAGACGTTCAAGTTGCTAAGAGAGAGATGCAAACGTTTGGAGGCGGACTGTTATACTAAATACATTGCGTCTGTCGAAGATTCGATTAAAACGAACCCCAAACATTTTTGGTCATACGTTAAAGCGCGTCAAAAGTCGTCTGGCATACCGGAGTCGCTTAATTACGGTCAATCCACGGTGAGCACCGGGAAGGAGATCTGTAATGCTTTTTCCGACTATTTTTACAGCAATTTCCTACAACAATCTGTATCTCCACCAATGTCTCTTTCACTACAAGGCAGTGTGGATGACTCACTCTCGGATATTTCTAATATAGAAATTAATATTTTAGAGGTAGAAAAAATTTTGAAAACACTAGATAGTACTAAGTCGGCAGGTCCCGATCACATACCTCCCATCTTATTGATTAACTGTGCCCATGCCATTGCACTTCCCATAAGCATATTATTTAGTAAATCCTTATTGCAATGCACATTCCCCTTGGTTTGGAAAAGTGCATTCATTACTCCAATACATAAGAAGGGCTCAAGATCGAGTATTACTAACTACAGGCCAGTATCTAAATTGTGTGTACTAGCCAAGGTTTTTGAAAAAGTGGTTTACAATCAGCTTTATGTATCATTAGATAAAAGTTTTAGTAGCACTCAGCATGGATTCTTAAAAAAGCGCTCTACAACCTCCAACTTAATTGTATTGAATGAGTCTATATCAGAGGCAATGGGCAAGGGTAAACAGGTCGATGTCGTTTACACAGATTATAGTAAATGTTTCGACAGAATTGACCACCAGTTGCTAATAAACAAGCTACAGGTCATCGGAATCAGAGGAGATCTATTGAGATGGATTACATCTTATATATCAAACCGCACTCAAGCAGTTGCAATTAACAACTACATATCAAGTTGGGTGACAGTACCAAGTGGCGTCCCTCAAGGGTCTCTCCTGGGCCCGCTCCTGTTCTTAATCTTTGTGAACGACATCGACAAATGTTTCCATAACTCACAACTCATTTCATTTGCGGATGACATGAAAATATACAAAACCGTTTCCTCACCTACAGATGCTAATGATCTACAAGCTGATTTAAATCGATTGTGTGACTACTGCTTCACAAATAAGCTGGACCTAAATCCATCCAAGTGTTCAATCACCACTTACAGCAGGAAAAAGAGCATTATTCACACCCATTATAATCTTAAAGGACATAGGCTAAATAGGAGCTCTACTATCCGTGATCTTGGGGTGACGCACGACTCTAAGCTACTGTTCAACGAGCATGTGGACAGTATAATAAAGAAGGCGTCTCGAGCCTTAGGGTTTGTAATGCGAATGTCGAGTAACTTTAAGGAGGCAAAAACTTTGAAAATCTTATACTGTACATTCGTACGCAGCACACTTGAATATGCTAGCCAAGTATGGAATCCACGGTATGGTACATACATATCTAGAATTGAATGTATTCAGATAAAATTTCTAAAATTCCTATGCTATCGTATAAAACACAAATTTAGATCAGAAGATTATTTAAAATTATGTGCTAAGTTCCACATTCTTCCTCTAGTCGAACGTCGTGACATATCCGATATTATTTATCTACTTAGCATTATTTCTGGTAAAATTGACTGTGCGGACCTCCTCAACAAAATTGGGTTTTTCATTCCCACTAAAATATCGAGACACTATACGCCAATGCACCTTCCATTGGTATCTTCCAACTATCAACAGAATACATTCTTGTGGCGAGCGAGCAGCAACGTTAATAAACTTATAAAAAAATTAGACTTTGACATATTCTGCAGTAAACCTGAGACAGCGAGACGGGTACTCAGCCTAGATTTCTTTTCAAAATTTAATGTCAGTCGTCCGTAAAATTAGAAAATTGTGAATATATATATATAATGGTAACACCATCTAAATTGTACACAGACATTTACTCGTGGAGACCTATAATTGGCCTACTGTTTAATATTTAAATTATTTTGAATATGTTGTTAAGTGCTGTTGGTCTTCCAAATAAAATAAAATAAAATAAAATAAATAAATAAAATAATCTCTCGGACGTTATAAACCTACGTCCTAGCCAATTACTACTACTATATACAATGAATTCTTTCTCTGTATAGTGTCATTAGACCAGGTATAAATAATATATCGGGGAATAATTCTTTTCGTATTTTTGTACTTATGATATACTAGCTGTGCCCCGCGGTTTTACCCACGTTAAATTTTATAAATTATCACAGCTCCTCTCCCGTAGTTGATAGCGTCATAATATGTACCCTATATGTTGACCCGACCTTAATATTCATGCAAAATTTGAAGTAAATCCATGCAGTACTTTTTGAGTTTAGCCCGGACATACATACAGACAAACAGACAAAAATTCTAAAAACTATATTTTTGGCTTCGATGACGATTGTAGATCACGCCCCAAATACACTTTTAAAAAAATACTCAATGTACAGTTTTGACTTTCCTACGATTTTATTATATGTATAGATGACGAAGCGAAATTGAGACGAAACATTGAAAATATTGGCGGTACGGATAAGTTATACGGAGATAAAATATACGGAGTAAGATTGAATTAACAATCTTAATCCGTATAAAACATTCCGAACGAATCTCTAAAGAAGAAAATCATAAATTTGCCGGTTGGTATTGTTGGTAAATGTTTGCCTTTCGCGCCGCAGGAATCAAACCCATGACGGGTTTGATTCCCGTCCAGGACAGATATTTGTGTGCATGAACATGTCTGTTTGTTCAGAGTCTGGGTGTAAACACCTAAATAAGTATGTATTTATTAATCGTCCGGCGGGTCTCGGACCAGCACGTTCTACCAATCCGGGGTACGAGCTCTGCGCTTTTCTTTTTTAGGGTTCCGTAGCCAAATGGCAAAAACGGAACCCTTATAGATTCGTCATGTCTGTCTGTCTGTCTGTCCGTCCGTATGTCACAGCCACTTTTTTCCGAAACTATAAGAGCTGTACTGCTGAAACTTGGTAAGTAGGTGTATTCTGTGAACCGCATTAAGATTTTTACACAAAAATAGAAAAAGAACAATAATTTGGGGGGTCGCCATACATAGAACTGAAACTCAAAAAACTTTTTTTCATTGTACCCATACATGTGGGGTGTCTATGGATAGGTCTTCAAAAATCATATTGAGGTTCCTAATATTATTTTTTTCTGAACTGAATAGTTTGCGCGAGAGACACTTCCAAAGTGGTAAAATCTTCTAAAGTTCTAAAAAACTTCTAAAGTAAGAGAATGATAAAACTAACAAAATATATGATGTACATTACCATAGAAACTAACAACGAAAATTGGTTTGAACGAGATCTAGCCAGTAGTTTTTTTTTAATACGTTATAAACCGCAATTTGCTTTCATTTAATTAACTGAAATACTTGCTGCTACGGAACCCTTCATGTGCGAGTCCGACTCGCACTTGGCCGGTTTTTTTTATACCATAGGGCGACAAACGAGCAAGTGGGTCACCTGATGGTAAGTGATCACCGCCGCCCATGGACACTCGCAACACCAGAGGTGTAGCGGGTGCGTTGCCGGCCTTCAAAAGTCAGCAAACAAGTGTTGACCACCCCAATGAGCTCTGGCTACCTTACTCACACTCGGAAACACAACATTAAAATTATCAATGTTATTATTAAGGAATGTCTTCTGTAAGGTGGAGGTACTTCCCCAGTCGGGCTGCTCTTTGAGCGAATGAACGCTATGCCCTACCTTTCTTAAAAGTACGTTTAGATACGAACGATACAAACTGGCAGATCAAATTTTGGATTCCCTTGTTAACATTAAATTATTATTATTATTCTTTCAGGGGATGAAGATAAGATAAGATAAGATAAGAACTTTATTCGCTAAAGATATGGTTACATAAGGTGTTAGGTACATAATATTGGTTCCCGACATATCTACCCTTAGAGGGCATGCAAATAATTTATTAATCATACATATCGTATATACGTATGATTGTACAAATTTAATGGATTTTAAAATACAAGTACAAAGATTTTATATAATCTAACATAACTACTTAATATTTAAAAAACTAATACAAAACTACTAAATATTTAAATAACTAACGCAAAAATTAAATTATTTACTAACACAGAAATTGTTCATTGTATCTTATGTTTTACAATCCAAGTATTCTGTTAATGTGTAGAAACACTTACCAATCAGCCAGACTTTTAATTTGGGCCTAAACAGCCGTAGAGGCAACTCTCTTAAAGCTTTTGGAATGTGGTTATACACTTTTATTGAAGATGTTATCCATCGGCTTTGTTTCCTAGAAACATGACCGACTGATATGTTCCCCGTTGCATATGGAAGATCATATCATATTGAGAACACCTTCCAAACTTTAGATGTATCGTTCGTAGATGTAGTTAGTATAGTTCGTAGCCCAGAGCGCCTACCCTGGATTCGAAGAAGGGGGTTGTTTCTTGACCCGCCGGAGGATTACATTTATGAATTCCCATTTGTGAGATTAAATTTACGCTTTGCATTGCGAATAATAATATTAAAACTAAAATTGAGATTTGGTATTAATTTATTTAAAAATAAAGTCAATAGAGAGTATGAAAGTTATTTTAAATCTGCAATATCTTACCAATACTACTTAAAACCAAAATGATTACTCGAACAACACAATAATATAACGCACAATAATATAACGCATAAAAATAAAAGAGTGCATAACTACCCAACCCTGGCTAAGAAAAATAAGCTTAATATACCTAAAATAGTTAATTATTATGGTAAGAGAACTAGGAAATGGTTAACGCCAACTTTATTAAATGAATTATCCTGTGACATAGTAACCAATACTAAGTCTAAATACCAATTAAAAAAAATACTGAGAAAGCATTATTTATCACTCTGCCCGTGAGAACAACTATTTAGTAAACAACAAAAGTAGTAGATCTATCCTCAACTTGTACAACCTTCAAAAATATAATATTTATTTGCTAGTGTAGTTGATGTACCTAACATCAGCCACACTGGTAAATGAATATTATTAATTCTTGATTAAATCGATATGGCATATCTGTATGTATTTTAAAATAAATCTTATTTCTTCCTTTACTTTGTATTGTATAAACTTAGTAGTACTATCTTTCTATCTTATATTCTATCTCGTATACTTCCTTACTTTAACATTGCATACTGAACTGAATAGCAATCAAGTAATAAAAATGTAAACAGAGCGAGAACGTTGCCGACAAACTGCTGTGCAGTTTGGCAGAAATGTCTAAAACTTAAATGTGTACTTTTTTCAATAATAAATAAATAAAAAAAATAAAAAAATTATCCTACAGGTCAAATGACCAAAATACATTTATTTATTTTTATACCGCTGTTTATGCCAAAATCGGCTTTAGTTGCAGGACTTTTGTTTGATGAGATGTTAGTTTTTCTAGGATTAAGATTGTTATATATATATACATCAGTCAGTTAGTATGGATGTAAGGATGATTGTTACTCTTTCACGCAAAAACTACCGAACGGATTTTGATGTAACTTTGTAGTAATATAGCTTATATATCCGAATAATACATGGGCTATAATTTATGAAGTTTACCGCGGTAGAAACTGCTGCACACGTCTAGGTTGCTATAAAAGAACCTACTTGTTAACAAATTGCCTTATTAAAAATTCCCTTAAAACAGATCTTTTCATGTTTCAAGGCAATGAGAACGAAGTAGGTAAGTCTCCAAACTTAAATTAGTTAATGGGTTTTTATAATATTTGTGGAAATCTTTACTTCATAACAGTAAATATGTTTGCGGCATGCTTTGATTTATATTTTATTGTGTGATAGTAATAAGGTTAGGATACATAGTTTCCTTATTCCCTTAAAATATAGTCCGTAAAAAGGCTACTAGATTTCCTTCCTTGCTAAAACTTTGCCAAACGCAGATAAAGTTGGTTAATAAGGCTATACTACTATCGGTACTGATGGCTCACTGGATAGGCCTTCACACGAGATCAAGCGCCTGATGTAATTGTACCCTTTACTAACATTAGGCTAAGAACATTGTTACTAACTACTCGTGATCTGTATTTTTGCTAACACTAGGTTAAGAACACTGTTACTAACAAATTTATGGACCAAAGTCTGAAATAAATGTATTTATTATTATTATACGTGTGTAAAACTTGTAACGGCTGTTTGCAGTTACTATTACCTCAGTATAAGAATGGACAGTACGGAAACTACCAACCAACGGTAGAAACGGCGCACTCACACAAACATGTGCACCGACAAGACTTCTAAGCGGTTGTCGCGGTGCTGTCAGTAGTGAGTGTCGCGTCAAAACGAGTGGTCGCGTATAGGTTTATCTCCGCAATCTTTTTAAAAAATAGCCGTCACGGGAGGCCTGGCAGATGTGAAATATCGACATTATTTTGTAAAAGTAATATGCATATATAATGATAAAATAAAAAAGTCGATTGCGCATGGCGACGCGTCGCCACACCGTACACACTTCTATCGTATAGCGTGGCGACGCGTCGCCACGGCATGCGTCGCTACGCCAGAAATCTGTTTTACGTGCGGCTATAGATGTTTCACATCAAAATCTACGTGCGTATTGCGTAGTATAAGGCTGTTAGAACTCGGCTTCATCAAAACGGGAGCTTTTGTATTTTAACCGTCCTGCGGATTTATAAAATAAATATGTTTTAATAAAATAAAGATAATAGGGATCTAAGACATTAAAAGTTACAACCCTACAGCTTCAATAGAGCGTAGGTAATTATTGCATCAACTAGGCTTAGTTACCTTACTGTCCATATTTATACTGTGCTATTACTCTTTGGAGGTCTAGTACCTACGCACGGGAACTTTAAGATAAGAGCCAATTGTAAAGAGTACCCACTCGACACCATTCAGAGGCCCCCATTCGACCTTCGTAAAAATATTATATTAAAATATCTATGAATTTCTTTTTATGATCCGACTTCATAGTTCACTATTATGCACGATTGTACGTTCCATAAAATGGGGTCAAATGTGTGAAAAGAGCGGTCTAATGGGTCATATTTTTTAAACAGGAGTTCTGATGGGTTTTGTTTAGGTAGGTTAGGTTTAGGTTATTATGTTGTCCAGTGGGTACAAGGTTTCCGATGGGTCCTATCAAATACGTAGGGTCCAATAGTGGTTACAAGACCTCTTGGGCTACATTGATTCGTGGGCGGGCGATCACGCAAGCAAGCACAAATTTTGAAAGGCGTTCACATCACTACATAAAGTAATTCCTTCATCAATCTTGCAATCTCTGTGACGTTATAAACTCAGGTCCTAGCCAAAATACATTGAATTCTTTCTCTGTGCTGTGTCATTCATCAGACAGGGGTATAAATCATAGACCCCGGAGTAAGTCTTTAGGATTTTGTACGTTTCACACGTAGGTAATCTAGTTACTTTAATAATAATAATAATAATATCTAGGGACAAAGTCACACAAATGATCCTAGCCCCAAACTAAGCAAAGCTTGTACTATGGGTACCAGGCGACGATATACATACTTATATAGATAGATAAATACTTAAATACATAGAAAACATCCATGACTCAGAATCAAATATTCGTGCTCGTCACACAAATATTTGCACTAACCGGGATTCAAACCCAGGACCACCAGCTTCGTAAGCAGCAACTTTGGTTACACTTTAAAACATTTAGACTTTTAAAATAGCGCGACTTGTTTAATTATACATGTAGATATTTAAATCTGCGGTTTGTATTGAATCATTTAGAATTAACATTTTATTTCTGACAGTATTTATACTTAGCTTGCTTATTTAAGTTATTATAAAAAACGGCGAAGTGCGAGTCGGACTCGCCCATGAAGGGTTCCGTAGCAGCAAGTATTTTAGTTATCTCTCGCGAAAACTATTCAGTTTAGAAAAAAATGATATCAGAAACTTCAATATCATTTTTGAAGACTTATCCATAGATACACCACATGTATGGATACAATGAAAAAAAAAAATGATTTTCAGTTCTATGTATGGGGACGACGAAACCCTAGACACACCAACTGGCCCACGTACGTCAGGGACCTGAAGGTAGAACTAGGCGACCCGAGAGGTAAGCTCAACTCAGTCATAGAGATAGAGTTTGAGGCAGAACGCATTGCCCAAGCAGTGCTAAAACATGGAGAGATAACTGGCCGGAAAAAACAGTCAAAGCAAAGAGAATACCCTGGTGGACACCTGAGCTAATTAAGCTTAAGAAGGAAACGGGGGTAACATTCAATCTAGCCAAAGCCACTAACGACTTTGATATGTATGCTAGAAAACTAACTGAGTATAGCAAAGCTGTTAGGAAAGCAAAAAGGCGTGCATGGAGGAATCACTGCCAAGAAATTGGGAGCATTCCACAGTGCATGAGACTCACGAAAGCCCTGGCCACTGCCAGAGTCAATCCACTATCAGTCATCAGGAAAGCTGATGGGACACTAACAGATTCTGGTGAGGAGACACTCGACGTCATGTTTAAAACTCACTTCCCAGGCTCTGAGACAATGAAAACCATGGAGAGAGAAATCCCAATTAGCCAAGAGGATGTGGAAAGACACACAACCAAGGCAGACTGGGACACCGCTAAAAAGATAATTAACGAGACCAAGGTAAAGTGGGCCATAAGCAACTTTGAACCATTCAAATCGCCTGGCCCGGATGGAATATATCCCATCCTATTACAAAAAGCGAATAATGTACTAAACCCACACCTATGTAGGCTATATAGAGCTTGCATAGCCTTTGGGTACACACCCCAAGCATGGCGACAAGTCAAAGTAGTCTACATACCGAAACCTGGAAAGTCGGACTACGAGTCACCAAAATCATATAGACCGATTAGTCTCACATCATTCTTTCTCAAATCACTTGAAAAAATGGTAGACATACACATCAGGCAAGGGCCTCTAAAAAGATTCCCGCTACACTGGCAACAGAATGCTTATCAGGCAGGAAAATATACCGAGACAGCCCTACACCATGTTGTGAAAAAGGCGGAAGCAGCCTTAGAAAACAAAGAAATATGCCTTGCGGCATTTCTAGATATTGAAGGAGCTTTTGACAACACGGCATTCAGTACTATACAAAATGCCGCCAGGAACCATAGCATAGAACCCACTCTATGCAGATGGATAGACAGAATGCTGAAAGGACGGCAACTGCAGTCAACACTACTAGGGGACATCAGATATGCAACGACAACCAGAGGATGCCCACAAGGCGGAGTCATCTCACCGCTACTGTGGTGCCTGGTTGTGGACGAGCTCTTGATAAACCTAAACACAGGGCCACGGTATACCGTCGGCTATGCAGACGATATTGTGATACTAATAAGTGGGAAATTCCCTCACATAGTAGCAGATATTATGAAACAAGCTTTAAAAGAAACAGAAGACTGTTGCAAATCAAATAACCTTTCTATAAACCCACAGAAAGCCGTTATAGTACCATTCACAAAAAAGAAAGACCTATCGGGTATAGGAACTTTAAAACTCTACAACACAAAAATTGTTTGTCAAAAGAAGAGAAATACCTGGGTATAACACTCGAGAAATCACTCACATGGAAAGAACATGCAGAAAACATAAAAAACAAAGCCCTGAGAATATTCGGCATGTGCCGAGCAGCATATGGCAAAACATGGGGTCTAAAACCCAAAATCGTTCACTGGATATACAAAATGATGGTAAAACCGGTACTGATGTACGGTAGTATCGTCTGGTGGCCAAGAACAAAACTGGAAACTTGTAAACAAGTGCTAAACAAAATACAACGCACTGCCTGCTTAGCAATGACAGGGGCGTTTAGCACTACACCACAAAGCGGCCTTGGAAGTTATTCTAGACCTAGTACCACTACACCTTGAAGTACAAGAAGAGGCAAGAAAAACACTCCTAAGGCTTACTGTCCTGGGACACATATCTAATGAACGTATGCCCACAAGGCATACGCAGACAGAAAACTGGAAAAACCTTGACAATGTAATAGAGATGGGAAGTGATAAAATGCAACCCACCTACACATTTGACAAACAATATAATTTATACATCCCTAGTAGAGAGGAATGGAAATTGGGACTTTGTAAACAAAACGAACAAAGTCAAATTTGGTATACAGACGGATCAAAAATGAAATCCGGTACAGGCGCGGGCGTATATAATAAAACCTACAGTATCAGCGAAAGCATGGGCAATTTCGCGACAGTGTTTCAGGCAGAGACATACGCGATAATTACATGCGCCCAGACGATCATAGATAGGGCGACTGATGGTCAGACCATCTACATACTTAGTGACAGCCAGGCTACATTAAAAGCCCTGATGTCACATAAAATCGAATCAAAATTAATCCAGAACTGTATCACGGCTCTGAACAAACTTGGTACTAAAACCAAAGTCAAACTCGTATGGGTACCAGGCCATACAGGAATAGAAGGCAACGAAAAAGCAGATGCACTAGCTAGGAAGGGATCTGAAAGTCAGTTCTGTGGACCAGAACCGTGCGTAGGGATTCCTCCAAATGTAATAGGAGCAATCCTTAAAAATGAATCCACAGCTAAACACAATCAAATGTGGACCAAAATCAAAGAATTAAAACACTCAAAGCAACTCATTAAAGGAATAGACAAAAGCTGGTCCAAAAACCTTTGGAAGTACAGCAGAAACCAGCTACGACTGATAGTAGCAGTATTCACGGGCCACTATGGCACCAACTATCACCTACACAAATTGGGACTGTCGAATAGCCCGATCTGCAGGACCTGTAGGGAAGAACAGGAAACAATGCTGCATATAATATGCAAATGCGATGCATTGGCAAGACACAGAATGGCCATCCTGGGGCTGGCATATCCAGAACCAGGAGACTACAGGGATCTACCCCTAAGAAGTGTACTGGATTATGTGAAGACTTCATTCAGGGCTTTAGGGATAGAATAAAACCAGTGGGGGATAGTACAAAAGATCCTGAAGGGTCGAAGTGCTGTACGCAAGTACACCCCATCAAAGATAAGATAAGATAAGATATGTATGGGGAGCCCCCAAAATTATTGTTCTTTTTCTATTTTTGTGTTAAAATCTTAATGCGGTTCATAGAATACATCTGCTTACCAAGTTTCAACAGTACAGCTCTTATAGTTTCGGAAAGAAGTGACTGCGACATACGGACGGACAGACAGACAGACATGACGAATCTGTAAGGGTTCCGTGTCTTGCCATTTGGCTACGGAACCCTAAAAAGACTCTCCGTCTTACGAGTAATCGATCAGGTTACGTGTGCTGTCGCGAGTTTAACAATTTTTACACATCCTAAAAAAGTTCACAACGCCGTGCCCCTAAAGAAGTTTTCACTTCAAAAAAATTCTGATTGAAAACAATGACACACATTTACAGTCCCGCAAACTTTTCTGACCCGGTGGCAGCGTCGCTGTTATCGCATTTAGTGTTGCTAGTAAATATTTTTTGCAATAAAGTGGGTAAAAATAATATGCACATTGTAACGTAAATGTTACTTCACTAAAAAGCAAACAAATACTGTCATTACTAATCTTTATAACATCTTTATATTTTTATACAATAATTATGATCATTTACATAAAATGTATGCTATGTGTTCTCTAACGGAGATGCTCCAGGTATTATTATGTGACCGGAATGGTTTAATTCAGAAGTCATTTCATCATCATCATTATCGCAATCACTGCTTTCACTTTCACTATCACTACCATGAATGATGAAAGGCTCGTCTAAGTATCCATCCCTTTTTCGATACACATTTTCAATATTTTTGTACATTATTGCAATGCTTTTGCCATTCATTGACTATTATTTTATCAGAAGCTTCTGCAATGAATGATAGGATTTCAGAATTCTATCTACCATGCTCTTTTTCTTTCACAAGTTTTCTTACACATCACTCCCAGACACCTACAAAGGAAACAGCAAAAATTAAATAAATAATGAATATTTTAAAATATGTATTTTAATTTAAAGAGCGAGGGGGAATTTCGTATTTTTTCAGAAGCTGACAACACTAACCTGTAGCAGCAGCTACGCATTCATACAACTTATTGAAGGGTATAATTGGTGCCTGAAGGCGTTATTCTTCCTTCATATAATTTAATACTTGTAATATAACGTTCCCCGCATCAATTTTTAAAGCTTTCGGCATTTTTCACAATTAAAAACCACAAAAAATACGCGCAACAAACAATCAATGGCAGGAATGTCATGGATTGACATTTCAAACTGGCGTCATTAGTTCTACTTTTGGCCACCGGGCCAGATAAGTTTGTAGCACAGTACGTTCATCTTATTTAATTTAGTTCATCAACAGGAACTTTTTTCCACAATCTTATTATGGAGCAAAGCAAATTAGGAACTTGATCTTAACTAGATTATCTAGTATTGCCATAAAAGCAAAATACAATAACTTAATATCTTGTCTATGGAATAAGTTGTAAAGTAGGCTTAAATTATTTGAAATTTGCCTCGAATTAGTTTAACTCGTTTACTAAATTTTCCAAAAGTATTTTTTTTATTCGTTTTATTCGTTACGTGTTTATTTATATGTATTACGTCATTATCATAATTTTTTGAATCCGCGCGCAATATAACCATAGCCATCGAGTTCGTACAAGGTACCATAAATAAAATACACGAAAATTAAGGAGCTCAATCTGCCTTTGGCACTGAACAACGAGCCCAAAGAGAAGAGCAACATGAAAAATGAAAAAAGAGGATTAGATAAGTTCCCATTCGAGAATAGCGATCAGTTGAAGCATTTGTATGGAGAGCAATGACTAAATAATAAATAAAATAAATAAATAAAATAAAATAAAATTTGTTTATTTCGGACCGGAATCCATAGTGTTAGTAACAGTAATCTTAAAAAAAATAAATAAAAAATACTTAACATATTTTACAAATTGGTTTTGTGTGTGTGTGTTGTGTTAATGTTAAGTTTCATGGGGTATAATAATATCCTGGGACCTTATTCACAACGGCCATCCGATCAGCAGAGCTTGTACTATGGAAACCAGATAACTGATATAGATAATACATATACTATTTTTTTTGTAAATATATACTAATAAAGATAATTTCAGCCAGACACAGGACACACAGACATGTTCATGGACACAAATGTCTGCCCTGGGTGGGAATCGAACCCACGACCTGCTGTGTGAAAAGCAAGCATTTACCAACCACGCCTACAGGCCCTAGATTGTGCTCCTTAAGTTTACTTCACTTTTTATGTTACACCTTGGTAAGATTGCACGCCGGGTGAGCCTTTAAAACTCAGACCTAACGCGTAAAAAACTAAAGTAATTACCTATTTATCGTATTCTTTAAGTAGGTACTAAAGCCAACGTCTGGCTATCGAAAGCGGTCGCATTTGGCAAAATAAAAATATCTGATAACCGAACTGGAATTAAGTGCTACTAAAAAGGTTATGATTAATCTCCGTTTAAAGATTTTAATGGCAGAAAGCCCGTAAAAAGTTTGCAAGATTAAAATCCTGATGCTAAAACTTTTTCAAAGCTAAAGCGGTTTCAATTGTCTATGGATGCTTGTAATACCAGAGCCAATCACATACGCGTTAAACTAAGTCTATGAGCGAATATCTATACTTTTACATTGTTTTCAATCAGAATTTTTATGAAGTGAAAACTTCTTTAGGGGCACGGCGTTGTGAACTTTTTTAGGATGTGTAAAAATAGTTAAACTCGCGACAGCACACGTAACCTGATCGATTACTCGTAAGACGGAGAGTCTTTTTAGGGTTCCGTAGCCAAATGGCAAAAAACGGAACGCTTATAGATTCGTCATGTCTGTCTGTCTGTCCGTCCGTATGTCACAGCCACTTTTATACGAAACAACATGAGCTGTACTGTTGAAACTTGGTAAGTAGATGTATTCGGTGAACCGCATTAAGATTCTTACACAAAAATAGAAAAAGAACAATAATTTGGGGCGGTCTCCATACATAGAACTGAAACTCAAAAAATAATTTTTCATCGTACCCATGCCTGTGTGGTGTCTATGGATAGGTCTTCAAAAATGATAAAATTAAAAATATAAAAAAAGGTTTTTATTCACGTAGACTTTAAAAAAGCGCTTGTAAATAGTCAGAACATGTTTGTAGTAATACAGTTATTATTTCTAGTTGCTTATTACAGATATTTAGGTACATGGAATGTTAAAACATTTATACAATTTATTTTATAATAGTAGTGATATTTAGCTAGCTTGTATTAAGTTATTGTCAAGGAGATTATGTTTAGGTTTAATGATTAAAATTTATATTTTACTACATAGGTATTGTCTGAATGGTTCTGTCTATATTAAGGTATTCAGTATTATCATTATAACGAAACTTGTGTTTAAAACGACGGTCGCGCTTTAATGCTACCACCGGATCCAATGCGCCCCAACTGAGAAGACCCAGCGAAACAAACTCAGCAGGTTCATCTACTACCGGTTTCAACACAGCCCAGTTGAGACGGTCCGGCGAAACATACTCAAGCTGGCATGAACACGGAATTTGGTCCACTTAAAGTAATTATTTAGTAGGCAAACAGAATATCTGCTCGATCGGTTGTCTGAATGAATATTAATTTAGATCATATTTAGGAAACAAAAAAAAAACATTAAAACAATAACATTATTCATTTAGAGACAGAGTCAATAAATTTAAATTTTGTATATGTTAGCAATCATATTACAGATAGTCACAGATAGTTCACGTAACTAAACAAATTAGTCATGTCTCTATGGCTACAAGATCTCCAGCGAGCAATGTGCAGGTAGGTGGTAAGCGCCAGGCGTCTTTGTCATCGATGTACTCTTTATTGGTTTAATAACCCCTTGCCATAAGTACACGTTTAATATGTGTCTTGAAACTTGTGTCAGGCAGATCAGTAATATGAGTAGGAAGCATGTTATAAAACCTAATACAATTTCCTAAAAATGATTTATTCGTTTTGCTGACTCTAAAGCCCGGCATTGCAAGTTTGTCTTTATTCCTAGTATTTATGTTATACAGGTCACTTTTTTTTCTATAGTTATTAATATTTTTTCTAACATACAATATAATATTCTGATATATATACTCAGATGGCACCGTTAGTATATTTACTTCTTTAAACAAAGTTCGCAAAGATTCGCGACTACCTAACCCATAAATGGCTCTGACTCTTTTTTGTAAAATGAAAATAGTACTTATGTCAGATGCCGAACCCCACAGCAGAATGCCATAGGACATAATACTATGGAAGTACGTGAAATATACCGATCTAGCAGTTTGTTCATCTGACAATTGTCTTATTTTCCAAACGGCATAGGAAGCCGAACTTAATTTAGCTGCAAGCTTTTCAATCTGAGGAGCCCATTGCAATTTTGAGTCTAGTGTCAATCCCAGAAATACGGTCGACGGAACTAAATCTAATATTTCCTCATTTAATACAACTGTTGGTATAACCTGTCTCACATTCGGTAATGAGAATTTGATACATTTCGTTTTCCCTGCATTTAATAAGAGGTTATTTGCTGAAAATCATTTTGATATAAGGCAGTGTGTTTTATTATATTCAATAAGATCTTTGCCTTCCTATTTACTTTAAATATAAGCGACGTATCATCAGCGAACAAAACTATGTCTGATACTTTCTCCACCAGATAAGGGAGATCATTAATATATACTAAAAAATAAAATGGGTCCAGGATAGATCCCTGGGGTACCCCCATTTTCACAGGATGACGTGCCGAGTTGATACCGTCTATCGAAACCATCTGTTCTCGACCCGATAAATAGGACACTACAAGATCAAGAGATGTACCAGATATTCCATAGTACTGCAATGTTACCACAAGTGTATGGTGATCAACGCAATCGAAAACCTTGGAGAGATCACAGAAAACTCCTAGCGCATCCTGTGGCCCCTCCCAAGCTTCCAATATAGACTTCATTAGTGTACACCTCGCATCTTGAGTCGAGCGGCCCCTTGTAAACCCAAACTGCTTGTTGTGAAATATCCCATTCAAGTTAAAGTGCGACAACATTTGGCTAAGCATGACCTTTTCAAATATTTTACTTAAAGCTGGAAGGATTGAGATAGCTCTGTAATTTGTGGCATTCTCAGTACAACCTGCCTTGAAAACGGGTAGTATCTTACTAATCTTCATTAAATCAGGGAAGACTCCATCACTTATACAGCCATTGAAGTTGGCTGCAAGGACTGTAGCAATGTTTTTAATGATTGATTGAATTGCTTTAACAGACAGTCGCCATAAATCGTCTGTACCCTTCTTTTTAATACTATTGAAAGCTTTTATAATGTCTTCACTTGTTACAAATTGAAAACTAAATTTAGGCACATCTTGTTTTAAACTTTGATTTAAAAACAGTTCAGCTACATCTGGTGACGATAACAGACACTTAGTTGTATCCACAGGTATATTTGTAAAAAAATCTGCGAAAAAATTGGCAATCGTAAGCTTGTCTGAAACCAGTTCGTCACTAATATTTAATGTTACTGTTTGATTTCTTAATCTGCTTTTACCAGTTTCAGTATTAATTATATTTCGTCGCTGCATCCTCGAGATTTTCATATAACACAGTAGTACACTCTTCAATGTGCTGGACATCGAACACTTTTTTAGAGCTTGCAACATTAAAAAAGACAAAATGGCGCCTCTGCACGCCACGTGGCCGGCTGGAAAAACTTCATTCGCTCTTAGTGTTCGGACCTCGAAACACCAATTCTTGTTATTTTATTTTCAGTAAACAAGTGTTATAATTATATTATAGTGACATTTAATGTGAATTACTGTATTGGCCTATAAAAATGGGCTAGTTTAAGTGCACGAAGAAGGAATATGAAGAATAATTTGGTGCCGATTGAATCTACGCAAATGCCGAGTGTCAGCAAAAAATGTAAGTACATACTTACTCTCCAGCAAATATGAATATTTTTCGAATTCTTTTTCTATTCGTTATTGATCATGCATATTAAGGTGACCGACTGTTACAACGATACTATCATTTTATTTTATTACCAATTATGATTACATTACATACCCCCCTGGCAAACAGGCGAGAGTCTATGTATAATTAGATTTTAGTTTTACTAGCTGAATGTTTTCTGGTATTATTAGGTTATTCTAACCTATTTTACAGTTAGCCATTCTATGGAATAAGACCTACTCTTTGTGTCAGATAGTACAAGCCCTGTTTTTACAACAGGTATGTACCGTTTGTAAAACCCTAATAATTATAATGCCCTGGGGCAATGTTTGGGTTAAAATCATATGGAGATGTGATGATTTATTATTTACAACCTGATTAATTTACTTACACAACTAACCTAAATATCTGCCACCTGTTCTCTGAACAATGGGGGCAAATTATAATGGATGCACTCAGCAAGGATAATATAGGACTGAATCCTGAAATAGAAAATTTTCAGTTCCAGGTATTCATTAATGCTATAGAGGTTAGTTTCATTCAACCATTCAAATAGCTTTATTCTAAATAATCTGCAATGTAGATATTATATATATATATAGATAGATTAGTAGGTAACAGAAACGTACGCACATAGCCAGAATGCTTTTATTATATTTGATTGACCAAGTACACGTACAACTCAAGTACAAGTCCCGATGTTGATCCCGTCGACTTTTAGCACATGTATTAGTAACATGGGTTACCAGTATAGCGAACATGTGATTGATTTGCTAGTTTTGCAGACATGGTTTTTCCAGTTTAGTTGACTGTGATTGCTGTAAAAAACTTGTGGAAAATATAATTTGTATATGGTGAACGTGTATTAGTTATGTTTGATATCAAGTATAACAGAAAATGTTGTTAATTGTTTGTCCATTAATTTGAAATGGTACTTATTAGTAATTTACTACGTAACTAAGTAGCTGTAAATATTCGATCTATTAATTTGAATATTTAAGTTAATAATACAGTATATTATATACATAATAACAATAAATAAATGTCTTGCCATCTCATCCCTGACGGGGCAGAGCCAGTACTATTGCAATAGTGTGGCCAACAGACAACTGATAAATATACATGTTTATTATTAAATACATACAAATTATAGATAAATTGAACCCAGGTACGGAACTAATAATCGCACTAATCGAACAAATATTTGTCCCGAGTGGGGATCGAACCCACACCAGTATTATAGTTAGCAGTCAGGAATATTAAAATTAACCATTAGAGGCCAATATTAAAATTAAATTTAAAATTATCGTGTATTTTGACACGGGTACTCGTATTGTTAGATGCATACACATATTTACTTTTATTTAGTATGCTATGTTTAGCAGAGAGATTGGGCTCCCCAGATCTAGACAACAAGTTCAGGCCTACTTTTTAAATGAAAAATGACCTTGATATACTTACTGGAAGAAGGATCGTAACGCTTTCGACGTAAACGTTTACCCCTAATTGGAAATACTTTTTTCTCTTGCTTGTTTCCTCCGTTTTTTCACCTATTTTGAAATGCTTATGCAAGATAATAACCTGGCAATAGATTTTATTGTCGTTCCTCACTGGCCTAGTGAGACATGAATCCAACATAATAATCTGGCGAAGTCAATAAAGAGGCGTTTTCGTAACAAGCACTCAAAATGGAGACAATTGAATTAATGATTTCATCTCTGTCTCACAACACATTAAAACAATAACGACACAGCGTGTAAAAATTATGGAAATTTGGTCATAATAATAATATTGATGATTGCTTAAAAAAATAAAAAAAAAAAATAAACAAAAATCAATCCTGTAGCATTAAACTTCATTACATAACAGTTCAGGTTAGGAGCTAATTTACCGTTCAGCACTTTCTCCCATATTGAGTAAACCAGATTTCGTTCACATGCTAATATCAGGATATGGCTTAAAGGTATTTACAAAACTCAATACTGTGGAACTTGTTTTGTGAGTAGATGGTGCCCAAACGAAGGAATACCATTGGCAATTAAATAATAATATTAATAAAAAAATATATATATATTAGGTCTTTACCTATGAAATTGCCGTTCTGCAGTACTGGCCATTTCAAATCAAAATAATTTTTGTTTGGCTAAGAATTCTAATTTTAAATTAATTTTATTTAAAAAACATGGATTCTTTTTTCCAAAAGTAGTCATTTCTTTATTGATTAGTGTTACATTTTCATCGCATTTCAATCTTTTTCGTCATCATGGATACGTTAAAAATTCGAGTAATTATGGAATATGAGTACCGTCGTGGCAGCAACGCGGCACAAGCGGCACGCAACATCAACGACGTTTACGGAGCTAACACTACAAACCAACGCACCACCTGTTATTGGTTTGCTCGCTTCCGTTCTGGAAATTTCGACCTGAAAAATGAACCTCGCGGTCGTCCGAAGACTTTGGTCGACAATGACGAATTAAAGGCGGTTGTGGAAGCTGATGATACACAATCTACGGCTGAATTAGCAGCAGCTTTCGACGTTAGCGTCAAAACAATATTGGTCCATTTGCGTCAAATTGGCAAGGTAAAAAAGCTTGACAAATGGGTGCCCCACGAACTCAATGATCGCCAGCGCGAAGTACGCGTCGAGACGTGCCTTGCACTGCTCAACAGACACACAAATGAAGGAATTTTGAACCGTATTGTTACCTGCAATGAAAAATGGATTCTGTTTGATAACCGCAAGCGCTCAGCAAGTTGGTTGGATCCTGGTTCAGCACCTAAACAATGCCCTAAACGAAAACTTACCCCTAGAAAAGTGATAGTCACTGTTTGGTGGTCTAGCGCCGGTGTGATTCATCACAGCTTCTTACCAAACGGGGTGAGCATTACTGCAGATGTGTACTGTGAAGAACTGAGCACAATGATGGAGAAGCTGGCGCATCTCCAACCAGCATTGGTCAATCGCTCGTCTCCGCTGCTCCTGCACGACAACGCGCGACCTCATACTGCACAGCAGACGGTCTCCAAGTTGCAAGAACTGGGGTTGGAAGCTCTCCGTCATCCGCCCTACTCACCAGACCTTGCGCCTACAGACTACTACTTTTTCCAGAATTTGGATAACTTCTTGGCGGGAAAAAAATTCAATACCCGAGAGGCAGTACAAAATGCCTTTGAAGAATTTGTTGCCTCCCGTCCAGCTGATTTCTTTAAGAAGGGCATCAATAAACTGCCACTGCGATGGCAAAGATGCATTGATTGCATGGGTGATTACTTCGATTAATACAAATAAAAAAAATCATGAAAAAAATTCGTTTAAATTTTTTCATACAAAACGGCAATTTCATAGGTAAAGACCTATTATATTGACATGTCTAATCGCGTTGTCGACTGCACAACGAATACAGATAAACTGTATTTATAACAAGATTCCTGATCAAATTAAGGTACTTCCAATGGTCAGATTCAAAAAGGCTTTACGCAAATGGCTAACTGAGATTTCTTTCTGTACAGTAAAGATATTCCTGCAGTTCAAAAAAAAAAAAAAAAAAAAACAAATATATATATATATATTAGTACCTGTTGTGTTACCAATGTTCTTACATTCACTTCTAAAACCATATTTATTTGCAAATAAATCGTTGACTTTGACTTTATTATAATGTATATTTTAAAGAGTCGTGAAGTGATTACGACCGAATACTAATACCATACCAATATAATTATTGAACCGTAATCCGATTACGGTCATTTACTCACATATGTATTTTATCTGATGCAGATTAGTAGCCTAAACTGTCGTCTAAAAATGTATATTTTAAAGAGTCGTGATGCGATTACGACCGAATATACGAATACCATACCAATATAATTTTATTGAACCGTGATGCGATTACGGTCATTTACTCACATATGTATTTTATCAGATGCAGATTAGTAGCCTTAACTGGCGTCTAAAAATGTATATTTTAAAGAGTCGTGATGCGATTACGACCGAATATACGAATATCATACCAATATAATTATTGAACCGTGATGCGATTACGGTCATTTACTCACATATGTATTTTATCTGATGCAGATTAGTAGCCTTAACTGGCGTCTAAAATGTATATTTTAAAGAGTCGTGATGCGATTACGACCGAATATACGAATACCATACCAATATTCGATTCCACATAAAAGTATTTTTTTTACGGAATAAATGAATTCTGATTTATAATTATTGAACCGTGATGCGTTTACGGTAATTTACTCACATTTATATTGTAATTGATGCAGATAATGAATCGGAGCATTCATTTTCATCATACCAGCAAATAAGCTCCGTCGAATCGATATCGTTGGTCAAGGTTAATACCCATAAAATTAAAGCGTCATGATTAGATTACCGAATATACGAATACAATACCAATATTATTTCTGAACCGTGATGCGGTTATGGTCGCTTACTCGCATAATAATATGTATGTTTTCTTATAAAGATAATGTATCTGAAGATTCATATTTATTAAATCAGGGAATACGCTCCGCCGCATCGTTGGTCAAAGCTAATACGGATAATATTAAATAGTTGCGAGGCGATTACAGCTGAATATACGATCACCATATCAATATTATTTCTGAACCGTGAAGTGAATACGGTCACTTACTCACATATATATTTTTCTTATGCAGATAATGTATCTGAGCATTCATTTTCATTAAATGTTGGAATACGCGTCGTATTGATACTGTTGGTCAATACCAATATAAATAATTGAACCATGGTGCGGTTACGGTCACTTACTCGCATAATAATATGTATTTTTCTGATGCAGATAATGTATCTGAGTATTCATTTTCATTAAATTTTGGAATATGTTCCGTCGTATCGTTGGTCAAGGCTAATACGCATAAAATTAAAGAGTCGTGATTCGATTACGACCGAATATACGAACGCCGAATAATGCATGTGAGCATTCATTTTTAGCTAATTAGGTTATACGCTCCATTGATATCGAATAATATTGACCCGATTACTCATACTCTTGATAATGTTGTCGCTACGCACGATCCTACCGCTGATATTGCTACCCCGACCACATAATCTAATAAAGATGAACTCTCAGCATATGAGCTTTGGCCGCAGGCCCTTTGGAATGCCTTAAGTGTATCCAAAATTAAAGTTGACATTTTTAAACCCAAGATAAGATTCGTTGTTTCAAATATTACAAATAACGATTCCAATATTTAAAATTCTCGAAAGCAAGGCCTCAATCGCATTTAATTCTTTTATCACAATTAGAAGGAGATATGCCCAGAGAAAACCCTGATAGCATACATATAACTAATAGGGCCGTTTAGAGACACGTCTAATGCCGAAAGGTTAATTCCGACCACTAAAAAATTATACCACAACGCAACCGCATCTACAATCCGATGCTGTATCCAGCAAGTATTGCAAGAGAGCAGATATTGACGCAAGAATATACTCTGCGCATAGCGCTCGCCACGCAGAGACGTCCGTGGATGCGTTTCCATTGAAGTGATTAAAGACAGCAGGATGGTCATGAAATTCCCGCGTATTTAGTAAATTTTATGACAGATCTAATAATATAATGATCCTGTATTTAAAAGTGCCAGTTTATTACTGTTAAGTATAGTTAAAAATGATTAAGTTAATTAGATAAAGCAAATTATTACATGTAACAATTCGTTTTTGGGTATTGGTTCAATACTCTTACTAACGATTTCCTTAAAGCTCTAAACATCTACTGTGTTATATGAAAATCTCGAGGATGCAGCGACGAAATATAATTGAAGGTTAAACAAACTTACCTTAAGTGAAGTTTGACCATAATTATATGAGTCGCTGCATCCGAAGAGATTTTCGATCCCTCCCGCCCTTAAAGTATTCTTGTGAATACTTTCTTCCCGTTACTTGTTTTTAATGCTTTGCCTTTAGTGAAATCTTAGGTAGATACTGAGGACTCTGAAAAGAATGAAGTTTTTCCAGCCGGCCACGTGGCGTGCAGAGGCGCCATTTTGTCTTTTTTAATGTTGCAAGCTCTAAAAAAGTGTTCGATGTCCAGCACATTGAAGAGTGTACTACTGTGTTATATGAAAATCTCTTCGGATGCAGCGACTCATATAATTATGGTCAAACTTCACTTAAGGTAAGTTTGTTTAACCTTCAATTATTTGCCACGCTGATTTTATTTTATTATCAGAATTTTTAATTTTGTCTCTAATGTATAAAGCTTTAGCTTGAATGCAAACCTTTTTGAAAAAATTTGAATAGTTTCTAACATAATTAATAAAATTGACTTCGGGTGTATAGGACTTTATGTCATACAACTCATATAAAAAATCTCTACTCAGTGTAATACCTTGAGTTGCCCAAGAACTAAATTTTATCTTATTACCATCAGTCTCAATGGCTGATATTGATATTGAGCTTTCTTATATTATTTTTTTATAGACTGAATAGTTTGCGCGAGAGACACTTCCAAAGTGGTAAAATGAGTGCTCCCTCCCCCCTGTAACTTCTAAAATAGGAGAATGATAAAACTAAAAAAAATATTTGATGTACATTACCATGCAAACTAACAACGAAAATTGGTTTGAACGAGATCTAGCAAGTAGTTTTTTTTAATACGTCATAAATCGTAAACCGCAATTTGCTTTCATTTAATCAACTGAAATACTTGCTGCTACGGAACCCTTCATGGGCGAGTCCGACTCGCACTTTGCCGGTTTTTACTAATTCACACTGGCCATTTATACACTCACATGACCACAGTATTTTTGAAGTGTAATCTTCTTTAGCGGCGTTGTGCACTTTTTTTTCTTAATTATGTTAGATTTTTTACCTAAGGCCCCCTATAGATGGACCAATGATCTTGTGCGGGTCGCTGGAAACGGCTGGATGCGAATAGCGCGAGACCGGCAATTGTGGAGATCTTTGGGGAAGGCCTTTGTCCAGCAGTGGACGTCTTTCGGCTGATATGATGATGATGATGATGTTAGATTTTTTACAGCCGACTGCGTAACCAAATTTAGTTCTATTTTTTAAATTTATTCCCACCATAGGGAAGAAAGCAATTACTATGAGTCTTTACCGCCCAAAGCATCTTTCACTTGCTACTCGGATCAAATAAACACTACTTGCTGAGTATGAGAAATGAAAAAATAGTTTTCACTTCTATCAGTCTCCAAAGACTGAGAAAGAGGTGTCAAGGGACATCCAGATGGAACGAAGTTATTTCTTATTATTTATTATGTACAAAAAACCTGTATACACTCAACAAAAATAATCGTCGCGACACCACACTGTTCAATGCGAAATGGAAATGAAAATATCTGGCTTGCTTTCTATAAGAGAGAGAGAGAGAGACAGACAGACAGAGAAACATGCGCACGCCGCACAGCTGCAAAAAGTGTCGTGACAACTTTTCGTAAGATTTTTTTCCGTCTAGCCCCCTTTCACAACGCGCGATAAGGAACTTCGTTCCAAAAAGTCAGGTACAGGAACGACGGCTTTACGTCCTCTCCACGACACGGATGGCACCTACTACCATACTCCTGGCTAGTACTGAGAGATTTTTCTTTTATAGAAAAATCGCCAAACCACTAGGATTTTAACCTACGACCTCATCAACACGCTACCGCTAGGCCTACGAGGCAGTAATCTATGCATATAATAAAATCGTAGGAAAGTCAAAACTGTACATTGAATATTTTTTTTAAAAGATACTTGTGCCGTGATCTACAATCGATATCGAAGCCAAAAATATAGTTTTTAAAATTTTTGTCTATTTGTCTGTATGTATGTCCGGGCTAAACTCAAAAAGTACTGCATGGATTTACTTCAAATTTTGCATGAATATTACTAAGAGGCCGGGTCAACATATAGGCATATTATCACGCTATCACCTAAGGGGGAGGAGCTGTGATAATTTATAAAATTTAACGCAGGTAAAACCGCGGGGCACAGTTAGTAGTAGAAATAAAAACAGTGATTTGGCCAAATCCCAAGAAATACAATAAGTAGATAACAAAGCAATTGAGACAGCGGAATACCTATTTGCTTAAATGAGTTTCGGTTTCACTGTAACATGAATACGTACACACTTAGTTTCAAAAACCGGTCAAGTGCGAGTCGGAATCGCGCAGGAAGGGGTCCGTACCATCTTCTACTATATAAAAATTAGTCGGGTTTTCCTTCCTGACGCTATAACTCAAGAACGCACGAACCGATTTCCACGGTTTTGCATTCGTTGGAAAGGTCTCGAGCTCCGTGAGGTTTATAGCAAATAAAATTTATAACATTAAACGCGGGTAACACCGCGGGGCACAGCTAGTTATCTATAAAAACGAGACGAGATCTATTTTATTTAGTTTTTTTTGTATTTGTTATTATAGCAGCAACAGAAATACATCATTTGTGCAAATTTCAACTGTCTAACTATCACGGTTCATGAGATACAGCCTGGTGACAGACAGACAGACAGACCGACAGATAGACAGACAGCGAAGTCTTGGTATTAGGGTCCCGTTTTACCCTTTGGGTACGGTTCCCTAAAAACAGTTACCATTTGGTACAAGCTACACATTTTCTGTACCTATATCAACAAAAATATGCCAAAGGTATTTCTCAATTTATGTAATACCGTGTAAGAGAGTGTTTTTTTTTTTTTATTTGTTATGGGTTTGCTCTTGACTCTAGTCTATGTCAGAGATGACAGAGACAAAGTCTACGATGGAGCGAGCTTACCCAGAAGGTGCCTGTTCACTCTAACTTTGAAGAGATTAGGGTTATAAGCTTTTGGAAACACCGACGCAGGTAGTGAGTTCCACTCTTTTGCTGTGCGCATTATAAAAGACGTTTGGAAACGCTTAGTGCGAATTGGTGGAATAGCTACAAGGAAAGGATGGTAAGATGCAGTGCGTCTGGATGTCCGATGGTAGAAGGGGGCCGGTGGGATGAGGTCGTGGAGTTCTTGGGCACACTCGCCGAAGTACAATCTGTAGAAGACCGACAAGCAGGCAACCTTACGACGATGAGCCAAGCTATGTAGTGTGATATAATAATAATAATAATAATAATATCCTGGGACATTATTTACACACGGCCATCTGATCCCAAACTAAGCAGAGCTTGTACTATGGAAACCAGATAACTGATATACTACATATGCATATTTTTCTTTTGTAAATAAATACTTATATAGATAAATTACACCCAGACTCAGGACAAACAGACATGTTCATGCACATAAATATCTGTCCTGGGTGGGAATCGAACCCACGACCTCCAGCGTGAAAAGCAAGCATTTGCCAACCACGCCAACAGGCCCGCCAATAAGGAACGCTTTATTTGCCCTCTCATTCTTCATTCCTACGCTTCCGTATAGTTAACATGCGTTTGATAGATTTGTTAAGACTTTTTAGGGTTCCGTACGCAAAGGGTAAAACGGGACCCTATTACTAAGACTTTGCTGTCTGTCTGTCTGTCACCAGGCTGTATCTCATGAACCGTGATAGTTAGACTGTTGAAATTTTCACAGATGATGTATTTCTGTTGCCGCTATAACAACATATACTAAGAAACAAAATAAATATTTAAGGGGGCTCCCATAGAACAAAGCTTTGTGTCCATCAATTAAATGTTTGTAAAGTACCCGCGACACAGAAATTTTTTTCCCTCGTCGTTTTAAGTAAAAAGATCAATTTCGTAACGCAGATCTAGGAAATACATACAATAATTAAAACTGTTTATCTATATATATAAAAATCAAAGCCACTTTTCGCTGTAATGTTATAACTCAACAACGCCTTTACCGATTTTCCTAATTTTGATCTTGAATTATTCGTAGAAGTCCAGGGAAGGTTTGTACGTAGATAAAATTAAAAAAAAATCTTGAAAAAGTCCAAAATCAACATCTTTTAGCAATTCAAAATATTTGAATAAATGAACTTAATAATAATTTTTTTGTACTATGCCTTATATGTAGCGAAGCACGTACCGGGCCGCTAGTTTATTATAAAATTAGCATATTACAGTATTCAGTACTCTGATAAGTTTGGCTTTTATCATTTGTCACGTCTTCGTAGGATGATTGAATAAATACTAAAGGATTTGTTGTAAAAGATAGCAGTTTTTACTGCTGTTTGACATAGACCTTGAAGTTGTTTTATTAAAATCTTCGTGTAGGTAACTAGTAGGTAACTCAGAATTTGCAAACAAGGAATAGCATCTTTTTTTAGGATTCCGTACCCAAAGGGTAAAACGGGACCCTATCACTAAGACTTTGCTGCCTGTCTGTCCGTCTGTCACCAGGCTGTGTCTCATGAACCGTGATAGTTAGACAGTTGAAAACAAAATGAAATAAATATTTAAGGGGGCTCCCATAGAACAAACGTGAATTATTTTTGCTCGTTTTTATAGATAATGGTACGGGTACATTCGTGCGCGAGTCCGACTCGCACTTGGCCGGTTTTTATGTTTCTCTTTTCTTGTTCGGGCCAAAATATGGCATAGGGATTTTTCGAACAACAAGTTACAAGTTCTCTGTAGCAACTGTGCACGCCTGGGCATAGGAAATTACATACGTAAAGATGTGGGACTTACGTCTGATCTTTTCTCCGTCGTCTCAAATCCAGGCCGAATTGCGGCCACGGTGGCCACTCTCAATAGAGACTAGGCAACTGCTTAGAACATATTATAGTGCAACAGTGTGTGCCCAAACATAGAGGCACTTTATATTCTATCACTCTCATCATCCGATGGGACGACGAAATATACACTCTCTAACATAAACCTGATATGTGAATGTTTTATAAATTTGCGATATGTGATAAAATATTACAGTAATTCTGATGTAACATTTATAGTCATTACAAAATGTGCTGACGATGTCGCGGGCACAGCTAGTTACATCATCATCATCATCATATCAGCCGAAAGACGTCCACTGCTGGACAAAGGCTTCCCCCAAAGATCTCCACAATTGCCGGTCTTGCGCTATTCGCACAAGATCATCGGTCCATCTTGTAGGGGGCCTGCCCCAACGCCCACTGCCACTTCAGTTTTGCAATTCTTCGGGCTATGTCGGTGACTTTGGTTCGCCTGCGGATTTCGACATTTCTGCTTCGATCTCGTATCGAAACTCCGAGCATAGCCCTGTCCATTGCTCTTTGGGTGACCTTGAGCCCAGCTAGATTATAATATATAAATTTATTTTCATGTAAAACTTGCAGAAACAAACCAATGTAGATTTGGTGAGCCTCTTTAATGTCCCAAACGAAGTTACTTGTTATTTATATGAATTTACGGTTTCACAAATTAGCCCGCATTCCCCTCCGAAGGCGTCTAATAAATTGAATTGACCTTTTCGATATTGCGTTTTATCCCATGCTGCTTACAGATGATCGTAAAGTTCAAGAATATCTATATTTAGACGATGAATTTAAGCTGTGTTTGGCACATATTTAAGGGCATAAAATATGTAAGAATAGCTGTTCTGGCAGACGTTTTGCTGCCCTGAAAATGAAAAGAGTGTGGGATTTGATTACTGCGCCACCTACCGGGTCCTATTGAGAAGCCAAAATATATAGAGGCCCAGTCAATCACACCAACATTTCATTAAAATCTGTTAGCCGTTTAGAAGGACTGCAGTGAAAACGATTATGTATCAGGATATTGTTTGTTTGGGATTGTTTTACTTTTTCAAACCTAGGCTGAGATGCTTAATAAAAATATCTAAATCAGTCAATCCATTCTCAAGATATTATAAAAGTAGCTGTTCCATACAAAACGTGCGGGTTTCTTTTCATTTCATTTAAGTTTTCCGGTATTTTTATAGTTAAGTATTCTGGTATTCGGGGCAGAGACAAATCCAACAAAGTTTATAAAAATTGGAATGTCATTGACTTATAGATGGTGTAACTAACCCGACCTTATTATATTAAGCGAATTATAAAAAGTGGTGTGTATCTATCTTCATGCTTTGCCTTAACCAATCTGATTAGGATTATTTGTATTAGTTATAGTAGGGCCAATATAATAGAACACTTTATGTTTCCATTCTTGTATAATAAATTAGTAAACAAGTGCGGCATTAAAGTGAGTACTTCACACGAAGCTTAAAATAAAGTAAAAAAAATCGTTTCTGAACTAAACTACAGTGAAACTGAGCAACTCCTAAGATCTCCAATTTAAGCACACATGCGATTTATTACGACTGCACACACACACACACTTTATACATTATTTTTGCATTATTTTTAGCTAAGATTAACAAAACTTATTTTTTTTAGTATTCATAAATTGTATGCATGTAAATAAATTAATAATTTAATTAACCATCATAATCCTTAGTCAATATGTAATAATAATGGAATGTCACTTTTATTTTATTGTTAATAATGATATAAACTGTGAGCTAGTCCTACTAGGCAATCGTATTTTGTATGATAACCTCGATACAGGCGTTGCCTAGTGAGGCTATCATTGTACATCAACCATGTAAAATATGAAGTGCTAATAAAATTATTATTCCAACTTATTTATTTATTTTCATATTTAATACATATTTATTCTTATAAGATCGATGTATAAAACAGTAATACAAAAATAAATACGTAAAAAACAGAGCTCCCCCGGCGGCGGGGTTATACGCCTTAGGCCGCCGGTGGTCAGGGCGACAGAGTGAGGAACCTCCTCACGATGCGTGCCGTTCCCATAATTGCCGCCTTCTGTATTCGGCCCTTGACCCAGTGATCTAGTGAGAGCCTCTTAAGATGTTGGTCGAGGCTCTTTGTTATGAGACCGTTTACGGAGACGACTATTGGGACAATTATTGTTGAGTTCACATCCCACATGTCGGTAACCTCGTAAGCCAAATCTAAATACTTTGACAACTTGTCATTCTCGGCTTTTACGAGGTTATCGTCAAATGGGACAGTGATATCAACAATAAATGCCCGGTGCTCCAACCGGTCTACCAAAACGATATCAGGCTTATTGGCAGCAATAGTCCTGTCCGTAATGATAGAGCGGTCCCAGTAGAGCTTGGAACAACCATTTTCTAGAACTGGTTCCGGTACGTACTTGTAATACGGCACTTCGGAGTCTACAAGACCATACCGAAGAGCAAGCTGCATTATTATTATTATTATTACTTTATCAAAATTCAACAACGTAATCTTAACCGGCGGGGATAGAATATAATTTTTTCCTAGTTAGAACTGCACATTTGCTTAATTTTCTTATTCTTATGACGGGCCGGCTGGCGTGGTTGGTAGATTCTTGCCTTTCATGCCGCAAGTCGTGGTTTCGATTCAAAAATACAATACAAAAATATAAAAATGTTTATTGCGTTATTACACATATGTTAGACAACAAATTTGTTGGCGTCTCCTTTTAGGCATATAGATGCCTGTGCCAGAAGACGCCGCTCTTTCATTTTATAAGTGTGTAATTTATATACCAAAAGAATGCATACATATATGTTTTACAATAGATAGTACATTTTTCGTAACATAGTAAACATTTAAGATAAACTAAATTAAGGTGTACGTAATTCAAATAAAATTGCAAGTGGGTGTGTGAGTGTGTGTGCCAGTGTGAGTGTGTGTGAGTGTGTGAGTGTGTGTGTTTTGTGTCTAAAGTAAAGCAAAATATGTATAATTTGATTTACTTTATGCACCTATAGTATAAGAGTTTCAAGATCGTCATAGGATAGATTGTGAATCCACTTAATACATATATTTGTGTGCATGGACATGTTTGTTTGTCTTGAGTCTGGGTGTAATTATCTATATAAATATGTTTTTACAAAAGAAAAGTAGTATATCAGTTATCTGGTTTTCATAGTACATAAAATAATAATGTCCTCCTAACCGAATTTAGGCCACAGCGGCAAGTCTCAATAGAAATTAGCCATCTGCGCGGGACATATTATAGTGCACAAGTGTGTGCGCAAACACAGGAGCACTTTCTATTCCATCACTCTCATGATCCGATGGGACGCCTAGCGTCACGACCGGAAAGAGGTCAGGTAGTACATATTACAGTTCTCGGACACAAAGTACCTACACTTATCTATAGCTATAGAAGAAGTATTAAGGGGCCTTTTACAGTCCACTAGCGCCGCCAATCGAAAAAATGTCATAACTCGTAAATTGAATCATAAATACTAAATGTGGTCTATTATTACTGTAGAAAAGGCAATAACGTAATTTTATAACACATTGTCAACACTTGAAATATAGCTGTTTAGCTAAATCGTGCATTTGTAACAAAAACGGCCGTTTATGTTTTGAATGCACGATTTAGCTAAACAGCTATATTTCAAGTGTTGATAAGGTGTTATACAATTACGTTATTGCCTTTTCCACAGTAATAATAGAACATATTTTGTATTTTTGATTCTATTTACGAGTTATGACATTTTTTCGATTGGCGGCGCTAGTGGACTGTAATAGGCCTCTTAAGGCGTGGGCATCAAAACCGTAACACTTGGGTGAATAAGCAACATCTAACGACCAGATAGTCGTCTGAGATTACTTTTTCGCCCACATGTTTCGAATATTCAAATGAATTTTACAATTATAATCACTTTACTTCTGAACTCGAAGAGCTCGATTAAATGGGCTTGAAATAAGCTCCATTTCTTAAGCATTAAAGGCGGTGAACTTAATAATAACTTAATGTTTTTTTTTGTACTTAACACCCAATGATTATTTTTTTCTAAAGATAAGGTTCGCTATCATGAAAGCTCTAGACCATCGAAAATTTATTAACTCGCAACATTATTTGTGGGTCATAAAAATACTTCTGGACCCTGTTGTTGCATCACGCGGATCAAACGTACAGACGCCAGCACATCCAGCTACCCCAATCTGTAATTTTTTTTTATAGATTTCAACTTTATATCAAAAGCATAAGGTTATCTTTCAATTGGGGAAATTTGGCAGATTGGGGTAGCCAGAGCGTTACGGTTAGTTCGTATGTTTATTCACATTTGTGCGGCCAAACTTAAATTTAAATATTTTATTTTATTCAAAGCTCCCTGAGCTTTAAATAAATAAAAAATATTAAAATTTAAGTCCTTTATCGCGGGCTACATAAACATTTACACACACATTAATATAACACGCAGTTCACAGACGCAAGGTATCTGAGTCTAGAAACACTAATGTCATTTATTGGGCCACGCAATTTATTGTCTAATGCGGCCATAGTAGCTCATAGCTAGATGCTCTCATCGGCCCGTAAGTGATCGGTGAGATTAAGAAACTATACTCCCGATTAGACTACCACCAAAGTGGTTTAATTTCTGAGCGTGTCCGTGCTTCGGAGGGCACGTTAAGCTATCGGTCCCGGTTGTAGTCATTAGAAACAGTCGTTATATAGGCCATCTTAGAGGCCAACTGGCCGCCTTGAACAACTCTGACAACAGGGTAACTACTGCCCATACGATAGTAAGTATAGTCCTCGATACATTTTGCTGCAAATGTACTTGAAATTCCTTGCATCCCCGAGCAAGCATTAAAAATGTTTACAGCAAATTTTATTTCCACTAATCAGGATTTAAAATTAAATAATTTTCTCAGACTGAGGGCTTTCTACGACATCCATGCGAACAAAAAACTTTGAAATCATGTTAAAAATCTGTGTCACATTTAAAAAGCTGAAGAATAAGTACCGACGTATCAGAAAATCTTTCTTTACCTGGTAATTTTATTTAAAAGGATCTTTTTTCTCCCTTATTCTTAAAACAGAAAAGCTTTATGTTCAATTGAATTTTCTTTTCATTTAACTTTTTAATCTTTGAGTCTTTAGTCTTTCTTTTTGTTTATTCGCTACGGACCTACTCAACGAATCAATTATGGTGCTATTCATACTTCAGTAATTTAAGAATCTTATTTTTTGCGTAAGAAATATGGAGGTTTGATGTTTGAGGCGTGTAAAACAGCTTTATTTTTTAGCTACGTGAGTTTACAGATTGCTTGTTACGTCACAATGACCTCGGCCTCGCACCGACTAAACCTACCTGCCGTGGACTTATGTTGGCGCCTGATGGGAGGAGCCCCGGGAAAGTGGGTATGCTGCTCCGGGGCTCCTATTTTGCGCCATGTCCCAGATGGATTGCCCTACCCTATTGCCGGCCAGTGGTACAGCGAGCACAGCGACTGTGCCACAAACAAATCACTGTCTTCCCGGAGCTGCTTGCTGGCGGTAGTAGAGGACACTTCTCATACTGCCACCACAGCTCCGAGGAGAGTTGGGCTAACGGCTGCCTCCGTCGCCCCGACGCCACGTGTTCGTGGCGATGATGGCGTATCCCCTCATTCTTTGGCTGCCATTATTGACATAATGTACATTGTCGGGTGCGGCAATCAATATTATTGACGTGGCGGTTTCATACGTCCTGTAAACTGTATACATTTAGGGATTCGGTCCAAAATGGTCAAATCGGAACGAATACGGGAGCGAATCCGCAGGAAGTTTATGTTAATGGTAAAGAAATTAAAATAGTTTATAACATAGCAGATGCAGTAAATAGCTGCTTTAAAACTATAACACTAACTTCAACATTTTTCAGTTCTTCATTTTCTTTCACTGTTCATTATTGTCTCTCAAAAGACCACACATCTAAGCGGGACCTCTATGATATGTCCCGCTTCGATGGACCCTTTGCCTTTACTTGTTTCCATGGGATGGGAAGGGTGCCATAACCGGAGACAGGTCAGGTGCAGAGCCTTTACTTCCTGACTTCAAACTGCAACAATTCTGCTTATAAGTGGCTTAGAATATGCTCGCTTAGCTTCCTTTTTAACGAGAAACTGCTTTTGGCCATACTGATCCAGAAAGGCAGCACATTCCACAGAAGAATAGCGTGGACAAAAAAGGAAGAGTGAATTAAGTCAGAACGGTGAGGCAGGCATTGAAGAAGACGGTTATAAGTAGAAAGAGAGATTAGTTATGATTATTTACAGTTATAAGGCGAAGAGGGAGATTGCAGTTTAGAATAAACGGTAATTAAAGCTCCCAAAGAACGCCGATGGCGAATAGGCAACCATTGTAATTGGCGAGGTTGGTAGATACTTGCCTTTCACGCCGCAAGTATATATTTACAAAATAAAAGTAGTATATTTAGTATATCGGTTTTCTGGTTTCCATAGTACACACGGCTACACATCAAGCTATAAATTGCCAGTATAAGCTGATCTCGCGTTGTATAGGATTTCCATACAATGAGAGGTCAGCTTATATTGGAAAAGTATAGCTTGTATGTAGCCGTGTGTACAAGCTCGGCTTAGTTTGGGATTAGAATTGTGAATTGTGAGTTGTGATTGTGAATAATGTGCCAGGATGTAATATTAATATGTTAGAAGGATAAGTGGCCGTAATTACGTATATTAAAGGCGAATCGAATGCAGTTCTTCTGAAGTCGGTCAAGTTCATTGAAGTGATCTAAATTCAGGTCATGTGTTTAGTAAATTCAGATCACAGTACCTACTCTAGGTTTCTTAGTACTTCTTCCAGTCTACAAGTACTCCAAACCATTCGCTCTGAAACGGTGTAAACTATATCTCTAATTAGGCAACCATTACCTGCATTCCGATCAAAGAACCTAACTCCTTTAGCGTTTTGTGAAGCATGGATTCTGTTTGCTAATCCTGTACAAATTGTTTTAGATTCAAATGTAATCTGCGAAATAGAATCTGAAACATTTCATCGTGTATTGAAATTCGTAATGCAAGACACGTTTATATTTAGAATTGTATGACGTGCATTAGATTGGTCTGAAAATTCGTTTAAATAATCAAAACCTTCAAAGAATGTATCCACATAGATTAATTAATACTAGGAGTATGCATATTGTATCTGACTCCACAAAAAGAGTCGCGCGTTATCAGTGCCAACAATTTATTTTTCGAAATGTTTTAGAATAAAAAAGTCAATAACCGACAGGATCTATATTTGATTTACCAGTATATGACTCAAGAAATATTCGATAAATTGCCTAAATACTAAAATATATGGATAATTTATCAAGTCACAAGAAACAGCTTCAAATCTTGAAAATAAATTAATGAATAATTATCGTTTCTATATCAGTGTTATCTTAACAGAGTTAGTACAACGTGCAAACCTGCGGGCCAGCATGTTGCAACGGACAGCCAGACCTGCGCTTCCTGTCTATGTCTATATTGTCTTTCAAGTCGTCAGTATTTATGGAGACATATTGATGACTCTCTTATACTATCTAAACTAATTTTATGAAGAGAACATAGTTGATATTTTTTATACTCGTTGTTGCGCGTCACAGGTATGATAAAAAAAATCGTTGAAAGTTGATCTTCCTAAGAAAATTGAAGATCACAAACATTTAGAAAACCAGCATTTCTGCTTTTATTTGGTCTGTAACTAAATCTATCTAAAAAGAATATATATATTGTATATTGGCCGGGTGGCGTGGTTGATTGTGTCGTCTTTCTCGCCGCAGGTCCTGGGTTCGATTCCCACCTAAGACAGATATATATGTGCATATATATCTGTCTACCGGTCATACTTATATAGTTTATCTATATAAATATATACAATATCAAGAAAAGTAGTAGGTATATGTAGTATATCAGTTATCTAGTCGCCATTGTACAAGCTCTGCTAAGTTTGGGATCAGATGGGCGTGTGTGAATAATGTCACAGGTACACAATAATATTAAAGAATTGTTCTTTTGTTCCAGGTTTACCAAACGATTTGTCAGTCTATTGGCACCAATACCCGTACAGTCTGGGTATTGTGTTCTGCAAGCTGAGGGCGTTGATATCTGAAGCGTAAGTATTTTAGCAATTTTTTCGGGTTCCGTAGCCAAATGGCAAAAACGGAACCCTTATAGATTCGTCATGTCTGTCTCGTTTTTCCAATATGACGTTTACAGTTAAGCTTGTAGGCTGTCAATGCTTCACAAGACCATAGACGCGAACGTGGGCTCAAGTCATCTACTAAAAACTTAATCTGTTTCTAAACTAAACTGCCCCAAAAATTGCAAACCATGTATAAAAATAATGAAAAAAATGCTTCAAATCTAAATTAAAAGACACAACATACCATCTTTTGATTATAAAATTCAACAAAAAAAAATTTGTTGTAATAAAAAAAATTGCGTGTAAATTGTAAATTAAGGGTTCAATGGTGCCCAGATAGACCCCGAGAGGTCTTCGTGGTTCTATTTTGAAAGTTCTCTATGTATATATTAGTATGATGAAAACAATAAACAAAAGATAACTATATGTATTAAGAGGGGTAGGGCACAGCGTTCGTTCGCTCAAAGAGCAGCCCGACTGGGGAAGTACCTCCACCTGACAGAAGACATTCTTCAATAATAACATTAATAACTTTAATGTTGTGTTTCTGCGTGTGAGTTAGGTCGCCAGAGCTCATTGGGGTGGGTGGAAGGGTCAGCAACACTTGTTTGCTGACTCTTAAAGGCCGGCAACGCACCTGTGACACCTCTGGTGTTGCGAGTGTACATGGGCGGCGGTGATCGATTACCATCAGGTGAGCCGAACAAAAAAAAAAAAAACAAATGTACCCGCGCCAGAGGTCAGCCATTTGGGAGGTTCGAACCTTGACCCGTGGCAGTTACTGAGATACATGAAAGGGAAGCTAAAGGTTAGCCAAGGGAACTTTTGTGCAATTATCGCTTAACGTTATTACGCAATGACGCGGGCCTCTTGTCCGTTTGAGGAACGGCAAAGGGCATTTCATTGATACAAATGCAAGCAAAGGTATATTGACGTGGTATTCGCGATCGTACTCTCAGCGAGTACCATGTATTTGTGTGTAGTGTCATAAGAGTCTCTGATGATCATGACTTGTTATAAGCGGTGATCTCATCGTCTGGGGCTCTACCGGCTAAGTCGCCGAAGATCGTTTTCATGCATGGCGTTCAAATAAATAAAGGGTAAAAATGAATTAATCATTCGTTAAATCGGCTTCCATGACCACATGTGACGTCATAAATGGTCCGGAATCGATTGTCAACGTTAAAGCAGATTTAACGATTGATTAAGTTATTTTTAACCTTTATTTATTTGAACGCCATTCACGAAAACGATGTTCGGTGACTTAGCCGGTAGAGCCTCTGGATCGTTCCAAGATGTTCATGGGGCGACTGGGGGTGCTTATGTTAGCGGTGAATTGGGGTGTACTTAACCGGCTTCAATGGTGCGTGGCAAGAATTGGTATTTAAGCTCTAGAACTGATCTATAGAGGGCAGGGCAGGAGGCTCGGCTTACTCGCGATAAAAAAAGATATGAGATCGCATGGTTTATTTAGAACTTTTTTATGAGGTATTTTTCTTAATAATTTTAAATGATTGAAATTCAAACTAAAACTAAGCGCCTAAAAGTTCTTTTATAACCATAATTCATATTATGAATAAATTAATATGAATATAATATTATCAATCATACACTTGAACCATCGAATCGAGTGGTACTTAATTTGTTATTACATTGTTCATGAAAATATTAACTGCGGCCTCGAATATTGACTGTCGAGTGGCAATATCACGGTTACGTAACAAAGAGAGAGGTAAACATGAGAATACATTGTTGCTCACTATAGACACTTAACTGAACCCTCCTGTTGCTAGGGTGCTTTATAATCGAGAGCAGACTAGATGAAACAGAGTTCGTGTTTTGCGTAATATTAGAATTATGTAACATAAAGAGAGTTAAATATGACGATACGTTGTTACTCACTATAGACACTTCACGGAACCCTCCTGTTACTAGGGTGCTTTATAATCGAGAGCAGACTAGATGAAGCAGAGTTCGTGTTTTGCGTAATATCAGAATTATGTAACATAAAGAGAGTTAAATATGAGGATACGTTGTTGCTCACTATAAACACTTAACGGAACCCTCCTGTTACTAGGGTGCTTTATAAGGGAGAGCAGACTAGATAAAGCAGAGTTCGTGCTTTCCGTAATATTAGGGTTATGTAACATAAAAAGAGCTAAATATGAGGATACGTTGTTGCTCAGTATAGACACTTAGCCCTCCTCTTAATAGGGCGCTTTATAAGGGAGAGCAGACTAGATAAAGCAGAGTTCGTGCTTTCCGGCTAATATCAGGGTTACGTTACATAGAGAGAGGTAAATATGAGGATACGTTGTTGCTCACTATAGACAATTAACCGAATCCTCCTGTTACTAGAGTGCTTTATAAGGGAGAGCAGACTAGACAAAGTAGAAAATGAAGCTTTTTGAAATATGAGGGTTATGTAACATAGAGAGAGTTGAATATGAGGACACGTTGTTGCTCACTATAGTCATTTAACTGAACCCTGTGGTTTTTAAGGGAGAGCAGACTAGATAAAGCAGAGAATGAAGCTTTTCGTAATATCAGGGTTATGTAACATAGAGAGAGCTAAATATGAGGATACGTTGTTGCTCACTATAGACACTTAACCCTCCTGTTGATAGGGTGCTTTATAAGCGAGAGTAGACTAGATGAAGCAGAGTTCTTGCTTTATGTAATATCAGGGTTATGTAACATAGAGAGAGTTAAATACGAGGATACGTTGTTGCTCAATATAAACACTTCGCTTAACACTCCTGTTACTTGAGTACTTTATAAGGGTCAAGAGACGTAATAGCTGGTTAATGAAGCCGCCTCACTACTCGCGTTCCGGGTTCGATCGGCGACAAGACTGTTTGTGTGGTGGCCCATAAATGGTTGTTCTGAGTCTGGGTGGACTTTTTATCTCTTGATTGCATGTATGGGAAGTCCCCCGTAATTTATTAATATAACTACAAAGGATATATTATTCTAGCACTATAATACGTCCTGACCTGGTTCACAAACATAAGTGCACTTTCTAATCCTGCACTCTAATAATCCAACTGGATCACCAGCGAGATAAGGCACAGAACAGTTTTAAGTACTCTTAGAGACGCAGAGCAAAGCAACATCTTAGTACTGGGTGTTTTTCTTGCAATAAAAATCCTTATTATACTTTTTGGCCCAATTCAGGATTTGAACCCAGGATCTCATTATGTGGAGAACACTCTACCGTTAGACCTACGAGCCGTCTTAATATCAGCATTAAAGTCTTATAAAAAAGCTATTTTTAGAAATACCTTTATTATAAGTAATATAAAAAAGACGGAACCATTTCACAAGGTTCGGATCGTAAATTTGTTATTTATACTCTATCTCCCTAAGCGTTCGCAGCATTTTAACAAATTCCAGCGATCTTTTTATTAGACATCCCCGTATTCCCTTTAACATTGCTTTCTTTTTAAGCTAATTTAACAGAAATACTGAGCCATTTCTTTTTCGTGTTTCTCATATAAATGATAATGATTTTTTTTTAATATATATTTTTAATAAGACTACGGCCGTCCTAGTGACATAAACGCCTGTATCGTACTACGCCAAGAGCAATCTTTATTTCTGACTTTTTTCTGTGCGCATATATAAAAACTGACCTGTCTCGTTGGTCTAGCGGTAGCGTGCTCAACCGCAGATAATGATGTCCTGGTTTCTAATCCCGGGTCGGGCCAAAAAGTGATTTTGGGATTATTCCGTAAAAAGAAATTTCTCAGTATCAGCCCGAAGTCTGGGAGTTGGCGGTACTACACGCCCCTGCCTCGGAGAGCACGTAAAGCCGTCGGTCCTGTACCTGACCTCTTTCTGGTCGTGTCGCTAGTCGTCCCATGGGATCATGAGAGTGATGGAATAGAAAGTGCATCTGTGTTTGCGCGCACACTTGTGCACTATAATATGTCCTGCGCAATTGGCTAGTTTCCATTGAGACTGGCAGCCGTGGCCGAAATTCGGTCGGGAGGACATTTATTAATAATAAAAGTCATCGAGTCAGGTCGGGGAATGCAAGTTCGATCTTACTTATCGTATGGGCAGTGCCACCATAGTTTTACAGTTACTGTCGTCAAGCTGACGCTTCAGCAGAATTTGCATTCACCTAGACGCTCAGAAACTAAAACGGCAGTCATCCATCTTCATCAACCTCAATGATCGCTTACGGACCAATGACAGCAATTGGCGACCATGATATGGGGTTTAGATACGTGCTCCGATAAATCTTTGTAATAGAAAACGGGGTACAAGGTAAAGCAGTACCTAGAGCTTTTTTGATTTAGGCACCATTTGAACTAGGAAAAAATGCCTGTAGGTATAGTGGGGACACAACATATATATGTATAGTCAAATGTATCTTATGACGTATGTACGTATGTATATGTACGTAGTATTAGATTAATTAGATTCATAACTTTTCAATTGAAATTAGTACACCTTCTGCTACCTTCATTAGATTCTTTCAATTTTGGTCCATTCAAAGTAAATCGGTTGCCTGGAAGAGATCGCTTTTAGCGATAAGGCCGCCAATTGCATTAAAATAAGCTAATTTTCTTGTTGTATCTATTGTTTTGTATTACTTATTTTTACAATAAAGTGTACTTATTCTTCTTCTTTGTTTTTGGTTCCAATAAATATTTGTATTTGTATATAATTTACGGACACAAAGAACAACCAGACTTGAGTTTAAATGCACAAAAATATAATTAATAATTACACTGCTCGCTACAATAATGGATGACAAAGTTTTGAAAATAATATTGAAAGAAATCTTTGTAATAGAAAAAGTGGTTCGAAGCAAGGCAGTCCGTGGTTTTTTTTTAATACAGGCAGCGTTTGTACTAGGAAAAAAGCGCAAGCCCAAATAATTTGATCCATTTTTCTGTTGTCCAACAAACTACGAAACTCTCAGTGCTAAAAGTATAACTAATATAATAAAATCGTAGGAAAGTCAAAACTGTACATTGAATATTTGAAAAAAATGAGATTTGAGGCGTGATCTACAATCGATATCAAAGCCAAAATTATAGTTTTTAGAATTTTTGTCTGTTTATCTGTTTGTCTGTATGTATGTCCGGGCTAAACTCAAAAAGTACTGCATAGATTTACTTCAAAATTTGCATGAATATTACTGTGAGGTTGGGTCAACATATAAGCTACATATTATCACGCTATAACCTACGGGGGAGGAGCAGTGATAATTTATAAAGTTTAACGCGGGAAATACCGCGGGGCACAGCTATAACTAATATGTGGTAAGGTCCACCTTCAAGTGCCTACGTTAACAAAGGGACTTTACTTAATGGAAAGAGGCTCTTAATGGCTGTACTTGAAACTCGAGCTCATTTAATGTTGGCTAGGCTTTCAGTGGATTCTGCATATATGGCACTCGAGAGGAGCCTTAATGCAATAAAACTATACGACGTGTCTCATATTTTTGGATTAATTATGGACTTTAATGCGCGACTGAATATCTTAATAATATTTAATAATATATTATGTATAATAGTGTCCTCCTCGTCGAATTACTTAATAGGCTATGGCAGTCAGTCTCAAATAAAAGTAGCTCTATGCGCAGGACATATTATTATAGTGCACAAATGTGGGGGCACTTTCTATTCATCTTGTACTTCTTCAAGTCTCATGAGCGGCAGCGACACGACTGTGAAGAGGTCATACAAGACCGCGCGGCTTTCTTATGGGGTAATGTATAAGATACTATAACATACTCAAAGAATTGGCTACAAATAAGTTTTAAAAAAATATTATAAAAATATTCAAATTGTGTACTTTATTTAAGTGACAAAATGGGGTTAAGTTGATCTAAGTCAACACATATAAAAATACGTAATTAAAAAATGATCCCTTCTGAGTTGAGGCTGTATGTCTCAGTAGCTGACACGTCATGCACTGCACGGTAGGGTATAAAAATGGACGAATCCACATAAATGTAACATATTTACGGAATAAATGAATTTTGAATTTGAATTTGACGGCTTTACATGGTCTCCGAGGGACGGGGGTGTAAGTAACATCAGGCGTGCGATGTCCTTTTTAAGAGAAATAAAAAGAGATATCCACATTTATAAACAAAATGTTGCCATTTTTAAATTTAAATATCATGGTCATATTTATGTTTACCTGAACGTTCACTACTTACTTCACCGATTTTGCTGGAATTTTGCCGAGTCAATAGTTCTGATAATACAATATGCAACACAATACTATAAGTACAGGGTCTCTTCAAATAAAGTTTATTTTTGTGTGAATCCAAGAAATTACGGAAGCCCCCAATTGGTAGCTGGGCTTTTGGGAATTCGCCATGCAGGGTTTCTCGGGCGAAGATTGCCCGTTGGGCGTTCAAGAGTGTTAGAAAAACGACAGTTCAGCGACTGTAGACCGTTGAAGATTTAGCAATAGTGAAGATTTAGCCACATAAACGGTACGACAAGCATTTCTGTCGTTCAAAAATGGATCAAAAAGTTTAAAGAGACCGGTATAACATTGAAAATATCTGGACGATAAAGGTTATCAAGAATTGTAGAGAATAGAGCTTTGTGAAAAGATGTAAAACGATTTTACACTGAAACACACAAATCAAATAGAACGGATCAACGTCACATGTCCAATATCTCTGCCACAAGTTCGTGAACTTTCACCTAAATTGATCTCCAGGAGCGATGACATAAATTGGCTTCCAAGAGATTTATTTCGAAATTATTTTTTGCTGTAGAGTTCTCGTATCTAAAATTTACGCCAAACCAACTTCTTCGACGCATTTGGAAGAAAATATCTGTCAATACATGGCAGCTATCACGGCGTCCATCAGCCGAGCAGTCAAAAAGAAATTTTATTTTTCGATTAAATGAGTTGCGCGAACTCGTGGCTTACATTTTGAAGATATTCTTTTCAAGGAGGTATTTTTTTTTCTTATTGAAATAATGTGTTTTAATAAGTATAAACATTGACTGCCTCGTTGGTCTAGCGGCAGCGTGTTTAACCGTAGATAATGAGGTCCTAGGTTCAAATCCTGTGTCGAGCCGAAAACTATTTATGGATATTTTTGTTAAGTAAATTTCTTAGTATCAGTCCGACGTCTTGGAGTTGGCGATGTTATACCCATGTGTCTCGGCGAGCAGGTAAAGCCATCGGTCCTGTACCTGACCTCTTTCCGGTCTTGTCACTAGTTGTCTCATCAGATCATGAGAGTGATGGAATAGAAAGTGACCCTATGTTTACGCAGACACTTGTGCACTAAAATATGGGCCGCGCAGATGGCTAGCCTCCATTGAGACTAGGCGCCGTGGCTGACATTCGGCTAAGAAGACATTATTTGTTTGTTAAACATTATTTCGATAGATTGCTAACTTTTTTATTCGATCCACTAAATACACACATTGCATTTACTAGATACTTTGTACATACATACATTAATAAAAAGCTATTTGTTATGTGTTTACATATATTTAACAATATATTATATATATTACATGTTTATATATGATACTAGCGCTGCGGTACGTGCTTCGCTACGTATAAGGCATAGATATAAAAAAATATTATTAAGTTCATTTATTCAAACAAAAAAATATTTTAATTTGCTAAAAGATGTTGACTTTACACTTTTTCAAGACTTTTTTCAAATTTTTTCTACGTACAAACCTTCCCTGGACTTCCACGAATAATTCAAGACCTTGTTGTTGTTCTACAGAATATAGATTTTTGTAAGTACTTAAATATATCTATATATATAAAAATCAATTCCACTTTTCGTTGTAATGTTATAACTCAACAACGCCTTTACTGATTTGGCTAATTTTCGTCTTGAATTATTCGTGGAAGTCCAGGGAAGGTTTGTACGTAGAGAAAATTAAAAAAAAGTCTTGAAAAAGTGTAAAATCGACATCTGTTAGCAATTTAAAATATTTTTTTGTTTGAATAAATGAACTTAATAATATTTTTTTTTATTACTATGCCTTATGCGTAGCGAAGCACGTACCGGGCCGCTAGTAAATCATATAATAATATCGATCTCACATATTTCGGAGCCAACAAAAAATTTCTTTTATACAAACTCATTTTCTAAAATTATTGTTAAGTTTTATGTGTATGTACGTCACAGGAAGTGGAGTGAAGTGGATGCGGGTAGCAAAGACCGGCTATGTCCAGCGGTGGACGTCTTTCAGCTGATATGACGATGAACATGTCATTGTGTATATTTAATTCCTCATTGCTCTCGATTTTGATCGCTAATAGTCCGAGTTATGTGGTTAGTTGCTAGGCGATGGCTGGCAAATACACGCTGTTCTTAGGGGAGATGATCCAATATTGCTTCATCATCACCGGCCTGAAATCGTCTCCTCCAAAGTTTTCTATAACGTTTCCATTTGAAGGGGTTCGTCTTAGTCATCACGCTTTGCATGCGAGCTGGCGACTGCAGTTAGGTGGTAGTTTTTATTATTATTATTTTCTTTGTTAAGGCAGGGGGAATGATGACGGTCACCGTAGCCTAGTTGGTAGTGCTCCTGCCTACGAAGCTGGTGGTCCTGGGTTCGAATCCCGGTAAGTGCAAATGTTTGTGTGATGAGCACGAATATTTGTTTCTGAGTTATGGATGTTTTCTATGTATTTAAGTATTTATCTATCTATATAAGTATGTATATCGTCGCCTGGTACCCATAGTACAAGCTTTGCTTAGTTTGGGGCTAGGATGATCTGTGTGACATTGTCCCTAGATATTATTATTATATTATTAATGCTGTTCCGGTGCCCCCCTTTTTGCGCCATGTCCCAGATGGTCGGGACACGTACCCTGGGAGGGCTCAGAATTGCCCTCCCCTATTGCCGACTCCTGCCAGTACGGCACAGCGACTGCGCTACAAACTTCTTCCCGGAGCTGCTTGCACGTGGCGGCAGTAGAGGACACTTCTCTGACTGCCGCCGCAGGCCCGAGGGGGAGTTGGGCTACCGGCTACCGCCGCCCCGACGCCTCCTCCGTCTGCGAGCAGGATCAGCTCTCTCTCGCTCCCGCTCGGCGGCCTCCTTTTGGAGCATGATTGCCTCCCAAAAACAAAAGGAGACCACGGCGTCCCATTTGGGGCGTTACCCGCCAGCATCGCCCCTACAAGTTAGGTGGTAACTAGTACACAGGTGACACTGCTGCCCGACTACCTGGTGCATCCCTTAGTCGGCTTTTACGACACCCACAGAATGATATAGGGTGGCCCTGTTTTTCTTTCTGGGCCTGAAACCACACGGCTCATACCGGCATTAGTGTGCCGTTTTATTGGCGGTCACTTTTCGCCTTTTTTACTTTCCTTTCACTCTGTATAATCGGGGTCCTGCAGGGTGATGTGTTCGGAAAGTTGTAATACTTGTGGGTGTCAATCGCGTGGAAAGAATTGTAAGTACTTACGAATGGTTGGATAAGACGGCTTGGAAGTTGTCCATGGTACAGTTGATGAGGCGTCAGTTCATAAATTTGCGCACTATAAAAAGCGAGTGTACTGTCGACGCAATAAAGATGCAATCAAGGGCAGAGGTCAGATGCGGGTCAATGCACCATCTACACACGTATGACGTCAGTTTTAATAAAAATATAGAGAAGACTAGCGTTTTGCACTTAATGAACATTTGTGTGGTATGATCCTTCTATATTTTATTTTGCTGGGTCATCGCGGTTTTAACCGCCAACCCATAAATAGCTGTTCTGAGTCTGGATGTAATTTGTGTCCGTCTGTTATATGTTTGTTAAGTACCTACCCCGCGACACAGGGATTAGATTCACTAGTGCGGGCGTTGACTTAAAAAAACTCTACGTCTACAATATATTTTATACTAGTTGACACTTCATATTGAGATATACTCTTTGTGTACTAATAACGACTATGAGCCGTGTGGTGTCCGACCCAGAAAGAATACAGGGCCACTCCATACCATGCCGTGGATGACGTAAAAGGTGACTAAGGAATACAACAGGTCGTCGGTCCGCAGCGCCACCTATGTACTATAACTTAACTGCGGTCGCCAACTCGTATGCCGAGAGCGGTGACTACCGCAAACCCCTCCTAATGGAAACGTTACAGAAACGTTTGGGCGAGGCCTATGTCCAGTAGCGGACGCTATCAGGCTGATTATGATGAAACTAATAACGCACGGTATATCTTAATACATACATATAGCTCATGAGAAACATGCGGTGACGATGATGAAATGAAATAATGAAATTTATTCGGCACTTGGGTATTAACATACACTTGTACTTGTCAAGTTCACAATGCAGTACATAAACATAGTCGAATACAGTATAAAAATTACAAAAAAATTATTAGTCCGTCCGTGCGGTCTGTTTTATCAGATATATTTTCTTAAATCCTAAAATAAATAACAAGTTACTAATCTATTATTTTGAAATTTAGTTGTACAATATCAAAATTAAAGAATTGAAGGCAATGAGCATTTGGCTAGCGCAGAAGGCTCTTAACCAGTAGCTTAAATTAAACGACTAGGTAATACCCGAGGCCACCCTTTTGATCCACAGCTCAGGCGGCCGCTGAAGCAAAAGGACAGAATTCTAAGAGAGGGTGTGATCAGTTGCACGGGATCACCTATGACGCGTTAAGGGGCCAAAGCGATCCTCGCCGCTGAGGAGCCTACCCTAGCTAACCTGCGGCTTTCTCTAGCTACCTAGGTGGACGACCCGGAGAAGAAAGCCACAAAGAAACTCCGGGCTTGCTTTTTTCGTCTTCTTTTGCTTTTTGTTTTCGTTTTGTTTTATATCATGTATTTTCTTACATTGTGATGTGCGTTATGTAGGCTAATGCACGCACAGAACCGTTGTCATCTCATTAATCAAAAAATTGTGTGATAATAAACAATAACATTACATTTCACTCAAGCAATTAGAATAACCTCTTGCTAGATGAGAAAACGGTGGGTACATCCGCGTACATTTACAAAATTAACAAGTCACACGAAGTCTACCAGAGGCGACGACTGTATGAAAAAATAAAATATTATGAGTACCCCAACAGCAGTTCGACCAGTTACCGCAAGCAGCACCCGTTCACGAGTATGACGTGAGGGCCAGCCATCGCCTCCCTCGCCATATTAGAGGGAAGGAAACGACCCGACCCACAACGCCACCGCAAGCATTAACATACAATGGGAGCATGACGAGCTTACAACGGGGAGTTCATATTGAAGTCGTTAACAGCCTTCGGCCGAACAGTGTTTGACATGTTCAAGATAATATACATTTATTTAATAATAAGAATATGGATCTAAAAATCTATGATATTACAGAATTATTTCTATAGTCAGTTGAGTAAAATATAAATGTATGTCCTTGATGTAACATTAAGATGTTGCTCGTGTTCAACCAAGCGACCAAGCGTTTTTGTCGTTTAAGCGTTTTCGATGATGCGAGAATCACGATTTTTATTTACCCAAAAAATGTACTAATTAACTAGTATATTTTTTGGGTACTAATTAACTGGTTAAATCATAATAACTTACTAATTAACTTAAACAAAACAAATATGCACTTCTTGTGCACTTCCACCAATGCACTTCCACCAAAGACTACGTATTGGAAACTTAAACATAAATTATAATAGTCAAACCATTAAAAGAGTAGAAGTCGCTAAATGTTTAGGTATTACATTAGATAGCCAAATAAAATGGAAAGCTCAAGCTGAAACAATATGTAAGAAACTAAGTACCTATCTGCTTATGCATTGTATAACCTTTCGAAAAAAGTAAATATTAAGACAGTACTAGTAGCCCATCCACGGCTTGGTGATCTCGATATTAAGATTTGGGATTATTTTTTGGGGCAGTTGTACTTATAGAGAGGATATCTTTCGTGCTCAAATCGCTGCATACGTTCAATGTTCAATATTAAGGTCACAGACAGTTGTGTCCCAGTTTTAAGAGTACATAAATTGTTAACTTTCCCATGTATTTATATTTTAGAAATGGCAATATTTGTTAAAACCAAACCTCAACTATTTAAATCTTTAAAAGAAGCTCGATATCGTACAGTCTCTATGAGGTCACAGTACCAAAACTTATTGTATGAAGGTAACTGTAAAACAGCTTTGTTTAAAAAAAGTGTTATGGGAATGGCTCCTGCTATTTTTAATAAAATACCTAATTGTATTAAGGTTCAACCTTTAGAAGTTTTTAAAAAGATACTCACCACCTTATTGCATAATAATTGTTATTACTCTGTTCGAGAATTCTTAAATGATGCTTCTATAATTTTTTTTTATGCTACTGACGTAGTATTAGTTTTAAGGTTATTGAGAGCAGATGTGGCTCATAAATGTTTGTATGCATAAATAGGCAGAATGTACAAGGATTCGTTATATATCTGTAACACCAACATTCTTTGCAAATAAATTATTACTTACTTACTATACATACGACTTTATACACGATATGCAATTAGCTCATGGACAGCGTTTTAAGACGATGACACCAGTTCCAGGATTTTGTTCATCTAAAAAGTGCTTAACGCGCCCAAAGAAGTTTACACTTTAAAAATGTACATTGGACAAGTAGTTACTTGGGATCAGTCGAATCGTCGTCGTGTCGGTGAATAGAATATTAAATAGAATTTTGGACAGCGCCTGTACAAAGTACAAGTAACATTTAGGTATAAAAAGTGGAAGAAGAGGTAAAATAGGAGCGTAATCTACGCATGTTGCTAAAAAACAGAAAACCGATTTTTGATACATGTTAATTTATTATGCCTCATCGTACTGATAGCATCAACCGATGGCGTTTTTTATGTATTTTGCATGTTGATGTTTTACATGTTGTTCCGTTTCAATAGCAAAATTAAGCTCTTTAATAATAAAAATAATATCTAGGGACAATGTCACACAGATCATCCTAGCCCCACACTAAGCAAAGCTTGTACTATGGGTACCAGGCGACGATATACATACTAGATAGATAATACTTAACTACATAGAAAACATCCATTACTCAGAAACAAATGTTCGTGCTCATCACACAAATATTTTCACTTACCGGGATTCGAACCCAGGACCACCAGCTTCGTAGGCAGGAGCACTATCAACTAGGCTACGGTGACCGTCAAGTTTAAGTTGGATTATTTATTTTACGCCTTGTATAACGAGGTTGTGCTGTGACGGCGGTTATTATCTGAATATCATCATCCCATCTCATCCCGTGGGGGCGTAGAAGTCGACCCGAGGGAATATCTACCAGAGGACGGGCAGCAACTTCTTTCTGAGTACTATTGAACATCATAGGAACTGGTGCCCTGCGGTTTATCCTCCGTTAAAATTTATAAAGCCTAGCTAATGTATTAATAGAATACATACATGTAAGCTATATTACTTCAAAGTTTAATCAAAATCCGTTCGGTACTTTTTGCTTGAAAGATTAACAAACAACAAATTGCGCATTTATAATATTAGTAGGATAAAATATCTTGGGACACACTGCCATCTGATCCCAAATTAGGCATAGCCTGTACTGTAGCAACTAGACAAAATAAACTGACTGGTAATATATTACATTTGTCCTGTTAGGGATCGAACCCAAGAACTTCTAGGTTAGCAATCAGGGTCACTTACCACTAAACCAACAGGCCAGTGAATTTATTTTTTAATATCAGAGATATTTAAAAATAAATTGCAATTCAAATTGCAAAATAAATCCCTAACATTATTTATAGCCTGCTAATCGTGTTTCAACAAACTTATTGTTTTCAAACTTATATTCAGCTTTAAGCCCAAGTTGAAGCCCCGCCACGGCTTATCTTTTTGAAGATGTGAAAGTTACAGATAATTCGATATAACAGTAAGGTTTACTTAAAGTAACAACAAGAAAACAAAGGTGGGTGTAATGTAACAGTTCAGGAACAGCGATGGAACGGCAAACAATTTAAAGGGTACGAAAGTCGCTCGGAAAATGTATTAGCTTCCTTCTTATTGTGCCAGTGACGAAGGCATGGGTCGCATTATTTCCATATGGTGTGTTTTTCAGTCTTTGGTACAGAATTCCTGGGTACCCGCAGATAATATATATGACGGGTGCAACGTTCAATACGATTGTTTTCATTATCAAATCTGTCTTGTCTACCTTTTTTTACTTATTACGCATGACAACGTTGTCAGTAAGACTACCATTGTAGCATAGAATTTCGGAATAAACTTTCGCGTCACCTTTCGCCAGGTAATCAAACGGCGGAAGGCGAGCCAGGAGTACCACCGCCTCATGCGATATCGTACAATATCCTCGTGCAATCCGTATGGCCACCGTAACGACGTACTCCGATCGGAGTCGCGCGATTTCAGCCGACCACCAATGATGCGGGCCACGACTGTCACCCGGTCGCATCCGAGGCATCGATATGTCACATATGTGAGACATAATGCCTCGGAACCAGTTCGCTTGTGAATAGGGATCGGACGGGATCCTCTCTAAACTTGTGGTATCTACTTAACCACACCAACCCACGTAGACTTTCGACTCGAAGTGCAATACACCATGTATGCAGCGTCATAATCTTTTTAGTAAAACACTAGGTAAAGTCTGGACACTAAGTGGCATTAATGTTGAATTGAAAGTCGAAAGCGATATGTTAATAAAATATAATGTTATCCTGGGGGACTTAGTCTCGAGTTAAATTTATTTTTATTGGTATTTTTAATTTTATAATATAATATTTAATATTAGTATTATTAAATATTGATGCTTTGACTCTAACACGTTAATAATTCGCAAAATATAAATAGAAATCCTATCGATAAAATTCCCTATCATGCATGTCCTTGTAAGTAGCAGGCTTTTATTGACTCTGGAACTCTAAATGGGATGCCTTCTATTAATATCTTTTTTACCGCTAAGTACTGACGGTAAACCTAGGAATAAAAACCAACAACCGACCAAGGTAATCAAAGTAGATGTACTGGTTCCTGTGGTGCAGTTAATGACACGTTAAGGATAGTTCATAAACCACGCAAAATAATAACCGTTAAATGTTACCCACTAATCTTGATACTTTAAACTCACGGCGCCTACTACCATTTAATATGCAGAAAATCATTATCATCATTTTCATATCAGCCGAAAGACGTCCACCGCTGGACAAAATCCTCCCCAAAAGATCTCAATAATGGCCGGTCTTGCGCTACCCGCATCAAGCGGTTTCCATAGACCCTCACTAGAACATCGGTCCGTCTTGTGGGCAATTGTCCACGCTGCATCTTCTGGTTACTGGTCGCCACTCCAGAACCTTATTACCCCACCGTCGGTTTTACGAGCTGTTTGCCCCGCCCACTGCCACTTCAGTTTGGCAATTCTTCAGGCTGTGTCGGTTACTTTGGTTCGCCTGCGTTCAACATTTCAGATTCGATCTCACAGGGAACTCCGAGCATAACCATTTCCATAGCTCTTTAGGTGCCTTTAGCCTTCTTATGAGGCCTATAGTGAGCGACCATGTCACTGTTCCGTAAAAAATATATGGGATAAGAATTTTTTAAATTTTAATTTATTAGTGGTTGCTGTGAGATGTCGCTGTGGCAGAGAGACCAGGTCTTTTTCCATTAAAGTACAGCATCTTAGAAATCTAGACGATATATTAAAAATTTATCTATATTATCAGTTCCATCACGTGCGATATACATCCGTCCGTCCAATAAAAGTGCTTCGTATATTATACTCGGTATTCAAGCTATGTTACACCTAGGTAGCTATGTTGAACACTTTTCCAATAAAATGTGTTTTATGGTACCATTGAGCGTAGCTATAAAATTTACGTCAAATAATGCAGGGAGGAGTGTTGCTTCGATTTTTTCCCCCACCTGGTTTTATTATTCAATCGTGTGGGCAGTTGTTGCCCTAGTATCAGAGTAGTTGAAGCCTGAAGTTTTATTTGGCAAATAATTACTTATTTTACGTCACGACTTGCATTTACGTGGCGCTCCGGTGCTCTCGTATTTCGAATCGAACCCCAGTCAGGTCAACTATTTATGGATGCCAGAAATGGTTTTTCTGAATCTGGTTGTGAATTTTGTCCGTGAATTGTGTGTGTAAAGTAACCTGGGATATAGAGATTTATTTATGTAATGAGGGTGTTGTCTTGTAAAAAAACGCCTTCCTGATGGTGAGTGGCCGGATGGTAAGCACTGTAGCCGTGTTGATTGTTACGCACTTGGCCGATTCCGTTTTCGACTCGTAAGCTTTGATGACGTTACTTAAATTACACGATTAAAGTTTTTTTCTGTTGGAGCGGAGAAGTGCGAGTCGGTTTTGGGCTAGACCGTTGAATTCTATGCTTTTTTAAGACGTATTTAGATTACTTAGTTTAAAGCAATATTAACGTGAAAATAAAATTGTACCTTACGTTTACTTCACTAAATAGGACCTTATTATTAAGTTTGTTGTGAAGGACTTTGATAATTTGCATGATAGAGAATAATTGAATGATATTTCAGCGTATTTGGCTGGCAAATTATAAAAGCTGTCTGCAAGTAAACATCACTGAATTGGGTTTTATTTTTCGAGATAATTTTGTTTTAAGGAATCTTTGGAGGCGAGTTGATGTTTGTTATCTGGTCTGTCTGGTGAATATGGACGATGCCTAAGTAAAGTCAGCAGCTTAGATTGCAACCATTGTAAAGGCTGAGCTTGAGCCGTTATCTCGATGATACAAGACAATCTTTATCGGTTCATTGTTTTTCCTGAATTTCTTTCCGCTATTTTCTTTTTATTCTGCTTATATTTTTGCCCATGACAATGGCTCCATGGCCTTCAATAATTGCCATTCCGTAACTACCCCAGAAAGAAAGACCATGATCTTAGTGTTGGAACTTGAATTTCTGATCATTTCCAAGACTATAACTTTGATACGAGGTCGCAGTTCATTGTTATAAATTGAGCCAATAAACGACGAGGATCATGTTGGAAATGTTCCAAAAAGCGTCGGGAAATGGAATTGTTGTTGCGCGTGGATTTTTTCAAGTGTTTCCGTAAGATATTTTGCACAATACCTGGAAATGTTTGTTTCTTTTGCAATAATACGTACCGTGAACCGAAAATCTGGTAAAACATCGTAACCAACTTTTTTTGAAGTTATACTTCTTTTGGCGCGATGGAGAAAAATGATGAGAGTGAATTTTTACGATGCGCGCGCACACCGACACCAAAAAATTTAACAGCATGAAGTTAGTTCTAGGTGGTATGAGAGTGAATTTTTACGATGTGCGCGCATCGTAAAAATAACAGCATGAAGTTAGTTCTAGGTGGTATGAAAATGTATGAGAGTGAATTTCGCGCGCGCATCGTAAAAATAACAGCATGACGTTAGTAGAACTAACGTCATGCTGTTATTTGGTATGAAAATTGATAACTATGTTCAAGTTGTATATTAAGAAGTATAACTTCTAACGCGTGTACCTACATAAGTACACACAAGTTTTTTTGTTTTTAATTATTTTATTTAAAATTTCTTGCACACAAATGTATAGAGATTAAAGCCAAAGGAATTCTCTCTCAATCAAGTTGAGATATGCAGATAAATTATGGTAGATCATAAACAGGAGATAGTAAGTTTAGAAGACATTTTTGACAAATTACTAATCACACTAATATTATAAAGCTGAAAGGTTGTGTGGGAGTGTGTATATTTGTTACTACTTCGCGTCTTAACCGCTGGAGTGATTTCAATGAAATTTGGTATGGAGTTAGCTGACACCCTAGATTAACACATAGGCTATAATTTATAAAGTTTAACGCGGGTAAAATCGCGGGGCACAACTAGTATGATAAATAATGCTTCGGTCATTACTGCTTCAGGGCGTTTCAAATTAATTTCACCATTGGTGGAAGTGCAACTACTTATAGAATACAGTGGAAAATTTTCCCGTCCCTATGTATTCCATAAATCTTGATTGACTTGTTCCAGAGTACATTGTTCGTAGCGTAGATATTGGATAACTGCCGTAGTTAATTTTTATGTATATTCACCAACCCCCTACGAAATTCCACAAAATTATCGCAATTTACGAAAAGAGATAATTATTATGCTTTTGGTATCTAACATATAATTTATTACACATACATATAATTTATAGCTAGTATGTTCTTGTAAAACCTAGTAATTTGTTGAGTGCAAAAAAGACCAGAAAAAAATCAAAATCTTTTTCGCATTAAGTTTGTTGCCCATCATTATTTATTCCCCCATCGAACAGATAAATATAAAGCCATAGACAAAATTCAAAAGTGCTTCAAAACTTAACGAAGTTATAAGTAAAGATCATGTAAGACATAAAACGTGCTATAATAGCATATCTCGACACTTGTAGGGAAGTCACCGATAATAATGACCTCCTAGCCGAATTTTGGGCACGGCGGCCAGTTTCAATAGGGATTAGCCATCTGCGCGGGACATATTAAAGTTCACAGGTGTGTGCGCAAACACAGGAGCACTTGGTAAGTAGATGCATTCTGTGACCCGCATTAAGATTTTCACATAAAAATAGAAACAGAACAATAATTTTGGGGGTTCCCCATACATAGAACTGAAACTCCAAAAATTTTTTTTCATCGTACCCATACATGACATGGGTATCTATGGATAGGTCTTCAAAAATGGTATTGAGGTTTCTAATATAATTTTTTTCTAAACTGAATAGTTTGCGCGAGAGACACTTCCAAAATGGTAAAATGAGTGTCCCCCCTGTAACTTCTAAAATAAGAGAATGATAAAACTAAACAAAATGTATGATGTACATTACCATACAAACTAACAACGAAAATAGTTTTGAACGAGATCTAGTAAGTAGTTTTTTTTTAATACGTCATAAATCGTAAACCGCAATTTTACTTTTGTTTAAACAACTGAAATACTTGCTGCTACGGAACCCTTCACGGGCGAGTCTGACTCGCACTTGGCCGGCTTTTTATTAGGTCTGCCGTCTCAAGTAAATCGAAAATCTGTCCGATTCCCTATTTTATACGGTTTAAGAAATAATTGTCCTTCTTTGTACTAACCTTGAGATGACATTTTTCAATATTTTATTACTAACTCTTTATTTGACACTTAAAAAACAATAAAAAAGCGAGAATAACATACAAATAATATGCGAGAAATATTATAACTGGCTGCCTTATCGCCTTATCAAAAAGTTTGATCTTATCCAGGCAATCTATGTAATGATTGTGGAGTTTTAGACATGGGATTAGTTACTGTACAAATTACTATATTAAAAGGTACTTACTATCAGTACCATACCCATATATGTAGCACCTAACAATACATGTCTGTTAATATATTTTTTTTAATACAGTGCCCGCACTAATAAAATTAATTCCTGTGTCGCGGGGTGCTTTACAAACATATAAATTGACGGACACAAAGTACAGACAGACTCTAGACAACTATTTATGATTCACACAAATAGTTGTCATGCGCCGGAATCGAACATCAATCGAAAAACATGAAGTGGCGAGGGGGTTGTTTTAACCGCTGCGCCATGTCACAATGAACTATAAAGTTTTCAAGCAGTGGGCCATTAACGAATCCTTGGAATATATTTAGAGTTTGTGCACGCCTAGTAGACAATGGCAACGCATTCTACAGAGGAAGGGGTGTTCTTCGTAGAAAAGAATGTAAAAAATAAATGAATCCACGAAGAGCACCTGCCAAAAATATTGATAAGTGCCTTTCGTGGACTAGGCTAGGTGCCATTCGCGCAGGTGCCATTCAGATGGGTGCCCTTGGTGGACTACCTCATTCTACAAACGAGCTCTTTGTGCCACAAATGAGTTATTAAGAAAAATTGTGGAATGCGTTTGTATTTTCAACCGCTGATTATCAATCAATCTCAAGACTTTCCAATGTGATTAATGAAGGGTAGAAAAACGTTATTTCCGATAAGACTACTGTCTGTACTACTACTGTTTTAAATGATAAAACCGATGTTAACTTTGCACAATGCCAATCAATTTGAACATAATTTGTGAAAATAAAAAACGCATTTTTCACCGAATTACCAAGGACAAACAACGGATAATCGCGTAACATACATACCTCAAAGAAACACTCGAATTGATGGCCTCCTTTTTAAAGTCGGTTAAAAAGAGTTAACCACAGACCATCATCATCAGCGTCATCATATCAGCCGAAAGACGCCCGCTGTTGAACAAAGGCCTCCCCCAAACCATCGCCGGTCTTGCACTTTCCGCATCTAGCGAGTTTCAGTGACCCTCACAAGATCATCTCGGTCTATCTTGTAGAGGACCTGCCTACGCCTGGCCACGTCTCCTGTTCGACCATAACCTGTTGGTAATTAAGGGAAATACGTGTATTATTATTTCCCTCAAAGATTAATATTTAATTTAGGAACAACTAGTGTAACTAGTTTTATTCACCGGAAATGTGAATGGCAAAAGTCGTACCGCATACTTCTTTTGGTGTTCAGCTACATAATTTGTACCACTTATTAAGACAACTAAGGCATTGATTTTCATGTATGTATAATATTTTTAGAACTTGGGATTAATTAATAAAATCAAAAATAATATTTCAATTATTTTCAATAAATAAACGTAATAAAATGGTAAACTAAACGCAGTTACGATTTCAGAAATTGCCATGTGTAATATAATATAAATATCGAAATTATATTTAATTATTTTTAAATGGGAACAACATTGCATATAAATCATCTTATTATATACTTATTTATTATACCTCTGAAAGCACAGTAGTTGCATTAAATCGTAATAATTAATGATTTAGAATAGGAACGATTTTCGTCGTGAATATTTTTTTTGTCATGGCAATTATTTATTGACAGGCAAAGACAATCTGTCAGGTATTTATTGCTGTTGTTTTGATACATGTCATCAATTTAGCAAAATATTATCTTGCAATTTTTACGTTGAGTTATCATCCGTACTATGATATATATCTGTTGACAGTGTATTCACGAAAGGACTCTTTATCATTTAATTAAAATGACGAGTTTGCAATGTGTTAATAGCTACATTCGCTTGCCCCGACTAAGAAGACATGCTTTATTCCGATGAGAGTGAAGTTCACAATAAACCCAATGTTGCTCTGTGCTATGTGATAAATATTGTTTGGTACTTATATGAAGATGTTCTTAGATGAAGTAATACTAAGGATGAATTAATAATAATGCTAATAAAATAAATGTAGTTACAAAAAACAAAGAACCTATTGTTTTATTTACCACCACTCAAAACCTCATTTAACACCCCTCGCAACCTCACACAAATGTACACTGGGGTATGAACTTTGTAATTAATGGAAATAAAGAACTTTTCATTATTTCATCAAATAATAGTTTTTTGCATATTCCTAACCTAACTTGCGACCCGGTTAGGGTTTTCGGGGCAGGTTTGGAATAAATCCATGTAGAGACTACCTACAAAAACAGCTACAACATATTTTACTTTATCACCATAACAATGTTTATGTAAATCGCCTTATCCGTAGAACAGAGTCCGATGTGACCATAGAGCGAAAACGAGTAAAATAGATAAACGAGATAAGAAATACAAACTCTACAAACGTACGTTTTTAAAATTTTTGTATCTCATTTTGTTTCGGAAATATAGAATCGAATAACGTTCAATCTGACATTAGCTCCGCATATAAAGGCCCGAAGTGATCAAGCGACGGCCCGCGGTGAGCGGGTGCGGCGCGGGCGCCCCGTCCGTTCGGCGATACGGCCGCTGTTTGTTGGAGTGAGGGCAGTTTTGTGCCATGCGCCAAACTTTTTTCAGATTGATGAAAAAGATAAGTTTTACAAGTGTTTTATATGAAAAGACATATTTTTAGAGATGTTACGATCACAGTTAATGTTGAATATGCTTTAAAAGATATATAAAGGCTTTAGATCGTTTCAATATTTTCAATTTTTTCTGTTGTTTATAGAAAGAAAAGTATAAATGCCGGTAAATTGACGATTTGAGTTGTACTATTTGGTGATTACACACTATTAAGTTTTTAAATTAAGAAACATTATCTCCGTATTGCTTTTTGTGTCAATAAATATTTGGGGGCGATCGATTTTTACATAGAACGTTTATTGACGGAGAGGCTTAGGACCGCAATTTTAGTATAATAATAAGGTAGGCATAATTCATATTTACAGGGAAATCATTTATTCTGTAATAATAAAAAGTAAAAATTTGCGGTCTTATAAAATATTAGGACGATTTTATTCGAACATTTTTGAACTTCTAAGGGTTTCATATAAATATTAGACGTATTTCTACGAAACCTGTGATACGATTAGTGGGTTTGATATTAACATGAGACGTTGATACTCGGTTAATGAAATCAGTTAGGACGTTGTTCATTTAAAAATATCGTTAAATGTAAAGATATTTACTGAAAAATTGTTTTAATAATTGCTAGATAATTATAAATAATATTTTATGAATACCTATAATAATAGTAACACATTTTTTTACTTTAGTTGTTGTATTTGTGAATGTTGATGACATTGACATGATACAACAAAGTCATCTTTGCCTTCTGGTGCAGAAAAAATCTGTCAGGTACCTACTAGTTGATATTTAGGAAGAAATTCAGCATGAGAATGGGGGAACCTTAAAAATTATTATCTGCGACAGAATACCGATTATTATGTATCATCCGTTTGCCGTTGATGTTTACAGCTATCAACCAAATTGATTTTTGTTGGAAATACCTTCTAATTTCGTAACAGAAACTGTTAGAACTTTCTCACCACAGATCTTTTTTATTATTATTATTGCTTAGGACAATAAACAGTTACACTGAGGGTATAATAAATAACTTAAATGCTAAAAGTAACTTTCAGTGAAACCAGCCCCGTTGTTCACGAATAATTTTTACAATTTTGTACCCATATAAATACCTTTACAATGAAATAGTATGTTGTCTTTTAAAGCTTGACGGTGAGCTTGCAAAGTATTCAAATTTCAATTCAAAAGATCTAGCCCGGTTAGTTTCTAACTATCAGTGCAAACTCCTATGTCGTGTCTTATTAATGTCCATTCGATCTGTTATTATTCTGCCCTTATCATGCAGTATTTCTTCATACTTAAAGATAAAAAAGAACGCTGAGGAGTCAAAGTCAAAGTCAAAGTCAAAGTAAGTTTATTCCGTAAAAATTTTACATTTATGTGGAATCGTCATATTTTTTTTACCCTACCGTGCAGTGCATGACGTGGCAGCTACTGAGAAACACTGCCAGAAAACTCAGTAGGAATCCTTTTTTAAAATAAAATATACTTAAGATTAATTACAATCATGTGTGTTGACTCAGAACAACTCCATCCCAAGCACTTTTATCACTTAAATAATCAGAAATTTTGTAATATGCCCTGCTACACAATTTGGCTTTAATAATTCTTTTAAACTTATTCGTAGACAATTCTCTAATATCATTGGGAAGTTTGTTATAGAATCTTATACATTGCCCCATAAAAGAGTTACTTATTTTGTGGAGACGGGTAGTATGCAGTATGAGATTATTCTTATATCTAGTATTTACATTATGTGTATCGCTCCTTTTACAGAAGGAATCGATATTTTTATGCACATATAGTAAGTTTTCATATATATACTGAGATGGTACAGTTAGAATGTTGACCTCTTTGAATTTTTCTCTTAGAGACACTCTCGGGCCAAGATTATAGATAGCTCTTACAGCTCTTTTTTGCAATATAAATATGGTGTCAATGTCAGCAGAGCTACCCCAGAGAAGAATTCCATAGGACATTACACTATGAAAATAACTGAAATAAACCATTCTAGCTGTGTCAACATCAGTCAGCCGTCTAATAGTTTTCACTGCATATGCTGCAGAACTTAATTTGCCGGACAGTTTTTCTATTTGTGGGCTCCATTAGTCAAACGGAAACCTAGTCATCATAGTCAAATATACTGCTATGTCGGATTTTGAAACAGTATTGCAGTGTCCTCGTGGCAATATAAACATATATTACTAGAAAGCTGTCTTCTTTTAACTTTACGGTTTTGGACTTGGCTAAAAGGAAGACCATTTGTTATATAAGGGATGAATCTGTGGCAAGACGTGGCGCAAATTACGTCAGCAGTTGCTTTTTAAATTTTATCCAGGCTAATGTTGACGGAGCGGCCAATGAGTTTCGCTTTTGGTCAGACAACTGCTTGTCAAAATTGTAACCGTATTTTCATTGCAGATATATGCTACATTATCAGAAGAAACATACCCAACATGAGGGGACAGTGTCCATTCTATCATCAAAATATCTTTTCAAACCAAAACTATATATACCCTTTATGAATGGCGTTTATAAGTAAGATAGGCTACGAATGAAGGAGAAGCCTATGTCGTCCGCAACGCAACCTTGAATGATATGTTTGACTTTAAGTGTCTTGATAATAATAAGGTTTGGATGAAGACCAAAGATATAACGGGCAAAATGATTTACTGGAGTACAATTTCAGAAGTTTATTCAGATGGTAATAATCCCAACTAATTTTTAAATAGAACCTGATTCATCCTTATTATATATTTCTGTGGTAACACAAGAAACTGAACTAAAACCTGCATATCTGGACCTGTTATCGTTCCTCGTGCTAAATATAAAGAGTTAAAGGATATGTGCGCTCAGAAGTATTTCCTTTAGAGTATCATCCATATTTCTGTATTCTAGCTAATAATTTAACAACCAAGCATTGCTAATTCTGGTAAATACTCAACTTAATACAAACTTATTGTCTACGTACGTTTTCATTACTATAAAGTATGTGCGCACAGGCCTGGTCACGATCTTAATTGATAGTTTTATAACGACTTATTGTTATATGATTTATTTTGCATTAAGTAATTATTGCAGAGTTTAAATACCTTCATATACGTATTTTCCGTTGTTATGATAATTACCAAGTGACCAATCTGTGATACGATATGCCATTTAATTACTATTCTAAGTTTTGACTATTACAAGCTACCAAGACAGTTCAGGTATACAGTTAAAAATTGTTCAATAGCATGGAACATCGTCTAGGTACGATGCTTCTAATTGGTAAAATAATGAAAAATAAATGGTATTTTCATTTTTCATTTTCATTTTCAAATTGATTCATGCGTGTCTCCCGCACCTAGGTACCCGCACCGAAGGTAGTCTTATGACTACCTTCGAATGCAACGTAATCTCTAAATATTATGAGGTGGTTATTCATAAAAGACTCTTAATAGATTAATAATTCCAATAAATAATGCCCCATATTTATATAGTCGTCATTTAATTCGAACATCTCCATAAAACAACGTATAATGTTCACTACGGACTCACGCTCTTCCGCCATAAAATGTCCTATGTTTATATGGAACTCATTATCTCGTGCAATAAAAGCATAAGAAATATAATCTCTATAGCATTTTACTAGGCTGAGGAGTTATAACGAAATACCAAAATATCTAAATGTCAAGTCTCACCGTTCAAGAGTTACACATGTCAACAACTTCTCTAGCCTCTACTGAAAACCATCACCCCAGCAGATCGGACTTTGTTCTACGGATGAGTCGAAATATAATATGAAACAATCTTCAGTAGTACACTAGTTAACACTAGCTTTTCATTACCACATCAGTAGACACACTTTGATATTTACAGTATCTTTATTACTTAGGCAGTAAGAGTGATTTTCGAACTTCAATGTATCCACGGGCATGGGGTTGACCCACAGATTACCAAACGTAACCTGAAAATAAAACTGGCTATAACTTTTATATACCAAGTTCTAAAAATCTAAGAAATTAAAAATGCCTTTTCTATCACATTAACTTCCAATTGAAACATAAAATATCTCGAATCACGAAATTTTACTAGCGCGGTACAAAAATCCCATACAGACCTGCCGTTTGCCTTTCTATCACTGCCTCCTTTATATCTTACTACTGAGATTTTGGTCAATTCTGTACCACCTTAGGGTTGTGCGACATCCCGTACAGATCACACGCAAAATTTGTTTGATGCAGAATTTTAGCTTATTTATTCTCGCAATTTTTTTTAATTGTGCGGAGCGGTCGTCTGCCTTCTCAACCGTCTGCTTGTCATAAGTCATATCTTTATTTGCCAAAAAACATGGTATACAGAGCTGTTAAAAAGAATTGGCCCGAGCAGTTTATCATTTGGTTTCGCCATTATTTTCCCATGGCAACAGTATATTTACAAAAGATAATTTATTATTTAATTCATTAAAAGGTCATTCATAGAATTTATGATTTGATTCATAAATAGGTAATCATTTTGAAGTATAATATTTATAAGCATTTATAAATTACTAGCTATGCCCCGTGGTTCCACCCGCGTTAAAGTACTTTTGGCCTAAAAGAATAAACATACATCCATACATCTATACTCACAAACTTTCGCATTTATAATATTAGTAGGATGTGTACCTCTAGCGGTTTGACAGTGCACACTGGAATAGCTCAGTTTGGAATAGCTCGCAGATGGTAGATATTTTCCTGGGTACCTACGCTTTTTCTTACATAACTATTTAACTCCTATCATCGGAAGTCCGAAAATTTTTCTAATACCATTTCAAGCTATAATGATCGTTATTCATAAAAATATTACAACTAAAGATTATAATAATAATATAATAATATCTAGGGACTTTGTTAGAAAATAGACAGTATTATATATATTTATTAATTAAAGCAATAATATGATAATAGAATGTTAAGAAGAAAAAAGTTCTGAATAAAAAATATATATTTTCACACTTTTCTTGGTAGTAACGGTTATGAGTTCTAATGATATTAATAAAAAAGTATGAAAAATAAAATTATGAAGAGTGATGATTATAAATTATGAACACAAAGCGGTGGTAAGAAAAAAATATGATTAAAATTTTATGTGAGCCAATATGGACCCTATTTTCCTACTTACTTGACATTCATCGACATATTTTTGACAATTCACGCAATATCTTTGTAAATAGTAGCCTATGTGTTCTGATGTATAACCTATATTATTGTAAAGTTCATTAAAATCCATTCAGTAGTTTTTACGTGAAGGAGTAACAAACATCTATCCATACTTACAAACTTTCGTGTTGATAATATTAGTAGGATTATGTTTTTGTAATAGGCACTCTTATGAAAAACACATTTTTGCTCTTCAAACAAATTAAACAGTTTGTGTGGTAGATAGAAAAAAATCTATTCGACCCATTTGACTTGGAATGATCTCCACCTCTTTTGGGTTCACAGTCGAGCCTCTTAGCGAACATATTATTGTACAGACGCCAGCACATCAAGCTACCCCAATCTGTCAAATTTCCCCAATTCAAACTGAACCTTATGCTTTTGTGATAAAGTTGAAAATCTATAAAATAAATTTGACAGATTGGAGTAGCTTGATGTGCTGGCGTCTGTACCTACACTTTTTCAACACACAAACTATTAAATTGTTATTCAGTACAGGTTTTGCTATTATAAGTTGTTTATGAAAGTTTCATGTGGTTGCCACCCCTACATCGACCTATTACTGAATAAAAAGAACTGTATATATATAAAATCTAGATAAAATTACATCTTTGTTTCAAATGAATGCCTTGAACGTGAAATTCACCGTTCGCACGTGACCAGGGCAGAATACTTTATGAGGTCTGTGACAGATTGTCTGAGTGTAGTGTAGTGTCCGCTAGACCATAGTATTAAATATTTATCATGCTGTATGAGAACTATTATCTAATCGTTAAAACCCGCAACTATAACTCGACACATACCTACATGTGAATTTGTATGTTTGACATGAGTTAGTTCACAATGACATTTGAAAAATAGTTGTACAGACGCCAGCACATCCAGTTACCCCAATCTGTCAAATTTCTTTTATAGATTTTCAACTTTATCACAAATGCATAAGGTTCACTTTCAACTGGGGAAATTTGACAAATTGGGGTAGCTTGATGTGCTGGCCTCTCTACAAGCATTTAATTAATACTACTACTTATCGTATGGGAAGTGGTTACCCTAGTGTCGGAGTTGTTCAAGCCGCCCATTAGGCCTCCGAAATGGCTTAAAGACTGTTGCCTAACGGCTACAACCGGGACCGACAGCTTAACGTGCTCTCCGAGGCGAAGACGCTCAGAGATTAAACCACTTTGGCGACACCCATCTATGGACTGACCGCGGGATAGTTGCTTAACCTCGCCGATCACTTACGGACCGGTGAGAGCATGTATTTAACCCACATATGGCACACGGGGTAAGGACAGTCACCCGTGTCCCCACAAGTTGTCCGTGTGGAAATCGCACACGAACAACTACTTGTGGGCCCATAATTAGTTTTTCTGAGTTTGGGTGTACTGTATCTATAGATTATGTGTTTATGAAGTACCCTGCGGCACGGGGATACATTTCCATAGTGTGGGTCTTGTAAAAAATCGCCAGATATGGTACAGACGCTAGCATATCCAGCTACCCCAATCTGTCAAATTTCTTTTACAGATTTTCAACTTTATCACTAAAGTACATTGACCTATATGACCTACTAGACGCGTAATCCCATATTGAGAAACAGTTAGCAATTTTGGCCGCCGCGCACGCGCTCCTCACCTCGCGCACAGCCGGACTGGGACAGAGATTTTATTAGAAACAGCGTGTCTAGTTATACATATAAGTCAATGCTAAAGTATAAGGTTCACTTTCAATTGGGGAAATTTGACAGATTGGGGTAGCTTAATGTGCTGGCGTCTGTACTTTGCATTATGGACGCTACTTTTGTTTTCTAAAGTCTTTATTAAAAAGTGTTGGGCAGATTTAATTAATATTATAATAATAGTTCTGTTTATTATTTATTGCCTCATGAAGGATGATTTAATCAATTTCCCGTTTAATATTCAAAGTTACGCCGGTAATGTACTCTGTCGGATTTCAAGGCTCGCAAGTGTATAATATAAACATTTAAATGCGAGATGGAGGCGTCGTGAACTCATTTTTGGGAAGTGGAAACGATTTTCATTTGTTATTTTTTCAAAAGCTGCGGTTTCTCTTGTTTACAATTCATTAATTTTCTAGTCGGGTTACCGAGAGCCACTTTACATTTTATAATTACTACAGACTATACAAATATTACAATGAAATATAATGAAATAAACAACATAATTTACGAACGACTTATTTAAAAATATCCGGAACATACCACACAACGCCATCTAGCCCAAACTAAACAAAGCTACCCCAATCTATCAAATTTCTTTTATAGATTTTCAACTTTATCACATAAGTTATGCATATATTAATGTAATAAAGTTGAAAATTAATTAAAGAAATTTGACAGATTGTGGGTAGCTTGATATGCAGGCGTCTGTACTATGGATATTAAACAATGGACAAGTGGTCGAGTACTTATTTACTTTTTTTTGGAAATATATACATACAATACACAGAAAACACCTAGACCAAGACAAATATACAACTTTATGAACACAGATTTATTTTTGTCTTATGCGAGGATCGAACCCGTAAAATTTGGAGCTGAAGGCAGGTTCACTAACAACTGAGTCATGCCGGCCTAAGACGGTCAAAGAGAAACTAGCCGGCCAACTATCAGTACCCAGATTGGGCTGTCACTCTCTGCAGAGCAGAGACGCATATCTTTTTCGCTTCATCATCATAATCATCATCATAACAGCCGAAAGACGTTCACTTATAGACAAAGGCCTCCCCCAAGGATCTCCACAATGGCCGGTGACCAGCATCAAGCGGCTTCCCACGCCTTGTAAGTTCGTCGGTCCACCTTGTCGGGAGCCCGCCCACGCTGCGTCTCCCGCTTCATGGACGCTACTCGAGCCATCGGTTTCACGAGATGGTTACCTATCATAAGTTCGAAAAATATTTCCGAATTTCGTTTCACTTAAAATTTACCACTATTATCGTTTCATTTTTTTTACTTCAACGAAGTCACATTTTCTAATTGACTTATTATTATCAATTAGATTTTTTTCATTTCATTTGGTCGAAAAGACTTACTACTTACTACTTTTACCGAAACTACTATTTTGCAAATCGGCGAATTATAGTTCGGTTAGATAATACATATGAAACATGATACTTCGGGTATAAAAAAATATTTCAAATAATTCATATAGCGAATAAGAAGTCGGTCAGTAGTTTTCGGTAACATAAAATTCGAAAAAGAAATAAAACGGATAGGTAAGTGGCGGGTCCTCTACGAGACTTGAGCCCCGCTCACTGCGACTTCAGTTTTGTGATTCGGCTTTGGTTCGCTTGCATATTTCCACCTTTCTGATTCGATCTCGCACGGATACTCCGAGCATAGCCCTTTCCAATGCTCTTTGGGTGAGCCTTCTTGACAAATAGTTGCATAAAAACAGTCCACCCTCACCTCTGCATATATTCTCACAGTATTATTTTAATGTATACACAGTACTCATACGAGCAAAATACCATTTAAACCTTCTGAGATAACCAAACCATATTTTGTATACAAAAGATTAATTTGTCGGAGATGAATGGCCAGGGGCCGTCAATAATCTACGGTCTATCACTTTTGTGACATATGTAATCCTAGTAATAAATTGGTCTATAAAATTGCAAGAGACCGCAGTGCGTAAAATTATATCAACATGGGTCTGACTTAGGTCATTTTATTGCCTATTGTGTAAAGGGTAGATATGTATATCTAGTTTGAAGTCTATGTACATATGTGTATATGTGACAATGAATGTCTATGTTGTAGTGTAGTAGTCTGTGGCTTCGTACCTCATCAATCAATGTAACGATATACCTAATTCAGAGATTTTTGTACAAGTGACAGGTTACTTTTGTATTTTTATTACGAATATTGTAATTCGAAAAGCGTGCGTTCGTTATCTCTTTACTCCCCAAGTACTAACGAAGTTTATATAGAATTTTATTGAAGTTTCCGCTAGAGGCGCTACTGGAACTTTCGTACACCCATGGGATAGTCACCAGACCTTGCTAATAGTGATTAATTTTTTTTTTGAAATTTGGATGTTTTTTACAGAGGAAAATGTCGACGCTCATAAGGCCCCTACAAAGATTTTACTGCTTTCTGTCCCCAGGATTTCTTAAGCAGAAAATTCGGTGAACTTCTGTTAAAATGGCAAGGTGTATCGACGACAATAGCTAATATCTTTAGTAGTAATTAAAGCAGTAAGAACATATATTTACTTTTATAAATATAAAACCACCCCATATCATCCCAGGGGTGTCGTAAATGGCAACTAATATAGTAATCTAACTGCGGTCGCGAAGCGCGGTGATTAAGGCAAAGGCCTTCGAATGGCGAAGTCGTGACTTTGGCGGAGGCCTGTGTCCAGCTGTGGACGATATCAGGCTGATGAAAATTCCGATAATATTTTTTTCATTTAAAAAAACCTATAGAAAAAAGGCAATTCATACTTTTCGTAGCTTCATTGACCTAATAAAAAGTCCATACGTGTTACGTTATGCTTTCAACCAATTTAAACTTACCGACAGAGGTATCATTATTGTAATAATAATTGCCGTGTAAAAAAGTACGTGCCATGGTTATGGCAGAACGTGGTGGGAATTTATATTAGCACCGACAACCTGCGTGTACCATGTTACCAATACTATATCAACATCATTTTAGTTACGTAACGTGCTCTACTAACATATGACGTCACTTCTACTAGTGACGTCACTTGTAGGGAGGAAATAGAATGTCCATACTATTTTTTTACAATCCACTTTAAATTTAATGTATGCAGTCTACAAATTTGTTCATAGTTATGAAAAAATTGAGCCTTGGCATAGCTTTTTGGAGCCCCTCCTGTAAACTAGGTAAGTGTCCAACTTGTGAAAATAGAGGCGGGGAGTCTTCTTCAGTTATCTGTGTTTCGCATTATCATAGGGTTTGTTAGATAAATAATTTACAGTGACTTGTATTTTTTGTTTATAACACTAAAACAGAACTAATACTAATTTATATAACCTAAATTAAATTCGTATTGTGAAAACGAGACGGAGCATCCCCAACTTAACCCAGCCTAGAATTTTAAACACTTATACATATCTAAAAAGATTATTAGCTGAGTAGAAGTATCTTCTTGGTGTCTTTTTTTTATTAAGGCTGTGTGGTAATGGGGGCGATTATCAAAATATCATCACCGCATCTCATCCCGAGGGGGGCGTAGAAGTCGACCAGAGGGAGATCTACCAGAGGACGGGAAGCATATTCCTTCTGACTACTTACTATGACCGTCGTACTGCGATCGTCAACCGGTCTGCCAAGCGTAGCGATTATGGCATTTCTCCCAAGATGATACTTGAGAGAGGCGTATCCAGCATGAGACTTCTTTCAGCTGTAATGATGAGACATCACTCTGCTCAACTCATACACGATGCGCTCCCGTTCCCAGTTGTAGTCATTAGACGGCAGTTGTTAAGTCATGCCAGAGGCTTACTGGGCGGTGGAATATATTATTAACTAGCTGTGTCCGGATAGCTTATGTGTTAGCTAATTGGTGTCAGCTAACTCCATACAAAGTTTTATTGAAATCGCTCCAACCATTTAGACGTGAAGAAGTAACAAACATACACACTCACACAGTCACACACTCACAAACTTTTGTTTTTATAAAATTAGTGTGATGAAACAAGAACAATTATAAAGTGAATATTGTACAAATAATCCATTTAAAATACATATCAAGATTTGTGGCGATAACAAAGAGCGGCGATTAAGATTACATAGGTTATAAAGGTTCGAAAGGTTAATGGACGTAGAGTGGCGAAGCGGATGCCGTTAAATGCTGTAAAAATAATCCAAATCTAAACTCAAAACTATTAAATTTAATCGTCCGGCAGAAACCGGCACCATCCACTTACCCAGGGTAGGAGCGCTCTGTCGTTAAGCTACGAGCGATACACACCGGCATTTCAAATTTATGACATCCTTTGCGGACCCGTACGGAGGCTATAGATTCCATTTAACGGCTTTATCTAGAAACATAGCTGATTGATGTATCCAATGTTTTTTTCTTCTACTTCCTATAGATATGTACAGACGCTAGCACATCCAGCTACCCCAATCTGTCAAATAAAACCCCAAACGTCTCTCTGTGTACTATGACCATCATACTGCTATCGCCAACCCGTCTGCCTAGCGTTCCGATTATGGCATATCCCACCCAATGATGGACACGTCTCCATCGTGGAAATATATCTAGAAACATAGCTGATTGATGTATCCAATGTTTTTTTTCTTCTACTTCCTATATATATGTACAGACGCCAGCACATCCAGCTACCCCAATCTGTTAAATAAAAACCCCAAACGTCTCTCTGTGTACTATGACCATCATACTGCAAAGGCCAACCTGTCTGCTAAGCGTTCCGATTATGCCATATCCCACCCAATGATGGACACGTCTCCATTGTGGAAATATATTTAGAAACATAGCTGATTGATTTATCCAATGTTGTTTTTCTTCTACTTCCTATAGATATGTACAGACGCCTGCACATCCAGCTACCCCAATCTGTCCAATAAAAACCCCAAACATCTCTCTGTGTACTATGGCTATCATACTGCTATCGCCGACCCGTCTGCCAAGCGTTCCGATTATGGCATATCCAACCCAATGATGGACACGTCTCCATTGTGGAAATATATCTAGAAACATAGCTGATTGATTTATCCAATGTTGTTTTTCTTCTACTTCCTATAGATATGTACAGACGCCAGCACATCCAGCTACCCCAATCTGTCAAATAAAAACCCTAAACGTCTCTCTGTGTACTATGAGCACCATACTGCAATCGCCAACTCGTCTGCCAAGCGTTCCGATTATGGCATATCCCACCCAATGATGGACACGTCTCCATTGTAGAAATATATCTAGAAACATAGCTGATTGATGTATCTAATGTTTTTTAGACGCCAGCGCATCCAGCCACCCCAATCTGTCAAATAAAAACCCCAAACGTCTCTCTGTGTACTGTGACCATCATACTGCTATCGCCAACCCGTCGGCCAAGCGTTCCGATTATGGCATATCCCACCCAATGATGGACACGTCTCCATTGGGGAAATATATCTAGAAACATAGCTGATTGATGTATCCAATGTTTTTTAGACGCCAGCACATCCAGCTACCCCAATCTGTCAAATAAAAACCCCAAACGTCTCTCTGTGTACTATGACCATCATACTGCTATCGCCAACCCGTCTGCCAAGCGTTCCGATAATGGCATATTCCACCCAATGATGGACACGTCTCCATTGTGGAAATCTTTTTGAAGGCCTTTGTCCAGCTGTGGACGTCATTCGGCTGAGCAGATGTATGTACTGTTGCTCTTCCTTAATAAATAAAATAAAGTAAATAAATATACTTATAGTCGGAAACATCTCCCATATTACGGTCACCGTAGCCTAGTGACGGTCACCGTAGCCTAGTTGGTAGTGCTCCTACCTACGAAGCTGGTGGTCCTGGGTTCGAGTCCCGGTAAGTGCAAATATTTGTGTGATGAGCACGAATATTTGTTTCTGAGTCATGGATGTTTTCTATGTATATAAGTATTTATGTATCTATATAAGTATGTATATCGTCGCCTGGTACCCATAGTACAAGCTTTGCTTAGTTTGGGGCTAGGATGATATGTATGACATTGTGCCTAGATATTATTATTATTATTATTTATTACCAATGTCACTTTTATGATTTCCCAGTTTCGGAATAAGATTTACGCTTTATATTTTGTAAAATACTATAAAATCCTAATAGCATTTGTAATTTGCAATAGCAAACACGGGAATCGATGTCGGGACTTTATTGTTTGCGTTTCATTTGACTTCCTACTGCTGGACTAACAAATAAGCCACCTACTGTCGCCACTCCCAATTAAAAGGAGACAATTGTATTGAGCCCGCCCATTTGAATTTCCTATTCCCCTCTCGGCATGTTCCTAACACGAAACAAATTGCTAAGAATTTAAATATTGTTACTTTTCGGGAATACTGTTCTAGTTGTCGCAGTGGGAATTAAGCTACAATGTAATTTAATTTCAAGTCATTCAGGAAATCATCTCTTTCTGAATCGTATTGGCAGTGTTATCCTGGTGTCAGAGTTGTTAAAGCCGCCCAGTAGGCCTCTGACATGGCTTAACGACTGTCCTTTAACAAGAACAACCAGGACCGATATCTTAACGTGCCTTTCGAAGCACGGAGATGCTCAGAAATGAAAATACTTCGGACGGTCACCCATCTATAGACTGACCGCGCGGTCTACGTGCTTTCCCTCGCCGATCACTTACTAAGAGAGTGAAACTAGATATGAGCGCCTCAAATAGATATAAGATAGAATAGGTACAACTTAGTTGTTTTCTGTTGATTATGGTTTTGCCACATCACTTGTCATGGAAAGAAAGAAATATCTCTAGGGGAATATGTGATTCATGGTTGTCATGTCATATCTCTACATATGTACCCTCAACTCTGTAGCTATATATTGCAACACCAATTCCCTTTGATAATTTGTGAGGTTTTTATTCCTTTTTATTTCAGTTGTGAATGCTGGAAAAGGTTTTTTACCATTATGAGTGCCGTTAGTAATTTTACTCACATCATAATAACCTTAAAACATGCTACATTTTACATGTGAGGTTAAATTTTTAGGGTTCTGTACCGAAAGGGTAAAACGGGAACCTATTAATAAGACTTCGCTGCCTGTCTGTCAGTCCGTCTGTCACCAGGCTGTATCTCATGAACCGTGATAGTTAGACAGTTGAAATTTTCATAGGTGATGTATTTCTGTCAATGTCAATCTGGATTTAGACCGGGACACAGTACCACCACCGCTCTCCTTAAAGTGACTGGCGATATTAGGGCAGGTATGGAGGATACAATGATCACCATTATGGTTTTGATCGACTTTTCAAATGCCTTTAATACCGTCAGTCACGTTATCCTATTATCTATTCTCTCCCATCTTTTGGTGTCTGATGAAGCTCTGGAATGGTTTTCCTCCTATCTTCGGGGGCGCCAACAGTCGGTTTACGTCGGTGAGTCCCTTTCGAACTGGCGTAACCTCGATACTGGTGTCCCACAAGGCGGTATACTCTCTCCTCTTTTATTTTCGATCTTCATAAATCTCATAACTCATAAGCTTCAGTGTGCGTATCATCTGTATGCCGATGATCTCCAGATCTACGCCCAAACGACATTTGACGGACTGGCTGAGGGTATTGCTAAGATAAATGACTTAGATGCCATAAAAGTTTGGTCTGACAAGTTTGGCCTAACTGTGAACCCAACAAAGTGTCAAGCCATCATAATGGGAAGCTCCAGATTACTATCAAAGGTTGAGCTACGTGATCTTCCATCAATAATCTTTGATCTTAAGTGCATACCTATAAGCCAAAATGTGAAAAACCTTGGACTAAACATTGATGCCTCATTAAGCTGGCAAAAACAAATAGCAAGTGTTAGTCAAAGAGTTACAGGCGTACTGCGGTTTCTCTACCGTCTTAAAAATTTTCTACCATTAAAAACTAAGGTAATGCTCGTGCAGGCCTTAATATTTCCTAAAGTCGACTATGGTGATGTTTGCTACTTTGACCTGAATGCAGATCACCTCAATAAACTCGATAGACTTCTGAATAACTATATTCGGTTCATTTTCAATCTTCGTAAGTATGACCACGTCTCTTCCCATCGATCCCAACTGCAATGGTTACCGATCCGCGAACGACGATCATTACGAGCACTAACCACCTTATATTCTATTCTTGACTCTCCTTCTTCTCCATCTTACTTATCTCACCACTTTCAATATCTCTTTACTAACCATACTAAAAATCTTCGCTCTTCACACAATCGTCTCCTCCAATGTCCATCTCACCGCTCTGATTTCCTTCACTCTTCTTTCTTTATACAGTCAATTCTTCAGTGGAATGCATTACCTCTCGAAATCAGGATGGCCAAGAGTCGCGTCTCATTTAAAAGAAAAGTTCGTGAGTATTTACTTCGCAAATTGTTAGCAGAAACACGCCAGTTATAAATAAATATATGGTTCATGATCGTATTTTATAGTATAGTATCATATAATATAGTATATATAGTATAGTATTATATATTATAGTATTATATAGCATAGTATTGTATAATATAGTATTGTATAGTATAGTATAATATCGTGTTGTCCTGTTCTCACTACTTTAGAAGTCACTTAGTATAGCCTCCACTTTCTTACATTTTGATAATTTTATCATCCGTGCACCTACCATGCTATCTCTGCACCACCCTAAGGTTGACTGGCAGAAAATGCCTAGGGCATTAAGTCCGCCTTTGTACCATTTGATGTGCATAAAGTTATAAATAAAAATAAATAAATGATAAAATTTCTGTAGCCGCTATAACAACAAATACTAAAATACAAAATAAAAGAAGTATTTAAGGGAGCGCCATACAACAAACGTGATATTTCTGCTCGTTTTTATAATTAATGGTACGGAACCCTTCGTGCGCTTGTCCGACTCGAACTTGGCCGGTTTTTTTAATATTGTAGCGTTTGACCCCGTTCTCGTCAGACGTAAGTGAAAATGCTGCCGTAAGTGGACCCAAATTTGTAATTGTTTAATATCCTGGCATATTATTCCCGCCTTACCTAATCAAGGCAAGTTATTTGGTACCAACTTAGTTTTCAGTGATTATATGAAATTAGCTAAGTGTTTCTTAAAAATATTTAATAATAATAATATCTAGGGACAATGTCACACAGATCACCCTAGCCCCAAACTAAGCAAAGCTTGTACTATGGGTACCAGACGCCGATATACATACTTGTATAGATAGATAAATACTTAAATACATAGGAAACATCCACGACTCAGAAACAAATATTCGTGCTCATGACACAAATATTCGTGCTCATGACACAAATATTTGCACTTACCGGGATTCGAACCCAGGACCACCAGCTTCGTAAGCAGGAGCACTACCAACTAGGCTACGGTGACCGTTTCAGTAACATTGTTTGCTCATATACGTTGTTAATTTTAATGCATGTCGTGGCAACTTGTAATTGAAACAGCACTATTGCTTGAGCCACTTATAATATTGTATGATCCTTTCCAAAGTGTATGTTTTGTAAGTTGTCCTATTAATTAATAAATAAATATAATTGATATCTATATATATAAAAGAAAGTCGTGTTAGTTACACCACTTATAACTCAAGAACGGGTGGATCAATTTCAATAATTTTTGTGTTTTTGGATGTCAAATGTGAAAAAAATCACGAACGTTTATCCCGAAGTATTACGCGGGACGAACGGGCAGGGACTATAATATTTATAACGCGGAACGAAGTCCGCGGGCACTGCTTACATAATTATACTACTTTTCTTTTTAAATTGAATTCTTGACGGTCCCCGTAGCCTAGTTGGTAGTGCTTCTGCCTACGAAGCTGGTGGTCCTGGGTTCAAATCCCGGTAAGTGTAAATATTTGTGTGATGAGCACGAATATTTGTTTCTGAGTCATGGATGTTTTCTATGTATTTAAGTATTAATCTATCCATATAAGTATGTATATCGTCGCCTAGTACCCATAGTACAAGCTTTGCTTAGTTTGGGGCTAGGATGATCTGTGTGACATTGTCCCTAGATATTATTATTATTATAAATACGTCCTTATAAAGATAATTATACCAAGACTCAGGACAAAGAGACATGTTTATGCACACAAATATCTGTTCTTGGTGGGAATCGAACCCACGAGCTGTAGCGTGAAAGGCTAGTATTTGATATCCACGACAACCGCTCCGTCTAATAAAGAGCTGTAGCCCTGGAACGGCTCTATTGCTCAGTAAATCAGTGTTTTATTTGTGTGGTGGAAATATTTTATAGGACCCCGGAGTTGGTGAGACTTCCGGGTATGAGGGAGTTCCCTAGGCACTGAAACCACTACGGTAGCCTAGCCTTTTATTGGTCTGGATAATAGATTTATCTCGAGACTATAGTGCAAGCGACGAGTACAACATAAGACAACTTTATTCCATAAAAGTATATTTTATGTTATCCCTGACATTTATAATATATTACCCAATAGTATATTAGGTTTAAGTGACATTTAAAATTTAAAAAAAGCATTGTATAAATTTCTTATTGACAAATGTTACTATAGCTTGCAGGAATATCTGAATGATTGTAATTAGTAGGGAAGTGATTTGTGTATTTTTTTTCATTATAAATTTGTATATTATTCGTATCTAACCTATTGTATGCCAATTTGGCGGGTCATAGCGGCACAACTCATTCTGTAATATCTATAACACCCTTGTACCACGGTAAAATTATTTCAGTTTCAATTAAAAAAAGCCTCCTACTTGTTAAAAGTGATATTAAAAGAATCGGATTTACCCTCAGGAGAGCCCTTCTACCACGTCTGTTTGTCCTGAGTCTGGGTGTAATTATAATTGTATGTATGTTTATAATGTATTTACAAAAGAAAATTAGTATATGTAATATATCAGTTATCTGGTTTCCATGGTAAAAGCTCTGCTTAGTTTGGGATCAGATGGCCGTGATTGAATAATATCACAGGATATTTATTTAAATATTCAAAATTACAAACCATGAAACCTGAGCCAAAAAATACGTTAGCATTGTATATCTGACATATTAATTATTCCATTAATTGACTATTTTTAGGTACTACTAGCGGCCCGGTACGTGCTTCGCTACGCTTTTAATTATAAGTACAAATTGTTTGTATATGGGAGTATAGCAAGATGTTGATTTTACACTTTTTTAAGACTTTTTTAAACTTTCTCTACGTACAAACCTTCCCTGGACTTCCACAAATAATTCAAGATCAAAATTATCCAAATCGGTAAAGGCGTTGTTGAGTTAACATTACAACGAAAAGTGGCATTCATTTTTATATATATAGATTTAATTTAAATAATTTTGACATGAATTGTATTTTTTAATTTTAGTTATTATTGTTATTAATTAAATTTAGTACCTTTTTTTGCATGCTTTTTTGGAGAATGTATAGGATTGTAATAATAACTGTAAACGCCGAAATGTCTATGTACATTCTTAGCAAATAAAATATTGATTTATTGATTGATAGATTGAGCACGAAACATGGAGACAGCTACAAAGATCAAGTACGCCACACTATACACTTAACGGGACTAGTCCCTCCCTCTTACCCACCACTGCAACTCCTGTAAGCCAGGATCAACAGTGGCACACAATGACATGACACTGAGCGGTGAAGCTCAGGCATGTCCCGGGGAATCGCTTTAACTGTCTTGGATCCCGCAACGAATTTAATCAGAAACAGAAAAAAGGAGGAGTTAGAAAATTAATAGTTCCACTTCCCTCCAGAGCAAAGCGGGAGACAGAATGATGTAAAGAGGCTATAGCCTCATAAAATGAGAGATTTGCAACTAGAGAAGCCAGCTGCAAAAGCACCGAGGATCAATTTAAGGGTCCTAAGTGAGCTGTTATATTTGATTCCAATAGTAGGTATGGCAAAAACGCTTAAACGCACGGAAGTTGTTCCTTGTTGCTACAAGATCCATATAATAAACTACTCCAGATATTGGTTGCAAGCTGTTTAACATAATATCACGCTGATTTTGCTAGAGATCACACTCCCACAGGATGTGGTGAGCAGTTTGTTCACTATACTCTATACACTTGGCGAGTCACTTGTGCGAAGGGTTAGAGCCAGCAACAACAGCATCCTAAAAATGTTTGCAAGCAGACTTGACTGCATATACGTGAACCACTGCTACATGCTGCATATATAAAACATGTGCGCCATGTAGCAGTGGTACAGCTGTAATAATTGTTCTGTTTGTTGTTTTTGTGAATGTGTAATTATCTTGAATTGTATTTACTAACATTAGTCTTAAGTTAAAATTTGTTACTAACAAGTGGGCCTTGTTGCCTGTTATTAAGTAAATTATTATTATTATTATAGCTCTGTAGCTGTTACCATGGTAAGTCTCGTCGCACCTTTATTGAAGATACTACGGATTTATGTAGAAATCATGTCGAGTCGACGGATAATCGGAATTAAGGTCAGAGGATGATGCAAATAACCCTATTTGGAATTTGATTTTTAATAGGATTCCGGCGCCAAGTTATTACCTTCTCCCAAAATTTACATTAATGCTTGTGAGAAATATTCCGTAGTGTGTGGGATTTAACTTTTTAATTACTTACGCATGTTAGTTTTTACATAATTAATACAAGTTTTTGCGAAGAAAACTACTATTACAGTTACGTAGGAACCATTAAGGTTTGCTTCATTTCGCTTACTTTTTAGGGTTCCGTAGCCAAATGGCAAAAAACTGGTTCTTTATGGAATTCGTCATGTCTGTCTGTCCGTATGTCACAGGCACTTTTTTCCGACACTATTAGAACTATACTGTTGAAACTCGGTAAGTAGATGTATTCTGTAAATTTTGGGGGTTCCACATTCTTAGAACTGGAACTCATTTTTTATCAAACCCATACATGTGGGTTATCTATGGATGGGTCTTCAAAATTATATTGAGGTTTCTTATAAATAGAATACTAATAAACTGTAAACTGAAAAGACTGCGCGAGAGTCCCCCCCTCTAACTTCTAATATAAGAAAATGATAAAACTAAAAAATATATATGATATACGAGTCGTATAGAATCAAAACCAGCAATCTGCACTTAGAATTAAATGTGATAATTAAATAAAAATGTTTTTCTGTATGTTCTCTGGAAAATAACATTAGAATATAGTGATATTAGTTGCTTAGGCATTATACAAACACATAATAGAACAAGTCTTGGCCTACTTAACGTTATAATGCTATATTTTAAGTTTTCATTTTGCAGAATGCCGGGTTTGATGCCAAATGATTGACAGAATGCCGTTTTTGAATTTAACGAGAATATGGTTATTTTCAGGGGTGTCAAAAATAAAAATAAAGATATAATGAAATTATTTAATGGATATATTAAAAAAATAGACTTTATAGCCTATATTATTAATAAAATAGTAGGTATTACCCTAGTAACCTACTATTAATAACATTATACACGTAAATCACACAAAAAAACCTTTGCTCGTAATGTATGTACCTACTCGTTTTTCTGTGATCAGAAGACTTTTTTTACAGGAATCTGATTCCAACTTAATTTTTTCAGTCAGTTTCAAGCATATGAAATTCTGCGTTTTGTTACTCCGAAAATCATCATGATTTTTTTTGGCATATCAGCACTTTTTTATTACTGATGTAAACTGAATATTTTGTTGTAGTCTGCATTTTGCCTATGTTTGACGTTCTATTTTGGATTATTTACGATACATTTTGTACATATTTTGCGGAGTATCTAGAAAAAACATAAAATAAAGCTCAAATCACCAAGAAAGTTATAATAGAACCGATAAAACCCACAACTTTCAGCATTATAAGTGGCAGCCCTACTTCTTATACTTAGTTCAATCTCTTCGCCAAGTATCGTTTTCAATTTTTGGGGTTCCTTTGCCGTTTCCGAGCAAACTTATTGGTTACAGGCGTAGGATGACAATCCATGATTCGATTTTTAATAAAATCTTACAAGTTCTATCTCAAGATCAATAATAAATCAATAAAACACAGAGACACAGTTGTAAGAAAAAATTAACGGACGCCATTAAACCACGCGATGGTTTTGGCGCCTCTGATTGGTCGATGGTCTCAGATGGCCGTGTTTGTTTTCAACCTAACAATGATGGCCGGATTTGATACTAAACAGCAATTTAAATTGATTTTTGACGCCATATAACCTCCTTTGGCACAAAAAGAGGAAATGTAGGATCGATATTTTTAATTTTCTGTGTGATCACATAAAAACATCATTTTAGACAATTTTGTCAGATTGCCGGCTTTTTTTCTATACGACTCTTTACATTACCATGCAAACTTCCACCGAAAATTGGTTTGAACGAAATCTAGTAAGTAGTTTTTTTTATACGTCATAAATCGTAAACCGCAATTAACCTTTTATTCAATAAAATACTTGTTACTACGGCACCCTTCATGGGCAAGATGTGGCGTTTTTTTTTAATTTAGGAGCCTAACACATATGTACGGTCTTTGAAAAATTGAAGGTTTTATTCACAATCATCAAAAGCGCTTGTAAATACTCAAAATTGTATTATTTGTACAATTAAAACTATATCATCATCATCACATCAACCGAAAGCCTATGCCGACTGCTGGATATACGTTTCCCAAAGATTTGACTGCACGTATGGCGCAGCGGTTAAGACAGTCGCCTCGCCACTTCGTGTCCAAGGTTCGATTCCCGCGCAGGAAAACTACTTTAGTGTCCCATAAATGGTTGTTCTGTGTCTGGATGTACTTTGTTACCATCAATTATATGTTTGTAAACTACCCACACACACACACACAGGAATTAAAGCGCGGGCTTAGTGCGGGGTACGGGCGTCACCTATAAAAAAAGATCTTCAAAATTGCCGGTCTTTCTCTACCAGCTATAAACTATATACTTATACAAAATTGATAACATACAAGCTCGAGATTAAATCTACGGTTTAGTTCATCTTAGTTCAATTAAGTAGGCGTTTTAATTATATTATTTTGGCAAAGCATTTCTAAATTAGGTTTCGATCGTTATCTTTTACGAAATAAATGGAAATTGTGAGTTACGATGCCACAGGGAGACAGAGAAACTGACACTGATTCATAATTTATTACACATCTCTATTGGTCTCAAGGGTTTAAAACTAGTTACGCAATTTTTAAGGTAGTAGTCAGCGAAGCTTATCCTAAACACATACGATCTTGGAAAACTTTTGAATGAGTTGGGAAATCAAAAGATGGGGTTTAAAGATAAATATTGAATAACTTTGTCCGGAAACTTTGCACAAATGGCTTCGTTTAGTGGAAGCTAATAACATTGTATAATAATACAAACACAGGCCTGTTGGCGTGGTTGGTAAATGCTTGCCTTGTAAACGCCGCAAGTCGTGTGTTCGATTCCCATCTAAAACAGATATTTGTGTGCATGAACATGTCTGTTTGTCTTGAGTGTAATTATCTATATAAGGATGTATTTATAAAAGAAAACAGTATATGGGATATATCAGTTATTTTATATCCATAGTATAAGCTCTGCTTTGTTTGGGATCAGATGGCCGTGTGTGAATAATGTTCGACGACATTATTCACACACATGTAGATACATGTCCTTCTATCATAAATTGTATTTCTTTTATATTGTTTTCTGTGTGCAATAAAGAATAATAATTATTATTATTTAAAAAAATACAAGGCAAAGGCGTGTTCTATAGTTCCTTATTTGTTCTACAGTGAACTTCAGTCTCATGGGAACCTTAACTCAGACCATACGGACGGTATATGCGGCTTTAATCTGCTGTTGTGTTTGTTAAGGACTCAAGTAACTAGCGGGCTATGTTGAGTGCATATTGCGCTTCATTCTTCCGCCGTTCTTTGTTATATAGGGAGACCAAAAATTTTGATACTTTATGATAAAAAGTATCCGAATCACTCCAATGTATGTTCTACGATTTGTGTGCCTGTGACATACGGACGGACGGACAGACAGACATGACGAATCCATAAAGATTCAGTTTTTTGCCATTTGGCTACGGAACCCTAAAAAGTAAGTGAAGTAAAGCAAACCTAAATGGTTTTTAATTCGTTGCGGGATCCAAGACAGTTAAAGCGATTCCCCGGGACATGCCTGAGCTTCACCGCTCAGTGTCATTTCATTTTGTGCCACTGTTGATCCTGGCTTACAGGAGTTGCAGTGGTGGGTAAGAGGGAGGGACTAGTCCCGTTAGCAAAAAACCTTAATGGTTCCTACGTAACTGTAATAGTAGTTTTCTTCGCAAAAACTTGTATTAATTATGTAAAAACTAACATGCGTAAGTAATTGAAAAGTTAAATCCCACACACTACGGAACATTTTGATACTTTATGATGAAGAGTATCCGAATCACTCCTATGTATGTTCTACGATTTTGCGTAGATTTCGAGATAGAATTTTTTTAATGAATTTTATCGTTAATTAAAAAATACAGTTTTCGATTTTTTCCCGTTATTTCTGTTTCAGTTTTTTTGTGATAACTAATTAGCATAGTTTAAGCTAACACCCTAAAAAGTATGGTTTATCTAATCATTGCAGAACTTGACTTAGAATTTGTTCGAAAGTTAAAAAAATTGGGTTTGTGCTCAGGACTCGTAAATTTCCTAAGTTTCAAAAAACGCAAAATCGTAGAACATACATGATTCGGATACTCTTCATCATAAGGTATCTAAATTTTGCGTTTGAGCGTCAACTCCTCAGCCACCATGTATGGCCCAGACCTTACGGACAGCATGAGTTCTATTGTAGCTAGTCACCTTCCCTTTCGTCATGCGCCAGAAGGAGGCCGCCGACCGGGTTAGCTTCCGCATACCGTCACCGTAGACGGAGGAGGCGTCGGGGCGGCGATGGTAGCCGTTAGCGCCCTTCCCTCGGGGCTGCGGTGGCAGTACGAGAAGTGTCCTCTACTGCCGCCACGTGCAAGCAACTCCGAGAAGAAAGCGATCCGATTGTGGCGCAATCGCTATTCCGAACTGGCAGTAGTTGGTCCTATCATCAGGCGCCAAGAGAAGTCCACCATTAAAAACATAAAATCTAATTTCTTATTTTTTACGTTAAATTAGTTTTTCGCTCACCACAGAAATGCACTTTGGTGATAGTTAGTAGATGGATTGGAATATGGTGTCTTACTACCTATATACTTTCGTTGGAACGTTGAAGAGGATATTTGAAAGGAGATAAGGACAGTCAATTGAATAGGATGCTATGTTCATCAGATACGGGTACCTGACCACTTACCGGTCGTGTCGCTAGGCGTCTCATCGGATCATGAGAGTGATGGAATAGAAAGTGCCCCTGTGTTGGCGCACACACTTGTGCCGTGCTGATGGCTAATCCTTATTGTTCGAAATTCGGATAGGAGGACATTATTATTATTATGTCCATTATATACGTGATATCATTAATCTCTCGACGCATGTAACTTTACCTAACAGTACAATCAGATTATATATGATACCCTTTATTATTATTAACGTATTTTATGTTCATTGAAACCTCATATAAGTTGCTGGAGGTTAAGTAATTTTATATTTCTTGCTTAGTTTGAGAATTATCCCGACCGCTGCGGAGTTATTACTCTAATTTAATGTGATTTAATACCACGTCTCGTTGATTGAATTACTTAGTCATATTGTGTTACAGTTTGATGAGTTGTTGTGGATTGAAATTCCAAATACAAAATATAAAAATACACTTTTAAATAAAATTACAATTATAAAATATAATATCTAAATAAAATATATGGCACTTATGAAAACAAGAATAGATATAACGACGAGTCTGGGTACACGGAGGAACTGCCTGGAACACTATTTTCCAAATTTATCCTTTACTAGCTATGCCCCGCGCTTTCACCCGCGTTAAAGTAGTTTTGGCGTAAAAGAGTTACAAACATACATCCACATATCTACAAACTTTAGCATTTATAATATTAGTAGGAGATGTACCTCTAGCGGTTGTGGCAGTGTACGCCGCCGGAATAGCTCACAGATGGTAGATTTTTTCATACTTACTTGACACTTATCGGCATATTTTGGACAATTCACACAATATCTTTATAAATTGTAGCCTATGTGTTATTCTGGTGTATTTAAAGCTATATTATTGTAAAGCTTCATTAAAATCCATTCAGTAGTTTTTACGTGAAAGAGTAACAAACATCCATCCATCCATACTTACAAACTTTCCCGTTTATAATATTAATAGGATTACTTGGTGAGGTTAAGCAGGCAGTTTATTTTAAAATATAGGCTGACTTCACTTAATTAGCAATCAATTATTGAACAAAATCAATCAACTATGCTTAAAGCGGCACCAAATCACTAATTAAGTTAGATTCCAATTACGGCCACCGTCGATGATATGCGACCACTATATCGTCTCCAGGCAATAGTGACGCCAAAATGGCCGCCCGTTCTATATTCCACCAGTGACACCGACTGTTCATTCTTGTCTATGCAGTTTTGTCGGTAGCGCCACGGATGCGCCGTCAGATATTTTGTTTAACAATGCCGTTTTCAGCGCGTAATTCAAAATCAAAATCACAAAGGTCCGTCATAATAATAATACCTTAATATAGACAGAACCATTGACAATATGTAGTAAAAATATTAGAATTAAACTAGATAATTATACATAATCTCTTGACAATAACTTGATACGAGCTAGCTAAATATCAATGCTAAGTATAATAAAATAAATTTTATAAATGTTTTCATACAATGTGTACCTAAATATCTATGTTACTAGAAATAATAATGTATACAACTATATTACTACAAACATGTTCTGACTATAATTTACAAGCGCTTTTTTAAAGTCTACGCGATTAAAAACCTTTTTTATTTTTATTTTACAACGCTAGTTATAAAAGCTTGTTAATATCACTACAACGAGGAAGGTACTAATTAAATAAGTTTCGATTATTTTTTTTTTTATCGAGACTAGTCCCTCCCTCTTACCCACCAGTGCAACGCTCGTAAGCCAGGATCAATTGTGGCGCACAATGAAATGATATTGAGTGGTGAGGCCCAGGCATGTCCCGGGGAATCGCTTTAACTGACTTGGATCCCGCAACGAATTTAACCTGAAAGAAACAAGGAGTTAGAAAATGAATAGTTTCACTAAGTTTCAATTAGTTTATAGAACTTCGGCAACTGCGACTAAAATTGATATATTTATGAAATACTAGCTGTGCCCCGCGGTTTTACCCACGATAAACTTGGTAAATTATAGCCTATGTGTTATTCGGATATACGAGTATAAGCTATATTTCATCATAATTAGTTTGGTAGTTTCTGCGTGAAGAAGTAACAAACATACACGTTCACGAACTTTCACCCTTATAATATTAGTGTGATAAATATATTATGTGCTTATGTATAATAATAATATCCTGGGACGCTATTCACACACGGCCATCTGATCCCAAACTAAGCACAGCTTATACTGCGGAAACCACATAACTGATATACTACACATGTATACTACTTTTCTTGTAAACACATACTTATATAGATAATTACACCTAGACTCAGGACAAACAGACATGTTCATGCACACAAATATCTGTCCTGGTTAGGAATCGAACCCACGACCCGCAGCGTGGAAAGAAAGTATCTACCAACCACGCCAACTCGCCCGTCATGTACAATATAGTATATATAACTAGCGGCCCGGTACGTGCTTCGCTACGCTTTTAAGTATTAGTACAAATTGTTTGTATATGGGAGTATAGAAAGATGTTGATTTTACACTTTTTCAAGACTTTTTTTAATTTTTCTCTACGTACAAACCTTCCCTGGTCTTCCACGAATAATTCAAGACCAAAATTAGCCAAATCGGTAAAGGCGTTGTTGAGTTATAACAGTACAACGAAAAGTGGCATTGATTTTTATATATATAGATTATATAGGTTAATTATAAATATGTATGTAATATTTACTATGATCTATAAAACTCGTTTTTTATGTTACCATCATTATATCAGCTGAAAAAGACCACTGCTGGACAAAAGCCTACCCCGAGAATCATCTTGGGGGGATATGTCCTAATCGCCACGCTTGGCAGATGGCTTGGCGATCCACAGGGAGACGCTGTTGCCAGTCATCTGGTAGATATTCAGACGGGTCGGCTTCTACGGCCCCCACGGGATGAGATGGGGTGATAGTATTCTCGCATTCCCCGCCGTCACCACACAGCACCAACAGCACAGTACTGGAAACACAACAAAAAAAACGAGTATTACGTTAAGGTTTCTTGAACATTTTTTTTTCTATTTAACTTAATGCCTTCTTGACAATAACTTGATACGAGCTAGCTAAATATCATTGCTATAATAAAATAAATTTTATAAATGTTTTCATACAATGTGTACCTAAATATCTATGTTACTAGAAATAATAATGTATACAACTTTATTACTACAAACATATTCTGACTATTTACAAGCGCTTTTTTAAAGTCTACGTGAATAAAACCTTTTTTATTTATTTATTATTTATTTAATGTTTACAGTTAGCCTAGAAGGCTTTCACCGATTCCTCTTCACCAAAATGGAAAGCAGCTGTTCTTTGATTACGTACTAACTCCATCATACTGTGATCTTCATCTACGTTAAAATTATGCCCTGCCACGGCAAAATAAAAGCCTCCCCTACCTTTATTCTGCCGTGGATGTCCTTGGCTGACACGATATTTAAATAATAATAATAAAAAGTATAAGTATTAGTAATTAGTATTATATATTTTCTCTCACAAATATGTTGGATACATAAGCAATAACATGTCTCACACTGCTTAGCCTATATACAGACGCCAGCACATCAAGCTACCCCAATCTGTCACATTTCCCCAATTGAAGGTGAACCTTATGCTTATGCGATAAAGTTGAAAATAATTAAAAGAATTTTGACAGATTGGGGTAGCTGGATGTGCTGGCGTCTGTACATATAATTTGTAAGTATGCAACTGGATAGTATGTATGTAGTAGTAGTAGTAGTATGCGACTGGTGCCTGAAGTAGGTTTAGAAAAACCTGTAGTACAGGTCACGAGGATCCCATTCCGCGGATTGTATATTACATGTATTTAAGAGTGAACTGAAAATGAAGGTATTTAGAGTGGAGGTTAAAGTGTTCTTAATATTCTTTGTGTGCGTCCAAAAAGTAAAAGAGTTGTTTATTGTATACAAAGATATAATTAATAAAAAATAGCATTTATAATTTTAAAAAAAGCATTGCATGAATTTCTTAGTGACAAATGTTACTATAGCTTGCAGGAATGATTCTAATTAGTAGGGAAGAGATCTGTGTATTTTTATTATTATAAATTTGTTTATTATTAGAATCTAACCTATTGTATCGCGGGTCATAGCTGCACAACTCTTCTGTAACATCTATAATATTTCATTTCATTTAGTTGGGTTATATTATACTTTTTTGAAAAAAAATGGCTCGACTAGCCGTGCACGATGGAGTGTTAGTACCAACTTTAATGTATAGAAGTGAAAGTTGGGTATGGCAGAAAAAGAATGAAAGTAAAATAAATGCAGTGGAAATGAGAGCTCTGAGAAGTATGTGTGGTGTGACTTTGAGAGACAGAATTCGAAATACTGATGTAATAAAGCGTTGTGGTGTGAAAGAGGATGTATGTGATTGAAAAAGGCATGCTGAGATGGTTTGGCCATTTAGAAAGGATGAATGAAAGAAGATTGACAAAAGAAATATACCTGGCCTGTGGGAATGGGACAACCGGAAGGGGAAGACCACGTCGAACATTATCTGACCAAATTGGAGATGTTCTCAAGAAAGGGCAGGTCAGAAGTACCCTAAACCGCATGTATGAAGAATATAATGACAGTAATCGAGGCAAAAGATGCATACTTCTTTTGCCTCGATTACTGTCATTATATTCTTCATACATGCTCGCCGCTTTAGGGTACTTCTGACCTGCCCTTTCTTGAGAACATCTCCAATTTGGTCAGATAATACGATCGTGACAAATGGAAATCCGTTGTCGCTGCCTACCCCTCTGAGAAATAGGCGTGAGTCTATGCATGTTTTTGAAAAAAGAACCGCCTCTTCTAAATAGGCGTATAGTATAAACGAACTGTAAATATTTGAATGAATTGTAAATACTAATATTTGTAGATCGGCCTTTGAGATTTGGTAAAACGTGCCGCTGCGAAGTTACGCTTTAATAATATTTAGTTTATTTAAACCCGCCGAGCGCTAGCAGGCACGTGAAATATATTTCCGATTTATAATAAAGACTAGCTGTGCCCCATAGTTTCACACGCGATAAACTTTATAAATTATAGCCTATGTGTTAATCCAGGGTGTCAGTTAACGCATTACCAAATTTGATTAAAATCGCTCTAGCCGCTTAGACGTGAAGAAGTAAAAAACATATACACTCACACAGCCACATACTCACATACTTTCGCCTTTATAATATTATACTATGTATTATTTGGATATAATAATAATGTCCTCCTAGCCGAATTTCGGCCACGGCGGCCAGTCTCAACAGAGATTAGCCATCTGCGCGGGACATATTATAGTGCTCAAGTGTGTGCGCAAACACAGGAGCACTTTCTATTCCATCACTCTCATGATCCGATGGGACGCCTATGCGACACGACCGGAAAGAGGTCAGGTACATTTGGATATAGTAGCTATCTTACTACAAATATTCATCAACATCTGTTCCGTTGTTTAGGCGTGAAAGACTAACAAACATCCATACACCCAAACAAACTTTCGCATTTATAATATTAAGTAGGATTATGCCACAAGTCCTTACATAAGAGAATAGACCTTGAATCCAATATCACACGTTCTAATCAACAGTCATTCGGTAGGTACACAGACAAACAATTCAATGTTATTTGTCTTATACTAATTTGATACATAATGTTCTATAGTTCTGTCTTCTGCACCACTAAACTAATTTAAATGTCATTACATCTCTCTCTAATGTAGCTTGTATGAAAAGAACAGGGCATAAATAGAACGGACAAACTACTAAAATTGCTTAAATTTGCGCCCCAATTATACGCATCGGGCGCTTAATTCGTTGACAGGTTCTAACGTGTGGCTCAGTATTTAGTGCCAAAACCGATTGTATTTTCTGATATTAATTATGTGTCAGTAATATTCAGTCACACAAATATTCAGTCCTAGGACTTTGAGCGGATGAGTTGCAGGATATTGGAGTGGTGAGTGCGCACTCCAATGAGATCACTACTCCTGTGTAAGTGAAGCTACGCCCTCTCCTTAAGCTTCAGGATGTGATCCCTTCTGAGGCGTTTAGGATAATCCTGGCTATTCAACTCCTGTGCCGAGTCATTGGATGAATCGCTAGTCTTTTTTTATAGTTTTCAGAAAACAGTCTTATTTTATCCTTCCTTTATTTTTCCTTTTTTATTATTTTGGTGGATTTCACTATTGGTAACAAACCAAGGCATACCGTATATAGTGCGTAAGATAATATTCTGCATTCTGTGAATAATCTTGGAGTCCCTAGCACTACCCCATAGTTGAATTCCATAGGTCCATAGGAGATTAAAGACGACCCTCTCTTTATAAATAAATAATGTCGTACCTCTTGGGGTTCCCCTGACCACCCACTATTTAAATATTTCGTAAAATTTAAAGAGGACCCACACAGGTCAGGGGAACCCCAAGAGGTACGAAGTTACTAAGCAAATTATTTCCAATAATACAATAACACTACGTTCCAAAAGAGATTCCGATCATTTGCTTAGAACATTGGATTACCCATTAAATTTGCTAATGAAATAGTCGTTTCGTACCTACTCGTAAAATCTGGAGCTCGGAATCGAGAACGTATTTTTATGGTTTTCATTTCTGTATTCATTGTACAAATATAAATATAAATTATAATCGTATTTTTTATTTTTATTATTATTGTCTGGTATATATTCCATCTCATTGTTAACTTCCTCAAGAAGCGTGTTTTTGACGGCTTAGCCTATCCCTGTTACGTTCAGTACAACGTAACAGACATAAGCTACGCCGTAGCACCTTCGATATCAAGTCTCCTCAAGTTCTCAGAAGGGCCTTATAGACTTGAAATATCTTACAGGATTTTTAGATATTATTTTAGAAATAGGCTACGCCGTAGCACCTTCAATATCATGTCTCCTCAATTCGTAGAAGGGCATTATAGAGTTGAAATATCTTACAGGACTTTTAGATATTATTTTAGTCATAGGCAACGCCAACGCACGTTTGGTATCAAGTCTCCTCAAGTTCATAGAAGGGCCTTATAGAGTTGAAATATCTTACAGGACTTTTAGATATTATTTTAGTCATAGGCTACGCCGTCGCACGTTTGGTATCAAGTCTCCTCAAGTTCATAGAAGGGCCTTATAGAGTTGAAATATCTTACAGGACTTTTAGATATTATTTTAGTCATAGGCTACGCCGTCGCACGTTTGGTATCAAGTCTCCTCAAGTTCATAGAAGGGCCTTATAGAGTTGAAATATCTTACAGGATTTTTAGATATTATTTTAGACATAGGCGCCGTAACAAATAACAAAAACATCTAGCTCCTTCGCGATCGTAATATTTTTTTATGCTTACTGTCATTTAATAACAAAATGTCTCCTCAATTTTGGTCTCGCGCTTCCAGAGACTTCTATAAGATCATCGGTCCATCTTGTAGGGGACCTGCCTACGCTGCGTCTACTGGTTCGTGGTCGCCACTCGAGAACCTTTCTGCCCCAGTGATGTCGTTTTTACAAGCTATTTGGCCTGCTCACTGTTACTTCAATTTGGCAACTCGTAACGATATGACGAACTAATTTGAAAGGTGAACACAAGTTAGCAAAACCCTGTATATGTAAAAATAATCAAGGACTATAAATCTCTAAAGGTGATATAATCACCAAAATATATTCTTCAAGACCACTGAATGCAAATCTAATTTCTTTCTCTCGTTAAAATCTAAGAACGAAAATCTGGCGAACTAAAATGAAATTCTCAGGTATTTGAACGCGACATTTTAGTACCGGCTGATATTAAACGCCACGCGCCGTCCAACATTTCTTCTAAAGACTTTTACGGCTTCGGAAAAACAACCCAAATTAGAATCCACTCAACTCCGCAGAAATTTTTCGCAGATTCTTGTCAAGTATTTTTCTCATTTGCATAGTGGAACGAACTCTAAATATAAACAACTTTAGCTTTACAGATTTATTTTATTTAGCGTGAAATTTTTGCGCCTAGTGCTTATGAAAAGCAACTTCATATTTTGCCCTCGGCAAAATTGTAGTGCGATGACTTATAGGTTCTGAGTAATCTACTCGTGATAGACATATAAAAACGAAACTTCGTTTTACTTATAAATATCACTAAAAAACAATCTACAATATCATGCGAAAAGCCATAGTATTATTTATTCTTAATGTAGTTCAAAAGAAACTGACGTTAGAAGGTATGAAAAGGGATTTTTGTTTAGTAGGCTAAGTTTGCGGAATAGTTCCATAATTAATATAAAATATAATTGAATAAATATCTTAATACATATCTTGCGACAACTAATACACTGCCATCCGATCCCAAACTAGGCTTCTGTGGCAACCAGACAACTGCTAAACATACTTATATACTTCTAAATACATACACGTTACAATCAAGGACTATATATTATATATAATTGTTATAATTGTCGAATATTTCTTTCTGAGTCATGGATGTTTTCTATGTATTTAAGTATTTATCTATCTATATAAGTATGTATATCGTCGCGTGGTACCCATAGTACAAGCTTTGCTTAGTTTGGGGCTAGGATGATCTGTGTGACATTGTCCCTAGATATAATTAATAGACTAAATAGAATAAAACTTAATAGACTATATTTATATAAATTACACCCAGACACAGAACAAATTATTGTGCTCATCACGGAAAGATTTGTCCTGGGTGGGGATCGAACCCACAACCGCAGCCAGAGTCCCTAACCACTAGACCAACAGCCTAGTCATAGTTCCATATAAATATCGATAATTGTAATCTGTTCTATGTTTTTAAAACAGTAATTATTCGTCCCTTAGGCCTTACAAATATTTTTCTGATGTTTATAGATTTCTGTCACGATAATATAATGATAATACGACCATATAATATAACCTAACCTAACAGTTTCGTTTTTGTGTAAGCCTAATTTACACTAATTGAAATAAATGCCTCTTAGACAAATTTGATACAAAACACATATCATAGTCTAGCATAGTCTATTTTTAGGGTTCCGTAGCCAAATGGCAAAAAACGGAACCCTAATAGATTCGTCATGTCTGTCTGTCTGTCTGTCCGTCCGTATGTCACAGCCACTTTTTTCCGAAACTATAAGAGCTATACAGTTAAAACTTGGTAAGTAGATGTATTCTGTGAACCGCATTAAGATTTTCTCACAAAAATAAAAAAAGAACAATAATTTTGAGGGTTCCCCATACATAGAACTGAAGCTCAAAAATGTTTTTTCATCGCACCCATATATATGGGGTATCTATGGATAGGTCTTCAAAAATGATATTGAGGTTTCTAATATATTTTTTTTCTAAACTGAATAGTTTGCGCGAGAAACACTTCCAAAGTGGTAAAATGAGTGTCCCCCCCTGTAACTTCTAAAATAAGAGAATGATAAAAATAAAAGAAATATATGATGTACATTACCATGAAAACTAACAACGAAAATTGATTTAGACGAGATCTAGTAAGTCGTTTTTTTTAATACGTCATAAATCGTAAACCGCAATTTACCTTTCATTTAATCAGCTGAAATACTTGCTGCTATGGAACCCTTCATGTGCGAGTCCGACTCGCACTTGGCCGGTTTTTTTGCTATTTTAATTTATTTTTCACACCTATGCGTTGAGAGCGATGTAGCCCGACGGTCGGAATTCATCTTAAATCTAGACATCTATATCTTGTTTACATTCATTCTTTATATACTTAAGAGCCACAAAAGGCGGAATATAATATACGACTTAACAAAAAAATAACGTAAAAGAGAAAAAGTGAAAGTCTGGTCGTATCAAGAAGACAAAGAGTTTTGTGAAGATAGGCAGGAATGGAATAAGTTCCAACGACATGAGCAAGAAATCTTAAATTGGATAAGATAAGCGTTCGAAAGAATGAGGCCTCTGGAACCGGGAACCGAAACGATAAAGCTATAAAGAAACTGAAAGGCGCATGAGTCCTTTTGTGCGTATTATTTACCAAGCGGAGTGCTCACCGATTTGTAAGCGATACACTTTGTCCCCATTACATAGATGTTTGAATCCATTTGGTTGATTTTAATATTAAATTTAAGTACCACTACCCGTGATATATTTCCAGATTTATCACACTAATTATAAAGCTGAGAGTTTATGAGTGTGTGAGTGTGTTTGTTTGTTACTTCTTCACGTATAAACCGCTGGAGCGATTTAAATAAAATTTAGTATGGAGTTAGCTGACACATTGGATTAACACAAAGGCTATAATTTATAAAGTTTAACGCGGGTAAAACCGCGGGACACGGCTAGTACACAACACAGTATGAAAAAAGCCGACCAAGTGCGAGTCGGACTCGCACATGAAGGGTTCCGTAGCAGCAAGTATTTCAGTTGATTAAATGAAAGCAAATTGCGGTTTATGACGTACTAAAACAAACTACTGGCTAAATCTCGTTCAGAACAATTTTCGTTGTTAGTTTCCATGGTAATGTATGGGTACGATGAAAAAATTTTTTTTGAATTTCAGTTCTATGTATGGCGACCCCCCAAAATTATTGGCCTTTTTCTATTTTTGTGTAAAATTCTTAATGCGGTTCACAGAATACATCTACTTACCAAGTTTTAACAGTACAGCTCTTATAGTTTCGGTAAAAAGTGGCTGTGACATACGGACAGACATGACGAATCTATAAGGGTTCCGTTTTTTGCCATTTGGCTACGGAACCCTAAAAAGGACAGATTTTTTGTACAGAACTAACAACGAGGCAGCTGTCATGCATGTGCCTATCAGTGATCTGACACGAGGTTAGTTTTACTTGAGGGGCCGGTGTGCGTGGTTGGTAAATACTTGCCTTTCACGCCGCAGATTGTCGGTTCAATTCCCACCCAGGACAGATATTTGTATCATGCATACAAATGTCTGTTTGTCCTGAGGCTGCGTGTAATCTATACATATACCTAATAAAATCGTAGGAAAGTCAAAACTGTACAATGAATATTTTTTTTAAAGGATACTTGGGGCGTGATCTACAATCGATATCGAAACCAAAAATATAGTTTTAAATTTTTTGTCTGTGTGTCTGTTTGTCTGTATGTATGTCCGGGCTAAACTCAAAAAGTACTGCACGGATTTACTTCAAATTTTGCAAGGATAGTACTAAGAGGTCGGGTCAACATATAGGATACATATTATCACGCTATCACCTACGGGGGAGGAGCTGTGATAATTTATAAAATTTAACGCAGGTAAAACCGCGGGGCACAGCTAGTTATCTATATAAAAATGTGCTGCTGTTATATGTTGACCTGACCTCTTAGTAATATTCATGCAAAATTTTAAGTAAATCCATGCAGAACTTTTTGAGTTTAACCCGGACATACATACAGACAAACAGACAAAAATTCTAAAAACTATATTTTTGGCTTTGATATGGATCGTATCACGCCCCAAGCATCCTTTAAAAAAATATTCATTGTACAGTTTTGAATTTCTTCCGATTTTATTATATGTATAGATACATACCAGTCATCTGGTTTCCATAGTACAAGCTCGGCTTAGTTTGGGATCGGGTGGCCGTGTGTGAATAATGACCCAGGATATTATTTAATTATTTGTCTAGATGGTTCTAGCTCTCACTCACATTATTGTGTTGTAAAGTACTGCAAGCCTCTTAAGCTAACTCACAGCTCTTAAGCAAACGGCACGTACGACATCAAAAAGATAACACATACGTTGTTTAGGAGCTAGCCTTGACTTTGCACACCATTAAGCAACGACGAGCAGACGCCAGCACATCAAGCTATCCCAATCTGTCAAATTCCCCCAATTGAAAATGAACCTTAAGCTTTTGTGATAAAGTTGACATATTGGGGTAGCTGGATGTGCTGGCATCTGTACAATGGTGTATAGGCAGCTTTATGTTCCAAGTTGAACTTACAAATGATTAATTACGTAAAAGGCTTGTCAATTACGGAAAAATACTACGTTTTTACGTAGTATTTTTCCGTTTCCTCATTAGAAACTCTTTTTGAGATGAGTTACTTAAATCTTAATTACAATTTTTTTATTGCCTTCGGTTAGCACCCAGTCATAGAGACATATAGGCGGGTAGACTAGCGGATGACTGCACGGGTAAAACATCCCTATAAAACAACAGTTAAAAAAAAGCAAATGTAGTATTCTGAGCTCTTGAGCGCGCTACGGAAGTTAAGAGTGACTCAATACAACACATTTTAGACAGAATTTTATATAATAAGTTTAACGCATTTTTCACACTTATACCAGGTTAAGTGTTAAACACACACAGCCTCGCAGGACTAGCTAATACCATAAGAATAAACTCTTTAACAAATATTTTTAACAAAGAGAAGAAAAAAATAATAATTTTACACGGACGACTGGCGACTAGAGAAATGTGTGATGTTCAAAGGCGCTAGCGCTGCACCTCTTCCCCGCGCCCTCGCAAGGGTATATTTACCATGGAGCTATTATAAAGAGGAGACGGCCTAAGCAACTGAGAACTGTGATTTTCAACTGAGTCCAAACGTCATCATGTAGGCGTGGCCTAAGTCAATGTGTTGTTGGCGTTCGTCCTGTGCACATCTACGTCACGTTCACAATTTACAGCTATATTTGCGCTAGAAGATAAAAATAATGAAGTGTTGTGTTTTATCTTGTAAAAACTACTCGGACAGACGTTCTAATGCTATGGATGGCATCAAATTTCATTTGTAAGTAATTTTATTCGATTTTTTATCAAAATAGTACTAGAAAATTCCCGTAACGTCAGCGTTTCGAAACATAATTCTACACGACATTAGATGGCGATACTTGGGGTCATGGGAATAAAAAATATTTAGGTACGCAGAGCTCAGTACTATCATAATCTAATAATCGTATGTACTGAAATTTGTTTTACATTCATTCGTAAAACCCCTTTAATGGCCAAAATACATTTTTGTAGCTTTTAATATAATTTAAGAAAAAAAACCGCCATCTATCGAACAAATATGAACATAACAAAAACAGGGCCGTAATTAGGATCCAGTTATTTTACCTAATCTCCCGCAGCTGTATCATAAATAGAAAGTACTTAAGAGGCCTATTACAGTCCACTAGCGCCGCCAATCGAAAAAATGTCATAACTCGTAAATAGAATCAAAAATACAAAATATGTTCTATTATTACTGTGGAAAAGGCAATAACGTAATTGTATAACACCTTAACAAAACTTGAAATATAGCTGTTTGGCTAAATCGTGCATTCAAAACATAAACGGCCGTTTTTGTTACAAATGCACGATTTAGCTAAACAACTATATTTCAAGTGTTGACAATGTGTTATAAAATTACGTTATTGCCTTTTCTACAGTAATAATAGATCACATTTTGTATTTTTGATTCTATTTACGAGTTATGAATTTTTTTCGATTGGCGGCGCTAGTGGACTGTAATAGGCCTCTTAAACATGGAATGCACTGCACAAAAAAATACAATCTCCTATAAATTAAATATTCTATGTACAGTAATTTAATTAAAGTAAGTTTTAATTAAAGTTAAAAATATATGATATACAATTCCATGCCAACTTCCACCGAAAATTGGTTGGAACGAGATCTAGTAATTAGGTTATTTTATACGTCATGAATCTTAAACCGCAATTTATCTTTTATTCAATAAACTTAAATACTTGCAGGTCGGAACTCTTGATGGGCGAGTCCGAATCAGCCGCTATTTTTGTAAAATGAGTCATTAACAAAATCCTATAATCTTAAATCGTCATTTATCAATGACGTTTTTATTCTAACATTTATTTTATAATAATATCACTGTCAATAAAAAAAGGATATCATTATGGTTCGCAAAAGTAAAAAAAAAAACAGTACTCGCTGGAACGAAGTTATGAGTCCGGCCCTGTTGCATCCTGCACTGTGTGACATCTAGTGTAAGAAAGTTACATTACTACAAATGATAGTCGACAAAACATGCGATTAGTTTACCTATTGACCGGTAGATGTAAACAAAGAAGTAGGCGGGATCTCACACCCTCTCCCCCCCGCAAAATGTCACGCGTTGTTTCATAGAAAAATCGAATTACAACGTCTCCTCTTTGTAATAGCTCCATGATATTTACGTATTTTTTGTGCTGCGCGTAGAGTTACAAACATTCAGACGGGATATTAAATTCATACTTATTTATATTAGAAAATAAAATCTAACAAATTATCGGATGTTGTAGAACAAAAGTCGTTGCTTATGGTGTAAGCTATTTAGTCCTGCGAGGTTGTTGGTGTTTTATAATTAGTAATCATGTATATGGAAAACTAGCTGTGCCCCGCAGTTTCACTTGCGTTAAATTTTATAATTTATCACTGCTCCTCCCCCTTAGGCGATAGCGTGATAATATGTAGCATATATGTTGACCAAACATCTTAGTAATATTCCTGGAAAATTTGAAGTAAATCCATGCAGTACTTTTTGAGTTTAGCCCGGACAAACATACAGACCAACAGACAAAAAATTTTAAAACTATATTTTTGGCTTCGATATCGAATGTAAAAAAAATATTCAAAGTACATGACAATGACTTTCCTACGATTTTATTATATGTAGATATTTTATGTTTTCTAAAAATATGTATAACTAATTGGTTTCTTTAAATAGATAATTATTAATACGCGATGAGTAAATTGATTACAGAGTTCATTAACACTATTTATCTTTTCAGGGCCACCTATGTCTCCGTGCTGACGATATCAGCGTTCTCCCTGGAGCGCTACCTGGCGATCTGCCACCCGCTCCATTTGTACACCATGGCGGGGCTGACAAGGGCTTCGAGGATCATACTGATACTGTGGATCATTTCCATAGTCTGCGCTTCACCGCTCGCTTTTTACACCGATATTAGCTACAGGGATTATCCGCCAAGTAAGTGAGAAAGTGTTTTTTTTTTATGTGAAGTGTGTAAAAACAGGCCCAGGTACAGGAAATTTCAGTACTTCACTATCTTTTGTTTTCGAACACAATTTTATATCCAACCACAACCTTCCTCTTTTTTCCAGTCATCCTATACCAGTGTTACCCCTCTACGTCACTGATCTCCTACCGAATCTTTATTTTTATAGAATATAGAGGAACAATAAGAAATGTGTTTTTATAATGATCACTAATCATTATAAAAACACATTTCTTATTTTATTCATTATGATGGTGACATATGAATGATTTTTATAATGATCTAATATTTCCTATACATACGTGTTATATATGTCATATACGTACTTGTTACTTGGAAACACCAACAACCTCGCAGGACTAGAAAGCTAACACCATGGCCACCTTAACATGGAACAAATGTAATATAACTCCATGGAAACTTAGCAAATATTTATCTATATACTATACTATTATCTATACATATAATAAAATCGTAGGAAAGTCAAAACTGTACATTGAATATTTTTTTTAAAGGATTCTTGGGGCGTGATCTACAATGGAAGTCAAAGCCAAAAATATAGTTTTTAGAATTTTTGTCTGTATGTCTGTATGTATGTCCGGACTAAACTCAAAAAGTACAGCATGTATTTTCTTCAAATTTTGCATGAATATTACTAAGAGGTCGGGTCAACATATAGGCTACATATTATCACGCTATCAACTACGGGGGAGGAGCTATGATAATTTATAAAATTTAACGCGGGTAAAACCGCGGGGCACAGCTAGTATACTATAACGATACTATGATTATGTTCTATCTATTAATGCGGTACAATATTGTAACACTTCAGGAGCGTAGCACGTTCCAAATCAAAGTGGTCGATCCATTCGATTAGTCCACGTGCCAAAAGTCGTTGCTTGGTGTATTGTTCTTGTGCGGGTGCGCTTTTTCTTACATAACTTTTTAACTCCTATCATCGGAAGTCCGAAAATTTTACTCATACCATTTCAAGCTATAATGATCGTTATTCATAAAAAATATGACTACTAAAGATTACGAAACATAATCATTTAAATTCATAATATCATAAATCATACACTTTGTTGTTACTACTATTTGTTTTCATATTTTTGTTTATACTAATAATCGAAATTCATAATCATTCGAATACATAACAATGATAACCGTAAATGCGTTTTATTGATATTTGTTTTCATAAATTTCTTAACCATAAGTGTTTTCATTATATTCATACATTTGTTTTATAATAAATAAAAGGTGCAATAAAAGTAGCAAAACTAAATAAAATAGAAGGTGAAGTTAAAAATGCGACTCTAGTGAAAATCTAATTAGTACCAGAAACGAGATGCTACTAGAGCTACGCGCGAGCCGAGCGAGCGAAGCGAGCGTGCCGCGGCAGCGGCCGGCGATGCGCCAGAAACTAATCTTTGTTAGAAAATAGACAGTATTATATATATTTATTAATTAAAGCAATATGATAATAGGATGTTATAAAGAATAAAGTTCTGAAATGATTTCACACTTTTCTTGGTAGTAACGGTTATGAGTTCCGAATATATTTATAAAAATGTATGAATAAAAAAAGTATGAAAAATAAAATTGTGAAGAGTGATGATTATGAACACAAAGCGGTAGTAAGAAAAAAATATGATCTTGTGTGTATTTTGACAACATTACTCGTCTATAAAAGTAATAATTTTGTATGTTTTAAAAATTTTGAGGAGTGTAGAAGTCATGCCGAGTTAATACTCAGAGAACACTGGCAGCAGCGTCTATCTTTGTACATGATACTACGTGATATAATACTGAAATCGCCAACCTGTCTACCTAGCTTGGCGATTATGGCATATCCCTAAAATGATCGACACAATCCTTTATGGGATTATTTTGGAGAGGCCCTCTAGCAGTGGACCTCATTCGGCTGGCATTATGATGATTTAAATATTAAATGTAAATATATTTTCGAATTCAGATATTCGTTGACTAATATTAGGTCTTTACCTATGAAATTGCCGTTCTGCAGTACTGGCCATTTCAAATCAAAATAATTTTTGTTTGGCTAAGAATTCTAATTTCAAATTAATTTTATTTTAAAAACATGGATTCTTTTTTCCAAAAGTAGTCATTTCTTTATTGATTAGTGTTACATTTTCATCGCATTTCAATCTTTTTCGTCATCATGGATACGTTAAAAATTCGAGTAATTATGGAATATGAGTACCGTCGTGGCAGCAACGCGGCACAAGCGGCACGCAACATCAACGACGTTTACGGAGCTAACACTACAAACCAACGCACCACCTGTTATTGGTTTGCTCGCTTCCGTTCTGGAAATTTCGACCTGAAAAATGAACCTCGCGGTCGTCCGAAGACTTTGGTCGACAATGACGAATTAAAGGCGGTTGTGGAAGCTGATGATACACAATCTACGGCTGAATTAGCAGCAGCTTTCGACGTTAGCGTCAAAACAATATTGGTCCATTTGCGTCAAATTGGCAAGGTAAAAAAGCTTGACAAATGGGTGCCCCACGAACTCAATGATCGCCAGCGCGAAGTACGCGTCGAGACGTGCCTTGCACTGCTCAACAGACACACAAATGAAGGAATTTTGAACCGCATTGTTACCTGCGATGAAAAATGGATTCTGTTTGATAACCGCAAGCGCTCAGCAAGTTGGTTGGATCCTGGTTCAGCACCTAAACAATGCCCTAAACGAAAACTTACCCCTAGAAAAGTGATGGTCACTGTTTGGTGGTCTAGCGCCGGTGTGATTCATCACAGCTTCTTACCAAACGGGGTGAGCATTACTGCAGATGTGTACTGTGAAGAACTGAGCACAATGATGGAGAAGCTGGCGCATCTCCAACCAGCATTGGTCAATCGCTCGTCTCCGCTGCTCCTGCACGACAACGCGTGACCTCATACTGCACAGCAGACGGTCTCCAAGTTGCAAGAACTGGGGTTGGAAGCTCTCCGTCATCCGCCCTACTCACCAGACCTTGCGCCTACAGACTACTACTTTTTCCAGAATTTGGATAACTTCTTGGCGGGAAAAAAATTCAATACCCGAGAGGCAGTACAAAATGCCTTTGAAGAATTTGTTGCCTCCCGTCCAGCTGATTTCTTTAAGAAGGGCATCAATAAACTGCCACTGCGATGGCAAAGATGCATTGATTGCATGGGTGATTACTTCGATTAATACAAATAAAAAAATTCATGAAAAAAATTCGTTTAAATTATTTCATACAAAACGGCAATTTCATAGGTAAAGCCCTATTATTAAAATCCTACTACCCGGTGTACCTATTAAGTTCCTCTCGCTAATTTAAATTAATCTAATGTAGGTAATAAGAGTAAAGGAAAACGGTTGCCGAAAGGTAAACGGTGGATCTGCCTCTCGGAAAACCGCTTTCCTGGAACGGTCGTGCGCTTGAGAAACATAAGTAGCCAAATTTCCTTGGAACGTCACCCCACAATATATATAAACATCAGGGTAAAAGTTTTTTAATCATAAAGTAAGTATAAAACGTTCTGCATTAAATATTTATTGTAAGAAGCAAAGTGCTTAGACAATTGCGCATTATTTTTTACAAGCAAACGAAATATTATATCTGTTCTTAAACATTCATTCTTACATCTGGTGAATTTCAGGATCGGAAACGGTTATGCGTGAAAATGACTTGGACGAGCAGCTGCGCCTCCTTGACTAAACAATTACTTAAAAATTATACTATTTCCTGTATACCTAATCTTTCTCTTGTCTTGACTTTGAATACCCTTGATAACTGCAGACTAAAATATTTAAAAAGTAAAAATAAATATTGTTTATGTCTATCAACATTTTGGCTGTGTGGTGACGGCGGCGAATATCAGAATATCATCATCGCCATCTAACCCGTGAGGGGCGCAGAAATAGAACCGAGGGAATATCTACCAGAGGACGGGCAACATCTTCCTTAAATCTCTCATCTTCAATTTCAATTTCTTTATTTGCTCAAAGTATGGTAAAGAAGATGTTAAAAACATAAAGTCCTCATATTTTACTCACAGGCATGCAAATATTTTATTATTCCTTCTGAGTTCTATGGCCATCTTACTGCGATCACCAACCCGTCTGCCAAGCGTGGTCAATTTTTCAATTTCAATTTATTTATTGCTTTCATGGGTTTTACATAGGTATTTTAGATTATAATACAGTACCAAACATAAACCCTGTAAGGGCACTGCAACAATACAATACTTACAAATCAGTCAAAAACTTCATATATTTAACTTAAATTGAAATGAATACAATAAAATAGTATTGTGAATATCGGTAAAGTGTGCTTTTTATGTTTTTTTTCTTTATTGAGTAGGCAGCGATGTAATAACGATATTAAAAAAATATATTATTATGAAGGGAATTATTAATTATGATTTATTTTCTTACCGACCACTGTATCTTATTAGTGTTTACATTATTTATTTAAAACATTTTTGTTAGTATTTGAACTGGTTAGATTTTATAAATAGTTAAAACTATTTAATAAATATTTACTACATAGTTTTATCTTTTAAATAACTATTCATTTATTGAATAATAGCTTTTATTTATGAGCAACAATTTTAACTGTTTTAAAAATTTGATTTTTTTGTGTTAATTTTTTATACAGTCTGGTAGTTTATTATATAGCTTTACCAACATAGCAAGGGGGCTGCAAGAGTGCATTTTTATTCATGACACCGGAAGGTTTTGTCTATTCTTATGTCGAAGTGAGTATTTTATTCACGTTTATTAAATAATTCTGGGTGTTTACGGACGAATTTACATATTTCGAGGATGTTTATACTAGGTAGAGTAAGAATTTGGAGGTTTTGGAAGTGAGGCTTGCAGCTATCGGTTTGATCTATACTTGGTGAAATTCTAATAAGTTTTTTGTTGTGTAAAAAGATTTGGTGCATCTGTACTATTTCCCCACATGATTATGCCATAGCTAAGCCATGCAAAAGCATATGCGTGATAGGTTATGAGCGTGTTTTTAAAGTCCGTTGTTTTCTTTATCTCTCGGAGGGCATACGAGAATTTAGAGATTTTGCCGTAATTGTCTGTATGTGCTGTTTCTAACTAATGTGTTTGTCTATTATTGAACCAAGTAGCGTGAATTTATCGACAACCTCTAATTTAAAGTAGTTATATATAAAATTTACGTTAAGGGGTGTTTTTTGGTAAGGGTAGAATGTCATAATTTTTGTCTTGTCAAAATTTATTTCTAAGTTATGTTCGTGCATCCAGGTCATAATTGTATTAGAAATATAAGTCAATTGATTATTTATATTAATGTCAGTTTGGCATGAGGCCAAAAGAGAAATGTCGGCAAATAAAACGCATTGTCCCTCTACGAATCTTGGAAGATCGTTAATGTATATGAGAAATAAGAGGCATCCAATGACACTTCCTTGCGATATTGATGCCGTAATATTTTTCCTATCGGAGCGAACGAGCGTATTTTTTTTGATATTTCATTGAAATATTCGACTTCTACTTGTTGGTCCCTATTATGCAAGTAAGATTTTAACCAATGGTAGGCCTTTACACGGATTCCGATGTTATATAATTTCTGAAGTAGTATATATCAAATTGTACTTTGTCATAAACTTTCGTCATGTCTAATAAAATACCTATAGCATAGTGTTTATTGTTAATTATATTTAATGCTTCTTGCATGTATTTGTAAATTGCTAAAACTGTTGAATGTCCCTTTCGAAAACCGTTTTGACAATCATTGAATAGATTATATTTTTCACAGAAGATGTACACACATGGCCTTTTCGAAAAGGCCATGTGTGACCATGGCCTTTTCGAAAATTTTCGAAGCTGTCGGCAAGAGTGATATTGGGCGATAGTTGTTGGGATCTAATTTAGAGCTTTTTTTATGAATTGGTTTATGTACCACTTTTTTTAAGTCGTCGGGGAAGGCGCCTTCCTCGAACAACTGGTTTATTAAAACGTAGAAAGGTAGAGTGAGTTCATCGGCGCACTTCTTTAGGAGGATGGGAGGCAGCTCATCAATGCTGTAGCTCATTTTGCTTTTTAAGTTTTTTATTATAGTGTTAATTTCAAGGTCACTATGGCATTTCCCCCCAAGATGATTCTTGGGAATATATACATATATTAAAATACATTGATGATTTTTTTAAAACCTTAACACTCGCTTTAGGGACTTAAATTCCAGTAGATTTATGGGGACCTAGACCTGGACCGGGGACCTGAGGGACTTTAACATGCAACGGACACAAAGTACGTCCATACACAGAACAACCATTTCTGGTTCTCAAAAATGGGGCTTCGAGGTAGTATCTTATCTAGTGCATATTGGGAGCAGCCCAAGCACAACGTTAGACGAAAAGGCATCTGTTCTGTAAACATGATGGAGTGATTGAGTAAGGAGGAAAGATGTTGGAATACTTGATATAGCACGACGCGACACCTTCATAAGGAACATCAAGGCCTCATTAACGGAGACGCGGGGCGTCTCGCGTCGCGTGTGGCGTGGCGTCTCGCGGCGCGTCGGACGTTTTTTCTGTTTACGGTGGGGCGGCGCGTGAAGCGGCACGCATCATCGCACGCGTAAACACAAACTTATAGCAATATACGACCATGTTCATAGAGAAGCGAGACGGGAAGCATGGCGGTGCCCGCCGCGGCGCCCGCGGCGAATCCTCTAGCGTGTAGCGAAGCACGCGGCGGACATAGCTTCATCGAGAATTGCCGCTGCGTGCGCCGCCGCGATAAACGCCGCGTGGGACGCGTCGGTGCCATCCGCGGGCTCGGTCGCATAAAACGCCCTAATTCAAACAAACGCGTCTAAAATCGCTTCTCCGTAAACGCACTCATACAACGCCATATATTTGAATTCAGTGCGGGCCGCGCCGCTCAACGCAACGCGCGACGCCCCGCGTCTCCGTAAATGAGGCCCAAGAAAGGAAAAGTAGAGAGTTTTAAGTCAACCCTTTAGTTTAGAATTTAATCTAAACTTATCAAAAGTCCTGCATATGCATAGCACAACTTTACTTTGTTTGACGGGCCCGTTGGCGTCGTTGATAAATGCTAGCTTTCCACGCCACAGGTTGTGCGTTTGATTCCCACCCAAGACAAATATTTGTGTGCATGAACATGTCTGTTTTTCTGAGTCTGGGTGCTGTATCTGTATAAGTATGTAATTACAAAAGAAAAGTAGTGTATGTAGTAGGTATATCGTTATCTGGTTTCCATAGTACAAGCTCTGCTTAGTTTGGGATCTGCACACATTTAACCTATCCAATACCCTTAACTCTCCTTACAAGAAGAGCCATTAACTGTTGTAACTCGGCTAGACTGACGTACAACAAAGAAAATCCAACGGGAATCTTAAGAACTAATTTGTCTGACATATTTATATTATAAAAATGTAGTTTTCATTTCAAATGTTTTCACAAAAGCTAATGATATTTAAGTAAATGACCAGAATATAAATAGGTAGTTATGGAAACTATTTTAGTCTCTGTATAAATTAATAATTTAGTTGAGCATTAGTATGTGCATAAATTCCTCGGTTTGTTTGACAATTTAACTTCAAATGAAAGTGCGCTAGCTATTAGATTGAGCAGCGACCCTCATCTATGCACAACAAATAGGAGTAAACGTCCTTCTCTTTCTTATCGCCACGTTCTTTCTTGTCTAAAGGTACATTTTTCATATAATAATAGTAAATAAAATTTCGTTGCAAAAATCCTGTAAAAAGCCAGCTTGCAACATACCATTGTCGACGGGAGAGTTATAGACGGGATGAGGCTCTATAGTTAATAAAAATTGACAAATATTTATAATAATTGATTTATCGATAGGTCATCAACTATATATGGCGTATTTTCGACCGGAGGCACCGGTTGACCTGAAGCGATGCTGAGACCGCGCGCTCTTCGCCCTCTGTCTCGAAAACGGTTCACCGTATAAAAAAAACATTTTAAACAAAATTTGCAGAGAATTTTGTATTCTACAATATTGATAATACATACAAATAGCAAAAAACCCATAGGAAATGAGATATGTACAAAAAAAGCGCAAAACACCGATTTCTGTCACCTTTGACCTTGAAATTTAATAGTTGCGTACACCCTACCATATGTAGGTTTTGAGACAACTTAGGGGTGTCAATATACAAGTATTTACAGACTTACAGCTGGGTATCTTGAATTCCGAGATTCTTACCTAATTTAAGCTTAAATGACTGGACTATTAGATTTTCATGGTCTTGATACATGCCAAAGAAGGTTTCTATTAAAATAAATAACACTGTTTAAAGGTTATCAAAACATCCAAGCAAATCAATTTATGTAATCAATTTGAATGTTTTGATAACCTTTAAACAGTGTTATTTATTTTAGGCTTAGTTTGCTTAAATTTAAGGTCAAAGATAGGCCGGGATTTCAATACTAGTATATAATAAGTATGTATAGTAATATAATAAGTATCAACTATGGTTAAAACAAATTCATAAATATTTTTGGGTGTCCTTTTTTTGGAAAGCTAACTAAATAATATAAATATTTAAAAACGAGGTAGAATGATAAAACAAAACTTGAAACAGGGCTAGTTTTTAGGATTCCGTATCCAAAAGGTACAGGGACCCCACTCGTCATCTGTTTCTCATTAAACGCAATAGGTAGTCAGTTAAAATTTTCCCAGAGTATGTATTGCCGACATAACTTACTAAGCCACTGGGTGGCTAAAGTAATAGGCGCTGCTTGATTTTTATTTTAGAATATTAATATTTCCTAACTTAGGATATAAGACCTGTACCTAACGAAATATGGATTGATTTATGTCTGAAATAAATGTTTTATTATTATTATTACGACAAAAATAATAAAATAAAGTAAACGAAACGCAACTTTTTCGATATTTTCGTTATGATATTCTTGACATCTGTAGAATATTGTACGAGAAAAACAAGTGCGTAACTATATAATTTTCTTTCTCTATGAAAAAACTAAAACAACAAAGTGTTTCCTGATTCAAGAATGTACTAATAAAAAATAACAACTAAAATTGAGTTGAAACTTATTTTTATTTTGTACTTTTTACGTTTTAAAGACAACGCCCGCATTAAAGGAAATTGATCTGTGTGTAGCGGGGTACTTTAAAAAATTATAATTAACGGACACAAAGTACACCTATTTATGGGGCACACAAATAGTTGTCCTGTGCAGGAATCGAATTACCCGCTGCGCCACACGTGCAGAAAAATTCTTTTTAAGCGACTTTGACTTTTTTCTAATGAAGAGAAAAAGTTCTCAATATTCAATACTCAATCGTTTATAGATTCCAAAATGTGTAACAGATGGTATAATAATCTGATAATTATGTAACAATTATGAACCCTGTCGGGCACAGCATAGTAGAAGAGTTAGTTAAAATATCATAAAATTTTACGTTATATATTTTTTTACAAGCTTAAATAAGTGGTTGACCAATAAATTAGTTGTTATCAGCCCACTGAAGTGACAGCTGTCAATTTAAGTGGCTTGAACTGTGTAATCGCCATTACTTATAAAATTCCCTCACCACTGGCATTTAAATAAATATTTCAGTCGTGCATTTAACTAAAATTTAAGCTCTGTTTATACAGAATACAAAATTTTAATATTTATGATTAATAAATGATTTTGAATTCGTACCGTCTGTTGCAAAATAAATCCTTTTGAATATTAATATTGGTGTATTATTTTTCAATTTATTAAGTGGTTTATTATTTTAATGTTACAAACAAAATTCGAAAGTATTTCTGAACTTGAAGATTATTCGAGAAAACTTAGGTTGCTTTCACTGCCACATTGCTTTCTCTGTATTCTTATAGACATACAGGGATTCCCGGGGTTGTGGATTTATGAAGGACTTAATGCATCCACCAGACGACCTCCAGGAAGGCGAGAGAGCATGGTAACCACGCTCCATCGTATACAGCGAGAGCTTTGGAGGAGGCAATGTACATAGTTTCATCCCGAGAAAAGCTTTGGCAAAGTGATAAGGGACCCCGGTGCGTTACACTGAAGTTTGCTGGAGTTGGCCACTGTGGGGTTTTAGCCGGTGAATCCGTTATGCCCATCCCAGGGCGGAGGATGTTCGTGAGTACCTATTACCCCACATAAAAAAAAAATAAGTTGCTTTCATTGTTTCACAGGTTAATAGAGCCAACAGCTCAAACCAACTAACAAACAGGACTACGAACTAGGTAACCCGGTTCAGAGGGCCAGGTTTTGGGGTCCGAACCTCAACTCTGATTGACGTGTAGATGCACAAGACGGCCGGTTTTTAGGGAGGTGTTGTGCTAATGTCACTCGCAAAGACTTAAAAAGAGACTCGCTAAGACACTTGAAAAGAGTAATATAATACAGTGTCGTCTACGAAGAGAGCCAGATGGGCTTTGTTAGGGTTCCCCAAGGATCGCTCCTGTTATGTTCTGAACAGTGGCTCGAATCCTGCGGTGAGCGGAGCAACCCGGGGTCTGAAGCACTAGGTGATGTTGCACCCCCATGCCTTAATATATATATATATATATATATATATATATATTTATATAATAGGTTGGCAAACGAGCAATTGGGTCACCTGATGGTAAGTGATCACCGCCGCCCATGGACACTCGCAACACCTGAGGAGCTGCAAGTGCGTTGCCGGCCTTTAAGAAAAGAATAGGCTCGCTTCTTGAAGGTTGCCATGTCATACCGGATCGGAAATACCTCCGCAGCTAATTGATTCCACAGAGCGGTAGTGCGTGGCAAAAAGTTTCTTGAGAAACGCACAGTGGTAGATGACCATTCATCCAGGTGATAAGGATGAAATTTCCAATTTTGGCGGGAGGGTCTGTGGCGGAATGTGGCGGCAGGTATAAGCTCGAACAATTCCTCTGAACACTCCCCGTGATAAATGCAGTAAAGGACACATAGAGACGCCACGTCTCTCCGCAGGGTAAGAGTATCAAGCCAAATAGTGGGACTCCCGTCGTCAACGACCATTCGAGCTGCACGATGTTGTAAGCGATCAAAAGGAAGAAGTTGATACTGTGGTGCCCCGGCCCAGAGATGGCAGCAGTATTCCATATGCGGCCGAACTTGCGCTTTATATAATTGGAGGCGATGGACCCATGTGAAATATCGCCTAGCACTGCGAAGGACACCCAGCTTTTTGGAGGCCAATTTGTTATATTATAGCCGTATATTTTGTTGTCCTGTTTTGCATCCCTGGTATTCGAATTTATCGACAGTCAATTCTGTGAAGAGCATAACATTTTAATAGACCTAAATGCTTAGAATATTTTCACCTGACTTCAAGAAATTGTTTTGAAACATCACCTAGAATACCGTAGCAATCGGTGAAATAACAAACGCAAAACAAACTAATCTAAAATAACTCCATAAACACAACTATGGGTAAACTAATAAAATATAAATCTGTATACACATTACAATATTTTCACAAATATTTAAGAGCTAACGAATCCTACTACTATTATAAATGTGAAAGTTTGTGAGTGATGTATGTATGTTTGTTACTCTTTCACGCAAAAACTACCGATAGGATTTTGATGAAACTTTATAGTTATATAGCTTATATATTCGAATAACACATGGGCTATAAATTATAAAGTTTAGCGCGGGTAACACGGCTAGTATTCATATATAATAATTGGTACCTCATGCAAACAAATCCTATGCATATTTTGTTGTCAGTTTTTGCATTCTTGGCATTCTGGCTGAAGTATGTAAAAACTGTGGAGACATATAAATACAGCTGAGTAAAAGATATTCTTTTTTTTGTGTCTATCTTTTCTTTTTGTACGATGTTATCTTTAATAGTAAAAGAAGGTGATTTAGTCAGCACTTTTGTATCGTTAAGGCTACGCTTCTGTGGATACATTAGAGAATATCAGCTTTTCGCATTTGAATATGTATATTGCATTTGAATTCTTGTTTATGTCTTGCAATTCAAATATTCGAAATATTCGCTTTTCTTTAAGACGAAAATAGCTTTATATGAATTACCAATACTATTTGAGACGCATGAAATGTATAAGTTATGGATATTGCAGTTTTCAATTTGTTTAATTGCACTTTGTACTCTACTGTAAATGTGTGCGTCTCGGGGGACTTAACACACACACTGATGTACGAGTACAAGTATATGCAGACTCGGGACAACTATTTCTATTAATTGTACAGTTGACTGCTCTACGAATAATGTCCTTTCGGGTATGGCAGCCAATCTCAAACGAGACTAGCCATATGCGCGGGACATATTATAGTACACAAATGGAAAACACAGAGGCATTGACTATTCCATCACTCTCATGATCCGATAGAAACGGGACCGACAACTTTACGTATCCGAGACACGGGGGTGAAATACCGCCAACCCTAGATTCCGGGCTGATACTGCAAAATTTTCTAAACAGAAAAATCCCAAAATAATTTTTGGAATTTGAACTAAGGGTGTATTTATTTTCTATTATAGCTAGGCAAACGAACAAGCGGGTCACCGAATGGGAAGTAATTACCGCTGCCTATGGACAAGCAACACCAGAAGGGTGTCAAGTACGTTGCCGGCCTTTCAGAAAGGAATAGACTCGCTTCTTGAAGGTGGCCATGAAATATCAAATCGGAAATACCTCCGCAATTAATTGATACCACAGAGTGGTCGTGCGCGGTAAATAGTTTCTTGTGAAACGCACGGTAGTAGATGACCATTCATCCAGGTGATATCCAGGCGAGAGGGACTGTGTCGGTACGTGGCGGCTGGTATAAATTCGAAAAATTCCTCAGAACTCTAACGGTAATCAATGCAGTAAAAACCACATAGAGACGCCACGTCGGACTTTCGCCGAACAGTGGAACCCCCGTTGCTAACAAAGATACGATCTGGAAGAAGGAAGGAAGAAGTTTAACACGGCTCCACTAGACCAAGGAAGCAGTTATAATAGATACTAGTTGTAATTATACGACAAACAATATTCCGTAGTGGTGCTAGTAAAGATGAGTTACTCACGTTCCTAATAGGCATGTAGGAGTAAAGTGTTAACATCAAGTAAACATATTAGACAATATAGGGAACATGCGGACAACGTTTATTACTGGAACGTTGGCAATGTTGCAACAGATGTTTGCGATGGGCATTGACTAGATTGGCCCAACACATATATGTACATAGTTACTACTTTTTGACTACCTAGTTGGTCGAGCGGTAGCGCGAACGTTCAGATAATGAGGTATGTGCAAAACTCAGGCCGGGCTAAAAGTGATATGTGTTACACCCTTGTGCTTCGGAGAGGACATAAAGCTGTTGTTCTTGTACTTCATCTCTCCGGTCGTGTCTGATGATGACGTCGAGGCAATAGAAAATGTAACTATGTTTACGAGCTTGTGAACTATATAATCTCATCAGGTGCCAATAGAAGTCCACGATAGGTTAGGTTTAGTTATGAGAAGTGTCCTCTACTGCCACCACGTGAAAGCAGCTCCGGGAAGACAGCGATCTGTTTGTGGCGCAGTCACTGTGCCGGACTGGCAGGAGTCGGCAATACGGGAGGGCAATCCAGGGTACGTGTCCCGACCATCAGGGACATGGCGCAAAAGGGGAGCACCGGAGCAGCATACCCGCGTTTCCGGGGCTCCCCCTATCAGGCGCCAAGAGAAGTCCATGGCAGGTTAGGTTTAGTCGGTGCGAGTCCGACATACCCACGCGCAGACACTTTTTGCGGGCATGCGTCGGCATTCCAGTAAAGTGACAAGTGATTGATGAGAGAAACCTAATAGATTCCAGTCACAGTGAAAAAATGGGTACTAAATATAAGTTTTTAGCATTTATAATGATGATAAAAACTATTAAAGAAAGGCCTTTACTGCTGGGCTAAAGCTACCTCGTGGAAAGCGAGCCCGCTGCGGCCTCCGGTTCGTGGTCATCACTCAAGAAACTTTCTGCCCCAGCTGCCCTCAGTTCTACGAGCTATGTGCCCTGCCGACTGCTGCCACTTCAGCTTGGTATGTTATACTTTAAAAAAAAACAACGAAAAAACTTACACTTGAATATAATATTTATATATTTATTATTGTCATATATATATATATATATATATATATATATATATATATATATATATATATATATATATATATATATATATATATATATATATATATATATATATATATATAATATGTGTATATATAATTAGTGTATGATATGTTTATTAACATACGTTAATTGTGAAGTCATACTAAGTTTTTGGTATGCAATATATTTATCACAGTTCCTTAGTATAATTTATTTGTTGCACTCCTGCTACTGTTTACTTTACTTTCAGTTCCTATCCATCCAAAGGTTGTCTGGAAGAGATCGCTTAATGCGATAAGACCGCCCATTGTACCTTATGTTCTTTATGTTATATCCGATGTATTTTCTTTCCGCCTGAGTGTGTACAATAAAGAGTATTCTATCTATCTATCTATATAACGTAAAAGCTCCTATTACCGCCAGTTTTAGCTGTCTTAGGATTCACTTTAAAAAAATAGATATAAGCTGTTTTGTTAGAAAAGATGTTATAATTTTTATTTAATCTCAATAAAGTATTCTTTGCAATTCAGTACTTTAATTCAATATTCAATAACGCAGTAATTACTAAATAATTATTTAATCCAAAAGAGTAGTTAATTCTATTACCGACCCATAGTATGCGGCAAGATTCTATTACCGATTTTTCTACTTCTTTTACCGACCGCTACGAAGATGTCACTTCTTCTCTACTATTAAACAAAATAAAAAATGTTTTTTAAGGTATATATTATATAATAACAATAGTTATGAGATCACCATTATTACAATATGAACATATTTATTTAGTGCAACGTTTAGAGAACTTACTCTTTGTTATTTTAATTAATTAAAAATATAAGCAATCTCAGAAAACAGTCTTCAAATAATTAAAAGCTTACTTTTTCAGTACATGCATACTAAATATTTTAAATACCTTTATAATAGGTTAATTTTATAATAACACATTTATAATTTGCTTAATACAGAAGCCGACCCCAATATGCTTGGGATTGATAAGGCTAGGAGAAGAGAGAGAGACATTAATCAACGATATATATAATTTAGTTCTTCGAAGGAAGATTTAAAAAGTTACATGGCCCTCATTCCGTCCCGCCATTTTATTTGATTTGAAAACATATGAAATATAGCCAATGCCATGAAGCCATGAATGAAACTGGATAGCAAATATTATTTTACATTAATAATATGGCCTGTGACAAAATCTCTCAAAACGTCACGTTAGCAAGAAATAAGCCAATTTGTTCAAAAATATACATTTTGTTTTTGTGTACTGTAATACTACCAAAAATATCGTCATAGCTGTGAGTCAGTAATAGAATCACGTATGAAGGTTACAATATTCTATTAGCGGCCAATAAAATTAATAATAAACAGATAAAATATCCGTTTTATGGAATACTGTTAAATTCGATCTCATTGCTATATTATTTTTTTAGTCTCAGTTAGTCTTTGATTCAGATAATAATGGTTATTTACAGTATAATATCGTTATAATAATAGGGATATTGTCTAACGTTGAATCGAGTTTTACACAAAAACTTTAAGAAATTGCTGTGTCGTTAATAGAGCTAACGAAGTAAAATAATTTTAAGAATTGAACAAGAAAAAAGTAAAATCGAATGAGGTAGTTTATAATAGATATTATTTAAAAATACTAAATGTTCTCAAAATTTAACAACGCCATGGGTCGTTATTAGAAGCAAGTTTTGAAATTCGGGTTCTATTACCGCCTTAAATTAAAACATGATTTTATAACACAAAAACCAATAAGAAGTATTATATCAAGTGTTAATTTAGAAAACAAATATATACATTACAGTTGTAATGTGATAGCAAGAAGACCAATCCATTCTTAGTGTGTTATTTTCCTTAAGTAATATTTAGGTGTACTTACGTGGCCGGAGACGCGACATTATGAAACGTGCGTCAATTTCGGGTGCGTCCCAATCATTATCAAATTATTTCTTTTACTGGCTATTTACACACATAAACTTTAATCTTTTTGCTGCCCAACTAAAATAAATAACAAATTTTTAAAGTATCACATTCTGGAACCCTATATTATGTCTAATATGAGTGATTTAAAAATTAGATCGTTAATAGAGTACACTTTTTAGGGGGTCGTTAATAGGAGCTTTTACGTTAATTAACGGACACAAAGTACACCCAGACGCAGCACAGCTACTTACGGGTCACACAAATAGGTGTTCTGTGCGGGAATCACAACCGTTACACGAAGTTGACTCTCTTAACCATTACGACACATGTTCTATCGATGTCGATTTTTTCGCCTGGTGATTTTCATACGAACAATTTTGATGTGATCTCGCAGGGATACTCCAAGCATAGCTCTCTCCATTGCTCTTTGAACTGGAGCTTTCTATGTCCATGTCTCTGTTCCGTAAGTCATCACTGACAACACACACAGTTTTCGACCAGTGTGTGTTGTCAGTGTTTTTTTTTTTTAATAAAATTTAAAATAAAAGAAAAAAATCACTGACAACACACACTGGTCGAAAACTCTAGACTTGAAAGCAAAGTATCTTAACAACCAGTTTTATACAAAAGTAATTTTACTATAATAATAATGTTATTTACATTAAATAAAATAATATGTCAATTATAAAGCAGACAAGGCCACCCTGTACCGTCCCTTGGGTGTCGTAAATGGTAACTAAAGAATACAGCAGGTAGTCGGAAAACAGCACCACCAGCGTTTCAACAATATTTAAATTATATTTAAATTTTATAGCATTATTCGCAATGCAATGCAAATGTTAATCTAATCTAAAAAAAGGGAAGTAATAAATTTAATCGTCCGGAATCCTACATTTGATCGGCCAGTGTGTATGGTTCGAGTCCCGCCGGACGATTAAATTTATTAGTTCCCATTTTTGAGATTATGTAAATTACCTATGCTTTGCGGGGAAGCCTATATACTAAAATACGGCGTGTATTAGCTTAAGCTTAGTTTAGACCTCACAGAAATAGTTAATTTTAAGCAATCTCTTGTCATCTGTATACACGCATTTTATTTGTTTTTTTTTTTGTAACTACCACCTAACTACTCCAACAAGCGTGGTGACTAAAGCCCTTCCAAATAGCAACTTATGGAAACCTTTGAGCGTGGCCTATGTTCAACAGTGGACGATATTCGGCTAATGATGTGTGACCATACCATGCTTAAGGCGAAAAATATATGTTTATGCTTATTGTTGTTAGGATGCTCTCATCGGTGGAGTACTCTGTGTTTATCTAAGCGGTTGATTAATTACGTGAGTCAGTGTCATATGCCTGAGGGGATCATTCTCGCTCCTTACTAATTTGGTACTTCCAATATCGGCAAATGCTTGGGTTGGCCTGATCTTTCCATTTTCCTTGATGATCTATTATTAGACCGCGAATCTATCAGAGATGTGAGAAAAAGCTGAGTGGTACGAGGATGCGTGAAAGATGTGACTGATTCCATTAAAGATAACTGTGATAACTAGGCAGCGCGGGGTTGCATAGCGAAGCTATGTAGTAGTCCAGAGTTTTAGCTAACTGCACCTCGTACACATCTTTCACTCCCGTTTTTGTTCACATCCCTTGATTTCTTTTTATCTGCAAACGTGAAAAGTGTCTACGGATCAAGTACACTTCTTCCAGTCTGAACGACTAAGTTTGGCATATATTAATTTCTACCTTTTAATTACTATGTTTAGGTTAATAATTTATCCCTATACTTTCTAAAAATAAATAAAAGGTATGCTAAATGTGGGAAATTAAACTAAGTTAACGTTGTTAAATGATAATATACCGGGACATTATTCACACATCTGAACCCAAACTAAAAAGAGCTCTTACTATGGTAACCAGATAATTGATGCTCGTATACTACATACAGTACTTTTCTTTTGTAAATATATACTTATATAGATAATTACACCCAGACTCAGGACCAACAGACATGTTCATGTACACAAATATCTGTCCTGGGTGCATGGAAATCGAACCCAAGACCTGCGGCGTTGAAGGCAAGTATTTACCAACCACACCAACCGGCAAAAACGGTATCAATAAAATAGCTAAAAAAGGCCAAATCATTACAGTATCTGAACCGAAACTGAAAAAAGTTTCGTCGATACTGTGCGACGACATAATTTGACACGATAAGAGATGATAAGATCCGTCGGAACGTGACAGGCAATATACGGTGGACGTCGCTTTTGGCACACACACAGAACGTCATAAGTCCCCACTGGACACGCTATCGTATTAAGAGTAATTGTATAGACGCCAGCACATCAAGCTACCCCAATCTGTCAAATTTCCCCAATTGAAAGTGAACCTTATGCTTACGTGATAAATTTGAAAATCGATAAAAGCAATTTGACAGATTGGGGTAGATGGATGTGCTGGCGTCTGTAGGTTTATATCATGCTAACTGTTTTCCACTAAAGTAGCGCCTAGTGAGGCTAGGAAAATGACGTCATACTGTTGATGGATTTTTTCTCACGCACAGCTCAGCCCTCTGATGGAAACTCAACCTTAGCCTCGAAATAATACGAGTTATGTTATGTTTAGACTTCGTGAAGTTATTTTAGTCGCTGGCGGTACTGAAGAAAAAATATACAAGAATATTGTGTAACATTGGGACCATATTTTTGGACACGAAATTTATGTAACATTCACCATATTTCAACGGAATAAAGTACCATTCCTTACATACGTATGGTATTATGTTCAGAAATCAATGTCTCGCTATACGAACCGTAGACATGAGTTGCCAAGTATTCAATAGCATAAATAACAACAAGTAATCTTATATTTTTATTTGAGAATCCAAGTTACATGTACAGACAGCAACAGTATTGACTGTGTGAAACTTACTACCGAACTGAATCAGTTTGAATATGTCAGAACTTTTTCGCTCATCATAATTATTCATTTAAATAAAAAGTTTTTAAATAAAAATGTGTGAAAACTGTCATACAGCATCATTACAGAATCTTTTCCAACTTGTTACGCTAATTAGGTAAATAAAGTCGGTATTGAGCGGCATAGTGGTGTACTCATAAAGTTAGTATACCTAATGTGCTAACTTTATGGGTGTACTCGATATGAATACTCATATAGTTAGTATGATAGTAATTACATTTAGTTGTCCAAAGCCCTTGTTTGTAACATAATCTAGTATGGGAGGTGACGGAAGACAATCCTAATACTTTCCTGTATTTATTGTTTGTTTAGTTTTGATCGGTTTTGTAAACAGTACCCTGATCACAAACAAAGTTGTGAAAAATTCTAGCCGGCAAATCGAAATCACTTGGAACTTTAAACCTTAAATGTTAACATATAAGGCTGAATTTTTATTTTCTACTGCTAACATTTATTAAGCAAAGACCACTCACGAGTTGGTCGTGATACGGGTACTGAGTGCCATTTTTATTTTTCGTTTTGTGAGCTTTTACGTTTCCTTATTTATTTATTTTTAATTGATAGTGTGTTAACACATGACCGGTGGGTGAATCAAAATTTATTCGGTATAGAATAATAAGTATATAGTTACCCAATTAATTATATACTATATTACTATTTATTTACCGCATCAAGATATAATTATACACATATATAACTATAAATAGATACATATATACCTACATACATATAAGTTATCGCATGTCTGATTGCAGTCATGAAGATGACAGTTTTTACTCGCTAAGCAGTGATGACGATAGCTTTAGGAGCTTACCATCAATAGCTGATACTCTTTCAATGCAGTTTTCTGATGTGCCTAGGAACTTCAATGTTGTTCACATTAACGCCCAAAGTATTCCGGCTCATTTCTCAGATATGCTGGCAAATTTTGACTGTAAGGATCTCCACGCTATTCTTATTTCAGAATCCTGGTTAAAGCCTTGTCTTCAGACTAGTTCGTATTCCCTCCCTGGTTTCAATTTAATCCGGAACGATCGGACAAATGGTGGTGGTGGCGGAGTTGCAATTTATCTCCGTACTCACATATCCTTTTCTGTGGTTAATATTTCAGCTCAACCACCCCCATCAGGTTCTGGAGAATATTTGTTCGTTGAAATTAAGCTTCACCATTGTAAAGTCTTACTTGGTGTCTACTACAGTCCCTCGCTACGTGTAAACTATTTTTCTTCATTTGAAAAACTCTTGGAGAACCTCCTACCTTCCTACAGTCACGCCATAGTCATGGGGGATTTCAACACTTGTCTCTTGAAAAACGATCACCGCTCCTCTTCACTTCAATCTCTGCTTCAATCTAATAACCTTTTTATACTCCCTTCTGGTGCGACGCATCATTTTCCTAACTCTTCTCCTTCTCTTCTCGATCTTATCTTCGTATCTTCTTTACAACATGTCGCCAAGCACGGACAAAGTTCAGCTGACGCTTTTTCTCACCATGACTTAATCTATCTATCATACAAAATTCGCCCCCCTAAGGCAAAACCTAAAACTCTACTGCAACGCAATTTTGGTGGTATGTTGCTAAACAAACTTCGAGAGGATGCCACCAGCATTGACTGGACACCACTTATTGCAGCCAACTCAATAGATGAAAAGGTAAACTACTTCACAACAGCTCTAATAAACCTATATAATGTACATGCTCCTGTTCGAGCCATTAAACTTAAACATATCCCTGCGCCTTGGTTAACCGACAACATAAAGAAGCTATTACACAAAAAAGCCAACGCTAAATCTAAGCTCAACAATGCGCCGTCTGATCATCGACGGAACAAATATTTAGTTATTAGAAATCACTGCAATAAGGTGTGTAGAGATGCTCAACGCCAGCATATTCACCAATCTGTTCAAAATGGAGATCCAGCTAAAGTCTGGAAATTCCTTAGATCCATGGGTGTCGGCAAATCACGGAATGACGCAGCTCCCAGAAATCAAAATCTCAACACGCTAAACCAGCACTTCACAGCTTCGTCCAGTTTTGATAGGACAGTTAAAAATGGTACACTCAACTATCTATCATCTTTTCCGACACCTAACTATCCACAGTTTGTTATATGTCAATTTTCGGATTGTGATGTTAAGAAGAACGTACTATCAGTCACGTCCAATGCTATTGGTAGCGACTGCATCAGCCGTAACATGATCCTACCCATCCTTGACGAAATCCTGCCCATAATCACACACATCCTTAATTATTCCGTCTGTAGCGGTACCTTTCCATCTTCGTGGAAAGAAGCTCAAATTACCCCTTTGCCTAAAATATCCAATCCTGTATCACCATCAGATTACCGTCCAATTTCTATTCTTCCTTTCCTATCCAAAGTTCTTGAACGTCTTATTCACAGCCAACTAAGTGTCTTCCTTAACAAGAACAATCTCCTCAATCCTTTCCAATCCGGTTTTCGTCCAGGTCATAGTACTACCACATCTCTGATCAATGTTACGGAAGATATAAGGTCTGGCATGGAAAATGGAAATCTTACAGTGCTTGCATTGTTAGATTTTACCAATGCCTTTAACACTGTCGATTTTGATATCCTGCTGGCCATTCTTCGTTCTCTTAACATATCTCCAACGGCAATTGACTGGTTTCGCAGTTACCTGTTTGGCCGTCGACAGCGTGTTCGCATAGAAGACACTTTCTCTTCTTGGTGTTGCACCAATGCCGGCGTGCCACAGGGTGGCGTTTTATCTCCGTTACTTTTCGCAATATTGCTATATCTGATCAACTTACTTCCTCATACCACCTTTACGCAGATGATCTTCAGATTTACTCTCAGGCACCACCTGAAAAGTTGTCGGAAGCCATTGAAATAATTAACGCAGATATGTCTCGCATCAGTAAGTGGAGCATGAGATATGGCTTGAAGGTGAATCCAGTGAAGTCTCAAGTCATTGTAATCGGCAGCTCTCGAAAGTTTTCAAGAATCGACTGGCGCCAAACTCCACAAGTTACCTTTGATGGGATTATTATACCTTACGCTAAGAAGGTAAAAAATTTGGGGATTTATATTGACAATACTCTGTCTTGGGGTCCGCAACTTCAAGAACTCAGCAGGAAATTATTCGCATCAGCCAGCTACCTGCGACGCCTTCGCAACTTTCTTCCTACTGCCACCAAAATTGCTCTTGCCCAGTCTCTTCTTCTTCCCATTCTTGACTATGCCGACACCAGCTATCTTGATCTCACGGAGGAGCAACTAGATAAACTTGAGCGACTTCAAAATTTTTGTATACGATTCATATTTGGTTTACGTAAGTATGATCACGTCTCCGAATTTCGTACTAAGCTCAAGTGGCTACCTATTCGCTTTCGCCGGAATACTCACATTCTTTGTCTTCTTTACAGGATCTTGTTCAATCCATCAACTCCTTTCTACCTTAAAGAACGTTTTAAGTTCCTTCACACAACACACTCGCGGTCCCTGCGTTCATCAGAAAATCTGCGACTGAAAATACCGTTACATACAACAACTTTTACGGATAAATCGTTTACTATCCAAGCTGCCCGTCTATGGAATGCTCTGCCTGTACACATTAGATCAGCGCAGTCTCTTTACAGTTTTAGAAATAAGGTGAAAGAGTTTTATCTTAAACTCAGTAATTAATAATATAATTGCTGCATTTAGTTCGCTTCTATATATATGTAAATTTGTTTATGTGTTAATATTATCTACTCATTTATACTTTGTGTATGTGTATTTAGTTTATACGTATTTATTTCGCAATTTTGTAGGTTATCTAAATTCCTTTCTATTCTGTACACTATCTTATAACCCTTTTAATATCTATATAAATTTTGGTTCATCCAACTGAATGGTTGCCTGGAAGAGATCGCTTTTAGCGATAAGGCCGCCTATTGCATGAACATTACTGTTATTTATTTTAATGAACTGTATTCTATATGACGCAATAAAGTGTACTTATTATTATTATTATTATTAATTGTAATTTAACAGGTAATAAATTAACTTAAAAAAATAATAACCACACAGAATAATGCCGCTGTGAGCAATTCAATTGTTAAATTTCGAAAAAATAATAGTGTTAAGTGTAATATTAATAAAATAAAATAATTAAGGTTTTATTCACGTAGAATTGAAAAAGGCGCTTGTTAATAGTCAGAACATGTTGTATGTGTATAGTTTTTAGTAATATATAATTATTTCTAGGTACATAATTATATTGTATAAAAACATTTAGAATATAATTGATTTTATAATAGTAACGATATTTAGCTAGTTATATTAAGTCATTGTCAAAGATATCCTGTATAGGTTTAATTATCGAAATTTAAATCTGAATGGTTCTGTCTATCTTAGAATTATTTTCTTGTACAGATGCCAGCATATCAAGCTACCCCAATCCGTCAAATTTTCCCAATAGAAAGTGAACCTTATGCTTATGTGATAGAGTTGAAAATTTATAAAAGAAAATTGACAGATTTGAGTCGCTGGATGTGCTGGCGTCTGTACCTGAATAATGTTTCGCCCATGTCCCCATTGTGTTTCTATTCGAAGACAACTTTAGCCTTACTAACTTTAACAATGACTGTCCACAGGTAGTGCGGTCACGCGTGATATTTTCGGTTGCCTGGACTCTGAGCCTAATGGATTCGGAACTAATGGATCGCAAATTTTGATTAGACGGCAATTCCGACTCGTTTCGTAATAAAAGTGAATGTTACGAACGCTCTTAACTGCGAATTTTAATAGTAATTCTGGCAGAATTACAGCTACAGAAAGTAATATCTAAGTAGACAAGTTAACTAAGCAAATTATTATATTTATTCAAATAATTAAACTATTAGATATATATTATTGAGCTAGTGTTTTTTTTTGTTTTATATTTTTTTTAAGACAATACCCGCATTATGTAAATGATTATCCTGTTTCGCGGGGTACTTTACAAAACATATAATAGCCGGGCACAAATTACGTCCGACGCGGGACTCGAACCCGCAACACGAAGCGGCGTGGTGGCTTAACCCGATTCCCATTTGGGAGAATAGCCCTCAAGGGGAAAAACTGGACACTATTGTAAAAAGCATCCAGAAAGGCCCCTTGTCATTTTGACATTTTCCAGTTTTCGCCCTTGAGAGAATTCCTTTAGGAGGTAAAACTGGGCACTGATGTAAAAACATCCAGAAAGTCCCCTTGTCATTTTGACATATTCCACTTTTCGCCCTGGAGAGAATTCCTTCAGGGGGGAAACCTAGACATTAATGTAAGAAAACCTCTAGAAAGTTCATTTTCCACTATCTCCTCCCAAAAATAAATGTCCAAATATCTTTAAGTAAATAAAAAATGTTGTGTCGATATTTTTGAAAAGACTATGCTACACATTATGAAATAAACCCCTGTATAGAGGAGTACTATACAAAAAAGTAATTTCCGGACACCAAGTGCCCAGACTCAGAACAACTATATGAGCCGCCGAACTACATGAAGCCGATATGCGTAGTAGCGAGGTAACTATCTTAACCACCGCACCACACGTGCAGTCAAGTTAAAACATTAATGTAAGGAACAAAGAAACGACCATATAATGTATAATCAGTCTTTATTTATTCACATAATTTTATAATAAAATGTGCTGAAGAGAATAAACAATAAAAAAAAACGGACATGAGGGAAATTAAAACGTTTCAGGCATTTCTTTTAAATCTGGTGTACAACTATGGCTAGTTTCCTTGTGAATATCATTTACCTAGAACAAAGTTACGGGTATTTAAATTATACCTTATACGATTAATAATAAATAAGCTACATGTCTGTTTAGTCGCAAAAATGAGAAATCATAAATTAATCGTCCGGATAGGTGGCGAACCAGTACCCTCAAGTAAACCGGGGTAGGCGATCTGCCATTGAGATGCGAACGACACACACTGCTAGATCAAAGAATTTTGAGATTAGATTTTCATGCATTACGAATAATGCTATAAAACTAAAATTGAAATGTCTGTTTAAACTTTAATGACACAAAAGAATTTCAGTATAAACTTTCTTTATTATACCTGAGGGGGGATTTCAGGAAATAAGTTTTTTCTATTCCAGTTTTCCCCACTAAGGGGGCCTACTTGGGGGGAATACTGAACTTATTTTGTTTTCATTCCAACCTCCCCACCCAAGGGGGATTTGCAGGGCGAAATCTGGACACAATTTTATTTATTCCAATCCCCCCCCCCCCCCTAAAGAGGAATTTCAGGGGGGGAAACCGGAATAAGCCGGCGAGGCGACTATCTTAGCCGCTGCGCCACACTTGCAGGCATTTTTTTTAAATTGAATTGACTGTCTTATAATATCTATATCCTTAACTTTAAGAAACAAATACTATCTAAGATATAAAGTTCTTGTGTCACCGCTGGGACGATTTGTATGAAATGTGTGTATATCGGGTAGGTCGGCCAACATCTATTTTCCATATCCCTAAATGATAAGGGGGACCACCCAAATTTTTATTAAAAAAAATATATATATATATTTGGCATTGAATATTACATAACCCAAAATTTTCCCATTTAAACGCCAATTTCAACCCTAGTAGCCACGAAGCGTGTAAAATCGTCGTTAAAAAAACAGATTGTAATCAGTCCAATCCAAATAAAATTATTTGATTTACAGATGAAATAGTAGTAATTCCCCGTACCTATATTAACAAGATCCCGAAGGCATCTGGACGACATAGTACTTACCTATCAAGGACTCCTTAATTGCGATGCCCTAAGGTACCTGACCAAATTGGTCAATTTGCAAACTGTTTTAGATACTAGTCCTACGTTACCTGAGAGTATATTTTACTAACCACACGTAATCGTTAATTGAATTAGGTACACATTCACTCTGATTAACTGGTCACGCTCCACACAAATACACTCGTTTCAAATTGTCCAAGAATAATTTGAACCCGCATCAAATTAGGTTATTTTCCAGGACATACAAAAGACAAAATCTAGTTCGGATGGGTTCCGATTGATAACATACTTGCGTTCTTGCGTCCCAGACAGCCCCCTGTGCAGAGGGTGCATTGAAAATGAAGAAACACCAGAACACGTACTGCTATACTGCAAGAGTGTGGCCTGCCAACGGGCAAAGTTCCTGAATGATCCGAAAAAACTGCAGGAGGCCCTCAAGCCAGGCTTTCGTGGTCTTCTGGACTTTTGCATGGACCTGAAATGGTTCGAGTAGCCATAAAGTTCACGCACAATGACTCAATTAGGAGGCTAAGAGCGGAAGCCAATCGCCCAACTAACTATACTTTGTCGCTCTGTTTTTATTTTTTTTAATTTAACTGGTCAGCAAACAAGCATACCGCTTACGTGGTGGTAAACGGTTACCAGAGATTGTTACGCTTACGGTACGCATGTCATCACTGATGTGCTGCCGACCAATCCCTCCATCCCAATGAACACAGACTGGCTACCCCAGGCCTCTATCTGAACCGTATTCTGTATAGTGGAAGTACTTCCCCAGCCGAGATGTGGAGTACCTTTCAGTGCTACTCAGGGGTCACGTATAGGGTTTCTGAAGCCTAGGAGGTACCATTCGACCCCCACTATATGAAATCACTGAATTGAACAAATTGGGAGTTACCAACCCTACTTCTGACTGTAACCCTCATCCTATTAATAAAGTTTGCTATTATATAGCATATTAACTTTGTGGAATTCGACTACGGATAAGAGGATTTTGCGCGATGGAAATTGAAAGTTGGAATAGTAATCATTTAATATTGAGCGGGCGGGATTAGGATGGGTTCGAGCCCAGTAAGAAATAACCATATATTATCTTATTCCCTACATTTTCAGTAGGTTTTTTGTGGATCCCATAAAAAGGAATAGAGCCACGCAATCTCTCTGTCACCACAATTTATTTCAGTATATCTTTGTGTCTATTGCTGCGTGGCTAACAGCAAAGTATAACTCCATCCCATATCAGTGGGTGTCGTAAAAGTCGACCCAAGGGAATATCTCCCAGAAAAGGCAGCAGCGTCTCTCTGTGTACTATGACATTCGTACTGCGATCGCCAGCCCGTTTACCAAGCGTAGTGATTATGGCATATCCCTCCAAATCGTGGACATAAGTGCGTTTTGGAAATATTTTGTGTGTGAGATAAACGTGAGTGCACCCAATTTACGCATATATTGATGCACTGTGATACATAATCCATTCAATCTAAATATTATGAACATATGACTTGCTAATAATCTATATAAATAAAAAGAGAAGGCCTGACTGACTGACTGACTCATCAACGCCCAGCCCAAACCCTTGGACCTAGAAAGCTGAAATTTTGCAAAAATGTTTTGTTCATACTGTAGACAAGGAATAAGGAAGGATTTTTCGAAATTCAACCCCTAAAGGGGTAAAACGGGGGTGCAAAGTTAGTATGAAACTTAGCTGTTTTTGAAGTTAAAGGCATGAAAATTGGTATTTGGCCTTTCAGTTAAAAATAAAACATTACGTGTTTCAGGATTTTTGGAAATTCTACCCCCAAAGGCGAAAAATAGGGGTTGGAAGTTTGTATGAAAAATGTGTCAATATTTAAGTGAAACGTATGAAAATTGGTAGTTGGCCTCCCAGTTAAAAATAAATCATTACATATTTCAGGGTTTTTGGAAATTCTACCCCCAAGGGCGAAAAATAGGGGATGTAAGTTTGTATGAAAATGATGAAATGACATTTTTGAAGTTAAACGCATGAAAATTAGTACTTGGCCTTTCTGTTAAAAACCATAAAACATTGATTTCAGGATTTTTGAAAATTCCACCCCCAAGGGCGCAAAATAGGGTTAAGTTTATACTGACTGACATCAATTATGAACGCACAGTCTAAACGGCTGGCGTCAGAGACTTGAAATTTTGACAGTAGGCACCTTTTATGACGTAGGCATTCACTAAAGAAGGGTTTTGAAAATACCACCCCTAAGGGAGTAAAATAAGAGATGAAATATTTAATGAAAATCGGTCATTTTTTATGTTATAAGCTTTGGTATTTGGCCTTGTAATTAAAAGTTAAAATATATATTCTAGGATTTTTGAAAATTCCTCCCCCAAGGGCGTAAAATTTGTATTAAGTTTGTATGAAAAATGTGACAAGTTTTAAGTTAAACGCATGAAAATTGCTAATTGGCATTTCAGTTAAAAATTAAAACCCTTAGGACGACTGAAATAGGGGATATAAGTTTGTATGAAAATCTCTTGGTTTTTGGAGTTATACTTATGAAAATTGGTATTTGGTTTTTGTATTTTGTTCAGTTAAAAATAAAGCAATACATGTTTTTAAATCAAAATTCAGGGAATAATTTGTTGTTAAAAAAAGTAATCCAAAACTGATTCAATAGATCGTCACCATCAATTTACGCCAACTCGAATTATACATAATATCGTTTTTTATGCCAAGTTGCTTAAAATATCATAGTTGTCGTCGTCTAAGTAAATATTATTATTATTATTTGTTTATTTCAACCAACAAGTGGATCATAATAAATACATTAAATTAAAATTACAGAAATAAGACAAAACAAAACACAACACAAAATTACATTACAACTTAAAAGTAAATTGGCAAAGTCAATGAATTAAAATTAATCACATGTCACGAAAATTAAAATAAAATATTAAAATTTATATACGTTTTAAAAGATTTGTAACTTCTTTTTCATAATTTTTATAACAAATTAAAAAATGACATTTTAATCAAATTGGGAAAATAAACGATTTTATCTAAAATTCGAGTTAGCGCAGTATAAATTGTTGGTGTCGAGATGATCGCACCCAAAAAATATTCATTTTAATTTTACTGCTCTACAAGTTCACAATTTTGTAACTAGATGGCGTTAATATCGTTTCAGATCGCGGAAGTTATTTGGCATATCGGTTATAATAAATAAATGCTTGAAATAAAAGGTAGCCCAAAACTAAATCAATAGATGATCGCCTAAATCCCAAAAATATGCACAATTGCACACATTTTAATTTTACCGCTTTACAAGTTTATATTTTTGTTAGTAGATGGCGTAATCATTGTTTTAGATCGCGCTATGGTTTCGTTCACAAAATGTGATTTTAGACTAATCAATGCCGTGGTCGCAACCTAATCTAATAGGAGTTACCTTTGTGATTAATGCATCGTTGATTATTATTTTACTTTATTTGACTTACTGGCTATCTTTAAGGACAATAGATATGTATTCTTTGATTTTTTGGTTGATGATATCGGGTCCTTAGCAAAGTAGTCTTTAGTATCTTTCTTAGTTGGGTTATTTTAGGTTAGGTTTTCTTAAATTTTGGAAGTTATATTATTTAGATTAAGCTAGAAGTAAGTAGTTACATCGGTCATCATTCAAAATTGACGCGGACGAAGTCGCGGGCGCCAGCTAGTTGAATATATATTTACACTAATCCATGCAGGAGTACGTACAACGAACTTATGTCTGGATAACGTGTATTGCCATTAAATGATGAACTTATGACTGCATGTGTGGCGCAGCAGCTAAGATAGTCGCCTCGCCGTTTCTTGTCGCGGGTTCGAGTGCCGCGCCGGACTATTATTTGTATGACCCATAAATAGTTGTTCTGAGACTGGATGTAATTTGTGTCCGTCTATTATATGTTTGTAAAGTACCCCGCGACACAGGGATTATTTCCCCAATGCGGGTGTTATCATTAAAAAAAAAATATGACGAAGATGTCTTCCCGGCCGAATTCCGGCCATGGCAGCCATTCTCAATAGAGATTAGCCAATTGCGCAGGACATATTATAGTGCACAAGTGTGTGTGCAGACACAGGGGCACCTTTTATTCCATCACTCTCATGATAAGATGGGACGACTAGCGACACGACCGGAAAGAGGTCAGGTACAGGGCGGCTTTACGTGCTCTCCGAGGCCCGGGGGTGTAATACCGCCACCTTCCAGACTTCGGGCTGATACTGAGAAATTTCTTTTTACGGATAAATCTAAATCACTTTTTCCCCGACCCGGGTTTTAACCCAGGACCTCATTTTCTGCGGCTGAACACGCTACTGCTAGACCAACGACGCAGTCAATACTAGTAAATTAGAATCAGTTACAGTATTGATATCTTACAAATGTTGCCTGCTCCATTCATAATTTGAGCGCTGAAATGTTCTGAGTCCATTTGTTTGTGTCAAAGCCACAATCCTATTTGGGTCATTGAGCCAATAAATTAGGGAGAAAAGGGTTTTATCTTCGAGCGAGACGTCACTGCGCTCTTACTAAACGTTGTTCAAAGACTTACAGGGGATTACTTTGTTAAGTAAAGGTAAAATTTTAGTTATTAGTGATAGACAAATAACCCTGTATGGGTTATTTCTAAAACACCAAAAATCTCGCAGGTCTAGATATCCAACATATTATTGAACACGCTACCACTTAACTTAACGTACATTATCTTTAATTAGTAGGGAGCTGGTGTCCGAAGTAGGCGTAAACCTGTATTACCGATCACCAGGTCCTTCCCCACAGTAAAATCACAACACATTCTACATTTTTATAAAGTATTAAACTAAAAGGAATATGAACCTTTTATTTGGCAACGTAAAGGATAAGAAAAATAAATATAATTTAAAGCTAAGAACAAACATTTACCTACCACTACACCAACGAGGTGGTCTTTTCACACTAATATTATAAAGCTGAAAGTTTGTGAGTGTGTGTGTGTGTAGGTGTGTATGATTGTTACTTATTCACGTCTGTTTGTGTTGAGTTAGCTGACACCCTGGATTAACACATAGGCTATAATTTATAAAGTTTAACGCGGGGCACAGCTAGTTATAATAATAATAATATCTAGGGACAGTGTCACACAGATCTTCCTAGCCCCAAACTAAGCAGAGCTTGTACTATGGGTACCAGGTGACGATATACATACTTATATAGATAGATAAATACTTAAATACATAGAAAACATCCATGACTCAGAAACAAATATTCGTGCTCATCACACAAATATTTGCACTTACCGGGATTCGAACCCAGGACCACCAGCTTCGTAGGCAGGAGCACTACCAACTAGGCTACGGTAAATTCTATACGAAAACAATTTATAAAGGTAAGGAAAACAATCTCCAAAACGTAAGTACTTCATATATAAAGTATTACCAGCTGCTTCCAATTAATTCCATTCCATTATTGTCGTGTGTTTATTTTACGTCGCGTTGCTTTCCGAAGTTCCCAGGGCCAAGTTTTCCGCTCAAGTAAACCTATATGATTGCTACAATGCCTCCCAGATTGTGTATGTACCAATTAGAGAGCTTTAATAACGCCAGTTTACTTTAGCTCTTGTTTTAAATTAACTAGGAACTTAAGTCTAACAGAATAATGAGTTGGTTTCGATTTGGTTTTGTAATGTATCCGTCTTTTAATCATTTATATATGTATATATATTTTTTTAATTAGCTCTTGCTTTAATTTAACTTAGGAACTTGAGTCTATCAGTATAATGATTTTGTTTCGATTTGGTTTTGTAATGTAGCCATCTTTTATTCTTTTACATATATATTTTTTAATTAGTTCGTGTTTTAATTTAACTTAGGAACTTAAGTCTAACATTATATGAGTTTGTTTCGATTTGGTTTTGTAATGTAGCGTATATTAATCCCCGTGTCGCGGGGTACTTAACAAACATATAATTGACGCACACAAAGGACATCCAGACTCCAAATCCAGACTGGGATTAGTCCCTCCCGCTTACTCATCGCTGCAACTCCTGTAAGCCAGGAACCAGGGCACACAATGAAATAACACTGAGTGATGAGGCCCAGGCATGTCTCGGGGAATCACTTTAACTGTCTTGGATTCCGCAACGAATTTAATCAGAAAGAAACAAGGACGCGTTAGAAAGATGTACTTCCCCTTCCCTCCAGAGAAAAGCGGGAGACAATTATATAACGCGTTTAGAGTCTAATAAAACGAGAGGTTTGATTCCAAAAGTCGGTATGGCAAGCAAGTTCCGTATAATAAATTATTCCAGATATTTGTTGCAAGCTATTTGACATATTATCATGCTTATTTTGCCAGAGATCACACACCTAAAGTATGTGGTTAGTGTTTGTTCATATTCGGTACAGGCAGTTGAGCAAAGACAGATTGGTGAAGATACTAATTTGAAACATAGCAATTTCCTTTTAAAATTGCGTGTCCGGTTTGAAATTGTACAACACAATGGTCTATGATGAGCCATGTTTTATTTAACCATCCGCGAACGTCCGGAAAGAACTGATGCATACAAATATCTGTCCTGGGTGGGAATCGAACACACGACCTGCGGCGTGAAGGACATGTATCTACCAACCACGCCAAGTGGCCCGTTAAATATCCCTCTCAATTACCCTTCGCCTCTTCCAATTACACTTTTCGTAACGCTCCCGTCACGGATTCACCAGCTTACATCCCAAGTCAAGCGTGCGTAAAGTAGTTTTACTCCAATTAATAATATTATCTATTATCAGTAAAATTTTTCACTTCTTTCTTTTATATCATAAAGGATAACCAAAGCATATGTATTTTTCAAAGTGTACACAATAAATGTAGATATTTTTATTTTTAATTAATATACGACTTATAGTCATCGCTAGTGAAAGATTTTTTCAAATTATTTAAGTATTTTTGAGTTTTTCATAACATAACAAACAAACATACAAAAATTAAAACTTTTCTCTTTCTATTAGTTTCAATAAAACATCTAAATTGGAGGCATCCTGAATTCCGTGCGTCAATTTCCAATTAGTTTTCCTTTTTTAACTTTGTCCCATTTATTTCACTTGGCGCCATCTTAATTTATTGTAACAATGACCGTTTCATTCTTTTATGACGTTATTTTATTGTATAAGAAGGTAGTACTTTGCATTTCGAGACAATAGTCACGTGCATGATAAATTCCCGTCACGTACCCACTGTTTTACCCTTCGACTGCCGGATGGGACCTAAGAAGGGAATAGGGACATCACGTTTCGTTATATCATAATGCTGTTGTAATATGGATTTTGTCATCTGAAACTCTACTCTATGGCACTGTAATACAGGTTTTTTATGCTTAACCACGATCTCACCTGATGGTAACTGAAGATGTGGTCAAAGGTGGACCGCGCGAACCCATAAGATTTTCGCTCCAGCCTTGAATAAATCCATGTTGTATGAGTCAGGAAACATGTCGTTCGGGAGAGTGTTCTATAGCTTAGCCGTACGTATGATGAAAGAGGAAGCAAAGCGCTTCTTACGGAATGCTGGGTTGTGAACAACAAAGCGATGGAAACGGGAACACCCAAATACTCCGAAATATTTTATTCCAAATTTCGATGTTCCGATTTTCAAAAGTCCGAATTTCATATTACCTAAGAATTGTAATGTCTATTATTAAAAATCACGAAATTAATTTTATCGAAAGTCGTAAATACGATTTGTAAGTTTTCCGATTTTCAAACGTTCGAAAAGACAAATGCTCGAAAGGTTCTGAGTCCGAAAAACGACATTCCGATGTTCAATACTTCAAATAAACTAAAAGTCAACATGTTGTGCTACAAAATTTGGTGACAGAAACGAATCGCTGCAAAACCGACATGACGAAGATGAGAGCAGTACTCCATGTAGGGTCGGACTTGAGCTTTGTATAGATTTAAAAGCTGTTCCTTTGTGTAGTACCGTCACACCTTGTTCAGGATACTAAGCTTTTTGGCAAAGGCCTTAGCTTCGGACTTGATGGATCGACCGAAATTCAGATCGCAAGATAAATTGAGACCCAATAAGTCCAGGTGATTGGATATCGGTTCAGAAACATCACGAAATGTAGGAGTCCGATAGAACAGGGTCTCCTTGGCAGAAAGAGACGCCAATGTAAATGTCTTTTTGTTACGACGAAATTGTAATTGTATCACAGAATTGTATTTCTTACAATAAATACATATTTCTATTTTTCCCTCTAGATGAATCATTGATTCAGGGGACGATATTTCATCAAAAGTTTAATGGGATCAATTTGCTTTATCGCTCAGTTTTATTGTACTCTTCGAATGGAAACAAAAAGTAATTCACACTTATTACTTTGGATAGTTGGAGCTACATTATGATCATCGTATTAAATGACGTATAAAACTTATTCTTTCAACATTTTCTTAAGAGTGGACATGTTGAATAAGGAACAGATATTATCATGAAATAAATTACGGGTATTCACCATTTATGTTTTCACACACACTTATATTTGACTGAAGCACAATGAGTTCTATTTTAGGCATACGGATAAAACCTTCCCATCCCCTCCTAGTAGGATCATATCCTATCTAAATTGCAGTTTAAAAAAAAAGATTATGTTATGATTATGTTTACGTTTGAAGCTATATTTTGCTGCATATTGTCTGTATATGTTCTGTCTGATTTTATTTTGCTACCTAAGTGGATGGCCCAAAGAAAAAAAATAGAAGATACGCCGGGCCTTTTTCTGTCTTCTTTTGTTTATTTATTAATATCTATGCATTGCATATTAACTTTGCTGGCATATTACAATCGCAAATCGACTTTTGGGAAAAATGCTACTGTCCTCCTTGCGCACTGTGCTATGCAAAAGAAGGCTCTGAAAATTTAAATTTGAACATGTTTCGCAATTCTTCTAACAGATTTTTAGATCTTCCGTCCGTCCACAATACGTTCTCTGGTCCCGTTTTTAATGGCATAGCTTGTTTTGGCTAATTATGTCAATACAATCAATGCTACCCAAGTTAGTAATATTATATATAATATTTTTAAATATTTACAATTACAACATTATATATAATGTTGACCCCAACTGCTAGGCCAGAGGTCGTGGGTTCGATCTCCACCCAGGTAAAATCTTTGTATGACGTGCAGAATTATTTGTTCCGCATCTGGGTGTAATTTATCGATTACGGGCTGTGCGTACCTGTGTTAAACTTTATAAATTTATTGCCTATATGTCATTCGGATATATAAGCTCGATTCCTACAAAGTTTCATCAAAAATATATTATATATTTGATTGATATGAGTGTGTGTCACAAACGTGTGACACAACATTTAGAAATATATAAGTATATTTATCAGTTACTGTGGCTACAGTTCATGTTCTGGCTATTTTGGGATCAGATTTCAATGTGTTAGTTGTCCCAAGATATTTATTTCCTATTTATTCTGGTTCACACAGCACTTTCTACGTGACACATTCACTAAAAGCTCTTAGCTTATACAAGTATTTATTAACATAAATTTGTTTCCTTAATTAATTGTTATCTTACACAAACAAGTATAAAATTATACATTTTATACTAAATCCACAAATTTCTACTTTCTAGGCCACGCAAAACTCTTAATTTGTTACATTTACAAAAAGCTCACCTTATACACTTAAGTGTGAATAAAGATTAATTCGCTTAATATATTTTATCTTCCAACGCAAACTGAGCCAGAAAACTAAATCAGTGTAATAAAGAACTGCTATATTCAAGCTTTAACGGTGCGGTCAGTAATAAAAGCACCTTCATTAAGACATAAAGCCTGAACTGTTATTGTCTCTACAGAAGCATCACCTGCTAAATAGTTTGCTAACAATTAGTTTTTCTATTTAATTATACTAATCCGGCAAACTATACGGTCTATCTGAGGGTAAGCAGTTACTTTTGTATATAATTGGGCGACAAACGATCAAGTAGGTCACCTGATGGTAAGTGATCACCGCCGCCCATGGACATACGCAACACCAGAGGAGTCGCGGGTATGTTGTCGGCATTATACATGCCGACAACGGCATTTATAATGCCGACGGCAACAAGAGTCGGCAAACTAGTGTTTCTCCAAAAATTTATATAAAAAAAATTATACCCTTCCCCACACCCCGATGAGCTCTGGCGACCTTACTCACACGCAGAAACACAACATTAAGTTATTAATGTTATTATCAAGGAATGTCTTCTGTAAGGCCCGACTGGGGAAGTACCTCCGCTAACCAGTCGGGCTGTTTTTTGAAACGGACGAATTGCCAAACCTTCCCACCTCCCAAGGTCCGGTGTCCTTACTCACACCCAGGACTAGAACGTTAACACAATATTGCAGCATTTTCTGTAATGTACTTTCGCAGTTGACATGCTTATAGAGACAACAAAATTCGCTTTGCCTTACCCCACTTAAATCTTGGTAACTTCGTACCCGTGGGTTAAAATCTGCGGATGTGTCAGAATTTACCTCTAGACTGTATTTTAGACTGTAAAATTGCGGTATGTTATTAGTTCACAGTCAAAACAATTTAAATTCCATCTCGGAGCTTGCTTAGTTCACCTAAGCTAGAACATTGAAAAGACGCACGCCAGAAAACCTCTACTTCACATTTATTATGTACCTCTCTTACACTCGAATGGACACACGTAGAACCCGTGACCAGTCCCAACTAACGTCCATAGAGAAATACTTATCTCTCAAACAGTATGCTCAATGCCGGGCGCGTATCCACAATACAATACCCAAAGCCGCGCCGCGCCGCCGGCACCGTAATTTCGCCGCATCCGTACTGATGACACTCCTGACATTGTTTGGACGTAAAAGTAGATGGTTGAAATTTTACACAGAGTGTCCATTTATTAATTTTTATATAAAAGCAAGGCAAAAACGAGCAAATGCGGTACCTAATGGGTAAATGGTAAAAAATCCGCCGCCCAAGTACACTTGCAACACCAGAGAGGCCGCAAGTGCGTTATGACGTAAACAAGGAATAATGGATCCATCACCATTATCTACCAATCAATGATCGTCATAACAGCTATAAGAAGTCCACTGCTGGTCAAAAGTCTCCCCCAAGAATCATCTTGGAGGGATATGCCAAAATCGCCTCGTTTGGCAGAAAGAAGCTGCTGCCCTTCCTCTGATAGATATTCCCTTGGGTTGACTTCTACTCCTTCCACGGGATGAGATGGGGTGATGATATTCTGATATTCGCCGTCACCACACAGCTCGCATTTGTGTATTTGACCTGCTACAGAAATAACTTGTAGGTAAAACATACTAGATTTTATTTATACGGGAATATTATCGAGCGGGGTAAAACCCTAATCCCAATATATAAAATCTGTTTTGCTAAACCTGTTTTACAAGCTATTTATGTTGCTGGCTGAATTCACAAATACTTTCATTGATTGCTATATGACGGCTAAACGACAGAGTTATCTGTTCCATATGCCGTGGTAATGAAGGAAGGGCCATAAAGTTGTCGTGTAAACATTTACATGCGCATGCAATCTTGGGATATGCAGTTTATTGAAATGCATCTGTTATTATAGTTTCAAGGCGTGTTTTGACGTATACGCAGCGGCGTGGGAGAGTCAATGTATCGAATGGAGTTTAAAATTGAAAAGTTTAAAAGAGTAATTATGTTATAAAATATTAAACCAACCAAATTTAATTTTAGGGTAGTTAACGCGGGAGTGTTCCAATGTGTTTTACAGTCATAATTTTTGTTTGTTTTTTTGTTATTATACTAGTATACTGGGACATTATTCACACTCGGCCATATGATCCCATACCAAGCAGAGCTTGTATTATGGAAACCGTATAACTGATGTACTATATATATATATACTACTTTTCTTTCGTAAATAAATACTTATATAAATAATAACAGCAGGTTCAGGATAAACAGAAATGTTCATGCACACAAATATCTGTCCTGTGTGGGAATCGAACCCACGACCTCCGGCGTGAAAAGAAAGGATTTGCTAACCACGCCAACATGCCAGTCGAAACCCACACTAAACAGAGTTTATATTATGGAAACCAGTTAACTGGTATACTATTTTTATTTATATAGATAATTACACCCAGGCTCAGGACAAACTTACATGTTATGCACATAAATATCTGTCCTGGGAATCGAACCTCGCCAACTGGCGCCAATTGGCTACGGCAAATACTTGCTTGCCGTTTTACTAGTATAAAAAATGTCAGCGTTAACGAAACCTTTTCTTACCAATTTCACATTTTCGTACCTACCTTATATCAACATTATGTGACAGAATTGAGAATTGAAAACGTTTCATCTTCCACAATCCCTTTGTCCTCCCTTATCATATTACTATCAATATTTAAATAGATTAGTTCAGCACTTTTAGACGATAATGCTTTTGCCTACCTATGGTAAAAGGTGTAAGTGAAAATTTGGGATTCTTCAATATTTTTATACTGCATATGAACGATTGCAGTTTTCATTACAGGTCTCTCGAGGCTTATTATAAAAGTACATATATACAGATTTAGATTTATGTTTACATACAAATATATTTTATATTCTATGTATCTTCTTGGGACGACACATCAGATCCCAAACTACAGCCCGTACTGCAACCATACAACTGATAAACATACTTATATATTTCTAATTACATTATGTATGTATGTAATTGGAAATATATAAATATATAAGTACAGATAAATTACTCCCATACACAGAGCAAATAGTCGTGCTCATCACGCAGAGATTGTCCTGGATGGGAATTGAACTCACTACCTCTGGCTGAACGGTCAGGGTCACTAACCACTAGACCAACAGGCAAGGCCAGTAAAACGTATGTTACACGTTTTCTCCGTTCTTATCGGATCATTTTTTTATTATTTTTAGCATATATATTATCTAGGGGACAATGTCACACAGATCATCCTAGCCCCAAACTAAGCAAAGCTTGTACTATGGGTACCAGGCGACGATATACATACATATAATATATAGATAGATAAATACTTATATACATCGAAAACATCCATGACTCAGAAACAAATATTCACACAAATATTTGCACTGACCGGGATTCGAACCCAAGATCACCAGCTTCGTAGGCAGGAGCACTACCAACTAGGCTACGGTGACCGTCGGTGTTGCGATATTGCGGACACGGGTCTTCAATCGCGGTAATATTTTAAGGCAAATCCTTACCTTTAGGTGTACCCGACGCAGCGACGTTTCGGCTTGGATTGCACCAGCAGTGGTCAAGGGTAGACTGATGCGGCTCGGTATTGTCTTCGGGAATCGCGGGTTTTGCTAACTACCCTCGCTTGTTCTTGATATTTGGATTCGATAGACAGACGCGCTCGCAGGATAATCGAAGACTTAACAAATAAAAACCTACAAAATCTTAGATCGTAGGCGTCAGGTTGTAAGCTTATTGGTTTTCTACAGATTGTTTCATGGAGAATGCGCTCAAGACCTGAACTTATCCCTTATTTACCCTTTTTTCATCGGACTACAAGGCGTCGGGAGATCGTCCACCGCTTTGTTGTTGACATCCCTTTATGTTATGTTTTATGTAGGTATTAATTTTACAAAGCGCTTTACTTTTTCTTTCATAATACGCACGGCTAAGCTGTGGAATACTCTCCCGAACAACGTGTATCCAGACTCATACAACATGGGTTTATTCAAGGCTAGAGTGAACAGGCATCTTATGGGTACGCGCGGTCCACCTTCGAGCACATCTTCACTTATCATCAAGTGAGATCGTGGTCAGGGGCAAACCCATTCAGCATAAAAAAAATTGATAGTTCTTTTGTACGGTCATCAGTAGATTCGGGACCACAGCTAGTGCAATCCAAGCCGAAACGTCGTGTAAATATCATGTTCATTACTACCATACATTTCATATAGGCTTTACTGTGCCTCTAGCACGAGTTCCTGCAGTTTACTTACTCGATCATACGTACAGTTTCCTGCCATACATTGAGCACCAGCGCCTCTCGCGGAATCTATTAAGAACTAAAACTCTGGTGCTCAATGTATGGGACGAAACTGTACGTGTGATCGAGTAAGTAAACTGCAGGAACTCGTGCTAGAGGCACTGTTATCTTTAAGTTAAGTTAAATTAATTCGTTATTTTTTATTAACTGTTCAGTAGTTTCAAAGGCTGGGGCTGTGTAGCTGACGGCCATAGAGAATATCGTCATCCCGAGGGAATATCTACCAGAGGATAGGCAGCAGCATCTCTCTGTGTACTATGACCATCATACTGCGATCGCCAACCCGTCTGCCAAGCGTGGCGATTATGGCATATCCCCTCAAGATGATTCTTGGGAGAGGCTTTTGTCCAGCCGTGGACTTTTACAGTTGTTATGATGAGTTTCGGAGGCATTGGGATAGAAATTGTGTTGACGTGTTTTCTTAATTAACTTTTTTTTTTTTCTTTATTTATTTAAAGGGACTTTTACGCATAGCGTATGTCGGTCCCATCGTATCCTAAACAATAGAATTTTCACAAAATATGGATCATGAACTTGAACAAACCCACAGCGTCATCATTATTTGGTTGGGATAGAATTTTGTGGAACATGCCCACATCGGTTCTGTTCAAGTTCAGGGACCTTATTAAATTATTTCTACTAGACTCATATCGAACACATTCCATCAATAAATGTTGTAGGTCCTCGATACATCCACATTCCTCACAATTGGGTGAAGTGATCTTCTTCATCATAAAGGCAAATTTTTTGCATGGAATGTGTCCAGATCTGAGTCTAAGAGCAGTAACAATGAATTTCCTATTGATATCGCTATTCATGAACCAGGGCACGCGAAGAGGTTCACATTGTATGGTTTTATACCATAAACCCTTCTCTAAAGACCGTTTATTAAAATATTCTTTTCAATAATCATAGCACAATTTTTAAAATTTTGGTAAATAGTCTGAATATTCTAATATAATACTTATTTCTTTTCCAGTTCTAGCTGCTAATTTCGCTAAAATGTCAGCCTCTTCATTGCCCCGCAACCCAATATGGGATGGAACCCACTGCAATCTCAGTTGGATGGCTTTTAAAGAAATTTCATCAATTTTAGATAAAATATCATAAGCTATCGATGCACCTCTGTGACCAGAGGCACATCGAGCTATATGTTGTAATGAACTTTTGCTGTCTGAACAAATGACAACATTTCTATGTTCATCATGATTAATTATATAAGTCAAAGCCTCTGAGATTGCAATGAGCTCCAAATTCATAATAGATATAGGTTCATTAACTTTAAAACAATTATCCTGTAAATCTATATTAGGTATATAATATGCAGACCCTTGACCATCTACACTCTTCGAACCATCTGTAAATATGTAAAACCAACCACTATACTTTGTATGCAATTCTCTAATAACTTCATATTTTAATATATTACTATCACATGATCGTTTAGATATGTTTATTGATTCTAAATTTACTAAAATAGTTTTATTTACATTAATATTAGTCATCCATGTTCGTAAACTATACATTAATAATGGACAAGACGAAGCTACCTGTAACTCCTTAACCTCATTCATAGATGATACTAATAGAGGAATGTTTTTATTTTTCTAATAACAATTTTATAGAAGAGCGTAGAGATTCTCTAATAACTGACAGGTTATATTATTTTCTATAGCCTTAGACTTAAGACAGAATTTATAAGCTAAATATTTCCTTCGTAAGTACAGTGGAACTACACACAGCTCACTTTCCATAACGTGGATCGGTGAAGTTTTAATAAAACCTCCTATTATCCTCATAGCCTGATTTTGAATTTTATTTAATTTATCTAAATGGCATTTTGCGCTAGCGTCATATAAATAGCAGATATAGTCTATACGACTTCTGATTATCGCAATATATATACGTCTTAGGTGTTTAGGATGTAAACCCCAAGAAGCTCCTGCCAATACCTTAAGTAAATTCAGACTCCTTTGTACTTTATCAACAGTCATATTAATGTGTTTACCCCAGCGCAACGATTTATCCAACCACACTCCCAAATATTTATAACTGTCTACTATCTCTAAATTTTCCTTATCTAACGTAAGTTCTATTTGTAATCTTCTGAAACCTCTACTAAAAATACAAACCTTCGATTTATCGACCGATAATTGTAACCCCATTTCATCCAGAATGAGACAAAATGCATTTAGAGCTGATTGAAATTCTATTTGACTTTCTCTTAGGTTTCTGGAAGTGGAATATAATACAAAATTAATTAACTTTGATACTATTTATTTTATTGTAGTATATAGTATATTTTACAATAGCAAGCCTTTTTAATAATTGTTATACCACATGGCACAGATTGCAAATATTTTTTTTTCTCTAAGTGTGACCTTAATATTCAAAATGAAAATAATTTATTGACGTTTTACGTCCCTTTATAACAGTAATTATACTTAATGAAGCCTTTCAATAATTTATATTCCACATGGTACAGATTGCAAATTGTTTATTTTTTCCTCTAAGTGTGACCTCGATATTCATAATGAAAATAATTTATTGACGTGATACGATCAATTTAGCTCACATATATCCATATCTGTACAAAATTTCTAACAGTCCAGTACATTCAGCGTAATTTTTCTGTGAAAGGCATACACATTATCCTATAAGAGTTCTGATTTTCGTTGGTTCGTACGTTAACCCCAAAAGTACGGTTCCTCTTTTGTTTTCACCACAGATTTATCTGACGCATAAATTAAAAGTGCCTATACCATTAATGTAGCGACAAACAATTTTGGTTTCCCCGAGATAGTAAAACGATAAATCCTTTTTCCCAACCAACGCAATCAATTTAACGTCAATCAAGTCAAGCGGCAACCGGCCCTGGTGTTGGTAAAAACATAGTCGTGTTTTTACTAAAACAGAAAGCATGTTGTTAGCATTCGTGCAGTCCTAGGGGTGTATAGCCTAAAATATTTATTCTACGGCAGCATTTTTAGAGTTCCTTAACAATATACCTACAGACAATATCTATACATATAATAAAATGGTAAGAAAGTGTAAACAGTACATTGAATATTTTTTTAAAAGGATACTTGAGGCGTGGTCTATACTCGATATCGAAGCCAAAAATATAGTTTTTAGAATTTTTGTCTGTTTATCTGTTTGTCTGTATGTATGTCCGGGCTAAACTCAACAAGTACTACATGGATTTACTTAAAATTTTGCATGAATATTACTAAGAGGTCGGGTCAACATATAGGCTACATATTATCAGGCTATCACTCACGGGGGAGGAGCTGTGATAAGTTATAAAATTTAACGCGGGTAAAACCGCGGGGCACAGCTAGTATAACATAAAAAGGGCAGGGAGACTACCGCCTAATGCGCCGATCATCGTGATCGTGATCAGGCATGAAATAGATTAAGGTTATAAATCACTAAATCATTCGTTCTGTCAGCTTCAATGTAGAAAATCGATTCCGGAACATTTATAACCTCACATGTGCTCATGGAAGCCGATTGAACGAATGCATTCTATTTGAACGCTGATTAAAAAAATCGGCAATCAATAATTAGAACGGCGATCACGATCACGATGGTAGACGATTTAGGTGGTAGCCGCCTTGGTCAGTCGTAAACCGGCGAGCATGTATGAAGAATATAATGACAGTAAACGAGGCAAGAGAGGTGTGCAAAGATTGTGACTAATAGAAATCCTTTGTATCAGCCTACCTGTCTGGCAAACAGGCTTGAGTCTTTGGGTGAGTGTAAGTATATAGATAAATATGAACTGTTATGTTGCTGCACCATAATTTTTTTTGTTAGGCAGTATACCATAATATCACGCAATAATGTGCGAAGACGCTTAAAGATTTAGACCAGCACAGCATTTTTAGTGGTCCTTAACAATATACATGTCAAATTAAACTCTTATGTTGTTGCTGCTTCGCTAAAGTTCACCGTTCAGCGTTTTTTTATTTAATGTTTATCACGAAATAATAATAATATCCTGGGGCATATTTCACATACGGTCTACCTACTCCTAAACTAAGCAGAGCTTGTACTATGGAAATCAGATAACTGGGCAACTGGCATATCTATACATATAATAAAATCGTAGGAAAGTCACAACTCTACATTGAATATTTTAAAAGAAGTATACGTAGGGCGTGATCTACAATCGATATCGGCGCCAATAATATAGTTAATAGAATTTTTGTCTGTTTATCTGTTTGTCTGTCCAGGCTAAACTCAAAAAGTACTGCAAAATTTTGCATGAATATTACTAAGAGGTCGGGTCAACATATATTATCACGCTGTCACCTACGGGAGAGGAGCTTTGATAATTTATAAAATTTAACGCGGGTAAAACCGCAGGGCACAGCTAGTTACATATACAAGTAGTATAGTCAGTTCTTTTGTAGATTCATACTTAGATAATTACAACCAAACTCAGGACAAACAGACATGTTCATGCACACAAATATCTCTCAATTGAACTCAGGGAATTGAACTCACGAACTGCGGCGTGAAAGGTAAGTATCTGCCCAATAACGCCAACCTGCCCGCAATAACGTGCGAAAAGGCGGATAATGTATTATTGGTACAAATAAATAACGCCTGACCATGTACCGGAGCGTAGTGAGTAGCGTTTTATTGTTTTATTAGGGATCCCAATATTTGGTATTATAGTGTATGTACTAGCACAGGTGTACTTTATGTTCCCTTACTTTCAAGATCCGATGGGACGGCTAGCCTACACTATCGGAAAGTGCTCGTGTACAGGACCGACGACTTTATTTATTTATTAATAGATATTTTTTATTTAATACATTAAGTATTTATTAGTTATATCATTAGTTATTTAATTAATTAAGTGGACCGGAGATGCATCCATTTAGTTGTGGAAGCTTGTTATTGGCATTTACTTACCAAAATTTGTAACCAACTGTATGTAGCTGTTAGCTTCCCTAATACAATAAAATAAAAAAATAAAAATAAAACATTTTGTATACACAGAAATAACAAATGTAAATTAAATAAAGAAGAGACAGGTAGGACATAGGTGCTGCTTATTTCAAAAGAAATTACTTCCACCAGACCCGCGAGAGGAGATATAAGAGTACAATAGGCATGTGGGTAGGTTTATAATATCATATATTTATGTGCTCTCCGGGGCTAGGGTCTTACAACGCCAACTTCTAGACTCCGTGCTGATATTGAAAACTCTTCGAAACAGAAAATTTTCAGTTTTACTTATTAGCTGCCCCAGGATTTGAATTTGCACCTAAGTAGAAACATAAGCATACCAACTAAATAAGCTTACTTAATAAGCATAAATATAGCGAGAACTTTTCGTAACAGAAAACTCTCAGTTGTACTTTTTGGCTGAACCAGGATTTGAGTTCAGTATCTGGGGCTAACACGCTACCGCTAGACCGATGAGGCAGTTTAATTGATATCATTGTAGGAGAATAAAGATACCAACTAAATAAGCTTACTTAATAAGCATAAATATTGTGAGAACTTTTCGTAACAGAAAAGTCTCAGTTGTACTTTTTGGCTGACCCAGGATTTGAACGCAGGATCTGGCGCTAACACGCTACCGCTAGACCGACGAGGCAGTTTAATTGATATCATGGTAGGAGAATAAAGATACCAACTAAATAAGCTTAATTACTAAGCTGAAGTATAGTGACAACTTTTCGTCACAGAAAAGTCTCAATTGTACTTTTTGGCTGAATCAGGATTTGAACTCAGTATCTGGCGCTAACACGCTACCGCTAGACAGACGAGGCAGTTTAATTGACATCATGGTAGAAAAATAAGCATACCAACTAAATAAGCTTACTTAATAAGCATAAATATAGTGACAACTTTTCGTCACAGAAAAGTCTCAGTTGTACTTTTTGGCTGACCAAGGAATTGAACTCAGTATCTGGCTCTAACACGCTAGACCGACGAGGCATTTGAATTGACATCATGGTAGGAGCATAAAAACCAAAACATATTTTTACAAGTAAACAAGACGTCAAACCTACTTTTGCAGTTTGATAAAGGTCATTGTCCTGGGGCAATTCATAAGATTTTATTAACTGGTAACATATACAAGCTTTTAGGTACCTCCCAAGAAACCTCTTAACCTCTTTTACTTTTTTAAGAAACAAATAGTTCCGTGTTTGTATTACGAAAATAATTATTTCATAGGTACATGTACACACGGCTACATATCAAGCTATAATGTCCAGTATAAGCTGATCTCGCGTTTTATAGGATTTCTATACAACGAGAGGTCAGCTTATATTGGAAATGTATAGCTTGATAAGTAGCCGTGTGTACAAGCAATCACATTCTATCAGTTACCTGGTTGCCATAGTTTTGGAGCAGATGGCAGTGTGTTCGTTGTCCCAAGATATTTATTTAATTATTACTAACAGATGGCCTGCAAGACATGTTTACCGACTTTCATTATTTCTTTTTTTTTTGACATTATTCACACACAGCCATCCGATCCCAAACTAAGCAGAGCTTGTACTATGGAAACCAGATAACTGATATACAACGTATACTACTTAGCTTTTTGTAAATACATACTTATATAGATAACTAGCTGCGCCCCGCGGTGTTACCCGCGTTAAATTTTATAAATTTTCTTTGCTATAAACCTCACGGAGCCCGAGACCTTTCCAACGAATGCAAAACCGTGGAAATCGGTTCGTGCGTTCTGGAGTTATAGCGTCAGGAAGGAAAACCCGACTTATTTTTATATAGTAGAAGACTAGTTGTGCCCCGCGGTGTTACCCGCGTTAAATTTTATAAATTTTCTTTGCTATAAACCTCACGGAGCCCGAGACCTTTCCAACGAATGCAAAACCGTGGAAATCGGTCCGTGCGTTCTGGAGTTATAGCGTCAGGAAGGAAAACCCGACTTATTTTTATATAGTAGATTACACCTTTTTTAATTATAGGTATAGATAATGGAAGAAATCGCTTTATGCGATAAGACAGCCCATTGTACATTATAACCAATGTTTCATTGTAAAATGTCCTTTTTTTGTTTACAATAAAGTGTATTTTTTTATTTCATACCCAAACTCAGTACAAACAGAAATGTGCATGCACACAAATATCTGCCCTGGGTGGCAATCGAACCCACGACCTGCGGCACGGAAGGTGGCCCGTGGTTATATATAAAATAAGACATCAACAACAAATTAAGGTTTGACCAAGTTTATAAATTTGCCGCGAATTACTTTCAATCAGATATGTTCTGTGGGAGTATGAGTTGGGCTTTTTAATATCTGTCGATACATGACAGTCTTCGTTCGCTGATTCAGAATGATTGGCGTTCAATTTATTTTGGTATTTATTTTTTGTGAGACATGTCGTCTGATGAGATAAATCGAAGACCATCCATTACATACGCTTTAGGTGGTTGAAGGTTTAGGTAATTAGTTTCAAAGGTCTTAAGTCGAAATTCGCCATTTGAAATCTTTTTAAGATCACGATAAACTTAAAAAACATTGACAGGTTGTTACCTTCTCAGGTTTGTTTGCGCCGTAAACTTAAAAAGAAGGACAATTCTAGTGTTTGATTTGATTTTGAGGTATGGAATAGGATTTTGGAAAAGTCCCACGTAAATTCTGTTCCAATCGGTTTTCTAAAAGAAACGTTGAAGAAGTTGAAGTGTTTTTAAACCAGTAATATTTTTGAAGTAAAACTTCTCTACGTACGCCTGACTTGGGCAGTAAGCAGTGAATGGAAGTTGAGAGGGAGATATAAGTTAGTAAAGATAGAATCCAAGAATCCTGCCTCTACATTATATTACTGTAGGGGCAGGAGAGAGGTTTGAAGTTTGAAGTTCCCAGAAGTGTGGTGTAAACTCGAGTTTCAATAATAATAATATGATTCAGTATTACGTTTAGCATTTTAAACATGCTAAACTCAACCAAGTATCAGACAACTTTGTTTTTTAAGTAAGTTGTATAAATTTTAGTGCGGTTCTGAATCGAACCCATAAACCAGGGGGTATCTGGGCTCATGTGCGTGCCATGCGCGAATCAAAGATCATATCTAATTTCTGTAAGAGTATTATTGACATTCGTAACATAGGTGTTACATTTTTATTTATCATTATTTGAAATGCAAAGCGTAAATATAACTTTGAAAATGGGAAAACATAAATTTAATCGTCCGATGGGTCTCGAACCAGCACCCTAAACTAAAACAATCCGGGGTAGGCGCTCTGTGTTAAGCTACGAACGATACACACTGGCAGCACCCCTTCGGAGGATGTAGGTGTTATCCATCGGCTTTGTCCTCTCTATAAACATGGCCGACTGATATAATCACAGTTGATTATGTCAGTCGGCCATGTTTCCATATGCTCATGTGAAAGTTCATATCATACTAGCTGTGCCCCGCGGTTTTACCCGCGTTAAACTTTAAAAATTACAAGCTGTGCCCCGCGGTTTTACCAGCTCCTCCCCCGTAGGTAATAGCGTGAGAATTTGCCCTATATGTTGACCCGACCTCTTAGTAATATTCATGCAAAATTTTAAGTAAATCCATGCAGTACTTTCTGAGTTTAGCCCGGACATACATACAGATAAACAGATAAACAGACAAAAATTCTAAAAACTATATTTTTGGCTTCGATATATTAAAAAAAATATTCAATGTACAGTTTTGACTTTCCTACGATTTTATTATATGTATAGATTAAAACACCTTCCAAACTTTTTGAGATCGTAGTTTAATGTTGTTTTCGTGAATAATATTTTGCGAATATTGTAACACACATGTTCTTTAAGTATACATTACCTTTATATTAAAGACAGCTAAGTACCCCTTACATTAGACTGCATGTGTGGCGGCGTTGTTAAGGTGTTCGCCTCGCTACGACCACGGTGCTCTCGAGATTCGGGTGCAAGTCCCGCACAGGACAACTATTTGTGTGATCTATAAATTGCTGATCTGAGTATAAGCTGTGTGTGCGTGAACGTTAAGTTCCTGCTATACAGGGCATTGATTCCGTACTGCAAGCTTAGTCTTTAGAAAAAAAACAAAAACAATTTTCACTGTAGGACCTTATTTTCCCAAACCATTAGTACATACATACATAGACTCACGCCTGTTTCCCAGAGGGGTAGGCAGAGACAACGGATTTCCATTTGTCACGATCTTTGCATACTTCTTTTGCCTCGATTACTGTCATTATATTCTTCATACATGCTCGCCGGTTTAGGGTACTTCTGACCTGCCCTTTCTTGAGAACATCTCCAATTTGGTCAGAGAATGTTCAACGTGGTCTTCCCCTACCGGTTGTCCCATTCACACAGGCCAGGTATACTTCTTTTGTCAATCTTTTTTCATTCATCATTTCTAAATGGCCAAACCATCTCAGCATGCCTTTTTCAATCTTTGTGACTACATCTTCTTTCACACCACAACGCTCTCTTACATCATTATTTCGAATTCTGTCTCTCTTACCATTAGTATAAGGGTACTTATTCTATAATAATGCTGTGAGACCCTAATTACCCTAACAGGCTTAATTGGAAATTTCTAAATGATAGCATCGTTAGTTTCTTGTATAATCTTCTAGTCTAAAATTTAATTGTTATAAGTAGATATTGCTTAGCAACTAAGTATCGTGAGCTGGATTGTGGCAATTTATTGTGGAATCAGCCAAGAAATTGAGTTGAAACATGTATTGTTGTTGTGGTTGATACATATTTATTTATATAAAGTACGATCACATTGAGTATATTACACACTAGCTGTGCCCCGCGGTTTTACCCGCGTTAAATTTTATAAATTATCACAGCTCCTCACTTATCACCCACTTATCACGCTATCACGGGTGATAGCGTGGTGGGGATAGGGGCGAGCGTGATAATATGTAATCTATATGTTGACCCGACATATTCATGCAAAATTTTAAGTAAATCCATGCAGTACTTTTTGAGTTTAGCCTGGACATACATACAGACAAACAGATAAACAGACATATATTCTAAAAACTATACTTTTGGCTTCGATATCGATCGTGGATCACGCCCTACGTATACGTTTTTTAAAATATTCAATGTAGAATTTAGACTTTCCTACGATGTTATTATATGTCCTATGGATAAAAAAAATATTTTAAAAGGTTTTGTATTTGATATGCATAACAAATGCGGTGTACATAACATTCACCTACTATAAATTACGGAAGTATTTTTGACATGCATGGAGTTAAAAATAAAACAAGAACAAAAACTAAAAACTGTAACTACGTGGAGTTTAGGCATAGGTATACAAGGTGTAAGAGAAATCTGAATCTAAAATAAAATACTTACTTATCTACTTATAAAATAAATTTTGCATAGAACATAAACTAAAATAATAAGAACTACAAGAATTTCAGCATAGTGAGTTTGTGTTCGATAATCATCTCTATTAGGTAAGACGGGAAGACTTAAAGAATAAACTGCAATTATAGTATTGTAACGTAAATAATGTAGTGGCTTGTGGTCGAAGAGGGTGGAAGGGTCGGCTGCGCATGTCTGATTAATGATGGGTGTTATAGCAATGTAAGATAAAGAAATCTCTTGTTTTCAGGTCTACCGTATGCTTGTTTGTCGACTTGGCTAATACCAAAGAAATACCCTGTATGGGAAGTATGTTAATAGCATTCAAACAAGCGTAAATCTGTGATATATAAGTTACATAATATTTTTTTTAAGTTCAAAAGTCAAAAATCATTTATTCCGTAAAAATTTATGTTTTTTATGTGGAATCGTCATATTTTTTTACCCTACCGTGCAGTGCATGACGTGGCAGCTACTGAGAAACACTGCCAGAAAACTCAGTAGGAATCTTTTTTTTAAATAAAATATACTTAAGATTAATTACAATCATGTCTGTTGACTCAGAACAACTCAATCCCAAGCACTTTTATGACTTAAATAATCAGAAATTTTATAATATGCCCTGCTACACAATTTGGCTTTAATAATTCTTTTAAACTTATTCGTAGACAATTCTGTAATATCATTGGGAAGCTTGTTATAGAATCTTATCAAGTTGAAGTTATTAAGTCGTATGAGTGATTCAAGGTCGCAACACATAACGCAAAAATTACAAAATACATAAATAAAATATCTTGGGACAACTAACACGCTGCCATCTGATACTAAACTAGGCAAATCCTGTACTTTGGCAACCAGACAAGTGATAAACATAGTTGTATATTTTAGAATACATACATATTATACAATACATACATGCATATTATAATATGTATGTATGTATTGTATAATATGTATGTATATTATAATGTAATAATGTCATATTATAATATGTATGTATCATACGACTATAAATTGCACCCTGACACAGAGAATTTAACATAAATAATCGTATCTCAAAAATGGCCGGCTCTCGAACCTGCACCATCTACCAATCCGGGGTAGAACGTTGACCCGCCGGACGATTCAATTTATGATTTCCCACTTTTGAGATTAGATAAACGCTTTGCATTGCGAATACTGCTATAAAATTAAAATTTAATAAATAATGGTGCTCATTATACAAAGATTTGTGCTGGGTGGCGATTGAACCCACGACTTCTGGCATAGCGGTCACCACCACCATTACTTGTAGACCAACAGCCCTACATGAAAATGTATTATAATGTTACTGACGTACCTAACTATTTTATTACTGGAAAGGAATTCTTATTACAGCCTTCTCGAGTCGAGTTTATCTTTGAGTGAAAAAACGCCATGTACGCAGGCCTCGGCCTCTCTAGAAAAACTATTTGCTAATCTACCTTTATTTGATAGGATAAGCTCCTGGGACACAACTGACATAGGTCTACCACTTTTTGTTTCGAGTTTCAGATAATAGTACAATCAAAGGCCACACTTGGACCAAAACAACATCTTTATTACGTAGGCAGTAAGACAGATTTTCGTAACGCAAATGCATCTAGTGATGTCGAGTCGACTACTTTTCAATCTTCACGATCCGTGTCACAAGGTTTATGTTAAATATACATGAGTTTCCAATTCGAATGAATAAAACTATCCAAGTAGGAATTCATCTGGCTCACCGTAGGATCCTATCCTGTTAGGCAAAACATGTTATTTTCTGTGACAACCTTCCTGTCCATGACCCTCAGTTTGAATTCGGATCGATGAAATGCGCCCTCCAATTTTCAATCGGCGGAGAGGCCGCATCTTCACATTTTAACGAAGAGCAACAGTTGCACAAAAGGATCTTAAACCTAGCGCTCTTATGCAACTCCACGTTAGTAACCTCTTAGATCCAGGGTTGGAACTCTAAAAGGGATGTCCCCTGCCACGGGCTACTTACTTTTAGTTTTATCGGCTAGACGCCGAGAACCCCCGTTCGCTTCTTTCGTCCCGTGAAACAGTGGACACAGCAAACTAGCCTAACTCTAAATAAATATCTGTTAAAATTGAAGAAGGTTGTATTTTCTTAAATCTTAAATAGCCCGGAGTTTCTTTGTGGCTTCCTTCTCGGGTTGTCCATGTAGGTAGCTAGAAAACCGCAGGGTAGCTAGAGTTCCTCAGCGGTGAGGACCGCGTTGGCCCCTTAACACGTAATCGGTAATCCCGTGCAAGTGATCAGACCATCATTTAGAATTCCATCTTTTTACTGCATCGACTGCCTGAGCTGTGGCCCGAACCCTCAGGTATTAGTCGCTTTAATAGTACTGGTTGAGAGCCTTTTGTGCTAGCCAACTGCTCGTTGTCTTAATTTTTTTTAATTTTAATATAGTATTGCTAAATATAACAAAAATATCAATTATTAGTAACTTGCTATTTATTATCTATTTAAGGATTTAATAAATATTAGGTCTTTACCTATGAAATTGCCGTTTTGTATGAAAAAATTTAAACGAATTTTTTTCATGAATTTTTTTATTTGTATTAATCGAAGTAATCACCCATGCAATCAATGCATCTTTGCCATCGCAGTGGCAGTTTATTGATGCCCTTCTTAAAGAAATCAGCTGGACGGGAGGCAACAAATTCTTCAAAGGCATTTTGTACTGCCTCTCGGGTATTGAATTTTTTTCCCGCCAAGAAGTTATCCAAATTCTGGAAAAAGTAGTAGTCTGTAGGCGCAAGGTGTGACGAAACTGACCGCACGGATAGACTTATTCAAAATATTTTTGTTACTTTAATACTGTATCTATCTAACTATATTTATGTATTGCGTTATGAGCTTGACAAGTAGAAGTGTATGTAAATACCCAGGTGCAGAATAAATTTCTTTGATTCGGCATACTAAAACCGTTAGTCTACAAGAAAAAGATACACGTGGATCACGCAAAGAAAGTATTGTTATTGTGTAGACCCTTTGAAAGTGTCCCTTGTCTGAGAATAATGTGAAATGAAACTTCCTTTGAAATAACAAAAGGTTCAGGCGCGCAAGAATAATACTGTCCCTTTCAATAAGGATTAGGACTTGAAACGCTTTCTTAAACTTTTCTTCCAATCAAAAATCACATAATGCTCTAACGCTAACTCACTAGTTACTCAATAGTTTTTATTGACTGATTGATATCCAAAGCCATGCCCCGATTCATAAATATCGAATTAAATAAAAATATTATTTAGTTAATATCATTTTAGACAACTAACACACTGCCATCTGATACCATACTAGACAGAACCTGTACAATGGCAACCAATAACTCATAGCAATAACATACATTTCTAAAAACATACATATTGCAGATAAATTACACCCAGTATAAGAACAAATTATCGTGTGCATCACACAAAGATTTGTCCCAGGTGAGAATCGGCTTACGAGGCAGAGTCACTAACTGCTAGACCAACAGGCTAGTCAAAATTTCATCAATCGTAATTTAACTTTCTGTTTACCCGGATTAAGTTCTTTTTACACTACCATACGGTGCACTTGATCGTAAGCGAGTACCATCATAAGACCTTGTGGCATTAGTCGCGCCTTGCCTAAATGATTAAATTTCTGAGCGTCTCCGTGCTTCGGAGGGCACGTTAAGCTGTCGGTCCCGGCTGTAGTCATTAGGCTACAGTCGTTTAGCCATGTCAGTGGCAAACTGGACGGCTTGAACAACTTTGACACTAAGGTAACCACTGCTCGTACGATACGTAAGTAATAAGCTTTGGTGACGTTAGTCATAAGCAATACCACAACATTAATATAAGTAGTATTGTTGTTTCCTGTGTCTTTTTGTGTAAAGTACTTCCCCAGTCAAGTTGCTCATAGGTCAAAATTGGTATACACTCATCACTATCCCAATTTTAGTTCAAAAGAATTTACCACAATGCATAGTGTACATCTAAACTCAAAATTCCTAAACTCGGTTAAATTTTTCAACATGAAAACGCTGTACATATATATCAAAACCAGTATACATCCCTCACGCTTTAACATTCGATCACAATCAATAAAATCACAGAAGCCGTGAACAATCTATCACCATTTTAGTTCCAAAACATTTACCACAATGCAAAGTATCTATCTAAATTCATAATTCTGAAACCGCGTCCGCGAAATTTTGTGGAAACGCTGTAACAACTCTACCGTAATAAACTGACCAACATTCGCATTTATAATATTTTCAAGGTTTAAGGCTTGGTTTCAGTCGTGTAATTCCTTAGGAGCAGTACTTTCCTTTGGAATGAAAGGTACATATGAACCTTAAGCCCTATTCTGTAATTATATTGGTCCAATAATTAAAAAAAAAATGTATGGACTTGTATACTTTCATATGCATCTAGTAAAAAGCTGTTATTTTGCTATTATAAAACTACCCCTTTTTACGATAATTGCGCGGACAGAGGTGTATGAAATTTGGAACAGTTAAGGTTTATATGGAGAACAAGTGCAGAAACCTAATATTTTTATATAATAGGCATTAGAAGAAGAGAAGAAATTATTTTAATAATATGATTACAGTCACTACCATGCTTATGACAAGAATAGGAGATGACAGAGTGTCAAAACTGAGAACAGATTTATATTATTTGTGTTTAATGTCTATAGTCTTTGACAATAGAACCTTAATGGTCGAATGTCAAAGAAGTGCGTTTGGTTAAATACGGGTATACCGATGAAATAAAGAAGTGTCATATCGAACGTTAATTCAAAAATCGGGGCTCAATTCGAATCATTCACTCACTTGCCGAGTAATTGTCTGCGGCTCAAACAGGTACGTTACAGACGGAATGTCTGACAACACACCAAATTGAATTGTCTCTGTCGCAGTTTCTCCTATGCATTGTGTGTTCTAGTTTATGGTTTGGTGTATCGCTGTATAGTCGTGGTACTATATCAAACCTTTCGCTAAAACATAATTCAGGACAAATCTTTGTGTAATGAACATGTTTATTTATTCTGTGTCTAGATGCAATTTATCTATAATGTATGGATTTAGAAACATAAGTACATACTTATTAGTTGTCTGGTTGCCATAACACAGGCTCCGCCTAGTTTGGGATTAATAATAATAATATCTGGGAACAATGTCACACAGACCATCCTAGCCCCAAACTAAGCAAACCTTGTACTATGGGTACTAGGCGAAGATATACATACTTATATAGATAGATAACTACTTATATACATAGAAAACATCGATGACTCAGAAACGAATATTCGTGCTCATCACTCAAATATTTGCACATACTGGGATTCGAACCCAGGACCACCAGCTTCGTAGGCAGGAGCACTACCAACTAGGCTACGGTGACCGTCAAATTAGATGGCAGTGTGTTCGTTGTCCCAAGATATTTATTTCTATTCAACCTCAAAATATGCTGACAAATTAGAAAACAAAACCTGCAAATTATATTATTAAGTTTCATAACTCCGTGCGACATAAAAATGACTTATTCCGTATACTATTACCCACAGAAATAATATGTAGTGTTAATTTCGTTGAATCAAGCCGGGACGCAATTTGCACTGACCACCCGCCCTCATAGAATATGCACATGCAAGAAGGACCACATAAACAAGTAAATTACATGCACCAATATGATACCCAACTCGTATATCAGTCCTCCACGGAACCACCCAAGGGATGCTAACTCGCCGAGTGCTCGTATACGAAAAAAACAGTTTAGATTTTAATTGAATTGCGGCATGATTAAACTTGACAATTAGTGGAATTTACAATATATTCAAGAGGGGTAGGGCACAGCGTTCATTCGCTCAAAGAGCAGCCCGACTGGGGAAGTACCTCCACCTTACAGAAGACATACTTTAATAATAACATTAATAACTTTAGTGTTGTGTTTCTGCGTGTGAGTAAGGTCGCCAGAGCTCATTGGGGTGGGGGGGGAAGGGTCAGCAACACTTGTTTGCTGACTCTTAAAGGCCGGTAACGCACCCGTGACACCTCTGGTGTTGCGAGTGTCCATGGGCGGCGGTGATCACTTACCATCAGGTGACCCGCTTGCTCGTTTGTCGCCCTATGACATAAAAAAAATATTAATAATTATCCTTCAGTTTTGTTTTCAAAGAAAATTGGAGGCATTTAATTTTTGAAAATGTTAGAATTATGTCATGTTAGTAAGTTAGTTAGTAACTTTTCATTGTATACAAAAGATTCAAGATTCAATCATTTATTCAGTGAATATGAGTGTATACATAAAGGTGTTAACAAATTTGATGGTCTCATCATACACTGTCGATATGATATGTGAAAATAATTTTATGACGAGTAATATAGGATTCCTTCAATTAAAAGTTTTCACAAAATTTGTCCCCTACTTATGTTAGGCAAGCTCAACAGACTAACGCCGCTCGCCGTTGGCTGGTGCGAAAAGTTTTAGGAAACTCTAAATATTTAAGGCGTTGAGTTCAGCTAAATTGGTGTTTTTCCCAAGGTTTTAGTCAAAACAACGAGGGTTCATCTTGTTAAAAAATATGTGCACTAAATGTGTCCATATTTTTAAGAACATCATTGATCCCAAAACACGGTTGTTCTACTTTCGTTTGATGATGAAAAAAAATCAACTACCTCTAAACATATTTAAAACAATATAATCTGGAATAATTACACCTCACATTATTATAATAACTGCACTTTATGATTAGGAAGAACTTTGATGTTAGATTTGTCATGAAGATTATTTTTCTCGCAATCCATGAATTATGTTAACACTCACTATCACTCACTCATCCTCACACGCGCTTAAATAACTCTCTCCTTATTGTATTGGTTTATTGTTGTATCTGAAATCTATACATACAAAACAAATACATAAAAAAATTGAAGTGTCTGTTTGTAATATTGAAATAACCGTTTTTTACCACATGTTTATGAATATATATACGGTACATACACCAAAATAATTTTTTTTACAATTTTTGTGCGTCTTTCTGTCTGTCTGTTACGGCTAATCTCTGAAAGGGTTGGACCGATTTTGACGGGGCTTTTATTGGCAGGTAACTGATGTAATAAGAGAGACTTAGAAAACTTTTATTTTTGAAACGACCAAATAAACTAATTAACACGCGGATGAAGTCGCGGGCACAGCTAGTAAATAATATAATTAAGGCGTAGGCTCTATCACACTAATATTACAAAGGCGAAAGTTTGTGAGTGTATATGTTTGTTACTTCTACACGTCAAAACAGCTGAAGCTATTTTAATAAAATTTGGTATGTAGTTAGCTGACATTCGGGATTAACACATAGGCTACAATTTATAAAGTATAATGCGGGTAAAATCGCGGGGTACAGCTAGTATTGTCATTCTTATAATTAATTTTGTTTTTGTCTCACATAATTATAAGTATACCTGTTGCATAAAATAAATAAAAAAGGGTTTTATTCACGTAGACTTTAAAAAAGCGCTTGTAAATAGTCAGAACATATTTGTAGTAATATAATTGTATACATTATTATTTCTAGTTACATAGATATTTAGGTGCACTTTGTATTGATTGTATGAAAAAATAAAAAAAAATATTTAGAAATTTACATAGAAAGATTTGTTCCACTAAAAAGTGATGACCTGTAATTCAGGTCTTTTAGACAAAAACCTATATATCTATTATTATTATGTTATATGTTACCCTGTTTTTTTTAAGAAGTTTGTGAGATTACTGTTTCACCCTATTTCAACCCGTTCTTGTTAGTTTATACAATTGACTGTTGGCAGCGCCTTAGAACAGTTACAAACAAATCTGACTGGTCTGTTGGTCGAGTGGTTAGGGACCCTGACTGCTAAGCCAGAAGTCGTGGGTTCGATCGCCACCCAGGGGCTCTACGGGCTAAGTCGCCGAACATCGTTTTCGTGAATGGCGTTCAAACAAATAAGGGTTAAAACTGACTTAATCGATTGTTAAATCGGCTTCAACGTTAACAATCGATTACGGACCATTTATGACGTCACATGTGGTCATGGAAGCCGATTTAACCATTGATTAAGTCATTTTTAACCTTTATTTATTTGAACGCCATTCACGTAAACGATGTTCGGCGACTTAGCCGGTAGAGCCCTTGGACAAATCTTTGAGTGATGAGCATCATTATTTATTCTGATTCTGGGTGTAATTTATTTATAATATGTATGTGTTTAGGCATACATAAGTATGTTTATCAGTTGTAGTTTGGGATCAGATGGCAGTATGTTAGTTGTCCCAGGATAATTATTAATTTTTATAAATTTTTACGTTTCTGTCTGTAAATGTGGAGGAATGGTTAAAATAGTCACCTCGCTATTACCTCAACGTCCACATTTTTCGGGTTCTAACCCCGCACAGGATGGATATCGTCCAATAAGTAATTTTGATTGCCTCGTTGGTCTAGCAGTAGCGTGTTCAACCGCAAATAATGGGGTTCAAAGTTAAAATCCCAGAACGGGCCGAAAAGTGATTCTGGGATTTTTCTGTATACTTAGGTTTCTCCGTAACAGCCCTGAGTTGGAGAGTAGGGCGGTATTTGTAACCCTGTGCCTAGAACTTTAAACTAGAAATTAAAATTAGAACCTAGAAATATAATACAATCATAACAATTAACACAAAAACTTGAGTAATAATAGAATTATAACTAAATAACGTCCCTGCTCATGGCAAGGAGTGGCGATTGTATCATCACACAAAAAAAAAAATAACCCTGTGCCTCGGAGAGCACGTAAAGCGGTCGGTCCTGTACTTATTCTGACCTCTTTCCGGCATTGTCACTAGTTGCGTCATCACGAGAGTGATTGAATAGAAAGTATTTTTGTGTTGGTGCACACACCTGTGCACTGTTACATATCCTGTGCAGATGACTAGTCTCCATTAAGACTGCCGTGACCAAAATTTGACCACGAAGGATACTATTAAGTAGTGTTGTAGTTTTAGCTTTATATCCTGGTTGTATGTTTGTAAAGCATTTAAGAGTCATCTGGAATGCAATGCCGTAATATGGTCACCACACGAGGAGAAGTACAGGCTGATGTTGGAACGTATCCAGAACAAGTTTGTTAGGTTCGTGTATTTGAAGCAATATGGGATATACCCGGGCTATCTGCTTCTTTACCCTACTCAATTCGTTCTGGGTATGGTGGGGTATTACAGGCTTGAAATGAGAAGGGAGGTCGCTCTCAGCGTTTACATATTTAAAGTGATGCGCGGCAAGATCCATAATCCGAACGTGTTGGAGGTGCTCAGGCTACGCGTCCCGGATGAGTTCGTGGGACGGCGGCGGCGGCCGGAGCTGCTGGCCGTGCAGCGCGCGCGCACGTGCCTGCTGCAGCGCGCACTGCTCACGCGTGCGCTGCGGGCGCTCAATATGTTGGCTCACAGCATTGATATCTTTTCGTGCACACTGAACGAATTCACACAGGCCGCTTATTGTGCAATTTGTATAGTTTAAGTTTTTAATATTGAGTAACCATTATTGTTTTTAATTTATAAGTATATAGGCTATTGAATTAGGTATTAAGTTCCTGTAATGATAGTTTATGTGTGTTTAAATAAATAAAAAGTAAGCATCGTCTATATCACGCTAATATTATATAAAGGCGAAAGTTTGTGAGTGTGTATGTTTGTTATCTCTTTACGCAAAATCTACCGAACGGATTGTGATGAAACTTTGTAGTAATATAGCTTATATAGGTATCCGATTAACAAACGCGGGGCACAGCTAGTTTAAAGTAAAAGTGTAACAGATGATACCTAAAAAAAATACCTCGTGTTTAAGAGGAAATTTGTCAATGACACTCCAAGTGAACGCAACTAATCTATGAAATTGGGTCAAGGTTCATATACGGAGTCTGGTGTATGTTTACGGAAGGACACAGGTCAAGTGATAAAGTTGATAAATTAAATGAAATACATTTATTAGACACGACATACAGACATACAAAGTTCAAAAGGCAGGTATACACCACCAGAAATAACAGAATAACGCTGATAAAAATAATATAAATACTACTAAATAAAAAACTGCCATTACAGCCTAGTTCAGCATATTAATTTATTTACTGTATATTTTACAGTATATTAATCGATCTATAAGCTAAGATTCTTCTCGGTCCATAAGCGATCGGCGTGATTAAGCACCTGGGAACGAGCTGGTTTCTGAACGTCACCCTGTTTCTGGACGAGGGCAAGCTGAGTTGTTGGTACCGGTCCGACGCCACATTCATATACATATATTTTTTTTAAAGATAACGCTCGTACTCTCTTCCCTGTGTCGCGGGGTACTTTACAAACATAATAGACGGACATAAATCTCCAGACTCAGAAAAACTATTTATGGGTCACACAAATAGTTGTCCGGCGCGGGACTTGAACCCACGGCACGAAGCGGCGAGGCACCACACGTGCAGTCAAATCTATTTTCATTATTCATATATCTTTATTCATTTGATCCCAAACCAAGCAGAGCTTGTATAGACGTCAGCACATCCAGCTACCCCAATCTGTCAAATTTCTTTTATAAATTTTCAACTTTATCACAAAAGCATAAGGTTCACTTTCTATTGGGGAAATTTGACAGGTTGGCGTAGCTTGATATGCTGGCGTTTGTACTATGGAAACCAGATAACTGATATATTACATAGACTATATTTCTTTGTAAACCCATACTTATATATATAACTAGCTGACCCGACAGACCTTGTCCTGTCTTAACGATGACTATTAACGCACGCTATCTGTCAATACTATGTCAAATAAAAAAAAGTTACATTAAAAAAGGTTATATTGTCCAAAGCGCTAAGGTTAGATTAGAAATAATATTTGGTTGTGAAGTATTCTTAAATTTTCTTATTTTCCGCGCAATTTTAAATTCTTTTTTTTACATAAGAACCTTCTCCTGACAATAACAAACACAATAAAAAAAGAAATAGTGAAATCGGTCCAGCCGTTCACGCGCATTTCACGCGTGATGTCGTGACAACGGAAAACGGGTAGACTCAGTACAAACAGACATGTTCATGCACACAAATTTCCAATGGAAATCGAACCCACGACCTGCGGCATGAAAAGCAAGCATTTACCAAGCCCGCCAACTGGCCCATCCGATAGTAATTATACTATGAGGGTGAAGCATACTTCCTTTATATCCTTAGTTTCCTTTTACCCTTGTACAAAGGATAATAGAAATTGGTTCATGGAGCTCCGGTGTCCTAGTTTACCAAGGTGATTTTCTTAACAATAATGTGGCTGAGATGACCTCGTGAATATAAAGTATCCAAGTATGAGTAGTGTAGGTAAGAATCATTTTGCAGAAAATGTTCAACTTAAATTTTTAGGTAACTATTTGAAGCTCCAAAACAAACCTTTACGGTATTGAACCTTTATAGTTTTGAAATATCTATCATTGTATATATGTATTTATGTTTTTCGCTTAGAAAAAATTACGCGAAGTTTTAGAATAAAAAAAACTTGAGAGGTGTCAAGGGACACCCGGATGGAACGAAGTTACTTCTTATTATTTATTATGTACAAAAAACCTGTATACACTCAACAAAAATAATCGTCGCGACACTACACTGTTCAATGCGAAATAGAAATGAAAATATCTGGCTTGCTTTCTATATGAGAGAGAGAGAGACAGAGAAACATGCGCACGCCGCACAGCTGCAAAGTGTCGTGACAACTTTTCGTAAGATTTTTTTCCGTCTAGCCCCCTTTCACAGCGTGCGATAAGGAACTTCGTTCCAATATAACACAAAACATATGATATAAAGTTCGAGGACAAATTATTTTAATCTACAGCCTAAACTAAGCAAAGTGGATACAAGACAACGGATAGAAATTCCTTTTATATATTTTTTTTGTAAATATATTTCATGATGCGGATAGCGCAAGACTAATATGATGCAAAAAATATTGCACTAGATGTCCAGCGGTGAGCGTCTTTCAGCTGATATGATCATGAAATTTAATACACAGAACACATATAGACCAAGACACATAGATCTGTTTATGAACATAAATATTCGTTTTTTGCGAGGATCGAACCCGCTAACCGATCTGAGTCATGACGGTTGTCATCTATATCTACATCATATCTATATCTGAAATAGATTTACACGTACTTCGGGTATAAAGGAGGTACTACCGCTATTGGTGTAGAACTGGAGTATTGCCTTAAAACCAACCAAGACCTATACAAACTCTTAATTACGTAATAAGACAATATGTAAGTATTAAAAATATTAGACTTAAACTAGATAATTAAACTTTAACATAATCTCTTGACAATAACTTGATACGAGCTAGCTAAATATCAATGCTGTTATAAAATAAATTTTATAAATGTTTTAATACAATCAATACAATGTGTAGGTACCTAAATATCTATGTTACTAGAAATAATAATGTATACAACTATAATACTACAAACATGTTCTGACTATTTACAAGCGCTTTTTTAAAGTCTACGTGAATAAAAACCTTTTTTATTTTTTATTTATAATGAACTTAATTTTAATGATTCCTTATCGCTATTCGGTCTTTTATACTACTAAACTAATTTAAATGCCATTAGTCAGAACACCTCTCTCTAATAAACCTCATATGAAACGAACAAGCAGGACAACTAAATCTGCGCAATTATACGGTACGGTATTATTAGGTACACAGATTTAGTTAGTGTGCAGTTTTATCCATTCGATACTTCTTATCGCATTTAAGACGCTTTGTATAAATTCACGGCGGTTAACACACGTGGGGCCGTTAACCCGCGGTCGTGGGTTCGATTCCCACCCGCACTTAAATTTATACAATTCACTTTAAAGATGTCCGAAAAATTGTTTTCAGTTTACCACGTTTAAAATGCTAAATACAATAAATTAAATCATAGTTAATAATAAAAACTATGATTTATTAAGTATTCACATATGTAATCGTCATGTTAAAAATAGTGCGCAGTTTAACAGAGTAAAAATAAGTGTCACGTTAGGACGCTTATTTTGACTCAGTATTTCGTGCCAAAATTAAAATGTCACAACTATAATATATTCTTCTCGTAATAACTATATTAGAACGAAAAGCAATAATATTAAAATTAGTTTAGTTGGTATTGCTGGAAATCGGGGGAATTATTAACCTTAAAGAAGTTTTAACGGTTAAAACTTATGTTGAGTTCTTAAGATTTGAGAATGAATAGGTAAAGCTCCGTTGCCCACGAATATACTTGGAATAATGTAATAACAAATTACTGTTAGACGGCGCGGTGAAAGAGTGGGTGCCTAAAAGCTTTGACAAACGCATAACTTTTAAATGTAATTTTGAAGAAACATTCTATTACAATTATGGTAATGGTGACATTTATTAAGTCCGTTTCTGTCATCATCATAACAGCTGTAAAAAGTCCACTGCTGGACAAAAAGCCTCCTCCAAGAATCATTTTGGGGCGGATATGCTATAATCACCACGCTTGGGACGGGTTGGCGATCATATACATTTTAAAATAAAAAAAATAGGATTTGCAACCGGCAGCAGGAACAGGGTCTATGCTACCGGAGGTTACGACTCTAGAGACAGGATCCTCCTGTCAATGCGAGCCGTGTCCAAAAGCACCGCTTTTTGGATCTTGTTCTTGACCCAACCGCCTAGCGTCAGCCTCTTTAGGTGTCATATTATTATTATTATTAACCTTTTGATCTCACCACAGTCACGGTCAGATGGCAGACCATTTCCATTTCCAGCATATCACAGTACGACTATAATGTCGTGACCGAGATCTATACATATTGACTGACCTGATAGTCTAGTCTTTAGCGACTCTGACTGCTTAGCCACAGGTCGTGAGTTTGGTCCCCACCCAGGATAAATCTTTGTGCGAGGAGCACGACTATTTGTTCTGTGTCTGGGAGTATAATAATATATGTATTTGTAATTATGTCTATCAGTTGTCTGGTTGCCATAGCACAGGATCTGCCTAGTTTGAGATTGCCATCTGATCTCAAACTAGGCTGATCTCAAACTAAATAATTATTTATTTATTTAGTATCGACATCTTGTGTGTACTTATGTACACGCGTTAGAAGTTATACTTCTTAATAATAATAATAATAATAATTTATTTATTATCTCACTACAATATACAGGTACAATTTTTACATAATGATTACATTTCATAGGTACATACTTCAGTAGACATACATATATATTGCAGGAGACTGGTGCCTAAGCTAGGCTCGAGGCCTGTGTTTCAGGACACCAGGTCCCCTCCACTTACATTATTACATTTTATATGGATTACCGAGCTGACAAAGTGAAATATACGCAGTAAGATAATTATAACTAGTTGGTAAAATGGCATTTAAAAATAAAGATAAATACATAAACAAATTGATTTACAGCTATTTTTGATGTTTGTGTGTGTGCGAGCGCGCGCTAGCGCGCGTCCGTGTGTGTATGTGTCTGTGTGTGTATGTGTGTGTGTAGTGCGAGTTTGTGCTTTTAAGTGTATACAATCGATTTAATATCAGGAACATAATTTATTAAAATCTGTTTGTAATCAAATCCTCGGTCTTATTATAGTTGAGTTTCAGTAGCCAATCTGTCAACCTTCTTTTACATTTATCCTTTGTGAGGTTGAATATATGTAGTAAACTATTAATTTTGTTGTAAAGAAATCCGCCTAGATGACAAAAATAGCGCTTAGAAAAAGAGGTTTTATGTAGATTATGAAATCGTCCTACAGGATTATACCTTCTTTTGCCAATGGACAGAGATGGATTATACGTTAAGAGAGTATGTTGTCTTTGTATCGTGTGTAGTATAAACAATTGACGCACCGTCAAGACTTTGCTCTCTGCGTATAACTGTTCAGTAGAATATCGATATGGGCGAAAAGACCACACCTTCAGAATGGCTCTCTGTGCTCTCTCTAATTCTAGCATAGTTGTTTTCGGGGCACCACCCCAAGAAGTAATGCAATAGCTTATTATTGATTGAGCTAATGCAAAGTAAACCGACCTCATAACATTTTCATCGACCACATACCTCAGAGTTTTGAACACATATATCAATTTACGTAGTCTACCGTTGAGGATGTTAATGTGTTCATGAAATCTTAGGTTGTTGTCGATTATTACTCCTAGGTACTTTACTTTATTAGTCTTAGAGAGCGACATACAGGTACAGCTACGGTTGAGTATCTCCGTGCATGTATGTGCTATTATAGTATTTTCTAGCATAGAATCTTGGGAAAATATGCAATTTTTTAAGGAAAATATCATGTAGTTGGTCTTCTGTACATTGAGAGTCAATAGGTTGCTTCGTAGCCAGTTAGATACCAAGTTAAAGCCACATTGAGCTTGTTTAAAAACTTCCTTCCACGTTTTCGCACTGAACAGGAGGGCAGTGTCATCAGCAAAACTAATAACTTTGCCTTTGGGAAGGTTGAGCTTACCCAGATCGATAATATATATGAGAAATAGGGTAGGTCCAAGAACACTACCCTGAGGCGTGCCATAAGAAAGTGTACGCTCGTCACTTAGAAATTCGTCTATCTTTACTCTCTGGGTACGCTCACTCAAATAATTTTTAAACAGGTCAAGCGGGATTCCTCTGATTCCCAAGCTTTCCATTTTATCTACAAGAATAGGTACAGAAACCGTATCGAAAGCTTTTGCAATATCCAAAAATATACCCAAAACTTTATCCCCTTGATCCATTTTTGTTACTATAAAGTCAGTTAGTTCATGAACCGCATCTGAGGTGGATTTACCAGAGCGAAAGCCGAATTGTGTTTCTGTAATTATGTTGTTCTTTTCTAGGTAACTTATAAGTCTATGGTTCATAATTCGCTCTAGTATTTTTGATAAGGTAGTGAGCACAGCTATTGGTCTATAGTTATCAACACGGCTGCTGTCCCCACTCTTGTAGATCGGGTGGATAATGGCTTTTTTAAACGCATTGGGGAATTTCCCTGTGGAGAGGGCAAGATTACATATATATGTGAGTGGAGGAACAACAGCTATCTCATGCTTTTTTAAAAGGTTACTAGTTATTTTATCCCACCCTGCAGCACAGTTGTTACGAAGAGATCTTAATATGTTGGCCACTTCATGCTCATCAGTCGGAAGCATTACCATCGAGTGTAGTGTTAATTTAGGAAGATTGGCCTGAGTGGTTGACGTTCGCCCATTGTTTACTTGTTTTGCTAATTGTTCACCTATTTTAGCAAAATAATTATTAACGCAATTTACAGAGTGCAGTGGAGTAAACGACGAGGTTAATAAGTTAGCTGATGCATTAACTTTCTTTGCGGACCTGTTTGATATGCTGTTAATAGCCGACCATATCAGCCTGGGACTGCTACCAGCCTTGCGAAATTCATTTTTTTCATATTCTAATTTAGTCTTTCTTAATAATTTATTACAATAATTTCGGTACCTTGTGAAGCTAATTCGCATGATTTCATTTTGAGGCGCCTGTTTACATTTTTTGTGCAATCTGTCTCGATGGCGTATACACCGAAGAAGACCAGGAGTAATCCATGGTTTCGTGATCTGTTTACGATTCGGTAGCTTAAAGGGTTTTGAGTTTGAATCAATCGCATGTTTAATGAGATTAATCATTGTTTCCGCTGCTATATGGGGATCTTGTGTATTGTATACTGCACTAAAATCTATTAATTTTAAATCTTCATCTAGTTGGTTGTAGTTAACCCGGACAGAATATTTTTTTGCAATTACCCTAGTAACGCGTTTTGAGATGAATAGTAATACTGTCTCGTGATCAGTTAGAGCGGAGTGAGCTATTAAAGCGGAGGCTGGCAGCCGCGTTTTTAGTATAATATGGTCAAGGCACGCATTTTGTCTTGTCGGTATTGTATGGGCGGGTAGTAGGCCGTGTGTAGCCAGTAAATTTAAATAGGCGTATTTAACGGAATCACGACATTGTTCCTGTATATTTATATTTATATCTCCCGCAATGATGATATTGTTATTTTGAGAAAGCTCGTTTAAGGTTAAATGAAGCGAATTTAGGAAATTGGTAATGTCTTTGTAACCAGGTGGGCGGTATATTGCTAGAAGAACTGTTTGTGTATCAACTTTAACTCGAAGACAATTTGCTTCCAAGAAAGATGGCTCGTCTACGACAGGTTGAAGTTGCTTGTGGACATAAACTACCACACCTTCATTTTGTGTAACGTTATTGGTGGTAAAAAAAGAGTTGTAATCGATTAACACAGGTATATTATGCGTGTTAGGGAGCCAACATTCAGTTAAAATGATTATATCCCAGTCAAGTTTAGTTCTAGCGAGTGTTGTTATAAAGCCTGTCATATTTTTACTTATACTTCTTATATTTTGAGTAATAATTTTAAGAGATTGATTTGGTATGAAGTTAAGTGGTAAACAATTTTCTAGGTCACAGATTGAGGAATCCGCAACGGACACAGCATCTAAGTTTTCCATATTATTTAAAGTGTTATCGAATGTTTGTTTTGTATTTCCCCTTATTGACATTTCTATAACGTAAGCTAAAAATAGTAAAATAAAATAAAGTAAGATTTAAACTAATATAAACCAGAGGTTGTATTAAGTGGCTACTAATTTGTGTTGTTCCGATATTAATGTGTTTGTGTTGATTATGCATATGAATAAATAATATTAATACTGGGCGTGTACTATGTTGGATATGTTTATGGAATGTGTAGTTATTTTTAAGGTGTATGTTAATTATTAAGCTTGTGTCAAGAATGTGCACAAGTGTAGGCAAAAAATAAAAATAAATAGTGGCATGCAGTGCTATAAAAATATACAGTCTTAGTCATTTATTCTTACGGAGTTTTACTAAATCTTCTTCAGATTTTATGAGGTGGCTGGGCATTCCGTCTTTTTCACGAATATACACTTTTCCGTTAGCAATCCAACATTGTTCGTAACCGCTACTTTTGGTAAATTCTCGTGCAAGGTAGTGCAGGCGTTTAGTCATAGCAGTGAGCATATCAGACACGTATAAGGGGAGCTTAGGTCCTTTTTCTTCCAAGTGAAAAGTATTCAGGCGATTTTCCTTGTTGTGTTTATTAAAATCTTTAGTTGACTTCATAAATTGCTCTTTGATGGATACTGCCGTGAATTCAACTAAAACGGCACCTACTGTATCAGACTTGCTTTTGAATCGGAAGATATTTTTTATTTCAGTTGAGCTCACGGGTTGGTTTATAATTTGACTTAACTTTTTTACTGAATTTATAAGCGAGTCACGGGTTTCCAGGTTCGACGATAACGGAAGATTTTTTATTTCAATCGAAGCCGCTTTCTGGTGCTTTTCTAGGTGGTCAACTTTGCTTTCGAGTGCTTTTATAACTTTTTGGTTATTGCTACATTGCACCTTTAGGTTATTTATTTCCAGCAGAGCATCGTCGTATTTTTCTGACAAAAAGGCCACAGTTTTCTGGATCTCGGCCATTTGGATTTTAATTTCCGAATTTTGTGTACGGATCTCGGTATTTTGGGAACGAATAACGTCAAGGGCCGATTGTAAAGTATCTATTTTTCCGTTTTGTTGATTTTGAGTAGTAACTACTTCGGATAGCATTCTCTTCATCTCTTCCATTATTTTATCCATTTTCCCCCATTCATTCTCACTACAGTTTTTTTTTTCTTTGGGTTATATTTACATTACTATTATAAATATTATCCTTGCTTGACGATGGTGTTAAACCCCGTCCTGAAGCGGGTGTTTTACTAATAGGAGGTGTTTGCTTGTTACCGGAGCTCATAGTGGTAGTTTAAGTGATTTAAATATTTGCCCGGAACAGTCTTTTAAATGACAAGCAGGAATGCAATATTTCTAGTACAACGTAACTCACAGAAAGATTCAAATCGTTACCTGCGCGGGAGTGTCGTTGCGTTCGTCGTAAATCGTACCTTTTAGCATTTACCGTTGTTATCATAGATCTTCATATTCCGCTTACGGCACACGGTAGGCGCGCGATTAGTTGTTTCCGAACAGCACGAGTATCTCCGATAATTTCTGAGTGACGGTCGTCGCACACTTCACAATACGTTCGGTGACACGATGACTATGCAGCTTAGGTGCTAATTTAGATAACTGTGTAGTTGGTATAAACAAAAATGACGATATCTTCGGTGTAGTGCAGTGAATTGGTGATCTGTTTAGTGCACTATATATCTTGGATAACTGGCTACAGAACTGTATGTAATTTTAGATGTATTATTCACTTTTTACCGGTGTTTATTTATTTATTGTACGCGAGTAAAAGTAATACGTGTTGTCGCTTTGAGGCGCGCGGGGGGGGGGGGGATAATATACAACTTGAACATAGTTATCAATTTTCATACCACCTAGAACTAACTTCATGCTGTTAAATTTTTAGGTGTCGGTGTGCGCGCGCATCGTGAAAATTCACTCTCATCATTTTTCTCCATCGCGCCAGAAGAAGCATAACTTCAATAATTGCTTCGAATACCAAGATACAAGCGAATAAAGTAAAACGGCCAATTGCTAAACTGGGCAGATATATAAAATGTTACAGGAAGTGGATGTAGTACAATTATAAGGAATAGCATATTCAAAGTAAAAACTTGTAATTGGCCATTACATAAATATAAAACCTTATGAATAAGGTCATTGAAAAATCCTAGATTTAAAAAAAGAATAAATTAATGTTAAGGGCTGTGTACTTCAAATAGTCAACAAATGATTATTTCTAACCTAACTGGGCAGTGGTTACTCTAGTGTCAGAGATGTTTAAGCCGCCCAATAACTTCTAGAAAGCTGTTTAGAGAGCCTGTTATCTTCCGACCACAATCGGGACCGATCACTTCTCAATTGGTTAGAGTACCTGGCCATGAGCTCTTTACGAATTATAGTAAACATGGTCTGTATATATCATTGCCTATCAAACCGCATTCAAAACATTAAACTCAAACTCAAAAGTAATTTATTCCGTTAAAATATTACATTTGTGTAGAATCGTCATTTTTTTTTTACCCTAACGTGCAGTGCATGCTACGTGGCAGCTACTGAGAAGCACTGCCAGAAAACTCAGCAGGACTGCTTTTTTTTAAATTTATTTCTTACATTGTATTTAAATGTGTTAATTTAGAGCGACTCCATCGCAAGCTGTTTTGTCACTTAAATAATCAGAAGTTTTGTTGTAAGCTTTGCTACACAATTTGGGTTTTATAATTCTTTTAAACTTATTTGTGGACATTCTCGGATTAATTAATACCCACCCGCTAATGCAGATTACCATTTATAAAAAAAAATTAAGTTGATGTATATTGCAGAAATTATAAAAAGACAAGTCTCACACATTAGTCATTTCACATTTCATGACTTAAATAAATCTGAATAGGTACTTAAACAATTTTAACTTTAAAACTTAGATAAATTACTATCATTACCATGAGAATATTTTAGTTATAAACCAATCTGGTAACTTTTCATAAGTTATTTAATATAATTACATTAGTTACTTCTATTTTAAAAATTATGTTTCTATTACGTATATATGGAATTAAAACCATTTTTGAAGTAAATTAGCACATATACCTCATCTTGTCAGCCAAGTGATGAAGTGAAGTCCACAGCTGGATAAAAGCTTCATCCAAGTACGAGGAAAATGCCCTTATCATCACGCTTGGCAGACCGGCTGGCGTACGCAGTCATTGATCACAGAGATACGCTGCTGCCCACTCTCTCGAAGGTATTATATTATATTCCGTCGGGAGGAATCTCCAATCCTCAACGGGATGAGATGTTGTTACGAGAAAAACATGAGTCTCCTTTATGAGCTGATTACACACATCTGACAATGGAATATTAAGTGCCAAAAGTGATTGTGGGATTTTTCCGTAAAAAGAAATTTCTCAATATCAGTCCGAAGTCTGGGTGTTGGCGGTGTTACCTACACCCCCGTGCCTCGGAGAGCACGTAAAGCCGTCGATCCTGTACCTGACCTCTTTCCGGTCGTGTCACTAGTCGTCCCATCGGTACATGAGAGTGATGGAATAGAAAGTGCCCCTGGGTTTGCGCACACACTTGTGCACTATAATATGTCCTGCGCAATTGGCTAGTCTCCATTGAGACTAGCCGCCGAGGCCGAAATTCAGTCGGGAGGACATTATTATTAAGTGCCATATACGACATTAACCTCTACTTCGTATATGGCAATTGATTATCCCGCAAACTAATAAATTGTCTGTTAATGCTTGCGGTGGCGTTGTGGGTCGGGTCGTTTCCTTGCCTCTAATATGGCGAAGGAGGCGATGGCTGGCCCACACGTCATACTCATGCACGGGTGCTGCTTGCGGTAACTGGTCGAACTGCTGTTGGGGTACTCATATTTTTTGTTTCTTGTCGCCTCTGGTAGACTTCGTGTGACTTGTTAATTTTGTAAATGTACGCGGATGCACCCACCGTTTTTTTGTCTAGCCAGAGGATATTCTAATTGCTTGAGTGAAATTGAATGCTATTGCTTATTTATTTTACTATGATTCATTGGATGACAACGGTTCTGTGCGTGCATTAGCCTACATAACAACCAATCACAATGTAAGTAAAATACATGACATTAAAAACAATCGTAAACTGAAAGCAAAAGAAGACAAAAAAAGCAAGCTCGGAGTTTCTTTGTGGCTTTCTTCTCCGGCTCGTCCACCTAGGTAGCTAGAGAAAGCCGCAGGCTAGCTAGGGTAGGTTCCTCGGCGGCGAGGATCGCTTTGGCCCATTAACGCGTGATCGGTGATCCCGTGCATGTGATCACACCCTCATTTAGAATTTCGTCTTTTTGCTTTAGTCTTCCATTATTTAATTTTAATATAGTAGAACTAAATTTCAAAATAATAGATTAGTAACTTTTTGTTTATTTAAGGATTTCAGAAAATATATGCGATAAAACAAACCGCACGGACGGACTAATTAATTTTCTTTGTAAATCTTATAATATCCACTATGTTTATGTACTGCATTGTGACCTTGACAAGTACAAGTGTATGTTAATACCCAAGAGCGGAATAAATTTCATTTCATTTCATTAAATTATCTGTATTTGTCTTCGTATTATAATATCTGTTTAATTTTTAATATGGGTTCACTGCCTGAATTAAATATGATTTTATGTTTTAATCTTTTTTATTTGGTGGTTAATCTTTTTGACCCAAACCTTTTGAAAAAAGGACGGGATGTCATAAGTTTGACGTGTCTGTGTGTGTGGCATCGTAGCTCTCGAACGGATGCGCGGAGCTCTCGAATTGTTTGAAAGGTAAATTGGTCAATAGGTATTCTTAGCTATGTTTGATCAAAATCGGTCCAAGATCTACACCGCCAGAAAATGGCGGATAACATATTTTTACACAACTCCCTCAATATGGGTAGCAAATGAAAGGTCTTGACTAGTAGATTACTATACACTATGATAAATTTCAAATACAAGATGGCCGCAAACACAAAATTGCGAAATACATTTCTTTTCACAACTCCCTCAATATAGGTATGAAATGAAAGAGCTTGACTAGTCGAATACGACATCACGAGAAATGTCGAGAGATTCTGAAATTTAATATTTTTTCACCTTGCGGTAAGTGATTTATGAATTGTTAGTAAATTATATAAGCATATCTACGTCGCCTGGGTGCTTTGCTGCTTTAAATTTCCAAGTTATTGTAATAATAAATCGTTAAAAATGTGCATACAAAATTGGTTATTGGTTAAAAATAATTTACGAACGTCGCATATACGAACAACTTATATTTTCTTTATACTTTTACACGGCCGACGATGATTATGGTGATACTGCTTAGCGCCAAATTTATGTACGCCAGCACATCCAGCTACCCCAATCTGTCAAATTTCATTTATAGATTTTCAACTTTATCTCATAAGCATAAGGTTCACTTTCAATTGGGGAAATTTGACAGATTGGTGTAGCTTGATGTGCTGGCGTCTGTACATGTGTGGATGTCAGCCAACCAGATGTATTATTCGGCCATACTCAGCGTTGTCTAGGTGATTTTGACAGTTGTAAAAATCACTTTTGGCTCTCCTCAGTCCCTTTCACACGAGAAAAACTATAAAACTTAAATTTAATGAACAAGAGTTTATTTAATGTTATTACATTTGTATATAGCACGTTAATATTATATTACCATTTGTCCACGCATACACCGGTTACCGGGGGGAAGAGAGTGCGGGACGAACAGCGGCGGCCGCGGCGCAGCGGGTCGCCCCTCCATCTATCACTTACTCGATATACCATACAGACCGCACGTGTGTCTACGATTAAAATATATTGTAAATTTTCTATTATAATAAACCTTTATATATATATTTAAATAAAGTATTTTATTGAATGTCTAATCTCAGACATTAAGTGGCGACCGTGTTCTATTTTATCGTATTCGCAAGCTTCGGATACAGTCGTAATCGGAATTTACCGTTACGTTTGCGAGTTTGAACATTCAACGGAAAGCGGAGGTTGAAAAGGAATTGCTGCGTATGCTGCCGATGTGGAGAAGATTGCCAAGCAGAGCTGGACGTCTGGACAATAATCTCACAGGGAGTTGGCCTATCCTTTTCACTATTTCTCGTTTTCCTCTTCAATTGTGTGCAGCTTAACGCTCCGAAAGTGTCAAAGTAGTATCTTGCTAACGCGTACTATCTTTCCTTTTAACTTCACTTCGGCTATTGCGCTATTTAGCATTTGTCACGCATTTTAAACTTAGTTTCAACTCAAACTTTGAACTTGATTTCATTGAGTTATCGAGATTCATTTAGTTTACAAGATAAAGACCACGTTATATAATAAAGCGGTCTGTGTTCCTTTTTGCTTGTGAAAGTGAATTACCCAGCTCATTAGCAATCTATAATTTGCTATATTAAGATTAATAGCAAGCTGCAATATTAATCTACCCCAAACTCGTATAATATTAAATTATTTTGGTGATCAACATTATAATTATTTTGCCAGATTGTCAAACCGGCGGCCATTTTGCCTGTCTTACATCACGTGGCGTGCAGGTGGAACATCAGGTCGGCGACTGCAACGGCTGGACTCGATATCCGTGCGTCGTAACGGTTTGAATAATTTACATAACTACCTTGCCTAATTCATTTTTTTTCTCTCGCCATGGCTGATGATTTGCTAAAGGGATTACAAAAGAAACGCAGTATTATTAAGGGGAGATTAACCAAATTTAAAGATCATTTAAGTGTTTTGAGTCAAATTAGCTTAGATAAGATCACTAGTAGTCAAATAAAAGAATTATCTATGAGAGTAGATAAGTTTCAAGATTTGTTTTCTGAATTTAACAGTTTACAGTCTGAAATAGAATTAATTGCTTTGAATGAAGAAGAACAGTTGTCAGAAAGGGAGTGTATTGAGTCCCAATTCTATTCTCTTCTTTCCAAGGCTCAAGTATTAATAGAAGCTGCAAAGTCAAAAAAATCTGATATTAAAGAATGTATTTCTACGCAATGTTCGCACACTAATTCACATTCTAGCAATTCAATAAGATTGCCGACTATAGAATTACCAAAGTTTGATGGAAATCATCTGAAATGGCTGGATTACAGGGATATTTTTGATTCTCTTGTAAATAATAATGATACCATTCCACCAATAAATAAATTTCACTATTTACGGTCTAGTCTCGAAGGTGGTGCCGCTGTCGTAATTAGATCGATTGAGTTTACATCGGATAATTACAAAAATGCGTGGAAAACTTTATGCGAACGGTATGATAATAAAAATATTTTAATAAATAATCATCTCAAGTCGTTGTTATGCATTGATCCAATGACAAGAGAATCATTTAAAGCATTACGATACATAATCGATCATGTTTCCAAGAATTTAAGGTCTTTGCATACATTAGGTCTACCCACTGAGCATTGGGATGTATTAATAATTTTTACGGTCTCGGCAAAGTTAGATTCTAACACGAGTGGAAAGTGGGAAGAGTACAAAAACAATTTAAAGGAATTGCCATCGGTAGAGATATTTTTCTCATTCTTACGTTCTCGCGCAGATGTGTTGGAGACAACGCATTATAATAAGTTCGATAAACAGGATAGCAAGTCGAACTATCAAAATAATAAATCAATAAAATCTTTTATTATGGCTACTGATTCAAATAAGGTTTTTAATTGTCTTATTTGTAATCAAAAGCATCGCGTTCACGAATGTCCTAAGTTCAAATCTATGAGTTGCGATGACAGAATTAACAAAGTTTCCCAATTAAATTTGTGCATAAAATGTTTACGGAAAGGACACGATAGCAACCAGTGTCGTTTAAAAGGCTCTTGCCAAGTATGCAAAGGTAAACATAATACGCTATTGCATAAAGCTGAAAATCATTTGCAAACATTCTCAAATGACCCAACCACATCGAACGCACCATCTGTCGCCTTATCAGTTGTGACTATGACTCACACGCTATTGTGCACGGCGCAGGTGCAACTAATTAACGTTGTAAACAAGAAACGAGTTATAGCTCGGGCTTTACTAGACACTGGGAGTCAATCATCCTTTTTAACTGAAAATTTGCAAAATAAATTAGGTGTTCGTTTATGTAATAATAAGGTAAATGTTTGTGGTTTAAATAATATTAAGACTACCATCTCGGGAAGTTGTGATATAATATTAAAGTCTTGTTTCTCTTCTTTCACGAAACAAATTACTTGTTTATTAGTGCCAAATATTACTGGAGTTTTACCGAGCGTAGAGATAAATATAAATAAGTTAGGTATTCCAGATAGCATTCAGCTTGCGGATCCTTCTTTTTTTATGCCTTCTAGCATTGATATATTGTTAGGTAGTGAAGTATTTTGGAGCGTTGTAGGTACTAAACAAATTCAGTTAGGTCGTAACTTGCCTACTTTACAAGATTCCCAACTGGGATGGTTGGTGGCCGGTCCCGTGGGTATTGGCTTACCACAAAACAAATCAAAAGTATGCTGTTATTTTAATCAGTTCTCTAATTTAGATAACCAGTTAAGAAAATTCTGGGATATTGAGGAATTACAGTCTGAGACAAAAACATACACATTAGAGGAGCAATTTTGCGAGGATCATTTTTTAAATAACACTAGCCGTATGCTAGATGGCAGATTTTGTGTAAAACTACCTCTAAAAGAACCCGAAAGTTCTCTAGGCAATTCGTATAATTTAGCCAAGAAACGTTTTTTGTCTTTAAAAAACAAATTAAATAAAAATCCTTTAATTAAAGAGTCTTATGTTAATTTTATAAAAGAATATAAAGATTTAGGTCACTTAAGTGAGGTGGCACTCCCCAATTTTGGTAACTTTCTGCCTCATCACTGTGTCACGCGGGAAAGGAGTGAAACAACAAAGTTAAGGGTCGTCTTCGATGCTTCCGCCAAGACGTCATCAGGAAAATCCCTGAATGATATACAAGCAATAGGACCAGTTATTCAAAGCGACTTATTTTCAATTTTATTCCGTTTCCGCGTTCACAAGTATGTTCTATTGGGTGATATTGAGAAGATGTATAGACAAATTGTCTTACATCCCTCTCAGCGTCATCTCCAGCTGATTATATGGCAGGATATGCATTCAAATACCGATATTAATATTAATATTAATAATAAAATAAAAATACTACAACTGAACACTTTGACGTACGGAATGGCGGCTGCCAGTTTTTTAAGTACTAGGTGTCTTGTACAGTTAGCAAATGAATGTAGTGATGAAACTATATCTAATATAATTAGGTCTGATTATTATAGAGATGACTTAATAACAGGAGGGGATTCTGAAACTGAATTAAAATACATTTATAAAAATATAAAAAATATTTTAGACTCTGCCTGTTTTCCTTTGAAAAAAATAAGAACTAACTGTTTAAATGCTTTTAACGATTGTTGTTATGACACAATATCTGATTCCGTGAATTTAACCAAGGAGTCCAGTGTTTTAGGTTTAAATTATTGCCCAAAATTGGATATTATTTAGTTTCCAACAAATATTGAAACGCCTTTACAAATAACAAAAAGGACTGTTATTTCTACAATTTGTAAAATTTTTGATCCCTTAGGCTTAGTTTGTGCTTGCATCATAAAACTTAAAATATTTTTGCAACAGTTATGGATAGCAAAATTGAGTTGGGAGGAACCATTACCAACTAAGCTAGTAAATACTTGGTTAAAGTTTATAAATAATTTACATTTTATTTCAAACATAAAAATCGCTAGAAAGGTTCGATGCGATTTTCCAGTAATAACAGAGTTACATTGTTTTGTAGACGCGTCACAGCAGGCGTATGCCACTTGTATTTATTTACGCACAATTAATAAAAATAACGAAGTTACCGTTAAACTGCTATGTGCGAAAGCTAGAGTTACGCCTTTGAAACCGACCACTATACCGCGGTTGGAATAATTAGGCGCTTTGCTTGGAGCGAGATTATGCCATAAAGTTATTCAATCTTTACGATTTGGTATAAATGGTAAAACAATTTGGACTGACTCAACCGTCGTATTAGGATGGTTAAAAACAGATGTGAGTAATCTTAAAACTTTTGTGTGCAATAGAGTTAATGAAATAAATGAACTGACTCGTGACTTTCAATTTAAACATATACCAACCACCATAAACCCAGCTGATCTGGCTTCGAGGGGCGTTGACCCCCAGGAAATTGTTTTTTCTAGCTTGTGGTGGGAAGGCCCTGCCTTTCTGAAGGAGGCAGATCAGTCCAGTTGGCCGAATCATTCACAGGTGGTCAGTAATTTTCCAGACGTAAAGGTTCATTCTTTATTATCGCGGGGTCACATCAGTAATAATAATACATTAATCGATTTTGATAGATATTCTAGTTTTATAACATTAAATAGAATGTTTGCATATGCATTGCGTTTTTTAAATAATTGTAAACTAAGTAAACAAAACCTATCCGGTTCTCTAAATTCCGATGAGTTAAATAACTCATTATTAGTGTTAGTTATGTTAAGCCAATTAGATTCTTTTCCTAATGAAATAAAAATGCTGAAACAAGGGGTACCGTTGCCAAAAAAATCCAAATTATTACAGTTAACGCCTTTTCTTGATTCTAATAGTGTAGTTCGAGTCGGAGGTCGTTTAGAAAATTCTAATTATGAATATGACAAAAAACATCCTATAATATTAGATTCTAAGCATCACTTAACGAAACTAATCATGAGATCCGAGCATATTAGGTTATTTCACGGTGGTCAGCAGTTACTTTTAGCCTCAGTCCGCGATAAGTACTGGCCCATTGGAGGCAGATGTCTAGCACGCCGAATAGTTAAGCGATGCGTCATATGTGCACGTCTTCGTGCGAACACAGTGCAACCAATCATGGGACATCTACCCGAGGCGCGAACTAATTCCACCTTTCCATTCTACTCGTGTGGGGTTGACTTCGCCGGGCCTTTTATGATTAGTATCCGTAAAGGCCGAGGTAACAAAATAACTAAATGTTACTTATGTTTATTTGTTTGCCTTAGCACTAAAGCAGTCCACTTAGAACTAGTGAGTGATTTAAGTACTCAATCATTTATTTTATGCTTACGGCGGTTTGTTGCGCGCAGAGGTAAACCTCATGAAATCTATTGCGACAACGGAAGAAATTTCGTTGGTGCTAGTAATGAATTAGGTCGGGTACTAAAGTCCAGCCGTCAGTCGGTCTACAATTATGCTAGTAATGAGGGCATTAAATTTGTTTTTAGCCCCGCCTATTCCCCTCACTTCGGAGGAATATTCGAGGCTGGAATTAAGTCCTCTAAATATCACTTAAAACGTGTAGCTGGCAATGCTGCTTTGACGTTTGAGGAGTTAGCGACGTTGTTCACACAAATTGAAGCTATTTTAAACTCACGCCCGCTCACTCCTCTCTCGTCCAATTGTACTGATCTTTCTCCACTGACCCCAGGCCACTTCTTGATTGGGAGACCCCTCATGTCCATCCCAACGCAGCCTATCAACGTTACCAGACCCAACAGATACGAGCTCATCGAGAAGATTAGGCAAGACTTCTGGGAAAGGTGGCGCCGGGAGTACATCTCCGAGCTGCAGCAGCGCGCTAAGTGGCGCACTCCACAGCAATCGCTCGCCTGTGGTGACGTGGTCGTTCTAAAGGAAGACAACTTACCACCTTTGCAATGGCGGCTAGGACGTGTATGTCGTCTATACCCAGGAATAGACGGCGTCAGCAGGGTTGCTGATGTTGCCACTACCAAGGGCACTATACGAAGGGCCGTCAATAAACTGTGTCCCCTACCAACTTCAGAGCCCGATATCAATGAAGACGATGGACCCGCTACCAGGGTCACTTCAAACTCTTGAAAGCTATGGCTTTCAACGCCCCGGAAGATGTCCACGCATACACCGGTTACCGGGGGGAAGAGAGTGCGGGACGAACAGCGGCGGCCGCGGCGCAGCGGGTCGCCCCTCCATCTATCACTTACTCGATATACCATACAGACCGCACGTGTGTCTACGATTAAAATATATTGTAAATTTTCTATTATAATAAACCTTTATATATATATTTAAATAAAGTATTTTATTGAATGTCTAATCTCAGACACCATTTATATAACTTTCGTCTTATTAAAAGGTGACGGTATTTTGGTCCTGAGTATTTAATTTTACTACGTATCTGATACTAAGAAAAAATAGGCGTACATAAGAATCTATGTTGACCTTCTATGCTCTCCAGACAAGCAATTTTATTAGCAATGTGATGTTAATATATTTATCTTAGTGTACACGTGTATCAGGATAACAGGAGTAGACAAGAGGTGAACCAAAACACTATGGAGGTACAGCAGAAACCAACGGAGAAAAATTGTAGCAACATTCATGGGCCACTTTGGAACCTATCGATCACGTGCTCATTCACTCTCGTGGAAAAAGATACAAGGAATAGGGAACTGACTTTCTGTCCTCCTTTCAGGGCTGATGAGATGTGATTGTGAGATGTGATTCTATAACAAACTTCCCAGTGATATCCGAGAAATGTCTATGAATAAGTTTAAAAGAATTATAAAAGCCAAATTGTGTAGCAGGGCTTACTACAAAACTTCTGATTATTTAAGTGACAAAACAGCTTGGGATTGAGTCGCTCTAAATTAACACATTTAAATACAATGTAATTTGATGTAAGAAATAAATATTTAAAAAAAGGATTCCTACTGAATTTTTTTGGCAGTGTTTCTCAGTAGCTGCCACGTCATGCACTGCACGGTAGGGTAAAAAAAATTGACGATTCTACACAAATGTAATATTTTAACGGAATAAATGACTTTTTGAATTTGGAATTTGAATTTTGATGAGTTGCGATTATCTTGCACACTTTAGACTATTAAATGCTGGCCGTCTGATGATACACAACACGTGAACATAATGTTGTACAATACACAAGAGCGGTGCATTCAGAACGACGCGTGTCTGGGAGCGAAAATAACTTGTCTTGGGCGACGCGGGCACGTGAATGACAGCAAAATATAGCACGGAGGCGCGTACCGCAACGTTTTGGTAAAATATAGGATATCACCTGGAATTAGCATACTCAAAACCAAGGCTCTATAAGGCCATCGCCATAAGAAGCGTACTAAAGCGTGCAAATTGTTCTCGGGAACATAGGCAAAAAGTAAAAAAACCGGCCAAGTGTGAGTCGGATTCGCCCATGAAGGGTTCCGCAGCAGCAAGTATTTCAGTTGATTAAATGAAAGCAAATTGCGGTTTATAACGTATTAAAAAAAAACTACGTGCTAGATCTCGTTCAAACCAATTTTCATTGTTAGTTTCTATGGTAATGTGCATCATATATTTTTTTTAGTTTTATCATTCTCGTATTTTAGAAGTTACAGGGGGGGGGGGGGACACTCATTTTACCCCTTTGGAAGTGTCTCTCGCGCAAACTATTCAGTTAAGACAAAAATGATATTAGAAACCTCAATATGATTTTTAAAGACCTATCCATAGACACCCCACATGTATGGGTACGATAAAAAAAAATGAGTTTCAGTTCTATGTATGGCGACCCCCCAAAATTATTGTTCTTTTTCTATTTTTGTGTAAAAATCTTAATGCGGTTCACAGAATACACCTACTTACCAATTATCAGCAGTACAGCTTTTATAGTTTCGGAAAAAAGTGGCTGTGATATACGGACGGACAGACAGACAGACATGACGAATCTATAAGGGTTCCGTTTTTTGCCATTTGGATACGGAACCCTAAAAAGCCCCTATTGCTAGCACAAAAATCCTCAACGATTGAAATGCTGTACGAAACTACACCAGATCAAGATAAGATAATCGCCTGCAATATTCATCATGTCAGCCGAACACTGCTTGACAAAGATCGAAAGATTTCCACAACGGAGTTGAGTCCATCATTTCGGGTTGGTGATCGCCATATCTTATGGTCGTAGTACACAGAGAGGCGCTGCTGCCCGTTCTCTCATATATATTCCCTCGGGATGACTTCCACGTCCTCCAGCGGGATGAGATGGGGTCGCAATATTCTATGCCGTCAACCATACAGCAATGTATTACGCACCCGTAGGTTCTGCACATTAAAACTCCGAGATATTTTCCACACATAATATTTAATCGAACAGAGTAACGTTCTCATCTACCGTCGTACAAAGAATGCCTCTTTAATAATTCTCCTACCCTATTTATATTTTTATCAGTGACAGCCATTTTAAAGTCTAATATCGATTATAATAGTTTTAAGATGTAAAATTATTATAGAATTATTATAGTAATTAATAAATGATAATCACTAATCAAATAAATAATCATAGTATAAACATATTATCATAACATAGCAGCTACGTCATAACCGTTGCGCGGCTATTGAGTACCTGACAACAAATGATTGAATTTAAATCAAAATCGACATCGTATCCTATTCCCAATCCCACCGCAAATTGTAAACAAGATTATGACGTCAATATCGGCGACCCTTATTGCTAATGGAGTTCTAACCAACAATTTGTCTGCGGTCTAGGCCGGCACAATACCCAGTATTCCGGGTGCATGTAAACAAATTGTAACAGCGTATGTGCAGGGTTAGATAACAATATATATAAAATGAGCCTTAATTTCACCAAGTTAAGGTTGACATCAATGCATTATTACCTTTTAAACCGGTAGTGGGTATGTTTTTAATTGGTTGGTTTTAAGATTTATTACGTTGCAATAGAGAGGCGCTCATAGCCAGATGCTTTCACCGGTCCGTAAGTTATTGGCGAGGTTAAGCAACTAAGCTCGCGTTCAGTCCATAGATGACCGTCAAAGTGGTTTAATTTGTGAGCGTCTCCGTGCTTCGGAGGGCACGTTAAGGCGTCGGTCCCGATTTTAGCCATAAGGCAATAGTCGTTAAGCCATGTAAGAAGCCTACTGGGCGGCTTGAATAACTCTGACACTAGAGTAACCATTGCCCATACGATAGAGTGCAATATTAGTCTGGATTAAGATCCCGGATTCTTTTTTTTTTTTACACGGCCATCTGTTCCCAAACTAAGCAGAGCTTGTTCTATGGAAACCAGATAACTGATATAGGTACTACATATACTACTTTTCTTTTGTAAATATATATATGATTATTTACACCGAGACTCGGGACAAACAGACATGTTCATGTACACAAATATCTGTCCTAGGTGGGAATCATACCACGCCAACAGGCCCGTCAGGATTGTTGCTATCTCGCTCGCACATATTATTTATTTATTTAATCGTATAGATAGTGGTGACTCTAAAGCCGCTATACTCAACCTGCGGCCCGCCGAGCTTTTGTAATTGGCCCATCCGAAGTTTCAATTTTTATTAAACGGTTAATAACGTGCCCCACGGTTTTATTTTAGTCTTGTCTATGCATATGTTTATGATGCCCACGACTGTATCTATTTTATTATTTTTTAGCTTTTAGTACATATCTTAAACATTACAATGTATGTTTATCATAAAACCGTTTAACTTAAAAAGTTTTTTTTTCCAATTTTTATTACGACATGATTTTTAATTCATGATTCATTTTTGACATAATATGGTAATTAGTTGTTATTTATTCTTATTGTATACAGATTGTTATTTTCCTTTTTCTTTCAATTGACATAATTATTGTACATTCAAATATTTGCACGCCTTTGTATGGCAAACATGTCTGAACTAAATATGTTAATATGTTACATCTTACATGCAATTTCATTGTTATATGTATACACATGTTTATACAAATAAATTACTTACTTACTTACATCGTTAACTTGAAATTACGTTTTAATTAAGGGCTAAATTATTTTTGTTTGCGCCCCTTGACAGCATGACTGTAACGTGTTTGTGGCCCTATAAAAAAAGGTTGAGTGTGACTGGTCTAGAGTCTTAAGATTTTCAACCGGCCCCGCAGGTCTTTGACATGACTTGACGACTGCTGGCTGTCTACTGACTGCTACCAGAATTGATTTGGTGGCTCAACGTGGGCATGTCAAGCTTTGAAGCTCGGAAATTAAATCATTTTGCGGCCATCCAAATAGTATATCCATATAACTAGGTGTAGGTACAGTGAGTACAATACGGTGCGGTGCTTCCAGTTATTGGGGTTCATGGTAAATGGTGATGATATTCTGATATTCCCCGCCGTCACCACACAGCAATTCAAGTCCGATTATTATTGATTCCTAATTATTATTAACCCTAACATGGTATTACAACATGACTCTGAAATGTCATACTAACTATTACATCATGGTACTACGCCGCATCATTTCTCGTAGTAGTAACTGCTACGCCAATCTACGGCGTTTGAAGTTACTAGGTTTCATGGTAAGCGATCGCATAAAGCATTTAATAGTTTTATAACGGGATTTACCGGTATTGTCCGTAATGTAAAGGTTTTACTTCCCCAGTTTATGGACTTCCAGATAATGGACAACCCTGATATTCAGTACTAAATATTATAATCTCCAGTAAGTACAGTTATGACGCACGGATCATGAGTTGTTAAGGAATCCACTCAAAAATAATGAAACTTTTTCAGAATTACCTTTTGAGTAATTCAAGACATTTTTGGATAGCTGGAAGCCCGTTGTCCTCTTTCACCAATTTTAATCAACTTTCTTTGAAGGAATTCTTATTATTTCCTGCCTTTTACATATTTTTTTTTATGATTTCGTTAGCATTATGAAAATGAATCCCTGTTTCAAGCGTATCATTCCAAACATATAATGGAGGGATACACACCACACATAGACTCAGAATAAATACTTACGGGTAAATAGTTGTCCGGTGCGGGATGCGAATACGGGACACGAAGCGGCCAGGCGACTGACTTAGCTGCTACGCCACGCTTTCAGTCAGTGTTTTAGTAATGTTCTATACCCACAATGAAAAAGACAGATTCGTTATAGAAACACTTTTCTGTCTCTCGTCGGCTATTTCCTCCGAATCTCCTCGGCCGACGTCCTGTAATTTGGTACATTTTATCATACTGTGCGCTGCTGTTTTACCCACGTTTTACTATATAAATTATAGCCTGAAAGAGGATGTAGTCACAAAGATTGAAAAAGGTATGCTGAGATGGTTTGGCCATTTAGAAAGGATGAATGAAAGAAGATTGACTAAAGAAGTATACCTGGCCTGTGTGAATGGTACAACCGGACGGGGAAGAACCTCGTAGAACATTCTCTGATCAAATCGGAGACGTACTTAAGAAAGGTCAGGTCAGTACCCTAAACCGGCGAGCATGTATGAAGAATATTATGTTAGTAAACGAAGCGAAAGAGGTATGCAAGGATCGTGACAAATGGAAGTCCGTTGTCTCTGCCTACCCCTCTGGGAAACAGGCGTGAGTCTATGTATGTATGTATGTAATTAAAGCCTATGTGTTATTCGGATATATAAGCTGTATTAATACAAAGTTTTATCAAAATCCGCTCGGTAGTTTTTGCTTGAAACAGTAACAAGCATTCATACATCCATACTCGCACACTTTCGCATTTATTATATTAGTAGGATACACAACTTGTACCAATGGTACTAATTATGGGCGTATAGTTTAATTTAGAAATGTTACGAAGTGTTTTGGAGAGAGAGAGAAATATGTAATTATAATAATATCCTGGGACATTATTTACACACGGCCATCTGATCCCAAACTAAGCTTTTACTATGGAAACGAGATAACTAATACCTACTACGTTTACTATTTTTATTTTGTAAATACGTACTTATATAGATAATTTACACCCAGACTCATGACAAACAGACATGTTCATGCACAAAAATATCTGTCCCGGGCGGGGATCGAATCCACGACCTGCAGCGTGAAAGGTATGTCATAGGTGAGTATGTGTATCATGTAGCATTGCGTTGACCAATGATCCAATTTGAATCATTTTTTGACTTGACAAAGCGAAGTGGATTTTTAGATCTCCGATGAGCATAAATAATATTTCATTATTTTACATTACCTAGGCAACTGGCGTTTTGACTTCTTGGCATGACCCTAATTCCACTTTCTATTTTATTCATATAACTATCTGTGCCCCGCGGTTTTACCCGCGTTAAATTTTATAAATTATCACAGCACCTCCCGCGTAGGCGATAGCGTGACAATATGTAGCCTATATGTTGACCCGACCTCTTAGTAATATTCATGCAAAATTTGAAGTAAATCAGCAGTAAATATGCAGTACTTTTTGAGTTAAGCCCGGACATACATACAGACAAACAGACACACAGACAAAAATTCTAAAAACTATATTTTTGGCTTCGATATCGAATGTAGATCACGCCCCAAGTATCCTTCTTAAAAATATTCACCGTACAGTTTTGACTTTCCTACGATCTTATTATATTTATTAATTATCCTCTCTTGTTCTTCCCTGGGGGGCGTAAGTCAACCCGAGGGACTCTATATACCACAGCATGGGCCGCAACGTTTCTTTGAGTAATATGACTTATCTTACTGCGATCGCCAACCCGTTTGCCAAGCGTGGCGATTATAGCAAAACCCATTAAAATGTTCTTCGGGGGAGGCCTTTGTCCAGATGTGGACATCATTTGGCTGATATGATAAACTAGCTATGCCCCGCGGTTTTACGCGGGTGAAACTTTATAAATTATAGCCAATGAGCTAACTCCATACCAAATTTTATTAAAATCGTTCCAGCCGTTTAGATGTGAAGAAGTAACAAACATACACACAAACTTTCTCCTTTAAATAAATAAATAAAAAAGGTTTTTATTCACGTAGACTTTAAAAAAGCGCTTGTAAATAGTCAGAACATGTTTGTAGTAATATAGTTGTATACATTAGATATTATTTCTAGTAACATAGATATTTAGGTACATCTTGTATGAAAACATTTATAAAATTTATTTTATTACAGAAATGATATTTAGCTAGCTCGTATCAAGTTATTGTCAAGAGATTATGTTTAATTATCTAGTTTAAGTCTAATATTTTTACTACATATTGTCAATGGTTCTTCCTATATTAAAGGTATTATTATTATGACGGACCTTGTGTTAATAACGACGGTCGCGCTTTAATGCTACCACCGGATCCAATGCGCCCCAACTGAGAAGACCCAGCGAAACAAACTCAGTGGGTTCATCTACTACCGGTTTCAACACGACCCAGTTGAGACGGTCCGGCGAAACATACTCAAGCGGGCATGAACACGGGATTTGGTCCAATTAGAGTAATTATTTAGTAGGCAAACACAATATATGCTCGATCGGTTGTCTGAATGCTTATTATTTTAGATTATATTTAGGTATACAAAAGAAAAACTTCGAAACAATAACATTATTCATTTTGAGACAGAGTCAATAATTTTAAATTAAGTATATGATAGCAATCATTTACAGATAGTTCACGTAACACAGCAGATCAGTCATGTCTATATGGCTACAAGATCTCCAGCGAGCAATGTGCAGGTAGGAAGTGAGAGCCAGACGTCTTTGTCATCGATGTACTCTTTAGTGGTGTAATAACCCCTAGCCATAAGTATACGTTTAATATGTGTTTTAAAACTTGTGTCAGGCAGATCAGTAATTTGAGTAGGAAGCTTGTTATAAAACCTAATACAATTTCCTAAAAATGATTTATTAGTTTTGCTTACTCTAAAGCCTGGCATGGCTAGTTTGTTTTTATTTCTAGTATTTATATTATGCAGTTCACTTTTCTTTTTATAATTATGAATATTTTTTCTAACAAACATTATATTCTGATATATATATTCCGATGGAACAGTAAGTATATTTATATTATAATATTAGTGTGATTATCCTCGGTAAGCTCGTAGCTATTACACTAATATAATATTACATATAACACTAATATCTATACATATAATAAAATCTTAAGGAAGTCAAAACTGTTCACTGAATATTTTTTAAAAAGGATACTTGGGGCGTGATCTACAATCGATATCGAAGCCAAAAATATAGTTTTTGGAATTTTTGTCTGATTGTCTGTATGTATGTCCGGGCTAAACTCAAAAAGAACTGTATGGATTTACTTCAATTTTTGCATGAATATTACTAAGAGGTCGGGTGAACATATAGGCTACGTATCACCCTGTCAACTACGGGGGAGGAGCTGTGACAATTGATAAAGTTTAACGCGGGTAAAACCGCGGGGCACAGCTAGTTATTGAATAAACCCTAATAATCCGAATGGATGGGCTAACCGACTCGACTGTGCAAAATTCCGGCCCCAAACTGACAGTTTAACATAGGTATATTGCGATTATTAGGGTGTATTTACTAATATTAGTGTGATTATCCTCGGTAAGCCACGACAGCACATTCCCTTTTAAAGATAGGGAACTATGGAGGAAGCCCCGCCGAAAATAGCATAGGTTTTGAATTTGATAGATAGCCACGTGCTGCCATCATTTGAACGGGCGAAAGCTCTCGACTTAGCAAAATATATTTTTTAAATTCTTACTGCCCTTCTTGCTCGTATTAAAATAATTTATAGCTCTTGTCGACACAAGTTGAAACAAAAATCGTAAAGCATGTAGGTAAATCTACATTGTAAACATTAAACACACAACCATTTATCTTATGAGATGTTCGTTTACACGATTTTCTTGTACATTTTCTACATTATTTATGGTATAAGTTGCAATTTACAGGCTTTCTTCGTCTAATAGCTGTAATAAATTAGATAAAAAGAATTAAGGCGTAGTAAACACATTTTCTCACAGTTTAAAATTGTTTTTCGTATTTAACTCATTCTGATATCTGAGACAGATTGCGTTTTTTTTTAAATATTTGCATAATTGAGGCACACCAAATTGTATTATATATTTTATATTTAATGTAGGTAATATAATATATCTTGAGACATTATTCACACAAGTCCATCTGATCCCAAACTAAGGAGAGCTTGTACTATGGAAACCAGATAACTTATATATTACATATTCTACTTTCCTTTTTTAAATACATACTTATATAGATGATTACTCCCAGACTCAGGAAAAACAGACGTGTTCATGCACACAAATATCTGTTCTGGGTGGGAATCGAACCCACGACACCCATTCTAATGTCCCTTCGAATGTGTTTTTGATGAATGTGTTTTTGACAATCTTGATGGACCGTTAGGTATTGACAACATTTTCAGCGATTCAGCGCTTAAAGTTTTGTTCGAAACACTGAACTTAAGGCAGACTACAAAGTCTACGAAGTCTGCCTTAACTCACTACAATTTAAGCCAGTCTAAAAACTACATTAACTCAAATGAATGACAAAAAAATTAAAATAATTTTCTTTACGGGCGGTTATGTTCACGTAGTATAGTACTTAATTCATGTAGCAGTACTCGTTTCAACGCAATCATAATTTTATCTAGAAGCTCCACATAAATAAGTCTGAACACATATTTGGGGGAATGAAAGGTAAATCTGCCTTTTTACATTTTCAGCGTCAAAATAACTTTGTTTTCACCTAATGAGGTTTACTATTCAAATTGATTTAGGGGTGAGATGGGGTGAGAAGTGGTGAGAGGGGGTGAGATTTAACACATTGCTTAGTAACCATAGTTTAGCATTCGGTAAAAAATACAAAAAGATCGCTGGTGCTACTGCTTTAGTTTTTCTCATATTTTTAACTACTTTCTCAACTTTACACGGCGTGCTGTTATTTCTACTAAAGAATCTATTAGTTCATCAAAATCCGTTTTATTTTCAATGGCAAAGATCGCGAGGCAAGAAAGACAATCGGCGTTTAGCAATACCATTACCTTGTGACCACTTTAGTACTGCTCCGAAGTCCTGTTGCATTAGCCTACAGGTGTCGCAGAAATCGATACCAATATGGAAGATCGATAGCTCATTGTAAAAACTGTTCATATGTATGAAATAGCTTATAGGTCGACATCCAGAGCCTACGAAATTCCGTACTGTATATGCACATTGTCTCTAAGTGCTTCACCCACCTTGAGGCTACTATTGATTAAGTGGTTCTCCCATCCCGCACTCCGGCATCGCGCCGAGGACGAAATCCACTTGTAAAGTGTCAAAGGTTTTCTTATAATAAAAAAATTGTGCTATAATATTTTTTCTGATCTACATAGTTGTTGACTTCATCTGAAAATAGTGACAATAATATATTAGTACTTCTCCCTCTCAATAAACCTTGTTGACAATTATCTATTATGTTATTATTTTGTAAATATTTTCTTAAGTCTTAGTTTTGATCTGCTCCTTGTGTTGGGTGCCATTGGATAACGAGAGTGAGAAAATAGGATTGCAGCTAGTTTGGGATCAGATGCCAGTTTGTTAGCTGTTCCAAGATATTTTGTTACTTATTACTTACAAATATATAAGTATGTTTGTCAGTTATTTGGTTGCCATAGTTCAGGATCTGCCTAGTTTATCGTAGTCGATTAGATGGCACTGTATTACCTGTCCCAAGATATTTATTTATTTATTGTATTGGGAGGTTACAAAATACAAGCGTATGTTAATACCCAAGTGTTGAATTAATTTCATTATATCATTAACTGCAAAACGACATGTCATTTTAACGCAACATTAAAAATATCTGTTACAGAAATTTCACAGCCAATATGGCGATAGTCCGTTATGTAATTGTTCTATTTTTGATGTGCTATAACCCAAAAAGCTTTTACATTATTAATGCTAAACTGTGTAACGAATTATTCTTGACTGTAGTGCTAACTGAATAAGCAACGAAGTGAAGTGTTACGAATCTGCCGTATATTGTTATTCATAGCACGTTTGTTTGGGTTTTCATCCAACTCAAAGGGGATTTAAGTTACAAATGACCTTGAGAAACATGACTTGACGTTTAAGATAGCTTTTTCCGTGATTACCACAATCTTATAGCCTTATAATTAAATTAAATTAATTATTTTTAAGAAATTTTAATAGTTAATTTTACGTAGTAGGTCATAGCTAACATAGTCATATAACAGAGGCGCTCATAGCTAGATGCTCTCACCGGTCTGTAAGCGATCGGCGAGGTTAAGCAACTACGCTCGCGGTCAGTCCATAGATGGGTGACCGCCAAAGTGGTTTCAAGTCTGAGCGTCTCCGGGCTTCGGAGGGCACGTTAAGCTGTCGGTCCCGGTTGTAGTCATTAGACAACAGTCGTTAAGCCATGTCGGAGGCCTACTGGGCGGCTTGAGCAACTCTGACACTAGGGTTACCACTGCCCATACGATAAGCAAGCAATAGCTAACATAAAATATAACCTATTTGCGAAGACCTGTTATTGGCTTGTTGTCGCTTATTATATTGTTATTTTGGTTACCAGCTGTTGGTTTTCTAATAACAATAAATAGACATATTCATTTGTCATGTATATATATATGGATATATATGTAAGGGGAAAAGGGAAGATGCACTCTTATCATCAAAATTAGTGGTTAATTACCTTTAAGTACCATCTCAACCCATGAGGGGCGTAGTAACCTTCCCGGGGGAATATCTTAAAGCGAACGGACATCCTTCCATCCCCAATCCGTCTGCCAAGGGTGGTGATAATGGCAAATCCCTTCAAATAATAAAATAAAAAAAAGGTTTTTATTCACGTAGACTTCAAAAAAAGTTTTCACATAGTCACATAGAACATGTTTTTATAATATAATAATAATTAATGATAATATCCTGCAACATCATTCATACACGGCCATCTGATCCCAAACTAAGCCGAGCTTGTAATATAGAAGTCAGAAATCTGTTATACCTACTCCATATATTGCTTTTCTTTTGTAAATACGTACTTATATAGATAATTACACCCAGACTCAAGACCAACAGACATGTTCATACACACAAATATCTGTTATTTACTTTACTTGTTAAGTGTACTTCTCTCCCTGAACATCCACAAGTCCAGTGGGCCTGACGCTATCCCCCCTATTGTGCTGAAGACATGTGCTCCGGAGTTGGCTCCTGTTATAACGCGTCTTCTCCGACTCTCCTACGAAAAGGGCGTAGTCCCGTAATCATGGAAGACGGCCTTAGTGCACCCCATTCCCAAAAAAGGCGATCGCTCTGATCCAGGTAACTACCGTCCTATTGCCATTACTTCCTTGCTCTCAAAATTAATGGAAACCATTATCAATCGCCAACTTCTACGGTATCTTGAGGATCATCACCTTAATAGTGACCGCCAATACGGATTTCGTCAGGGTCGGTCTGCTGGTGATCTTCTTGTCTACCTGACCCATCGTTGGGCGTTGGCGATTGAGAGCAAGGGGGAGACTATGGCGGTAACTCTAGACATTGCAAAAGCCTTCGATAGGGTGTGGCACAAGGCGCTACTTTCGAAGCTTCCTTCCTATGGGCTGCCCGAGAAACTCTGCAAATGGGTTGCCAGTTTCCTCACGGAGCGCAGTATCAAGGTCGTTGTCGACGGTACATGCTCAAACTCCAAGCCCGTGAATGCTGGTGTCCCACACGGCAGTGTGCTTTCACCAACCCTGTTTCTTCTGCATATCAATGATATGTTACAATTGCATGACATTCATTGCTATGCAGATGACAGTACGGTGGATGCCTCTTACTTTGGCCACTGCAATATTTCTCGGGCACACGTCATTGAGAGTCGGAGCAATCTAGTGTCTAAAATTGAGACAACATCTTGACCAAGTCTCATACTGGGGGCATATCAACCTAGTTCAGTTCAACCCCCTAAAGACACAAGCTTGCGCGTTTACTGCCAAAAAAGCTCCCATTGCCACACCTCCTCAATTTCAGGGCACTCCCCTTGATATCAAGCCGAAAGTAGGGATTCTCGGCGTCGACATCGAGAGTGACGTCAAATTTCGCGGTCATCTGGAAGACAAGGCCAAATTGGTCTCCAAAAAGCTGGGTGTCCTTCGCAGAGCTAGGCGAGACTTCACATGGCCCATCGCCTCCAATTATATGAAGCGCAAGTACGGCCGCATATGGAATATTGCTGCCTCCTCTGGGCCAGGGCACCACAGTATCAACTTGTTCCTTTTGGTCGTATACAACATCGTGCAGCTCGAATGGTCGTTGACGACGGAAGTCCCACTATTTGGCTTGATCCTCTTACCCTGCGGAGAGACGTGGCGTCTCTATGTGTCCTCTACCGCATTTATCACGGGGAGTGTTCAGAGGAATTGTTTGAGCTTATACCTGCCGCCACATTCCGCCACAGACCCTCTTGCCAAAAGTGGAAATTTCATCCTTATGACCTGGATGAATGTTCTTCCACCACTGTGCGTTTCACTAGAAACTTTTTGCCGCACACTACCGCTCTGTGGAATCAATTAGCTGCGGAGGCATTTCCGATCCGGTATGACATGGCAACCTTCAAGAAGCGAGCCTATTCTTATCTTAAAGGCCGGCGACGCACTTGCAGCTCCTCAGGTTTTGCGAGTGTCCATGGGCGGCGGTGATCACTTACCATCAGGTATATGCCATCCTATTATATATAAAAAAAAACTCATCAGGGTGGAAGGGGTCAGCAACACTTGTTTGCTGACTCTTTTAAAGGCCGGCAACGCACCCGCGACTCCTCTGGTGTTGCGAGTGTACATGGGCGGCGGTGATCACTTACCATCTCACAAACTAACAAGTGTGTTGTTAGTTTGTCGGCGTCTCATATAAAAAAAAATCGCACATGCTGTCTGCCTCATTGGTCTAGCGGAACCGTATTCAACCGCAGATAATGTAGTCCTGGATTGAAATTCCAGGTCGGACTATAAAGTGAATTTGGGATTTTTCTGTTAATAAATAATAATAATAAATTTCTCAGTACCAGCCCGAGGATTGGGAGTTGGCGGTATAATACCTGCGCACATAGGAACTCTCCTAAAGCCGTCGGTCCTGAATCTGACCTCTTTCCGGTCGTGTCACTAGTCGTCCCATTGAAGCATGAGAGTGCTGAAATAGAAAGTTTGCGCACACACTCGTGCTCTATAATATGTCCCGCACAGAGTGCTAGTCTCCATTAAGTTTGGCCGCCGTGGCCGAAATTCAACCAGGAGATTTATTAGAGCCAGATATTTTTCAAAAGATTAATAGTCTGATAGTATTTTTTTTTGTATCATATTAAACATTTATGTTTTAGTTATGAAATAAATGATGCCACGTTTTTAGTGAAACTTTACAATGATATTTGTATTGTAAACGCATTGTAACAATATTTTCTTTTTACACAGACATAGTTCCAATATGTTCAGATAAATAATACTCTTCTCCTGAAAATCTAGTATTTGTCGTTCCAAACATTATTTCTAATAATGTCTGAAATGACAGACTCCACAGACAGATTTAAGTGACAGTGTAAGTGATCGAAACGACATTATTTAAATGGAATGGTGGGACTTTTCGAAATCTCATGTTATTTGTCGCCGGATAATAATAGTTATAGATAGGGATAATTTTATTGGTGTAGGAGGCGACTTGCTGAAAAATTATTGCAGTAGTTTTCTGGTTTATAAAATTTTCATGTTCATACCTCCATGAAATCGGTCTAGATGTTTTATCTTGTTTGTTTTCGATAAAAAAAATGGTAACATTATCTGATGTGTAATGTTATTAATTTTTCTTATTATATTGATACCTATTATTTTATTTTTGATAATTATAAATGAATATATTCATTTCAAATTATTATGTTAATTGTTGTTAATGTTTTTTTTTTGGTATAAGCAATAATGTATAATAAATAATAATGTAAATGTGTAAAAATAACAATATTGTATGAGTAGTGTGAAGTGTGTCACAAATTAGTTAATATTTTGTGTTAAATATACTTAGTTTGTAAGTACAACATTTGTATGCCATTTAGAAAGAAAGAAAAGAAAGAAAGAAAATCCATTTATTCAGTAAACTGACACAGATAATAATAACAATATATATAAATGTATACAAACAGAAGTCCTTAATTCTTATCTGTGTGAGTCCGAATTGGTCCCATCTCAGCACTAGCTGCAACATTAACAGTTGCAGCGCTGGTTTTATGATGGAACCACGTAAAATAACTCACGAACAATTAGTGTACAGGTCGCAGTTAGAATTTTACAGTACCTGGACACCAAAATATAACTTATAGCTAATTTAAACAATAAATGTATGCAAGAACGAACTTAATAAATAAATATTAATAAATTAACACCAATTTGGAGATGCATAACACAGACAGTATATAAAATAATTGTTATAATGTCGACATTCTGCTCATAATTCGTCCATAACAATACATAAGTGCACCAATAAAAAATGACATTACATTTATTTAATCCATATTTTTTAGCTGAGTCGGTCAATTATATGCTCTTGGATTGACTGTCAGACAGATGTCAAGAAAAAAGGGACGCGGAAATTGAATTACTTGAAAAATCTAATATGAACAGTAAATTATTATGCTTCTTAATACTAAGTTTATAGCGTAAATATGTTTGATGTATAAGTAAAAGTGGTAATTGTGAATTTTCGATATAAAAGTGAAATATGTATGAAAACAATATTGATCGAGTAATGGTGATGCTATTGTGACGGAGTTCTTCACTGCATGAGCGTCTGGGCATTGTTGTGTTGAGCTCATTAATAGAGTGTCTTGCGGTACTCCTTCCCACAAAAGTGTGCAAAGAGATGGGTAAGTTCAGCCTTGAAAAAGTATTAAATAGTATTTGAACTGAGTTTTTGTCGCGTCAACAATTCATTTTTATAATTGGCATTAAATGTATATACTGTTCGCAGGCACTTCAACGGAGGAGGTATATTGCACCAGACCTTTGCGGCGGCATATTTAAAAGATCCACGAAAAGCTGCAGTCCTATGTCTCGGAATTAGGATCAGGTGAGCTGAAGACCTGGTTTTATAACTATTGACATCTGTTGACCAAGTTAATTTCTTGTACAGATACTCAGGCCTTTTGTTGGCAATCATACCAAATACAAGAGTTGCCAAGTGGAGTAGTCTACGAGCTGACATTTTTAACATGTTGCCACTATTTATGTACGATGTTACATGTACAATATGGCAAATGTGTGAAACTTAAATAATGTAAACAATGACACCTGTATTCACCACATTTGTACAAATAAAGACTTATGATTTTATGATTATGATTATTTATTTCAATTTTTATATGAACTGTGAACTATTATATTGTACATTATTTAGATTAGAAGTGTAAAACATATGTTTCACTTCTATCGGCGCGGTGGTCTCCAAAGAATGCCTCACATTTTTTTATTTGGATGTAGAAGAGAGAAGAAGATGAAGTTGTGGAAACCTTTGGAGAGCCCTATGACCAGCAGTGGACGATATCAGGCTGTTGATTTATATACAGCATTATATGTAAATTGAATTTAAACAATATAAATAGCCAAATTGTGACATTTTAATGTTTAGGTGAGCTCTTAGAAGGCTTTTAAACTTACTGAGTGAATTGTTGGAATAGCCTATATTTTCCGAGGTGGCTGACATTCCATTGTATTCGTCAGATATTTTGACAACAGGGGAAAAACTCCACCATGCGGGCGGCAATACGAACAGAAGCCAGCACATAAAGCTATGCCAATCTGTCAAATTTCCCCAATTGAAAGTGCACCTTATTCTTTTGTGATAAAGTTGAATATCTATAAAATAAATTTTACAGATTGGGGTAGCTGGATGTGCTGTACAAAATGACAATGTTTCCAACTGGCCAACATTCTCATTTTGTACGTGTTTGGATATAAACTAAAGGAAATCAAATTTAAATGTTGTAAATAAACTTCACATATAGTCCACTGCTGGACATAGCCTCCCAAAGGTTATTAATATTGCCATTTGTTGGAGTTTGCCGTAGTCACCGCGTTTGGCATGCGAGTTGGCGACCGCATTTAAGCGGTAGCTACAGTACACAGATGGCGCTGCTACGAGACTACCCGCCTATCCCTTAGTCGCCTTTTATGAAACCCAGGGTATAGTATGGTGTGGCCCTATTATTCTGTCTAGGCCGGAAACGACACGGCTTAATAAGCCTTCCAAAGCACGGATACGTTTAGAAAACACTTTGAACCATCTATAGACAATTCGCATGCCTAGATGCTTTACTTCACCGATAACATACAGGCAGATGAGCACAACTGGCCCTCATAAATAAACTTTGGTAATACTATTTCTCATATCAGCCGAAAGACGCCCACTGCTGGACAAAGGCCTCCCCCAAAGATCTCCACAATTGCCGGTCTTGCGCTATGCGATTTCCAGCGACCCTCACAAGATCATCGGTCTTCCGGTTCGTGGTCGCCGCTCGAGATCCTTTCTGCCTCAGCGGCCGTCGGCTCTACGAGCTATGTACCCTGCCCACTGCCACTTGAACTGCGTAATTCTTCGGGCTATGTTGGTTACTTTGGTTCGCCTGCGGATCTCAGCAGGATTCTCGCAGGGAAACATCAAGCATAGCCCTTTCCATTAGCTGTCTGATAAGGCCCATAGTGAGCCTCGACGTCTCTGTTCCGTAAGTCATCACTGGCAACACACACTTTCGGCTTGAGACACTGCGGTATTTGGGACGAGAAGATATTACGTAGCTCGTCACTACTATACTTATTATTTTACTAACACTATTTATCTACATAATATTTAGGTAAGAAAACGTTACCTAACGCAGAAAAAAACAAGGTTGACTTCTAATCTTTCAAGCAGACGTCGTCTCATTTATCAAAGAGCGTAGCTTTTTGTTCCTATTGATGTCTTACTGAGTAAGAGCCGGTGTGATCAATCGAGCGTTACGCAGTCGCAGCTGCTTCGTATATTGTACTAAATCAACTAAAGGAGAGATTTGTTCTCAGTATATGTACCTATGTACTATACAAATCTAGTTCAATAATAAGACTAAGAATGATTGTCGATACACGTGTACGAGTTTTATCAACATAATGGTTTTTCATGAAACAAAAAAACACAAAATTCGTGTGCTCACACACACACACACACCCTCACCCTCACACACACAGTACCTACAGTTACCGTACTAGTTTCAACACTCCACACTCGGCTAGGTGCTATTTTAAATTAGCACAACTTTAATTGATAAGTTAAATAAACTTCTGAACATAAAACTTAAATTAATAAGTCATTCGAATGTTAAATTTAATTTACCACAAGTAACAACCTTAAATTAATACAACGTTTCATTTAAATACAAAATGATTAATTAAAATCTTAGTTAATTAAAATGGTTACTTGATAGATGGGTAGCAACTTTATATCTTTGAAAATTTGTCACATATTATAACTGTGAATAACCAATATAAATCATCTTAAGGATAAACTTAACAAGAAAGAAAAACAAAAACTACATAGAATATACAGTCGTGGTCAACTAATTTGGGACATTCAAGATAATGAAGGGCTATAACCGGTTATGTACATATAAATATAAAACCCTATTGATTTCTCAGCACCTATTATTTGCTTATAATCTGCAGTGTTATAATATTTTTAACAGCTCCATTTTATTACGTGTAAAATTAGTACCCAGTAGCAAAACCTTTGTTAGTAATTACCGCGTGACACCGATGTGGCATAGACATTATCAGTTTCTGACATGTTTCGACAGGAATGTTTGCCCATGCCTCACAAAAAGCTTCATGAAGTTCATCCAAATTTGTATTACGATAAGTGGCAACTTTTTTCTTGATGTCGTGCCAAAGGTGCTCAATTGGGTTGAGGTCCGGGCTATTTGCTGGCCAATCTAGCACCGATACAGACTGACTGGTAAGAAACGACTTGACTGAATGGGCGGTATGTTTCGGGTCGTTATCCTGCTGAAACGTCCATATAATAGGGAGATGCTCCTCAGCATAGGGAAACATAGTTTCTTCCAATATTGCCTTGTATTGATGTTGGTCTAAGTTACCCTGAACTTTCCTCACAGGTCCCACTCCACGTCCAGAAAATGAACCCCACATTTTAATGTTTCCACCGCCATGTTTCACCAGTTTTTTTCTCTACCCTCTGGAAAACGGGCGTGAGTCTATATCTATATTATGTATGAAAATATATGTGATCAACTTATTAGGGACAATCTCTAGTTATTTATTATAGTTGGAATCTTGGATTAATTTCCTTTTACAGACGCCGTACATATTGCCTTCCATCTGAAGAAATCAAATTAACCTTGGTCTCGTCAGAGAAGAGTACATGTTGCCATTGGGCGTAGGTCCAATGTCCATATTTACGTGCAAACGCCAAACGAGCATTTCTATGTTCTTTCTTCAAAAACGGTACTTCGAGAGCCACTCTTCCGAACAACCCTGCTTCTACCAAACGTCGTCGAACGGTCCTCGCAGATACACCGGCTCTTTGGTTTGCCCCAAACACTTCGTGTTTAATTAAAATAGAGCCTAGAAACGGATCTTTTTTAGCTAACATGGTTATCATTCTATCTTCTTGCGGAGTCGTTTTTCTCGATGGTTTTGTTCTGGACACATTTAAAGCTGTGTTGTAGCGTTTGAAATGTAGCACTGTATTGCATACCATAGTTTTTGTTCTGGACACATTTAAAGCTGTGTTATAGCGCTTGAAATGTTGCACTGCATTGCATACCATAGTATTTGCTCTGGACACATTTAAAGCTGTGTTATAGCGCTTGAATGTTGCACTGCATTGCATACCATAGTATTTGTTCTGGACACATTTAAAGCTGTGTTATAGCGCTTGAAATGTTGTACTGCATTGCATACCATCGTTTTTGAACAATTTAAATGTTGTGCTATCCTTCGGTATGAGCAACCACGCTCGGCAAACGTCATGATAATTTTTCCTAGTGTTGGATCGCAACTTTTATTTTTGTCCATTTTTCTTCAAATTAATTCTCAAAACTTAAAATAAAAAATCTGGATTGCCGCCAAAACTACCACGAAACAATAAGAAAAGAAACAAAAAAGTATTAAAATTCCAATTTTGAAATAAGAACGCAATACCTCAGTGTCCCTAATTAAATGGCCAGCCAGCATTCTTTGAACAAAGAGCACTATGATAATCTATCAGCTATACTGTAAAGAGGTTTAATGTTTAAGAAGTTGTTATTGTTTGTATAATCGCGCACATAAATGACTAATTACACTTACATGTAAAAGATATGGAATATTGTTAAGACTCGTTGGAAAATAAAAAAAAAATCACAATTTGGCTTAACTAGAGATTGTCCCTAATAAGTTGACCACGACTGTATATATATACATATATTTTCATACATAATATAGATATAGACTCACGCCCGTTTTCCAGAGGGTAAAGCAGATACAATGGACAACGTGTGACACATTAACATGCAAAAAACAAAAGATCCTCATTTGTCCCTCAAAGGCACACTATACTTCTTAGAGCTCTCATTAAGAGGTGTGCAACTCTAAATGAGAGCTCTAAGAAGTATGGTTCGCCTTTGAGAGACAGAATACAAATTACTGTCGACAGAACCGCTGTGGTGTGAATGACGATGTAGTCATAATGATTGAAAAAGGTATGTTGAGATGGTTTGGGTTATTATAAAGGATTAATGAAAGAAGATTGAAAAAAAGAAGGATACCAGGCCTGTGTGAATGTGGAAGAGCTCTTCGAACATTCTTTGACCAAGTCGGAGATTTTCATAAGATAGGCCAGGTCAGAACTACCCCCCTGAACAGGCAAGTATGAATTAAAAATATAATTAGAGTAAATGAGACAAAATACACAACAGATAAACGATAACTAAATACAGAGGGCGTCACAGTATTCTTACAAATCGAGGGCATAGAAACCGTGCCGAAAAGACTAGCAACATTACCACGTTGATTAGCCAAGCTTGTTGTTCATATAAAATAAAATAAGGTTATTATTCACGTATACTTTAAAAAGCGATTGTAAATAGTCAAAACATGTTTAACTAATAATATTTTTTAGTTATTTTCACCACATCAAATTCAGTTAGTACATTTAAGTATAGATAGTGTGCTTAAAAATACCGTATGTATAACATACTGGATACGGATTGTATGAAAACATTTGGATATAAAAATTGATTTATCATTTAGTTATTTAACTACCTTAAATTAAGTTATTGTATAGCTTATGTATAGGTTCAATTATCGAAATTTAAATATAGTTAATTATTCTTGTCTGAATGAATTCCATATTATTATTAGTGCTTGACATATATGACAAGCAACTTTATTCCTTGAAATGTATGATTTATAAAGATCTCGTTATTCTGTCATGAATAATTCGCCCTAATCGTTGTGTAATTCATACTTACTAACCGAAATATCTTAAAAATACAGCCAAGAATCTCATTTCACGTCGCACGTTCTATCATATAAAAACTATCACTTTACATAGGCAAAGGAGACCATTTCTTTTTCTATGGCGGATGGGCCCACCAAAAATTCTCGCGTTTATTAATGAATCCTATGTCAATTTGTTCCTTATGATCTCTAGATTAATGTGGTAGTATTAGTTTTAGCATGTCTAACCGGAATCCTGAGAAATATGACAATTTAAACATGAAATCCACATAGTAGCAAGTTGACGCAGAACCAGTGAACGAAAATAAACATGGAAGCATTACTTCAAGGAAACTAAGCGCAAATCTTGACCCAAAATCCCAATCAAACTGACACAACGGAATACCGCTCAGGTTCACATTTTAAAAGAAGACATTATGACGTGAAGTTTGGGTCTAAATTGCCATGTTCATGTCATTCGCCGAGGGATGTTTTATGCTATAAAGTGCAACGAAAATAATTCACCGTGACATTGATGTTATTAAAATAATATATAATTATGATAAAATATACAGTTTCTTGATATTTCCGGAAAGAGCTTTCGTTAGGTATTTGGCGAGTAATACATATTTAATTCATAGCATAATAATCGGACCACATTATGCAAATAATATGTTGGTGGATATGTTGGTGGATTTGTTGGTGGATTTGTTGGTGGATATGTTGGTGGATTTGTTGGTGGATATGTTGGTGGATTTGTTGGTGGATTTGTTGGTGGATATGTTGGTAGATTTGTTGGTGGATTTGTTGGTGGAATTGTGGCGGGATATGTTGGTGGAATTGTTGGTGGATTTGTTGGTAGATTTGTTGGTGGATTTGTTGGTGGAATTGTGGCGGGATATGTTGGTGGAATTGTTGGTGGATTTGTTAGTGGATTTGTTGGTGGATTTGTTGTTGGATATGTTGTTGGAGTTGTTGGTGGATTTGTTGGTGGATTTGTTGGTGGATATGTTGGTGGATTTGTTGGTAGATTTGTTGGTAGATTTGTTGGTGGATATGTTGGTGGATATGTTGGTGGATATGTTGGTGGATTTGTTGGTGGATTTGTTTGTGGATTTGTTGGTGGATTTGTTGGTGAATTTGTTGGTGGATATGTTGGTGGATATGTTGGTGGATATAATGGAATTCAAATACGTCTCGGTCAGAAATGGTGGAGTATTTGTGAGAAAAACGGATACGTCACAATACATTTTAATCAGTGAACGCAAATAAACATGGAAGCATTACTTCAAGGAAACTAAGCGCAAATCTTGACCCAATATCCCAATCAAACTGTATTTGGCGAGTAATACATATTTAATTTTTGTTTTTTTTTTTTTTTTTTTTTCTTTTTTTTATTGTAGTGACTATTTATTATTATTATGAGAAATCACTAAAAAATAACTAACTATAAATGTAATAAATAAATTAAAACTATACTAACATAGATATTGGAAATAGATTAAAACTACGTACAAACTAAAACTATCATTATAAACTTAAAATAAAAATACTAAATTACAAATATAAGAATAACTTATAGATAAAAAACCGCTTTCAAGTCACCATCTGCCGGTAAGGTGCCCAAAAAGCTAGCGACGTTACCTCTTTGGATCGCAAGGCTTATGCGTTGGCCGAGGTACGTGCCAGCTCTTTGATCACCAGAGTGCTCTATAAGTCGTTTGGACAACTCCTTGACAAAGGACCGTGCTTCTGGGCCCCAGGGACCCATTGTTTCGACCCCAAACGGAATAAATATATAGCCATCACCTATGGCAGCATATTTACTCCGTTTCGAGTTCTCAGCAGCCTCCGCTACAGCACCGCCTGAACGCGAACTTCCTTGAAGGTGGGAGGGAGCCAGTGTATCCACACAAGTTGCGTCCCATACCAGAGGTCTCCCACGGCTCCAAGGGATCAACGTCATACCATCAGGCCTCTTGCCATCGTCACGAGAGATACCGTTAGGCTCTAAAAGAGCCGGCACGTGAACGGTGGCAAGCGCCCGACGAATGACGTCATTAATGGCAGCGTGGCGTGAAAGCCTCCCTGCACTGCGGCGGCAATATAGGCCATGGTGACCTAAACGGTCTACCTCAACCCCGCAGTGACAATTATGGGGCTCTGTCCTGGAGATGCCCAGACGAAGACCTACAGCGACTGAGAAAGCCGTATTATCTAAAAGGATTCCTATACTGGTCGAAGGAATTGCCTGCAGCCAGTACCCTGACTCCCGTTCGCTAGTGGCGAGGAGACGAGCCCGATCTCTAGTGCCAGGACAGGTGGTTAAAAGGGAATTTTGAACAAGTTTACATAGAGGCTCGTCCCATTGTCTCTGCGAACTGAGTGTTTTTGGACACGCCTCACTCGGACAGGCCATTGACCACGCGTCTCTGGCACCATCCATGCCTACCAACGGTGTATTAACGATAGATGGGGAAATTATCTTGCGAAATAGACCTTTAATAGCATGGACAGAAGACAAAAATGCAGGCAGAGCAACACTTGAAATTTTGCGAATGCCTAGACCTCCGAAACGTATCGGAAGAGAGGCCTGAAGCCAAGCATTTTCCGAAAGTGAACAATTTAGAATTTGGGTCAAAATGTTTTTGATAGTGTTGTCTAAAATTGTCAAAAGACTACCATGATTCCAAAGAGGGCAACAACGAAGAACATATGTAAATTTAGGTACAAAAAGGCAAAACCGAATGATATGAAAAGCAATGTGAGAATGAATTTTAGTCAAACGTACCGAATTTTCTTCAAATTTGTTGCGTTGTTCTTCAATAAAAGTTGGGAATGAGTCTTCCAGAATCGGTGCGCCTAAGAGGCGAAGCGACTGTTTGTTTATGATCTTTAAATTTGGAGCCATAATAGAAAATTTATCAATTATATCTTGTTTTTTTTTTGGCAGTGAGAGTATCTAAAAGAAACAGTTCGCATTTTGAAAAATTTAGATCTAAACCTATCGTGTGAAATCTGTCTATTAAAGTTTCCAAGTCATGTAGTACAGTACAAGCATCGCCACCTAAGGTTCCGTCATCTAAATACCACATGTTTAATTTAGAATTTAGTGTCGAAATTATAGGGTGAATGGCAAGACTGAAAATGGCAGGTCCGAGTGGGTCACCCTGTTGACATCCAGAGCAAGAGTTCACAAGGTGAGATCTATATAATAATTTAGAGTCAAAACCATAACATTGCCACAGATAGTCGTAGGTTTCCGGTATACAATTTTGAATTTCAGTCAAAAGAGTGGTTCTGTCAACAGAGTTAAAAGCGTTTTTAACATCCACCTTTAAGATCACCTCACCACCATTGTGCGTGATGAATGAACGAAGAGTATTTAATTTATAGCATAATAATCGGACCACATTATGCAAATAATATGTTGGTGGATTTGTTGGTGGATATGTTGGTGGATTTGTTGGTGGATTTGTTGGTGGATTTGTTGGTGGATTAGTTGGTAGATTTGTTGGTAGATATGTTGGTCGATTTGTTGGCGGATTTGTTGGTGAATATATTGGTGGATTTGTCGGTAGATTTGTTGGTGGATTTGTTGGTGGATATGTTGGTGGATTCGTTGGTAGATTTGTTGGTAGATATGTTGGTCGATTTGTTGGTGGATTTGTTGGTGGATATGTTGGTGGATTTGTTGGTAGATTTGTTGGTGGATTTGTTTGTGGATTTTTTGGTAGATATGTTGGTGGATTTGTTGGTGGATATGTTGGTGGATTTGTTGGTAGATTTGTTGGTAGATATGTTGGTGGATTTGTTGGTGGATTTGTTGGTGGATATGTTGGTGGATTTGTTGGTAGATTTGTTGGTGGATTTGTCGGTAGATTTGTTTGTGGATTTGTTGGTGGATATGTTGGTGGATTTGTTGGTAGATTTGTTGGTAGATATGTTGGTAGATATGTTGGTGGATTTGTTGGTGGATATGTTGGTGGATTTGTTGGTAGATTTGTTGGTGGATTTGTTTGTGGATTTGTTGGTAGATATGTTGGTGGATTTGTTGGTGGATATGTTGGTGGATTTGTTGGTGGATTTGTTGGTAGATATGTTGGTGGATTTGTTGGTGGATATGTTGGTTGGTGTGCTCTGCGGCGCCAAACTGCAGCCTCTGTACAGCTGCAGGGAGGCCCGCGGGGCACAGAGCGGGCGGGAAGGCCTGTGGCGCACCCACCAAGAGCAAGAAAAAGGGAGCCAAGGCTGCCGGGGGCTCTTTACCCCCCCGACAGCCTGGCTGCCCTACGGCCGACTCCCGGCCTGAGAGGGGTGCGGAGGGAATGGACACAGCCTAATGGCGCTGTTACATTTCCTCCAGGGCAATATCAACCACTGTGCCAGAGCTCAGGATCTCTTGCTCCAGAGCATGGCGGAGTGGTCGATTCGCGTGGCGGTGGTCGCCGAGCCGTACTTTGTCCCCCCCAGGGATAACTGGTTGGGGGACTTGGACGGCTTGGTGGCCATCATTGGCGGGGCTCTTGTCCACCCGTCCCGAGGTCACGGCTGGGTAGCAGCCCTCGTGGACGGCATTGGTACGGTTGGGGCGTATTTTTCGCCCAACAAGAGTCTCGCCGACTTCGAGAACTTCCTTGTCGAGTTGGGTGCCGTCGTAGGCCGGCTCCACCCTCGCCCCGTGCTGTTGCTCGGGGATCTCAACGCCAAGTCTGCGGCGTGGGGATCTCCGGTGACGGATGCCCGGGGTGAGGTGCTGGAGGAGTGGGCGGTCACGACTGGCTTGACCGTCCTAAATCGGGGGTCGGTCCACACGTGCGTGCGGCAGCGGGGTGGTTCAATAGTGGACGTCTCGTTCGCTAGCCCTGCTGTCGCGAGCCGTGTCCGCGACTGGCGTGTCGCCGTGGAGGTGGAGACATTGTCGGACCATCGGTATATCCGTTTCGACGTCTCCGCCCAGACCACTGGCGGCCGCAGTCCACCGGCCCCGCGAGCGGACGGTCCGCGCTGGGCGCGTAAGCGCATCGACAAGGAACTTCTCGAGGAGGCCGCCATTGTCCAGGCCTGGTACCGGGAGTCGGCGACGAATGGACCCGTCGACGTCGAAGAGGAGGCGCTGTGGTTCCGCGGGGCGATGACGCAAATCTGCGACGCGTCTATGCCCCGGGTCCACACACAGACAGGAAGGCGCCAGGTGTACTGGTGGACCGCCGAGATCGCACAGTTGCGCGTCGCGTGCGTGGCGGTCAGGCGCCAGTACACCCGATACCGGAGGAGACGTCGTCGGGTCCCTGACGAAGAGGCCGCGCGGTATGAGGTGTACCGCGCGGCGAAGGAGGCTCTGTGGCTGGCCATTGGCGAGGCCAAGACGCGAGCCAGGGAGGAGATGTTGGAGACTCTGGACAGAGATCCGTGGGGGCGCCCTTATCGAGCGGTTCGAGGGAAACTTCGAGCCGCGGCGCCTCCAATCACGGAGAGTCTCCAACCCGAGCTGCTGGAGGAAGTAGTGGCAGCCCTCTTCCCGGCAAGAGCGGAGCATACGCCACCGCCAATGGCTTTGCCCACAGCCGCAGAGCCTACAGACGAGAACGTCATCAGCGTCCCAGAGGTGACACAAGAAGAGTTGAGGGCGGCCGTGATGCGGCTCCGGGCCAAAAACGTGGCTCCGGGGCCCGACGGGATTCACGGCTGCGTGTTAGCCCTCGCTCTGAAGGAGCTGGGTCCCCAACTGAGAGGTCTCTACACAGCGTGCCTTGAGCGGTGCCAGTTTCCCACCTTGTGGAAATCTGGTCGTCTGGTCCTGCTCAGAAAGGCGGGGCGCCCTGCAGACTCGCCATCCGGGTACCGGCCCATAGTGCTGCTGGACGAGGTGGGCAAGCTGCTCGAGCGGATAATCGCAGTCCGCCTCGTCGGCCACTTGTGCGGAGAGGGGCCGGACCTGGACGAGAGCCAGTTCGGCTTTCGGCATGGGCGCTCTACCATTCACGCTGTGTCGAGGGTGAGAGTCCTGGCGGAGGAAGCGGTGTCCCGGGGTGGGGTGATGTTGGCGGTGTCCTTGGACATCTCCAACGCTTTCAACACCCTGCCCTGGAGTTGCATTCGGGAGGCACTGCGATATCATCGGGTGCCTTCCTACCTCCGCCACATTGTTGGGGATTACCTGGCGGAGAGGTGTGTCACCTACGTGGGACGTGATGGCGGACACCGGCACTCAATGTCGTGCGGTGTTCCACAGGGTTCGGTATTGGGCCCGCTCCTGTGGAACATCGGGTACGACTGGGTGCTGAGGGGCGAACTCCAGCCGGGCGTGGACCTGACGTGTTATGCGGACGACACGCTGGTCACGGCCCGTGGGAGTTCGCACAGGGAGGCAGCGTTGCTGGCGACGGCGGCGGTCTCACAGGTGGTGGGCCGCATCCGGCGCCTCGGCCTGGAGGTGGCCCTCAGCAAGTCGGAGGCCATGATGTTCCATGGTCCCCGGCGGGCGCCGCCGCCCGGATCACACATTGTGGTCGGGGGGGTCCGGATCGCTGTCGAGCCTACCATGAAGTACCTGGGATTGGTGCTCGACAGCCGGTGGGACTTCGGACCCCACTTCCGGCGGCTGGTGCCCAAGCTGATGGGCGCGGCTGGGGCGCTGTCAACGCTGCTTCCCAATCTGGGGGGCCCGAGCGCAGCCTGTAGGCGGCTCTACGTGGGGATCGTGCGATCGATGGCCCTGTACGGGGCCCCGATCTGGGCGGCTGACCTGACGGCCGGTAGCATCGCTGTTTTGCGGAGACCGCAGAGAGCTATGGCCGTCAGAGTTATCAGGGGGTATCGCACGGTCTCCTACGAGGCGGCTTGTGTACTGGCCGGATCCCCGCCCTGGGACCTCGAGGCGAAAGTACTCGCGTCACTGTACCGGTGGCGCGAGGAGATGCTGGCGCAAGGCGAGGGGCCGATGCAGCAACACATGGGGCTGCGTCGGTCCCAGCTTCGCGAGGCCCTGGTGGCGGAATGGCGGGACAGGCTATCGCGCCCAACCGCCGGCCTCGTCACTATCGAGGCGGTCCGGCCGGTACTCGAGCGTTGGCTCGGGAGGAGGCACGGCTCCCTGACGTTTCGGGTGACGCAGGTACTCTCGGGGCATGGCTGCTTCGGGAAGTACCTGTGTCGCATAAACAGGGAGCCGGACGCCCGGTGTCACCACTGCGTCGACTGTCGGGAGGACACGGCGCTGCATACGCTGGCAGAGTGTGCCGCTTGGGAGGAGCAGCGCCGTGCCCTCATTTTTGGAGTAGGCAGTGACTTGTCGCTGACGGCCGTCGTGAACTCGATGGTTGGCAGCGAGGAGTCCTGGGACGCGGTGGTTTCCTTCTGCGAGACAGTCATCTCGCGGAAGGAAGCTGCGGAGCGGGAGAGGGAGATTACATCCTCTCATCCGGCCCGCAGCAGACGCACCGGGCGTCGGCGGAGGGCGGACAATGCCCTCTTCCAGCCCCCCTAAATGGGTCCAGGGGCGACGGACTCGGGGGCGTCCGTCGCCCACTACACATCTGGACCCGAGGCGGCGGCGCGACGTGTTCCACGAGCGCCCCTCTTAGACGTTGCGGGGGGAGTTTAACACCTCACTCCCCCCGCTAATGCGAGGAGGCCCGCAGGCATGGGCCAGCACCAGCTGGGGTTGCGGAAGTATCATTCGTTCCCGCGACCCCCGGCGCAGGTGTGATATGGAACACCGGGGTGGTTTTTAGTCAGTAGGAGTCTGACAGACCCCTCCGCCTCCCCCAAGGCGGAGGACATCCATGCAGGATTTTCCACCCCGCAAAAAAAAAAAAAAAAAAAATATGTTGGTGGATTAGTTGGTAGATTAGTTGGTAGATATGTTGGTCGATTTGTTGGTGGATTTGTTGGTGGATATATTGGTGGATTTGTTGGTAGATTTGTTGGTGGATTTGTTGGTGGATATGTTGGTGGATTTGTTGGTAGATTTGTTGGTAGATATGTTGGTCGATTTGTTGGTGGATTTGTTGGTAGATATGTTGGTGGATTTGTTGGTAGATTTGTTGGTGGATTTGTTTGTGGATTTGTTGGTAGATATGTTGATGGATTTGTTGGTGTATATGTTGGTGGATTTGTTGGTGGATGTGTTGGTGGATTTGTTGGTGGATATGTTGGTGGATATGTTGGTGGATATGTTGGTGGATTTGTTGGTGGATATGTTGGTAGATATATACTAACAACTGAAACTGTAGAAGTGTAAATTCTGTACATTGAAAATATCAAAAAAAATAATAGCAGGGGGTGTTATTAGATCGATACCATTATCCATCAATTATTAATTTTAATACCAGCATTACCATTCTTTTGTACAAACTCTAAAGATGCCGAGTATTTTATCTAAGAATTTTATAAAATGAATAATTATAATAAATAAAAATATTTATCATAATTTTTGTGTCGAAAAATAAATTGATTCGTTTGCATAACAACATCACCATATATTTTGTGTGAATTAGATTGACTTCATATTTAATAAAATTAAAATGTTAAGCGATGTACTTACCCGTACTAACTAATTCCAACACTCTTGTTATGCACATGAGATTTGCATTTTTCTAAATTAAACACGCTGAAACCAATAACTGACAGACGGCCGCCATCGATGCCTGTAGTGCGCAAAGTGGCGGTCCGCGGCACAATATTTTAAGCCCCGCCTACCGTGGCACAATCTGCGTTGGGTCATTTTCGCGAGATAGGACTGCTTCCATGTTTATTTGCGTTCACTGCGCAGAACTACAGCTGTCTCGGACAGTGATCGTCTTTGCACATTGCGTTGCAACCGTACAGGAGAACTGACACAACGGTTCTGTTCGCTAAGAGTTGAAGGTATTGAAGCCATTTTCGACAAATATTTCAAAGAAATACGAGAAACTAAGAAAAATACAATCACACAATTCGAACGAAAATCTAAGAGTGACGTGACGTTAAGTGTTCAGGGTTGCCAATGATCATTATATAATTCCTCGATTGTCCCATTCACAACCGTACATATCTGTGACAAAAGTATATAAATGGACTGGAAATATTAGGTCCTGACGTGAGTTTTACATTTTATACCCATCCCGAGAAAAGTGCTCAACGCCGCTAAAGATAATCTTTAGCGGCATTCACTTCAAATAACCAAATAACCATATATCCATTGTTGAGAGAACTATTATTATTCCCATCCGTTTTATATATACAGTATGTTAGGTTAAACGAGGGACATATTAAGGGAGGGTGTTCAGTATTCGATTCTCGTCGGAATATTTAAAAAACCTATAACCTAATTTTTTTTCGTAATTGTCCTATAAAATACATTATCATGAACACTGAGCGCGCAAGAAGTAAACTTGTAAACAGTAGAAGCTCGTGCGTAAACCCCGCCCTCCCCCTCGCCCTTTCCTCTGTGTTGTTCCGATGCACCGACAGGACCCACCCCCGCGCTGACCGCACCCGCAGTCTATGCGAGCGCGCCGCTAGTTCCGCATGTCTGGCGCATCCGCGTATTGCATAAACAACCCCGCTTACCGATAAGTATGTTCTGTAAACGTGTACTTGACTAACTAAAAATGTCATATCAATATTCCAATGAAGAATACTGGGATATGGTTCGTACCTACGTGTTATCGAATGATAGTGTACGAGGAGCTATTAATTTGTACCGAGAGATGTTTCCCAACCGCCAGATTCCGTTGTACAACCTTATGCTAGGTGTCAACCAACGATTGCGAACATTCGGTCAGTTCACCGTACCGACGCATGCCCAAGGACGAGGGAGGGAGCCATACCCAGTGCACCTACAAGAAGCCATTTTTGAATACTTCGAGCATCACCCACAAGAAAGTACTCGAAATGCTGCAAGACGATTCGGCGTATCACATTGGACTGTGTGGAAGCTGCTGCATGAAGAAGGAATGCACCCATACCATTTTAGACCCGTTTGGTTTAAAGTATGAAGCGAAAATGGATTCTACCTAAAGGTCATTGACCCGCACACATGTTCTGCGATAATACTAAACACGTTAGCGTAAGGGTGTATACACGTTGTGAGACTTTTGCGAAATTTTTGGTATGGTTCTGTTTGTTATTTATCAGTGTTTTTTTTTGTTCATATTTTTATTAGTATCATATAAGCATACACTATTATGGGTTTGAATACGTCCCTCGTTTAAACTAACATACTGTATTTACATAAGTATGAAATCGCAACAATTTAACAGTTATGGAGCTAAACAGTTCACGTGTCAGAAGGCTACAAATCAATTCGAATTTCCTGAAAATTAAGGAATTCCCTAAAAGCTGGCAATCTTCGCCATTTGTTTGTATAAAATGGCGGCGAGCCGTAACCGAAAATCAAAAAAGTACTTTTTTTAATGTTTCATGATTCCGGTTACATATCTTTATAAGTTTGAACTCATTTGTTGTAATAATTCTCGCCGCGAATTATCCTTTATGTCTTCTACCGATTGAAAACGGGTACCACGAAGTGGTAATTTGAGTTTAGGAAAAAGAAAAAAATCAGCTGGAGCCATATCTGGTGAATATGGTGGTTGCTGGATGGTATTTGTTGAGTGTTTGGTCAAAAATTCGTTCACAATGATGGCCTTGTGCGAAGGCGCATTGTCGTGGTGCAAAATCCAAGAATTTTCTTTCCACAAATCTGGCCTTTTTCGTCGAATTTGCTCTCTTAAACGCCGCATAACGCTCAAATAATATTCTTTATTTACCGTTCGACCTTCCGGTAAGAATTCAGAGTGCACAACACCGCGATAGTCAAAGAAAACAGTCAACATGACTTTGACTTTTGATTGACTTTGGCGTGTTTTTTTCGGTTTTCGAAACCGAAAAAAACACGCACAAGTCAAGCCAGATTTGTGGAAAGAAAATTCTTGGATTTTGCACCACGACAATGCGCCTTCGCACAAGGCCATCATTGTGAACGAATTTTTGACCAAACACTCAACAAATACCATCCAGCAACCACCATATTCACCAGATATGGCTCCAGCTGACTTCTTTCTTTTTCCTAAACTCAAATTACCACTTCGTGGTACCCGTTTTCAATCGGTAGAAGACATAAAGGATAATTCGCGGCGAGAACTGAACTCAATTCCGAAAGCAGCGTTTAAAAAATGTTTTGATGAATGGATTATTCGCTGGCGTAAGTGTATCGTTTCTGAAGGAGCATACTTTGAAGGTGATAAAATAAATTTGGATGAATAACAAACATTTTGTATATTATTGATCTTTTCCCGGTACTTTCTTGACAGCGTAGGAGAGGTTTCTTACATATTTTTTTTCTAAACTAAATAGTTTGCGCGAGAGACACTTCCAAAGTGGTAAAATCTGTTTTTGATATATATATTCGATATGGCCGTTGGCGTGGTTGGCAAATGCTTGCTTTTCACGCCAGGGGTCGTGGGTTCGATTCCCACCCAGATCAGAATTTGTATGCATGAACATGTCTGTTTGTCCTGAGTCTGGTTGTAATTATCTATTTAAGTATGTATTTACAAAAAAAAAGTAGTATGTGTAGTATATCAGTTATCTGATTTCCATAGTACAAGCTCTGCTTAGTTAGGGATCAGATGGCCATGTGTAGATAATGTCCCACGATATTATTATTATTATTATGTATCGCTTTGTAAGCTCTTTAGCGGGATGATAATTGGAAGCGGTCGCACGACGAAAAATCGTATTGTTCATACGAAGTCGTGATCAAATGAAGTCGGGATCAAACGCATGTATTTCTATTGAGTGACTTATTTGATGTTCTGGTGACGGAAGCGCATTGAGCGATGGCCAATTAGGATACTATTTCTTTTCATTAGGTTTTTTTTTATTACGTACCCATAACCGAGAAATATTTATATATTTATCTGAGTTACTAAAGACAAAACATACAGATGAATTCTCTCAAAATGGAATGAAGTCTAAGTTGTCTTATATGTACAGAGGCCAGCACATCAAGCTACCCCAATCTGTCAAATTTCCCCAATTAAAAGTGAACCTTATGCTCATGTGATATAGTTGAAAATCTATAAAAGAAATTTGACAGATTGGGGTAACTGGATGTGCTGGTGTCTGTACAAGGTGTAGCATAAATAGTGGACCTAACTGAAGGAGCGCTTTGGACCCATAAACTAAACAAATTAAAGAAAAACAGGTTGTGAAATTCAAAACATGTTTTTGGCTACCCATACAACCGCTTCCTTGTGTTACACAAATAAGTAATATATATTTACTTTATATATTACAGTAATTGTGATCCGACTCAATGTATAGGAAAACAAGTAAGATGATGAGACAGACAAAATCTCATATATTAGTAAAGTCTTGGACAAGCGAATGTCATCGTTTCATTCTGTGTCTATTTGCTGTATATTGACTGTGCATTCTTTTATCCATTTTGATCCGTGGTAAGCGACTCAGCTATCTATTTACTTGCTTATTTGAATTCTATTCGGATAAGTTTTATTGTTTCTTTCTTAGATTACATATTGTGGAACTTGTTTTTTTCTCTTTATTTTATTAAACAATTCTCATAAAAAACATTGAAACACCCCTGAAGTTTCGTTTTATATGTTTTTCCATTAAACAAATTAATAATATAATATCTAGGGACAATGTCACACAGATCATCCTACCCCCAAACTAAGCAAAGCTTGTACTATGGGTACCAGGCGACGATATAGATATTTATATATATAGATAAATTCTTAAATACATAGAAAACATTCATGACTCAGAAACAAATATTCGTGCTCATCACACAAATATTTGCACTTACCGGGATTCGAACCCAGGACCACCAGTTTCGTAGGCAGGAGCACTACCAACTAGGCTACGGTGACCGTCAAAAATAAATAGTGTGTTTTCCGGTCCAGAAATAATAACAGGGCCAACCCATACCATCCCGTGGGTGTCGTAAAAGGCGTCTAAGGGATACATCAGGTAGTTTGGGCAGCAGCGCCACCTGTGCTCTAGTTACCGCCTAACTGCGGTGGCCCTGGGTTCGAATCCCGGCAAGTGCAAATATTTGTGTGATGAGCACGAATATTTGTTTCTGAGTCATGGATGTTTTCTACGTATATAAGTATTTATACGTATATATTTTATAAACGCACTTACACACACAGATATTTATGCTCTGATTAATAAATTAGTTAAGGTTAAACTTTGTCCAGTGTCTGGAGAGGCTGGTAATCTGTCATACAGGTCTCCTTGTACGGATACCAGTCTCTCACATAGATAGATTATCGAACTGATGTATTAATTAGAATAATATGTACCTACTCTGTAATCTGTGTGAGAGAACAATAAATAAATTATTATAATTATTATTATTATAAGTATGTATATCGTCGGTACCCATAGTACAAGCTTTGCTTAGTATGGGCTAGGATGATCTGTGTGACATTATTATATTATTATTATATAGAAACCTTTGGAGGAGGCCTATGTCCCAGTGGACAATATCAGGCAGATATGAGTCATCATTTAACTACTTCATTGATCTAGCCGTAGCGTGTTCAACCGCACAGAAGAAGGCCTTGGGACCAAGCCAAAAGTGTTATTAGATGTTTTTTTGTTAAGAAAATCACCTAGTAGTTCCGAGCTTGAAGTCTAGAAGTTGGCGGTATTATACACCCTTGTCTGGAAGACCACGTACAATTTTAGGTCTTGTGCCTAATCTCATATAGCCTCCAATAATCCAATGCGAGTGAAACCCTGCTCGTTAAAAGTTAAAGTGCCTAGTGGCTGGCTAGTTTCTGTTTACATTGGCCGTAGCAAAAATTTGGTCATGAGCACTATAAATATCACATGTCTGCCAAATAATGTGAACTAAGGTCTCCCCAAAAGATTTCTTCAATGGAGTAGTGTCCATCATTTCGAGGGATATGCCGTACCCACCGTGCAACGCTTGGTAGACGGGTCGGCGAGCGCAGTATGATGGTCATAGTACAGAGAGAAATGCTGCTGGTCGTTCTCTGGTAGATATTCCCTCGGGACGACTTCTGCTCCCCGCATGGGGTGAGATGAGGTGTCAATATTCTATGCCGTCTGACACCAGCAACTATAAATATGTGCTGTATTTTTTTTATAATAATAATAAATATTAGGTCAAATAAACCACTCCCATCTGATCAGAAACTAGGCAGACCTTGCACTATGGCCACCAGACAACTGATAAACATACTTATATATTTCTAAATAGATACATCTTTTATGATGAATACGCCCGCACTAGGGGTATGAATCCCTGTACACACATTTCCCATCCCAATACACGTAGAATACGTGTTTACCGAGTTCCTAGTGAGAGCCGTCTGCAACATCTTCAGGAAGTCCATTACATTACATTATTATCCATATACAAGAAAATTATGGTTTGGGTGGGAATCGTGTTGGTGGAAGAACAGACCTCATTTGGATTAGAAACACCATGACGGCTGAAAAATACCGTAACCAGGTGCAAGTACCAATCCTCTACCATCGACTACAAATGGGCCAAGAATTTACGCTCATGCACGATAAGGCTGTCCGTCCGCACACAGTGAGAGTGGTGACGAGCTGGTTGCGAGAGCAGCTTAAACGCCTGACCTAAACCTCATATAAAACGCGTGGGACATGCTCCAAACGGCTTTGAGGAATTTCCCTGCAAACATTGCGATGGAATAACATTTTTTTTTGCATCTTAGACGGACCTGGGATAATATAACGCAGCAAAACTTGGATAACTTAATCTATCCGTTTTGGAGATAATCCGGAACAAACAAACAGTCATGTTTTTGTTTAATATCCATTTAGTAAGACACTAATATTTTGACATTACGAACAGAATCAGAAATGCTGAGATCCGCAGGCGAACCAAAGCAACCGACATAGCCCCAAGATGATCCAAGCAAAACTTGGATAACTTAATCCACGGCATTAAAAACCGTTGTAAGACCGTTATTAGGTTTTACTGACTACTGATTTTTCACATAACTGTTAAAAACTAAAGAATAAGTTTTCCTTATTTCTTGAGAAACACATTCATTGTTAGTTTTACCATTATTTGACGATTTTTCATTATTTGAATAAAATATTGTTTACGCAAAAAAATAGTTTACTTTAATTCTGGAGTGTAGTCTGATAAATGGGCTTTATAAAAATTATACGTTATTTTTAATAAATTTTGAGTAAATTGAGTAAATCCAAAATATCCCTAGACAGTGTTGATGTGTATATAATTGAAGGATATAATGTACATCTAGACTTATAACATACTACTTATGGATCCCACAAATAGTTGTCTTGTGCGGGAATTTAAAACGGGACACGAAGTGGCTAAGTGACTGTATTAACCGCTGCGCCATACGTGCAGTTAAAATTTTGTAGATAAATTACACCTATACACAACAAATAATCGTCCTCATCACACAAAGATTTGTCCTGAGTGAGGATCGAACCCACAACGTCTGCTTTAGCAACAAGGGTCATTTACCACTAAATTAAAATGCCAGTCCAATTATGTGAACGGACATGTTACATCCCAGAGTGTACTTGTCACGTGTTGATTAAAACGGTTGAATGGATGGTCAAGCTCTTTCGGTATGATAAAGTACCGCTCTTTGTTACATGTTGAAAACGGATAGCTCTGCTATACAATATATAACTTAACTAGCTGGTGCCCACGACTTCGTCCGCGACAATTTCGAATGATGGCCAATGTAACTACTTACTTCTAGCTTAATCTAAAAAAAATAACATTAACAACAAATAAGCAATATAAATTTAAGAAAACCTAACCTATAAATAACCTAACTAAGAAATAAACTAAAAACTACTTTGCTACTGTTATTTAAAAAAACGACCCGATATCATCAACCAAAGAATACATATCAATTGTCCTAAAGTAGGTACAGTTAGTAAGTCAAATAAAGTGAAATAATAATCAACGATGCATTAATTACAAAGGTAACTCCCATTAGATTAGGTTGCGACCACGGCATTGATAGGTCTTATATAAAATTTTGTGAACGAAACCATAGCACGATCTAAAACGATGATTACGCAATCTATTAATTAAAATATAAACTTGTAAAGCGGTAAAATTAAGATGTGTGCATAGTTTTTGGGTGAGATTTAGGTGATCATCTATTAATTCAGTTTTGGACTACCTTTTATTTCAAGCATTTATTTATTTTAACCGATATACCAAATAAGTTCCATGATCTGAAACGATATTACCGCCATCTAGATACAAAATTGTGAACTTGTAGATCAGTAAAATTAAGATGATATTTTTTGGGTGCGATCATCTCGACACGAACCATTTATACTACGCTAACTCGAATATAAAATATAAAATGTCGCTTTTTTGGTTTGTTATAAAAATTACCAAAAAAAAAAGAAGTTACAAATCTTATAAAACCCTAAATCTTTACTTAGACAATAACGACCACGACATTTTAAGCAACTTGGCAAAGAAAAGAATTTCTCTAAAATTTGAGTTTGCGTATATTGTTGGTGTCGATTTGTTGAATCAGTTGTGGATTACCTTTTTTTTATCAACAAATTATTCCCTGGATTGCTTTATTTTTAACTAAAAGACCAAATACTAGTCCTAAACCCATCAAAATCAAAGTTTATAGTTATGGGGTCAAAAAACACCATAAGTCAAATGGAGCAGTATCACCCTACTATTAAAATTGATGGAGACTCTATAGAGCAAGTATATGAGGCTCGCAACCTGGGTGTTATTTTCGATCCACTATTACAGTTTGAAAAGCACGTAGCTAGTGCAGTTCAAAATTGCTTTTATCGCCTCAAACTATTGTATCGAATAAGACCTTACATAAACACCGATATACGCATATTACTAAGTGAGTCACTAATCCTCTCTCGCCTAAATTATGCAGACACTGTGTATGGAGCCTGTCTACTGGCTAGAACACAACGGCTAGTCCAGCGGATACAAAATGCCTGTGCCCGTTTCTGTTTTAATATACCACCACGAACACATGTAACATCGCACATAAATAGTGGCAACATGCTAAAAATGTCAGCTCGTAGACTACTTCACTTGGCAACTCTTGTATTTGGTGTGATTGCCAACAAAAGGCCTGAGTATCTGTACAAGAAATTAACTTGGTCAACAGATGTCAATAGTTATAGAACCAGGTCTTCAGCTCACCTGATCCTAATTCCGAGACATAGGACTGCAGCTTTTCGTGGATCTTTTAAATATGCCGCCGCAAAGGTCTGGTGCAATATACCTCCTCCGTTGAAGTGCCTGCGAACAGTATATACATTTAATGCCAATTATAAAAAAGAATTGTTGATGCGACAAAAACTCAGTTCAAATACTATTTAATACTTTTTCAAGGCTGAACTTACCCATCTCTTTGCACACTTTTGTAGGAAGGAGTATCGTAAGACACACTATTAATGAGCTCAACACAACAATGCCCAGACGCTCATGCAGTGAAGAACTCCGTCACAGTAGCATCACCATTACTCGATCAATATTGTTTTCATACATATTTCACTTTTATATCGAAAATTCACAATTAAGTACCACTTTTACCCATACATCAAACATATTTACGCTATAAACTTAGTATTAAGAAGCATAATAGTTTACTGTTCATAATAGATTTTTCAAGTAATTCAATTTCCGCGTCCCTTTTTTCTTCACATCTGTCTGACAGTCAATCCAAGAGCATATAATTGACCGACTCAGCTAAAAAACATGGATTAAATAAATGTAATGTATGTATATTGATTGTGTTTTAATAGAGTCATTTTTCTTGGTGCACTTATGTATTGTTATGGACAAGTTATGACAAGAATGTCGACATTATAACAATTATTTTATATACTGTTTGTGTTATGCATCTCCAAATTGGTGTTAATTTATTAATATTTATTTTTTAAGTTCTTTTTTCCATACATTTATTGTTTAAATTAGCTATAAGTTATATTTTGGTGTCCAGGTACTGTAAAATTCTAACTGCGAGCTGTACACTAATTGTTCGTGAGTTATTTTACGTGGTTCCATCATAAAACTAGCGCTGCAACTGTTAATGTTGCAGCTAGTGCTGAGATGGGACCAATTCGGACTCACACAGATAAGAACTAAGGACTTCTGTTTGTGTACATTTATATACATTGTTATTATTATCTGTGTCAGTTTACTGAATAAATGGATTTTCTTTCTTTCAAATACATTACATGCGTTTACTCCAAAAAAAAAAACAGATTTTCATACAAACTTACATCCCCTATTTTAGTTGTCCTTACGGGTGGAATTTCCAAAAATCCTGGAATACATATTTTTATTTTTAACTGAAAGGCCAAGTACCAATTTTCATAGGTTTAACTTCAAAAAAGTCGCATTTTCATACAAACTTACATACCCTATTGTACGCCCTAAGGGGTGGAATTCCCAAAAATCCTGAAATATATATTTTTAATTTTTAACTGAAATGCCTAATACCAATTTTCATGCGTTTAACTAAAAAATTGACACATTTTTCAAACAAACTTACACCCCCTATTTTACGCTCTTGGGGCTGGAATTTCCAAAAATGCTGAAATTCATATTTTTTATTTTTAACTAAAATGCCAAATACCAATTTTCATGCGTTTAACTTAAAAATTGACACATTTTCCATACAAACTTACATACCCTATTTTTCGCCCTTGGGGGTGGAATTTCCAAAAACCCCGAAATACGTGATTTTTTATTTTTAACTGGAAGGCCTAATACCAATTTTTATGCCTTAAACTTCAAAAACGGCAAAGTTTCATACTAACTTAGCGCCCCTGTTTTACCCCCTTAGGGGTTGAATTTCGAAAAACCCTTCCTTATTCCTTGTCTACATTATAAAGCAAACATTTGTGCAAAATTTCAGCTTTCTAGGTCCAAGGGTTTGGGCTGGGCGTTGATGAGTCAGTCAGTCAGTCAGGACTTGTCTTTTTATTTATATAGATAGATAAACGCACATCCTGAAAATAGTTTATTCTGAATCGTTTACTGAATCCATTTATATCATTTTTAAAATAGGTAATTTTTTATTCCAAAATAATAAAAACTACGGAAATTATTGTCATATTAACCCTGTACAGTCAAAACAAATTGAAATGGACCGTACGTCAAAGTAATAAGACTTTTAAAATCGTAGTTTTATTTGTATTCATTGAAATTCCATCATTCAATACAAAATAAAGAATAATAAACTTTATTCCAAGAAACTAATTTAGTAAATAACAATGCATATAGGTACATTAAAAATTCAATGTATGTATTATGAAAACTTGAGAGGTGTCAAGAGACACCCGGATGGAACGAAGTTATTTCTTATTATTTATTATGTACAAAAAACCTGTAGGTATACACTCAACAAAAATAATCGTCGCCACACCACACTGTTCAATGCGAAATAGAAATGAAAATATCTGGCTTGCTTTCTATAAGAGAGAGAGAGAGAGAGAGAGACACACAGAGAAACATGCGCACGCCGCACAGCTGCAAAAAGTGTCGTGACAACTTTTCGTAAGAATTTTTTCCGTCTAGCCCCTTTCACAACGCGCGATAAGGAACTTCGTTCCAATAAACTTTATTCCAAGAAACTAATTTAGTAAATAACAATGCATATAGGTACATGTTAAATTAAAAATTCAGTGTATGTATTATGATAACAACATAATATTCTAATTGGGGTATTTGACGGTATGCACTAATTACGTTGCATGTTGTAGATTGGGTGTTTGCCTATAGTTCATTTTGGAGCGGAAACTAGGTCACTGTAATCGGACCAGCTTATAGTGTCTGCATACTAACTATTTGTTGACTGCTTTGTTGGTCTAGCGGAAAACGAGGTCCTGGGTTCAAATCCCGGGTCGGGCCATAAGTGATTTTAGGAATTTTCTGTAAAAAGAAAAAATTCGCAGCATCAGTCCGAAGTCTGGGAGTTGGCGGTATTATACCCCCGTAGCACATAAAGCCGTCGGTCGGTCGTGTCGCTAGGCGTCCCATCAGATCCTGAGAGTGATGGAATAGAAAGTGCTCCTATATTTGCGCACACACTTGTGCACTATAATATGTCCCGCGCAGATGGCTAATCTCTATTGAGACTGCCTGCCGTGGCCGAAATTCGGCTAGGAGGACATTATTATTTCTTGAAGAGCATACTGAATACTACGGCCCTAATATAATTTGCATTCGTATTGATGAAAAACGCCAGTCTCTCTTCATTATATTAGGCGAAGATGCACTTTGCCTAATATAATGAAGAGAGACAGTTGCACATGCGCCTGCACATCATGACCTGGGGGCCCTTTGGTGCGATTAATTTATTTTGTATATGCTTAGCTTCACCGATCGTCCTCCGATTCGTTAACTGGATACTATCTAAATGATGGACACTTGGTTTCCACGCTTGGCCTCTAAGCCGAGGAAACATGTTTTTTTAATACAATTCAGTCAGTACCAAAGCACCGGAAAATCGTCCCGTGGGAATATATACCAGAGAACGGGCAGCAGCGTTCTTCTAAGTACTATGACCATCTTACTGCCATCGTCAACCCGTCTGCCAAGCGTGGTGACTATGGCACATCCCCCCATTCTTGGGGGAGGCTCTTGTCCAGCTGTGGACAGTGGTCATGTATGGGGTTAAATGATATGGTTTTCTCTTCATCTTCATAGTTGTCATCTTCAAGAAATGGTTTAACATCTCAATAAATCATACCATATATGTCTCACATATCGGATAAAAACATTATTTCTTGAGAAAGTAAGTCAAAAAATATGGCCCAACCTTTCAGGTACTATTTATTATGGTAAGCATCTTGTCCTACATTATTACCTCATGGTTTCACAATTCATGTGCCGACCACAGAATATCTCATACGCAGAAAAGAAACTCTTGAAAAAGTTACAGTGCAAAAAATAAACCTATGCTATGATGGTACAGAGCAAAGGTTTATTGCAGAAACTCACTCGCCCATTAAGTAACTAAGAGAAGTATATCATACTTATATATCATAATTATGAACCTAAAACAGCACAATAATGCCCTCTACGTGACTAAATTAACTCTCCACTGACGTCGAAATCTGTAAAAATGACTGTAAATGGGTATTTACAGTCATTTTGTTGTAATTTTATGGCATCTAAAACCACCATCGTATTACAGATTGCTAGTTACCCCAATATCAAAAACATGGATCACTCATAAAATAAGTTTCAGCCTGCGATATTATTTTTCCATTACGTAATTTTTTATAATATTTTTAAATGACGGATTAAGACGCTTTTATGCCAGCGCCACTGCTCTCTCTTCTAGGACGGCCTTCATTTCATATTATCGACTCAAAATTATAGTTATTACCAAAAAAAATATAAATAAATGATGAGCAATATTTTTTTAATGATATCCTATTTACTTCTCGTACTATGTGCTACAGTTTTTGTGTTCCAGCTGTCTGCGCTACAAGATAAATTGCCATTCATAAATACATTAGGTGTTGCGACACCCTATTGTTAAGACAAAGTAAAAATACAATGAAAATACTCTTATATTATGTCGCGTTGTTTTACAGGATAATTAATTGGTAACTTTATAATTTTCACCTGGTTGTGGCATTTTATTATGAAAACTGATGAACTGATTTTTATTAATTACTCGTTACCCACCTTGGCCTCGCACAGGTGGATAGGAAGGTATATTAGTTTTCTTTTCACAAAAATTGTTTGGCGAAAACATGCTCTGCCTATATACGGATATTTTTTATATATTTTACGAGCTGTGCCCCGCGGTTTTACCCGCGTTAAATTTTATAAATTATCACAGCTCCGTAGGTGATAGCGTGATAATATGTAGCCTATATGATGACCCGACCTCTAAGTAATATGCATGCAAAATTTGAAGTAAATCCATGCAGTACTTTTTGAGTTTAGCCCGGACATTCATACAGACAAACAGATAAACAGACAAAAATTCTAAAAACAATATTTTGAAATAACTCTTAATAATTAAATGACATGTATAGATAAATATATTAAAATAAAACAATGTAATTAACTAAATATTCTAGGTACACCTAATGGCCTGGACATAGCTGAACATAAAATATACTTGTGACTGTAACAACTTTAGACCTATATGGACCACAATAAAAAAAATGAATTTGAATTTATTTTAACTCAGTTAGCAAACAAGAGGCCATCACGTGATATATAAGAGAAAATTTGCCAGAATTTATATTTCTCGTTAATCCGCGGAAACTCTTAACGACCCGTCGTCTTTCAGTAGGGAACATAGGGATTTAGCTGGTAAACCTCGCATAATTCACTTCTTCGGCATAAATTAAGCCACATAGCCAATAACGCGCTGTCATCAGCCCAATTGTTATTTTTCACAAGTTTAAAGGCAATACTAAGAAGTTTATATTATTAAAAACACTCATTTTACTATACTTTAAAGAACGTCATTGATCAAAATTCAACTACTTTTGCTATATAGAAAAAAAAATTATGTATATAAATTACTACAACAAAAGAATCTCAGCAACTCAATTTAAATTATTTACCTGGTCACCTCATTGGTGCAACAGCTGAGGGGCTACAAGAACGGCTTTTAAGAAAGGAATAGGCTAGCTTCTTGAAGTTCGCCATGTCATACCGGATCGGAAATACTAATAATAGTTAATTGATTCCACACCCCACACACATAGCAGTGCGCGGTAAAAAGTTCCTTGCGAAACGCACAGTGATCGACGACCAGGTGACATGGATGAAATAAATCTTAATGGCACAATACTAATGCTCTGCTGATAAATAAAGACAATAAGCGCACTACGGAATTGAATCCCTGTCTCTCGGGGGACTTTACAAATATTTATGGGTAACACAAATAGTTTTCCTCTGCGGGAACACAAAGGGTCCAAAGCAACTCCACGTGCAGTAATTTTGTAAAGCCTTTGTATTCTACGGATTCCAATTCTTAATTTCTTTTCAGATTCTGGAAACATCTCACTGGAGTCGGCGTTCTGCGCACTGATGGCACCATCACCCCTTCTGGAGCTGAGCAGCATCTTCTTCTTCTTCGTGCCAGCCGTTCTCATACTGTGTCTCTACGTCAGAATGGGCCTGCATATAAGGTAAACAAATTATGTCATTATAGATCTACCTACTGAAAATTGTTATCATTGTAACTGGTGAAAGCAATGGCTAGGATTTTGCCTTCTGTATTTAAATATAGAATATCATCTTGACCTTTAGTTACGCCAAATTTGATACCAATGATCTTAGGGTGAGTGAGGAATGTATATACTGGGTTACATTAAATTTTCGATACGTGTAAATAGATTTTTTAAAGCCAGCAATTAGGTAATATATCCCTGGTCAGCAAGATTACAAAAACATGCAATCAACTAAAATAATATATTTAAAGCACATCCAGACTCGCCATTTATGGACTCAGAACAACCGTTATAGACAGCACAATTAGTCGTTCAGCGTTTTTAACTTCTGCATTACGCATGCAGTCATATCGATACCAAAAGAAGAAAGATTAAAAAAAAATAACAACAGCAACAACACACATTATATAAATAGAAAGCATGATATTATCCGGCACCCGTTACTTAACAGGTATAGTATATATCCACCCACAAATTTAATTAAAATGTAGTATCAAAATTTGCCTGTGAAACCGTAAAAGAAAAACGGTTAAACCGGAAACCGTTTTTCTGAAAGTTGAAGTTATAGGTAAAACCTGGTTGGAAGCCACTCGTAGTATGAAAGTAAAGTGACGCCGGGGCCGATCAGTGGGCACTGTTAACGCTGAATCCAAAAAACCTACAGTCAAGTTTAAGATAAGATAAGATATTTTATTTCGCAAACATAGGTACAATACATGGTGTTATACAGTATACAGTTCAGCCATATTTTACCATAAGGCATGCGAAAGGTGCAAGACCAATAACAAACGCCTAAAAACAAAGAGAAACAATTTTACACATTCAATATAGGTACATATATCACGTAATTACATTACAAAAAATAAACAACCATAATCAAACAAATGCATTATTTTGTTCTGAAAAGTATTCAGAGATATTGTAATAAGCTGTTTTTACTAAGAAGTTACTTAATTATTTCTTAAATAAAGGTACGCTTAATGCCTTCCAAGATATCGGTAACTTGTTGTAAATGCATGGGGCCATGCAGAAAACACGTTTAGACTGTGGTGTATTGGCCACTTCCTAATCGTCGTTGGTTTGAGACCTCTAATCATTTCATGTGACGAATAGGTAGTTGTTCCCTTGTTAAGTGACATTAGAGTCAAACCGAATGACGTCCACTACTGGACCAGAGCCTTCCCTAAGAATGAAGAATGGGATGGGGGGGGGGGGGGATATACTATAACCGCCGCGTTTGGCAGTGGGGTTGGCGATTGCAGTATGATGTTCATAGTTCACAGAGAGATTTCACTTCTGCGGCTCATCCCCCACGTCATAAGATGAGCCGGTAATTTTTGTCACCGTCAGCTCACATCATAACAAGTGAAAGGTCCGCCATAATGATAACATTTAATTCGTACCTTAATATAGACAGAACCATTCAGACAATATGCAGTAAAAATATAGCTAAAATTTAGATAATTAAACCTACACATGATCCTTGACAATAACTTAATTTTAGTTAGCCAAATATCGTTACTGTTATAAAATAAATCTTATTGTAAATTATTTCCTACAATCCGTGTACCTAAATATCTATATGTACCTAGAAATAATTAATTATATATTACTGCGAACATGTTCTGACTATTTACAAGCGCTTTTTAAAGTCTACGTGAATAAAAACCTTTTTTATTTATGAAAATATTGGAAGGTATGTCTCGAGTAAAGGGTCAAAGTGAAATATTAGTTCAATGTCAAAAGTTTAAGTTCATTCTTAAGTAGTTAATATCTTCATTATAAGTTAGACATAAGACTTCACATAAAAGTATTTTCGGTAATGATGGAGTACGTAATTAAATTTTAAATTAAACGTGTACCTATAACTTACAACATATACAACATGTAACGTAATTAACGCACACCCTCAGACACTCCAATAAGAATATTATATTGTAATCATAATACATACACTGAATTTTTAATTTAACATGTATATGCATTTTTATGTACTAAATTAGTTTCTTGGAATAAAGTTTATATTACTTTATTTTGTATTGAATGATGGAATTTGTATGAATACAAATAAAACTGCTATTTTAAGTCTTATTACTCTGACTTACGGTACATTTCATTTTGTTTTGCCTGTACAGGGTTAATATGACAATAATTTCCGTAGTTTTAATTATTTAGGAATAAAAAATCTATCCTATATTAAAAATGATATAAATGAATTCAGTAAACAATTATGAACATACTATTTTCAGGATGTGCGTTAATTAAGTAACATGTTGTATAGTAAAATTTTCAGCCTTTCTATTCTATTATTTATTTCTATTAATTTTACATTCAAACTTATAGAGCAAGTGCCCACGACAGCCAGACCTTCATTATTCTATAAAAGCTGAAAGTTTCTCTGTGCGTGTCCTCTATACAGCTAAGACGATCAGCTACTATGGAGTTTGGGTTATGGTTACATTGGTAGTCACCAATTGTCAGACACGTATGGCAGTTGTCACCCTCTGCCAGACAACCCTAATGCGACGTCCTGCGTGCGCGATCTAGACGCGAATCCGTAGCGGCGCGACGCGGCACGAAAACAATAAACAGTCGAAACTTATTGAAGTGTCCTACGTGACGAAACGCGGTGCGGAGCGGCGCGAAATGAAGCGAACGCGATCAGTTGGTTTGATATCTTCGCGCGAACTGGATGCGGCGCTGTTGTGTTTTTGCGGCGTCGGTGACGGCTGCGCGAGACGATTCGTGTGCACGTAGGACACCGCCACCGCGTCGCACCGCATCGCATTGAATTCGCGTGTCACCGCTTCATAATCGCGTTCGCTTTGAATCGCCTACGTAGGACGTAGTGTAAACATTAATAAATTACAATTATACTTTCGTTTAGTATAAAAGCTACATTTCAAATAGGTATGAAAAATGTTTACATTAAAAGTCCGCTAGGTGCGTGTCGTGGTCTCTTGGGTGGGTTATTAGCATTTAGACAACAGTCGCGAAGCCATGTTGATTGCCAAGTAGGTGTTTTTCAATTATAACACGGTAACCACTGTACACACACTGTTTTATTCATCATCATGATAACAGCCAAAAAACGTTCACAATTGCTAGTTTTGCCCCACAACTACCCATAAGTATTATTGTCGAACAAAAAATATCTGTGATCTCGACCGAGAATACGAGACGGGCATCCTACGCAAATCGCGCGCTAATCATATATATAATATCATTGAGCAAAAAAAAAGCGGTCTAGAGTCTAGAGGGTTTAAGTATAGTGCGCCAATATGTAAATAGCATCACAGGAACTAGTCTCTAACACGTTTTGTGATATACAACAAAGTTTTGGTTTTCGGTATTTTCCCTTGTTTTGTCTTATAAGAATATGCTTATCGTCAAATGTCTGTTCTAGGATAAGAGGAAGTACTCTCTTGTAAGTGTCAAAATATGCGGCATAATCTGGAGGAGCTTTTGATTGTGTTGACTTAGATGTTTGATTTTTTAAAGGATTGGCGGCCTAGGTTTGGAATTTTATATAATTTTTAAACTTGATATTCGCATGTGTTCCTGTGACGAAAACATAGTAGAACGGATTAATGAATAAGATGTTTATTGAGCAACATTTTAGTATAGTTTCACTATATTTAATATAGATATTATTAATTCGGGCAAAATATTAGTGTAATCTTACTTTAGCCTTGCATAGTAATAGTTTAACATACACACACACACACACATATATATATATATATATATATATATATATATATATATATATATATATATATATATATATATATATATTTATTTATAACTAAGAACTGACCAGACATTTTATACAATTAAAATATATAATTATTAAAAAAGGAAGGGCTCTAAAATGAAGAACTTCAGTAAGAAATTACTGAATAGAATTTTGAATAATTGTACACACATTATGCCTTAAAATACAGATTCATCCAACTCCAGATTTTCAGAAACTACCAAATAATTTATTAACTAATTGAGTAGCAAAAGGAACTGCCTAAGTAGACATTTGTGGTTGGCGGTCGCAACAAAAACAAGTTTAACAACAATAGGCACCGCCTACAAATGCCTTATTCCAAGCAAAAAAATGGAGATTAAACAATTTGAGATACTACTAAATAACGGCTTCATTAGGGCAATCGCTTTATACGTAACACAACGCAATATCTCAAGTCCAAAATCTTCCACCAGTGCTGGTTTGTTGATTTAAGTTGAATAAAAAAAGACTCGCAGTTTTATTTTTTAAACTTAGAACAGGCTGCTGAAAAGGTTTGTTTACTAATTTTTTATTGGGTTAATGCGTTCTTTCTTCTATTTCTAGATCTCTTTTCATGATAAAAGACATGTTTAAATATTTGAGCAACCGCATTTGCACACAACTAATAATACAATCTGAACAATAGATGTTTAGCTGTGTGGTGACGGCAAAGAATGTCATTACATCATTTCATACCGTGTGGGGTGTAGAAATCTACCCAAGGGAGTACCTACCAGAGAACGGGCAGCAGCGTTTTTATGTGAACTATGAACTTCATCAAACTATCATCGCCAACCCGGCTGCCTAGGGTGGTGATTAAGACATATCTCCCCATCATTTGGGCAGGCTTTTGTCTAGCAGTGGACGTAATTCGGCTGACATGACATTTGTGCAAGTCACAATTGTATAATACTCTAAGCCGCACACTTAACAGGCAGAATAGTTAAAGAATGTTGGCATGATCTGGGATCATTGAATGCGACTGGAAATCGATTATATTATCGTTATTGTATGAGCAGTGGTTGCCCTGATGTCAGAATTGTTCAAGCCGCCCAGTAGACCTCCGATATGGCTTAACGACTGTTTGTTAATGGTTACAACCGGGACCGATAGCTTAAAGTGCCCTCCAAAGGACGGAGACACTTAGACATTAAACCACTTTGGCGGTCACCCATATATGGACTGACCGCGAGCCTAGTTACTTAACCCCACCAATCACTTACGGAACGGTTTTCCATCTTCCACATCCTCGGTTCTATAATCTACTATTGTGTTATTTGTCAAAAATCCAAACATCAAATGGAAACCAATATTTCCGACCCAAAAAATATAATGCTCACACAATCTCTATAAACATTTTTTTTTCATTTTGCGTTACACAAGAATTCAGGATTCCATTGTATCAAAGGACATTTGACAATAAATTCTGGTAACTGTCATTTGTCAACGTCTAGTCGGCCGTAGCGTGAATTCGAGCTTTCGCCTAACAAGATTTACGGAATAACTGAATGTGTTGATACATATTATCATTACTATGATAAATGTAATGATACAAAAATGTTTTGTTGTACAAATCATAACAATAGACATTGTATTTATATACATTGTATTTCGATATCTAAATCAACCGAAGTATAAGTTGTGAGTATGTATTGTTACAAGTATCAAAACAGTATTAGTTAATAATACTGTTTTGATACTTGTTACAATATGTAAGAAAAATATTTTGTGATTCAATCATAACAATAGATGTTTTGTATCGATAACTCAGTGTACCAATATGTAAGTTGTAACAGTGGCGATGGGTAACATTTTGCACTCCTAAAGTCGATAACTAGAGAATACGATGAACTAATGACCCTAAAGTAAGTAGACGTGTGGTTCCGGTCAAGAAAGAATAAGTGGGCCACCCCATACCATCCTGTGGGTATCCTAAAAGGCGACTAAGGGATACAACAGGTAGTCAAAGTGCAGCGCCTCCTTTGTACTAGCTACCACCTAACTGCGGTTACCAACTAGCATACCAAGCGTGGTAACTGCGGCATGCCCTTCCAAATGGCAACGTTATAGAAACCTTTGGGAAGTCCTATGTATATAATAATATAATATATATATATATATAAGATTTTTTTAATAACTCTCAGTATATTTAAAGCATTTTTTTAAAATTTTCACTAAGTGTTTTGTTGTGCGACTAACTATTAATTTAAATTAAAAGTTTTGATTCAGTGCTCCAAAATCACGTACATCTGTCGCTTACGTTGAAACTGATGACCGCAATTAGTGATGGCTGTTATGAGTATGTCGATTACGATGATTTTTAAAACTAATTAGATTGTAAAAGTAGCTATTTTTGAGAGATACCATAATAAACAGACAGACAAACTGCCTTATTTTGAGTTAAGAAACCTTAAAGTTGCAAGAAAAGAAACCAATAAACTAAGTGAATTATTACCTTTACTAAATAAAATAGAATACAAAAAGATACTTAAATTACTCATCGTTTTCATCAGTCTCATGCATCTCTTGTGTTCCTATCGCAAGGCTAATTCCGGTATTCTTTCGCATATACCTCAGGTATGACACCATTTTCACTCATTTTCTTTAAATCTTCGTATTTCGCCTTCGAAATGGGGATTTTTTCAGTATAAGCAGTTTTGAGTTCACGAATAGCCTGTTGATTCTGCCGAGACTTCAATATAAGAGACACATCATCGACTTCTTCTGGCCCCTCACAGTCGTATTTAAGATAGAACTTGTCACCTTTTTAAAAACTGGTGTTACGCAGCTTACTTGTTTGTATTTTAATTTTGTTTAGTAAGGAGGCTGCTGCATACGCTTTCCAGTCTTTAACTTGGTAATTTTTTAAAAGAATTGTCTCATACTTTTTGGGATTAGTTCGAGCGTTTCCAATCAAAGTTTGCCATTCAGATGGTGCGTAAATTGTTCTTTTCTGTATAAATCCTTCGATTATTGCATGCACAGAGTCCACAGGCATCATAGTATGGCCAGGAATAAGGAAATTTATAGTTAACCTTTGAACAAAACTCGTATGGTATTGCATAAAATAATGATGCATGACTAGCATGGCATTTTTTTATTTTGTCCTGCCTGCTGCAACTGTCACAGTATAATGAAATCTCATTCCGATTCCTTCTCTCGTCGACCATTTTAAGGTATTTAAAGATAACAGTACAGTACAGATTTCGTTGCATCCTCTTTTCGCTTCCGTTCCAAAGGTAACAAAATATAGATCTTTTACCGCTTTCATAATTACTTTCATTGTAATAGGCAAGCTTTCGAGTATAGTAGAAATTCACACGTTGGTCATGACGTGTTGTCAAGACCTTTTCTAGATCGTAGCTTGTACATTATAAGATTTTATTGTCTTTTTTTGATCCTCAAGAAATAATTTTAATGATCTTTCTTTGTCATCTATGTGTTTCTTATAAGCATCTGATTCCATCCTTCTGGCTTTTTCTTCTTCATTCAAATTCTTGACTCTCACATTCTTCGCATTTATCTTTCTTTGGTAAGTGAAACCCTAAGTTAAAACATGAAAAACACAGTTTCCATTATTTATATTTTATTGACTTAATGTCATAGCAGCTTTTCTATAATAATAACCAAAAGTTCGGTCATTTATTTGAGAATTAATGTGTTACTGCTTACGAAAAATAAACTCAAAGCACGTTTCATTTTTAACGCAAGTGACAAGTAATTTAATCGTAAGCATCAAGTATGATGCTTACAACAAACTAAATATATTAATAATTATTAATATTTTATCGTAAACGACAGGTACTGTACTTATGACCTATAAGTCGGTGGTTGTTACGTTGTAAACTAAATAGGTTGTCACTTACGATAAAAACTACTTACTTTAGTAAAAGTGATAATATTCAACTTTTATTCAAGGTTGTAATACTTCAAGGTGTAAAATCAACTGATCTGACAGTAACTGTAAAAACACTTTTTTGAGATTTTTGGCGCTTACGATGTCCTCCCTGAAAAGGCTCGATGTGTATAATAATATTTCTTTATTTCCAAATTACACACTATCATTACAGTTTATCAACCAATGCAATAGTGGAACATGAAAAATAAGTTAAACATAACAATCTTAAATTATACTTATAACTACTTACATATACAATATTAAACAATATCAAAAAGCCTTATTGCCTATAAGTATATTTATAGCCTTTGTGAATTCACTCTGCGTACACGAGAACAGATCCAGTTGTCCCGTACTTACTAAGTTATTGAGCGCGCGCAGCGCACGATTGACCGGTGCGCGCTGTAGAAGGTTGGTGCGCGCGCGCGGCACATCCAGTAAGGGCGGCTGGCGCCGTCGCTCTCTAAATGCATCCGGAACACTAAACCGAACGTCCTTGAGAATGGCTGGATTGTGTATCGTTCCACGAATCACTTTCCAAATATAGGTGGCTAGAGCTACTTCCCTCCTTACTTCTAGTTGGAAGTATCCTACCATTCCTAAAATATAACGAGTAGGATACAAAAGCGGAAGTCCTGGGTACACTCCATAAAGTTTTAAATACATAAATCTAATAAACTTGTTTTGAATTCTCTCTAACATGGTAATATATTTGGCTTCATGTGGAGACCAAATCATAGAGTTACATTCTAAATGCGACCGCACAAATGCTTCAAACAACGCCTTCAACGCACGAATGTCAGTAAATTGACCAGCTTCCCGCAGAATCAAGCCTAGACAACGAAACGCCTTTTTACATACCTTTGTAATGTGAGATCGAAAGTTAACGTCGGCAGTAAAGTGGATAGTGACACGCTGCAGTGGTTCTCCCCCCAAGCAGTACTGGTGGTGATGCGGGGCGCGGGCGCGACTGTATGAGAGCACTGTACACTTTGATACATTAAAATACAATTTGTTTCTCATATTCCACTCAGCAACTGCATCTATATCAAGCTGTAGTTGATCGCAATCCCATGTTTGTTCAATCTCATACACTAATTTTAAGTCATCGGCAAATAGGAGACATGTGGACCGATTGATTACTTCTGGAAGGTCGTTGATGGTAAGAATGAAAAGAAGAGGGCCCAGGTTGCTGCCTTGACTGACACCAGACCTTGTGAAATAGGGCTCCGAAACTAACCCTCCGCAATCTACATATTGCCACCTATCCCGCAGATAGTTTCCAAAGAATGCTAAAGTGTGCGGTGTGCATCCCACAACGGCCAATTTCGTGAGAAGAACGTCGTTATCAACGGTATCAAATGCCTTTCGAAAATCGAAATAAGCCACATCTACCTGGATGCCCACATCCACCGAAGGCACCAGCCTGGACATGAGATGTAGTAGATTCCCCGTTGTCCCACGTCCAGAACGGAATCCGTGCTGAGCGTCGGACAACTGGGCATCTACCTGTGCATATAGACAGTTGTGAATGGCCGTCTCAAACACTTTGGCCGGTGTGCTTAAAATAGCCACTGGTCTATAATCGCTAGGCTCCGAACCACCCTTGCCTTTGGGAACAGGTACCACCCGGGTAAGCTTCCATCGTTCAGGGTATGTCGCAGTCAAAATACAGTGATTAAACAAATGTAATAACGGTTTCTCTAATGCCATTCGAGTATCTTTAAATATAAATGGCGGTATACCGTCGGGCCCCACTGAGCGCTTGGGCGGCAGGCGGGCGAGTGCACGCCGCACGTCGGACGCCCGCAGCGGCGCGAGGCGTGCCCAGGCGCCCGCCGCGCCGGCCGGCACCGCCGCACTCGCCGTCCCCGCGCTCAGTGCGGGAGGATCAGGGTTATATAGCGAGTGAAAGTACCGAGCGAACTCATCAGCGCACTCCTGTTCATGTAAAACTCGCCCATCTTTAATTATTTTTTGCTTACACGAGTCGGTTTTTCTAGATTTTATATAGCCCCAAAACGCCCGAGGATCTGTTGTTATGTGGTTTTGGATACGATCTCTATACCGGTCATATGCATTCATAATTTCAGTTTTTACCTTAGTTCTGTACCTCGCGAATTCTTTATAATCGCCGTCGGATTTACTCGATTTGTATATTCGGTGTAATTTATGTTTTAGTCTGATATCTTTGATTAAGTTCGATGTATACCATACGGGGTAGCTATATTTAGTATTTATATAATTAATATTTTTCTGAGGAACGCAAACGTCGAGCACTTTATAAATCTTACAGTAAAAAAAATCTAAAACTTTATTGGGTTCCTTCAATAAATAAATTTCTGTCCAATCAATATTGTGAATTAAATGATATAAATGGTAGAAGTCGGCTTTATTAAAGTTCCATTGCAATTGACGTGGTATTTGAGTAAAATGTCACGCTGATGTTGGTGCGGTAGGCGGGGCGCACGGAGCAGGGGAGGTAGGCGCGACGCCGAGCGGCAGGCGCACGGCGAGCGGCGGATGGTACGCGTCACGCGTCCACGGGCTCCAAGCCCTTGTCGGCGGCCCGCACCGCGACGCCGCTGCGCGCGCTTAACACTAGATCTAACTGCCTACCGTTGCAATTTCGTACCTTATTACACTGAATGAATTCACAGAAGGCCACAAAATACTCATAATAATTACAAATGTTAACATTGCACGAAAATAAATTAAAATCCACCAGTATGACTAGATTGTTCTTATATTTTACGCAAATGTTCTCTAATAAATTAAACAATAACATATAGGTATTCATTTTCGTTAGTCTGGGGCGGAATGTACACAACGCAACAAGTAAATAAAAATCTATTTTGTTTATATACTGCAGCACAAACCAATTCAAAATTATACCTATCTATATCTATTACGTCATTAGTAGTCAACTCTCGCAGCTCGTACTGCGGTGTGGCCACTAAAAGCACGCCGCCGTGCTTGCGTCCATCCGCTCGATCGCATCGACATATCTGATATTCTGGTAATATAAACTCGGCGTTTCTAATACCTTCGTTTAGACTAGTTTCAGTGATTGCGAATATGTCTGACTCTGATGATTGTAGAAATGACATAAATTTTACAGTAGTAGTGCGTAATCCTCTGACATTTTGGTAGAATATGTTGTTGTCTCTACGGGGCTTGTGTTTTATTATATTTGGTTGAGCGACGAAATAACCATACCCATTCACTAAATTCTGTGTTTAGTGGCCATATATCGGGATCACACAATTTTTCAAAGTTGCTTACATTGACACCAATCCTAAAAGATGCGTAGTCTCTTTCAGTTTTAGGTTTTAGTTGCTCAATAATAATTTCGCAGTCACTTCCTAATATACTTTTAATATATGACTTCAAACTATCGGGCGTGGTGGATTTATCCAATCTCCAAACATGTAAGAATTTACTTCGTTCTACTGCCTTTAATGCTACTATCGAGTTGTTTCCACCTTTCTTTATAGGATTTTTTCGTTTAACTTCTATCCATGGATTTGTGTCGACATTATCAACGTAGGTAGTTTTAGTTTCCAACGCTGGTTTCATGGCCCTCGCCGCGTAGGTTTTAGACTCGGGCGCAAGCCGCTGTTCCACCGCGCTCCGTGTCGGCTGACAACTGACATCACGTGGTTCAGTGTTTCCCGTGTTTGGGGTTTGGGTATCAGAAGACACTGGTACCGATGGGTTTCTAATATTACCGTTACCTATATTTGCTTGCAAAGTTAATATATTTCCTTGCAAAGAAAATATGAGCCCTTATTTTGAGACAGAGAGATTCGAGTATCCACAAGTAATAAGTTCGATAGTGCTTACAAATGTCAATAAGACTACGAAGGTTCCATAGAGTTGTCTATGAATATGTCATTTGTGAAATAATATTGACGTTTATGAACGTTTTCCACCAAGATGCCTAAGCAATTGTTTTGTTCCCGAAAATAATTGAAAATGAAAAGTATTACGCTGTTCCATTTCATCATACTAAATTTGCTAAATAAATATGTTTTCCTGTATATACTTTTATTGTTTGAAAGCCAACGCCAGTCCTAGAGGATGTTATCCCTCTAATGCGAGGGACTTTACAAACATATAATTCATGGACACAAAGCGCACTGCGCAATCAGAAAAACCACATATGGGCCATAAATAGTTATAATTGTCAAGTCGAGGTGGTAGCACAGCGAATACCTTAGTATATTGGATATATATGTTTTGAGGATTACCCCAAACTCCACGTTACTGCTCTAAACTACGGTCAATGAACAATTAATAGTTTTTATTCGAATACTTCAAATACTAATGCACGACAATTACAGCGTTTGAATAGAATATATTTTGTGATCTTCATAACAAAGATAAATTAAAACTGCATTGTATCATCAATTTTACTCAAGATATTTTTTTTTATATATACATGTACATATAATTCTTTATAATTATATATTTTAAATATTTTCGTATTTCTACAACCAGATTAACAAGCAAATTAATAAGTTCATACTTGTTTGCAATTCCCAAAGCTTCACTCAAGCGTACCGACCCTATAGAAACCTAAGTACCTGAGTATTATATGGTATTAATATTTATATAGAATTAATCGTCTGATGTGGACACTTTGCCACTGGAAGAATTGGCCCAAAGCTCACTCACAACAATTTACATTAAGAAATAATGTATTCTAATATTTTGTATTTCGAGCCTGTAAGTCCTTGGTCACAGAAACGCGGGGGCGAGCTCGCGGGCGGGCAACTGCGCCGGCAAGGTCACAATTAGTACCAAGAAAATATGGAGATTGATTCGTGCTTCTAATAACAACGCGCCAGCTCACGCGCTTTACTACGGCCGTGATACAGGACGTTTTCTTTTGGGATACCTTACTTGAAAACTTGTGGACAGCACCGATACCCGAGCTTCACGGAGACGACGCTGCCGAGCCACACCAGTCGACCCGTGACCACGGCTGGTGCAATCCATGCCGAAACGTCGGGTAAACAAGGTAATGATTTACCTAAATATTTATCGCGATGAGACCCGTGTCTACAGTATATAAAAAATGTGTACAAATCGCGAAAGTTTAAAAACATTAATAACAAACCGCTACGGGCCGGAATATGTTAAAAAGACTAAACATCTAGAATTCCTTCGGATAAAACGTGTGCGTTTAGAAACATCGTTAACGTTTCTAATAAAATGTCGCGACTCGGAGCTAATACCTACGGGAGTGCGTATCAAACCGCGCAATAATATTCCACATTCCGAGGGAATTCTAAAGAAGGCAAGCGTTCGCCTTCTGAGACAATTAATACGAAACTGTAGGTACAGCTTAAATAGTGTGCAGTACGAATTATACGGGTTACATACGGAGTGCAGTGCAGTGTTTTCGGCTAGTGATTTCGATCTATGTGATCGCGTGTCGTATTACCAGGCGGATCGTATTCGACAACTGTGTAGTGTTAAACACGACGCAAAATACGACAAACTGGTTAGTCGCCGAGACAGGTGGAATCAGCACAGACCACTTACACACATAGACACCGTAATCAATTTATCGAATGTAACGCTTGATAACACCACCAAAAATATACTAGCGAAAGGGTTAAATTATGCAATAACACCGAAACGAATTCCGTATGAAAACGTCATAAGTGCCGTCGAAGAAGCTATATTACGAAACAAAGTACCGTCTACCGATGCGGACACGCTTAGACAAGATGTGGCAGTAATATTGCGAAAAGCTAAGTCGCCTAAACAGAACATTACTACGGAAGAGCGTCAAGCACTAAAAAGGCTGCGTGACAACACGGAAATCTTAGTGCTTAAGGCTGACAAAGGTAACGCCACCGTAGTGATGAGTTCTAGTGACTACGACAGCAAAATGCGGAGTCTACTCAAAGACACGGCTATTTATAAACAAGTGTCGTTTAATCCTATCGCCAGAGTCACTAAACGTATACGTGCACTGATTAAGGAACACGAGGAGCTCTTCACGGACGATGTTTTCGAACGCCTCTTCAGACCTAAAAGCGCTCAGCCACCAAAACTATATGGTTTGCCAAAGGTTCATAAAGAAAATGTACCATTGCGCCCGATTGTAAGTCAGATCAATTCGCCCACTTATGATCTAGCGAAACACATCACTCAGGTACTACAGCCATTAGTAGGTAAAACTGAATCGTTTGTGAAAGACTCTCGCCATTTTGTTGACATCATCAAGAGCATGAGAGTGGAACCTGACGAGGTGATGGTGAGTTTTGACGTTCAGTCACTGTTTACCAACGTTCCCATCAAAGACTGCCTTGAGGTCATCGGCAGGAAACTGGCAGCTAATAACATACCAAGTGAGTACATAGTTCTACTGAAGAACTGCCTAGAATGTAACTACTTTTTATACCAAGGACAATATTACCTCCAGATTGACGGAGTGGCTATGGGCAGCCCTGTGGCGCCGGTAATGGCCAATATCTGGATGGAACATTTTGAAAATATTATTGCACAACATTTGGTCCACGTGAAGGTATGGAAACGATACGTCGACGATATCTTCTGTATCATGAAAGGTAGCACATCGGAAGTAGAACAATTGACCACTATCTTGAACTCCGCGCACCCCAACATCAGGTTCACTTATGAAATGGAGGTAGAGAGATCGTTGCCTTTCCTCGATGTGAAATTGAGGGTGAGAGAAAATGGTTCCCTTACACACACGGTATACAGAAAGCCCACACACACAGACAGATATCTACACGCCCACTCTCATCACCATCCGCGACACCTGTTATCCGTAGTTGCCTCGTTAACAAACAGAGCGTATGACATATGCGACCCTGAATGTTTAGAAAGTGAGCTCACACACGTTCAGGAGGTACTTAGGCAAAACGGCTACAGGGGGGGCATTAAACGGACGAAGAGGAGGGAGAAGCAGCCGGAAGTAAGCAGGGCACCAGCGTTTTTACCTTACGTGAAAGGAGTAACGGATAAAGTTGGATCAGTACTAAAGAAATACTCCACAAAGACTGTATATAGTCCGATCTCCAAAGTCTCCAACCAGCTGCGTACACCGAAGGATGTTATTCCTCTTCAAACACCGGGCGTCTACAGGTTTGAGTGCAACTGCGGTATGTTTTATATCGGCCAAACTAAAAGATCCATTGCTGAAAGGGCTAAAGAACATATCGCAGCTGTCAGGAACCGACAGGTTAATAAATCAGCAATAGCTGAGCATGTAGTCGACACAGGATCCCAACACTGGATTACAAATTTACACAAGCCACAGGTCCTCTCCACCGATCGTCACTATTACTCCAGAATAGTACGTGAAGCGGTTGAAATAAAGAAACATATCAATTTCAACCGGGAAGACGGATACCGCCTCTCACCATCTTGGAATCCTGTAATAACGAAGTGCCATCGTCGCGTAACCAACGTAGTGCGCCCGGGCGCTGATGTCATTAGTGTCGTGTGTACCGACAGTTTCGTAAAGGAAAATAAAAAATATCAAGACCATGCGAGGGTAGATACCGATACCCGAGCTTCTCGGAGACGACGCTGCCGAGCCACACCGGTCGACCCGTGACCACGGCTGGTGCCATCCATGCCGAAACGTCGGGTAAACAAGGTAATGATTTACCTAAATATTTATCGCGATGAGACCCGTGTCTACAGTATATAAAAAATGTGTACAAATCGCGAAAGTTTAAAAACATTAGCAATTACTTATACAAAAATAAATTAAGAAGTATTTAGGATTTAATAATTATTATCAATTAAAAACGGCGCACGGTTCTGCTCATGTTCCTCTTGCTGTTTCGAGCCCCGAATATACCTAATGCTGATGTTTATCGATTTATTTAAACCAATTCGATTACATCACAGGTTTTCAAATAATGTCTAATCCTATCGATATCTAATATTATTTTACATAAGTCCGTCTCGGCAAAATAAGTAACTCTTTTATGGGGAAATGTGTAAAATTCTATTACAAACAACCAATGATATTAGAGAATTGTTTACGATATAATTGTCTAACAGTAACTACAAAGTTTCTGATTATTTAAGTGACAAAACGGTGATGGTCACCGTAGCCTAGTTGGTAGTGCTCCTGCCTACGAAGCTGGTGGTCCTGGGTTCGAATCCCGGTAAGTGCAAATATTTGTGTGATGAGCACGAATATTTGTTTCTGAGTCATGGATGTTTTCTATGTATTTAAGTATTTATCTATCTATATAAGTATGTATATCGTCACCTGGTACCCATAGTACAAGCTTTGCTTAGTTTGGGGCTAGGATGATCTGTGTGACATTGTCCCGAGATATTATTATTATTATTATAAAAGTGCTTGGGATTGAGTTGTTCTAAATCAACACAGATAAAAATATGTAATTAAAATTTATTTTTAAAAGGATTTCTACTGTGTTTTCTGACGGTGTTTCTCAGTAGTAGCCGCATTGCGGCTAGCCGCTTAGTGCGTAGGAGGCCTAAGTATACTTTCATAACACCTGTTTTTTTTTTCTTATGGCAATTTGCCAATGTATTCAGCAATTTCTGCCAGTGTCACATGTTTGTTTACTGATCGTGGGAAACTACGAAGTCTAATTCATTTTTATTTTTATTTTTGTGGCACTAGTTTAGAGCCTGGAACAAAAGAATACGAGTTAGTGAATAGAAAAATAACACCAGTCCCAACATTTTACGTCAAATATTCTTAACTGACAGATGTCATCGTGTCTTAAAAAAGGATAAAACGTTCTAAAATTTAAATTCTATTAACTAAATTAAAAAATTATGATCCAAATTGGAACACGGCAAGAAATCGCCTGACGTACGAAATACATATATGTACCCACATCAACAGAATCTAGGGATACCTTAAATCTAAATTCTTATCTGGTAACTACACAGAAACGAGATCGATTTCTCCAAATGACCGCTAAAAGAAAACTTTACGAAGACCAACGTCGTACTCGAAGACCTCAGGGAAAAACCCGTAGTTGTCTTCTTTTACAAAAAACTATGACTCCGACAAAAACCGTTGCGAAGATACCAAGCGATTTTTAAATTCGAACGACGAGTCCAAAGACTTTGTTTACAATCATACTGCCAAAATATTAAAGTGATAGAAAAATGATAGAATTGTGTCGTAAACCAATTTTTATTAGATACTTCATGAAGTTAGCTTTAGTTTAGTTTAAGTTAACCATTAAACAACATCTACCTATAAATACGTAAACAACTGAAAGGAGGACAAGCCTTAGAAATGCCATTATTAAAACATTTTAATGAGACCGTTCTAGAAACTTTTCTCCATCAAATACATATTTCACGCTCTTGTTTTGCAGACTTAACTAATTTACAGTCTTACGCTTACGCTTAAACGATATTGCCACTTACAAAATACTTCCAAAAGTAATTTTCTCGAGTTACTAGAATATATTCCTCTAATAAGAGATTAATGACAGGATTAATTAAAGACACATTTATTTTTATGTATAACTAGCTGTGTTCCGCGGTTTTACCCGCATTAAACTGTATAAATTATAGCCTATGTGTTAATCCAGGGAGTCAGCTAACTACATACCAAATTTTATTAAAATTGGTCGAGCCGTTTAGACGTGATGAAGTATCAAACATAGACACTCACACATTCACCCACTCACAAATTTTCGCCTTTACAATATTAGTGTGATAATGTACTCCAGCCCGAATTTCGACCACGGCGACGCGTCTCAATGGAGACTAGCCAACTGCGCGGGACATATTATAGTGCACAAGTGTGTACGCAAATACAGGGGCACTTTCTACTCCATCACTCTTATAATCTGATGGGACGACTAGTGACATGACTGTAAAGAGGTCAGGTATAGGACCGACGGCTTTACGTGCTCTCCGAGGCACGGGGGTGTAAAACCGCCATCTCCCAGACTTCGGGCTGATACTGAGAAATTTCTTTTTACGGAAAAATCCCTAAATCACTTTTTGGCAAGACCCGGGAGCAGTCGTTTTTTAGACATAATAGAATGGCAAAACCGGTCACCTGATAGTTGGATGGTTGCCTGGAAGAGATTACTAACGGAGCTACTAAGAAATCGCCGCAAGTGCGTTGCCGGCCTTTAATAAAGGAATAGGCTCGCTTCTTGAAGGTTGCTATGTCATACCAGATCGGAAATACCTCCGCAGTTAATTGATTCCGCAGAGTAGTAGTGCGCGGCAAAAAGTTTCTTATGAAATGCACGGTGGTAGATGATCGTTCATCCAGGTGATATGGATGAAATTTACAATTTTGGCGGAGGGTCTATGGCGGAATGTGGCATTATATCTAGTCATTTATTCTCTCGGACTCTCGTGTAGATATAATAAAGTTAGGGACATAGTAACGATGTGTAATAATAATAATATCCTGTGACATCATTTACACACGGCCATCTGATCCCATACTAAGCAGAGCTTGTACTATGGAAACCACATAACTGATATACTACATATACTTACTACTTTTATTTTGTAAATACATACTTATATAGATAATAATAATAACTTCGGGCATTATTTTAATGGTTAAGACAGTCGCCTCACCACTTCGTGTCACGGGTTGGATTCCCAAGCAGGACAACTATTTGTGTGACCAATATATAGTTCTTCTGAGTCTGGATGTACTTTGTGTCCGACAATTATATGTTTGTAAAGTACCCCGCGACGCAGGGATTAAATTCTCTAGAGCGGGCGTTGTAAAAAATAAAAGAAAACTTTATTCTATCTACACAATATTTTAACTTTTCGCATGTCTGCTAACGGCGAGATACACCTCAACAGAATATTATATTTATATTATTATTTTTTATATTTTATCAAATATTTTATTTTATACTAGCTGGTGCCCGCGACTTTGTCTGCGACAATTTTGAATGATGACCAATGTAACTACTTACTTCTAGCTTAATCTAAAAAATATAACTTTTAAAACAAATAAGCAATATAGATTGAATAAAACCTAACCTATAAATAACCTTACTAAGAAATAAATGAAAGACTACTTTGCTACTGTTATTTACAAAAAGGACCCGATATCATCAAGCAAAAATCAAAGAATACATATCAATTGTCCTTAAGTATAGTCAGTAAGTTAAATAAAGTAAAATAATATTCAACGATGCATTAATCACAAAGGTAACTCCCATTAGATTAGGTTGCGACATTTTGTGAACGAAACCATAGCGCGATCTAAACCGATGATTACGCCATCTACTAACAAAAATATAAACTTGTAAAGCGGTAAAATTAAGATGTGTGCATATATTTTGGGTGAGATTTAGGCGATCATCTATTGATTCAGTTTTGTACTACCTTTTATTTCAAGCATTTATTTATTATAACCGATATGCCAATTAAGTTCCGCGATCTGAAACGACATTAACGCCATCTAGTTACAAAATTGTGAACTTGTAGATCAGTAAAATTAAGATGATGTTTTTTGGGTGCGATCATCTCGACACCAACAATTTATACTACGCTAACTCAAATTTTAGATAAATTCGTTTTTTATCCCAATTTGATTAAAGTGTCGTTATTTTAATTTGTTATAAAATTTACCAAAAAAAAGAAGTTACAAATCTTATAAAACTTAGCGTTTTATAAGATTTGTAACTTCTTTTTTTTGGTAAATTTTTACTTAGACGACAACGACCACGACATTTTAAGCTACTTGGCATAAGAAACTAATTTTTTTAAATTTGCGTTTGCTTAAATTGTAGGTGGCGATCTATTGAATCAGTTTTGGATTACCTTTTTTTAACAACAAATTATTCCCTGGATTGCTTTATTTTTAACTGAAAGACCAAATACCAATTTACATGCGTTCAACTCAAAAAATACAGAGTTTCATACAAACTTACATCGCCTATTCTAGTCGTCCTTAGGGGTGGAATTTCCAAAAATCCTGAAATATATACTTATAATTTTTAAATGAAAGGCCATATACCAATTTTCATGCGTTTACCTCAAAATTATCACAATTTTCATACAAACTTACATCCCCTATTTGTCACCCTTAGGGGTGGAATTCTAAATGAAATAAATATTTTTTTATTTTTAACTGAAAGGCCAAATACCAATTTTCATGGGTTTAACTTCAAAAATGTCGCATTTTTCATACAAACTTACATCCCCTATTTTACGCCCTAAGGGGTGGAATTCCCAAAAATCCTAAAATATATATTTTTAACTGAAATGCTAAGTACCAATTTTCATGCGTTTAACTTTAAGTCGCAGTTTACATAGAAACTTACGTACCCTACTTTACGCTATTCTCAAATATTCTGAAATATATATTTTAAATTTTTAACTGAAATGCCAAATAACAATTTACATGCGTTTAACTTAAAACGTTTCACATTTTTCATACAAACTTACATCCCCAATTTTACGCCCTTGGGGGTGGAATTTTCAAAAACCCTTCTTAGTGGATGCCTACGTCATAAAAGGTACCTTCTGTCAAAATTTCAAGTCTTTAACTCCAGCCGTTTAGGCTGTGCGTTGATATGTCAGTTAGTCAGTATAAACTTACATCACCTATTTTATGCCCTTCGGGGTGGAATTTTCAAAAATCCTGGAATACATATTTTTATTTTTAACTGAAAGGCCAAATACCAATTGTCATGGGTTTAACTTCAAAAACGTCGCATTTTTCATACAAACTTACATGCCCTATTTTACGCCCTAAGGGGTGGAATTCCCAAAAATCCTGAAATATATATTTTTTATTTTTAACCAAAAGGCCAAATACCAATTTTAATGCGTTTCACTTAAAAATTGTTAAATTTTCCATACAAACTTGCATCCCCTATATTTCGCCCTTGGGGGTGGAATTTCCAAAAACCCTGAAATACGTGATTTTTATTTTTAACTGGAAGGCCAAATACCAATTTTTATGCCTTAAACTGCAAAAACGGCAAAGTTTCATACTAACTTAGCGCCCCTGTTTTACCCCCTTAGGGGATGAATTTCGAAAAATCCTTCCTTATTCCTTTTCTACATTATAATGCAAACATTTCTGCAAAATTTCAGCTTACTAGGTCCAAGGGTTTGGGCTGGGCGTTGATGAGTCAGTCAGTCAGTCAGGACTTGTCTTTTTATTTATATAGATTTTAAATTACAAAATAAGCCGCGTTACTTCAATAAGAGTATTCATCATTACAGCTTAAATAAGTCCACTGCTGGACAAGCCTCGCTCAAGAATCATCTTGAGGGGATATGCCATAATCGCCACGCTTGGCAGGCGGGTTGGCGATCGCAGTATGATGGTCGTAGTACTCAGAAGGAAGCTGCTTCCCGTCCTCTGGTAGATATTCCCTCGGGTCGACTTCTACGCCCCCCACGGGATGAGATGGGGTGATGATATTCTGATTCTGATATTTGTCGCCGTCACCACACAGCAGTATAGTAGCAATATAGTAGTAGCAATAAGAGTATTAACTACATTCTAAAAGCCTTAAGAGATTGGCCCCAACGGCTGTTTAAACCAAATTAAAAGGCTGGCTACTCTGTAAGTGTTTCTACAAATTAAATGAATACTCGAATTTGAATTGTATGACATAGAAAACATGAGACGGAATGAATAATATCGGTGTAAGTAAGTCATTTGAATATTATTATAGTTTATTATCAATAGTAGGTAAGTATTGAAAATGTTATTGGACATGTTCGTATAGCTTATTTTGCTAATGTAATTGTTAGAATTATGTATTCTTTGGCGAAGTAAAATCAATAATTATGTAATATTTGTACCATTGGCTTTGTTCTCAAGAAAGGCCAGGTCAGAAGTACCCTTAACCGGCGAGTATGTATGTATATAATAATAGTAAACGAGGCAGAAGAGGCGTGCAAAGATCGTGACAAATGGAAGGAAATCCTTTGTCTCTGACTACCCCTTTGGGAAACAGGCGTGAGTGTATGTAGGTATGTATATTTGACTTTGTACAACCATACAATATGTTTGATTAATAAATTATTTGCATACTCACTAAGAGTAAATGCGTCTGGTACCTGTATTGTGTATTTACCACCATATGTAACCAAATCCCAAGCGAATAAAGATCTTATCTTATCTTATAAATGTTCGTGGAAGGGGGGATACTGACGCCGTTTCCTTGCCCCCCTAATGGCCTGGCAACTTAGTGATATCAATTTCCCATGTAAATGTTATTAAAAAAATGCGAGTAGCATCATTTCTCTCAATGTGCTTTCAAGCGTTATTTCATGCGATCAATTAAATAACGCTTGGCAACGTTTCAAATATCTTCTTACTTAACTGTCCCTTTAGGCGGATCACACAACGACACGACTACACTTCAGTGCACATCAACAAGATGCCACTGAGACTTAGGCTGAGATCTATAGACTTTGCTCAGACTTTACTTAGACAGAAGTTGCAATGCATGTAACGAAATTACAATTGGTGTTTTGACTTTGTCTGTCTTAGCTTATGCTAAGCATAATCTTAACTTCAAAAAGTCTATAAATCTACTATATAAAAATAAGTCGGGTTTTCCTTCCTGACGCTATAACTCCAGAACGCACGAACCGATTTCCACGGTTTTGCATTCGTTGGCAAGGTCTCGGGCTCCGTGAGGTTTATAGCAAGGAAAAATTTCAACAGAAAAGCGGGAAAATCTTATTTAACGCGAGTGAAACCGCGAGGCATAGCTAGTACCAAATAAAAGTATAAGCCTAGCATACATTTAGCAAAGTTTTACGTAAGTAAAGTTTGAGCAAAGTCTAAGTACGCTCTATAGATCTCCGCCTTAGACTCCTTAGCCGAGTGGCCCAACGACTTTAATTCTATGTGTTTTCAATTCTATATTATATTCTCCGTCAGAGTATAAAAATAATACAGCGAAATAAAGCGATATCGCTACGTTGCGAGATATTGGGATCTTGTTACCGGGTGGGAAGATATAACTTGGCTAGACTAATAGTAGTAAAAATATAGCTAAAATTATAAATTTCAATATTTAAACTTAAACATAATCTCTTTGACAATAACTTAATACAAGCTAGCTAAATATCATTGCTATTATAAAATAAATTTTATATATGTTTTCATACAATCCGTGTACCTAAATATCTATAGAAATAATTATGTATACCTACTTAATTATATTACTACAAACATGTTCGGACTATTTATTATTACAAGCGCTTTTTTAAAGTCTATTTTAAAGTCTTTTTTATTTATTTATTTAAAAGACTCAAATATTTTCCTATCAGTTTAGAATTCCTTCTTTTTGAAGACGTTTCAAAAGGATCTCACATAATCAGGGACTCACCGGGTGACCAGTGAGTTTTTCTTAGACCAAGAAATACCTATAATCTTTTGCACAGCGGTTCCCTTTATGACGCTGACAAGGAATAAGGGAAATTTCGAATTTCCCACGAGAAAAAAATAAAGATTTTTGTTGAAAAAGGTATAGGTTTTGCTCCGTTAGTAATTTTTTATCTGTCAATATAATCCACGTTTGAGTTTTGTTGGATAGGGAATAAAGATTATCTGTAGAAAAATAAGTACTATCCATTAGTGGTTTTATATATCAAAAGGAATTCAAGGAATCAAATTTTGTGTTTTTATCAATCAAAGGTCGGTAGCCTGGGATATTATTCACACACGATCATCTGATCCCAAACTAAGCAGAGCTTGTACTATGGAAACCAGATAACTGATATACTACATATACTTTTTTTTGTAAATTTATAGACATACTTATATAGATAATTTACACCCATACTCAGGACAAACAGACATGCTCATGCACATAAATATTTGTCCCAGGTGGGAATCGAACCCACGACCTGTGGCGTGAAAGGCAGCGTATCTACCAACCACGCCAACAGGCCCGTCATGATATCATGTTTATATTTGTTTTGAATTCTCGTAATACGCACATGATATCATGTACAGACGCCAGCACATCAAGCTATCCCAATCTGTCAAATTTCCCCAATTGAAGGTGAACCATATGCTTTTGTGATAAAGTTGAAAATCTATAAAAGAAATTCGACTGATTGGGTTAGCTGGATCTGCTGGCGTCTGTACCTCATTCTAATATGTCTATCCAATATCTATCTTCTTCGTAACGATGTAATATACTTGCTGGTGCCCGCAATTTCATCGACGTTATTACCTATTAGTTTCTTGAGGCCCACCCTCGTTTGCTATTTAAAGGAATAGCATGTAATAATTTATTTTATCACATAGTCTCCAATGTAAGAAGAAGAAGTACACTTTATTGCATAAGGAATATACAGAGTACAGTATGCATAGAACATTATTTTGCAATTGGCGGCCATATCACTAAAAGCGATCTCTTCCAGGCAACCTATTTGTGTTGGATGGACCGGAATTTAATATCAATGGATAATTGTAGCAAAAGGTGAACGACTTTACTGGAAATAAGAAAAGATAGCTAGAATATATACGTAAGAATAATACTTAAGTTAGATAATAGGGCATCCCCTATTTATTAGTTCAATAAATAATTGACACAAACATAATAGAGAACACAGAAAAATATAAAAATGGAAGTATAATCCACAGGATTATAGCGGTAGAATATAATAAAGCTCTTGACGGGGAGAAAGTGGGGATGATCTGACCTATTCCCCAAATACGACTGTTAGTACTGAGATTCTTTATTTTTTTTAATATTAACACACGCCCATCTGATGAATAACTCAGCAGACCTTGTACTATGGAAACGATAACGGAACATAAAGTACTTATTTTTGTAAATTAACACTTACATAGATAATTACACCCAGGCTCAGACATGTTATTGCTGTGTGGCGATGGCATAGAATATCATCACCCCATCTTCTCCCGTGGGGAGCGTAAAATCGACCGAGGGAAGACCTATCATTGAACTGGCAGCAGCGTTTTTCTGTGAACTATGACCATCAAACTGCGATTACCAACCCGCCTGCCAAGCGTGGCGATTATGGCATATCCCCCCATTCTTTGGGGAGGCACTTGTCCAACAGTGGGCTTACTTTGGCTGACATGATGATGATGATCAGACATGTTCATGCACACAAATATCGAACCCACGACATGCGTCATGGAACCCCGCCAACCGGCCTGTCAATATATCATATATTATTGTGACATCACCTATGACAAAAAATTAATAATTTTAAGATAAATCTACTATAATCACACTAATATTATAAAGGCGAAAGTATGTGAGTGTGTATGTTTGTTACTTCTTCACGTCTAAACAGCTGGAGTAATTTTAATAAAATTTGGTATGGAGTTGGCTGATACCCGGGATTAATCAAAAGGCTATAAAATATAAAGTTTGACGCGGGTAAAACCGCGGGGCACAGTTAGTTGGTGTCATAAAGAAAAAAAAGGTTGTCGATACGTTCAATATACAATAATTTGATCAGCTCTCATTGTGGAACTTACTATTCATACTCAATAGGAGAATTTTGTGACAAGTAAGACACTCCTATCCGATTCCAAACTAGGCGGAGCTTGTATAACAACCAGACATCTCATAAACATACTTATATATTTCTAAATACATACATATCGGCGCAACAACATTACTTAACCAAAAACAAATGCGTCATAGGAGTAGTTTTAAGTCTTTGTTTAAATTACTCTTAAATAGTTAGTTAAACTTAATGAATTTAGTGTTAAAAATCAAGTTACGATTCATAAACCATCTTAACATTTGAACAATTGATGATTTCAATAGTTTAATTTACATTCGTTCATCGAACAAAGAAAATACGTAACATGTTTGTCGCCGCACATTTCGTATAAATACGGCCGACGTGTCGAGTACAAATCACTTTCGCTCGAGCCGTCGGACCGTACGAATCACCTTGTATCGAAGATTGTTATGGAATAAAACTTCACGAAACATATTTTGGGTTTTACTATCGCCATAAGTAAACAACCTTCAGTGGATAACCAACGAGCAGATAATAGTGACGTCAGTCTTGCTGACGTCATCATGACTAAAGACAACGATACCCCCGTTTCTCCGTTATCAGAAGTGGGATTCAACCCAGAAGATGACCCTCGAAGACGAAGATAGTGAATGGCGCTTACTTGGGGAGCAGCTAAATCGTAATTTTATGGAGCTGATAGAGGCAATGAGGTTGCCTTCTGCGAGCCAAAACATTCAGAGTTAAACCCGGATAAGGATAACGTGTACGGCCGCAGACATGTGTATTGTGGATCCGGACTTACAAAGGACTGCTTTCATGATGTCTTTGAGTCAGGCGGGTTTCGGCGTGGCTTTCACACGTTTTTGACTTTTTGACTTTGTCGGGGTGTACTTACGTACAGCATTTCGACCCTTCAGGATCTTTCGTACTAAGAACCATTACTTTCTATTTTATCCCTAGTGCCCTGAATGCAGTTTGCACATAATTCAGTACGTTTGTTAGGAGTAGCTCATTGTAGTCTCCTGGTGCTGGATATGCCAGTCGCAGGTTGGCTATTCTGTGTCATACCATAGTGGTGGAACTATTATTATTAGTCGTAGTTGGTTCCACCTGTACTGGTACTTGGGTTTTGAACCAGCTCTTCTCTACTCCTTTTATGAGTTTGGAGTGTTCCTTGATTTTGGTTCACCTTTGGTTGTGATTAACTGTGGATTTATCTTTGGGGACTGCTCAAGGGTTATCACAAATTAGTTGGTTGACTGATATGCTTTTCACATTTAGCCTCCTGATTGGGCCATTGTGCGTGGGCTTGTTTGGCTCCTCTAACCATTTTGGTTCCGTCCGCAGGTATAAGACGCCTCGAAGGTTAGGTTTGAGTACTTCCTGTAGTGTCTACGGATCATTTAGGAACTTTGCCCGTTGCCAGGAAAAGCTACTGCATTGTGGCGGTATGTTTGCTGGTGATTCTTCAAATACAGTGCATCCTCTGCAGGGGGCTGTCTGTCGCTACTCTGAAGGAGTGTTTGTTTAGTGTGCAGTGCCCGGTAATAGGGTCATACATGGTTTTAAGCACCACTTCTACCCTATGAACCCTCTACGTTGCCAGAAGGTTGTTTGGGCTTTGTTAATCTTCACCTCCGTGTATTTCTTCCAGTTTAGTATTGAATCAAGCGTTATTCAGTACCGTAGAATGACGTGGACCAGCTTTAAAAAGATGTTTGCTGCCAGCTGCGGCACTGCGAGCCACGAAAAACTGTCCTAGCCATAGCAGCAAGGAAGGCAGTACCAGCAACGTTATTGGTTCATTGCTGGATAGGCACGTTAACGTCTGTGTCGTTGACACACCAGAGGGCTTTACAATTTTTTAACTTTTAGCAAGTGAGTTAGTCAGCATAGGCCCAGTGCAGATACTACAGTATTGTCCGAAAAATGATTATTTTCAGGAACATCACACAAGGCGTGTGAAGAATGTAGTCAGATTAAACAATCGAGCACCCAAGCTGCTACATCAACTCATCATCAACGAAACAAAAACCAACCAACACCCAACAGCAGGAATCTGTGCTGCGTCATGCACTACAACCTGGTGCTCAGTTAACCGTATCGGCGGGAAACGAATAGTCTTCTCACCGGAATTCTGTTGCAGAACCAACCACGCCAATTGCATTAACCTCACGAAACCTCATCAACCTTCACAGTAAAGGGCAAGTAACTTAATTCAATAACTCTAAATAACTCTACGAGAACTACTATAAACCTACGTTCACAGCACCTTCCTAATAATATTTCCTTGTATTGTGGCTCTGTATTCCACTGTGTTATCAGCCACTCAAAGCACAATATAACACAACTCCTTGTCCCTTAATCTACGAGAACTCTATGAGAAATCTACGAGAACTCTACAAAAACTATACCTACCCTCACCTTCCTAAACTTATTTCCTTGTATTGCGCTACTGTATGCCACTGTGTTAACAAGCTCCAGAGCACAATATGACACCACTCCTTTTTCCTAAATCTACGAGAAATCTACCAGAACTCTACGAGAAATCTACGAGACCTCTACGAGAACTAAACCTATCCTCACCTTCCTAACCTTATTTCCTTATATTGCGCTACTGTATGCCACTGTGTTAACAAGCTCCAGAGCACAATATTACACCACTCCTTTTTCCTAAATCTACGAGACCCTCCGAGAACTCTACGAGACCCTCCGAGAACTCTACGAGACCCTCCGAGAACTCTACGAGACCCTCCGAGAACTCTACGAGACCCTCCGAGAACTCTACGAGAACCTTCGAGAACTCTACGAGACCCTTCGAGAACTCTGCGAGACCCTCCGAGAACCTACTCATTGATATTACCAAAAGACAGCAACACAAGTTGCTTACAGACTCACTACTCAGAGAAAATTTGTTTCGTTCTTTTCAGGTCTACGAGAATCTATAACAATCTACGAGTATCCATAAGAATCTACGAGAACCAACGAGGCTGGTGCAGAGCGCGCACCGCCTTTCAGAATGGCCGTATCGGCGCAACAACATTACTTAACCAAAAACAAATGCGTCATAGGAGTAGTTTTAAGTCTTTGTTTAAATTACTCTTAAATAGTTAGTTAAACTTAATGAATTTAGTGTTAAAAATCAAGTTACGATTCATAAACCATCTTAACATTTGAACAATTGATGATTTCAATAGTTTAATTTACATTCGTTCATCGAACAAAGAAAATACGTAACATGTTTGTCGCCGCACATTTCGTATAAATACGGCCGACGTGTCGAGTACAAATCACTTTCGCTCGAGCCGTCGGACCGTACGGATCACCTTGTATCGAAGATTGTTATGGAATAAAACTTCACGAAACATATTTTGGGTTTTACTATCGCCATAAGTAAACAACCTTCAGTGGATAACCAACGAGCAGATAATAGTGACGTCAGTCTTGCTGACGTCATCATGACTAAAGACAACGATACCCCCGTTTCTCCGTTATACACATAATCGTGTTAATCACATTAAGATTTGTCCAGGGTGGGACCGAGCCCACAACCTCCCAGCCTAGCAGTCAGAGTCACTAACCACTAAACCAACCGGTCAGTTAAATTCATACATAATATATTGAATTGAGGAACAACAAAAATGGTAACCCAAGTCATAGATATTGATAATATTCGTTTCTACGTTACACATAATATACCGTACATACTCATACTTAACATAATTGATATATGCAGGTATATATATACAGGCTGACTGAGGATTTGACGTTCAAAAGCAAAATTTAGATACTTTATGATGAGGAGTTTCCGATCCGATCCCCATGTATGTTCTACGATATTGCGTAGTTTTCGAGATAGTACCTTTTTAATGATTTATTTCGTAAATTTCACCTAACATCAGTTTTCGATGTTTTTCTCGTTCTGTTGAACATTTCTGGTTCAGTTTTTTTGTGATAACGAACACCCTAAAAAGTATGGTTTATCTAATCATTGCAGAACTGACTTAAAATTTATTTGAAAGTTCAAAATTAGGGTTTGAGCTCAGAACTCATAAATTTTCAAAGTATCAAAAAAAAATAAAATAGTAGAATATACATGGGGGTGATTCGGATACTCCTCATGATAAAATAACGTCTACTCCTCGGCACCCTGTATAATGTCTAAAAGTCTTACTATTGGGAGATATCCTCCAATCTCAAATATTTAAATGAACGTGTAAATTTTAATTTGGGGAAACAGATAAGCAACAAAAAAGCTACGAATAAAACATAAATTCAAAATATCTGTTTGAATTCATTTTATGTTGGAAAATAATTTTGAATTTAGACCGTTATGGCCGTTATCGCGTTTCACAAATTGTCCTGCCGCAACAATAAATGTACGAGGACAAAAAACATGTCTTTAAAGCAGGCATTTTGTGGAATGTTAAGTCATAGTATTATACCTGTGTGGTTTAAGCTAGGGTCGTCTCTCATCATCATCATTATACCAGCCAAAAAAAAAGTAAGATATAGAAAACATATAATGTAAAAAAGTTAAAAAAATAAATAAATAAAAAAACGAATTGGGCACTGTCGCCCTCAATGACCAGGTTGTTTATAATTATATTCGTGAATAGGAGGAACAGTTCTCGTCGTTCGGTCATCACGTACTAATGTTTAGCGAGACTTGCCTAAACGTCCCTAATACCGACCCTCTTAGGTATCTCCACTTCAGTAACGGCTCGATTCCAAAAGGGCTACACTAAGGCGCAGGTTAGAATAGAATAGGATATAGTACACATTATTGGACCAGAAAACTTAATTACCTCAATATAAGGTACAATCGGCGGCAGTATCGCTCTCTTCTAGACACCAGGGTTACTGAATGAAATGAACGAAATGAATGAAATGAACGAAATGAATGAAATGAACGAAATGAATGAAACGAACGAAATGAATGAAATGAACGAAATGAATGAAATGAACGAAATGAATGAAATGAACGAAATGAATGAAATGAACGAAATGAATGAAATGAATGAAATGAATGAAATGAATGAAATGAATGAAATGAATGAAATGAATGAAATGAATGAAATGAATGAAATGAATGAAATGAAATGAAATGAACTTTATTGTGGCACATAGGTTACATACGGATGTTATGTTACAAGTTTAGTCCAACTATGACCCGCCATACTGGCATACAATATTGGATTGGAAGTAATATGTCATTTAAATACAAATTACAATAATATTATTAAACATGTCAAAATTCATAATACATTTTCTTACATAGTAATGTCATTTAGGTATTCAGTCATATTATAATAACATTTTACATTTAAAAATTTATACAATGTCTGTTTAAAATGTTTCATTTCACTAAGTTCTCTAATAGTCTTAGGCAATTTATTGTATATGTTAGGAATTAGGTAAAACACACTTTTGTGAAATAAAGTAGTTTTGTGTTGTACACGCGTCATTTTATCTCGAAGTCTGGCTCGATCACTAAAAATGAAAAGATTGAGATAATTTTTTGCAAAAATGGCACATTCATAGATACATGCAAGGAAGTGGTAGAATTTTCAGCTCTTTAAAGTAGAGTTTACACGATTCGATGCTAACAATTGCCCGAATTCATCGTTTTTGGACTTTAAATGCCAAATCTTTGTTCGTGGAATTAATAATCTGTAGTTTTAGTTAAGAAAGCCTAAGCTAGCTCCGGCGAAATACTAACTCACTTCTATCGCCCAGTAAAGTACTAATAGCAAACGTCATTAAAAAAAATGCGTGTGTATTTGTGACCACACGACTGAACTGGAAACGTCTAACTTTTTGTGTGTCGGTAAACGGGGTGGTGACTGGAGCTTAATATACAAGATTCAACGCGTCACAACTCTTGCGGGTTCGGTATCTAGTAAAGTAAAGATAATAAGGCTTTCCAAGATACCTACTTACGAAAAAAAACCAAAAGTTCGAGGGTGCATACCAAATGAGGTTTCTAAAAAACAAAATCAAATGTTTAATGAAAAACATAAAGTTTAAAAAGTAATGTTTTATTACCTTGTTTGACATATTATTATTTTTGTAAGCAATCACACAACTCAAGTTTTTTGCTAACTTGCCGTCACGAAAGTCTTTTTGATTTACAAAATGATGATTAATGTTCCCGGGACTTCCGTACAAAAAGGGAATCTTTTTTAGGCATTTAGTGGAACGTATAAAAATATCAGGTAAAAATGTGGGGAGTATATTAAGCTTCCGTCCTGTGGTTGAGCAACATATACAAATATACATATATAGACGACGGAATTCGCTTGCCATTTTCCCGGAACATTTCCTTCCTATGCTTTCGTTACTCTCGGATAATGTATTCTCAGGTATTTTATAAGCGATGAAAAGGGTGTAATATTATTATACTGAAAATATTCACCATTTTGATGCGCCATATAAAGAAAATTTTAATCTTAGGAATCATATAAACTACTTATAGATATATTGCAGCTGGCTTCTCTAGTTGCAATTCTCTCCTTTTATGAGGCTACAGCCTCTTTACATCATTCTGTCTTCCGCTTTGCCCTGGAGGGAAGTGGAACTATTCATTTTCTAACTCCTCCTTTTATTTCTTTCTGGTTAAATTCTTTGCGGGATCCAAGACAGTTAAAGCGATTCCCCGGGACATGCCTGAGCCTCGCCGCTCAGTATCATTTTATTGTGTGCCACTGTTGATCCTGGCTTACAGGAATTGCAGTGGTGGGTAAGAGGAAAGGACTAATCCCGATTTAAAAAGAAAAAATATATATATAGAGAAAAATTAAACCTTATTTACGACTTAGGGAAAAGAGGTGTGCAAAGATCGTGACAAAATGATAATCCGTTGTCTCTGCCTACCCCACTGGGAAACAGGCGTGAGGTTATGAATGTCTGTATAAATTAACGACTTGATTTGAAATAAATACAATACTACACTTAATGTGGTGAGTACTAGACGAAGCTAATACATATAAAATGTGATGATTTTAAACTTTTAAGTGGACTTGTCCTCTCTTATATATCGATATAGGCCATATTTTAGGGGGATAATCTATGGATTATTTCTCCAAAGTATGGCCTATTTCACTATAGCCCTAAAAGCAGTGTCTAGTACTAATGGAATTTATTGTATTCATTTCAAATCAATAAATAACTTAACTCTTAACGAATGTTGTCTAGTAACTATAACCGGGACTGACAGCTTAACGTGCCCTCCAAAGCACGGAGACGCTCAGAAATTAATCCACTGTGGTGGTCACCCATATATGGATTAACCGCGAGCCTAGTTGGGTAACCTCGCTGATTACTTGCGGACTGGTAAAAGCATCTAGCTATGAGTGGATTTAATGGCAAATGCATTAGCTACTATAGTAGGGCCAATTTAATAAATCACATTTGACATCTGTCAGTTACTAGTAAAATGAATTGTAATATGACATTATTTGCTAATTATTACAATAAAGATTGAGAAATAATTAGCAAATGTGCAGTTCATTACGAAAAAATAAATGCCCGTTGGTTACGTAGTTGAATTTTGATGAAGTGTTGGTTAACAATAAATTAGATTGCGATAAACTATCTGAACAGGTTGGACTAAAAGTGCCCTTTAAAATACCCAGACATCCCATTACCCATCTACTTCACACTAAAGCATCCAAGACAAATATAGGAGTTTACTCACCTATCAATAGGCTCAGTCAGGCGATGAATTCATATATAAAGTCCACTCCACATGCTGACATATATCATGACTCCTTGAATATCTTTAAAACCCTAATTTTAAAGACCCGCACACAAACGAATAATATATTAAGTACATAGGTATACTACAAACTATCACATTTGTGTTTATTGATGTCTTTTTATTTTTGTTTGTCTTTTTATATATATACATTTTTTTTGGTTTTAAGTATAAGTATAATTTGGTTTAATTTCTATTTGATAATTTGGTTTAGTTAAATTTAATAACTGTTCGTTATATTTTTATTTATATAGTTTATTATCACTTTAATTTTATTACACTTTGTTTTAGCTTAGGTTATCATTTCTTTTTGTGAGTTTTGGTTCACCTGTTATTGGCAACTGTATAAGGCCATAACTTGTCACCAATCATTATTTGAAATGTTATATACAGAAGCTGTTGGTGTACCTTTAAATAAATAAATAAATGTGATCTATTTAATTGGCCCTACTTCAGTCAACCTTAGGGCAGTGTAGAGAGACTTTGGTAGGTGCACAAAAATGCTTACTACTTAAGCTAATTGAGTGGTTATTTGTGTAGTTATTTACAATAATGGTGTTTATAATTTTTTATTTATGGTTGATGACTCAAATTAAGGTAAGGCACTTATACCAAACCAGTCTGATTGTTTTGTAGTATTTCCATTAATTTTCCTTCCCTCGCAATGTTTCATTCCGCACGAGTGTGCCCGATGAATGAGAAATACCAGTGAACGCTCCATTCGTAATTCATTCAAACGAATAAAAAATAAATCAGACCATATTTTATATATTTCAATTATAAAACCTCGAGTGTTTAATTTAATGTTTTCTTTATCAGCAAAATAAAGTGATATCATGGAAAACGTATTGAGAATTTAGGAGCTCACAAAATGGTATAAATATAATTTATTTACGCATTTTAAGTGCGTCGACCAGATTGAAGCACCGAACTCCAACTATACTCAGCGAAAGTATAAGTTGTTGACTGCACGTGCGCCTCGCCGCTTCGTGTCGCGGGTTCGAGACCTGCGCTGAACAACTTTTTGTGTGACCCATAAATAGTTGTTCTGTGTCTAGATGTCATTTGTGTCCGTCTATTATATGTTTGTAAAGTACCCCGCGATACAGGGATTAGATAGATTAGCTAGTGCGAGCGTTGTTTTTTTTTTTTAAATTAAGTTGACATATTGGTTTTGATTCTAAGCCTGAATATATCTTGGAGACTCAGACAGCGACAATAAAATATAAAAGTTCAATAGGGAGACGCAAAATCAGCTCATATTCACAGTCTGGATTAGTTAATATTTTGAATTAATATGCTAAAGAGAGACGTTTATTAAATTTTAGTTTTTATAGTACATTCGATACACACTAAACTTAAATTTATTTACGAAACGGCAAACTGTGTGTAGTTCCCTGAAAAACGAAAACGATGCACAAAATACATAGCATCATTTTTATATAAGATAATGTACCGAATGTTTTACAAAATTTGCGGAGTTACCTTCATTGGAAACTTATTATGAGAGGTGCTCTGTAAAATATTATTTTGTGCATTGTTTTAGATTCGGTATTAGAAACCAAAGAGATCAGCTACAAATTATTAAGGTACCTGCTCCGCAAATTTTGTAAAACATTCGGTACATTAGCTATACATCTATACAAATAAATAAAATTGGAGTGTCTGTTTGTAATATTGCAATAATCGTTGTTTACTACATAAATATGAACATATATACGGTACACACACCAAAATAACATTTTTTACAATTTTTGTCTGTCTGTCTGTCTGTTTGCTCCGGCTAATCTCTGAAATGACTGGACCGATTTAGACGGAACTTTTATTGGCAGGTAGCTAATGTAATAAGGAGTAAGTAGGTTAAAATTGGGGCTTCCAGATACAATAAGGTCTGGAATCCCGCAATTTTAACTATTCATTAATTCATCCAATTCTACTCATTATGTTAACTATTCATCAACTCATGACCAAATACCGGAGGGTAATAGGTTTGATTCTGTACGATGGAAACCCGCAATTTCACTATTCATTCATTCATTCAATCCTACTCATTATGTTAACTATTCATCAACTCATGACCACACACCGGAGGGTAATAGGTTTGATTCTGTACGAATATTTATAACTTATGATTCATGTTTGGCTGGTTTAGTTTTCTGTGACTATAATAATATATTTGCAATCAGCGTCATGAATAATCATATTGGATCAGGATGTTAGATGTTAAATGAAACAAGATAACATTTATTCATAAAAATTTATTCTCTGTACACCATTTTCTCAGACATATTACATTTTTCAAAGCACACATATTTTTATGATAAATACAGCGATACATCATATTTGTTAACTTATATTTTTCATGTAAACTTAATAAACTAGGACAGCCCTTATCCTCTAAATTATGAACTGTATAGCTTTCCAGCATTTGCCTTAACCATAAACATTTTTCAACACCTTTAGTATATACAGACTTCCCGAGTAAAATATCTTGAAAAATATATTTATGGTTCCAGTAGGGTATATGGCCCTCATTCCAGTATATTCCATTATTTCTTTCTATCCAAGCGACTTGTCTTCTTTCGGTTTTCGTTAATTCATAAAACGGATATGGTGATTTTAGTAGAAAAACTTGAATGTGGTTATCTCAGAGTATAGCCATTTCTTTTAAAACAAATTCGTTTGTATCCGTTTTAAACCCCTGTATATCTACTATAGCAAACATGATATTTTTCGAACAATATTACTTAACGGCTTATACTCTATGAGTCGATCGTTTATGATAACACAATATGCCGTAGTGTTCTCAGGGATATCTTGAGAACTTTCTATCTCTAAACGGACGTCTACCGGTCCTGTTTTTAAGCTTTCGTTTTGTCTTGAACAATCAATTATAAATAACGGAGCCTTTTCTTTCAAACTTAACAAATCAAGCAAGGGGTCTTCAGGAATGTTATAATAAGACTGACGGAACTTACTGTACATTTCATATAATATACTGAATTTATTTTCATTGAATTTCAGATTTAAAGATTCGTACGGATAGTATTGAGAGTTCAAAAACAGAGTGACGTTAGTGATCAAATAACGAACAATCTTTAGAACTATTATTTTTTCGATTAGTTTGAAGACCGAATATGACATACCGAGGCTTTTCCAGTTGAGAGGCAGTTTTAACCGACCAAGAATGTTTTGAAGTCCTAGGCAAAAATGGATACTCATATAAATCCCAGATTCTAAATGCCAATTGTATAGGTTTGTCTTTTTCTAATAATTTGTGTAATGTAAGTCTTTCACGATCTGACACCTTTATATGTGGGACACGCCATTGTATTCTTTCAATGTGTATTCGTATACTTTCGACATCATTAACTTTAACACTATTTATATTAGAATTACTTCTATTTAAAATAAGTTCATGCTTACAATTCATTAAAATCTTATTATAATCTTCAGTAAAGCCCATGATTTTATTTAATGGAATAAAAACGCTAAAAGAACCATCATTACTTTGAAAACCATTTAGGTTCCAACCCCATATCGCTGCAACTTTGCTTTGCCCAGAATTCATGGAGACATACGATTTTATTGCTGTGGTTATTCCAGGGTTTTTAACTCGATCTATTTCAACGCCATTTATTTCATATCTTATATCTTGAAACAAAAACATTACTGCATTATTGGTGAACTCCACGGGGGTGTTAAGAGGTTTATGATCTTTGCCGAATATTGTTGCTCTCCCTTCAATGTATATAGAACTCGCAGATGGTAATATGTAAATATCTTGTTGGTGTATAGGAATCCGAATCTCGTCATTTTCTTTAAAACTATTATTATATGGATTGTAAGTATGTACTTCAAAACTTTCGATCGAGTTATCGAATTGTGGTGAATCAGTTATCTGTAGTATATTCATAGTTTGAATCCGAGTGTACGAAGAAAATCTCTATTATTTTTAGTGAGCCTCTTAGGTTTTGCAGCACGTCTGCTTAGTTGTGCAACACGGCGAGCAGTAATGTATTTCACTAAAGTATTAGGTGTTTTATTGAATACAATCATTTTGTTTTCGCAAATGTAAGCGCACTTGAATATTCTCTTCTCCGAAGTCAATGTAATCACTGTGTTCATTAACAATTTTTATGTTTATCGACGATATGGTAGTTTTATTGACAGGAAAGTAAATGATACTTCTCGGCACTTCTATATATCTATGACCTGCAGGCACGTTGGGTACAAATTCGTGTATAACATGAGATGGGACTCCGATAGTGTACGATCCTTTGATAAGGTCACATTCGACTCTCATGACGGACGTGGGAAGAATGTTGAATGGATTCTCAGATTCATGCCATTTATTTGCTTCTAATTTAATACTTCCAAAACCTAACAGAGCACCTATACTATTCTCTGTATCAAAATTGACCGTATGAGAACAATATAATAAACATTTTAAAGTATTGTATTTCGCAATCTGTTATATTACTCTGAAGAGAGTCAGCTATATCATACAAGTCATAAACACCAGACGGAATTAGTATCCTTTTACCGTTCCCGTAAGCAAATTCGTTATTATTGGTATTTATGTTCGGAACTGAATTGAGAGCTGAGAAACATAATAATCCACATTCATATTTATCGTCTATATTCAAAGGTGGTTGAAAATGTGATTCTAGTAACGAGTTTTACCTGTAATGGTTATTGTAATAGACATGATTATATACTGAACAATATCTAGCTCTTACATGCTATTTATTTACATTTTTATCATGCCAAAACTTTTGCAAAAATTTTAAACACAAGTGTCCACAATTATAAGGATGATTCTTCTGAATATTATCGTAATTATAATACAATAATATTTTGGGTCCAAAATATTTGATCAATTCTTTTGGTGGTTTTAAATTTCCATAACTATCAAAGTACTCAATATAATTCTTAAACTTTGCGTAAAAATTCTGGGACTCATTGGGTGGCATGAGTCCCAGAATTTTTCGAACTATCTAAATTAATGACACCACATTCTTTACTATAAGGATATTTAGGTAATTCGTCTCTCATAAATACTCCACGAAAATGAGGTATATTGCAAGAATGGTTAATAATATCTATATTGGTGAGGGGCCGATTGGGTAGCCGAATATTTAGTTTTTTTTATTATTAGATACAGAAATTCCAAAACCATTTTTGATAGGCTTGATATTTAATCTTTTACCAATACATAAGGCTTCAATTTTTTCATTATGTCTTTTCAACTCTTCCAAACTTTTCATTCCAGTTTTATAATCATTAATGGCCTTGGCAATCCCAGCAGCACCGCCAGCTAAACTGCCAGCGGCAGACAATCCAGCAAAAATAGGTATCAAAGGTAGAAAACCACCACTTTTTGGAATAGGAATGATACGAGGGATTTTAATATTTGCATTTGTTGCTAACTCCTTAGCAGCAGCCATCGCCATTTTTATTACCATATTTTTACACTTAGGTTTCATTTTTTGTAAATGTTTTTTTGTGTGTGTAATAACATGTTTCAAGTGTTTCTTTATACCAGCCCCAGAATAAGTTTCTATCCGTTTGATTCTTTTGCTTCTTCTTAAACTGCTACCAGTTTTAATTTTGGCCAACATGGCTTTATTAACTATATGAGCCGCTATTTTTTCTCCTAAACTGGCACCAGGAGCAGTTATGCGGTGTCTCGCCATTTTCATCAGTTTTCTATCAGCTTTATGTCTATCACTTAAATCAGATGATTGCTGATAAGCGATGTCGTGTTCCTTACAATATTCGTCTAATTGGTTAATACCTCTCACTCCTTGCGAAAGTTTTTCAAGCAACCTCGTACCTGGCCCACAATAATTATATCCAGGGAAATGTAGTTCAATAGGTAAATGATTTATTATCCAATTAACGAGACTGCTCTTATTCATGCCCCTCATTACACTGAAGAATACTCATAAAGGTATACCTTTTATATACGTAAAGTGTTTTAAAATTTACAAAATAACGTTTGTCTTTTCAATCCAGCTATTTTCAGCAGAAGGTAATCCTAACCATTTCACCAAAACTTTGTTTCCCTTTCTCTTTGTACTGTTCAATAAAAATTATGATAAGAGGCAGATACTTCCAAACCAAGCCGAAACTTTACCTTGGGGCCACTGTGAAACTTTGTTTTAAAAGTTATTCTTTATAAAGGTACACACATAAATAATATATCAATAATTATACTTTGTATAAGACTTTAAATAGAGTATTGATCAACATTGATTATTTATTAAGACGTACATATTAACATTAATTATAAGTAATGTTACTAACAAATTGATTGGTCATATTTATCCTAATAAATTGTTTTCATAATTATTGAAAATTTTGTTTTTGTTTTGACAATATTCCCTGTAGTTAGAAGCATAATATATAAGTTCATGAGTAGTTATTATTCTCATCAGACATAAACATGAAGGTGATCAAGCACCCAGTGTCTTTAGAAGTGAAAAATATTGACTTCAAGGAAAAATATCCACAAATGAAACATAGTGTACTTTTCCCTTATAATATTCGTTGTATAATATGCGGCCCCTCGAATTGTGGAAAGACTAACGTCATGATCAGTTTGTTGGTACATGAAAACGGTTTAAAATTTCAAAACCTTTACTTATATTCTAAAACCAGTTTTCAACCAAAATATTGCTATTTACAGAAAATTTTACAACGAGTTCCGGAAATAAAATATTTCACTTTTAATTCCGATGACGAAGTTATTCACCCAAATGATGCTTTACCGAATTCTGTCATTATTTTTGATGACGTTGCTGGAAAAAACAAATAAATATACGTAATTATTATACCATGGGAAGGCATAGAGGAATTGATTGCTTTTATTTATCTCAAACTTATTCAAAAATACCGAAGCAATTGCTTCGTGATAATGTTAATTTTTTGATTATTTTCAAGCAAGATAATTTTAAACATGAAACATATTTACGATGAACATGTCAGTCCGGACATGGAGTGGTCTAAATTCAAAGATATTTGTTCTAAAACGTGGCAAAGTCCTTATAATTTTTTAACTATCAATAAAGACTGTGAGTTTAACAAAGGTAGATACAGACAATCATTCGACAGCTTTATTCATCTTGAATAATAAATAGTCAGGATAAATTATTTATCTAGTGTCTAAAATATGTGTATGTATTACAAATGATACTTATTTGTGAGATAATTGAAAAATCAATCATTATTTGATATTACTTTATGAAAAGCACACGCATTACTTAGTTATGGAGCAAAATATTAAGCAACAATTAATACATTCAGTGAATTCTATAAAAAACAAATTAAAACAAATGAAAAATGTTGAGGATCAAACAGATTTGACGTTGAATAGATTACTGAAACCTATTAGCGAACCATTAAGCATTATGGTTAATCAACCCAGGCAAGTAAATATGGAACATAACAAAATATCACATCAAGATAAGTCTTTGTATCATCTGACTGATATTATAAAAGATGAAGATTTCAATCGCCGTAATGAGGCAAAAATTGAAGAAGATGATGTAATATCTTCGGCAAATGATAAGGATCGGAACGAGTTAATTTGTCATAAACCACCAATAGAAAGAAATTTCGATGTTTCTTTAATTAAAGATGATACTATTGATATTTATGAACAGATGGATATTCCTTTCGGAATCCGGATGGAAAATAATAAACCCATCATAGATAATTCAGCGGTACAGTTCACTAAAACTGAAAATGATTCAAATGGAGATCAAACTATTATAATGAATGTTAATGGATGATTTTATCAACTGACTCCGGGTTTAAAAGAACTTCTCCTTCGCAAAAAGATAGACATATCCGTAATTTCAGAAAAAGATAAACTCGTATATAAAAACATTTTGCAACATACTAATGCACATAAAAGAGATTATCATGCTGATGGACAAATAAAAGGAGATAAAAGTATAAAATACCAAAAAATCATAAAACCCTTATTTTTCGATGTTAAGTGTCAGACAAAGAATGAACTTAAACTAGGAGGCGAATTACCTATATTTAAGAAATATAAATCAAATATAGATCTTGTGTATTGGGATGATCCTAATGAACTCGTTGACAGGTTAAAACTACTAATAGCTTCGAAAAATGCCGGTAATACTAACCATGATAATGAAATAATATCAATTATAGAAGAATTAAAGGAAGCTAATATCATAAAGGAATAAAAGGAATTGTTTTCTTAATAAGTCCTTAGTATTCAAACATCACTCAACGATGAACGTAGATAAATTTGGACATCACCTGAATAAAAAGCCGAAAAATAATGATACAGTGTGTATCAATGATTGCGCTTTGAAAGTATTAAGCGATGGTAACTTAAGCGCAGAAAATAAAATACTAAAAAACGTACACACGCCTGTAAATTTTAACGACAGTGCTACAAAAGAATATGTGGACAATTCTATAACAAACTGCATGAAAAATAATACAACTTTAAACAACTTAGTTGCAAACCTAATAACCAGAATAACAAATATAGAAAAAAGTCTTGAAATTTTTAAAGCTATTCAGCATGAGCAAAGCAGACGTGGTAAACGAAATACATAAAAATGCTAGAATAAATTATCCACGAAGAAAAGTCATCATGAGGGATATAGACGATCTATGGCAAGCTGATCTAATAGACATGCAAGCTATTTCTAAAGAAAACGGTGGTTTTAAATACATTCTTATTGTCATTGATACTTTCTCGAAGTATGCCTGGGCATATCCACTCAAATGTAAAAGGAAAGAAGTTAAATGTAGTGGTCAAACTGGTCAACAGAAATATTTAAAATTATTAACGTGAGAAAAACAATCCCTATTACGTATTTAATAGAAGATTCACGCGGACAACCTATTTTAGGAGCATTTTACGTTCAAGAGTTACAGAAAACTAAACACCCAAATATATACCTTGTTGAAAGAGTATTAAAGAGAAAGGGAAACAAAGTTTTGGTGAAATGGTTAGGATTGCCTTCTGCTGAAAATAGCTGGATTGAAAAGACAAACGTTATTTTGTAAATTTTAAAACACTTTACGTATATAAAAGGTATACCTTTATGAGTATTCTTCAGTGTAATGAGGGGCATGAATAAGAGCAGTCTCGTTAATTGGATAATAAATCATTTACCTATTGAACTACATTTCCCTGGATATAATTATTGTGGGCCAGGTACGAGGTTGCTTGAAAAACTTTCGCAAGGAGTGAGAGGTATTAACCAATTAGACGAATATTGTAAGGAACAGACATCGCTTATCAGCAATCATCTGATTTAAGTGATAGACATAAAGCTGATAGAAAACTGATGAAAATGGCGAGACACCGCATAACTGCTCCTGGTGCCAGTTTAGGAGAAAAAATAGCGGCTCATATAGTTAATAAAGCCATGTTGGCCAAAATTAAAACTGGTAGCAGTTTAAGAAGAAGCAAAAGAATCAAACGGATAGAAACTTATTCTGGGGCTGGTATAAAGAAACACTTGAAACATGTTATTACACATACAAAAAAACATTAACAAAAAATGAAACCTAAGTGTAAAAATATGGTAATAAAAATGGCGATGGCTGCCGCTAAGGAGTTAGCAACAAATGCAAATATTAAAATCCCTCGTATCATTCCTATTCCAAAAAGTGGTGGTTTTCTACCTTTGATACCTATTTTTGCTGGATTGTCTGCCGCTGGCAGTTTAGCTGGCGGTGCTGCTGGGATTGCCAAGGCCATTAATGATTATAAAACTGGAATGAAAAGTTTGGAAGAGTTGAAAAGACATAATGAAAAAATTGAAGCCTTATGTATTGGTAAAAGATTAAATATCAAGCCTATCAAAAATGGTTTTGGAATTTCTGTATCTAATAATAAAAAAAACTAAATATTCGGCTACCCAATCGGCCCCTCACCAATATAGATATTATTAACCATTCTTGCAATATACCTCATTTTCGTGGAGTATTTATGAGAGACGAATTACCTAAATATCCTTATAGTAAAGAATGTGGTGTCATTAATTTAGATAGTTCGAAAAATTCTGGGACTCATGCCACCCAATGAGTCCCAGAATTTTTACGCAAAGTTTAAGAATTATATTGAGTACTTTGATAGTTATGGAAATTTAAAACCACCAAAAGAATTGATCAAATATTTTGGACTCAAAATATTATTGTATTATAATTACGATTAGGGTTGTAACGGATCTTCGCCTCCGCTTCCGTTACTGCGGAAGTTCCGCATGAAATCGTACCTCCGCATCCGCCTCCGCCTCCGCAATTTCTTTGCGGAGTTATAACGGAGTTTTATTTATGGCATAATCATTTATCTCTGCATCACCCAAAGGTCGACTGGCATAGAATGCCTTTGGCATCAATTCCGCCTTTGTCAACATCATCGTCATATCAGCCGAAGGACGCCCACAGCTGGACAAAGGCCTCTCCCAAAGATATCCACAATTGCCGGTCTTGGGCTATCGGCATCCAGCGAACCGCTGAAGATCATCCGGTTCGTGGTCGCCAATCGAGAACCTTTCTGCGCCAGCGGCCGTCCGCTCTACGAGCTATGTGCCCTGCCCACTGCCACTTTAGCTTGGCAATTCTTCGGGTTAAGTCGGTTACTTTGGTTCGCCTGCGAACCTCAGCATTTCTCATTCGATCTCGCAGGGAAACTCCAAGCATAGCTCTTTCCATTGCTCTATGGGTGACCTTGAGCCGCCTGATAAGACCTATAGTGAGCGACGACGTCTCTGTTCCGTTAGTCATCACTGGCATCGCACACTGGTCGAAGACTTTCGAATTGAGACACTGCGGTATATGGGACGAGAAGTTAATGAGTAGCTTCCCGAATGCTGCCCAGCCAGCAGAAAACAACTTGTAGACATGGCTCAGCATTGTGATGGGTCTGTAATTTTTCAAGAGGGTATTATCGCCCTTTTTGAAGAAGAGCTCCACCTCACCTCTGTGCCATACTTGTGGCGTTTGACCTTCTATTATGACGGTGTTAAATAACTTCTGAAGGGCCCGTCCATCATGACCAAGCGCCTTGTTGTTCTTAAGCAGTTTGAGAGTGATTCTAATCTCGCACATGCTGACGTCCGGGATGTATTCGTTGAAGTGTCGGGTTAATTGTGCTCTGGGATCTGAGGCCCAACTATCGACAAGTGACTGGGTTCTCGTATACAGCTGTCCATGAAACCTCTCGATCTCTCCCAGCAACTCAGGTCGAGACGTGACGATTCTGCCATCCTAAGTCTTCAGCTTCGTCAGTTGGCTCTGTCCAACACACAGTTCTCTTGTTAACACTTTAAGAACCTTTATTCCGCTCGATGGCTTCTTTAATACATTTTGTATTAATTGGGCGCGTGTCGCGAGTCAAAGACTTTGAGATCTGTCTGTTGAGCTGCCGGTATCTGGTAGCATCACCAAACGATTTTAAAACCATTTTCCGTGTTTCTTCCTTTAGCTGCAGGGTATAGTCAGAGATCTTTTTGGTTCTGTTTTTACGGCGGGCCTTGAAGACCTTAGACTCAGCCGTATGGACGGCATCTACGAGCCTGTCGTGGTATGACTCCACTTCCCCGCAATTCGAGCAGTTCAGTTTTGCAGTTCGAGCTGAAAGGGTTCGGGGTTTTCGACGTGGATGGGTAAAGGTCGGAGCGTAGACTTTATCAGTCGGCACCTCTGGAGCTTGACATTAAGGTTCAATGAGCCCCGCCTGTGATCGCTTCCGCTTTTAACCGTATTGATCACAAAGACGTCATTGAACTTCTGTCTTATCGTCGACCAAATAAACTCTATCTCGTTTTTTGTTTTACCATCGGGGCTTACCCAGGTCCATTTGCGGTTATCCGGCTTCTTGAAAAAGGAGTTCATCATAAAGAGCCCCTCCTTCTCCATGAAGGCCATTTCAAATTGCCCCACTCTCAGCTCATTCCCGAAAAGTTTACCCAGCTTCGCGTTAAAGTCTCCCGTGACCACAGTGAAATAAGTGTTAGAGGAATGTATGGTTCTAGATATATCCTCATACATGACCTCAACCTCATAGTCGGAGTGCGTCAAAGTCGGCGCGTATACTTGTATGACCTTCAACGAATAAATTCTGAGTATAAGGTACGCAACCCTAGTCGACACACTCCCGATTTTTACTAATTATGGACGAGGGATTTGTGGACTATGAACTCAACACCACCTTGAGACTGTTGGTCGCCCTCCCGGAAATAAATCAAGTTCCCGGATTTCAGGATTATCGTGTCTCTTAGGACTTCAGATAATCCTATTATATTCCAATGTAACCTGCTCAATTCTTCCTCCAGTTTGATGATTTTCTCGTCAGTTCGCAGTGTGCGTGTGTTGTATGTTGCCAGGGCCAGTGGTCGTCAGTTTTAGTAATGCGGAATCTTCCGGGAATTCGTAGCACCTTCTGCCCTGCCGAATCCACTGCTGTTACCACGGCTTGGAATAACATGGCTGCCGGGGACTGGGGGCAGCGGTTTAGTTGTGTCCTTCATTTGAGGGGATCTGCCATAATCGCCACGATTGGCAGACGGGTTGGCGATCGCAATAAGATAGACACGTCCCCCCACGGGATGAGAGTGGGTGGCGATATTCTTTATGGCCGTCAGCCACACAGCCAAAAATTTCCGCCTTTGTAGTTTTGTGGAATAAGTTTCAATAAAATAAAAATAAATCATAGAATAATAATAATAATGCGCGAGCCGCGACGCCCGATGACGACTCAGACGGCCGAATTTTGCTTTGCAATGCGAAGTAATTGTTATTGTTTACTCAAGTCACAGGAAGCCAAAAACAAGTGAGGTATGAAAGTGTTTTTATGGAAAGAGATTAAAAAAATGATAAATATTACTCATAAAATACTATTTTTTCACATCCACTTTCACCTTCGCATTCGCATCCGTTAACCTCCGCATCCGCGGAGGTGTAATCCGTCATCTTCGCATCCGCCTCCGCCTCCGCTAAGAGGCCTCCGTTACAACCCTAATTACGATAATATTCAGAAGAATCATCCTTATAATTGTGGACACTTGTGTTTAAAATTTTTGCAAAAGTTTTGGCATGATAAAAATGTAAATAAATAGCATGTAAGAGCTAGATATTGTTCAGTATATAATCATGTCTATTACAATAACCATTACAGGTAAAAACTCGTTACTAGAATCACATTTTCAACCACCTTTGAATATAGAAGATAAATATGAATGTGGATTATTATGTTTCTCAGCTCTCAATTCAGTTCCGAACATAAATACCAATAATAACAAATTTGCTTACGGGAACGGTAAAAGGATACTAATTCCGTCTGGTGTTTATGACTTGTATGATATAGCTGACTCTCTTCAGAGTAATATAACAGATTGCGAAATACAATACTTTAAAATGTTTATTATATTGTTCTCATACGGTCAATTTTGATACAGAGAATAGTATAGGTGCTCTGTTAGGTTTTGGGAGTATTAAATTAGAAGCAAATAAATGGCATGAATCTGAGAATCCATTCAACATTCTTCCCACGTCCGTCATGAGAGTCGAATGTGACCTTATCAAAGGATCGTACACTAACGGAGTCCCATCTCATGTTATACACGAATTTGTGCCCAACGTGCCTGCAGGTCATAGATATATAGAAGTGCCGAGAAGTATTATTTACTTTCCTGTCAATAAAACTACCATATCGTCGATAAACATAAAAATTGTTAATGAACACAGTGATTACATTGACTTCGGAGAAGAGAATATTCAAGTGCGCCTACATTTGCGAAAACAAAATGATTGTATTCAATAAAACACCTAATACTTTAGTGAAATACATTACTGCTCGCCGTGTTGCACAACTAAGCAGACGTGCTGCAAAACCTAAGAGGCTCACTAAAAATAATAGAGATTTTCTTCGTACACTCGGATTCAAACTATGAATACACTACAGATAACTGATTCACCACAATTCGATAACTCGATCGAAAGTTTTGAAGTACATACTTACAATCCATATAATAATAGTTTTAAAGAAAATGACGAGATTCGGATTCCTATACACCAACAAGATATTTACATATTACCATCTGCGAGTTCTATATACATTGAAGGGAGAGCAACAATATTCGGCAAAGATCATAAACCTCTTAACACCCCCGTGGAGTTCACCAATAATACAGTAATGTTTTTGTTTCAAGATATAAGATATGAAATAAATGGCGTTGATATTTATTTCATAAATATCAACGATCTATTGATCGAGTTAAAAACCCTGGAATAACCACAGCAATAAAATCGTATGTCTCCATGAATTCTGGGCAAAGCAAAGTTGCAGCGATATGGGGTTGGAACCTAAATGGTTTTCAAAGTAATGATGGTTTTTTTAGCGTTTTTATTCCATTAAATAAAATCATGGGCTTTACTGAAGATTATAATAAGATTTTAATGAATTGTAAGCATGAACTTATTTTAAATAGAAGTAATTCTAATATAAATAGTGTTAAAGTTAATGATGTCGAAAGTATACGAATACACATTGAAAGAATACAATGGCGTGTCCCACATATAAAGGTGTCAGATCGTGAAAGACTTACATTACACAAATTATTAGAAAAAGACAAACCTATACAATTGGCATTTAGAATCTGGGATTTATATGAGTATCCATTTTTGCCTAGGACTTCAAAACATTCTTGGTCGGTTAAAACTGCCTCTCAACTGGAAAAGCCTCGGTATGTCATATTCGGTCTTCAAACTAATCGAAAAAATAATAGTTCTAAAGATTGTTCGTTATTTGATCACTGTAGCGTCACTAACGTCACTCTGTTTTTGAACTCTCAATACTATCCGTACGAATCTTTAAATCTGAAATTCAATGAAAATAAATTCAGTATATTATATGATATGTACAGTAAGTTCCGTCAGTCTTATTATAACATTCCTGAAGACCCCTTGCTTGATTTGTTAAGTTTGAAAGAAAAGGCTCCGTTATTTATAATTGATTGTTCAAGACAAAACGAAAGCTTAAAAACAGGACCGGTAGACGTCCGTTTAGAGATAGAAAGTTCTCAAGATATCCCTGAGAACACTACGGCATATTGTGTTATCATAAACGATCGACTCATAGAGTATAAGCCGTTAAGTAATATTGTTCGAAAATTATCATGAATGCTATAGTAGATATACAGGGGTTTAAAACGGATACAAACGAATTTGTTTTAAAAGAAATGGCTATACTCTGAGATAACCACATTCAAGTTTTTCTACTAAAATCACCATATCCGTTTTATGAATTAACGAAAACCGAAAGAAGACAAGTCGCTTGGATAGAAAGAAATAATGGAATATACTGGAATGAGGGCCATATACCCTACTGGAACCATAAATATATTTTTCAAGATATTTTACTCGGGAAGTCTGTATATACTAAAGGTGTTGAAAAATGTTTATGGTTAAGGCAAATGCTGGAAAGCAATACAGTTCATAATTTAGAGGATAAGGGCTGTCCTAGTTTATTAAGTTTACATGAAAAATATAAGTTAACAAATATGATGTATCGCTGTATTTATCATAAAAATATGTGTGCTTTGAAAAATGTAATATGTCTGAGAAAATGGTGTATAGAGAATAAATTTTTATGAATAAATGTTATCTTGTTTCATTTAACATCTAACATCCTGATCCAATATGATTATTCATGACGCTGATTGCAAATATATTATTATAGTCACAGAAAACTAAACCAGCCAAACATGAATCATAAGTTATAAATATTCGTACAGAATCAAACCTATTACCCTCCGGTGTGTGGTCATGAGTTGATGAATAGTTAACATAATGAGTAGGATTGAATGAATGAATGAATAGTGAAATTGCGGGTTTCCATCGTACAGAATCAAACCTATTACCCTCCGGTATTTGGTCATGAGTTGATGAATAGTTAACATAATGAGTAGAATTGGATGAATTAATGAATAGTTAAAATTGCGGGATTCCAGATCTTATTTGATCTGGAAGCCCCAATTTTAACCTACTGGAGTAACTTAGGCTACATTTATTTTAGAAAAAAAAATCTAGAAAAAACGAAATAAACTAATTAACACGCGGACGAAGTCGCGGGTAACAGCTAGTCTTATATAAAAATTATCATGACATTATTTGTAATTTTTGTGACTATTTAATAAATGTCTACCCAAGCAACATTTGTACACCAAAAAGTTAAAATATGGACAGGACATTAATTTCAAACCAATATCACAATATACTCATATTTTGCAAATAAAATTGATTTGATTTGGTTTGTCACGGGTAGATAAAATTCAGGATTCCCTTGCTATATTTATCTGTCAGTGTCGTATCGTCCGTAGGTCGCGCCGAAACTCGCCGGACGATTAAATTTATGATTTACCAATTTAGAGATTAGATTAAAGCTGAGCATATATGAAGTATATTGTTTGTTTTTTGTCAGGTCGACACGAGTCACCGAAAAGACGAAGATTGGTCTACTCAACGGTCATGTGCACGGTGAAACCAGGCAAGCGAAGTCCAGAAAGGCAATCATAAGGATGTTAGGTAAGATTTAGAATAGAGATTACAAACCGGGCCCTTTTAGACAACCACCGGGCCCGGCCATTCATACCGGGCATTCATTGAAAAACATACCGGGTTGCAATCTTTAAATTAGAACCTAATAATTTAGAATCTATACATATAATAAAATCGTAGGAAAGTCAAAACTGTACATTGAATATTTTTTTTAAAAGATATTTCGGGCGTGATCTACAATTGATATCGAAGCCAAAAATATAGTTTTTAGAATTTTTGTCTGTTTATCTGTATGTATGTCCGGGCTAAACTCAAAAAGTACTACATGGATTTACTTCAAATTTTGGATGAATATTACTAAGAGGTCGGGTCAACATATAGGCTACATATTATCCCGCTATCACCTGCGGGGGAGGAGCTGTGATAATTTATAAAGTTTAACGCGGGTAAAACCGCGGGGCACAGCTAGTAACAAATAAATTCAAAACTCAAATGGGTAAAAATCTCAAGTGGGTCCCTAAAAGACTCCGCCGAAATACCCATATTCTCTCCCTGCTTTACAATATTTTTTTCAATCCTGATAGTCCCCATAATCTTAAGGAAATATTTGAGTTCATATTTGATTCACATTCAAGGGCCTTGGCATCATCGGAGAATCTCAAGCTTAGAATTCCGGTATGTACATTCCACAGACTTCTTCGATAAATCTTTTACAGTTCAAGCAGCTCATCTTTGTAAGAAATGAGGCCGCGAATTGTACATAAACTTGGAACTATGTCTATACATATATCTGCATTTTTATTTTGTACATACATACATACATAGACTCACGCCTGTTTCCCAGAGGGGTAGGCAGAGACAACGGATTTCCATTTGTCACGATCTTTGCATACTTCTTTTGCCTCGATTACTGATTTTATTTTGTGATGTGTAATAAATTGTACTTGTCTATCTATCTATGTCTATGTATCGAAATTCATACAACAGTTATTTTGAGCACGTAAAGCCGTTGGTCCTATAGGTACCTGATCTCTTTCCGATCGTGACAGCTAGCTGTTCCATCGAATCGTGGGAATAGAAAATGCACATATGTATGCGTACACACTTATGTACTGATGATGATGATGATGATGTCTTCCCGGCCCAATTTCGGCCACGGCGGCCATTCTCAATGGAGATTAGCCAATTGCGCAGGACATATTATAGTGCACAACTGTGTGCGCAAACACAGGAGCACTTTCTATTCCATCACTCTCATGATCCGATGGGACGACTAGCGACACGACCGGAAAGAGGTCAGGTACAGGACCGACGGCTTTACGTGCTCTCCGAGGAACGGGGGTGTAATACCGCCAACTTCCAGACTTCGGGCTGATACTGAGAAATTTCTTTTTATGGAAAAATCCCAAAATCACTTTTTGGCCCGACCCGGGATTTGAACCCAGGACCTCATATTCTGCGGTTGAACACGCTACCGCTAGACCAACGAGGCAGTCAATACTTGTGTACTATAATATGTCCCGAGCAGATGGATAGTCCCTCATTGAGAATGGGCCCCATGGTCGAAATAGACAAAGAAGACAGTATAATCATACTAATATTATTAATGCGAAAGTTTGTGAGTATATATGTATGGTTGTTTGTTATTCTTTCACCCTAAAACTACCGAACGGATTAAAATGAAACTTTTTAGTAATAATATATTTATACAGTTAAAATCGGGTAAAATCGCGGGGCACGGCAATTATATAAAAAATCCATAAAATCGGTTAGTGTTGGGCTGTCATTTCTAGTTTATATTAATTCAAAGTTCTAACATGTTTCTAACTGCCGAAAGTAATTATCCGGTAAAGAGATCTGGTGACGTAACAAAAATAATAATTTAAGGCTCGGACATTGGTACATCATCGTCATCATGTCAGCTGAAAGATGGATGGATGGATGCACTTCTGGATGGATTCACCCAAAGATATCCATAGTCCGGTTATGCGTTGCCTTCATCTAGCAGCTTCCCGTCGGTCCACCTCGTGGAAGGCCTGCACACGCTTCGTCCCTACACTAATAAATGAATCACATCGATTTTGTTCATTTAAGTATTGCCTTCTTTTTCAGATGCCATACGTAGTAGAGGTTGCTCTTAATAAGATTTAAACCTACCTACCTTATCGTCACATAAGATTCTCGTTATGATGTCCCAAGTTAAATTAACTTTGGAATCGTTTCCATGGCAATATGGTGGGTTAAGATTCCAACTAAATATTGTGAAATTTCCTTTACCGGAAATTCCCAAAATTACTTTTAGCTAGATTTGAACCCAGTACCCCTCATTAACAGCGGTTGAACGAACGAGGCATTATATCGTATCGTGTCGTCTTACGGTGCAAGGTGATCTGAAATACATGAAAGAGCTTTTCTCTGAAATAGAAACGTAATTTCGTACCATATAATCTTTTAAGCTCTAGCTGATCCGTGATTATATGTAAAACCGTTAAAATGCACGTGATATATTAAGTTATATGTATTGTGTTCAGTGGCGATTTGTGAAGACATAAGATGGCTAATGTGTGGTGACGGCATAGAATATCATCACTCCATCTCATTCCGTGGGGCGTAGAAATTGTCCGATGGAATAGGTACCTACCAGAGAACGGGCAGCAGCGTTTTTCTGTAAACTTTTAATACTTTGTTGAAATCTAAGCCTCAACCTTTGTCCAGCAGTGGACGTCATTCAACTGGCATTATGGTACGATCGGTTGTAGGTACGTACACATTTTTAGAACATAACAAAAGAATGGCTTTAGTGGTTAAGGTCGAGTTTGTATCTACGCTATATTCGTTCTTTTTTATGGATTACTTGAGAATTTAATCGTAATTGTCGCGCGGTACTTCAAAAACATATAATTGTCGGACCCAAAGTCCATCCAAACCCAGAATAACTATTTATGATTTACACAAATAGTTGTCCATTCTATGCGGCAATCGAACAGTGTTAACCGCTGCGCTACAGCGTTTAAATATGTAATGTACACAGGTGTACATTACATATTTGACTGGTACTCCGTAAAATTGGAGTTGTAGAAACGAAAAATAGTGCTGAGGCTATAATAGGTTTCGTTAGAACGCAAGCAACGTTATTCTGTGCGTATGAATTTAGCTGTGTACACATATTTCACGTAAGAACTATGGTTTTTATATTTACAGTATCAATTCGAAGAAGCTCAAATCGTCTTTGGTGACAGGGGTCTCATTGTTCGGTTTGATCCTCTTGCCCCGTGGAGAGACGTGATGTCTCTATTTGCCCTTTACCGCATTTATCACGAAAAAGGTTATGAAGAACGCCACGTTCCGCCACAGACCCTTCTCGCCAGAAGTGGAAATTTCATCCATATTATATGAATAAATATTCGTTTAACACTGTGCTTTTCTCAAGAAATGTTTTACCACACACTATCAATCTGTGGAATCAATTAACTGCGGAGGTATCTCCGATCCGAATTGAAATAGCATTCTCAAGAAGTAAGTATATATCTTTTTAAGTCTAGCAACGTACTTGCAGCCCCTCGGGTGTTGCGAGTGTCCATAGGCGGCAGTGATTACTTTCTATCAGATTACCCGTTTGCATGTGTGCCTTGATATTATATATGTATGTAAAGAAACCCCTATAAATAATGTCTAAGCTTCCTTTATGTTTCCAATATGGTGAGTTAACTTGGCCAGCTATAGAGGCTTATAAAACAGCATTATAATTTATGACATAATGGCTGTGAGGCATTTTAGTGTGTGTGTCATTTTAGTGGTCGAAATATTAGCCAATAATATGGTTTGTTTATTAAAGTCTTTCTTTAATAAACAACCACAGGGACAAATAACCTTTAAATGTTGTTCTTTGTATTAAAGGAAAATAAATCTTTGTTTTATAGAGCAACACATATTGTTTGATTTGTCATTACCAGAATAAATAGATAACAAATAGACATATAATATATACAAAAAATATTTTATTATTTCTTATGTGTTGTGTTAGGTAAGTTTTTTATTTCATACCAAACATTGTTGTTGACAATTCAGTATATTTTTGATGTGTGGTGATTGAATATCTATTCTTAACAAGTTATTGGGTCGACAAATATTTAATATCAATATTCTGTAGATATTAGATACAAACTTACTTGAAATGGGACTTATCTGCGACGGTTTGTAGAGTTTGCTTATGTATTTAAATATTAATATTACTGGAAGACCTGGAAAAATGTTAAACGTTATTATTGTATTACGAATAAGTAGACCGTAGGTACAGACGCCAGCATATCCACCTACCCCAATCTGTCAAATTTCTTCTATCGATTTTCAACTTTATCGCATAAGTATAAGGTTCACTTTCAATTTGGGAAATTTGAGAGATTGGGGTAGCTTGATGTGCTAGCGTCTGTACATTCACGCAAAATAACAAAACGCTTTACGCGCTCCATTAACCCAATTTGAATAGAAGTTCTTTTGTACAAAAAATATCTTGTTTGAAGGTTTTTTTGATACCTTTGTACGAAATAGATTAGACTAATATGTGTGGGTTAGTGGTTAAGGAGGTTGCTTCGCTTTCATCTCAGTGACCCGTTTTACGGGCTTATAGCTCACCTAACCGATAATGTATAGTCATTTCCAAGATATTTATTAACTGGTCTGTTGGTCGTGGTTAGTGACCCTGACTGTTAAGCCAAAGGTCGTGGGTTCGATTCCCACCGGAATAAATCTTTGTGTGAGGAACTCGATAATTTGTTGTGTCTGGGTGTAATTTATTTATCTATACTAATATTATAAAGAGGTAACGTTTGTGAGTTTGTAAGGGGTAATTTCTGGATCTTCTGAACCGATTTTCAAAATTATTTCACCAATTGAAAGCTACGTTATTGTGGAGTGTCATAGGCTGTGATTCATAATCATAATTTTTATTTATCTCGAAGTATTACGCGGGCCAAACGGTCAAGGACAAAACTATTTATAACGCAGAACGAAGTCCGCGGGCACTGCTAGTCTGTAATATGTTTGTATTTAGAAATATAAAAACATTTTCTTCTATATATAAGCAGGTATATTTATCAGGTGCCTAGTTGCCATAGTATAGGTCCCAAGTTATTTACTTATTTACTGAATAATGGTTTAGTAATAATTCAGTATTTTACAATATAGATTACCAAAGGTATTATCTGTATCATTGTATGCCCGTGTATGAGCCGCTGTAGCCGAAATTGTATATTTACTTTAGTTGTTAGTAAAATATACCTTAAACTATACATTTCGATAATTAAACTTAAACATAATCTCCTTGACAATAACTTAATACAAGCTAGCTAATATCATTACGATTATAAAATAGTTTTTATAAATGTTTTAACAATCCGTGTACATAAATATCTAGAAATAATATAAACTAGAAATAATGATGTATACATAACTATATAACTGAACATGACTATTTACAAACGCTTTTTTAGATACATTTTTTAGGGTTCCGTAGCCAAATGGCAAAATATGGAACCATTATAGATTCGTCATGTCTGTCTGTCTATCCGTATGTCACAGACACTTTTTTTCGAAACTATAAAAGCTGTACTGTTCAAACTTGGTATGTAGATGTACCGCATTAAGATTTTTACACAAAAATAGAAAAAGAACTATAATTTTGGGAGCTCCCCATACATAGAACTAGAACTTAAAAAAAAAATTTTTTTCGTCGTACCCATACATGTGGGGTGTCTATGGATAGGTCTTCAAAAATGATATTGAGGTTTCTAATATAATTTTTTTTTTAAACTGAATAGTTTGCGCGAGAGGCACTTCCCAAGTGGTAAAATGATTGTCCCCCCCCCCCCCCCCTGTAACTTCTAAAATAAGAGCTTAATAAAACTAAAAAAATATATGATGTACATTACCATGTAAACTAACAACGAAAATTGGTTTGAACGAGATCTAGCAAGTAAGTTTTTTTTAATACGTCATAAATCATAAACCGCAATTTGCTTTCATTTAATCAACTGAAATACTTGCTGCTACGGAACCCTTCATGGGCGAGTCCGACTCGCACTTAGCTGGTTTTTTGTATTATGGCAATCTGCCGGACAGACAGCTTGGACGAACAGATATTCTTGAACACTGGTTAAATCTCTTCAGCATGCGTTTGTAATGTCGCTTCTGAATTCAGCAGAGGAGTAAAACACACTTTTACTGTAAAAGATCAAATATATCGGAAACCGCTGGTGCTGGCGTATGAGATCGCCACATTATTTCCGTAAACATTACCAGTTACATTGTCCGGTGAAGCAATGAAAACCTTCTAGGACAAATGAAAAACATCATTTAAATAAACCGTGACACTATTACAAATAATTGTTACAGAATAATCGATGACGGGTGTCATCATTTTATAAGATTGAAATTACCTGATGAAATTGAAATTCTATTTACTTCTGAAACTTTGGCAGCTATTATTTTCAATAATTTATAAGTGAAGTCATAATATGTACACACGGCTACACATCAAGTTATACATTTTCAGTATAAGCTGAACTCGCGTTGTATAGGATTTCCATACAATTTCACTGCTGCACAATTTATAAACGCAGTAAAGAATATCTGAACTGCATGTTTTTTACTGCGATTATAAATTGTGTGGCAGAAGGTCAGCTTATATTGGAAATGTATAGCTTGATATGTAGCCGTGTGTACATATTAGTCAAGATATAATATTACTACTAACATAATCAACTTTAAAAATAACGTTAACTATTTCACGTTACAGATGTAATACTTACATAAATAACAAATAAAACAAAATGGCGTCAATAAATTCTAAAAATGCATCTATTTAATAGTTCATCATAACCTATATGATATTACTTTTCACCTACTCCAAAAAGAGGTGGTTATTAATTCGCAATACGCGATGTTGAGGTAAGTACTCGATTTCTCCGTTACTTGTAAACCGATTTAGAAAATACAAAATGGTCCCTTATAATTAGTTGCAGAGCTAGTTAACAAACTTATCAAAAACATCTGCGACTGTATATGGATAATGTAACAATCGTTCGGTGACACCTTCCAAAATCATTATTATTTTTTTATTAATGTTTTCGGCTCTGGCTTCTTCGGCCTTATGAGCCATTCCAAAATCAAATCCACCGGTGTTGCCAGTGGGATAATTATACTTTCCCATAGTTTCGGCCCTCGTATGGCCAAAAGAAAAATCCTTTTATACCTTGTTAGTCTTATTAATATTTATAATACCTTACAATAATTGTAAGTTAGTCAGTGCAAGCAAAGCTAAAGTATGCGTGTAAATATAACTACTTGTAAAGTCTTTCTTCTCGCTCTTCGTAGTAGCCAATATCTGCAGCTGGTCAATGTAACATTTTTGCTCATAATTCTATCTGCTATGTGCGTCTTGCAAGTGTAGCTAAATAGAAAATAAGTAATACTTTGAACACCGTTGTTTACACGAGTTGATTAGTTACTGAAGAGATTTACCAAAATTACGCGTTGTTTTTATAAATTTATTAAATTTTTCCTCATCTCCTGAATGTTTTTTGTTATTAGGAATTTTTCCTCAAAACGGGGAAATATGGTATAAGTATTTTACGGTTTATCACCTAATTGTTTGTACACCTAATCGTTTTATTATCTCTTATTAATCGATACTACACATTAAATTCTATGATATGGCATGTGTAAGTTAAACACTTTTATGGATTAGAAATAATACTTAAAGATTATACATACTTAGTATGAATAATAAAAGTAGCTAATAGCTTACTTAGTCGTATAAAAGCATAAACCATTAAATTAACCATTTATAAAGAAAACAAAAAAAATATGGAGTTATTGTTAGTTAGTTTATGTATCTTTTTTGTGTTTATTTTATAAGACACCGCTCGCACTAGAGAAATGAATCCCTGTGTACAGGGGTACTTTTCAAACGTCAATTGATGGACACAAAGTACACCCAACCTTAGAATAACTACTTATGGCGCCAGGCTCCACTTAATCGCTGCGCCACAAGTGCATTGAATGTATGAAAATAGTTATTTTTTATTTTCGATATAACTAGCTAATATTTGTGTTGAATATAATAGTTTAGTATGTCAGTAGAGTACATAATATATGGTTTAAAGCTTTTATACGACTATTATAATAGATATGTATAGTAAAACTCTAAAGGAAATGAAAACCAGTTTTTTTATAAAGATTTTTTTATTTGTACTACTTTGAAACGGTCCGCAGTAATCTCATTTTTAGAAATAATATATTTTATCAAATGATAAAAAGTAACATTTTTATTTAGAATGAGCTTCAAACAAATCCTTTTCTCGTTGTAAATAAAAAGAATATAATTATTTTTAAGTTAAAAAATAATATTTTTATACTGACCTCAAATTGAGCTCAGATGTCGATGAAAAAAAAACTTAACACTAAGTTTAATTTATTAGAATATATATTCTAATTAATTAAACTTAGTATTAAGTTTTTTAAATTATATTATCTTATTAAGATAATGAATTCGTATATAGATTTTGTGTACGATTTAAGACATCTGAGCTCAATTTGAGGTAAGTATAAAAATATAATTTTGGGAAATGTGGCCTAACTTTATTTAGCTCTAATTTTATTATTACAATCAGAAAACCAATCAGTGAATAATGAATGTAATCACAAACGGATAACAAATAATTTACGAGCAAATAGGAAAAGATTAACAGCAAAACAGATTAAAATTACAAAAATGGCAGTATCGACCGCTACCAGGACAACTAAAATTTTCGCCTCCTGCCAATGAGGCCTGCCTGTCATGCCTCTACCATAGATTTTCCCAGCATAGTGGTGCCAGAGCAAGGGTATATCTAACAATATATGATACTAGCTGTGCCCCGCGGTTTCACCCGCGTTAAACTTTATAAATCATAGCTAATGTCTTATTCTATATCATTGTAAACTTTCATTAAATGCATTCAGTAGTTTTTACGTGAAAGAGTAACAAACATCCATCCTTCCATCCATCCATACTTACAAACTTTCGCGTTTATAATACATACATACATACATAGACTCACGCCTGTTTCCCAGAGGGGTAGGCAGAGACAACGGATTTCCATTTGTCACGATCTTTGCACACGTCTTTTGCCTCGATTACTGTCATTATATTATTCATACATGCTCGCTGGTTTAGGGTACTTCTGACCTGCCCTTTCTTGAGAACGTCTCCGATTTGGTCAGAGAATGTTCGACGAGGTCTTCCCCTTCCAGTAGTTCCATTCACACGGGCCAGGTATACTTCTTTGGTCAATCTTCTTTCATTCATCCTCTCTAAATGGCCAAACCATCTCAGCATTCCTTTTTCAATCTTTGTGACTACATCTTCTTTCACACCACAACGCTCTCTTACATGAGTATTTCGAATTCTGTCTCTCAAAGTCACACCACACATACTTCTCAGAGCTCTCATTTCCACTGCATTTATTTTACTTTCATTAATATAGCGTTTATAATATTAGTAGGATTAATCATTAGAAAATATTACAAAGAATTTTCACAATCGGTTGACAAACTAGGGTATTTATTATAGGTATTGTTATCTAGGCGACACGTATTATGTGACCTTCGCCACTGCTAGCTAACCAGGTAGGTCACTATATTCTACAGCCAAACACGCTCTGTTTTATAGCACAAACAGTCTTTCATTCCAGTCCATCCTCAAAGTTATGTATCCTTTGAAGATTTTTGACCAAAAGTTAAAAAAACTTCGGAAAGCTTTGAAAGCATTATTACAAATTGTTTTAACTTGGACGGGTTAGTACATACTTACATCCTTTTTACACTACACTGAGCATTTCCTTTTCGTAAGTTCAACCTTAGAGTAAGTTAGCCATTCTTAAGTGCCATTTCTCCATACAAACGTATTCTCATTTTGTTCCACGGATGTTATGGCACCAATATATTTGTAACGACTACACTGTAACACTCGACACAGTTTCGCCGTAACAAGAAGTATTTCACGGCAATTTCCAATGATTACCCAAATCAATTGTGCCATGAAGAAAATATTTTATATGTTCGATAAAGGCCTCCTCCAAAGATCGCTTTCGGTCATTATGGGCCACAGGTCACTCTAAGAGCAATGGGTTTTCAACAGTCGTCATATGAGCCAAATCACGGCCACTGCTGGACAAAAGCCTCCCCAAAGAATATGCCATAATCGCCACGCTTGGCTGATAAGTTGTCGATCGCAGTTCGATGACCATAGTTCACAGAAAAATGCTGCTTTCCTCTTTCTGATAGGTGTTCCCTCGGGACGATTTCTAGGCCCCCCACGGGATGAGATGGTGGTGATGATATACCGTACATCTTTTTAACAGCAATAATTCCAAAATGTACTCAACAATTTTTTAAAGCTTTTGTATTGTTTGAGTTGGCAGTTAATGGTAAATTCTGTGCCAAGTAAAAAACACAAAATAATGTCCCAGGATATCTTATTTAATACGAAATAAAGTATAATAATACTTTATTTCGTATTAAGCTATAGAGGTACCTTTACCGGTTATTTACGGACCGCACAGAATAATTAACTTCAAATGGCATTGGTAGAAATGTACAGACGCCAGCACATCAAGCTACCCCAATCTGTCAAATTTCCCCAAATGAAAGTGAACCTTATGCTTACGTGATAAAGTTGAAATCTATTAAAGAAATTTTACAGATTGGGGTAGCTGTATGTGCTGGCATCTGTACTATGTACCTACTAGTATGGGACACTAGAAGCGAAGATACCTTTTATTCTCTCTTTGAAGACATACTTTACGGGTTAAACTTCCGAAAGTCTGTAAGTTCTGAAAATATGTAGACGAATATTTACGAGGAGATCTGGAGGAAATGTGAAAACTTAAGGCAAAGTTAATGCCGTTGTTACGGCCCTCTAGGTATATTTGTTAAGTTGAGTTGGGCTACATACATTTAGTAGTTTCCTCATGTAGGGTGTGTAACTACTTACTTAATGTATAGGCAGTGAGTGGTTAGGTACCCTAGTTTCAAAGTTGTTCAAGCCGCCCAGTATCCTCTGACATGGCTTAACGACTGTTGCCTAATAGCTACAACCGGGACCGACAGCTTAATGTGCCCTCCGAAGCACGGAGACGCTCGGAAATTAAACCACTTTGGCGGTCACCCATCTATGGACTGACCGCTAGTCTAGTTGCTTAACCTCGCCGACCACTTACGGACCGGTGAGAGCTATGAGCGCCGTATCATAAATAGTAGACTTAACTTAAAGAGCTTTGTACCTATGATACTGGAATAATCACCGTTTTGTAAAATACGATAAAATATTTTTTATCTCCTCATACAAAATGTATCAGGTGATCGTTATTTTTGTATGGGAAGGTAATATTTTTTTATGGCTTTTGTTTATGTCCATGTGTTACTTGTTTATTTATTTATTAATTCTTGTACACACAAAACATACAGTAAATAGATAAAAGTGCGAAGAAATGATTAGTACAAAGGTGCTGCTTATTTCCAAGAAATTTCTTCCAGCAGACCCGCGACAGGAATAATTTTACAAAGCCATAATGATGTGTGTAGGTCTATAATACACATACATACTAATAATTGCATACATACTTAAATACATATAAATATTATATCCAATTTAGACTTAACAATAAACTAAATACTAATAATACATTCTATGAGGATGAAATAGAAAGATAGTGATTTTTCACTAGTCTTTTAAAAGTGTCAATAGTTTTGCAGTTTTGTATATTTGGCGGAAGAGAGTTCCACAATCTGACTGCATGAACAGTAAAGGAATAGGAATAAAAATCTGTTTTATGGATGGGAAGTTTTAGGACGGATTTCAGATGAGATCTACACAGAGCATCACTTGGATATTTAAAGGAAAACCGCTCTCTCAGATAGGACGGGGACAGAGGATTGTGAAGGATATTGAAAAGGAGGCACAATATGCGAGTGTTCCTACGAAATCGAATAGGAAGCCACTTGAGGTCTTTCCGGAACTTGGGAACATGGTCGAACTTTTTCAGTCCATATATAAACCGAATGCATAGATTTTGTAGACGCTCAAGTTTATTTAGAAGCTCTTCGGTAGCGTCTGGGTAGCAGGTATCAGCGTAGTCTATGATGGGCTGTATCAGGGTTTGGGCAAGTGAGATTTTAGTTTTCAAAGGTAAAAAGTTTTGGAGGCATTTCAGAGAATGGAATGTATAGTGCACTTTTTGGCTGACATCAGCGACATAAGCTTTCCAAGACAGGTCATTAGCCATAGTAAGTCCGAGGTTTTTTACTGTGTCTGAATAAATTATAGGAATACCATCAAGATTAACTGTTGGAAAAGACGAAAGATTAATCCCGCTGCGCATATTCCTACTGCCTATGATAATGGCCTGGGACTTCGCAGGATTTAATAGAAGTCCGTGAGACCTAGCCCAACAACTGATTAGTCCCAGATCATGATTCATGACAGCAATGGCAGCATCAGCATCCTCACGATTAAACGACCGATATAGTTGCAAATCGTCTGCGTAGAGATGGAAGTTTGAGGAGATGCCTCTGGTAACAGAGTTGATGAAAATGGAGAATAATAAAGGAGAAAGAACGCCACCCTGAGGCACACCCGCACTGAGCTCACTCCAATCAGAGAAGGACTCATCAAGGCGTACACATTGCGCGCGACCCCGAAGATAAGAGTCAAACCAGGTTAAGGCGGAAGGAGAAACGTTGAGTGAAGAGAGAATACCGAGAAGGATGTCAAAATCGACAGAATTGAATGCAGTACTAAAGTCAAGGAGTATAAGGACAGTTAAGAATTTATTTTCCATGGCCCAACGAATGTCATCGGTGACTTTAACAAGAGCAGTTACCGTGCTGTGGCCAGACCGAAAACCAGATTGAGAAGAGCTAAGGATACGGTTGCTAGAAAGAAAGGCAGACAGCTGGCTATGGACAATATGCTCCAAAACTTTAGAAAGGAAAGGGAGTATAGAGATGGGACGGTATTGGGATGGTGTTGATGGATCAGAGACTTTAGGCAACGGGATGATATGTGCTTGTTTCCAGGTAGTGGGAAAATGGGAAGAGAGTAAGGAATAATTGAACAGGTGCGTAAGAATAGGGAGTACAGTAGAAAGGACAGGTTTAATCATTTTGGAGCACAAGTTGTCATGTCCAGCAGAAGTTGAAGAAATGTTAAGAAGTGATTTTTTGACATCCATCTCAGTAACAGGGGTAAAATTGAAGGAAGGGTCATATGAAGTCCGGGCCTGTGAAAGTTTAACTAAAGTATTAGATTTGACAAGAGTATTAAGAGTGACAGGGGCAGCAGAAAAATGTGCGTTAAGAGCATTTAAATCTACGTTTTTACAAGCCTGAGAGGGAGATTTGCCTATACCATTCGATTTGAGAAATTTCCACACAGCGGAAGAATCCCGATTATCGAGAGACTTGTAGAAATGGCGCTTCTTAGCATCACGACACAGACGATTGCAAGCATTACGCAAAGATTTATACCGGGCTAAGTTAGCCTCCGAAGGACTCCGCTTGTATCGTTTCTTGGCTTTATCCCTACGAGCCATTGAGTCTTTTATAGAATCATTGATCCATGGGGCAGGGTTGTGTTTAATCCTAACTCGCCGTTTAGGGGCATGTTGATCATATAAAATTTGTATATTAGTGTTGAATGCATCCACCTTATCGTCAATGTTAGGAGCATCATAGACGTTACTCCAATCAATGCTATTGGCATCCCGCTGTAATGCCTCCAAGTCAATACCTTTGAAATTGCGAAGAGAAAGGAAATGAAGTTTACGTTTAGGGCAACGAATTTTAAAAGACAGATAGATCAAGTCATGATAGGAGAAAGAGGCAGCTAGTTGACCGTGAGTCGCGACACGGTCAGCAGAAGAAACAATCATGAGATCCAAAAGGGATGGAGTGCTATTAGGGGCATAGTGAGTTTCCTTGAGTGGTAGAATATGAAGGTTAATAGAAGACAGAAGTGAAAGTAGCTTAAGTGATCGATGATCATTTTTGACCAGGCATGTATTAAAATCGCCCATTAGGACCACGTGATCGTAATTAGGGCACAGGTTGTTAAGCAGGGAGTCGAGAGAGTCAAAGTAGTCAACTCGTAGGTTGGGGCTGTAGTATACTCCAAGTAGCATCTTGGTATGATGGAAAATGATTTCCAAGAATAAATGCTCAGCAGATCCAGTATATTGTGAAGGGGAAGTGCTGATAATTCTGTACGGAATATCAGCTCGAAGATATATAGCGACACCACCACAACCTTTCTCAGTTCTGTCGTTTCGAATTAAAACGTACCCTGGGAGTGCCACGAACACAGATTGAATAGATGGTTTCAGAAAGGTTTCAGAAATTAATAGAGCATCAATAGGGGAACTGCTAAAAGACGCTAGAAGTTCAGAATAATGACCGGGAACACTCTGCGCATTGATATGAGCGACGTTGAGATTTTTACTGTAATCGGATAGAACAGAGGACAACTGATCATGCAGTGTCAGTACATCAGAATGGTCACTATCTGCACTGAAGAAACTGTCTGAAGACGAGTGACAGGAAAAAAAACTATCATCGAAATTAATAATTTCATCCATCAAATACAAATATACATATAATTATATAATGTAAATAAAATAATTAATACTAAAATAAAAATATAAATACGTCACTAAACTCTCCCACTCGCTGGTAAAATAGAAGAAATAACTTATTTTTAGTTTAACTGGTGGACAATTTACTAATACTACTACTTATTGTTAAACAAACTTACAATCATAGAGGTAACAAACTCTCTGCATGCACATGGCACATAACTTAAACACAATATCTAACAATATAATACCGAAATACATCAAAAAATTAAAAAAATATAATAATAGCAAACAAAACTTAAACATGATACGCATAATATGACACTTTTTATTCGGATACTTAATTTGAAGATAATATGAACAACGAAACGCAGATGTCAGTATGAAATATATTTGACAGATGTCGATAATCTGTCAAATATTTGATGTTTACACTGAGTGCCTTCGTTTGATATTATAAATAATTGGAATAGAAGCAAAATAAATAAAAGGGTAATTGCAAATATACAAGAAGGGATAAGTTAACATACCTACAACGCTGTAAAAAGTGCCATATTCGTATAATGCGACGAAATACAGGAGAGCAGAGAGTAATACGAATGTTCCAAGTTTTGATGAGACAACTATCACTATTGTTTTCGAGTTCTACGGGCTTTGGTACCTTTGGCTGCTTCGGTAGATGCAGGAGGAGCTGGCTGTTCTGTGACCAAAGGGGGTGTCACATTCAAGGGAAACTGCGAAATCAAAGCTTCGAGTTCTCTCATTGTTTCGATCTTCCGACGCGAATTTCCCGGTGTCAGAATAAATATATAACCAGAAGATGACCAAACGTTCTTCATCTGAAAATGTCTGCGTGCGGCTGTGAAAACTTGATGTCTGGTCTGAGTTAAAAACTCTGATATAGTGTAGCCGCTGCCCTTAAGAGTAGTTTTACTATCCCATACAAGATGTCGATGCTCCATGCTACGAAACCGGATGAGTATGGGACGAGGTTTCTTTGAGGCATTGCCCAAACGATGACAGACCTCAATGTTATTGGCTTCAATGTCAGTCAACTGCATATGGTTGGTTAACACATTCATGGTGGTGCAAGTTAACTTCTCATCATGATTTTCTGGTACCCCATGTAGTAGAAGGATCTTTCTTCTCATAACTGTTTCGTGACGGTCCAAGCCCAGAGAAAGGAGGTGCAGTTGTTCCTTGAAATGTTTAATTGTATTCAGGAAGGAGGTCTTGAATTCCATGAACTCTGATGTCAGGGTGCCTAAGTCTGCAGATACAGATGGTCCAGTGCTAGTCAAGGCATTCTGGAGTTTTTCTTCATGAGACTGCATGCGGGTGTTCATCAACTTCTCAAATGCCTCAAAACTCTTCTCAAATTGGCCATCCATATTTTAAAGTGTGTGTTAAAAGTTTGGTGGTTTTAACTAAGTGAGAAATTATAAAATAGCAAGTTGGGGTGAGTTTAGCAACAGATTAATCCATAAATTATGGTAATCAGATTAGAGATACTATTTTTAATTGTAAAATCAAATAGGAGCACTATCTAAGATGACTATATTGTATGCCTACCCACACAGAAAAAAAGTTGTTGTTCAATTTCATTAGCAAATTAAGCTTCTTAATTTACGTTCACTATTTATGTTACACCTTGTACAGACGCCAGCACATCCAGCTACCCCAATCTGTCATATATCTTTTATAGATTTTCAACTTTATCGCATAAGCATAAGGTTCACTTTCAATTGGGGAAATTTGACACATAGGGCTTGATATGCACTTGATATGCTGGCGTCTGTACATAACTACAGTCGAGTTCTCTACTTCTCATAAACACGGCAAGAACTTTGCCCTAAGTTTTTACATTTCCTCGAATCTTCGACAGTGTTATGTGAGGCATGGAAACATCGCAACCTACCTGACTCCGGGGTACTACTGAGAATTTTGCTTTCCAGAAAATTGTTCTAGAAAATTCAATATACTTCACAAATTCAAACAAAATGTATATATAATATTTATAAATTTATAAACAGGTACAACTGGATTCATTCCCCATCAAATAAAACGTGGGAGAAATCACGTTAAATGCACAGAAAAGCATACAGTCGAATTTATAGTCTCGATTAAAATTTGACAAATATTTTCATAGCCGACATAAATCTAGAGATTTTTTGGGTTCCATACCCAAAGGGTAAAACGGGACCCTATTACTAAGACTTCGCTGTGTGTCGGTCTGTCCGTCTGTCACCAGGCTGTATCTCATGAACCGTGATAGTTAGACAGTTGACATTTTCACAGATGATGTATTTCTGTTGCCGCTATAACAACAAATACTAAAAAACAAAATAAAATAAATATTTAAGGGGGCTTCCATACAACAAACGTGATTTTTTTGCTCGTTTTTATAGATAATGGTACGGAACCCTTTGTGCGCGAGTCCGACTCGCACTTGGTTGGTTTTTACATTTATACTAGAGATTTCGTTGACGACTGTAGTCTATATCACAGGTGGTAGTGTTTTCCATCTATAAGTTTTACTGCTCTAAATACATACTGCACATATTCTATATATCAACTATAGGTACTGTAATATAATAAAAAATACATTTTGGTTTGAAACTCAAAAACAATTTCCTTCTTTTTTTTAAGATAACGCCCGCACTTGGTAATATAATCGCTGTGTCGCGGAGTATAATACAAACATATAATAGACGGACACAAATTATATCCAGACTCAGAACAACTATTTATGGACCACACAATTAGTTGTCCGAAGCGGGACTCGAACCCGCGACACGAAGAGGCAAGGCGACTGTCTTAGCCGCTGCGCCACACGTGCAGTCAAAACTATAAATCTGATGTCAAGAAACAACGATCCCTACGAATTATATAACATCTAGCTGTGGCCCGCGGTTTTACCCGCGTTAAATTTTATAAATTATCACCCCCGTAGGTGATAGTGTGATAATATGTAGCATATAGGTTGACCCGACCTCTTAGTAATATTCCATGTAGTACTTTTTGAATTTAGCCCGGTCATACATACAGACAAACAGACAAAAATTGAAAAAACTATATTTTTGGCTTCGATATCGATTGTAGATCATGCCCCAAGTATCCTTTTTAATAAATATTCAAGGTACAGTTTTGACTTTCCTACGATTTTATTAAGATATTGATAATCCAACATACTTTTCGTACATTAAATCCCTGAGGGGTGGCCCTCAGGGATTTAATGTAAAAGTACCCTTCTACGATGACTGATGGCTCTGACACGTCTTCAGAGGTATATCAAATTTGCTACCTTTTTGCAAAGTGCTTTGCTACATACTTATCGGAAACTGAACATGTTTGAGGTAGTCCACCAAGGGCACCCATCTGAATGGCATCTGCGCGAATGGCATCTAGCCTAGTCTACTAAAGGCACCTATCAATATTTTTGGCAGGTGCTCTTCGTGGATTAATATTATTTTTAACAATCATGTCCACGAAGAGCACCTACGACTCAGTGGATTGCTAAGCTTGGATTTTTAATTTTTTAAGTAGTAAATACTTTCGGAATGTCACATCGGAAATAAGATTATATAACTGCTTTGTCACAAGTCTTTTGTCATCCGCACTTTGCAATTCACTCTCTCAGAATCGAGCGCATTCAAAAGAGATTTGTTCCGCATTTGTCAAACTTGGTGGTAATTTAAATACTATGAAATTTTAAACCAGGTAGGATTATTAGAAGAAAGTGTTATATTATTCAGAAATAAAATAGATTGAGTTATTACAAAGGATACGATTTAGAATTCCGATTCATATTTTACGGAAACCGATAACTCCCTAAGACCCTCCGCTACGTAGAACTTTACTTGGCTTAAACCCACCTCTTTGCCGAATGAAAAAATTATATAATTAATGACGCGACAAGGCTCATATCCACCACGATTGATTACGACTGTTTCGGAAAATATAAGACCTTAATTAAGTTACACATTAATCAATAAATAATTAAATTAATCCAGAAAGATTAATTAGTATTTAAATTAAAAACCCCGGCCCCCGATAGAAATCTATATTACGCGTGGGAAGCGGGGGCGAACGGGTCGTTAGTAATTAATAGTACTAAGCGGCAGATATTATAAGCGCAAAAATAGCGTTTGCCTATTTGGTAACACGATTTTTACATAATAATATATTAACTAAAATCATTAAAGTAAATTTATCCACACAATGTACGAGTATATCTGTGTTCAATGTTTATTTTGTAATATCAAAATATATTTTTTTTTATATTTAAATATGAAAATATATACATATATACGAAAATATATAAAGTGCCGGTAATGGTGGTAATGACGTTTCGGCGATCTTAATAGAAGCGTTATGTCATAGGTACCGACCTATGACATAACGCTTCTATTAAGATCGCCGAAACGTCATTACCACCATTACCGGCACTTTCATTGGCTAAAAATATATATTTGACGCTAATATTGTTATCCAAATGATGAAGTACCAGACGGAATTGACAGGTCAGAAATTCCAAGACCTAGAGACCCTAAAATTGATAAGATCTTTGAGACACCGCTGGAGAACATTATTAATGATCAAATACCACTGGATGATCAGAATGTCCGAAAATCAACAAGATCCAGACGTCGGCCACATCATCTCAATGACTACATGCTGAATGAAGAATATAAGACGTGTCTGTGTATGCATGTGTGTGTGTTTATGTATGTTTGTATGTATCTGTGTTTGTGTATGTGTGTCTTTGTTTATGTGAGTGTATGTATGTGTATGGGCGTGTGTATGTGTGTTAGGTGGAAATATTTGTTTCCGTAATTCAAACAATTTCCATTTCCCTCTGTTTAAATGCATTAATATTATAAAAAAATAACAGGATAGATATTGAAATTTGTTACCAACAAAATACTCGTATCTCTTTTTTACTGAAATTAGAGACACCCACCCTAATCTTGATACGAGTAAACGAAATCCCAGGAGTGCGTGACCAAAATTACAATGTTATCCAATAAAACTGTACCACAATATTTACATACATCTACTTAATCCAGGGGTAAATACTTCAAAGCCTTCCGGTTAACCCCTTTCAAGTAGATTTTATCGACTATAAAAGGTTTAAACGATTTATAGGGATATATGAGCTCTGATTTAGTTAAATTGCTGTACACGTTACAGCGATTCCTAGTATCACTAGGGCAAATCAAGTGTTTGTAGCGAGTTTGTATCTTCATATTGTGATGGGTTTTTATTATTATTAGTCTTTATTGTGTGGCGGAGTGGTTATGATAGTCCCATCGCCACTTCGTGTCCCGGGTTCGAACCCCATACAGGACAGCTATTTGTGTGACCCGTAAATAGTTCTGGGTCTGGATGTACTTTGTGGCGTCCGTTATATGTTTGTAAAGTACCCCGCGACACAAGGATTAATTTCCCTAATGCCCGTTGTCTTAAAAAAAACTCATGCATTTGGAACGGCATGAGCTCTCTTTTAGATAATCTGCTGTTCCTTATAAAATACTCTAGTGATAAGTGGGTTCCATTCAATTAAAAATGAATTTATTCCGTTTATATATTTGTGTGGCCGCTCAACTTTTTTTTTGTTTTTTAGGGTTATTTATATGCTAGTGCATATAAATAACCCTATAAAACAATGAATGTATAATAAAATGCATATCTACCGCGCTATTCTAGCGGTAGCTTTCAAGCAATTCAAATCTCGAATTGGGCCAATAAATGGTTTTAGATTTGTTCTGGGAATGAAAAGTGGTGATGTCTATGTCAAACTTAATTTTTCAAATTATTATCTTTTAATCTATCGATTTGGATATCCAAAACAGTGCGCAATATTGTGAATCTTGTATAGAAATGGAAGGTGGCAGAATTTTTACAAAAGATACGTATTATATGTATTATATCAGTTATCTGGTTTCCATAGTACAAGCTCTGCTTAGTTTGGGATCAGATGGCCGTGTGTAAATAATGTCCCAGGATAATATTATTATTATTTGTGCGCAATGTTGGCAATCTTGTTGCTTTTATTCAATTAATGAGTTTTTACAATGTAAGATTAATGATAATAATTATATTGAAATTTATTTGGCATTAATTTATAGAAATAAGTGTATGTATAAATTTTTTAGTTTTTTTTATTATATTATTATGAATTATTAAATTATAAAATGTATATTTGTATGCCGTAAATTGGCTAAATGTGAGAACTACAATAAAACCTACCACCTATGTACCTACCACAATTATCGCAAATAAAGAATCTTATCTTATCTTATCTTAAAAAAGTCCTAACCAATAGGTCTATTTGTAAGTGACCCTGACTGCTGAGCTAGAGGTCGTGGGTTAGATCCCCACCCAAGACTAATCATTCCGCGATGAGCATGTCTTAATATTAATATTATCCGGTCTGTGTCTGGGTGTAATTTATTGTTAATATGATTTAATTTAGAAATATATACTATAAGTATATTAAAAAACTAGCTGTGCCCCGTGGTTTTACCCGCGTTAACCTTTATTAATTATCACAGCTCCTCCCCCGTAGGTGATAATATGTAGCCTATATGCTGACCCGACATCTTAGTACTATTCATGCAAAATTTGAAGTATATCCAACATACATACAGACACACAGACAAACAGACAAAAATTCTAAAAACTATATTTTTGGCTTCGATTTCGATTGTAGATCACGCCTATCTATCCTTTAAAAAAAATATTCAATGTTCAGTTTTGACTTTCCTACGATTTTATTATAATCTATATATATAAAAATCAATGCCACTTTTCGTTGTAATGTTATAACTCAACAACGCCTTTACCGATTTGGCAAATTTTGGTCTTGAATTATTCGTGGAAGTCCAGGGAAGGTTTGTACGTAGAGAAAATTCTAAAAAAAGTCTTGAAAAAGTGTAAAATCACCATCTTTCTATACTCCCATATACAAACAATTTGTACTAATACTTAAAAGCGTAGCGAAGCACGTACCAGGCCGCTAGTTATGTATAGAAGATAAATAAAATGTCCCAAGATATTAATATTAAGTTCCGACCGCGACAGATAAGCATGATTTTTAAGATTAGCAAGAGTATAACACCGTTTATTAATATTAAAATATGTTAATAAAGGTTCCATAAGGAATATAATCGTAGTCATGTATATCCCCGGTTTGTTGTCATTTTGCAAAAATACATAGGGAAATATGATAATGCGTCCCTTTTAGACGTTTTTTTCCCCTTGAAACTGAAGCGAATGAATAAGCAGGTATCCGTTCTTCTTTTGCTTCTGCCTTCGTCTTGATTTACTCCTAACTTCAGATCTTTATTTATAGTATCTAAGTCTATGAATTATTATATTATAGTCTATGTATTATTTATTATATGTATGGCATGTAAGTCTGTTGCAAACACATTCTTTTTGATGTGAAACATCTATAGCCGCACGTAAAACAGATTTCTGGCGTGGCGACGCATGCCGTGGTTTTTTTTTAGTTCCTATCACAATATGTTCTTTTCGACTTCGACTTCGACTTCTACTTGGACTTCGACTTCGACTTTGACTTTGACTGCGACTTATACTTCGACTTCGACTGCGACTTATACTTCGACTTCGACTTCGACTGCGACTTATACTTCGACTTCGACTTTGACTTCGACTTACTTCGACTTCGACATCGACATCGACATCGACTTCGACTTCGACTTCGACTTCGACTTCGACTTCGACTTCGACTTCGACTTCGACTTCGACTTCGACTTCGACTGCGACTTATACTTGGACTTCGACTGCGACTTATACTTCGACTTCGACTTCTGCATATTACTTTTACAAAATAATGTAGATTTTTCACATCTGCCAGGCGTCCCGTGACGGCTCACATTTTTTTTTTCTAGTAGTATCTCCTTTGTGCTGGAAGCGATTTCTTTAGGAATAAGTAGTACCTTTGTGCCTTTAATTATCTTTATTGTATGTATAATGTTAAATTTCGTGTTCATATATTTGAAATAAAAAAACATATTACCCGCAAAAACTGTTTGACTGAATGTATGTCGGACTCGCACCGAAAAACCCTAACCCGCCGTGGACTTCTCTTGTCGCCTGATGGGGGAGCCCCGGGAACGCGGGTATGCTGCTCCGGTGCTCCTCTTTTGCGCCATGTCCCAGATAGTCGGGACACTACACTGGGAGGACTCTGGATTGCCCTCCCGTATTGGCGACTCCTGCCAGTCCTACACTGCGCCGCAAACAGATCGCTGTCTTCCCTAGTCTAGTAGAGGACGCTTCTCTTACTGCCACCGCAGCCCCAACAGGAGTTGGGCTACCGGTGCCGCGGCCACCACGACGCCTCCTTCGAGGACCTAAAACGTTCAAATTCTAACAGAAAATAAAGCGTAACTTCCATAAAATAGGTTTACATACCTTATTAACAGAAGATGATTTTAATTCACATATTTTTCTTGTTGTATTCAGAGCAACTATGACATAGTTGCTTTGAGTGAGGAGCATCGTAATTACCGCTGTGTGACAGGCCTGAAAATATTCAAAACAAGTCACTAGAGGGTTAAATACTTTAAGATTACTTAGATCGTTTGGTGACTCAGTCAATTATTTAAGTACGTTTTGGGTATGCCGTAGCCATATTATTTGTCCAGCAGACATAGAATAAGATTGACGGTAGAATCACTTAAAAATACTCTTAACTATTCAGACAACACGGGCTGCAACATTTGTCTCATCAAGTTATGATATTACTAGCTTTTGCCCGCGACTTCGTTCGCGTGGAATAGTGTCTTCCGGCAGATTTTTGGTTGAACCCACATAGTTCCCGATCTCGCGGTATCTCTTCAAAAACGAAATGTGGAAGATATTCTAGGGAACTCTTCAAAAATCAACTTAATGAGCTCTGCGTTTGTTTTGAAGATATGTATACTCACTTAGGGCATTAAAGCCGTTATTGCCGATCGAAAAAGGCGAAAATGTTATTTTTCCCTTATTTTCAAAATATTATTTTGATTTGCCATTTCAGAAAAAAATACTGTTTCTCCCTTGACAAATTTTCTATTATTTTAGGCTTTAAAGATTATTAAAGTTTCTTACACCAAGACATGTCTGTATACCACGTTTTTAGTTTTGCCATCCTTTGCAAAAATATATAGGTCTTGTGGTTTTGACACTCTTGAGCACGCAACGTAGAGTTGTCCATGGGAGAAACAGGCTTTTTCAAGATGTACCCCCGCAACTTTAAGCGTTTGCCCTTGGGATTTATTTATGGTAATTGCAAACGCAGTTTTCAGCGGAAACTAAACTCTTTTGAATTGGAATGGCAAATCAGTTGGAATGATGGGAATGCGGGGAATAATTACACACACAATATAATTACAGTCATAATAACGGCTTTAATGACATTCCGTCCTAAATAGGTTACTTGTAACCATGTGCCGTTACATAGCCTTGGTGGATCTAGGTTTCTCATAAGCATCACAGAAACTCCAACTTTCAGCCTCAACTTGTGAGAAGGCACTCCTGATAACTCTAAGGAGTTGAGAAACTCTGTTGGGTAAGATGTCACTTGCTCGGTATCCACGACGTTATCTACTGATAGATACTCGATGACATCTCCCTCTACGTCAGACATAATTTGGTCATTTATCCGGCCTACTATTTCATTTGTTGGCGCCAATATCGCCCTTTCGCATAACCATTCCCGATTTTCGATATTAGCGCGTAAATCCGGATAGACACTATTTTTTTAATTGTATGTGCTATCCACAATTTGGCATCATTCGCTGCTCAGCGTGATCATACTCTCGGAGTCGGTAGGCATACGATCCTCGCCGATCTTCAGAAGAGCAGCAGCATACTGCCCGGCTTGATAATCATTATGGAGTAATACTCGCATATTCGTCGATAGTGAAACCTTTTGCACATGTGTCCATAGCACAGATGCTTTTAAACAGGCATTGATTTCATCTGCCGGTGTGCCCCTTGCTATAACCGGCAGGGTCTGCCGGAAGTCACCGGCCAATAGAACCACCATTCCTCCCATAATACCTTGATTGTTTTTTATGTCTTTCATCGTGCGACGAAGTGCTTCGATTGCTCTTTTATGGGACTTCGTACATTCATCCCAAACCAGCAGTTTACATTGTTGCAACATTCTTCCACGCTCACTACTTTTACTTATGTTACAAACTGGCATTTCCTCTCAACGCCATCTATCGAGCATAGTGACAACTCGGAATATTTATCTATACTCCGTTCGGGCATTTTCTTTGTACTAAAAGTGTTATTATATTGATATTATTTTTTTCATACCTTTTTACTATTTATTTACTTTTTTCCGATGAATTAAAACAATAACATGAACCGAACTTGTGTAACGATCGACGCCATTGCGCGATCACCAACTCGACATATAGTACTAATAGATCTATACTCCGTTAGAGCATTTTCTTTGTACTAAAAGTTGTAGTATATTATATTTTCATACCTTTTTACTATTTATTTACATTTTTCCGATGAATTTTCAGTACTGAATTGATGCCGACTCTTGACCAATAGATGGCGCTGTATGTCCGGAATAAATTTTATTTTTTATTTTATTTTTGTAATAAAAACTATCCTATGTCCTTTCTCAAGTTCCAAACTATGTCTGTACCAAATTTCACACAAATCGGTTCAGTAGTTTAGGCGTGAAGCAAAGACAGACAGACAGACAGACAGACAGAGTTACTTTCGCATTTATAATATTAGTTTGGATTTTGTATCGAAGAAAAATAAAACAATCTGGAGAAAAACGTTGTGTAAACTGTAGATAGCTAAACAGAGTATTTAGAGCTGCATGCACGTGGCGGCAGTTAGAAAGAAATAATTTTATTTTCATTACATATACGGAAAATACATTCAATTGTGTTACCTATACATTTTAAACATTATTAATTTTATCAGTTGAGGACACTTTTCATACTACCATCGCAGCTCCTTGGGCTACCGGCTGCCGCGGCGGGCCCCGACGCCTCCTCTGAGGACCTAAAAGGTTCTAATTCCAACAGAATTAAAAGCGTGGTCTACTCCTAGTTTAGAACTACTTAGGAAATTAAATTTAATAATAATCTCTTTTCACACCTTGTACAATGTATACAATGCTAACAATGTCCATCAATCAATGTCAAATACATTGTAAGTATGAAACAGATTCAAATATTTTTAAAATCATTATCATCACTTGCGCAACAATACAATATAAAACTCTTCATTGTACACCAAAAATAAATTCGAAAGACGGTCACCGTTACCTAGTTGGTAGTGCTCCTGCCTATTAAGCTGGTGGTCCTGGGTTCGAATTCCGGTAAGTGCAAATATTTGTGTGATGAGCACGAATATTTGTGTCTGAGTCATGGATGTTTTCTATGTATTTAAGTATTTATCTATCTATATAAGTATGTATATCGTCGCCTGGTACCCATAGTACAAGCTTTGCTTAGTTTGGGGCTAGGATGATCTGTGTGACATTGTCCCAAGATATTATATTATATTAATTACTAAAATAGTTATTATAATTATGAACAAAGGGCGGTCTTATCGCTAGTTGCAATTTCTTCCAGAAAGCCTTGGGATGGACCAAACTAATGAGAAATGAAAAATGGGTAATTTAAAGGTGTAAGAAATGTTAGTAAAAGATGAATAGGATACAATAAAATATGATAAAAGTATTAATGTAGGGAAGATTAAAGTGAGGAAGGACCTGCAATATGTAATATGTCGACTGCCTCGTTAGTTAAGCGGTACCGTGTTCATCCGCAGAGAACGAGGTCCTGGCTTCAAATTCCGGGTCGGGCCAAAAGTATTTTTGAGACTTTTCTGTAAAAAGACAAATTACTGAGCATCAGCCCGAAGTATGGGAGTTGGCGGTATTATACCACCGTGCCTCGGAGAGCACATAAAGCCGTCGGTCGTGTACCTGACCTCTTTCCGATCGTGTCGCTAGGCGTCCCATATGATCATGAGAGTGATGGTATAAAAAGTGCTCCTGTGTTTGCGCTCACACTTGTGCTCTATAATATATCCCGTGCAGATGGCTATTCTCTATTGAGACTGGCCGCCGTGGACGAAATTCGGTTAGAAGGACATTATTATATAGGTACAGATACAAATACCTATTCTAAACTTAAACATTTATGGTGAGCAATAATCTCTGTACAGATGGGACTAAAGACTAAATAATACATGATCGAAAGTAAAATCTACATTTCTCTCTTTACTTATCAAGAACCTATTGGACCTTTTCTTTACGCTTTTGATGCCTAATGTATTGGTTGCCCGCCTTATCTTAGATGTCAAAGAGTGGCTAATGTTACTCAAGCGACCCTCTTAAGGGTTTATTTGTATAAAAAATACAAAAATCACGTATTTATGGAAATAAAAGTAATCATTCTAATATATTAAGCCATTCGAAGGTATAATAATGTCCTGCTAGCCGAATTTCGGCCACGGCGGCCAGTCTCAACAGACATAAACCATCTGCGCGGGAGATATTATAGTGCTAAAGTATGTGCGCAAACACAGGGGCACTTTCTATCCATCACTCTTATGATCCGATGGGACGCCTAGCGACACGACCGGAAAGAGATCAGGTACAGGACCGACGGCTTTACGTGCTCTCCGAGGCACGGGGTTATGATACCGCCAACTGCCAGACTTCGGGCTGATGTTGAGAATTTTTTCTTTTTACAGAAAATCACTTTTTAAACGACCCGACCCAGGATTTGAACCCAGGACCTCGTTCTCTGCGGGTGAACACGCTACCGCTAGACCAACGAGGCAGTCGAATTTATATAAGGGTACTAGCTGTGCCCCGCGGTTTTTATCGCGTTGAACTTTATTAATTAAAGCATATGTGTCATTCGGATATATAACCTATATTACTACAAAGTTTCATTAAAATCCATTCGGTAGTTTCCATTCGGTAAATAAATACATCCATACATTCATACTCACAAGCTTTTGCATTTATAACATTAGTAAGAAGTAAAATGAAATAGAGCCAAATATATCAAAGATAAAAGAATGATAAAATGCCACCACATCCAGCTACCCCAATCTGTCAATTTTTTTATTGATTTTCAACTTTATTGGAGACATTTGACAGATTGGGGTAGCTTGATGTGCTGGCGTCTGTACATAAGTTGGTATTCTAAAACAGACTAATAAAAATATTAAATATATCTGTTTAAAATATAGTTGGGGATCTATTTCCACCTAGGTATATATTAAAAAGAAACATTTGATTTTTCTATAGTTGTAACTATGGAAAATTGAATGTTTCCTTTGAAATATTATGTCTGTAGACATAGTAATTTCAAAGGAAAATAGAACGAAAGTTTAACAAATGTTCTTTGATGTTTTCATAGAAATATTATAATTATATTATATTTATTTTATTTGTATGAAATACGTATTTCTTCACTCTAGCCAGAAACGAAAATTTCAAAATCTAGTCTTGCAACCTCTTATCATATAAGTAAAAGATACAGAGTACATTTTTGAAAAGTAATTGGTTTTCATTTTCAGTTTCAGTTTTTATGAATTGATACGGATTTTTAAACCTTATTATAATATTATAGCCAATAAGATTTCTAATATCTATATAGAGTCAATATTTCAATTATTATGTAAATCTTGGTGCTGTGATAAATATCTCATCAATTTAGCTACACTATTTTATCTTTTTAATACCCAATAGAAACTTCTTACACTATATTCTCTATAAAAATTGCTATGTCTTTGCGCTGATCAAATTTAGAAACGCGTATTCCCGAGAGAGACTTGTACAGACGCCAGCACATCAAGCTACCCCAATCTGTCAAATTTCCTCAATTGAAAGTGAACCTTATGCTGTTGTGATAAAGTTGAAAATCTATAAATGAAATTCGACAGATTATGGTAGCATGATGTGCTGACGTCTGTACATCATGAATTCATGTCGCTGTTAGCCTAGAAGGTTGTTACTGCTTCAACAGACAATTGAGTTGAGTGAGATGATTGAGATCAAGCTGGCTATCAAATAAAACTACTAAGAGAGTAACTATCGCTAGAGAGAGTCCCCTCTGGGGTTGAACCATTGCTCAGGGCGGTTACTGGCGTAGAGAGGCTTCAGAGGGTCTCTCGCTCTCCGAAGCAAGACCTGGCGCGTGACATTAGCACCAACCAGCGACAGCACTGCGCTGGCCAGATATTAGAGGAATGCTCTTGCCCCACAGATCCTAGTCGGTTCTGGCCATTAAAGGCATTAGAAAGGGCGAATGCGTGCGGAACATATTTTTCCTTTTGTATCAAAAACGGCAACATTAATTAGAAATGTTATCAATAGAAAATAAGTGTAATAGATTTGAAAGACTTTTGATAAGCTTTGATTTGAAATGTCCTTAATGTTTGTGAATGAATGTTTGTGTGTATCTCCTTTATAGAATAGTAAACTATGCATTTGATCTTGTGATGATCTTCAGCAAAGTGTTGTGCATGAGCCCACAATTTTTGAGTTGGTACGATCACTCTTCGACAGCTGGCGCCACACACAACGCGCGCAAGGTATAGCTAGTTTACTTTAACAACCTACTTCTTTGCAGACTATAGCCGTGCCATCACAAGTCATTCAAATCAATTTCACAACTTTTCTTTTTTTACATTTCAAATTTATTTTGCCGAATTTGATACAAAAATCAAAATGTGCTTTGCACATATTCAACCAATCTAATGCCCTTAAATTCACATATATGTACACCTGTTCAACGCAAAAATCGCTATTAATGGGGCAAATAGAACTATGCAACAGATAAAGAAACACTGGTAAAGCAACAACTAACTGGGAACCTCGTAAATGTAGTGAATAACGAAACAAATGTGTACAATATTGCATTCTTGAACTGAAATGAACATGCCACGTATAGTGGAGAATTTACAGAATGCTAAAATAAGTATTATCTACATTTTTGTTCACTTTTGTTATCATGCATTACAAATTGACTGCATGTGTCGCGGGTTCGAGTCCCGCGCCGGACTACTATCTGTGTGACCCATAAATATAATAATAATAATAATATCTAGGGACAATGTCACACAGATCATCCTAGCCCCAAACTAAGCAAAGCTTGTACTATGGGTAACAGGCGACGATATACATACTTATTTAGATAGATAAATACTTAAATACATAGAAAACACCCATGACTCAGAAACAAATATTCGTGCTCATCACACAAATATTTGCACTTACCGGGACTCGAACCCAGGACCATCAGCTTCGTAGGTAGGAGCACTACCAACTAGGCTACGGTGACTGTCAATAAATAGTTGTTCTGTGTCTGGATGTAATTTGTGTCCGTCTATTATATGTTTGTAAAGTACCCCGCGACACAGGGATTTAAAAAGGGACTAAAAAGAAAAAAAAATATTTTTTTAATTTACTAGCACCCAAATGTATGCACATAGTGATTCCTTCTGAAGAAATTAATATGTGCCGTTTAAATTTTCCCATGTTACTACAATCCTATATACACAGTAAGACCTATGACTGCCTCGTTGGTCTAGCGGTAGCGTGTTCAACCGCAGATAATGAGGTCCTGGGTTCATTTCCCGGGTCGGGTCAAAAAGTGACTGGGATTTTTCCGTAAAAAGTACCTACTGAGAAATTTCCTCAGTAGATATCAGCCCGAAGTTTGGGAGTTGGCGGTATAGTACCCCCGTGCCTCGGAGAGCACGTAAAGCCGTCGGTCCTGTACCTCAACTCTTTCCGGTCGTGTCGCTAGGCGTCCCATCGGGTCATGAGAGTGATGGAATAGAAAGTGCCCTTGTGTTTGCGCTCACACTTATGCACTATAATATGTCCTGCGCAATTGGTTAGTCTCTAAGACTGGCCGTCGTGGCCGAAATTCGGTCGGGACGACATCATATACACAGTATAGGTAACATAAATAGTGGACTTAACTTCAGAAGCTTGATTGGTCTATAAAACTGCCGAACGTACAAAAAAATTACCAGCCCATTTAGCACGTCAGGCGTGGCGGTTAGCATGGTTGTTAGATACGTGCCTTTCACTCCGCAGATTGTGGGTTCTATTCCCACCAGGACAGATATTTGTGTGCATGTGGTTTAGTGGTGTAAGACAGAATCACTAGCATTGTCATGTTTTCTATTGCTGCATACAAATGAATATGTAAATTGCCCTACTACGTTGAACAGGTGGAAAGTGCACTGTTATGACAAATTGTAAATGTAGGTATTGTTAATTTCAGTTGGCATGGTCGGTAAATGCTTGCCATTCGCACTGCAGGTTGTGGGATCAATTCGCACCCAGGGGCTCTACCGGCTAAGTCGCCGAACATTGATTTCTTAAATGGCGTTCAAATAAATAAAGGTTAAAAATGACTTAAACAATCGTTAAATCGGCTTCAACGTTGACAATCGATTCCGGACCATTTATGACGTCACACGTGCTCATGGAAAGAAATGGATGTTCGGCGACTTAGCCGGTAGAGCCCCTGGACAGATATTTGTGTCCATGAACATGTCTGTTTGTCCCGAGTCTGGGTGTAAAATAAATGAGTATTTACAAAAATAAAAGTAGTATATGTAAAAGTTTCAGTTATCTGGTTTCCATAGTACAAGCACTGGTTTGTTTGGGATCAGATGGCCGTGTGTGAATAACTTCCCAAGATTTTCAAAAATCACACTAATCTTATAAAGGCGAAAGTTTGTGAGTATGTGAGTGTGTATGTTTGTTACGTCTTCGCGCAAAAACTAGCGAACGGATTTTGATGAAACTTTGATGTAATATAGCTTATATGTCCGAATAACACATGGGCTATAATTTATAACGTGCGATGCGGGTAAAACCGCGGGGCACAGCTAGTAAATAATAAGAATTAGTAATCATTTATATCGTAATATTATGCGATATGCTAGAAGACTTGAGAGCCACTCGTCTCTATTCTAGGCTATCTGTAGAGGTCACTTTCAAAAGAAGCTGCTACTCTTTAATCTGATGTCCTGGAGAAGCAGATGTAAACTTCCTAAAGATTTTAATTATGAACTTTGATTACTAAGTTAAATAAAGTTAAATTGTAAATCATTTTCCTCTCTTAATTCAACAGTTCAAAAGCGAATTAACCAATCATATTTACGAATTGCTTCTCAACTTTTTAACTAAGTACAGATTCATTTCTATAATATGGATATAAAATAAATCTTAAACTGTTAAATTTTAAATTTTAACATCTTAATCCGTTTGATTCTAGATTATAATAATAAAAATGATTTATAAATCACATATTAGCATTGCTATTCTACAATAATTAGTAGTTTGAAGGACTCAAATTTTCAAATAAATTATAGCTAGATAACAAAAAGGTCCCCGAGATAAAGAAGTAAAATATATTACTAAAAATGACACGTATTCTTAAACAATGAGAATGTAAATCGAACGTCAATGTTGCACTCACTGAACTGAAGGCTGGAGACTCTGCAATCGATGTTGTACAGAACTATATTTATCTAGGACAAACTATCCAACTAGGTAGTCCAACTTCGAGAAGGTCAATCATAGAATCCAACTCAGCTGGGCAGCGTTCAGGAAGCTACGTAACATCTTCTCGTCCAAAATACCGCAGTCTCTCAAGTCGAAAGTCTTAGAACAGTGTGTGTTGCCAGTGATGTATTACGGAACAGAGACGTGGTCGCTCACTATGGGCCTTATTAGAAGCCTCAAGGTCACCCAAAGTGCAATGGAGAGAGCTATGCTTGGCGTTTCCTTGCGAGATCAAATCAGAAATGTCGAAATCCGCAGGCGAACTAAAGTCACCGATATAGCCCGAAGAATTGCAAAAGTGAAGTGGCAGTGGGTTGGGCACATAGCACGTAGAACCAACGGCCGTTAGGGCAGATAGGCTCTCGAGTGGCGACCACAAACGGGAAGACGTAGTGTCTTCCCCTACAAGATGGACCGATGATGTTGTGCGGGTCGCTGGAAACCGCTGAATGCAAATAGCGCAAGATCGGCAACTGTGGAGACCTTTGGGGAGGCCTTTGTCCAGCAGTGGACGTCTTTTGGCTGATATGATGATGATGAGTTAAATATTATTAGAGTGATACAAATACTGCAATATTTGCGCCATTTTAAAATCTTGAGCAAATTTTCTGTGTCAGTCTAATTGAGTGTGCCTGGAAATTATAAGAGACAGTAGCCCGTAGATCGTCTGTTATAATGGGGCTATGTAAGTTACCTTAGAAGGCCTCAAATCGATCTTTCTGAGATTTCGTTAATGTAGCGGCACCGGGTTCTGTCAACGATGATGAGGCGCAGGGTTCAAAGTCCTGGTTGGAGCATAATTGGGGCGTTTCTGAATTCTGGAAATTCTGGATTGTGAAATATAAAAAAATCTTTTTTACACCCAAACTAAGGACAAACAGAAATGTTCATACACACAAATATCTGTCCTGGGTGGGAATTGAACCCAAACCAACCGGCCCGTCAAAAAACATAGTGTAGTCGAAGCTACATCAGTTGATACAGTTGTATTTGAAAACTGTTTTGTTGAAACTGAAAATACATGATTTAAAAAAAAAGAACGAAAACAAAAAGCAAAAGAAGACGAAAAAAGCAAGCCCGGAGTTTCTTTGTGGCTTTCTTCTCCGGGTCGTCCACCTAGGTAGCTAGAGAAAGCCGCAGGTTAGCTAGGGTAGGCTCCTCAGCGGCGGGCGGCGAGGATCGCTTTGGCCCCTTAACACGTCAGTGGTGATCCCGTGCAACTGATCACACCCTCTCTTAGAATTCTGTCCTTTTGCTTCAGCGGCCCCCTGAGCTGTGGCCCGAACCCCAAAAGGGTGGCCTCGGGTATTAATCGTTTAATTTAAGCTACTGGTTAAGAGCCTTCTGCGCTAGCCAAATGCTCATTGCCTTCAATTCTTAAATTTTAATATTGTACAACTAAATTTCAAAATAATAGATTAATTTTTTTAGACGAATTATATTTTTGTGATTTTTATACTGTATTCGACTATGTTTATGTACTGCATTGTGAACTTGACAAGTACAAGTGTATGTTAATACCCAAGTGCTGAATAAATTTCATTATTTCATCATTATTTCATTGGACGTCGCAGTATATCTATTCATATGCCATCCCCAGTACCAATCATAGAACCGCTTCACACAATAAACATTATCAACCCTTTCCGCAAAGAGTATTAACCCAATTATTGTTCTATTACGCCGGAATGAGTTCGATCAGTGAGGAATATTGCTAACAATTTATATAAATATTTCTAGATATTGATATAAGTGTATCCATAAATATTATTTGCTGTGTACTATGTATTATTATGTATGATTGACGGCTACCACCCCATTTCACCCCGTGTGGAGAATAGAAGTTCTCCCGAGGGAATATCTACCAGAGAACACGGAGCAAAGTCTCTCCGAGTAGTATAACCATTGTACCGCAATCACCAACCCATCTGCCAAGCGTAGCAATTATGGCAAAACCCCACACTCTTGTGGCAAGCCCTAATCCAGCTGTGGACGTCATTTGGATCTCATGTTGAGGAGCTATGTCCGTACGCTATATCCGTCGCGTCGATAACATTGTTCCTCCTGCGGATTTCGACATTTAAGCTTTAATCTCGCAAGGAATCTCCGAACATAGCCTTTTCATTGTCACAAACACCGGTGAACTCTCTATTCCTGTACGCGATCTGGATGTGCCGAAGGGTCGTTCACGGCAAAACTGTTTTACTCTTCTTTAGTAAAGACTTTTACAAACTGTATAAAGACCTATTAAGAGGGTTAATATTTCATTTAGAATTATTCATTCCGAAAATTTTGAGACTTTGTTCGTCGTCGTTCCCTAATAAAATGAAATATATAAAAAAAAATCATTTTGCGTGTATTTGTTCATTTCGGTTATTTGAGTAGTAGCACGGCCAGTCAGCTTAGAATTGTGACGTGTGATGATTTAGACGCGGCAAGATCGTATTTTGTCATGTAATTTTAAGCCGTAGAGTTTAAAAAGTATATTGAAATAGATTCGCGTTGCGCTTGTGATTATTTGTATAGTTGAACTTATAATTTGTACTACGATTGGCATTATGAAAGTGAATTTTGTGTACCAAAGCATTAAGAATTGGATAATTTGTGACAAAGGGCTGTGCACGTGGAGGCACCTGTTTTGAGTTTCGCTTGGCGCCGCTGGAGGTTGGATGACCTTATTCCTATAAATATATTGTTTTTATGGTCATAGGGTAATTTATGTCTAGTAATAAGGTGTAGCTGACTGAAAATTAACTAAGCTTGTAATCCTATAATCAAGTGCATGTCCAAAAGCTGCCAAATAAACTACATAATGTAAGTTCCGAATATTTCAAAACGACTGAGAAAAATTTAACTAAGTAACGCCAGTAACATCAATGCGTCGCTTTCATTTGAAAAAGGTTAAATAAAACATCCGCAAACTCTTTTATATAAGTAGTTCCTTTCCGAATTTCAGCTCAATATTCCCCTACCGCATTATATGATGGATCGACCATCCAATTCGAGCGGGGAGGGATCAGGTACAAGCAGACAGCTGAACGTACTCTACCCCTCCAAATGCCTATGTTTTGTCTCAAAAATCCCAACAACACTTTTTGCCCATTTTTAATCCTAGGATCTCATTATCTGCGTTTAAAAAAAAGTTAATACGTTATCAAAAATATTATGAGTCCACATCACTAAGGTTTCATGTAGAAAATTTGTCCAATATATCTTACACTGCATTCTATCGTTATATCAAACGCTTTGTTCCCTTGCATTGACCTATATGTATTCTACTAGACGCGCAATCCCATATTGAGAATTTGCTCACTGAGTTGCAGCGCCCGCTCAATCAATTTTGGCCGCCGCGCCCGCGCGCGCCCCTCACCTCGCGCACAGCCGGACTGGGACAGAGTTTTTATTCGAAACAGCGTGTCTAGTTATACATATAAGTCAATGTTCCCTTGATTGTAAGGATGACGATAAGCGCTTTAGCCAGATAAAGTCCCTTCATTCTGCTATGCCAAGTACCGTAGTAACTAGTAGTAGCGAACATAGGGACATCCATCAAAATCCACTGTTTCACGTTCCTTAGTTTGTAGTTTTATATTGCTAGACGACTTCAGCCTACGTCGCCCCTATTGCCCAATGAAACTTAACTTATTCTTTGATGGGGTGTACTTGCGTACAGCACTTCGACCCTTCAGGATCTTTTGTACTAGAAACTTAACTTACTTAGGCTGAAGTTATGTATTGTATTTGTAGTTATGGATGTAAATAAATAAATAAATAAAAAAGGTTTTTATTCACGTAGACTTTAAAAAAGCACTTGTAAATAGTCAGAACATGTTTGTAGTAATATTACTACAAACATGTTCTGACTATTTACAACTATATAGTTGTATACATTAGATATTATTTCTAGTAACATAGATATTTAGGTACCTACATCTTGTATGAAAACATTTATAAAATTTATTTTATTACAGAAATGATATTTAGCTAGCTCGTATCAAGTTATTGTCTGTTACCATAGCTAATAATACTTATTTGGAAATTAATCTATGTGTAAAATTGAAAATTAAATGTATCCATCATCCATCGTTTCTAAACTTTGTTATTTACATTCCAAACAGTGATAGTTCTCAAATGCCTCTGGTAACATTATTAAATACTTCTAAACACATCACAAAGGAATTCCTTTGGTTCAGCGAGGTTATACATTATGTTATTCAAATATAATAGTATATCTTTTTGATATATTAAATAGATAGAGAAACTCTTTAAACTATCAGTTAGAAATGTTTTACCTATAATATAAAATTATTCAAGTACTTTTGAAGTTATACTTCTTTTGGCGCGATGGAGAAAAATGATGAGAGTGAATTTTTACGATGCGCGCGCACACCGACACCAAAAAATTTAACAGCATGAAGTTAGTTCTAGGTGGTATGAAAATTAATAACTATGTTCAAGTTGTATATTAAGAAGTATAACTTCTAACGCGTGTACTTAAGTACACACAAGTTTTTAATTCACTTTTCTTTCATTACTAAACTATAGCTAATCAGAAGTTTTGCTGTGTGTAATTATGAATTATTTCAGGAAGTTGGTTTCTTAATTTATAAGATGACTCCGAATAATACTAATGGAGTCATACAGAAACCACTTTATTAAATTAAAATTCTAATGGAGGTCTTTATGTCAAGTGAATTGAAAAGATAGTGGTGAATGTCATGATATGAGGAGTAGAGTGAGACTGGCGTACTACTCCTTTCTTCCACGATTTTGATTACACCTTGTATAAGGTTACACCCTATATAAAGGAGAAGATAAGAAGGTAATCTATATTCATACTTATCGATATATTTCGGAAATACATAACTCTTATACAAATTTACCGACAAGTTATTTCTAACAATATAATGCTGTTTCCTAAGGAGTTCTTTGAGTAAGTTGTTTATATTATTTCGTCTTGAATAACTCTCATCTCGATACCATTACTTATTCAATCAATATGACTTATACAAATACGAAAATCTTTTGGCCCTTTGACATTACATAAATATGTATGACAGACACATAAATATGTCCTACAGAGAAGTTGTATATTCTGTTATACAGCTCGTATGCTTAATTAGATAAAGTTATAGAGAAAAGGATACCTATTTCCTTTTGTCGATTACCTTACTACGATGATAAATATGTAAGCTTAGCATTAAATAAAAACAAACTATTGTAGATTACATCTTTAAAAACTAATAATTGTAAAACTAACTCATCATCATACTCACGCTTGTTTCCCAGAGGGTGGGCAGAGACAACGTAATATAATAATAATAATAATAATATCATTTATTTGCATGAAATACGGTAGGCATAAGGTGTTATACAGTAGTAAGTAGGTACGTGACATATTTCACCCTCGATGAGGGTATGCAAAGTTATGTTTAAAACATTAAATTACAGTGAAGTTTATTACAATTACATTACATATATCCATTACAATTACAAATCTAAATTATTTAAATATCAATACAATTTATAATTCTAGTATAATCATAGAAATTGTACGAAAAACATCAACAACAGCATGCAACATCAGCGTGCACCAAATCTACATGTGCTTTTATTAAAAAAATCTTTGGTCGTATAAAAACTCTCCTGGATTTTTCGCACATTTTCGCAAGGCACAGCAGAATCTTTTATATGGCAGATCAGTCATTCCTTTAGGCAAGGAGTTATAAATCAGAGGCGCCATATACGCACAGCTTTTTCTAAATAGTTCTAGCTTGGGAATAGACATTTTCAAGGGTAGGTGGTTGACTTTACGTTTATTCGTGTTGTCGTTGACGGTAAAGAGATGGCTGTGGTATTTAACAAATTTTGCAACTTCGTAGATGTATATACAAGGGACCGTTAAAAGATTTTTAGTTGTAAAGATGGGCTTACAAGATTCGCACCAATTCATGCATATTTAATATATATTTAATTGATTCCATTTGTCACGATCTTTGTTAATCTTTTGTGCCTCGTTTACTGCCAGTATATTCTTCATATATGCTCGCCGGTTTAGAATACTTCTGACCTGGCCTTTCTTGAGAATGATAACATGACAATTGGGAGTAATCCTCCCAGAACCCTCATTGTATATGAGGGTCGGTTTTTCGCAATAGTGTTCATCCTCCTCGACAGTAACAGCCGTGAGTCAAGTCGAGTTTAAACAATAATAATCCTGGGACATTATTCCCACACAGCCATCTGATCCCAAGCTAAGCAGAGCTTGTACTATGGAAACCAGATAACCGATATACGAGTATTATGTAATATACTTCTTTTCTTTGCAAATACCTACTTTTATAGATAACTAGCTATGCCCCACGGTTTCACCCGCGTTAAAGTAGTTTTGGCGTTCAAGAGTAGGTAACAAACATACATCCATACATCTATACTTACAAACTTTCGCATTTATAATATTAGTACCTCTAGCGGTTTTGGCAGTGCATGCCGGAATAGCTCGCAGATGATAGATTATTTCCTACTTACTTGACACTTATCGTCATATTTTGGAAAATTCACACAATATCTTTATAAATTGTAGCCTATGTGTTATTCTGATGTATAAGCTATATTTTTGTAAAGTTTCATTGAATTCCATTTGGTAGTTTTTACGTGGCAGAGTAACAAACATCCATCCATACTTACAAACTTTCGCGTTTATAATATTAGTAAGATTACACCCAACTCAGGACAAAAGTGAAAGGCAAGCATGTATCAACCATGCCATTCAGCCCGTAGAATACAGTAGGTATTCAGTAAATAAATATATCAAATAAGCAGAATTAGGGCCTATGCACACCACGTTTTTTAAACGCAGTTTCTTTTTCTTTGTATCGATGCAAACGCGATGCTAACGCACGTGTGTATCGCGACCAGAGATGTAAAATAACTGAATATGACCAGTCACAATTGTCATAAACCTTAAATGACCGGTCATTTACTGTCATATTCAGTTAATTTGACTCAAATATTATTGTCTATTCTCGACTACCACTCAATTATTTATTTATTTAGGTACCCAATTTATATGCAAGTTTCAATAAAGCAACGTTTTATTTTGTATTATATCAGGAGAGGATAAGACTACATCAAAGACGATGCGCAGGGCGATGCGACGTTGCCATTTTGTCTTAAATGCACGCATGATTTCAAAAGTAAAATGATTAACTATATAATAATACTATAAGTCATAAAAACCACTTATTTGTTTCAATTTAGATGTTGGTACTAAAATATTACTGAAATCAAATTGAATGAAAATGACCATTTTTGACAGTTAATGACCATTTTTTACCAATTTGACCGTAAATGACAGTCAGTCTAATTCAGTCACTTTAGTCATTTTCAACGCTAATCGCGACAAACGCGCGTCAACAGCGTGCTTAAAATCGTGGTCTGTGTAGGCCCTTAGGGCAGAGACTTTTTTCGTGTCTTATTACGTTTTTTGCGCTTAGTTCGGCCTTACATAGCAAGATTTACAGATAATTAATTATTAAGGGATTTCCACATGGTTTCCTCAAAATCCTTAGGTTAGCTTCAATTGAGGTTAGTTTGATCGTAATCGTCTGACGTAAATAAAAGATATCCCAATATAGGATTGGGATATTATTTACTGATCATTTTTACCGGTCGTCGGATTTGGGGAACATAAATATATATTGGGTTTACTATCAAATTACAGGTTCGTAGATGTGTGATGTATTAGAAACGGTGTATCCTAATAATATTACAAATGCGAAAGTTTGTGAGTATGGATGGATGTATGGATTTGTTACTCTTTCACGCACAAACTGCAGAAGGAATTTTGATGAAAATTCGTAGTAATATAGGTTATATATCCGAATAAAATAGGCCGCGGGGCACTGTTAGTAAGTAAATTAGGGAAAAGGGCATGGTAGTAAGACCTGTGTGGATGTTTATCTTATTTTTAACCGACTTCCAAAGGAGGAGGTTCTCAAGTTCACCGGTATTTTTTTTTTTTTTATGTATGTACACCGATTACTCGGAGATTTATGATCCGATTTACGTGATTCTTTTTTAGTTTGATGCGGAATAGTTGCCATTTGGTCCCATAAAATTTTTATATAGATTGGCCCAGTAGTTTTCATTTTATGGACATTTTTGTATGAAATTTTTTGTTTAAGTGGACGATGTCGATGATGCACAGACTTTTGTAAATCTTAGCTAGTCAAGCTAGACTCATCCTGTTCAAGTGTGTCTTGGCATGAACATAAACAACAATTTCAGACGACTAGCGTTTCATACGCACGTATAAGCTTTTTTTTTGGAAGCGCATGTAGGCGCACCTTTTAGCACCAGCGTATTTTTTATGTACGTACACCGATTACGCTGAGATTTATGAACCGATTTACGTGATTCTTCTTTAGTTTGAAGTGGAATAGCTGCCATTTTTAGGGTTCTGTAGCCAAATGTCTTTCACAAAGGCTCTTCTTGATTTGTCATGTCTGTATGTCTTCCCGTCCGTATGTCACAGCCACTTTTTCCCGAAACTATAAAAACTATACTGTCGAATCTTGGTCAGCATAAGTATTCCGTGAACCGCATTAAGATTTTCACACAAAAATAGAAAAACAAACAATAAAATTTGGGGGTTCCCTATACTTACTTAGGACTGAATTTAAAAAAAAATCATTAAACTATACATGTGGGGTATCTATGGATAGGACTTCGAAAATGATATTGAGGTTTATTATATAATTTTTTCTTAACTGTATAGTTTGCGCGAGAGACACTTCCAAAGGGGTAAAATGCCCCCCCCCCCCCCTGTAACTTCTAAATTAAGAGAACCATAAAACTAAAACAAATAGATGATGTACATTACCATGCAAACTTCCACCGAAAATTGGTTTGAAAGAGATCTAGTAAGTAGTTTTTTTAATGCGTCATAATCGTAAACAGCAATTTACCTTCCATTCTATCAACTCAAATACTTGCTGCTACGGAAAGAAACATTCCGCCTTTCACGGGCGAGTCCGACTCATTATCTAATCAATGATAAATAAGACCTATGACCTCTGCTCAGTAGACTCGTTGGCTAATCGATCATTAATAAGACCTAGTCTTCATAGACTCTTACCCTCTGTTCAGCAGACTAGATGGCTATTCGATCATAAGATCATTCAATTCATAATAAGATCTAGTGTATAAGCCCTCAGCACACAGACTCGTTAGCTAGATGGTCATAAATACGGCCTAACCTATGCGCTTGCTGTTCAGACTTTCATAAATCTTAGCTAGTCTAGACTCGTACTGTGCAAGTTTTCTTAGAGTGAACGTAATTTTTATGTAGTTTTTCTTACTTTACAAACGGTCTTTTAGATCATTCACTGTCCCACAAGAACGTGAAAAAGAGTTTCGAACAACATTTTTTCGGAAGATGTTTCTTTTTTCCGTTCTCGTTTGTTGGGATCTATAGGTTTGAGGCGCGCGGCACCTTTCGAAGTCCTAACCATAGCTAGACACTAAAAAGTAACAAATAAAAAAAACTTCGTTTAAAAAAACCGACTTCAAAAACTAAAATGTATAAAAAAATATCTTAATAAAGATTTAATTTAATACATCACTTATAATATGATATTATTGAAATAATATAATTTGTATGTGCTACCTATTGATAGGTTTGAAGTCGGTGCCAAGCCCTAAGCAAAATAAAAGTTAACATTACATACAGCTTTCATACTTTGTGATGAAACTCCTACACTAGAGATTAACCTAAGTAAATAAACTTAAAGAACAATATGAATTGATATGAAACAGATAAAACTGTATCATAAAAATATATGACGACCGTCAACGACGTCAGCACGCTTGGGTTGTTTGTGTAGAAATACGAAGCTATCCCGCTGAAAGTAAAGCGCGGCGAGTGTGGTACCTACTATTACATTTGGCTTGGCACCGACTTCAAACCTTTCAATAGGTAGCACATACAAATTATATTATTTAATTAATACTATATTATAAGTGATGTATTAAATTAAATCTTTATTATTGAAGTGTTCTATATTGACCCCAAGAGCTTCGAATATGTAGTTAGTTAAAGATTTTGGAACGAAGTTCCTTATCACGCGTTGCGAAAGGGGGCTAGACGGAAAAACGTAACGTTGTAACGACACTTTTTGCTTTTTTTGATGTGAAACATCTATAGCCGGACGTAAAGCAGTTTTCTGGCGTGGCGACGCATGCCGTGACGCATGCGCAATCGACTTTTTATTTTATCATTATGACATATTTAGTTCCTATCACAATATGTTCTTTTCTGCATATTACTTTTACAAAATAATGTCGATGTTTCACATCTGCCAGGCGACCCGTGACGGCTCACATTTTTTATTACTAAAATCGAGCCTACTGATTAAGTTTATATTACATTATATTTGTGAATAATAAAAAAACGATTAAAATAGCTTAAAAAAAATAAAATTTTATTACAATTCCTTCACTAATTAATCGAAAGGAACTTCGTTCCATCCGGGTGTCCCTCTCAAGTTTTATTATTTATTTTATTTACTAATGACAGCCAAAAAGTGACACTTTTTCTCAACACTTATGTACATAAGTACAATAACATGAATCTAAATGCGAAATTTTTAAAGGCGTCACAGCAACCATATTATCTGTAAGACAGTAACACTAGAATAAGCAAATACTACAGCTAAATATTAAAAGTTGAACTAAAATTAATTAAATACATTTTTTTGGTTTTATTTTAAATACATTGTTTATATTATTACTCTTTGGTTAGAGAACGATATAAGTACAAGAAAATATCGAATAGAATTTTCAAGGGGTCAAAAATTTTGAACCATTGTGGGTAGTTAGTAAAAGTAGTACTTTTGTTTGTAGTAGACAAAATTACTGCACCTGAATTATCATCCCATATTTCTCGCCTGCGGCAGCCTGCTGATGCGGCTAGCCAAAACAAAAAAAAGGTTTTACCTTAAAGTGCTTGTTTAATTGATATAAAACAGCCTGTTTAAGTGGTGTTGCCACAATTTTTATTATGTTTTAAAGGATATTTGATGACTTTATGTATGAAATAGATGAAGGGTAACCTGGCAGACCAGTTTTGGATGACATCTTTGCATAAATGAGGCTCTATTTTACGAAGAACATCATTCAAGTTTGCATAGACTAGAGATTTCAAATAGCCCCAATTTCAAAGACATTTCCAAGAAGTACTTATATAAAATAATTTACAATATTATTATTTTTTGTTTTTCTAGTCTGTAACTGTTTAGAATATTTAATTTCTATCGGTCCTTAATAAAATTATATGATATGCCGGCACATCCATCTCAATCTGTCAAATTTATTTTATCGATTTTCAACGTTATCATATATATATATATATATATATATATGGCCTTTTCGTCTATTACAGACGATTTACGACGCATTGTCTGAGAGACATTTCTTTTGGTGGCTAAACAAACCGATGCGAGAGCGACATAGCCGGCCGCAGGCCTGACAAGAGAAGGTGGTGGTTGGTGCCGAGCCGCTTCATGTCGCTTCTGTCTCTTATCAGCAAGTACTCCGAACCAGGCTTCATCACAGATCTTACGACCCTCCATTACACGTTTGCGCCGTTTTGCACGTTTTATCACATAAGCATAAGGTGAAAGTGCACCTTATTAGGGAAATTTAACAGATTGGGGTAGCTTGATGTGCTGGCGTCTGTACGTACTTAAATACGTACCAAGCTAATAAAAGCGTTCTAGTAATCAAGCGGGGTTAAGTCACTCGATCTGAGTGGCCAATTAATGTCGCCACCACGCCAAAAGACGAAGCTCTCGAACTTCTCATTCAATAAATTTAATGTTTCCTGTGTGACTAATGGCTAGTTGTGCCGTCTTGTTAGAATGCCGACGGCCATTTATGCTTTAAATTATGATATTCAGATATATTACCTATAGATGTTACTACAAAGATTCGTCAACATCCATTACGTAGTTTTTGCGTGACAGAGTAACAAACATCCATACGTCCATTCTCACAAACTTTCCCATTTATAATATTAGGTCGATTACACAAATAAGTCTAATAAATGAATTGTAATATGTCTAATAATAAATTGAATTTCATTACAATTTGTACTGTATTTGGCTTCATAATTATAGACTTCTGAAGTATTTACGCATTTGTGTGATTCAACTTGATTTATAATTTCTCTGAATGTATTTTTTTCAGCATTATTTTTACATAAAGAAAAATATCTTTCAAACAAGTATTTATAACATGTACAAAGTTTAAGCAATAAATAAATCTGTCTAAATTTCTATGACTATGTCAATAAAGTTGTTTTAGAGGGTAGTAATAACTTTGGCTCGAAAACAGGCTTTGTGCCCAATCACATAGATTATATTTATTATAATATTGCTTTACATGAGTATAATTCTCCTGCTGTGTGGTGACGGCGACAAATATCAGAATCAGAATATCATCACCCCATGTCAACCCGTGGGGAGCGTAGAAGTCAACCCGAGGGAATATCTACCAGAGGACGACCAGCAGCTTCCTCTGATTACTATGACCATCTTACTGCGATTGCCAACCCGCCTGCCAAGCGTGGCGATTATGGCATATCCTCCAAGATGATTCTTGAGGCAGGCTTGTCCAGCAGTGCTCTTATTTAGCTGTAATGATGATGAGTATGCTTCATAGATGAAGAAAAAGAAATATGAGAGTTGATCTCATAATGAGTAGTACTCATTATGAGATCAACCGTGCTTAACTTTTTTTGAAGTTATACTTCTTTTGGCGCGATGGAGAAAAATGATGAGAGCGAATTTTTACGATGCGCGCGCTTACCGACACCAAAAAATTTAACAGCATGAAGTTAGTTCTAGGTGGTATGAGAGTGAATTTTTACGATGCGCGCGCACGATGCGCGCGCATCAATAACAGCAATAACAGCATGACGTTAGTTCTAGGTGGTATGAAAATTGATAACTATGTTCAAGTTGTATATTAAGAAGTATAACTTCTAACGCGTGTACATAAGTACACACAAGTTCTTTTTTTTTTATTTATTTATCAAACAACAATAGAAAACACATGGATTAATTGAGTTATTACAATATACACAAAAGTTTGCATTGTTCGATGTCGACAAAAACTAGTCTTAATACACATGTAAGTTACTTAGTATAATATAAAAGAAAAATATACTTAATATAAATTATATGCCATTTATTTAGAGCTCTGATCGAAATTCAGGCAGTACATTGACAAAGAATTATGTAATGTATATGATTATTATTACTGAAGTATACTTACTTTACGCACTCTCGACTCAAGTAAGCTGGTGAATACGTAACGAGAGCGTAAGTGTGATCGGGCAAAGCAAACGGAAGTTAGAGAAATAAGATAATGAAGATAGAAAGAGAGAGAGTTACGTTTCGTATGAGTTAGTTTTAGTCCAGACGTGTGTTCTAAAGCTCACTCATTTTTATTAGCATCACATTTTAAGAACGCATTTACTCGTGGTTCTTCTACTTTACTACTGTGGTCTACTCCCTCGTCATAAAAAGGTGGTCTTAAACGAATTGCGACTTATTTTTAGGACTCGGGATATTTATAGGGATAGGGACTCGGGATAGGACCTTTAGTCGTCTCAAATTTACAGGAGCCTGAAGAAATTTGACAGATTGGGGTAGCTGTATGTGCTGGCGTCTGTACATATCTGAACAAAGATTGAAATGTAGTATTTTAATCTTTGTTCCGATATGTACAGGCGCCAGCACATCCAGCTACCCCAATCTGTCAAATTTTATTTTATAGATTTTCAACTTTGTCACTTAAGCATAACTTTCAATTGGGTAAATTTAACAGATTGGGGTAGCTTGATGTGCTGGCGTCTGTACCTAAATATCTTTGTTCACAGCGGCAGTAGTGATAGCGTTCTTCGTGTGCTGGGCGCCGTTCCACGTGCAGCGCCTCTTCTTCATCTACGGCTATCAGCATCCCCAGTTCCATGTAATCAATGAACATCTCTTCAATGTAGCGGGAGCCTTGTACTACGTCTCCGCGACTGTCAACCCCATACTGTACAATGTTATGAGCGGCAGGTCAGTGGAACTTCTTATGAGTCTTATTTACACTATATTAAAGTAAAATATATTAAGATTTTTATGGTTTAAATGTATAAAGTATTATGAACAAAACAGCAACAGAGACGTGGTCACTCATTATGAGCTTTATTAGCCGGATCGAATCAGAAATGTTGAGGTCCGCAGGTCAACCGAAGTAACCGACATAGCCCAAAGAATTGCCAAGCTGAAGTAGCAGTAGGCGAGGTACATAGCTGGTAGAACCGACTGCCGCTGCGGCAGATAGGTTCTCGAGTGGTGACTACGAACTGGCAGACTCAGCGTGGGTAGTCTAGTCTTGAGTCGTAACCAAGACGCGCACCACTGACTTTTCAAATTCAGATGCGTGTTAGGAATTAACTACTTCGTAATTAAAACGGTGAAGGAAAACATCGTGAAGAAACCTTCATTACAGATAGTTCTCCAAAATGCCAGCGATTGAACTTTAACCGTAACTATTTTGAGAGGAAGCCCTTGCTATACAGATGTATGAGACAGTAATGTCCTACATTATAATTTCTTAAAAAGAATATACAATATTCACTTATATAGAAAAACAGATGTCATGCCTTTGAGTTCTCCGAAAATGTTTTAAATGACTGAATCTGTCAACCCGCATTAGGCAAGTGTGATGGACTATGGCCTAGCCCGTCTCATTGCAAGTAGAGCCCTTGCTCCGGAGTGCTACTAATGTAAGAAATGAATAATAGGAAGCATTGTCACAAAAAAAAACTAGATATATAACACATATAAATGAAAAATGAACAAATACTAAGCCCTTAATTTTATTTCAAATGTGATTTGTTAGACATACATACATACATATTAATTAAATTGTGACTTACGAATACCCAAAGTCGTACGTCAAAGGAATGTGACAATGCCGCGCAACTCGTTATCGATAAAGCAATGTCGCTTCGGATGCCGGTAGCAAAAATATTTTTTAAACAACAGTAGTGTTAGTCTGTATAATTTATGTGTTAAAATTTATTTTGCATTATACTTAACCTTTTCCTTTATTGTTACACTCGACACTAGATCCGATCCATAAGACCTGTTTCGGGACTAGTCCCTCTCCCTCACCCACCACTGCAACTCCTGTAAGCCAGAATCTACAGTGTCACACAATGAAATGAGACTGAGCGGTGAGGCTCAGGCACGTCCCGGAGAATAGCTTTAACTGTCTTGGATTCCGCAACGAATTTAATCAGGAAAAACCAAGGTGAAGTTAGAAAATAAATGTAAGAAAACACCAAAACGTATAAGAAACTACTCCATATCACGCTCGTTTTGCCGAGTGGCTGGGCGGTTTGTTCATATTCGCTATAGAAAATTGAGCAAAGACAGATTTGTGAAGATACTAATATAGAACTAAACAATTTTATTTTTAAAATTGCCGTGTATGGTAAAAAATCGTGCCACACAATGTTCTATAAATAGCCAAGTTTTATTTAACCGTTCCCAAACGCCCAGAAAGAACTAATACAGATGGCGACCCTTGGTTGAGATAATCCATCTACATTGCCATTAATTAAGCAGTTCGTCATTTAAGTTAGCTATTGGCCTAAATAGCCTGAAAATTTTAGCACGGTCGCGTAATGATAAGAAATAATTTTCTAACTTTTCGCGCGTTGATTAATACATTGCTGCACGTCTTCGAATTTCAAGATCAACCTAGGACCTCTGTACTTACTGTTCTATAGGGTTTACACAAAAATATCAACGTCAGCAATTTACGGCGAGCATCCCCGATGGTAGGTAGCCCTATCAGCCCACACAGGGGAGCCGGTTAGGTTTCGCCGTAAATGATTCTAAGAGTATTAGAGTCCCCACTTTACCCTTCATATTCTTGTAAGTGCAAAAAAGTTTCACCGAGCTTTTTCACCAACCGATTTAATGTGTATTCTATAAACGAGACATTTTGTCTAAAGCTCATCTCTCACATAGATCCATGTGAGAGTGAAGCAAGGTGTAAATTTTATTATAATTTTAACCGATATACAAACCTATCGGTTTTCCATTATAGCTAGCGACAAGGCTATAACCGTTAATATGTCTGAAACCGACACTTACAATAGAAATACAATGTAAGTGTATAGTGAACCGCTAGTCGCTGCTGTTCTTTATTACGTAGGCAATAAAGGTGATTTTTGTAGTACATGTGTATACATTTATGTGACGTTGACTGTTCAATTATATTCTTGACAGAAATATGGAACCGTGTGGGTTCAATAGGTTCTGAGTACGAAGCTACGTAAAAAGCTATATGTATTATATAGGTATGATAACGATACTTCATTATCATTATAATGGCGTGGCTAGTAGATGCTTGCCTTTCTCGCCGCAGGTCCTGGGTCCGGTTCCCACCCAGGACAGATATTTGTGTGCATGAAACTCTGCTCGATGACTTAAGTCTTTCAACGATTGTACGGAATCCTTCGTGTGTAAGAGGGGTGTTCTGGCCGGTTTATTTCAATTTTTTTTAACTTGGCTCTTCAATTACTTTCTATTAGGTAGCGATCGCAAATTCTACTAACACCGTAATAAATCAACGAGCTTTAACATTTTTAAACAAAACAGTCGTGTATTTATTTCCGGTTTCAATAAAATTTATATGCGATCAACTCGCAAGAATATCCGTTCGAATAAAATAATAATAATCTTTCCTGTTTAGTAACCATGGAACCTACAAATTGTTAATTTTAAAATGTAATTCCAAAGCACCGGGTCATGTGATTTATCATGATAACTTATCATCATGTGATGATAAATATCATAATAAATTTCTTTATGACAACCGGTAGTAATATAATGTATTATATGAAATAATAATAAAATCGTAGAAAAGTCAAAACTGTACATTGAATATTTTTTTAAAGGATACTTGGGGCGTGATTCACAATTGATATGGAAGCCCAAAATATAGTTTTTAGAATTTTTGTCTGTTTGTCTGTATGTATGTCCGGGCTAAACTCAAAAAGTACTGCATGGATTTACTTCAAATTTTGCATGAATATTACTAAGAGATCAGGTCAACATATAGGCTACATATTATCACGCTATCACCTACGGGGGAGGAGCTGTTATAATTAATAAAGTTTAACGCGGGTAAAACCGCGGGGCACAGCTAGTATGAAATAATACTGAAAATATATCGATCAAAACTATGAGTTCACAAACAATGGAGCAATCTAATAATACAGATACTGTTACGATCAGTGAACGCAAATTACGATATAAACAATCACACACGCGAATAATTTTTTATATCTCCAAGATATTGAGAACAAAATATTTAAACCAACGTTGGCCCAGCGCCGTGATGACAAAATTTATTCAATATATTTTTTTAAAACACCATACGCAACGTCGCGTTGCTACGAATGACAGATGACTGACAGCCCGAATCATGACGTCGTGATTTTGAATAATTCGGAAACTGTCAAATACAATGCGTTAAGAATCGGCACGAAAAAAATACAGGACAGATACAAAAATATTTAAACCAACGTTGGCCCAACGATGTGATGACAAAATGTCTTCAATATATTTTTAAAACACCATACGCAACGCCGCGTGCTACGAATGACAGATGACTGACAGCCCGAATCATGACGTCGTGATTTTGAATCATTCGGAAACTGTCAAATACAATGCGTTCAGAATCGGCCCGAAGAAAAATACAGGACAGATACAAAAAACATGTCGTTGAATCATTATGAGATCTGTTAATAATCGGTTTACAAACTACTGGTACTACTAGCTAAATCGGAATTAAAATCATCTTTCTGTTACGGAGACAGATACGCACCTTAAATTTATATCACGCATATTTGCGATGGAGGTTAAAATGCAGAGTCATATATACGCAAATGACACACATTTTCCGAAGTATCACGTGAAAGCTACTCCATTTAAGCGTCTAACGAGCTCCATCAGACTCGAGACATATTTTTCAGAACCGGAAATTTGAGCGGGTACGCGTAAAAAGGAAACTTGTGCAATTTTGTAACAACATCGAAGAAGCGCCGCAAAACCTTTGAGAATTTATCAATTAGGCTTACAGACAGAATTTTCTTTTGATGCTTATTGTGGTGAAAAGAAAATAAACATGATAAAAACGAAATTAATGGTAACATTAACGTGCGTAATTATACGTCGTTAGACATACGTAAAACCTCACGAATGTTTTTGTGGATAATGATAAGTACTATACACATTGCAAATAACGCTATAAAATTAAAGTATAATAGTTAGGAAAGTGTTTTTCAATATGATTTGATTTTTCACAGGCAACTATCAACATTTCCATCGGCCATGTTTCTATAAAACAAAGCCGATGGACAACACCTCGAGAGTGTTAGCTAGGGAATCCTAAATTTGATATACATACAAACATAATAATAATATATCCATTGTCTAGTGGTTATAGACATACACTACAGACAAATTACATATTAGGCAAGCGCCACCTAAATACCTTCGCCACGTACTCGTAATGCATATAAAATAGCTGGACCGGGGTCTCTACCGGCTAAGTCGCCGAACATCGATTTGTGAAATGGCTTTCTCATAAATAAATGCTAAAAATGACTTAGTCCATGGTTAAATCGGCATCCATGAGTACATGTGACGTCATAAATGGTCCGGAATCGATTGTCAACGTTGTCAACGTCAATTTTAACCTTTATTTATTTGAACGCCATTTAAGAAACCGACGTTCGGCTACTTAGCCGGTAGAGCCCCGGGTTCGTAATATTGAGTTTTAACATTATTACGACGGTATTTGACGGGGTTGATATAGCGCCAGCAGCAGCGCTGGTATAGTCAGTTATCCCAGCGAAACATATTTCATTTTACGAACTAAATTATGGTAAAATTTTATGCTTAGTAGTTCAGTCCGACAGAATTGTGTAGTGTATTGCAACGGCTGGTGCAAAACAGTATGTGTAATCGCAGATTGTATGAGTTACGTAGGGTTTTTAATGTTCTGAATTGCTTCGAAATAAGGCCTTGGTTGCCTAGAAATTTGTCGTTCTACAAACTTGCTAATGAAAAAAAACTGTTTTCTTTGGGCAAATTTAGTTATAAGCAAGGTTGTTGTGAAAGTTTGTGCTGTCAATTCGTTTGTAACGCGAACGTACAGACGATTTGAATTTTATCGAGCCTGTCCGATTGAATGTATTTGAATGTTCGTTGTTTAAAATCATAGTAACATTATAAATGCGAAAGTAACCCTGTCTCTGTCTGTCTGTCTGTTGCGATTTCACGCCAAAACTACTGAACTGATTTAAATTAAATTTGGTACACAAATAGTCTAGAGCCTGATAAAGGACATAGGCTTATAAATGTCAAAAAGGATGGAATAGGGGATGAAAAGTGGAACGGAAATATACAGTTTGTGTGAATATTTTATAAGTTTGCGATAAGAGACAAAATATTGGAGATATTCATATTTGTTATGTAACATTTATGGAGTCATAACAAAATGTGCGGACGGCTCGCATCGTAAAAATAACAGCATGAAGTTAGTTCTAGGTGGTATGAAAATGTACGAGAGTGAATTTTTACGATGCGCGCGCATCGTAAAAATAACAGCATGACGTTAGTTCTAGGTGGTATGAAAATTGATAACTATGTTCAAGTTGTATATTAAGAAGTATAACTTCTAACGCGTGTACATAAGTACACACAAGTTTTTTTTTAATCAGTCAAGTCCTTTTGTGCTTGTCCATTACAAATTAACAAATAAATATTAAACAACACACAAAACCAAATCTGTTCACTTTATATATTTTTTGCAAAAATACATGTGATGTATTTGTAGTACTTTGCTAATCTTCTATGATATTAATCGACAAGACAGGAAATCCAGGCAAAATCACTAGTTTATTTAATATACAATTGTGACTAGAATATGAATGTAGATTCATGGCACGAATCTTGACAATATTATCGGAAGTCTTTCAATGGCAGATATTTCCGCGAGTGTCTCGCAAACGCTATTTACTGCTGAGAGCTGCGTGTCTATTCAATAAAGTGAATCTTGCCATTGATGTATGTATATCGTCTCGGTACAGACTCATATCGGACATATTAACCTAATCCACTGACACGGTTTATGATAAAGTTTATTTTTATTTCTTAGGGGGCAAATTTAAAAACGTTATTGCAAATGATGCTGTGTGGCTGACGGCATAAAATTGACTGCACGTGAGGCGTAGCGGTAATACCGTCGCCTCACCACTCCGTATTCTGGGTTCGACTCCCGCGCAGGGCAACTATTTGTGTGGCCCATAAATAATTGTTCTGAGTCTAGATGTACTTTATGTCCGTCAATTATATGTTTGTAAAGTACCCCGCGACACAGGGACTCATCTCACTAGAGTGGGAAATCTTTAAAAAAAGTCACCATCACGTTTTATCCTGTAGAGAGCGTAAAAGTCGACCCGAGGGTATATCTCCCAGAGAACGGGCAGCAGCGTGTCTCTGTCGTCCATCATACTGCGATCGCCAACCCGGCTGCCAAGCGTGGCGATTATGGCATATCCCACCAAAATATGGACACATCTCCATTGTGGAAATATGTTGGGGAGTTCTTTATCCAGCTGTGGACGTCAGAAGGCTGATGATGATGATGATAACACATGATATAAATTTTGCTCAGAATCTGAATTTCTTAATCGTAACGTAGGCCCTCTTGCCTAACAAGTAATATCCTAATATGCTTCATAACGTACGCGATACATCATTTAAAAACGTTGATGTTATTGACTACGTATGTCAAATGCAGGAAATGAGAAAATTATTGTAATTTAATTTAATTTGAAAACCTTCTAAGCATTTAGTATCAATAAAAACTAGCACACTAATATCTTTTATAGTTTTCTTGTTTGGTTACATGTTACACGAAATTTTAGAATTGTAAAGAGCGGCGCTTCCTGGCACAGGCATCTTTATGCTTAAAAGGAAACGCCACCAACGGTAAAATGAAACACGTGTAATAATGAAATAAAACATTTTGATTTTGTTTTTTTTTTTAATATCATATTTATTTAAGGACTAGCTGTGCCCCGCGGTGCTACCCGCGTTAAATTTTATAAATTTTCTTTGCTATAAACCTCACGGAGCCCGAGACCTTTCCAACGAATGCAAAACCGTGGAAATCGGTTCGTGCGTTCTGGAGTTATAGCGTCAGGAAGGAAAACCCGACTTATTTTTATATAGTAGATAGTCAACGTTACATAAACATTGACGTCACGTCAAGACGTCATATTAATACTGATTTTAATAGAAACACTAGACATTCACTTTATGCATATATAAATAAATCAATACAATGATGTTCATATATCGTAGCACGTAGTACTACTACTTGCTACGATATATGAAAGCTTTCGTAGTAACTGTTACGGCGCTAACGTATTTGTAGCACCTAGGATAACACATTCGACAATCTACTTTAAGAGATTAGAATGTCGCTACAATGGCCGCGCTCACTTCGACACCTAATCCACTTCACCTTGAGCGAGTAATATATGGAACTTTATATAATAATGTGTAGTAGACGCTATAAAATACGAATTTGATATCTTACCTTGATGTCAGCTGTCGAGTTATTAAAACGTTCTTACCTAATGGTACCTCTAGTAAAATACAAAATGTTGTAACATTTTTCAACTCAAAAGTAAAATGAAGAATGTAAAACAGCGATTGCTAAGACAGAAGCCAGAAAATATGCTATACCTAACTTTTGAAAGGGTGAAGGGATTTTCACGAAAGTTTACTAAAAACTATCTTGATTAAACTAGCATTCAGATTAATATACCTACTTCATTGAAATCAATCCACCCGTTTAGGAGGTACGATGATAAAGGTATTCATACACACATAGAAACAAATATAGGCTAGCACTTCTAAAATTCCACTCACGGCACCTGAGATTAAAAACACTAGTAATGGTACTTAATATTTTAAAATACTGTGCATCCATCTATGTCAAAGCGGATGTAAAGATAAAACCAGTTATAAGTAACTCTTTTAAATGTAATAATGAGATTAATATTATTTATGTATCCACTTTTTAATACGCTATACATTAGGTGAGTATTTGTTAGAACTCCGATGTAATATTCTAAAATAAAACAATTCTTTCCGCCACTGCAACTTCTGAAAGCAAGGAGCAATAGTAGAACTCGGTGAGCAATTATTATATTTCTCTCCAGAGCAAACTTGGACCCAAAATTATATAAAAAGGTTAGAGAATATAACGGTAGATAAAAACAGTGTAAGAGCAAGTTATTGTGGTTTAGGAGGTTATTCTATTTATTTGAGCAGAGCGTTCTGAAGTCGAGTAGCAGTAACCCGAAGTGTAAATTTACATTATGAATTGACTATTAATATATTTATTACATTTAAAATCGTATTGCTGTATGAAAATAGCATATTTTACACTAGTCAGGATTGTTGGTCGCTAAGATCAGACAGAATTAAGAGGCGTCACCTAAATTCATGTCAAATTAATGTGATCCATCGCTATTCTGAAGCATAATAACAAGCATTTTTATGCTAGAGATATACTTGAACTGCATTGTAATTGAAGTGTGTCTAGAAAAGCAATAACACCTCCAGATAAAATATGATGCTTTGCTATTTTTCCAACAGTGAGTGTAAAGTGATCTTATTTATAACAATCTACATTTTAGAGCTTTGCTTACTGGATGTACATAATGAGATGTAACATCCGCATTCACATGAGATATTTTCTCTCTAATATGTGAATATATCAAAAAATCATAAGAAGGCTTGCCACTGATAACTCAGTCAGCGAAAAAGTCAAAATATTTATTTATTTATCCCTCTCCTTAACATCTATCGTTAGAGGTATTAACCTAATGCGATGGTGTTGGTATTAAAATATATAGTTAATAATATTATATGTATCGATAAGCTGCTAATGCACTTTGTTACGATTACATTAAATGTCGTTACATCTTACGATAGTAGCATTTAATTTCCCCTAGCGTAGAACTTTCACTATATTCCTGGCCTTGGCAATCTAATTCTTGTTTCAAAGCAAATAGTAACTAAGTTAATAGTTGAGTTTAGTGTCGACAGTACCGACTGTCCACATTGGATTAGACAAGCTATCGAGTCCAATACACGTGTCAGCCAGATTACAGGACCAGAACAAGTTAGCCAACATCGTACTACAGAAAGACTAATTAAATTAATGGCCGTTGTTAAGAAACTAATGAACCCAACCGAAGCGTATAAACTGTAGACATTGAGAAGTGCTATTTTAGTTCAGGTTGCTTATGAAAATCTCTCCATCATCGCTACCTTTATCTTACTACTTATATTCATTTTTATTATAACTCTAAAATACAATATAAATATTAAAATTAAACTAAATGAAAGAACTAAACAAAATTCTTAGGCATACAGCTAGACAGAAATTGAAATTGGAAGGCGCATGTATCTAAATTAAACAGATTTGTGTGCGTTTTATACAAACTCAGAAAAACTGCAGAAAGGAGGACGCTACTAAGATCCTATTATAGATATATAGGTTCTTAGATATGGACTGCAAGTTTTGGGAAATTCGTCGAACATAAATAGATTTTCTTTACCACGAAAAAGAGTAAACGAGAAATGATAGGAATGCTACTTTACGAATCATACAATCCAAGATTTATACAACTAGGCATAGTTACTAACTATTCCCTGCATTTATTAAGAAAATTAGATTTTTTTATAAAAGCATGTGAAAAGTATCCGAGTAGTACTAGAAAACTCCGGAACAAAAAATAGTCATGCTATGTTTATTAAACTTGTAAACAAATTAAAATGAATTGTGCAATGCCCTTCAAATCCCTAATGATTTTTAACAAATGCCCATTACATGCTTTAACTATGGCTTCACAGTAAAAAAAAAATACTCTATATCACGTAACTAATAAAAAAGATGCATAGAAATAAATTAAGTTGTGTATAAAACAATGTTTCGTGTTAAATAGGTACGACTAGAAACTATAATAATTTAAATAGTTTTAAGATAAGAATAATTAAAATATAATAATGAAATTAAGATAACGTATAAATTATAAATACGATTTGCTTTCGATTGTAAGATTAGACACAATGTTTAAAGTACTGGAGCATGTATTTTATACTATCAGTAATCATCACATTTTTGGACAAATAAAAAATTTATTTTTCTGTAAATAAATAATTTTAGAGTATGGCAACACCCAGTACAAAAATTAATAAATGAATGTAAAAAAAAATCTTCACTAGACACGACGACCAATAAGCGGTTTAATAAATTACTCCGTGACAAACTCATAAAAGAAACTTACATAAGTTTATGCGAACTTATTTGCCGCGTAATTAACATATGTAAAATGTGTTTTAAACATTTCGAGATAATTTATGTAACCAAAAACCCGCTCACTTTTAAACTAATTTCAAAAAAGACACGGGTCTATATTCAGAGAGAGAATTAGAAGGTTCTGAATGAATATTCACTTTTTTGTGCTGTCACAGCGGGTTTTTAACACGAGTCGGTTTATTCTTTTTTTATTTAATAGAGTATGCGTTCGGTATATTTTTTGTATATCAATGGGTATAGTCCTATATAAATTTATTCAAATCGGACGACAATTTCATTATTTTAAAACAGTAACAAGCAATGTATATGAATTCTTTTTGGTAGTTTTTGTTTGAAAGTTCTTAACAAAATAATGATTGCTGAGACTGTTAACGCAGATAGTTATAATATTAGGTCTTTACCTATGAAATTGCCGTTCTGCAGTACTGGCCATTTCAAATCAAAATAACTTTTGTTTGGCTAAGAATTCTAATTTCAAATTAATTTTATTTTAAAAACATGGATTCTTTTTTCCAAAAGTAGTCATTTCTTTATTGATTAGTGTTACATTTTCATCGCATTTCAATCTTTTTCGTCATCATGGATACGTTAAAAATTCGAGTAATTATGGAATATGAGTACCGTCGTGGCAGCAACGCGGCACAAGCGGCACGCAACATCAACGACGTTTACGGAGCTAACACTACAAACCAACGCACCACCTGTTATTGGTTTGCTCGCTTCCGTTCTGGAAATTTCGACCTGAAAAATGAACCTCGCGGTCGTCCGAAGACTTTGGTCGACAATGACGAATTAAAGGCGGTTGTGGAAGCTGATGATACACAATCTACGGCTGAATTAGCAGCAGCTTTCGACGTTAGCGTCAAAACAATATTGGTCCATTTGCGTCAAATTGGCAAGGTAAAAAAGCTTGACAAATGGGTGCCCCACGAACTCAATGATCGCCAGCGCGAAGTACGCGTCGAGACGTGCCTTGCACTGCTCAACAGACACACAAATGAAGGAATTTTGAACCGCATTGTTACCTGCGATGAAAAATGGATTCTGTTTGATAACCGCAAGCGCTCAGCAAGTTGGTTGGATCCTGGTTCAGCACCTAAACAATGCCCTAAACGAAAACTTACCCCTAGAAAAGTGATGGTCACTGTTTGGTGGTCTAGCGCCGGTGTGATTCATCACAGCTTCTTACCAAACGGGGTGAGCATTACTGCAGATGTGTACTGTGAAGAACTGAGCACAATGATGGAGAAGCTGGCGCATCTCCAACCAGCATTGGTCAATCGCTCGTCTCCGCTGCTCCTGCACGACAACGCGCGACCTCATACTGCACAGCAGACGGTCTCCAAGTTGCAAGAACTGGGGTTGGAAGCTCTCCGTCATCCGCCCTACTCACCAGACCTTGCGCCTACAGACTACTACTTTTTCCAGAATTTGGATAACTTCTTGGCGGGAAAAAAATTCAATACCCGAGAGGCAGTACAAAATGCCTTTGAAGAATTTGTTGCCTCCCGTCCAGCTGATTTCTTTAAGAAGGGCATCAATAAACTGCCACTGCGATGGCAAAGATGCATTGATTGCATGGGTGATTACTTCGATTAATACAAATAAAAAAATTCATGAAAAAAATTCGTTTAAATTTTTTCATACAAAACGGCAATTTCATAGGTAAAGACCTATTATAAAAGCATAGCAATACAGAACATGTGTATCTCTATTCCAACTTAAGAAATATCTGGTTATGGCCCAGATTACCTGGGGTCGCTAAGTAACTTCCCCAGTCGTGCTGCTCACAGAGCAATTGAACGCTACGCCACTTAAATATTACTGTAGCACTACCCAGTGTCAGGTGTAGTCTTAATAGAGCGTACAGATGTGTTAGCATTGGACGTTCAATAATATTGAAGTACTTACAGAGTAACTGACCGCAAAAGAGCAGTTAACTATGAATCACACACGGGTCCTATTGATTATCATGCAATTCCTGGTATCTGCAACGCAGACCATTATTCACTAATCATGTTTTCTATACCGATTTCTAAGGCTAATATCAAAGGCCGTGCGTTATAGAATACATTACTAAATGTATGTTTAGTTAATTGACTTCAACAGGAGTCATGCAAGATTATTCAATTCAGGGATCCGTTTGCTAAAGACAGGCTATAAAATCCTGTTTTAAAAAGGTATCTGTCAACCTCATACTGAAGCCTGAAGTTTAAATGCTCGAAGTAATTTTGTCGAAGTAAGTTCGTATAAATCGCACAAATAAGTATTACATATTTAGACTGCACGTGTGGCGCAGCGGCTAAGACAGTCGCCTCGCCGCTTCATGTTGCGGGTTTGGGTCCCGCGCCGGACAATTATTTGTGTGACCCATAAATAGTTGTTCTGAGTCTGGGTGTAATTTGTGTCCGTCTATTATATGTTTGTAAAGTGCCCCGTGACACAGGGATTAAAAAAAATACAATAAAATTCGTTTATTTCGGACCGGAATCCATAGTGTTAGTAACAGTAATCTTAAAAAATGCGAGCGTTGTCTTTTTTTTTTAATAAAGTGCCATGTAAAACGCGTGCCATTCTATGTATGCACACTGATGACGCAACACTACATTCCGATGCAGTGCAGTGTTTTATTATGTCCTTATCGTAGAATCTACAACTACTCTAGCATTTGGTAAATAAGTATAGGTAACTACTTATTAAGAAAATATCAAGAGACATGTTGATATCAGTATCAACATGTCAGCCAAATGACGAATACATGAACAAGAGCCTCCTACAAGAATAGAGGATATGCCATAAACTCCACGCTTATCAAACGGTTTAGCAATTGCAATATGATGATTTGGTCATAGCTCACAGAGAGGCGAGATAATTCAGGCTGCTGTTCTCAGGTAAGTATTCCCTGACGTCAACTTCTAAGCCTCCCACGGGTTAAGACCTGATAGTTATATTCGTCACAGTCAACCAAACAGCATCATAATCATCAACATCATCATAACAGCTTTAAAAAGTCCACCGCTGGACAAAAGCCTCTCCCAAGAATCATCTTGGGGATATGCCATAATCGCCACGCTTAGCAGACGAATTGACCAAACAGCATAAAAGATCTAAATATACCTCTATAATAGCTATAATTATATTAAAATAAATAAACATTAATGTAGGCTATAAAGAAATACAATACCTTAAGAGAACTATCTTAATACTAACATTGATTAATCTCCAGGCAAAGAGAAGACCTCGTCAACATAGAAACTATCCAATTTAATATGCTCAAACACAGATACAGTTAAAATTAATTACCATTATAAATTAATGGATAAATCTTGTCAAAGGCTTCGGTGACACCTATTAGTAAAGTAAGGCGAGTTTGTGTATGACAGCTAAGTTACTTGCTTTAAAATTATCGACTTTGACTTGTGCAAAATCTGTGTGCATAATGAATAAAATAAGTTTAGGTGTAAGTTGTTTACCTTTAGCCCCACAGAGTAAATATTTCAGTACTGGGTGCACACTAGGGATCGCATATTGTCTTTTTGGATTTTCCTTCAATTCAATAGAACTAGAACTTGATCTTTGTGGGAAGATGTTTCTATAAAATTAAAGAAAATAAATCAATTTTAAACAAAATACTTTTCTCAAACCCAACACGTGAATGTAACAGCTGAAATTATTTTATACTTCTTAGTTGGGTTTAAGGCTGGTGCTTTTTTGAATACAGTTTTTATTATACTCTTTTCAGTAATTATCTTATGTTAAGTTCTTGAACGAATATTTAAAGAATAGCTTAATTTATCAACGGCACTGAGGTGCCTAATCCTTTAAAACTGTTAATACCCTAATTAATCCTAAGATTATAATCCGATCTGTATACAATTTAAATAAGAATACCTCGCAAATAAGAATACATCACATTCATTAGAATAAAGGCATAATAATTAAAATCAGCTCATAATTCTAAATCTACAAGAAAATTGCATGTAGGTATTTTAAGATGCAATTTTCTAATTAATTAGTTGTATTAGTTTTGTTATTATTATTTTCTTATACTTAGTTCAGATTGATTGTATTAAAAATTATATTAAATTAGCGACACTTTTTCGGGTTCACAGGGTATTCATTTAATAATGTCAAACATTTTGTGATAAGATATGAGAATAGCCAGTTCTGTCCTAAATTTCATTAAAACCGAGTCCAATGAAATTAAATATTAGAAATTATTTCAACCAGACGCTCGACTGACTTTCATACAACTGTGACAATCTAGATTCCCGTGCAGGCGCTTGCGGGTATGTAGCTCCATTTTCACTCGTTTCCTAAATTACACTAAAACCGAGTCCTATGAAACGAAATATCTATATATATAATAAAATCGTAGGAAAATCAAAACTGTACATTGAATATTTTGTAAAAAGGATACATGAGGGCGTGATGTACAGTCGATATTGAAGCCAAAAATATAGTTTATAGAATTTTTGTCTGTTTGTCTGTATGTATGTCCGGGATAAACTCAAAAAGTACTGCATGGATTTACTTCAAATTGCATGAATTACTGAAGTTTTCGTAGGAATCCCTTATTTAATTCGATTATCAATATTGGCTATGTTACTCGGTTATAATGTAGCATTTAATTGGGGAAAGAATTTTATAATCTGTGCAATAGTTTTAGAGTTTATTTAATAATGGATGTATGGATATTTGTTATTCAAACGCTACCGAACGCATTTTGATGAAACTTTGTAGTAATATAGCTTACATATCTGAATAATAGATAAAACATAAACCGGTGAGAGCTTTGATTACCATTACTCCTAAATCTATACCAAAAAACAAAGTTGATGTGTCTGTCTTAGCTTTTAACTAAATTAATTGGTAAATATAACAAACAATCTGTTTTTAAAATTTATATCGGTTTGTACCGGCTAATATACTAAAAAAAAAACGCAATTAAATTGCAAAATGAGGAGGAATTTCTTCCTGGCTTTCTTCTTCGGGTCGTCCCCTGCCTATCTAGGTAGTTAGAGATAGGCCAAAGGATAGGATCCTTGCCCACGGGGATCCCGTTGGCACCTAACCTATAATCAGGGATCCCATACCTGTAATCCGTGCCAGTGATCACACCTGTAGATCTTTGTCAAGTTCCGTCTTTTTACAACAGCGACCCATCGATCTGTGACCCAAACCCCATGTAAAATTTAATTGCCACGACAAGCTCCATGTACTCGGAAAATTAAAGTCCCGGTAACAAAACCCAATGTGAATAAAACAAGTATCTATCGAAGTACTGGTTACAATAAAATGCGGATTTTAAAACACTACTAATACACCATATATGTACCGACGCCAACACATCAAGCTACCCCAATCTGTCAAATTTCCCCAATTGAAAAAGAACCTTATGCTTTTGTGATTGTTGAAAATCTATAAAAGATTTTGAAAGATTGGGGTAGCTGGTTTTGCTGGCGTCTGTACATAGTTACTTACTTTTACGGCAAGAAAGACGTTATCGGGTAGCTCTTTATAGAAAGTCTCCACGTTTTTTACTGAGAACACTTTGGATTTTCTAGGTTTAAATCCATCAGACATCTCTTCAGATACGCTCGCTATTAATTTCGAATATGTGTCTAGTTTTACGTCGTTATTTGACTAGGTACTCCAAAGAGTGGAAAGTTGTTTAGTTTTAGCTAAGTACTAGAACAAGGCCAAAAATACAGGTTCTGAAAAAAATTAGCACCTCTTGCATTTCTCCATTCCATAAAATTACCATAGGCTTTAATATACGTATTTCTCATGAGATCTTGCGTCAGTTCTAATGCATTCAGTTCAATTAATTTTTCATAATAAAACTATGAATTGAGCATGGAATTGAGGATGACGCGGGCTAGGTATATAGTTCGCGCGTTTTGAATTTGCTTTCTTTTTTTTATTCACCAGCGGCAAGACTATGGGCCGTCGAACTAGCCAGTATTTATTCAAACAATATTTGCGTTCGATTTCCTTGGCGCTGAACACTAAGATGTTCCATATTCAAAAAGTGCGCTGCATAGATAATTACTACGTACTTATAAAGAGGATTAAAAACTCATTCCTGCATACTAATAGTTTCTTATAGAAAACACCACCTTTAGGCGCACTTAAAGGCGAACCAAGTCGTCCTTTTCGAATAGATGGAATGAAAAGTAAGTTGCTTTTCATGTAAAGATTTTTCAATTATAAGACAGATTGCACAAATGTACTAGGCCTAAAATCTATTTTTTTTTTTAATTTTTGTATCAGACTTCACAGCTGCATTGTGAGCATCACGAATATTAATTAGTGTATGTTAATGCCTAAGTGCTGAATAGATAAGTTATTATCACCATTATTAAAAAAGATTAAGACTTAAATGTATAATACCTACTTAATAGGACTTCAACTATCAGGCAACGCAATTAAATTTGTTGAAGTTCGTCAAAGTCTGTGGAATCTAACTCAAAAGTTGGTTAATCAAGAGAGCTTTACGGATTGCTAGAAACATATTTTGAGTTTTAGCTTAGTTATTTGGTTTCAATATACTAGAACTAGATAGACAAGTTGACAAGTAGATAGAAGATGACTGCACGTGTGGTGCAGCGGCTAAGACAGTCGCCTCGCCGCTTCGTGTCGCGGGTTCGAGCCCCGCGCTGGACAACTATTTGTGTGACCCATAAATAGTTGTTCTTATTCTGGATGTAATTTGCGTCCGTCTAAAAAGTAGCCCGCGACACAGGGATTACGTTCCCTAGTGCGGGCGTTGTCTTAAAAAAGTAAAAGTTTAACCGATGCTTCGTTAACAACTTTTAGAATCTATATCAGATATTTTTTAAATAATTAGGGGAGTCGTAAATTGATCTGCTGGTGTTTTTCATTCATAGCTTGACGCCAGAACTCCTACCTGGGATACACGGTAGACGGGGGCCTCAACCAGAGACCATTAAATTAATATTTTTTTACAGTATTGAGTTTAATTCACGCTTTGCATTACGACATATGGTATAAAATTATTATTTTTTGGCACCGAATCAAACCTACGAACCTCGTGGCCCTATAGGCGTAAGTCAGTCCGCCACCGCCTGTTCGAACACGAATCTATAAGTATAAGTCATTCCATGATGAATTTACTTTACGACTTAAGGCGAGTCACTGGCGGAAAGAGGAAAACTGGTTTGTTTGAACAATTATTTGAGGTATTTACTAATTAATAACGATTCTATAAAAAATATATGATATACTTAGAAAATTATCTAAAGAATGTGCTCATTGGTTACATGATAGAGTATAGTTTACTTGATCATATAAAATCCTGAAAACTGTCAAAAGTAAAAATTTTAACCAATTATTTCATAGACAAACGCTTTTATTTAAAAAAAAAATATTGTATAGAAATATTTATCGTAAAATATTACAGAGTACCTGCTCAATATTTTTTTCAATTAAAGTCCTATTCATTAAATTAATGTTTATCCCAATTATTATAATGTAATCGCTCGCTGCCCAATGGGATGACAACACGCCGCGCCACCCCCTTCCCCTTCAGTACCTTCAGTTCAGGAATTCGGAATACGCGTGCAGCCCCCCAACCCTTGTCACCTAAAATGGTCGATCGCATTTAAATGCCTCGCCTTAATGAAGACACCAACCTCATCTTACCAAAACCTACACGGCTAAGACGGCTGGTATTCCAAAATTAAATTACCAACAGATATTTGTTTTTTTAGGGTTCCGTAGCCAAATAGCAAAAAACGGAAACCTTATAGATTCGTCATGTCTGTCTGTCCGTCCGTATGTCACAGCCATTTTTTTCCGAAACTATAAGAGCTGTACTGTTGAAACTTGGTAAGTAGATGTATTCTGTAAACCGCATTAAGATTTTAACACAAAAATAGAAAAAAAATAATAATAATTTTGGGGGTTCCCCATACATAGAATTGAAATTCAAAAATTCTTTTTTCATCGTACCGATACAAGGGGGGTATCTATGGATAGGTCTTCAAATTAGATATTGAGGTTTCTAATATCATTTTTTTCTAAACTGAATAGTTTGCGCGAGAGACACTTCCAAAGTGGAAAAATGAGTGTCCCCCCCCCCCCCCCTGTAACTTCTAAAATAAGAGAATGGTAAAAATAAAAAATATATACGATGTACATTACCATGTAAACTAACAACGAAAACTGATTTGAATGAAATCTAGTAAGTAGTTTTTTTTAATGCGTCATAAATCGTAAACCACAATTTACCTTTCATTTAATCAACTGAAATACTTGCTGCTGCGGAACCCTTCATGGGCGAGTCCGACTCGCACTTGGCCGGTTTTTTTTTTTAAATTACGACCGTATCAGCGAAATTAATCCCTTTGTCACTGTCACTGAGCATATACCAACACAAACAATGACGGGGACAAAGTACATCCACACTCAATAATTATGGAGGGTGTATTATAACTATGAAGTGGTGAGGTCACTGTGTTAACCGATTAACATATAAATTTTGCAAGCTAACCTTTGTGAATATTATATGAAGGAAAGTGTCCTGTATTCTGTTTACATCCAACAAGCGAGTAACTAATATACCTTGTGTTAGACACTTGAGGAGTTCAAGTGCCTTAATATGAATGACTTAATATGAAATTATATGTACCGTGTACCTAAATATCTGTAATATGTAACTATAAATAATAACTGTATTACTACAAACATGTTCTGACTATTTACAAGAGCTTTTTTAAAGTTTACGTGACTAAAAACCTTTTTTATTTATTTTATTTTATGAATAATTGGTTTAATTTCCGAGCGTCTCCGTGTTTTAGAGCGCATGTTAAGCAGTTGATCCCAGTTGTTGTTAGACAACTGTCGTTAAATGTCAGAGGCCTACTGCGCGGCTTGAATAAATCTGACGCTAGGGTATCCACTGCCCATACGCTAAAGAAGAAGCATACTTTATCAAAGAAAGCAAAACTTGTAAGCGACCACTCACAAATCGAGGTGGACCCATTGTACAGACGCCACCACATCCAAATACCCCAATTTGTCAAATTTATTTTATGGATTTTCAACTTTACTACTTTTCACATAAGTATAAGGTTTACTTTCAATTGGAGAAATTTGTCAGATTGGAGTAGCTTGATGTGCTGGTCTGTACGTTCTTAAATAATTTAGTATATTAATGCTTTTCATAATTAACTCACGATTAGATCGTTTCTCGACACCTACCATGTTTTCAATATTGCGATATAAATCACGTTTTTCATCGTGTTAAATAGGATAGTTGGCTTTTTACTGTAAAAATTTCACAGTCCCAACTTTATTTCGCAAACTAATTGGAACGACAACCTGTCCGTAGATACTTAATCTGTGGGGATTAAGGTCAGAAAAGAAAAATAATTACAGCCAAAGCCCTTCTCTTCTGTAATTATTTTTAAATGTTGTGAACAAATAGCCCGCTCCTAAACAGTTTCCTTTGCCGCCAGGATAAAATAAATATACATACATACATAGACTCACGCCTGTTTCCCAGAGGGGTAGGCAGAGACAACGGATTTCCATTTGTCACGATCTTTGCATACTTCTTTTGCCTCGATTACTGTCATTATATTCTTCATACATGCTCGCCGGATTAGGGTACTTCTGACCTGCCCTTTCTTCAGAACATCTCCAATTTGGTCAGAGAATGTTCGACGTGGTCTTCCCCTTCCGGTTGTCCCATTCACACAGGCCAGGTATACTTCTTTTGTCAATCTTCTTTCATTCATCCTTTCTAAATGGCCAAACCATCTCAGCATGCCTTTTTCAATCTTTGTGACTACATCCTCTTTCACACCACAACGCTCTCTTACATCAGTATTTCGAATTCTGTCTCTCAAAGTCACACCACACATACTTCTCAGAGCTCTCATTTCCACTGCATTTATTTTACTTTCATTCTTTTTCTGCCATACCCAACTTTCACTTCCATACATTAAAGTTGGCACTAACACTCCATCGTGCACGGCTAGTCGAGCCTTCTTTGATACTTGCCGGCTACTCATAAAGGCGTGTAGTGCCCCATTCACTCTGTTCCCCGCATTTACTCTTCTAACAATATCTTTTTCATATTTCCCATCTCTCGTAAACAAAGTTCCCAAATACACAAACTCATTCACCTGTTCGACTTTCTCTCCTCCAATCACAATATCACACGTTCTCGTGTATTCATCCCTCTCAAATACCATTACTTTCGTCTTACCTACATTCATTTTCATCCCTTTCCTTTCAAAAGATTCATGCATACTTGTTACCATCACCTGCAACTCGTCCGCCGATGATGCAAGTAAAACTTGATCATCAGCGTAAAGCAGACATTTGATGAGTAACTCACTCATCCTTACACCGCATTCACTTTCTTTCAAATCTTTTAAACAGCTATCCATGAATAGGTTAAACAACCACGGTGACGCTACACATCCCTGTCTAACACCCTTTTGGATGCTAAACCACTCGGTGTATGACCCGTTAATCCTCACGCAAGCTCTGGAATCCCTATAAAGAGATTTCAGTGCTTGAACAAGGTTGTCGTTCAACCCATACATGGACAGTACCGACCATAGTTCACTCCTCAACACTCTATCGTAGGCCTTTTCTAAGTCTACGAAGGCACAGTAAACCTTTTGGTTTTTGCCCAAAAACTTCTCTACTATGCTTCGCAGAGAAAAGACCTGATCCGTGCATCCCATTCCTTTCCGAAAACCTGCCTGTGCATCCCATATTTTCGCATCGGTTTCTTTCACAACTCTTTCAACCAATACTTTTGCATACAACTTACCAACGACGCTGAGTAGACTAATGCCCCTATAGTTTTTACAGTCTTGCCGTGAGCCTTTCCCTTTGTAAAGAGGTACGATGACAGCCTTGCACCAATCACTTGGCACTTGGCCGGTGGTATAGCATAAATTGAATAGGCTGCACAGCTGACTCGCTATGACGCCATGTCCAGCCTTCAGCATCTCGGAAGTTATCCTGTCATACCCTGGTGACTTACCTGATTTCATACCCTTAATAGCTTTCACAATCTCATCCATACCAATGTCATCTTTACATTTGTTCTTGTATATACTTAGTGAACTACGTTCACTCTCTGTTACACCTCTTTCATACAAACTTTCAAAATACTCCTTCCAACGTTTTAACACGCATTCTTCCCCTTTCACTATATTTCCATCTTGGTCTCGTATGGATTTCAGTTCTGAGGTTTGAGTTATGCCTCTTACTGATCTAACGGATTTCCAGAAAAACTTAATGTTCGTCTGAAAATCCTTAGACAACCTTCTATCAAAATTATCCTTTTGTTCATTTTTCTTTTCATTCACCACATCCTTTACAATTCCTTTCATTTTCCTATAATCATTCCAGGCCCTTTCTATATCCTCATTCGTCGCCTTATGCATTCGTTCGTTTGCTCTGGTGGCTAGCCAGTCTAACCACGCTTTCTTCTTTTCACATACAACTTTTTGTACACTTTTATCCCACCAAATATTCTTCATCTTTCTTCCTCTTCGTCTCTTTATTACACCACATACTTCACCAGCTACACTCACCACACCTTCTTTGACTACCTTCCATAGCTCTTCTACTTCTCTTATGTCTTCAGATCCCTCAAACTTCTCAACCAACTTACTTTTGTACTCATCTGCCACTTCTTCCTCTTGCAGTTCCTCTACTTTTATTCTCTCTAGTACACTTTTAGTCTCAGGGATTCGGTGGCGCCATCCTTTGAATAGACCACTTATTCGGCTCATTACCAGAAAGTGGTATGTATGGATTGCGGTCCCACGATAGACTCTTGTGTCTAGAACATTCTTTCTCAGTCTTTCATCTACAATCACGAAGTCAATCATACTCTTTCTCACATTTTTCCTCTCTCGTGTAAACGTATGGATTCTTTTATGTTCAAACATAGTATTTGTAACACAAAGACCCCATTCCAAACATATCTCAAGCAGACTGTACCCATTCTCATTCTCACTCTCGTCACCGAATTGACCTAGTACTCTTTCAAAACCATCACGTTTTACCCCAACCCATCCATTAAAATCACCTAACATTATTACTCTTTCATTATACTGACTTAACCGCAACACATCTCTCAGGGTCTCCCAGAATGCCTTTCTTTCCTCTTGTTCTCGCTGTATTACAACTGCACCCATATCTACAGGAGCGTACACTCCTACTAGGAAGATACGGGTCATACCAACTTTCATTCTCAACCACATTACTCTTGCATTCACGCATTCGAACTCAGTCACACACTCAGACATACTTGTGGAAAGAATGAGACCCACACCTTGGCAACCTCTGGTGGTGTTCGGTACTCCAGACCAATACGCCGTGTATTGTCCGTGTGTTGTAGTATCACACCCTTTCCGCTTCGTCTCATTCACACACAACACATCGATCCGCTTTTCACTCATCAGCTGACATACTTCGTCCATCTTAACTTCTATTCCTCCTCCCACATTCAACGTAGCAAAACGGCTCTCCGTTGGCCACTTTTCGCCTCTCCGGGAAACGAGACGTGACGGGTGGCGGACCACGTCGCCGCCATTTGAAGGATTAAAATGAATTATGTCCATTGCGTTCCCACGAGTATTAGGGACTAAACGGTCCACCCTCGCAGAGCCCTATACGGGGGTAAGGCGGATCCATGCTGTGTCCTATGACCGCCAACCTAGACACCCTCCGTTATCGACCAGAATACCCTCTGGCCAAGGATCCCTCAGCACGGGTCGGATAACACCTTGGATCGGGGTTTTGTTTCAGATATGCTCCCTCGGACTAAATAGCTCACTTGTGCTCGTCCCCTGCGTCTCGGTGAGCGTACAGTAAGCCAGCTAACTCGGCCTGTGAGCGCCGCCGTTGGTATGCATAATTATGCCTACTCTTCCGCCGCCGCTCTAAGTTACTATCCTGTACTGATAGTAACTATGCTATCGTAGGCCTCTGATGAATCCTAAGATTCTAGAGCCCCCGATAGAGGCAGTTTAAGGTCATACCCGGGACCTTAAACTGCCTGACTAACCTAACTGATATATACCGTTATAACAAATAATATTGTCCGTTCAGCGACTTTCCTCATAATAATGTTTGCATTTCCTCCTGGATCATAGCCCTCATCTATTTTACTGAAGCTGTAATTTATTATACTTGGTATAATAGTATAAATATCATCGCTTAGCTGTTTGCACCATTTCGGTCCCGCTTAATAGATGATTCGTTTCCAATAATTTTTATTAGTTCCAATAAAAACGTACTTTATATGGAAGATAGACTGTTAATAAATAAATAAATATCCTGGGATATTATTTACACACGGCCATCTGATTCCAAACTAAGCAGGGCTTGTAGAGACGCCAGCACATCCAGCTACCCCAATCTGTCAAATTTCTTTTATAGATTTTTAGCTTTATCACATAAGCATAAGGTTCACTTTCAATTAGGGAAATTTGACAGATTGGGGTAGCTTGAAGTGCTGGCGTTTGTACCATCTGTACCATCAACGGAAACCAGATAACTGAGATATTACATATAATTTTCTTTTGAAGATAGGTAGGTACATACTTACATATATAATTACCCCCAAACTCAGGACGAACAGACATGTTCATGCACACAAATGTCTGTCCTGGGTGGGAATCGAACCCACAATCTGCGTCGTGAAAGGCAAGCATTAACCAACAACGCCATAACCGACGGCTAAAACTGAGCCCTATTGTTGTCAAACTGATGTCTGCTTGTCCGTACGTATATGTACGGCGGTACCTCATTGATATCTAGTTTGAAATACGAATGTGTTTGCGATATGTTGACGGGTCGGTTGGCTTGGTTGGTAAATGCTTGCCTTTCACGCCGCAGTTGATATCCAATATAAGACTTGGTTATTTAAAAAATATATATTTTGATTATGTTATGTTAGCTAGTTTATTTTTATTGCCAAAATTCCAACATGTTCAAGTATATGTGAAGTAGATCTTTGAAAATGTGGGATTTATTTGGTTCGGAATAAATATAATAATAATAATAATAATATCTAGGGACAATTTCACACAGATCATCCTAGCCCCAAACTAAGCAAAACTTGTACTATGGGTACCAGGCGACGCTATACATACTTATATAGATAGATAAATACTTAAAAACATAGAAAACATCCATGACTCAGAAACAAATATTCGTGCTCATCACACAAATATTTACACTTACCGGGATTCGAAACCAGGACCACCAGCTTCGTAGGCAAGAGCACTACCAACTAGGCTACGGTGACCGTCATTTATTAATACGTTTATTGTTTGCTGCGATATCATTTACGGAATCTTAATGTGTACGGTGTTTTTTTTTACATACACGCAGACCGACCTTTAATTGCAAATTTGAAACATATTCCAATACAATAGTGTGCCCTACTTTGTAATAGATATTTGTTCTTTTTTTAATGTTCTTTATTTTAAACGTGGACCAGACAGGTGACAGTAAGCCTGCCAGTCTCAAAGAATAAAGATAAAAAGTATCTTAAAGCTCTATGCTCAAAGGTTTATAAAGGCTCTGTTTTTTATTAAAGGCATGAATTTATCAAATACCTACTCATCTAAGTTTTCTCGTTATTTTATATCTCATAACGTTTTAGTTTAATAAATGTTACGATTTGAAATTAAAGATTTAAGGTTAAAACTAGATAAACTATTATTATATTAACCACTAAACTATAAACATAGTTAGCGGGCCCAATGGCGTAGTTGGTAGATGCTTGCATTTCACGCCGCAGGTCGTGGGTTCGATTCCATGCATGAACATGTCTGTTAGTCCTGAGTCTGTGTGTCTATATAAGTATGTATTTATAAAAGAAAAGTAGTATATGTAGTACATCAGTTATCTGGTTTCCATAGTACAAGCTCTGCTTAATTTGAGATCAGAATGGCCATGTAGGAATAATGTCCCAGGATAAAAAAATGAAAATTAAACGTCATAATATCACCGCAGGGCAAAGGGTCCCACAATGAGAGGGGACAGGCCATAGTCCACTATGCTGGCCTTGTGTGGGTTGGCAGACTTCTCATGTCATCAACAACATTTTGGAGAACTCTTAGGTATGCAGGTCTCCTGAATATGATTTGAATAAAAAAAATATTCAGGAAACCTGCTTGCCGTTAAGTACAAAATAATTAATTTGAATTCGTATATCTGTGATGCACACCTTGTTTTAACTCGAGACTGTTTAATTGGGTGAAAATAATTTTAACTGGCTGTGGTTCAAATCCTGGGAAGGTAACTAGTTGAGTTAAAAAGAATACCAGGGCGACCCCATACTATCCCATGGGTGTCGTAATAGGCAACTACTACAGGAGGTAGCTGGGCAGCAGTGGCACCTGTGTACGAACTAACACCCAACTGCGGTTACCAACTCACATGCCAAGCGCGGTGACTACGGCAAACGCCTCCAAATGGCAACGTTATAGTAACTTTTGGGGGAGGCCTATGTCCAGCAGTGGACGATATTAGCCTGATGATGATGATGATGAAGGAGTTTTAGAGACGACTTTATGATTTTTAAAAAACTTCATTAAGCGCGATGAGCACTATTTGGGTGAACAAAAAGCGTGAAATTCGCGTCATCGTCACTAAATGCTTTCCATGAGCTATATGTACCTACGCTGTGTATATATGGGTACTATTTGGGTGAACAAAAAGCTTGAAATTCGCGTCATCGTCACTGGACGCTTTCCATGAGCTATATGTACGTACACTATGTATATATGGGTCCTATTTAGGTGAACAAAAAGCGTGAAATTCGCGTCACCGTCACTGAATGCTTTTCATGAGCTATATGTACGTACACTGTGTATATATGGGTATTATTTGGGTGAACAAAAAGCGTGAAATTCGCGTCATCGTCACTGAATGCTTTTCATGAGCTGTATGTACGTACATTGTGTAGGTATATATGGGTATTATTTGGGTGAACAAAAAGCGTGAAATTCGCGTGATCGTCACTGAACGCTTTCCTTGAGCTATATGTACGTACACTGTGTATATATGGGTACTATTTGGGTGAACAAAAAGCGTCAAATTCGCGTCATCGTCACTGAACGCTTTCCATGAGCTATATGTACTACGTACACTGTGTATATATGGGTACTATTTGGAGGAACAAAAAGCGTGATATTCGCGACACTTTCACTTATTTTACAGTTAGTCTATGGACCCCTAAAAATATATACCAGAAGTGGTTTCTAAATAATAAATCTTCGTGAGAATTAATTATACCATTTAAAAATAGAACGTAGTAAGAAAACCTGATGTAATAAGTTACCGACAAAAAGTTGTCTGTGGATCGTCGTTAATTGTAAGAGCTTTGATCAGAAATAGGAAACCCTCACCATTAAAAAAAACATTATTAATGTAGGTGTGAAACAATTCCCTAGCCTTTCCCTAATAACCTCCGCTTAGTAATTAATAGCTCGGCTCGCAAGAATAGATTTTACCGAACCAGTAATAATATAGTACCTTTTTGTGAACATTCTTAAGTTAAAAGAGTCTTGTTTAGAAAATGTTTCATTGAGCTGGCATTTTCCTTTACCTCATTAACTGAATGAACTTTAAAGTACACGTGTGATATTATAAATATGTTTTATAAACTAGGTTCTAGCTGCTACTTCCTTATTAAGTAATATTATAAACGTGAAAGTTTGAATGAATAGATGTATGGATCTTTGTTACTCTTTCACGCAAAACTACAGAATTGATTTTTATGAAATTTTAAAATAATATAGCTTATACATCAGAGAATAACTCATACGTTATAATGTCTAAGGGTATTGTGTAAATTGTCCAAAATATAATAATAACTGTAAAGTAGGAAAAAAAAATAGGAAACTTCTGCCATTTGCAAGCTATTCAGGCGTGCGCTGCAAAAACGTTCGAGTTACACGTATAAAATGTATAATTGAATAATTTGTCTTAAATACTCCTGCTTGTTCTGTGGTGACGGCATAGAATATCATCACCCCATCTCAACCCGTTGGGGCGTAGAAATGATCCGAGGGAATACCTAACCGAGAACGGGCAGCAGCGTTTTTCTGTGAACTATGACCATCAAACTGCGATCGCCAACCCGTCCGCCAAGCATGGCGATATAGCATATCCCACCAGTTCTATCTTTTAAAAAATAATGAACCATAAATACGGAAAATAATAATAACTTGTTTCTAAAGCACATTTAGTAAACAAATTGATTCTTATTTCAAAATAAATACTTTTATAGCTTCTAATAACAGAAGCTATAAAAGTATTTATTTTTTTAAAGGAGATAACATCATATAATATCCAAGAACTTAGTTTCAAATTTAGAAAAAAATGCCTCTAAAAGTAACTCTGTAAGTTTGACGACCAAACTAGAGAACTCATTTTGATGAATTTTCATATTAAGATAGATGAATGCAGAAGAAAATAAGTTAATCGATGTACTAACCCTGTAGACCTTTAAATAAAATTAAACTATACAGTAAACTCCTAACATAAGCACACGCTGCCTTGATATTAAAATCAGATTAGAAACTTCTTTTCACCGGAGCAGCATCCCGTGTTCTCCCCGGTTCTCTCCCATCAGGCGCCATGAGAAGTCCACTGCAGGTTAGGGTTAGCCGGTGCAAGTCCCACATACCTACCTGTAGACACTTTTTGCGGGTGGCATGCGGACCCTTTTGCTAAGACTACACTGTCTGTCCGTCTGTCACCAGGCTGTATTTCATGAATCGTGGCACTTAAGACAGTTGAAATTTTCACTGATGGTATATTTCTGTTGCCGCTATAACAATAAAAATAAAAAGTAATAAAATAAATATTTAACAGGGCTCTCACAATCGCGATTTTTTTGCTCGGTTTTACTCGATATTGATAACAACATGTAGACGCTTGAAATGTTCACAGAATATTGAGTAATAAATAAACAAATTAAAATAAAACAAATATTTACGGGGGTCTTCCATACAACAAAGATGATTTTTTTGCAGTTTTTATGGATAACTAGCTGTGTGCCGCGGTTTTACCCGCATTAAACTTTATAAATTATAGCCTACGTGTTAATCCAGAGTGTCAGCTAACTCCATACCAAATTTCTTTAAAATCGCTCGTGCCGTTTAGATGTGAAGAAGTAAGAAACATACACACTCGGAAACTATCGCCTTTATAATATTAATATGATGGTACGCAACCCTTCGTGTGAGACTCCGATTCGCACTTGGCTTGTTTTAAAATATATATTTTACAAAGAAACTAAATATCATACTTCTATCAAGAATATATAGATAACAAATGCTTACGTCACGTGTTATCATTAGGACGCGTACGCATTGTTCCCCTCTTTCGGCTAAGTTAGGAAAGTTCATCGGCATGACGTCAGCTAAAATTATGGAGGCCTTATGGCTCTTTGTTAACGGCGTATGACAATCCGAATTTAAGGCGGAAGTATATACCCTACTAATATAATAAACGCGGAAGTTTGTAAGTATGGATGGATGGATGGATGTTTGTTACTCATTCACGTAAAAACTACTGAATGGATTTTAATTAAACTTTACAATAATATAGCTTATACATCAGATTAACACATACGCTACAATTTATAAAGATATTGTGTGCATTTTCCAAAATATGACGGTAAGTGTCAAGTAAGTAGGAAAAAATCTACCATTTGCGAGCTATTCCGGCGTGCACTGCCAAAACCGCTAGAGGTACACATCCTACTAATATTATAAATGCGAAAGTTTGTGAGTATAGATGTATGGATGTATATTTGTTACTCTTTTACGCCAAAACTTCTTTAACGCGGGTTAAACCGAAGGGCATAGCTAGTAGTTTCATAGTATCTTTATTCATACCCAACGAAAAAGAAAATAAAAGAAAAACGAGTGTGATTAAGACCACACGACTGAAGTAAAACTTAGATATACTTACGAAAATTAACTGGCTATGAGAGAAAAAGAGAAAGAAAATGTGTCCACGCATCTCTCGCTCTCTTGCCCCTAAAGTAATATACGTCTGTCACTCTCATTCTATCTTCACTAACATATATCTCCCTCTCAACTTCAGTCCGCATTACACTTTCCACACGCATTTATCAGCTTACTCCCCAAGTCAAGCGTGCGTAAAGAAGTTTTACTTCAAAAGTTTTATCCATATAGATCATTTAAGAGCACTTATATATTATTTGTACGGAACCAGCACATCGAGCTACCCCAATCTGTCAAATTTATTTTAAAGATTTTCAACTTTATCACAAAAGCATAAGGTTCACGTTCAATTGGGGAAATTTGAGAGATTGAGTAGCTTGATGTGTTGGCGTCTGTATTATTTAAACTACTTATATAAAATTGCTTACATTAATATTTTGAGATTAATCTCAAAATCTCTCGTTAGTTTAACTAAGTAGGTGTAATAATTTTATTATTTTGTCAAAGTTTTAATTTCCATTGTTATTGTATATGTATTGAGGTAATCATTCTGGAAGTTATTATTCGAGCAGACCTTGTATATATGACGTTGGTATGTATAGACGCCAGCACATCCAGCTACCCCAATCTCCCAAATTACTTTTATAGATTTTCAACTTTATCACATAAGCATAAGATGCACTTTCAATTGGGGAAATTTGACATATTGTGGTAGCTTGATGTGCTGGCTGTCCGTACGACAGTCATACTTTAATATTCTACTGGATCCCAACTGAGAAGATCTGGCAGACCATGCGTGTCTTTTGGTAAAGTTAGGCCCACTTGCACCAATAGCTAGGCTAAAACAAACTAACTCGAGTTAAGTAACTTCGGGTTAATTCTTTAAAATTTGAACTCAATATTCTGTTGCGCCAATGAAAAATAACACCGAGTCAACTAACTCCGTGTTTTTCTATTTAACGTTGGTCGTATCATTAAAGAGGTTTTGTTCCGTAATTTAATCCAACCAAATATGAATGAGTGAACAATGAGTGAAATATTTATACACCGCTTTTTGTCGCTAGAAAATCTAGAAAATTCATTTAAATTTGATCGTTTGTGTTTGAAACCAATCTGTCAATTTCGAGTCGTTAAAATATTGTCATGGCAACGTTGACATGATCGATCTTTCTGCAACTCTTCTTTTATAAAAGTCCGAGCTAATATTATATTCGACGATTTCTTCATCATCATCAGACAATAAAATATCACTCATAATTTTTTAGGACACAAAACGGTTATAAAATATCTGACATTCCCTTCTGCAACCCAACATAACCACAACAAATTTGACATTACTAATCCGGAGTTAGTGATTTAACACACCAAAATAGCTAAGTAAATTTTTTCATAAAATAACCCAAGGTTAGTTCCTAACTCTTGGTGGTGCAAGACGCAATTGTAATTTAACCCCATATTAGCCACTAACTCTGAGTTAATGCATTTAACCTGGGGTGGCGCAAGTGGGCCTTAGAGTAATAATCAATTCACTAATTTACATATCAGTTCATAAATATAGTTTCGGTACATACATGTGATTGAAGTTACTCTTAGATACTGAAATTTATACAGTTCATTTCACAAACTACCATATTTTAAAGCCAATTAAAGTTAAAACAAATCAAACTAAACAGAAGCTAGAGAGTTTAGGGTACTTTTAATTAAACCCGTTTGAAATATACGATAGAAGTTGGAACAAGAACTTTAACTCGTGAATACTTTGCGTAGATGACGATGGGGAAACGCGTTTTTCCTCGGAAGTGACTTTTCACATATGTATAATGGCAAGAAAAGGATTTTTATTTTTATTTATAACTTTATGCACATCAAATAGTACAAAGGCGGACTTAATGCCCTAGGCATTTTCTGCCAGTCAACCTTGGGGTGGTGCAGAGATAGCATGGTAGGTGCACGGATCATACAATTATCAAAAGTAAGAAAGTATGGGCTATACTAAGCGAAGAATTAATGCTTAATTTTTTCTTTTGAAAATAATTTACCGTGTGGTGATGGCGAAGAATATCAGAATATCACCACCCCATCTCATCCCGTAGGGGGCGTCGAAGTCGACCCGAGGGAATATCTACCAGAGGGCGGGCAGCAGCTTGCTTCTGTGTACTATGACCATCATGCTGCGATCGGCAACCCGACAGCTAAGTATGGCGATTATGGCATATCCCATATTCCATATAAGAGCCTGGCACACCACGTTTTTTAAACGAGCTTTTATCCTACAGAGCAGTTTGATGTCGTTTGTATCGATACAAACGCAATGCTATCACGAGTCTGTATCGCTACAAACACGACGCTCAAAAATTTTACCGCTCCGACGGTCACCCATCTATGGACTAATTACATACCTTACCTCACCGTTTACGTACGAACCGATGAATGTAACTGGCTAAATATTGATTAATTCTAGTGACCAGCCAAAGAGATATTGAAAATGTAAGGAAGAAAAAAATCATTAACATTTTAAAAGAAGGATAATGCATTTTATTTAATGTTATTGTTTTAATAAGTTAACATTATTAATTGATCAGATTATTGCATCAGTTTATGTGAACGTTGAGCATTATAATTTCTGGGTGAAACTTAAGTGAATCATACGGTGATGTAGAAGAATCTTTGTCATTTCTCAAACTCGGGAAGTAGTTTTTATTTGATCCGAATAGCGGGTGGAAGATGCTACTTCCCATCTTTGGACGGGAAATACTCATAGTATAGACAGATAGTGCGTTGAGTTCTTTTGTTCTGTGGCTGCAAGGCAAAAAATAACAAGCTACCCGTTATTATTATATTGTTTGCACAATAAACTTGTAATGTTAGTAATAGATTTAGACGTAAACTAATATCGACGACTTGGTGTACAGATAAAATTCTAATGAGTTTATGTTACGCCTAGTTCAAGACCAATATGTATGTTTTTTGTATAACTGTTGAAATAAATAAATAAAATAAAGTAATTGCTTCCCTCCCAAGCATGGGTAAAAATTAAAAAAATAGAACTAATATTGGTTAGGTAGTCCGCTTTAAACAACCTAACATTATTAAGAAGAAATCTAAGTACCTCGTACGAATCTATTCCCCATAGATTGTTTGCTACCCTCGTGTAACAAACTACTATATCAGTCGTACGTACGTAAAGAACTAAGAGATGAAATGAAGCTTTTATGGTTTCATTTAGTCTTCTTCAAATAAAAGAAAATATAAGTTATACTGACAATATAATTTCTGATTATAAAATGTGTGACTGATCGTTCAATATATTTCAAAAATAAATTGACTCATCAATAACGCAAATTGTCATTCGCAAACGTATGTGTGATTGCAGATTATATGTATATATCTGTATACTAGCTATGCCCCGCGGTTTCACCCGCTTTAAAGTGGTTTCAGCGTGAAAGAGTAACAAACATACATCCATACATCTATACTCACAAACTTTCGCATTTATAATATTAGTAGGTTGTGTACCTCTAGCGGTTTTGGCAGTGCACGCCGGAATAGCTCGCAGATTACCTACTTACTTGATACTTATTGTCATATTTTGGACAATTCACACAATATCTTTATAAATTGTAGCCTATGTGTTATTCTGATGTACAAACTATATTATTGTAAAGTTTCATTAAAATCCATTCAGTAGTTTTAACGTGAAAGAGTAACAAAGATCCATCCATCCATACTTACAAATCTTCGCGTTTATATTATTAGGACAGCTATTTAGCAATTAAACCTAGTTATTCTGAGTCTGAGTGTCCGTTGTGTCTGTAAGTTATGTACTATTTATATCATAACTTATAGTTACACCTAGCAAACACTTTGTACACCTTTATACGAAAATTGCGTGGCTTTTTGCGAAATTTTGAAAAGTTAAAGTTTTTATGGAGCGGAGTGCAGAAAGCTAATATTTTTATATAATAGGCATTAGAAGTATATTATTTCAATAAAAAAACATTACACCCACTGTCATGTTTTTGACACACTGACAAACTGAAAAGAAATGACAAACTGAGTGTCAAAACTGAGAACAGATTAATATGATTTGTCTTTAATCTCTATAGTCTTTGACAATAGATTCATAATGGTTGAATTACGAACAAGTGCAAACTCTAGTAAAATTAATTCACTAGTGATGGCATTGTCTTTTTAGAAAGATTTTTATATTACAAACGTAAACGAAACAAAAGAACATGAAATATATGAACGCAATTAATCATAAATTAAGTAGGAAACGTACCACTTGATCAAGTTGTGAGTGGTTTTTATGACGAATATATTCGGTCTTTTTCTTATATCGATTTATTTTTTGTAACTGGCCTGTTGGTCTAATGACATTGTGTGAGATTATTTGTTCTATGTTTGGGGTTTGTTTTTTCCATAATATGTAAATATATAAGTATGTTTTATTTTTTTATTTATTTCAAAACTTTGTGCACAAATTTGTACAGAGGTGGACTTAATGCCGTAGGCATTTTCTCCCAGTCGACCTTGGGGAGGTGCAGAGATTAATCAGTAGGTAGTAGGTGCACTAAGTATAACAGTATAGATTTTTAAAGGATTGGATAAATATTCGATAAATAAATAATTTAAATATATAGTTAAATGTATAAGTATATAAATAAATGTATAATATCTAATATATGCAATACTATTACTACTATAATATACTATACATACATACATAATAGATTAGGTAGGGAAATCACAATTCTGCTTACAAGTTGTTTAGAATGTGCTCTCTTAGCTTCATTTTGAATGAGAAGCGGCTTTTGGCCAACCTGATTTCGAGAGGCAGCGCATTCCACAGAAGAATAGACTGGACAAAAAAGGAAGAGTGAATAAAGTCAGAATGGTGAGGCGGGCATTGAAGAAGGCGGTTATAAGTAGACCGGAGAGTTTTCGCATGATTATTGCCCAGAAATTGGAAGTGAGTAGTTAAGTAAGAAGGTGAAGAGGGAGAGTCCAGTATAGAATAAAGAGTAGTTAAAGCTCTCAAAGAACGCCTATGGCGAATAGGCAACCATTGTAATTTCGTACGGTAGAAGGATACATGGTCGTACTTACGGAGATTAAAGACGAATCGAATGCAGTTATTCAGAAGTCGGTCAAGTTTATTGAGGTGATCTGCATTCAGTTCAAAGTAGCATACATCACCATAGTCGATTATAGGAAAAATTAAAGCTTGCACGAGCGTTACTTTTGTTTTCCACGGCAAGAAATGTTTGAGCCGATAGAGAGATCGCAGGATTCCGGTGACCCTCTGACTTACACTGCCAATTTGTTTTTGCCAGCTGAGTGTTGTGTCAATTAAAATTCCTAGGTCTTTAATATTAGGACTTATACAAATTGTAGTACTGTCGTATACAACTGGTGCGAGGCTATCAAAGTCAACTCTGCTGATCATGCGGGAACTTCCAAGTATAGTGGCTTGGCATTTTGAAGGGTTAACACTAAGACCAAACCTATCGGACCAATTTTTTATCAATGCCAAGTCATTATTGATTTGGCCGATCGCTGCAGAGAGGATCTCCAGGTTTGCTTGAGCATAAATTTGAAGGGCATCGGCATAAAGATGGTACGCACTCTGAAGGTTATGACTGAGAAGATTTATAAACAAAGAAAATAGTAGAGGAGAGAGAATACCGCCTTGAGGTACGCCTGAGGTAACTTTACACCAATTAGATGTAGATTCACCAATTTGAACCGATTGCAGGCGATCCCGAAGGTAGGATGAAAACCACTCCAATGCTTCGTCAGAGATCATAAGATGGGATAGGATGGCTAAAAGGATATCATGACTGACGGTATTAAAGGCGTTGGAGAAATCGACCAGAACCAAGACTGTAATCTTGGTATCCTCCATGCCAGCTCGAATATCGCCAGTCACTTTAAGGAGTGCGGTAGTGGTACTGTGACCAGGTCTGAACCCCGATTGTAGTGGACTTAGGAGGTTGTTCATAAGAACGAAGCGGGAAAGTTGTTTATGAATGCAGGACTCAAGTACTTTAGAAAGGAAAGGAAGAATGGATATTGGACGGTAGTGAATAGGACTGGAAGGGTTTGAGGTTTTAGGGAGTGGATGGACTAGAGCTTTACGCCATAATGACGGGAATGATCCGGAAGTGAGGGAAAAGTTAACAATATGAGTAATTGCAGGGAGGAGATGGTCTAGGATAGGAATGATCATGCGTCTACCGATTTTATCGCAACCCACGGCGTTGGATTGAATAGACAGGATTATCTTTTTGATCTCGTCCAAATCAGCTAGAGTAAATTTGAAAGGGCTAATATTAGGGCGCGTTAAACCATTGATGTACGAAATAGTTTGCCTCTTGGCCAGATGATCCATAGATGAAGCAGTGGTGAAATGTTGATTAAGATCATCTAGAACCATTGAGCTAGGAAGGTCTAAATGTCGCGACTTGCCGATACCAAGAGTCCCAAGGAACTTCCAGATACCAGCAGGAGAAGAAGTAGATATGTTATTGAGAATATGACGGCGTTTAGCTTTACGTACCATCTGATTACACCGATTCCTACAAACCCTGAAGATACTCCAGTTGTCTTCAGTTCGATTTTTTTTTAATTTTCGGAATGCACGGTCCCTCCGTCTCATTGCCATCTTAATTTCCCTTGTCATCCACGGTGCTGGAGGACGCTTTATTTTAACTTTTTTGACAGGGGCATGTACGTCGTAAAGTTCAGTGACCGTTTTATTAAAAATACTGACCTTCATATCTAAAGTGGTCGCTTGTAGCATTGGCTCCCAGTCGATTAACGCAGCATCTTTAGATAAAAGCTCAACCTTTAAAGAAGCAAAAGAACGCACGTACAACACTTTGGGTTTAGGTTTAGGTGGTTTTAGGAGATAAGACAGGAAGATAAGGTCGTGATGAGAAAATCCAGGAGCGGGACATTGGCAATGGGACGAAACCAAGGAAAGATTCGAGGTAAGGATTAAATCGAGCCAAGTATCATCACCTAAGACGTTATGGTGAGTAGCTTGAAGTGGCAAGACGTGCAAGCTGCTTGACTCGATTATGTGTAGGAGTTTGCGGGAACTAGGAGTGTTGTGAGCAAGTAGGTTGGTGTTAAAATCTCCCATGATAATGTGGTGAGCGTACTCTGAGCCCAAAGATTCTAAAACTGATTCGAAATCAGTGAAGTAGTCTACATTAGGGGGGCAATAAACCACACCAAGAATGATTTTGACTCCTTTGACAGAGACCTCAAGAAAAAGGAACTCGGCAGAGGCTGAATAGTTTGAAGAGGAGGTAGCAACAATATTATAGGGAAAGTCGCTCCGTAGGTATATCGCGACACCACCTCCTCCTTTACCAGTTCGGTCATTTCGAATTAGAATGAAACCAGGAAGAGGATATAAAGTGGAAAGAAGATGTTTCTCAGTTGACTGGTTTCCACAGTCTAGGCTTTGGCAAGTTTGGAATCAAATAGCAGTGTGCCAAGATATTTATTGTATTTATTTATATAAAAATTGTCTATAAAACAAGGGTCTACGTAGTGATAGAAGTTCTTAACCATTGATCTATTATTTGACTACAAAACCACAATGACTAAAATATCCATACTTTACACATAACAGACTGAATCCGATCTTACTGAATATTTCTCTCCAAAGTGTTATAATATATCGTATTTAAATTGTAAATGAAGTTCTTGATGCTTTAGTACACCAACCTACACCGTATGAAAGTAGTTCCCTAAGGACACGCTAAGTTTGGAAGAGTTTTATAAGCTATTCACGAGTTTTGACGTCGAGGCCTACTGACTATTCGAAATGAAAGTAGTCTCTTATATCGATTTATATGTATTAATATATCCTGCAAAGAAATGCCAATAGAAGTTTAAAATATTCAGCCCAAATTTTGTGGTGAAGGCGGCGAATATCCGAATATCACCACCCTATCTCATCCCGTGGGGGGATAGAAATCGACCAAGGGAATATCTGCCAAAGGACGGACAGCAGCTTTCTGGGTACTGTGACCATCTTACTACAATCGCCAACCCATCTGCCAAGCGTGGCGATTATAGCATATCCCCCCAAGACTCTTGGAGGAGTCGTTTGTTCACCAGTGGTCTTCATACAGCTGTTATGATGATGAACAACCGCCCAAATTAAGAAAACTGGCGGTGGAACACACCCGTACCTCGAAGAGCACGTATGTCTGTATTGGATCCTGCTGGCTTACCCATCCCATCGGAATACTAGAGTGAAGATTGGAAAGCACCCGTGCTTTGTCTCACACTTGTGTATTATAATTTGTCCAACGCTAGGCTAGACTCCGTTAAGTGTGCTCGAATTTCAACCAGGTAGAAACAAAAACCATTTCATAATATTTTCAACACATGTATTAAGCTGTACTTTTATTTGTAATTTTGTAATTTGATTTTAAGTTTATAATGATAGCCCTACTTTGTATGTACGTAGTTTTAAGCCATTGAACGATTGGATCGTTAGATACATTTTAAATATAGTTCAGATAATATTTTACTTCATCATCATATCAGCCGAAAGACGTCCACTGCTGGACAAAGGCCTCCCCCAAAGATCTCCACAATTGCCAGTCTTGCGCTATTCGCATCCAGCAGTTTCCAGCGACCCGCACATGATTATTGGTCCAACTTGTAGGGGGCCTGCCCACCTTTCTGCCAACCTTTCTGCCCCAACGGCCGTCGGTTCTACGAGCTATGTGCCCCGCCCACGGCCATTTCAGTTTTGCAATTATTCGGGCTATGTCGGTGACTTTGGTTCGCCTGCGGATTTCGACATTTCTGATTCGATCCCGCAAGGAAACTCCGAGCATAGCCCTCTGCATTGCTCTTTGGGTGACCTTGAGCCTTCTAATAAGGCCCATAGTGAGCGACCACGTCTCTGTTCCGTACTGTCTGTTTTGTTCTGCTACTTATGAACAATGATATGAAATATTAATGACCAAAAAGAATTCTTTTTGGTCATTAATATCACTTTGTGCCATAAAATATTGAAACTTGGCGCATTGTCTCTTCTTTAGAACTGTCAAAAAGGGGCAAGTTCTGTCCAAACCAAACCAATGTCTGTGCTCATGTTCCTGACTTTGAATTAGTCATGTTGGCTGGATTGAGTCATTAAATGTAGTGCACCTTTTTTTTACGTGGTGGAAATGCTCTAGTCGTACGTGATGTGGGGCTCGACCCACTAAAACCACCACGGTAGCCAGCCTCATAGTGCTTGTAGCGGGGGCACTGGGTACTCGTGAACGATCTCGCCAGTACCCTCGCTGTATACTGAGCGTCCTTGAGACTCTCACCCGGGGAGGGGAGAGGCCTGAATGCCTCCCCCCTCCCCATGCACAAGCGCGTTTAGGCAACCTGAGCTACAGCAGGTTACCTCTTCCCGGGACTGCTTATACAAGACGAGGGGAGTTTCTCAACCAAACGCCAGCGGTCCCAGGGGCGGCGCCCAGCCGGGGAGAAGCCAGCCGGGCGCCGCATACTCCCTCGCGCTGGGATTAGCTCCCAGCGCCGGAAATGAAGTGCACTTGTGTGTACTGATTTTGCGTGTAGACTTTCTCCCACGCCGTAGAAAATAGTCGCTTTGGCCGAAGTTTGACTTGACGACTAACTACTAACGAAGACAAAAAACTAGCATATTATTTACTTCGCACTTTTACTCTCCTCATATACATTAAATACATAAAAAAGGTTTTAATAAAAAAGTGCTTGTAAATAGTCTGCACATGTTTGTATTAATATAGTATATATATATATATATATATATATATACTAGCTGGTGCCCGCGACTTCGTCCGCGACAATTTTGAATGATTACCAATGTAACTACTTACATCTAGCTTAATCTAAAAAAAAATACTTTTAAAAGAAATAAGCAATATAAATTTAAGAAAACCTAACCTATAAATAACCTAGTTAAGAAATAAACTAAAGACTACTTTGCTACTGTTATTTTAATAAAAGACCCGACATCATAAACTCACAAATATCAAAGAATATATATCGATTGTCCTTAAGTAAAGTCAGTAAGTCAAATAAAGTAATATAATAATCAACGATGCATTAATCACCAAGGTAACTCCCATTAGCTTAGGTTGCGACCACGGCATTGATAGGTCTAATATCACATTTTGTGAACGAAACCATAGCGCGATTTAAAACGATGATTACACCATCTACTAACAAAAATATAACCTTGTAAAGCGGTAAAATTAAGATGTGGGCATATATTTTGGGTGAGATTTAGACGATCATCTTTTGATTCAGTTTTGGACTACCTTTTACTTCAAGCATTTATTTATTTTAACCGATATGTCAAATGAGTTCTGCGATCTGAAACGATATAAAAGCCATCGAGTTACAAAATTGTGAACTTGTAGATCAGTAAAATTAAGATGATATTTTTTGGGTGCGATCATCTCGACAATTTATACTACGCTAACTCGAATTTTGGGTCAATGACTTTTTTTATCCCAATTTTATTAAATTGACGTTTTTTAATATGTTATGAAAAATACCAAAAAAAAAGAAGTTACAAATCTTATAAAACGCTAAATCTTTACTTAAACGACAACAAACACAACATTTTAAGCAATAAGAAAGGAATATCTCTAAAATTTAAGTTGGCGTACATTTTTGGTGTTGACCTACTGAATCAGTTATGGATTACCTTTTTTAACAACAAATTATTCCCTTGATTTCTTTATTTTTAATTGAAATACCAATTTACATGCTTTTAACTCCAAAAAAAAACGTTTTTTCATACAAACTTACATCCCCTATTTTAGTCGTCTTTAGGGGTGGAATTTCCAAAAGTCCTCATGATATATTTATAATGTTTAAATGAAAGGCGAAATACTAATTTTCATGCGTTTACCTTAAAAAATGTCACATTTTTCATAAAAACTTCCATCCCCTATTTGTCACCCTAAAGGGCTGCAATTCCCAAAAATCCTGAAATACATATTTTGAAATGAAAGGTCAAATACCAATTTTCATGAGTTTACCTTAAAAAATGTCACATTTTTCATACAAACATCCCCTATTTGTCACCCTACGTGGTAGAATTCTCGGAAATCCTGAAACACATACTTTTTACTTTTAACTGTAATGCTAAATACCAATTTTCATGCGTTTAAACAACTTAAAACTTGTTGGCACTTTTTTAATATAAACTTACATCCCCAATTTTACGCCCTTGGGGGTGGAATATTCAAAAATCCTGAAATATATATTTTAATTTTTAACTACAAGTCTATATACTAAAGCCTTTAACATCAAAATTAAGCACTTTCATAAAATATTTCTTCCCTTATTTTAGTCCCTTAGGGGTGGTATTTTCAAAAACCCTTTTTCAGTGGATGCCTACGTCATAAAAGGTAACTACCGTCAAAATTCAAGTCCTAACTGCAGCCGTTTAGACTGTGCGTTGATATGTCAGTCAGGCAGTATAAAATTATATCCCCTATTTTCCGCCCTTAGGGGTGTAATTTCCAAAAATCCTGAAATAAATGCTATATATTTTTAACAGAAATGCCAAATACTCATTTTCATGCGTTTAACTTCAAAAATATCGCATTTTTCATACAAACTTACATCCCCTATTTAATGACTTTCGGGGTGGAATTTTCAAAAATCCTGAAATATATATTTTTTATTTTTAACTAAAAAGCCAAATGCTAATTTTCATGCCTTTAACTTAAAAATTGGGACTTTTTTCGTACAAACTTACATCCCCTACTTTTTGCCCTTGGGGGTGAAATTTCCAAAAATCCTGAAACATATATTTTTTATTTTTAACTGCAAGGCCAAATACCAACTTTCATGTCTCTAACTTCAAAAACGGCAAAGTTTCATACTAACTTCGCACCCCCGTTTTACCCCCTTAGGGGTTGAATTTCGATAAATCCTTCCTTATTCCTTGTCTACATTATAAAAAAAACATCTGTGCAAAATTTCAGCTTTATAGGGCCAAGGGTTTGGGCTGGGCGTTGATGAGTCAGTCAGTCAGTCAGGACTTCTCTTTTTATTTATATAGATATACACATATATATATATATATATATATATATATACACACAAAATAACACCCGCGACACGAAGCGGCGAGGCGTCTTTGCCGCTGCACCACACGTGCAGTCAAATATTATAATATTTATTTATTAAATAAAATACATTTGATAAATGTTTTAACAATCCGTGTACCTAAATATCTATATGTAACTAAGTTATGAGTTATAAAAAGAATTGCAAGGCAATTACATATTTTCAGTTTTGTGATATTTACAGTGCAAGTGTTCTGAGGAATTGTTGGACAGGCAAAACTTGGCGGCAGGTCGGTATAGCTGCCGCCAAGTTCCCTACCACTTCACTTTTTACCGAGTACTATCACTCTGTAGAATCAATTAACTGCGGAGGTATTTCCGATCCGGATACGACGTGAAAACCTTCAACAAGCGTTATCCTTTCTTAAAGGCCGGCAACGCACTTGGGGCCCGTTGCCGGCCGTTTCATAATGCGTTTATGGTTTAAGAGTTGAATTTAGCATTATGTTTTTAAAACAGTTTTTTTTTTTATTAAAAGCTTACGTTTGTTTGTCATACTCATTACATATTTAGCCATAGTCACCGTAGCCTAGTTGGTAGTGCTCCTGCCTACGAAGCTGGTCCTGGGTTCGAATCCCGGTAACTGCAAATATTTGTGAGATGAGCACGAATATTTGATTCTGAGTCGTGGATGTTTTCTATGTATATAAGTATATATCTATCTATATAAGTATGTACATCGTCGCCTGGTACCCATAGTACAAGCTTTGCTTAGTTTGGGGCTAGGATGATCTGTGTGACATTGTCCCTAGATATTATTATTATTATTATATTATAGTTCAGTCGTGACTCAAGGCCCTAAATCTATATTTGGTTTAATACTGCGTCTATAAGTAGGTAGTTTATTGCCAATTTCTTCCATTTACTGACGCCAATAAAAGTTGGTACTATACTTCCGTAAGAACGCTTTTAATAAAATCGCTTTTAATATACAATCTACTACTTTACGGTTACCATATAAAACGCTTTTATACGGCAGTCACAATGAAGTAGGTACTTAATATACTTTCCAGTTTTTCGTAGATTTCTGGAAGCATATATGCATACAATGTTAATGGTTAATAGTTCTACAGGGTGACTAGATGCAGTCTTACATTAATAACCGAAATAGAGGTATTACATTAGCTATTTACAATCTAATACCATTTACCACTTTAGTATTAAAATTAATACGTCCCGTGTATAGAATAGCGAATGTGGGCTAAAAGTAATATTTGTGTGTTAGAATTTGTAGGCTGTAGGTTGGAACTTACATTTTCAATATCATTTTATTAGATTCAAGAAAAGGAATGTAGCAAAATGTTATATTACGATTTCATTCATTCCTATTTCGCCAGCGTTTTTCCCTAATGCCGATGGTGTCAATATTATTAACCAGAACATGTTTTGGGATTCTATTGAGGTGTACTGTGCCGCAAAGGCTTAAAAGCCGATATAACTTTGCTCTATGCGCCGTTCCGCTAACGTCCTATCCTTCAACAGCGAGATGCAGCATCTAGCGTACATAAAAGTGCTTACTGGGTCATTTTGTCATGCCTTCCGAAAGTCACCCGTCTAGATATCAAGTACCGTAGCCGATCTGCAAGCCTCTTAATAGACTCCGGAGTCAGGTGGGCTGTAGAAAGAATACATGTTTAAGAGGGGACTATCGAGCCACCCTAAAATTTTCTCCAAATAAAGCGGGATCAGGTTTTGTTTTGCAAAAATAATACCTATGTTCCCACAATCTTCCGAAAGTTCTAAAACGATCTATAAAGTGTCTGTTAAAAAAGCGTGAAGTGTTTGTTTTACTTTAACTTCTGTTAATGTTTACAATTTATTTTTCAGCCTAAATGACCATTAAGGCACATTGCTTTGAATTTGAATTCTTCTATCCACATAGTGGGCACAATAAATGCGTATTTCCTTAAAACTGCCACCGAATAATAATTCACATTAAAAAAAACTTCGGGAAAGAAGCGCCAACAGTTCTGAAGCCTGATTTCAATATTGAACTACCTGTTTTTAAGACTACTAAACCAAAGACAGCAGATAATTATGTAACAGGATTGGTTTCTTGGAGCCAGACAAACAAATCACAGTAACGGCACAGTGCCAGTAGATTCCTATTAGAATCTCGGCGTCTCGGAGAACATCTCTCAGCGATAATCTTCAGTTACAATAACATCGAAGTAAGACTTACGGGAAAGTTACGATTTTTCGTATGAACTTATGCAATATCTTAACGGAGGAGTAAATTATGTAGAACGGTCCTGCACAATTTTATTCAATAATTATAATATTATAAAAATAGTTATTAATATTAAAATACAGGCGTGTGACATATAGATGTTCCACGTCGATAGCATCGCCGGTGATATACTGGCCTTTTCTGAGGGTATCATCATTAGATTCGTCATGTCTGTCTGTCTGTCCGTCCGTATGTCACAGCCACTTTTTTCCGAAAATATAAGAGCTGTACTCTTGAAACTTGGTATGTAGATGTATTCTGTGAACCGCATTAAGATTTTCACACAAAAATAGAAAAAGAACAATAATTTTGGGGGTTCCCCATACATCGAACTGAAAAACAATATTTTTTTTTCATCGTACTCATACATGTGGCGTATCAATGGATAGGTTTTCAAAAATGATGTTGAGGTTTCTAATATAATTTTTTTCTAAACTGATTAGTTTGCGCGAGAGACACTTCCAAAGTGGTAAAATGAGTGTCCCCCTCCTCCTGTAACTTCTAAACAAGAGAATGATAAAACTAATAGAAATATATGTTGTACATTACCATGTAAACTAATAACGAAAATTGGTTTGAACGAGATCTAGTAAGTAGTTTTTTTTAATACGTTATAAATCGTAAACCGCAATTTACCTTTAATTTAATCAACTGAAATACTTGCTGCTACGGAACCCTTCATGGGCGAGTCCGACTCGCACTTGGCCGGTTTTTTCATTGATTAATATTAATCTATAAGGCCTTCTCTGGAGGCTATAAGACCTTCCACATACAAAACTTATTGAAGGAACTTGGAAAATGCATAGAGTTTCAGGCGAAGCGTAAAACCAATAGGTGTCAGCACAAAAGATCGTCATCGTATCAAATTCTGTACGAAAGTTGGTGTGACAATTGATTCAGAATTTTAAATTTCCTCTGTTCTTTTCAGATATCGCATCGCGTTTCAAGAGACACTACTCTGCAGGAAGATCCGAGGACGACGCGACTCCAGAATCATAAACCTAGACCACACAATCTGCAGAGAAATAACTACCATACCAAGCACAGCCTCCACTAACATGAGCATAATCAAAAGAGAATCCCGAATGTCTTTTGTCAGTAAAGTCGATTTCGTCAGGGACCCCACTCCTTACACCGTGGAGGTGAACGGAGATCCAGTTTTCAAATCATATACGGAATCGTGAACGGACACGGTACAAAATTGACAAATACTTTAATATCTTCGGTACCAGGGTTCCATTTTCAACTGTTAATAGTAAGATTAGCTGTAAGTAAATGTTAATTACGGCACTTTCTCTTATTATTTGCGCTTAATACTGTCGCTAACTACTATATTTTGAACGGTATTACTTTATAATAATAATGTTCAATATCTATCAATTTATTTAATCTATTTTGTACATATAGAAAAATCAAAAGTAAATTAGATATATATTATAATGTCTTATCCATTATTAAGGGTTAAACTAAACTAAGAAGAAGAACTAGACTAGGAACAAGAAGAAAAACTAAGAGCATTTTTTTCTTCATTTGGTCTAAAGAAGGCCGTAACAAAACAGTTACATTTATATTTATTAGTTAAAACAAAGGTTGTTTCCATTAATTATTATAAACATGTCTCTTTCCTTTTAAGGGTAACAAAATTGCAACAATGGCGTCTGCCATATATATGTGAAAGTGAAAGCTTCAATGGTTAGTAGGTAAAGTAATGTATAACCGGTTACACTATTGAATTGCAACGCAAGTGTGAATATAGTATTTATAAGCATGGTGTATGTATCTGTAAAGTATCTTCCACTTACTGACTAGAGAAAACTGCAGGTTAGCTAGGATAGATATCCGGTCGAGTGACTACCGTATTGACCCCATGTCCATGTGATCCCGTTGGGACCTTTCAATCTTAATGTCTCTTCTTCTGTCCGTGTTTAGATTGCCCTTAGACTTGCGTCACTTAGATTTGTAAAATAACTGTTGTTGAGAGCCTCTGTACTTGAAACTTGGTCTAGTCTTTACTTTGGGGAAATCCATAACATTCAAAATACTAATTTAATATGTAGTGTTAATTAATAATAATAATAATATCTAGGGACAATGTCCCATAGATCATCCTAGCCCCAAACTAAGCAAAGCTTGTACTAAGGGTACCAGGCGACGATATACATACTTATATGGATAGATAAATACTTATAAAAATTATTCGTGCTCATCACACAAATATTTGCACTTACAGGGACTCGAACCCAGGATCACCAGCTTCGTAGGTAATAGTCAATCCCGGGCGGAATTCGGGCATATTCCGCCCGGCTTGATTAAACTGACTTAACTTCCTTCCCTTGAAAAATATGCACATGCAAGAAGGACAATATAAAAATGCACATTACATGCGCCGGTACGTACCCAACACGTGTTTCAATCCCCCACGGACCATTCTCAAGGGCTCAAACGTTGAGTGCTATAACTACGAGTTAGGAGCTAAGAAATTGGTAGAACTAGGGTAGGTTAATACATATTTTATATCTATGTTAGTTACCTGTTTATTTGTATTTATGAATTATATTTGTACAAGTACAAATGTAATGCTAAATGAATAATATTTATTTCATCTATTTATCAAGCAAGGCGATCTTGTACTTAACGAAATATAAAATAGTCTTTATGTATATAAATCTATAAATAACGTATTGTTTATAGTTAACCTTGTAATAACAACTTGAATTTAATAAAGGATGAACTTGTATATCTGTGGAATTCCTTTGAACATCACATTATTGTATCTAATAAATAAATAATAATGAAATTATTATCACACTAATATTGTAAAGGCGAAAGTTTGTCACTCACACACTCACAAACTTACGCGCTTGTGAGTGAAAGAGTAACAAACATGTGTATGTTTGTTTTTGTGCTTTAACGCAAAAACTACCGGACGGATTTTGATGAAAGTTTGTAGTAATATAGCTATATATCACACAAAAAAAAATATTTATTACCATATATTGATCATTTCTTTAGTCCTAAAACTATAAATGTACCACTATTATAAAGTGGCCTTCAGAGGATATTATGTCGCAAATTAATAAATAAAATGTCGGCTTCCATACATTGAATGCCCAATTAAAAAGTAAAGCTCGGCAAAAACTCTATACAGAACTGGTCTTCATTAGTAGCTAGGCTACTACGTACGTGACTCAATAACATCTGTGTATTTATATAAGTAATTAATAGATTGTGTAAAATGGCTCCAACTATTTCGAAACACGGGTATATAGAAATAAAACATTGATATGCTATGCCCTACATTCAGGGCTCTGGGGGTAGAATAAAAATAATAAGGGGGGTTGGTACATAAGATCCTGAAGGGACGAAATACTGGGCGCAAGTACACCCCTACCAAGACAAGATAAGATAAAGACTCTTTATTGCACACCAATTACAAATAAAAAAATATAGGAAACATTGAAAGCAAGTTGTACAATAGGCGGTCCTATCGTAGTCAGCGATCTCTTCCAGACAACCTTTGGGTGGATAAGAAGCAGAAATATAGAGATAGATAGATATGCCAAGACAATACATATGACAAGACTTATGTGGAAATCGTCCTTTTTGTGTTAACGATTTGATCCGGTAAATTCCCAGGATTGTAGAAGTGTGTGAAACTATTAGAAAGTCGCCACCTTGCTTAACTTCTTCGAGTTTCACGGATGTCTAACTAGATTATTTAGTTTGACTTGGTATCTTCTTCATTCCTAAGGGGCCTAACAGACTAACGCAATTTGCAAATTACATTAGATGTCAGGGGCTCTACCGGCTATGTCGCCGAACATAATAAAGGTTAAACATTACTTATTCAATCGTTAAATCGGCTTCAACGTTGCCGCGATCACCAACGTCATGACCCTTAGTTTGCATTCGTAGCAATGAAATGCTCCTATCGATATCCTCAATCGGACCAGTGGCCGGCGTCTATTAACGTAGACCGACAAAACGTTCCTTTAATAAAATAAACCCTCTCGTACATTTTCACGTCAGTAACCGCCCTAAGCTGAGGTTCAAACTTCAGAGAGAATGCAGACTGGCTGACAGCGTTCATTCGCTCAAAAAGCAGCCCGGCTGGGGAAGTACCTCCACCTTACAGAAGACATTCCTTAATAATAACATTAATAATTTTAATGTTGTGGTTCTGCGTGTGAGTATGGTCTGGCGACCAGCTAATGGGAGGGGAAGAGTCAGCGACACTTGTTTGCTGACTCTTGCCGGCAACGCACCCGCGACGCCTCTGGTGTTGTAGCGGGTCACCTGATGGTAATGTTGTCACTTACCATCAGGTGACCCGCTTGCTCGATTGTCGCCCTATGACATAAAAAAAGACTGGCTCAAGTCGCTTAGTTTTTAGTCTTATTTGCTATATGGAGTCCCCGCTAGCTTCTAGCCAAGTAGGTACATTGAAGCAGTCTAGCTGTAAATGACATATATATATATATATATATAAACACCAGTGAAGCTCGTCTTCATTTATAGAGTTTGAACTGTCTCTTGTAAATGCATATGTGGCGCAGCGGTTAAATCAGTCATCCCGCAATTTGTTTTCCCGAGTTCGATTCCCGTGCAGGAAAACTATTTGTGTGACCCATAAATAGTTGTATTCTGGATGCACTTTGTGTCCGTTAGTTTTATGTCTGTACCCCCCTGTACTCAGGGATTAATTTCTCTAACGCGGTCGTTGTCTTTTTAAAATGATTTTTTAAAAATTCGTGAGGGCTCCTGCTATAGACTGTAATTTATAATATCATAATTAAAATAATTCGTTAATTCTTCAAATCAAAAAATAGAAATTTGAGGCATTGCTGCCACCTATCACTACATTTAAACCATAAATAACTTATTTTAAATGAACAGGACTGCAGGGTAACCACTGCCCATACGATAAGTTTTTTTTCCGCATTATTATATTATATGATATTCATTTTTTTATTAAAATTATGTAACAATTATGTCCATATATTTTTTTTTTTACAATATAATTTAATCTTAAAATTATATTGTTAATAAAAAAATAATATGGACATAATTGTTACTAAGAAATAAAGATCCCCAACTTCAATTTTCACAGCAAAACCTAGGATAGAATACTATTAGTGAGCAGTGTTGACTTCAAAGTTAAACTTCCAAACTGGTGACGACCCTCCGGAGGACCCACTCTTTGAGCTAAGAGCATTTTATACTGAAATTTAATGTGAGTTGTTTTAGGCTTTCTGGACTCAATTTAGAGACTAACTAACGCAATAACCTTATTTGTAACACGGATACTTACCATATCATACGTGTGAAGTGTAAGTGTAACATTGTTACACTTCTCAACTTACAGAAGACATTCCTTAATAATAACATTATTCATTTTAATGTTGTGTTTCCGAGTGTGAGTAAGGTCGCCAGAGCTCATTAGCGTGGGGGGAAGGGTCAGCAACACGTGTTTGCTGACTTTTAAAGGCCGGCAACGCACCCGCGACACTTCTGGTGTAGCGAGTGTCCATGGGCGGCGGTGATCACTTACCATCAGGTGATCCACTTGCTCGTTTGTCGCCCTCTGATATAAAAAAAACCATTTCCCCTATATATCATATATGTTCATCTATGTACATATGTATATGTACATAGATTAACATTACCTTTGCCCACAGATAAATCTGTGCCTCTGCCGTAGGTAAATTGACAGTTGACGGGCCGGTTGGCGGCGTTGGTGCCTTTCACACTACAGGTCGTGGGTTCGATTCCCACCCAGGACAGATATTAGTGTGCATGAACATATTTGTTTGTCCCGAGACGGCATGTAATTGTCTATAAGAGTATGTATAAAAGAAATGTAATAGTATATCAGGTCTCTGGTTCCCATAGTACAAGCTCTGCTTAGTTTGGGATCAGATGGCCGTGTGCGACTAATGTCCCATATAATTATTATTAATTAAGTGCACGTGTAACTCAATGTTTAAAATTGCCTAGGTTTTAATTACCGCACAGAACAACAATTTGGGTGACCCATACGTAGTTGATCTATTTCCATAATGCGGGCGATATCTTAAAAATATATTTTAAATGGGTACACTACATTAATACGAAAAACTTTATTCCGACAGTCACAAATACGAATTTCAAAATACCGATTTTAATAAATCCGAATGGTTCAGAATTCCGAATATTACAACTCCGAGTTATCATTATTCCTATTTTTATAATTCCTATATTTCAATATTCCTTACGATTATAATTACTCTTCTCAAAACACCGAGCTTTATTAGATCGAATAACAAAAAATCCGAATTAATGATAATTCGAAATATCAACAATACGAATAAAAATATTTTGTTTCCCTGGTCACAATTTTAACCTAACCTAACCCAAATGATTAATTAACTATAGAGGGGATGCAGCATACAAGCAGGCAGGCAACATGCAAGCAGGCATGCAACATGCAAGCAGGCATGCAGCATGCAAGCAGGCATGCAGCATGCAAGCAGACTGCAACATGCAAGCAGGCATGCAGCATGCAAGCAGGCATGCAGCATGCAAGCAGGCATGCTGCTTGCCTGCTTGCGTGCACGATTAAAATTACTCTTCTCAAAACACCGAGCTTTATTAGATCGAATAACAAAAAATCCGAATTAATGATAATTCGAAATATCAACAATACGAATAAAAATATTTTGTTTCCCTGGTCACAATTTTAACCTAACCTAACCCAAATGATTAATTAACTATAGAGGGGATGCAACAAGCAAGCAGGCATGCAACAAGCAAGCAGGCATGCAACATGCAGCAGGCATTGTTTCTGTCACGGCTACGGCGCTGCGGGGTTTGGGCGGGCCCACGCGAGCTTATCGCCGCAGATGGCTTTAACGCTCACCACCGCAACTACGGCTGGCCAGCCTCAACCGCGGCGGCGGGCCTTCACACCTGCTCCTCAGCTCGCGGGCCGCCCCACCCCTCCGCGCCTACGCGGGCTTAAATTACACTCTAGGGTAGGGCAGACAAGACTACGTGAAGTCGGTTGTGCAGCAATTCGTTTCTGTCACCAAATTGTGTAGCATAACCTGTTGACTTTTAGTTTATTCGAAGTTTTGAAAATCGGAATGTCGTTTTTCGGACTGAGAACCCTTCGAGCATTTGACTCTTCGAACGTTTGAAAATCGGAAATCTAACAAATCGTATTTACGACTTTCGGTACAATTAATTTCGTGATTTTTAACAATAGACATTACAATTCTTTAGGTATTATGAAATTCGGACTTTTGAAAATCGGAACATCGAAATTCGGAATAAAATATTTCGGAGTATTTGAGTGTTCCCATTTTAACTGACTTGGAAAGGAAGGATTGCATTTTTTTTCCTCCATTTTATATGTATGTTTGTATTTTCCTCAGGTTTATGAACAGTTTTTGGTTATTATTAATTTTGTTCAACTTGGTTATTATTAAGAACAGTTGTACTCGGTGTTAGGTTTAAAAAAAAGCAATTATTTCATCTGCCACCATTGATATTAACAGATTATTAATTATTAGTTTAGATTATTAATTATTTTTATTAAATTTAATATTTCTTTTTTGATTAATTGACTTTAATTTCCGAACTCAACTTAAAAGGAACAGTATATTTTAGACAGCTAAATGCATTGTCTTGAAATATAGCTCATAAACTAACAAGAGGGCTTGTTAGTCCCCATCATTGTGATGGTCATATTTGGTTGATTCATACTATAAATAAATAAGGTTTTTATTCACGTAGACTTTAAAAAAGCGCTTGTAAATAGTCAGAACATGTTTGTAGTAATACAGTTATTATTTCTAGTTACTAACTTATTATAGATATTTATATACACGGATTGTTAAAACATTTATAAAATTATTTTATAATAGTAGTAATATTTAGCTAGCTTGTATTAAGTTATTGACAAGAAGATTATGTTTAGGTTTAATTATTGAAATTTTTATTTTACTACATTTTATCTGAGTGGTTCTGTTTATATTAAGGTACGAATTCAGTGTTATTATTATGACACACCTTGTCCTAAAACGACGGTCACGCTTTAATGCTATCACCGGATTCAATGCGCCCCAACTGAGAAGACCCAGCGGAACAAACTCAGCAGGTTCATCTACTACCGGTTTGAACACGGCCCAGTTGAGACGGTCCGGCAAAACATACTCAAGCGAGCATGAATACGGGATTTGGTCCACTTAAAGTAATTATTTAGTAGGCAAACACAATATCTGCTCGATCGGTTGTCTGAATGAATATTAATTTAGATTATATTTAGGAAACAAAAAAAAGACATCGAAACAATAACATTATTCATTTTGAAACAGAGTCAATAAATTTAATATGTTTTTATGTTGCAGCGTTGCGTGAGTGTGCCGTTTTGAGTATTTGTTGGTAGTTTCTCTACTGTCTATATTTTTTATACTGTGACCTGACGCCGACGTGTGAACCGAAGGCTTCATAATCACAAAATCATATTGCCTTTTCTGCTTTTTTAATGCGGCTATATTGCCTTTTCTACTTCCTTAATGCGGTTGGCTTCTAGTCTGTAGAAATCTGTAGTTAAATTTCTTCAACTAGGCTATTTTTGCATTGTATCCCTTTTAAAAATGTATTCAAATCATTTTAAAGCTTTAAAGTCACTGGTCTGGACTTTCATCACAAAATAAAATAAAACTAAAAGCTCGGCGACGAGTATTATTATAACTAAAAGCATATAAATAAAGTTAGGGGTACGTACAGTCAGCCGGACCATTTATATACTACCAAAATATTGTGGCGGTCGGTCAAGGGATTGGAAAGAAAACTAGTGTTTGGTAACGGAACCTTCATTAGCGTCGACTTTGACAGTTGGTGCAATACTAAGATCACACAGCACACGTGTGTGTTCCTAAAGTGTGACTCTAACTCGTTTATTAGAGTCCCGGCGACAAGCACTACGTAAGAGTCCCAACATGCACGGTATACTTCTCACTATGTACAGAACACTTGGCACTACTTGCTTATGTGGCAATATATTAATGAGGTTGCTGACCCTGAATGCTAATCCTGAGATCGTGGGTTTGATCCCCACTCAGGACAAATCTTTATGTGTATATATTTAGACATACATAAGTATTTTTATCAGTGGTCTGGTTGCATTAGTACGGGCTCTGTCTAGTTGTTAGTTATCTCAAAATATTTATTTATAACAAGAATATGGCCCAACAGTCATTTGTTACATATATTAAATAATTATAATTATATAAACGTACAGACGCCAGCACATCCAGCTACACAAATTTCTTTTACAGATTTTCAACTTTATCACAAAAGCACAAGGTTCACTTTCAATTTGGGAAATTTGACAGATTGGAGTAGCTTGATGTGCTGGCGTCTGTACAATTCAGATTATATTCGTTAAAACATTTACTCGAGAGAAGAAGAATTGTTATAAAATAAAATAATAAGTTATTTACAGTTCACCAATCCAAATACTAAATATATTTTTAACATGACTGTACACACAATGTGAGCAATAAATCTGTCAACCCGAATCCATTTATGTTTAGGAACATTATTTGCATTGATGATTGGTTTATTTAGGACTGAATTCCTCTTGCGGCTTTGACCGCGCTTAACAATAAACAATACGGCGTGTAAATGAAGTAGGTGTAATGCTCGTAAGTGAAAAGGGCCCAAGTCAGTAGAATCAAGACAAATACTGTTTGAAATAACATACAACCGACCAGAACTTATCCTTACAAAAACTGACTTAAACAAAATTTCAGCATTCCATATAGAAGTATAAACAAGGTACAAGGGGGAAATCGCGTAATATTCAAGAAACATAATACGAAACGAATTCATAACGTCCGTTTTGTGAAGTTTAAATGCTCTTGTGGCACGGTGGTTAAGGTGGTTGCGACGCTATTGCCTCAACGACCTTTTATTATGTTAAGGCGTTTGGCACACTGCCCCGCATATTGCAGCGTAGTGCGTGTTCTAACGTTGCTTGTACGAGTAAGTGTCTCCGTTTGTATAGAAAACACGCACAGTCCAACACACAACATGAGAACAGAGCATCTGCATGAACGCGCGTGGATGCATTTTCAGTGTTTTGGACTGTGCGTGTTTTCTATACAAACGGAGATACTAACAAGCAACGTTAGAACACGCACTCACGCACTACGCTGCATCATGCGGGGCAGTGTGCCAATCGCCGAACGCAGGGGAAATGCCTACGCATACCAACCGCAAAAAGTATATCCACAGATACTCCGAGAGGGCTCTAGTTTGCCCTCCCCTATTGCCGACTCCTGCCAGTCCGGCACAGTGACTGCGCCACAAAGTTCTGGTCGGTTGTATGTTATTTAAAACTGTATTTGTCGTGGCTAAAATTTGTAATTTTTTATCAAGCGAAAGTAGTTAAATCGTGTTTTGGTAGCAAAGTAAGAATAAACAGTTAAATTCTTTTCTATATTGTTTAGGCAGTTATACCCCTGGTGGCAGAGTTGTTCAAGTCGCCCAGCCTCTGACATGACGTAACGACAACAGCCGGGACCGACAGCTTAACGTACAATCTGAAGCACCGACACGCTCAGAAATCATAAATCTTCCATGTGTATAGTGATCGCGGGCCAAGGTGCTTAACCTCGCCGATTATTTACGGACCGGTCAATGCAACTGGCTATGAGCTGCTCAATAATTATCTAAGAGACAGTCATTAATTAACCAGACACCAAGTTACTCAAGTAAACTATAAAATAGTCAATCAAAGGTATTCAAACAACTTGCCCTATCAAATATTGAAATATTTTGAAATGAAAATACCTCATCGTAAATACTGAATTGGATGCCTAAGGAAGGAATAATTTTAATGAAATAACTTATTCCATTTTACTTCATCAAAAGTTTTACGATAAATATTTAATCTTGTCATTTTATTCAAATGTTTTCTCTAAGGGTCGATCTGGTAAGATGAAGGCCTTAGTCACAGACCATATTTATTTATTTATTTAAGGACATCCAGTAGCTGTTACATCTACTTAATTCTAAAATGTTTTAATCTATACCATAATATAATTTAAATGTACAGCTTCTAAAGGTGCCACAACATGCACAATGACATTGGTGAGTAACACTGATAAAAAAACAATATCGGTTTACAATGTAAGCCTGGCTACTTTGTTAACCATAGAGGTGTGGCCACTAGCTCTTTGTCTGCTGGTTGTCTCAAGATATTTGCAAGCAAAAGGGGTTTGTTAAACATTTAATATTTTATTACGGAATTGTAAGTGTCCCATGGTAGAACGGTAATCTTAATGTTTTCAAAATTCTCCTATTCCTTCTGTATACCTTTCGGGAGAAAACGATGACATTAACAAATGTTCTAAAATCCTATTGATAACTGATAACAATTAAAATCAAGTAGCTATAATCGCACTACTACATCAAATTGGATGAAATCAGTTAACTGCCGAGGTATTTCCGATCGGGTATAATATTGTATCTTTCGAGAAGCGAGCCTAATCCTTCAAGGCCGGCAAATAAAAACGTGATAACAAACCTTTCCCCTTTGACATTAAACCTTTTGCTGCCTCTAACGGCTAACCTTAAAGATATGAATATTTATTCTGTTACTCCCTCAGGATGTCATATTAATTGAGGGCGGCTGATTTCGATTTAATCCAAGTAAATGTTAGCATTTCCTCACATTTAACCAAAAATTCAGAATTTGAGAACCTGACTGACCTTATACCGCGGCAGCGGTGTTAGGTAGTTACAAATTTTAAAAATTGTATCTATTAAATTAATATTTATTAATTTGAGACTCGAAACCCATACTGCAACATAAACAATAAATGAATAAAATAATTTAACGCACATAATTATTGACACCTTTATATAAGCCATAGAGATATGCCTGACACATCCAGCAATTTTATTAAGACGGTACAAGTACACCGGCTCGTGGTCAGTATTAAAATACAATACAAAAACGCTTGTCATACTCGGAACATGTTTATAGTAAAATATTTAACTATTTGCATCCTACATTCACATATGAAGAGGTTCATTTTGTTTGTTAACTTTACTCAATTAAGTATGTTTAATATAAGTGATAATAATTTAACGATTGAATAATTATAAACCACTTTTATTGTGCATGCAATAGGTCGTACTTTTCTTTCGACGATTTCTGAGAGACCTGGTATCCATAACACAAGATTAAATCTTGCTTTGGATACCAGAATGTCATTAAAATACTTGTTTATATGTGTTGTATCCTATTCTATAAGCTATTAACATTATTTTGTACTTTGATTTGTAAGTGGTTCTGTAACCAGACCATAAGAAGAGAACCAGATCATACACATAAGAAGGGACACCTTTTGTTTATTTTTTCTTTATTAACTTGACTACAATTAAGTATGTTTAATATAAGTAATATTAATTTTATTATTAATTATAAAATCACTTTTATTCTCCATGTAATAAGTTAAATTTTTATGTCGGTGATTTGTGAGATACCTGCCATCCATAACACAAGTTTAATCTTAGGCATCGTTCACACCAAACGTATTGTGCGCCGCCGAATGTGAGTATGTTCACTGTCTGCCCCAGTGTGAACGTGGACTCAGTCTGCAGTACGCGTTCTTACTAAGCCGACAATACGCTATAGTGTATGTTAATGCTTCGGCAACGTAGCCAATCCGTGTCCGCCGTGCATAGACGCGTAGTACACTAATCGGCCACCGAGAGTCAGCGATAACGCACTACGTAATAGCGTATAGTAAGTTCTGTGTGAACGATAAGTTAAATATATATGGAAAAGCGATAAACTACGTAACGCGCGCTCACAGTCAGCGGCCGACAATACGTTTGGTATGAACGATGCCTTACTTTGGATACCAGAGTGTATTTATGGCCTATGCACACCACGCTTTTTAAGCGCGCCGGTTACGCGCGTTTGTAACGATACAGACGCGCGTTAGTATCGCGTTTGTATCGATACAAATAACGACATATTGCTCTGTAGGAGCGCGCCGTCCACCCGCGTTTTTAAAACGCGCGTCGATGGCGCGTTTGAAAAATGAGGTGTGCTCAGGCTCCATAATACTCAATCTTCTTCTTCTTAGCGTTTCGATGGCAAATTTGAAAAATTTTTGTGGCCGCACTGATTGCGCTGCTTGTGGCATTTTTAAGATCGTGCCATGAACATGTGGCATGGCAGGCTGGGCAAGCTGTTAGATGGGCCATGGAATGGACCGATGCTCCGCAAATACCTACAGTCCATTTTGGGGTTGCTTGACAGTCCCCACCTAGATATGTTTTCTTTGCTTCTCAATACTCAATTATATGTGTTGTATCCTATTATATAAGCTTCTAACATTAGATTGTATTTGGATTTGTAAGTGGTTCTGTATAATTTATCGGAAATAAAGTTATTATTATTATTATATACACAATAAATTCTAGGTTAATGTTGACATTTAGATCTGCGGCTTGTATAGAATCTTTTATAATTAACATTTAAAGTAGAATAGTATTGTTTAGGTTAGTTAGCTAGTTTGTTTTAGATGTTGTCAAAACTAATAAAAATAATATAATAATATCTAGGGACAATGTCACACAGATCATCCTAGCCCCAAACTAAGAAAAGCTTGTACTATTGGTACCAGGCGACGATAGACATACTTATATAGATAGATAAATACTTAAATACATAGAAAACATCCATGACTCAGAAACAAATATTCGTGCTCATCACACAAATATTTACACTTACTTTTAAAACTACTGTTGATACGATTAAATAGTCATTGTAGATATACTTTACTACCACGTACCGTTCTGTCTATATTCAGTCAAGGATTCAAAATTTTGAGTACAGCTTTCATTGTGTATTGTATAACAGCGGACGTGCTTTAATGAAGTATCATTAAAGCACTAGGCAATGGGTCCAATATGGCCTAATTGAGAAGTCCCAGCGAAATAATTTCAGCGGGTTATATTACTTATCGTATGGGCAGTGCTTACACTAGAGTCAGATTTGTTCAAACTGCCCAGTAGCCCCCTGACATGACTTAACGACTGTTGTCTAATGACTACAACCGGGGTGTTTACGTCCTTCGGAGGGCACGTTAAACTTTAATGTGCTCTCCGAAGCACGGAGACGCTCAGAAATTAAACCACTTTGCTGATCACCGATCTATGGACTGACCGCGAGCTTAGTTGCTTAACCTCGCCGAACACTTACAGACCGGTGAGAGCATTTAGCTATTACTTAACGGCACATATTGAAACAGAGCAATCTTGCAATAGACCTGTTAGTCCACACGTGCTCATTAGGTTGCTTTTATCATGTAGGGTTGATTAGAAGATTTTAATATAAACTAGCTGTGCCCCGCGGTTTTACTCGCGTTAAGCTTCATAAATTATCACAGCTCCTCCCCCGTAGGTGACAGCGTGATAATATGTAGCCTATATGTTGACCCGACCTCTTAGTAATGTTCATGCAAAATTTTAAGTAAATCCATGCAGTACTTTTTTGAGTTTAGCCCGGACATACATACAGACAAACAGACAAAAATTCTAAAAACTATATTTTTGGGTTCGATATCGATTATAGATCACGCGCCAAGTATCCTTTTTAAAAAATATTCAAAATACAGTTTTGACTTTCCTACGATTTTATTATATGTATAGATATATATACACCTTGATAGGTACAGTCTATACATGCCTATTTTGCCCTCTATTGCGTGTGTATGCTTTTGTTCTTACGGAGTGAGATGCTTAATTTTACATTGACACTGCTTGACAGCTAATACATGTATCAAAAACCGATCATTTTCTTTTCTCAAAGGTTTTCGCGTATGTTAGGACTTTTCGTTGTAGGTTACATTGGTCATCATTCAAAATTGTCGCGGACGAAGTCGCGGGAAACCGCTAGTTAGGTAAATAAAATTAAATGCATACAGTGTCCGCACGAGCTAAATAGGACTTTATTGCAACTAGACTCGCTATTTTTCTGCGTATTGGCGTTTTGACCCTTCTGTAAATAGTCTCCAATCTGTGACAAAAAGTAATTTATTTTGGCCTACTCGACAAATATTTGTTTAAAAGCCGGCAACAGAAATAGAGCCGAAGGAAATAAAATATTATGGCTCCCTCGACGACTGTTTGTTTAAAAGCCTATAAGTTTTAATCGTTCTTTCATTTCGTAAGGTGTAAATGAATAGTGGGCGATGTTAAGAGGCGGACAAGACGAAATTTATTCTTTCACGCCAGCCTCGCTTGTTCTAGTTTAGTAATTCGTACGTATTAATAATATCTTAATATCTTGGGACAACTAGCACACTGCCATCTGATCGCAAACTAGGCAGAGCCTGAACTATAGAAGACAACTGATAAACTTACTTTATATTTCTAAACTAGCTGTGCCCCGCGGTTTTGCCCGCGTTAAATTTTATAAATTATCATCACAGCTCCTCCCCCGTAGGTTATAGCGAGGTAATATGTAGCCTATATGTTGACCCGACCTCTTAGTAATATTCACGCAAAATTTGAAGTAAATCCATGCAGTACTTTTCAGTTTAGCCCGGACATACATACAGACAAACAGACACGCAGACAAAAATTCTAAAAACTATATTTTTGACTTTTGGCTTCGATATCGATCGTAGGTCACGCCCCAAGTATGCTTGTAAAAAATATTCAATGTACAATTTCGACTTTCCTACGAATTTATTATATGTATAGATATATATACATAAGTATTGTAAATAAATTACGCCCAGACATGGAACTAATAATCGTGTTCGTCACACATAGATTTGCCCCGGGTGGGAATCGAACCCACGACCTCAGGCTTAGCAGTCAGGATCACTAACCAATAGACCAACAGGCCAAAATCGTTAATGAAAATATATTTATTTGGTATCTTATTTTTAAATGTTATATTTTAAATTAGCCTTCCACTGCTTACTCGGACAATCGATAGAGAGAAGCGGGGGTTTCATTTACTGCTATTTATTGTGCTTCTAACAAATGCTACATTTTGAAATTATGTGTGAATACTGAAGTCCTGAATGTATAAAATATAAGAATAAGGAAAATAACAATAATAAACGACTGTCACCGTAGCCTAGTTGATAGTGCTCCTGCCTACGAAGCTGGTGGTCCTGTGTTCGAATCCCGGTAAGTGCAAATATTTGTGTGATGAGCAAGAATGAGTCCTGAGTCATGGATGTTTTCTATGTATATAAGTATTTATCTATCTATATAAGTATGTATATCGTCGCCTGGTACCCATAGTACAAGCTTTGCTTAGTTTGGGGCTAGGATGATCTGTGTGACATTGTCCCTAGATATTATTATGAAATAAATAGTAAATATCTTGGGACAATTACACACTGCCATCTGCTCCTTAATTAGGCAGAGCCTGTACTTATAGCCAACCAGACAACTGATAAACATATGTATTTATTTCTAAATACTTACTTACTTATCGTATGTGCAGTGGTTACCCTAGTGTCAGAGTTGTTCAAGCCGCCCATTAGACCTCTGACATGGCTTAACGATCATTGATTATTGGCTACAACCGGGACCGATAGCTTACCGTGCCCTCCGAAAAATGGAGAAGCTCAGAAATTAAACCACTTTGGCGGTCACCCATCTATGGATTGACCGTGAGCCTAGTTGCTTAACCTTGCCTATCACTTACAGACCGGTGGAAGCATCTGGCTATGAGCGTCTCAAATACATACATGGTATAGATAAATAACAACCAGACACATAACAGATAATCTCACTCATCACACGAAGATTTATTCTGTTTGGGGATCAACGCCGGACATTTTAATAATAATATCTAGGGACAATGTCACTCAGATCATCCTAGCCCCAAACTAAGCAAAGCTTGTACTGTGGGTACCAGGCGACGATATACATACTTATATAGATAGATAAATACTTATATACATAGAAAACATCCATGACTCAGAAACAAATATTCGTGCTCATCACACAAATATTTCCACTTACCAGGATTCGAACCCAGGACCACCAGCTCCGTAGGCAGGAGCACTACCAACTAGGCTACGGTGACCTTTTGTGTTTTTATTTTTATAATTGTTCCTTGACCTTCGAAATTGGCCTTTAATACAACAAATAATAATAATAATAACACGATCGATTAACTTTGACGACTAAAAGTTAATCAATTGGATGAACTTTTAATTACTTTTATGAAGTTACCCAATTGCAAAAGACTATTTTTACTGCTGAGAGAAAAAGATATCAAAGTCAGCTATTCAAAAGAATAAATAAATCAAAAAAAATCAGGAATAGATAATTCTTAATACATACTGCCATCTGCTCATCAATTCTTAATACATCTGCCTGAGCCGTAGGTCGAACCCCATAAGGGCGCCGTCAGGTATTCGTCGCTTAAATTAAGCTACTGGTTGAGAGCATTTTGCGCTAGCACACTGCTCGTTGTTTTCAATTCTTTAATTTGAATACACTATTACTAAATGTAACAATAATAGCTTAGTAACTTGCTATTTATTATTTATTTATTTTATTAAGGATTTAATAAAACTGTATGTGACGAAACAGACCGCACGGACGGACTAAATCAGAATATTTTGTTGCTTTAAATATTTATGTATTGCATTGTGAGCTTAACAAGTACATACAAGTGTATGTAAATACCCAAGTGCTGAATAAATTTCATTACTTCACATACTCACATAAAATCCTTGAAATATAGTCATATGTTTCAAGGATTTTATAAAGTTTGTAATAGTCCTAACTTTATAAGTGTAATACTGTTTTGGCTCGATCGACTCTTCGACACAAAGAGGATGTGTGTGGACCTACTGCTACTCTGTTTGCTTAGTTATTAATCAATGCACCGCCTTAATCTAAGTCAATGAAGTCGCATAAAAATGAATTTTACATATTTTTTAAAAGAGGAACCGGGAGGCATGTGTTATATGAACTCTCCGCCACTGCCTCGCACATTTTGCGTAGGTACTCAAACTTTAAAGTACGCAACATTAAAGATGTAAGTAAATTTTAAGTTAGGTAATATATTCTGTAAGTTTATTTACATAGGTGTACCTAAGTGTGGACATTAATGGAAGACTACTCTTTGCTAGAAATGGGGCTTTATATTAATATAACAGACAATGGAATTGTATCATTGCTTAATGTATTGTTCAAGTATTTTTATTCGGTACTTAAAAATTAATAATACTGATAACAATGATTCTGTCAACTATAAAATAAGTTGTAGATATAAATTTAGGTGTGTGGGTGGGAATCGAACTCACGAACTTCGGGGTATCCGGCCCTATGTGCGTTAACAGATCCGACGTCGTAAAGTAGATTAAAACATTGCTAGCAAGATAAACGAAATTTTAAATGCCTGCTCATAGCCTACTAGCTACTGCCCCCACCGTATTGTGTGCGCTCGATCAGGTTCAGCGCCTTTTTGAGTGAGACTGGTAAGTTTGATTGCAGGTGTGGCGTAGTGGTTAAGATAGTCGCACCGCTACTATTTCAGCACTCCATATTTCGGGTTCGATTCCCGCTAAAGACTACTAATTATTTGTGTGATTCATGGATTATTGTTCTGAGTCTAGCAGTGCGTTCGGTTCATTGGAAATTTGTAAAGTCTACCGCGATACAAGAGTTTATATCCATAGACCGGGCGTTATCTTTCTTAAAAAAAAAACAAATATATGTATAGTTGGATGAACGCAAACTTGGACTTTTTCTGTCTTCATTGTAAAGAGGCATTAAGGTAAATTTTTTGTGAGGCAGGGGGAATACATATGCATGCAACCCTCAAAAAATGTCTACGGGTGGGTATGTCGGACTCGCACCAACTAAACCTAACCTGCCGTGGACTTCTCTTGACGGCTGGTGGGTGGAGCCCCGGGTTGCGGGTATGCTGCTCCAGTGCCGTCTTTTTGCGCCATGTGCGTCCAAATGAACGAGACACGTACAAGGCACTACTATACCCTTATATTTCGATAATTTATAGGTCTTAATTCGTTGAGTCTTGACTATAAGCTTTAGTATAGCCAAATAGGAAATATTTAATAGAAAAAACAAATTGTAAGGCTCCATTTTCTCATCCCGTCACAATATTGTTGAAACAATAATGTAAATAAATACCAAAAGTAATATTGTTCCGGGAAAATTATATAATTGTCTCCTCGAAAAAAAGGTGTCTTGATAATCCGGGAGAATAATTTACTTTCCTTATGAAACTAGAGTGTATATAGGTAAATATAATTTGTAATTGGTCTGATATTTTTGTACATATCGTTGGTCTAGCGGTAGCGTGTACACAGATAACGAGGTCCGGGGTTCAAATTCCAGGTCGGCCGAAAAATGATTTTGGGATTTTATTTATTTAATCAAAGTACACAAATATTCTTAAATCTATCTTAATATTACCGTGTAATATAAACCAGTATTGGTTTTCCCTACACTGGAATGTACCGTCGTACTCCCATTACACATTTAGAATTAAAATACAAATAAATAAACAAAAACACTCGTTTACCGCATCTCGATTCTATAGTATAGTATACACACGGGTGCATATTGCGACGAGGATTTTCTTTTTATATATGTATATATATATATGTATATATATATATATATATATATATATATATATATATATGTATATATATATATATATATATATATATATATATATATACATATATAAAAAGAAAATCCTCGTCACGACGTGCACGTCGCAATATGCACCCGTGTGTATACTATACTATAGAATCGAGATGCGGTAAACGAGTGTTTTTGTTTATTTATTTGTATTTTAATTCTAAATGTGTAATGGGAGTACGACGGTACATTCCAGTGTAGGGAAAACCAATACTGGTTTATATTACACGGTAATATTAAGATAGATTTAAGAATATTTGTGTATTTTGATTAAATAAATAAAATCCCAAAATCATTTTTCGGCCGACCTGGAATTTGAACCCCGGACCTCGTTATCTGTGTACACGCTACCGCTAGACCAACGATATGTACAAAAATATCAGACCAATTACAAATTATATTTACCTATATACACTCTAGTTTCATAAGGAAAGTAAATTATTCTCCCGGATTATCAAGACACCTTTTTTTCGAGGAGACAATTATATAATTTTCCCGGAACAATATTACTTTTGGTATTTATTTACATTATTGTTTCAACAATATTGTGACGGGATGAGAAAATGGAGCCTTACAATTTGTTTTTTCTATTAAATATTTCCTATTTGGCTATACTAAAGCTTATAGTCAAGACTCAACGAATTAAGACCTATAAATTATCGAAATATAAGGGTATAGTAGTGCCTTGTACGTGTCTCGTTCATTTGGACGCACATGGCGCAAAAAGACGGCACTGGAGCAGCATACCCGCAACCCGGGGCTCCACCCACCAGCCGTCAAGAGAAGTCCACGGCAGGTTAGGTTTAGTTGGTGCGAGTCCGACATACCCACCCGTAGACATTTTTTGAGGGTTGCATGCATATGTATTCCCCCTGCCTCACAAAAAATTTACCTTAATGCCTCTTTACAATGAAGACAGAAAAAGTCCAAGTTTGCGTTCATCCAACTATACATATATTTGTTTTTTTTAAGAAAGATAACGCCCGGTCTATGGATATAAACTCTTGTATCGCGGTAGACTTTACAAATTTCCAATGAACCGAACGCACTGCTAGACTCAGAACAATAATCCATGAATCACACAAATAATTAGTAGTCTTTAGCGGGAATCGAACCCGAAATATGGAGTGCTGAAATAGTAGCGGTGCGACTATCTTAACCACTACGCCACACCTGCAATCAAACTTACCAGTCTCACTCAAAAAGGCGCTGAACCTGATCGAGCGCACACAATACGGTGGGGGCAGTAGCTAGTAGGCTATGAGCAGGCATTTAAAATTTCGTTTATCTTGCTAGCAATGTTTTAATCTACTTTACGACGTCGGATCTGTTAACGCACATAGGGCCGGATACCCCGAAGTTCGTGAGTTCGATTCCCACCCACACACCTAAATTTATATCTACAACTTATTTTATAGTTGACAGAATCATTGTTATCAGTATTATTAATTTTTAAGTACCGAATAAAAATACTTGAACAATACATTAAGCAATGATACAATTCCGTTGTCTGTTATATTAATATAAAGTCCCATTTCTAGCAAAGAGTAGTCTTCCATTAATGTCCACACTTAGGTACACCTATGTAAATAAACTTACAGAATATATTACCTAACTTAAAATTTACTTACATCTTTAATGTTGCGTACTTTAAAGTTTGAGTACCTACGCAAAATGTGCGAGGCAGTGGCGGAGAGTTCATATAACACATGCCTCCCGGTTTCTCTTTTAAAAAATATGTAAAATTCATTTTTATGCGACTTCATTGACTTAGATTAAGGCGGTGCATTGATTAATAACTAAGCAAACAGAGTAGCAGTAGGTCCACACACATCCTCTTTGTGTCGAAGAGTCGATCGAGCCAAAACAGTATTACACTTATAAAGTTAGGACTATTACAAACTTTATAAAATCCTTGAAACATATGACTATATTTCAAGGATTTTATGTGAGTATGTGAAGTAATGAAATTTATTCAGCACTTGGGTATTTACATACACTTGTATGTACTTGTTAAGCTCACAATGCAATACATAAATATTTAAAGCAACAAAATATTCTGATTTAGTCCGTCCGTGCGGTCTGTTTCGTCACATACAGTTTTATTAAATCCTTAATAAAATAAATAAATAATAAATAGCAAGTTACTAAGCTATTATTGTTACATTTAGTAATAGTGTATTCAAATTAAAGAATTGAAAACAACGAGCAGTGTGCTAGCGCAAAATGCTCTCAACCAGTAGCTTAATTTAAGCGACGAATATCTGACGGCGCCCTTATGGGGTTCGACCTACGGCTCAGGCAGATGTATTAAGAATTGATGAGCAGATGGCAGTATGTATTAAGAATTATTTATTCCTGAATTTTTTTGATTTATTTATTCTTTTGAATAGCTGACTTTGATATCTTTTTCTCTCAGCAGTAAAAATAGTCTTTTGCAATTGCCCTTATATTTCGATAATTTATAGGTCTTAATTCGTTGAGTCTTGACTATAAGCTTTAGTATAGCCAAAAAGGAAATATTTAATAGAAAAAACAAATTGTAAGGCTCCATTTTCTCATCCCGTCACAATATTGTTGAAACAATAATGTAAATAAATACCAAAAGTAATATTGTTCCGGGAAAATTATATAATTGTCTCCTCGAAAAAAAGGTGTCTTGATAATCCGGGAGAATAATTTACTTTCCTTATGAAACTAGAGTGTATATAGGTAAATATAATTTGTAATTGGTCTGATATTTTTGTACATATCGTTGGTCTAGCGGTAGCGTGTACACAGATAACGAGGTCCGGGGTTCAAATTCCAGGTTGGCCGAAAAATGATTTTGGGATTTTATTTATTTAATCAAAATACACAAATATTCTTAAATCTATCTTAATATTACCGTGTAATATAAACCAGTATTGGTTTTCCCTACACTGGAATGTACCGTCGTACTCCCATTACACATTTAGAATTAAAATACAAATAAATAAACAAAAACACTCGTTTACCGCATCTCGATTCTATAGTATAGTATACACACGGGTGCATATTGCGACGAGGATTTTAATAACTTTTCGTTGACTAATTTTCTTTTTATATATATATATATATACTATATTAACCATGTACATATGTAGATAATTATATAGGTGTATTAAGCGGATATTTCTGTAAAAGGTTAAATTTATTAGTATCAGCCTCGGAGAGCACGTAAAGCCGTCGGTCCTGTACCTGTAATGTATTGATCGTTAAGCGAGATGTCGATCTTCAGTTGTCGCAAAAGCGTGCATTCGAACTATGGTGAGTCGCAGTACAATTTTGTCGCATAAGCGTTAATCGCACATCCATTTGTCGAGCTCATGTACCTACACTTGCTTTACATTGCGAAAAATGTTTTTAAACTAAAATTTCATAATTTTACTAACTTATATCTAAGATACTACACACACTCGGAGTTATATATCTATATATATAAAAATCAACGCCACTTTTCGTTGTAATGTTATAACTCAACAACGCCTTTACCGATTTGGCTAATTGTCCGTAATCCGACTTGTCTTGAATTATTCGTGGAAGTCCAGGAAAGGTTTGTACGTAGAGAAAATTTTAAAAAAGTCTTGAAAAAGTGTAAAATCAACAACTTTTAGCAATTTATAATATTTTTTTGTTTGAATAAATGAACTTAATAATCATTTTTTTTATTACTATGTCTTATACGTAGCAAAGCACATACCGGGCCGCTAGTATTATATATTAAATACGTTAAGTTAAATAGGCTACTTAATTTGTTAACTACTACATGCTACTTCATGTTACTGCATTAATCTCAAAATATTATTTGTTACCTATTCTAAATAGTACTTACTTAGTAACTTAGATACTACGAATACTCTTTATAAATTTTGTAGGTACTTAAGTCTTCTAATTTTTATAAATGTATGTACTTAAGTTTGTTATATAAAATATACGTTCTAACTTCATGCTGATATTTTTATTCATATCCTTTTTACAGACGCCAGCACATCCACCTACCGCAATCTGTCAAATTCCTTTTATAGATTATCAACTTTATTACATAAGCATAAGGTTCACTTTCCATTGGGGAAATTTAACAGATTGGGGTAGCTTGATGTGCTGGCGTCTGTACTATCTTTTACTCTATGAGAAAATTCGACTGGAGAAATATCTCCACCTTATAATTATATCTAATATTAATAGTATTTGTTCATATTAAGTATAACAGTTAAGTTAAACAAAAAATGTGAAATATAAAAATAAATCTTTGGGATTTTCATACAACATGCATTTGCTGATTGTTATTCTTGTATGGGCAGATAATATAAGTTATTGTATGGCAAATAAAATTCCTTAAGTTACTTCCACTATCTGCTACACCTTGAAAAATCATGTATATACATCATTGATATATAGGGTTTTTTATATATGGTATACATATATAATTTTTAATAACATTTGGTATATACGCTTCGTTTAGCTTTCTCCAGTGAAATGTGACTTCCTTGGAGTGAAGTCACATTTCACTGGAAAAAGCTAAACGAAGCGTCCTTGTGTTTTCGGACTTGGCGATTTTCCAGTTATTAACAATGATAATTATAAAGTGTATTTTTAAACGGTATTCAAAAAGAAGGCAAAAGTATAATATAATGTAATTCGGTGATTAAGATACCAACTGCAAACTTTGAGTCAGTCTGGGCAGATAATATAAGTTCTTGTATGGCAAATAAAATTCCTTAAGTTACGTCCACTATCTGCTACACCTTGAAAAAATATGTATATACACCATTAATATATAGGGGTTTTTATATATGGTATACATATATAATTTTTAATAACATTTGGTATATTCCAATCAAGTCACATTTCACTGGAAAAAGCTAAACGAAGCGACCTTGTTTTTTAGGACTTGGAGATTTTCCAGTTATTAACAATGATAAATTAGAAACAAAATGTTATTCCAATTAAGTACATTGTTTTAGTTTAACTCAATATGAAAGTAATAAAACAGGGAAAAGGGTTTTTTTTACACATGCAAAGAGATGGATAGATGACATTAGAAAAATTGGAGCTAGAGACAGGAATGAGTGGAAACAGCTGGAAGAGGCCTATGTGTCCCAGGACACGCTGATCTCTAAACCGGTAAACCCATTGTGTTAGGTTTAAGATTTTTACAATTGTTAGTGTCAATATTTGTTTAGTTTTCAGCAATAAACACTTAATAATAAATACAACAGCTACGATAATAAATGTTCGATATCTTCATAATTGCGTAAACGATCGTAAGCTTAAGAGCCTTACTGTCTACTCTCCAGGAAATTATAATGCTGATATTGTGGTAAGGTCTCCAGATTTCATCGGGGAAGAAGAAGGGTCCATGTGTGTAATTAGGGTAACTGCTTACTGCTACTCTATCCAATCTATATAGGCCATGGATTTATTACAAATTGGTACGATAAGTTAAAAAAATGCTAACAAATAGCCATTTTCCCAGTTTCTTTTCACTCCAGGTCCATTCAAAGGATGGAATAAGATTTTGCATGCCGATTAGACCACCATATATGCAGAGGCAGCACATCCAGCTACCCCAATCTGTCAAATTTCTTTTATAGATTTTCAACTTATATATATACATTACATAAGGTTCACATTGGGGTAATTTGACAGATTGGGGTAGCTTGATGTGATGGCGTCTGTACTTTCTTGTAAAGTGTATTTTTAAACGGTATTCAAAAAGAAGGAAAACAAGAAACTATTAATAAGCGATTTCTTCGTCCTTTGTGTTCCATATAAGTTTGGTTAAAAACGGTTGTTCTAAAGGAAAGTCGAAGTCAATGACAAACGTTGAGTCAGTCTGGTATCTTCATAAATACTTCCATTACCCATCCTCTCATGGATCTCCACGCTAGGAACCCAGGACGTTCTATACTGATCCTTGCCAACTATTCGAAAAATTTGTTGACGTGCATTCTGCCCATTATGGCTTAAGCAAGTCGTTTATTCGCATATGCGACTACTAGGTTTTTATAACCACTCCTAACCCTTCAACATCGGTTCTTGCGACGCACCGTTTTATAATTTTTATAATAATTTTACCAAGCTAAAATATTTTAAATTTTAATGCGGAATATAACGTTTCATATACATATTTAAGATAATATATTAGAACACATATTACTTATTCAGATTCCAAGTTTTCACTTTGAAGGTATACATAAATAAAGAACAATGACAGGTCTCTATACTAAAATTGTCTGGGATCAAATTAAAGCGTCCCGTAATGAAAAATATGTTAAATAATTTAGCGTTAGCTCCCGAATCTATAAATGAGACTATTTTCATTTGGGAAAGCCGGAAAAAAATATTCTGTGTTTGAATTTTTAGGTTATGAATGAACGTCAAACAACAATTTATCTATAAAACATCGCAGATTGAAATTAAATCACAAAGAAATGGTTAGTGTGGTGTGGACTGAGTGAAGATAAGAGAATTTACAGATAAAATAAGGAAAACCAAAATAAATTCTAACCCTCGGTGTAGAGTACCTATACCTACTCAATGGTATGTTTACGAAAGTTAGGCGGGTATTTAAAAAAAAACACTTGCCCCGTAAACACTAAAACTGAGAGTTATATAATGCCTAACGTTAGGGCAAATTAAAAACGCAATTTGTTAAACATATTTATTTTATTCCTCATCTCGTATCATTATCTCATCTAGAAAACTATTTTAATGGTAACATTTGGAATGTACCTAATTCGAAAGTCATTTGATCAGCTTTTAAAAACATAAAATAACTCCGGCTTTTACGAGAAGGAGAGAATAATTTAAAAATCGTTGAAAATTAATTAGATTTGATTCATATATATATATACATGAAATCTATGGAAACTAAAAATGTCCAGACCAAATTCTGTCATTGTACTTTAATGTTCAAATTAACACAGATGTGTAATAATGGACACAAATTAATTAAATGTTTTAATATATAATGCTAATGCAACGAAATAAAACACGTGAATGATACACAACGATGTTAAAAACATGACACGTTTTCTGAAGACTTCGTTGTACGCAGGCGCAAAGACAGACGATAGCTGCATTATAATCTATTTCATTCATCGCAGGTTATATCCTAACAATAAATATGTACTTCAAAAACACTTTCGTTTAAAGTATTTTTATGACCATAAGTAAAATACCTTACCTGCTACCCTTTCGGACAGAAGCAAGAGTAGGTACAGACACCAGCACATCCAGCTACCCCAATCTGTCAAATCTCTTTTATAGATTGTAAACTTTATTACATAAGCATAAGGTTCACTTTCAAATGGGGAAATTTGACAGATTGGGGTAGCTTGATGTGCTAGCGTCTGTACTATATTTTTACTATCATTCCTTTGTTGTATTTGGTATAAAACTCCACACAACCTTGTGATAAAATTTACTGCGTGTACTTGAAGACTATAAACAGAGTAAGCATTATTTTAAAGGCACTTGACGAAAACTTTTTACACTAAAAACGACATTTACGAACAGCATAATAGAAATATGAAGGTTTTATATCCAGTATTCAGTGAAAAGTAGCTACTCAAGTTCGTTATTTATTTATAAGGCGGCGATGAATTTTTGGGCTCAGTTTATGATCTAAAGGTGCGTTGGTGTTAAATTCTTCGGTTAAGAGGCTGACACCACTCAACTTTAGCGTATGGCACAAGTCTCACCTGTATGAGCTAACTACAGGTCATAGGTAGATTCTCTCACCGGTCTGTAGGTGATCGGCGAGGTTAAGCAACTAGGCTCGCGGTCAGTCCATAGATTGGGTGCCGATGGCTGTCGGTCCCGGCTGTACCTAGTCATTCGACAACTGTCGTTAAGCCATGTCAAAGGCCTACTGGGCGGCTTGAACAACTCTGACACTAGGGTAACCACTGCCCATACGATAAGTAAGTAGGTACGGGTCAAAATTTAATAAACAGAAAACTATCAATCACTTAATAACTCAGGGTGAATATGTAGCAAAATATTCATCATCATCATATCAGCCGAAAGACGTCCACGGCTGGACAAAGGCCTACCCCAAGGATCTCCACAATAGCCGGTCCTGCGCTGCCCGCTTCCAGCGGCTTCCCGCGACCCGCACAAGATCGTCGGTCCACCGTGTAGGAGGCCTGCCCACGCTGCGTCTTCCGGTTCGTGGTCGCCACTCGAGAACCTTTCTGCCCCAGCGGCCGTCAGTTCTACGAGCTATGTGCCCTGCCCTGTCCCCGGCAGCCCTGCTATTCCCAGCCGTGGTAACAGCAAAATATTGATTGCAGGAAAATAAAGTTGTACCTACTAGATGTTATAATAACTATTTATATTGGGTTTAGATTTGTAACACATTAATAACGGGCCTGTTGGCGTGGTTTGCACATGCTTGCTTTTCATGCCGGAGGTCGTGGGTTCGATTCCCACCCAGGACAGATATTTGTGTGCCTGAACATGTCTGTTTGTCCTAAGTCTGGGTGTTATCTATATAAGTATGTGTTTACAAAAGAAAATTAGTATAAGTAGTATATCAGTTATCTGGTTTCCATAGTACAAACTCTGCTTAGTTTGGGATCAGATGGCGGTGTGTAAATAATGTACCAGGATATTATTATTATTATAAATACGAGTATTAGTAGTGGAGACCTATTAATGGCTCCCTGTTATGTATAATATACAAAGCTAAAATGTCACTGAAAGCTGTTGGTCTTCCTAAGAGAAATAAATAAAAAATAAAATAAAATTGTTAAACTAACTTCTTTTAGTTATTAATTCTGGCAATAGATGGCGGTATAGTCAAAAGTGCTTAATCCTGAATCTCGCTAGTGAGATTCAGGATTTTCCGGCGGAACATAGCACCCGAACAAAATGTATTTTTGATGATATATTAGGAATAGGATTTATAGGATACCAAATTCTCGCCGTTGAATTATAGACCGATAAAATCAACTAAGTCAGAACGCCTTAACAGAGCCCATACAATTATTCTCGAGTAAATGTGTAAGTCATGTAAATGAACGCGCTGAAGTCTAGGCCGTAATGAGGCTTAATAATATCTATCACACACGGCCATCTGATCCCAAACTACGCCGAGCTATTCTAACTATAAACTACTTTCTTTTTTTTTATCGGGACTAGTCCCTCCCTCTTACCCACAACTGCAACTCCTGTAATAAGCCAGGATCAACAGTGGCACACAATGAAATGACACTCAGCAGTGAGGCTCAGGCATGTCCCGCCCAAGCAGCAAAATGTGGTCTAGTAATTGTCCTGGAACCACCATTTCATTAGGACTGGAATAGTAAGCAATTATAACCACGGAAAAGGGCCCAATTTATAGGCGTATTTTAGCTAATTAAATATCTATAGTAGACTTGGTGAATACCATTTTGACCAATAACGGCCATATAGTTGGACTATGTAAAACTATTTTCTCCCGCGAAGCCAACTATCAGCGCTTAATGGAACCAATTACGACAATAGTAACCTTATAGTTAGACCACGTAGAACTATTTGCTCTCGCGAAGCTAACTATGAGCGCTGAATGGAACCAAACACGACAATAACGTACACAGTGAATATCTTACAAGCTCATACAAAGTGATGTGAATTGGTGAATGTTGCTATGCACATTTGTAAAGATTAATTAATATTGATAAAGGTAAGTTATGATATTTTTATAATAAATATTATCTAGAATAAGAGTAGGGTGTTAGTTAACAATAAGTGAAGCCGTGTTTGAATGTGCATGGCGCAGGTATATTTTCGGTGAAGTGTAATAAGTTTTTTGTCAAAATTTTTAAACGCCCCTCGAAATTTACGTTTTCATTAAGTTGAATTTTAAAATAATGTTGGTTTCAGTAAGACATACAACGAAAAGTCACCATCTTGACAAACTTGGTCTTCCCAAATACATTAACAAACCGTTATAGGCGTACTTTGTTTAAAAATGGTAAATATCAGAACTATTGCTTGGCCATATTGTTTGGAATTAGAGTTCCGCAAATATTGAAATGTTACTCTATGTTGTTATTAGGTACCGATGTCTTATTTTCATATTTTTGTTTAGGTGTCAGGTGTGAAAATGGTAATGTTTCTGGACGTCGATAGCTTTTTAACTAAAAGGGATTTTCGAGCTTTAAAAATTGTTTGAAATATTTTCTACTTCTATTTTTGTGCTTTCCCTTGCTAACTTGGTTTATTGTTTCACAGAATCGTGATCAAGACCAAATTAGTGAGATGCCAACGGTCTCTCGAGAAGATACTCGTTCAAATACTACAAGATCACTTCATTTACAACAAAACTCGGCTACCATTCAATCCGGTTCAGCAATTTTACCTGTATCTTCTGTTGTCGCGCAAAACCCTCAACTTGTCATAACAGAAGCAGAAGAAACACTGTCAGATGTCAGTTTAAATGCTCAACATTTCGTTCTTTACAACACGGATAACCAAATACAGCCTGTCGAGGATGGTCAAATTCCACAACTTCAACATGAAGTAAAGTCAATCAAAGAAGACATTAAAACCATCATACCAAATCAAAATGCACTTTAGGAAATACAAACTAACATGTGCTGAGTGCTGTGTCGAAGAGAGATTCAGAATGAATTAAACTCGTACATCCAATGACCGTTACAAGAAAGCAAGAAGACGTAGATGTAGACATGTTATAAGAAATCTAAGAGAACTTGAAGAATTTGAAACAAACTTAACAAATACATTTATTCAAAATTTCTAATAAAGAATTGAATGCCGCATGTCGTATTGTATTCTACAGCCCATTTTCTAAGATCGCTATGTAGTTGAAAATTGGAATAGTTTTCAATATCGCATTCATCTTCTTGTACAGGTTCCTCACTAACACAATCTTCCAAGTCTACATTTAAAATTGCTTTTATCGATTAAACGTTTTTTCGTGCAGAATCAATAAAATAAACATTTTGTCTTAAATTTTCACAATAACAATTTTTTACGGAACCTTCTCATATTTCAACAAAATCAAAATATCCGTACTGAGACTATAAAATAATTTGCAAGACCATTATAAACCAATGTTTTCTTGTTCAGGACACCACGGATATAGTTTTGGATACTAAGTATATTATATTAAACCTTTATAAGCGTGTTAAGATTATAACGATATTGGTGTATACCACTATATAACCGCTCCATTTTACTGATAATTGTTCTGTAAAGTAAATTTATAAACCCTTATAAAACCAAGTAATAAATGCAAATAGTATCCAGAATGTTTAGTTCTGTTTATCACTCTTATTGGTGTACTTTACTTATAGTGGTTCTATAATGTTTCTTGTTAGTAGTTATAAGCATAGGTTACCAGTTTATCTGCTCTTGAGTGCGTTTACACCCTCGCGATACTTTTATAGGTCACCCAAGCTTATATTTGACTTTTAATTTCGGCCTATAAGTAATTATAAGTTAATGTATAGGAGGAGATATACTATAAGGCCCAACTAACTCCATGCTTGCTATTATAAGCGATGCAGCAAAAACTAGAACCCTTAAGAGAACATTAAAAGTGCTGGAGTCCTATAACGTCTACACTATAGGATAATTTTGCTGCTTGGGCGGGGATTGGCTTTAACTGTCTTGGATCCCGCAACGAATTTAATCAGAAAGAAAAAAGGAGGAGTTAGAAAATGAATTGTTCCACTTCCCTCCAGAGCAAAGCGGGAGAAAGAGTGATGTAAAGAGGCTATAGCCTCATAAAACGAGAGAATTGCAACTAGAGAAGCCAGCTGCAAAAGCACCGAGGATCAATTTAAGGGTCCTAAGTGAGCTATTATATTTGATTCCAATAGTATGGCAAAACCGCTTAAACGCACGGAAGTTGTGCCTTGTTGCTACAAGATCCGCATAATAAACAACTCCAGATATTGGTTGCAAACTGTTTAACATAATATCACGCTGATTTTGCCAGAGATCACACTCCCAAAGAATGTGGATTTTCTTTTTGGAAATATATACTTATATAGACAATTACAACCAGACTCAGGATAAGCAGACATGTTCATGCACACAAATATCTGTCCTGGGTGGGAACCGAACCCACGACCTGCGACGTGAAAGGCAAGGATCTATCAATTACGCCAACCGGCCACTGAAATAATCAGACATTTTCTACCACACAACCTTTGGGTGATGCTTAATACATGATACGTTTTATCTGTTCAAATAAATATCCTACTAATATTATAAATGTGAAAGTTTGTGAGTTTGTGAGTGTGTGAGTGTGTATGTTTGTTATTTCTTCATGTCCAAACGCCTGGAGCGATTTTCATAAAATTTGGTATGGAGTTAGCTGACACCCTGGATTAACATATAGGCTTTAATCCATAAAGTTTAATGCGGGTAAACCGCGGGGCACAGCTAGTATATATATAATCTCAGACGGCTTAAGCCACTTAGCCATCTAAAAACCTCAAACATAACTTAGTTAAGTGAACAACATAAAACGAAAACTAATAATAACATTTCACAAGCTCCTAAAGCTCTGAATCTCTAAGGCATTACATAATTTCTAAAAGTCTGAACATATGTATAAATCCATTTGGGCTCTACCAATGAGCGAGCCGCATGTATTTTTCTACCCTCAATTTTCCCCATCGCTCTATAAATAGCCATAAGAAGGTAGTCTGATGCTTACGTTCGTTAAGAGGGAACCCTCTGACATTATTTTCATGATGCCAACTAAAATGTAAAAGATCTAGACATTATAAAATAAACATTTTCTCACACATTCATCTTCTACTAGCTATGCGGTTTCCCCCGCGTTAAAGTAGTTTTGGCGTAAAAGAGTAACAAACATGCATCCATATATCTATACTCACAAACTTTCGCATTTATAATATTAGTAGGATGTGTACCTCTAGCGGTTTTGGCAGTGCACGCCGGAATCGCTCGCAGATAGTAAATTTTTTCCTTCTTACTTGACACTTATCACTTATAAATTGTAGCCTTTGTGTTAGTCTGATATATAAGCTATATTATTGTTAAGTTTCATTAAAATTTAATAGGATTATATATATAAAAATGAATCACCGAAATATTTGTACGCTCATAACTTCCAAACGACTGCACCAAATTGGATATATCTTTATTTTATACGTTCGTTATTGTCAGGAGAAGGTTGGTATAAAAAAGTGGTAACAATTATATGTAAAAATATCCGAATAGTGATAAACTGAATGAGACGGAAGACTGTGAGGCTTTCTTTTGTTTTCATACAATCCTCATAACGTCCAAACGCCTGCGCCAAATTGGTTAAATATTTCTTTTGTGTTCGTTATTATCAGAAGGTAAATATTTTTTCATACTACTATGAAAAAATATTTAAGGAAAATATCAGTAAAATCGAGTGTGCGAATGAGACAGAAGACAGTGTAACGATGTGTTGATTTTTGGTCGTTGTTTCTTCAGAAGGAAACACGAAAAATGTTGCCAAGGAATTAAAACAATTATTAAAATCTTTGACTTTTTTCAGTGGCAAAAGACATGGCGGTACGAAGTGCGCCGGGACAGCTAGTTAGTAATATAAACAAAATGATATTTATTCAAACTACAACAGAATGTTGTTAATGACATTTTTAATACAGTGCATGCAGCATAACCTAGCTAGACTAATATGAGTTTCACCTATGTAAGTTTGATACTTTGAGAAGTAGTCAAGAATAAAATAGGTTTTAGGGTATTTGTTGGTGCCGGACGCTGGTGCATAGTTAGGAGTCTTCTCGGATGGCAATAAATTTATACTGTTAGGTTGGTGCTCATATTTAGTGCTGGTAACATATATAATGTAGGAAGCGTAAGGAGTTTTGGCGCCAACGCGGAAAAAGACGCATCGAGGCTATGTTTCATTTTCAAAAACTGGTGTAAATTCGAGTTTTTATGTGTAAATATGGTGGATTTTTAGACATAACATCTTCGACAATGCACATAAGTGGAGGAAAGTGCCATATTGCCGTGAATTGTGATTTTCCGTGTTGTAACCAAAACTCCATAAAAGCCTCTAGTAAAGTCTCCACTGCTTTACTGTGATGGACAAGGACTATGTATGACTTGACTATGACGGACTTTACTTGACAATGACGGAAATAAATGATATAAAAATATATTTACTGAAGGCTCATAAGGCCAAAAAAGCCAGAGCCGTAAATGGAATAAAAAAAATAAAAAGGAAGCGTATGTTGTCTGTCGCGCTGGCTAGCATACTGGTGGCAATAGTCGCTTCCACCGAAGTGGCCACGCCTCCTCGGACTGCGGTGCCGCTGCTAGGCTCCAACAGTATGATCATCATTATCATATCAACCAAATTAAGTTCACAATACATCCCCTCTATGACCAGTCTTGCGCTGTCTGCATACAGCGGTTTCCCGCGACACTTGCAAGATCCTCGGTCACGAGCGAGCCGGTCAATGCCGCAATGCTTCTGTTTTCTGCTCGTCAGTCCAGAACCTTTCTGCCTTTCTACGAGTATATTCATTAGTGCTCACTGCCCATATTTGTTGATATTTAATGGTATACATTTTGTAATAATTCGAATGCTAGAATTAATAATTTTACAGTTTAAAAATATAAAATCGATTTCAAATTTAGTTTTTGTCAAACGATTTGTTAAGTTATTGAAAATATGTTGATTTATATTTTTAATAATCAAAAGATTTATTTTAAGTTGTGGCAACAGTATCATTTTAATTTTCCACAAAACAAGTGTAAACACTGGTCACTATAGAAACCAATGTCAATTATTGCAGAAACACAAAAAATCAATTGCATTTAGTGTTGTTTTTTTGAATGGAAAAATGGACAATGTGGGTTAATAGTGTTATTTGACTTCCACGTGGTTACGTTTTCATCTACCGCCTCAAAATCGGTATTGTATGAAACCGAGGGAAAATTTAACTAGATCCTGATGCAGAAGGTACGCGTGCGTCATCAACATCATACTACACGCATATTTCGGAAGTTTAGTGAAAGTGATCTATTTAATACTTAACCTATAATAATTTGGTCTGTGTTGATGTTCTTAATTTGCAAGTGAAAGCCAGAAAATGTATTTAATCTGCTATTGCATGAACTACATGTAGGTTATTTTGCGCCATGTCCCAGATAATTGGGAACGTACCCTGGGAGAGTTCTGGATTGCCCTCCCGTATTGCCGACTCCTGCCAGTCCGGCACAGCGACTGCGCCACAAACAGATCGCTGTCTTCCCGGAGCCGCTTGCACGTGGCAGCAATAGAAGACACTCTAACCGCAGCCCGGTGGGGAGTTGGTCAAAAGGGTGCCGCCGCCGCCCAGACGCCTCCTCCGTCTGCGAACAGGGTCGACTCGTTCCCGATGCCCCTCGGCGGCCTCCTTCTGGAGCATGACTGTCACAAACTGTCAGAAGGAGACAACGGCGTCCCATTTGGTGATGTCACCTGCCAGCATCGCAGAAACGACTGCTGGCGGCGAAAGATCCCGTCCGATCACAGCAACCAGGACACGCCTTTCTGTCAGCTTACCTCCCGGGTTATATATATATGTATATACGAGCGTGTCGTCTGCAAAGCACGATACGCTCGACACGCAGATTTTGCAGACGATGCTAACTCGGGGTGGGAGGCCAATCCGCAGGACTGCATCATAGGCGAGTACAATTTTGTACGGGCACCTCCATGGATCGAGTTTTGGCTTCCGCTTTGGCTATCGATAGCGCCTTGACGGTTATCTTCTTAGGCGACGCACTGCGACGATCGAAGTGAAAGCTCCTAGGAAGTCGAAATCGAAGTCGAAGTCGGAGTCGAAGTCGAAGTTGAAGTCGAAGTCGAAGGGAGAGGGAGAGGGAGGAGGAAGAGGAGGAGGACGAGGAGGAGAAGGAGAAGGAGAAGGATAAGGATAGGGATAGGGATAGCGATAGGGATAGGGATAGGGATAGGGATAGGGAGAGGGAGAGGGAGAGGGAGAGGGAGACATCATCGGATGTCATTAGGACGGCTAGATCAGTGGTCAGTTTGAAGGAAGGGGCCTGGTACTGAAAATATCTGTCCCCGACAATGCATCCAGAGCGGACTCCCTTGCCCAACGGCTTAGGCCGGTTTTCGTTGGTACGGAGGCGAAAATTTCCCGCCCTATAAAAACAGGGGAATTAAGGGTGATGGACAATAAATTCTTAAGTTATAGGTAGTAGCATAAATTAGTATCCATGTATAGAATAAGTGAATTTTTGTACGTCATGACATAAAATGACTAATGTGTGAGACTCATTGTTATTATGACATCTGTAATGCACCACATTTTTGCAAATAAATTGATTGATTGATTGAATGACTAGTCTGTAACTCCTACTGAGGTGGCTGAAGCAATTGCTCAGACAACCACGTGTCTGGTGATAGATGTTAAGGTGGGACCCATCCGAAAAACACCACTCTGGGCTTGGTATTGTGTGGGTCAGGTGTCCCCTCGAGGCAGCCGGTAAAGTTGCCGGAAAAAGATTACTTGTGTGCTGGGGCACTGCAAGAGATGAAGCTTTAAAATCTCGACCCTTGCAGTGCTACCGATGTCTAGAGACGGGGCACGAAAGGTTAAAGTGCCAATGTGCAGTGGATCGCAGCGGATGCTGTTTCGTTTGTGGCGGTCAGGGCCAGTACCTGACCTCTTTCCGGTAGTGTCGCTAAACGTCCCATCGGATCTTATGATCCGATGGAATAGAAAGTGCTCCCGTATTTGCGCACACACTTGAACACTATAATATGTCCCGCGCAGATGGCTAATTTCTATTAAGACTGGCGTGGCTGAAATTCGGCTAGGAGGACATTATTATTATTATTTTATCCGAATACCCACGTATTACTCTCAATATAAAACGCAAACAAATACAAACTGAATTACTTACAGCTCAATATCTCTGAAACTTTTCACATTTACAGATCAATCTGAAATCCCAAAAGATATCAGGAAGTAACTTGACGAGTTCAGAGAAGTCACAAAGTCGAGTAACTATAACTTTCCCTAAAACTAACCCACTCGAAAATGAATAAGCCTTTGTAACACACTAGCTTACCCGCGTTTAACTTTATATATTACAGCCTATGTATGTGTTACACGGATTTGTATATAAGCTATATTACTACAAAGTTTCATCAAATACTGTTCGGTAAGTTTGGCGTGAAAGAGTAACAAAAATCTATATATTTATCACAGTAGTATTCTTTATCTTGTCCACTATATAACCGTACTAGATATAATTTATTTTACAGGTATTTATGTATATTTTATTATTATGTATGTATATATATATACACACATCAACAAAGTCTAGGGATACGTTATTTTGAAATCAAACATGGCTTTATTGTTTAAAACCTATTTAGTTTCCTTAAAAAGTTTATTTACAGATTTAAACCTTGTCTATTCTTTATTCAAAATTTAAAAATTAAAATGAGAAACAAATGAAAACACGCAAAGCACAGCGCAATCTTGAGTTGTATCTAATTTCAAGAAGTTGCATTAAAATTTTTTTTGCGTGTTAATTGAAGAAAACCTGATAAATTGTTTTATTTTCTTTTCTCAATTGGTTGTGTAAGCTTTTTAGCGTCATGCCACGCCATCATTTGAGTCGAGATGAAATGTTACGGGCAGTTGGCATGTTACAAAACGGTGCTATTCAACGCGTCGTTGCTGAGTCTCTGGGCACAAGCCAAAATGTGGTATCCAGGCTGTGGTCACGTTATCGCGCTACTGGAGATGTGGCAGAACGGCACACAGGTAGATATCGTGTTACCACTCAGAGACAGGATCGATTTCTCCAAATGACCGCCAGAAGACTACCCAATATCACAGCGATGCAACTAGTGCAAAGGCTCCAGGAGGGTCAGCAGCTGCTGGTGAGCGACCAAACCGTGCGAAGGAGGCTGCATGAAGTTGGTCTTCATGCTCGCAGACCGCTACGAGTCCCAGCGCTGCGACGTGGCAATCGCGGTAGGCGACTTTTATGGGCTCAAGAACATTTGACATGGAGTGATCAACAATGGTCATTGGTGCTGTTCACTGATGAGTCCCGCTATGGATTTCATCCAGATTCGAGACGAACACGCGTTTGGAGAACTCCAGGCAGGGTCAGCCGTCTCCGACATCCACAGGAGGTCCACTCTTACCAAGGCGGGACAATTATGGTGTGGGCAGGAATACGAATCGGCGGACGAACCCAACTCATTTGGATTCAGGGCAGCATGACTGCCCATAGATACCGTGAGGAGGTAGTAGAACGTGTCATTGTCCCGCTCAGGGCCCTAACGGGGCAAGAATTTCAGCTCATGCATGACAATGCACCTTCCCATACAGCGCGGCTGGTGAGGGCCGCCCTTCGAGAACACGATGTTCAGGTATTAGATTGGCCTCCACAGTCGCCAGACTTAAACCCAATTGAACACGCCTGGGACATGTTACAGCGAAGAGCATTGAGGGATTTTCCGCCCAACTTGACAACAGAAGAACAACTTTTCGAACATTTAAAAAGAACTTGGGACTGCATACCCCAGCAAGACATTGACACCTTAATTTTAAGTATGGAAAATCGTTGCCGCTGTGTGATTAATGTTAGAGGAGGAAATACCGATTACTGATTATCAGATTTGGTAAGATTTTTATTCATTTAATTCGATTGAATAATTTTATAAGAATAAAATGTTTTTGTTCACTCAGTAATTTTCTATGGCTTAATTAATTTAAGACTTTTATTAATTAGAAAAACAAAATCGCATCGTGTTGTTAATGTTTAAATATCGGCCATGAAATTATCTTTAATTCTTCCATTTACAGTCATAACAAAATGTTTATAGTTTTCTAGATAATCAATGAAATGTTCAATATCCCTAGATTGTGTTGATGTGTGTATATATATATGTATGTGTGTGTGTGTGTGTGTGTGTGTGTTAGAATATTATTTATTTATTATTATTTGTGTTCAGATATAGATAAGTTTTAGTATTATAAGTATTTTAATTAGTGGTAGTACTACAACTACGTAGATATCACTATTAGTGTTAAGTTATTATCACCTAAATTCTTACACCATACACTATACCCCTACTCCAAATTCCTTACAATGAGGTCCAACTGAAGGTTGTCTGGAAGAGATCGCTGTTAGCGATAAGACCGCCAATTGTACCTTTTTAATATAATTAACTGTATCATAAATTGTGTTACACACGCAAGCTTTCGCATTTATAACATACATATATTTCTAAATACATACACATTATAGTTAAATTGCACCCAGACACAACAAACAATCGTGTTTATCACACAAAGATTTGTCCTGATTCGGAATCGAGTACCTCTGGCTTAGCAGATAGCGTCACTTACCAATAGGCCGACAAGCCAATCTATAGATATATAATAATAATATATATAAATACTAGCTGTATATTTTATAAATTATCATAGCTCCTCCCCCGTAGGTGATAGCGTGATTATATGTAGCCTATATGTTGACCCGACCTCTTAGTAATATTCATGCAAAATTTGAAGTAAATCCATGCAGTACTTTTTGAGCTTAGCCCGGACATACATACAGACAAACAGACACACAGACAAAAAATCTAAAAACTATATTTTTGGCTTCGATTTCGAATGTAGATCACGCCCCAAGTATCCTTTTAAAAAAATATTCAATTAACAGTTTTTGCTTTCCTACGATTTTATCATATGTATAGATAGTAAGATATGTTTCGAGTTTCTTCTTATCGTATCTATCTAACTACAAATGTTCTATCAAAAGATACGGACGGCCCTGTTGGCGTGGTTCTAAAATGCTTGCTTTTCACGCCGGAGGTCGTGGTTTCGATTCCCACCCAGGACAGATATTTGTGTGCGTGAACATGTCTGTTTGTCCTGAGTCTGGTTGTTATTATCTATATAAGTAGGCCACCGTAGCCTAGTTGGTAGTGATCCTGCCTACGAAGCTGGTGGTCCTGGGTTCGAATCCCGGTAAGTGCAAATATTTGCGTGATGAGCACGAATATTTGTTTCTGAGTCATGGATGTTTTCTATGTATATAAGTATTTATCTATCTATATAAGTATGAATATCGTCGCCTGGTACCCATAGTACAAGCTTTGCTTAGTTTGGGGCTAGGATGATCTGTGTGAAATTGTCCCTAGTTATTATATTATATTATATCTATATAAGTATGAATTTACAAAAGATCAGTAGTATATATGCTACATATACTACTTTTCTTTTGTAAATTCATACTCATCAGTTATCTGGTTTCCATAGTACCAGTTTTGCTTAGTTTGTATTTATGTTAGTATTAAACATTCTTCAAAAAGAATCTTGTTGTTGAATGTTCAGACGTATTATCATCGTTATATCAGCCGAAAGACATCCACTGCTGGACAAATGCCTCCTCAAAAGATCTCCACAAATGCGGGACTTGCGCTGCCTAGTATTATACAAGCTAATTAACCGCACATCCTGAAAATAGTTTGTTCAGAATCATTTACTGAATCGATTTATATCATTTTAATATAGGTAATTTTTTTTCCAAAATAATTAAAACTGCGGAAACAGTCAAAATAAATTGGAATGGACCGTAAGTCAACTAACAAGACTTTTAAAATTGCAGTTTTATTTGTATTCATACAAATTGCATAATTAAATACAAAATAAAGAAAAATAAACTTTATTCCAAGAAACTAATTTAGAAATAAGGATGCATATACATGTCATATTAAAAATTCAGTGTATGTATTATGATTACAACATAATATTCTAATTGGGGTGTCTGAGGGTGTGCGTTAATTACGTTACATGTTGTATAGTATCCAGGAGCTTCCAGCGGCCTTCAGAAGGTCATCGATCCGTCTTGTCGGGAACCTGCTCACGTTGCGTCTTCCGGTTCGTGGTCGCCTTTTTGCCTCAATGGCAGTCGGTACTACGAGCTATGTACAGTCGCCAGCACATCAAGCTACCCTAATCTGTCAAATTTCCCCAATTGAAAGTGAACCTTATCCTTAAGTGATAAAGTTGAAAATCTATTAAATAATTTTGACAGATTGGGGTAGCTTGATGTGCTGGCATCTGTACATATACGAATAACGAAAACTTTTACACTTCTATAACAGGCGAACATTGAAATGTTACTTAAAGGAGTCTTTCAACAGACGCGGCGACTTGACACTAGATCTACGCCGGTCGCACTTGGCTGGTTACATTTAGAATTATATTGTTTTTAAAAGTATAACTATACGGTCCATAAAAACAAAATGTCCTCGGGCAATACTAATGATTTTCATATTTTCTGTAAGCGCTCATTTTAAATTTTAACTAAACCTTAAAATGTGTGGCACCCTCTGGGGAGATAATAATAGAAGTTTCTTGTAAATTTTGAGTTAGTTATGTGTTAAGTTACATTAAGTTTATAAGGCCAAAACTCAGGTGTGTGGCATTTTAAAAAAGTATGTAATTACCCGACTGCGGGACGCAAAGGGTAATGTGTTTATTACCCGACTGCGGGACGCAAAGGGTAATGTGTTTATCAGGCTATGTATGTATGTATGTTCCTTTGAAGCACTATACAGACCAAACACCTGGACCGATTTTAATGATTCGCACGTCAATCGATTCCTTTCAGTCCGGAAAGTGTCACTAAAGATATGACGTTAGTTAAAATTCAATATGGCGATTACTGGACGCCATATTGTGAAAATTAAAAAAATTAAAGTCAACAAACTATGTCATGTGGGGTATCGTTGAATAGGTATTTAAAAAAAATTTTTAGTTTTCTTTCAACATTTTTCGATTTGACCGGCCGTGTAGGAGCTATATCGATTTAAAGTTGCGTAACAACTATTCTTACATGTAGGTTTTAAAACAGTAGAAATTTACGATGAAAAGACGAAAACTTCGTATGACTGTGCGTGTGAGTGTTGATGGACATATACTAAAGTATCTATTAGGTATATTGGACTACCTAAAGTATCTAACGGCTAACTTATGGCAGATCCCCTCAAATAAAGGACACAATTAAACCGCGGTCCCCAGTCCCCGGTAGCCCTGCTATTCCCAGCCGTGGTAACAGCCGTGGTTACGGCAGGGCAGGGGGTGCTAAGAATCCCCGGCAGATTCCGCGTTACCAAAACCGACGACATACGACGATACAACACACGCACACTGCGGACCGACGAGAAGATGATCGAACTGGAGGAAGAATTGAGCAGGTTACATTGGGACATAATAGGATTATCTGAAGTTCGAAGAGAGGGGGAGGACACAATAATCCTGAAATCCGGGAATCTGCTCTATTTCCGGGAGGGCGACCAACTGTCCCAAGGTGGTGTTGGGATCATAGTACACAAGTCCCTCGTCCACAACATACTGAAAATCGGGAGTGTGTCGACTAGGGTTGCGTACCTTATACTCAGAATTACCAAGCGGTATTCGTTGCAGGCCATACAGGTTTACGCGCCGACTTCGACGCACTTCGACGATGAGGTTGAGGTCATGTATGAGGATATTTCTAGAGCCATACATACCTCGAACTCTTATTTCACTGTGGTCATGGGGGACTTTAACGCGAAGCTGGTTTAACGATTCGGGAATGAGCTGAGAGTGGAGCAATTTGTAACTGGAGACCGGAGTCCACGGGCCAAATAATGGCCGACTTCATGGAGAAGGAGGGACTCTTTATGATGAACTCCTCTTTCAAGAAGCCGGAAAACCGCAAATGGACCTGGGTAAGCCCCGACGGAAAAAAAAAAACGACATAGACTTTATCTTGTCGACGAGTAGACAGATGTTCAATGACGTCTTAGTAATCAATACGGTTAAAACCGGGAGCAATCACCGACTGGTGAGAGGCTCATTGAACCTAAATGTCAAGCTCCAGAGGTTCCGACTGATAAAGTCTACGCTCCGACCTTTACCCATCTACATCCAAAACCCTGAACCCTTTCAGCTCGAACTGCAAAACCGTTTCGAATGCCTAGCAGATTGCGAGGAAGTGGACTCATACCACGACAGGCTCGTAGAAGCTGTCCATACGGCTGGGTCTAAGGTCTTCAAGGCCCACCGTACAAACAGAACCAAAAAGATGTCTGACTATACTCTGCAGCTTATGGACGAAAGACGGAAAATGGTTCTGACATCCTCTGATGATGCTACCAGATACCGGCAGCTCAACAGACAGATCTTAAAGTCTTTGACTCGCGACACGCGTCAATTTAATACAAATTGTATTAAAGAAGCTATTGAGCGGAACAAAGGCTCTAAAGTGTTTGCAAGAGAACTATCTGTTAGACAGAGCCAACCGACGAAGCTGAAGACTGAGGATGGCAGAATCGTCACGTCTAGACCTGAGTTGCTGGGAGACATCGTGAGGTTCTACGGACAGCTGTATACGAAAACCCAATCACCTGTCGATAGTTGTGCCTCAGATCCCAGAGCACGACTAACCCAACACTTACCGACGACATCCCGGACGTCATCCTGTGTGAGATAAGAATGGCTCTCGAACAGCTTAAGAACAACAAGGCGCCTGGTGATGATGGAGTTACGGCAGAGCTTCTGAAGGCGGGTGGTACACCAATCCTACGGGCCCTTCAGAAGTTATTTAACTCCGTCATACTAGAAGGTTAAACGCCACAAGCATAGCACAGGGGTGTGGTGGTGCTCTTCTTCAAAAAGGGCGATAAAACCCTCTTGAAGAATTACATTGAGAAGGGTCATTTTTGCTGGTGTCCCATACCATTTCAGGAAGCACACTTTCCCAGCTTCTGCAACATCACTATGGCTGGAGCTTGGGTTGTAAAAGATCTTTGCTGCTTCCTTAATAATTTCCCAATTTAAATACAATTTACAGAAACCCACCTTGCTTCTTCTAAACGTTGATGATGTTGTATCGTAGCCGGTAAATGAGTGTAAGAAGAGGATGTGTTCATATCCATGCTATTGCATCTCATTTTTTGTCATTCATTAATTCATCGTCATTTTTCAGTTTTAGCCAGTAAGGTTGCGTTTCCTAAAGTGAGCATTGAGCGAAAAGCAATCTTCATGATGTTTTTTCCGCCTAAGCTCAGTTATCTGCTGTTACAAAAAAACGCGATATCTTACTGTTACCGCCCTTACCTCGTGGAGGTACTCCCAGCTTATGTTAAAATAAATTTAGAGATAATTCGGGCATCAGGTAATGGTCATCACGCTGAATAACTCATCATCATCTTGTTCCCACTAATATGCTAGTGGGTTTGAATTCCGCACTTAGTCCCGATGAGGACCATTGTATGTGAGCCATGACGGCCTTCACTCCATCCAGCACACCACCCTCCAGAAGCATATCAGGTCTCCTAAACTTCTCAAGGCATCTGTAAGAGTTCCGCTGAATAACTTAAATTTTCTATATTTCTGGAGCATGTAGCTCATAAACGAATGGAAATATGAAACAGTATATGAGATCAAAGTTATAGTGAATTTTGTAAGCTTTAATTTTATCTTGTAATATTTTTTGCTAAAACGCAACTTTTTAAAGATATTAGCAAAAAACCTAAAATTGAGGTCTTTGTCCCCCCCTCCCCCCTCCTCCCTCCGCCTAACCTCCTAGACGTCAGGACTTTTAGTATGTTTTCCCTCTAAGTACTCTGAACAAGTTTCTGAAAATATCCCTTAGGTTCCCGCTCACGCACTCTATACCCTCCTTTGAGTCATTCCTTAATCGGACTAATAACAGTTGATCGTTATTGTGACTGGAAATTGCACATTGATCAAAAGTGCATCAGAATCAATAGGTTTGTATACGTTTTGTCACGACTTCGCAAAACAGCCTTATTACCAATCGATATTGATGGCATCTCTCGGGTACTTTGGTTCTATCCTGAGGTATGGTATCTTTTAATCTTTTTAATCTTACTACTATTTATATGCTATGTTTTTTAACTTATACTGTGGAAACGGGTCTCAATCGCGATAAATATATAGGCAAATCATTACCTTGGTTACCCGACGTATGGTACTATGGGGCAATTCAACAGATAAATCGAGACCATTTCTATTGCAAAAAAAATGCGTTAAAGCAATTACAGGTACTCCTCCGTTTGTCTCATGTAAATCATTGTTAAAAGGACTAAAAATTATGACTAGTGTGTTTGAACATTTTTCAAATTGGTGTATTTGTGAAAATGCAGCCACAGTATTTACTAGTGCTAAAGATGTTTTTCCTCGCAACATGATAACTAATACAACGAAAAGGTTCCTATGCTGTATGTGTGAAAGTGTATAATGCTTTGCCGCAAAGTATTAGACATTTTTCAGCGGCAAAGTTCAAAAACCAACTCAGACTGTGGCTCCTAGAAAAATCATTCTATTCAATCAAATCAAATTTTTGACTGCACGTGAGGCGCAACGGCTAAGGCAGTCGTGTTGCCGCTTCGTGTCGCGGGTTCGAGTCCCGCGCCGCACAACTACTTGTGTGACCCATAAATAGTTGTTCTGAGTCTGGATGTAATTTGTGTCCGTCTATTATATGTTGTTAAGTACCCTGCAACACAGGGATTAGATTCCATATTGCAGGGGTTGTCTTTAAAAAAAAACTGTGATTTATTTAATTAATTATATTATTTGTGTAAAATTTGACATATAACAATCACACATTCCGCATGCTGTTTATGAGTAAAATTGATGAGACTAACCTAATAGTAAGACCACCACTGTACTCTATTTTAGTGAAATAAATAAATGAATGAATAATATTTAATAACTAAATCTAGATAATGAATGATAAAAATATTTAAAAAAAACATAAATATTAAGAACAAAAATTGGTGTGAAAGAGGATGTAGTCACAAAGATTGAAAAAGGCATGCTGAGATGGTTTGGCCATTTAGAAAGGATGAATGAAAGAAGATTGACAAAAGAAGTATACCTGGCCTGTGTGAATGGGACAACCGGAAGGGGAAGACCACGTCGAATATTCTCTGACCAAATTGGAGATGTTCTCAAGAAAGGGCAGGTCAGAAGTACCCTAAACCGGCGAGCATGTATGAAGAATATACCTAATGACAGTAATCGAGGCAAAAGAAGTATGCAAAGATCGTGACAAATGGAAATCCGTTGTCTCTGCCTACCCCTCTGGGAAATAGGCGTGAGTCTATGTATGTAGTATGTATGTAAAAATTATAATATATACTTAATGTGGTTAACTTATTTTTGAAACTAGCTAGGAACTCACTAAAAAGTACAAAATAAAAAAAATATTTAATAAATAAAAAACCCGACTGCGTAAATAATGAACCAAACTACGTACATAGACAAAGAACTGAAAAGAAAAAAACAAGCACATAGATGGCTGGTGGTCTAAAATTATATAATGTACTATTGAATGAATACTATTGAAGAACATAAAATATATTCTAATAATGGAACATAACAACTGAACAGTCGGGATCCATTAGTCGACAGCCAATCTAATTTGTCAATGGAACCCGACTGTTCAGTTGTTATGTTCCATTATTAGAATATATTTTATTTTCTTCTTTCATTATTTACGCAGTCGGGTTTTTTATTTTTTTTTTTTTTTTTTATTTTACAACCGTAACATTCATGTTATTGCCGATTTCTTTTTATTATTCCGTTAGTTGAAAGGTTACGTTGTTTATCCATAAGATAAATACTCTTTATTGCCCACCATTTACAGAGAATTGTTACAAGATTAAAATAGTATTAGAAAAGGTACAATAGGCGGTCTTATCGCTTACAGCGATCTCTTCCAGAAAATCTTTAGCTTGGAATTAGGAGTAGGGGTAGTGCATTGTGTTGTATGACCCATAAATAGTTGTTCTAAGTCTGGATGTAATTTGTGTCCGTCTATTAATATTTGTAAATTACTATAACGATCTGCTACTCCAGATGCCTTCGGGATCTTTTTATATTGGAATAAAATACTGAAACGTGTTTTGTCTTGAATTTGTATTCTTTTTACTTTTTAATATAACTGTTACACCATCTCTACTAGGATTCTGTCGTAGACTCTCTGACAGATAAAAATATATCTATCAAACTTATTTTTAAATATTTCTTTTTAATACGTTTTACTTGACGAACGAAGGTGCAGGACCATGAAGATCATCACAGTACCCCGCGACACAGGGATTAGATTCTATAGTGCGGGCGTTGTCTTTTAAAAAATAAATTACTTATACTTACTTACATAACGTACTAATAATGTTATAATATATACATATATATAGGCACATATAGGCGTTACTTTGCGGAAACCCATGACATTCGAAATACAAAATAAACATGTAGTGTTCATTCCGCTAATTGTCATGTTAATCAAGCCGGAATAGATTATTTGCTAAGTTATACTACAATATCAAAGAATACACGCCAATTGGCCCGTCATAAGAAGCGTATTTGGGATTTTATGGCAAGAAAAACTCCTAATGGCAGTCTGGAATCTGGAGAAAACGTAAACACTGATTTTTCCCCAGTCGTGATAAATTGCCGTATTATGGGAAAATAAGAGGGAAGGAATGGAGTGCACTTGTGTTCGAGCGAACACACTTCTGACCTTTATCTTTACGTCAGTAGGCCCATTAAATAGGGTACTCATATATCATACTTGGCTGGGAAGCACTGCTGCTAATGCCATATGTAAAGGAGATAACTCAGTAATGGGGCGTGATGCGGAACTGAGATAATCACACTAATATTATAAAGTTTGTGAGTGTGTGAGTGTGTACGTTTGTTATTTCTTCGCGTCTAAACGGCTGGAACGATTTCTATAAAATTTGGTATGGACTTAGTTGCTATCCTGGATTAACACATAGGCTATAATTTATAAAGATTAACGCTGGTAAAACCGCGGGGCATTGCTTGTCAACTATAAAGGATCGTTAGGGCTATAGCCCGATTTACATGTCTAGGATTAAAGTCTTCTAGAGTCCGAACTGTGATTAATATAGATATTAGTAGGATATGTGGCGCAGCGGTTAAGACAGTCGCCGCGCCACTTCATGCCCCGGGTTCGATCTGTGTGACCCATACATATATCGACACCTCCTACGTATATTATCGTAACCAATAAAAAGTAATTTTTAGCATTTTTCCACGAAACAACTTATTTTCATATATACTAACGTATGTGTTAACTTTAATTACGAAATTCGCAACAGAAACCTAAATACTTAACCCGTTAAATATCTTATGTACCTCTTGTCCCAAAGTTTAGGATCGTATTATTACTTACGATTAGTGTGCGATTATTTGTCCTGCGCGAACGACTCGTAACTATTAGTTACGACATTGTACCCGGGAAGGACGCACGCGCGTGGTTGAAGTTAATAATTTGTTTTAATTTTATTTTATTTTAGTATTATAGCGTCAAGTACAATAATTACCGGTTAAAACCGTTATCTAGATCTAGAAAAATGTTGAATTAAGTAATAAACATGATAATGTGATGGTTTCTCACGAACCGTTGACCGTTGTTGATTCAAACTGTGATGATAATATTATATTTGTATGTATGTCTGATGTTCAGAAGCCTTCGGAAAGGGTAGGTATGTGGTTTGTTATTACTTGCATTCACTAATATATTAATTAGATAATATTACAAATTACATTTCAAATATTCTATATTAAAATATCGTAAGTATAAATTACGGTCATATACGCCGTATTCTGCAATTTAGTTTCTATCTTGAGTTGCAGTTAAGATAGTTTACATCGGAAAAATAACCAAAATATCACTCGCATCTAGACTTACGAAACACTACATTGAAATGATAATAAATTTTGTTAATGTATGTTATACATACAATATTTTACTTCGTTAGGTTAAACTACTTACTATTATATTCCACTTGAAAAACTTTGTGTTATTATACACAAAGTTTTATTATTTTATATTTAAGTTTCATTTTAACAATTTATTGTCAGAATCCCATGTCCCCTTTAACGCAAATGTAGATGAAATAAACGCAATGATGGATTTATCATCTGATTCTGAGGAAATATCATTCAGTCAAATACCATCGTTATAAAAACAGCAAAGTAAGTAACACATTACGTATAATAATCATGTTTGTTTCTAACTCTGTTTTTACCATAAATGTATATAATAATATATAATTCAGGATCTGATGATAAGTCCACCATTGAAGAGAACATTGACATGACACGACATTCGTCACAGATTGTACGACCAATCGCGTAGATTACGATTGTGATAACCAATTTTGTCCCTGGTATATAAAAATATTATTCAGCCACCATACTCAGTACAATCTTGTAGTACTGATTTATTATTTACACTGCAAGAAAACACGTCACTTCCTTTTTTTTAAGAATATACACCTCAACTTTCTAGAAGACGGGTAATAAGCTAAAAAAAAGATAAAGGAAATGTTAGACATCTACATGTTTCTGAATGGAAAGATAATAAAACGAAAAACCAAAAAAAATTGGTAAACAGTATGAAACTCTATTCTCCGGGTCGTCCACCTAGGTTGCTAGAAAAAACCGCTGGCTAGCCAGGGTAGATTCCTCAGCAGTGAGGATCGCGTTAGCCCGTATAACTGATTATACCCTCATTTCGAATTCCACATTTTTACTTCAGCGGCCACTTGAGCTGAGACCCGAACCCCATAAGGGTGCCGTCAGGTATTAGTCGCTCAAATTAAGCTACGGGTTGCGAGCCTTCTGTGCTAGCCAACTGCTCATTGTCTTCAATTCTTTAATTTTAATATAGTATTGCTAAATGTAACACTAATAGCTTAATAACTTGCTATTTACTTAAGGATTTATTAAAAATATATGTGACGAAACAGACCGCACGGACGAAATAATTCAAAATATTTTTGTTACTTTAATACTGTGTTCAACTATGCTATAAAGTGTGCTAAATAAAGTGCTGAATAAATTTCATTTTTTATTTCATTAAAGTTATAATGGAACTATAAGTTAACTATAATTCATACTTTTAATACATTTTGGGGCCTTGGTAGTCGCGAATAACAATGGGTTTTAATAGCAAATTTAACTTTTAAACATGCTAAAAAGATTTTATGAGAGAATTTCGCTGATAACATAACAAGACGTAATTTTACATTAATTTACCGACTACTGTCTAGTTCAGAAGATCAAGAGTTTGCAAGAAAATGTTCTTAATTATAAACGGAAGTTGTCTGCCTTCAATTTTATAGTGATGATACGAGATATCCAGTTGGTTGTTCAATCATGTTGCAAAATACAAAGATAAAGGAACAAATGAATTTTGATTTTAGTCTGAAAATTGTGCAGGTCAAAATTGGAAGATCGGTGAGTGTATGCTTTGTATATGCATGCAGCTTCCTTGTACCACAATACTTGTGTTACGATCTGTCACTGCTTTTTAGAACACTTTTATTTATACACTCTCCGTGTGTTATTGTTTAGTTCAGTGGGCTAAACACAATGGAAAACCCTATATAGTAGAGGAATTCTTTTCAATAATGATAAATCTCATTAGAATAATAAAAATATATTAGATATAAGATTATGATTGACAACATTGTTATTATCTATATTAAAAAAATAGAAAATTATATTGTTGAAGAATTTAGAAGATTTAATTTTGAGTCTAGTTTCGACTAAAGTTTAAAAACCTTATGTTTATTCATATTTTACTTTTTTTCAATAATGAAAGATGTCATTAGCATAGTAAAAACATATTATTAAAGAAATATGTGAGAACTATATTGTTAAAGAATTAAGAAGATAGTTTAATTTTGAGAGAAGCTCCCACTAAAATTTAAAAGTATCATTTATTGTGTTTTTTGAGACATTTTCCTTTTTGTTAAATATTTTTAATAGCAAATGATTAAAATGTGTAACATTTTGATTGAAAGAGTATTATGAATAACTTAATATTCTCGTAAGTATAGAACTCTACGGTTTAAGAATTGAAAAGACTAAAATTTGATACTATTAATTAGGATGAATTAGTTACAAAATATGTTGATCAAAGTTAAAATTCTTAGTAACATTTCATTTAACTTAAATTTTTCATTAAAGTACATGCATATTGAGTCTATTTTATTTTAATAATCGTCTATCATTTCCTGCTTCCGAAATAATACTTCCTTTTACAATATGACTGTTAAAATATTACCATTTAAGTACAGTAAGTATTACTTACAATACACGTTTATACTGACGAAACATAGAAAAATATCTTATGTATAACATACCATGCGTGATTCTTCTTAATTTTCGACGTATAGTATAGTATCTAACACTTACTGTAATTTTCTGGTGGTGTTACCCAAAGTAAAATATCGTATGTGACTTTTAATTAAAACTAGCAAAAATGTTGAAAAATTGAATATACGACATTATGTTAATTGTATTTAAATACTTATATGCCAATTTTGAAACTTATATGACGTTGCATGTCGTCATGGTTAAGAAAAATCAGTTTACACATCTTTATCTGGCCGTACTGTAAAGTTCTTCAAATGCAGTTACGGTACTGTACGTAGGAGGTGTCGATATAGTTGTTCCGATTCTGGATTTACTTTGCGTCCGTTAATTATAGGTTTGTAAAGTACCCCGCGACACAGGGATTCATTTCCCCAGTGCGGGCGATGTCTTAATAAAAGTATAGTTTGATGATATTTCTATAGCGTGAATTATTATTTTGTGTAATCTTTATGTATTTGATTTTTATATAATAATATCCTGGGACATTATTCACACACGGTCGTCTGATAGATAGTATTATTATTAATTTTTCAAAAATGGGAAATCATAAATTTAATCGTCCGGCGGGTCTCGGACCTGCACCATATACCAATCCGGGGTAGTTCGAGACCCGCCGGACGATTAAATTTATGATTTCCCATTTTTGAGATTACATTAACGCTTTTCATAGCGAATAATGCTATAAAATTCAAATTCAATTATTATTTTTGTGTCATACTTTTGTATATCTCGGCTTGTGCTGTCATCTCAAGGCAGCACGGACCTATACGACCACAAATTTACGACTACCCCTAATATTAAGTATAGCAACCAAATTACTAGTTTGCTTTAACTGTGTACTGCATGACTATCACAATTTCATGTAGTTTACTTTCTGGATGATACTTGCAGTTTTACCAGTAGGTACAATAACTAGCCCAGATCCTAGCGGAAACTTCAATGAACTTAAAATGTCTATACGACGATAAGTTCCATCGAGTGATTAAACTATAATATATGGAATCGTGGTAGAAGTTCAATCAATATTTAAACTAGATTAAGCTGAACTTACTTACATTGAACTTAGCTTATAAAACAATGGGGAAATACGCTCAAAGTAGCTCTTAGTATTTCCCTACATAGTACGGACAGCAGGAACTGTGTTCCAGATAGTTTTTGTCTAAGTAATGTAGTAACAACCGGGTTTAGTTAGAAACTATAAGCTACCCTCAAATTGGGGTCGTCAAGTTACATTACCCAGATTCCTATCAAAAGTCCTGGAGCGGATTATGTACACCCAACTGAATTCACAATGTATGTAAGCACAATATCCTCAATCCTATGCAATCCGGTTTCCGACCTGGTCATAGTACCGTCACGGCCCTGGTCCATATTACGGAAGACATCAGAGGTGCCATGGAGATGGAAATCTTACAGTTCAACTTTTAGTAGATTTTAGCAACGCGTTCAATACAGTAGATTTTGACATTCTTCTTGGCATTTTGACGTCACTTAACATATCTCCAAGGGTGATTGAATGGTTTCCATCTTAACTGTTTGGGTGCCGGCAAAGAATTCGTATTAATTACATGTCTTCTACATGGTCTAATACAGTTGCTGGCGTGCCACAGGGTGAAGTTCTTTCTCCATTGCTTTTTGCTTTATTTATTAATACAATTTCCAATAATCTTTCTTCCTCCTATCATCTTTATGCAGACGATCTACAGATTTATTCCCATGCTTTGCTTACAAACTTAACCAGTGCAATGGCGACAATCATTGATGATTCAGCTCGGATTAGGGCGTGGACCTTACGTCTCAAAATCAATCCAATGAAAACACAGGCTATAGTAGTTGGCAGCTCTCGATTGATTTCCAAATTGGACTGCCCCCAATTCACCTTTGATGGTACCGTCATCCCTCTCAGGAATAACGTCAAGAACTTGGGGATTACCTTTGATTAGTACGTTATCATGGGGTCCTCAACTGAAAGCTGTAAGTTGTAAACTTTTTGCGTCATCAGGTTACCTCAGGTGCCTGCGCAACATCCTCGCTATTACCACTAAAACTGCTCTTGCACAATCACTCCTCTTGCCTTTTCTAGACTATGCCGATGCCAGCTATCTATATCTGACAGAAGAACAACTGGATAAACTTGAGCGTCTTCAAAACCCTTGTATTAGATTCATATGTGGCCTACGCACATATTATCTAGTTTCATTGTTCCGTTCAAAGCTAAAAATGGTTGCCAATCCGCCTTTGTCGGAATTCTCATGTTCTTTCTTTATTATATAACACTCTCTTTAACCCCGCTACACCTATATATCTCAAAAACCGTTTCGAGTTTGTCTGTGACACGCATACCAGATTCCTAAGATCATCACACAACCTAAAGCTACAAACTCTTATGCACTCTACAATATTTATGAGCAAGTCATTCTCAGTTCAAGCAGTACAATTGTGGAATTCCTTGCCAAAGACGTGCCCAAACTCTTGCCACGTTCAATAAACCAGTTAAAGAGCACTACCTACGTTTGTAAAGTCACCTATTATCTAATATAATATTTATGTATTTTTAAGTTATATAGTATGCACTGTTTTGTATTTATACATAGTATTATTATATCTATATATATTTATGTTTATATTTATTCATGTTTTTATACTTATCTACTTTTTCATTTGTTGCACACCTACTATTATAAATAGTTACAGCTCCTATCCATCCAAAGATAGTCTGGAAGAAATCGCTCGATGCGATAAGACCGCCTATTGTACAGACGCCAGCACATCAAGCTACCCCAATCTGTCAAATTTCTCTTATAGATTTTCAAGTTTATCACAAAAGCATAAGGTTCACTTTCAAATGGGGAAATTTGACAGATTGGGATAACTTGATGTGCTGGCGTCTGTACATGATTGTGTTATTAGTGTCCTATGAATTTGTAGTGTGTGAGTGTGTACAATAAAGAGTATTCTATATTACGAGCAGAAACTCTACTCTAACAAACACGCACACACAGTGGAAAGGTGGTCCACGGTGTGTGTGAGCGGTGGAGCAGAAGGCACTGCAGGTGTGAGTCAGCCGGGATGGTGGGCCTTCAAAATTCATCTGGTTTGAAGGCCCACCTGAGGAAGTTGCACCTGAGGCTGGCCGGCAAACAAGCCGAAGCTGCGGTGGTGAGCATTAAAAGCGAGCGCCCTAATCCCGCTGTGGGCTTGTTGTGTGTGTCTTGCTGCAGGTTGCATGCTTGTTTATACGCTGCGTGCTCCCATATGCCTGCTTGCATCTTGCATACCTTATAATGAATGCTCGGAATCATAATACTTCGAACAAATCATATTTCGGCTAAATGTAACTTCGGTAAAAAGTTTTCGACCAGAAAAAATGTCCGAGTAAAAACATCTAATTGATAATAGCTCAAGTGATACAGAGGGAGACATGACTTCGATGAAACTAAACGATAAGAGTAAAAAAGTTTTATCTGTAATGAAATCCGGCGACCACACTGGACAACTATTTGTGTATTTTATGTCCGTCAATTATTTGTTTGAAAAGTACCCCGCAACCCAGGGATATATACATAGTGCGGACTATTAAAATATATGAAAATGTATTCAAAAGTCAAAAAAGTCAAAGTCAAAAGTTTATTTGCGACTTAGTGTTGTACAGACCTTATCTAATAATAATATTAGGTACAAATTTTGCTCTTAGTGGCCTTTTCCAGGCATTGCAAGTTTAATTATTAAAATTAGGAATAAATGTCCTTTATCTCAATTACGCTATTTGATTATATAATTCTATTTTTTTGTGATATAAATATTAGTAATTTTAAGTTTGTCTCTATATAATGCAACGATAATCACTATAATTAACAATTTTCTAAATAATCTAAATATACGTCTAGGGCATAATTCAGCATTAATTATAGGTACTAAATCTAAAATAATAAAACTAAATCTAAAATAAATTAAATAGGATGTTCATTAATTTGTATTTTCTCATAGCACCAAGTAAAATGTCAAGATAATTTTGAAGTAAATATAGAATTTAAATTGGTTCATACACTTTTATAGAAATAATTATATTGGAATTAGGTATGTCGTTTTTCTAAATATTCTTTGTTTGAGTAAAAGCAGTTTTTTAATAAGAATGTTTTTAATTTTTTACCGAATGCTACACAATGGGTTTCATTTTTTTATGTCAGGTGGTAATTTATTAAATATTTTTATCGCCATATAGTGTGGGCTTTCATTTAGCATTTTTATTCTAGATGGTGGAAAATATAGTCTTTTTTTGTGACGTGTGTTTCTCGTATGGGTGTCTTCGACTTTTGTAAATTTGTCCATGTTTTTACGTACAAAGAGGCATATGTCTTGGATGTACGAGTATATTGATGGTAGAGTCAATATATTGTATTTGATAAAGTAAGGCTTACAGCTTTGGGTGTTGTCTATGTGACTTATGATTCTTACACACTTCTTCTGCATTATAAACAGCTGATTCGCCTCCACACTATTTCCCCACAGCATAATGCCATACCTTAACCAGGAATATGCGTAAGCATAGTAAGCAGACAGGGCGGTGTTTGTATTAGTGTTTTCATTAATTTGGAAGAGTGCGTAAGTAAATTTCGATATTTTAGATTTCATTTCTGTTATATGTGTTTTCCAGTTTATATGTGTGTCGATGTGTAATCCTAGTAGGTTAAATGTTTCAACGGTTTCTAAAGGTGTGTTTTGGTAGGTTATGTTTGTGTTGAGGCGTGGTTTCTTGTAAGATCGGAATTGCATAGTTTTCGTTTTACTGTAGTTTATTTCCAGGTTGTGTTCTTCTAAACAGGTAGTGGCAGTGTCCAATGTTTCTTTTATAAGTGGGATAGGGTCCTCATTATTTTCACTTTTTATTAATATTGAAATATCATCCGCGTAGAGCACCGGTACAGTATTGTCTTTATTAAGTATTTTTGGAAGGTCGTTTATGTAAACTAAAAACAATATGCAGCCCAATACACTGCCTTGTGGAATTGCGCCAGTTAGTTGTATTGTTTCTGAACGTATGTTTACAATTTCATTTTTGTCTGTATCGTAGCTTTCTATTTGTACAATTTGAGTTCTATTTTGTAGATAAGATTTGAACCAATGGTAGGCATGTCCTCTAATACCTGATCCGTATAGCTTGCTTAGAAGTATATGATACGAGACTCTATCATATGCCTTTGACATGTCGAGTAGTAACCCTATTGCATGTTTTTTATCGTTTATGCTCTGTAGAGCTGTTTGCACATAGTTGTATACTGCTAACGTAGTAGATTTTGATTTTCTGAATCCATTTTGTCTGTCATCAAGTATGTTATTTTTTTCTAAGAATTGATTTAGTCTAATGCACATCGCCTTTTCAAAAACTTTTGAGAAGGTGGGCAATAGAGCTATAGGCCTGTAATTGTTAGGTGAGAGTGTGTCGCCTTTTTTATGTATGGGTTTTACAAGTGATATTTTCAACGCATCCGGAAATTTCTAAAATTCTTTAAAATATAAAGTGAAATTTCTTAAATTCTTTAAAATATAAAGAGAAATATTTATCAAATTTAAGTAAAGTTTCTATAAGATGAAGTTTAAAATGGATATTTCAGTACGGAAAATGGAACAGAATATAATTTTCCCTTTCCATTCATTTCAAAATCTTTATCTGAAGAGTGATTAAAATGGAGGCAGCAGGTGGGACTAAAACTTGATATTTATTTACTTCCAACATCTATTATGTTTCTGTTTTTGTCGAATCTAAGACCCGTTCACACCTTTTATTCTAAAAGAAAAGTGTTACCTACACTCGCATGAGCTTGATATAAATGCATAACGAATGACGTCCTCTTGGCTAGAACCTGGTTTCATGGAATCTTGGACGGCCTGAATGCCACATGGCCTAAGCCAGAGGTCGTGAGGTCGATCCCCATCCAGGACAAATCTTTGTGTGACGTTCGGCCAGGTGTAATTTAACTATAATATTTATGTATCTATCTATATCTATATATATGAAAATCAATGCCACTTTTCGTTGTAATGTTATAACTCAACAACGCCTTTACCGATTTGGCTAATTTTGGTCTTGAATTATTCGTGGAAGTCCAGGGAAGGTTTGTACGTAGAGAAAATTTAAAAAAAAAAGTCTTGAAAAAGTGTAAAATCAAGATCTTTTAGCAATTTAAAATATTTTTTTGTTTGAATAAATGCACTTAATAATATTTTTTTTATTACTATGCCTTATACGTAGCGAAGCACGTACCGCGCCGCTAGTCTTCTATCATCATTACAGCTAAATAAGTCCACTGCTGGACAAGCCTCCCTCAAGAATCGTCTTGGGGGGGGGATATGCCATAATCGCCACGCTTGGCAAGCGGGTTGGCGATCGCAGTAAGATGGTCATAGTAATCAGAAGGAAGCTGCTGCCCATCCTCTGGTAGATATTCCCTCGGGTCGACTTCTACGCCCCCCACGGGATGAGATGGGGTGATGATATTCTGATTCTGATATTTGTTGCCGTCACCACACAGCATACTATATGTATAGTCTTCTATACATATAATAAAATCGTAGCAAAGTCAAAACTATACATTGAATATTTTTTAAAAAGGTTACTTGGGGCGTGATCTACAATCAATATCGAAGCCAAAAATATAGTATTTAGATTTTTTGTCCGTTTGTCTGATATCTGTATGTATGTCCGGGTTAAACTCAAAAAGTACTGCATGGATTTACTTCAAATTTTGCATGAATATTACTAAGAGGTTGGGTTAACATATCTAGGCTACATATTATCACGCTATCACCTACGGGGGAGGAGATGTGATAATTTATAAAATTTACCGTGGTTAAAACCGCGGGGCTCAGTTAGTTTAGAAATATATAAGTATGTTTATCTGTTGTTTGGTTGCCGTGGTAGACTCGGGCTAGTTTGGGATTAGATGGCAGTGTGTTAGTGGTCCAAAGATATTTATTTACTGTAACCAACAAATGGAAACCTGAAATACTTTATGGGCGGTGGGTTCTGAGGTAGAATTAGCAAATGGCTTCAAACGGTGTCATTGTTTCCTCCGTTGGAGGTGGAAACTATAAGCCCTTTGTGTTCGAAACCACTTAGTTTTATTAAGGACTTACTAGGTTTCAACGGCTCAAATTTTCACAATAAGAAATAGATACTGAAATTTAATTACGGGTTTATAATATATTTTATGTCTAGCGTTCTATTTGATAACGTAATATAGAATAGAATAGACTTTTATTGAAAATAAAAACCCATCAAACTGCATTACAGTTTGTCGGCGGGATTAGCGCTCGTTAACACAATGACAATAATTAAGGGCGGCTTGCACCATAGCACTAAATACTATTTAAATCCAATTTAAATTAAAATTCACGTTTAAGTCATTGCAACGCCTTGCACCATGCTAAATAAGTCGCTAAACGCGTTTAGAGAGCTGTCAAAATTAAACACCCATGAATAGCTATTTAGCGCAGCTAAATGCGTTTAGCAAAAATTGACATTTATTTTGAAAGGTTATGTTTCCATGACATAGAGGATTCAATTTACGCACACTTTCGCGCAGAAAAACGAAATTTTGGTTTAAAAAATAGTGTCATTTGTTACTTACTTATAACGAAATGTAGGGAAACTGCTATACCGACACGATAAACGCATTTAACGTGATGCAAGAGGTCATTAAACGTAATCATGTTAAACACATTTATCGATTTAAACGTATTTAGTTAAATTTGTTTAAGATATATTTAAACGAAATTTCGTGCAAGCCGCCCTTAATGACAGTTATATCAGTAAATACAAATACTAAAATAAAGAGGTAAAAATAATACAACAATTTTAAACGGAGTTTAAGTAATTTCACTGAGTAATACATTTTTAATACATATCTAACAGTTTATTTTTTGAGGCAGATATTTGGTAGTTCTCTGACCATAACAATTTCTTACCGAGGGTATTACAAATTTCTGTTGTCTAACGCTCTTAGTATTATACTTATTTTCTATATTTAGTAGTTCTATAAAAAGTAAAAGAAATATCGGAAAAGAAAATATATTTCCATTCTCATTTGTAGATCACTAAAATAGATCCACTATTTTAGTGATCTACAAATGAGAACGGAAATATATTTTCTTTTCCGACATTTCTTTTACTTTTTGTTTGATGTAACGTGATACAATAAGCATTATGTACAGCCTGTTTGGACGGTATTCCGTAATTAACTAAAGATAGGATTAAAAGTACGTAAATTTGTAGCAACAAATATACGTAATATTAATCCTACCTGCCTACTAATTACCTAAAGGCCTCTATCGATAATAATCACCAGGGTAATTTCGGTATAGGCCTTTAGATAATTAGTATTTGCCTTCCAAAACCTATACTAGAGAATAAAATTGATAAGCATACCTTTGGAGTGTCGACGTGTTAAATGATCCGAACGGTAATATAATGATGTGTCGGGATTATGTAATTTTCGCCAAATCACAAGGAAAGAATGCTTAACGAGAACAAGTTTCTCCAGAATAAGTTATCTTTGAGTTATACAGTCGGTAGACACAATTTACCGTCAAAAACATCTTTATTACTAAGGTGGTACAGTCGTTTTTTGTCGTGCAAATGTATACTGACATAACGTCCAGTATACAAATACTTATTCGTATATAATCGTAATTAATGGAACAGTTTTTCATTTTTTGTATGCCAGCGGACAGTAAAATATGAATAATGTTTTCTTTTATTTTCTTCTATTACAACAGTCTTGTTAAATTAATTCCACGAAGGATATGACATAATATTTCTGTTTTATGTCGTTGATGGGACTGTAGATTTTCTGTGCTGTATAAATTTTGTTATAATATAATAATAATATCTAGGGACAATGTCACACAGATCATCCTAGCCCCAAACTAAGCAAAGCTTGTACTATGGGTACCAGGCGACGATATACATACTTATATAGATAGATAAATACTTAAATACATAGAAAACATCCATGACTCAGAAACAAATATTCGTGCTCATCACACAAATATTTGCACTTACCGGGATTCGAACCCAGGACCACCAGCTTCGTAGGCAGGAGCACTACCAGCTAGGCTACGGTGACCGTCTAAGTTGGCTGTTAAATACACAATTCTACTGAATTTTACCTATATGATATTCAAATAAAACACACAAATACATATTTTATTAAATGTATGTATATATATAAAGTGTAATATTATCCCTCGTTGGTCTAGCATTAGCGTGTTCAACCGCAAATATTGAGTGCCTGGGTTCAAATCCCTGGTCGGCTGATGGCTGATACCAAGAATTTATTGACAGAATTTCAAAATCACTTTTTAGACCGATCCGGAATTTGACCTATGACCTCTTATCTAAGGTTGAACATGCTCCCGCTAGACCAAATGCGTTAGTGTGTGTGTTATTTGTTGTATACACAATAGTATATCACACTAATATCATAACGGCGAAAGTTTGTGAGTGTGTATGTTTGTTAACTTTTCACGTCTAAACGGCTGGAGCGATTTTAATAAAATTTGGTATGGAGTTAGCCGACACACTGGATTAACACATAGGCTATAAATTATAAAGTTTAACGCGGGTAAAACCGCGGGGCACAGCTAGTAATATATATGAAGGACTTCATATACAACATGTAACGTAATTAACGCACACCCTCACACACCCCAATTAGAATATTATGTTGCAATCATAATACATACACTGAATTTTTAATTTAACATGTTTATGCATTGTTATTGACTAAATTAGTGTCTTGAAATAAAGTTTATTTTTCTTTATTTTGTATTGAATGATGGAATTTGTATTTATACAAATAAAACTGCCATTTAAAAGTCTTATTACTTTGACTTACTGTCCATTTCAATTTGTTTTGACTGTACAGGGTTAAAATAACGATAATTTCCGTAACTTAAATTATTTTGGAATAAAAAATTACCTATATTAAAAATGATATAAATCGATTCAGTAAACGATTTTGAACAAACTATTTTCAGAATGTGCGTTAATTAAGTTACATGTTGTATATTAGCCGCCTTGTATGCTTTATTTGTAGGATTATCCTTGGTCTCATACATCATTGATGCAACTCTTCATATAGTTCGGATTTCTACCATTACTAATATACATACATCTTCAAACTAACCGTCTTTACACCGGAACACTAAGTGTAACTTAAAAATGGTTTTAATTAAACGTAGAAAGTACCACCCCGACACGACTTAAGTTGCTTTATACAAAATGAAATGGAATCAAGATTCTATTTTGGGAGCATTAAATAAAAAGCCAGACAACGAAACAGGCTCAAAAATAACTACACCAAAATAAATGCTTTTAATTTAAGCCGAGAATTCAATGCATAGCTATTTCTTACGTCCAATAACAATTTGACTGGTCGGTCGGCGTGGTTGTAGATTTTTCTACCACGCTGCAGGTCGTGGGTTAATACCCGTCCATATTTGTCCTGAGTCTGGGTGTAATTATATAATGTAAGTATGTATTTACAAAAGCAAAGTACTCTCAAAAGTAAAATTTGTCAGATTGTATTAACTATTCAATACTTAACCTACATATTTATTCTGTGATATCAATAACAACTTATTTTAAGGCTTATCAATCACTGGAACAAGGCCAAATTAAGCAGCTCGTTTGGTAAGTAAACAGGAATACATCACTATCAATCAAAATTATTACACGGAACAACATAATAAGCTGTTCTGAGCGCGATTAGGTAATCTTTACTGCTGCGAAGATGAAACAAAGGAAACTGGATTAGTAAGAAGGCAGGCTAAAAAATAAACGATCCTATGAGTTTATGAGTAATAGCAGTCAATTTAATTAAGTATCAGAGACCAGGGCCTCTACCGGCTAAGTCGCCGAACATCGATTTTTTAAATGGCGTTCATATAAATAAAGGTTTAAAATGACTTAATCAATCGTGAAATCGGCTTCCATGAGCACATGTGACGTCATAAATGGGCCGGAATCGATTGTCAACGTAGAAGCCGATTTAACGATTGATTAAGTCATTTTAAACCTTTATTTATCTGAACGCCATTTAAGAAATCGATGTTCGGCGACTTAGCCGGTAGAGCCCCTGTTCCCTTTGGGTTCGGAACCCTAACAAAATTTCGATAACAATTATAACTAGTACTAGTCCATAGATTTTGCTCGAACTTCAATTCCGAGTCAACACAAAAAAGGAATTTTTAATTCTCTTAAAGTGCGTGAACCGGCTACTAAGTGCGCATCGACACGACTCCAGTCCCGCGGTCGGTGCAGGCGCAAGTCGGCCCGTCCTCTGTCTCACCTTCACCTAAGAACCGGTATCCGTTAACGTGAACCGTGCGTAATGACTATGCAGGATCAAAATCAAATTATTTTATTTTCAATATAGGTCAGTACATAATGTTGTTACAGAATAGGGTTAGTAGGTATCTCTATATATTGCCATAACAAGGCGTGCAAATATTTAATATTACAATACTAAAATACAATATAATTCAGTGGAAAATGTCAATAAAATTATTCATGTCGATATTATATATTAGGGAATCATTAATTGTATAATATTTAACAACCAAAAACTTGTTTAGACATTTTTTTAAATTGAGTTATATAATTTTTTAATGTCATCTGGTAATTTATTGAATATTTTTTGTGCCATGCAAAGAAAACTTTTACTCAGCAGTGCTGTGCCGGCGCCGTATTGGATCTCAAGCTCCAGTTTATTCTTATCACGTAGTTTTCTCTAATTAAATACGAATGAATAATAATGTATAACTTACTTATTAAAATTACGAGGATTTATAAATGCATGTAACGTTTCCGTTACACATTGCAATCTTTGGAAATGCTTCTAAAGCTTATGTCTCGATATAAAATAATCTTTATTTATATGACAGCTTCGTGTTTGCCCAATCATTTTGCCGCAGGATGTTAGGTATCACAAACCTTTTAGATTTTATTGATAGCACAGTAACCCTTACATTAATCTCATATATTCGATCCCAGCCCAACTGATCTTTAATCTAACCTTTCGCCGAAAGCTTAGCCACATACTTTACCGAAAACGTTATTATTAGTTTTCTCGTAGTTTATTGTGATATTGGAGATGCTGTGACAGTTGTCTATGAACAAATACCGACTCTGGATGATGTTCAAATTAACGTGATGTATACAACATGTAACGTAATTAACGCTCACCCTGAAACACCCCAATTAGAATATTATGTTGTTATCATAATACATACACGGAATTTTGAATTTAACATGTATATGCTTTGTTATTTACTAAATTAGTTTTCTACTAAATTAGAATAAAGTTTATTTTTCATTATTTTGTATTGAATGATGGAATTTGTATGAATACAAATAAAACTGTGAGTTTAAAAGTCTTATTACTTTGACTTACTTGTTATTTCAATTTGTTTTGACTGTACAGGGTTAATATGACAATAATTCCCGTAGTTTTAAATTTTTTGAAAAAAGAAATTACCTTTACTTTGGTACTTTTTTTTTCTAAAAACTAAATGTGAATAAACATGTAAAAATTACATAAATCGATTCAGTAAACGATTCTGAACAAACGATTTTCAGGATGTGCGTTAATTAAGTTACATGTTGTAGATATTTGCATTCGCATATAGCCACAGATATTGATATCACTGTATTGATCAGTACGTACGTAAATGTAGCGTAACAGCTCTACTGAAGAGGGTGATATGGGCCGAAGCCGTCAGCACCTATGCCTCTAGCACGAGTTCCTGCAGTTTACTTACTCGATCACACGTACAGTTTCGTCCCATACATTGAGCACCAGAGTTTTAGTTCTTAATAGTTTCCGCGAGAGGCGCTGGTGCTCAATGTATGGGAGGAAACTGTACGTGTGATCGAGTAAGTAAACTGCAGGAACTCGTGCTAGAGGCACTAAACAACAAAAGAGAATGGGAAGGTAGGAAAAGGAGGTGGGATGAATCGGTTGGCGTTGACTAGGAGATCGCCCAAGGCCAGGGTTCCAACATAATATAATAATGTTCTCCTAACCGAAATTTGGCCACGGTGGCCAGTCTCAAGAGAGATGAGCCATCTGCGCGGCACATATTATAGTGCACAAGTGTGTCCTCAAACACAGGAGCACTTTCTGTTCCATCACTCTCATGATCCGATGGGACGACTAGCGACACGACCGGAAAGAGGTCGGGTACAAGACCGACGGCTTTACGTTCTCTCTGAGGCACGCGGGTAGAATACCGCCAACTCCCAGACTTCGGGCTGATGTTGAGAATTTTTTCTTTTTACAGAAAAGTCGCAATACGCTTTTGGTCCGACCAGGGATTTGAACACAGGATCTCGTTCTCTGCGGCTGAACACGCTACCGCTAGACCAACGAGGCAAGTATATATGCGTGTATATAATATAGTTTGTAGGTTAATCCTAATCCTAACTAATATTATAAATGCGAAAGTAACTCTGTCTGTCTGTCTGTATGTTACTCTTTCACGCCAAAAATACTGAACGGATTTAAATGAAATTTGGTATACAGGTGGTCTAGACCCTGAGAAAGAACATAGGCTAATTTTTATAGTATATAACACATAGGCCATATTTTATAAAGTTTAACGCGGGTAGAACCGCGGGGCACAGCTAGTATATAATATATATCTAATAAGACGTAGAAAACTTTCGGATTTTTTGTAATGATACCAGTGCGTACCGTTTTTATGCTTGTGTACACTGACAACTACCCTATCTCTGTTACTCCAATCCCTGCCTAGGTTACCAGGAAGAGAACACATTTAGTAATAAGGCCGCCCATTAAAAAAAATGTAACTATGTTATTGTATTCTTGTATCCTGTAATGTTTTGGTGTACAATAAAGAGTTATCTTGATAAAATTAAAATTAAAATTCAAAAGGTATTTATTCACGTAGACTTTAAAAAAGCGCTTGTAAATAATCGGAACATGTTTGCAGTAATATATAAGTAATTAATTAATGTATAATTATTTCTAGGTAGGTACATATAGATATTTAGGTACACGGTGACGGTACAATATGATTTATTTTATAAGGTAATGATATAGGTCCGGTGCCAACATAAGACAAGATTAAACGTCTGTCAGTGCTCTCCGAAAAAATAATTATAAACTCAGTGTAAACGAAACAAAAACAACCAAACAGTGAAATATACTAATCCAGAATAAATTGCAAGCAAGATAAATGATAAAATTGTGTGGAATTTTATGATTACAACAAGAAACAGTGAAATACACAGTAAACATAACCTTATTAAACAGCTGTCAAACAACAACAAGTCATAGATAAGTTTGCTTATTATCAACAAAACGGAAAAATACAGTGTTGCCATAACAAATTAAAAAATTCCGTTCACTATCCGCAAGGCAGCCAAAGAAAAGTTGCGTTCCAATTCAAGAAGATACCAAACGTTTTGTTGTCGCACCGTAGAAATACACTGCACAAAGATGGCTGAAGAAATGTCGATATCCACACTGTATAATATGATGAAACTAGAAATGGATAAACAAGCTACCCTGATAAAAGATAATACAGAAAAAATTATGGCGACCATAGATGATAAAATCAAACCATTAATTCAAGAGAATAAAATCCTAAAATCAGAAATCGAAGTACTAAATAAGAAAATAAATTCCTTAGAAAATGCAGCTAAAAGAAACAACATTATAATTCATGGATTTAACGAGATAGAAACAAATTATACTGAATTATTTAAAAATATTAGTAAATTATTTGGTAATTTGGGAATAAAAATTGATAATTACGACATAAACAAATTACACCGAATCGGAAGGCAAACAAAAGGAAAAACAAGGCCTGTATTAATTACCCTCACAACATACAGCAAAATATCGAGATTCTAAAAAATAAAAAGAAAATTTCAGAACCAACCTACATTACTGAAGACTTTTCTAAAGAAACTTTACAAAAACGCAAAGAATTACAAGAAGAACTACACCGAGAGAAGGAAAAGGGAAATGATATGTACATCAAAAACAACAAAATTGTAATAAAACTAAAAGGAAACGGGAGACATCATTATCACCTACACAACAAAATCAACACGAATCAGGTGGTAACAACAAAAACATAGTAGCTCCTACAAAACTACACAGAACTGACCCATTCGCATACATGAGGTCTAGATCCCATTCTTTGACAGAAACAACTAAAACAAAAGCATAGGAATCTCGAGACATCGGTAACCGGAAAAACACAACATCTGCAAAAGGAAAATCCCCCCAACCCGGCTGGTCACCGTGGGGCAAGAGACCAATACCCCCTAGAATCATCCCCCAAAAAGCAAAACACATACGAACAAAATACTATACATGAAAACCGTAAAAAGGGAAAAAATGTTATAAAAGATAAGAGAAACAGTATTTACATATCAACACTCATCACTAGGACTCTAAGAACAGATGAATCCCTACAAGAACTGGAATATGCGTTATATTATATAAATTGGGACATTATTGGCCTAAGTGAAGTGAGGAGACTGGGCGAAAAAATTGAACAGCATGAAAACTACATTTTTTATCATATAGGAAACACACCAGGCCTACACGGTGTCGGCTTCCTTATAAAAAAATCCTACAGCGTAAATATACAGTCGTTCATTGGGATATCAGAACGAATTGCACAACTTAATATTAACTTGCCAGGATATGAAACTATATCAATAATCCAAATATATGTACCTACAGAGATGGCACCTAAAGACATAAAGGACAATTTCTATGAAGACCTAGTCAGGACTCTTGCCAACGCACACAAAGCAGTTATCCTGATGGGAGATTTCAATGGCCAGATTGGTGACAGACTAATAAACGAAGATTGCATATTGCACGGGCAAAGACTAGTACATCTAGCACAGGCCCATAACCTCAAAATCCTAAATAGCTTTTACAAGAAAAACAAAAAAAAAAATGGACCTGGATATCTCCGGACGGGAATGTGAAGAATGAGATAGATTTCATATTATCTAATAAATCCGAATTATTCAAAGATATAAACATAATTAATAGACTCAACTTCAACACAAATCACCGAATGGTAAGAGGAGAAATCTACCTAAATAGGATAAAGAAGCGGAAACAGTACACCAGGAAAGAACTTATACCAGATCAAATCCTACTTTGCATCCCAGAAAACTTGTTGTTAATTTACTGAATAACAATAAGAGCGAAAACATACAAGAAAAATATAATATACTACAGGAAGTGCTTCAAGAATTATCTAGAAAACTATATAGCTCAAAACACAAGAAAGATAAAATTGGAGACGAAGCCAGACATCTTATTGAAACCAGGAAAACTTTGTTGAGGAATAAAAAACAAAATAGAACACAAATAACGTATTTAAGTAAACAAATAAATGAAAAAATTAGGACACATAGGAAACAAATTAGAAATAGAACTATCCAATACCATATTGAAAAATCGGGAGGCATAAAGAAAGCTCTAAAAGAACTAAGAGAGAATACCTGTTGGATTCCATCCATCAAAAGCAAGGAATCTGATAGGAAAGAAACAAAACGACCAAAAATTATGGAAATAGCAACAACGTTTTATAGGAAATTATACGAGGACGATGACTACACATTTACTCAATACCGAAAGGAAGACAACGAAGAAGATATCCTCCCAATTCTAGAAACCGAAGTAAGAACCGCAATACTGTCCCAGAAAAACTACAAAGCCCCTGGAGATGACGGAATAACAAACGAAATTCTAAAAGGATGCCTAGAATACATAATAAATGCTATTACAAATATATACAACGACATTTTAACAAAATAAATAATACCACAACAATGGGCATCGTCAACCATCATATTGCTCCATTAAAAAGGCGACAGGGCAGAAATAAATAACTACAGACCGATCAGCCTAATCTCCAACCTATACAAGATATTTGCGAAGGTACTGTTGAACAGAATTAGCTCAGTATTGGACGAAAATCAGCCGAGAGAACAAGCTGGATTCAGAAGCGACTTTTCAACAATGGATCATATTCATGTCATAAAACAAATTATCCAAAAGAGTAATGAATACGGGAAAACATACTACTTGGCATTTGTAGATTATAGTAAAGCATTTGACTCTCTGAAACATGCACACATTTGGGACGCTCTAGACTCACAAGGAGTACATCCAAAATATATCAGGATAATAAAAAACATATACAAGGAATCAACGGCAAAAATTCAGACTGAAAGGAAAGGAGTGGCTTTCAAAATAAAAAAGGGAGTACGGCAAGGCGACCCTCTTTCACCAAAACTATTCTCGGCTGTACTAGAACATATATTTAGAAGAATTAATTGAGATACATTTGGGATAAACATAAATGGCAGAAAGCTCGAACACCTTAGATTCGCAGACGATCTGATTCTGCTTAACGATAACGCAAAAGGCTTAAAATCAATGTTAAAGGAATTAGAGAGAGAAAGTAAAAGAGTTGGCCTGACTATGAATCTAGTCAAAACAAAACTAATGACAAACCATATAAAAACACCTATTTTGTTAGAATCTAATCAAATAGAATATGTTGATGAATACACATATTTAGAACAAATTATCGCACCGGAAAATCAGATGCAGAAAGAAATAAACATCAGAATAAATAAAGCTTGGAAAAGATTCTGGTCCCTAAAGGAAGTAATGAAGAACCCACACATACCTCTTCAAGATAAGACTATGGTGTTCAACTCATGCATATTACCATGTTTAACCTATGGAGCACAAACCTGGGCCCTTACTAGCAAACAGACTGGAGCACTCAGAGTATGTCAAAATAAAATGGAGAGAAGCATTCTAAACCTCAAGTTAAGAGATAAAATTAAACTTAAAAATATAAGAAGCAAAACAAAAGTCACCGATGTAGTTTACACTGTGAAAAAGCTTAAATGGAACTGGGTAGGTCATATGGTACGAAACAAAAAGGAAAAATGGACAAAAGAAGTCACTGAATGGTACCCTCGAGACGGCCCAAGAAGGAAAGGGCGGCAAAAATAAGATGGGAGGACGATATCAGAAAGGTAGCTGGAACAACATGGCAAAGAAAAGCTGCGGATAGGGATATGTGGAAAATTCTAGGGGAGGCCTATGCCAAAAGGCAAACTGATAATACTGTCACCGATGTCGAAGATTAGAACTAGTAGACTAAAAAAATAAGTATTAAAAGTGAAAGAGAAGAGTATTAGAATAGGTATGCATTATATTTCAGTATTATACTATAAATCTAGGTATGTATAATAAGTTGTAACGAACTTGATGTAATTATTATCAGTAATAAAGGCTATTTTGATTTGATTTTGAATGATATTTAGCTAGCTTAGGTCTTTACCTATGAAATTGCCGTTCTGCAGTACTGGCCATTTCAAATCAAAATAATTTTTGTTTGGCTAAGAATTCTAATTTCAAATTAATTTTATTTTAAAAACATGGATTCTTTTTTCCAAAAGTAGTCATTTCTTTATTGATTAGTGTTACATTTTCATCGCATTTCAATCTTTTTCGTCATCATGGATACGTTAAAAATTCGAGTAATTATGGAATATGAGTACCGTCGTGGCAGCAACGCGGCACAAGCGGCACGCAACATCAACGACGTTTACGGAGCTAACACTACAAACCAATGCACCACCTGTTATTGGTTTGCTCGCTTCCGTTCTGGAAATTTCGACCTGAAAAATGAACCTCGCGGTCGTCCGAAGACTTTGGTCGACAATGACGAATTAAAGGCGGTTGTGGAAGCTGATGATACACAATCTACGGCTGAATTAGCAGCAGCTTTCGACGTTAGCGTCAAAACAATATTGGTCCATTTGCGTCAAATTGGCAAGGTAAAAAAGCTTGACAAATGGGTGCCCCACGAACTCAATGATCGCCAGCGCGAAGTACGCGTCGAGACGTGCCTTGCACTGCTCAACAGACACACAAATGAAGGAATTTTGAACCGCATTGTTACCTGCGATGAAAAATGGATTCTGTTTGATAACCGCAAGCGCTCAGCAAGTTGGTTGGATCCTGGTTCAGCACCTAAACAATGCCCTAAACGAAAACTTACCCCTAGAAAAGTGATGGTCACTGTTTGGTGGTCTAGCGCCGGTGTGATTCATCACAGCTTCTTACCAAACGGGGTGAGCATTACTGCAGATGTGTACTGTGAAGAACTGAGCACAATGATGGAGAAGCTGGCGCATCTCCAACCAGCATTGGTCAATCGCTCGTCTCCGCTGCTCCTGCACGACAACGCGCGACCTCATACTGCACAGCAGACGGTCTCCAAGTTGCAAGAACTGGGGTTGGAAGCTCTCCGTCATCCGCCCTACTCACCAGACCTTGCGCCTACAGACTACTACTTTTTCCAGAATTTGGATAACTTCTTGGCGGGAAAAAAATTCAATACCCGAGAGGCAGTACAAAATGCCTTTGAAGAATTTGTTGCCTCCCGTCCAGCTGATTTCTTTAAGAAGGGCATCAATAAACTGCCACTGCGATGGCAAAGATGCATTGATTGCATGGGTGATTACTTCGATTAATACAAATAAAAAAATTCATGAAAAAAATTCGTTTAAATTTTTTCATACAAAACGGCAATTTCATAGGTAAAGAACTATTATTAAGTTATTGTCAAGGATTATTTTCATCAGGTTTAACTATCGAAATTTTAGATTTTAGCTATATTTTTACTACATATTGTCTGAATGGTTCTGTCTATATTAAGGTACGAATTAAACACTATTATTATGGCGGACCTTGTGTTTATAACGACGGTCGCGCTTTAACGCTACCACCGCGGCACCGGATCCAATGCGCCCCAACTGAGAAGACCCAGCGATACAAACTTATCTTATCTTACCATACCTCGATCGTCACAGAAACCAATGCAAGATCATTGCTGGGTGCAATCTAGCAAATGCTGAGATGGTGACCCTTTCGGCAGGATATACAGGACCTATTGCCTACTGTCATATAGATATGTCATGTATTTAGTTAGTTTTTTTTTGTAAATTTAGTATGTCCATTGTCGAATAAACGTATTTCTTCTTCTTCTTCTAAATACCAAACCGGACAGTTAACAATTTTGCATGATAAAGTGTACACGTGGTTCCATAACAAGGGAAACTAAAGTCCTTAAGTTACATCCGCTATTTACGTTCCATCTTGTATAACTCAATCAGACTCAATCATTTGTGATTCTACAAGCTGCGCCCCGCGGTTTCACCTGCGTTAAAGTAGTTTTGGCATAAAAGAGTAACCACCATACATCTATTCTCACAAAATTATATTATTAATTATTTATGATATTAGTAGAATGTGTACCTCTAGCGGTTTTGGCAGTGCACGCCGGAATAGCTCGCAAATAGTAGATTTTTTCCTACTTAACTTGACACTTATCGTTATATTCTGGACAATTCACACAATGTGTTATTCTGATGTATAAGCTATATTATTGTAAAGTTTCATTCAAACCTATTCTGTAGTTTTTACGTGAAAGAGTAACAAACATATATCCATAATTACAAACTTTCGCGTTTATAATAGTAGGACTACCTATAAAATAATGTAATTTTCAGTCCTACAGTCTAAGCTATGACGATCCATATCACGCAACCTGACCGCCTGTCGTACTCGGATCAACGATATGATATGACGTACAGACGCCAGCACATCAATCTACCCCAATCTGTCAAATTTCCCCAATTGAAAGTGAACCTTATGCTTATGTGATAAAGTTGAAAATCTATAAAAGAAATTTGACAGATAAGGGTAGCTGGATCTGCTGGCGTCTGTACATACAATTCAGCCTTCAAATTTATATTCGATATTAACCATGTTACCAGTGCTTTATTTATATTTCTAGCAGGTCTTGCTAACTATCAAACTGTACCATCCGGTCTGAGTGTACGACCAAACGCCGACAGACATTACGCGTACAGACTGTACACCGACAACCGACTTTACTTCGACTGTACTTTTCGCCGACAGAACACTTCACTCATGCTCAGAGAGAAACATTTACCAAGTGTAATATAGGACCGATTCGGTTCTGGCATTTCGCCGGCCGCTGCCGCCTGGGCTCGTGCGTTGTGGTCACAGTTCTAACCTAAACCAATAATTATGAATACTGTCGGCAAAGTGTTCTGTCGCCGAAAAGTACAGTCGAATTAAAGTCTTGTCGGTGTGCAATCTGTCGGCGTAATGTCAGTCGGCGTTTAGTCGTACACTTATCCGGTCTGTCCTGCTTGTGCCACCCAAACCCTAAATTTTAATAATACATTATTAGATTTTTAACTGAACGAGCGCTATCGCTATGGATTGCTGTAGTAATTTTGATTGATAAGATGGTAGTCTGTGAATAATACATACTTATATAGATAGATAAATACTTAAATACATAGAAAACATCCATGACTCAGAAACAAATTAATATTCGTGCTCATCACACAAATATTTGCAGTTACCGGGATTCGAGCCCAGGACCACCAGCTTCGTAGGCAGGAGCACTACCAACTAGGCTACGGCGACCAACTTTATAAAATGTAGTTTTAATATTTAAAGTTGCCAGTAGCTGGAAAAGTATATTAAAAGTGAACAGCGCTCCCGCAGGGTGCTTGCGCCCTAAGCTCAACCCTAATTACCCTTTAGGTAAATCAGACCCTCCATGATATTGCAACTTTCTAAGTGTTGACTTAACCAGGCTTTAAACATCATTGCCTTATATAACGAAGAGACTGACAAATGACCATTGGTGAAATTTAAGGGTCCCAGGTCAGCTTAATAATCCTGCCCATCATACAAAGATTTGTCCTGAGTGGGGATCAAACCCACGACCTCTGGCATCCGGGTCACTAACCACTAAACCATTAGGCAAATACAGCTAGATGGCACACATTCTTTTAATTTTGATAAGGAGCTGGTTAGACTGGGAACCGACCTAAATAAAAATAAGAAAAAATCAAGGAAGGTGTTCTACGGGTAGGTAGGAAATAAACATACTTATATTATAATAATTATATTATATTATAATATAATATAATTATTAACACACATTCTACACACGATGAGGTTTTTCTAGATATTTTATATTTTTAGTTTATGTTTTATTTTCTTTTAGTTTAATATAGTAGTTTTGTGACTTATCTGCCACGTTCCTTCCAAAGGATATTAAATGCGCAAACTTGTGAGGGCACTGGTACCCATAACACAAGTTAAATCTTACCTTGGGTACCAGAGTTCAACTAGTCTACTTACTTTTTGCTTATGTACATAAAAAAGGATTTATTGTAAGTGGTTATTGTACAATTATCTGAGAAATAAACTATTATTATTATATATTATTTCATAGCCACTCATAGCCAGTTGATCCTACACCACGTAAGAGAGGGGTGAAGTTAAGCATCTAGGCATGCGGTCGACCTAATGATGGGTGACCGTACTGGTTTAATTTCTGAGCGTTTCCGTACTTCGTGGGTACGTTAAACTGTTGATCTTGGTTGTGATCGATAAGTCATGTCAGAAGCTTTCTAGGCGATTTGAACAACTATAACGCTAGGGGAACAACTGCTTATAAAGTGAAGTATTTATACAATCTACTATTTACGGGGTCAGGTTAGAAAAGCAGTAATCAAAAGTTCAACAAATAATTAGATCAATATATAAATAACATATTCAGGCCACGAAATGAAAAAAAAAGATTTTGTATAATAGGAGAAAGAATATAACAAATCCCTTTACTGAATATCGTAGGTATATGTCCGTAAAGCGATTTTGCCGCGCCAGAATCTTGTGGAATACCTTTTGACGTCGTTATAGTAACAAATCATATTGGAAATTTTCTTACGTGGCGGTTTTTTCAGGACTTATTTTTGCTACGCATCGACTCGTCAATTTTATTTGCGTTAGGTAAGTTGTTAGTTTAGTTACTTTAATTTGCGTAATAGTTTAAGTAAAGCTTGCACTATTTGAGGGACTAGCCTATAATATGGTTGGGGTCTTAAGGTCTGTTATGTGTCTGTCTACGAGAGTAAAAAATATATAAGAACATGAACTATTATTATTATAAAAGCGGATATTAATGAACAAATTTATTGAAGGAAACCACTTTGTGACATGCCAACATATTTTTGAAATGATAACTACTTTAACGACGTTGTGCACTTTTTGGGATGTAAAAAAATGTTAAACTTGCGTTAGGACACGTGACCTGATCGAATATTCGTGAGACGGATGGACTTTATTTTTTAAATTCACACTGGCCGTTTATATAATTACATGACCTCATATTTTTTCTTAATTATGTTAAACTTAACCAAATTTAATTATATTTTTTTAATTTGTTCCCACCATAGGGGAGTGAAGCATTTACTATGAGTCTTTACTGCTCAATGGTGGGAAGTAGGATCTTCCACTTCGCTACTGGAATCAAATAAACGCTACTTACCGATTGTGAGAAACGAAAAAATTGTTTTCACTTCTATCGGGAGTCCCCAAAACCCCGTTTTTTTTAGCATTAGCTGTATGGCAACGCTTATTTGTTGGACAAAGTATATGCGAGCATTCCGGGAACGTGCCGTCTTGTAAACAAGGAGTGCAGCAATTTCTTTAAAATTGCATTGAATGTATGATATATATTATAATAATATTGGTGTGATATGTATAATAATAATAATATCTAGGGACAATGTCACACAGATCATACTAGCCCCAAACTAAGAAAAGCTTGTACTATGGGTACCAGGCGAACAGGAGTTCAATGAGGCAGCTCTGGCGCGGCGTAGGCTGGCCTGGTTTCGACAACGAGTCATTGCTGACTCGTGCGTTTTCATCACGAGACAGTCACGCTGTAGAGCGCTGAGACTGTCTCCGGGCGGCGATAACACAACAGCTTGGCCCAGGGAGGCGAAAGGCTAGCACGTCGTGAATCAAACCTGAGGGGAATCAGATCTGCAGCGACGACGTAGTCGCCGCAATCACCAACCTCAAAGGGCCAGGAATGGCGAAAGCACTTATATGCTCGGCCTATCTACCCGGTGAGAAACTTGATCCCACAGAAGAACTATCAAATGTCGTGGAGTACGCTCGAAGACAAAAGATAGAGCTCATAGTTGGATGCGACGCCAATGCACATCATACCGTTTGGGGAAGCACTGGAGTCAACAAAAGGGGTGAGGTACTTTTTGATTTCCTATTAGCAAACGGTCTACACATCATTAACAAAGGCTGCACCCCGACCTTCGTGACAAAGACCAGACAGGAAGTATTAGATATCACCTTCGCAACGGAAAAAATTGCCCGCTACATAACAGATTGGCAGGTAAGTAGCGAAAACTCTATGTCCGACCACAGGCATATCAGGTTCGGAATACAAGGCTCCATCATCATGGAACCGGTTAGAATTAGAAACCCAAAAATGACTTCATGGGAAACCTATAGAGGTCACCTAGAAGAGCAATTAAAGGGCTTTCCTAAATCTATCAAGACACCAGACTCTCTCAATGCGTCAACTCAGATTTTGACCAACATCATTAAGGAAGCCTATGAACTAAGCTGTCCAATAAAAGAGTCTATCGGTAAGTATAAAACCACGTGGTGGAACAAAAGACTTGAAATACTAAGGGTATCTACACGACGAATATTCAATAAGGCTACCAAACCTAGCGAGTGGGAACGGTTTAAAAAGGCACTTACTGAATACAATAAACAAATCAGAAAGGCTAAAAGAGCGTCTTGGCGACGGTTTTGCGAGGACATCGCTCAAACACACAAAGGAGCAAGGATCCAGAAAGTACTCGCCAAGACACCAAATGTTTATCTGGGACTACTTAAAAAACCAGATAACTCCTTTACGACCACAGAGAGGGAGACTATGGAGCTTTTAAGAGTCACCCATTTCCCAGGTTCGTACCAAACTAATGATAACTTCATAAACCCAAAGGTTAGCACTAACCACAGGGTTCGCAAAACCGACTGGAACATGGCCAATGCAGTGTTCAGGCCGAACCAAGTCAAATGGGCTGTTAACAAATTCAAGCCATATAAATCGGCGGGCGATGATGGCATATTCCCAGCACTGCTACAACAGGGAATCAACCTTCTCCTCCCGCATCTGGTGAAACTCTTCAGAGCAAGTTACTCATGGGGAATTATACCAGAACAATGGTCTAGGGTCACGGTACGCTTCATACCAAAAGTAGGGAAAAAGGATTATTCTCAACCTAAATCCTTCAGACCCATCAGTCTAACTTCTTTCCTGTTAAAAACCATGGAGAGAATAATAGACCAGCACATTAGAGCACATTATCTAGTGGATAGACCACTTAGCTCCAAACAACATGCTTACCAAAAGGGAAAATCAACTGAAACAGCACTACTCGATCTGATCGATAAAGTGCAAAAATCCCTAGAGGACAAGCAAACTGCTCTGTGTGCTTTCCTAGACATCGAGGGTGCTTTTGACAACACCCCCACAGAAACCATCCTTCGAGGCATGGGAGCAAAGGGAATTGATGTCACCACTATTAGATGGATGGAAAACATGCTCTCTAATAGAACTGCAACAATTTCATTAAATGAAACATTGCACGAATTTCAGACCACGAGAGGATGTCCACAAGGAGGCGTACTGTCACCACTACTATGGACCCTCGCCGTGGACCAACTCCTTGCAGTGATGGCAGACCTAAAACATGACACTCAAGGTTATGCAGACGACCTGGTAGTCATAGTCAGAGGACACTGTCTCCACACCATCTCCACACTACTGCAAGGAGCTCTTAACACCATTAACAAATGGTGCAGAGACAACGAACTATCCATCAACGCACAAAAACGGTGATAGTACCTTTTACAAGGAAAAGGAAGCTGGAAAGACTGGTAAATCCAAAGCTAAACGGCGAAATTCTGCCCTTTTCAAGTGAAGTTAAGTACCTAGGGGTCACTATTGACCAAAAGTTGACTTGGAATACACATCTAAAGAATATAATCCAAAAAGCCAAAATGGCTATATGGATTTGTTGTCGAATGGCTGGAGCAAGATGGGGCCTAAAACCCAAGATTGCACTTTGGCTATATACCGCTGTGGTGAGGCCAATCATAACATATGCCTCCGCGGTATGGTACAATAAAACAACACAAAAGACAACACAAACTAAATTAAACAGCCTACAACGAATGGCTTGCTTGTTAGCAACCGGCGCTCTCTCCACAACGCCGGGTGAAGCCCTAAATGCATTACTAAGTCTAACTCCACTCGACTTGTTTTTGCAAAAAGAGAGAGAATCATGCATATACAGATTATGCACACAATCGAACCCAAAGTGGCAATCTAGAGCCCTAAACTCATTTAAAGAGTCAGTCTTCGAAACTAAATCTCTGAAAATGCCCTCAGATAACGTGCAAACAGAGATAAACTTTACAAAATTGTATACTGTGGACATACCAGACAGGGACGAATGGCTAAGCGGTCAAATGTCCCACAAAACTGGCAGTCACATTTGGTTTACAGATGGCTCAAAGAAAAGCCATAATGTAGGATGTGGCATTTACGGACAACTGCCCAAACACAGGAGTAGCGTCAACCTGGGTAAAGAGGCCACCATATTCCAGGCTGAACTTTTCGCCATCAACAGATGTGTGGAAATGAACCTGGACAGAAAACTAAAACAACAAAACATCTACATTAACTCAGACAGTCAAGCGACGCTGCTAGCGCTGGACTCATTTGAATCCAACTCAAAACAAGTACAGTGCTGCAAAGAAAATCTGAACTCCCTGGGTCAATCCAACAGAGTCACACTCAGATGGGTACCGGGGCACTCAGGAATAGAAGGGAATGAGAAGGCAGATGAACTTGCGAGACTCGGAGCCGTTAACCCTCAAAACGGACCCGAACCATTTTGTGGCATTACCAAGCAAAGGGCCTACTCTTTCCTAAACGATCAATGTACCTCAGCAGCCATGGAACTGTGGAAATCCTCAGCTGGATCTCTACACTCAAAGGCTGTTATCAAGGGCTACAATAAAAAATTGTCGAAAGAATTACTTGAATTCAAACGTTACAAAACATGTGCGGTAACTAGAATTCTTACCGGACACTGCAAGCTGAATAAGCACATGTTCAACCTAAAGTTGGCCGACAGCACAACCTGCAGATTCTGCCAAGAATCAGAGGAAACTCCTTTGCATATTCTGTGCTCGTGCGGGCCACTAATGCGTTGTAGAAGTATCCACTTAGGACAGCATATTATGCAACCTGAAGAGATACAAACACTCACTGCACAATCAATCTGGGAGTTTTTGGAAGCTGTGGGATTGAGCAGTGAACTTTGACATAAGTCAAAGGAGCTCTGCTACAATAGATCAGCAATGGTCGAGGTAGCAAGATGCCATCAAGGCATCAAGCCCCAAACAAACAATAATAATAAATAATGGGTACCAGGCGACGATATACATACTTATATAGATAGATAAATACTTATATACATAGAAAACATCCATGACTCAGAAACAAATATTCGTGGTCATTACACAAATATTTGCACTTACCGGGATTCGAACCCAGGACCACCAGCTTCGTAGGCAGGAGCACTACCAACTAATTGACGGTCACCGGTATATATAATATTTATATTTATTTTTAATATATATAAGAGGGCGACAAACGAGCAAGTGGGTCACCTGATGGTAAGTGATCATCTATCCCTTTCCTATGTATTGCTGTCGTAATTTTAGTTGAGTTTCTAGTCCGTGAATCCAACTTTAAAAAATTTAACTAGTTTTAATATTTAAAGTTGCCAGTAGCTGGAAAAGTATATTAAAAGTGAACAGCGCTCCCGCAGGGTGCTGGCTCCCTAAGCTCAACCCTAATTACCATTTAGGTAAATCAGACACTCCATGATATTGCAACTTTCTAAGTGTTGACTTAACCAGGCTTTAAACATAATTGCCTTATATAACTTAGAGACTGACAAATGACCATTGGTGAAATTTAAGGGTCCCAGGCCAGCTTAATTTCTTGATTTGTCATCATGCCAACCACATAATCCTGGTCGTCATACAAAGGTTTGTCCTGAGTGGGGATCAAACCCACGACCTCTGGCGTCCGGGTCACTAACCACTAAACCATTAGGCAAATACAGCTAGATGGCACACATTCTTTTAATTTTGATAAGTAGCTGGTTGGACTGAGAGCCGACCTAAATAAAAATTAAAAAAAAACCAAGGAGGCTGTTCTACAGGTAGGAAGGAAATAAACATACTTATATTATTTCATAGCCAGTTGACCCTACACCACGTAAGAGAGAGGTGAAGTTAAGCATCTAGGCATGCAGTCGACCCAATGATGGGTGACCGTACTGGTTTAATTTCTGAGCGTGTCCGAACTTCGTGGATACGTTAAACTGTTGATCTTGGTTGTGATAGATAAGTAATGTCAGAAGCTTTCTAGGCGATTTGAACAACTATAACGCTAGGGGAACAACTGCTTATAAAGTGAAGTATTTATACAATCTACTATTTACGGGGTCACTTTAGAAAAGCAGTAACCAAAAGTTCAACAAATAATTAGATCGATATATAAATAAAATATTCAGGCCACGAAATGAAAAAAAAAGATTTTGTATAATAGGAGAAAGAATATAACAAATCCTTTTACTGAATATCGTAAGTATATGTCCGTAAAGCGATTTTGCCGCGCCAGAATCTTGTGGAATACCTTTTGACGTCGTTATAGTAACAAATCATATTGGAAATTTTCTTACGTGGCGGTTTTTGCAGGACTTATTTTTGCTACGCATCGAGTCAGTCAAGTCAATTTTATTTGCGTTAGGTACTTAAGTTGTTAGTTGAGTTACTTTAATTTGCGTTATAGTTTAAGTAAAGCTTGCACTCATTGAGGGACTAGCCCATATTATATAATTTGTAGTAAAATATACATAACCTAAAGAACTTTTATTATATTAAAGACTCTCCCCGTGAAAATGAATGAACAAATTAAAGGATTACTGTATGACATTCCAAAATATTTTTGAAGTGAAAACTACTTTAACGGCGTTGGGTACTATTATGGGATGGGTAAAAAATTTTAAACTCGCGTCAGGACACGTGACCTGATCGAATATTCGTAAGACGGATAGACTTTATTTTTTAAAGTCACACTGGCCGTTTATATAATTACATGACCGCATCATTTTTTCTTAATTATGTTAAACCTAACCCAATTTAGTTCTATTTTTTAAATTTGTTCCCACCATAGGAGAGTGAAGCAATTACTATAATTCTTTACGGCTCAAAGGTGGGGAATAGCATCTTCCACTCGCTACTCGGATCAAATAAACGCTACTTACCGATTGTGAGAAATTAAAAAATTGTTTTCACTTCTATCGGCAGTCCCCAAAGGCATTTTTTTAGCATTAGCTGTATGGCAATGCTTATTTGTTGGACAAAGTATATGCGAGCATTCCGGGATCGTGCAGCCGTGAAAACAAGGAGTGCAGCAATTTCTTTAAAATTTAATTGAAGGTATGATATTATTTGTTTTTTTAATATATATAAGAGGGCGACAAAAGAGTAAGTGGGTCACCTGGTGGTAAGTGATCACCTCCTCCCATGGACACTCGCAACACCAGAGGTAACGGGTGCGTTGTCGGCCCTTATAAAAGTCAGCAAGCGAGTGTTGCTGACCCTTCCCTCCTCCCACGATGAGCTCTGGCAACCTTACTCACATGCAGAAACACAACATTAAGTTATTAATGTTATTATTGTCTATATATTCTTGAAGTAGCTTTATTTGTAAGAACAAATTTAGAATTGTTTCCTCATCAATCTGATGTTATTAAACGCAATAGACGTAATGGTAATAGACTCTGCTTGCATAATTCCCGAACTACACTAATGTGGAGAAGTATTTTCTGTATGGCGCCACAAATCTGCAATAAAATACCTTTTACCCTAACAATAAACTTATTCAAAAAGAAATTTAAAGAATTACTTTGTAAAAAAGGATACTATAGTGTGAATGATTTTTTACTAGATAAGTCTATTGTGCCAAATATGTTTGTTATATAATATGTTATATGGTATGGTATATAATATGTTGTAAATTATTGTGTTTTAAATTGCGGCAAACTATTTAACATATATAAATTTTAAGTCATTTGTACGCCTGATTCGGCAGGACATGTTGATACGACTATAACTATCATTGTAACACCACATGTAAAAATGTAACACATGTTTCATACAAATAAATGCATCTTTATCTTATCTTTATTAAAGAGACGGGCTGCTCTTTGAGCGAATCAACTGATATTACTGATATGTGCATGGTGCTCGATGTTCTCACTACACATACCTTGACTACATTATGAGTACTTTATTACTGTATCATTTACGTCTAAAGAGCAAATTGCGTGTTTAAAACGTCACATTTAATTAATCACATATTATTTTCTATAATTTCAAGTATTCTAGTAGACAAAGCTAATGACTATAATAATAATAATTATCCTGGGACATTATTTACACACGACCATCTGATCCCAAACTAAGCAGAGCTTGTACTATGGAAACCAGATAACTGATATACTACAAATAAACAATGATTGCTTTAGGAATTCGCGATCAGATCCTTATTGCCTGAGATGTGATACAATTTTATTTTTTATTTTTTATTTTAAAACTTTATGCACAAGAATGTACAGAGGCGGACTTAATGCCAAAGGCATTCTCTGCCAGTCAACCTTGGGGTGATGCAGAGAAATCATGGTAGGTGCACTATAAGGACAGTGAGTAAGAAAATTAAAATCTGAGGATATATAGAATACACAAATACCTATATTAAAATAAACTAATAAATATTATATATATATATTATATATATATATATAATATACTAATATATATATCAATATATATTATACATATAAATAATACAAATAAATAAAATAATACTAATGTGATGATTCTGCCAATAACTTTTTGGTTATATGCTCCCGAGTTTTCTTTTTGAAAGAATAACGACTTTTAGCCATTCTGATTTCTGGGGGAAGAGCATTCCAAAGGAGGATGGACTGTACCAGGAAAGAAGAGTGAATGAAATCAGAGCGGTGTGGGGGACATTGTAGGAGACGGTTATGAGAAGAACGAAGATTTTTGTTGTGGTTAGTATGAAGATATTTAAATTCAGAAGTTAGATATGAAGGAGAAGAATGAGAGTCAAGTAAAGAGTACAGTGTGGTTAAAGCTCGCAACGTTCTCCGTTGGCGAATTGGTAACCATTTTAACTTTACTCGATAAGAAGAAATGTGATCAAATTTACGTAAATTGAAAATGAACCGAATGCAGTTATTCAAAAGTCGGTCGAGTTTGTTGAGGTGATCTGCATTCAGGTCAAAGTAGCACACATCACCATAGTCAATTTTGGGGAGGATTAAGGACTGCACGAGCAAAACTTTGGTTTCGGATGGTAAAAAGTTTTTCAGCCGATAAAGACTGCGCAAAATAAATGTTACACACTGGCTGACAGCAGCAATTTGATTCGCCCAGCTAAAGGTCCTATCAATGTGTAAACCAAGATCCTTTACACTTTGGCTGAAAGAGATAGGGGATTGATCAAATACAACCCGGGGTAATTGGTCGATGTCTAATCTGCTAATCATGCGGGAGCTTCCTATAACGATGGCTTGGCATTTATCGGGATTAACTGTAAGACCAAACCTATTAGACCAGATCTTGATCAGATCCAAGTCCCTATTAAGATTTACAATCGCTTCCGGCAGAGTATCGATGCATGCCTGAGCATAAAGTTGAAGGTCATCGGCATAAAGATGATACGCACTCTGAAGATCATGGGTTAAAAGGTTTATAAAGACAGAAAATAAAAGAGGAGAAAGTATACCGCCTTGAGGAACGCCTGTGTCAAGATTTCTCCAACTCGATGAAGTCTCACCGACACGTACACATTGTTGACGTTCTCGAAGATATGAGAAAAACCATTCCAGTGCTTCGTCTGAGACCATAAGATGGGAAAGGACGGATAGCAGGATATCGTGACTGACGGTATTAAAAGCATTCGAAAAGTCCACCAAAACCATGACTGTGACTTTGGTGTCTTCCATGCCCTTTCTAATATCGCCAGTCACTTTAAGGAGGTCAGTGGTAGTACTGTGGCCTGGTCTGAATCCAGATTGCATTGTGCTAATTAAACTATTAGAGAGAACAAAACTAGAGAGCTGTTTATGGACACAGGATTCCAGTATTTTGGAGAGGAAGGGAAGGATAGAAATTGGACGGTAATGCGTGGGAAGTGACGGATTTGAGACTTTAGGAAGGGGATGGACAAGAGCTTTGCGCCATAACAACGGGAATGAACCAGATTCAAGGGAATGGTTGATTATATGGGAAATCGCAGGAAGAAGTTGCTCCAAAATAGTTGTAATCATGCGACGGCTGATGTTGTCGCAACCTACCGCGTTGGATTTGATGGCTAGGATTATCTTTTTGATCTCATCTGAATCTACTGGAGAGAAGAAAAATAGATTTATATTAGGACGCGCTAGACCATTAACAAAGGAAATAGTTTGACTTTTGGTCAGATGATCAATGGATGAAATAGTGGAGAAATGATTATTAAGATCATCTAATCCGACAGAGGGAGGAAGGTCTACATGTCGCGGCTTGCCGATACCAAGAGTTCCTAGGAATTTCCAAATACCGGCAGGCGTAGAAGAAGATATATTGTTTAGAATGTGACGGCGTTTAGCGTTGCGTATCATCTGATTACACCGATTCCTGGCGACCTTGTAACTGTTCCAGTTATCATCAATGCGTTCTTTTTTAAATTTGCTGAATGCTCGGTTCCTACGTCTCATCGCCATTTGAACTCCTTTTGTCATCCATGGAGCTGGGGGGCGCTTAAATTTAACTTTTATGACTGGAGCGTGTACGTCATACAGTTTGGTAACAGTATCATTGAAGATGCGGACTTTATCATCTACGGAGTTAGCTTCTTTCAAAGTACGCCAGTCGACTTTTGATGCATCCGTGCGTAACTGTACCGTATTCATATGCGCAAAAGAACGCACGTGCAGCACCTTAGGTTTAGGTTTAGGAGGTTTCAGGATATAAGAGAGGAAAACAAGATCGTGACGGGAAAATCCGGGAGCTTCATATTGTCCATGTGAGGAAACCAAGGAAAGGTTAGAGGTCAGGATTAGGTCGAGCCAAGTGTCATCGCCAGAAATGTTATGATGGGTAGCTTGGAGAGGTAAAACTTTCAAGCTACTTGACTCGACAATATGCAGGAGTTTTCGGGAACGAAGAGAATTTAAGGCGAGGAGATTGGTGTTAAAATCTCCCATGATGATGTGATGAACATACTCCGAACCCAGAGATTCCAATACCAATTCGAAATCAGTGAAAAATTTTATATCCTGGGACAAAACACAACGGCTACCTGAACCCAAAATAAAACGACTTTGTACCATAGAAACCAAATAACTAATATATTGCATATACTACTTTTCGTTTGTAAATACATACTTATATAGATTTTTTTTTTACACACGGTCATCTGATCCCAAACTAAGCAGAGCTTGTACTATGGAAATCAGATAACTGATATACTACATATACTATTTTACTTTTGTAAATACATACTTATATAGATAAATCACACCCAGACTCAAGACAAACAGACATGTTCATGCACACAAATATTTGTCCCGGGTGGGAATCGAACCCACGACCTCCGGCGTGAAAGGCAGCGTATCTACCAACAGGGACCGGACAACTCCGCTTCTGACTTAAGCCGTTTGATAGGGTAACCCGTTCATTGGGTAACTCGTATCGCAGTGTTACCCTTTGATTGACTTACAGCCTCGAAACCCAGTGAAAGGGTTAACACGTTTTTTATGGTAACCACGGGAAGGGGTTAACCCCTTCAATGACTTAAGCCCTTGAATAGCTTACCCTCTTGAAAAGGTTTTATTCGTGTTAACTTGAATTACCCAATCAACTTAGCAGCGTGAAGATGGGAGTAGGTATACTCGCACCCGTGCGGTGCCTCATTGCCTAACTACTTTTAGGTAGGTACAACAAATTTGACGAACGAACGACTTTTTATATTTTAAATTTGAAAGTTTAGTGACGTCAAATAGTCGAGCTAATAATTAACGTGTTATTTAAAGAACTGACTTACTTTAATCTTAATATTGTGACAATCTGTATGATGTGATTATATTTTGTTAAATAATTATTATAATATTTTGCTGTGTGGTGATGGCATAGGATATCATCACCCCATTTTATCACGTAGGGGGCGCAGAAATCGACCGAGGGCATACCTACCAGAGAACCGGCAGCAGCGTTTATCTATGAACTATGACCATCAAACTTTCTTTCGCCAACCCGTCTGCCAAGCTATGGGGCTCTGGGGGGTCTGCCAAGCTCCCATTATTTGGGGAGGCTTTTGTCCAGCAGTGGACGTACTTTGGCTGACATGAGGACGATGAAATAATTGACGGGCGTGTTGGCATTGTTGGCAAATGCTTGCTTTTCACGCCGGAGCTCGTGGGTTCGATTCCATCTAGGACAGATATTGGTGTGCATGAACATGTCTGTTTGTCCTCAGTCTGGGTGTAATTATCTATATTAGTATGTATTCACAAAAGAAAAGTAGTATATGTAATATATCAGTTATCTGGTTTCCATAGTACAAGCTCTACTTAGTTTGGGATCAGATGGCCGTGTGTAAATAATGTCCCTGGATATTATTATTATTTAAATTATTGTATAAAATTAACTGATATATTATGGGTATTCTAAAACATCATTGACGTGACTTAAATGTTCATTATCATAAGAATATTATCACTTTAAGAATTTTCAGAGTCAAGCAATCTTAGGTTATGTAATTGTCTATATATTTCATATATACACAGCAACCTTGGTCTGATAAAAATACATTTAGGCGACCACCTAGGTACAAGTTTTCCAAGACTAATTCTGTATTCAATAAAGTTCTTTACCGTAATTTCATATTAGTTACTTATTTATTTGCAAATATAGTTGAAATAAAAATACGGCTTTTGTGGCCTCATTAATTGGCTTAAGGCAACTGCCTGTTTTTTTGTGCCATGATGTCGTCTGAAAAAATGACAAACTGGCTATCCCATATATCTTTTACAGAAACCAATGGCCTTAGAATTTGACAAATGGATGACAATCTAGTAGGACAATCAATTATACGGCTTCTGTAGCCAAATGGCAAAAAACGGAACCCTTATAGATTCGTCATGTCTGTCTGTCTGTCCGTCTGTATGTCACAGCCACTTTTTTCCAAAACTATAAGAGCTGTACTGTTGAAACTTGGTAGATGTATTCTGTGAACCGCATTAAGATTTTCTCACAAAAATAGAAAAAGAACAATAATTTTGGGGGTTCCCCATACATAGAACTGATGCTAATTTTTTTTCATCGTACCCGTACATGTGGGGGATCTATGGATAGGTCTTCAAAAATGATATTGAGGTTTCTAATATCATATTTTTCTTAACTGAATAGTTTGAGCAAGAGACACTTCCAAAGCAGTAAAATGTGTGCCCTCGCCCTTGTAACTTCTAAAATAGTTGAATGATAAAACTGAAAAAAATATATGATGTAGATTACCATGCAACTACCACTGAAAATTGGTTTGATCGAAATCTAGTAAGTAGATTTTTTAATACGTCATAAATCGTAAACCGCAATTTACCTTTCATTTAATCAACTGAAATACTTGCTGCTATGGAACCCTTCATGGGCGAGTCCGACTCGCACTTGGCCTGTTTTTTTTAAATATTGAGATGTTATAACGATTTTCGAAAAAAAAAAAGGTTACCGCCGCAAGTAAATTGCAAGCTATTAGCTTTAACAGCGTGTTCATTTCTGATTACATTAATAAAGATATGGACGTTTGTATTAATAGTTATAGTATTTACATATCTCTGAGTCACCAACATTTTAGTCGTCGATCATACCAATTCAATCAATATCTTCTATTATTCTAGAGCAATGAGCTGCCAACAATCTTGTCATTTTTTTTATAATAACTGGCATTGTCACTAGTGATTGAAAAATAATTCAACACCTCTCAAACTTAATCTTTTAGGAAAACGCCTGTTTGTTGTTTTAAAAAATTCCAAACAGCAAAATTTCTAACTGACTAACTTGGCCTTGTCTGAAATATTGTAACTTAATGCCTAAAGACCTTTTAAGATTAGATTAGCATGGTTCTTAAACATTTTAAGAACAATAAGGCTCCTGGTGATAACAGAGTTACAATAGAGCTTTTTAATGCGGATGGTATACCAATCCTACGAGCTTTTCAAAAGCTATTTAACTTCGTCATACTAAAAGGTCAAACGTCACAAGGATGGCACATATTGGAGTGGTAGTGCTTTCTTCAATAAGGGCGATAAAAACCCTTTGAAAAAATAACAGACCCATCACGTTACTGAGCCATGTTTACAAGTTGTTTTCGAGAGTCATTACGAATCATCTCACGCACAGGTTTGACGTCAACCACCCTCCTGAACAAGCCGGTCGCCGAAAATGCTTTAGTACCATATACCACATACATATGCAGCGGCAAGTTATTCAGAAGACCGAGGATATATCCAGCCATTATGCTTAGCGCTTGATTGAATCGAAACCTGGATGTACTGTGATCTTTCCAAAATTCCAAATTAACTACCGGTATGTCGAGGTGTTAAAGTGTTTGTATGAGAACTCGCAACCTATACGATTGCAGCGAGGCGTGAGACAGGGGGATATAACATCTCTATCTCCAGAACTATTCATAGCTGCATTGGAAGATGTCTTTAAGCTCCTGGACTGAAAGGCTTTGGCATCAATCTCAATGGCGAATACATCCCTCACCTTCGTAATCATGGCTGAAACATTGAAATATCTCGGTACAATGCTCGAAGACTTCAGCAGGGTCTCTCTACTAGTGGGTCTCAAAATGAACATGGATAAGACGAATATCATGTTGAGCATTCAGGTTGCACCCATTCCAGTTAAGGTAAGGGACTCTGCACTCGAGGTTGTGGAGAGCTATATCTATACCTAGGACAGACCACCCCACTAGGGAGGCGGTCCAACGCGGTGGTTTTCACCGAAATCTGCGTGCGCCAGAGAACGGGAGGGCGCCAGAAGAAAAGTTCACTGAGTACCGACGGGATGACTACCAGCACGTATTAGTGCACTGGCACGCACGGCTAGAGTTACGCCTAAACGCGCGCCAGCGTGCCGTCGGTGCCATCCTACCTCATTTCAAGGCCTGGGTGGAAAGGAGTCTGCCCAACACACTCTCGCTGAGTGCCCGGCCCGGGTGGCCAAAAGGCGACTCAAGATCTCAATCGGACGGGATCTGTCCCTGCCGGCAATCGTAGGGGCAATGCTGGTGGCTGACTCTTCTAAATGGCACGCCGTGGTCTCCTTTTATGAGGCAGTCATGTTCCAAAAGGAGGCCGCCGAGCGCGAACGGGAGAGATCGCAGACGGAGGAGGCGTCGGGGTGGCGGCTGCAACCGGTAGCCCAACTCCCCCTCGGAGCCGCGGCGGCAGTAAGAGAAGTCAATGTTACCAGCTAAAAGAAGACAGCGATCTGTTTATGGCGTAGTCGCTGTGCCAGACTGGCAGAAGTCGGCAAATAGCGAGGACAATCCAGAGCCCTCTCACACAAACAGAAATGTTCATGCAAACAAATATCTGTCCTGGGTGGGAATCGAACCCACGACCTCCCCGGCGTGAAAAGCAAGCATTTGCCAACCACGCCAACTGGCTGTCTACTACCTCTGTAATTTCTCAGACAGATGAAACTTTACAGATAATAAACAAAATAAATTAGATTACTTCAGCACTTAGGTATAAATAAACTCTAGTATTTGACAAAGACACAATACAAGATGGTAACAGATAAATTTAAAATTGTTTATAATATTCCTTTATTGTATATTATACTAGCTATTCCCTGCGGTTTCACCCGCGTTAAAATAGTTTTGGCATAATCTTTTATTAAATTTAACAAAAATACTTCCATGCATCTATACTCACAAACTTTCGCATTTATAATATTAGTAGGATGTGTACCTCTAGCGGTTTGACAGTGCACACTGGAATAGCTCGCAGGTGGTAGATTTTTTTCCACTTACTTGACACTTATCGTCATATTTTGGACAATTCACACAATATCTTTATAAATTGTAACCTATGTGTTATTCTGATTTATAAGCTATATTATTGTTAAGTTTCATTAAAATCCATTCAGAAGTTTTTACGTGAAAGAGTAACTAACATCCATCCATCGATACTACAGTCGATATCGATATAACAGTCGTTTAACTTTCACGTTTATAATATTAATAGGATTAAATACTTAATACTCTTTATTTAGTAAAAAGATAATAAAATGTTGAATAAAATAGTAGCATACTAGTAATTGTACAGTGGCAGGGAAGAGTCGTATGAAACTAAAAAGAATAATTAAATATGTGTAACAATTAAAAATAATGATACATGGAACAGAAAACAGTAGGTAGTGAATAGTGTTAAATTACGTAGGAGTACTTTAAAGTTTTATTTATATATGTATAAGTACTAAATGCAGCCTTGCCTTTGACTGCCTCGTTGGTCTAGCGGTAGCGTGTTCGCAGATAATGAGGTCCTGAGTTCAAATCCTGGGTCGTCCCTAAAAGAGATTATGCTATTTTTCTGTTAATAAAATTTGTAAAAACAATAGATACATATATACATTTTATACAGGCTGTTATTTAGGCCTATCTCCAATCATTAAAGGTGATTTAGGTACCAGGCCTGTTTGACAAAATGTGTGGATATTTATTGAACATCAGATACCGATGTGAATAACTCACGTCGTAAAATAACTTTGGACTGAGAATTATTTAGATTGTATAAATAAAGGTTTATTTGCGTAATATTTTAGGGAGCTTTTAACATATTAGTTTGCTCCAGTTACTGCTCCACAAATATTGATTGATTGTTTGATCATTTATGTGGGCTCGATGTGCAAATATTCGCTTCGTTTATTATTTTAAACTATATTACTTGTTCAGAAACCAATTGAGCCCCGAGCCAAGGTTTACCAATTTTGTAAGGTCACCTGGACCCCCAAGCGTTTTCGCTTAGTTTTTTTTTATCGTGGAGTATATAGTTAGCTTAGTAGGCTTTCACTGCTTCACGGGATAAGTGGGAAGTTTCAAAGAAGCCATAGTAAGTTAAGATCACCGCTCCATCGACTCTCAAAAATGTCTACTAATCCGGGGTAGGCACTCTGCCGGTAAGCTACACACTGATTTTGCATTTTTGAGACACTAGATTTAAGATTTGCAGCGTGAATCATCATCATCATATCAGCCGAAAAACGTCCACTGCTGGACAAAGGACTCCCCCCAAGGATCTCCACAATAGCCGGTCCTGCGCTGCCCGCATTCAACGGCTTCCCGTGACCCTTGCAATTAAAATTCGTCGGTTCACCTTGTAGGGGGCCTGCACAAGCGGCGTCTTCCGGTTCGTGGTGGCCACTCGAGAACCTTTCTGCCCCAGCAGCCGTCGGTTCTACGAGCTATGTGCCCTGCCCACTGCCACTTCAGATTCGCAATTCTTTGGGCTATGACGGCTACTTTGGTTCGCCTGCGGATCGCAACATTTCTGATTCGATTCGGCGCCACATCACGATGCCACTATTATTATCATATCATATCATATTTTATTATTATTTTTATAGCATTAATCTCGAATAATGCTATAAAAATAATGATAATAATATCCTGGGACATTATTTACACACGTCCATCTGATCCCAAACTAAGCAGAGCTTTTACTATGGAACTGATATACCTACTACATACACTACTTTTCTTCTGTAAATACATACTTATTATACGGAACGTAATATAGATAATTACACCCAGACTCAGGACAAACAGACCATGTTCATGCACACAAATATCTGTCTTGGGTGGGAATCGAACCCACGACCTCCAGCGTGAAAAGCAAGCTTGAGCCAACCACGTCAACAGGCCCGTCATTTCATATCCATCTATATGCTTCATTAATATTAAGACATCAACATATTATCAGAATATGATAACTCCTAGACGCTTAATCATTTCGATAGTCAACGAACCATTCAACTGCCTATGCGCATCTGCTTCCATGGAATATATCTTGATAAATTAAAAACAACTGTAATAAAACCCTTACATAAAAAAGGTAGCAAAAACGACATGAGCAATTATCGACCCATTGCGTTAATACCAACTATTGCTAGAATTTTCGAAAAGGTTGCATATGGCAGATTGATAAAATTTCTAAATAAGTATAATATATTATGTCCAGAACAACATGGTTTCTTAAAAGGCAAATCTACCTCCTTAGCAACTTTCAAATTAATAAATAAAATATTAAATAATATTAATTCCAAAATACCAACCACAACACTTTTCATAGACATGAGCAGGGCTTTTGATTATGTACGGCACGACTTGCTGCTACACAAGTGTGATCTATATGGCATACGGGGAACTGCTCAAGATTGGTTAAGAACTTACTTAATTAATCGTCAACAGTTTACAGAATTTCTAAGTATTAATTCAAAAAAGGAAGAAATAGCGGTCAAGTCTCATACTAAGCAAAATAATGTAGGAGTACCCCAAGGGAGCATTTTGGGTCCGTTACTTTTCCTCCTATATATCAACGATCTCCCATCCATTATGGAACATCAATGTATCCTTTATGCAGATGATATCTCGATAATAATACCAAAAAAGTTAGAATTAGACTACAATTTAAATATCAATAACACTATAATAAATGTAATAAATTGGTTAGGTATAAATAATTTAAATATAAACATAAATAAAACCAAATACATGCAGTTTAAAAATAGAGGTGGTAAAAAACTTGAGCTCAAAGTTGAATATAATGGAGAATTTGTATCGGAAGTTAATGAGATTCATTTTCTAGGTGTAATAGTAGATGACGCATGTAGTTGGAAGCCACATATCACTAATGTCTGCAACAGAATAAACAGGTTTGCTTATGCACTATGGCGACTGGCAAGAATTTCAAATAGAGAGACCGCTCTTAAAGCGTATCACGGGTTTGTTGCGTCCCTTCTAAGATACGGCATTGTTATCTGGGGCAACTCAGTAAATATAAACAGAGCCTTCATAGCTCAAAAACAATGCGTTAGAGCAAATAGTGATATGGCGCCCTGGATGTCATGTAAACCTATGTTCCGTAAGTATAATTTGTTAACAGTTCCATGTATTTATATTTTTGAAATCTGTGTATTTGTCAAATGTAATCATAACTTATTCCAGACCAAAAAAGACGTATGTAATTTCAATACCCGATATCCGGACAAACTTGTCTTACCGCCTTTAAAGACCGAACAATATAGTCGCAACAGCAACGCTATGTGCGAATATTCAACCATTTACCCCAGAGTATGCGAGAATTACCATTGTATAAATTTAGGAGTATATTAATAAAATTTTTATGTAAAAAGTGTTTCTATAATGTAGACGAATACTTTAAATGTAAGGTTTAATAATAATTATTTATTTTGTAATATTGATCACTGTTATCATGTAGGTAGATTTTCTATTATTTTTAATATTAAGTTTGATAGTTGTATGCCATGATATAAAGATGGTAAACGTGTGATACCATGAAAATTTTGTCATCTATTTGTATGTACACCACATTTATGCAAATAAATATTTTTGTATTTGTATTTGTATATATAAGATCCTCTTTGTACCAAATTTCGATATCGATCGTACATCACGCCCCAAGTATCCTGTAAAAAAATATTCATTGTACAGTTTTGACTTTCCTACGATTTTATTATATGTATTGATATAGATAGATTTTCTGTCGTTTATAGTTATCATTGGTCTGGCGGAAAGAAATTCAAAATTCGGCTCGGGCAAAAAAGTGTTATTGGTAACACTGGTGTACCCTAATACATAGGACCAGTACGGGTACAAGCAAAGATCATATAGAGGGTTACTTGTAAAACACCAACAACCAAGCAGGACTAAATAGCTAACACCAGAAACAGCAACTTTTGTTCTACGGGTTCGGGCATAACTCAATATATGAAAAAAAAAATACACGGACGACTTGCGACTAGAGAAATGGGTCAAATTCTGAGGTAGCGCCTTGGAAAGTGTTGGTGAGAATCATATAATAACGAAACACCAATATTAAAAGATACTTTATTTTAATTAATTGGCATGGACAATGATGTAATTAATAATAATAATAATACCCTGGGACATAATTTACTCACCGCCATCTGATCCCAAACTAAGCAGAACTTGTACTATGGAAACCAGATAACTGATATACTACTTATACTACTTTTCTTTTGTAAATACATATTTATAGATAAATTACACCAAGACGCAGGATAAACAGATATGTTCATGCACACAAATATCTATCCTGGGTAGGAATCGAACCCACGACCTCCGGCGTGAAAAGCAAGCATTTGCCAACCACGCCAATAGGCCTGTCATCTCGTATCTATCTCTCTCTCTCTTTCTATGCTTCACTAATATTAAGCCAGCGACGTATTAACAGAATATGATAAATCCTAGACACTTAATCATTTCGAACCAGTTAACTGCCTATGAGCATCTGCTTCTAAGGAATAAGCCACGGAAAAATTCCATATGCCATTAGGAGAAATTCGTCATACATATTAAATAGGCCGATTAAAGCCTAAACATGTACGCTTAGGCACCACCTCAGATGTTATGTAAACATGAGAAGTTATATCTACACGTATAACTGTGGTCGCTAGTTTATAGGATACCCTCAAGCATGTCTGGAATATATTATGGCCTCAATTTACTCTGTCACAAGTAAATAACAGTGAATATTCTAATATACATCTATTTTCGCAAATATGCTACATGAGTGGTAGTATGTGAACGCGCTGAGTTTGTTTCGCTGGGTCTTCTGAATTGGATCCGGTGGTAACATTAAAGTGCGACCGTCGCTATACAGACAAGTCCGTCATAATAAAAATATTGAATTCTTACCTTATTTTTTAAATCTTTTTAATACTTCTAAATATATTGGATTGTTGGACTGTATAAATTAAGTAAACAATAGCTCTGTACGCTCATCATTTTAATGTTTAGTTATGTATATTTTCTCAATTCTTATGAGAAATAAATTCTTCTTAATCCTAATCCATATAGATAAAACCCTTTCAAAGAAAGATGTAGTAAAATATATCTAAAACTATAAGTATTGACAAATATTATTCAATAAACCTTAAGTAACCATTTTGATAATAACTTCAAGAAATTATTATTAAACTTAACCATTACTGTAATAAATTATATTATTTTTATTATAATAATTGATCACATATGAGCCTCGATCTAATAATCTATATGCACCTAGAATTAGATATAAGTATTATTAATTTGTAATACTAACTACTATTATTCATGTTCTGACCATTTTCAAGCGCTTTTTCCAATAGATTTGAAAAATAACGCTTTTTAATTTTAATTATGTTTATTTCCAATTCTCGCGACATTATAAAAGAATATTTATAATTTTGCGAGAACTGATAAAAATAAAATTAAAGAACAGTAGGTGAATAAAACCGTTTTAATTCTATTATTAAAACGGTTTTTTTGTATATCTAGTTCTCGTGAAATTATAAAAGAACTCAAATAGTTTGTTTTTCATATAAGACAGCGCCCCTTCTAGGGAATCTAGTCACTGTGTCGCGGGGTACTTTACAAACATATAATAGACGGACACAAATTACTTCTTTTCACTAACACAAATAGTGGTACGGCGCGGGACGCGAACCCGCGACACGAAGCGGCGTGGCGACGGTCTTGATTTGAGTATTTTACTTTATCGGTTGCCGGGAAGAGATTGCCTTTAGTGATAAAGGCTGCCAGTTGCGTCAAATATGACTTTGCATGTTGTACCGTGTATCTAAGAAACCAATTCAAATAATGTCCTCCTAGCCGAATTTCGGCCACGGCGCCAGTCTCAACAGAGATTAGCCGTCTGCGCGGGACATATTACAGTACTCAAGTGTGTGCGCAAACACAGGAGCACTTTCTATTCCATCACTCTCAAGATCCGATGGGAGCCTAGCGACACGACCGGAAAGAGGTTAGACGGATTTACCTGCACTCCGAGGCACGGGGGGTATAATGCCGCCAACTCCCAGACTTCGGGGTGATGCTGAGAAATTTTTATTTTTACAGCAAAGTCCCAAAATCACTTTTGACCCGACCCGGGATTTGAACCCAGAAACTCGTTCTCTGCGGGTAAACACGCTACCACTAGACCAACGAGGCAGGAAATGATTCAAATATGATGATTCTAATAATTATTATTAATACTTAAGAATAAAATATCTTGCCAGATCCACAAACTTTAATACCAAATTGTTTCAGTCCAAGTCTTGCTTTGTTTATCTTTATAATATATTGTACCAACATTATTGCTTTTAAAACAAAAATACTTAAAGGGACTTCGTCCTTATCAGAAAGCTTTTACATTTCTATACGAGTACTGGGTTATATTATATGACGGGGATTATCGGGCGAGGAGATGATACCTTCAACCCAACAGATCTCCTATAAAGTGTTTGTGTAAAACTGATAAGTGGCGAGTCTCTACATATTATTCAAAAACCTTGTACTCGTACACACGGCTACATATCAAGCTATACATTTTCAGTATAAGCTGATCTCGCGTTGTATAGGATTTCCATACAATCAGAGGTCAGTTTATATTGGAAACTTATGGCTTGATATGTAGCCGTGTGTACAAAACAGCGTTATTTATAATATAATACGTTAATAGCGAAACAAGCAACAAATATTATTATAATTATTATTATATTTATGTATACGATGTCAATAAAATACCAGGCTAATATATGTAATATTAGCCTGGTATTTTATTGACATCGTACATGTTTTATTTTATTTTTTTATTGGCAGCGTGGTAATGCTGCCAGTATTTTGGGAACATTGCCAATAAAAGAGTATTTAGAATACCTTTAACTTAATGCTTAGTTTTATTAATAAATTGTGTTTTTGTTAAAATTAAAGTTTGAATGTATTATATTATTAATTTAACTTTCAAAAATATTGTGATGTTATAACAAATTGGTGTTCATTATTTTTAGTAGATTTAGATGAATATTTTAACTAAACATGATATTTATTACTTGTAGGAAATGTAAAATTGTGTAAATCTGTGTGGTTGATTTTTTAGAACTATTTATTTATATATAAGATCCTCTTTGTACCAAATTTCACAACAATAAATATTTATTGATTGATTGATTGGTCGTCTAGTAATAGAGAGAAAAGTAGAAATCGCTCCAGCCGTTTAGACGTGAAGAAGTAACAAACATACACACTCACACAGTCACAAACTTTCGCCTTTATAATATTAGTATGATTTGTATGTATTTAGGAATATATAAGTAAAGTTTGACAATAAACTAATACAAGCTAGCTAAATATATAAAATAAATTTAATATTTTTCATGCAATCCGTGTACCTAAATATCTATGAAACCAGAAATAATTATGTATACTTAACTATATTATACAAATTAATATATACAAATAATATTTGTATTGAATATTAAATGATAGACACTTAATACAGGCACCATCTTTCTTTATTAGCAGAGTCCAAAGAGAAAGTACATGGATGTAATAAGACTAACTATGAGTATAGGTACAAAGAGTAAACAACAGTTTATCTATATAAACAATAAATAATGTGAAGGCGGCCACACACCTTTAAGGCTTACTATGCATGTTATACAATTCTAAACTCCAACAATTTGTACATAATATAAATTGATTACATTAACATTTTGGGCGTATTGCTATAGTATTTAACACCAGCTATTTACCACATATTTTTCCGTTATCTTTATCTTTCACCTAAATTCTTGCACCTTTTTCATTTCATAATATACCTCTAGCTAAAGACCTTTAGCAGGGTAGCCAAGAATTAATGTGGATATTTGCTTTCATAAAAAAAAGGTTACCATCTTATTTTGTTATAAGTTACCGCTGACCGAAACGTGGACTGAATCTTAAAATAAACATATAATATGCTCAAACTTAAAAGAAATTACAAACATTCACATAGACAAACTGCGGTGTTGCCCTAGCTAATTGGTTAATTCAGGATATATTAATAACACATTGGATCTTAGTTATCTGAATAAATAATCTTTAATTTATTTTTCATTAACCTGTATTCACAATTAAGTTCCAGTTCCGTCCAGTAATTTTGAGTCATTGAATTATAAACATACAAACTTTTTTTAACTTTATAATAATATCCTATAATTCACAAACGGCCATCTAATGCCAAACTAAGCAGAGTTTGAATTATGGAAACCAGAAAACTGATATACTATATATACTACTTTTGATCCACATTACGTTATTATAATATGACCATTTTACAGCGATCGCTAACCCGTCTGCCAAGCGTGGCGATTATGTCATATCCCTTCAAATTATGTACACAACCCTTTTGCGATAATCGTTTGGGGAGACCTTTGCCCAGCAGTGGACATCATTCAGCTGACATGATGATTTGGTTGAACATCCTACCGCAAGACCAAGAGGCAGTCAAACTCCATCTAAAACGTCGGCGACCAAACTTTACATAGAAACAATACACATTTTGAAAGGAAATTGTGGATTGGTGAGTCAATTCATTTTGTGGGAATACCTATAAAGCACGAACATTGAGGAATGGACGCAATTTAAAAGTACAACATTACAACAGCATAAAGGAGACGGATACGTTTTCTTACAATATTGGGCTCGGATGTAAAAAGATAAAAGTAGTGTCAATTAATGGGTCTATAAATTATCAGCCAACCACTAAAAAATCCATGGATTTCTTCAATCTATGAGCAGAGTTATAAAAGTTTTAGTCTTAATAGAGAGGTTATGTACCAACCTATACTAAACAGCTGTTTTTAAGGGCGATTGCTATTTAATAGTTATCCGTGTCCAGTGTGTTAGCAAAAGTCGTACACGTTAAGCAATATCGGAAGTCCGTAGAGAGAATGCAGTTGTCGAGGGATATATTATAAACAAAACAATAAAAAATACTCAAATCACACACGCATTAAACGATACGAGAAACGAGTGACCGATCATAGATAAGGATTCAAAATCTGTCATCAGTCACTGTCAGCATAGATTAAAAATATAGTTGCCAATAACTAATAAATCGATTTGAACGATAACCGATATTATGATTTCTATTTATTTTGTTGATATTTTATTTTTTATTCCTTACATTGAGTTAATGTATTTAATAATTATTATGATTAAATCGGTTACGTGGTGTCTGGTGCAAGAGAATTTATATTACATTGTTTGAACTCATTGACGTTAATCTATTGTAGTAATCAACAACCAATTTAATTCGTGACATAAACTTATTTTGAGATTTCTCGTTTTCCAGATTGTAAATTGGGTCAATTTTTTACTGTTTGAAATAGAAAAATATAACGCTTTTTTTAAACCATATCTCAACTTATTACAGTCAGGCCCAGAAATCCCCGTCTCCTTTGACAGCTAAAACTCAATCGGTAATTTTGGTGTTGCTAGTTTGCTGCTGTGATGTTAAGTATATATCCCGTAAGCCCGTAAGAATTATTACTGGTTAGAAATTTGTATCCTGCTCAACCATCAAATTTAATTAGACTAGATTTTTAATTACTTTTGGGACACTTTATTTAATTATAAAATATGTATAATATTAGTTACAACGGCCGGTACATAAACAACATAGATTAGTAATCTTAAAAAGATTACAAGAAATATAAACTTTTTAAGCTTTACCCTCAATTCGATAAAATTAATATTGTACATTAGCCTTATAGACACTATTCTAACCAAAATGAAAACTTGAGTTTCCACAAACACAAAGGAAAAGTTGTAATAACGCTTACTTCATCAACATTTCAGATTCTACTTCATTTCAACTTCAGAACTTATAACTTAATACTTTAACTGGGCTTTGTTTTCCAGTGTTCGTAATTTAATTTACAATCAAAGTTATTCTTAAATGACAGCATTATTTGCTGCACCGTAGTTAACTGCTTTTTTTAGCTTGACACCAATGTCAAGCTAGAATATCCTAGAATACGAAGTGTACGTTACGCTGTAGCATTCAAATTCGACGTACTCGTAGCTTCTATACCTTCGTAGCACACACGACTACTTTCGTAGCGTCTTGCCTACAGCTACTGGTGTAGCAACAAATTACGATTACGTACATACGTAGTAGTCCCGTAACATACTACTACATATTTTGCCACTACCGTAAGGTCGTATGCTTAGCCTGTTATATTTTCCAAAGAACTGACACCATTTTACGCATTATTTTTAATATGCTCTTCCCAGGTGCGTTCTTTGTCGCATTAAGAACAGCGTGAGTTGACCTTAGATAGGATCAGTACATTTTATCTACGGTCCACTCAATTTGTTAAAGATAAGAAACAACAGATTTTAATTAGTAACCTCAGAATCGTGTTCTTAGACCCAAGATACTGATAACAAGGTTATTAATTAACTACCTTTACAGCCGGTTTAATTTGCAGAAACTTGAAAATTTACTTTGGATACGGGTTCTACAATTAAATAAACGAAGGCAAGGCTGTCAGGATGATTTTAGTTTCCTTAATTAATAATATATAAGATTGTTTTACCAAAATTCAGGATGAGTTTTATTTAGATTAGGCTAGACTAAATTTAGATAACGAGAATCTTAATCCTAAGGCCAAAATGGCATCAATTTGAATGTATTGGAACCCTTAGGCCTGGGGCCAGGAAGTTGATGGATCTTGGAGAACACTACAGCAGCCACTATCTGGTTGCGATGAATAACATCGAGCCATTGACTAAGCGATGAGTATTGGTTCCTGTGTTTGCATACAGACTTTTACACCGTAATATGTAATCTAAAAGGGAAAGGTTATGACATGACCATCTGGCAATTGAGTGAGCGATGAGAATTAGTACCTGTGTTTGCATACAGACTGTTATTTATTTTAATTATTTATTTATTTAACAAAATATTATTTATTACACTAAACAATCGACATTGGTTCCTACACTAAGTTCTAGACTTGTATCGCGGGAACCAGGTAAACATTGGACAATTAAGTAAACTAAAATAGCAGACAACTAAACTATACTTTTACACTATAATATGTAATCTAAAAGGGAAAGGCTATGACATTACCAATGGGCAGTAGAGTGAGCGATGATAATTAGTTCCTGTGTTTGCATATACGCTTTTACACTATAATATGCAATCTAAAAGGGAAAGGCTATGACATGACCATCGGGCAATGGAGTGAGCGCGAGCGATGAGAATTAGTTGCTGTGTTTGCATACACACTTTTACCATGTAATATGTAATCTAAAAGGGAAAAGCTATAATACAGACAAATTGTTATTCTGAGAGATAGTACGTACGCTAAAATTAATGTTATAGGTACCTAAAGTACCGGCAGTAATAGTAGTAATTTAATGAACAATTTTACTACTTAAAACAGATTGCATAAATAATAATAATAATCTTAAGAGGCTCTCACTGGATCACTGGGTCAAGGGCCGAATACAGAAGGCGGCCATTATGGGAACGCCTGACCACCGGCGGCCTAGGACGTATAACCCCGCCGCTGGGGGAGCTCTGTTTTTACGTGTCTATTTGTGTATTATGTATAAAATATGAAAATAAATAAATAAGTTGGAATAATAATAATAATAAAAATGGTTTATTTCATCTCCACAAATTACATTCTTAGTAATTTGTGGGGAAATGTAAATTATATGTCTGTTCGTCTGTCTGTAAGAGGTATTGTAGCTCCAATCTAATCTTATTTCAATGCAGTTTGGTTTAATTTAAAGCTCTTGTAATTGACATGGTTTTTAGTTATGTGACGCAAGCATTACACATGGCTTTCATTACCTAACGAATCAGCTCCTAGACATACTAATGAAAATAATTTTTGTTAATGCCAATATTCTGTTGTATAAATGGGTGTTCTACCACAGTGGTATTGCATTTCGTTGTTACCATAAGCCTGTTTTATCCATTTTATAAGCCATTTTATCCTGTTTATAAGCCATTAATGTAACAAATGTCTATCCGAGAAAGAAAGAAGAAATAATAGAAATATATATAAAAAAAGTTATGTTAAATAATCTATTTAACATAACTTTTTTTATATATATTTCATTATTTCTTCTTTCTTTCTCGGATAGACAGTTGTTACATTAATGTCAATTGTTCAATTCGACCAGTAGGCCTCTGAAATAACTAAACTCTTACTAAAATACTGTTGTCTATTGAATACAACTGTAAGTGCTATAGCTGCAAGTTCCCTCGGAAACACGGAGACGCTCTGAAATTAAACCACTTTTAAGTGGCCTCGCGTCCATAGCCTGATTCTGCCCTTAGGAGCTTAACTTCGACATCACTTTTGGCGTAAGGACACATAGACATGAGCTAGCTCCCCATGACATTGCCACGTTGGCCCAGCGGTAGCGTGTTCATCCGCAGATAACCATGTCCAGGTTTCAAATCCCAAGTCGGGCTAAAAGCGATTTCGAGAATTTTCTGTTAATACAATTTCTCAGTATCACTCATCGCACAAATATTTGTCCCGGGTGGAAATCGATTCCACAACCTCTGGCTTACCAGGCATGGTCACTAAGTAGGCCAGTCAACGATTTTAATTCAAGAAATATGGTATAAATTTATACACTATGAGCCACTTCATATCCCATGGCTTAGTTATAATAGTTGAAAACGTCCACAGATTGTTACCACATTTCGTTTGCGTTCCGGATACATTCCTTCGAGAAGCTTTGCTTTTCTTATGAAAAAAGTTTTTTCATCAAATTGTGAACAGTGTGGAAAACGGGAAGATGCTTACCATATATTCAGAGAATATGTCCGTAACGGTTGTAAACGAAATAAAAAGTTTAAAATAAATTTAAGAGATATACCAACGTGCAAAATATTTTAGCTGAATCATACTCGGTTGCAGCAAAAATATTATATTCCTTTAAAATTAAAGGACCCGTTTGTGTACTCGTTGAGTTAGATACTGGCTTTGTAAAATGTTATTATAGAGTCAACTTAGTATTAGGTTCGATTCAACCGATATATAGTACTCGCTGGACGAGATTACGACCGCGAAAGCGCCGCGACCACCAGCGTCCTTTATGGCCCTTTTTTACATTCGGATCGATGAAGTGCCCTCTCCGAACCTAAATCTGATGGTCCGCGTCGCGTATTAACGTAGAGCGAAAGTTGAGCTACCTGAGCTGTGGCCCGAACCCCATAAGGGTGCCCTCAGGTATTAGTCGCTTAAATTAAGCTACTGGTTGAGATCCTTTTGCGCTAGCCAACTGCTCGTTGTTTTCAATTCTTTAATTTGATACACTATTGCTAAATTAACAATAATAGCTTAGTAACTTGCTATTTATTATTTATTTAAGGATTAAAAAAAAATGTTGCTTTTTATTACTGTTTTTAAACTGTGTTTATGTAATACATTGTGAGCTTGACAAGTACAAGTGTATGTAAATACCCAAGTGTTGACTAAATTTCATTATTTCATCATTGCATAAAACATTCCCAAACGATTCGACCCTCTCTCACATCTCCCCGTCAGTAACCACCCAGAGTCGAGGTTCGACCCCAAAGCTACTTAGCCCTCCGGGTACTTAGTTTGTAGTTTTATTTACTAGACGGCTAGAGCCTCGCTCGCCTCTCTTCTGGTGAATCAGTGAAAACGTTTTAGATTAACTGTAAACGTCAGTTAAAAAAATGGGTTGGTATAACCATTTCATGTATGAAATCCTGTAGAATGACTAAAGTAATAAATAGGAAGGACGACTTATAAACCAATATTGTAATTCAGTGTATAAAGGAAATTAGTTTTTAGTTGTTTATTTCGAACCGTTTTCCTTTTATATCCTACTATCCCTATAAATAGTGTATAATAAACAAGTTTGTATATTTGACAGATTTGGATCATAATTTGGGATGGAGATAGGATACCCCGAATTAATACATAAGCTCCAACAGTTTGCCAAATTATGGCTATCACCACGAGACTCAGCTAGCAAGTTATACATAGAACAATCTTATATAGAGAAGCAAATTACTTAGAAGGGTACGTAATACATACCACTCGGCCGACCTTCCTAAGATATACTCTTACTCCAATTAGCCAAGTGAACGTGTAACGCAATAGCACCGTGTCTATAACATTCCCAGCAAACACACAGCTCTTTAAGGCGCTGCCACCAGCTAAGTTGAAATGTTTAAGCTTAGACTTCTTAGATCACCGTATTAAAAAAAAAACCAAATCTATGTAAAGTTATTCTAAATTTAAAAAGAAATTCATCGATTTCAAAACATGATTGAAACACTGTTGATTGACGGAAATATTGGCAAATTTTACCACTAACAATGTGAAAAACAATAGAATATCGAAATTCTAAATTAAATTGTTGGTTCATATGTAGTGCATGTACAGACGCCAGCACATCCAGCTATCCCAATCTGTCAAATTTCTTTAATAGATTTTCAACTTTATCACAAAAGAATAAGGTTCATTTTCAATTGGGGGAATTTGACAGATTGGGGTAGCTTGATGTGCTGGCATCTTTACATTTCCTATCGTATATAGAAGGTGTATCACACATAGTGGTGGTAATTCAAAGTTAACAAAATGAGTAGAAAATTATTTATTTGTCCAAAAAAAAAAAATACTTACCTTAAACACTTTGTCCAATTTTGACATGACAAAAGCAAATCTTTTATTTTAAAAGTAAATATATGTAAAATTCGCGAAAAATTGAATAAGGGTATTCGTTATCACCCAGAATCTATTTGTTGGTTCAAAATAAATGAAGACGATAAGAAAAAGAAAAATGTTATACAGCATGTAAACAATTCAGTTATAGAAGCTGAGTTAAATGAAACACACCAAAAAAACGAATAGTAACACCATTAATACATGTCAAACTATTATTGGATAATAAATTAGAAATATATGGAGTTTATGACTCTGGTTCAAATGTTTCCCTTATTAATTCTAAGCTATTAAAACTAAAAGGAAAAGGAAACAATTTGAACGAAGCCAAATTAGTAACGATTGATGGTGTTAAGAAAACGAGTGGTTTGACAACTTTAAAAATAAAAATCTTTGATTTAGAAAAGGAGGTTGACGTGCACATCATAGATAAGGATGATTTTAGACACGAATTTTTGATTGGATTAGACTTAATCAAAAAGTTTAAATTAAATCAAGATGAAAATTTAATAATAACACAGAAACTGAGTCTTACTAATGAAAACGAGAGAGAAGAAATTTCTACCATTAAAGACAGACAAAACACTGGATTGGACAACACAAAAAATAACGATAACACTTTAAAAGAATACGGAATAAATTTCAATGAACATGTAAAAGTAAAAGAATTTAAAATGGAAGTAAATCACTTAAGTGAACATCAAAAAAATGAAATAGATGAAATCATTGACAAATATAAATCAGTTTTTGCAAAAGATAAATATGATATTGGCATGGTTAATGGATATGAAGCAAGAATAGACTTAATAGTCGACAAATATTGTTGTAAGAGGCCTTATAGGTGCACTATAGAGGATAAAAAGGAGATAGAAGGGCAAATAGCTAAATTACTAGATAACAAATTGATAGAAGAATCGTACAGTCCATTCGCTGCACCTGTTACTTTAGCATTTAAAAAAGAGGATAACAGAAAATCTAGATTATGTATAGATTTCAGAGATTTGAATAAAATAGTAGTGCCTCAAGCCCAACCGTTTCCGTTAATTGAAGACCTAACGATAAAAACAAGGAATTGCAATTATTTTTCCACACTTGATATAAATTCCGCATTTTGGTCCATTCCTCTACGAGTTGAGGACAGGAAAAAGACTGGATTTGTTACACAAGAAGGCCATTTTCAGTGGACATGTCTCCCTTTTGGACTAAAGACTTCACCTGCAATTTTTCAGAGAATATTGAGTAATATATTGAGGAAATATGAATTAACAAACTTCGCTGTTAATTATATAGACGATATTCTAATATTTTCCAAAACATTTTCTGAACATATTAATCATCTGAGTCGGTTGCTGGAAGCAATTAAAGCAGAAGGTTTTAGATTAAAATTTACAAAATGCATCAGACTCAGTAAAATATCTGGGTCATATAATACAAAATAATTCGATCAAACCGTTAAATGATAATTTGATTTCAATTAAGAATTTTCCAATTCCAAAAAATCAAAAAAATATAAGACAATTTTTGGGAAAAATAATTTTTTATCATGAATATATACCAAACAGTGCGATTATATTAGATCCACTGCATAATTTACTACGGAAAAATCAGAAATTCATTTGGTCTGATAACTGTCAAAAATCATTTGAGAAAATAAAGAGCTGGCTTTGCTCCCAACCAGTTCTGGCAATTTATGACCAGAACTTACCAATTAATATTTATACGGATGCTTCTTTAGAAGGTATAGGGGCCATTTTGAAACAGATACAGCCTGATGGCAAAGAAAAACCAGTGGCTTACTTCTCAAAAAAACTGAATGAAACCCAAAAAAGGAAAAAAGCTGTATATTTAGAATGTTTAGCTATCAAAGAAGCTGTGAGATATTGGCAATATTGGTTGATGGGTAAATCATTTACAGTTTACTCAGATCACAAACCTCTGGAAAACATGAATTTGAAGTCTAGAATAGATGAAGATCTGGGTGATTTAACATATTATTTATCGCAATATGATTTAAAGATAAAATATGCTCCAGGAAAATATAATTTGGAAGCAGACTGTTTAAGTAGAAACCCTGTATTGGAGTGTGACGTAAACGAAGATGAACAATTGAAAATTGTGAACTTAATTAAACTGGAAGATATTTTAACAGATCAAAATAATAATGAAAAAATACAAAATAACAAAAACAAATTAATTGAAAAACAAAAAGTATATTTTAAACGGTTGACAAGAACAGACAAAATAATACTATCAGAAGACTTCAGCATCAAATTATTTAAAGATGTACATGAAAGACTTTACCATATTGGAATCAGTCAAATGATTAATATGATTAGTCCATACTACACAACCGAAAATTTAACAAAGAATATCAAGCAAATTTGTAAAAGCTGTGAAATTTGCATTAAAAATAAATCAAGAGGACATGACAAATTTGGGTTCATGTCCCATCTAGGTCCAGCCAAAAAGCCTTTTGACATAGTCTCTATTGATACGATTGGAGGGTTTGGAGGATCTAGATCGACAAAAAAATATCTTCATTTATTAGTAGATCACTTTACCAGATATGCATTTGTTTTAACATCAAAAACTCAGAGTGCTACCGATTTTATAAAACTAATCAAGAATATAACCGAAACAGAGGATGTTGGTATGCTGCTTACCGACCAATATCCAGGAATTAATTCTAAGGAATTCAAAAAATACTTAAAAGATAAAAAAATTGAAATGGTATTCACAGCAGTAAATGCACCGTTTTCAAACGGTCTAAATGAAAGATTAAATGAAAGATTAAGAGGCTCTCACTGGATCACTGGGTCAAGGGCCGAATACAGAAGGCGGCCATTATGGGAACGCCTGACCACCGGCGGCCTAGGACGTATAACCCCGCCGCTGGGGGAGCTCTGTTTTTACGTGTCTATTTGTGTATTATGTATAAAATATGAAAATAAATAAATAAGTTGGAATAATAATAATAATAAAAATGGTTTATTTCATCTCCACAAATTACATTCTTAGTAATTTGTGGGGAAATGTAAATTATATGTCTGTTCGTCTGTCTGTAAGAGGTATTGTAGCTCCAATCTAATCTTATTTCAATGCAGTTTGGTTTAATTTAAAGCTCTTGTAATTGACATGGTTTTTAGTTATGTGACGCAAGCATTACACATGGCTTTCATTACCTAACGAATCAGCTCCTAGACATACTAATGAAAATAATTTTTGTTAATGCCAATATTCTGTTGTATAAATGGGTGTTCTACCACAGTGGTATTGCATTTCGTTGTTACCATAAGCCTGTTTTATCCATTTTATAAGCCATTTTATCCTGTTTATAAGCCATTAATGTAACAAATGTCTATCCGAGAAAGAAAGAAGAAATAATAGAAATATATATAAAAAAAGTTATGTTAAATAATCTATTTAACATAACTTTTTTTATATATATTTCATTATTTCTTCTTTCTTTCTCGGATAGACAGTTGTTACATTAATGTCAATTGTTCAATTCGACCAGTAGGCCTCTGAAATAACTAAACTCTTACTAAAATACTGTTGTCTATTGAATACAACTGTAAGTGCTATAGCTGCAAGTTCCCTCGGAAACACGGAGACGCTCTGAAATTAAACCACTTTTAAGTGGCCTCGCGTCCATAGCCTGATTCTGCCCTTAGGAGCTTAACTTCGACATCACTTTTGGCGTAAGGACACATAGACATGAGCTAGCTCCCCATGACATTGCCACGTTGGCCCAGCGGTAGCGTGTTCATCCGCAGATAACCATGTCCAGGTTTCAAATCCCAAGTCGGGCTAAAAGCGATTTCGAGAATTTTCTGTTAATACAATTTCTCAGTATCACTCATCGCACAAATATTTGTCCCGGGTGGAAATCGATTCCACAACCTCTGGCTTACCAGGCATGGTCACTAAGTAGGCCAGTCAACGATTTTAATTCAAGAAATATGGTATAAATTTATACACTATGAGCCACTTCATATCCCATGGCTTAGTTATAATAGTTGAAAACGTCCACAGATTGTTACCACATTTCGTTTGCGTTCCGGATACATTCCTTCGAGAAGCTTTGCTTTTCTTATGAAAAAAGTTTTTTCATCAAATTGTGAACAGTGTGGAAAACGGGAAGATGCTTACCATATATTCAGAGAATATGTCCGTAACGGTTGTAAACGAAATAAAAAGTTTAAAATAAATTTAAGAGATATACCAACGTGCAAAATATTTTAGCTGAATCATACTCGGTTGCAGCAAAAATATTATATTCCTTTAAAATTAAAGGACCCGTTTGTGTACTCGTTGAGTTAGATACTGGCTTTGTAAAATGTTATTATAGAGTCAACTTAGTATTAGGTTCGATTCAACCGATATATAGTACTCGCTGGACGAGATTACGACCGCGAAAGCGCCGCGACCACCAGCGTCCTTTATGGCCCTTTTTTACATTCGGATCGATGAAGTGCCCTCTCCGAACCTAAATCTGATGGTCCGCGTCGCGTATTAACGTAGAGCGAAAGTTGAGCTACCTGAGCTGTGGCCCGAACCCCATAAGGGTGCCCTCAGGTATTAGTCGCTTAAATTAAGCTACTGGTTGAGATCCTTTTGCGCTAGCCAACTGCTCGTTGTTTTCAATTCTTTAATTTGATACACTATTGCTAAATTAACAATAATAGCTTAGTAACTTGCTATTTATTATTTATTTAAGGATTAAAAAAAAATGTTGCTTTTTATTACTGTTTTTAAACTGTGTTTATGTAATACATTGTGAGCTTGACAAGTACAAGTGTATGTAAATACCCAAGTGTTGACTAAATTTCATTATTTCATCATTGCATAAAACATTCCCAAACGATTCGACCCTCTCTCACATCTCCCCGTCAGTAACCACCCAGAGTCGAGGTTCGACCCCAAAGCTACTTAGCCCTCCGGGTACTTAGTTTGTAGTTTTATTTACTAGACGGCTAGAGCCTCGCTCGCCTCTCTTCTGGTGAATCAGTGAAAACGTTTTAGATTAACTGTAAACGTCAGTTAAAAAAATGGGTTGGTATAACCATTTCATGTATGAAATCCTGTAGAATGACTAAAGTAATAAATAGGAAGGACGACTTATAAACCAATATTGTAATTCAGTGTATAAAGGAAATTAGTTTTTAGTTGTTTATTTCGAACCGTTTTCCTTTTATATCCTACTATCCCTATAAATAGTGTATAATAAACAAGTTTGTATATTTGACAGATTTGGATCATAATTTGGGATGGAGATAGGATACCCCGAATTAATACATAAGCTCCAACAGTTTGCCAAATTATGGCTATCACCACGAGACTCAGCTAGCAAGTTATACATAGAACAATCTTATATAGAGAAGCAAATTACTTAGAAGGGTACGTAATACATACCACTCGGCCGACCTTCCTAAGATATACTCTTACTCCAATTAGCCAAGTGAACGTGTAACGCAATAGCACCGTGTCTATAACATTCCCAGCAAACACACAGCTCTTTAAGGCGCTGCCACCAGCTAAGTTGAAATGTTTAAGCTTAGACTTCTTAGATCACCGTATTAAAAAAAAAACCAAATCTATGTAAAGTTATTCTAAATTTAAAAAGAAATTCATCGATTTCAAAACATGATTGAAACACTGTTGATTGACGGAAATATTGGCAAATTTTACCACTAACAATGTGAAAAACAATAGAATATCGAAATTCTAAATTAAATTGTTGGTTCATATGTAGTGCATGTACAGACGCCAGCACATCCAGCTATCCCAATCTGTCAAATTTCTTTAATAGATTTTCAACTTTATCACAAAAGAATAAGGTTCATTTTCAATTGGGGGAATTTGACAGATTGGGGTAGCTTGATGTGCTGGCATCTTTACATTTCCTATCGTATATAGAAGGTGTATCACACATAGTGGTGGTAATTCAAAGTTAACAAAATGAGTAGAAAATTATTTATTTGTCCAAAAAAAAAAAAAATACTTACCTTAAACACTTTGTCCAATTTTGACATGACAAAAGCAAATCTTTTATTTTAAAAGTAAATATAATTCGCGAAAAATTGAATAAGGGTATTCGTTATCACCCAGAATCTATTTGTTGGTTCAAAATAAATGAAGACGATAAGAAAAAGAAAAATGTTATACAGCATGTAAACAATTCAGTTATAGAAGCTGAGTTAAATGAAACACACCAAAAAAACGAATAGTAACACCATTAATACATGTCAAACTATTATTGGATAATAAATTAGAAATATATGGAGTTTATGACTCTGGTTCAAATGTTTCCCTTATTAATTCTAAGCTATTAAAACTAAAAGGAAAAGGAAACAATTTGAACGAAGCCAAATTAGTAACGATTGATGGTGTTAAGAAAACGAGTGGTTTGACAACTTTAAAAATAAAAATCTTTGATTTAGAAAAGGAGGTTGACGTGCACATCATAGATAAGGATGATTTTAGACACGAATTTTTGATTGGATTAGACTTAATCAAAAAGTTTAAATTAAATCAAGATGAAAATTTAATAATAACACAGAAACTGAGTCTTACTAATGAAAACGAGAGAGAAGAAATTTCTACCATTAAAGACAGACAAAACACTGGATTGGACAACACAAAAAATAACGATAACACTTTAAAAGAATACGGAATAAATTTCAATGAACATGTAAAAGTAAAAGAATTTAAAATGGAAGTAAATCACTTAAGTGAACATCAAAAAAATGAAATAGATGAAATCATTGACAAATATAAATCAGTTTTTGCAAAAGATAAATATGATATTGGCATGGTTAATGGATATGAAGCAAGAATAGACTTAATAGTCGACAAATATTGTTGTAAGAGGCCTTATAGGTGCACTATAGAGGATAAAAAGGAGATAGAAGGGCAAATAGCTAAATTACTAGATAACAAATTGATAGAAGAATCGTACAGTCCATTCGCTGCACCTGTTACTTTAGCATTTAAAAAAGAGGATAACAGAAAATCTAGATTATGTATAGATTTCAGAGATTTGAATAAAATAGTAGTGCCTCAAGCCCAACCGTTTCCGTTAATTGAAGACCTAACGATAAAAACAAGGAATTGCAATTATTTTTCCACACTTGATATAAATTCCGCATTTTGGTCCATTCCTCTACGAGTTGAGGACAGGAAAAAGACTGGATTTGTTACACAAGAAGGCCATTTTCAGTGGACATGTCTCCCTTTTGGACTAAAGACTTCACCTGCAATTTTTCAGAGAATATTGAGTAATATATTGAGGAAATATGAATTAACAAACTTCGCTGTTAATTATATAGACGATATTCTAATATTTTCCAAAACATTTTCTGAACATATTAATCATCTGAGTTGGTTGCTGGAAGCAATTAAAGCAGAAGGTTTTAGATTAAAATTTACAAAATGCATCAGACTCAGTAAAATATCTGGGTCATATAATACAAAATAATTCGATCAAACCGTTAAATGATAATTTGATTTCAATTAAGAATTTTCCAATTCCAAAAAATCAAAAAAATATAAGACAATTTTTGGGAAAAATAATTTTTTATCATGAATATATACCAAACAGTGCGATTATATTAGATCCACTGCATAATTTACTACGGAAAAATCAGAAATTCATTTGGTCTGATAACTGTCAAAAATCATTTGAGAAAATAAAGAGCTGGCTTTGCTCCCAACCAGTTCTGGCAATTTATGACCAGAACTTACCAATTAATATTTATACGGATGCTTCTTTAGAAGGTATAGGGGCCATTTTGAAACAGATACAGCCTGATGGCAAAGAAAAACCAGTGGCTTACTTCTCAAAAAAACTGAATGAAACCCAAAAAAGGAAAAAAGCTGTATATTTAGAATGTTTAGCTATCAAAGAAGCTGTGAGATATTGGCAATATTGGTTGATGGGTAAATCATTTACAGTTTACTCAGATCACAAACCTCTGGAAAACATGAATTTGAAGTCTAGAATAGATGAAGATCTGGGTGATTTAACATATTATTTATCGCAATATGATTTAAAGATAAAATATGCTCCAGGAAAATATAATTTGGAAGCAGACTGTTTAAGTAGAAACCCTGTATTGGAGTGTGACGTAAACGAAGATGAACAATTGAAAATTGTGAACTTAATTAAACTGGAAGATATTTTAACAGATCAAAATAATAATGAAAAAATACAAAATAACAAAAACAAATTAATTGAAAAACAAAAAGTATATTTTAAACGGTTGACAAGAACAGACAAAATAATACTATCAGAAGACTTCAGCATCAAATTATTTAAAGATGTACATGAAAGACTTTACCATATTGGAATCAGTCAAATGATTAATATGATTAGTCCATACTACACAACCGAAAATTTAACAAAGAATATCAAGCAAATTTGTAAAAGCTGTGAAATTTGCATTAAAAATAAATCAAGAGGACATGACAAATTTGGGTTCATGTCCCATCTAGGTCCAGCCAAAAAGCCTTTTGACATAGTCTCTATTGATACGATTGGAGGGTTTGGAGGATCTAGATCGACAAAAAAATATCTTCATTTATTAGTAGATCACTTTACCAGATATGCATTTGTTTTAACATCAAAAACTCAGAGTGCTACCGATTTTATAAAACTAATCAAGAATATAACCGAAACAGAGGATGTTGGTATGCTGCTTACCGACCAATATCCAGGAATTAATTCTAAGGAATTCAAAAAATACTTAAAAGATAAAAAAATTGAAATGGTATTCACAGCAGTAAATGCACCGTTTTCAAACGGTCTAAATGAAAGATTAAATCAGACATTAGTTAACAAAATCAGATGCAAAATTAATGAAAAAGGACAAAAGAAAGCCTGGACAACAATAGCTCATGAAGCCGTTACTAAATATAATAATACATATCACTCGGTTACTGGATTTACACCAAGTTATCTTTTATATGGTACTGATGCCACAATATTACCAAAAGAGTTAAATCAAGAAAAGTCGCAGAATGATTGGGCCAGAGACAGAAAAACAGCACTTGAAAATACTATAAAATCACATAGTTACAACAAAATACTATTCGACAAAAAGCGGAAATATCATGAATTTAAAGTTGGAGACATGGTATATGTGGAAAATGGAAATAAATTAAACAGAAAGAAATTAGATGAGTTAAAAATTGGACCATTTGAGATTGTTGAGAAAGTTTCCCAGTCAATTTATAGGATAGAAACTGGCCACAAAAAGAAAAGTGAATCAAATCTTTTCCACATTACAAAACTGATCCCAATTTCTACATTAGAAGAACAATGAGAGGAAGGGAATAATTAGAAAATGAAATAATTAATTTTCTTCTCTAAGGGGGGAGATGTAAAGAAAGAGTATTTCTTCAATTTAACATTAGGTGCTTGGCATAGATAAAGAAATATATTATTTTCTTTATCTTGTCATGTCAAATTATACTGTCATATGTAAAATTGTATTAAAATAGACAATAACGCATTCTAAATAAAAAACGTTAAATGTCGTTTCTTTTGGAAAGAAAGCAACGCATTGTTTTATTTGTTGTCCTATGAATAGGTATAAAATATAGTATATTATATATATAACTATATTCATTATCCTAATTTAATGTCTGATTAATTACAATTTATAGTCGAATACCTATCCAACACGAAACATTATTTTACACACAACTTTATTTTTTTTATGTATTTTTTTGATTACTTAACGAGATCCGCTACTGAGTCTTTTTTTTTATTGACAAGGTACATTTTTAATTGCGGTTATAGCTTTTAATGGGCTTTCTTTTAAATCATTAGGGATGGCGTTGTATACTTTAATCCACATAGTATAACAGATTTTGTAAACAAGGTAAGTTTCTCAAAGATCTCATTCTATGTTGTTCATTAGCATTAGTAGTTAATTAGTTTTAGTATTGAGTCCAATGTTATCGCACCAGGGGCTCTACCGGCTAAGTCGCCGAACATCGATTTCTTAAATGGCGTTCACATAAATAAAAGTTAAAAATGACTTAATAAATCGTTAAATCGGCTTCCATGAGCACATGTCACGTCATACATGGTCCGAAATCGATTGTCAACGTTGAAGCCGATTTAACGATTGATTTAAGTCATTTTCAACCTTTATTTATTTGAACGCCATTTAAGAAATCGATCTTCAGCGATTTAGCCGGTAGAGCCCCAGAGGTTTTGGTTCAAGGAACGATTGGTTGTGACCGGAAACGCTAAACCATTACAATAGATAAGAGAGGTTCATATACGCCAAAAGGTAAAACATGGCGCCCATCTAGACTAATGTACAACATCAACTGTAATAATGGGTACATTTATTACAGTGGATGTTGTATATTAGTTTTTGTGACTGTAGACTGCCTCGTTGGTCTAGCGGTAGCGTGTTCACCCGCAGAGAACGAGGTCCCGGGTTCAAATCCCGGGTCGGGCCAAAAAGTGATTTTGGGACTTTTCTGTAAAAAGAAAAAATTCTCAGCATCAGCCCGAAGACTGGGAGTTGGCGGTATTATACCCCCGTGCCTCGGAGAGCACGTATAGCCGTCGGTCCTGTACCTGACCTCTTTCCGGTCGTGTCGCATAGGCGTCCCATCGGATCATAGCAAGTGCTCCTGTGTTTGCGCACACACTTGAGCACTATAATATGTCCCGCGCAGATGGCTAATCTCTGTTGAGACAGGCCGCCGTGGCCGAAATTCGGCTAGGAGGACATTATATTAGTTTTTGTGACCAATAAATGAATCATGAATGAGGAGCATTTTTGGTCTTTAAGCAGATCGAGTGGGCGAGTACTTCCACCTTACAGAATAGAATTGCGTTGTGATAAACTGGCCTATTGGTGTAAACGGGACTAGTCCCTCCCTCTTACCATAACAATGAAATGACACTGAGCGGTGAAGCTCAGGCATGTCCCGGGGAATCGCTTTAACTGTCTTGGATCCCGCAACGAATTTAATCAGAAAGTCAAAAAAGGAGGAGTTAGAAAATGAATAGTTCCACTTCCCTCCAGAGCAAAGCGGGAGACAGAATGATGTAAAGAGGCTATAGCCTCATAAAATGAGAGATTTGCAACTAGAGAAGCCAGCTGCAAAAGCACCGAGGATCAATTTAAGGGTCCTAAGTGAGCTGTTATATTTGATTCCATAGTAGGTATGGCAAAAGCGCTTAAACGCACGGAAGTTGTTCCTTGTTGCTACAAGATCCGTATAATCAACTACTCCAGATATTGGGTGCAAGCTGTTTAACATAATATTAATATTAATTAATATCTTGTGACAATGTCACACAGATCATCCTAGCCCCAAACTAAGCAAAGCTTGTACTATGGGTACCAGGTGACGATATACATACTTATGCATATAGATAGATAAATACTTATATACATAGAAAACATCCATGACTCAGAAACAAATATTCGTGCTCATCATACAAATATTTGCACAAACCGGGATTCGAACCCAGGACCACCAGCTTCGTAGGCAGGAGCACTACCAACTAGGCTACGGTGGTCGTCATATCAATATCACGCTGATTTTGCCAGAGATCACACTCCCACAGGATGTGGTGAGCAGTTTGTTCATATTGGCCTTTTGGTGTAGTGGTTCGATCCCCATCCGGGACAAATCATTTTGTGTGGAGCACGATTATTACTTCTGTGTCTGGCTGTAATTCATCCATAACAGCCGGTTGCCGTGGTTGGTAAATACATGCCTTTCACGCCGCAGGTCGTAGGTTGGAATCCCACCCAGGACAGATATTTGTGTGCATGAACATGTCTGTTGTCCTGAGTCTGAATGTTATCTACTATATAAAAATAAGTCGGGTTTTCCTTCCTGACGCTATAACTCGAGAACGCACGAACCGATTTCCACGGTTTTGCATTCGTTAGAAAGGTCTCGGGCTTCGTGAGGTTTATAGCAAAGAAAATTTATAAAATTTATCGCGGGTAACACCACGGGGCACAGCTAGTTATCTATATAAGTATGTATTTACAAAAAATAATAGTAGTATATACAACATGTAACGTAATTAACGCACACCCTCAAACACCCCAATTAGAGTATTATATTCTAATCATAATACATACACTGACTTTTTAATTTAACATGTATATGCATTGTTATTTACTAAATTAGTTTCTTGAAATAAAGTTTATTTTTCTTTATTTAGTATTGAATGATGGAATTTGTATGAATACAAATAAAACTGCGATTTTAACAGTGTTGTTACTTTGACTTACGGTCCATTGAAATTTGTTTTGACTGTACAGGGATGTATTTTGGAATAAAAAATTACCTATATTAAAAATGATATAAATCGATTCAGTAAACGATTCTGAACAAACTATTTTCAGGATTTGCGTTAATTAAGTTACATGCTGTATATCTACACTAATATTATAAACAGGAAAAAGGCTCCGAAACTTCTTGACTGATTTGAAAAATTCTTTCACTGTTGGGAAGCTACACTATCTCCGGTGAACTTAGGCTAAATTAAATCTTCAAAAAAGTTAGGGATCCGCACTTAAACAGGTTGGTACCAAAAAGATGCTGTACTATAGCCTTGTCCGAAGCATTCTAGAGTACTGCAGTGTTGTATGGAGACCACATTACGCTACACATAAGTTACTTTTGGAAAGAGTTCAGAAACGGTTTTTGTGGCACCTTGCATTTTCTAAAGGAAAAAATAAGCAGCTGCTCTCTTATAATACCCGTCTCAGTTACTTTAAAATACGCTCGTTATCAACTCGGAGAGAAATTATTGATGCCTTGTTTCTCTATAAATTGCTTAGAAATAAAATCGACTGCCCAAACCTACTAAGTCTCCTAAAATTCCGTGCCCCAGCCAGATATCCGCGTAACCCTATCACACCATTGTACCCTCCCTTGCGCAGAACAGTTCTGGGTGCCAACTCGCCGATTTCACGCATGTGTAAGATCCTAAACAGTTGCAGTGATCTAACTGATATACACCATGACAGCATACAACAATGTTACAAAGTAATTATCGAACAATATTCTCACAACCAATGATTACAATAATAACTTTCATTCTTTGATTTTCTTGATTTTTGATTTGGAGACTGGGTCTGTATAATTCTTAGGATAAATATTTTATGTACCTGAAATAATTGATGAGATTTTTATTTTTTATTAGTATCATTCTAATTTTGTAATTCGAATATTTTTAATTTTATTGTTTGATTTGAAATTTTATCATTTTTATTTTTGTTATATTTTTGTTATATAATCTTAATTTAATTTATTTTAATTTGCTAAGTTATAAATCTATTGTCTAATTTATTGTAATGTACTATTTTTATTATTTGTTTAAATTACCTATTTGAATGGCTTTAAATTGTATTTACTCTTTTGGCTTTATACTATTATATTTTACTTATATAACCATAATTGGTGCATGTTGTGTTAGCCTGTAAGTAATTGTCGCACTTATAAACGTACTAATAAGCAAGTATAACTTTAAATGTATTGTGTGAACAATTGTTGGCTAACCTAAATAAATAAATAAATAAATAAACTCCAATAATCTAACCCAAGGTGTGAAAAACATACCATAAATCTTTCTTACATCACGTGCGCTGCGAAAACTATTGATTATAGAACCAAATAATGTACTACATCTTTGCAGAACATATTATAATTATCAACAAAAAATATCGCCATAAAATAAAAAAAATATATAATTTCATATTCGAGTTTTCTTCATTTTGCTCTTTTTTAGTGACCCCACGTAAAATCGCGAAAGTATGTATGGGAGAGTGTACGTGTAGAAAGTTACAACTTTAGACATGTTTGTTTAATACCCGTGCGACGCCGGGGCGGGCTGCTAGTGTAGTATATCTGTTATCTGGTTTCCACACCACAAGCTCTGCTTAGTTTGGGATCAGATGGCCGTGTATAAATAATGTCCCAGGATATTGTGTGGTGACGGCATAGAATATCATCACCCCATCTCTCACTTACTGCGATCGCCAACCTGTCTGCCAAACGTGGCGATTGTGGCATATCCCCCAATCTTCTTTAGGTAGGTTTTTGTCCAGCAGTGGACGCACTTTGGCTAACATGATGATGATGATGATATTTTGTATGTATGTATTTAGAAATATATAAGTAGGTAATAGTACAGCCTCTGCCTATTTTGGGATCAGTTGGTGTTAGTTGTACCAATATATACCTTATATTGTACTGTAAATATTGTAATCGGGTACAAAGGTCGGCAACATGAAAATAATGTATATCGTAAGTGCCATATATATACTACTGTAACCACTTACAATACAAGGCAGTATAAATAAAAATGTGTTTAATTTTCTACTCTAAAGTTCAAGAAGATCTAATCGAACCCTTGTAAAAAGATACTAAAGGACTCTGAGAGTTAATAAAAATATTAGTTAACTTGTTCAGGTTGTGTTTACTCTAGTTTTGGAATCTCTATCAAAAGTTTTCATATCAAAACTAAATTAAACCACAAATTGTCAGATGGGAATAAAAGCCTTTCCATTGGCAAACGAATTTATACCAAATATATTAGCGCGTTAGATACAAAATGTATCTGGCATTGCATGGTTTTATTCCCGTCGTAAAATTGATGTTCTCGTTATTAACCACCGCATTTAAAATTAATTCGTATTTTTCTAGCAATAGAACTCAATTTTAAATTATTTTTAATGATCAATAAGCGATGATACGTTTTAATAATAAAACTTTTAAATGCTTTCCAATATAACGTTTCAATTAAGTGTAAATATTTTCATTGAAAAGTTGAACGTGCCCTAATTCAATTGTCTGGGAGATAAGGTTATACTTAATTTTAAAAAATCAGTTCAGATATTATAACTTTCCACGCAAAACGGCAGAAGTTTGAAGCCATAAGTGATAAATTCATTTAATTATTTTATTATAATAATACAAGTATTTAACTTAACTTAATAACAAAGAACCTAAATAAACTTATGAATATACATAACTACCTACATTAGAAAGAAAAACTAAATCTACGAAAAAGTAAATTATATACATAAATAAATTAAAACTAACTACAGATGGCGCCGTAGGATTCCTCCGAATCGAGGCCATGAGAAAATGTGCCCAGAAGACTGGCTGCATTACCACGTTGTTTTGCTAAACTAATTCTTTGGCGAAAGAAAAAGCCAGCCCTCTGGTCACGGGAAGCGATAAATAGTATTATATATAGTATAAGGAATGAGACAAGAAGTAGCTTTAAGAAAACTATTGATTATAGAACCAAATAATGTACATCTTTGCAGAACATATTATAATTATCAACAAAAAATATCGCCATAAAATAAAAAAAATATATAATTTCATATTCGAGTTTTCTTCATTTTGCTCTTTTTTAGTGACCCCACGTAAAATCGCGAAAGTATGTATGGGAGAGTGTACGTGTAGAAAGTTACAACTTTAGACATGTTTGTTTAATACCCGTGCGACGCCGGGGCGGGCTGCTAGTGTAGTATATCTGTTATCTGGTTTCCACACCACACCACAATAAATAGTATTATATATAGTATAAGGAATGAGACAAGAAGTAGCTTTAAAACAAATTTTAATACAAACGACACGACACGAAACGATACTCACTAATGTATTATCAAACAAATTTTATTATTCAAATAAACAAAAACGAACTAAAGAAGTAAAATCACAAGAACTAAACCGGGCTAACAATTGTAATAAAGACTTTTAACAACTCAAACTGCAATCGGGCAGAGTAACGGCCTCGACAAGGTTGGACGCCCAAAGAGAGCGATGCCGGCGAGGCATCGCCTTTTTATAAAAAAACCCCCACCCCGCTAGTTTCCAGTTCCACACGGCCCTTCCTGACAGGAGGCCGGCCACGGGCTCCATCTTTCAACTCTGGCGATCAGTCTCCAGGCTTGGCAACGACATCCTCGAACTTTCAGCAGCACGTGTTGCCGACGTGCTGGGTTGTGGCTCATCAACTTCATCAGGCATCTCGACTCCTGAAGGCTGCGTGACACTCCTCTGTGTCATTGTCAGACTCTGTAATGACTGAAAACTACAGCACAAAAACATGTCCATAAAAGATAAGAGATAGCTTCAAAACATAATCTTTGTGTCGCACCAAAATCAAACAACAATTCGACACATATGTAGGCTTAGCACACCTAACTCAGCCTAACCACAAGAGTATAAAATAAACTGATATCTGTACGTTCACTCGGGGCAGTTCCCGTCGGGGGAGTGCCACATCACGACTCGCTAGAGATCTACGCGCACTTACGTGAGACATAACTTTGCGTGTGTTAATCAGTTCCAGATAAAAGCGTATTTCAACCCAAATTATCAATAAAACACAGTCAATATTTAACACAAACATATCTCACACCACGTCTCGTCAGCGGCCAACCCGTGGCATGACCCTACGTGCAACACACAGCACCACGTCTCGTCAGCGGCCAACCCGTGGCATGACCCTACGTGTAACACACAGCACCACGTCTCGTCAGCGGCCAACCCGTGGCATGACCCTACGTGTAACACACAGCACCACGTCTCGTCAGCGGCCAACCCGTGGCATGACCCTACGTGTAACACAGCTCCAGGACCACACGTCCGAGCATAAAGGGAGGGACACAAAACCACACCAGGCATGTCCCATATACTAGGATCGCATGCCTGAGCGCACTCCAAGACAGCATCTAACATGAAACCCTACCTTACTTGAAGTGTATCCGTCAGCCAGGATAGCATATCTGAGGACCTCCAAGACAGAGACTATCCCAACCGCAAGATAGAACTTCCCTTAATGTGTTTGCCCTTTGCGAAAAACATTTTGCACAAATAGAGAATCATTAAATCAATTTGTAATTCTCAAAACAACACACAATGCTCGGCACACAAGCATGTCCACAAAAACTTTACAAAATTAGTTTAAGCAAAATATCAAAGTGCCTAAATAATTAAAGTCACACACCATGGAAAGTGACTCCACACACATCAGGAGTCCACTCACCACGCCACGGGATCATGTACTTAACTGCGTTTAAGCTCCCATAGCAGCCGGACACGCGCGCAGGCGCACGCCCGCCAGACCAGGCGCCTCAGGGCCCCAGCCCCGAAGGTAGCCACCGGGTCACGCAGACAGCCCGCTCCAAACAGCAAGTGACACACTCGCCTTTTCTCTCCAACACCACTCGCTTGACAAACCTTGCCACGCAAGCCATGTACTGGCCGCAGTCTGCGCCCATTTGCCATAACTGCCACGAATATCTGGGTCCCTGTGGACTAAGAGAATTTAATTACAAAGAGAACATCACCAAACGTGAACTCTTTTAATTAGCCTTATTCAAAATAAAGGCGACAGTTTTTTTTTTACTTATACACGTTATTAGATGTAACATGTAACAATTATACGAAACTTATTTCTACGTAAAAACCTGAAAGACTCAACAGAGATCCCTTCATGTAACAGCAGAACCATCGGGGTTCTTAACTTACCGAATTGTATAAGAAATACAAAAATCATTGTCTTACGTAGCTAATTGCATCCAAACTACCATTCTGAGGCGATTGAATTACTTCCTGGTTATTCGTGTCCAATTACAAGGTTTGGTACAACATCAAAATCCTGAAAACAATGCACTAATGCGCAACACGCATATTAGATCACATTAACGCTCGGTATATTTTAGAGCAATACAAAATAACTTCTATGAGATAATGGAGACAGAGACTAAACATTTGTCATTTCCGTCAGACTTTTTGTGGCGGAGAATTGTGTACCATACCACCTTTCTCCGACTCGGCTACACCTGACAATAACTCACTTGATTTGAGATTGCTAACATGACTGATCTCACTTTGGTGTAACCTTTGTCCTTTAATATGACCAAGTCTTTTTACATAACATCATTACATATGACGAAACATATAATCGTCCGACACAAAGTACATCCACACTCAGAACATCTTCTCATGGTTCACACAAATAGTTTACGCAATTTACGGGAATCGAACCCGGGTCATTGAATGACAACGCGATGATCTTAACCACTGCGCCACACGTGCAGTCAAACTTCAGAGGATGACTTCAAACTTATGTTGATAACTCCGCTTCTAAGAAGTAGCTTGAGAACGTGCACTGTTATTACACCTACTAGGTTTTAAATAACAACTCATTTACATTGTAGAATGCAAATAACACATTGAGTATTAAATTGAAAAAATGATAAGACTATCAAGTTTTACTTAGTAAGCTTTGTCAATACCTTGTAGCATAGGCTTTTCAGCTCCTCACTCAATCCTCTCACTACCATTAGGCGCAAAACAACGGCATGACATTTTATACAACACCGTGATGTCAACCGTTTGAGGTTACATTCCTCAGCGGTGGTCAATACCTACAGCTACATGCCATGGCTATCATGCAATGCACACGATACTGAGCGGCGCTGGCGACAGCTATCAACACTACGACGTCTACTGATCGAGCTTAGTTCGTAATTCGTAACACACATCGCAAACTACCTTTTATTTTCACATGACGAATCGGTTAGCCTAAGAGGCTTTCACTGCTTCACCGGAATATCGCAAACTACCGTGCGACAAACTAAGTAAATGGTTTCACGCCCTGATATGGGATTCACCTTTCAAGAAAGTCTTGATCAGCCACGTGAAATACATCGCGGTATCTCACAAACAAAACAATAAAATTGTACTTACGTAAATCACACAACACAAAAATGAAACAAACTTTACTGTACACTTCGTAGACTGTTCACTGTTAATACACTCTGCAACAAACTGGGCTTAAACAAACATTTCCACACACAAACAACCACGTCTCACCATAACTGTATATCGGGAGCACGACTCAACTATGGACTGAATCGTGTCAACAACTGCCCGAGTAACCAAAATACCCTCATTTTTCATTTTATAGTGGTAGATTTTAAAATTACTTTCGATCGTTTCTAACTTACTCATGATAGAATCTAACGTGCGGTGTAGATTTTCTTGTGCCTTAGAAGGCCTTGCAATCACGTTCGCACTTATTATAACTGCTACCGCTCAAGGACCGTAAACAGATCGTCCTGTTTTCGACAATCTGACCGCGAACGAACAAGTTTACGTGAACTTTCAAAACTATCCGGTCTGTCGCGACGCCTAGATCTACTTCGTGTATCACGGCAATAATCTCCACACTTATCATCGTGACAACTATGCGAATCATTGCGTGGTGTGCGCTCTATTTACTTTAGTCACCAGTGAAACTCAACTAATCACAATTTAGATATAAACTAACGGTTTTATACTTTAGGGCGCACACAAAAACAAAACAACAAGCACGTGGTACTTACTTTTTTAAAAGCAACCGATACCAAAATACATATAAATTTTGCTTACAGGAACACTGTCGACACTATACAAAAGTAAAACACACAAACGAGGTACTCAAAATCACTCCAATTATTTAAAGATTCTGCACGGTCTACCTCAGCACACCAATTATCGAAAATATGTAAATTTGAGTCAAAATTGGAAATGTAAAAATGTTCATTCAGGCAAACACGACTGTGAAATGCTCTGGGACGCTGCTACGAGTGAGTTCCGAACCACGTGGCGGTGACATGGACGTTGTCTGTGATTAAGTCGTAGGCGACAATAACTGATCTCTCGGTCGCGGTACTATATTAAGCGTCGAGACACTAACCTCCGTGTTCATACATGAGCGACGCGCATCACGCGAATCTGCTTGAACCGGCGATCGCAGGATATTGCGCTTAGGTGTACGCGAAACATGCTCAATTCGAGATAGCGACTCAACACGGCTTGGGTTTTCCTCCGACACTCTCGTATCAGAAACACCCGAACGCCCCGGCCTAGGTGAAGTCCGAGACGCATCTTCTAATGCCTTAAGACGAGTAAGCATTGCCTGCATTTCGAGCCATAACCTAAAATTTTCGTCTGGCGATCGCTCGCGACGCTCACTGTGGCGACTACCATGCCAGGGACTATAACTGTCCCGGCGATTCACACTATAATCACGCTCACGATTCGACATAACGAAAATAACACCACTAAACAACAACAAAATCAAACCAATTAACCAAATAAAACTGCACAACAACAACAAAAATATTTGACTTCACCGATAATTGCAAAACACATAAATAACTATGTGGGCGAAAGAAGAATCCCAGCTTCTCGTCGCAAATACCGCAGTGTCTCAAGTCGAAAGTCTTCGACCCGTGTGTGTGTTGCCAGTGATGATGATTTTTTTTTTATTTCATTTATTCATAAACAATATTTAAAATTGTGAAAAAATGCTCTTACTATGAGCCTCATATAGTTCATAGCGTAACCGTATCAACTCGAGCCGCTCAGTATTCTTTGTATGGAACTCCCTACTGCAAAGCACACTAATCGGAATCGTAACGTAAACGACTCGCCTCGGGACAAGCTCACCGTAAGCGCGGCGACGCTTAGCCGTAGTACGGTATAAATATGGACAGTATGGAAACTAAACCTAGTAGGGGAATTAATTACCTACGCATTGAAGCTAGGTGCTGAATTTTAATGTTTTAGATATTGTTTTTTCTTAATATATTTGTTTAAAAATCAGCAGGAAGTATAAAATATGATAGCTCCGGTTTTAATGAAGCCGAGTTAAAACAGCCTACCCAACACGCTGGTGGCATTTAAAAAAAATAGTGGAGAAATACTTAACGCGGAATTTACTAGCCAGCCCGCTACAGCCGCTTAGAGGTCTTGTCATTATTTGCGGTTTCGATCGTTTGTAGATAGTTTCCGTAGTGTATATTTTTCATACTCTAGAAGAGTCGATGTATCGGAGCTGCTGATCTACCTTGGTTACGAGCGTACGTTGACGCCTGTTTGACGGTGATCCCTTTCCGATTTGATATGTGGGCTGACTCTTTAAGGCCCAAAATCGCCCAAAGAGCAATGAAAAGGGCAATGCTTAGAAAATCTCTGCGCGATCGAATGAGAAGCAAAGTAGCTGATATAGCCCAAAGAATTGCCAAACTGAAATGGCAATGGGCGAGGTACATAGCTCGTAGGTCCGGCGGTTGGGGCTGAGACGTAGCGTGGGCAGGCTGCCACAACAGGTCCACAAAGTAGACTGACGATCGACGACACTTGGAAGTGTCGCGGGAAGCTGCTGGATGTGGGCAACACGATACCGGCTATTACGGAAATTCTTTGAGGAGGCCTTTGTCCAGCAGTAGATGTCATATGGCTAATATGATAAAGATGATGATAAGCTTAGCCGTGGGACTTCTGTCCTAAAAGAATAACGGGGCCACCCCATGCCACGAAACCCCATGGCTGAAAAACTAATAAACAAAGAAATACCGCACTTTAGAATTAAAATATTAGTTTTGGATGGAAGAATCCTTGGAAACTATTCAATCCTTTCGAATATCCAAATTAACTAATGCAAAAGTAATGAATAAATCAAATAATTTTCTACGATTAATTAGTGCAACTTTGTGACTTTCCATTAAGTAAATGATTGTAAACATTTATTAACTTTGATGTCCTTTCAAAAACTTTTCGTATTTATCTTACTCAATTTATACCAAAATGTATTTATGTTGATATTAAAATCTGTGGGTAGGTAACAAACTAAGAGTTTGTTTTTGATGAGTTAAGGGACCTCTATTCGATGAGATAGGTACCTATTATTCGAAAGAGAAGGACAACTTGTAAATTTTATATATAATTATGTATTTATAAAAGAGCAGTATGTAGTATATCGGTTATGTGGTTTCCATAGTACAGACGCCACACATCAAGCTACCCCAATCTGTCAAATTTCCGAAATTGAAAGTGAACCTTATACTTTTGTGATAAAGTTGAAAATCTATAAAATAAATTTGACAGAGTGGGCTGATCAGATGGCCGTATGTGGATAATATCCCAAAAAAATAAACTTGAGAGGTGTCAAGGGACACCCGGATGAAACGAAGTTATTTCTTATTATTTATTTTATGTACAAAAAACCCTGTATACACTCAACAAAAATAATCGTCGCGACACCACACTGTTCAATGCGAAATAGAAATGAAAATATCTGGCTTGCTTTCTATAAGAGAGAGAGAGAGAGAGAGAAACATGCGCACGCCGCACAGCTGCAAAACGTGTCGTGACAACTTTTCGTAAGAATTTTTTCCGTCTAGCCCCCTTTCACAACGCGCGATAAGGAACTTCGTTCCAAAAGAAGATGACATAATTTAAGCATTGTTTTGGTTTTTCGTATTAAGTAGTCATAATAATGTCCTCCTGGCTGAACTTAGGCATTAGATGGATGCCTATTCTCCATTTGGGAGACTAGCTAACTGCCCAGGGCAATGTCTGAGCAAACACACCTGTGTTTGCTCAGACAGTGCACCTGCACTTTCTACCTCACTTTTATTATCACATGATCACTCACACATGATCACATGATCACTCTTATGATCACATGCCCGTCGCATGTGATCATAAGAGTGAGGTAGAAAGTGGTTGGCGGTTTATTGTGATGCTGTTATACTTTCTGGGCCGAAAACCACACGGCAGTGTGTCGGTATATATAATAATAATAACCTGGGAAATTATTTACACACGGCCATCTGAATTTTTAAAGTTATATTATTTAGATTAAGCCAGAAGTATGTAGTTACATTGGTCATCATTCTAAAATGTCGCGGACGAAGTCGCGGGCGCCAGCTAGTTATCTATATAAGTATTTATTTACAAAAGGAAAGTAGTATTCGTAGTATATCACTTATCTGGTTTCCATAGTACAAGCTCTGCTTAGTTTGGGATAATAATAATAATAATAAAATCTATTTATTTTGTGAAGAGAAAATAAATTGATTGTGTTGATGTATTCTAGATTAGGTTGTGACTACGGCATTGATAGGTCTAATATCACATTTAGTGAACGAAATCATAGCGCGATCTAAAACGATGATAACGCCTAACAAAACGACGAATTAAGATGATAGTTTTTGGGTGCAATCATCTCGACACCAACAATTTATACTAAGCTAACTCGAATTTAAGTAAATTCGTTTTATTATCCCAATTTGATTAAAATGTCGTTTTTTTTGTTATAAAAATTACAAAAAAAAAAGAAGTTACAAATCTTATAAAACGCTAAATCTTTACTTAGATAACAACGACTATGACATTTTAAGCATTGGCATAAAAAACGAATTTATCTAAAATTCGAGTTGGCGTTAATTGTTGGTGTCGATCTATTGAATCAGTTTTGGATTACCTTTTTTTTAACAACAAATTATTCCCAGAATTGTTTTTAAGAACATGTATTGCTTTATTTTTAACTGAAAAACCAAATACCAATTTTCATGAGTTTAACTAAAAAAGAAACAGATTTTCATACAAACTTACATCCCCTATTTTAGTCGTGCTTAGGCGTGGAATTCTCAAAAATCCTGAAATATATATTTTTAATTTTAACTTGCATCCCCTATTGTGTGCCCTTCGGGATGGAATTTAAAAAATCCTGATATATATATTTTTAATTGAAATGCTAAGTACCAATTTTCATGTGTTTAACTTCAAGTCGCAGTTTACATACAAACTCACGTAGACGTAGCCTACTTTACGCCCTTAGGGGAGGAATTCCCAAATATTCTGAAAAATATATTTTTAATTTTTAACTGAAATGCCAAATAACAATTTTCATGCGTTTAACTTAAAACTTTTCAGATTTTTCATACAAACTTACATCCCCAATTTTACGCCCTTGGGGGTGGAATTTTCGATAACCCTTCTTTAGTGGATGTCTACGTCATAAAAGGCGCCTTCTGTCAAAATTTCAAGTCTTTAACTCCAGCCTTTTAGGTTGTGCGTTGAAATGTCAGTCAGTCAGTATAAACTTACATCACCTATTTTATACCCTTCGGGGTGGAATTTTCAAAAATCCTGGAATACATATTTTTAATTTTTAACTGAAATGCCTAATACCAATTCTCATGCGCTAACTTAAAAATTATCACATTTTTCATACAAACTTACACCCCCTATTTTACGCTCTTGGGGCTGGAATTTCCAAAAATGCTGAAATACATATTTTTTATTTTTTATTAAAAGGCCAAATACCAATTTTCATGCGTTTTACTTAAAAATTGTCACATTTTCCATACAAACTTACATCCCCTATTTTTCGCCCTTGGGGGTGGAATTTCCAAAAACCCTGAAATACATGATTTTTATTTTTAACTGGAAGGCCAAATGCCAATTTTTATGCCTTAAACTTCAAAAACGGCAAAGTTTCATACTAACTTAGCACCCCTGTTTTACCCCCTTAGGGGGTGAATTTCGAAAAATCCTTCCTTATTCCTAGTCTACATTATAAAGCAAATATTTGTGCAAAATTTCAGCTTTCTAGGTCCAAGGGTTTGGGCTGGGCGTTGATGAGTCAGTCAATCAGTCAGGACTTGTCTTTTTATTTATATAGATTACACCCAGACTCAGGACAAACAGACATGTTCAATTGTTCATGCACACAAATATCTGTCCTGGTGGGAATCGAACCCACGACCTCCGACGTAAAAAGTAAGCATTTGCCAACCACGCCAACAGGCCCGTCCTATCTATATGTAGGTATAGTTTTAATTAAATTTCTACATTGCGATTCTGACAAGGAGTATTATAGTTATTAATTATTATAACACTAATTATTACAATATTTCAAAGAAAGTTTTGTGAAGTCGAATAGTTTGGGCACAGCTGCATGCTATAAGAAATTCATTTAGTTCTTAACTAACTAACTTCTTTAAACTTAGTTAGTTCGTTTTGGTAAGACGGGTAGCATATTACATTATTACTGTAAGTTATTCATTAGTAGGTACCTATGCAGCCTTGTCGAAACGAGTTTAAACTTTAGTTGTTTTTAAAATGATGGGCTGGCCAACCAGCCCATATTTTTAAAACAACGTTGTTGGAAAATACTAGCCTTTCACGAAGCTGGTCGTGGTCTTCGATTACCGCCCAGGACAGATATTTGTGTACAAAAGTAGTCTAAAAGTAAGTATCTATATAAGGACTTTTTTTATGTCATAGAGCGATAAACGAGCAAGTGGGTCACCTGATGGTAAGTGATCACCGCCGCCCATGGACACTCGCAACACCAGAGGTGTCACGGGTACGTTGCCGGCCTTTAAGAGTTAGCAAACAAGTGTTGCTGGTATGTATGCTATATGGAAAACTAATGCACAGCTGCTGCTGTGTATTAGTTTTCCAAAGATATTCATTAGTACCTATCTATCAGCTTATTTACTCATAATTCCTAATTTCTGTAGGAGGAATATTGTAAAATTACCAATGAGTTTAACGTTAAATTTTGAACAAAACTGAACGAAATTAAAATGTATAGGTTTCGGTAAATATAATATAATAGATACCAACGTAGATATTCGCCGAACCATACTGGTCTTAGTCAATTAAGTAACAAGAACGAAATGAGTTTAAAATTTTCAAATTAAAATCTTATCGAATTGAAATTTTTAACTAGATTTTTCCAATATAAAATGAATCTTTTCAAAAGAGCCCAGTGGTTTGAAAGGATGTTCTTTGTATTAGGAATATAAAGATCTGAAATTCACCTTTTATTTAATTTTCGATTACATTAATCTTACCAAACATTAAAACCAATTAGTTTAACTCTTAAACTAGTTTATTCAAATTATATTAATCATGTGAAGAAGTGGCAGTGGGCGGGGCACACAGCTCGAAGAACCTGCAGCCTTTGGGGCAGAAAGTCGCGAGTGGCGACCACGAACCGGAAGACGTAGCGTGGACAGGCACCCCTACAATATGGACTGATGATCTTGGGGGTTCGCTGGAAACACCGGAGGCGGATAGCGCAAGACCGGCAATTATGAAAATCTTACGAGGAGGCCTTTGTCCAGCAGTGGACGTCTTTCGTAATGATGATGATATTTATAAATAATGTCCCCTTGGTCTAATTTCGGCCATGGCGGCCAGTTTAAATGGAGACTAGCCAAATACCCGGCACATAGTGCATAAGTTTAATATAAACTTAGCGCACCTGCCATGATCTCTCTGCTAAGGTTGACAGGTAGAAAATTCCTTCGGAATTAAGTCCGCCACCACCGATTAACTAGAACAGTTTGATGTTAAACAAAAAAATGTACGTAGCCAATTTTTGTCGTTTAAAGTTAAAAATAATTAAATGTTGTTCAGTTTTGTAGGTGGAAATAGGAGTTTATTTTTCAATTTTTGTGTTGTTTTCTTTTTAACACGAAAAAAGACGGTCGAGCTGGTAACCCACTTAACAATATAATATACTAGCTATGCCCCGCGGTTTCACCCGCGTTAAAGAAGATTTTCCCGCTTTTCTGTTGATATTTTTCCTGAATTTTCTTTGCTATAAACCTCACGGAGCCCGAGACCTTTCCAACGAATGCAAAACCGTGGAAATCAGTTCGTGCGTTCTGGAGTTATAGCGTCAGGAAGGAAAACCCGACTTATTTTTATATAGTAGAAGACTAGCTGTGCCCCGCGGTGTTACCCGCGTTAAATTTTATAAATTTTCTTTGCTATAAACCTCAAGGAGCCCGAGACCTTTCCAACGAATGCAAAACCGTGGAAATCGGTTCGTGCGTTCTGGAGTTCTGGCGTCAGGAAGGAAAACCCGACTTATTTTTATATAGTAGAAGATAACATTTAATGTCAATGACAAGTTCCTTAAGAGTTACAACCTACGGGCCAGTTGGCGTGGTTGGTAGACACTTACCTTTCACGACGCACGTCGTGGGTTCGATTCCCCTCTGGATTTGTGAGCATAAACATGTCTGTTTGACCTGAGCCTGAGTGTATTTATCTATATAAGTATTTTACAAAACAAAAGTATTTTATTGAGTATATCAGTTATCTGGTTTCAATAGTAGAAGCTCTGGTTAGTTTGGGATCAGATGACCGTGTGTGAATAATGCTCCAGGATATTATTATTAGATATTATAACTATTTATTAATCCTCATTTTTAAACAACTAACTCCAAAACATTTAAACCTCGCCACTGGTGATTACTACTTACTTTTGCTGGAATCTACTGTAGAATATTTAAGCTTATACATTTCGTATTTTCGTCTACCCGCATAACGGCCACTTTTAAAAGCACATTCATAGATAATTTGAAGTATCGTATTAAATCTAGTAGACTGCTAAAAAGCGGTGATTTGTCAATATTCTACTAACTACTAAAACAAATACACTTAAATCAATATTCACTTAGTTAGATTACTTGAGAGCTCAATTTCGTGTGTTTTATTAAACACACTTAGAATATATTGACTATCCACCGTCTTAATGCTAATTTAGTCCTACCTACGCAGTCTTTTTAATTCCCTCGTGTAATTACCAATAATAATGTTGTATTGACAATTTGGTAGGAGCCTTTCTTTTTTATAGTAACAATTCAGAAATTAAGCAACTGCAAAGGCAAAGGTGTCCATATGTATATGACCGCCAAAGAGCACTAATTCTTTTTTTAAAGACAACGTCCGCATGTGGTCCCTGTGTCGCGATGTAGGTACTTTTAATTGACGGACACAAAGTACATTCAGGCTCGAGACAAAAATTTATGGGTCACACAAATAATTGCCCTCCGCGAGAATCGAACCCGGAACACGAAGGGCAGAGCTGAGTGTCTTAACCGCTGGGAAACACGTGCAATTTCTGAACCTCTCCGCTCTTTAAAAGGTAGGTTCGTTAAGTTTTCGATCCCGTTTTTGGCATTAGACAACAGTGGGCCTGTTGGCGTGGAAACTGAAACGTTTTACCAACATTCGATTGGTCCATGAACCGTTGGTCAACAGAATCTTTAAACCATTAACTTTTCATCCAAAGGACTTTTCGCCCACGAACGTTTCGCCAACAGAACTCTACGTTCTGTTGGGGAACAGTCCATGGGCCAATGGTTCTTTGGATGAAAAGTTATTGGTCAAAACATTCTGTTGGTTAAACTAGACTGACGTAGAGTTCAGTTGGCGAAACGTTCGTGGGCGAAAAGTCCTTTGGATGAAAAGTTAATGGTTTAAAGATTCTATTGACCAACGGTTTATGGACCAATCGACTGTTGATAAAACGTTTCACACCGGAGGTCGTGGGTTCGATACCCATGAAAATGGCTGTTGGTCCTGAGTCTGGGGTAATTTATCTATATAAATAAGTATCTATTTACAAAAAAAAAATAGTATATCAGTTATCTGGTTCCCATAGTACAAGCTCTGCTTAGTTCGGGATCATATGGCCGTGTGTAAATAATGTCCACAAAAAGGAGTGGTTATTTAACAAGGTGAACCTCTTAGTATTGGCGACCTAAAACCAATTTGGCTGATGCAGGCACCTTAATTTATCTAGAAATAGATAAAAAATACAGAAGCAGTGGACGTCTTTTGGCTGATAAAAAATTGTGCTTAACTTAAATAACAATAAATAAGTGCAATTTACATTTACACTTGAGATAATCAATATTGGTAATTCAGCTATAATCACCCAAGCAACAGTTTTAACTCAGGTATCATTACACTCCGATCTTAATCAGCCCTATAATGGTAAATAATTAAGTTAAGCTGTTATTGACGCCCTTATTACCAGAACAGCCTCCATTAAATACTTATCGCTAAATTGGTATCGGTAAAGACCATTAACGCGCTTGACTGGCTACTTACTTGGTGCCTATAGTCGACGCCACGGTAGTGAATATATTTGACCTTGACATCGACTTTATTAATAATACAGTAAAAGTGATATTCCGAGTGTATGTGTTACCACTGTTGTGATGTCGTTGTAAATTGCTATTTGCTTCCTGCATTTACTCGTCTGCCGTCGCACACTGGAATTAAAACGAGTTTCATAAATCTCTCAAAAAATCTTATTATTACATACTTACATATTGTATGGGCAGTGTTTACCCTAGTTGTTCAAGCCGCCCGTTAGGCCTCTGACATGGCTTAGGCCTCCTAAAAAATATGCGGCTAGCCACAATGCGGCCAGCCGTGCGGCTGACCGTACTCAGATATTTGGACGAGAAAGTAGTTTTTATTAGCACTGTGATGCGGCAGCCAGTCAGCAATATTGATTGCTGACAGCTGACCGCATTCCGGCTAACCGCATAGTGAGTCTTTTGCCTTAAGGACTGTTGCCTATAGCTACAACCGGCACCGACACTTTTAAGTGCTTATATAAGTACAAACAAAAATATCTGTAATTGTAATTAGATATTTTTCGTAAAGTAGTTCTATTATTGTCGTACCAAGTAAAGGACAACAGGGCACCTCCTCCCCCGTCCATCTATATATAATATACTAGCGGCCCTGTACGTGCTTCGCTACGTATAAGGCATAGTAATAAAAAAAATATTATTATGTTCATTTATTCAAACAAAAAAATATAGAAAGATGTTTATTTTACACTTTTTCAACATTTTTTTTTAATTTTCTCTTCGTACAAACCATCCCTGGACTTCCACGAATAATTCAAGACCAAAATTAGCCAAATCGGTAAAGGCGTTGTTGAGTTATAACATTACAACGAAAAGTGGCATTGATTTTTATATATATATATATAATATATATAAAAGCAGAATCTGACTGACTGATCGATCAACGCACAGCGGTAATCGCTGGGTCTAGAACCATGAAATGTTGCACCAATAAAAAAATCTTTTTTGTGCACAACTACGTCTCTTAAGGGACCACCCCTAAGGGAATGAAAAGTGGTAGCAAAGTTTGTATGGAACAACGTGTTTTAAAGATCTGATAAACTTCAAGCTAGGCATTTATATTCTTCAAAAAACTATATAATTCAACAGGTGTTTCATCGCATTTTAATATTAAGCTCCTAAAATGATAAAAGGGGGGTTACAAAATATTTTTGATCGGATTTATATTGCAATCAATTATTAACATTGAATTTTGACATACTACGATTCATCCCGGAAAGGGTGAACGTAGGGGTTGAAAGATACTTCATCAAATGTAAAAAAAGGATGAATTGTTTGTTTTTAGTTTCGGACAATAGGGGTAAATAAATAATAAATAAAATATATAAAAAAGGTTTTTATTCACGTAGACTAAAAAAGCGCTTGTAAACATGTTTGTAGTAATACAGTTATTATTTCCAGTTACTTATAGATATTTAGGTACACGGATTGTTAAAACATTTATAAAATTTATTTTATAATAGTAGTGATATTTAGCTAGCTGTATTAAGTTATTAACCATAGGTCTCAGTTAGGCGCAAGACGCGATCGTGAGCGCACGCCCGATAGCGAGTTCCGTGCCGTACCGCCCCTAATAAACGTGAAAACCAGTTATTAATAATAGAACTAGGACAAAGTATTTATTTGAGACTAACCAGTGAGATAAATCAGCAGAGTGATGAAATTAATTTAATAGACATATATTCATATATTTAATTCAACGTATTTTTTTTTTAATACTATAAAATTTATAATAAACCAACATTACATTGGAAAATATGTGAAATCAACAAAAGTGTTACATAGGAACTAACGAACAATAAAATAACATTATATAAATACACAACATTAATAAAAATAATACGAAATAAACAAAATCAAGAACTTTCAAATCAAACTTTGTGTGAGTCATACCATGCTAGCAGTGAATCGCCGCCCTACAAAGACTACGTCCAATGACAGCAGCTATTGGCAGTTTGTTACCTTTTATGGTCACAACAACGCAACGAAGAAAGCGATAAATACCTAACAAGCTTTATTGTACACTCATAAGACGCCTTATTTTGACGTTCTACGCAAGAAGTAAGACCAACACAGTCTGCGTGGGAAGAGTTTCGGAACTGAATACCGCTAGGACACGGCGTCCTAGCGGTATTCAGTTCCGAAACTCTTCCCACGCAGACTGTGTTGGTCGCTGGTTCGAGCCTACGCCGCTTCAAAATTTTTGTACATTATAAAAGTAAAAAACATAAACTACAATGGATAATAATGTAGTTAATGTAACATTCCGCAATAAAAACCAAATGTTAACTGTATCCTGCGAACAACTTTGCCTCAGTAGTTCCTCGTCCATTTCTAATGGATCTATAGCAGACAGTCTGCCGGAGCAAAGCAGCAACTTCGATAATGAATATGTAGAAAGGCTAAAGGAACAAATTAAAATATTAAACAACAGTCTAGATAGCGCTCACCAACAGATAGACGAACTTCTTATGGAAAATACTTCTTTAAAAACGATTACTCAAGAACAACAGAAAAAGATTACCTATCTAAAAGCTATATGCACTAGTACTCCACAAACTAATAAAAGTTTGTCGCGTAGAAAACGAAGCAAAAAGCAATGCAGGAAAACTATCGATTTTGAAAGAGACGACAGTGACTCTGGTGTGAAGGACTATGACATAGAATGTTCGAATTTGGCATCAAATACACTACCGGTGGAAGCAGGAGAAGGATCTAATCCATATATTCAAGTCAAAAATTCTGAATCCTATCAAACACCATCGCAAACACCCAATGAAAATATCATTTCTGACATCTTATACAATGTAAAGGCCCCCTCTAAACCTAAGATCATAATTCTTGGCGATGAGCGTGTCAGAGGATTATCACAAAGTCTAATTCAAAGTAGACGGAATCAATGGAATGATTGTTACACTGTGACAGGGATAGTGAAACCAGGAGCTACTTGTTCACAAATATTGTATGGTAACATGAATCTGTTTAAGTCACTTACCGAAAAAGATGTGGTTATTCTCGCTGTTGGTATGCATGATAGGAATCCATCATACTTTTATAAGGAATAATGTATAGCAATTAATGAAATGAAAATATGTAAGCAGATTTTTATACTTAGTGTTTTGAATAACTGGTACCTAAATGAAGACATGTTGAATCAAAGTATTAAAGTTTTGACTAATTGCTATCAGAATTGTAAGTACATAAACATAAATGACTTGTATCGTAATAGTATCCCTGAGAGACATAGTGGTAATGTTTATCTGAATCAATTAAGTTTTAAATTAAATATTGAAATTAATTATATAGAGTATAAAAAATCGTTTATTGATACTAAAATGCACTGTAAATCATATAGTCTAAAATATCCGGTACCAACTGATGACTTGAATCCGCTTAGATGTAATTCTGGGGAACACAGAATTGCTTTAAACAGTGGCATTCAATTTAAATTGTGTAAAGGTACCATCCCATACTATTTTTCCATGATGATGAATCGCAAGAAAATGAATGATTGTAAAAATATTAAATTTAATGATATCTCAAATCCACTTGGTGAATCTAAAAAGGGCACAATACCGTATTATTTTAAGAAAAAAGAAGTTACCGATTCTAAACTATGTTTTCGTGGATAAATTTTATACAACTGTTAACATCTATCATCAAAACTTATGTGGCATCAGTAATAAAAAAGATGACCTGGAAATATATCTGGGTGGTTTGTCAAATGAACTCCATTTCTTATGCATATCGGAACATTTTCTGAATGAAACTCTGGCAAAACAGTTTAGTTTATTAAATTATAAAATGACTACAACACTAGAATAAAAAAAACTAAAGGGGGTTCCATGGTGTTATCACATCATAAAAGAGTAGTAGAGGAACTGCAAATATGTAAGCAGTTATATAAAAGTGAATGTTTTGAAGTATGTGGCGTTCGAGACATTGAGACAAATGTCTGTGTTATTTGTTGTTATAGACCTCCAACAAGTAATAATTTTGACAACTTTATGGATAAACTTGAAAAATGTTTACAGCATTTCTTCAATAAAATGTGTATAATTTGTGGTGACTATAATATTAATTTATTTAAAGATGACATAAAGAAAAATTCATTTTTATCATTATTAAAGTCTTATAACTTTAGATATCTTATAGACTTTCCTACTTTCATAAGAAATAAATCGCAATCATGTATAGACAATATTCTAACTAATCTACCTGACAGTGCTATAAATAGTATAAATATCGACCATAATGGGTTAGCAGATGGACATGCTGGTCTCTTTTGTATGTTGCGTTTAGAAAAAATAGAATTCAAGAGTCGGCCACACTATGTACGTCTCTGCAGGAGAAAATATAACGAAAAGACTAAAAGGGACTTCAGGAACATGTTATTAGAAACTAACTGGAGCAAAGGCATTAACACGTTTATAGAAAAATTCAGAGTAATGCATTCTTCTAATTTTAGGAAGTATAAATTTAAATGTAATCTCAAAAGAAATGGAAAGGCTAAGTGGCTCTCAAACGGAATACGAATAGCGAGTACATTTAAACGTTTTTTAAACACTATAGATAAAACCAATAGTGATAAGTCGGTTCTAGAATATAGAAGTAGATATATAAAAGTTTATAGAAAGGTAATTAGCACGGCAAAACGAAATAACGTTAGAAAAAAAATAGAATTGGCGTCAGACTCTAGTAAGGCAATATGGAAAATAGTAAACAAACGGCGAAATGTCATTAAAACCTTTGACCACGAACAACTAATGCTTAAAATTGACCAAAAAGTTACGTATGACCCTAAGGAGGTGGTAACCATATTTTCACAAAGTTTTGACAATGTTGTGCGCCTAACAGCATTTGACCATAAATTAGCAATAACGTATTTGACTGAAAGTGTTAGTAGAATAGAATCAAACATGACCTTTGACTTAGTTACGCCCTTGGAAATATTTAATATAGTGAAAAAAATTACTAATAAATCAAGTACCGGTTATGACGAAATACCCTTGACTGTTATCAAAGACAACATTGACTTATTGGCAGAACCCTTAGCATTGTTCTATAATGAATGTATCGGGATGGGCTTATTCCCTGATCAGTTCAAAATAGCTCGAGTCATTCCGATTTTTAAAAAAGGAAAAAAATGTGATCCAGCTAACTACCGAACAATTTCTCTGTTGCCAGTGCTATCTAAAATTTTCGAAAAAATAATAAAAGACCGTCTCATGAGGCACTTAAATAAGCACACAATCTTAAATTGTCAACAGTTTGGATACCAAACATCTTTAGGCACCACAGATGCTATTGAGGCTTTAATTGACGAAGTTGTATGTAATCTAAATGACAAATGTAAAGTGGCTGGTATTTTCCTAGACCTTAGTTCTGCCTTTGACACTGTGGACCATGGTATACTTTTAGCTAAGTTGGAACACTATGGCATACGGGGAATCGTGCTTAAACTATTCACCTCTTACTTGCAGAATAGAAAACAATATGTAGAGATTAAGTCTGTAGTAGATGGGGATGAAAAAATATATAAGTCTCATCTAGTCACTATATCCCACGGTGTACCCCAAGGCTCGATTTTAGGTCCAATCTTTTCAATTTTGTTCCTGAATGACTTAACCAATTTTATAATAAAACGTATAACAGATACTACACTTGTCATTTTTGCTGATGACACAAATGCGATAGTATCTGCAAATACTGTTGAGGATTTAGAAGTCAAGATTAATACGGTTTTTAATGCTTTCGAAATTTGGTTCGGTTCAAACAATTTAAAACTTAATGTTAACAAAACAAAATGTGTACTTTTTCAGTCTACTGTTCGCAACAATACCAGGCTCCATGTAGTATCCTGCGGAGAAAAGGTTGATGTAGTAAAAGTAAAATTTTTGGCAGTACACATTGATGCATATCTAAATTGGAAAGAAGAGGTTTTATCTATTACTAAGACTGTTAGTTCTGCATGTTACGCTATTAGAAGTTTAAGAGAAGACTCAACTTAAAATAATATATTTTTCTCTGGTTGAGTCAAAGCTGAGGTACAGCATTAAATTATGGGGTAATAGTTATAATTACAATATCCAACCAGTACTTGTTATCCAAAAAAGAGCAATAAGGACGATGCTTCGTATAAAACGGACTGAGTCATCCAGAGACCATTTTATTAAATTAGATATTTTGACGGCACCATGTCTATATATTCTTGTACTATTGACTAGTTTAGTAAAAAATTTGCACAAATACGAGACTGATGAGGAACGACAACTGAGAGAGAGTACTCGTAGGAAGGACTTATCCTCTACAATTCAACCTAAATTGAATGTAGTTCAGCATAGTCACAGAGTACAATCTGTCATCTTATATAACAAGCTGCCAATAGAATTTAAAATTATACACAGAGTTAACTTATTTAAAAACAAATTGAAGACATTTTTATTGAAGAAAGCGTATTATAGTATAAATGAGTTCATAAATGACAAACGACAAATGTAACAACGTATTCTTGCCCATTATGTATTATAGTTTTTGTTAGTTTTATTTTGTATTTTAGATTTTAGATATGTTTCAACACAATGTAAATTGTTAAGAAATAAATGACTTATGACTTATGGTCCTTACCTGAGGTCCTTAACCATAGGAAACACAGGTTTGTTTTAACCTCTTGGATATCTGATTACGACTACCACGCAGATGAAGTCGCGTATATAAAAAAAATAGTATAACATATACTTTTATTTAACAAAAAGTGGATTTTTGGTCTAATATGAACTACGAAAGCCCGAACCCCAACTCCGACCGGTCGCTCACGTGAAGATCCATGAGGGAGTCGATTTTAAGGACATTTTGTAAAAGTGCCGTTCTACATTAACACAAGGATACATATGCCGCTCATCCGATCGAACATCGGAGGGGGAATACTATTGCCACAAATGTAAACTAAGGGTCATGAAGAGCGGTGCTTGCTAATCACAATGGTAGTACTCTCGGCTAGGAATTACAATATATCAAATTCAATATTGCGTCACGATAGTTTCTTATGAAATTCACTTGTTCTAGGTAAGTCGTTGTATGGGATCGTCTGAGACTTTCCTTGGACGACGGTCTTTACGGGAAAGAACTATTGTGGCTGAGTCAATACAGGACGCATGCGATATTGCGATATTTTGTATTAGATATCCTTACCTTAGCGTAGGTAATATTAATAAGGCAATAAAAGATGCCGTCCTAGGACCCTGCGATATTGACCCTGTCTTAGACCATTTTCTATTACACACACCTGCTTTGAAAACGGTAATAGAATGTCTTTTATTTCCACATACACGTCGTATAGTTATATATACGTTAGCAATATTGGAAGATGAAAATGGGAAAGGTCGGGAAGGAATAAGGCAACAATAATATTATTTGCGATATTATGGTCCGTTATAAAGGTAATATAACCATAGATCGGATAATCGGATGAATATGTACTGTAACACTCGCAGCAGCAGGGTTTCCTAACAGGGATCTAGGGGGAGGTAATCAAAACGACCACATTATATAAGATATTGTATAAGAAAAAACTATTTTCACAACACATTACTACTCTTTAGCACATCACTTTTTTAACTGCTGACAATCATCCATCAAACATTATCGGTTGGAATATCTTTATTTCTCAAAGATTCACAATCACTTCGAGGAGAAACAAAACATTTGTACACAATTAAACTATAAATATAACATGTTAAAAAGTTCACACTGCGCATTATAATATAAAGGAGATCGGACATTTTAGTATGGACTTTGGTCCAAGTGGCGTCGGATGATGAGAATTGCTTTATTTATTTGATAATTTAATATTATAACACTTACTATACCCGCAAATGACACATGGAGAAAAAAGTAATTGACACATAGGTATATCACCCATATGATTTTAATGAGTAGTTGTTATATTTTTTTTACTGTTTATACGCAGATTATTAGAAAAATACGATATATATTACAGGTATTCATTAAAGCACACATAACAACATAACATAACGCCTGTTAACCCCGAAGGCTTAAGCAGAGGTATACCTATTATAGTAATAATTACACAGGTCTGCAAATTTGAACTCTTATTTTCCCCTTTTGGATTTGATTGCTGATCTTGAGGTATTTTGGTACGCTGATTACGAATATGTACTTGGATTTGTCCTCAGTTTTTCACCCTCAGTTTTTTTGAAAAATCCTTTTATGTGAAATTGGAAAAAAAGGCCAACTTTACAAAGTTTTTTTTTTATTACAATGAAGCAACAATTATATTACTAAACTTAAAACATTAAAAATACATTGAAGGGACAGTAATAAATAAATTAAAAATATTAAATACTTTTATGGTATCTTGCTTTTTTTTCACCGAAGCTCCGATTGTGAGATTTTCGCTTGAAATTCCGACTTGGATCATCACGCTTTAATAGCCAACAGTAGTCTGCCATCATAACTTTATTCCACTCTCCCTGATAGCGACGTTCCATCTCCTTCAAGTCCTGGTGAAATCTTTCGCCTTGCTCTTCACTTACAGCTCCCAAGTTATCAGGAAAGTAGTCCAAATGCGAATTAAGGAAGTGAAGTTTAATGCTCATCGAACATCCCGAATTTGCCGAAATTTTCAATCATTTTCTTTACAATTTCCTCATAATTTGGACTTTTATGGTTGTCTAAAAAATGCCTCACTACTTCCTTAAAAGATTTCCAGGCTTCTAATTCAATTTCACTCAATTTTTCATCGAAATCTATATCTTTCATCAATTTTCTTATGTCCGGGCCAACGAAAATACCTTCTTTCAGTTTAGCTTCAGATATAGATGGAAAAATCTGGTGTAGATATTTAAAACCTTCTCCTTCTTTATTCAGCGCCTTCACAAATTGTTTTATCATCCCCAGTTTTATGTGTAAAGGGGGTAGCAAAACTTTTTCTCGGGGCACTAGATTGTCTCTCACAACATTTTTGATTCCAGGGACTAGTTCAGTCCTCGGTGGCCACTCTTTCTTTGTCCAATGTTGTCCTCTGTTTCAACTATCCCACTCGCAGAGAAAGCAAGGGTACTTCGTATAGCCACCTTGTTGACCGAGCCCCATGCCTAAAACTTTAAGATCTCCACAGACCATCCAACCGTGTTCTACGTACTTTATTTTATCCAAAACATTTTTCAAATTGTCGTAGCACTCCTTCAAATGTACAGAATGGGCAACTGGTAGTGAAGCGTATTTATTGCCATTATGCAAAAGGACTGCTTTTAAACTTCGTTTTGATGAGTCTATGAACAATCTCCATTCGTTCGCGTCATATTCGATGTTAAACATTTTCACTAAGCCCGGAATGTCTTCGCAATACACTAGATCACGATCTTCAGCAAAATATGGTACAAAGTATTTTTCTCTGTTACTATACCAAGAAAATGAAGTGCCAGGAGCAAGCATATTCTTTTCCGATAGTCTTGATCCGAGGAGCTCAGCTGCGTCTTTGGAAGGTTTAGATCTCTCGTTAAGTCGTTCAGTTCTGATTGTGAAAATAATTGTGTTTCACTTGTACTTGGCCCAAATTCAGCGTCAGGTTGAGATACCTCTTCAACATCACTGTCACTGTCTTCAGCTTGTAATGATTCCAAGTATGGCGGTGATGGCGGTGCAATGTTCTGGTCGCGATGCACAGCGAGTGTTACTGACTGCAATATTGGATATATCAAGTCCTTTTTTGTTTTTGAATTGTAGCCTGTAGTCTTGCAGCAGCAAAAACAACAGTGTTCAGTGTGATTCTGAGGTTCTCTCCATAAAACAGGCGATAGGAGATCAAACGTATTGTTCTTTCCTTTTGACCACTTTCGAAGTTCACGAACGCAGGTGGTACAAACTTTATGTGGGACCCACTGTTTATCTTGATTGGCGATTGATAGGCCAAAATACATATTATAAACGTTCCTTATAAATTCGGTTATGTTATGCTGCTGTTTTCTCAGCATAAATTGCCCAAAAATGTAGCAAAAATTGTCCGCAGAGTTTAAACACTTTCGCGATGACATTTTTCAAGGAAGCGTTACGAATTGCACAGAAGTACTGACTTTTTAAAAATAGTGATGGTGCTATTTATACAAAATAATATTAATCTACCCTCATTAACTGTCTTCTAACGATTTAAGTTAATTTCTATAAAAAAAGCATTTAGCCTACAAGAAATGAGGTCTTTAGCAAATGACCTAAAAATCCACTAGTTTTTTTGATAATAAGGGTATATCACATACTTAATTAAAAGTTATGTTTAACTAAATTTATGAGAACTCATTCATTAATGTCTACTGCAACCATTTAGTGTTTTTTGTAGTTTTTTGTTCAATAAGATACGATTAAAATAAAATAATTAATAAATTACTAGGAAGGCTTAAGTAATTTAGGCAAAAAAAAGGATGATCTATAACTAAAAATCCTGACGTGATGGAATTTTTTTAATATTTTTCCCGTAATCAGCGCTCCAAAATCTATCCAAATCGCTCATCAAAACTGAAAGGGGAAAACCATTGCAGACCTGTGTTATGTGTTTTATTTATATATAATAAAGGTTAAAATAAAAGAAACATGAATGATTAATATGTATTTATTATATTAAAATGTGGTTCAAAAATTCTGCAGGATGGCGTATTTGATCTTGGTAGCGAGCCCACCCTAAATACCATACTATGGTCATAATATGGGCACAAACCCCTAAAGTCCTCTTCCCCGTTATACAGCTACAATAATAATACCGTATGGAATCCAATCCTGCAGCTTCTTCTCCATACATTATGTATGTGTAATAGGTTCTTGACCTGACGTGTCGTGACTGTATCCGCCCTCGTAACAGTGTTAAGTTTGGTTCTGTAATATTATGTCACTCCAATCCTGCGGGTGGTGCACCGTCACGATAAATATCTATACTGTATATACCACCACGGACGTGCTCACTATAGTAGCTACGCGCTAGCTTTAGTTGATAAGTTCCGAGGGCGAATATTATTAAATCTTCTTCTGACAACCGTGGGAACCCTCTCAATTCTGAAAGATCCCCCGAAATCGTTGTGAAAGCTGCACGCCGTCGGTTCATATTACTGGCCGTTACATATTCTGCTAGATTATTAGGCATATTCATACGCTCAGCATATACGCTGTCATGCACTGGCATGTGGAAAGCATTCAACAACGCAGCAGCTATTCTAAAATTGGGGAATAGGTGTTTTAGGGCAACGTTGAAATATTCTTGCCTTAGTAGTTTAAAATCACGCTTGATGCGTCCGAAAACGATCTCCACAACCCAGCGGACCATGGTTACTTTTCTGGACTTATTAGCCTGCATGGTGGTAAGTTGAGTTTCTCCAGGATGTAAAGACTCAGGTGTATGAGTTATGTAGCCGAAACTTCTAAAATCTGGCAAGGCATCCCTAAATCCTTTATCCAAAATAAAAATGTCACCGGGTCGAAAAAAGTAATGGAATGATACGTCTTGTTCATCGTGAATAACATCTTGCATTATATTTGCGTCTGATTTGGTCGCTTTATATGGCCCGTAAATATCAATTATGTATCCATCCGAACATGACAGTACCAGTGGTTTTATTAAATTCCTGTACTTATGAGGGCTATATATATATATATATACATAATAAAATTCGCGCTTTTTTGGATATTTTGGTAAGTACCATCAATAATGGTAATAGCAGGCATTTCGTTTTCGGGTTCATTTGGGTTGCCGAACAATGCAGCAGGTTTTACTAGATTCCTGTTCACGGCTTGTTGTCTGGTTAAATGGTCAAAACCCAAATGTTGAGGCACAAAGTCTTCTAATAGACACTCTTGTGCCAAATGTACAAGCCTCTCAAAGTGTCTTCGGCTTATACCATACAGAAGTGGAGAATCGGACGACAGGCTAGCGACCCTGTCGTCTGATTCTCCACTTCTGAGTTTTGATAGGTACATTCCTAATATTTTCTTTGGCTGGGTACTCCTTCTTCTCTAAGATGGTGTTTCAGCTAGAATTGCGTTGAATTCTTCGAGAGTCCGCCCGGTCCAGTAATGCAATTCGTCTGCTGACATATTTTCAACATGTTCAAAATCCATATGCGTTGTATTTGTTATGGCATTTTTAAAATGGATATGATGTCCATTATATGTGCACTCGAAAAATCATGTGATATGTTTGGGGCTTCAAATAAATCCTCCCAATTATTTGATTGCATATGTTCGTCACATACTCTAGCACTTGGTGGCACATAATAGTTTTCGTTAATCAAAAAATCGGCCTTTACTCTCTCAGGTATCCGGCGTCGCGATATCATACGGCAGCCATAAAAAATACATGCAGTTGCTGTATTTGGAGCACGAGATAACTCCGACAGATTTAATGACTGAAGTAAATCAGGTTGCTGAAGCTGCTGTACTTCGTCCTTATCTATATTTTCAACTTCATCTTCCCGTGGTATTGAAGGTCCTGGCAAAGGATCTTGCATAGCACCCTGACCCTTAGCCCTTTGACTCCTTAACCAGCATGGACGACAGACGGTTTCTCTGCCGTTGAATATAACCTACAACAAAAAACAAAAAAGTTGTAATGACTTTTCACGAGCAATACCTACTAGTAGGTTCATTTTATAGATTTTTCCGTTGTCATGTGAATTCCCAACCTACCAAGTAAGTAGACATTATTACTAAACTAAACCATTAACATTGTAAAAATCAATTGTTAAGCTGTAAATAACTTGCTCACGGATCTTTGTAAAGCTAAGGACAAAGATTTTTTGTCAATAATAAATACGAGTACTTGGATGTGAGAAATAACTCTTTCACTATAATAGTACTCTTTCTTATACTTATACCTAATAAATAGCTCTTCCATAATAACCAGCTCTTTAAATAACTCTGTCACGGTAACTATAGAAAATGCTAACCAGTTTGATATTATCTATTGAACCACAATCAACAGCAATATGGCTTAAAAGGTACATACCTGTCGCGGTGCAATTGATGCGAGTATATGTGCTGAGATGACTGGGTTTGACTCGAAAAGATTTCGGGTAACATTTTGCCTTTCTCTTCGTAACACTGAACGATTACACACTAAACACACAATGCCAGCACTAGGCAACATCTTGAAAGCCAAATCCAAAAGCAATATCACAAGTCCGTTTAAACGCGCCAAAGTAATCGAGTAAGTAAATCAAAATATGTCCAAAAAGAAAGCCGGTACGAACAAAATAAAGAAACCAAACGATGTCCTTGCTGAATAATAGCGAATGACTCACTGACCTGTGAACAATACGCGCGGCGCAGGAGCATCACCCCCCGCCACCCCGAGGGGTAGCGGGCGCATACGGGCGGCGGGGAGTAAGTGCGAGTACTCGGTACTCGGCAAATAAGTTTTGACCGAACAAAAGGCAGCTTTTTCAATTATTCGTCTATAATAGGTAGATACTTTCTGAACTGTATAACTTTTATCTCCGTGGGCCGATTTTATGGTGTCCATAGTAAAAAAATATCCTACATTCACGAACTATTATATAGACTAGGTTTCATCAGCCGACGCCATTTGGACCACTTCCGCCCGTTCTCCTTTAATTAATTTGCTAAACATAACATTAGCAATTTGCAAAAAAATGTAGATGTGTAGGGGGAGTTTAATATAATATTACATTAAATCATGCTTTTTTATTCAGTCAAACACAATCTAACTTCAAAATTTACATGTGTCAACCTATTTTAAAAGATGATTGATTTAAAAGATGAACGGAGTTTTCTAGCTTTTTTACCCTCAAAAGAGGTTAGAGTGTTACACGTTGGCAACTGTAAGTATGGATAGCACTTTTTTATTGATAAAATCCCGCGATTCTGGGAAATGCTAATTTAAGTGTATCCTCCGTGAGACGTAATGAACCAATTTAGACACAAATGACAGTTGCCCCGTTACAACGTAATATGGTTGCTTTTCCCTACTTTGATTGTCAGTGATAACCCCCATTCTATGCCTGCCAACTTAACTAATGTGAACCGATTGTGATTTACTATTGTTTTCTTATAAGATCGTCTTAAATATTTTTTATTAAATTCGAATGATTATTGTAGGATTTATTTGAATTAGCAAGGTAGGCTTGAGTCATATTAAAAAAAAATTAAGTAAAGGATAGCAAACCGATATGAAAATGATGCGAATGTAACAGAAAAATAACAGATAGGAATTATTTCATTATTGCAAGTTCACATAATAAACATTCATTTCATCGCTATCCAATATAACTGATCTCCGGTTGAAAACGGTTTAAGCGTTTAATATGGCATTCTTTTTTTGTTTCGTACCTACACAATTTTCAGGGCCAGATTTGTATGAAAGAAATAAAAATTGTACTCGCTAATTAAAATTAATAATTTACTTATAAATAAATGTTTTAACGTAATTAATTATAAAATACTACTGTTATTAATCCAAATTACAAGTTAAATAACCGAATGTGATAGATTTTATAAAGAAATAAACCCTGAACAACTGATATTCGTCGACGCGTCAGATATCAATCGAACTGCCTTGGTCCAACCATTGACCTATATGTATTCTACTAGACGCGCAATCCCATATTGAGAATTTGCTCACTGATTTGCAGCTCGGGAACTGCAAATCGTTCAGTCGGCCGCGAGCCAGTGAGTGAGGTGGTAGTTTGCGTATGACTCTCGAGAAAGCCGAATCAACATAAATTGATGAACAAACGAGCTTGATTACATTTATTAGAGTTTGGTGACTAGAGTATACTACTATTTTAGGTGAATTTAAGTTTATTTATGTTAAGTTTACTATTTATTTCATAATCATTTCCGATTTATGAATAAAATAATGCTTGTAGCAAAATGTGGCCCTTGCTCGCCGTATCCTATACCCATCTCGTTTCCTCTTTTCTTACATTGTATTTGAGTGAATATCATATGTATATAATTTATTTGTGTTGTTTTAAAGTAATTGTTGTTGGTCAAAAAGCCAAAAATATCATTTTTATTTGATATCTCATCTTCCACAAAACGTCAGAAATATACATAACTAATTTTATTTGATGGAAAATAACCATTTTTATATCTACTGGGTAATTAAATCATTGATAATCATGTTGTTTTTTTATTGACATCACCCTAATATTAATAATAATAATAAGTACACTTTATTGCGTCATATAGAATACAGTTCATTAAAATAAATAACAGTAATGTTCATGCAATAGGCGGCCTTATCGCTAAAAGCGATCTCTTCCAGGCAACCATTCAGTTGGGTGAACCAAAATTTATATGGATATTAAAAGGGGTATAAGATAGTGTACAGAATAGAAAAGAAATTAGATAACCTACAAAATTACGTAATGAATACGTATAAACTAAATACACATACATAAAGTATATATGAGTAGATAATATTAATACATAAACAAATTTTCATATACATAAATATTAGGGTTGTAACAGAGGCCTCTTAGCGGAGGCGGAGGCGGATGCGAAGGTGACGGATTTCACCTCCGCGGATGCGGAGGTTAACGGATGCGAATGCGAAGGTGAAAGTGGATGTGAAAAAATAGCATTTTATGAGTAATATTAATATTTTTTTAATCTCAATAAATTAAGAATGAGCGGAATTTCAATTTGACTTCATAGAGAAGGAGGGACTCTTTATGATGAACTCCTTTTTCAAGAAGCCGGATAACCGCAAATGGCCCTGGGTAAGGTAAAACAAAAAACGAGATAGACTTTTGTCGACGATAAAACAGATGTTCAATGACGTCTTTGTGATAAATACGGTTAAAAGCGGGAGCGATCACAGGCGGGGCTCATTGAACCTTAATGTCAAGCTCCAGAGGTCCCGACTGATAAAGTCTATGCTCCGACCTTTACCCATCCACGTCGAAAACCCGGAACCCTTTCAGCTCAAACTGCAAAACCGAGTGCAGTCATACCACGACAGGTTCGTAGAAGCTGTCCATACGGCTGGTCTTTAAGGCTCACCGTACAAACAGAACCAAAAAGATCTCTGACTAAACCCTGCAGCTAAAGGAAGAAAGACGGAAAATGGTTTTGACATCCTCTGATGATGCTACCAGATACCGGCAGCTCAACAGACAGATCTAGACAGTCTTTGACTCGCGACACGCGCCCAATTAATACAAAATGTATTAAGAAGCCATCGAGTGGAAGGAAGGAAGTGTAAGGAAGCGAACTGTCTGTTGAACAGAGCCAACTGACGAAGCTGAAGACTGAGGATGGCAGAATCGTCACGTCTAGACCTGAGTTGCTGGGAGAGATCGAGAGGTTCTATGGACAGCTGTACGAGAACCCAGTCACATGTCGATAGTTGTGGCTCAGATCCCAGAGCACGACTAACCCGAGACTTCACCGAAGACATCCTGGACGTCAGCATGTGCGAGATAAGAATCCCTCTCAAACAGCTTAAAAGCAACAAGGCGCCTGGTGATGATGGAGTTACAGCATGTTACAGCTTCTAGCTCTTCTATGGGCCCTTCAGAAGTTATTGAACTCCGTCATACACTATCCGTCACGTCACGTCCGTCATACAAGATCAAACGCCACAAGTATGGCACAGAGGTGTGACGGTACTCACAAAAAAGGCGAAAAAACCCTCTTGAAGAATTACAGACCCATCACAATGCTGAGCCATGTTTACAAGTTGTTTTCGAGAGTCATTACGAATCGTCTCGCACGCAGGTTTGACGACTTCCAGCGTCCCGAACAAGCCGGATTCCATAAAGGCTTTAGTACCATAGACCACATAAATGAGACCGAAGAGTATAACCATCCATTATGCTTAGTGTTTGTGGACTATGAACAAGTCTTTGATTCGATCAGAACCTGGGCCTTACTGAGGTCTCTCCAAAAATGCCAAATCGACTACCGGTATATCGAGGTGTTAAAGTGTTTATATGAAAACGCCACTATGTCAGTGCGATTCCCGGACCGGAACTGGGAACCTATCCACTTGCAGCAAGGTGTGAGACGGAGATGTTATATCTCTGAAACTGTTCACTGCTGCATTGAAAGATGTCTTCAAGCTTTTGGACTCGGAAGGATTTGGCATCCATGTTAATAATAATAATAATAATATAGGGGGCAATGTCACACAGATCATCCTAGCCCCAAACTAAGCAAAGCTTGTACTATGTGTACTAGGCGACGATATACATACTTATAGGACATAGAGGGCATTGGCAACACTGCTAATGTAAACATTGTCTCTGCGACTAATTATTTTATAAAAATACTTGCAATCAGCTGAAGTGTATAAACAGTGCATAAAACAATTGACAAACACGAAATAACCAAGTGATATTATTAGTGACATAATAACTATTAAAACTTTTGTGTAATAATAGACAGTGTGAAAGTGAAACATTTTGTGCAAACCGTATAAATACATTGAACAAATAGATAACAAGTTCCATGAGTGATAATAATACATAAAATTACGTGAGTCTCAATCTAAACACAGTATAATTCAGCAGTGAAACCTAAATAATACCCGTTGTTACTGTTATCATTCAAAACAAATTCAACCTGTGAATCATCAACTGACATTTAAACGGGCACGTTCCAGTACTTAGAAACGGTTTAAAAACACTTTGAGCATCTGATACGCACAGTGTTGTCAGTAATAAAATAAATTCCGGAATTTTAGGAATATTTAAAATTAATGGAAATTGCTTTACTACAAAACATAAATTGATTAACAAATTGTAATATAAACTCTGGTACCATGAATCGAACGATGGAATGTGATAATAATGTCAACATGAGAAACCGACGCATTATTCGATCCTACTAAAATGGATCTATGGAATCACTGGACAGTTCTTTAAATAGAAGTGTTAAGAGCATGATGGATTTATCCACTCATGCCAAAAGCGATGAAGTAAAATAAACTTAGTCGAAAATTTAAGACAGCAATTATTAAGTGCTCATGCGGAAATTGAAACTCTTAATTCAGAAAATTCGACTCTGAAACACAAATTAGAGACAGAATTTCAGAAAAACGAGCGCCTTAAAGAAATGTGTACTAACTTCACCCATAATTTAAGCTCCAAAAAAATTAGTAAATGCTCTAGTAAGTTGAATACGTCTTCGAATGTGGTAAAATCCAAATTGTCAGCAAGAAAATTAAATCTGGACTTAGAATTCCACACTCCTAAGTCCGTTTCTCAAATGTCTTCACCTGTACGGGCCAAAAATAAAGATAACAGAAAAAAATTGGACATCGGCTTATCCCGAGATATAAATACTAATGTAGATAATTACTATTTTAAAAGCAGTGCGATAACAAAGAAAGTCCATTCTAAAACGGATATAGATCTTCCTAACACTGTAGACAGATGCAAATTGGATGGTAATACTATAGACCAGAACCTAGGAATGCACATACACCAAACAAAACCATTTCAAGAATCAAGAAAAGAAGAAACTAGCAAAATTTTAATATTATCTGATGACCAGGGCAGAGGTGTTGTCCAATCATTAATTAGAAATAAAAGTAAATTTATTTTACGAAATTATAATATCCAATCAATTATAAAACCAAATGCGAAATCAAAACATGTATTAGCAGGCTGTAGTACTGTATCAAAAACATTGACTATGCATGATCATGTGGTAATAATAACAGGAAGTAATGACTCAAACCCATTTGAATTTATGTCTGAACTATCTGTAGCATTACACTTCTTGAAAAAATGCAATGTTTTTATTGTTAATGTAATTTACAATAATACACTTAATGAACAAAAGCTCAACGACAACTTAAAGCTTCTTACTAAGAATTACAAAAACTGTACATTGATTGAAACAAATACATGTCTAGACATCTCACAAAAAATAGTTTATCATATAAATTCAATTCAATGCAATAATAAATTCCTTTCTTACTGCAACCACAAACGTAATGAGAATTGTACTATAGGTCTGAAACATATTCTTGACAAATTTAACAAAGATTTCAGTTCTAACCAATTCATAGAGCCACAAAAAGGCACTATATCTTATTACTTTCAACATAAGAAGCAAAATATATCTATCATATGCCAAGATACGTTACATTCTGTTAATGCCAAAGAGCCCAAAAAAGGGACAATACCGTACTATTTTACGACATCAAATATAGCAACTAAAGTAGTCGCAAACTCATACGCAAAAGAAGCAACAAACACCAAAAAGTTTTTTCGCGGCTAATGGTTCGTTTACAGTATTTCACCAGAACATTGCTGGGGTCTTGAACAAAATACAGGACTTAGAAGTCGCTTAGTTGCATGACTTGAATAAAAATATAATCGCGGTATGTCTTAGTGAGCACTTTATTAAAAAAGGTGAAGAAAATCATCTAAATTTAAATAATTATTACGTTGCGGCAATTTATTCACGCCAAGATCAACGACGCGGCGGCACATGTATACTGTGTAGAAATGGCTATGAAAGTGTAGAACTAGATATGATCAGAGACTTAGCTATAGAGAAGCATTTTGAAATATGCGGAATAGAAATTAAACAACTAAAATTAATAGTAATTGCCATATATAGAACGCCATCGTCTGACGTAAGCCTATTTTTTGACAAATTAAATGAGACATTGCTGAAACTTCAGCACAAAAAATTCAAAATTTTAATTTGTGGCGACTTTAACATAGATTTATTGACATCTAATAAAATTTGTATGACATTTAAAGAATTGATCATTAATTATGGAATGCAATATTATATAAATAAACCGACTAGACTTAGTACATGTATTGATAATATTATTGGTAATGTTACTGATGCAGTAGGTGAAACGTATAATTTACATTTATCCGATCATGATACAGCTCAGCTTGTTACTATTGAACAACAAATAAGTAGAAAATTGGGTTACTATTTTATGTATATCAACGCCCTAAATAAAGATAATGTAAATAAATTTATTAATTATATAAGCTGTTTAACTTTTAGTGAAATTTATACCATATCAAATGCGAATGAGGCTTTTAACTGGTTTCATGACCTATTGACACTACTATATAAGCTGTCTTTCCCATTAATAAGAGTCAGAAAACAATACAATATAAATAAACCCAAATGGATAACAAAAGGGATTAAGAATAGTTGTAATACCAAAAGATCACTCAGACATACATATTACTTGAAAAAGAATACTGTGAATAAGAATAATTTTAAGGCCTATTCAAAATTATTAAAAAAGTGTATGAATAACCTACAATCCCTTTGTAATCAGAGACACATAAATTGTTCACAAAATAAAGTTAAGGCTACTTGGGATGTGGTAAAGCGTAACATAGCTAACAAGACAAAGTTAGAATTTATCAGTAAACTTGTGGATAATTGTGTGACTCTTACTTCCGGTTCCGATATTGCTAATAAATTTAATAACCATTTCATTGACATTGCTAATTATAACTCCTCAACATTTGACAATAATAATAATAATGACATTATTAATTTAATGACATGTGAAAATAGTATATTCGTAGAACCTACTAATGGTTCGGAAATTTATAATATTATAATGTCTTTAAAAAACACAAAATCAGCAGGTTATGATAATATTACAACAGAGCTCTTGAAGGGCATATCAAATTATATTTCCTCGCCCTTAGCTTATATTATTAATCAGTCTATAGAACAAGGGTGTTTTCCCTCTAGTCTGAAATATTCCGTGGTAAAACCACTATTTAAAAAGGGTGATAAATCAAATGTTGACAACTACCGGCCTACAGCGTTGACTCCCGTACTTTCAAAAATATTCGAACGAGTCATGTATAGACGAATTATGAAATTCCTAAATAAATTTAATATCCTAGCTGATCAACAATATGGTTTTCGGAAAAATAGATCGACTACCTTAGCAATATTTACATTAGTTAAATCAATTATGAATAATATTAACAATAAAATACCTTCCTGTGTCTTATTTTTAGACTTAAGTAAGGCGTTTGACGTTGTTGATCACTCAAGACTCCTCTTCAAAATGGAGAAATATGGTATTAGAGGCCCAGCCAAAAAATGGTTCGAGTCATAGCTAAGCGACAGGAGGCAGATTACGAGGATCACTAAATTTAACAATTTGACGAATAGTGTAGAACACTTCGATTCTCAATATAAAATAAATGATTGTGGTGTACCTCAAGGTAGCATCTTGGGACCGTTATTGTTTCTCCTCTACATTAATGATCTTCCACAATCAATAAAACATAAAAGTGTCCTGTTTGCTGATGACACTACAATTATCATCAATTGTGAAAATAATTTAAATTATGACATTAAAATTAATGACGCTTTAAAAGAAATTATTACATGGTTAGACATTAATAAATTAAAAATAAATATTTCAAAAACAAATGTGCTTTACTTTAAAACGTGGAAAAGTAAACCGGTACGCCTTAATATTGACTACAATAATCTTAGCGTAGACCAGGTACATAGCGCAAGATTCTTAGGGGTAACAGTTGATGAGCATTTTACATGGAATGAGCACATCGAATTAATTGCCAAAAAAATTAATCAGTTCGTATTTGCTTTGCGAAAAGTTAAAGATGTCACCTCTATGAATACTGCCTTAACGGTATATCACTCATACATCAACTCAATAATTCGCTATGGTATCGTTGTATGGGGAAATGCATCTGAAATAGAGAGAATCTTTGTTGCTCAAAAGAAGTGCATCCGTGCAATGTTTAATATGCAGTGGTCAGATTCCTGTAGGCCTGTTTTTAAATCGAATGGCTTTCTAACTGTGACGTGTATATACATATATGAAGTAGCTAGGTTTGTAAAATCTAACGTTACGTTGTTTGAATCAAGGCACAATCAAAATAAAAGAAAAGTCACACATTTGGCCCTAGAAATCCCTGCTCCAAAGTTAGAACTTTTTCGACGGAGTTGCGTTTACATGGCTCCGTTGATATATAATGCGTTGCCTAAATCGATTACTGACCTACCGAGTAAAAAGTTTTGTATCGAATTGCGTAAGTGGTTGTTGCAGGAATGTTTTTATTCACTTAATGAATTTTTTACCAAAAATCCCTGTAAGTTTTTTAGTCTTGGTATTGTATCAAGACTGAAATATCGAAGTTGAGTGAGTTGAGTGTTTAGAAATAATTGTGTGTATTGTATTGTATTGTATGTAATGTATTTAATTAAGAGTTGACTTAGTTTAATTTATATAATTCAATTGATCAAATAAAATCAAATTTTACTAATTTATTAATATTATATAATTCTTATGTAACCTTTTGCATGCCGCTGTGTCGGTGAAACATGCTGATCGATGTATTCATAACAACCTTGTACCGTGTTTCTGGCAAATAAATGTATTCTATTCTATATACATAGAAAACATCCATGACTCAGAAACAAATATTCGTGCTCATCACACAAATATTTGCACTTACCGGGATTCGAACCCAGAACTTCGAAGCTTCGTAGGCAGGAGCACTACCAACTAGGCTACGGTGACCGAGTTCATCACCCACCTTCGATTTTCCGACAATATAGTAGTCATGGCTGAGACCCTAGAAGACCTCGGTACAATTCTCAATGGCCTCAGGACAGTCTCTCAACAAGTGGATCTTAAAATTAACATGGATAAGACGAAAATGATGTCGAACATCCATGTTGCACCCACTCTACTTAAGGTTGGAGACTCCACTCGAGGTTGTAGAGAACTATAATATTTACCTAGGAGAGATCATCCAACTAGGTAGGTCCAACTTCGAAAAGGAGGTAAATCATAGAATCCAACTCGGCTGGGCAGCATTCGGGAAGCTACTTAATATCTTCTCGACCCAAATACCGCAGTGTCTCAAGTCGAAAGTCTTCAACCAGTGTGTGTTGCCAGTGATGACTAACGGAACTGAGACGTCATCGCTCACTATGGGTCTTATCAGGCGGCACAAGGTCACCGAAAAAGAAATGGAAAGGGCTATGCTTGGAGTTTCCCTGCGAGATCGGATCAGAAATGCTAAGGTCCGCAGGCGAACCAAACCCGAAGAATTGCCAAGCTGAAGTGGCAGTGGGCAGGGCACATAGCTCGTAGAGCCGACGGCCGCTGGGGCAGAAAGGTTCTCGAGTGGCGAACACGAGCCGGATGATCTTGTGCGGGTTGCTGGAAGTCGCTGGATGCCGATAGCGTAAGACCGGCAATCATGGATATCTTTTGTCCAGCAGTGGGCGTCACTCGGCTGATATGATGATGATGACAAAGGTGGAATTGATGCCAAAGGCATTCTCTGCCAGTTGACCTTTGGGTGATGCAGAGATATATGATTATGCCGTAAATAAACCTCCGTTATAACTCCGCAAAAAAACAGCGGAGGCGGAGGCGGAGGCGAAGGTACGATTTCATGCGGAACTTCCGCAGTAACGGAAGCGGAGGCGAAGATCCGTTACAACCCTAATAAATATATATAGAAATATAGAAACGAACTAAATGCAGCAGTTATATTATTAATTACTGAGTTTAAGATAAAACTCTTTCACCTTTTTTCTAAAACTGTAAAGAGACTGCGCTGATCTAATGTGTACAGGTAGAGCATTCCATAGACGGGCAGCTTGGATAGTAAACGATTTATCCGTAAAAGTTGTTGTATGTAACGGTATTTTCAGTCGCAGATTTTCTGATGAACGCAGGGACCGCGAGTGTGTTGTGTGAAGGAACTTAAAACGTTCTTTAAGGTAGAAAGGAGTTGATGGATTGAACAGGATCCTGTAAAGAAGACAAAGAATGTGAGTATTCCGGCGAAAGCGAATAGGTAGCCACTTGAGCTTAGTACGAAATTCCGAAATTATTATTATTGTCATAATATATATCGGCATTCTTCCGGCTACTAATTTGAAAATCGCTCCACAAATACCTAATATACCAATAATTGGGAAATAATTTACCAATCAATACTTAAAATCTATCTCCGAGAGAGAATGCAAAAAGGTAAAATATTTCTATAAGTATCGTGTCCCACTATACTTTGTAACCATGTGTTGCTTTATTATAAAGTTAATTGCCTTTCTGTCTTTTTATATACTTATATTGTTCCTACTTACCTATATAACTAAATAGTTTATCTCCGTAACTCACTCTTTTGTCTTCAGACTATCAATATCCTAAACTTCCTATTTACTTTAAGTTTTCTGTTCACCCTCTCTTTGTTTTCAGCCCATCCTCATTCACCTCACATCATGCAGACCAGAAGCATGGCTGCGACTCAATTAGCTGACCATAAGTTAAAATCAGCTCTCAAGGACTTACAGACATACCAAGATCAGTGTCATAAACTTGAACAGGAGCGTGAGGAGAATGAGGTGGAGATTAAAAGGGTTGTTGACAGTAACACCTCACTGAAACGTGAATTAGTGATACTCAACCACCAACTTGAGTCTACCATAGAGGAGCGAGATAGACTGCATGCGGAGACAGAGTCTTTTGATGAGTGTAGAGTATTATATGAAGAAGCACTGTGTAAAATTAGAGATCTCGAATTAGAATTAATCAATTGTATTCTTATTCTTTATTGCATACAAAAAAACATACATTTTATACAAGTGTATTTGTAAATTTGTGTACAAAGGCGAGCTTTACTCATAGATGAGTTTTCTTCCAGCAAACCACTGACAGAAGGAGATTTATAAAATACGGGTAAAAAAAAAAAGTGTACAACAACAAAAGGAAAAAATATAAATAAATAAGAGATACTATTTATTGCTACTACTTAACTGGTACAAATAGATATATAACTACATACTAATACATACTAATAATACACACTAATTACATACTATACTATACACACTACACTACTATATTGTAATGATAAGTTGTTAAATTATGAAAAAACATGTACAGTAGCTCCCTTAAATCAGAGCTTGTATGATGAGTCGGCCAGTTGTGGTCCTTTGCATCTCCCTATTAAAACATGTGTGACCATTGATTTGACTGGGGATGACTCTGTAGACTACCAGCTAAACTTTATATCCTTAAGTTGTGACAAGCTTAAAAAATACATTCTAGAACTAAGTAAAGAGCGTAGGGCATTATTAGACAAGTTAGAAAATTATGATATTAAATTGGAGGATAGCAAACTTATTTATGAAAAAGATACTCAGTATTTGCTATTTGAGATAAAAACTCTTGAGAAGTCCCTAGCTATCACGTATCAGAATTTCCAGTCATACAAAAATGAAATGCAAGTGCTAGCTGGAAAGTATAATCATAAATCTAATTCTGAAAACAATAGGATATTGCAACCAATTAACACCCGTAGTGCAGTAGTGCAGTCATACACACAACTGGGATCAGTGTCACCAGTATCTCCACAAAATGACAATATTAAACATAGCTCCATACCGTATTCCGATGATATGGGTATGGGCCTTAGTACCTTGCTTTATAATAAGCTGAGTTGTTACTTTGTCAACTATTGTATGCCAGGAGTACATTATAATGATATAATAGACAAATTAATTTACAACAAACACAGTCATGAAAGAAACAAAAGAAAAGAAAATTTATTGCTAACATTGAAAGACACACTTTACACACAAATACATATACGTCTTATCAATATTAAAAAAAAAATAGTTAATATTCAAGTGGGTGCATGTGTCTGTCAATTGCACAGTCACAAAATCATGAAAGAAAGAAAAGAAAAGAAAATTTATTGCTAACATTGAAAGACACACTTTACACACAAAGACACATACGTTTATCAATATTAAAAAAAATTGTTAATATTCAAGTGGGTGCATATGTGTCTGTCAATTGCAGCAAGTATCCAGTTCAGCATTAGCCATCCCAGGGGCGTGGCACTGATTTTCAACTGGACTCTCTTATGTCTAAAAAATTAAATAGAATAATTGTATTATATCGTTATATATTGATAAATATGATTCATACACAAATATATACTTATAAAGGATATGAATAATAAAGGGAATAATACGAAAACTAATAATATTGAAATATCTACGACTGTATTGTGTGTACTTTGTTTGTAAAATAAAATAATAATATCTGAAGCACTAAATCACATTTTGATTGAAACAATAGGTTGCATTGGCAGCATTGAGGTATGGTGTGTTGAGCTTGCACTCATATAAATGACATATCCACGTTCACGTTGTTCAGTTCTTGCTGATTCATGTATAACTCTAATTGGAAATAGTAAATTTTAGGAACTTGAAGAAAAAAGATATTACAGATAGTTTTACTAAGATTATTATATGACTATTATATTCATTAGCTAAATATGCACCTACAGTTTTTGGTTAGTCATTATAGTGAAAAAATTATATTCTTGGACACTATAGATACTTGTAGGGTGACCATGAGTACAGTTACTGTCTCAAGAATTTTTTTAAACATACTTGCTACTTTAGTAGCTTCACATATTCAGTCAGTCATAAGTAGTATGACGAAGTCACTTTTTATACCATATTTATGTAATATTACTAAAATAAATTTAGTTAGTAGTTTAAGCATATAAGTGCGACAACAGAGAAGTGTGATAAGTTATAATTCTATCACATCAAAATATTAACCGCTTCTCTGGGAAAATTTTAGATATAGAACTATTTAGTCAGAAGTTTAAAATAGATGTCCTTTGTTTTACGGAAACATGGTTGAAGGCCCACAAGATGGCTTTTAGTGTCTGTGGCTATAGGGTGGCCAGTTTTTATAATAGAATTTCGACAGACGGTGGGGGAGTATTGATAATGCTTCGAGACCATATTAAATTTAAAGTATGTAAATATATATGCCAACTTTCTATTGAGCGTGTGTGTGAGGTTGCGTGTGTTGAAACCCAATTGTATTGTATTATATGTGTGTATCGACCACCAGCATTTGACCTAAAGCTCTTCACATCCACAATCGGAGATATCCTTAGGAAAATTAAAAGTAATAAAAAAGTACTGGTATGTGGTGATTTTAATATAAATATTTTAGCAGATTCACCTGAAATATACATATTTTTATCCGCATTTCGTTCCTTTAACCTGAAATGCTTATTCACTGAGCCCACACGAGTCACACCCACGGCTGCAACCTGCATTGATAACATAATTACCAACTTAGAAGTCTCTGAGAAGTGTCTGGTAACTGGTGTTTGCTCTGACCATAAATGCCAAAAAATAATTAATGAGATAACTATAAATAAACAAAAAATCTCTTTTAGACCTCTTACAAAATCAAATTTGGGACAGTTCAGTAACTATCTGGGGAAAAGTTTGTGCCATCTATTGCCAAACTCAAGTAAACCTAACGATATGTACACAACATGATTCCTATGTATTTCCAGGGAATTTAATAAAGCTTGTAAAATAAAAAATCATTGAGACTGATAGTAATAAGATAAAATTTAGTTCTTGGGCAACTCAAGGTATTAGACTGAGTAGAGATTTTTTATACGAGTTCTATGACATAATGTCCTATACACCCGAAGTCAATTTTATTAATTATGTTAGAAACTATTCAAAATTTTTTTAAAAGGTTTGCACACAAGCTAAAGCTTTATACATTAGATACAAAATTAAAAAATCTGATAACAAAATAAAAACAGCGTGGCAAATAATTAATACTGAAACTGGTAAAAGTAGATTAAGAAATCAAACAGTAACATTAAATATTAGTGACGAACTGGTTTCAGACAAGCTTACGATTGCCAATTTTTTCGCAGATTTTTTTTTCAAATATACCTGTGGATACAACTAAGTGCCTGTGATCGTCACCAGATGTAGCTGAACTGTTTTTAAATCAAAGTTTAAATCAAGATGTGCCTAAATTTAGTTTTCAATTTGTAACGAGTGAAGACATTATAAAAGCTTTCAATAGTATTAAAAAGAAGGGTACAGAAGTTTTATGGGGACTATCTATTAAAGCAATTCAATCATTCAAAACATTGCTACAGTCCTTGCAGCCATCTTCGATGGCTGTATAAGTCACGGTGTCTTTCCTGATTTAATGAAGATTAGTAAGACAGTACCCGTTTTCAAGGCAGGTTATACTGAGAATGCCACAAATTACAGACCAATCTCAATCCTTCCAGCTTTAAGTAAAATATTTGAAAAGCTCATGCTTAGCCAAATGTTGTCGCACTTTAACTTGAATGGGATATTGCACAACAAGCAGTTTGGTTTTACAAGGGGCCGCTCGACTCAAGATGCGGGGTGTACCCTAATGAAGTCTATATTTGAAGCTTGGGAGGGGTCACAGGATGCCCTAGGAGTTTTCTGTGATCTCTCCAATGCTTTCGATTGCGTTGATCACCGTACACTCGTGGTAAAACTGCAGTACTATGGAATATCTGGTACGTGTTCATGCCCGCTTGAGTATGCTTCGCCGGACCGTCTCAACTGGCCCGTGTTGAAACCGGTAGTAGATGAACGTGCTGAGTTTGTTTCGCTGGGTCTTCTCAGTTGGGGCGCATTGCATCCGGGGGTAGCATTAAAGCGCGACCGTCGTTTTAAACACAAGGTCCGTTATAATAATAATACTGAATTCATACCTTAATATAGACAGAACAATTCAGACAATATGTAGTAAAATATTAATTTCAATAATTAAATCTAAACATAATCTCCTTGACAATAACTTAATAGAAGCTAGCTAAATACCACTACTAGTATAAAATAAATTGTATAAATGTTTTAACATTCCGACACTCCGAAACTATAAATAATAACTGTATTACTACAAACATGTTCTAACTATTTACAAGCGCTTTTTTAAAGTCGACATGAATAAAAACCTTTTTTATTTTATTTTATTGATATTCACCATAACATAGCACTGGCAGGAATAAAAAGATTTATCACAATAAACAAAAAGAAATATTTTTATGGCGATCTGAAGAAGCACTGAACGGTGAGTTTTTCTGAGAATGAGGAAAACAACTTGTAAATTATACCGACCACTTTTATTAAAAATAAACCCTTCCAAGGCCAAAAGTATTTGAAGGTGAAACATTTCGTGACTCGAATTGTTCAGTACTTTTGTAGGTTGTAATAAAGTAATCTATTTAACCGTATGTGAAGGAGTTTGAATTTGGCTCGAGGTTTTCCAGCGTTAAGGTGGTAATCAACGGTGTCACGTATTGATACGATTATGCACAGACAACGTGCACGGAATTAGTAATTGAATGAGGAATAACTGCAGCCGTGACTGCCAAGTGAACAAAAGAACACAAAAATCATTCTTAATCTCAACTTCCTCCTCCAAAACTGAACTATTCCATTGTTTTAAGTAATCTTACATTTTTTTTAAATACCAAGCCCTGATTAGGATAAAAAATCCCTGTACAATCCCTTTTCAAACATTTAACTGATGGACACAAAGTACGTAGTAAGTAGTTGTTATCCTGCACGGGAATCGCTGCGCCACACGTAAAAAAAGAAAAAAAAAGAAAAGCTTTTTATTCACGTTGACTTTAAATAAGCGCTTGTATACAGTCAGAACATGTTCGTAGTCATTTATAATTAATTTATAATTATTTCTAGGTACATATAGATATTTAGGTACACGGATTGTAGGAAATAATAATCAATAAGATTTCTTTTATAACAGTAACGATATTTAACAAACTTAAATTAATTTATTGTCAAAGATCATGTGTAGGTTGTTGTTGTATGTTGTATCACGTACAATCAATGAGTAAGGTAAGTAAAATAAGTAATAAAAAAGGCTTACCTTTTTTGTTCATAGCCAGTTGCACTCGCCAGTCTGCAAGTGAGGTTAAGCACCTAGTCATGCGGTCAGTCTATAGATGGGTAACTGCCAAGTGTGGTTAAGTTTCTGAGCACCTCCATGATTCGAAGCATATGTTGAACCGTCGGCTGTAAACATTAGGCAACAGTTGTTAAGCCATATTAGATGCATCAGTAACAACTGTACTGTATTTTTATTAAGTGGCTTTTTTTTATCGTATGGGCAGTGTTTCCCACGTATCAGCGCCGTTCAAGCATCTGGAATGCTTAAAAGAAAGAGCCGCTTAATAAAAATACAGAACAGTTGTCACTGATGCATCTTTCTAAATTTATGAAAAATAAATTGTTTCGGTCAACTTTGTTAAGTTGATGGAATTAAAATTTATAAAGAATCATTTGCATTCAATAAAAATGAAATTTCTTGCTACATCGCATCATCATCACCATATCAGCTAGGTCTGTAATGTAATCGGAATGTACTGCAGCGTGGGCCTGCCCACTGTTTTAATAATCTTTCTTCTGTTTTAATAATCATAGAATCGACTTCAACTTTTCTGTACAAAAACCGAATTTAAAGAGAGGTTATATGTGAATATGCTGATGATTTTCCGATTCGTAGTCACCACTTGAGAACATTTAATTTCCTGCTACAGTAGCCGTCGGTTCTACAAGCTATGTGCCATGCCTACTACCACTTCAGCTCGGCAATTCTTCAAGCTATAAACAAAACATATTATCGTCCCAAATACCGTGTCTCAAGTCAGAAATCTTTCTCCAGTGACAACTTGCGGTACACGTAAGAGATATTTCAGTAAATTCCCCGACAGTAAGTTGACCGGGGAGAGACATTCAGAAGGCCTCTTACGCACTATGCGGCTAGCCGTAATGTGACCAGCCGTGCGGCTGAACGAACTCAGAAATTTGTACGAGAAAATAGTTTTTATTCGCACTGTGATGCGGCAGCCGGTTATCGATATTGATTGCTAACGGCTGACCGCATTCCGGCTAACCGCATAGTGCGTAGCAGTTCTAAGTGTTCTCCGAGGCACGGGCCTCGGTCCGATCCGGGATTTGTAACCAGGACCTCATGACGTACGATTCTACGCCACCGCTACACTGAAGAGTCATTCAAACTAAATACCTTATACCTAAAAGTTCCCCCTACTTGAACGGGGGCGCGGGCCACAAACTTTTCCCTAAAGCTAAACTACTATAACCAGTCTTCAAATCCGTTCGAATTTCTTAGACGCTATTTAGTGTTATTATCTAAAGAGTATTTGGACGTGAACGTTACGGCGACATTGGTTACACACGTACTGTATCGGGCTCTTAAAGAATAAAATCATTTACATCGAAAATCCGTTGCCAATAAGTATGAGAAGTGCTTAAAAACATTGTTAAGTGATTAGTGGACAAAACTATAATATTAGTAGTAATAAACTACTGTGAAAAACAATAAATAAAAGTGTTTAAATGCAGTGATTATTAAAATATCTACCGTCCGGTTAGTTATAAAAACCTGACCTACGTCAATGTTGTATCGAGAGAAGCGACAAACAAGGCACTAACTTAAACTGTGCAACTGTGGAATGTCTCCTGGCGGCGGCTTAATCTGGAATAGTTACCGACATTTCATTTAAACATATTTAAATAGAAAGAAGTTTTACTGTTTATTGGTACTGGAATTTTATTGAGAAATATCATATGAATAAAAAATAAAATAATATTCCGCTCAGAAGACTAAAGATTTCTACTCCCCTGTCCTGAAAGTGAGACGTTATACCTACTGCATATTTGTTTTCTTGACTTTATTGACCTACGCCGACGTTGTAGAAATGGCAAAAAATACGTTGCAACGTGTGCGTACCACTGCGAGTAGCACTGGGGAAGGGAGTGGCCGTTCGCTGCCCGATTTGCCTGGAGTCGGCGATACTACCCCACACCATGTAACGCAACGCTACCCGAAACGCAATAAGCTTAATTATCCTAAAGTCGCACAGGGTGAAGTTGACGACCCACAGACTTATGATATTATGGAAATGTTAAGAAACTTTATCACGAGCCAAGGTAAAATTTCTCAAAAAAATTCTGAAGACATATCGAATATCAATAGTCAGCTAAAAGAAATAAAAAATACAAATAACTTTCTAAAGCTAGAACAGTCTAAAATAAAGAAAGATATTGATGATTTGAAGAAAGTGAACGTCACTAACGATAACAACATTAAATCGTTGGAGAGGAAATTTCAGCAGCTGAAACAACCTGTAACCATTGAGAAAAACTACTCGGAAACCTCGGTTTATGAAAATATAGTTGCGGAAATTCAACACACGACGACACAATAGAGACAAGAATATAGTTGTTTGCATACCTGAATTGCAAACCTCTAACATAAACGAGCGACGCAACTATGATGACAATGAAGTAGCAAAAATACTTAAACTGATCACTGACAACTTTCCTGAACCTATTAAAAATATAAGATTAGGTAAATACTCTGCAGAAAAATACCGGCAAATCAAAGTTCATTTTACACCTGAAAAAGTACCCAAAACATTACTACGTAACAAGGCTAAAATAGAAACCACCACAGTGAGGATTTACTCGGATCAAACTGTGCAACAACAAAATTATATGAAGAACCTAAAACAAGAGTTGGCAACTCGTCAGTCAAATGGAGAACCAGACCTGTGTATAAAATACTTCAGAGGTGTACCTAAAATAATCAAACCGCAGTCAAAAAACTAATTTTCAAGCACTTACCTACTGATGATACAATTGAAACATGCAGAAATATAACATATCAAATCACAGACAACTACACCCATCTATTTTCCTGTAATAAATCATTAAAATTCTTTTATGCAAACGTGCGTAGTGGCGGTGTATCTATATTTGTCCACAAAAACCTAAGCCATAAATTTGTTGAAGAAAAATGCGAAGGTGATAACCACTACCTGTTGGTATACTTAAAAGGTTCTCGATAAATATAGGCGCTGTTTACAAACCAGAGAGAACAAACGATAAACAATTCCTTACACAATATTCTGATTACCTGCAAAGTAAAAAACGGTCTATAATTTTTGGAGACTTTAATTACAATATACTAAAGAGGGAAAAGAAAACAACTGAGTACATAAATGCATTGAAAGAAGAAGGTTTTACAATACTGAACAAACTTCATGTAAAATATTGTACGCGTGAAGGTGCCACTAGTAAAACGCTCTTAGATCATGTCTGTACAAACATTGAAATCCACGAAAATGAATTTCGGTTGGGCATTATTGAATCGGTAATGTCTGACCATAAACAAATTGTATTTGAAATGAAAAGATGTAAACCCCTTGAAGAAAATGCAATATGATGCTATAAACTATACAATGCTGTACAAAACGATTGGAGAATCAAATTACGAAACTAAACACAATGAGTACACAGTATTTGAAAGCTACTTGAAAATGTACATAACACTAAACAAAACAACTAAAACTAAAATCGTGAATTCAACTAAAACAGATTGGATGAATAAAGCTATTCTTAAAGATATTAATGAAAGAAATGAAATATGGAAAAAGATGAAAGACAATCCAGATGATGAAGAAACTAAGAGATCATTTCTCTGCAAACGAAACAAGGTTGCAAACAAAATACAGAGTACAAAGGAAGACTATTATTTGAAAACTTTTAGAAACTGTACTGATAATCCTCTAAAAATGTGGACACTTATAAATAACCTAACAGGACAAGGTACTAAAGTAAACTGTGCTCTTGATACACTAGATGGTATCAAAATGGATAAAAAACAAATATGTGAATATTTTAACATGTTTTTCTCAACAGTAGGTAGCAGTCTTGCTAATAAAATTCCAATAAAAAATATCACAATAATTTGACAAATACACTCCCTCAAAACCATTGTCATAGTACTCTTGCAGAATTTGCACCAACTACAATAAGCGAGGTGACAAAAATTATAGACGAACTCAAAACAAACACGAGTACGGGATTAGATAGTATAAGCGCCAAAACGATTAAATGTGTAAAAGATCTCATTAAAGATAACTTCACAAATTGTATAAATGATTGCCTTCAAAAAGGAATTTTCCCCGATAGTTTAAAAATTGCAAAAGTTACTCCTGTATACAAATCAGGCAGCAAAACAAATTTAGAAAACTATCGCCCTATTTCAGTTTTTCCGATAATATCCAAAGTCTATGAAAAAATTGTGCACACGCGTCTTAACAAATACTTAGTATCCATTAACTTTTTATACGATCAGCAATATGGTTTTCGCCCAAAATCCAACACTTTATCGGCCACGATCGACCTTGTCACCAAGATTAAAAATAGCACCGACAAAAAACAGGTAGCTTTGGGATTGTTTATTGATTTAAAAAAAGCATTTGACACTGTCAGACACGAGCTACTTCTAAAAAAACTTGAAGCAATAGGTATTGCAGGAATTGCATATAAATTAATGAAAAAAATAACAGGAGACATTTCGCTCTATGCTGATGATACCAGCCTATTTTATTTTGGTGATAAGATTCATACTGTCATGGTACAGGCTTAAAGTGACTTAAATCGGTTGTATGAATGGTTTAATTACAATCTTCTGACGAACAATAACAGTAAAACAAAATATACAATTTTTGCTGCTAAAAATAAAAAAATACTTACACAACATACTCTCAATATAAAAGGTGAGATTTTACAAAAATCTAAAGCAGAAAAATATTTGGGGCTTATTTTGGATAGCGAATTATCATGGAAACCACATATTTATAAAATTAAGAATAAATTGTCAGCCCTGATGGGTGCATTGCGTAACATTGTTAGGTGTTTTCCGAGACAAGTCAGATATACCATTTATAATACAATGATTAAACCACACTTAGATTATCTTATAGAAGTATATGGCAGTGCCTATAAATCTAACATCGACATCTTGCAAATAGCACAGAATAAAATAATTCAAGTCCTCTTCAAGTATAATCCTAGAACTCCTACACTAAAAATATATAAAGACACTAAATTTATGAAAATATCACAAATATATAAATATAATACCTGTATACTTATACGTAAAATTTTAAATAAAAATATACACACCCAAATAAGGTTTATAAAAACAGTAGATGTACAAAATCGACACATTTTAACTAGACAAGCAAATAACCTGGTGCTACAAGCTCCTCGTACCAATTACGGTAAAAGTAATATTGTATATGATGGAGCACAGATTTATAATAGACTACCAAATAGTGTCAAAGATCAGAAATCTATGTATACACTTGTCTATGTCTTAGAGGAAGTTACACATTAAAATCCTATAAAACTATTTCCACTATATCCATGTGTAGTTTCGTAACAATGTTCAAGCATGATAGCGTAACAATAATAATGTATAAGTTTAATTTATTACTATGTAACTAACCGTAACTTCTTAGAATTAATTAGATATAATTGTTTTTCTCATATAAGTGAATGTAATTCTTTTTGAGAAATAAATATCTTAAACCTTAAGTATTTAATTTTAATCGGTCGCCGCCTTTCTAGGAATGTAATATCAAAATCAAATAAGCCAGTCATTATGGAATGATTTATTAGATTTATAAATCAAACTTTATTACACTTTAACATCGATATGTTGTCGAATTTCTAGAATTCTACCATTCGTAATAAGGCGATACAGAAAGTGAGTGATTTATTTGCAGATAATTTAAAAAATATGGTGCCATTTTTGAACTTACATAAATATCCAAAATTTGGACAAACGTTACTACGAAAATAAAAATCTATTTTATTAATAGTCCTTTGTAAGCGATATTTACGAACAAAGTGGTTATATATATGACTGGCAATTTAGATCAAGCTTATCTACTAAATTTAAAAGCTATAAAAACGGGTACGTACTGTGACACTCGCGGGCACCAAGGTTAAATGGGAGATTCATAAAATAATAACTCTGATTCGCATATAATATCAGAGCGTTATATTGATTGTACAAAATTTAATAAACTTGTACAGACACCAGCGTCTGCACATCAAGCTACCCAAATCTGTCAATTTTCCCCAATCGAAAGTGAACATTATGCCTATGTGATAAAGTTGAAAATCTATAAAATAAATTTGGCGGATTGGGATAGCTGGGTGTGCTGGCGTCTGTACATTATCAAATTTATAGAAAAGGATCCGAATCCATCTATAGCCTTGTCCAGCTCCACAGATCATGTTCGGTTTTTACATTCTACATATACATTCAGTCAAAAAAGTATCGGGAATGGATGATTTGTTAATGGTTCCAAATTCAAACTTTTGTTTTTTTTTGTTGTTGTTAGATTGGCGCAACTGTTTTCCATTTTGGCGCGGAGTTTGAGTTTCATCTGTTATTTATATTAAATACAGTGCTGGTTTTAGTAATATCATATATAGTGTGTATTGCGAATTTCATAATGGACAAAAATATCGAACAAAGAGTTTGTCTTAAATTTTGCATCTCTAATGGAATTTCGTGTTCGGAATCCCTGAAAATGTTACAGAAGGCTTACGGTGAATCGACTTTATCAAAAACTAGTGCTTATGAGAGGTTCAAAGCGTTCAAAAGCGGTCGAGATGTGATGAAAGATTTGCCTCGCTCTGGTAGGTCATCAACGTCTGCAACTGCAAAAGTGAAGGAAATAGTGACTGAAAATCCTCACATTCAACTCTGAGAGAGATAGCCGCCGAACTTTCTGTATCTCACGAGTCGATTCGTACCATTTTAATGAATCATTTGGATTTGAAACATGTTGCCGCTCGGCTAGTCCCAAAAGATCTGAATTTTCTTCAAAAACTCAATCGCATGAAAGTCGCTGAGGACATGGTAGAACGAGTCAATTCCGACCCAACATTCATGAAACGCATTTTTACTGGTGATGAGACGTGGGTTTACGAGTTTGACATGCAAACTAGTCAACAAGCTTCGGAGTGGCGCTTTCCAACTGAACCAAAACCGAAAAAACGACGCCAAAGTCGATCAAAAGTCAAAGTCATGTTGACTGTTTTCTTTGACTATCGCGGTGTTGTGCTCTCTGAATTCTTACCGGAAGGTCGAACGGTAAATAAAGAATATTATTTGAGCGTTATGCGGCGTTTAAGAGAGCAAATTCGACGAAAAAGGCCAGATTTGTGCAAAAGAAAATTCTTGGATTTTGCACCACGATAATGCGCCTTCGCACAAGGCCATCATTGTGAACGAATTTTTGATCAAACACTCAACAAATACCATCCAGCAACCACCTTATTCACCAGATATGGCTCCAGCTGACTTCTTTCTTTTTCCTAAACTTAAATTACCACTTCGTGGTACCCGTTTTAAATCGGTAGAGATAAAAGAGAATTCGCGCCGAGAACTGAACTCAATTCCGAAAGCAGCGTTTATAAAATGTTTTGATGAATGGATTATTCGTTGGCGTAAGTGTATCGTTTCTGAAGGAGCATACTTTGAAGGTGATAAAAAAAATTTGGATGAATAACAAACATTTTGTATATTATTGATCTTTTCCTGGTACTTTCTTGACAGAGTAGTATTTAAAATATAATCACTGGTCAGCGACTGCAATCCAAAGACATCCTCTTCCAATTTATTTAATTTTTATTTTAGTCAAAGGCATTCTCTACCACTCAATCTTTGGGTGATGCAGAGATAATATGGTAGGTGCACCATAAACAATTTGATGTATGATAAAAATTACTGCATATACTATAATTATATAACTATATACTATGCTACAAAGTCATAATAATCCTTACTAATATTATAAATGCGAAAGTAAGTCTGTCTGTCTGTCGCGCTTTCTCGTCAAAACTACTGAACCGATTTGAATGAAATTTGGTACATACATAGTCTCGAGTCTGGGAAAGGCTTTTTAATGCGAAGAAAGGATCGTAAGGGGTTGAAGGGGGATGTAAAGTTGTATGGAAGTATCGTAATTTTTAGAGCTAGTACCTTGAAACCTTTTTTAAGTTTTTAATTACGATATAAAGGAATACGTCATTCAAATTTTATAAAAGTTTTGTAACAGGGTGTAAAATAACAATAGGGAGTAGGGGATGAAACTTTGCATGGAAATATGTAAGGTTAATATTTAACTACCTAGGCCCTGCGGTTTCATCCGCGTTAAAGTAGTTTTAGCGTAAAAGAGTAACAAACATACATCCATACTCACAAACTTTCGCATTTTATTATATTAGTAGGATAAGTTTGCGACAAGAGAGAAAATATTTGAAATATTCTGATGTAACATTAACGGAGTCATTACAAAATGTGCAGACGAAGTCGCGGGCACAGCTAGTATAGATGTAATTTATAAAGACGGATTACAGTGGAACTAGTGGTAACTAGTTACGCAATCAGTAGGTCCTATCACCAAGCAACCTGGGTTCTTTATTATTATTTTCAGGCGTCTATATTGCGCAGTTTTGACGAGCCGGTTGGCGTGATTGGTAAATACTTGCCTTTCACGCCGCAGGTCATGGGTTGCATTCCCATTTAGCACAGCTATGAGTGTGCATGAACATTCCTGTTTGTAATGGGTGTAATTATCTATATAAGTATACATATATTAACAAAAGAAAAGTAGTAATGTAATATATCAGGTATCTGGTTTCCATAGCACAAGGTCTGTTTGTTTTGGGATCAGATAGCCGTTGTGTTTTGTCCCAGGATATAAAATTGTATTACATCTCTGGCAATAGGGGATCTCTGATCGTGACTGCCTTAAGGGATCATTTTTAACTTATTTGCGCTATATAGCTATAACCAGTTTGGACAACGCCTTATGAATATAGACGGAACAGATAGACACGGATGCCCTGGTATTAGGCGATTGACACACTGCCCCACATGATGCAGCGTAGTGCTGTGAGTGCGTGTTCTAACGTTGCTTGTAAGTATCTCCGTTTGTATAGAAAACACGCACACACATGCATCCACGTGCGTTCTTGCAGATGCATGTTCTGTGTGTTGGACCGTCAGAACTTTACACGCATGTTAGAACACGCACTCACGCACTACACTGCATCATGCGAGGCAGTGTGACAATCGCCTTAAGCCGTTTAGACTGAACGTTCAACTGTAACGGGCTATTAGAGCATCAAAAAGTAATTAGGAACTTTATTTTACTGATTGTCTATAATCTGATCGATAACGGAACAGCGGAGTGTCTTTAATAGCTTTGATGACGCTCAATTCGAACCCATTACGCTTGCTTTAATCAAAACTTTCCTGTTAGGGGAACTCGTTGAGCATAACAATGGTATTAATGTTCAGGGAGAAGCTATTAATTATTAATTTTGTGCTGTTTCTTAGGGGTCTGTAAATCATACTAGAGTAATATTCTCATCGGAGGCAAAGTTTGTATAGAGAAAGAAACATGGAAATAAAATGAAGATGCACGAAGACCCTCAGAAATTTATCCAATTTGGCGGTACTTGTAGACTGACCAGCTTGCTAGCTGTGCGCTAGCTCTTTCATGTTTCTTTCTCTATACAAGCCTCCGATGAGAATATTACTCTAGTATGATTTACGCAGTCTACAGCCGAGCGGGATCGCGAGCGAGCCTTTGCAGCTCGCAGACGGAGACGTCGGGGCGGCGGCAGCAGCCGGCAGCCCAACTTCCCTCGTGGCTGCGGTGGCAGTATGAGAAGTGTCCTTTACGGTCACTACATGAAAGAAGGTCTGGGAAGACAGCGATCTGTTTCTGGCGTAGTCGCTGTGCTGCGATGCCGGACTGGAAAGGGTCGGCAATAAGGGAGGGCAATCCAGAGCCCTCCCAGGGTACGTGCCCCAACCATCTGGGACATGGCGCAAAAGGGGAGCACCGGAGCAGCACACCCGCGATCCCGGGACTTCAAAAATATTACATATTATAAATACGGCCATGTATATAACGTTTAAGGTGTGTGAGGCGCTCAGAGCTAGGTGCTTTATGAGCTACCTGGCTCATAAAGCTCTGAGCGCCTCATACACCATAATCCATTATTAAATAGTTTGAATATAGCTCTTTACTCGCCAAATACTGCGTGCGATACCTATAGTCGTAACCTTCTACCATAATAAAAAAAAACACCATAACGCTACGAAATGCCGTTATAAACTCATTTATTTACGAAAATGCTCACTATTTTATCGTAAAAACCACAGAGTATTTCCAGGTGGCCTCAATATTGAAGCTTCGCACAAAGGTAGACATTTTGGCGCGGATAAGGAAATCAATCTTAATCTATACAAATAAATAAAATTGGAGTGTCTGTTTGTAATATTGAAATAACCAGTTTTTACTACATAAATATGAATATATATACGGTACATACACCAAAATAACATTTTTTACCATTTTTGTCTATCTGTCTGTTTGTTTGTTCCGGCTAATCTCTGAATCGGCTGGACTGATTTGGACAGGACTTTTATTGGCAGGTAGCTGATGTAATAAGGAGTAACTTAGGCTACTTTTATTTTAGTAAAAGTATTTTATTTTACTATAAAAACAAAAAAAAACTAAATAAACTAATTAACACGCGGACGAAGTCGCGGGCACAACTAGTTTGAAATAAATCCTTCGAGGATTCAGAAACGTGAATCTTAAGCTCTTTTATTAAGAAAAAAGACAACGCCCGAAGTAGGCAAATTAATCCCTGGGTGTGTAGGTTGACTACACTTGTGGCGCAGCGCTAAAACAGTCGCCTCGCCGCTTCGTCTCGCGGGTGTGAGTCCCGCGCCGGACAACTATTTGTGTACCCATAAATAGTTGTTCTGAGTATGGATGTAATTTGTGTCCGTCTATTATATGTTTGTAAAGTACCCCGCGACACAGGGATCAGATTCCTAATACGGGTGTTGTCTTTAAAAAAACATGTCATTGACGGACAGAAAGACTCTAGACCTCTCTAGACTCAGTACAACTATTTATGTGTCACACAAATAGTTGTCCTGCGCTTTCTTACTAAGTTAATACCCATGGAATAGTTAATCCTTTTCCCCTCTTATATTATCTGCAACCAGCATTAGCTACGAGAACAGCGATGATGACGTAGCAGTCAAGTGTCTTCTAATAGCCCAGCTTCTTAACATTGCACCCTATTATACGTATAGCTAAATGGAGAAACGGTAGGCAACTTGGAGTATTACTTAATTTTCACTGCATCAAGAGATATTAGATATTAAAGTGTTGAAGATGAAAAATAACACAGTTACTTCAAGAACGAAAGTTGATAGTTGAACTCCATATTCGATAGATGTCGTTGTGCATGTGACGTCTTTGTGATAATATAGTTAAGCTAAGTTTACATTTTCTTTTATAGATATTGAGGTAAGTACATGGATTGTATGAAAACATTAAGAAATAAAATTTAATTTATAATAGTTATGATTTAGTTATTTAGCAAATTGCATGGCGATATGCAAATTACATGAGTTTCGTAGAGTTTGAAATGTTCTGAATTATTTCGAAAAATTGAAAAATAGAAAGTTTGTTGTTCTTCAAAATTGGTCTAAAAAGCTTTGGTTTTGTTTGGACAAAATAATTTATGTACTGGTTAGTTTCGGTATAGTGTCATTCATTCGAAAGTTAGTGCTGTCGATCCGTTTGTACAGAGACACGCACAGACGATTCAAATTCATTCGAGTCTGTCCCACTGACTGTTCGTTGTTTGTAATTCGTAAATATATAGCTTTTCAGTAATTTCTAAAGTGTTGTGGTTTTCAGCTAACACTTGGTTTAATTTATTGGTATTCTAATTTCCTTGAAACTGCCTTCTAGGAAAAAAACCAACCTTTGGCTGCGTAGCCGAAATGCCGTTAACATACTTAGTATGATTTCCTCCCACACGTATCCGTCGACGGTGACACCCTTAGCTTGTGTTGGCCTGAGCCCTTGCATGGGCGCGAGCATGACTAGCAAAGCCACCTTGGTTTTAAAAGTCCTGTTGCAGGAAGCACAGTAAAGAGTATATGGCATTGGGTAGAGTAGTAGTATATGGAGTATATGGCATTAACATAAGCGTCTCACTGAAAGTTATAAGTCCTTAATTTACAATTTCTTTATTAGTCCGTGACTTCCATTACCTACTTTAACTAAATGGGATTAAGTTTTCAACAGCCACGCGAACGTAGTCACCGGCACAGCTAGTTTTTAATAAGTGCATATGATATTTTATATCATGTACACCATCTAAGTTTTCAAGTAAGCTGGCTGTGCGCTGGAATATGGGCCTTAAAAGTATGTAATAAAAATTATTTTTACTGTCTAGAAATTTTGACCGCCACTTTGTATAGGCATACAGTAAAATCAATTGAAATATTTCTAACCACAAGCCGACCACGTAATTAATGGTAGGGGCGCCCGCGAGCGTCCATTAATAACGTGAGGTCGAATAAGGGCAAGTGGTCTGACCAAATCTCACCGCACCTTATTAATGATAAGTGAGGTGAGAGGTAATTTGCACTGCAATATATTCAATTAAGTACTCACTTAGACTAATCTTGTAACCTTAGTTACGTACAAAATTATTTTTTGGCTCTAAATACTCAGGTGAAGTTACTTTGACAATCTGAAATTAGATATTCATTTGAAATTAGAATTTCATTTTAAGTTTGATTTTCATTTGAAAATAGATTTTCATATTTATCTCCCCGCTGGGAGCCTGCTGCATATTTCAAATTATTTTCTACAACAGGGAATCTTTCTTTTCCTAGCGCGCATTGTAAAAAAGTTCGTAGGAAGTTATACCGGAACAATGGTCCAAGGTCAAGGTACGACACTGTGGATGAACTAACAATGTATCCACAACTCTCAAAGCGGTACTCATACTGAGATCAACTTTATAAAAATATAAACCACAGACATACCAACCCTGTCTCACAGAACTTGCTGTCAAAATGGCACCGCAGCCCCGAGGGCGAGCTGACCTCTCGGCTGCCGCTGCCACCTCCACCTATGAGTGGGACCGGCCTTCTCACGAGCGAGACCACGGCTTCCCATTTGGTGGGCTCCACCAAATCACCAGCATCGCACGCACGACAGCTGGCGGAAACAGATCCCGTCCAATCTCCAAGACCAAGACTCGCCTCGCAGCATCCCAGGCTTAGCACGCGGTGAGAGTGTGGTGGGCAGAGTCCAGTTCGTTCCCGCAGTGGTGACAATAGTAAAGAAGGAAGTCACTCTCACTATTTATCCTTTTAAATTATTAAGAGATAAAATACATAACCCAGGTGTTCTAGAGACGGTTCGGTTGTTTGTGCCTGATGAGTACCTAAGTGGGACGGCGGCGGCGACCGCCTTTAATATGGGTACCGCCAGCACGCACTAACCTGCTGCAGAAAGCACCCCTGACACGGGCGCTGCACGCGGTCAACGCGGTGTCCCAACATACTGATATATTTACGTGTACTGAGTGAATTCACACGGGCAGCTTATTATGTAACAACACTATTGAATTAGGTGTAACCTCTAATGATAGTTGTTGGTTGTTAATAAATAAATATTGTCGCTTCAGATACTCGCCAAAGCACCCGTGTCGTGTAAGTATCTTATGCAAACTGAACTCAAGCATGTAATGGGCCTACTCAATCCTCAATGCTTAACGTTCATCAGCAGAATGTCTTCACTCCGATTACAACCCTCTAAAATTGGGATCAGAGGCCACATGAAAAACCTGCCGAAAGAACCTCTCAAACGTTACAAAGCATGCATGACAAGCAAACGTTATAAATAATTACAATCAGTCTCTGGACAAACAGACATGTTCATGCACACAAATATCTGTCCTGGGTGGAAAACGAACCCACAACCTGCGACGTGTAAGGCAAGCATTTACCAACTACGCCAACGGCCCTGCATTTGAAATTAAAATTTTTAATAAGGTTTATACTTTTACATAACTAAATAAACACCCTTTCTATTTTTTAAGGTTAAATTTAATTAACAAGGCACTGCGGGTATGTCTCTTATCGAGCATATGAAAAAAAACCAAAAGCAATTTTCATTTCCTCTTTCACGTTAGAGAGAACATATCAATATTTTAGCTCACTACACGATTTCAATTGCTGAATTGTCTGGATTATTTTCAGAAATACTAACTACCAATGTTAAACTTGAATACTATTTACTATCGATCCCAACATTACTGCCAATTTGACCTAATCCATTTTATGTATATTCGTAATAAAACACCAAATATAGTTAAAAATTAATTTTATTAATCCTTAAAATAAAAACTAACAATTTCGTTACACAAAAATATAAACACCTTCAATCATGGCACAACACAACTTAAAAACAAAACAACTTAAAAAGTAAACTAACTGAATTTTAAACAAAATAATTGGTTATAGGTATAGTAAGATAAAAATAACGCAAGTTGTACTTTGTTTCAAACTGTTCCTAATACAAGATAGATATCCGACTTCACAAGTTTCAAACTGGTAGCGTAGGAGCTCCGGTTTTGTAACTGAACTTCTTACTTTGTTAATACGTTATACCCGTAGGCTATACCAGTTTCTATGTTAAACATGAAGGTTATACTAGTAGTTTTGTTTCTGGTAACTATGGTTACCAAGAGTACATGAAAATAGAACACTTCAGTTATTAGCTTTATTTTGAAGTTTAGTCAATCAATCTGAGCCAAAACGGGTGAGATTAGCAGAAGCAATACTGTTTGAGAATATTGACCCTAGTATTTAATAATTCACTACAACCAGCCTCATAACCGCTCTTTTAATTTAGTAGTACTATAAGGCTTTTCTTTTTTAATCGTATTTAAAGTCCGAATGATGAACTTAAATACAAAATTAAACCAATTAAAGTCAATTGTCAAACTTAGAACTTTATTGCTCTGACTGTCATTTGATTGATTGAATTTATAACTGTGAGTAGTGCATTTACTCTGCGGTGCGAACATACAGGAAGATTTCGAATTTCAAATATGCACCCTAATATGAATACCAGAAGGATTAGTTCTCCCTCAACATCCTTTACATGTTGGTTTTTATGTAAGTCTACATTCAGCACCACCACATCGTCAAGCCGGTATACCATCTTACAACTGTTATACATATAAGAAAGGTAAGTTGTTCGTATGACGTGATTGTATGTTTTATTTGTTTAGCGAATTGAAACATCTAAACAAATAACCATACAGTTAATTACTTAGTTAAAGGGACAAAGCAGCTTGACGATATAGCGATCCCGAATGCGTGATCGAAGATCGAAACAAGCCGTAAGATCGACGTAGAATCGAGAAAGGACATTGACAGGAGTCCATTTCAAAGCAAACTGCTCTGTACATACACTAGCAATATAGGCGGAATTTCCAAATCAAATAATGATGTTTCATGAAACCAAACCCAATTTGCAGGGTTTGACTTTAAGCATCCGTGACATAAAAACAGCATTATCAGCTCAAAACATAAGCACCACTTGCATTATCTCACTTTTCGTTAAAAACAAAAGGGGTTGATATTTTGACCTCTTTCCAAATCTATGCAAGAATAAATAATCTTTGAAGAAAATAATATAAATTTATGACATCTCAAAGTTAGTATGGAGAATGACAATTAATTAGGAAAACGTATGGAATTGTATAAAATACTTTTCATTTTTTTTCAATAACGGTTTCGATTTCTTTATCTTTCATTAATACTCTATGCCTAAAAGAATTTGGAAGGAGGTAAAAATATCATCTTATATGTATTTTATAAGTTACAAATAAAGTATTCGTATATTAAGACATAAATAAATAACTTTGAATGACAATTTAAAATATAATATAAACTTGATATTAGAAAATTACTGACAGAGTGGAAGAATTACACAAAATGTCAAATAAACAAAATGTCAGAAAGATATAAGAAATATACAAATAAACTTTTTTAGAAATAGAGTACAAAATGTTTTAAGATTATTTGTATAAACAGGTTTTGGTACATTCCATTTTTATAGATATTTCGAAATTCATAATTTGAAATATTCTCAAAATTATATATTAATCAAACATATACCAAGGTATTGAAAGACAATTTTATCGGTCAATATAATCGGCAAAATTAATCACCGAGCTTCAAAAATAGTGTGTCAATTAACTAGTCTTAGTACTTCGGAGAAAACATAAGACTGTTGGTTTATGCGTTAATAATTATTATTATTACTTGATGTTAAATTTTAATTTAAGACCTAATTAAAATTTAACATCAATTAGAAATGAATCTAATAGTCAGTAAATTCTATTGAATGAGTACATAACTCACGCATTGTCTTTAAATATGTATATATCCAGAAGAAAGAAGAAGTAATACTAACATTTTATGAATATTATACATAGTAGTTTTTATTATAAATTTATAAAAAAATTACCTATCTCTTCATGCACAAAGTTTTCCGAAAATAGTGACTAAAATATAAAAAAGATAGATTTGTTTGAGAAAATGTATAAATGGAATCGGTAGGTAGTTTCAGGATTGCTGTAAAGACACATACTATTCAGACACAACACTACATATTTAGACACTTAACACACAAGTTCTATTGACGATAATTTTAGATCTTATTATAAACACACATCTACAAACTATTGTTTAAATATATTTTAGAGAAACTGTTTCTTACGATATTAGACACAAAATGACATTGAATAATCCTACACAATACAATATAACACACATATTCATTAATAAATGAATATTTTAGACTGTCCAATGCTCACGACTGGTTCTTCGAAAATAATTAATTGCAGTGCACATTTTTACATACATATTGAAGATTGTTACATAAAAAAAAATAAGAATGCTTTTGTCCCAAAGAAATGTAAAAAGTACATACATTTATTTGTAACATATTAGTTGTATTAAGAATTTTTCCGGTCTTCAACTGTAGTATGGTCGTATTTTAATTGGCGCCCAATATGGTCCCATATTGGGCGCCAATTATCGCCGCGTCCTAATTTGCACCTAACGATGGGCATACATGTCGCAATTGGCGCTTGGCGCCCAACATGATAGCATTACTACGTTACAATTGGTACTTTACGTGACATTAGAATTCGATTTAAATGCTTTTATTTAATTATTTTAAAAATATTTAATTATTTTCGACCTGAATAATTTAAAACCGAAATGAATTGACAAAGATGAGAAAAAAATTAAATACAGCTTGTGATCTGCCTATTAACTACTTGCTAAGAAGTATGATATTTTCAAGCTTATGTATTACAATATTAATAATAGGATCGCAATCAGTGGCCTTAAATATGCAAGTGAACTTTTCAACTTGAAACTAAAAAATAAATTGTGTGCGTAATTTAAGTACATGCTACGTTGTCCTTAACTATAAAGCTTCTTAGAGACCCATTAGACATATCAACTAACTTAACAATACAAGAAATGTTCCCGTTAACGCAACCTTTTTCCTTGACATTACTTAATATAGTAACATATTATGTACATATTATAATATTAATAACTTATCAACAATATTGAAAATGATAAATATTTTATTGTTTAAGTGCATATGCTTACATAAATTACGAAACTTGTTATTTAAAGATAGTATTTAAATAAGTTTTCTTTTATTCAAAATGATTTTTTAAATCTTAGTTATTGTACGAGGTTTTCCGATGTTCAACAAGGGTATAGTCGCGTTATATTTGGCGCCCATCATGGGACATCGCCGGGTGACAATACAACCGACAATGCGCCCAAATTAGTGGCAATTGGAACACTACCCAACTATTATTAATATACTATTAGTTAATTTATATTCAATCCGAATAATACATAAGTAACTGTAGTAAAATGAATTAACTAGGATGAGAAAAACATTAAATACAGCGTGCCTATTAAAAAGCATGATATTATGAAGTTTATATATTCCCGATTTTAATAATAGTATCGCAAACAGTCAGCTTAATTTGGGTAGTTTTAGTACATGCTACGCTTTCCTTAACTATAAAGCTTCTTCGAGACCCATTATACTTATAAACTAACTTAAAAGCATATGAATAGTTTAACGCTACCTGATTCATGACATACTGAATATAGTATTGTTTTACATACATTTTATAATATATTAACTTATCGACATTCGACTATTGAAAATGATTAATATTTTTCTGTTGACTGTCTGGTTAGTTAAAAAATAATATTTCGTAAAGTCTTACAATTTACATAGGTATGTTTTAATTAAAATAACAAAACACTAATTTAGTTTTTATCCGACTGGAAATGCGTCAGAACCTAAACACAGTACATTTATATATGATTGATATTTAATTATGTTAGCGTTCAAGGGTATACATATTAAGCAAGGCTTCCAGAGACCAGAGAATTCTTTAAATATGATAAACATCTACATACTAAATACAATCACACACACATAGATCAAACAAGTTAATTCTTGAAATATAATCAAAACACCTAAGACATTATAATACTCTTAATAGAAAACACACAGTACGATATACTTGGCTAAGACACTACGAAAGTCTATAAATACATATATAATAATTATGTATTTATTTGCTAAATACACCAATATAATAAAAAAGATGACACACACACGTTATTGAATTATGTTAAAATACTCGCAACAAAAAATTATATTTGGAGATTGTATAAATATACACTATTCATACAAGCTTAAGACATAAAAATAACCCGGACTATCCCATAAATTATACAGTACGCAACTATTACTTAAGGCAATATTTGTAGGTGAAAGTTAATATTTAGGTGTAATATTCTTAAGGGCGCGGTTACAATGACTATATAAAGTAATTTATGAGCCAAAGAAAAAAAGACAACGCCAGCAGCAGATAAAACAGCTGCCTCCCCATTTCATGTCCCAGTTTCGATTCCGGCACACGACAACTATTTGCGAGACCCATAAGTAGTTTTTGTTGCAGTTATTTTGAGTATGCCTTGTGTTTAAAACCCCCCCACCTACCACCCTACCCCAAATAAAATTGTACTTTTTTATAGTAAGCATTCAGGTATTTAAGGTTATTAAAATAGTTTCTCACATTAAAAATCTTCGAATCTTAAGGAAAATATTGATAAAAATCATGTATCTCCTCGCTGAAAATCCGTAGTTTACTAATAAAATAAAATAGCGAATTTATTGTTTTATTGAAAGTACCGTGAACTTATTTATTAAATTTATACAGTTTGTGTAATAGAAAACTCCACAAAATATCGTCAAATATGTATGAGAATAACATAGTCATTATACCGCGCCATAATTCTATTATTTATTTGGACGTCTACAATATAAAAGTTGTTTATATTCCTTTTCAATACGACAAAACTTATCACAGCATTCCAACACACAGTTATATAACATATTATTATTGATTAAAATTGTACCTTACATAATCTAAGAACTCATGCTCTATGCTTTCTTCGATTATGAGCGAGTCTAAGCCTATTTTTAGCCGTCACTGACATACAAGAATATAAATTTCATAACTTACTAAATTTCGTTTTTACTGCAGCGCTTGCACCGCTACTGGATGATTTCTCCGAAAAAGTCACTTAGATTTAAATATTTCTAGAATAATACGATTATCAGTAATGTCTATAACGTAGGCTTATCTACTAATAGAGACAAACAGAATGAAGATCATGAAAATGACAAAAGCGAGCTACATCTACGTTTAGGGAATAGTATGATGTGATTATGAATATATCACTAGTTTATTTAACATATCCCGGGAATTACGCAAAAGTTAAGGACAGTCATGATCCCGAGGGGATATTTTTTTTTTATTTTATTCCTAATTACAAGAGATATCTACAAGAGAGGGAAGCATACCTACTGCGATCACACCCGTCCCCATATGGACATTGACCTCTCCTACATAACACAGATTCTACAATGATCTGGATGTACCCCATTGATCTGCTGACCTTTTAAATACAGAGAAGTAGCAAGCGTGTTAATCTATCTATGTGTCTATGACGGGTGAAGAATCATTCCCATATGAGGACCATCCCCATATATATCTCTACATAACACAGATACTACAATCATCAGGATGTACCCCTCTTACTGGTTTGCTGACCTTTTAAACGTGGAGAAGTAGCAAGCGGGTATATGATCATGAAATTACATTAATAACTAATGATTTTATAAATTATATTTATAACGATTACAATTATATTAAGAATATTATGATTATCAATAATTCTTTCGTAACAATACGATAATGTGAGTGGCCAACTGCTTTTACAAGCTTATATGGTACAAATGCTATATCTACTTATTAAATACGAGCAATTTTTTTTAATATTCTTTCCCAGCAATGCTCCTACAATATTTTACATTACTTTGAAAGTAGTAAAATCTGAACTCAGTTGTTATTTATTAATTAATTCTTTGCTTTTCCATTTAGCCTAAGTGGCTTACACTGCTACGTGAACAAAATATTAAGTACATTAATATAATTCTAAATAAAAAATACATAAATATCTCGGGACAACTAACACATTGCCATCTGATCTCCAACTAAGTAGAGGATCGAGATCGAGAAGTAGTATGGCATACTATGATTGAAAAAGTTATGCTCAGATGGTTTGGGCAAAGGTATGATAGAAAGGATGAATGAAAAAAGATTGACAAAAGAAGTATACCTGGCCTGTTTGGTACAACTAGAAGGGGAAGACCTCGTAGAACATTCTTTAACCAAATCGGAGATGTTCTCAAGAAAGGCCAGGTCAGAAGTACCATAAACCAGCGATTGTGTTTGAAGAATATAATGACAGCAAACGAGGCATAATAGCTGTGTAAAGGTCGCGGCAAATGGAAATCCGTTGTCTCTGGGTACCCCTCTGAGAAACAGCGGTTAGTGTACGTTGTTTTGGATCTTAATACATAAATATTAAAACGTCATATTCCCTCAAATTAAGGTCACAATAGAACTGCAATAGTTCTGAGGACGTTCCGCGAAGGTCGCTGCATCGCTATGAGAAGCTTTTGTCCGAGTGCGGAAGCCATGTAGGCATGATAACAAAATTAAAATATTCGGAAAATTTAATAAAATATTAATAATAACAACTGAGGACAAATATTGTCTCTTCGGGAACGTAACTACTAAGACACATGACGACATTTAGAATCTACATTATTATATAAATTTAAGGTAAATAGACGAACACTTAAGTAACACAGAAATATAACTATCGTAGGTACTATGTACCTTACACTTAGTCCTAATGTTGATTTATGAAGTTACAGATTTCTTTTGTATATGTACAATTAGAAGCTTACTAGCCTTAAGATTTCTTATGACCTAATACTCAAATGTTAGTCAAACAATAAACAGGCCTGTAATAAAATTGTTCCAATCAAGTGATTTAAAACACTAAGTGACTGCACTTATTTGTGACTCGCACTGTATTGTATCGTAAATTGTCTACCTTGCTTAGCGAAGCGTGTTCCAATCCAGGCCGAAAATATTGTAATTTCTTTGGTATTAGTTATTACCAGCTTGGAGATTGAAATTTGGCGGTGTAACGCTTCCTGGTGCCTCGGAGGACACGTAAGGCTTATTTTCGCTTTAGGCTTATTATAGGACGTGACGGACCACCTCCCACCTTCCCTTCAGATTATAAGGCAACAGAGAGAGTGATTCAAGTTGCTTGGTATTATGCCAGCTCAAAAGATGTCATAAGTTCGGTTTGTAGATACGTTACTCGTGGCTCAAATCACTCTGATGTAGCCAACCGGCGACAAACGCCATTAGTTGACTTGGTAGTAAAATAGTTTTCAACATATTAGGTATCGATTCGAATAACATTTCAGCTTCGGCCAAATATTTATATCTAAAGCCCGGGCCATTTTATGAAAAACCAGGACTATGAAAAAAAAAAATATTGAAAATATCGTCTTCGTATTGAAATAAACATGTTGGCTTAAAAATGAGAAATTAAATACTTCTAATCAGTTAATCAAGCCAACATCCTAAGGAAATGGCATCATATGTGAAAGAGCGCGCGATTTCTATGGAACGACACGTCCACTCTCTCGTGCGTTCGGTGCATAAATGAAGCAAGAGGTCAAAAGATCAGCACGTTCGGGTAGAAGTATGCTGTGCTATACTTATAGACCGAACAGTAGTAGTACTGTTCGGTCTATAAACTTCCCATGTAAGCGTTACGTTGGAGAATCGAAGCTCTCGCTCTCAGAAAATCAAGTAGAGTCTTTGGTTGATCTTGGAATTTTCATAGGAGTTCAAAACGGATAAAATTAGTCTCAATATACTCGTCTAGACCATGAGCTATAAAATATCTAAGATCAAATATCCTTCAGGGAAACATTCCTGGTTTTAACACAAAATATAGCCTTTGTTAAATATATTAGTATCAATTATATGGCAAAATTATTAAATGATGGCAGAGTTGTTGAAAGTGTTGTAAAAATTTACTTCGCATATTATTATTATATCTTATAACGTACCTATGAGCATTCACGTGGAACTGTGAACTTATCAGTCAGGTGTTTTAATAGTTGGCGTCTTCAACGCCGAATGTCATAATTTGACTGATCACGTGCATTGGCTAATTCTTAAAAGAATTGGCGTTTTACAAAAAAATTAAAGTCGAATTGCACAGTATGGTTAATAATTCCTAAATTAATGAGTTTTTAACTGGTATGTTGAAAATGTAGTGTCTCAAAATTTTGAAAGATTGTTATCTGTCGAAATTTAGTTGTTGAAGATATGAATATCAATCAAATATAATTTAATGGTATTATTATAAGACACTCTGTACCTCGAAATTTATGTTATAAAACAGTGATCGAATGTTGACGTGCAATTTAGGATCGATGATTGCACAGAGACATTCATCATATTTTTTTGTAGAGTTGGAATCTTGCCGACAATATTTTCCCAGTTCCTGATGTTTGATAGAGTGCTAAATTTCAAGTTCTGTAAAGTTCCGTTGACAGAACAATATGATGATGAATATGACTCAGTGCCACCATGTTTTGATTTACGATAGTTTATTTTTCATGTACCTACTAATATTCTTTAATTAGGCATTCTGGTAAGGGCAGAGAGCCATCACATCGGTTTATGAGAATGAGGGTATTAGATAGTAAAATATTGTCACGTACATACTTGGGTACATGGATGCAAATGCTCTATCATAGGGCAAATGCTACTACCAGGATTATATGGCTTATCCATGTTTTGATAACACCATTCCAACTATAATTCGATCACTGTTAAGAATAGCAATATAAACCAGATTACTTGTAAACTACCATAAATTGATACTATTAAAGCCAGGGCTTATATTATTATATACTACATGTATATCTAAAGTAAATTATCAATTAATAATAAATCTAGACATATTTTAATCAAAGGCGATTGGGCGCTGTGGGAATGTACACCTAAATTAACGTTAGTCACTCATATGCATTGGGACTTTTTAGTCATACCAATATATTAATCTAAATAAAATCTATACCTATATGCTCTCCCATGGCATCATTCATATATTAACACTTATTTTAATATTACACTAATACTAATAATATAGTTAAATCGAAACACATTTTGTTGCATTAATACGGACTAAGGGTTAAGTTTAAATTTATTATTGGTACCTGCCATAGTGCGTTTATGTAATTTTTAATCATAAAACATACTAATGTTAAGAAGTGATAAACTGTTGGATTTTGACATTATAATGAGTCGCATGATTTATAATGTAAAGTTGTCGAAAGTGGACATGATTGGTGATAAGTGAAGTTTATGATAAGTACAGTGAACCACAATGGATAATGATGAGTCGCAATTTTATAATGTGATGTCGTTGAATGGTGGCAAGTGAAGTATGATAAGTGAATACTTTGAACCACAGTGCATAATGATTTGTCACAAACTTAATAACGTGAAGTCGTTAAAAGTGAACATGATTTATGAGAGGTGAAGTTTATGATAAGTATTTTGACACACAATGAATACTGATGAGTCCCATATTTTGTAAGTTTAAAGTTGAAAGTGCAAAAAATAACTTCTCATATTATTATTACATCTTATGACGTACCTATAAGCATTCACATGAAGCTATGAACTTATGAGCCGGTGCTTTTGATCTGTTTAGATAGATGACATCTTCAATGCCAAATGTCATAATTTGACGTTTGTCGTGTTTCGTACACACGGCTACATATCAAGCTATATATTTTCATTATAACCTGACCTGTCATTGTATTGAAATCCTATACAACACGAGATCAGCTGATACTAGAAATGTATTGCTTGATATGTAGCCGTGTGTACATTGGCTCAATTATCAAAAGCACTTGAAGTTTTCCAAAACATATAAGCTCAAATAGCACAGTACGGTTAAAAGTATTATGTCCCAATTTATAGTTTTATCTGTTATATTGAAAATATAGTATCTAAATATTTTAGATGGTTAAATATTTTAGATGGTTGTTTAGGATCGAAAGTATAAAATCAAATTTAATTTAAATGGTTTTTTATAATACGGTCTGTACCTCGAATTATATAATAATAAACAGTGATCGAATATTGACGTGCAATTTAGGGTCAACAATTGCGAACAGGTATTCTGTAATTTTAGAAAAAACTTTTTTTTTTATAGGTATAAGAATTGATACTATTAAAGTCAGGGCTTAAATATTACATATAAGGCTAAGGTAAATTATCAATTTATAATATATCTAAAGATATTTTAATGAAAGGCGATTGGGCGCTGTGGAAATGTACACTTAATTTAAACTTATTCTCATACGCTTAGCATTGGGACTTTTTAGTCATACCAATATATTAACCTAAATAAATTTATACCTATATACTCTCCCATGACATTCATATATAAACACGTAATTGAATATTACACTTATACTAATAATATAGTTAAATCTAAACGTTTTTTTGATAGCAGTAATACGGGCGAAGGATTCAATTTATTATTGGTAGGTAACCTGCCATAGTGTGTATGTAATTTTTTGTCACAAACCATACTTATGTTAAGAAGTGATGAACTGGTGATGAAACCCATTACACTCGTCTATCCTGCCGTGGATAGCACATATCTATAGAAAGACTTTCTCAATTCTTAGACTTTCACATTTGACATTTTGAAATGCATACTTTATGCGTATAATAGATGATGGGGCTATACGTTATAATGTGAAGTTGTGGAAAGTGTACATGATTGGTGATAGGTGAAGTTTATGATAAGTACCTTTGGAAAAGATTGGACCACAAAGAATAACGATAAGTCGCAAATTTTATAATGTAAAGTAGTGGAAAGTGTACGTTATTAGTGAGTGGTGACAAATTAAATTTATGATACTATGATATTGAACCAAATGAATAATGATTAATCACAAATTTTATAATGCAAAGTCGCTTAAAGTGCCCATGATTGATGATAGGTGAAGTTTATGACACACAATGAATAATGATGAGTCACATATGTTGTAATGTGAAGTCGTTGAAAGTGTACATGATTGGTGATAAGTGAAGTTTATGATAAATTATTTGAGCCACGATGAATAGGCAACCTTAATCAGAACCATACAGCTTGTTCTACACTGGCAACTTCTAGTCAACTCAGTTTTGGTTTGAACATGTATTCCAAATACATTCCAGTACCATCTGTATTTTTAATATGTACTTCACTAAACGCCCTCAATAGCTGTTATTATTTCTTATTCGTTCCATATGCAAAACTAAACCGAGAACAATAATCCTATTTTCCAAAAACCCACATTATTTCCCACAGTTTACATTATGCCAATGTTAACTGGTCGGTTGGCTATTTGGTGTATATATATATATTTGGCTATATATATTGGTACTATATCCGAAGATCATGATTGAAAATCTTTAATGTGCGGCTTAAGTTGACATGTTGCGTACAAGTTATCTACTTCTTTTATACTTATGTATCATTTCAATGCTTCTCACAGCAGAAGTACAAAAATAGTAAATAAAATGTACCTAGTTCTAAGATTGATTATTAGTTGACCGCTCTCGGTGAAGAATATGTCACACTTATTCGAACTGCCATATATGACTTGTTCAGTCAGTTGTAAGAATTAATAAGAGAGTAAAAGAAGGCGATAGATAACTTCAATAGCTATCAATATCAAATGGAGTAGTATATATATATGATAATTGCTAGGTCTGGCGTCATTTTAAGACTAAACTGTATGGGTCATTTATGAAATGATTATCACAATAAAGTAGTTATGGAGAGATCAGTGACTATGTGCAATGATGATGAGTGAGTTTATGAGTGCGTTAATGAGTGAGCTGATTAATTCAAAATTAATGGTCAAATGTGAGACAATGACTCACGAATAAGTTTCATGCGTCTGTTTACTAAACACATTAATAATTCATATGTATGAACTGAAGAAGTTACAAGTATGTAATTGTCAGATGTGGGTTGATGAGTAAATTTCCTGTGTGAGTTTATGAGTTTATAATCAAAAGAAGTGAATGAGCTGATGAGTTATTTAACGTGTGAGTTTATTATGTGTGTGCAGTGTGAACTCATAAGTAAATACGTAATAATAAGTAATTACGTGTGTGAATTAATACTCTCACACACGGAAGGTAGGAGCTCATTATCCACTTGTGACTCTTACTTGTTCGTTTCACAGGAAACTGACGCGGAACGTACGCATGAGCCTGTCATTTAACGCATGACTATAAGTTATTAGTTTCTCAAGAAACGAATAACTAAGAGTCATATGTTGGATGACACGCTCATGTGTACCGTCCACTTGAGAGCGAATTAGTTCATAGGTAAGGATATGTGAGATGATGTGCTAGCGAATAATTGTCATGTATGAAGCCTATGAACTTGTAATTATGATGATCGTACAACTAATGGTAATTATTGAATGATGGTTGATTGCAAAGATGATGGGTGACTTTATGAGTACTTTAATATTGGAGCTGATTAGTTCATCAATAAGCTGATAAGCAATTGAAATGTGTGAGCTGATAAACTCACAAATAATTGTCATGTGGGAGTTTATGAACACATGAATAATTACACTGTATGATCTAAAGAACTCCCAAATAATTGACATCTGTGAGCTGATGAGTTGATAAGCAATTTACATGTGTGAGCTGATAAACTCACAAATAATTGACAACTGTGAGCTGATAAAGTAAATTTTCTCACACACAGATGGTACACATATGCTCATAATCCACTTATGACTGTGTTCGTGACACAAGAAACTGACGCGGAACGTACGCATGAGCCTGTCATTTAACGCATGACTATAAGTTATTAGTTTCTCAAGAAACGAATAACTAAGAGTCATATGTTGGATGACACGCTCATGTGTACCGTCCACTTGAGAGCGAATTAGTTCATAGATAAGGATATGTGAGCTGATGTGCTAATGAAAAAAGTTTATGAGCAATTATTATGAATGAGTTGACGAGGTTATGAGTAATTTTCATGTGGGAGGTGCGCATCACCTCTTCTCAATCAAGTCAATTGTCATATGAGTGATGACCATAAGTGTTAATGTACTCACACGTGATAGTAAACATTGTGTTAGGTGATGAGCTTAATATTGAGTTAACAATAAGAATGATTTATGTTTGAAGTGATGAATTCTTGTGTAGGTAATGGTTCTATATGAGATGATGACGGACGAGTAATAGTCACGATAAGAGAGATGTCAACCTCATTATTTCCATAATAATGAGGTTGATAGTAAATAACTGAGTTACAAAACGCTATTGTTATTACTAGATATGTCGAATAACTATATTAATGTTTATTTTATGATATATAACAAAAAGTAAAGTTGTGAGCGTTCTGATAAAATAATATGTATTTTTGGCAATTTTAGTGAATGAGTAGTACCTGTTGACTTTTATTTTAGTATTATTACTGATGATTTATTTTTTATAAAATATATTTCTACCCAAACATAAAAAATAATGGTATCAGAATTTGAAATTGTGACTTCCTATGAATCAGGGAAGACCAAAATATTGATTGATTTGTTTTTTACAAATTAATTTTACAGTATTAGGAAGACCAATACCTGATCTTATATTAGGTTTACATAAAAGTTACTCATAGGTGTCCTCAAATTAGAAAAACAATAATAATAGAATCAGTATTGATTTTGTATTAACTATTTAACCGTCCTATTAGTTATTAAATCTAAGATTACTCACATGGAATTGATTCTCAAACACCTACCACTCTAGATTGAATAAAAATTGTGTAAAAATGTAAAATGGAGTTTGGGTAATTACTTTTATCGCTCGCCCATATTCTTGCTAGTCAATTTTTTTTACTATTTTTCAAAAGTTTGATGAATATATAATATTTAATTTCTATCGCCTACATAAATATACAGTGAATAGGTACTTAATTTTATTCTAATAACACACACCAACGATTCAATGATCAGAATAATTAATACACGAAGTAAAACTAAGACAAGTTTTCGTTAATATCTTATTAAAATAACTAATCCTAACCGCTCTTAAATAGCTAAGACACATACGACCGATTAAGTCATATCATAGAATAGATTTACTTTTGTAAATAAACAGACATGTTCATTGTTAATGCACACAAATATCTGTTCTGGGTGGGAATGGAACCCACGACCAGTGGCGTGGAAGACATGTATTTGCCAACCGACCCGTCCTAATATAATATAATGATTTATGATGATGATTTGGATATATACTAATCATGATAATGGAGTATAATATAGTTAAATAATTGTTTTAAGTCATTCAGTCTCATGGTATTTTTAGGTTCTTGTGGAATTTTATCACAAATCCTGTTAGACTTTAATTGGCTTTATGATGGTAAAATATCAAACAGAACATACGTGTGATGTAGAAACAGAAAGAAGTAGCTTTGACGTAGCTATCTGTTTTCAAATGGCGAAATTTTTTAATTAGGCACAAGACCCTAACTACTACTTTGCCAGGAATGAGTAGCGCTTAAAGTAATTTTTGTTTATTTTTATAACACTACTTCAATAACCATAGATGTAAATTAGAGACATGACATTATTAAATTTAAATAGAGATAATGAAATTTCAATGAGAATGATTGATAATGTTGACATGGTTAGTACAACGCAAATGTAATGTTAAAATCATAATTAAAAAATATAAAACAACATAAGAGATTTGGACAAAGTGCGACAACAGCGTACGATTCAATAGAGAAAGACCACCTTGTATACATAAATTAGATAGTTTCATTCTTTTAAAGGGGTTAATCGGTACATGTTGGGTATCAGAAAATCTGGTTTCCATAGTACACACGGCTACACAACAAGCTATACATTTCCAGTATAAACTGATCTCGCGTTGTATAGGATTTCCATACAATGACAGGTCAGCTCATATTGGAAGTGTATAGCTGATTTGTAGCCGTGCGTACAAGCTCTGCTTAGTTCGGGATCAGATGGCCGTGCGTAAATAATTTCCCAGGATATTATTATTAGTTGGGTATATTAATAGACCGTACTGAAATGAATACATTGCCTCATTATATAGACTCAGAATACAATCAATATTTTTAATATAAATTAGAAAAGATTAGAATATAATTCAAATATTTCTAAGGGATGGCGCGCATAATAGCAGCCTATTCCTATACCAGAAACGACCACGAATAAAAATATGTCAATTTTATTTATAAGATCAGGATAATAAAATATATAAATAAGATAAAAAATAAGTAATAATAATAAATAAAAGATATAACTTAATCGGTCGTCCTTTTCTTGCTACGGCGTTATATCTAACTAATTTTCTTTTCAGCATTCATTTTAGTTATCGAATATTTGCGTTCTCTGGCGCCTATATTTAGATGAGATACTTAACTCTATTATAATCTTAAACCACTATATGTTAATATTCTATGTAGTGATGGGTAAAATATTCCATAAAAACAATTTGGCCAAATGGTACTCGAACTATTTAAGTATACAATTAATGTAGGAATTAATAATATGATATAACTACAGTTCTTTTTTCGAATAACCTGCCATACATATAAGCTGTAAACGATAATTAAGATGTGCGAAAGGGTTGGGCTTCATCTATTGCAGCAACGTAGCAAAAGTTACTACATTAGATGTAACCATGAATCTAAATGTTTAGACTTAATTTACGTAGACAAGATCATATTTGAGAAGCTAAACAATGTTATAATGTTAAATTAATCTAAATAGATCGTTTAAAACAATGTTACGGCGTTATATCTAGCTAATTTATTTTCGGCATATTTTCATGTCATCCAATTCGCGTTCTCAGGCGCCTATATTTACATGAGATGCTTACCACTATTCTACTCTTAAACTACTGTAGGTATGCAAGAATTATATGAAGAAATAAGTATAATTTACGTACAACATTCATACAATTAATTTGGCAACGAAGTAATGATCTGTTTTACAATTACCTTGAGTGATAGTAAGGACTAAATAATATAATATAACTAAGATTTTTGTTAAATATATTTAAAGCTTAATTTGGTAGAGGTTCACACAATTAAGCTTTATAATTCAAATATTTTAAAAAGTTGGCGTCATTTTGTGTAGCAACCTATCAAAAGTCGTTACATCTAGTGTAGTAACTATCAAAAGTTGCTACATCTAGTGTATCAAACTATAAGAGGTTGCTACATCTAGTGTAGCAACTTTTTATAGGTTTTTGACAAAATCAATAAAACTTAATTTATATAAACAAGATCATATTGTAAAATGGGTAGGTAATAATATTAAATAAAAGATATATATCTTAATCGGTCACATCCATACCTATGCTACGGCGTTATATCTAGCTACTTTATGTTCGACATTTGTTAACGTGTTCAAATATTCGGGTTCTCAGGCGCCTATATTTACATGAGATGCTTATCGCTATTCTACTCTTAAACTACTGTATGCAAGTAATAAGAATAATATATGTACGTACAACATTGGGCAAAATAACCGAGCATCTACTAAATTAAGTGACAAACTTTTAACTTGATAATTAAATGTAAATTTTACTTGAATGGAAATACAAAATACCTAATAAATTTGTATAAATCCCTGGTATTTTCTATATGTTGGGTTTATAATTAAGGTTTCACAAAAGAATCTAATATTTTTACTAAACTAGTCATTACCGAAGTTTTATATTGTTACATTGTGATAATACCGTAACGCATTTTGCCATAGTACCGCTCATAATATATATAATCACTAAAACATATTAATGGCTTTATTTAATCTTTTAATTTTAAGGTATTATATTTACCAGATGTTTGTATTCAAAACTCTGGAAGCAGTCAAGTTAATTTAAGATTGAATCAATCACTTACAAAAATGTGTTTATTTTTTTGTACAACGACATTCGCGGGCGACACATAACTAATCAAGGTATCATTACAATTGGATCAATTAGGATACAAACCTTCATTTCTTTTCATAAATTACTTTCCGTTTTCGTGTCAATTTTGTCAAATGTTGTAGTATATAGAATGATAATAATAATATAATCGTCGATAATATGCCATGTAGTTATAATATATAGTTAAGTTAATAATGGTTATAAGAGTGTAACTTGACGTAAGCATCTAATAGAAATCTAAATATAAATACAGATACATTTGTTGACTATATCCATCTAAGCTTTGCGGAGAAATAATAATAAAGTATTATTATACTTAAAAAATAAAAATTAATAGTAGAAAACCACACACGAAATGTATTACGCAATTATCTTCTTAAGTTTTTATGTCAGAGTTACTATTAAAATGGCAGCATTTTCCCATGTAATACTACCAAATTGTATCTGTTTTGCAGACAAAATATTAGCTGAAAGGTTTCTTATTTAGGCTTCTTTAGTGTTTGTTAGGTGGTTGATGATGAGGATAGAAACATACTCGTAACTTTATCCAGATTTTATGAACGACTTAAGTTCATATAAACGCGCGAAGTCGCACTTAGAACATTCACATCACCGCGCGGTACCGCGTGTTTAATGTGGACGATTATCACCGTTTAATTAGATCTTATTTCGCGCGGTTATTAGTTCCCCGCGGTACCGCACGGTCATATGAACTTAGCGTTATATTAGCGCATGCGTCGGGCGGCGTGTAGGTCTTTGAATCTGACAGAAAACTAGAGATGTGGTAAGTTTTACATTACAGTATTCACATCCGCAAACATCTTGACCAAAATGTGGCTAACTTTGCACCTAAAATGAAGCCATTCCGGAAACTAAGGTTTAACTGACTAACCAATCGCGTTGCTGGGTTAATTTATTGCAGTTCAAACTCTCGACACAACTCGTGTTCTCTGACAAAAGATTTAGTTGGTTGATCGCGAGATAGATGGATTTCGCAGTCGGCCGTTTGATGCTCAGATCGCTCTTTACATTCGCAAATAATTTTGACAGTTTTTATTCACTCTTTCACTGGTTCAGCTGTAAGGTTATGGGGGTGATCATTGCGTGGTACAATTTTAGACTATTAAGACCCCGTATATGGCTAAAATATGCTTTTAAATAGAATGTATAGCTTAACGGAAATCATAACATTAAGGTGTATATAGACAGACAAGAAAATAACGATTAAAAGATAGATTCAAATTTAGAAAAATATAGACAAATATTTCAGGCCTGTGCAATAAAATTAATTTCACAAAAATAAATTCTCCACTCCAAAGAGCCGATCTTCTTCGGCGACATCTTAATTTGATTTATACAATTGAAAGGAACTCCACAAAAGTAATGGTCGTCGACAAAAGTATTACGCTATTTTCAACCTTATTTATATGAAAAAAATATTCTCCCATTATGTCCTTTTAAAATTATAGTTCTTAATAAAATAAACTTTGGCAGAGTATTATCGTATACCGAAATATGTGAGCTGTCTAATGAAAACTGCATAAGACATTCCGTGTATGGGAAATAATTAATAGTTATACTAAATTGAGGTGGATTTCCTTACGGTTGCATGAAGTATTTTCTGTTTTGCAAATACATTAAGAATCCCTAATGCACTACACTTTTAGGGACGAACAGAAACACTACTACAACAAATCAGTTTTCAATATCACATTTTTATTTTAAACAACTTATTTAAAAAAAACCGAACGCATTTCTGTACTCCCCTAAAATGAAAATAAACTAAGAATAAATAAATAAACACAAATTCATTATAATTTAAAATTAATTAAATTATATTTAATAAAACTAAATTATAATTTGGAACAAAATGTTATATTATAAAAGCAAGCACAAAACACGTTTTATAATAAATATAGGTACTTAATAAATTAAAATCACACGCAAAATATAATATAATAAATCTAAAAATAAACAAAACTTATATCTCATAGGAATCGCTAAAGGAAAAATATAATAATGAAAATGATTACTAAAACTCTAAGGCGGATTGCCGACATACTAAAATTGTCAACTAAATTAATGTTTTTCCAAGGATGGAAGGCCACAAACTGATCACATAAAATGCACGTAAATATTATTATCATTATGGATATAAAAAATCAAGCTGATGAAAATAATGCTACATTTGTATAATTAGTAATGGCTACTTTTAGTAGTAGCAGTAATTACTATTTTTACCGTAGTACTGCTTCAGTAATTTAAAAAATCAGGCTGCTGAATATAATGCTATATTTGTATCACTAGTAATAACCACTTTTAGTAGTAGTAGTAATTACTATTTTTATCATATTAGTAAATTTAAAAAAAGACGATGAAAATAATGATATATTTTTATCACTTCTGCCTGCAGAAGAGTCCCACACTCTAGTAGTTATAATTTATTAAGACATTTAGACTTTTATTGCAGTCAAATAAAATATTTATATGAAGTGTAGTGAAAATAAATATTATTTTTTTATATATCGTGTCTTTTTCGTTATTAAATCGTTATGTTATCAGAGCATGTTTTTTTATCGTATTTATGACATATTTTTCCGTATGATGGACTTTAGATGAAATATTGTAAATACGTTGCGAGTCACAAAATCGAAATTAAATATAATGCTATCATAAATATAACCATAAATTACAGTGATATTCCATCCTTGAACAACTAAAATAACTTAAAAGTGATTTCGTACTAGTATAAGACTATTTAGCCACGTCAGAATAATGATAAAATAAAATAAAAACTAATAATTGAACGCATGGAAGTCAAAATATGAATGAATATCTTAAAATAAAATCTGATACTGCTCACCGAATTATCTTGAATTTGATTAAAAATATAAATAAATAAATTTATAAACTTTAATTATATCATACAAACAGCGAGCGTATTACGTCACATATAAAGTATTACATGTAGGTATGACTTATTTTACTCCTTACATTATCACTGGGATCTGATGACCTCTTTAAACTCTACTTATAAGAAATGCAATCTAGTATTTAAATAGTTATCTTAATGCTACGCTTAAATATAATAGTTCTTCAGAAGATTATATTATTCCTATTAGTAGCAAAGATAATAGAAGCTATTATAAGAAGCTCATATGATATAATGAACTATCAATTTAGAGAGCATTATTTGAAGGTAAGAACGTTTTTTTATTAATTTAATTAAGAAACTGAAACATGTTATTTATTGTAAATAATTGATAAATATATTTAAATTCAAACACATTGAAAACGCGAATAGAAATATATAAAATATTATATTTACATATTCGTCAATATAAGCAATAATAAGACGCCATATTGTTAAATGATGGCGCGTAAAAGAAACATCTATGATTTTATCACTCCGTTGACGAGTAGTCTTTATGACTTTAAAAATATGCTTAAATAAAATTATTAAAGAAACTACAAACTAATTAATAAGACGTTGTTAATATAGTAAAAGGTTATATAAGTAATAAGCGCGTGCAAATACAAATAATAGTATATACATATACATGCAAAACTGATATTTAATTAATTAAAATAAATCGATCGTATGATAAAATAAATGTTATAATAATATCATCTTTATGCATGATAATTATAGCTTAATATTATTGTATATATAAGAATTATAATTCTAAACAAAAATACATATACTCGTACCTATAATTTGAAAATGCGCGCGCTCTTAATTTTATAATTAATACAACTTATAATTGCATATACATCATATCGTGTGTATAACTAACAACAGCTTCATCCAAACAAATTTATTATCATTCATAACTGTTTTATTGTTAGTATGTGTCTTCGTGTCATGTCTTAACGAGTCTCTCTAAAAACTGTACCGATGTTTTCTTTTGTGTCTTTAAGTGTCTGTTTGCTACATAATATCTAAGTTAATTGTTTTCTGCCAACGGTTTTCACCGTGTCAGATAACTTTAAGTTCTTTTTGTTTTAAAAACAACTGTTTATTTTTTTATAAGAATTAATTTAAACATATTATATATGGGAACATCCCGAAAGGATTCTCTAACGAATAAAAAATATCGGCATTTGTTTTTAATCATACCAGAAATATACAGATAAATGAGGCTTCTTTTGAAGTCGGCTAATAAACTCACATAATTTTATGTAAAAGGGTTTTTTTATATAATGAAGGTTTTATGTAATTAGAGTTATATTTTGTAATAAGGTTTAGGTTCAAAACTTATTTTGTTACGAATATTCAATTAAAATTTATTATTAAGTTGTTTTCAAATCTAACATTATGTTTTGTATTTTGCACAGGATCGTTAAAACTTAGAAAGGAATCCGGACATTTCTCATTCTATCAATAAAAGTGTATTTATTTTATCTTAACTAACAAATCTATCAATATTAAATTCCAAACCTAACATTAAATTATAATAACTTTCAAGACATACACGCACTTAACAAAAATAATTAGTGAATGGATTTTTTTATATTTAAAATTATATCTTAATTTTTTATAACGCGAAAATCTGAACATAACTAATAAAAATAAAGATAAATCGATCACACGAGATAAAACGACAAATAAAACGTACATCTAAAGACGTTAAACAATTCCGACATTGCAAAGGGCATATATACAAACTCCTTTTAGGATTCCCTCTTAAACTTAATATTTAGAATATAGCCATATAAAAATAGTAGATAAAATACTCTTACAAAAATAAATATATAAGTATTCAATGGATCATTCATTCAAATCCTTTACCCAAAAATCATTATACTAAAAAGAACTAAACTAAATTCAGGCATTTAATGCCATCTAAATTCGATTCGAAACACAAATTAAAAATAACACACAACATATCAAAAACAATAATGACTAAATATTTAAAAAAAATGATTAAATTCTGCCAAATTTAACCAAATATTTACGATTCCTAATTAAAACTTAAAATAACCTGCACTTCGTGTTTTTATTCACACTAATATGACATAATTTTATTTAAAACCCGGCCGCTACAATAATGCCTTCCCGAAATCTGTGAGTTCTTATATATTTTACATAAAATTAAACTAATAATAATATTTTTTATCGTCAGTTGCCATCATACTATAGTTATTAAATATTAATTATTTGTTGGTCGGGAAAATAAGATATAAAAATAATTTAATCGCAAATTCAAGGGTAATTCAAAGTTACGTTGTACATTCGACAACTACCCGCCAATAACGCATATTCCAGCAGCCGGACTTTAAAGTAACTTCATTTGAAAATGCCATTTATTTATTCTAAGTTCAAAATATAATAACTTTTAAGAGAGGACGAACAAGATAAAAATAAACTAATAGGAAAAACTTAAGAATATATGGATATTCCACGTAAATGTATTTTTGCCGGAATAAATGAATTTTGAATTTGAATTCTAAATTCTTTTTATTTTGATAACCGTCGGACAATTAAATATGATGTCTCAGTTTTAAGTTTAAAATTACGCTTTGCATTGTGAAAATAGCTATAGCTGTATAAAATTTAAAAAATATATTATTTTTGATCATATCGTGTAGGTAGTAGAAAAGTTTCTTTTTTTTTAATTCAACATAGCTAGGCTACGGTTGGATATGACACAGCCCGTTAATATACGTAGGTGCATGGCTACACTAACGTTCGTACTTGAATAACGACATTTCTATAATAAAAGTTTAGTAGGAAGTTTACTTGTGCCTGAGTGTACTAGGACTGTGGTTTTTCTTAGTCTTAAATAATATAAAAAATAAGAACTGTACGTAATAGAACACAAGCGAAGTGGATACAAGCGAGTCAGTACAGTAGGTTGTTAATCGTAATTGTAATTAAAAGAGCTAAACCAAACGAGGAATTAATTTTAATACTCAAGAAGCGAAACTTAACAGGAATATACCAGTAGTATAAAGTTGATTAAAATTTAGTTTAGTTCTTGATATTTTCGCTGTTGAGCTTCGCTCTAGTTTTCTCCGAGTTGGTGGAACGCTTAGCACAGCTCTATAAAAATATCGGCTTGTATCAAATTCGCTTGTAATCTATTCGGTATTCCAAAAATTTTCCACATTCCTATTTAAAATATAAATTCAAATTGGTTTTATGTTGAAGTTCTTTGTGTTCTAAACAGACGTAAGCGCCCAATGACATTAAATAAAATATAAGATCGATGGTGAGTAAATTTCGTTATATATGTCAAAGAACCAGTTAAAATCATTTTTTTAATTATCATCGGATCTCCACTGTAATAATTATTATATTATTTTGTTATATAAATTATCCAACTTTCTTGATGTTACATACGGAGCTGTGTGTGTTCTTAGATATATAGATAAAGGATATTTCGAAATGTTGTCAATTAACACTATTAACAAAGTTCTTATTCTTAAGCACATATAAGTATGATTTGCTGGAACATCTATTTAGTTGGTAATTATTGTATTTTCTTACCTATTGCAGTACAAATAAAATTGATTTTCGAATGGCTTGACGAAAATATAAAATCCTGGAGACAGTAGGTGCTGTATATCTTGTTTTTCTGTTAGTCTTCTGTTTTGTTTTGGTCGTCAACATCGCGTTGAGAGTCACATTCATATTGTAAAATAGTGCTTATGCGCCAGATGTTAACATACATTTTTGTTAAAGTAAACGAAGGTCGATGGTACCTTTCAAAGGGTATCTGCTCACTGCTAAAGACTGATGTTAATAATTCTTCCGAAAAATGTTTTACTTAGATAGTTGGGGGATTATTTGAGACGTATATATGTCATTTTAGTGTGAACCTCCAAATCTTCATTGTTATTCTTATATATTGTTACATCTTACTTGCTTTATAGGGAAACCTGAAATCTTAGAAAGGTTTGTTTTCCTCCTTCACAATGCCCATTTCCTGAAGCATCTCCTCCATCCCTTCTGGCATCCTGCCCTGGTCTAACTCCTGGTTCCATTTGTAATACTAAAAAATAAGAAAAAAATATTTTAGACGAAAGAAGTCACCCTTTATGATGGAATTTTTATTTATTATTTACTTTAGTTCAAACTGTAGAACGTCAATTAAAGTAATTATTGTGTTAGATACAGTTTATGTAATATTTAAAATGAATATTCATTTGAAATATTACATAAACATTCTGACAATATATCCAACCATCTATCCGCAAAGATATCACGGTCAGGATAGACACACAGGAGAGCGTTGAGTGTTGTGAGGCTGCGTGGTAAAGATACATACATACTAGCTGCTACGCGGTATATACTTAGCTTCGGCTACGCGGTATATTCTAGCTGCGGCTACGCAGTATATAGGTACTTAGCTGCAGCTACGCGGTATATACTAGCTGCGGCTACGCGGTATATACTTAGCTGCGGCTACGCGGTATATACTTAGCTGCGGCTACGCGGTATATACTAGCTGCGGCTACGCGGTATATACTAGCTGCGGCTACGCGGTATATACTTAGCTGCGGCTACGCGGTATATACTTAGCTGCGGCTACGCGGTATATACTAGCTGCGGCTACGCGGTATATACTTAGCTTCGGCTACTCGGTATATAATAGCTGCGGTTACGCGGTATATACTTCGCTGCGGCTACGCGGTATATACTTCGCTGCGGCTACGCGGTATATACTAGCTGCGGCTACGCGGTATATACTTACCTGCGGCTACTCGGTATATAATAGCTGCGGTTACGCGGTTTATACTTCGCTGCGGATACGCGGTATATACTTAGCTGCGGCTACGCGGTATATACTTAGCTGCGGCTACGCGGTATATACTAGCTGCGGCTACGCGGTATATACTTAGCTGCGGCTACTCGGTATATAATAGCTGCGGTTACGCGGTATATACTTCGCTGCAGCTACGCGGTATATACTTAGCTGCGGCTACGCGGTATATACTAGCTGCGGCTACGCGGTATATACTTAGCTGCGGCTACTCGGTATATAATAGCTGCGGTTACGCGGTATATACTTCGCTGCGGCTACGCGGTATATACTTAGCTGCGACTACGCGGTATATACTAGCTGCGGCTACGCGGTATATACTTAGCTGCGGCTACTCGGTATATAATAGCTGCGGTTACGCGGCATATACTTCGCTGCGGCTACGCGGTATATACTTAGCTGCGGCTACGCGGTATATACTAGCTGCGGCTACTCGGTATATAATAGCTGCGGTTACGCGGTATATACTTCGCTGCAGCTACGCGGTATATACTTAGCTGCGGCTACTCGGTATATACTTAGCTGCGGCTACGCGGTATATACTAGCTGCGGCTACGCGGTATATGCTTAGCTGCGGCTACTCAGTATATAATAGCTGCGGTTACGCGGTATATACTTCGCTGCGGCTACGCGGTATATACTTATCTGCGGCTACTCGGTATATAATAGCTGCGGTTACGCGGTATATACTTCGCTGTGGCTACGCGGTATATACTTAGCTGCGGCTACGCGGTATATACTTACCTGCGGCTACTCGGTATATAATAGCTGCGGTTACGCGGTATATACTTCGCTGCGGCTACGCGGTATATACTTAGCTGCGGCTACGCGGTATATACTTCGCTGCAGCTACGCGGTATATACTTAGCTGCGGCTACTCGGTATATACTTAGCTGCGGCTACGCGGTATATACTAGCTGCGGCTACGCGGTATATGCTTAGCTGCGGTTACTCAGTATATAATAGTTGCGGTTACGCGGTATATACTTCGCTGCGGCTACGCGGTATATACTTATCTGCGGCTACTCGGTATATAATAGCTGCGGTTACGCGGTATATACTTCGCTGTGGCTACGCGGTATATACTTAGCTGCGGCTACGCGGTATATACTTACCTGCGGCTACTCGGTATATAATAGCTGCGGTTACGCGGTATATACTTCGCTGCGGCTACGCGGTATATACTTAGCTGCGGCTACGCGGTATATACTTCGCTGCGGCTACGCGGTATATACTTAGCTGCGGCTACGCGGTATATACTAGCTGCGGCTACTCGGTATATAATAGCTGCGGTTACGCGGTATATACTTCGCTGCGGCTACGCGGTATATACTAGCTCGCCCCTAGGTGTTACAATTGAGAGAGCTTGCTACGTTTCCGTACCGTATTGCTAACTACGGTACGGCTACGTGGTACGGCAAACTCAATTGTAACATCGAGAGACGCAACTAGTATATGTAAAGTAACAACTCAAATTATCTACTTCTACTGGCCCTCATAGGCAGTTGCCCTTACCAGTCTGTAAGTGATCGGCGAGGTTAAGCAGCTAAGCAAGCGGTCAGTCTATAGTATATAAGTGGTTTAATAACTGAGCGTCTCCGTGCTTCGGAGGGCACGTTGTTAATCTACCAGTCCGGGTTATATTGGTTAGACAACAGTTGTCTAACCAAGTCAGAAACTACTAGGCGGCTACAACAACTCTCACACTAGGGTAACCACTACCCATACAGCGAAACTGCTTCCCCAGACAAATATGACGAGTACCAACGGAAGATCAGCGTTAAGTGTAACCCAGCAAATGCTGAGATGGTAACCCTTTCGGCAGGACATACAGGACTTATTGCCTACTGTCATATATTATTTCTCATATGTACTTACCTAGCTCGGTTTGTAAATTTATGTATGTCTATTGTCGTAAAAAACTTGTTCTTCTTCTATCATCAAAACCAGCCAAAAGAAGCCACTGCTGGACAAAGGCCTCCCCAAAGATCTCAACATTTGCCGGTCTTGCGCTATCCTCATCCAGCTACTTCCAGCGACCTCACAAGATCATCGGTTCATCTTGTAAGGGGCCTGCCCACGCTGCGTCTTTCTCGGTTCGTGGTCGCCACTCGAGAACATTCTTCAACTATATGTACTAAGAACTATAATGGGAATATTTGATAACGTACCTTATCCAGTTCTTTCCGCAGCGTCAGGACAGACCGCTCCCTGTCAGCAACTAACTCCTCAAGGTATTGGTAGCGGAGTTTCTTGCGCGCGCGACACTCACGCGCCGATTGTCTGCTGCGTTCTGTAACGGAACATAACTTTGAATAGTTACTATTCTCTAATCTTCATAAATACAAAACAGACGAGTTAATTAAACTTTATTTTACTTTGAAAGGAATTTAAAAATACTTTAATATAGAACTAGAACTAACTAACTATACCGATTAGGTAACCGTTCGAACCTATCCACAGTCCTTAAGGTATCACTGAGACTAACTATACAACATTCGTTTTATCGAATGTCTAAATACTCGATTTGATATTCGATTGGCATAGTAAACAGCTTTTAAGAGTGCACCGGAGGCACAGTTGTAAAGTTAGTCTCAGTGATACCTTAAGGACTGTGGATAGGTTCAATGTGTTCAATATAGACAACTTTAATTAAAAATGAAATTAAGATTATAGAATTTTATACTAATATACTGAAGAATTAGGCTGTAATTTGCTAACAAGTAGATTGTTAGCTATTGTACGTTTTTTTAATATTATTAATTTAATCTTATAAAATTATGCCCTTAAATGGTGTGTAATAAAGTGTATTTAAACTTATATCTCTATATACTTATATATAAATATCTAAACTTATCAAAATGCCGTGCCGTGTAAATCTATTGCACAACTTCTCTATTGTTTACGTTTTTTATTTAGATATTTAGTTATATCTAATGCTGTCTATTTAATTAAATAAAGAAAAATGTGTTTTGTCACACATTCAATATATCCAATGCCCTCCACAGTGATCATGTAGTCTTGAAACAGTCATTAAGGTGACGATCGTAAAACAAAAACGACCGAGGGAATGTGAGCGACAGTAGACTGCATACAAATATGAAAACTGTATACATTTGTATACAGTTATGAACCTCTGAGTAAAACCTCGATTTAATAAAAATTAAGTAAAAAGGATTTAATGAAATTTGTTAAAGTTTTATTTAACAAATTTTATGAAATCCTAAAAACAGACTTAAAGCTTATGGAATTATCTATTCTGAAACAATTGAGATTGAATTGCTTCTCGTTACCATGTAAAATAAAAGATTCTGTTTTTAAAAAGCAGCTTATATTATTTTATTGTACTATATTCTTAAAGTAAACTAATCATGTAAAGCTATAACCAAACAAAAGTATGACAAAAAACCTGATAAATAAAATACATAAATATCAGTTGCGAATGTTTTATAATTGCTTAGGGAAATTGAATTCCCTATCCGCAATAAAACACTAAAACAAATAATCGTGACCATCTCACAAAGATTTGTCCTGATTAGGGATCGAATCCACAATCCCGGGCTTAGCCGTCTGGTCACTAATCACCATACCACCAGTAGTAACAAATTTATTAAAGCCTTAAAGCCGACCCTGAATAATTCCGTATTGTCCATTCCAACACCATACAGTTCTTGTTTTTTCTATTGAGTTCCACGAGGGTTGGAGTTCGCTTCGTTCACCTTATCACAGAAATATCTTCCGATACCCAATCGGGCGAGCACGCTTTGAAACAAGAGCTCATCATAAATAAATTTTGAAAATGTTGCAAATAGCGTATGTTTTTGGACTCATTTTATTCTTAAAGATTCAACCTATTATTTTCAATCCGTTTCTCTACATATATATTCAATACACAAAAAAGTCATAAAATTACATTAAAACTCGACAGTATAGAAATTCTGCCAAAGGTGACCCGGAAATTACATATATAGAGACACATATTAGATGTAGAGTAGGATCACATAGTAGATATTGAGTATTGGTTAAAGAATAACCACATAATTATGTATACATTTAGAAAGGATATTTTATACAAATTAAGGGACAATTACTTAAATTTTAATAAGAAATAAAACATTTAACATTTTGTTACGTAAAATGCTGAAAAAGAACTAAATTTATTTCAACTTCAACGATCCTGTTGATAAGCAAAGCTTGTGTATGTTGTAAACTTGATTTTATTTGATGCGCAACCTAACATATCTGTAACGAATCTATTAATATGATGATTGTCAGCTGATATGATGATGGTAACGATGATGAATGTGTTCTAACACAACATAAAATAACTATCTTCAAACACAAGGTGTAACACATATAGTGGAAGAAACATCATTAGCTTAATTGACCACTGACAATTGTATCAGTAGCAGTATCAGCAGCTTTGTATTGGATGGATTGACTGCCTCGTTGGTCTAGCGGTAGCGTTGGTCAAATCGGTCGGACCAAAAATTATTTTGGGACTTATCTGTAAAAAGAAAATTTCTCAGCAATAGCCCGAAGTCTGGGAATTGGCGGTAATATACCACCGTGTCTCGGAGAGCACGTAAAACCGTCGGTCCTGTACATGACCTCTTTCCCGTCGTGTCGCTGTCGCTAGGCGTCCCATCGGTTCATGAGAGTGATGGAATAGAAAGTGCTCCTGTGTTTGCGCACACACTTGGGCACTATAATATGTCTCGCGTAGATGGCTAATCTCTATTGAGACCGAAATTCGGCTAGGTGGACATTATTGGATTAGAAACATTGCAATGATTTCTTTCACTTTAATGATACAACGTAGTTACCTAGCTTGGCCTTCATGTCCTGTTTGTCGAGCTGCGCCTTCCTGCCGGGCCTGCGCCCGCGCTTGCCCCCCTCGCGCCGCTCCCCACCCTCCGCACCCGACGCCCCCACCGAGCCGTACGTCCCGCCACCCAGCGACTCCTGGGAACAATGAGAACAGATAAGTTTGACACGCTTTTATCAGTTCGTTACAACAACTATCTGTTATTTAATCCGAAACGTAAGAAAGCGCATTCCACATGTTTAAACAACTGCGCCTCGCTTATTTTCTAATATAATGTAACTTTAATTACAGCTACCTTCATCAGATTATTTTCGATTCTGGTCCATTCAATGCGAAACGGTTGCCTGGAAGAGATCGCTTTTTGCGATAAGGCCGCCAATTGCATTAAGATAAGCTAATTCCCTTGTTTGTATCCATGGTTTTGTTTTACATATTTTTGCAATAAAGTGTACTTTTGCGTGACGTTTGTAATAATTTATCTAGGCGGCTTTCACAGCTTCGCCGGACAATAATTGTAGCTAAAGTGTTTATTCAGAGTATAACCTATCCCCATTCCAAATTTCATCCAAATCCGTTGGGCTGTAATTGCGTGCTTACTGATTAGGTAAATAATAATATTAAATAAATATCTGTGCAATATCACAGCGCCATCTAGCGCGCCATCAGCGCCCAAAGTAAGCAGAGCTTTTACCTACTATGGATACTAGACAACGGATAGAATTTTTTGTTAATATATATGTACATACAATAAACAAATACACCCTTACCAGGACAAATATACATGTTCTAGATACAAATATTTGTATTGAACTAGGATCGAACTCGAAACCTTCACTACCAGCTGAGTCACGGCGGTCGTGAAACAAGAAATATGTTTCTTGTTTCACGAGCGCCGTGCCTCTGTCTGATATAATAAATAAATATCGTAGGACAACTAACACACTGCCATCACATCCCAAATTAGGTAAAGCCTAGTACTATGACAACCAGGCAACTGATAAACTTACATATATATTATGGACACAGAAAAAATAATCGTGCTCGCCGCACAAAGTTTTGTCTTGGCTGGGAATCGCACCCACGACCTCTGGCTTAGCAGTCAAGTTCACTAACCACTAGACTAACAAGCCAGTTATAGATAGCCAGATATATGGTTTAACGAAAGTTGTCTAATGGCTACAGCCGGGACCGCTTTTTCTAGTAAGACTCATACAAGGTTTGAATCAGGTGCCGTTAAACACCAAACAGTTCCTCCGAGTGGAGTCATAATGATGTCCATTATCAGGGTATATTAATTAAAAAGATAGGTATTACTCTCCGCGTAAAGTTTTACTAAGTATGATTGGCGATAAAATTAATCCCGGACGAGAACATTCCACAGAGTGGTAGAGCGCGGAAAAAAATTCTTGTTAAAAACACGGTGGTTCTAGCTAGAAGGGGTGTGGCGGAACGTGCGGCAGGTATAAGTTCGAACAATTCCTTAGAATAGTCTACGGGGACTATTGACCATTCATCTAAGTGATATGGATGAAATTTCCACTTCTGGCTAGAAGGTCTGTGGCGAAACGTGGCGACAGGTATAAGTTCGAACAATTCCTTAGAAGAAAGTCTACGGGGACTATTCTAAGGACTTGTTCGAACTTCCTAAAGTATTCTTATAAGCATTATCTTTTAGAAAAAGAATTAACAAAAGAACGGATAAATAACGTAGCATACACACAAAAAAACATAAAATTGATAACCGCGTTAATTTTTAAATCTGGTATAAATAGTTTACACGTTGTTTTCCATTGAAAGACCTGTTCCCATACAGTATAATATAAATATGTCATACATTTAAGTAAGCTCGTGTGATCCGAACTACTTGGCACAAATCATAGACAATGACATCATAAAAAGGTAACACGCAATGAGACACCTAAATATTTCATTCATTCTATGAATGGTTGCCAAATACGCCGTAGTAGCAGTAGTATCTTATAACGGAGAAGAAAATTTACTCTCCAATGAGAACCCAAGGCTTTCACCATGTCTTTTGTCTAATGGCTACAGTGCAGATACCGCTTTTTCTAGTAAGAATCATACAAGGTCCGACTCAGATGTCGTTAATCACTAAACAGGTCCCCGTCTGGAGTGAAATGAAATAATGAAATTTATTCAGCACTTGGGTATTAACATACACTTGTACTAGTCAAGCTTACAATGCAACACATAAACATAGTGGAATACAGTATAAAAGATTAAATAAAATATTAGTCCGTCCGCGCGGTCTGTTTTATCACATATATTTTCTTAAATCCTTAAATAAATAACAAGTTACTAATGTATATTTTGAAATCTAGTTCTACTATATTACAATTAAAGAATTGAAGGCAACGAGCAGTTGGCTAGCGCAGAAGGCTCTTAATCAGTAGCTTAATTTAAGCGATTAATACCTGACTGCATCTTTTTGGGGTTTGGGTCACAGCTCAGGAGGCCGCTGAAGCAAAAAGACGAAATTCTAAATGAGGGTGTGATCACATGGACGGCATGCACGAGATCACCAATCACGCGTTAAGGAGTCATAATTAAGTCCATTATCAGGGTATATTGATTTAAAAAAATTGCATTGCTCTTCGGGTATCACGGCGTAGTAGCAGTAGTATTTTATAAAGGATAAGAAAATGTACTCTCTAATAAGAACCCATGGCTTTCGCTCTATGGCTCATGGCTCTACATGGTGGTGACGCAATTACTAATTGTACCCATCGGAGGATGTCTTGGCCCCCTTTTCTATTGCCAATTATAGCAAAAAGAATTGAAGTTCAACTATCAATTTTATGTTATCATTGATAAGCTTGATAAGTACGTTACAAAATCCTAGTGCTAGCAAAATTCCCATAATCCATCATAACCAAATTTTAATACGACCTGCTAATACGTCGTATTATTTTCTTGTTAGAAATCAATGGTGATATTATCCGCCATCAAATACAAAGTTTACAATACATTTAAAAATAAATAGCTTTATTAGTTTAATTATATTGTAATAAACATTGAAGGTTATCTGGAAGAAATCGCGGAAGCGATAAGACCGCCCATTGTACTTTCTTAGCTATATATGTATACATGATGTACGATAAAGAGAATTTTACTTTACTCAAATAAAACTCATATAGATTTTGAAGAATCATATCGATTAATATGTCACACGTTTTTTTAACTAAAGAATTCAATTCAAGTTTTGTATAAAAATGTAGCCCAATCTTTTAAAATCTAAACCTAACAAAAGTCGTGCAAAAGTAATGCTCAACACTAAAATTGTTTACCTTTTTTATTAAAGTCACCAATTTAGTTACAAAATAAAATATTTTGAATCTTCAACCTGTTGACATCCCTGAAATATACTCCACTATTGCATATCTCACACGGTGTAAACCAAACATATGAAACAAAGAGTGAGCCTAAATAATTTCAAAACGAAATCATAACTCATGATGAAACTATAAGCTCCGCTAAGGATGTCAACATGGCGCCGCATCGTATCAGTGTAAATATTTACTGTACATGGACTCCCCTCGCAGACAAGTCAATTTGCATACAGGGGATATTGACAATAACACGACATTTGTTAACAGTTAAGATTGCCGGGTTGAAAGTTACTTATATTTTATACTAGGTACGCCCAGCGGTTTTACCCGCGTTAAACTTTATAAATTATAGCATATGCGTTAACACAGAGTGTCAGCTAAGTCCATATCTAATTTTATTCAAATCGCTCCAGCTGTTTAGAAATGAAGAAGTAATGAAAAACATACACACTCACACACTCACAAACTTTCAGCTTTATAATATTAGTGGGACGGTACCACGGTTAAATGGCATCTCTGGATATAACACAAATAGTAAACTTAACTTAATTAGGTCAGATTCATGAGTAGATAACTCATGAAACTGAACTAATTAAACAGAATCAGTTTGTGATATACGAAAAAGAATATGGTGCCGATCGTTATTTTTTTTTATATCAGAGGGCGACTAACGAGCAAGTGGGTCACCTGATGTTAAGTGATCACCGCCGCCCATGGACACTCGCAACACCAGAGGTGTCGCGGGTACGTTTTTATTTAACTCAGTGGTTGCAGGCCTTTAAAAGTCAGCAAAGAATCCCTGGCGACCTTACTCAACACTCGGAAACACAACATTAAAATTATTAATGTTATTATTAAGGAATCATCAATCTTGTGTGTAGGGTTAATATTATTTTTTTTTAGGATTTACATGGTGACGTGCTACACGTTGTTCAGTTTTTTTTTTATTTTTTTTATTAATTCAATAGTTATAAAAAAATTGCTTTACACGACTGAAGTAAAACTTAGATATAGGATGAAAAATTTTATGGAAGTATCGTAAGTATGAAATTTTGTATAATTTATTGATATATAACAAAAAGAAATAGTCGCACTCATTAATTTATAAAAACTTAAGTAAATAATTACGATAAAACGACTTTCGACTGCACGTGTGGCGTATCGATTAAGACAGTCGCCTCACTTCGTGTCCCGGTTTCTATTACCGCGCAGGACATATATTTGTGTGACTCATAAATAGTTGTTCTGAATCTGGATGTACTATGTGTCCGATAATTATATGTTTGTAAAGTACCCCGCGACATAGGGATTAATTTCCCTAGTGCTACATGTCTCTATGGTTGTGTTTATGGTTTCTATTTTTTATTAATGAAAACTCATAAAAAAAAGAAACCATAAACTAAAAGAAATCATAAAAACATGTGCACTAAAGATGTTAACATCGTTCCGCACCGGTTTCAATGAGTAAATATTTACTGTACATGGACTCCCCTCGCAAACGTTTCAATTCCTGTTAAGGGATATTGACAATAATGTACAGACGCCAGCACATCCAGCTACCTCAGTTTGTCGAATTTCTTTTATAGATTTTCAACTTTATCACATATGCATAAGGTTCACTTTCAATTGGGGAAATTTGACAGATTGGGGTAACTTGATGAGCTGTCGTCTGTACTATTCACGACCGGATTGGTAGTCACATATCATACGGTGCAACCACCACATAAGCAAAGTAGCGAGTTCAAATGCAGATTCAGAGTTGAAGATTCATCCGTGTCAACCCATAAACTGTTATAGATATTTCTGGTAAGATTACACGTCCACACTTTGGTGAGTAAAGACGTGGGTCCTGATTCTCCCTCCCGATATACTCAATTGCATAAATATTGTACGCCATACAAAGGAAAATTCGTAAGGTAGATTCATAATCTCCCTTATGAAATCATGTGTATGATTCTCCCTCCCGATATACTCAATTGCATAAATATTGTACGTCATACAAAGGAAAATTCGTAAGGTAGATTCATAATCTCCCTTATGAATTCATGTGTATGATTCTCCCTCCCGATATACTTAATTGCATAAATATTGTAAGTACGTCATACAAAGGAAAATTCGTAAGGTGGATTCATAATCTCCCTTATGAATTCATGTGTATGATTCTCCCTCGCGATATACTCAATTGCATAAATATTGTACTTCATACAAAGGAAAATTCGTAAGGTAGATTCATAATCTCCCTTATGAATTCATGTGTATGACGTCATACAAAGGAAAATTCGTAAGGTAGATTCATGATCTACCATAAGAATTCTTTTGTATGACGTATAATTTTTATGCAATTGACTCAGACACTCAGACATATATATGTATATGTCTGTGTGTCTTCCCGTCTGTTGCTTTCAAATAACATATTCCATTTTTGTCTGAATATATAATTAGACTTTACCTACTACGCGTCATGCTATCTAGACATATCGCATCGGTAAACTACATTAAATAAACGGATGTAAGCGCCATTTTTATGGTAAATTAACCATCTGAATGTCCGAGTAATCGTCATATAATTAGGGGCAATAACCATATGTGGCAACACTGGCAACTAGTTCACAAAGCATAAGAATATCTTGAAGGAATGCGATGCGAGTGGCGAACAGTCTCTTCGCATTGCTTCATCGCACTGCTCGTATCTTTATCAAAATCATTATGATATATGTACAGACGCCAGCACATCCAGCTAACCTAATCTGTCAAATTATTTTTATAGATTTTCAACTTTATCACTTAAGCATAAGGTTCACTTTCAATTGGGGAAATTTGACAGATTGGGGTAGCTTGATGTGCTGGCGTCTGTACATATATACGTATAAACATATAATACAATCACACATACAATAAAATCGTCCGAAAGTCAAAACTGTACATAATTTTTTTTTTTTAAAGAATACTCGAGGCGTGATCTACAATCGATATCGAAGCCAAAAATATAGTTTTAAGAATTTTTGTTTGTTTGTCTGCATGTCCGGGCTAAACTCAAAAAGTAATGCATGGATTTACTTCAAATTTTGCATGAATATTACTAAGAGGTCGGGTCAACATATTATCAAGCTATCACCTACGGGGGCGGTGCTGTGATCATTCTTCTTCTTCTTATCGTGTCGATGGTAAGAATTATATTCTATCTTCCCAAAATTGGGCAACGCTGACCCCTTTGGCTGAAGCGTCATACAAGTCCTGAAGGGTACAAGAGACTGGACATGAGGGACAAACGGATAAATGTGCCATACTTAGGGGTGACACGCCGCACTCGCAGATGTTTTGTGATGTGGGAATGTAACCCCATTTGCACATGTTTTCTTTTGATCTACCAACCTGAGTACGTAGTCTATTATATATATTGAGTCTTTGGTTACTTTAATAAATAACTTTTATTATTATATTATTTATTATTAAGAGTCCTCCAGGTTGGCCATGGCAAATTATGTCCCGGAGGTAATTTATAAAATTTAACACGGGTAAAACCGCGGGGCACAGCTAGTAGCAATTAAAACAAAGTTATTACTAAAACGGCGGTCATAGACAATTGTTCTCACCGGTCCGTAAGTCAAGACCGCAGTCAGTAATAAATGGATTACCTCCAAAAGTGGAGTAAATTCTGAGCGTCTCCATGCTCCGGGATGCGGTCCCGGTTATAGTCATTACAAAAAGAAAAAAAAAAGAAAAAAAAAAAAAAAACCTTCTCAACAGCCTACTGGGTGGCTTGAGCAACTCTGATACTAGTGTACCCACTGCCCATACGATAAGTAAGTTTACTCAAACAAATATACTTTGAGCGTGTAAATCGTCATTGTATCCATATAATCAAGACGCCTATGGACCGGTAGGTGGATACAAATTACCCAATCAGGACCAGCGACTGACTACGGTCTTCAGTAATGAGGAACTGACTAGAAAGAGACAATAGATTTTAACTCATGCAGATCAAGATTACTTAAGGGCATTGGACTGAATGTGTGCAAAACACATTTTAATTTATGTACCAAAAGTGGCAACACTAACTAAAAATGTAAATAATACAAAAGTTGTGCAATAAATTTGCAAGGCTTTTGAAATCAGGATTAGTCTAAAATTTGCTATAAAACATACAACTTGGCAGCAAATTGTAAAAGAATTCAAAAGATAAAAAAAAACTACATTCATCAATAATCGTGCAAATCTATTACACGAAAGATTGTTTTTGTTTGAATGAATGTTGCCAATTTTGAATAAAAATGTGTTTTGTACTTAATCAGCCTATCTGTCGCCCTTAAGGTAACGCGGCGCACAGTATTTCGAAATACAGTGAAAGTTACTTGAGCCCTTCAAACAAAACGGTGGCGCAACATTTTGAAGTAGAACATCTTTACGCACGCTTGACGAGAGCGTTACGAATAGTGAGATTGGGCGAGGCGAACCGAAATTAAGAGGTAGTCATAGGTTAGTGAAGATAGAAAGGGAGAATTACGCTTCGTATATTCACTATAGGGGCAAGAGAGAGGGATGCGAGCACACATTTTCATTTTCTCTCTCTCTCACTCTCTCAAAGCCAGTTACGTTCCTTAGAAGGAGATAAAAATGTTTTATTTCAGTCGGGTAGTCTAAGGCACACTCTTTTTTATTAGGGTCCCGTATTTAAAGAGCAACGGAAACCTATTGGTACAATGCTGTCACTCTACCTCCTAGCCCGTATGTCGGGGTATTAAACTCTTAAATGGAATTAATAGTATCGACAAAAAACAGTCTTATTCGTTTGGAATATTGTACTCATATTCCTATACACAAACACACACACAAAGGGATAAAAATAATTATATTCCTTTCTTGACATGTGGAGTGACATGTTCTAGAATTACTTCCTATGTTAGTTAATGTATTTTTTAATTACACATTTTGTTCTCAGTTTATTTATATTAATACTAGTTGACCCGGCAGACTTCGTACTACCTCAATCGATAAATACGAGATCTAAACTTTGGTTTAAGGAAACGTTGATATGGGAAAAAGAAAAGGGCTGTTTTTGGGGTTTCTCGGGCAATTATTCTTATTTTTCTTACCTTTTAAACCTTCCCTAGACCTACACGAATATTTCAAGATGAAGCTTAAATAGTAGACTACTGGCGCTTAGTAAATAAAAATAGAGACATCGTTTTAAAGCTCCTCGAGATATATTTCTTTTACTATTTGATGTTTAAAACATATGGGGTGGCGTCTGTACGTCAATTTTGATCATGTCTGATGCGGAGTCTATTTCAAAAACCAAACCATTTGTAATCGTTTTTAAAATATTTAAAGAGTAAAATAATACCGATAACGACGGTGAATTTTATTTTTGTTAAGAAGTATAATCAACGCTAACTAAATCTTTTTTTAATGGACTCTTTCGATCTCATACAGAACTCATCTAGAAAAACACCAGACGGTTTTTTTATAAGATATGATGACGCTACATTAAATTGTGATATTATGATAAGTGATAAAGATGAAAGTCATAGCTAAGAGGAATTATAAGTATTATAGAGACAACTGCGTATTACAAATTCGCATTACTCCAGTACCAATGGAAAAAAAGCCAAGGCGAACATCTATTTACAATGGCAGTCGGTTCGTTGACACTAAAACCTCATTGGAAACGCATACTTCAATGACTCAGAAGATACACCATTCTTATCACAACGACATAAGGTTGAAATTGATCTTATGTGAACAATAACCTTTCTGTTTAGTACCGTGACAAGGGAGTAATTGTTCGAGAAGCACGTTTCCACGCCGTGGGGGCTATTGGTAAACTGCTGCGGAGATGCGGTGGTATAAACACATTTGAATTTGGAAAACAGCACTTACTACGCAGTAGGTACCACAGTATAGAGATATGTACCTTTATAGTACTTTATCATCGAATTGAGATTGAAACATGTAAAGCACTTAATTATAGTGGTAATGTACTAGGGTACAGACAGACAGCGAAGTCTTAGTAATAAGGTCCCGTTTTACCCTTTGGGTACAGAACCCTAATAAGTGACTAAGAATTGTCATAGAATCACGATAAATTCATATAATATCAGTTTTATTTTTTAATGTGCTGTGATAACAAGTTAGAAAAAGCACTATGAGATGACTTTCATTATTTTAAGTACCTAATGCCTATAAATTCAGCAGAATTACTATAAGACAGTTATATTATAAGACAGCTTTCTAAAGACATACGTAGATTTGCAAATATACTTGTCGTTACAGCGCGCCCGTACAATAAGTAAACATGAGAATAATCACGAACATTCTACGCACTTGTTACTCTGAGGATCAATGATGTTATAAGTAAAAAGGTGTAGATAGGTTTCCAACACAACATTCGATCTTCAAAAACGGCACACCAACGCACACATAAATAACTTAATATTGCAATATCACACTACATTACGATTAAACGTCAAAGTAAGATGGGATGATTCAATAATCGTGAGCGAAAACGAGACAAATGTAATTTGCGATAGTGCGTCGTCTCAGGTAGTAGCGCGTAGCGACGCGATACTGACTGAAGTAAATTCTGGCTAATTAGCCACATTTCAACGTGCCGCTCCCGGAGCGCTTCTAACCTATCTACACCTTTTACTTATAACATCATTGCTGAGGATAGACAAAGGTCGACGTAATTGTACGTCGCAATAACTCACGTCTCAGCTACCGCTTCTACCTGGCTTGACCTGTCTGTAAGGTGAGTTAAACAACTATCTATAATTAAGCTGTGGTACCTTGGCTATGGCGCGGTAACCACCGAAGCACTGACAGTGCGCAAACAACCAATACGTCTAGGCAAGTCACAACATCGAAAGTTACTGTGATAGATAATACTTTTTGTCGCACTTTTAAAACAAAAGTAGCATTATACGAAATTATTCTTATTTAAGTCTTTTTTCGAAATAACTACATTATTTATTATTACAGTTGCAGTTTGTAACTAAAAGTAAGATAGGTCAACTGTTAAATAATGCGAATTGTAGTACTATATTTCATTACCTGGCCTAGATATAAATCATAACGCTGCATCAAAAACATAAAACGGTCATACTGACAAAATACTATTTTTGTATAATGCCACTTTTGTTTTAAAAGTGTGTTGTGTCACAGAGCTAGTAATTGGTGATTTTTGCTCATAAAATAAAAGGGAAAAGGACGTAACATAATATGTCGATATTAATTAATTTCTTTGGTACAATTATGCACTCGTAGGTTCTGCACATTAAAACTCCCGAGATGTTTTCGCCATACAATATCTAATCGAACAGAGTATCGTTCTCATCTATCGTCGTACAAAGAATGCTTCTTTAATAATTCTCCTACCCTATTTATATTTTTATCAGTGACAACCATTTGAAAGTCTAATATCGATTATTAATAGTTTTAAGATGTAAAATTATTATATAATTATTATAGTAATTAATAAAATGATGATCGCTAATCAAATAAATAATCACAATGTAAATATATTATTATAACAAAGCAGCTACGTCATAACCGTTGCGCGGCCATTGAGTACTTGAAAACAGAATTTACAACAAAAGAATTTACAGAATAGGTACTTTCTGTAAATTCTAAGAAATTTATAGATTGAGTAAAAAGTGTCCGGGTATTTAGTCAGAACATTCGTCTAGCTATTAATACCCGGAAATCCGCATATTTGGGCGGGAGAACTTATTTCCATGGAGTGATTTGATTCGCTGGGTCTTCTCGTTTAAGGCGCTATGGATGCGGTGCGGTAGTAGCATTAAAGCGCGACCGTCGCTATAAACACACACAAGATCCGACATAATAATAATATTTAAATCTTACCTCAATATAGACAATACCATTCTGGCATACTTATTATACCTAAACTATAAATAGAAATATAATAGAAAATAATATATAAAAGAATAGAATAGAAATAAATAAAATATCATTAATATACGTTACAATCTAATAAACTATTTTGATTTAATAATTTAAATCAAAATAGTTTATTAGATTGTAACGTATAGCTTTTAGAAGTAATCTTCTAAAAGCTTAAAACAAAAGAATCTCGAAAAATGCCCGCTAAATTCGGTATTTGTATTCGGCATGTAGTTTGTATTTTTGCCGCAATATTTTTTCGTTCAGTATCGTCCTGTTTTTTATTACTTTTCTGATGGTTTTATGTACAGACGCCAACACATCCAGCTACCCCAATCTGTCAAATTTCTTTTATAGATTTTCAACTTTATCACTAAATCATAAGGTTCACTTTCAATTGGAGAAATATGACAGATTGGGGTAGCTGGATTTGCTGGCGTCTGTACATATACACGGGTAAAATCGGTGCGTTACTTAAAGTTTGGTGTTGTCAGCTTCCTGCATAGGAGACTGATAACAATGGCACCGTTCACTTGTGAAATAAAATAACAACATGGCGTTGTTGGAATAACGATAAACGTAAGCATGGCTTGAAATGGTACAGACGCCAGCACATTAAGCTACCCCAATCTGTCAAATTTCCCTATTTGAAAGTGAACCTTATGCTTTTGAAATAAGGTTGAAAATCTATAAAAGAAATTTGACAGATTGGGGTAGCTGGATATGTCTGTACATAAAAGGCATAGCAAAAACTACAGAAAATAAATTCAACATACTTGGCACGTTGGGGTTTGAACTTCAACTCAATGACGTTACTGACAGGTGCGTAATAGTCAACTGTCGTTCTACGTTGATTACTCGCTTATCGTATTTCAATCTGCCCAGTAGGCCTCCGACATGTCTTAAGGACTGCTATCTCATGCACAGCTTAACGTGCCCTACGAAGCACGGCCACGTTCTAATTTAAATCACCGGTCACCTATCCCGATCACCCATCTATTGTCTGTCCGGATGCCTATTGGCTAAACCTCGCCGATCACTTACTAAAGTCGTACTACTGGCTTTGAGAAGGCTCGATACGAGAAAACGCAAAGCCGCTCATCTGATGAAAGGCAAAAAATATTACAGATTTAGTTAATATTGAAGTCCACTGCCCTGAGGGTTCAAATACCGGGAGGAAAATCATGTTGTTGATATTTTGTAGCAATAATAGAAATACTAAAAGTTAGGATAATGGCGTTACATCCCCGTTTCTTAGGAACACAAACTATTATAATAAATAAGGAGATTTTTTAAACCCTGAACGTTTTACGATAGAAGTAATATTGCTTGATCTGATTTTTTCTTTGTTCCATGATTGGTCAGTGGTTACCTAGTATCAGTTGATTAAGGCGGCCAGGATACCTCTGACATTGTTTAACAACTGTCGTCTAATTATTACAACCGGGACCCACAACTCAGGTGTAAGCATTCGCTCAAAGTTGTCGGCCACTTAGGTACATATCTATAAACTGACCACGCCACTAGGTTTGCACAAGTTTGCCGATTACTTACTAGCCGGTAATACGAGTAGCACCTGGCTATAAACGCCTCAATGATCTGCTTAAACTTTATTTGTATTATTATCATGATCATCTCAGCCGAAAGGGTCCACTGCTGGACAAAGGCCTCCTGAAAATATCATTAGGACCCATATGCCGCGGGTGGCCGACTGTAGTATGATGGTCATAGTCTAATTGGTACATTCAAATAAAAAGTTACACAAATACAGTATAACCGAAACTGTAAACTTAGTAACTGCGTAGTTAAGAACAAAGACCAAAAACAAAAATTCAAAACTTACCGACTGACATCATCGCCTTTACATTTCGAACAACGCAATAAAAATAAAACACAGCTTTTAAAAATCAGCAACCAACTGTCTAATTTGAATTCCGAACACTTGAAATAAAGATGTCAAAAAAAGAAGGCTGAGCTACGGCGGAACGACTTCCCCCAAACAAAGGCCAGGTGATTCTGCGCCCGGGTAGACGGGAACGAGCGTCCGATCAATACTGCATCCCGAAGCACTATATTAATCTGTCGGGGGTTGGGGCTATATACAGGCTAGACGTCTGGTTTCGAACCGGTTCTCGGTACTTATGTATATGTATTTAGCGTGGGACGTGTTCTAGGGTTGCTACTGCTGAGTGGGGCAATTGCGCCAATATTTTTATTACATTTGTTCGTAAGTATAAATATTATATTAGCTGTTAATTTTAACTTTAATAGTTTTTACATCATCAATATTATATCAGCCGAAAGAGGTCCACTGCTGACAAAGGCCTCCCCCAAAGATCTCCACAATTCGCGATCTTGCGCTACTCGCATTCAGCGGCTATAAAATAATTGTATCGATGTCCCCAAAAAAGTAATTCGATCATCTCTTGAGATGAATATTTATTTTTCGTATGCCCTTTACAATTTATCTAAAATAGTAAACCAGTCAGTATTAGTCATAGCATATCGTGCACAAGTCACTACAACTCTTCGCTATGGTCTTATATACTGGGGAAACTCCACAAATATGGAAACAGTTTTCAGAGCCCAAAAAAGATGCCTTAGAGCTATTTGTGGCATACAAAGTACTGCATGTAAAGTCTTCGTCAAAAACAACTTCTATATGTTTTTAAACTTTCGCGATTTGTACACATTCTTTATATACTGTGGACACGGGTCTCATCGCGATAAATATTTAGGTAAATCATTACCTTGGTTCGGCATGGATTGCACCAGCCGTGGTCACGGGTCGACTCTTGACCACGGCTGGTGCAATCCATGCCGAAACGTCGGGTAACCAAGGTAATGATTTACCTAAATATTTATCGCGATGAGACCCGTGTCCACAGTATATAAAAAACTTCTATATGTTAAGAACATTAAACAGCGCTAGGCATAAAAATAAAATACGACATATATCCCACAAAAAACTGTTTATAATAAGAACTTCCTAGGTATGGCACCTAAAATATTCATTCAACTACCTAGACTTATTATACTCGAAAATGATAAAAGAAAATTTTAAAAATATCTTGACTAGTTTTTAATAAATAAACATACTAAAAAATAAATGAATATTTGTTGGACAAAAATGTGCGAGCATAATACATATCATGTAAATGTGTACTAACTCCGATTTGTGTATCAATTAAATCCATTGTATTTATTTTTATGTGAGATGTTTATCTATGTATATAAAAATCAATGCCACTTTTCGTTGTAATGTTATAACTCAACAACGCCTTTACCGATTTGGCTAATTTTGGTCTTTAATATTCGTGGAAGTCCATGGAAGGTTTGTACGTAGAGAAAATTTAAAAAAGTCTTGAAAAAGTGTAAAATCAACGTCTTTTAGCAATTTAAAATATTTTGTTTGAATAAATGAACTTAATAATCTTTTTTTTTATTACTATGCCTTATACGAAGCCGCTAGTATGGTATATAATAATAAAGTTATTCATCAAAGTAACCAAAGACTCAAAATTGTTATAAGACTTATTCTATGTTGGTAAAAATATAGCAACGACTTTGTTTAGTGGAATACATGAATCATTCATTAGTCATTTCTTATATGACCGGTATAAGAAATTATAATAAAATTTCTTTGAGACTACAAATTTGACATTTAAATTGTATATTAATCATATTAATAATTCTAATTGTAATAATAATTGGTGTAAAATTGTTAATTTTGTCTATGTTATATCGCTTTGACTGCTGTAAGATTTTGAATTTGACAATTGTTATTGTAATTTTGTATCCGATTATATTATAGATTAACATTTTATAAAATTTTACATAGGACATATTGATAAAATTTAACTTTTGTATAACCATTGCATGCCATAATGGTAGAACATAATGAGAAGACCAATTCACTCACATCTGGAAATGTATTGTTAAAAATGTATGTACCTATGTTCGACAATGAATAAATGAATTATGAATATTGAGTTCGAGATCATTGAGTTCGAGGAAATGATCTCGAACTCAATATTTATTGAAAATTATTCCTTCACCACAGTGAATATTATATAAACTTTATATCAATACATATTTATATATATATATAAAAAAAAAAACAACAAATTGTATATGATTAATTCGTTTTAGTTTAGTTCTTAATATATAGCTGTAGTATTTTTTAATTCTAGTTTTACTGTTATAATAATAAGTGCATGCGGTGACACCTTAAAAAATTGTGCATTAGGTTATATATTCATGTAATTTTCATTTGTAAGAAAAATGTAACAATTACTGGCTGTCCTCAATAAATAAAATAAAAATAAAAAAAAAAACCAAAACATTCTGGATAGATTATAATTTTGATAAATTGTGTATAAAAGTTGACTACAAAGTATATATGTCAAAAAAAAACCGAGTTTCCTATATCTTTGGTAAGTGAAAACCATAAAAGTAAAAACATTTTGAAACTCAGAAGATCACCGAAGCACATTCTTCCAGTGCTGACAATAATTATTGTAAAACATGTACCTAAATGTGGAAGCATGATGGCTGCGTGCGAGCAGTTTTGCCCAACTAATACCTCTTCTTCTCCTAATTGTAATACTAGACTTTTAAGAATTTTGCGCGGTCTACAGCCAACTGACCAAGTAAAGATAACGCTTTTCAGTGCTGATTCTGGCAGATTTTACACCGGTCATCATTGAATCAGCTTATTGGGTACTTGGAAAGATTGCTGGATGTTCTGCACGTCCATTATAATAATGCTTTAAAGATGCCGTTACGATTGCCTCGTTTTTACAGTGCCGCTACAATGATTGCAGGAACCCGATGAGTTTCATGCGATCATCCGCAAGAAAATGATCTCGCTTTTCAGCAGAATAAGAGGGAGTCATAATAGCATCCTGAAGAATGTAGCGACCGATGCTTCCACCACCATAGTCAGGCAATTTAGAAGAAGACTTATAGAGCCTAGTATTTCATTGTTCTAATTCTTGGCTGTTCCCCTCATTAATTCGTCCACAGTTAAGTTACTAACAACAGTGTTTAAGTGTAAACCTGTTACTAACATTTTTTTAAAATCTTAGTTAACCGAAATAAAATGATTTTAGGCAATATGGATATCTGCCACGTCTATGCTCAACCATCACTTTTGTGAATAACTCCAAGTTATGTCCCTCTAAAACTTAATTATAAACTTCTTTCAATCTCCCGAAAATAAATGTCTGGTATAACAAATCTGAGCACACGACACATACATAAAAACAGACATGCATAGCCGATTTTCTTAAAGTATCTTTACTGAAAAAGAAAAAATCTGTTTTGGGAGAGCAAATTGGAGAATACGAAATCACGATTTTGTTAATTTTTGTTAAATTGTTCACTTTATCACACCTATGCTTGGAGAACGAGACATTCGCGGCAGCAAGATTTCCTTTTAGGTTACTTGTTAATTTACTTAACCTTTTGACCGCCTCAATCATTAATAGATGACAAACCAAATGGCGTGCTGGGTACATTTTATTATGCCATCTGTTCTAAATATGAAGGCCCCCATATAGCCAGCTGCTCTCAACAGTCCATCAGTAATCGTCAAGATCAAACATCTAGACACTAGCTCCAAATTAAACAGATCAGTGGAATAAACCTACCGGGGAATCAACCACATTTAAAAAAACGCTTATACACTACCTCAAAGGTGGCGTGGAAATGTGTGCGATGACGAAATGTGACGACTACAACTCTTTCAACTTTTTGAATCGTTATATCTGAAAAACGGTGGCTCTTAGGTAAAAAGTATTGAGGCATTTTGTTATAGATAAGTATCTAATCTACAATTTTGCCCCAGCTAATTTTATGATAAAACTTACCGTTTTGCTGAAAATCGCGAAAAACCCTTTTTGTGACGTTTCAAACCGATTATTTTTTTATGCACGTGCCGGATCGATGAGGACTTTATAATAGTGTAATGAAGGATCCTACTAATTTTCAGCCTAATGGTAATCATTGTAACCTTTGATGTCTAAATTGACCGGACTATTTAAGAGTAGAAATAAAGAGCTAAATGACAACCCTATAAAAGGGGACGGGGTTAAAGAACATATTTGCAAACGTCCTGTCGATATTTAAAATAGGCGATAACACTTTCATGTGTTATTAAAAAATATACCTAAATTCATTGCGTCGTCACTATCGGGAATTTTTCAACCCAACGTTCAAAAAACGCAATGTACCCACGCCATGGTGATTTTCTCGTAAATATTGTTTGTCTACTGTACTGCTTACGTGCAACGGTGCAGCGGCTTTTCAGGTCACGAATGACACATTTATATTCGTTTGAATATCGAATGCGGCGGCCATTTTGTCCTAAAATTAAAAATCAATAATATGTGTGCGACGGGAAAGGCAACCATCTGCGTGGGATTTAAGCAGTCTGGCCGGGACACGCCCGTTATTTCGATACATAAAATAGCAATACATTGAAAAAACATTGATTAAACAATACATTAGTTTGTTCGGCGTCAATAGTTTATAAAATATTTTACCCCCGTCACAAATGGAAGGCCACATTGTGTCTGTAGAATCGTAGTTCACAAACCGGAGAATCAGTTTCAAAGTGGTTAATTTAATCTGATCGATATGGTTCTTGTTTTATGAATTGGGAAAATAAGTTATTCCAAAGTTACAACTCTTGTACTCCTTGAATTCAGGGGTTTGGTTTGATATCCTTCAAAAATCGCCGACTTATTTAACCAGGTTTTTAGGGTTCCGTATCCAAATGGCAAAAAACGGAACCCTTATAGATTAGTCATGTCTGTCTGTCTGTCCGTCCGTATGTCACAGCCACTTTTTTCCGAAACTATAAGAGCTGTACTTGGTAACTAGGTGTATTCTGTAAACCGCATTAAGATTTTTTACACAGAAATAGAAAAAAAAACAATAATTTTGGGGGGTCGCCATACATCGAACTGAAACACAAAAAAAAATTTTCATTATACCCATACATATGGGGTGTCTATGGATAGGCTTTCAAAAATCATATAGAGGTTTTTAATATCATATTTGTCTAAACTGAATAGTTTGCGCGAGAGACACTTCTAAAGTGGTAAAATGAGTGCCCCCCCCCCCTCCCTGTAACTTCTAAAATAAGAGGGTGATAAAACTAAAAAAAATAAATAATGTACATTACCATAGAAACGAACAACGAAAATTGGTTTGAACGCGATCTAGCAAATAGTTTTGTTAATACGTTATAAACCGCAATTTGCTTTCATTTAATCAACTGCAATACTTGCTGCTACGGAACCCTTCATGTGCGAGTCCGACTCGCACTTGGCCGGTTTTTTATATTACTCTATTAGACCTAGTATTGTTTTAAGTGTTTTTTATTTTATTTTTATTGATAAGGCACACCAACAACCTATTCACAATTTGTTTGTAAGAAACTAATACAGAGAGATTAATCCAGTGTGAGTAGGTCACTTACAGGTATGCACAACGTTCGCAGACGAGTACTTTACATTACCTTGGCCAGTATTAGTTAATTCAATAATTGACAGATAACAAGATTTATACATAACAAATAGAAAACACATATCAAACAATTTGTACATAAAGTTATGCAATACATTATATAAAACAACATATATTGATCAATTCAAATAAAATACATTTACGATATAATTAATTAAACGAATACAATTCAATGAGTTAAAATATTATATCGCAAAACCTGTTATTAAAAATGGACTTAGTGGCTTGAGTTTAGGTTTAGGTTTAGCGCCGACTGCGGATCAATATTTTTAAGTATTGTTTTGTATTGAGAGATAGAATTTCGGAAAATATCAAGATTCTCACATTTATTGGTCACCTCGTTAAACGTGTTCATCATTCTATTTAGAGGGGCTGATTTACCTAAGTTAGTGCGACAGCGTACAGGTACAAATGTTTTAAATTTTTTTGAGATCTCACTAAGCCACTTCGGGGAACGTTTAAACGTATTTGTTTTAGTAAGTCAGGTGTGCAGGTAACGCCGTTCATGATTTTATATAGAAGCATTAGGTCAGCATGTGCTCTTCTTTCTTTCAGGGAAGCCATTTGGAAATGTAGCAAGCGCTGTTGATAATCTGCTCTATGAGGACAACCACAATCCTTGAAACGCAAATAACGTGTGAAATTTTTCTGAATCCGCTCTATTCTATCACTGGGAATGTTATAAATTGGATTCCAGACAGGAGACGCATATTCGAGTGGGCTTCGCACGAGGCTGTTGTAAAGAATTTTTAAAGGAAGTGTCTTTTTAAATTCCCTGCAGTTTCTCTTAATAAATCCTATGAGTCCAGCTGCTTTGGCAATAACGTTGTCCATGTGAACATTAAATGATAGATTACTGCTAAGAAAAATACCTAAATCACGAACTACATCTACTCTCTGAAGACTAATTCCCGCTAGAGAGTAAGTTTTCAGAATTGGTTTTTTTTTTCGAGTAAACGTAATCTGCTGGCATTTATTTGCATTGAGAATCATTCCATTAGCCAAACACCAATCCAGCAGGGAATTTAAATCACATTGTAGTAGGTCAGTGTCTGCTATTGAGTTTACCTTACGGTAGATCTTTAGATCATCCGCAAATAGCGAGCATTTACTGTGTTGAAAGCTATCCACCACATCGTTGACAAAAATAGTAAATAAAATAGGCCGTGCATGTGAACCTTGCGGCACCCCGGATATAGCGACGTACTCTGAAGAGTTATAGCCATTTACTACAACTTTTTGTTTGCGTTTATGCAAGTAAGAGCTAAACCAATCCAACAATTCTCCATGTACACCGTGGTTTTGAAGTTTTAGAAATAGGATGTGGTGGTCTACCTTGTCAAATGCACTACTGTGTTGCACACTTACTTGATTTATTTTTCTTGTTTAATTACCAATATGGTAAAACAAAATTTTACTTATTTTCCGGTCAGATTAAAAGAATTTTAATGTAAGGAAGGTATTCATAATGTGGAAATTATTTTCCATGACGAAGTTTACCAATTTTTGCCCATTATCGTTCCTTTTTCCAGTATTATAAGGTCCAATTATTTTATCTTCGTTTGATTCCCTCCTTCCGATTTGACTGTTAAAGTCGCCCATTACGATTACTGTGTTATTAAGTTGGTTGTAGAATTCGTTTTTTGTTTCTTCTTTGGTATCTTCGGTCGGAGCATATACCTGGACGATTGAAGTTATTTGTTGGTGGCCGGGCAGCACAAAAGAAAGAAAGGGAAACAACGTCGACGATGGGAAGACGACATAAAAATAATAGCAGGGAGCCACATGGAGAAGGAAGACACATGACCGAATTTTATGGCAAGCTTTAGGGGAGGCCTATGCTGAATAGCAAGACAATCTTCGCGAAACTGGTGTCTATATCAAAGACATTGTATATATTGTAAGATTGTTAAATAAAGGCTTTATTATTAACTAGCTTTTGCCCGCGACTTCGTTCGCGTGGAATAATTTTTTTCCTGCAGATTTTATGATTTTACCCACATAGTTCCCGATCTCGCGAGATCTCTTCAAAAATGAAATGTGGAAGATATTCTAGGGAACTCTTCAAAACGCCATCTATCGAGCATAGTGACAACTCGGATTATTTATCTATACTCCGTTCGGGCATTTTATTTGTACTAAAAGTTTTATTATATTGATATTATTTTATTCATACCTTTTTACTATTTATTTACTTTTTCCGATGAATTAAAACAATAACATTAACCGAACTCGTGTAACGATCGACACCATTGCGCGATCATAACTCGACATATAGTACTAATAGAATTATCTATACTCCGTTAGAGCATTTTCTTTGTACTAAAAGTTGTATTATATTATATTTTCATACCTTTTTACTATCTATTTACATTTTCCGATGAATTTTCAGTACTGAATTGATGCCGACTCTTGACCAATAGATGGCGCTATTTTATCTATTATTTTATTTTTTGTAATAAAAACTATCCTATGTCCTTTCTCAAGTTCCAAACTATGTCTGTACCAAATTTCACACAAATCGGTTCAGTAGTTTAGGCGTGAAGCAAAGACAGACAGACAGACAGAGTTACTTTCGCATTTATAATATTAGTTTGGATGTAAGGAAGAGATACGCAACTCATAAGCCGAAATGTTTTGTGAAATTAAAAATGTGCGATGGGTGATATGATAAATAAGAATTGATACGGGCCTGTTGGCGTGGTTGGCAAATGCTTGCTTTTCACGCCCGAGGTCATGGGTTCGATTCCCACCCAGGACAGATATTTGTATGCATTAGCATGTCTGTTTGTCGTGAGTCTGGGTGTAATTATCTATATAAGTATGTATTTACAAAAGAAAAGTAGTATATTATGTAGTATATCAGTTGTCTGGTTTCCATAGTACAAGCTCTGCTGAGTTTAGGATAAGATGGCCGTGTGTAAATAATGTCTTAGGATATATTATTATTATTATATTCTTGTGTTAATAAAGTAACGAATGTTAATTGTGATGGATGAACGTGTTTGGAATTGGTAATATCGTCTTGGAGGCAATTGATTGAACGAACCATGAGGAATCCTTTGTGTACGTGAAGGATCCTGTTATTTTGACAAGTAACGAAACAAGTCAAATTTAGCCAAATTGTTTTGAATTACGTAGTACACGTAATTCAAAACAATTTGGCTAAATTTGACTTATAAGAACGTCATGAAATTACACATGCTTCGAGGTCTGAACGTTAACGTAAAGAATACTAGGTGTTTTTAGTCAGTTCCGTGACGTCACAAAAAAGTCCTTTTATAATATTATTCTGAGACGTTACTCAAACACGGCCATCTGATCCCAAACTAAGCAGATTTTTTACTATGGAAACCAGATAACTAATATATATCATATACTAATTTTCTTTTGTAAATACATTCTTATACATAATTTCTCCCACACCCAAGGAGTGAGTGAGAAAAATAAGAAGAAACGTTGGCTGTAACCGCCATATTATTAAACGCAATAATAGTTATTTTGTGACATTTATACTCAAGACCAGGGCACTTTATTAATTGGTATTAATTTAAACAGAAGATGCTTTTCATACTATCTTTAGACAAACATAGGAATAAAGGTAATATGCTTCAGTGCTTACTCATACCAGGTATATGTTACTCGGCACTTTCGATGCTACCGTACAAATACATTGAATGTCCATATTATACAATAATATGGCCATGCCGTGAAATGAAAGAGACAAAGAATTAATCTGCGATGGTACGAACAAAAGAAGATATCGTGCCTAACGAATGATTCAGCACGTATTAATCCACACGTTTACTTTGGGAAAATCAAATTAAAGGCATACAATATCCATAATAGCTAAAATGAACTATATTACGTAGTAACTAGAGTATCTAATTGGTAGTTGCGTCGCCAGACTGCAAACAGATCCGCACTATCTAGATTGTGACGAAGGGGTTTTCGGGAAAAAAATATTTTACTCTTACACTAATACTTCTTTATATATATAACTAGCTGTGCCCATGGTTTTAGCCGCGTTAAGCTTTATAAATTATAGCCTATGTGTTAATCCAGGGTCTCAGCTAACTCCATACCAAATTTCATTAAAATCGCTCCAGCCGTTTATACGTGAAGAAGTAACAAACATAAAAACTCACAAACTTTCGTCTTTATAATATTACTGTGATAATAATAATAATAAGTACTTTATTATTATTATTATAAATACTAATTTTATAAATTACTTCGTAAAAAGCTTCCTTAAATCGGTTTATAGGATAAACCGATTTAAGGACGCTTTTGCAATCATTCGTTCTCTACCTAGTAATATAAAATATCCGTTTTTAAAGAGCAGTTTTTGATAATATGAATACCTATTGTAAAAACTGTTTCTGTCGTATCGTCACTTTTAGAGCGAGAAACTTGAAACTTATTTTTAGGCTGTTGATTCGATATAATATAAATAAATAATGACATTTAAAGTCTGTAAGAGTTTTACTTAAGGGTGTAAAATAACTAATACGGGATAACGGAATAGGGGATGAAAGTTTTCATGTAAATATGGAAGAGATATATGATAAAGATATTCTGATGGAACGTTTACGGAGTCATGCAGCCAAATTGTGTAGCAGGGCTTACTACAAAACTTCTGATTATTTAAGTGACAAAACATCTTGGTATTGAGTCGCTCTAAATTAACACATTTAAATACAATGTAAGAAATGAATATTTAAAAAAACGATTCCTACTGAGTTTTCTGGCAGTGTTTCTCAGTAGCTGCCATGTCATGCACTACACGGTAGCGTAAAAAAAATATTGACGATTCCCCATAAATGTAATATTTTTATGGAATAAATGAATTTGAATTTTGAATACCAAAATGTGCGAAGTCGCGGGCACAACTAATGCAAGATAAAAATACATCCCTACCATCAATGTCTTCACTTGGAGTATATTCCGTACGAAGTATTTACTACCTTTGGAAATGTAAATATACCAATCACCGTCCTACATACCTACATGATGTGCCTATAGACACAAGGGACGCTTCCAACGGATACGGTTATTCGCAAGTGCATCCTTGCGAGCCTTTATTTCTTTGTACTACACATTAAAGAGCAAAAATAGAACAACAAAGTGCTGAGTTCGAAAAACAACATGTTTTTAAAACTCGATCGCGCTTCTTCACTTCTAAAAGGCTGGAGCGATTTTAATAAAATTGGTATGGAGTTAGCTGACACCATGGATTAACACATAATTTAAAAAGAATGACGCGGGTTAAAACTGCGGGTCACATTTAATAAAACATATGAATAAAAATAAAATCTTATTTAGAAAATACTAGTATTTCCAGCGGCGCCATAACAATTTCAATTCCGTCCCTATTAACCCCTGAATATTTTCATTTATTTATTTTATTCTTTACTAGAAAATAAACCTGGTTTTAAACCAGGTATATTTTCTTTTCGTTCAATAAAAATATTTAGATAACATTTATTTTGTAAATATTATTAATTTCCAAAATAATTACTATTGACCTAGAATTAAATATAATTAGTTCATTTGTAACACTACAATTCATATTCTGACTATTTAATGCTTTAACGCTTTTTAAAGTCTTTGTAAATATAAACAGTTTTTATTTTATTGTAAAAATCTCAAATGTGTTATTCCTAATATCCAAAACAGATATTTCAACTACAAATATGTTACTAATTGTAGTTGAAAAATCTGTTTTGACAATTAATTAATTAATGACTAACGATAAGCACTAGGCGGTATTGGACGGCATTCATATATTCCAACGTATAAACCTAAAATGGATATTTCAACTACACTTATGGTAATACAAGATATTTGTACTTGAAATATCTTTAAAAAAATACGTATCTACGTGCAACTGTTTTAATAACAGTAATAAGTAGCAGGTGCCAAACAGCTGATGTACCAAACAACCGCGTTTTTACTTTCCTCGCTTCTGAGAATAACAATTACATATTGGATGCGCGTGCGCCATGGAGTGTAGCAAATGACAATTACCGTTGCTTCAATGTTGTTATTGTTTAGTAGTAATCTATACATATAATAAAATCGTAAGAAAGTCAAAACTGTACATTGTAATTTTTTTTAAGAGGATACTTGGGGCGTGGTCTACAATCGATATCGAAGCCAAATATATAGTTTTTAGAATTTTTGTCTGTTTGTCTATATGTATGTCCGGGCTAAACTCAAAAAGTACTGCATGGATTAACTTCAAATTTTGCATGAAAAAGAGGTCGGCTACATATTATCACGCTATCACGTACGTGGGAGGAGCTGTGATAATTTATAAAAGGTAACTCGGGTAAAACCGCGGGGCGCAGCTAGTAAGTATCATAATGTAATGAATAATGTCCTCCAGGTTAAATTATGGCCATAGTGGCCAGTCTCAATGGAGACTAGCCAACTGCGTAGGACATAATTATAGTGCACAACTTCATTACTCTCATGACCCGATGGACGGCCTAGACGACACTACTGAAAAGAGGTCACTTGCAGCAGCGACGGCATTACGAGGGGTTGTCTCCGAGGGACAAAGGAGTAACACCGCCATACTTCAGTCACCGAGCTGATATTAAAAAAAATTCTTAACAAAAAACTCCCAATATTCATTCTGGACCAACACAGGTATTGGAGCCAGTACCACATGAGTGTACGACTAAACGCCGAAAGACATTACGCCGACGGACTGAATACCGACAAGACTTTACGGTCACCGTAGCCTAGTTGGTAGTGCTCCTGCCTACGAAGCTGTTGGTTCTGGGTTCGAATCCCGGTAAGTGCAAATATTTGTGTGATGAGCACGAATATTTGTTTCTGAGTCATGGATGTTTTCTATGTATTTAAGTATTTATCTATCTATATAAGTATGTATATCGTCGCCTGGTACCCATAGTACAAGCTTTGCTTAGTTTGGGGCTAGGATGATCTGTGTGACATTGTCCCCAGATATTATTATTATTATTAAATACTTTAAAAAATACTTCGACTGTACTTTTCGCCGACAGAACGCTACACTCATACTCAGAGAGAAACATTTACCAAGTGTAATATAGGACCGATTCGGTTCTGGTACCAGTTCTAACCTAACCTAAACCAATAATTATGAATACTGTCGGCAAAATGCTCTGTCGGCGAAAATTACAGTCGAATTAAAGTCTAGTCGGTGTACAGTCTGTCGGCGTTTAGTCGTACACTGACTGCATCATCTAAACCGCTAGAACAATACGGCAGCCATATTAAGTAACATAATAGTGAACATCACGTTAGGTTATCAGTTCCGCTTGTTATGAGAATCCGTGACGAACAATACGGACAGACAGTAGCCAGTGAATTTGAAACAATTTCACGTTGGATACCGGTGTAAATTTGTTGCAGTAATCCAAGAAATTATACGTCAATAAAATTGGCCCACCTGCAGTTACAATTTTTTTCATCAATAAAGTACTACTACATGGTTAACTTGAAATTAGGTTTTAATTAGGACCTAAATACTTTTTGCTTGCGTCCCTCGAGAACATGACTGTAACGTGTTTCTGGCCCCTATCAAAAAAGAGTACAGCTGGTATAGAGCGTTCTTTATTTAAAATAATTTTGGTTTATGGTAATTCGAAATTTGACAGGCTTTATTTTTTTAAATTGTTTTATAATATTGTCAAACAAAAGAGCATAGTTCACGTTTAAATATGAACTGCTGGCTGGTATAGAGCGTTCTTTATTTAAAATTATTTTATGGCAATTCGAAATTCGTATGTAAAGTTTTTTATTTCTTTTTAATATTGTTTTATAATATTGTGACACAAAAGAGCATAGTCTCTATTTGGACTATTAAGTACTCTATTTAGAAACGTATAGAGATATTACATTAAACATGAACATACCGACATTTTCAATTTAATATTTGCGTAACAAATACTACTAATCTTAACTGGCCGGCTATAATTAGTGTACTGATCGTATTGCGTAGTAAAAATCAATGCGAGGAACTGCCAACAGATGGTCTGCGTATGTATGGTTAAGAATTGGAACGCTGTCGTAGTTACACTTACACGAACGAATACGTACGGTTTACTATACGAGGTGTAACATAAATAGTATACTAAACTTGAAGATCTTAATTTATCCATGAAATACACACAAAAAACAGATTCAACACCATATATGGAACGGAATTCTATATATGGTAAAACAATTTTGTATTTCCGTATTTCACGTGCTTGTTTTGCTTTATTACCCCCGTCGCAAAAAGAGGGGTGTATAAGTTTGACGTCGATATCTGTCTCTATGTGTGTGTGTGTCTGTGCTTGTGTATGTGTGTGGCATCGTAGCTCTCAAACGGATGTATCGATATTGATGCGGTTTTTTTTTTCATTTCAAAGCGTGTTTATGTTACTTTCTTATGTTGCTATGTTTGGTTAATTCCAGCAGTGTAAGAGTATCAGCTCTTTTCCAAAATGATGTATTTTTAGTTGGGGTTTTTCTAACGGTTAGATTGGGTTAGGTTTTTTTTTTAGTTTCATGCATAGATCTTTAAATTTTCTCCATTATCTATTTTATACGTTGTACAGACACCAGCACATCCAGCTACCTCAATCTGTCAAATTTATTTTATAGATTTTCAACGTTATCGCTTAGGCATAAGGTTCATTTTAATTCGCAAAATTTGATTTGGGTAGCTTGATGTGCAGGCGTCTGTACATGACGTAATTTTAAGACATGTGCATCAAATATGACTCACTCACTAGAACAATCTAAAATTGACATAATATTATAGATTAAATGACATGTCGCTATTTTAGCTTCATTGACATGATGGCAAGTCAGAATATGAACGCTTGACTGATCCATGTCAAGTCAAAATTGATATTTTGTACCGTACGTACGTAATATATCTATAGATATTAATGTGCGGTAAAATTAATACACGAGGGTCACTACAGAACCATAAATAATAACAGTTTTAAATAAGCATAGACATGACTTCAAACTTTTTATATTTGAACGAAATGGATGTGGGACCACAAAGAAATCATAGTCTATAGAATTAAAAAAGAGAAATCGGGAAGATTTCTTCTTTGTTTGATTTTTTTGTGTTGTTTGTAAAACGATTTTTATAATTCTAATATAAAACATGCATCTGAAAGAACACCTGCTTCTCTTGAAGACCGTTACTGAAAGAACAGATTACTTTATTGATGTTTTTTTTTATTAATATAAGTCGAGATGGCAGAACGCGGTGGTTTAATTTAGTATTTTCAAAGGACGGAAAGTTTTTGTGTGTAGAGTATTTTAATGCGTATGATAGATATAACGTGTCATATTAAAGATGTCCAAAATAAAGGACATAGGATAGGCTGAGTCTGTGCAAATTACATTTTACTTTTTGTACTAGAATCGGCAACATTATTTTAAAAATGTAAACAATAGCAAAGTTGTGCAATAGATATGCACGACTTTTGATGACTTTAGATTTTTTTAAACTAGGTAATGCATGACGTTACAGTTTGCTAACAAAGAGGTTGTTTTAAAGCTAGTGCTAATTTTAGGCCAATCCTTTAGTTACTTATATATAAACCTATTGTAATCGATGTACATTATTTTTAAAAAATACCAATAAAGTTGAGAACCTCCACCTTTTGAAGTCGGTTAAATGTCGTTTAAACCTATTACCTACTCAACTATTCTATTATTTAATTCTTGCTTATTTTCGTCCAAAACGAAAGTGTCTTTCCCACATATTAAACCTTTCCAATACCCTTATCTCCACTATAAAGGTATATTGTTTATATACAATCTTAATTTGTATATAGTCTGTATACTTGTTTATACATATATAGCCAAATGAATAATAAACACATAAATGCAGCTCACAATCAATTAAATGACATACACATATCTTACATATAAGTTAGGAACATTATCATAATTAATTGAAGACAAAAACACAATAAACATTTCATCGATAATTTTCATAATTATTATCTACAACTGTATAAAATTACAATTATTGGTCAATGATACGTCTCTACTCGTCTATCTCTGTCTTGGTTTCTATAATGCAATTTATATTGTCCATATATACATTTTCGTACATTTTACAACCTACTCTAAAGTAAACACACCGTACAATATAGTAAAACCATTAACTTTCCAAAAACAAAACAACTCTCCTTTTCCGTAGGAAGATTTCTAACGTTACCATGACCTTATCCATTATAATAACTCAGACCCAAGCAGTTAGCAATTACTAATAAACAAGTTATCAACAACAAAGTTGCATTATACACAACAATAATACATGAAACATATACGCAGTTTGTTTCTCGGTTAGCAACAAAAGGCCGGCCGATACCAACCAAACTGCGTCGTTCGTTCTCGTCAAACGATGTTCATTTCGTGCGGCGTAGTAACTGACAGTTCCTAACCAACATAACTGCCACTTTTCCTAACTATACTCTTGCATAGACACTATATAAACACAACGGTGGATAGAAAAGAATATTTAAAACACATTTTCTCACAAGAATATGGGAATGTATTGGGTGCGTACTTACGATTTGTTGCGATAAGTGGGTGACGTGTCCGTCCTTACGACTGCCTCAACGCACACTGGTTGGTTAGCTGCGTCGCAACGCGCTGCGCAGAGCGAGGGAACGACCGGGCGCGTTCACTCTTCTTATTTAAAAAAAAAAACCCTACTTTTTAAATAGGCAGTGGATCGGTACAGACAGACGGACTACTAGTAAAAACAAGCGCCACGTATCGCAACCAGTGGTGGTGTGGCCTTCCCCACCTTGCACAAAGTGACCTTAGGTATCGTTTGGCTGCACTCGGTAACAGAGAGTGTAATATAGAGACGTATTACACCTCGCCATGTCGCGACAGTAATGGCGATTAATGTTTTTTACAATAATACTGTTTAGGATGCGTTTTAAGAAAACCTGAATCGGCATTTTTGGTCACGTCCTAAAACTGTCAAGAACCGCGACATATTAGCAACTATACTTAACTAACAACTAAACCACATTAAATATTACTGCATTTATTACAAGCATATTTTTTGACGTCTGCCGTTACTCATTTTGTAGAGAACCTAAGGTAGGTTCTCTGTGTTTTCTGTGAATTGTATGTAGGTATATTCTTACAAAAAAAAGTTAGTATTTATAAAAATAACTAACTTTTATTATCTACAATCGCTTCAGCCGTTTAGGCGTGAAGAAGTAACAAACATACACACTCACAGACTTTCGCATTTATGATATTAGTGTGATAAATATATTAAAACAACCAATACACTGATCTCAAACTAGGTAGAGCCAGTACTATGGCAACCAGACAACTAATGACATATATATATATTTCTAAATTCATTAAAATTATAGAATAATTACCACCAGACACGGAACAAATAATCGTTCTCATCGCACAAATAAATATTTGTCTGTACGTCCCGGGTAGGGGATCAAACCCGCGACGCCTGAATTAATTAACCTTCAGGGTCACTAATAGCTGGACCAAAGACCAGTCCATCTCTATTCTTCATCTAGTATCCATAGTACAAGCTTTGCTTATGCTTAATTAGGGCTATATGATGCCCTGTGATATGTACCGGATATTTATATTGTTTTATTATTATTATTAATGTACAGGCGCCAGCACATCCAGCTACCCCAATCTGTCATATTTCTTTTGTAGATTTTCAACTTAATCATAAAAGCATAAGGTCCACTTTCAATTGGGGAAATTTACAAAGTACGAAGTAGAGGTAGAAGGTATTATTATAAAGGGTACAGGGCATGTTTATTTTGTAGATTTACTGATTTAGTTAATAGGGTACAGAAGAAAAATACAAGTACCTACTGTAATATTCTAATTGATTAAGAAAACAATAATATATATACAAATTATACAATATATATAGTAAGATGGTGACAAAAATTGAAATCCGTTATCTCTACCCTCTGGGAAACAGGCGTGAGTCTATGTATTTTAATTTAGTAGAGTACTAATTGAATGTAATTGTCCCACTATTAACATGCCCCATCATAAGAACTATACTAGAAAGAGCTGTAATGATAGCTCTTACATAGACTGTTAAAAACTCACTGTTTTCATTTGTTTCATTCTCCAGCTCTCAATCGAATCCAAAGTAGGTACACGTATTTGAATTAAGCAACACTATCACTTTACCAAGCTCGAACGGACCAGACAGTAATAAACAACAAGTCTAGACAGTTGCCAAGCGTCAACCCGCGAGGTCCGCGCCACAGAAGTCTACGCCGGGTGCAACAAAACTTGCATTGGACATGCGCTCAAATATTGACCGGTTCTAAATATATCTTTGAGGTACCAGATATGAAATATTTTATATTTCTTACTTACGGGCTTTCATACGACAGAAATACTCGCTCCAACCCACACACGGATTTGGAAAAATACGCCCATCGACGTCGTTATAAGGATTCGTTCTATTCTTAGCGTTTCGGGAACCAATAATTTCAACAAAGACCGAATTTAGAATAAGAAATGTTTTTAGATGAAGCTGCTCTGTTAAAGAAAGTTCTAGAATATTTTATAATTAGTCATTTTATAGAACCTGGTGGTAGCAGTAAAGTGCGACCGTTTTTACACCCACGATGTCCGCCATGATATAATAATAATATCCTACTAATATTATAAATGCAAAAGTTTGTGACTGTGTGAGTGTGTATATTTGTTACTTCTTCACGTCCAAACGGCAGGACCAATTTTAACAAAATGTGGTATGAAGTTAGCTGACACCCTGGATTAACACATAGGCTATAATTTATAAAGTTTAATGCGGGTAAAGCCGCAGGGCACAGCTAGTATTTAATAAAGGCTGAACCATTTGGACACCATGTATATACAAAACTACATAGATATATCATCGATTAAAAGTATTAAACTTATAATAAGCTGCGTGGTGACGGCGGCGAATATCAGAATATCATCACCCCATCTCATCCCGTGGGGGGCGTAGAAGTCAACCCGAGGGAATCTCTACCAGAAGACGGGCAGCAGCTTCTTTCTGAGTACTATGATATGACCATGTAACTGCGATCGTAAATCAGGGTCTCTACCGGCTAAGTCGCCGAACATCGATTTCTTAAATGGCGTTTTTTATTTGAACGCCATTTAAGAAATTGATGTTCGGCGACTTAGCTGGTAGAGCCCCAGTTCTCCAAGCGTGGCGATTATGGGATATCCATACATATGGCAATGGAATTATTTCGGCTGTTATTATGACAGTGATGATGATTATAAATAATCATTATGACAATAACTTAAATAAGCTGGCTTAATAACTTGAGCATTACCATCAAAAGTTAAATTCTAAATGATACGATACAAACGGCAGATCCAAATATTAGAAATTGTTATATAGTTAACAAAATAACTATATCACTACAAAATTTTCTCACTGTTTACAAGCGATTTTATAAAACTAAGTGATTTTAAATAATTTTCGATTTCGGTGAGCACCGATTTTTAACTAAGCAGTAAACATATACCTACATCTATAGACTCACGCCTGATTCCCAGGAAGGGTAGGCAGAAACAAAACATAAGCATTTCCATTTGTCATGATCCTTGCACACCTCTTTTGAAGACATATTATGATGAAAATCTTTATAAACCTGTAATTGGCTGTATGTTTCTTACTCTAGGAGTAATATGTTTTTTTCTTTCGAAGTTCAGTTTTCTAAGAAAGAAATAAATCATTTTTCGTCTATTTGTCCCCTTTTGTAGTATTGAAACAGTTGTGGTTCATTATTTGATTTTACAAAATTCTTATGATTATTTTAATAATAATGAATTATGCTAAATATATCAGGTTTATGAATTAAATTATATAGATATTACAAAAGGAAAGTCCTTTTCTACATTTTTTTGTTGATAATGGAGTTTATTATAAACATGTAGTACATTGTTTGAAGAATCATTAATAGTTTACGTTATTCTAATTTTCATAGCGCTCTTAATATTTTACTAAATAATTTAAGTAGAGCCCATATTACTCACAGAAAATGAATCTTCTTATAAATGAAAGAAAGTTTAAACCAATTAAGTAATTGTGTGTTTTTCAATTACAAACAAACTAGCAAAACTACATAAACCCAAACTTCTCATACTATTAATTTTGAAGAAATATTTATTGTAATTTTCCCCAAGCAATTTGAGTGTAGAAAGAATATGTAAACAAAATATTTTATAAAATTGTAATCTTACTATGCGAACCCCGAAATTATGCTAATTTATAGCGTGCCAACGAAACCATATTACTACTACTTGTCTATTCATTTATCTTTTTGACAGTTCTAATTTAGTGACGCCCTCACAAGTAACCGTTTGGATTTTAAAAGTAATCGATTTTATTTAAGAACTTAGAAACGTTTTAATACATCAAAATATTTCTAGTTTAAGTATGAATTATTCGTTTTATTTAATAATTGTTTTTTATAATAATTTTGTTTTATAATACATAGTTAGATAGTATGTCTACGACTCCATAATTAATTATTTTTATTATTAAGTTCCAAATCTAGTAATTTAAGATCAAACCAAGATTAAAGAAAAATAATTCTCGCCATTTATTTTATTCCTTTTTTTATTAAAATTAAATTTACACTTTATGTAATGTATTTATCACATTATATAAAATGATAAGATCAAATTAATTTTATCATTTAATCGCTCTATCTAATTTCGAGACCTGTTTTAAAGTCTCTTGCAGTTTTTTATGCAAGTGGGCGTTATCCGTCAATAAAGTACGACATTACTGTAGTACATTATTCCGAAAATAAAACGGTAATTCAGAGGCGTGGTCAAAAAGATAAGAAACAAACGGTCAGAGTATAAGCCTCTGCTGTCCAGCCGTCTGCCCCTCTGTCAGTCAGCGGGTGCCTCATGAACCGTAATGATAATGGGTAGACAGTTGAATATCAATATCCGTCTATGTCTTTTGCCGCATTAATAATTGCACTTAAAAAATAACATAAAGTTAAAATTAAAAGCCCCATACATGTTACGTAAAATCTACATGTTTATTAGACGATAAATATAGAACATATAATACCCTATTAAATTATTTATATACTTTGTTTAGTGCTGGCTGATGTTACACCATGGTAATAATATAAATTCCTTGTGTGGCGGTTTCAACTCTGGCTCACGAGACATCGCTTATCTGTATGTACTTAAAACCCATACAAAATCTAGATATCATATCATGCAGCTATTTGTAAATATTTTGCATATCATTCTGCAAACATAGATATTTTAACAATAAATATGAGCAACGAAATGCTGTTCCCATCAGTAGAACGGCTCTGCAAAGTATTATCTTGTCACTTTGAAATCGTTAGACAGACTTGATCAAGGGATGCTAGACGATAGCGACCTAAAGAACAAATACTACTAAACCTGTATTAACACCCTCATATTGCAAGTATGTTGGTCTTCTACAGATCACGGAGAATGTGGACAAAAACTTCATAATCTCATCCCTCAATACCCGTTCTTTATAAGGGCCACTAAGCTATGGGTGAGTCTACACCGCTTTGTCGTTGCATCTTGCCATAAAGCATGAATTTACGCATTTTCTATGACGGTATGATGGACACGTATGAAAAACATTACAAAATCGCAGAGGATATTGGTGCTTCGCCATCTAGACCGCACATATTCCTTTACTCACGAAAACTAAAACGCGTCGAGCTCATAGAGCGTAACGTGGGAAACCAACATCCCTAAAGATCACGCGTTCAAGACAAACAAGTATTACGATTTATCAAAAAAATAACCAGAAACGGCTTCGTGGTTAATTTATATGTCGTGGAAGTGAGTGCGAGGAGTATACCAGCAAAATCCCTCTATATTAAAAGACCTAGGATTATCAAGAACTTCCGCAAGTACTATATTAAAACGAGTATCCAAAGCGGCATTATTAGGATCTTACCAAATTTGGCTAGGAAGGGGAGAACACCGAGAGACAGAGAAGGTGATCATTGATGCGTCACAGACACACACCCTTAAACCTACATCTGATTCGCAAGGCTCAGACTCTATCGAGTGTTCCGTCCACTACCGCGCGATGGACCCGGCTTTCGCACGGTGAATCCATGGAATGCCAAGAATTAAGTCTTCTTATATAACTAATGAAAGATTTTCTTTTATGATGAGTTGACATTGATGAGTCAGAACACGATTTGACTGCACGCAGTGGTTAAGGTAGACAGGACCCCTTATTGCTTCCACGTTACTCTCTCGTATTTCATATTAGATCCCCGCCCATAGATGGTTGATATAGTCTGCGTTTGCGACTCAGGGATTCGTTTAAATAGTGCAGGTGTACTCATTAAAAAAAACAATTGACGCTCAATTCGAATATTGATGTTATATAAAGCAGCATTTTATTTTAACCGTATGGTTACCGGCCTAGAAAGTAATAGGCTCAGCGCAAACGGGCCACCAGTGGTAGCCACTGGTGGCTAGCGACAAAGAGTTCAGTAATACCAAGCGCGGTGACAAAGGCAAATCCCTCCAAATGGCAACATTATAGAAACCTTTGGGGGAGGCCTATGTCCAGCAGTGGACGATATGAGGCTGATCTTGATTATTTAACAAGAGTTTTAATATAAAATGAATCATATAATTATTAGAGAATACTAGACAAATTGATAAACTCAATGAATTTCAATTCATTGTTTCATAGTTCAAATATTTGTGTGCATGAACATGTCTGTTTGTCCTGAGTCTGGGTGTAAATTATCTATATAAGTATGTATTTACAAAAGAAAAATAGTATATGTAGTATATCAGTTATCTGGTTTCCATAGTACAAGCTCTGCTTAGTTTGGGATCAGATGACCGTGTGTGAATAATGTCCCAGGATATTATTATTATTACTATAGTTAGATGCTTTCACCGGTCCGTAAGTGATTGGCGAGGTTAAGCAACTAGGCTCGCGGTCTATCTTGAAAATGACAGGCCTGTTGGCGTTGTTGGTAGATACGCTGCCTTTAACGTGGCCTCCATCGTGGGTTCGATTCCCACCTGGGACAAATATTGGTGTGCATGAACATGTCTGTTTGTCCTGAGTCTGGATGTAAATTATCTATATAAGTATGTATTTACAAAATAAATGCGGTATATGTAGTATATCAGTTATCTGCTTGCCATATTACAAGCTCTGCTTAGTTTGGGATCAGATGACCGTGTGTGAATAATGTCTCAGGGTATTATTATTAATCTTAGATGGGCGCCACCAAAGTGGTTTAATTTCAGAGCGTCTCCGTGCTTCGGAGGGCGCGTTAAGCTGTCGGTCTCAGTTGTACTCGTTAGACAACAATCGTTAAGCCATGATGTCAGAGGCCTACTGGGCGGCTTGAACAACTGCCCTTAAGATAAGTAAGTAAGTCTACTTGCAGCCATTTTTCACCTCGTAAACATATTTGTCTGACTATAATTATCTAGAGTGAATGCATTTTATCAAATAATAATCAACATGAAGGTAAAATATATATCATCGTATCTCACACAATATGGCACTTATGTACTCTCTATTTGGAGGACACTCAATTTAGTTTATCAAGTAAATATATATTGTCAGTCATGCATGATGTCATTTCGAGTCACTACGTCACCATTCAATCAGAACTAATATTATAAAGAGAATAATAATAATATCCCGGGACTTTATTCACACACGGCCATCTATCCCCAAACTAAGCAGAGCTTGTACCTACTATGGAAACCAGATAACTGATATACTACATATACTTACCGCATTTCTTTTGTAAATACATACTTGTATAGATAATTAGATAGATAGATAAACTCTTTATTGTACAGCTAAAGAAATAATACAAAGCGACAACATACAAATTATAATAGTACAATTGGCGGCCTTCTCGCTTCTCACGTGATCTCTTCCAGGCAACCTAGGTAGAGAAAGGAGTTGCATTAGATGTTAAATGGGGCAGTTGCAAGTGTACAAATTACTATATTATAAGGTATTATTTGTACAATACCTAAAACTATACATACCTACTTACTAATAATTATACCCAGACGGACAAACAGACATGTTCATGCACACACAATATCTGTCTTGGGTGAGAAACGAACCCTCAACCTGCAGCGTTAAAGGCAAGCATCTACCAACTACGCCAACTAATAGGCTCAGCGCAAACGGGCCACCAGTGGCAGCCACTGGTGGCTAGCGACAAAGAGTTCACGAGATTTTTCATACAATTAGTATGGACACGCCGCACACGCGTAGCGAGTGGCGACCACTCGCGGCTGAGTGGCTGCGACACGCCACCAATGGCAACTTATTGCTTAATCCTTCTTGAAACTACAGCAGGAGAGTTAGAAATTGTAGCAACCACCGACCACCTTCGTTTGCGCGGTACCAAAAGACGTGGCACGCGGCAGCCACTCGTGGCTGTGGTCAGTGGCCCGTTTGCGCGGAGCCTTAAAGCATAGATCGTTCTAGCGAACGCTCTAGTAAATGCTCATCCAAATAATATTTTTCACGAAGATGTCAGACTTGACAGTAGGGGTGCCACGACCGCTGGGGCAGAAAGGTTCTCGAGTGGCGACCACGAACCGGAGCTAATCGAAAACGCAGCGTAGGCAGATATTTTTTTTAAATAACTGTCATAAATTGTAAGCCTAATACAGCCTATTTCAAAAAAGTTCCTATGCTATGTGTGTGTAAGTATTTAATGCTTAGCCGCAAAATATTAGAAATCTTTCATTGGCAAAGTTCAAAAACCATCTCAGACTGTGGCTCCAGGAAAAATCATTCTATTCCATCAGCGAATTATTTAATTAATTATATTATTTGTGTAAAATTTTTTCAAACATTTCGCATGCTGTTTATCAGTAAAATAGATGTGACTAACCTAATACTAAGACCACCATTGTACTCTATTTTTAAGTGAAATAAATAAAGTAAAGTAAAGTAGGGAAATGGATGCCTGTACCGCGGGTACTTTACAAACATATTATAGACGGACACTAAGAACACCTATATTCATAATAACAAATCGCTTAAATTTAACTACTGGTCGAGAGCCTTCTGCGCTAGTCAACTGCTCGTTGTCTTCAATTATTTAATTTTAATATAGTAGTACTAAATTTAAAAATAATAACCTAAAACTTGTTATTGATTGAATGATTTAAAATATATATGATAAGACAGACCGCATGGACGGACTAGTATAATTATTTTTGTTACTTTTATACTGTTACTACTATGTTTTTGTATCTACTGCATTTTGAGCTTGACAAGTACAAGTGTATGTAAATACCCAAGTGCTGAATAAATTTAATTTCATTTCAACTACTTATGCGTCATAGTAATGCAATGCAGGAATCGAATCCCACACGAAGTGGGAAGGCAACAGTCTTAACCAGCACAAGTACCGACAATTTTATTAAATTGAAACCTAGTCATTATAAAGAACGCCCGAATTGGAATAATGTCTGCTGCAACATAAAACACTCGTATCGTTAATACAACTGCGTAGTAATAATTCTTTCGTCTGAACTGCGCAAAAACTAACCTAGGTCAACGCTGAAGGACGAAGTGTTGACTGCACTAAGCTTATTGCGCTTATGCGATTAAATTCAAAAGTTATGCTATTTAAATGCGCATATCATTTTCAGTCCCATACAAATACTGAGAAATTCAGAGCAGTGGCCACCATTTTTAGGGTTCCGTACCCAAAGGGTAAAACGGGACCCTATAACTAAAACCAGTCGAAATTGCACAAAGAGCAATACTAAAAGATCACAATTTAAACCATTCTTATACCCGACGAAATTACGATACCAAAATTGTAAAGTTTTAACCAACCGGAAAATCTTTATCTTAAACATAACACTTCAGACAACATGCCGAACTAAAATTTTCCCCTTCTTTATTAACCAAACGTATATCTTATAATAACAAACAACTTCGTAACTTTCAAACATCGTTTTCACATAGAATCTATGGTTTTTTAAGCCCCTATGTATATAATATAGGAAACAAACTTTTATGTATCTCCCCAGAATTAAAAATGCGAGTTAAATCTAAATTAATTAAATGGCTACTTACTCCATCATACGATGGCAGAAAAACTAATTACTAGTAACCTTCAAATAATTATAACTTAACAACATATTAAAATCTTAATAAGTTTTTAGTTAACACATCGATTTTCAAACTATCCGCACCGCATTTCCATATACACGTTTTCGCATCCCACACACTTTCACGTTCAAAAATACACCCCACAAAGAATCCGGAGAGAACCAGGAGTTCTGTAGTACAGGTCTCAACCTAGTTCAGAATCCAGACTATCACAATCCATAGATAATCCATAATCCATTACTGTAAAAATTATTTAAAATTTACAAATAGTTGTACTTGTTGTTCCTTGTGAAAAGTAATATAACAACAAATACTAAAAAACAAAATAAATATTTAAGGTGGCGCCCATACAACAACCGTGAATTATTTTTATAGATAATGTTACGGAAACCCATCGTGCGCGAGTCCGACTCGCACTTGGCTGGTTATTTTTTATTATGACGTTTGGGTTCGGGTACAGTTTTTGCTTGACCCGACGATTGAGTCGAGGCGTCTAGCAACGAAGTAACTCCGCCAGATCATCATCATCATCATCATCAAAACATATCATATTATCATCTTGGACAATATTCTAAGAACCGCATCCGGCGACAATGCTGAGCCATCGGTAACGGTCACGTACCATGTATCTAATCTAAAACAGAGGATGTGACAGGATGCATAACTCCTCCCTCCTCAAGAGCGAAATTATCGGGTTGTTCTTTTTTAATAACTTTCCGATGATTTCGCGAATACAAAATGATCTTATTACGTAAAATATATGATAAAGATAAAAGTATACAAGACAAAACTAAGAATAATGTTACATAAACTAAAACTACACTGATGTTAGAGTCTGTTTGGTAAAAATCACCATTTGATAATTCACTTTCCTTCAATACACTTGACATATATTTCACTTCATCTAAGTTCACACCTCTCATGTTAAGTACACGTGCACCGGATAGCGTCGGCAGCATGCTCGCAGGTAACTGTGGCAGGTTCACAACTGGAATTGGCTCTACAACTTCATTTTCGATGAAAATTTGTTTGTGGCGAATTTTCATTTGTTGTATCTCAATATCACATGGCTCATCGAGGGTCATAATGTAAGTTCCGAAGACAGGGTGCATGCTGACATCATTATTACAGGTTATGACTAGGGTAGTTTTAATCCTCGTGAATAGTATCCAGCTCGTAGCTGTTAAACGTTGCATTCTTACATCCTCGATATTAATCTGGTGTTGCTTACATTGTGTAAAATTTTCCTCAAACTTTAAAAGTTGTTCAATACAGGTGGACTCAGGATATGGTGTTAAGTTTTCTTCAGTGCATAAGAATTGGTTTCTTACAGCCAGCGAAGTGTGCATGTTTCATCCCCCTTGCCAAAAGGTTAGGGTATTTGGGAAATATGGAAACGGTTTTATTTTCTGATTGACGGAAAATCGGTAAAGAATAGACTTTAAAATAGTTATATGTATTGTTATCTGTAAGTGGAATCTCTAGTATGAACGTAATCTGGTTTTGCTTTATATAGGTTTTTACATTAAAAGTTTCTTCCAATTTTACTAAATTATCCTCAGTAGCGGGATATATCAAGTTTTCAGTTATAGATATTAATTTTAAGTGTTCCAGTAATTCAGTGGAGTTAATGATGCTCTGATGTAGCACAGATATTTTACTAAATGCAAGAGCGGTCTCTATCTCTCCTAGTTTTATAAAGATAGTACGAAAATTGCTAACGAACACATTAAACAAACTTATAATATATGCACTATAATTCCACTGATTACTTTTAGACACTAATTCAGCTAACATAGTTTCAACAGCCTTAATTCTTTGATCTAAGACAATAGAATTTTGGTTTATAACTTCGGTTGAATTAATAAAACTGTCAAGCATTTGAGAAACTATAGTTAATTTTCTTTTAACAATCATTTGATTGTGAGTAAGTTCGGACGTTATTTTATCATACCGTAGCGCATCGTTATGGTCTAGGTTTCCAGTGATAACTTTTATGAGGGAACCTAACGGGTTTACAATGCCTCTTTTTGTACGGTATTGTGGTACTAATTGTGAATATTTCTGTGTGGTTATTTTACATACGTAATCAACGTGTGCTACCATAGTTATGAGATAAGGTGGATATGACCCATTTCTCTTAATCATATTGCTAAACTCGTTATACTTAAATATTACGAATTGTAAGTCGTCCTGAATTCTATCTAAGTTAAGAACCTTAATAATAGTCCAATAGTCTGTTTGGAGATAGGCCTGGCCTTCTTTAACAGGAAGAATTCCGGGGTTTTCTTCAAGGGATTGCAGTTGAAGGGCCAGCACCGGCATCGCTATCGTCAACGCGCACCACCTGCGGAGGGCGTTTAACATTTTTAATAGGGACTTTAGTTTTTCTTTGACCTACCTCTATGGGTACTATATTTCGGGTAACTTTACCAATAATTTTCGCTTTGGTGTATCGCGGCTTATCTTTGCTTTTTCTTTTATTGACATCCTTAGCATAAATTACCTTTCCTTCGGGAAGATCAATTTCACCTTCACCTCCTCTCTTTTTCCTAATATTTTCTTTTATTTCTATCATTTTATCTGTTAGATATTTATATAAGAATTTTGTTCGCTTAGCGTGATCTCTTACTAACTTTTGTACATACTGTTTCTCAAACTCTAGAGCAAAGGGACTATTTGAGTCTGTATGCCCAAATACGGTCTCAAATGGCGTTAATCCCGTAACAGAGTGTATTGCGTTATTGTAGGCCATAATAGAGTACATCATTACTGATGCCGCATCAGTACATCTTTCTTCATATTTGGCACATCTGTAAATTTCATTTATAGTGGAATGTAACCTTTCGATAAGGCCCATCGAGTTAGGGTTATTAGGTGTGCCAATGTGGAGCTCTATTTTATGTAAGCTTAAAAATTCTTTTAGTAATTCATTATTGAATTCACTTCCGGGGTCTGAACTTATCTTTCGGGGAATGCCATAAAAAGAGAAATATTTCATGAGTGCTCGCACTACTTCGGGTGTTGATCTATTAAAAATTGGAATAGCCTGCCCTAATTTGCTGAATGCGTCGATGAGAGTTAAATAGTACTGTCCTTCAATTTGGAAAAGGTCAATAAATACTTCTTGAAATGGAGCGTCTTGAGTTTGGGTTAATTGTAGAAAAGGTTTGATTGGTTTACGTTCATATTTCATTTTACGACATATTTCGCAGGCATTTATTATAGCTGAAATGGTTTCTTGCATGTTTTGCCAAAAATTATTTCTACGTATGCGTCCTAGGGTTTCCTTTATACCTCGGTGACATGATTTTCCTTCGTGATGTTTGATTACTATGGCTCTCTGTTCTTTTTCATCTTCTACGTAAACAACTCGCTCAGTACACTCGAATAATTGGACAGTGTCTTTTCTAAATAACTCTATCACCTTGGTACTAAACTGTCGGCGATGCTCAGCGTCTTCAAAATATATAAAATATTTGGTTTTTGGCCTAATATACTCTAATAAAAATCTTTTGACTAAATCAGGATTGTTGATAGGTAAGAAAACTTCCAAAATCTTTTGCTTTTCACCTGAAAGATTCCGGACTTGCATTTCATTTCTCAACCACGTAAATACTAGAATTTGGTTGGGTTTAGTGTCAATCGCTTCCTGTAATATTGGTATACCAGATGACTCGACATCTATAGCAGAATGGATTGTTTCAGATTTAGTTGTCACAGATGGCGATCTAATAGGATACTCGGATATTTTTACAGAGTTTGTAACAGACATTTTATCCGAATCAGAAGATATTGAAATTGGACTTGCTGATACCGTAGCACTGGAATCAGATACTGTTATCGTGGAGGAACTATTGCGTCTATCTCTAGGTTTTACTGTTACCTTTTTCGCGTTTTGCCTGTCTGGACCTTCCCTACGTTTTTGTTCTGTGTCGTCAATATTAACTTGCATTGATTGTCCCTCATCTTCCGAATGAGTTGCATTGATTTTAATCCGGGATAGGGCGTCAGCATTTAAATTTTGTTTCCCACTTTTGTATATGACTTTATAATCATAATCCTGAAGCCTTAAACGCCAACGAGTAAGCTTATTACTAGCGTCTTTTTGTGAATTAAGCCATGATAACGGTTTATGGTCTGTGTAAATACTGAATTTCTTGCCATAAAGGTAAGGACGAAAATGTTTGATCGCCCAGACTATTGCAAGACATTCCCGTTCGATAGTACTATAGCGGGTTTCTGTATCGCTTAGGGTACGACTGGCATATGCCACCGGTTTATCACCTCCTATCGGTCCTTGTGACAATACGGCGCCTATAGCGACGTTAGATGCGTCTGTAGTCAAGATGAAAGGTTTTTCAAAGTCGGGGTACTGTAGAAGCGGTGCACTTGTCAGGAGTTCTTTACACTTATTGAAGGCATCTATATAATTTTTATCTAAAACTATTTTGTTCCGCTTCTTGAGGCAAGAAGTCAACGGTTTAGTGATATGAGCAAAGTCTTTGATAAATCGTCTGTAATAGCCAATGAGTCCTAAGAAAGATTTAATTTCAGTAGTCGTTTTTGGTAAAGGGTAGTTTAAAACAGCAGCTATTTTATCGTCATTTGGTTTAAGTCCGTCTCTAGTAATGGTATGACCAAGGTAAATGATTTCCTTTCGTAGAAATTCCGATTTGTCCAGTTGTAATTTTAAATTTGTCTGTCTAAGTCGGTCAAAGATAGTTCGTAGTTTTTGTACGTGTTCGTCTAAGCTAGATGAAAATATAATTACGTCATCTAAGTAAACCATGCAATGGAGGCCTTGCAGCCCTTTGAAAACGCTATCCATTGTTCTTTGGAATGTCGCTGGGGCCGTTTTAAGTCCGAATGGCATTCTTAAAAATTCCCAATGTCCGTTCTGTGTACTAAATGCTGTCTTTTGTCTGTCCTCTACTTCTACTTCGATCTGATGGTATCCGCTCGCCAAATCAAGCGTAGTGAAGTAAAAACTCTTCCCTAGTTTATCAAATAATTCAGTTATGTTCGGTAATGGGTAACGGTCGTCAACAGTAATGTCGTTCAGTCGTCTATAGTCAACTACCATCCGCCATTTAGCCTCTCCCGATGCATCAGCCTTCTTGGGGACTAAGTGGACGGGTGCATTCCAGGGTGAGTGTGACTCCTGAATGACGTTTTCCTTAAGTAATTTTTCAGTTTGTCTATTAATCTCTTCTGCTTGTGTGGGGGCTTGTCTGTAAGGTCTTACGTAAATAGGATCTTCGTTTGTAGTACGAATTTTGTGTTTAACCTGATTAGTAAAACTTAAGGGAATCTGGTCACAGTAGAATATATCTTTATATTCAGTACAGAGATTAAATAATTTGTTGCGTTCCTCGTCATTCATGTGGTCAAGTCTAAGTTTTTGTAAATTATCTGTTAGAAGCTTTTCCGTTTCTATTGTAGGTCTTTCGACATTAAAGTTTAATACACATTCGGTCATATTTAGTTGGGTAACAGTAAAAGGTTTGGTTATAGTTATACGTACGGGTTTATCTAAAGTACTTTGTATAATCGTCGTTGCATATCCGTTTACACAATTTACCAATGCGGAAGGCATTCGTAGACCAGGGGTAAATTCTTTAAAATCAATGACGCCTTCGCCTGAATGTAGATCTATCGGAATTTTGACACGTTGTTCACATCGTGGTTGCATATCAATAATATAGTTTAAGTTATGGATTATAGGGATACTAGCAGATTTAGTTTTTAGTTCTAAATGTTTAAGGTCAATTATCGCTTCTAATAGTTGAAGCAGATCGTTACCAATAAGTCCTTCATAGCGGTTATCTACATCATATAAGTGGAATTTGTGGAAGTTAGGAGAATTGAAGGTCGGTAATAAGGGAATTTCTATGACTTCATTATGACGGCTAGAAGAATGAGTGCTTACTACCTGAAATGGTTCATGCTTAATGTACTCAGAAAAATATAAATATGCAACGCGTGGACTTATAAACGATCGGGTGCTCCCCGTATCGATCATGAACCTCGCCTCTATTTCGGGGATATATATATACGGTAGCTTAAGACTATGGTCACAATTTAATTCTATATTTTCTCCTTCTTGGTAGAGGCATCTATGTGAAAATTTTCCTCTTTAGACGGGTCATTGTTTTCATTTTTATATTCCTCGTCATAATAAAATTCTTCGGCCTGAGTAGGATAACCTTCCTCGTATTCTTCGGTCTCATAGCAAACATTGTCATAGTCATAGTGGTCATAATTATCGACTGTTAGTTCGTTTAGTCTGTAACCATTTTGGGGCTGTGGCCTTGGAATTGCTGTCCTCATTGTTACGTCTGGATCGTGCGACCTAGAAGCCTGAACTTGGGGCGGTCTGTAGCCGAATTGTTGGGGTGTCATTCCTAAATTTTGTGAAGGCCTATAGCCAAACTGTTGAGGCATTACTCCTAAATTCTGTGGAGGTTTATAGCCGAATTGTTGGTTATTATTTTGGAATTGAGGTGGTTTGTAACCTTGGAACTGAGGTCTGTATCCAAATGGCTGTTGTGGTTGCGTCTGAGGACGGAACCCTAATTGCTGTGGGCGGTAGCCGAACTGTGGCCTAACACTAGTATTTTGATATTGACCAAACTGCGGCCTGTTATGCGGAATACCAAAATTAAATTTTTGTTGGGGTGTAAAATTTTGTAGAACTGGTTTATAAGCAGGTTGGGCCATAGGTGGTGAGTTGCCGAATTTAAAATTAGTAGGACTTAATGTATTAAACGGTGGTTTATGTGTCACTTGGTTATTTTGCATACGATTTCGTAATATATATTGTTCGTGGAAGTTTACTTCCTCGAGAACTAGTGATAAAGCTTTCTCTAGCGTAGAGGGGGCCTTTAACCTAACTACTCGTACCATATTTTCCGGTAAGTTGTAGAGGAAAACATTTAAGGCCGTGTTATTATATATAGTAATTTTAGCCCGTTTCATGTCGGCATCTGGCGATAAGTTAGCCTTCGAGATAAGTAACGACCGAATATTTTGTAGCCTATTACAGAAATCTAAGTAAGTTTCCCCTGGTTTAATTTTACATGATTCTAATTCTATATTGATGCACTCCTCGCTACGTGGGTCACCGAAATGTTGTTCTAGTAACTCTTTTAACGCAGACCATGTCGATATATCTTCGCGTTCTGATAGTAACGCGGCTGCATTATCAGTGAGCCTACTAGTTATCGCATGTAATATATATATATTCTGTTCTTCGTGGCCCCTATACCTTTCGATAACGTATTCAGATTTTCGAATGAATAAATTTAAATGTCTTTTATCGCCACTAAAAAGGGGTATTAACTTTAGCATTTCATTTGGGATCGGTACTACTCGAATTACTGGTTCCGGTAATGGTATTTCGTGTGCTTGCTGCATTTTGTACAGTAAATGACAGTCACTGAAGTTATAAAATCAAAATTCTAACACATACAAATTAAAATACACAGTTAAATATAACTTAGTATAAATCCTTTAAATTATTTAAAATATAAACTTTTCAAATAAATTTATTTAGTACATATTTCTAATATAAAGTTACTCTGCGATTTTTATAGAAACTGCTTTCTTATCTAAGGTTAGAACTTAACAAATATTGATATTAAGTTTACCAGATTACGTTATACTGAGAGACGTCTAATCTCAAAATAACAATTAAATAAAACCTTTTTGAACAAGTAAGGGAATATATATGGCAAGGAAGGCAAGAATTTTGACTTACCAGCCGACCGCTACTCCCATGCTTGAAGTCCTTGAAGAAGTTTGACAAATTTATTTGGTTCGATGATCGCGTCGAGCGTTTCGCGCCGCGGTCACGTAATCTACGTGAATTTTTACACTTCGATTTTCGCGAGACGGCGCAGCTTTTAACGACACGATCCTGTCCTCAGCGCCAGTCAAACATTAAAATCAGTAAAAAGGTTTTTTAAAAATAAAAGAAATTGATTAAGTGCTGCCGATCTGGAGGCTAACTCTATAATGAATAATAATCTTATTAACTAATGCCTTCGAGGGGCGTCAAAACATATCATATTATCATCTTGGACAATATTCTAAGAACCGCATCCGGCGACAATGCTGAGCCATCGGTAACGGTCACGTACCATGTATCTAATCTAAAACAGAGGATGTGACAGGATGCATAACTAGCCTGTGTGGTGACGGCGGTAAATATCAGAATATCCCCACCCCCCCATCTCACCCGTGTGGCGCGTAGAAGTCGACCCGAGGGAATATAATATCTACCAGAAGACGGGCAGCAGCTTCCTTCTGAGTAGGTACTATGACCATCTTACTCCGGGCTGGCAGGAGTCAGCAATAGAGGAGGGCAATCCAGAGCCCTCCCAGGGTACGTGTCCCGACAATTTGGGACATGGCGCAAGGGCACAGAATAAGAAGTACTTACGGCCAGGGGATCACCGGAGCAGCATACCCGCGTTCCCGGGTCCCCTCCCATCAGGCGCCAGAAGTTCACGGCAGGTTAGGTTTAGTCGGTGCGAATACGACATACACTTTTGTAGGCATTGCTCCTAAATCGTCTTATCAAAAAAAAAAATAACCATCGTACTTTCAGCTGAAAAAGGTGTCCCTCCGAACTGGAGCCGGGATGTTTTATTAGAAGTAAAGAGACGGCCAGAACTCCCTAATTCCCCAGAACATTCAAGCATAAACTTGGGGAGTTAGTCCTACACACCAGATATTTATATGGATAACCTAAAAATAGAGCAGTTAAATCTTTATAACGATAAGATTGCGACATAATAGTTGGAAACCTTTGTCAATGAATATAATATGGCTATAGTGCTCATTCAAGAACAATATCAAAATAGGCGTATAAAAATAAATTGGTGCAGCTAGACAACAAATCACGGGCTGCAATTTACGTCACGTGTACCAATACTGTGTGCGCTATGCAAAACCTCATGAGGTCACCCTGTACTGTCGCTGCAATATAATCACCATCCTAGAAGGTTTACGTAGTGAACTGTTATTTTCAGTATTCAGACCCTGTCGCTCCCCACTTCACCCTTAAGGGCCGCTCTTAAGGGTCACTAAACTATAATTGGTGCAGATATTAACGCGTCCTCAATATTATGGTATGGCGACTACCATTGGAGTGGACAACGGCGAAACTTCGTCGAAGATTTCGTCGCTGAGATGAATCTTTCAATACATAACACCCCTGAAGCATCACCTACTTATAGTAGCCCTCCTGGCCAATCCTTTATTGACGTCACTTTTTCAAGCGTAGACGTTGGAGTAGACGGATGGCGTGTAATGCCTGAAGCTTCATCCAGTAATCATCGCTTAGTCGTGGACTAGTTGGTTCCTCAGTTTGCACAAAGACCTACGCCTATCTCCGGTATTTACAGATACCAGTTCTAAGGGGCTGGTTGGGACTTTTCCAGAGCTCTTTTTGCAGCACTTGCCAGAGATTTCACACGGGATGTCCTATCAATAGAAAAATGTGCTGAAATTATGTCTGACACCTTTACCTATTGCGCCGATATTACAATAGGCCGCGTAACTATCATTAATATCCGCAGATGCGATTGGTGAAATAATTACTTAAGTAGAGTTCGCAGAGAACTTCGGAGGACACTCTAAAAAAATTTTAAGTTGTAGAATTTTAATACGCTTAGAGTAATTTACGAGCTACCTATCTTGGACGTATATGATACGGCTCGCCTGTGTGGGCAGAAAGGGCTCGTGCTCTCGGGGCTGCGCAACGTAAATTGCTATAAAGCGAATAGTTGGCATTTATATTCTTGTGTAAAGCCTATAGAAGAGTCAATACAGAGGCCCTACCTGTACTAGCGGGTGTACTTTCGGTTGATCTTGAAGCACAAAGACGTCCAGCAATGTATTTTGTACCCGCGAAATCTTCGAAAATGATTTTCTATGACTATGCGACCGTGCTAAAATTTCCAGGCTATTTGTGCCGATAGCTGACGTAAATTATGTAATGCTAAATGAATGGTAATGTAGATAGAATGAAATCGTAAATGTATTGTTTTTATAAGTTTTAGTGTTTTAGTTTTAAGATGCCTCCTTCTTTTAGTGTCCTTGACGGGTAACTGGCTACTGGAAGGCAGGATAATATACCTACACGGAAGACTTGTTTTTCGTTGCTTTGGAGAACGCTTCCTTTGGAATTCACGATGGATACAGTGGGAGCGAGGCTGCGACGTTCGCGATGCAACACTAGGCTTGATGAACTCTATAGTGAAGCAAAGGCAGTTTTGGTCGGACCACGACAAGGATGTCCTCAGAGCAATCAGAAATGTTTGACCCCCTTGAATATGTGGAAAGAGTTAGAAAATAGCCAACAATAGTAACTGTTACCTAGCACGGCGGGCACTACTGCAAGCATAGCTTTTATCCGCCGTGGTAAATTTTCTTTTGGACATTATGGAGATTCCACTATTGTAGTTGGTTACCAAATAGTTGGCTGTGAAAGGTAGGCTGCCAAACCAGAAACCGGAATCCACCATAGAAATAGAACGCATACAGAGATGCGGTGGCCGAGTAGTATCCAAAGCAGGTGTGCCCCATGTTGTATGGGACAGACCTTCCCTTGGACACAAAGGGGAATAAAAGAATACGCCAATGTATGAGATACCATTTTTAGCTGTAACACGAGCATTTGGTGGTTGGTCTATGGAGTTATAATCTGCACAATGATGAGTTCATTGTCTATCCAGACCCTGATGTGGTTGTCCCTATTATAGACCCATCTAAATTTCGGTATTTGATTTTCGGCACTGTCTGTGGAAAGTGATTTCGCCGGAAGGCGCCGTCAATTTTGCTCAGGCGACGGAGAGGCATAACGAGGTCGCCCTGGTCGGAGGTAATGTCGAGCAACGTCGGGAATTGCTCAATCCTTGCAAATGGTTGACCATGCTTTGGAGAGATGTTCAAAGGCTAAAAATAAACACTTATTGGCCCTATACGGGATTTGAACCCAGGACTTCATTATTTGTGGTTCAACACGCTACCGCTCGACCAACAAGGCAGTCAGTAGTTAAGAGTTGAGAGTATCTGTCTGTAGGTTAAATTATTCTCAACGTACGGCTTACGAAACATTTCCTCCGATTTAAAGTAACACGGAGAACCGTACTTAACAAAAAATCACATTGCATATTTGTATTAAGTGTGTTCGAACCTTGTAGATGTACAGACGCCAGCACATCAAGCTATCCCAATCTGTCCAAATTCCCCCATTGAAAGTGAACCTTATGTTTATGTGATAAAGTTGAAAATCTATAAAAGAAATTTGACAGATTGGGTAGCGGGATGTGCTGGCGTCTGTACGTGTTTACTTCTACGACGTTCGAGCGATTTATGCATCACATTCCCTTCCGACGACCGTATTGAGTGACGCAAACCTAGTAAGACACATTTTAGAAAATATCGGGGGTTAGTTTATCGCTTCACGCATTGACATGTACCGAGGCGCTCACAGCCAATTTCTTTCTGTCATTGGCGAGGTTAAGGTAGGCACGAGATCTGTCTATAGATGGGTCAATGCCAAAGTGGTTTAATGCGTCTCCATGCTTCGGAGGAGGTGCACGTCAAACTTACGGTCCTAATTGTATTAGTTAATTATCAGTAGATAGACCATGTCAGATGCCTACAAAGCGACTAAAAACCTCTAACACTAAGGTAATTACTGACCAAGTGCCCATGCGATAAAGTTAAGTACCTCGTCCAAAACTATATATGTATTTAGAAAATATATATAAGTATGTTTATCAGATGCCTAGTTTGGTTTCAAATGGCAGTGTGTTGGATGTCCCAATATATAAAAAAAGAGTCCATGTAGGTTTATATATGTCTATAACCGTTGCTTGTTCAAATTTGTCAATTTATATTTGTATCTATCGACCCGTGCTATTCTATATGTTTTGCTTTTGTTATTAAATTGTTATTTTACTTTCGTGCGAATTAGACAAACCTTTTCCCAATATTTTTTACTTGTTTCTTGAATTTTCTGTAAAACTTGTATCTGTACCTTACTATGTTTGGTACAGCCACCCTGCCGCCAGTGTGCGCAGTTACAGCGGCACCCTAATGATCCGCAATGGGGAAGGTCAGAGGGGGGCAGGGGCGATGGCAGCAAGGGCTTGTAACGAATCAGGGACTTATATAGAGGTCACGGTCAGGGTTAGCTTGTTCAAACTAAATAAATTAACATTAACAGACACACAAAAATAAATACCCCCTATAGAATATACAGATAGCAGAGTGATGGCCAGAGTACACGGCGAGACGGTGCTGCCCGTTCTCTGGGAGATATTCCTTCAGGACGACTTCTACTCCCCTCACGGGATTAAATGGGGTGGTGATATTCTTTGCCGTCAGCCACACAGGTGGAGGTATAGCAAGAAATATCTATACATATAATAAAATCGTAGGTAAGTCAAAACTGTACTTTGTATATTATTTATGCAATAAAGTGTACTTCTTCTTCTTCTTGGGGCGTGATATTCAATCGATATCGAAGCCAAAAATATAGTTTTTAGAATTTTTGTCTGTTTATCTGTTTGTCTGTATGTATGTCCGGGCTAAACTCAAAAATTACTGCATGGATTTAGTTAAAATTTTGCATGAATATTACTAAGAGGTTGGGTCAACATATAGGCTACATATTTTAACGCGGGTAAAACCGCGGGGCACAGCTAGTATTACATATTATTTAGTACGAGCTGTGCCCCGCGGTTTTACCCGCGTTAAATTTTATAAATTATCATAGCTCTTCCCCCGTAAGTGATAGCGTGATAATATGTAGCCTATATGTTGACCCGACCTCTTAATAATATTCATGCAAAATTTGAAGTTAATCCATGCAATACTTTTTGAGTTTAGCCCGGACATACATACAGACAAACAGATAATCAGACAAAAATTCTAAAAGCTATATTTTTGGCTTCGATATCAATTGTAGATCAAGCCCTAAGTATCCTTTTAAAAAAATATTCAATGTACAGTTTTGACTTTCCTACGATTTTAATATATGTACAGATATACATAAAATCTGAATTAAAGACCAATGAGGCAGTAGAACAATAATAAAAAAACCACCATATACAATTTACACAGATATGATTCCAAGATACAGAACACATCCAGACTCAGAACAACTATACAACGCGTCACAAAAGTAAAGGAGCTTAATTTGCCTGAAACTGAACATCCTGGTTTCCGACCTAAAAAGAATAAAAGGGCCACCACATACCGTCCCGTGGGTGTCGTAAAAGGCGACTAAGGGATAATCCAGGTAGTCGGGCTGCAGCGCTACCTGTGTACTAGCTACCACCTAAATGCGGTAGCCAACTCGCATGCCAAGCGTGGTGACGGTAAACCCCTCAAAATGGTAACGTTATATAAACCTTTGGAGGAGGCCTTGACCAGTAGTGGACGATATCAGGCTGATGCTGTGATGCAACAGGACAACGATTTGTGTAACATAAATAGTGGACGTAACTTAAGGTAGGCTAAGAGGGGTAGGCACAGCGTTCATTCGCTCAAAGAGCATTTCCACTGGGGAAATACCTCCACCTTACAGAAGACATACTTATTATTAATAATAACATTAATTACTTTAGTGTTGTGTTTCTGCGTGCGAGTATGGTCGCCAGAGCTCATTGGGGTGGGAGGAAGGGTCAGCAACACTTGTTTGCTGACTCTTAAAGGCCGGCAACGCACCCGTGACACCTCTGGTGTTGCGGGCGTAGGTACATGGGCGGCGGTGATCACTTACCATCAGGTGACCCGCTTGCTCGTTTGTCGCTCTATGCCATAAAAAAAAAGGTATCCTCCCATGAAACTGAACTAATTTAACAAAACTAGTTTGTGTAATACGAAAAGTGATTTTTGGCGCTCCGTAGAAAATGCAACAGCTGATCGTTATCCTTTTATTAACAAATCATCATCATCAACCTGATGGTTGATGATGATGATTTGTTAAATAAGTTCATTTAATGTAACACGGAGAACCGTACCAATAAAAAATCATATTGCATATTTGCATTAAGTGTGTTCGAACCTTGTAGATGTACAGACGCCGGCACATCAAGCTACCCCAATCTGTCGAATTTCCCCAAATGAAAGTGAACCTTATGCTTTTGTGATAAAACAAAAAACCATAAAATAAATTTGACAGATTAGGGTAGCTGGATGTGCATTCTTTGGGGAGACTTTAACGTGATGGTCAAAGTCTCCCCAAAGAATAGGGGGATATGCCATGATCGCCACGCTTAGCAGACGGGTTGACGACGGCAGTTTGATGGTCATAGTTCACAGGAAAACGCTGCTGCCCGTTCTCTGGTATGTATTCCCTCGGTCGATTTCTACGACCCCAAAAGGATGAGATAAAGATGATATTCTGCCGTCACCACACAGAAGGAACCAAGCGTAAACATAATAATATAAGACATATAACGCGCCGCAAGAAAGTTAACTCGTCGAGGCGTATGTACTGCGTCTGGTATCTTATCTTGGGACATTATATCTACAACATAATATATATATAGCGGACAAGTAATGGACTAGTTCAGTAAATATAGTATTTCGTATGGGTATGTCGCAGACGGATGTAAGAGGGGTGTTTATGGGGTCCGAATTCCCCTAGTCTCCCTTCCCGCTTTAACGTATGTAAAACGAGCAGCGTGAGCGTACCCGCTCTTTACTACAAGTCCCATACATACATACATAAGACTCACGCCTGTTTCCCAGAGGGGTAGGCAGAGACAACGGATTTCCATTTGTCACGACCTTTGCACACGTCTTTTGCCTCGATTACTGTCATTATATACAAGTCCCAGCTGCACAAATGCGGGTGAACGGGCAGCCCTTAATTGTGGTATACCTACTATGTTTCATCGAATGCCAATTCGAAGATCAATTAATCGACTACTATGAATCGAATGTCTAAATACATTACACCGCCTCCATAGTTTACTAAATCCAAGACAAAGAATTTAACAAAATGGATTACAACATGTTATTCAATAGATATCAAACAACGCCAATAGATATCACTTACATTCTCCGTAAGGGTGTTAGCAAGGGAATCACAAATTTAATCTGCCGTTCGTAGCTTAACGGCAGAGCGCCAACCCCATATTGCTATAAGGCGCTTGAAAATTAAATGCATGATTTCCCAGTTGTTAGTTTAGATTTGCGCTTTGCATTGCGAATAATGGTCAAAAACTAAAATTTAATAATAGTTCTTGCTATAAAATACTAAAATTAAGAAAGAATAATCATGCCAACGAAATCTGGTCGCATTACATACATAAAACAAAGGAGAATGGAATGAAATTTTCCACACAGACGGAAAATTTCCCTCGTTTTATTGTTCCCGTATTGTGGAGTGTAGTGTAGATAACACCATTCTCCAAAATAGTTTCGAAGTAAAACATAATCGAAAAAATACTAATAAAAAAGTCTATAATAAACGCTTTTATAGAAAACCAAACTAAAAAAAGGAAAACAATAAACACGAATTTACTGTAAAAAAAGCGTAGATATAAATATTTGATAGATATGAGTAGAAGGATTATCATTTTGTTAATATCTTCAAAAGCACTTATTATTACAATTTCTTGGTTTTTTTTTGGTTTTCTATAAATGTGTGTATTTTAGATTATTTGAGTTGTATTTATTTTTTAATCAGGGACCGTCCGGATACTCGTTGAACGGGTTTTTGAACGGGTATTTTTAAGCGCTTAAAAAATAAACCCTATGATACGAGTTACACCTTCGAACGGGTGTAATGAAGCGCTTCCGAAAGGGTTACCCTTTCATACCCTGTAACACTGTAACAGGGTAAGCCATTCCAGCCAAGACATTGTAATATGCACTCTTTCGCATCGAAATTGGTTTGGTAATTGCATAAACACCACCGCACGTGACATCTAGTCGTAATAATTTGGAATTTATTATTTTAAAGTTCAATTTTGCTTGTGGCTAAACACTGTAATATTAAATTTTTCGTGTCTGTTCTTGTTTATTGTCATAATTTCTTTTAATTTGAAACTCGGTAGGTACTACAGAATTAAGTAAAAGCAATTTAGCAGTTCTTTTTTTAAAGTATGTGTTACGCTTCGTTGGTCTAGAGATAGCGTCTTCAAACGTAGATAACGAGGTCCTGGGTTCAAATCCCGGGTTGGGTTAAAAGTGTCTATGGGATTTTTACGTAAAAAGAAAAATTTCTTAGTGTCAGCCCGAAGTCTGGGAGTTGGCGGTATTATAGCCTCATGCCTCGGAGAGCACGTAAAGCCGTCGATCCTGTACCTGACCTTCCGGTCGTTCTGCTAGTCGTCCCATCGGATAATGAGAGTGATGGAATAGATAGTGCCCCTGTGTTTGCACACACACTTGTGGTATATCTCGCTCACATGGCCAGTCTCCATTGAGACTGGCCGCTGGGGCCGAAATTCGGCTAGGAGGACATAATTATATTATAACAAAGAATTTGATTTTCATTCTGTTAAAGTTTAACAGCGGAGACGTGGTGGCGTACACCGTTATTGAATAGATGCATCATCATCATAACCATCATCATTATCATCATATCAGCCGAAGGTACTGCTGGGCAAAGTCCATTGCTTCCCAAAGATACTCCACAACTGCAGATCCTGCCTTGCCCGCATCCAGCGGCTTTCATCGGCCCTTGCAAGATCATCGGTCCATTTTGTTGGGGGCCCATGCTGCGTTTTTTGGTTCATGGTCGCCACTTGAGAAACTTTCTGCCCCAGCGGCCGTAGATTCTGCAAGCTATGTACCCTGCCCACCGCCACATTTGCTTGGCAATTATTCAAGCTATGTCGGTTTTTTTGATTTGCCTCTCTTGGTTGAATCTTGAGATTTGTGATTTGATCTCGGAGGGAAACTCCGAACATGGCGTACTCCATTGCTCTTTGGGTGACCATGAGCCGTTTTATTAGTCCCGTAGTGAGCGACTACGTCTTGGTTCCCTAATTCATCAGAGGCAACACATACTAATCGAAGACTTTTGATTGGTATTTGGGACCAGAAGCTTAGCTTTCCGAACACTGCCCTGGCAAGTTAGATTCTACAATTGATCTCCTACTCGAAGTGGACCTCTTTTTTGATAAGGCAGGTCGAATGCCTACGTATGCCACCCGCAACAATGTTTACGGATGGATGCGTCAGACTCGCACCGACTAAACCTACCTGCCGTGGGCTTCTCTTGGCGCCTGATGGGGGAGCCCCGGGAACGCGGGTATGTTGCTCCGGTGCACCCCTTATGCGAAAAATTCCAGATGGTATGATGGTCCCACACGTACCCTGAGAGGGCTCTGGATTGTCCTCGCTATTTGCCGACTTCTGCCAGTCCGGCACAGCGACTGCGCCATAAACAGATCGTTGTCTTCTTTTAGCTGGTAACAGACTTCTCTTACTGCCGCCGCGGCTCCGAGGGGGAGTTGGGCTACCGGTTGCAGCCGCCACCCCGACGCCTCCTCCGTCTGCGATCTCTCCCGTTCGCGCTCGGCGGCCTCCTTTTGGAACATGACTGCCTCATAAAAGGAGACCACGGCGTGCCATTTAGAAGAGTCACCCACCAGCATTGCCCCTACGATCTTGAGTCGCATATTGGCCACCCGGGCCGGGCACTCAGCGAGAGTGTGTTGGGCAGACTCCTTTCCACCCAGGCCTTGAGGTGAGGTAGGATGGCACCGACGGCACGCTGGCGCGCGTTTAGGCGTAATTCTAGCCGTGCGCGCCAGTGCACTAATACGTGCCGGTAGTCATCCCGTCGGTACTCAATGAACGTTCCTTCTGGCGCCCTCCCGTTCTCTTGGCGCACGCAGATTTCGGTGAAAACCACCGCGTTGGACCGCCTCCCTAGTGGGGTGGTCTGTCCTAGGTATAGATATAGCTCTCCACAACCTCGAGTGCAGAGTCCCTTACCTTAACTGGAATAGGTGCAATCTGAAAGTTCAACATGATATTCGTCTTATCCATGTTCATTTTGAGACCCACTAGTAGAGAGACCCTGCTGAAGTCTTCGAGCATTGTACCGAGGTATTTCAATGTTTCAGCCATAATTACGAAGGTGAGCGATGTATTCGCCATTGAGATTGATGCCAAAGCCTTTCACTCCAGGAGCTTAAAGACATCTTCCAATGCAGTGATGAATAGTTCTGGAGATGGAGATGTTATATCCCCCTGTCTCACGCCTCACTGCAATCGTATAGGTTGCGAGTTCTCATACAAACACTTTAACACCTCGACATACCGGTAGTTAATTTGGAAAGATCACAGTACATCCAGGTTTCGATTCAATCAAACGCTAAGCATAATGGCTGGATATATCCTCGGTCTTCTGAATAACTTGCCGCTGCGTATGTATGTGGTATATGGTACTAAAGCATTTTCGGCGACCGGCTTGTTCAGGAGGGTGGTTGACGTCAAACCTGTGCGTGAGACGATTCGTAATGACTCTCGAAAACAACTTGTAAACATGGCTCAGTAACGTGATGGGTCTGTTATTTTTTCAAAGGGTTTTTATCGCCCTTATTGAAGAAAGCACTACCACACCAATGTTGTGACGTTTGACCATTTAGTATGACGAAGTTAAATAACTTCTGAAAAGCACCAGGAGCTTTATTGTTTAAGAACCATGCTAATCTAATCTTAAAAAATCTTTAGGCATTAAGTTACAATATTTCAGACAAGGCCAAGTTAGTTAGTTAGAAATTTAGCTGTTTCGAAAATTTTAAAACAACAAACAGGCGTTTTCCTAAATGATTAAGTTTGTGAGGTGTTGAATTATTTTTCAATCACTAGTGACAATGGCAGTTATCATAAAAAAATGACAAGATTATTAGCAGCTCATTGCTCTAGAATAATAGAAGATATTGATTGAATTGGTATGATCGACGACTAAAATGTTGGTGACTGAGAGATATGTAAATACTATAACTATTAATACAAACGCCCATATCTTTATTAATGTAATCAGAAATGAACACGCTGTTAAAGCTAATAGCTTGCAATTTACTTGCAAGAGCGGCGGTAACCTTCTTTTTTCGAGAAACGTTATAATATCTCAATATTTAAAAAAACAGGCCAAGTGCAAGTCGGACTCGCCCATGAAGGGTTCCATAGCAGCAAGTACCTATCTCAGTTGATTAAATGAACGGTAAATTGCGGTTTACGATTTATGACGTCTTAAAAAAATCTACTGACTAGATTTCGATCAAACCAATTTTCAGTGGAAGTTTGCATGGTAATGTACATCATATATTTTTTCAGTTTTGTCATTGTCATATTTTAGACGTTACAAGGGGGAGGGGGGGGGGGCACACATTTTACTACTTTGGATGTGTCTCTTGCTCAAACTATTCAGTTAAGAAAAATATGATATTAGAAACCTCAATATCATTTTTGAAGACCTATCCATAGATCCCCCACATGTAAAGGTACGATGAAAAAAAAATCTGCATTAGTTCTATGTATGGGGAACCCCCAAAATTATTGTTCTTTTTCTATTTTTGTGAGAAAATCTTAATGCAGTTCACAGAATACATCTACCAAGTTTCAACAGTACAGCTCTTATAGTTTTGGAAAAAAGTGGCTGCGACATACGGACGGACAGACAGACAGACAGACAGACATGACGAATCTATAAGGGTTCCGTTTTTTTGCCATTTGGCTACGGAAGCCGTAGAACTGATTGTCCTACTAGATTGTCATCCATTTGTCAAATTCTAAGGCCATTGGTTTCTGTAAGAGATATATGAGATAGCCAGTTAGTCATTTTTCCAGACGACTTCTTGGCACAAAAAAACAGGCAGTTGCCTTAAGCCAATTAATGAGGCCACAGAAGCCGTATTTTTATTTCAACTATATTTGCAAATAAATTAGTAACTAATATGAAATTACGGTAAAGAACTTTATTGAATACAGAATTAGTCTTAGAAAACTTGTACCTAGGTGGTCGCCTAAATGTATTTTTATCAGACCTCTATTCCTCTGTCTATATATGAAATATATAGACAGTTACATAACCTAAGATTGCTTGACTCTGAAAATTCTTAAAGTGATAATATTCTTATGATAATGAACATTTTAGTCACGTCAATGATGTTTTAGAATACCCATAATATATCAGTTCATTTTATACAATAATTTAAATAATAATAATATCCAGGGACATTATTTACACATGGCCATCTGATCCCAAACTAAGCAGAGCTTGTACTATGGAAACCAGATAACTGATATATTACATATACTACTTTTCTTTTGTGAATACAAACTTATATAGATAATTACACCCAGACTCAGGACAAACAGACATGTTCATGCACACCAATATCTTTCCTAGATGGAATCGAACCCACGAGCTCCGGCGTGAAAAGCAAAGCCAACCATGCCAACACGCCCGTCAATTATTTCATCGTCCTCATGTCAGCCAAAGTACGTCCACTGCTGGACAAAAGCCTCCCCAAAGAATGGGAGCTTGGCAGACCCCCAGAGCCCCATAGCTTGGCAGACGGGTTGGCGAAAGAAAGTGGTCATAGTTCATAGATAAACGCTGCTGCCGGTTCTCTGGTAGGTATGCCCTCGGTCGATTTCTGCGCCCCCTACGTGATAAAATGGGGTGATGATATCCTATGCCATCACCACACAGCAAAATATTATAATAATTATTTAACAAAATATAATCACATCATACAGATTGTTACAATACTAAGATTAAAGTAAGTCAGTTCTTTAAATAACACGTTAATTATTAGCTCGACTATTTGTCGTCACTAAACTTTCAAATTTAAAATATAAAAAGTCGTTCGTTCGTCAAATTTGTTGTACCTACCTAAAAGTAGTTAGGCAATGAGGCACCGCACGGGTGCGAGTATACCTACTCCCATCTACACGCTGCTAAGTTGATTGGGTAATTCAGGTTAACTCGAATAAAACCTTTTCAAGAAGGTAAGCTATTCAAGGGCTTAAGTCATTGAAGGGGTTAACCCCTTCCTGTGGTTACCATAAAAACGTGTTAACCCTTTCACTGGGTTTCGAGGCTGTAAGTCAATCAAAGGGTAACACTGCGATACGAGTTACCCAATGAACGGGTTACCCTATCAAACGGCTTAACTCAGAAGCGGGGTTGTCCGGTCCCTGTTTTTAATTGGATTTTCTACAAAACGGGTTTTTCAAAACTATTATTTTGCATAAGTATCTCAAAACACTTGCTTGGCACAAAGACACAACCATTTATAGGGGAGCAATAAATCGCTAATCCTGATTATCCTTGTAAGGATAACGCGTCTAACTGAACTGACGTTTTGAAGGAGGTAATATATAATGTTCAAAGGTTCCGTTACACACATACGAACATACGTATGAAGCTAAAAAAAATAAAGGCGTTTTAAAAAGGGTCGAACCGATAATGTATTCGGCAAAGTAACAACCATAAATAAATATAAGTACAGTTATTTATAGGTGAACCAACAGCGCCATCTCATTATTTTTATGCGAACTGTTATGTAAAATGATAAACTCGTTAGCTAAGATAATTTGTTAGACGCGGACTAGATGGCGCTAAAAAGATAAATGTCTAGATTAATTCTGCAATTTCCTCATTGATATCAAAACGCTTCCGTACTCCTGATAATGATAAACTGATAAAAATATAAAAAAATAAACAATCTCGAAGGTTTTCGTTGCAGTTTTCTGTTCATAAGTTCAAGACGTAGTTGTCTAAGGCCCATATTATGAGATGAAATAGATCAAGGTCGATCGTATGGTGACCAACAATACAAGAACTAATTCGGCCAGAGACACTATTATTATTATCTCTGGTAGATAGCCGCATCAGGGCACCATTACCAATATAAATAGAAATTAGGCAAAGAAGATCATGCCAAAAATGATCTACTTATTATATATCTACCTGACTATTAAACAATGGAAATGATTATATATAGTAGGTAGCTAAATTAGCTCAAGTATTTGGATCTATTGGTTATTGCCATTTTAATATTTTTTATTTGTACTGCAGTTCATATTTAAGTATATTTATATTAATAGATGCACTGCCAACTACCACTTCGTCTTGCTGCAGTGTTTTAGTTCATCCTACGGTTGTCTGGAAGAGAATGAGCAGATCAAGAATGTAGCAACATTGGTGATAAGACCACCGTTTGTACTTTATAGTTTAAATAAAAAAGTGTATCTATCTAACTTTCTTATGAATAGGGCATCTTTAGTTGAGACATTTTAATTTTGACAAGAACTACGGAGTAAAAATAAATGACAAGCTAGGATTTGAAATAAAAGGGCTAATAATATGCCAGGTGCATAAGTGTCAAGTTTTAGATGTTTAGAAATATTATTTTTAACCTCTCCTTTTCCTACAAACAATATTAGAGAGAGAAGTCATGCCGTTTGAAATTATGGTTTAATATTTAAATTGCCATACTATTAGTTCAACTGTTGGAAATTGGAATGCTATGACAAGGCATGAGTTTGAATCTGTAAATGTATTTTCAATTCAATTATCTTTTGATATATGATTGACCTAATTATTCGCATTCCATGGATTCACCGGGCAGAAGCCGGGTCAATCGCGTGGTAGAAACACTCAACAGAGTCTGACTTGCGACTCAGATGTCAATTTAAGGGATGTGATGCAGCAACGCTCACCTTCTCTGTCTCTCAGTGTTCCTAGCCAAATTTGGTATGATCCTAATAATGCCGCTTAGGATACTCATTCTAATATAGCACTTACGGAAGTTCTTGATAATCCTAAGTCTTTTTATAGGTGGGATTGATGCCATATGACCACAAATCATACCAAATTTAATCTGTATGTAATATTTGCAATTTAGTGTACCTATCTATCTATTACTACTAAGTGTAATAATGAATATGCCTACTAAATTAAACTAAAGATTAGATAATGAAGACAAAACAAATGAACTCAAACTCAACTATAATTTAAGAAATTTTGTATCACTAGTTTTAATAATAGAAGTAATGATTTAACTATTTACAAGTGTTTTTAACGGGTTTATTTCAAGATTATAGAGATTTTAACTTTACTTAAATACTATAGAGATACAGAGTTGTTCATAGCCAGTTATAAACAGTGAACAGTCCATAAGTTATTGTTTATAGATGAGTAACCACCAAAGTAGTCTAATTAATGAGTGTTTTAATGGTTCAGAGGACATGTAAAGCTATCAGTCATTATGTCAGAGGTCTACTGATTTGTACAACTCTGACTCGAGGGTGAAAATTGCCCATATGATAAGTAAGTAATAATATACATGATGAAATCTATGTTTGGTATCATTGCATGAGTGCTACACCCTATATACAATCTCTATTTCTAGACTCATTTGATAACCTATCATACACTTGATATTGGCGAAATTGTGGTGGCTTATCCACAAAAGCCATTTTCGAAGATTTCAATTTAATTAATTCAAATGTGATGTGTATGATGTGGCAGTACTAAATGAATAAAGCAGTTATAACAATTCAGTCAAATAAATTCTTTTAGTACAGTAACAAGTAAAATCAAGAAAAAAAAATAAGAAATTCTAAGAAAATTATATTTTTGCAGGTTTTGAGCTAATCTGAAATATGTAACTGATATTAATATTAAATGTATTTCTATGGCTTCTTATTGATTTTCACCATCAAGATGGCAGTAATAGCAATAATAAAACATAAATTTACAATATCAATTAGAACATAACACATGTTTGTAGTAAGTTGATAAGACCCTGATATACATCTGAATCATTAATTGTTTGTTTATAACATTTCGCACGCTGTTTAGGATATTAATCCTATCATAACACAATGACGACATCCCCATCTTGTTGTGCAATAGTAAATTTATTAAAATGAATCCCATGTCATCCATCACAGTAAACATTATAATAAGGAAGTAAACCATTTCAGTGATAAAAACCTTCTATAAAACGATCATTGTTAAAAAATATCTAAGTTGAACGAAATAACGCGATTCGCTATCATAAATAGAACACAACAACATAGTAAACAAGCGTAACAAAGGAAATTATTAGCAACTTACGTTCTGTGATTCCTCCTCCAGAACTGCCATGGCCTCAAAATCGATATTCATGATCACAATTGTAACACACGTAACTCAAAACTGACACAATAAATATGTTATGCTACAGCGATATGCGAATTAAACAACAAGGAAATTAGATAATTTATATCAAAAGTCGTTCTTCAAGGTATTGTTTACAAACTGGCAAGGTCATTTGACATATTTTGGTAAATAATGGGTGCGTTCGCAAAACATTAGAAACCTGTTTTTCCTTACCTAGTCGACTATTCATCGATTATTCTGTAGTACAGCACTATTACATAAACAATGACATATATTTTTATATAATGTTACCACAGAATAAAATTAAGTGTCAAAGTTTTTCGACCTCGCTGTCGCTGGTTTTTCTTTCTGTGATAAAAATCGTAGTTTTTATGTTTTTCATTGAACTTGTGATGTGGCCTTACAAACTATGAACGATTTTATCCGCTTGCTTATTGTTTTAGAATGTGTATAGCGTGCGGTTCTACGGAGGTGGTTTTGTATTTTCGTGTGCGGTTTATGCATTAGTGTCATTATAAGTTCACGATGCGTATCGGTTTCGTGTTTTATTGGTGCGTTTTTGCTTTTCATCTGTGCAAAGCAGAAGATGTGGAGAGGACAGAACCTAGGGATAGTGGAAGAAGGCAGCAATGGGGGCCTGTGGTGCGGAGTGGCTCATTCCTGAGCGACCCTGCCGTCGCCGCTTCTAACGAACAGAGTAAGTTTGCATGACCCTGAATACGATCATTTTTTCCGACTTCTCATGACACCTGTTGACGTCCTTCATGCGAGTCATGTCTGAAACAATTCATAATTATGAGAATACTTGCCAATTACACGTATTCATTGTTTTATTGTTAAAAAGCATATCAGTTGCTATCAGACAACTTCGTGGTTTAACATTATTACACCGTATTAAGAAATTCAAAATGTTTTACGAAGTTTACATAAAAGTTGAAATATACCTATCAGAAGTTGAAGTACCTATACCCATTAGAAGTTGAATAGTTTTATATTTTACCATTTTTGTTTAAAATTTGTTAACAGCAGACTTAAATTTATCCATTCTTATCAAACTTGTTCAACAAGTTTTAATAATATTAGTATTCTAATAAAAAAAAACTGAAATGCATAGTTATTTAAAATAGACATCATTCACTAAAGTAGGTAGGTAAGTAATTATTATGAAATAAAAATACTTCATTATAATTGTAACAGGATTTTGATAGCACAACAGCTTTGTAGGCATCCTGTAATCATAAATTAGTCAAATCTAGTGCCATTCTGTTTATATTATCACATAACATGGGAATTTCATGGATACAAAATGAATGTGGATTGTATTCTTTTTTAATTAAGTTCAATATCAATTGGCAAAGCTTAGTTGTAAGACCAGATGTCTTGTATTATGTTGTGGTGGTTTTATTAGTTTACATGTTAAATCTTACACTTGGCAGTTACTATGTGTAAGACTTATCCTGCCATATGTTTTATGACAATACTTTACAAGATGATGGTATGCATGAATGAAAAAAATCTATCTAGTAAAAAATATGGTGTTAGAGCTTTAGACAACAGTGGTTAAGTTAACTCTGACATTTACTACCTACTAACTATCTAGCAGGGACTAGTGTTTAGAAAATAAAATGAATTAAAATTAAACTCCAATTAATTTTCATATAACTATATAATTTATCTGTAAATAAACAAACATCTTGGGACACACACTGTGATCTTTACCCAAACTATGCCGAGCCTGTTATATGGCAACCAGACAACTTATAAATATACTTATATGTATATTTCTTAATACATACATATTATAGACAAATTATACCCAGCTACAGAACAAATAATCATGCTCATCACACAAAGATATGTCCTGGGTGGGGATCAAACCCACAACCCTTAGCTTAGTAGTTAGATTCTAACCACTAGATTAACAAACTTTTAATAAAAAAATATAAAATGTGCATGACATAATAATATACAAACAGATTATCTTCATGATCTAATAAAGAACTTGAAGTGTCGCCAAACTCCATGAGCTCTATGATGGAGTGTGTATCCTAGTATAGGATCATAGCAGATTTGGGTAGGCAGATAAATTGACACTTACCTATGTTTATAAATTGACACTTATGTATTAAATTAAGTAACAATGACCAATTTGAGTAAATGCTAAAATGGCTGGCAATTTCTAGTTTTGTACATCTACTTAATTGCTAATCATAATCTGTATAACAAAATATAATGTTTGCAAAATAAAATAATAACTACCTATCTTTTGTATAGCTACTTGTAGATTGATAAGGACTACACTCATTGTTCATATTTTGACTATACTCATTGTTCATTTATAACAAAACTCTGCATGTAGCAGAGTTTTATTATAAATAATAAGTTTTTTATTTCTACTAACATCATACTACATACATTGTACTACAATTTTGATATACAACCTGTAAATAATTAACCTAGTCTGAGATACGAAAAAAGATTTTAGCACTCTTTAGACCATATATTTATTAAGGATACCACACTGAGTTATACTGTAATAGTTACTTACATATGATGTTTAAAATGAGCTTGTATAAACTATTGTAGGGAAACCTAATAAAATAAAATACATCCAAGATAAAATCATCTTAATCAAAACTTGTTTCATATCAAGGTTGTCTAGGACAAATCAAACCAGTTTTAATAGTATCCATCTTCTAAATAAAACAGTGTCAACACCCACAAACCAGTAGATGAAAGTCCTGTGCAATATTTTTCAACTTAATTGAATGTATATATGACAACCAAGAATCAAGGTGAGGATTCTAGAAAATTCTTTACCTTATGAGATGAGAGTTTGTAAGGAAGTTGGCATTTTCAAATAGAAAGCCTATCGGATCCTAATGCTAATGAGGCGTCTACTGCGGCAAAACAGGAAAAGCCTGCACGCCGTGGTGGGGACCATCACCGGACACTGCTTACTAAATAAACACTTCCACACTATTGTCATAACTGACAGCCCTGTGTGCAGAGCATGCAGGCTGAGGAAACGGTTGTGCACATACTACTCGAGTGCACTGGCATCACAAACATCCGGAAGGAATCCCTGGGATCACCAAGAACTCTTATGGATGCCCTGAGAAGTTTAGGAGACCTGATATGCTTCTGGAGGGAGGTGGGCTGGATGGAGTGAAGGCTGCCATGGCTCACGGACAATGGTCCACATCATAAGATGATGATGATGTAGCCTATCGGATACATGCCCGGTTGATGTAGTTATTTAATGGTGCAGGAGATATGGTCAGCAGTCTGTAAGTGATGCATATCCATAGTAAGCCTACTATAAAATCAGGTGTAAGTGTTTTGATTTACTTTTTAATAGACTAGGCTACAAAAATAGTTTATTCAATGCGCAACACACCATATAAATAACATCTCAAGCATCTTGGCCTGACCACACTGAAACGGTGTAAACAGAGATTACAAGATCCTCCTTAAAGACGTGTAAGCCAATTGATAATAAACATCTAGCTCATCTAAAAAGAAACCGAAACAAGAGTTGTAAAAACATGGAACAAACTACCAGAAAGAGTTGTAATGGCTTCAACATTAAATTCCTCCAAGTACAAATTGGACAAAGAAAATATCTCCAAGCTATTTGATACTCAGCTAATAAGCTTCTAGTGTGTTATACTGATAATAATACTACTTTACTAGCACATAATTGATAGACACAAAGCCCACCAAGAGTCACAACAATTACTAATGGGTCCAGAAATACTTCTCCTGTGTAGGAATTTACCTATATGGTTATATTAGAAAAATTGTTCATTAGAAAAAAGTTTGGCACAAATCCAATCATTAATAGGTATGTATTAATCTACATTGAATTGTTTGCATTGTATTATAAACACAGACCTGGATGTCATATGCCAAACAGGAGCGGAAACTAAACAACTTCCACTTGCTCTGTCTCCAATGCTCATTAAATATCTCATGGAAGGATGGTGTTCCAAATAAGGAGATGCTCAGTATCGTGCAGCTTCCTAGCATAGCTGCAGTGGTAAAACAGAGGAACCTTTGTTGGCTCAGGTATGTACAATGGACGGAGTCTTCTCAGTTGCATAGAAAAACTAGCAGTGTTCAAATTCCAGATACTTAACGTCCAGTTGGATGCCCAATTTTGTGTTATAAAGATAGTCAAGTCAAACTATCTTTTAAATTGACCTTAACACCTGGAATAAATTTGTTGTGATAAGTGGAGGAAAACTTTGTTCAATAGTGAGGTCATGCACAACAACTTATGCTTCGACCTTCTTTCCTGAAAGTGTGAACTAGTCCATCAGCATGCTTTCTCCTTCTACACCAAACTCACAATTTGTTTCCAACTATCCGGACGTAGCACATTTAAACAACTTGCCAGTGATTTGATTACACTGTCATGTTGTCCATTAGTTAGTCACCCTGACTACTAGGCCAGAGGTTGTGGATTCAATCCCCACCCAGGACAAATCTTTGTCTGACGAGCATGATTACATGTTCTGTGTCTCAGTGAAATATAAGTGTGTTTATAAGTTATCTGGTTGCAATAGTACAGGCTCTGCCTAGATTGGGTTCAGATGGCGGTGTGTTAGATGTCCCAAGATATTTATTTTAACAAAAATGGACCTTATTCCAAAGTCATAAGGTTGAAATTGATGTGATCTCGTATAGTAGGTACTCCGTTAATTTAACGGCTAAGGCATATTACGTTGCAGCTATAGCGGCACCACCGTCGCCACCGCGGCGCTGCTGTATTAGTCGCCCTTGGATTTGTATGAGCCCTTGCACATGACGCCGCGGTGGCGATTCTATGTAACGCGGCAGTACATAGCCGTCAGTAAACGCTGCCGCAGCGGCATAATATGTAAAGGCTCTTAAATGACTGCATACGCGGCAAAACACCTCTGTTCCGTAAGTCCTCAATAATCTCCATACCACATGGCATATAAATGTCAGGTTGCAGAAAAATTTGACTAAAAATAAACCCTAATTAATTAATAATAAAAATCAGTCTGTAAACGCTGCCGCAGTATGTAAATCTTTCATGGTATGTAAAGGCTTAAATGACTGCATACGCGGCAAAGCTTTCTCCAAATGGTTTATTGTTTTCGTGATTTTTTACTTTTGCAATGTGCGAGAGTACTTAGGGTGAACATAAAAATCAATGAAGTGTGTGAGTCGTATATTTTTCGAAGGTTTAATAGATAATCGGTAGTCGTTCACGAGTTATAAATGGTTCAACTTACCCGACCCTGATTCCTACATAAAGATTTTGTGACTAAATAATTGCTTAATAAAATATGAGAAGTTAACCTACTATATCATCATCACCATGTCAGCCAAATGAAGTCCACTGCTGGATAAAAGCTTCAATCCCTAAAAATCTCCATAATCGCTGGCCTCACATTCCGTGGTTACAAGCGTCCCTCACAAGATCATAGGTTCATATTCTCGTGGATCTGCTGACGTTGCATCTTCCGGTACGTGGTTGCCATTCGGGAAACGCTCTTCATTGTAACTTTAGCAATTCTGCGGGCTATGTCTGTATGTTTACTTTTGTAAGCCTGCCGATTTCGACATTTCTGTTTAAGACAACGCCTGCACTAGGCAATCTAATGCCTGTGCCGCGGGGTATTTTACAAACATATAATAGATGGACGCAAATTACATCCAGACTCAGAGCAAGGGCAGGTTACCGTAGCCAAGTTGGTAGTACTCCTGCCTCTGAAGCTGGTGGTCCTGATTTCGAATCCCGGTAAGTGCAAATATTTGTGTGATGAGCACAAATATTTGTTTCTGAGTCATGGATGTTTTCTATGTATATAAGTATGTATATCGTCGCCTGGTACCCATAGTACAAGCTTTGCTTAGTTTGGGGCTAGGATGATCGGTGTGACTTTGTCCCTATATATTATTATTAACTATTTATAGGTCATACAAATAGTTTTCCGGAGCGCGACTCGAACCCGCGACACGAAGCGGCGTGGCGACTGTCTTAGGCGCTGCGCCACACGTGCAGTCAAACTCCAAGCATAGCCCAATCCATTGCTCTTTGGATGACTGGAGGATATGAGTGGAATGTCATCCACATCAACCTCAACTGTGAAATTTCAGTTACGAATGTGATTTAGCTCAGTATATAATGCATTCTAATTGTGTTTCCAACATAAATATTAGCTTACCAGATAAGGTATATATTGATAACAGTTTTGTTTGCTTAACCTATATGAAGTCCAAAGATAATGGGAAAACATATTTTATCATGAAAGATTTTAATCGTGTTGATTTTGTTTTCCGCCATGTATAAAAGATCAAAGTAGATACGATCGTTGTAGGTATACACGGTTAATATGTTGTGTCTGAGGCGTACGACTTGCACTTATTCTATCAAAGTCTTTTGTTGTATAGCTCTCTTTACGACATATCTTTCTACTCTCTCATATAATGAATTTATTGCCAAATATCTTTAAAAAAAAATAGTCCCACTTATTCTTTACACTATATTAATGTAAAAAATTCCTAACACACTCAAACTTGCACGGAAATTAATGTATCGAACTCACAGCACAATTTAAAAGTATCTCAAGATCTTATGCGAATATGAATATGGATATGAATCACTAGCCATTGTACTGTACACACAACAACGTCCATTCTATCAGCCAAATGACGCCCACTCCTAGGCGAAAGCCCCAATCCCGTAAAGATCTCCACAATTGCGTGTCTTGCGGTACCCGCACCCATCGACTTCCAGCGACCCTCGCAAAGCTTTCTGCCCCAGCAGACGTCAAGTCTACGAGCTATGTGCCCTCGCCAATGCCACTTCAGCTTTGCAATTCTTCGGTCTATGTTGATTACATTGGTTCGCCTGCGGATTTCGACATTTCTGATTCGAACTCGCAGGGAAACCCCGAGCATGGCCCACTCCATTGCTCTTTGGGTGAGCCTGAGCCTTCTCACGAGGCCCATAGTGTGCGATCGCGCCTCTGTTCCGTAAGTCCTCAATAATTTCCATACATACAAATATTTGAATCTCAGGTTGCGGAAAAATATAGAATACTAACAGTGCCCGCGAACTTCGTTCTGCGTTATACATATTTTTGTCCCTTCCCGTTTTTCATAGCCTATGACACTCCACAATAACATAGCTTTCTATTGGTGAAATAATTTTGAAAATCGGTTCAGTAGATCCAGAGATTACCCTTACAACGTCACAAACTCACAAACGTTACCTCTTTATAATATTAGTATAGAAAAATAAAGCCCAATTAATTTATTATAAAAATACGTTATCCATATTATATTTCTTATATTAATCAGTAAACCTTAGTTCTTACAGAATACCTATAATGATAGGATAATAGGAAGGTTCCTAGTTATACTCATAGTCTTAAGATAATGAATCTCAAGGATCGTGGAAGTACTTCATTAATAGGAGATAATATAGGTCATATTAATACAGATCAGGGATTAATTAATCCCAGTAGGTATATCTATGGTTAATTAAGAACTAAGTACAGTCGACTGTACTCATTCTTAAATCAAAGTTTTCTCTGTGGCATATGCAGGCGACGCCGCGACGCTCAGATTGACATGAGGCCATCAAAATTCCTACCGAAGCTACTAGCTTAGGTACTTCTACTATTTTAGTGCATGCTAAAAACCTCCAACCAGGGGCTCTACCGGCTACGACGCCGAACATCGATTTCTTAAATGGCGTTCAAATAAGTAAAGGTTAAAAATGACTTCCATGAGCACATGTGACGTCATAAATGGTCCGGAATCGATTGTCAACGTTGAAGCCGATTTAACGATCAATTTAGTAATTTTTTACCTTTATTTATTTGAACGCCATTTAAGAAATCGATGTTCGGCGACTTAGCCGGTAGAGGCGCAGGACATCATGGTCTGCTTGACCGATCCAGAAAACTTAATAAATTATTGTAATTACCTATAGACCAAAATAAAATAGTAGAACTTTAAATATAGTCTGTAAATGTTGCTCAAATGATATGAACAAGGCAATGCCAATGTGGTGCTCAGATTCTTACTCTTTAATCTAATGAACCCCTTTCATAATTTTCGAGTCAACTCATCCTGCGGAACTAGGGTTACCATATGTAAATAAAGGGATGCCTGTCTATGATACCTAAAAAGCCTAAATTTTCAGTAAAATGCCTGTCTGAAGCAAGACGCTGTAGGTAATAAGTAAAAGCCAACAGATAATAATGAAGAAGGATATTTATTACTGATATTTGTCAGAGGACCTTCTTTTTAATAGTTCTTTCTTTTCTAATATATAAACGTAAAAATCTTCACCTGCTGGATGCGAATAGCACAAGACCGGCAATTGTGGAGATCTTTGGGGGAGGCCTTTGTCCAGCAGTGGACGTCTTTCGGCTGATATGATGATGATGATGATGATTATTATTATACATTTCCAATATCAGCTGATCTCTCATTGTATGGAAATCCTATACAACGCGGGATCAGCTTATATTGGTGATATATAGCTTGATATGTAGCCGTGCCGGTCTTGCGCTATCCGCATCCAGCGTTTTCCAGCGACCCGCACCCGCATAATAATAATAATAATTTATTTTAAGTAACATGATTCATATATATCTTGATATGTAGCCACGTGTACTATGGAAGACCTAATGGTGGGCTACCAGAAGGCAATTGATGTGCCCACATCGACAAGTGTCGAAACATTGACTAGCAAGAATATGACTTTAATAGTTTTTATGTAAAAGCCCAATGTTCCTTCGAAATGAAGATTTTATTTACGGAGAAACATACATAAGGCCTTTATACTTTTTTATTATTATATATAATAAGCCCTGCATTGTGAACAGAGACCTTTTTATAGTTACTCTACACTTATAAACGTAACTGACTGTACTTGGTAAATTAAATGACAAGGTCTTGGTCTCAGTATTGTGGGTGACTATTTCAAGAGTCCGGTTTTTAAACCCCCAGATAAATAGGAGTTTGAAGTCTAACTATGTTGTATTTTGATAGAGATAATTTAAAGAATTATTGTTAGTTATATAAATTATGACTTATATTTAAAATATCTCAATTATATAGAGGGCGCACATAGGTCACCCATGCGATTCTTTAAAAAAAAATGTTTAAAAATAAAAGGTTTAAAAATCCAAAACATTCAACTGCTAAGTATATCCGTGATAGTCTGTAAAATATTAGAAACATTTAGCGAGAATATCGCATAGAAATGATTGGGATCTTTTTAATTTATAAACTTAATTAAATTTAATAATAATGCGGGTTTCAATTTATTCTAGATATAATAATAATAATATCTGGGGACAATGTCACACAGATCATCCTAGCCCCAAACTAAGCAAAGCTTGTACTATGGGTACCAGGCGACGATATACATACTTATTTAGATAGATAAATACTTAAATACATAGAAAACATCCATGACTCAGAAACAAATATTCGTGCTCATCACACAAATAATTGCACTTACCGGGATTCGAACCCAGGACCACCAGCTTCGTAGGCAGGATCACTACCAACTAAGCTACGGTGACCGTGAACATTCCATCGCCATCAGTGCGTAAGTCCAATAACTGGACAGTCTAAAAATATATTTTATTTACGATTTTAGGCCTTCCATCAAGATGTATAGTGTTTATAGTAAACTTGCTGTGCCCCGCGGTTTTACCCGCGTTAAACTTTATAAATTATAGCTTATGTATTAATCTAGGGTGTCAGCTAACTCGATACCAATTTTTATTGAAATCGCTCCACTCGTTTAGACGTGAAGAAGTAACAAACATACACACTCACAAACTTTCGCCTTTATAATATTAGTGTGATAGACTTTTCAGTAGTTAGTTGAAGCTTGAAGTCTGGACAGTCAAAATATCTAAAATTTTGACTGTCTACAAGCCGTAAATATCACTGAATATAAATTATATTATCAGATGGATATGAATAAAAAGATAAGATAAGATTGACAAAAGAAGTATAACTGGCCTGTGTGAATGGTACAACCGGAAGAGGAAAACCTCGTAGAACATTCACTGACCAAATCGGAGAATTTGTCAAAGAAAGGTCAGGTCAGAAGTACCTTAAACTGGCGAGCATGTCTGAAGAATATTAAAGACAGTAAACGAGGCAAAAGAGGTGTGCAAAGATCTTGACAAATGGAAATCCGTTGTCTCTGCCTACCCCTCTGGGTCTGGGGCACAGGCCTGAGTCTATGTATGTATGAATAAAAAAATTAATATAATGTCGACATTTACGTTAGAACCAGTTTAGTAATAAATAATGCACAGTCATGATCAACTTTTTTAATTTCGTGCTCTATCTTAGTGTATAATTTGATATAATTTTAATTAAATTGAATATAAAATAATAATAATAACCTCACACACTTTTGTAGGTAATAATGAGTATTATAACCTGCATTATTTTATGTATCATCAATAGTTTTCTCAGAGCAAACATTTAATTACAAACAAACAAATATACAAAAAGTTTCCTGTCCCTGTCCCTGATGGTTTACTTTCTGACCGTCTCCGTGCTTCGGAAGGCTTGTCAAGCTGCCGGTCCCGGCTGTAGCCATTAGGCAACAATCGATAAACCATGACAGTCCTAATGGGCAGCTTCAACAACTCTGACACTAGGTTAACCACTGTCCATACGATAATATGATTAATTTTTAATTTGCAACGATATTGTGATGACGAAAAAAGGAAATAATTAGCCTCTACTATACAATTTTTGCAGAAATTTTAAGCTATTGTATTTTTTTTTTTCGCCATACTATTGGCATATAGTCAAAATATATATACACAGATCAAGGTCGAAAGTAATCTTTAAATTTCTGGTAATACCCCTTACGACGTTCGCCCATAGTTTCCATTAATTTTTATCGTTATAATATCTTACCCGAATATCATTATTATGATAACACGGATCTAGCCTCATATCCGCGTGAAAGGCCAGACGGTGTTCAGTAGACAGACGGTGTTGTGAGTCACCTAAATACTCAGATATCAATGGCAGACGCTCGCTGCACACACAGGTCGCCGCGTGGTTTCATCTTATTTTAGAATGGTTACATATACTGTTGACGTGTAGTCGAGTACCTGTCTCAGATTGCGTGATGCACAGGAATTGGTGCCGGTTTCAACTGAAAAGCGTCTGCTAGTATTATTTATTTAGTCGTGTGTGTATTGGCAGTGGTGTAGGATCCATAGAAATCGATCACCCTTTGTAATACGTGTCGTCTTGAGGGTAAAAACTTTTACAAACTTTGAATGTCATATTTATTTATATCGAATCCACAGCAATAACAAGCTTCTAGTTCTCAAAATGACGAAACTTTCATACACCTTTTGATCCGCCCTTTCAACTCTTTTTTTGCATTAAAAGGTAGCATATGTCCTTTCTCAGGCTCTAGACTATCTGTGTACCAAATTTAATTTAAATCGATTCGGTAGTTTTGGCGTGAAAGCGAGACAAACAGACAGATAGACAGAGTTGCTTTCGCATTTATAATGTGCTATGTGCGAGGATATTTTCCAATAATATTGGCTGCATAAGTCACATGCGAGCACACGAACGTTGACTACAGTAGGAGAAGCCACATCATCATCGTCATTAGTAAGGTTTGACTAAATAATTATAAGAGACCATCCAAGTTACTTAGCAACAGTAACAAACATGATCGAGCCTATTTATAGTATCTATATAACCTGGCTGACCTCACAAGCGGTCACGGTAAACCACACGTTTCCGTCATGGTACCCGCCCTTAACATATACGAACTGTCCGGTCATTGAATTCGGTGGATACACTTTCGCTTTGACAGCGTCTTTATTATTTCTAAAGTAAGGGTGGTTTTCGTAGCGCACTTGTATCCACAGATATGCGTGTGCTGTACTAGCTTATTAGGACAATTTTATTTGTGCTCGTGCTTCTGACCGCGTTTAATTAATGTTTTTGTATGAGGAAATCTATGTGTTTTGTACGCACGTTCGTAACACGTGAATTGATATGATTTGTTAATTTATTCAATTATTTTAAAAATGATGAAACTGCTTGAATTTGATTTATCAATCGTATTATGCGTCATATTTACTAGGTATTAAATTATTTAAAATGAGAGGTCTGAGAAGTATGTGTGGTGTGACTTTGAGAGACAGAATTCGAAATACTGATGTAAGAGAGCGTTGTGGTGTGAAAGAGGATGTAGTCACAAAGATTGAAAAAGGCATGCTGAGATGGTTTGGCCATTTAGAAAGGATGAATGAAAGAAGATTGACAAAAGAAGTATACCTGGCCTGGGTGAATGGGACAACCGGAAGGGGAAGACCACGTCGAACATTCTCTGACCAAATTGGAGATGTTCTCAAGAAAGGGCAGGTCAGAAGTACCCTAAACCGGCGAGCATGTATGAAGAATATAATGACAGTAATCGAGGCAAAAGAAGTATGCAAAGATCGTGACAAATGGAAATCCGTTGTCTCTGCCTACCCCTCTGGGAAACAGGCGTGAGTCTATGTATGTATGTATTAAATTATTTGCTTACATCTTTAACAAAGTTTGGATGCTAATTTATGTGCTTTGTAGATAGTGTGGTGAAGAGAACTGGAGTATCACATATTGATTTTTATTCTCGTTTCAGTAAATTAATTTTGCATGATGATGTAGAAGCCCTTATACGTCGCAACAGATGGTGTCAGACAAATACGGCTGGGCTATCGAGAGAACCAGATAGAATTCCCAAGTACTTAATCGTCTCAGATTTATTTTTTATAGACTACTAGCTGTGCCCTGCGGTTTCACCCGCGTTTAACTTTATTAATTATAGCCTATGTGTTAATCCAGGGTATCAGCTAACTCCATACCAAATTTTATTGAAATCGCTCCAGCCGTTTAGACTTGAAGAAGTAACAAACATACACACTGATAAACTTTCGCCTTTATAATATTAGTGTGATACTTCTGTCTTCTTACCCACCACTGCAACTCTTCTAAGCCAGAAAGGCTCTTAAGCGTCGATGCCCATACATGTCCTCACTTGAACGAGATCCCGCCATTAGTTTATTAAAAAAAGAACCGAAGAGTTAGAAACAAACGCTTGTTCCACTTCCTTCTAGAGCAAAACAGAAACAAAATTATACGAAATTGTCTCATAGAAAAGACCTAGCTGCTAAAGTTTGTATCCAATAAGCTGTTACAATGGTTCTTTGTCCAGTAACTAATTATACTGACACAGTGGTCTACAATCATCTAGGTTTTAATCAACCGTTGGGGAACATTAAGCAAACTGACCCTCACCAACATCATTGCATCAGTAGCCGCCCTGCGGCTAAGTTCAAACCCTAAAGGCATGTTCTCTAGCGCAGGTTACTAAGGTTCTAATAGGGCCAATTTAATAGATCACATTTGACATCTGTCAGTTACTAGTAAAGTGAAATGTAAAATGACCATATTTGGTCATTATTACAATAAAGATAAATCGTAATAAAAAAAAATAAGCAAAAATGTGCAGTTCTAACTACGAAAAAATAAATAATATTCTACGCGTTGTTGAATTTTGATGAAGTGTCAAATGTGATCTATTGAATTGGCTCTACTATAGTTTAATAGATCACATTTGATTGATTGATGATATGCCTTTATTTTCCAACGGCGCAGTTAAAACCTGGGCTAACTATAATAGTTAGATAAAGATAAAGATTTCTTTAATGCTAAAACTGTGTACATGGTTGTCGATGGTATACAATTTTGAGTATCAACAGTTACCCGTATCGGGAGTGCAACAGTAAGGCTTATGAATTAAACATAATAGTACATAACAATTCTTATTATTATAATATACCTATATTTGTGGAATTATTTATTAGAATTTATAGAAAAAAGGACTACTTTTTGGCAAAATACTCATTGAGATCGTATAAAACATTGGAGATAAGCCACTTTTTCAAAACGTGTTTGATTTGTTTGCCTTCCAATTCCTTGACTTGAATTAAAAGAGAAGAGATGAATTAAAAAATAATGTTTCGAGTCTTTCCTTCTCTTGGTCAATGTAATACTTCACAAAATAATACAATTTGTTGCGCATATGTAAGTTTTGTTTCAAAAAACGCACGGAGTTTATCGTCCATTCTGACCTACATTGGTATGTATAGGCTAATTTTGATATCTTCTGAATAGCTGAAAAATGTTACTTCTGTCAATTTCATCGCGTAATAAATGAATCTTAACTTGACCATTATCAAGTAGTGATACAATTATAGAAAAAAACCGGCCAAGTACGAGTCGGACTCGCACATGAAGGGTTCCGTAGCAGCAAGTATTTCATTTGATTAAATGAAAGCAAATTGCGGTTTAAAACGTATCAAAAAAAAACTACTTACTAGATCTCGTTCAAACCAATTTTCGTTGTTAGTTTCTATGGTAATGTACATCATATATTGTTTTAGTTTTATCATTCTGTTATTTTAGAAGTTACAGGGGCGGAGGGGACACTCATTTTACCACTTTGGACGTGTCTCCCGCGCAAACTATTCAGTTTAGACAAAAATGATATTAGGAACCTCAATATGATTTTTGAAGACCTATCCATAAACACCCCAGATCTATGGGTACGATAAAAAAAAAATTGAGTTTCACATATGGCGACCCCCCAAAATTATTGTTCGTTTTCTATTTTTGTGTAAAAATCCTAATGCGGTTCACAGAATACACCTATTTACCAAGTTTCAGCAGTACAGCTCTTATTATTCGGAAAAAAGTGGCTGTGACACACGGACCAACAGACAGACAGACATGACGAATCTATAAGGGTTCCGTTTTTTGCCATTTGGCTACGGAACCCTAAAAGGACCCATTAGGACTAGAGAATCGTCTCTACATATACTCGTAATATCTGGGTTATGTAAGATAGGGTGAGATGCTGATGCAGATGCTCTCACCGGTCCGTAAGCGATCGGCGAGGTTAAGCAACTCGGCTCGCGGTCAGTCCATAAATGGATAACCACCAAAATGGTTTCATTTCTGAGCGTCTCCGTGCTTCGGAGGGCACGTGAAGTTCCCAGTAGTTAGACAACAGTCGCTAAGCCACGTCACAAGTCTACTGGGTGGCTTGAATACCTGAGACACTAGGGTTACCACTGCCCATACGATAAGTAAGTAATAGTAAAGTTAAGACCCATTAGGGTTTTTGAAACGTCTCGATACTCGTAATATCCACGTTATCTAAGGTAGGGAGAGATCAATATGAGGGTGACTAGCGCGCTGGGTAACTAACTAAAGCCCTTTATAAGGGACAGCCTGAAGTTGTCATGGCCAACCTGGAGGATTCTTAATAGACTACGTACCCAGGTTGATAGATCCAAAGAAAACATGTGCAAATGGGGTTACATTCCCACATCACAAAACATCTGCGAGTGCGGCGTGTCACCCCTAAGTATGGCACATTTATCTGATTGTCCCTCTTGTCCAGTCTCTTGTTCCCTTCAGGACTTGTGTGAAGCTTCAGCCAAAGCGATCAGCGTTGCCTAATTTTGGGAAGAGAAAATCGAATTCTTACCATCGACTCGATAAGAAGAAGAAGGGACAGCATACTATATTTCTTTCATACTAGTGAGAGGTTACGTCCAGTGGTAGTCAATATAGAATTATTTATTATAGCTTAGAAGCAAAATAACACTTGAATGACCATTGCAAATAGCTGAGTGTGAATTCAGACGCTTATACCACGTGTGCAATTGCCCTCACTAACGGTACAACGCATGGTACTTTTATTGGTTTACCGCCGAAGTGGATTATTTTTTGGAGCATGCTTTAACCCTGTTTGACGTAAAGTGGGTACGTAAAGCTGTCGCTTCATCTGTAGTAAACAATAGTAAAAACATTGCGGAGACGTACCAAACGGAGTAAACGACTCTGTCACAAAGTTTATTATAACATACTCGTAACACTACGGCTTATTGGACGATTCGCACGAAATGAACTCGCACGAAACCTGCGAATCGACACCTCCAAAAATATGTAGGAGGCTATTGGCACACAAATTGCTTTTTATGAAATGCAGTTAAGATAAAAGTACACTCGAGAACAGAAGTAATACGGGTAAAATGTGTTTTAATACGAAAGAAAAACAAACGAAAATACAAGCTAATCAAAAATATGTGAATCGTCCAATAAGTTAACACTCAGTGGCAGTTAAGGCGATTTATTTGTTTGTTGTAGTCTCTAGAGAAGAAGAATGTTTAAATGCTTGCCCTCAAACTATAGATCCGATTTTAAACCACATTTATAAGATTATAGGTTCTTGGAACAAAAAGTATAAATGATGCACTAATTTGCTAACGTAACATTGCAATATAATATTCAGGGAACAGCTAATTCTGTGAGAAGCTAAAGTGATACTTACTCAGTGGTACCAAATGACTGCGTGTCGTGGTAAGGATTAAAGTAGTGAGAAGACTTATATGAAATTGCTAACAACTCATTGACATATACTGCACGTATTTGACACGATTCCCAATAGGTGAAGCCGAGAGAGATCTAGTTATATATTATATTTTTGCCATTTTTTAGTGTTAGTAATTATTGGTGAACCTAAATAAAAAATCTAATTTTATAAATGGGAAATCGTCAACTTAATCGTCCGGTAGGTCTCGAGCAAGCACCCTCTACGAATCCGGGTTAGAATTCTCCGAAAAGGTTAGGTAGGGAATTTAATCTGCCAGTATGTATCGTTCGTAGCTTATCTCAGTGCGCCCACCCTGGATTGGTAGAGAGTGCTGTTTCGCGACCCACCGTATATCCCATTTTTGAAATTATATTCCCGCTGTTCGATATAGGGTTAAGACTTTCGGTGCCCAGCACCCGTCTACCGGGTTCAGAGCGGGGCTGCGATAGTGTTGACTAGGTTTTTTCACCGTTTTATCATTTGTAACAACAAACTCTTTATTTACTAACACGATTTGACTCACTCCACTAGGAAGTACTGCTGAAAATCATTATAGTTTAAGGACGTGCATGACAAACGTAAACATTTGTTGGCACCAGACCACCGATCGTTTGATTAATTCAATGGCTAAATCAGTAACAGTCCCACTCTCCGACCGACTGCATGTGTATCTTCGGTGTAGCAATAGTGTGTAGATAGGTATTACAGAATTAGATAATTATATGTTCAGACGCCAGCACATCAAGCTACCCCAATCTGTCAAATTTCCCCAAATGAAAGTGAACCTTATGATTATGTGATAAAGTTGAAAATCAATAAAATAAATTTGACAGATTGGGGCAGCTGGATGTGCTGGCGTCTGTACAGTCATTGATTTACGTGTACAATTAGTAAACTATGGCTAAGGTTGTACATAAACTGTTTTAAAAAACAAAACAGCAACGTTAGTTTTTTTATATGATAACAAAGCAAACGAAAAAGTGGGTCACCTGATGGTAAGTAATCACCACCGTTCATGGACACTCGCAACACCAGAGGAGCCGCAAATGCGTTGCCGGCCTTTAAAAAGGAATAAATAGGCTTGTTTGTGTAGGTTGCCATGTCATACCGAATCGGAAATACCTCCGAAGTTAATTGATTCCACGGAGTAGTAGAGTGCGGTAAAAGTTTCTTGTGAAACGCACGGTGGTAGATCATTCATCCAAGTGATAAGGATGAAATTTCAAATTTGGCGAGAGGGTCTGTGGCGGAATGGGGCGGCAGGTATATGCTCGAACAATTTGTATCATCATCGTCATCTTTTGAACCGACCAACGTCCACTGCTGGACAAAGTCTTACCCCATTGATCTGCAAAATTGGCGGTCTTGCTCTATCCGCATCCAGAGGTTTCCAGACACACTCCCAAGATCATCGGTCCATCTTGTAGGGGCCGATCCACGCTCCGTCTTCCGGTTCGTGGTCGCCATCCAAGAACCTTTCTGCCCCGGCGGCCGTTGGTTCTACGAGCTATGTGCCCTGCCTACCGCCACTTCAGCATGGCAATTCTTCCGCCTATTTCGGTTACTGTTACTTCATCGTGTGGTCTAAAGCACTCTCTTTTTAGGGTTCCGTACCCAAAGGTTAAAACTGGACCCTATTTCTAAGACTTCGCTGGCCCTCTGTCTGTCTGTCTGTCTGTCCGTCTGTCACCAAGCTGTATCTCATGAACCGTCATAGTTAGACAGTTGAAATTTTCACAGATGATGTATTTCTGTTGCCGCTATAACAACAATTAATAAAATAGATATTTAAGGGGGCTCCCATACAACGAACGTGATTATTTATTGTTTTTTTTTTGTTGAAGACAAGGCCCGCACTAGATAATTTATTGCCTGTGTCGCGGGGTACTTTACAAACATATAATAGACGGACACAAATTACATCCATTTATTTATATATATGTATTAGTTTTTATAGATCATTGTACGGAACCCTTCGTGCGCGAGTCCGACTCGCACTTGGACGGTTTTTATTTATTTACCAGTATATGCGTTGTTGCTTTTTATTTTCATAAAACTAGTAAAGCTTGGATGCCGACGATGTTGCTTAGTTTATGTGGCAATTATGCGACTGCATATACAAGAAACCTGCTTTCAATAGGACGCCTTGAAATAGACTACCTCGAGACACTAGGCGCGATCGTGACCGAACCACAGATGCACATTCCGTGGTCCTTTGTTAGTATCATGTCTATGCTTCATTCATTTTAGATAAGCCAAATTTTTTGTCTTGTTAACTTCTTGTAATGTTTATTATTTTTTTAATTTTGTGTAGACCCCTTACCTTAGCTAATATTGTAGTTTACAAGTTAAACCGCTGCAAATGAAGTTACTTAATCACACTAATATTATAAAGGCGAAAGTTTGTGAGTGTGTATGTTTGTATTACTTCACGGCTAAACGGGTGGAGTGATTTTAATAAAATTTGGTATGGAGGTAGCTGACACCTTGGCTTAACAAATAGGCTAAAATTTATAAAGTTTAACGCGGGTTAAAGCGCTGGTATCAGCTAGTTATAACTATATGTGAAGGATAGAGTAAAAATATAAGTTATTATGACGCAAAAACATGTTTGTAAACCACCACTGTAGATTATATCTGACTGCGCTTTTGACCTAGTGGTCAATGACCCTGAATCTCGATACCCACCTAGGAAAAATCTTTGTGTGATGAGTACGATTATTTCTTCTATGTCTATAGAAATATATTTATTATTTATTTGTTTAGAAATATATTTTTCCCTGCCCGTTTGTCCCGCGTAATACTTCGGGTTAAAAGTTCGGGATAAATTTTGGAATTTTTCATAGCCTATGACACTCCACAATAATGTAGCTTTCTATTGGTGAAATAATTTTGAAAATTGGTTCAGTAGATTCAGAGATTACCCCTTACAACGTCACCTTCTCACAAACGTTACCTCTTTATAATATGTGTAGCAGGCAATATGTGTAGCAGGCCTGCTGTGTGGTGACGGCGACAAATATCAGAATCAGAATATCATCACCCCATCTCATCCCGTGGGGGGCGTAGAAGTCGACCCGAGGGAATATCTACCAGAGGACGGGAAGCAGCTTTCTTCTGAGTACTACGACCATCATACTGCGATCGACAACCCGCCTGCCAAGCGTGGCGATTATGGCATATCCCCTCAAGATGATTCTTGAGGGAGGCTTGTCCAGCAGTGGACTTATTTAAGCTGTAATGATGATGATGATGATGATATGTGTATAGAAGTATGTTTATAAATTGTCTAGTTTGTCAAAGTTCAGACTCTGCATAGTTTGGGATCAGATGGCATTGTGTAAGTTATCCCAAGATATTTATTATTATTATTATCAGAAATAAAAAGTGGATGTAAAAATACTGTTGGTAGTGAAGGAAATTAGAAGTGTAACAGCGGATGAGAATTTGACAAAGTATTTGTGACTAAAGAAGTAAAGCTGCAAATTATGACGCCTTAAGATTTCGCGGATTTTAAGCTACATGACAATTATAGTTTTGAGGAGCTATTTGCATGTTTTAATAATAGGACCGGACAATTTTTCATTTAATTTATAAATTATTATATTAAATGCAAACAAAACCCATTAAATTCAAGAATATGGTCAATTATGTTACGCCGTTTTCAAAGAATCAGTAAGAAAAATTAAAACACAGTGCGTTTGGTTTAATAAAGGAGACCGGGATTTCTGGGCCTGACTGTAACAAGTTGAGATATGGTTTAAAAAAAGCATTATATTTTTATATTGCAAACTGTAAAAAAATAGCCCAATTTACCATCTGAAAACGAGAAATCTTAAAATAAGACGAATTAAATTGGTTGTTCATGACTATAATCGATTAACGTTAATGAGTTCAAACAATATAATATAAAAATCTCTTGCACCAGACACCAGATAACCGATTTAATCAAAATAATTATTAAATACATTACAGTTAACGTAATGTTAACAGTAAAAAATAAAATATCAACAAAATAAATAGAAATCATAATAATGGTTATCGTTCACCAATCGATTAGTTATATTTGGCAACTATATATTTTTAATCTATGCTGACATTGACTGATGACAGATTTTGAATCTTAACCTATGATCGGTCACTCGTTTCTCGTATCGTTTAGTGCGTATGTGATTTGAGAATTTTTCATTGTTATGTTTATGTTTACTGCATTCACTCTACGGACTTCTGATATTGCTTAACTTGTACGACTTTTGCTAACATACTGGACACGGATAACTATTAAATAGCAATCGCACTTAAACATCAGCTGTTTAGTATAGGTTGGTACATAACCTCTCTATTACTACCTAAATCTTTTATAACTCTGCTCACAGATTGACAAAATCCATGGAATTTTTAGTGAGTGGCTAATTTTTAGACCCATTAATTGACACCACTTTCATCTTTTTACATCCGGGCCCAATAATGTATGAAAACGTATCTGTTTCCTTTATTTATAATTCAAATGGAACCGAACCCAATTAATATAAAATGTGTATATAAATTGACGAAGCAAAAAATAATTGCTATTCAGCTGGAAAGATGAAAGTACGGCTTTGATAACAAATTTTCAATATTTGGCATCAATGTATTTTTTATACTTCACTGCATGGCAAACAAGCATACGGCCCACCCGATGGTAAGTGGTCACCGTAGCCTATGAACACTTGCATTTGCCGAGCCTTTAGAAACCTTATAACTCCCTTTTTGAAGGGCCCCATGCTGTAGTCTCTTGAGAAAACCGCAACAGGGAGTTCATTTCACAACCTCATCGTACGTGGGAGGAAGTTACTCTGAAAGCGAACCATACAAGATCGAAACAGTTCGAGGATGTGACGATGAACTCCCTGTCTATGGCGAGAGGTGCGATGGTAATTAGCCGTGGGCATCAAATCAAATAATTCCTCTGAAATTGTTATCGGAGGAATTGTTTGATTTGATGCTCACGGCCACCTTCTACCATGTACAGACGCCAGCACATCAAGCTAAAATTGAAACTATGTCTATAAATCTAAATTTTTACTCTGTGATGTGCAATAAAGTGTACCTACCTATCTATTTATCTACATCAATCTGTCAAATTTCCCCAATCGAAAGTGAACCTTCTTCTTTTGTGATAAAGATGAAAATCTATAAAAGAAATTTGATAGATTGGGGTAGCGGGATGTGCTGGCGTCTGTACATTAAAATATTTCCTTTTCCATTCCTATGGGTTTAATTCTGCAATCCCCTCAGTTATTTGTGACCAACTTTAAAAGACTACATACTCGCAACTGCAATTTGTACTTGCTTTTTACAAACTCGATTCATAAACTACCGAGAAGTCGCGTAACATACACGCGACTTCTCCGTAGTTTATGAATAGAGTTTGATAATTATTTTCTCATTAAATAGGGAATTATTCTATTCAAATCAAATAATTTATTTGCGCAAATGAGTGTTTTACATAAGTTGTTACAAAAGTGGTTGTAGGTATCACCATGGTCAGCTTTTAGGCATGTAAATATTTAAAAAACAAGTCGTTAAATAAACACTAGGTATATTTAGTTTATACCTAAAATTAGATTTCGATTATTTCAATATTAATTAATAGAAAATAACTAATTATTTACAATTAAAAAATAACTTTAATACAACATGAATTATAATTATTTATCCGTCAAATACTCGTTAACTAAGTTACACTTTTCAATAAGTCATTTCTTAACATTACGCTTGAACACGACAAAGTTTAATGTTTCAAGCAGTTTGGTGGGTAAGTTATTATAAATTCTAGGGACCATGCAGATTATACCCTTATTTAGTAATGCAGTTTTGTTTAATGGAAACCGTTTCTTATCAATTTCTTCGATTACTTAATTTTTCTAACATATTTATATTAATTCGAGTAAATAATTCTCGTACTACTTCTAGGATATAGATGCTAGATAGAATGAGTAAATTAAGATTTTGGAATAATGGTTTACAACTATCAATTGGTTTTAGTTTACAAATGGCTCGTATGCATCTGTTTTGTGCTTGGGGCATTGTTCCATACAATTTTTGTATGTTTTATAGGTTCTATGTTTTTTTAAACTTTAATTATTGTTTGATAGACATAGTTACATGACCTATACCAGTCGTTGCCTCTGCTAGGCAGGTGAGTTTCATGTGCAAGCAACTGTTTGTATTGACTGGTGGCCTTTAAACCGGGTTGTTCCACCGGATCTCCTCAGTTGGGTCGCATCAAAAATAGTAGAACGAAACCAGACCGTCGTCATACATAGGTCTATTCTAATAATAACTTTATGAATTTCCACATCAATAAAGATAGAAGCACTAGCTGGATTACAGCTTGCTTGTGAAGTCCGTAATATCTGGATTATGTAACTAATATTGAGATCAATATGGAGGGAAGTTGTCGTTCATATGACGGTCACCGTAGCCTAGTTGGTAGTGCTCCTGCCTACGAAGCTGGTGGTCCTGGGTTCGAAACCGGTAAGTGCAAATATTTGTGTGATGAGCACGAATATTTGTTTCTGAGTCATGGATGTTTTCTAAATATATAAGTATTTATCTATTTATATAAGTATGTATATCGTCGCCTGGTACCCATAGTACAAGCTTTGCTTAGTTTGGGGCTAGGATGATCTGTGTGACACTGTCCCCAGATATTATTATATACACGTTCATATACCTACACTCACTAAAGTGATCTAGAAACCAGCGGGATAAGTTAAGTGTCTAACATATCCCGCTTCATTCTACGAGTAGATCACTTTATAGAAAGTACAGCACCCGAGCTGGAGAAGAACATGTTCCTTCTTATTTAAATTTAGCGAAGAACTAAAAATGCGGTGTAGTGAAAATAAAAACAATTTAAAGTGGTTTTAATAATACAATACAAAATAATATTATAAACGTGAAAGTTTGTAAGTATGGATGGATGTTTGTTACTCTTTCACGTAAAAACTACTGAATGCATTTTAATGAAACTTTTCAATAATGTAGCTCATACATCAGAATAACACATAGGCTACAATTTATAAAGATGTTGTGTGAATTGTCCAAAATATGACGATAAGTGTCAAGTAAGTAGGAAAAAACTCTGCCATCTGTGAACTATTCCGGCGTGCACTGCCAAAACCGCTAGAGGCACACACTACTAATATTATGAATGCGAAAGGCAAGATACGAAAGTTTGTGAGTATAGATGTATGATTGTTATTCTTTTACGCCAAAACTACTTTAACGCGGGTGAAACCGCGGAGCCTAGCTAGTACAAAATAATGTTTTAATCAATAAATACCAAGAACTCTTAATGGGTTGATGTGAATAAAAGGTTTTTATTTTTAATTATAGCGGGGTTAAGACTCACTACACAACTACAAAGGTTTCTACATGTTATGACTATGTTATGGCATAGCTACTTAATTTATATTAACGATTATTACAAAACTTTATACATAATAATAATTAAAGTAGATACTAAAATATTTACTGTCGTAGTAAAATAATCCCATAAAACTATCGTGTAAATCGATACATCGAGCTTATGAATTCATATATAGTATTCATAGGTAGTATACTAGCTGTGCCCCGCGGTTTTACCCGCGTTAAATTTTATAAATTATCATCACAGCTCCTCCCTCGTATAGGTAGCCTGGTAATATGTAGCCTATATGTTGACCCGACCTCTTAGTAATATTCACGCAAAATTTGAAGTAAATCCATGCCGTACCTACTTTTTGTGTTTAGCCCGGACATACATACAGACAAACAGACACACGACAAAAATTCTAAAAACTTTATTTTTTGCTTCCATATCCATTGTAGATCACGCTCCAATTATCCTTTTTAAAAAAATATTCAGTGTACAGTTTTGACTTTCCTACGATTTTATTATATGTATAGATATATACACCTCTACAATGTAACTTACCTACTTGTACTTTACCTTGGCGGCAAAAACCCAAAACTCCAATAGAAAAAGAACTGTAACTTATGAACAGCTCAACGGTTTTTCATAAAAATTAAACGCGTTGTTATGTTTGGGGCGCAGATGGATGCTCTGCTCAGGAAAAAAGTTCCATGGGTCTTAGTCCGAATCCCATATTGTTATATTCAAATTCCATATATCCATATGGAGTTCGTACTACGGTTCATGGAACCTGTAGCAAACCGAATGACCGGTAAGCTACTGAAATAATTTGCGGCTCCTGCTATATTCTTTCCTTAATCATATACCTAACCGAACTCCATATGTTTTGATAAGGCCCAGGGTTTAGAGATGATGATTCCTATTTACGGCTTAATAACTCTAATCTTATTTTAGGTGAAAAATATTAAATCCCTAGGGCTTTCTTTATAAATTATCTATATGTTATTGTTATAGGTGAGACAAATGAAAACAATTAGGTTTAAACTAAATAAAAGGATAGCTAAGTTTAACAAATCACATATTATTATTTCAATAGTCCGTAAATAGATGTAGGTTAGTAGGTACCCTAGTTATCTATAATAAACATCCGCAATGACCTAATTACGCTATAAATGGTGCTTAAAGTTAGTGAGAGGATTCCCTCTATTGACCACTGAGGGCGCCACTTGTAAAAACTTTTTACTATCGTCAATGCATAGATTTATTTTAGATGTTTACTTAGCTGCTGAGTCACTCATAGCTAGATGCTCTCACCGGCCCGTAAGCGGCGAGGTTAAGGAACTAGGCTCCCGTTCAGTCCATGGATGGGTGACCACCAAAGTGGTTTAATTTCTGAACGTCTCCGTGCTTCGGAGGGCTCGTTAAGCTGTCGGTCCCGGTTGTAGTCATTAGACAACAGTCGTTAAGCTATGTCAAAGACTGACCAAGACTGTCCATACGATAAGTAAGTAACTACTAAGCTGCTTGATCGGCTGCGGCGATTTGCTCACCACCAGTCCTCAGGGTATGCTGCTTTGGTCCGTCGCCAACAGAGTCGCTGTAGTGAAAAGACTGATGGTACAAATGTTCCCTCGTGTGATATCTGGCTATGTGATCGGAGGTTATGGGGGTTACTTGCCATAGTTCGAGCACTATCATATGTCAACGGGGATAGTATATACAAGAAGTACAAGCATCTCGTGAGCACATGGCCGTGTGAAACTGTTTTGCTTTTTTTTTTTCCAGGTATAAGGTAAAACCCTTGTAATATCTGTGCCTCAAATAATTACATGTAGACTTAAATACTTTCTTTCAACACTTCCTTCTGGCCCTGACGAGTCATTCACGTAAATTAACAAAGTAGTAAGATCTTCCGCGCTTTCCACTTGGTTGATGTCCCCCCATTTACATTGAATATTCAAACCTGTCAATTACGGCGTGCTGTTCATAGTTTAACACTGGATAAGACTGGCTTCTAATCGCAATGAACAGGAATCATATAAATGATGCTCAGCACTTAGGGAATATACAGGTTGATTAAATATATTAATTTCGTAAGAGTAGAGTGAGCTGTTTCTTAGATGATACAGCTTTTGGCTGCCGCCTATTTGCCGAGGATCTGCAAGGTAGATATGACAGTTTTTGGTCTTGGTAAAGTAAGATATTTTTCTTTTTATATAATAGATATGTTATGCGAGATCTTTGTTGTTTGTTATTTTGATAATTCTTTTTTTTTGTATTCAATAAGGGATGCTTTCGAGGTGGTACGATATGTATATACATTTTGTTATCAATCCGATTACAAAGGTAGGTTTATAAAGAGAAGTTGGAGGTGGTTGGGTATTTGAAATCAATATATCAATCAGTAGAATACCTGATTACTAGTACAGAATAAAGTCAAGATACATACTTACTACTCACGCCTGTTTTCCAGAGGGGTAGGCAGAGACAACGGTTTTCCATTTCCGGTTTAGGGTACTTATTTACACCGATTTGGTCAGAGAATTTTCTACGAAGTCTTCCCCTTCCGGTTGTCCCATTCACACATGCAAGGTATACTTCTTTTATCAATATTTCTTCATTCATCCTTTGTAAATGCTCAAACCATCCCAGCTAACCTTTTTCTATCTTTGTGACTTCTCTTTCACACCACAACGCTCTCTTACATCAGTATTTCGTATTCTGTCTCTCAAAGTCACACAGATACATATACTCGCAAATCAAATTAAAAAACCTACAGATTGAAATACATATTGTAAATAAAAAGATCGTTATCAGATCCCTTTAACTAAGTGATTAGAGTCTATTCCTTTCTTAAAGACCGGCAACGCACTTGCGGCCACTCTAGAGCTGCGAGTGTCCATGGGCGGCGATGGTGATCACTTACTACCAGTTGACTCGCCAATAAATATATAGATATATAAATAGCTAGTTGTGACAACTGAAAAGTGATTTAATCGTAACCGTCAAAAACCTGTGAGTCATGCAATTATTATTATTATTTTATAAAATAGGATGGCGAGCAATTTAGCTTATATTATATAAGTAAAACGTGTTTGCTGGTTATTAAAAAACAAAATACACGAACGGGTTCGTGCTCAACAACGGGTATGCAGCGCTATGATTGGTTATTGTCGTGATAGCGTGATAAGTTTTGCCAATCATAATCGTTCGTATCGAAAGCTTCAGTTCGTTCATAATAACTATTAGGTCTTTACCTATGAAATTGCCGTTCTGCAGTACTGGCCATTTCAAATCAAAATAATTTTTGTTTGGCTAAGAATTCTAATTTCAAATTAATTTTATTTTAAAAACATGGATTCTTTTTTCCAAAAGTAGTCATTTCTTTATTGATTAGTGTTACATTTTCATCGCATTTCAATCTTTTTCGTCATCATGGATACGTTAAAAATTCGAGTAATTATGGAATATGAGTACCGTCGTGGCAGCAACGCGGCACAAGCGGCACACAACATCAACGACGTTTACGGAGCTAACACTACAAACCAACGCACCACCTGTTATTGGTTTGCTCGCTTCCGTTCTGGAAATTTCGACCTGAAAAATGAACCTCGCGGTCGTCCGAAGACTTTGGTCGACAATGACGAATTAAAGGCGGTTGTGGAAGCTGATGATACACAATCTACGGCTGAATTAGCAGCAGCTTTCGACGTTAGCGTCAAAACAATATTGGTCCATTTGCGTCAAATTGGCAAGGTAAAAAAGCTTGACAAATGGGTGCCCCACGAACTCAATGATCGCCAGCGCGAAGTACGCGTCGAGACGTGCCTTGCACTGCTCAACAGACACACAAATGAAGGAATTTTGAACCGCATTGTTACCTGCGATGAAAAATGGATTCTGTTTGATAACCGCAAGCGCTCAGCAAGTTGGTTGGATCCTGGTTCAGCACCTAAACAATGCCCTAAACGAAAACTTACCCCTAGAAAAGTGATGGTCACTGTTTGGTGGTCTAGCGCCGGTGTGATTCATCACAGCTTCTTACCAAACGGGGTGAGCATTACTGCAGATGTGTACTGTGAAGAACTGAGCACAATGATGGAGAAGCTGGCGCATCTCCAACCAGCATTGGTCAATCGCTCGTCTCCGCTGCTCCTGCACGACAACGCGCGACCTCATACTGCACAGCAGACGGTCTCCAAGTTGCAAGAACTGGGGTTGGAAGCTCTCCGTCATCCGCCCTACTCACCAGACCTTGCGCCTACAGACTACTACTTTTTCCAGAATTTGGATAACTTCTTGGCGGGAAAAAAATTCAATACCCGAGAGGCAGTACAAAATGCCTTTGAAGAATTTGTTGCCTCCCGTCCAGCTGATTTCTTTAAGAAGGGCATCAATAAACTGCCACTGCGATGGCAAAGATGCATTGATTGCATGGGTGATTACTTCGATTAATACAAATAAAAAAAATCATGAAAAAAATTCGTTTAAATTTTTTCATACAAAACGGCAATTTCATAGGTAAAGACCTATTATAATACCCGCTCGATGACCGCTGGCAAATGCATTGTACAGCCGCCAGCACATCCAGCTACCCCAATCTGTCAAATTTCTTTTATAGATTTTCAACTATATCATATAAGCATAAGGTACACTTTCAATTGGGGAAATTTGACAGATTGGGGTAGCTTGATGTGCTGGCGTCTGTACCTCGAATATATAATTATTACGGAGACAGAACATGACAAAAAGGCTACCATATACGAAAATACACAAACACGAAAATAACAAAATAAATTTTAAACGTAAGTTAATGTATTTCTACCTGGGGAATTGTTAAAACCGGTATGACCTACACATTATTATTGTTTAATGTACGGAGACTAGATCCCACAGACAAACCGTAAGCACGGTTTTGTAGGACTTAGTGTTATTTATTTGTGAAATAATAAATAAATAAATAAAAAATATAATAAAATAATACGTTTCATTTTCTGTAGACTAGGTATGTATACTAAGTTTTTAGTGCGTTAAGTTTACCGGTGTGATCAATGCGGATAGACATTTACTAGGTATCAATGCCGACTGTTCTAAAACAAACGTGGAACTCATCTTTTGTTTTTCTCCAGTCAAAAATATTTATAAATTCCACCGCCGTCGTTTCTCGGACAGTAACACCTACTCGTAAAACTTTATATGAGATCGCTAAATATAAAATCTTATACCGCCAATGCACATATATAATGAATGAACAATATTTCCAGTACAAATTATTTGCTGAATTAAGTTTATTGAACTCGTCTCTCTACCTCCGGACATAGTGTTTATTTTCTTAGCTGTATAGTTTGCCAAATGATACGCATACACTTTAAGTATGGAAGATATATAGGTATAATATTTATATTACAATAGTCTAGTGCAAACAGCATCACATAGATGGTAACAATAGGGAACCTTAAATGTTGCAAGGTAAGGACTATTATTCTATAAATGTGTTGCTATTGATGTGACGTTGATTATACAAATGAGATCGTGTCTCGTGACGGCTCTTACATGTTTCTGTAAGTCGTTGGCCAAGAAAATGACAATCATAGCCCTTGAACGTGAATATCTAGTGGAAATGGTACTTAGAAGAATGGACTGGTCTGTTTTAAATAAATAAAAAATAAATAAAAAAGGTTTTTATTCACGTAGACTTTAAAAAAGCGCTTGTAAATAGTCAGAACATGTTTGTAGTAATATAGTTGTATACATTAGATATTATTTCTAGTAACATAGATTTAGGTACAAATATAAATTTTATAAATGTTTTCATACAAGATGTATGAAAACATTTATAAAATTTATCTTATTACAGAAATGATATTTAGCTTAGGTACCTTATTATCTCCGTTCAGAATTTCATTTTGACCCACCTGATGGTAAGTGATTGATTAACTTTGATGTTTGCAAATCACACACGCGTTGCCGATCCTACCCTACTTCCAGGGTTGGCAAACTTACTCATACACAGCGTAGCTTAGCACAGTTTCTAATACTATAGAAGGTACCAGAGAGGTTTTAAGATAGAACGTTGTGCCGTTTATTCTTACGGCATACGAATTGTTCTTACCCGAAAGGCGAGCCAATATATATATCTTTTCCATCAGAGCGACAGGCGATCTTTATGTTAGGTATTGCATAAGTCACTACATATGCAATTCATTGGGAGTGAGATATCTTAGGGCATATAATTTCGGGTTAAAAAATAACGTGAAAGTCCCGCAAATAATGTATGTTTAAAAAAACACATCTTTTCAGTATAAATCCTAAGTTTGTATTTCATTTTAGACAAAATTTACATGAGACCATTCCGAATATAATAAAATAGAATCATAAATAAAAAATGGATAACTAAATGAATACTTCACTGATAAATTATTGTAGTATGTAGGTAATAATATTAATAATATCCAAATGTAGTAATTTATGTATATAAAAAAATAAGAATAATAATAAATAGATAGTATATTTGTAATTAATTAACAATGTATGTTTAACTAAAACCCTCTTCCTCTCTTCTACATTTGCTGTGTCCGACAGGGTCCATAATGATACCATATATAATTGTAACACCTACATAAACATTGTGGAATGCAAATAAAACATTGAGTATGTAATGCCTATCGGATTAAATAAACTATTCCTTGCACCACCTCTGGTTTTATAGGTAAGTCGCATTCGCATTCTTTAAACAAAAATTTCTAATGGAATAAAATTAAACGATTTCCAAATACCTAATTCAAATTAAATAATTCGGTGAGCCTTCGAGACTAAATATTGCGGGTAGAAATGGCTAGGTTGAGTACAGTATCCAATTCAAAATTTAGTCTAAATTATGGTTGTATCCACGGATGCATTTCAAGCTATACATTTCCAATATAAGCTGACCTCTCATTGTATGGAAATACTATACAACGAGACATCAGTTTATACTGGAAATGTATAGCTTGATGTGTAGCCGTGTGTATTAATTCTAAAACTTAATATATATATGGCCTTTGCGTCTGTTACAGACGATTTACGGCGCATTGTCTGAGAGACATTTCTTATTGTGGCTAAACAAACCGATGCGAGAGCGACATAGCCTGCCGCAGGCCTGACAAGAGAAGTTTGCGGTGGTTGGTGCCGAGCCGCTTTCATGTCGCTTCTGTCTCTTATCAGCAAGTTCTCAGAACAAGGCTTCATCAGAGATCCTACCACCCTCCACTACACGTTTGCGCCATTCAACTCTATTTTCAGCGAGCTTTTCCCAGCTACAGTGGTCAATTTTAAAAGCGGCCATATCCCGCTTGGTGCAGTCTTTAAAGCGAAGCAGAGGTCTACCGACATCGCGCTTCGCATTAGCTACCACACCCAACAGAACACATCGTGGTATTCGAGTGGGTTATATATACACAATTTTAACCTATACAAAAATATACAAAATAAATAACGCCCAATTATTTTTTCTTTTTTATAAAATTGTAAACATCAATCTGTGAAACGTAATAAAAATAAATGTAAAGTTTATACAAACAGAACAATTACTAAGGTGTAAAGTAATTAATAATGGCGTCAATAGTACTCGCAATCGGCGCATTCAACATTTTCATAGAAAAACAGGCCTAATTTTTGTATTTTAAATTATCATCTAAGCTAGACCATAAAAAAATACCATAGTCGTTTATAGAATGATTTAGGATTATTAACCGATTTCAAAAAGGCGGATGGATCTGTTTTACAAGGGCATTTTTTATCGTGTACTTTTACAAACTATTTTGACTATTATTTGTTTTATTTCAATCGGCACGCTTGCGTATTGCTCCCATTATGATTTTGCTCATATCGGACATTGATCTTAGGATTTTAAAGGCAATTAACAGTTCAGGATTTCGAGCGCCCAATATTAGGGACTCTTTTCTTTTTTGGACCAGAGAGCTTAAAAAACGAAAACACCCGACTTTCAAGCCGACGGTTTATTGTTTTTAAAACTATTTTTTTTTACATTTTTTACATTCTAAAGTTCTCTGACGAATACAAGCACTTTAACAAAGTAACGAATTAAACATTTTCAGTCAAATAGCTATAGTCACACATAACATACATATCACATAGAACATATAAGAGGTCGGGTCAACATATAGGCTACATACTAGTGATGTAACGAATGTTAAATTTTGGACATTCGCGAATGCGAATGCGAATATCTGCCGCCAACATTCGCGAATGCGAATGCGAATGTACAGTTTTTTTTTAAATTTGGCGCCATTTGTCTATTACTTGGTGACCTTGGTGGCAGTCCCGTTCGAACTAAGTGCGTTCCATTTGTTTTTTATTCTGAGAATAGCCGAGTTGTTACGAACGCATCCGATGTCATAAAAGATGGCAACTCATTTTCATCATTCAACTTCTGCTCAAGACGAGCTTGCTAATATACAGAAAAGACTAAATCAAAAATTCCTTAAGATTAAACAAGAATGTGCAACTAGATGGAACAGCACATTTTATATGCTTGAACGTATTTTGGAAGTCAAAGAGTCTTTATGTATTTAAGCATCAACAAATAATAAAATTCCCCTATTAACGTCTGAAGAGTGGATAACAATTGAAAAGCTTATCAATGTGCTAAGGCCATTTGAAGAACTGACTAAAGAGTTAAGTGCTGCCGATGTTTCTATATCTTCTTTGATTCCTTTAATCGCTAGCCTAGAAAAAATTGTTAGTGATCTTGATGCATCTGATGAATACATTGGTGATACGTATACCATTTTAAAAGAAGAGCTAATTCGAAAATTTTCTGGATTAGAGAATGACCTTTTGTTTGCCACGGCGACCTTCATTGATCCAAGATACAAAAACAAGTTCTTTTAAAATACGTCTACTAAAGAACGCGTCATAGAACAAATTTTGGATTTGGTCGGAGACAGTCAAAACGACGTATCTTTTAATTCATGCAGTCCGAATACAAAGCCTGTCAGGTTAAATGAAGACACCCAAACAAATAATTTATCTTTGAACGAAACAATGAATTCATTAAGTGATGCGAGCGGCAGTGAAGAAGAGAACATGCCGCTTAATACTTCTCAAAACCCTGTTGACCCTGTTCATCTTTTAATCCGTAAAACGATCATAGAATACTCAACGGAAAAACGCGTGGCACATGACGTCGACCCTTTAACTTGGTGGAAAGTGAACAAAGAAAGGTACGGTCTTCTGTTTCCTATAGTTTGACATTATTTAGTTACACCACCAACAAGTATCCCCAGCGAGCGCATGTTTAGTGGCGCTGGACTTAATTACGCGCCACATCGAAACAGACTTGAAGGAGACAAGGCATCAGCGCTTCTATTTTTAAAGTTTAATATTCCTCTACTGAAGTTCAATTATTAACATGAAAAATATGTTAAAAAAATATAATTAATTGTTATTTTTTTAAGGGAGAGAAGTATTTTTGTTTTAGAATCTACACTGGTCAGCAAATAAACCGAGCCACCCGCTACCTAGGAACTCTGATTCGATTTTCTCAAAAAGTATAAAACTTACAACTATCAAAGTTATACCTACAAAAAGTGCGTTTCATGGTGATTAAAATGACTACAAATTAATTCGAAAGTACCCTCAACTCACATTGTAATCAAGCAACAAACACAATGCTAACGATTTGTTCTGTTTTCACCAGAGTTTGAAATTAGCGTTCTTTTTCTCTACAATGAGGGTAGTCGGATATTTCTTATCATTTCTTTAGTTTTTGTCCATCGTTTGCTCAGACGCGTGTGTTTTTGCTACTTTTTTCGATTAATAATGGATACAACACATCAGGAAGCAGCTCAAGCTGTAGCATTACTTCAAGCAGGCATTGCGCAACGTGAAGTCGCTCGAAGGCTTCGAATCAGCAGATCTTCGGTGCAACGAGTTTACAGACGATACCTAGAGACTGGAGCATTCGATCGCCGTCCAGGTACGGGCAGACCTAGGGCTACATCAGCAGCAGATGATCGTTATATCCACCTTACTGTTCTGCGAAATCGCCACCTCAACGCAGTTCAAGTCCAACAAAGTCTGCGTGACGAACGACAAGTGGTCATAAGTTCAGATACCGTCAGAAGGAGACTTGCTGAACGGAACCTGACCCCAAAAAGAGCTGCAACAGGCCCAGCATTAACGGTAGCACACCGTCGAGCACGACTTGAATTTGCTCGAGAGCATAGGGATTGGACATTAGAGCAGTGGAGTAATGTACTCTTCACTGATGAGACCAGGGTGAGTCTACATGGAAGTGATCGACGTCAGAGAGTATATCGTCGCCCTGGAGAAAGGTATTCTCAGTGTTGCATCGAGGAAACTGTTGCTTATGGAGGAGGATCTGTAATGGTCTGGGGCGGCATCTCGTTAACAGCACATACAACGTTAGTTTTCATCGAACCGACGGGCCGTACACGTGGACTGACTTCTCATCGCTACATTACTGAAATCCTCGCAGACCATGTGGTACCTTACGCAGGATATATCGGACAGGATATGCAATTGATGCATGATAATGCACGGCCTCATGTTGCTCATGTGGTGACCCAGTATCTACGCGACGTCAGCATTCGTACGATGGACTGGCCAGCTCGAAGCCCGGACTTGAATCCGATAGAACACTTATGGGATGAGCTGAAACGTCGGGTTCGAGCCCGAGTACCTGCTCCAACAAGGCTTCCAGAGCTGCGAATCGCAATTGAAGAGGAGTGGAATACAATTCCTCAAGATTTTATCGTCAGGCTCGTAAGGTCGATGAATACAAGGATGCTGGCAGTTATCCGAGCAAGGGGAGGGAATACGGAATATTGATCAAAAACTTTTTTTTGATTTTATCTTTGTTTTTGGCTTTAATTTTTTTTTTCACTTTATCATTACTAACGATTGTCACGACTGGAAAACGACTCTTCTTTGTAAAATCCTTAATAAACACTGAAATATTGATTAAACCCAATGAGTTTCCTTTCATTTTAATCACCATGAAATGCACTTTCTGTAGGTACAACTTTGATAATTGTAGGTTTTTTAGTTTTTGAGAAAATCGAATTAGAGTGCCTAGGTAGCGGGTGGCTCGGTTTATTTGCTGTCCAGTGTATTTTTATTTTGTTTGTTTAGAGTTAGACTATATTTATGGTCTACTGTACTGAATATAGTTTTAGTTTCATTATTATCTAAATAATTTGAGAATATATCTAAAGACTGAGAAAAGTTTAATGGAAAAATTCATTTATGTTAGTTTCATTTGCATAATTTATTTTGCTACAAGTTCTAATGACAATTTATTTTTTTAGCTTTATTAGACCAAAATTTTACTTTTATTTCTGATTGCTTAAAGTGTTAACACTTTTTTAAAATGATTATATTTATAGTATATTTATTGTATTTGTTGATTATTATTTTTAGTTTTTAGTTTGCTCAACAAGATAATGATAAGATTAAAACTTCGGTAAACATTCATAGAAGAATTATTATTGTTCCCTTTACATTACATTTAGTATATATACAACGTGTAACAGAAAGAGTGAACGTAACTTAAGGGGCATATACGGTCTCCTTAAGCCTACCTATACACAAAATCTCATACCGAAATACCATCATTTTAATCTTGATCGTAAAATAATATACCATTCAATATATCGATAAGTATTTTATCGATATAACGAACATCCGTACTAACACAGCACAGCTGATTCTGATTTACGCTAGAAATTGTTTGACATACCTCTGTGTTTCTATGCACGCCTGGTAGTTTGATTCCGATTGCACTCACTACACATATTTGGTTTTATTTTCGAGTAGGTATTTGTTTTTATTTATAGCACTGCTGAATAGCTATTGGATACTTTACATCGTATAAGTACGTGATACACAAACACATTACGAGAATCTTTTTATAGTTTAACTTCTAGTTGAAGTTGTTTTTAGTACTGATGGAAGAATTTCATTATTTCACGTTCACTAAAATCTGCACCGACACCGAAAGCTTGACTCTAAGACTTGCCAACTAACACGAGTCTCTCTCATGTACAACATATTCATAGAATCGTAAAGCTTTCATGTTTTTTAGTTATAAAGAGGCGTGGCCTCCATCGCGACACTGTACCCTTCACGACATAGGTTCCTCGTAATTAAACAGTCTTAAATTCTGTGACCTATGAATCCTCATCATCACAAAGTGCACGTCTGAGGCTATTCTTTCATAGATGAATGCACGAAATGTTCAAAATTATTACGATCACTAAACGACATAGTTAAGGATTTCGCGGAACACTTTACTCATTACTAAACGACATTTTAGACGATTTAGTAACTAAACACGACCTAAATAGACAACAGTTTACGAACAACTGATGATTTTAATATTTTTATTAAATAAATGAAATTGCACAATATTTGATGAATTTGGCGGCTTTCATCGAACGCGGCCCCTTTGGCGGCGTCTTTGAGTCCACTCAAAAGAGCCGCCTAGGTATCTACGACGCGCGCGGCTCGCTTGAATGAATATTAAAAGATATTTAACCGTTTATTATTTACCTACATCAACTCTTTGATTTTGTCACCATAATAATATAAGTGTAACTTTGGATATAATCAGGACGGAATTTGAAATGTCCCCTACTGTTCATATGAGCCTAGTACATCATTCATATTTTTTTATTTGTATGTATTGTATGAATGATTAATATGTCGTGACAGGGAACCTTTAAAATTTAGAGTGTATCACTCTAAATTTTAAAGGTGGAATTGAAAGTGCCCCTACACTTTCTATTCCATCACTCTCATGATCCGATGGGACGACTAGCGATACGACCGGAAAGAGGTCAGACACAGGAACGACGGCTTTACGTGCTCTCCGAGGCATGGGGGTGTAATATCGTCAACTCCCAGACTTCGGGCTGATACTGAGAAATTTCTTTTTACGGAAAAATCCCATAATCACTTTTTGGCCCGACCCGGGAATTGAACCCAGGACTTCATTATTCCCATAATCACTTTTTGGCCCGACCCGGGATTTGAACCCAGGACTTCATTATCTGCAGTTGAACACGCTACCGCTAGACCACGAACACATTCAAATGGCGCGGCGCGCGGTGGCGGCATCTTTGACTGTGTCAAAGGCGCCGCCGCCACGCGCGGGGCCCGCTTTGATGAATATTAAAAAATATTTAACCATTTATTATTTACCTACATCAATCCTTTGTATTCGCCGCCGTATTAGAGTTCCTTGCGACAAAATCAGGACGGAATTCGAAATGTCCCCTAATGTTCATATGAGCCTAGTACATTATCCATATTTTTTCGTAATTTATCAGTAGTCGTACCGCGTTTGTTTATCTGGTTAGTTTGTATAGTTTGTATTAAAAATTAAGTACCTATTCGTTTCCGGCCAGATTAAACTCACATACTAAAAGAAAAACTTAATATTCTTACTATTTATTTAACACACAAAAAAATATCTACAGTTACATAAGTCAATTAAATTATTTATTTCTCCTAAATGCGGAATATCAATTTTAATTAAATTCAGTGATTTTTCCTAGTTATCAAATTTGTATGAATGATTAAAATGTTGTTACAGGGAACCTTTAAAAATTAGAGCAAACATTCAGTTAAACATTTGATTGAATCTAAAATAAACACGTGTAATAAATTAATATGTGACTGTACAGAACCACACTTTTTATTTACAGTCTAAGTAGTAGGTACCCAAAGAGTTTGTGAAACGTTCATTGAGTTTTGTTAGTGTTGTTCATAAGTCGGTAATCTTACTTGTTGATTTAGGTTGTCGATAGAAAAATAAATTACTAGTTGAATAAAAAATGATTATTTCTGTTTGAAGTTTCGTCCATAGGTAGCCGTCCTGATACCTTATAACCCCCTTAAGTTACGTTCACACTTTCTGTTACACGTTGTATATTTGTTGTTAAATTCTTATGAAAATTTTATTGTTAAGCGAATGAAGCTTAACAATTTATATATTTTAAATAAATAAATGATATCAAATGATAAATAGCAGACTGATAATGTGATTACGAGGTTAAGTTACTTATTCTTAAATTAAAAAACATAAGAAATGAATGGATTTTGTTTTATTACCCAACTATTAACCTTCAATTTTTTTTTTTATATTCGTAAAACATTCGCGGTAATTTTGCGAATGCGAATGCGAATATGCAAAAATATGCGAATATCCGCGAATGCGAATGCGAATATTCGTTACATTACTACTACATACATATTATCACGTTATTACGGGGGCGGAGCTGTGATAATTTATAAAATTTAACGCGGATATAACAGCGGGGCACAGCTAGTACATCTATACTAAAATATGGCCTCGTTGCCTTCTTGGTAGCCACCATATTATTGTTAAGTGCTAGTTATATTAATTAAGCTGTATGACTTACATGTTTCCTGAGGACAGACAATAGTCTATTGAATTGTGCCAGAAGATCCTTGTTAATTAATACCAGCAACCTTATTACGTATCTTGCAGAAGCGTAGCGAATTTGTGCAATTATACTTCAAGTTCGTATGACGTGTCAACGATATACTCGTATGTATATATATCATACAATGATATCGTCTGGCGATGCTGATTTTAATTCTACACAGTATTCTAATATTATTATAGATAAGTTTTATTTAGAAAGAAAATTGTATATTTTAAAAAATTTTAATTTCTGGCTTTACTTGTAAGGCAAAGCGTAAATTTAATCTTGCACATGAAACAATGAATATATCAGTTGAATTTGTTTCAACAAACCAAAATCGACAAAGAACACCTCCGGATTGGTAATTGTTTGCTGGTTCGAAAACTGCCGTACGATATCACACTAATATTACAAAGGCGAAAGTTTGTGAGTGTGTATGTTTGTTACTCTTTCACGCAAAAACTACCGAAGGATTTTGATGAAACTTTGTAGTAATATAGCTATAAATCCGAATAACACATGGGCTATAATTTATAAAGTTTAACGCGGGTAAAACCGCGGGACTCAGCTCGTAATTTATTATTTCCTATTTGTGAGTAAATTATTTTTAAAATGATAAATGTTATTATGCATGCCGATATTTTCTATTTGAGATAAAAGTTTGCTATCGTTAGGCTTCTGTAAGATACGTAGTAAAGGCGCCAATTGTTGAGTGGCGTCTAGTAATTGGTTAGCTAGCTCTCCTTGTAAGCGCTATTCCATCTTGTCGGACTGATCTGAGTCACAATATTGCATCACACTAATATAAGTCGCAGGCAGTTAACATTTTGTCTCTTTATAGGGTTAGTATTCGGTGTATTTATATAACCTATGTTTTACCATACTTTTGTGTATACATTGTTTGAATTATTTTAGTGTTCAACACTTTGGAAAATCATTCATATTTTTCAAACCTAGATCCATCATACTCTAACTATTCTTCTAATATTATAAATGAGAAAGGATGTATGGATCTTTGTTACTCTTTCCAGCAAAATCTACCGAACGGATTTTGATGTAACTTTGTAGTAAGTACTATAAAATAGTACAGTATATTATAGTATTACACTAATATTATAAAGGCGAAAGTTAGTGAGTGTGTGATTGTGTGAGTGTGTATGTTTGTTAGTCTTTCCAGCAAAAACTACCGAACGGATTTTGATGAAACTTTGTAGTAATATAGCTTATATATCCGAATAACACATTGGCTATAATTTATATAGTTTAACGCAGTTACAACTAGTAAGAAATATTATCAGTGTAAAACCCACAAAAAATAATAGATTAATTAATCCAGCTAACTAGTATACATTGAGATTAGCCGACATAGCCTTAGTTGGAAGACTTTGATTAAATTGGACGGAATTAAAAATGGGTTAGTATTGTGTAACGGATGCAAGTCGTAGTACTATAAATTATCTTCTATGAGCAGCATGAAATTTATTGGTGCAAACATCAATACAATTATCTATCATAGACTGGTAATGCAAATTAACGCTTGCGGACAGGAAAATAACATAGTTAGTAGTCAATTCGCTGAAACTATTCCCTGTTTCTAAAAATCATAAATAAAATTAATTAAGATGACTAAGCAGATAGAAACAATGACTCAGCAGAGCGTGAGTAATACCCCTGGTATTACAAGCTACGGTGACCGCTTACTTTCAGACAGGCCGTATACCTATTCGCTGACTTATGAACCCAAAACCTCATTATTTGCCTCCTAGACTAATGGAGCGATCATCCCAGGTCGGGTCAAAAAGTGATATTGGGAATTGAAAATTTTCAGTATCAGTTCAGTGACCAGAAGTTGGCGATGCTACTCCCCCGTGCCTTGGAGAGCACATAAAGCGGTCGGTCCCCCATCCGTGATAGAAAATGCACCTGTGTTTGTGCACACACACACGCGCGCAAATGGATAGTTTCCATTGAGCAAAATGGCCGAAATTCAACCAGTCGGACACACTATGCTGACTTAATTTGAATGACACAATATACTGAAACCGATCTATCATGAATTACTAATAAAATATTAAGACTGTGATTGCTAATAAGCCTGATATTATTAGTGATGGATCGCCAAGAGCGCCGCGCACTAATTAACCTGAACAGATGCAACCTAGATTTTCTCATACAACTCTTCATTCAGTTTAAAAATGAGGTTATAATTTACATTATTGTCTTCGCCCACCGTGGAATTTCAGGAAAATGATAATAGCAATATCGTGATATTTTTGCATTGAAAAGAATGAAATTAAACACGTTGTCAATTTTGTTACATACAATTTTGAAGAACTGTATGTCAAGTCTTTGGTTTTTGTTGACGGTTTCATATGACTTTGAAAAGAAAAACGCAGGTTTTAAAGCTGTGGTCTAAAGATTGCAGGCGAAATAAAAACTTTGTGATGAAAATTCTAAAACAACAAAGCTTTACTTAATCATTAAATGTGGTAATGTTAACCTATATAAAGACTACATTTGAACTGTATGTGAGGTGTAACCGTCTACAAGCGTCCTCTGGTGGCCAAAAGGAAGGTCTACTTTAGTTATTGCATTAGTCAATGTGCAAATAGTTATATTGTAGTAATATTTAACTTGATTCGTTGTTATGAAACAAGCTATTTGAGTAATTCTTACTAATATACTGATGTAACTCGGTCTGTCTCTCTGTCTGTCGCGCTTTCACTCCAATATTACTGAACTGATTTAAATGAAATTTGGTATTCCTTTAGATTATAAAAGGACATAGGCTACTTTTTAATGCGAAAAGAGGGTTGTTAGGGCTTGAAAGGGGGATGAAAAGTTGTATGGAAGTATCGTCATTTTAAGAGCTAGAAGTTTGAAACTTATTCAGATTTACATTGAGTCAGTAACTGACGTCAGTCCACTGCCGAGTCAGTGCTGAGCTGGCACTGCCACCGTGTAAATTGATTTCAAGTCAGTACAGTACTGTCGCGTCAGTACTGACTTTAATATTCCCGCTTCATATTTTTGGCGTCAGTCCGCTCCCCCCGCCACCCGCTCCAGCGCAACTGACGCCGTGTAAATGCCGAAGTTAGTCGCTGCCGCTCTATTGTACGGGGACCACGCTGCGCCACCAGCGAGACGGAAAACTTAAAGCTTATTCATCTATACCGCGATAATGAATGCCTGTGGGATAACAAATCAAGAAATTATAGAAATAAAGAAATGCGTGCAACAGCATTACAGAATATTGTACGAGAAATGAATTAAGAAGGGTTTGGCCCTACCGAGGTCAAAAATAAAATTAAAAACTTAAGGGCAATTTTTAATTTATAATCAGGCGCTGGTGGAAATGTCTATACTCCAAAGGTGAAATAAAAACAAATATAATTCAAGAAATTCTTGTAAACTGCCCCGGTACACTTCCATTCGTCATAAAGTAATTTTTTAATACATCTCGTCTCTCTTTTGCATTTATGGAATTTTCTCAACAAATTATTAACTTTGATTTTTTGATGTTTTCGAGAATTCATTTTTCCGCACTGACTTTACGAACGTGTGTACACCAAAAAAAATATCCTCGACTACTGACGAAATACTGACTGCATGTAAATAGTGAGAGTCAGTTTTCGGCGCCAGCACTGACGACAGCTACTGACCCTGTGTAAATCTGCCTTAATATTCCCGCTTCATATTTTTGGCGTCAGTCCGCTCCCCCCGCCATCCGCGTCAGCGCAACTGACGTCGTGTAAATTCCGAAGTTAGTCGCTGCCGCTCTATTGTACGGGGACCACGCTGCGCCACCAGCGAGACGGAGAACTTAAAGCTTATTCAACTATACCGCGATAATGAATGCCTGTGGGATAACAAATCAGGAAATTATAGAAATAAAGAAATGCGTGCAACAGCATTACAGAATATTGCACGAGAAATGAATTTAGAAGGGTTTGGCCCTACCGAGTCCAAAAATAAAATTGAAAACTTAAGGGCAACTTACTACTTGGAACTGGATAAAATAAAAGAGTCTTCAAAATCAGGCGCTGGTGGAAATGTCTATACTCCAAAGGTGAAATAAAAACAAATATAATTCAAGAATTTCGTGTAAACTGCCCCGGTACACTTCCATTTGTCATAAAAGTAATTTTTTAATACATCTCGTCTCTCTTTCGCATTTACGGAATTTTCTCAAAAAATTATTTACTTTGATTTTTTGATGTTTTCGAGAATTCATTTTTCCGCACTGACTTTACGGACGTGTGTACACCAAAAATAATATCCTCGACTACTGACGAAATACTGACTGCATGTAAATAGTGAGAGTCAGTTTTCGGCGCCAGCAATGGCGACAGCTACTGCCCCTTTGTAAATCTGCCTTTATTCTTTATTAGGCTGTTGATTCCATATAAATAAATATAATATTCAAAGTTTGTAAAAGTTTTACCCTCAAGGCTGTAATATAACAATAGGGAATAGGGGATGAAATATGTAAGGTTTATGTGACAAGAGACTGAATATTACAGATGTTCTGATGTAACATTTACGTGTAACATTTATATCTTACCTTTATTCCTATTCTGTACATGACAAGATGACTACGTTAAGATAAATGGGCTGACGCCAATATTATTTCTATGGCTGCCATATTATATAGAGTGACGTCATCACATTATGAAATTATGCAGATGAAAATCACATGTAATGCAGATGTTATACCAGTTTATAGAGTTCCGTACCCAAAGGGTAAAACGGGACCCTATTCCTTAAATTTCGCTGTATGTCTGTCACCAGGCTGTATCTCATGGACCGTGATATTTAGACCGTTGAAATTTTCACGGATGATGTATTTCTGTTGCCGCTAAAAAACAAGATAAAATAAATATTTAAGGGGGCTCCTCCCATACAATAAACGTGAATTGTTTGCTCGTTTTTATAGATAATGGTAAGGAACCCTTCGTGCGCGAGTCCGACTCGCACTTGGCCGTTTTTTATGAACATGATACTCATAATTCCTATTACACATAATAAGAAGATGCGGATGGCGGAAAACCGGCAATTGTGGAGATCCTTGCCGGTGAGATTGGGGGAGGCCTTTGTCCAACAGCGGGCATCTTTCGGCTGATATTATTATGATGATGATGAAGCATTAGTTTAAAGTAACAAGTAGCTACTGACCTTACATATTAACCCTCAACAAACAACAAGGATGTTATGAGTCTGAAATTTATGTCTGTCTGTGTGTAGCTCCCAAACGAATGGAACTCTTTCAATATTTTTTGTGTGCTCAATCGAGTTTTTCAGATTTTCAAGATCTTTTTGTAGTGAAAACTTCTTTAGCCGCGTTGAGTACTTTTTGGTTTAACAAAAAGCGCGAAACTCGCGTCGTCGTCACGTCAGGCTTCCCATGAGCTATTTATGTTCTTTGTGTATATTGTGTACTTATTGGGTGAAAAAAACCGTCAAACTCGCGTCATTACACGTCACGCTTCCCATGAGCTATATGTATAACTATTATATTGTAGATTATTAAGATTAGAAATGTAAAATATAGTTTGCATTTCAGCATGCTTTTTAAACTATGCATAGCTATCGATTTATTGTCAAGCCTAATTTTCTATTAATGTCTTAGTTATTCTATCTAGTTTCATTTCTTTAAGTATCAACAATTGTTACTTTAGGTGGTATGCTATATAAGTTATGGTAATCTTACGCTAATTAAACCATATGCTGAATAACATACCCGCGAACGTGATCCTCTTGAGCACGAAATTCTCGTTGTCAAAGATGGATTTCCGTTGTTTTACTTCTCAGGCAAGGCCGTGAAATTACTGCCCAAAATCTAGTTACACAAATGTGACGCCTGTCCAAAGCCGTCCGTCATTTTGGAATTTTCCATACCTGCATGATTTGACGTTTTGTTTTACTCCATTCTGTAAATAATACAGGTTGACTGGTAATGGACATATTCTTTGAGATATACTAGATAGATAGTTATATGCGCAGATCACTACCACCCTTCATGACCCTTAGTTTGCTTTCGTATTGATGAAATTGCCCCTCCGATCATTAATCAGCATCAGCATGAAACTATCCTAAAAACTAACGTTTCCTGCATCTATACTTTGGTTACCGCCGCGCCGTGAGCCAAGATTCGACCCCAATGAAGCTGCTCTTTGCTGAGAGTTACCTACTTAGCTTGTAAGTAATTGACGGCTGATACCACAGCTCGCGTTCCTCTATTGCCCGGTGAGGCAGTGAAAGTTTATTTTGTTGTGAACCGATTTTATAATTCGACAAGGAATGTTTTATCCAAATCAGTAGTCGCAAAGAAAAGTTTAATGTCAGTTGAAGTTCTTACTGCCCTTGATTTTTTTATTATTTTGTTTGTATTTTTATTGCTTATTCACCAACAAATAACGGATGATTTTTTGTGTTACATACTTTAAGAACCAACGAACAGTGACCTTAGAAACAATAGATTGATATTCCAGTCACCCTGTATACAATTGTATGAGAACAGTTTGCGTCGCATAAAACCAATTGATCTTAATAAAAGGGGAGTTAAATGGCTAGATGTGTTGCTTCGTCGGTCACGTAGACATGATTGTTTCATTCATGTTGTCATAATGTTTTATTTGTTTATAGCCGACAAACTTACATACACATTTGGTTTTATGATTGTAGTAGACAGCGTAAAATTGTCCTGTCGTTTATGCAACTAAGGTCAAAGGCAAGTTTAAGCTTTATTCTGAAGAGAATGAAATTTGGAGAACACGTTTTGATTACTCTTTCAACAGAAGAAATCCACTGTCAAGATGTAAGGCCAACCACCAATGTAGCGTTGACTGGACAATATCAAATTAAATTATTAATAGGATTGACATTGAATAATATTTGAATGCATTTTCCTCATCAAATTTTAGTTTGGTTTGAATTAATTATGGGTGCCAGATGTTCACAATGAGTACATATTCAGATCCCTATTTCGTATTGTTTGGTGGAATAGCATTGTTAGCTTTATGTTATACGTATATAACTGTTGTTAGGGACTGCTTCGAAACGTGCAGATTTCTTACTTCATTTTTAACGACGTAACACAATCAAAAAGCTCCCCGACATTTTCCTACGAGGTTTTAAAATTTGTGATCGAAATAACGCTATTTCGATTACAAATTTTAAATGCTTAACCGCATACCCGTCATAATTGATATATGGTTTAGTCTGGCTGTCATTTCGGTACAAAAATCTATGTATTTTAAAAAACTTGATCGATGCATCCTCCAAAGCGTAGGTATCTGTCAATGAAAAATTTTCTGTGGGTGTTTACCATCGTGTTTACTTTACTGGGCTCTTGCACTTAAATCATATGTTAGACTACTGACAGTAGCAATAATTTAAACTGATGTACAGACGCCAGAACATCCAGCTACCCCAATCTGCTAAATTTCTTTAACAGATTTTCAACTTTATCACGTTAGTATAAGGTTCACTTGCAATTGGGGAAATTTGACAGATTGGGGTAGCTTGATGTGCTGGCGCCTGTACATCATGTGCTAGACTTCTGATAAAAGCTATAAATGTATATTTGAAAACACTGTTTATGTGTGTGCATTTACTACTGATAGTAGCCGTAAATAATAATAATATCCTGGGACAGTATTCACACATCCATCTGATCCCAAAGTAAACAGAGCGTGTACTAAGTAAACCAGATAACTGATATACTGCTTTTCTTTTGTAAGTACATACTTATAGAGATAGTTACACCCATACTCAGAAAAAGCAGACCAGGGGCTCTACCGGCTAAGTTGCCGAACATCGTTTTCGAGAATGGCGTTCAAATAAATAAAGGTTAAAAATGACTTAATCAATCGTTAAATCGGCTTCCATGACCACATGTGTTGTCATAAATGGTCCGGAATCGATTGTCAACGTTGAAGCCGATTTGCGAACCCGAAAACGATGTTCGGCGACTTAGCCGGTAGAGCCCCTGTTAATGGGCTCTACCGGCTAAGTCGCCGAACATCGTTTTCGGGTTACACAAATATCTGCCCTGGGTTGTAATAGAACCCACGACCGCCGGCGTGTTAAGTACATTTGAAGCCATGTACATGGCGAAATTTATACTTATAATTCAAAAGAAAGGTAGTTAGTATACTTAGTATATCAGTTATCTGGTTTCAATAGTACAAGCTCTGTTTAGTTTGGGATCAGTGTGTAAATAATGTCCCAGGATATTATTATTATGGTATTTGGATTCAATATCCTGTTCTCTCTCACGGCCAATTTCTCAACTTATTCACTCAAGAAGTAGGTATATTCGCAGAGCATCTCGATGCAGTAATTCAACGGATTATAATTGGACATACCCTATTTTTAAATGGACATCATCATCATCGTATCAGCCGAAGGATCTCTACAATGGCGGGTTCCCACGACTCTTGCAAGATCGTCAATGTACAACCATATTCTAAATAGGTATATCATTATGCGTATCGTGTTCTTGATACGGCACGCTTGATAATGTTTGGTTACCGTACTCCATAAACTCCTGTAAAACCTGGACCATCATTACCCGCGCGTTAGAAACTTTCCCTCAATAAAAAAAAACAATTTATTTGATGATACATAACTTACATTTTTTAGGGTTCCGTAGCCAAATGGCAAAAAACGGAACCCTTATAGATTCGTCATGTCTGTCTGTATGTCCGTCCGTATGTCACAGCCACTTTTTTCCGAAACTATAAGAGCTGTACCTACTGTTGAAACTTGGTAAGTAGATGTATTCTGCAAACCGCATTAAGATTTTCACACCAAAATGGAAAAAGAATTATATTTTTGAGGGTTCCCCATACATAGAGCTAAAACTCAAAAAAAAAAATTCTTCATATCCATACATGTGGGGTATCTATGGATAGGTCTTCAAAAATTATATTGAGGTTCCTAATATCATTTTTTTCTAAACTGAATAGTTTGCGCGAGGGGCACTTCCAAAGTGGAAAAATGAGTGTGTCACCCCCCCTGTAACTTCTAAAATAAGAGAATGATAAAACTGAAAAAAAAAATATGATGTACATTACCATGTAAACTAACAACGAAAATTGGTTTGAACGAGATCTAGTAAGTAGTTTTTTTTTAATGCGTCATAAATCGTAAACTGCAATTTACCTTTCATTTAATCAACTGAAATACTTGCTGCTGCAGAACCCTTCATGGGCGAGTCCGACTCGCCCTTGGCCGGTTTTTTACTTAATACATCTTGCTAGCATTTGTTTTGCCATCTCCAATGGGTATTTTGACTCACCTTCAGATTCTATTCGTGAAGAGAATTTAAAATAGTATCTACTTCAACCTTTTGACAAATACCTTTTAAACATGCAAGGCTTTACCTAAATCATGGTTCCATTAGGACAATTGTGTCAAGAATATAAGAAGGAAAATGCTGTTTGGCTCTTGTATGAAACCACAGACAAATGATAATAGGATTAACGTTTACTCGCTGGCTGAGAGTTCGACGGCATTTTGTTGAGTTTGCATTTGTATGAATGAAACGCCTGACCTCAACCCTCGGAGGTAATGTAATTATGTCGTGTACAATTAATTATCAGTCTGTATTGTATTGCAAATAAGGATTTTTTTAATGAGGTGCCTCTTTTGAAACTAGGTTGAATAGAATGAAAAGGTAGAGTAGAGAGGTCATAACCCTGAAATGGGACCATAATAATATAGACTTAATCCGAGCCACCGACCAGAACTTAATCCGAGTGGATTTATTTTATCCCCTATCTTAACTCTCTTAATTATTTTAACTGGAAGTCTTAGTTTTTAATTGCGTGCTTCTAACTTTAAAACTGAGAAACTTGCATACATACTTTCAACCACTAATTCACGATTATAATACCATTTAATGTGTGTCCCTTCTAAGACAGCATTAATTTTGTTTAATGGATGATTTATAGGTAACATCATACTAATAAAATAGAATAGTATTATATAAATATGTTATGTTTCAAAAGGTGCCGTCGCTTAATCAAACGAAATTAATAATTGTTATATTTACATCTAGAATCAGATCATTTGTAAATATGTTGTTATGTACACACGGCTACACATCAAGCTATACATTTGCAGTATAAGCTGAACCCGCATTGTATAGGATTTCCATACAATAAGAGGTCAGCTTATAGTGGAAATGTATGAAGTGTGTACAATGTTATAATGTAATAAAGACTTAAAAAAAAAATCACTAATTCACCGTCTAAGGACTAATATTTTATAAACTATTATACCCCTTGTTGGGGTTATTTCCAAAACTCCTTAGTGGATGCTGACACTATAAAAGGTAGCTGGGAAAATTTAATGTTTGTAAGCCCAGCGTTGCTGAATCAATCAGCCAGTTGGGGCAAGTAGAAAGTGACATTTGGCATAGATATTCTTACCTTCCGTCAAATTTATGTATTTTTGAATGATATGGTTTAAAAAATATATATAATGTTTACATTTAATCGCGAACAAAGACGCAATAGCCGGATGCTAATAGTAAGCTTTATTCCCAGAGTGCAGCAGAAGAAGAGCAAGATTTACACTGTTTCAAAGAACAAAATCAACGCTAATTAGGTTTTATTATACTAGACATTTCGCACTAAACAGCAAAAAGTTCAGCTATAGGAATAATGCGCACGGGTTGACGTTTGCGACGATTGAATTAGGCACAAAAAATTGTTGTAACAATCACAAAATGGCATACTAGGACCTGACCAGGATGGACAACCCGGAACTTCTGAGAAGTCGTGAATCATGCTAATGACTGTTAAGACTATCCAGAATATCTAACGTAATCAATCCTCCAGTAACCGAGTGACCGAATTCCGCGAAAACTAACAGTCAAATGTTTTTTTTTTTCTACAAGATTTTAGCTATTGCTAATAGGTGCACCTTATTAAAGTCATATATTTAATGTCAAATTTGACTATGCCTTAATAATTTAATCGATCCCAAAACAAAGAATTAACAACATTTCTTTGATAGAAAAAAATACAATTATTATAATTTTTTATTATTTATTTATATAACTTTTTTTATTTTTCAATATAAAGTTATTTTATTATAATAATACAAGTATTTAACTTAACTTAATAACAAAGAACCTAAATAAACTTATGAATATAGGTACATAACTACCTACATTAGAAAGTAAAACTAATTCTACGAAAAAGGAAATTATATAATACATAAATAAATTAAAACTAACTACAGATGGTGCCGTAGTATTCCTCCGAATCGAGGCCATGAGAAAATGTGCCCAGAAGACTGGCTGCATTACCACGTTGTATAGCTAAACTAATTCTTTGGCCAAAGAAAAAGCCTGCCCTCTGGTCACGGGAAGCGTCAACCAAACGCTTCGAAATCTGGCGATAGAGACCACGGGCACTCGGACCCCACGTTCCAAGCGTTTCGACCCCAAACGGCTGAAATATGTAATTTCCTATCAAATTACCATAATTGCGCCGCTTGAGAGTCTCCGCACAGGCAGCAGCAGCGCCCGCCGCACATAGGTCAAAATTCAACATTTACGCGGTCATAATTATTTGTTCACTTAAATCTTGCCTGCATGATATTATATGTCTAATAAGAGTATTTATTTTAATTTAGTTAAGTTTTTTGTAAATTAAGGTAAAAAAAATCATATTAAACTCACATAATTATTTATTATACCCAAAGAAACACACACTAAATATGCAAAATTTGTACAATATTACAAGCACACGTTAATACAACGGTTGGAAAACAATAAATTAAGCACTATAGTGCTATTTAAAACAAATTCTGTATTTATTACGATAAAATTAAAATATATAACAAAGTATACAACATATGTAACTAATTTTCTACAACAAATCTATGAGAAATTCTACACAAAAAAAATATTACATAATAGATTCATCTTGCTGCTCGCTATCTGAGTCTGGTTCGTTGGTGTTAGTATCTTCTGCCATTAGCATGTTTATTGTTTCCGGGCTAAATGTTCTGGAGATAGATCTCTTCTTGGGCCTTAGGCTGCTAATAAGTGGATCCGAACTTAGTAGTAATCTATGGTACACATCAATATTACAATGTTCTCTGGAAAATTTCCTGGCGAAGTTTTCGCGATATACACGGAAGTGTTTATTCCGGGCCTCTGCGGCTTCTTCTGATAGCTGACCTATTGGTAGCAAAGCATTTTCTATTATAGTGGCACCATGTGTCAATATTTTATGCATGGTCGGAGTCATAGGGTGCCATCCATATAGGCTGACGTATAATTTTGCTGTGTCTTTGGCATAACAATCGTATTTCTGTGCATCATCAATATGTCCACTTGAAATTGTCTCCAATATAACTTTTAATCTGTAAATCAGTTCGTAGTTTATCCCGGTTATATCTGCTGCCAGATGTGGATTTTCAAAAAACCTTCTACTGGTGTTACCATCATTAGTATTTCCGAAATTCGTTTTGGGCATGTCTACCAATAACCCAGTTTCAATCCGAAATCTTTCTTGAATTTGCTTCTTTGTTTTTTCTTCTAGTTCTTTTTCTTCCTGAGACCTCTTTTCCCTATATTTTTTTACTGGTAATTTATATGCCAAATGTAAAACACTTTCAAAAAGTCTAATTCTGGCATGCAATACAGAAAGCCCAAAGTTAACACCCGTAAAACTTGATGTTTCCTTGTTATCCATTATGTTGTTGAAGTCTTTCGATGTTGCACCACAAATATAGCACAGACTAGTTGACTTTGTTCCGGTTGCAGCATTGCATACTTTTCCATCTGCCATAGTCATCTCAAAAGAATGTCCAAAAGATAATTTTGTTTCGTTCAAATTTATTTCTGTGGGTTTCAGTGCTTTCACAGACTCTTCAACGTATCTTATTTCTTCTTTTGTCACGTCAGTAGACTCTTTTACAAACCGAAATCTTATTGGGCGGCAGAATCGTGGGGACGAAGGCGTGGGGTTCTGCCAGATAACTTTACTTTTATCCTTTCTACATACTATTCTAAGAGGCACAAACGAGCTCAGAAATATATTTACATCTGATTCACCATCACTATTAAATTTTTGTTTGTATTGTGCTTGCTGGGAGCCATCGCAACCCCATTTACAAATTATATTCAAAGAATTTCTTTGTTCTTCGTTAAGCGTCAATAGCACTTCTTCCAAGAAAATTGATAACCGGTTTACGGTATTGTCAATAAGACTTTGTAAGCTGCTTTCCGCGCAGATATCTGTGACCCGTAGACATTCCTTTGGTGGATAACATTCTTGTTTTGCTTGTAACAATAGATAATATGGAGGATAAAATACCTTGTTGGTGTTCCGAATAATCTCGTACTGACGTCTTGTTAGATCAGCCTCAACAAACATAGTTAAAGCTTGTAGTGGTGTCAGAGGAGTAACACTATCTTTATTTTCTTTTTCATGTACTGCTTTTCTGTATTCGTTCGCTCGACTAGGGAAATTTGTTATTTCTTTTAGGATTTTCGACGCATCTCTTTTTCCGTGTACTCTCAAGGATGTTTGTGCAGCGTGAACGATGACGTCATCTCCCACAGTTGCTCGAATTCCTTCTGTTTTACGACGCTTGCTTCGTTCACTTAATTCGTCAAACGATTTCGAGGGCCGTCCCGGCCGATTCAACGATTTTACAGGTAGTTGGAAAGTTCCATTTAACCAATTCTCATTGTTTTTTAAAAAAACCTCTTCTTTTCTGTGGCTTTTTGCCCATTTGTCCTTTAAGACTGATTTAAATAAAGAAAATCTTAGTTTTATGTCTTTTATGTCCTCATCTGTATTGCCATAGTTCAATAATAAATGACTTTCTAAATAATTCACTTTTGCATCGAAATTCGGTAAATTTTCATCTTTCATAATTTGATAAAGATATTTCCGGGTAACAATTTTCACACCTGATGTGCTTGAAGTACCTACAACAACAAAAAGTAAAGATTACCTAACTAATAAAAAAATATATATTTTTTCATATAAAATCTTAATGACTAAAAAGGGCCACCGTCTTGTCATCCGCACTCTTCCGCAGCTAGTTTTGTGTTCTCTCTTAGTCAAAGTATTGTACTTTAAAATAAAAAAAGAATGATGATCGTATGTCATCGTGAAATACAACAAATTTACCTTTAAAGTTGAAAATTACTTAAAAAATTGTATACAAAAGCACCATGTGTTTGAAACCGCCTAATAATTCGAATTGTGCATTTAGGGTAAGTAAACAATAATAAAAATAAAGCATCATACCTGGGTTAATGGAATCCATAACTTTCACTTCAAAAACTGTCACAGAAAAAAAAATATTGATGTTGTAACTTTTGTTGTGTTTATAACTTTAAGTAACAAAAACGAGCGCACGGGTTGACGGTCAAGTACCGACTACCTGTGTTCGGTCGTGATGTACCCCAGGTAGGTGGTATGGGTCAGTTATGATTCTCGAAACGTTCTTCTAGCTCTGCATGTGCAATATTATATGATTACCGTAAGTTTTTAAAATTCAATTTTGGCCGCATAGATCTCAAAAATTGCGCCGCCGCACTTATTTATTTATTGTTTGCTTAATATTAACACACGAGTACAGAAAATTACCCACAAAACCGATCAGGTAGTTAATATTTTAATAGAATAAATTACATTTTCCCGGTTTTTTATCTGAATTTGATAGTTGCCTGTTCACTCTATTTTGACCCGTACTTTGGAATTTATAGGGATGGGATTGGTGTAATACAATAGAATGGGATACTGGCCTCTTTATTCCTAAGTATTATTTTTACCAACCAAAATTAAAGAGCAATTCGTGTCGGTAGTGTTTCACATCTCTAAGGCCCACTTGCACCAAAAGCTAGGCTAAAATAAAGTAACTCGAGTTAAGTAATTTCGTTAAAAATTTAACTCTAAATTCTGTTGCGCCAATGTAAAATAACACCGAGTCAACTAACTCAGTGTTTCTCTATTTTATGTTGGTATCATTAAAGAGGTTTTATTCCTTAATGTAATCCAACCAAATATGAATGAGTGAACAATGAGTGAAATATTTATACACCTCTTTTTGTCACTAGAATACTTTGTATATGACTGTCTCATGTGTTAAGTTTTTTCAAAGACTTTTGAATTTGATCGTTTTTGTTTGAAACCAATCTGTAAATTTGGAGTCGTTCATATATTATCATGTCAAAGTTGACATGATCGGACCATTCTGCAACTCTTCTATTATAAAAGTCCGAGCTAATATATTCGACGATTTCTTCATCATCATCAGACAATAAAAAATCAATCATAATTGTTTAGGACACAAAACTGTTTTAATATCTGACTTTCACTTCTGCAACCCAAAATGATCTCTCAAACGAAACAAATTTGAAATTACTTATCCGGAGTTAGTGGTTTAACCCACCAAAATAGGTGGGTTAAAATTTTAATTAAATAACACAAGGTTAGTCCCTAACTCTTGGTGGTGCAAGACGTTAATTGTAATTTAACCCCATATTAGCCACTAACTCTCAGTTAATTCAATTATCCTGGGGTGGAGCAAGTTGGCCTAAGGTTGAGATAAGATAAGATCTTGATTTGCTTAAAATATGCTTACATAGGTAATATAGGTTTCTGCCACATCTACCCTAAGTGGCCATTCGAATAATGTATTAACCAAACATTCTGTACGTATGTATGATTTTACAGAGTCAATGGCATTATTAAATTAATTAGACCATAATATTAATTTAGACCATGTGTTACATTAACATAATAAGCTTGAGAGTTTGGATATACATGTATAACTTAAATAGTAGTAAAGACTTGAGGAGCGCTAACTACCCATAAAAGTAAACAAAATAAAACCAGTTAGTGAAACACATTTTTTTTTACCTGCTATATTAGTTCAGTTTCTTCGAATTAAGTTCGCATATGTATCACTCCTTATCATCATCATCAGCATATCAGCAAAAAGAGGTTTACTGCTGGATAAAGACCTCCCCCATAGATTTCCACAAATACCGATTTTACGCTATCCGCATCCAGCGGTTTCCAATTACCTTCATAAGATCTTGTAGGGGGTGCCCAGGCTGCGTTTTCCAGCCTAATATATACATATAATAAAATCGTAGAAAAGTCAAAACTGTACATTGAATTTTTTTTTAAAAGGATACTTGGGGATATTAATACTTGGGCTGCAATCGATATCGAAGCCAAAAATATAGTTTTTAGAATTTTTGTCTGTTTATCTGTTTGTCTGTATGTATGTCCGGGCTAAACTCGAAAAGTACTGCATGGATTTACTTCAAATTTTGCTTGAATATTACTAAGAGGTCGGGTCAACATATAGGTTACATATAATCACGCTATCACCTACGGGGGATGACCTGTGATAATTTATAAAGTTTAACGCGGGCAAAACCGCGGGGCACAGCGAGTAATAAATAATAATCTCTATCCTCATAATATATCCATAAAATGTGTACATTATAATGTATCCGGCTAGCAACACATTTGAACTGATAGCGTTTTAATGCTCCATCATGTACTTGTACCAACTAAAGTGTTTCGTCAAACATCCATGACGTGTAGCACTACAATGAACAACAATGTATTTAACACCTATTATTTTTAGCTGCTACATTGTGTGATATACTGATAACTTAGCTATTACCATTTGAATGTATGTCTATAAATTTTGGGTTAGACCCTTAAACTCCATACCTTATTTATTTAATAACTAGCTGTGCCCCGCGGTTTTACTCGCGTTAAATTTTATAAATTATCACAGCTCCTCACCCGTAGGTGATACCGTGATAATAAATAGCTATATGTTGCCCGACCTCTTAGTAATATTCATGTAAAATTTGAGGTAAATCCATGCAGTGCTTTTTGAGTTTAGCCCGGACATACATACAGACAAACCGAAAAACAGAAAAAAATTCTAAAAACTTTTTTTGGCTTCGATATCGAATGTAGATCACGACACAAGTATCCCTTTAAAAAAAAAATTCAATGTACAGTTTTGACTTTCCTACGATTTTATTATATGTATAGATAATAATTTTTTATGCCTCACGCACACCTTCTGTTGTTTAAATTGGAACTAGGCCTGTATCACTCGGCACTTTAGACACAACCATACGAGTACAACTAAATTGGCCGCCGCCTTTGTAAGCGACAGAGTGCGATCTTGAGATGAACAATAGAAGCTCTCGTGAGTCATGATCGGTAACTATTACTCCATAAGCATACTTTATGTTAATTAAATCATTATATTTTAGTGTTCTGACAAATAGAATTCTTTGTACGTGCTACTGAGACAATCCGTGGTTGGATAGAATATGTAACCTAACCTAATTATTATTAAAATCACACTAATATTGAAAAGGCGACAGTTTGCGAGTGTGTGAGTGTGTATGCTTGTTTCTTCTTCATCTCTAAACGGCTGGAGCGATTTTAATAAAATTTGGTATGGAGTTAGCTGGCACCTTGGATTAACAAATAGGCTATAATGTATAAAGTTTAACGCGGGTAAAACCGCGGGGCACAGCTAGTAGGTTCATAAACTCCGATGAAATCGGTGTACACAACACATACGGAGTGAAATAATCGTATCGAACAGAGAACCTCCTTCTTCTCCAAAACTGTTTTTGACTATTATAAATTCCGGTGCGGCAATGTCTTTATGGCAACATAAAGTTAGTTACTACTTCAATATATTCTACAGATTTTTCCAGAGTAGAAGTGAATTAACAGCCATTGTTTGTCTTGTAACATTAACTTTGTTTATCTTTAATTTTATGTGAAACGTTAAAATACAATGATGGCTGTATTATTTCATCATTAGCATTCAAATTATCATGACTACGTGTTATATCGCTTTGACGTTTCTTGGTGACGATTACTGACAATGATGGCTTAGTTTTTTTTTTACACCTGTGGTATTATTATTATAAAAATAATAATATTTATTTGGTCGAATTAACTTGGCGGCTAGACTTAAGGGGGACTAATACGGTACCCATAATAGTTCATACAGCGTGCGATGAGCAAGTTGCAATGACCGGAGATAGGTTGAAGGAGGCAGGCAGGGCTGAACTCACAATCTCATATCTCATCACTCTCCATCGTAGGAAATCGAAACCAGGGAGAAATTATGAATAACGTACACCCTTCTTCAAACTGATTAAGAAGTCAGCTACACGGGCTCATGACTGGCTAAAACAGTGTCGTGTATGCCAATACTGCCTATCCTGCCGAAGGTTAAGGGGGACTAGCGCGGGACACATAAATGTTCCTACAGCATGCGATGGGCAAGCCGCAATGACCGGAGATAGGTTGAAGGAGGCAGGGCTGAACTCACAATCTCATATCTCATCACTCTTCCTCGTGGGAAATCGAAACCAGGGTGAAATTATGAATGACGTACACCCTTCCTTCTTCAAACTGATTAAGAAGTCAGCCCACTACACCGACTCATGACTGGCTAAAACGGTGACACGCAAAATAAATATTATTATTGAAAAATATGAGATTATGATCACTAGACGGTTCCGTTCGTCATCGTCCAAAACCGTCGCGTAGCGTTAAAAAAATTGACGAAGAAAATATTTTCGCTCAGTTCATGGAATACATACAGTACACTAATACAACATCATCAAAATACTTTTTAACTATAAAAAATAATCCAATTCTATAATTTTTATAATTAGTTAAAAACCTCTCTATATTGTATTAGGTCTTTACCTATGAAATTGCCGTTCTGCAGTACTGGCCATTTCAAATCAAAATAATTTTTGTTTGGCTAAGAATTCTAATTTCAAATTAATTTTATTTTAAAAACATGGATTCTTTTTTCCAAAAGTAGTCATTTTTTTATTGATTAGTGTTACATTTTCATCGCATTTCAATCTTTTTCGTCATCATGGATACGTTAAAAATTCGAGTAATTATGGAATATGAGTACCGTCGTGGCAGCAACGCGGCACAAGCGGCACGCAACATCAACGACGTTTACGGAGCTAACACTACAAACCAACGCACCACCTGTTATTGGTTTGCTCGCTTCCGTTCTGGAAATTTCGACCTGAAAAATGAACCTCGCGGTCGTCCGAAGACTTTGGTCGACAATGACGAATTAAAGGCGGTTGTGGAAGCTGATGATACACAATCTACGGCTGAATTAGCAGCAGCTTTCGACGTTAGCGTCAAAACAATATTGGTCCATTTGCGTCAAATTGGCAAGGTAAAAAAGCTTGACAAATGGGTGCCCCACGAACTCAATGATCGCCAGCGCGAAGTACGCGTCGAGACGTGCCTTGCACTGCTCAACAGACACACAAATGAAGGAATTTTGAACCGCATTGTTACCTGCGATGAAAAATGGATTCTGTTTGATAACCGCAAGCGCTCAGCAAGTTGGTTGGATCCTGGTTCAGCACCTAAACAATGCCCTAAACGAAAACTTACCCCTAGAAAAGTGATGGTCACTGTTTGGTGGTCTAGCGCCGGTGTGATTCATCACAGCTTCTTACCAAACGGGGTGAGCATTACTGCAGATGTGTACTGTGAAGAACTGAGCACAATGATGGAGAAGCTGGCGCATCTCCAACCAGCATTGGTCAATCGCTCGTCTCCGCTGCTCCTGCACGACAACGCGCGACCTCATACTGCACAGCAGACGGTCTCCAAGTTGCAAGAACTGGGGTTGGAAGCTCTCCGTCATCCGCCCTACTCACCAGACCTTGCGCCTACAGACTACTACTTTTTCCAGAATTTGGATAACTTCTTGGCGGGAAAAAAATTCAATACCCGAGAGGCAGTACAAAATGCCTTTGAAGAATTTGTTGCCTCCCGTCCAGCTGATTTCTTTAAGAAGGGCATCAATAAACTGCCACTGCGATGGCAAAGATGCATTGATTGCATGGGTGATTACTTCGATTAATACAAATAAAAAAATTCATGAAAAAAATTCGTTTAAATTTTTTCATACAAAACGGCAATTTCATAGGTAAAGACCTATTATTAAAATTAAGAAAACCTGTTAATTTAGCAAATTGTGGGAAATTAACCAAAGTTAATGTTGTCAATTAAATAACAAAAAAGGCATTTTTTAGGGTTCCGTAGCCAAATAGCAAAAAACGGAACCCTTATAGATTCGTCATGTCTGTCTGTCTGTCCGTCCGTATGTCACAGCCACTTTTTTCAGAAACTATAAGAGCTGTACACAAAAATAGAAAAAGAACAATAATTTTGGGGGCTCCCTATGCATAGAACTGAACCTCAAATATTTTTTTTCATCGTACCCGTACATGTGGGGTGTCTAATATCATTCAGATTTCAGAAACTATAAGAGCTGTACTGTTGAAACTTGGTAAGTAGATGTATTCTGTGAACCGCATTAAGTTTTCACACAAAAATAGAAAAAGAACAATAACTTTGGGGGATATAGAATATAGATAGAACTGAACCTCAAATATTTTTTTTCATCGTACCCGTACATGTGGGGTTTCTAATATATTTTTTTTCTAAACTGAATAATTTGCGCGAGAGACGCTTCCAAAGTGGTAAAATGACCCCCCCCCCCCCCCCCCCCCCTGTAACTTCTAAAATAAGAGAATGATAAAACTGATAAAAATATATGATGTACATTACCATGCAAATTTCTACCGAAAATTGGTTCGACCGAGATCTAGTAATTAGTTTTTATTAAATACGTCATAAATCGTAAACCGCAATTTACCTTTCATTTAATCAACTGACATACTTGCTGCTACGGAACCCTTCATGGGCGAGTCCGACTCGCACATGGCCGGTTTTTTTGTATAGTTAAAGTAATTAAAATTATGATCACAGCGATATGGAATGCTTAAAATCAGTTCCTAAAAATCACTTTGAGAGATGGCCGCCCACGTCTTTCTAACTGGTCTAAGCGGCTGTGGGCATCGGTATCGATTCTAGTATTAAGTAGTTCATAAAGTAGATAATCTAGTGTTCGATGTGGCACGCTAATGCTACGCGGATGTTACAGTCAAAAACCGTTATTCACGGTTAGGCATTACACCTGCGTTATCGACAAAAAAAATTGTTTCCATGCCTGATACGTTCATAGCTGAGAGCCTCTAGCACGAGTTCCTGCAGTTTACTTACTCGATCACACGTACAGTTTCGTCCTATACATTCAGGACCAGCGCCTCTCGCGAAACTATTAAGAACTAAAACTCTGGTGCTCAATGTATGGGACGAAACTGTACGTGTGATCGAGTAAGTAAACTGCAGAAACTCGTGCTACTCTGGCATAGTATGGTACGTTATAGTGGGCAGACTCTTTTAAAGATTTGCACTGCGGCACTCAAATCCACAAAGTGGTAGATTTATGATATACCAGCATCAGCCCGATACCGTCCTGCTGGACACTGGCCTCTGCCAAAGGTTCTATAACGTTGACATTTGGAAATATTTGCCGTAGTCACCGCACTTGGCATGCGAGTTGGCGATCGTAGTTAGGTGGTAGTAAGTACACAGGAGTCGCTGCTGCCTTACTACCTGGTGTATCCCTTAGTCGCCTTTTACGACACTCACGTGATGGTATGGGATGAGCCTATTATTCTTTCTCGGCCTGAAACCATACGGTATCTCGTCATATTGCTCGTTAAAGCAAAAATATTGTTATGTTTCTGGCAAGGTAATCTCAGAAGCAACCTGACGTATCGGTTTAGGGTGAGAGAATAAAGAGCGTATTGAGGTGTTAGCGCATACACCAGAGCACTATAATATAAATGCATGATAGCAATGCAAACTAGCAAGTAGTTTACCTGATGCTAAGTGATCGCGGCCGCCCATGGACACTCTGAACCAGAGGAGCCTTTTCTAGCTAGTTTTCGCAAGTTTATTCCTTTCTTAGGCTTAACGGCAAGGCTCGCTTCTTAATATCCTTCGAAATTAGTTACTCTCCGTTGTTAGCCGCCGACGCAACAGTTTTTACTTTGAATTTCTTTCTCTTTCTAGAGGTACAGTTCGGTGACGCTAGCGCATGTATTAGTTTAGTTATACGTAAATGCGCGCCTTTTTATTACTATTTATTTTTTATATAATCATTTAAAATTGATGTCAATATTTTCCATCCCACTAATTGCTGTTGTAATTAACCTGGTTGGCACATGATGTCGCATTTAATATTAAGTGGAAATTGAAATTAAGTTAATTGGTATTGTTTGTTTTTAACACCTACAAAAAAGGGTGATATAAGATTGACGCTTATGTGAAGGCTTACAGTTCTTAAATTAGTAGACCGATTCCAATGTGGTTTATTGTTCATCTGAAATCTAGTTTCAACGTGATGGTTTATGCAGTGTTCTATGAATATGCGTTCGAAAATTGCAGCACTTTTTCTAGTTAGGATCCGATGTTTTTGGCAGTGAGGTTACCCTTAAACAGGCGGTGGACTATACGAGAACACACCAATTTCAACCTTATTTCCTTGCAGGTTCAAAGATAATATAACAAAATCTGGTTTAGGATTAATTAATTTTATGTCCAACCACGAAATAAAGTTTAGTATGTACACACGGCGACATATCAAGCTATACATTTCCAGTTTATACTATCAAGAATGAGCTTGTGCTGATTCCGCGTTGTATAGTATCGAAAAAAGAAAGAAAGGTCAGCTTATACTGAAAACTAAATGTTCCCCGCTATTTTACCCGCGTTAAACTTTATAAATGATCACAGCTCCTCTCGCGTAAATGATAGCGTGATAATATGTACCCTATATGTTGAACCAACCTCTTAGTAATATTCATGCAAAATTTGAAGTAAAACCATGCAGTAATTTTTGAGTTTAGCCCGGACATACATACATACAGACAAACAGACAAAAATTCTAAAAACTATATTTTTGTCTTCGATATCGATTGTAGATCACGCCCCAAGTATCTTTTTGAAAAAATACTCAATGTACAGTTTTGACTTTCCTACGATTTTATTATATGTACAGATGTATAGCTTGATATGTAGCCGCGTAGCCGTGTGTACTACATTTTCAGAATGAAGAATTAATAAGAGTAATTTCTCAAAGTCAATACTTAAAAAGTGTGACGGGTCGGTTAGCGTGGTTGGTAGATGCTTGCCTTTCACGCCGCAGGTCGTGGGTTCGATTCCCACCCAGCACAGATATTTGTTGTGTATTGTTTTTCCTGAGTCTGGGTAAAATCTATACATATAATAAAATCGTTGGAAAGTCAAAACTGTACATTGAATATTTTTTTTAAATGATGCTTGGGGCGTCATCTGTAATCGATATTGAAACGAAAAATATAGTTTTTAGACTTTTTGTCTGTTTGTCTGTATGTATGTCCGGGCAAAACTCAAAAAGTACTGCATGGATTTACTTCAAATTTTGCATGAATATTACTCAGAGGTCGGGCCAACATATAGGCTATAATAATATATTATCAAGCTATCACCTACGCGGGAGGAACTGTTATAATTTATAAAGTTTAACGCGAGTAAAACCGCGGGGCACAGCTAGTTATCTATATAAGTATGTATTTACAAAAGAAAAGTAGTAGGTATATGCAGTATATCAGATAACTGGATTTCCAAAGTCCAAGCTTTGCTTAGTTTGGGATCAGATGTCCGTGTGTGAATAAAATCCCAGGATATTATTATTATTAGTTTCATTGTGCTAACATGGTGTTATGTCTATTCCAGTTCTGAACGAGGCGTGCCACAATGAGCAGTCGTGCTTGCAGGACCGCGCTGGTCTTGAAGCCATCACTCAGCTGCATAGGCAGCTCGACGACGACGCCAACGGCAACGTTGACCTCAGCGAAAGTGATGACGTGAGTATCCCCTGCTTGTATGGTGTCCTCCCGTCCGAACTTCGGCCACGGCGGCCAATCTCAATGGAGACTAACCAATTGCGCAAGTGTATGCGCAAACACAGGGGCACTTTCTGTTCCATCACTCTCATGATCCGATGGGACGACTAGCGACACGAATGGAAAGAAGTCAGGTACAGGACCGACGGCTTTACGTGCTCTCCGAGGCACGGGGATGTAATACCGCCAACTTTCAGACTTCGGGCTGACACTGAGAATTTATTTACGGAAAAATCCCAAAAGCGCTTTATGGCCCGACCCGGGATTTGAACCCAGGACCTCATTATCTGCGGTTGAACACGCTACCGCTCGACCATCGAGGCAACCTGCTTGTATACCCTGCAAATCAATCAGAATTCTTAAAAAAAAATATGGTTATGACCAGAGCTCGGATAATCGGATGCATATTAGAGATATTGGCAATATATCGAAAAAATCCCGAAATTCTGGGAATATTCATTTTAAGCGTATCCCTACGCTGTCATAAACTCAATAGATGGAGACAAATGACAGCCCTTTTAAAACGCGATATCCTTCTTTTAATTTCTAAGTGGATTTTTTCGAATTTTAAATATATTAAAAAGCCGCTTTCATAATTTGTTCTGATCAATATCTATAATATTATCTGATTTTTAGTTATTATGCCAACAATCTTACATTTTAAGTTCCATATGTAATGGATATACTACTGCGAGTAAAATTTGTTTTAACTGACTGTATTTAACATGAATCATTCACCTCATTAGCCCAAACGACCTAATAACTATAGGTATATACAACAATTTTTACAAAATTACATAGGTATACTATACCCATTTACTATACTGATTTGTCATACTGATTTGTCATACCGTATTTACGATACCATTGGCTTTGGTAACTATTATTGTGATGAACAGACGCCAGCACGTCAAGCTACCCCAATCTGTCAAATTTACCCAATAGAAAGTGAACCTTATGCTTATGTGATAAAGTTGAAAATATATAAAAGAAATTTGACAGATTGGGGTAGCTGGATGTGCTGGTGTCCGTACCACTGAAACTATAATTGGGAAGGTAGCAACGTAGTTTTATTACTGATCTAAAATCTAACCGAACAGCAAGATTTTAGTCTAGCTGATAATAGGAAAATAACCTGGAATCGTAGCGCCTCCTACCTGGTTCAATTGTGAATCTAAACCATTATGGAATATAGAAAATATCTGGATTGTATATTGCCTCCCACTGTGAAGGATGAATGTCACATAATTATATTGATCCCAGTTGCTATACAAAGACTATAGATTCCTTATATATAAGGATTATATACACGTAATATAAATACTAGTTTTAAGCATAATCTTTTGTTATCCGTCTCCAGTAAATAAGTAACTCATTTATGGGGTAATGTATAAGATTCTATAACAAACGTCCCAATGATATTAGAGAATTGTCTACAAATGAGTTTAAAAGAATTATTAATGCCAAATTGTGTAGCAGAGCATATTACAAATTTTCTGATATTTAAGTGACTAAAGTGCTTGGGATTAAGTTGTTCTAAGTCAACACATAATACAAATATTAATCTTTAGTAATAATAATAAATAATATTTATTTTAAACAAGGATTCATACTGAGTTTTCGGGCAGTGTTTCTCAATAGCTGCCACGTCATACACTGCCCGGTATGGTAAAAATGACGATTAACATAAATGTATTTTTTACGGAATAAACAAATTTTGAATTTGATTTTAAGGGTCCTAGTCAAACTTACATAAAAAGTTCATAAATATCGGTCTAGTCGTTTTGTAGCACTAAAGACACGTCTGTCGTAATCGGAGATGGTGTTGTGTATGATACGTATTTAATTTGTTAGTTTATCATTTTTTTTTTCAATACGCGAGGAAATTTCTCGAGGCCGATACGAACAAAAAATCAGGCAATCCGCTATCAAGATATCATCAAAAACACCGTGCATACAAAATGTAATAAGTTGTGATTTTTCCGATATCTTAATGGTTATTTTACAATTCGGGGCGAGATGGAGCTCCACCCCTCCGCCCCATAGCGGATTGTCTGTATTAGACATTTTTTTGTTATCGTCTGATCCTCTATAATTTTGGCCAAAAAATCAAAACTAAATACAACTGGTCTAACTGTTCTTGAGTTATGTATGGTGTAATGAACCCGGCTCTGTTGTATATATATAAAAGAGCTAGCGACTGGCTACTAACTATTGAGACCTTCATGTTTGAGCACATACTTACGCTACTTTATATAACTTTACCCTATACTTTACCCCTCCGACATAATTATAATATATGGCCGCGGGTGGTCGGGCCTTGAGCTCATCTCGTTTAGCATCGAGCTCTTCTTTCCGTTTCTTCTCAAACTCGTACCTACAACTTGGTGAGTAATTGTGTATAGTGCGCCTCCACTGTGGTCGGTCCGCCGCCATAACCTCCCACTGTGAAGGATGAATGTCACATAATTATATTGATCCCAGTTGCTATACAAAGTAATTGGCGTTGCAACTGGCCGGTGGAAAAGTAAAATGTCCGTTTAATGTTAGTTATTGATAGATACAGCCAGCCAGACGCCAGCACATCCAGCTACCCCAATCTGTGTGATTTCTTTAATAGATTTTCAACTTTATAACATGATGATGACTCCAGACCGGTTTCGGTCACGGCGACTGCCTCAACTCCGTACAGATAGTTGTCGTTGGTGTGCTCGCATATGACTACAGTAGCCAATCTTATTTGAGAAGGTCCGCGCACATTGCGGGCATGTGAGCACACCATTATTAAAATTATAACTGATCGCCGCAGGTGGTCGGGCTTTCAGTTCGTCACGTCTAGAGTCAAGCTCTGACCGACGATGCTCCTCAAAGTCAAAAACTTTGTTTTTGACTAGAGCTCTCCAATCAGATCTGTCGGCCGCAAGCCTTTCCCACAACGAGGTCTCAATGTCACATTTCTTCATATGGCGTTTTTGCACATCTTTATATCGGAGGAACTGTCCGCCTTGCTTTCGTTTCCCCTCCTTCAGCTCGGAATAAAAGATACGCTTAGCCACTCGCTCCTCCGCCATTCGAGACACGTGACCGCACCATCGAAGCTGTCGCCGCATAAGATAAGCCTCAATGCCACCAACATTGGCTCGTCGCAGCACTTCGTCGCCTTATAACATAAGCATAAGGTAACTTTCAATTGGGGAAATTTGTCAGATTGGGGTAGCTTGATGTGCTGGCGTCTGTACATTGCTGTGAAAACAACAGTCATTTACATCAAAGAATCTGTATAAAAAACTGGATGTTGATGTCACTTGTTCCCTGATTAAAGTTGTGTTAGACAGAGAACGCACCTAAATTTTCTGTGAAGTCACTGGCCTGTTGCTGCGCAACGGAATTTGTGTAGCAACCGGCTAGTGATGTCACACGTAGGTAAAGTACGTCCTTTGTCTGGCATGACTTTGAAATATTTGTAACTCAGCTAGTTACTTTTAGGGCACCGGAGTAAAATACAAAAAAGGAACCTTTGTGGTTAAGACCGCCCGTCTCAATATTTCAGCATCTACTAATAATAGCCTTTTGTAATGTCGTATGTCATAATAATAGTAGTATTTATTTATTTATAAGAAGACCAATAGCAAATAATAACAATTATATGCAATTATGATCTGTGTCCGTAGGACGTAATTTGTGTCCGTCTATTATATGTTTGTAAACTTTTTTTTTTTTTAAGACGGGACTAGTCCCTCCCTCTTACCCACCACTGCAACTCCTGTAAGCCAGGATCAACAGTGGCACACAATGAAATGACACTGAGCGGTGAAGCTCAGGCATGTCCCGGGGAATCGCTTTAACTGTCCCGCAACGAATTTAATCAGAAACAGAAAAAAGGAGGAGTTAGAAAATGAATAGTTCCACTTCCCTCCAGAGGAAAGCGGGAGACAGAATGATGTAAAGAGGCTATAGCCTCATAAAATGAGGCTATAGGTTATATGTTATATATTACTTTACAAACATATTATATATATGTTTGTAAAGTAAGAAACAGGGATTAGATTACCAAAGGCGGTCGTTGTCTTTAAAAAATATATTATAGTTCCTGAGAACCAATAAAAGGTCCTCACGAATAGAAATTGATAGATAGATTACAGGAAAAACAATTACAATATTTGTAACTATGAACAAACGTTGTTTATATATCCAGTTCCTAGCGGCAATTATAACGTTTTATGCATCTCGTTGGACAACTCCGAATTGCACTTGGTCGGCTTTATTTTATTTTGAGATCATTAGTTAGACCATTGAAATTTACCAAGTTATCAGTAATTTAACCGCCTACTTGTAGCTCAGTTGAACATGCTTGGTCAAACTAGTTTAGTACGCACATTTATAGCATTTATAGAGCTACTACAAACGGCAAGGGTGTACCACGCTCAATGACGAAAAATGCGCTATTACCACTCAGACAACAGTATGACACCAAAAAAACAGAACCGATAAAAAATTGTTTTCAAAATCGGTCCACACGTAGAAACCGCGTAACATACAACGTCAAAAATACATTATGTCGAATCGTTAGCTGTTCGTGTACTACTTTCCAATTGCAGGGCAAGGGTCTCCTCTCAGAACGTCCACCAGGTTGGGCTAGTGTGGGCAGGCAGACTCCACATACCATCAAGATAATTTTGAAGAACTCTTTGGCATGCAGGTTTCCTTCATAATGGTTTCCTTTAGTGTTTTATGTACAAGATAATTGATTTCTAATACGCACATGTATTTGAAAATTCAGTGGTGCCTGAGGTTTGATGAGACCACTGACTCTACAATCCAAACGGTCTAACCACTAGGTCATTCCGTTAGGTACTTACATGAGTATTATTATGACAGACGTTTGCTTGTTTATGCAACGTCTCAACTTCTGAGCTATTTTGTAAACGTCGAATGTGGTAGTCGAATTACACTCGGGTGATCGCACTCACTTCGAAAACTTAATCGCTTCACAATTGCAGGTTGTTTACGTTTGTTTTTTATCAACGCGCTCCATTGTTTCCATTGTCCATTAGTAGTAGTGTATTAGTAATAATCTATAGAAGTATGTATTTAAAAAAGAAAATTAGTATACTAATATATTAGTAATATATTAGTTATCTGGTTCACATAGTACAAACTCTGCTTATTTTGGGATCAGGTGGCCGTGTGTGAATAATGTCCCAGGATATTATTATTATCGATAATTTAGCATGCGATAAAACCAAATCCGTAAGTTAATTAAACTGATAGCTTATCCTAATAAACGTTTAGCCGTAATAAACTTACGGATTTGGCTCAATAAAATAATTTAAAATTTTGGCCACTTATACTTATCGTACGGGCAGTGGTTACCCTGGTGTCCAGAGTTGTTCAAGCCGCCCAGTAGGCCTGTTACATGGCTTAACGACTGTTGCCTAAGGGCCGGGACACATAAACACGATACGACGTCGTGTCGTACCACGATGCGGCGTACATATATGGCGTATGCGTACAAATACGTCGTATCGTGTTTATGTGTCCCGGCCCTTACGGCTGCAACCGGGACCGGCAGCTTTTAGGCAAGGGGTCGGCAGCGGAGTCGCTTACAAATTAAACCACTTTGGCGGTCACCCACCTATGGACTGGCCGCGAGCCTAGTTGCTTAACCTCGCCAATCACTTACGGACCGGTGAGAGTATCTGGCTATGAGCGCCTCTAATTTTGGCCAGTGGGAATTGGATCAAAATTCATGCCATTGGGTATAGGGAATGCTTAATAATTCGTGCCCCTCGCAGTGGCGATTGGATATTATGTAAGTTGTAAGTTGTGACGTTGTCTCCCTCAGTGGTAGCCAAATAAATGCTGAGTGCGTTGGTATTAATCGGCTACCCGGAACCGTGTAAACCTCTCAATTCGAAAAATTAAGTTAGATATTATGAGCTTTTCAGGTTATACCAGTACAGAATATTGATGAGTCCAGAATTATCTTGAATTAAAAGAGCGATTAATATTGCGATAGTTCGGCTTATTAATAAACGAAGATATACATAACTGACTCTGAACTAGTTGGCGTCGATGTGTACACTCACAATGACTCACATCGACGCCCAACTAGTTCAGACTCGGACTCACAGGAATTATATACGACTATCGAATTGGATACTTACCTGTAAGAACCAGAGATTTACTCTATCGTCTTGGAAACTCCCGTGCACTCAGTGCGCAAGACAGTTGACTAAGAAGATTGGCTATGGGTCATGGCAGCCATTTTCGCGCAACAACGCAGTACCGACTAGGAGTTGTAGTGGTCGACATGACCGAAATCGGTCCAACCAATCTTCAATCGGGTAAAACGACACGTAGTCTGTAAACGTTAAGGTTAAAGTGTATTCAGATCTTGTATTGTTACTCGGTTTTACCTCAGCACACGTTTTTACATATTTACACTTTACAACAGGTAAATCTGCTTTTCCCTTAATCTTAAAAACAACCTAACAATTCCTGATAACCTGTATAATCGTGAATTTGAGTTTCTTTGGTTTGATTTTATGAAACAGCATCTTCTACCCCTGAATTACGTCGTTTAAAGGTTTCGAAGGGCTTTTTCCTTATTGAGCTGAGTGTAAACGTAGCTCTTTCTTAGGCAACCCTAGTAGTTCGTTCCTGATCGTACTCCTCCTGAACCGCTGAACCGATTTTCTTCAAATTTGATACGATGGTAGTGACCGTACTATATGTGTTCCAATATATGCACTCACAAGTCTTGTGAATGCATATATTTGAACTCATAAAAATTGGATAAGTGACGGAGGAATAATTACCGTTACAAACAATTTATGTCCCATTGTAATCAAGGTAAAAGTATAGACATCTGTTTAACTACACTCAATTCGATATTTGCAAGTAGCTGAATGCATTGCAGACTTATATTCTTTCTTCTTCTGCCTGACACCTTCTTCTTTCGAAATCATTCTCGTTCTAACTGAGTTTGAAGAAGGTTAGCGATTCGACTGTATGTTTTTCTGTGACTGTTACGTGAGTTTGTGAACCGGTTTCGATTATATTTTTTAATCGATGGAAACTTCCTTCATTATGGTCCCGTATAAATTTAGTTCTAATCAGTTATCGCAAATATTTCTAAGTTGGTTCTTTTTTTTTTTAATAGTATATATTTTTTTGAAACCAAATCGTTATAGCGACGTCACAAGGTACAAGTAAGAAACTTAGTTGTCTATCATCAAATCGGATCAGTCAGTCTTGTGATAAGTTGAGAACTTAAGAGATAAGCAATGATCCAAATCTCTCTACACATAGTATAGACCATCATGGGGATCCAAGAGCAGTCTCTAAAGTCCATAGGGCAAGCTAGTTAGTCCTGTGCTAAAATCTTACCGTAACTTACGTAATTACTGAATTTGTGGCGCGGTGGTTCAAATGCAGGGACACAGGAATAGTTTCTAGATATTCTAAAGACTCATAGGAATCCTTTTAGACAATTTAGACTGTGTGTGATACAGACCAGGCGCTATGCCTCCTCTGGATATGTATTTGTCCTCTTCTGTAAGTGCTCGGCCAAAATAAGGGCCGCCAGGCAACTATGCTGGATTGAAATTGTGAATAACCTTCTGTGCAACGTTTTTTGAGAATTACCCGCGAGGTCGACCGCCCCTGCGCCCCGACCGTGTGTTTGATAACAATAACTAATCACAGGAACATATTATATAAAAACTCTTGTTCTTTAATTTCAGTTCCTCCGCGAAGAGTTGCAGTACGACAGCGGGTATGAGAAGCGTCAACGCGCGTTCCACCACAATGATGATATGCACATCTCTGTCAAAGAGCTATGGGAGGCCTGGCTACGGTCCGAGGTCAGTGTACATCCACCTTAATATGTAATATATGTAGAAACGGGATCAAAAATAAAATACATGCCCCAAATCTGCCCGCACTATGACATGGTTCGGTCGGGAAAATAACACAGAGCTTCTTGACTGGCCTGCCCAGTCGCTAGATGTGAACCCCATAGAACATTTATGGGGTTTATTAAAGCGTAGAGTTAGGCGCCACACAATTAACAACAGAGAATATTTGAAACGCTACCTATGCGCCTAGAATGGGACCCGATTACTGCTGAACACTGTAACAATCTTGTTAGCTCTTTATCAAAAAGAATTTCCGCCGTAAGTAAGGCAAAGGACCCACAAAATATCAATTTTCAATTAATAAAAAGTAAAGTAAACCTATATAAAAGGGTTTGTTTTATTTCTATTTGATACTCTGCATAAAACCGAAAGATGTCATGGGTGCTCAATACTTTTGGCCAAGGCTGTACTTGTAACAAGTTAGTACGAGCATATGATTTACTGTTATTCATGTTCACTTACTTAACCTATTTTTTTTCCGAACTTATTTAACATTAAAAATCTTTGGAACACAATTTCTATACCATTGCTGTCGGTTGAAAAAATAAATGTCAATATCAGTTCACAAATTAACTGTGACAATTTGGAATTTGTTGAATGAATCTCTTGATCGTTCTGTTAATAAATTAATCCAATGTTTTTCCGAATGATGAAGTTATGAAACAGATTCATAAAGCTGCTAAATACTACTTTTCTTACTCCGATAATAGTGTTTTTGTTCTGTTTTCTTCAGGTTCACAACTGGACTGTGGAGCAGACAGTGGAATGGCTGTCCCAATCCGTGGATCTGCCGCAGTACATGCCCCTGTTCGTGCAACACAAAGTCACCGGAGCTACTCTGCCAAGGTATAACAAACATGAACCGTTATTATTCATCACTTTTTCTGAGGCGTGGACTCGTAAGCGTAGAGTAGGATAGTCATCAAAATAAAGCGTAGTGGACCTGTTGCACAATTGACTGGATTCATGAATTTTATGTACGAGTATTAGGTTCTGTATCGCCCAACGTGTTCCTAAAACAGCCTGCCCAGCTTACATATATGAGCTATATATTGGTAGACATAATAATGTCCAACTCATACCAACACAACCATAAAGGAGTTTATTTCAGGGCATTTTTTGAGCGAAATTATGGCAGAAGCGTCGCCAACCCATTCCCCAAGCGTGGCGATTATGGCATATCCCTCCAAATGATGGAAACAAATCCATTGTGGAAATCTTTTGGGGAGGCCTTTGTCCAGTCATGGACGTCATTCGGCTGACATGGGAATGTCAGTAGGAGTTAAGAAACGCGATAAACGCCATGGTACCCTTATTTATGCATGTTTCTCCAAAAGTCAGTTTGCTTCAATAAGCATTTTTCAATGGTTTGGTCGCTTAAATGATGTATTTAATGTACCAGTAGAGAGCTGTATGTGCACTAAATGTTTATTAAACAAAATACTCTCATATTTCCAGATTAGCGGTGAACAACATGCAGTACCTGAGCAACGTGTTGGGCATCAAGGACCCCATCCACAAGCAGAAGCTCGCTCTCAAGGCAATGGACGTCGTGCTCTTCGGACCCCCTAAAGGTAATCGTCGCATTTCTTTGCAAGGCTTGGCTTGACGTATAAGGTTGTATTTGAAAGTTGTCTATTGAAATAATATTGCAGGAATGCTAAATATTCATAATAGTATACACATTTATGTGTAATCTAAAAGACTTTTTAACCAGAAATGATATCAATTTCTTTGAAGGTAGTATTATTTTTTCGAGCAATTCCTGTAAGCACACTATTTTAGGCATAATTCAAAGCGTGATGGGGGTACGTGCAACATTGAAATGATGGGTGAACATTGGAGATCTCACAATTGACCTGTTGTAGTTATTGTTAAACTGAGGTGGTCGTTTTAGCTAGATTAGAAAATTAGTATGTAATAATAGTTGTACCAATTTTATGAGCTTTATAACAATGGCGGGATATGTAAGTTAAAAATATCTATTCTGACTATTCCACGGTCGTGGGCCGGCCCATCGATGCACTTGTGCAGTCGCACAGTGGAACGAATGTATGGGAGCGGTTGGACGTAGACATGTCCGAAAAAAAAGAGTAAAATTATGCCAAACTAATGATGCCATCTTATTCGATTACTTAATGCCTTCATAACTTGTGGTGATGAATTTCTTCATAACTCCCATATTTCGGGAGTAATTTGAGAAAATGTGAAATTTTACTATGAAAATGAGTGTATCGAGCTCTCTCCCTCCTGATTCCGGGCTTGTTTCAAGTAGCGGTCTCTAATATCATAATGCTAATACTAAGAGCTATATTTAATACTAAGACACATAGTGCGCCAAATGTGCACTTTCTGGGATAAAGAGTGATGTTTATTTTATAACACAATTTTTTTATTTTTTGTTTATTTTGTTGATTAAAACCGTTTTCCTAAAGGTTTACCTTATTACAATAACATATCTGAGCAGCCAATTAGAGAAGATATAAGCTAATTAGGATATATAATTAGGGACTTAAGGTTTACATATAAAACTGATGCACTAATGATTACTGATAAGAACATTGCTATTATTTAATTACTAAATGGCTCTTAATACACTAATTTAGCATGTATCATTTACTAATTATCACAATAACTAATTACCTTGCAATATTTAACAAAGGATACCTGGGATACCTGGATTTTATATAAATAGGTCACTATTAGTAACTTTAAAATCAGTGTTGATTTACACCTCGTTGTATCCAAGCTAATCTCGCAATGTATTTTCCAAATTTTAATACAAATCTTGATATTCACGTTGCTTTATGCGCACGCGCACATAAAGATTTACGCGACTTTAACTATTTGTTCAGTGTTTCAAAAGATAACAGTTGTGTTCAGTTATGTGAAAGTGCTGAAACAAGTTTAAAAGACTGGTGTCGTCGATTTTGCTACCGCATTTATGCAAAATGGACACAGTCTGAAAGAAGCACAGATAAGTTTCGGAAGAAACATGAGATTTGGCTACAGGCTGCAATTCAATGGCCGGAATTACAGAATGAAAATATGGAACCTTCTACAGAAAATATAAGTGACGTCATCGAGCCCATAATTTCTCCTGCTAAATCTGATGCTTCAACTTGTACACATCCTAGTCCTCGTAAATCTTCAACTTACTTAAAAGTCATACTCTCATCAGTTCTTGTGAATATTTTTGTTAATATATATTTCTGTATATATATAATATATTTATAGACCTCTTAATAAGTCTGTCTGCGGTTTAAAGTAAATACAAATGGGGAAAAAACGTTTTTTTTTTTTAATTTTCATTTCCTTTTATCCCAGAAAGTGCACATTTGGCGCACTATGTGTCTTAGTATTAAATATAGCTCTTAGTAATAGCATTACGATATTAGAGACCGCTACTTGAAACAAGCCCGGAATCAGGAGGGAGAGAGCTCGATACACTCATTTTCATAGTAAAATTTCACATTTTCTCAAATTACTCCCGAAATATGGGAGTTATGAAGAAATTCATCAACACAATTTATGAAGGCATTAAGTAATCGAATAAGATGGCATCATTAGTTTGTCATAATTTTACTCTTATTTTTCGGACATGTCTACGTCCAACCGCTCCCATACATTCGTTCCACTGTGAGTCGCATCGAAAGGGTTAAGTAGATTAATCTAGTTCTAATAAAGAGCTCTAACGATCCTTCAGTGAGTTTCAAAAAAGTTTTAATTTGGCTGGTATAGCCCTCACAATTTTTCTACTGCGTATAGATTTACCACTGTTATGAGTAGGAGGGAGATGAGATATAACACTAGTTATTTAAATTGCAATTGCAATTTAATTATACTTGTTTAGAACTTAAGATATAGCGGTATCGTTTCGAATTCTGTGTCCAAACTGCCGCGTTCGCCAGACGACCAACAACTTACGTAGTCCTGTTGCCGATTTTATGCGATTACTCCGACAAATTCAATCATATTTTTTACGAGTTGGATATTTTTCAGTGTGGGTGGGAATCGGACCAAAGAACCACAAATAAGCTCAGAAACTTGGTCTCTTGAATCTCTGAAGCTTTCAATGTAAAAAATAAAAATTATTAATATTTAAAATCTATAATATAGGAACAATTCGAAAAAGATTTTTTTTTCCTTAATAAGCGTATGCTTGAGGCATTCATCTGTTTATAAGAATATTAAAAGTTGGTGTGTTTATTTTTAAAGCATTAGTTAAATCAAGTAAGCACTTGTAGGTTTGATGTCTGCATCTATGTGTTCCTTTCACAACATAGCTCCTAAACAGGATTTTTATGTAATGGATATTTTATCGTTATATTCCGGTTAAGTTTAATGAAAATAATATAGTAACACGGCCGTTTAAATTTAATTTAAAGTCGCCAAGTTAAAGTCGTGGGATTTCTGATGGTTAAGTTTATTCTCATTGCTATTCGGAACAAATTGCTTGAGTAGAAAGGAATTTAGTGTATTTATTTACAGTCTTTATGTGATCACCTCAAGAATTATTACAACACGATAATTTCTACTCCTTTAAAATCCGTATAGTTATCATAAGTATAAAATATTTTTTTCTTATATAAATAATGATAAAATTACGTGGCTCTTGACCACAAATACATCTGACAGTAATGTTCAGGTTTTGCAGTTTCTTGCTTGTTAGGTCGCTATCGTGGAAAGAGGCTAGTTAATACATAGCAGAACCGCCCTACTGATGAAAAACAATACCAAGATATCTACCTATATAAGTATGTATTTACAAAAGAAAAGTAGTATATCTAGTATATCGGTTACCTCTCTGCTTAGTTTAGGATCAGATGGCAGAGTGGGAATAATGTCCCAGGATATTATTCAAAGTAATAATGGTTATAAATAAATAAATATTCTAATGGGATTTAACCAAAGACCTTCAACTGTGTGGATACGTACTGATAACCCTTTCATTCGAAATGGAACTTGCTTCAAATAATAATAATAAATTCCGAAGTATTTACACCACTTCCTACGTATTTTAGACTTACCACCAACCACCTACGTAAACATGCAGAAAGCTGTGATTTTGAATACTTGTAGAATCGTTAGAAAATTTTTGCAGGACGACTCACCGTATTATGGGTCCCAAATGGAACTTGATACTGACTTGGCGTAAGCCCGTGAGTATCATTATGTACTGAAAAATACTTTCGAGAAAAAAAAATCAAAATAAAAATAATATCTGGGGACAATGTCACACAGATCATCCTATCGCCTAACTAAGCAAATCTTGTACTATGGGTACCAGGCGACGATGTACATACTTGTATAGATAGATAAATACATAGAAAACATCCATGACTCAGAAACAAATATTCGTGCTCATCACACAAAGGTTCAAAGGTTTATATACTATTTGTAGGGGTTTGCCTTAGTCACAGCGCTTGGCATGCGAGTTGGCGATCGCAGTTAGGTGGTAGTAAGTACACAGGAGGCGTTGCTGCCCGACTACCTGGTGTTTCCCTTAGTCGCCTTTTACGACACCCACGGGGTGGTATGGGGTGGCCCTGTTATTCTTTCTAGACCGAAAACACACTGGTAACTTGGCTCAAATAATGCCACATTTTTATCTAAACTAATATTATTGTAAGTGCACTTTTTAGTGATTTAAGAATAACTTGTAAACTTTTTATGCGATGGTAGTTTTTAGGGTTCCGTACCCAAAGGGTAAAATGGGACCCTATTACTAAGACTTCGCTGTCTGTCTGTCCGTCAACAGACATGAACCGTGATAGTTAGACAGTTGAAATTTTCACAGATGATGTATTTCTGTTGCCGCTATAACAACAAACGATACCAGAAGTATCAATTAACGTAAGGGACATTTTGGCGAAAATGAGTTATATATATCATTTGATTCAGAATTTTCTGCTCTATCGTATGGTACTATTGAAAAAATTCTATCGTTAAAAAAAAATCCCTTACAGTAAAAATTTTCGGCCTGCGTAAAACGATTTATGACAATGAAAATGATGTAACAGACAATTATTTTTTTTATCTCTGAAAAATAAAGTAAGTCGTAGTGTTAAATAATTTTACTACCTTACGTTAAACCTAAAACCAGTCAATTTAAATAAAATGTACGTTACTTATTTATTATTTAAGTTTGTTTATTAATTATTAGAGTTTAATTAAGAATTAATGATTAGAGTTTTTGATTGATGATTAGAGAATTATTCTCTTTCATTATTATGAACACATTATTATTATACTGTGACAACTGCATGGGGAAAAATAATAATAAAGTTATATTTTCAATGTTAAAACATTTCCTGGTCCAATCTAAAAATCCAAAAGTTATACAAATTAATAACCTTCTAGCGCGACACACATATATGCCAGTTGACAGCATGCATGCTGTCATTGAGAGGGAAGTAAGAAAACTAATTGTTTGGGCACCTTCGCAATGCCCAAGTTTTATAAAGTGTGCTAGAAAACGGCCTCAACCATGTAATGTGAGTGTCTTAGAGCATACAGATTTCATTAACTTCCAGAATCTTGTGGATTCTGTATTCACTCAAGCTACTCTTAAAAATAAAGATCTGCGTATGAAAAACATAAGAGTGCTCATATCTGCTGCAGTGCTGTATTCATATCAGTTACATTATTTTATTCATTAATTTTTCTGACACTTCACATTTTTTCAACTGTTTTTCGTTTCCGGTACATTAATTACATTACTTAATAAATAAGACTGTTGCTTAAGTCTGAGAAAACATGTTTTTTTTATTCGTTTGGTGATTATAGTTATAAAGCTAACTAAACGTAATGATTAAAAGTACAGAGTTTGAAGGACTGTTAATTAAAAGAGATCATGGAGTCAATTATACATAATTATTTTTACAGTGATAACTAGGTGTGTATAATTGTTAATTCGAACACTGTTAGTTTTAGAACATTTAGTTAAACTTAGCAAAAAGTTTTATAGACTGATTTGTGTGTTGAATTTATAATAATAACGCAGAAATAAACGTCTAAATATAAAAAATATATAATAACTAAACATAGTTATTCATTGTATCCCTAATTTTCAGTTAAATCAGTGATAGGTAAACTGAAAATAACATTACTCATGCAAAAAAACTATGTACATTGTGTTAAAATACAATAATTTTAGTAGATAATCTATAATTCCATCAAATTACAACACTGTAAAAGTCCTTTACAATAGAATCACGTATAATGTTCTATTGCTGTTGCTGCTTACACTATGCTTGACGGTTTAGACATAAAATATTAGTAACGTAATGTACAACTAAACATATTTTTTTAATGTAAGGGACACGCTATATTTTAAACCGCTAGGTATTCCTAAATATTTCATTTATAACATGAAAGAAGAGGAAATTCTAAGAAACTTTGCTCTAGACATAATTAAAATTGGAACAGACAGTAAAAAGATATAGACAGATTTTAAAAAATAAAATCGTTTTTTGGCTCTCCTGAAAAACCGTGTTTTGTCCCTTACATTAATTGATACTTCTGGTATCGAAATACTAAAAAAAAAAAAAAAATATTTAGGGGGCTTTTTATAGCCATATGTATATTATTTTTAATGGTACGGAACCCTTCGTAGTTATTAAAATACGTTATAAATAAATACAAGACGCCGCACTTAGAACTTGATTCACAACTCGTTTGTCGATAGGTCGTTGGAACTTGTTAGTCTGGCTTGTTGTACAGTCGACGCTGGTCAGTCGTTACACTTGCATTACAAAAACCGCTCTTATAGCCTACGTAATTAAGACGCTGAGAAGGTTGATTGGTGGCCGTGGTTGCGTCCACTGTACCTTGAACCAAAACATGTTATTCATACGCATTTTTGCATGGGAAATTACATAGTGATACATCGCAATGATATAATTATTGTAGAAGCTCTATGCTATGTAACTTGTTATTAAATTACTTCAAAGAGAAGCAGCGTATCAATTCCACTGAATATTTTTTTTAATAATATAAATATAGATAAGGCTTTTGGTCCTAGTGTTTGACTGGACTGACTGGTTAACTTGATTGCTAAGCCAAATGTCGTGGGTTCGATCCCGGCCAAGACTAATCATTGTATGATGATCACGATTGTTTGTTCAGTGTCTGGGTGTAATTTTATCTATAGTAGTATGTATTAAGTAATGTGTAAGTACGTTTATTAGTTGTCTGCTTGCTATAGTAGGGGCTCTGCGTAGTTTTGGAACAGATGGCTGTGTGTTTGTTGTCCCAAGATTAATAAAAATAAAGATTAATTATCACCACCCTACCTCATCCAGCGGGAATTTTTACCATCGCCTTCCCGTCCGCTAAGCGTGGCGATCATGGCATATCCCTTATACTTGGGGTAGGCTTGTCCAGCAATGGACGTCATTAAGCTGATAATATGGTGGAGTTATGCGATTTCTCCGTTGTTTATGAAATGATTCAGATAATTCTTTGATGGGCACTACTACTTTCGTATTTAAATTTTATTTAAATGTGTCATAAAGCAAAGTTAAAACTTTAAAAAGTTGTCTTTTTTTTCTTTTTGTAAGTCACGCGATTTCTCAGTTGATTATGAACAGTTTTGTTAATTATTTTTCAATTCAATGTGAAATGCTTTCACTATGGTGCCATGGAAATTTTATGCAAACCTGCTGATAAGTCAAGTTGACCCTTATTCGGACAATGGTATAAGAGTCACCATCTCATTTTATGAGAATAATAATAATGTTTGTTATTCCTAAAACACTGAAGATCAACTTTGCAAGTTTAGGGCTTGATATCTGGCTGGGGAGTTACATGCAGAAGGCGGTTTTGCTGGCGAATGCCAGAATTTTGCGGAATTTTCTCTCCATCCAATAAAGTATGAGTTATATTTGTATTAAAATACCCTTGTATCATATATAACTTAATATATGTAATGAACATGTGATAATAATAATATTTTGTATTTCAGACTAAGTCCGTAATTTTGTTAGTATTTTGGCGTAAGTAATAATGGTGTTAGTAACAAATTTTAAACTCTACTACGTCGTAATAAAAACCGATATCGATGAATTATCAACATACGCTATGGCCGACTAGACTAGAAAACTGTCTTTACAGCCCCATTGTTTGTACCGACAAGAAAAGCAGTCTAATATTCAAAGGTGTTTCACATGAAAGGTATTCTGGAAGTTTGTAACAATTACAAACCCATAGCCCGTCGTATATGGAACTAGTAATGTTATACGAGTGGGATTATCGTAATACGACTAATTCTGTGTTGTTAACTTCTTAAGACTTACTGCGGGTGAAAATATAGTGAACAAAAACTACTTACTGCGGGTGAAAATATAGTGAACAAAAACGAATTGTTTTTGTTCACTCTATTTCCACGTAGTTTATACGGAATGACTATTTTGTTTAGATTTTTTGGTATGCAAAAAAGTTGGAAGTCGGTTGTATTTTTCTGTAAAGTGGTAATTATTTATCCAAGTATTTCCCCGCGAGATGTTATTTTTTGATGAATAATGTCGGTAATCACAATTTGATGACGAAATAATAGTGGTCTTTATATAAAATTACTATGGTGACGCGACTACTAGCACGAAATCATTCATCAAATAGAGGAAGACCCATTATCGTAACTGTGTTGCCAGTGATGGGAACAGAGACGTGGTCGCTCACTATGGGCCTTATTAGAAGGCTCAAGGTCACCCAAAGAGCAATGGAGAGGGCTATGCTCGGAGTTTCCCTGCGCGATCGAATCAGAAATGTCGAAATCCGCAGGCGAACCAAAGTCACCGACATAGCCCGAAGAATTGCAAAACTGAAGTGGCAGTGGACGGGGCACATAGCTCGTAGAACCGAGCGACGGCCGTTGGGGCAGAAAGGTTCTCGAGTGGCGACCACGAACTGGAAGACGCAGCGTGGGCAGGCCCCCTACAAGATGGACCGATGATCTTGTGCGGGTCGCTGGAAACTCCTGGATGCGAATACCACAAGACCGGCAATTGTGGAGATCTTTGGGAGAGGTCTTTGTCCAGCAGTGGACGTCTTTCGGCTGATATGATGATGATGATGAGTACTCGAGGCTCATAGCTAGATGCTCTTACCGGTCCATAAGCGATCGGCGAGGTTAAGCAACTAGGATCGCGGTCAGTACATAGATGGGTGACCACCAAAGTGGTTTAAATTCTGTGTATCTCCGTGTTCGGAGGGTAGGTTAACCTGTCGGTCCCGGATGTAGTCATTACTCGTTAAGTCATGTCAGAGGCTTGACCAACTCTGACACTATAGCAACCAATGCCCATACGATAATTACTTATCGTCTGGGCATTGGTTGCCATAGTGTCAGTAGTAGTACTTGTTGTTTTCACACTTTTTTCGTATCATTACAATTTTAAAAAGGGAATCCTTGTCTTGAACTTCCAAGGGCGAGAGGGGATACTCGAGATTTTTCAACTCTTTTATAGTTTGCAGTCGTTGTCTCGCAGTGACTCGTTAGCCGTCATAGAAATCATCAAACTATCAGTATTTTTATTTTTTTTATTTATCAGATGGCTCATGTTATTATTAGGAGTAATATGTTACTCCGTACTCCTTAATCCAGAATAAAAATACTGTTTCTAATGGATAGAAAATTAACATTTATACGCCCGTATAATTTGCGAGAGTAAAGAAAATGTGTTATGAAATAAAACTACAGCCGAAAGCAATCACCATGTGATCACCGTCACTATACAAAATTATAGCAAGTCATGAAGGTCATTTTTTACCATTTAACAGAGTCAACGGTGCACAAAGATGTATTATTCGAGCTATCTTAGCTTTTATCTATTTTAGTATATAAATAAGTTTGTTATACACGACAATTATTTTAAATTTCCACCAATATGTAAGGTCCGGCAATATAGGCGCCTTTTTGGAATGCTGAGTATTAAACTATCGTGAAAAAGTGATCCCCCAAAATTATTTTTTACATAATGTTTTTGGTGGGATTTTATTTCTTTTTCACAAAGCTGATTATTTTTACTAGATAGTAGGAACATGGTAATTTTCATTTTATACTTATATTAAAAGCAGAAGTCCCACTACCCAGAATAAATTTTGCAAAGGCACAGTCGGTCGATAACGCTAATAGTTTGGGTGTGCTCTTACGGTTTCTCATCAGGATCAATAGGTAGTCCAGATCTTCCATGATCCTAATTTTGATAGTTTTTCCTCTATGTGGGCGTTAAACTCTACCTCTGTACTAAATTTCAGGGCTCTAGGTCAATGGGAAGTACCAGTTCTATTTTGATGATCGGCTTCGGAACTAATCGATCTACCAACTTAAAATTTTGGATTTCAAGTGTGTGATTATAGCTTACTAGATGAGAAAAATTTCAGCGTTCTAGTCCCATTCAGAGGTTCTCAAACAGGGGCCTGAATATCCGGCGAAATGGTTCCAGAAAAGGATGGTACGGCAGTGTTGCTTCGCGCTCGACTTGGTAGGGGCACTGCCCTGCCCCCAGAAAGAAACTTTAATAACGTGGTAAAAAATAAACAATAAAGATTTTATGAGGACGCACCCTAAGTTCCTCGGCAATTGCATATATTTAGTGGATAATTAAGGATAATTCAAATTTTACTAAACATTACGATATTTTTTGCCTTATTCATACAGCGAAATAGACAAACAATATTAAGTAATGGTATCAGGCGTTACTTTGCGGAAATCCATAACAATCAAAATAATAAATCAATATGTAGTGTTAATTCCGCTGATTGTCAGTTTAATCATGCCGAGATTCAATTTGCACCGCCTTTCCGCCCGCAAAAATATGCACATGTAAGAGGGAAAACAAGCAAATTACATGCGCCAGTACGATACCCGAAACGTGTTTCAGTCCTCCACGGACCATTCTTAAGGGATGCTAACCCGTCGAGTTCTAGAATGAAAGCATATTATAGAATATTACCTTATGATGACGTTTGAAAATTAAATTTAAAACCACTCACAATATTTTGTGTAAGTAAGGAGATATATCGGAAATGTACGCCACTTGTCGTATTATTACATAACCTGATGATCGTTAGTGCTGTGTGAGTCTGACTAATTTAAATTAATCAATGACAATTCCTAAATAGATTACTAATGCAATTTGTGCAATTAGGTTTCCACCTACAAGTCAAGCATCTTTTCAGTCTACGCAAAGATCTATAAATAATCTTGAATCATACGAATAATATTAGGTATATTATTCGTATGACGTATATATTATTCGTGCCATAAATTCTGTCCCTCGTTACGTCTATTTATATGAATAAGAATGGGAGTCCACATGAATTGTATCCATATTTACTGACCCAAATCTACTATATAAAAATAAGTCGGGTTTTCCTTCCTGACGCTATAACTCCAGAACGCACGAACCGATTTCCACGGTTTGGCATTCGTTGGAAAGGTCTCGGGCTCCGTGAGGTTTATAGCAAAGAAAATTTATAAAATTTAACGCGGGTAACACCGCGGGGCACAGCTAGTCTCTTTATAAAAAATTTGGTATACGTGATAAATTTAAATTTTTATAATTTGTTTATTTTGGACATTATTTAATTTGAGTTTTCATTCAAGATTTCATTTGAGCTGTGAAAGAAATATTATTGTAATTAATTGACATTTATTAGAAAATAATAATAATAATAATAAATCGTTTATTTCTCACCATAGTACAATACAGTTAAATCTTTACATATGTATTAGATCACGAGTAGGTACTGCAAGTAAACCGTGGTGCTGCGTTGGATTTTTGTTGTTTTATCAAAAATTGAAGATTAAAATGAAACAGTAATTCGTTTAATTCTCCAGTAAATTAATCCAATTTTTTTTCAACGACCGGTATATTTCAATGAATCCTTGTGTCGTGGTGTACCTACGTTACAAACATATAATTGACGGACATAAAGTAAATCCCTACCAACAATTTATGGGTCACACAAATAGTAGTCCTGTGCAGGAATTGAACCCGGGACCAGAAATGGCGAGATTACTTTCTTAACCGCTTCGCCATACATGCAATCAGATTTTCCAGTAGCACCAGTAGCTGTCTCAAACGTTTAGTAGTAGTCAATAAATTAGTACTTATCAAGCCGCCAAAATAAAGAAAACAGAGTAGAATTACCATGCAATTTATATGGTCATTATACAACAATCATCGACAATACTATAGTAATAATTCACTGGACAATCGCGAGTTGTTCAAAACTACATGACCTGTAAAGTCATTACAGTACCCGGCGATAAATATTGCACATCGGCCTTTGGAGGGAGACGGTTGGCTGATTTCGGCTTCGTAGAGCGTTATCTCTGTCGCGCACTACCTATGTGACGTTTTGTCAGTCGTTGTTCAAGTGCGGTCGCGTCCAGTTCAAAATATATATATATAGAGTTGTTAACACCCCCAACTTTAAATAATTTAAAGTTGTACTATGGCATCTTTAGGAAAAAGAGGGAAACCTTTACGAGGTCAGTCACGCCAAATTATCTACAATGTTTATAAATATTTTGTAACCGAAGCTGACAGATTTAAAAAAAATGAAGATGAAAATGTAAGTTGTTATTTTAAGAAGGTTCAAGCGCGAGTTGCAAATGCCACTGGAATTTCAAGAAGAACTTTGAACAATATATTAAACGAAGTCAGTACTGAAACACATTCTACTGAAATTAAGTATAGCACTCCAAAAAAAGGGAGACCAAAAAAGCGATGTCGTTTGGATATGGACGATTTTGATTATGATGTTGTTCGAAGAATGGTGTATGATTTTCACTTATTTAATGAACTGCCAACAGTAAAATCATTAAAAGCTAAATTATCTGAAGCTATTAATTACAATGGGTCTGAAAAGACGTTGAGAAAAATACTTCACGAGATGGGATTTCGGTTCACTAAAATGAAAGATAATCGAAAAGTTTTAATGGAAAAGCACGATGTAAGTCTCAAACGAATGGAATACCTCGATAAAATACGCAAATTTCAGAAATTTCGAAACAGGAAAAAATATCGTCTACATGGGTGAGTCTTACATACAGACAGTATGACAGATATAAGTTCTGGATAAAACACATTGCGTTTCACCACCACCTTCCAGATGATTTGCCAGATAGCTATTCGGCAGTTACTAATAAGTAGGTTTGGCAACGTCGCATTTTGTCGTTCAGTCTTACGAAACAGAGAACCTATAAATACATTTCTTATGATAAACACACCTAAAAATATCTTTTTACTATTTTTTATGGTAAGCATTTACAGGTTTGCATAAATATTTTCAAATTTATCTATCAAATAATTCAACAATTTCGTCTTCAATAGTATCAAATTTTATTCTCACAATATAAACACCACCGAATGACATCTGTCAAATATCTTATCCATCACTTTGCTATCTGTAGCTTGATCTGGCCAATAGTTTACTTTGCAGTTTATTTGCCAGTTAGTACTATTTATGGCTTATGAAACGCAAAAGAAGTCTTTATTCGATAGATAAGTTGCAAGTAGCTTATTCGGAACTTTATCTGGACATTGTGAAACAGACCCTTATATGTTTTGGTTTTAATTTAAAATATTATTTTTAATTTAGTGAGTAATTTTGATTTAGGAACACTGTTCTAATATTGCTACGATCTGCGTCTATCAATAGTATACGAGCGTCATCTAGTGATACGAAAGATAATCACGTCGGCACCTAAGTACTAACACCATCTCTTAGCAAAGAATAAAACCTAAACAATGCCACTAAACTAATTTTAATGTGTTTGCACTATTTTTTTAATTTGGCTATTTCGTCGAATGCGGCTTAAGCATTTGAGCACTCAACGAGTTAGCATCCCTTGAGAATGGTCCGTGGAGGACTGAAACACGTGTTGGGTTGATACCCAACACGTGTTTCAGTCCTCCACGGATGTTTGCATGTTTTAACTTCTAAGATGCTGTTTTCCCATATTTTGTGTACGTTACAAAATATTGAAATGACAAGTTGCGTTGAATATTTTGTAATACGTGTATTAATCTCACAAGTACATAATTTATTGAAATGTGCTTACAATTATTTTATTTAGCGTGAAGGCGGCAAGCCGATGTCTGGGCCTTAAGGAAATTCGTTCCAATATTTTATTTAGAATTATAATTGGGTTATATAAACATTTCGTAATGCTAGTTACCCTAATACATTTGATACTGAAACTTAACAATGTGGGTAACATTGTTGTTATTAACAATACGTCATTTGCAAAAATCTAAGAGTAATTTGCAGTTTGTGGTATAAAGTATAACATCCATGTCACCTAATGACAGACCACAAGTTAATACTACTCATAACGTGTTATTAAATCACATTTTAATTTTTGTGGTAACTCCACTCATTGGTTTTTAGGAGACATTCTTACCTCCCACCATTTTGCATCGGATACTTCGGATTTATAAAGATGCTCACTTAAGACTAAAGGTTTCTACTAACTGTTTCATTAGTGGCCAAAACATTAATGAACTCCGTAAATTATCTAAGAAATGTGTAATTGATCATTCTGAAGACATAAATGTGTTAAATCAATATAGTAATTAAATATTAATTGTAATTAATATTAAACAAAGATAATTTATAATCCCTTATTAATGTCTTTGTAATCTTTTTGACTAACATTATTATTTTCTTTAGTAAATTAAATACATATTATTGATTAAATAGTTAGATATTATTATATAGTAGAATGCATAATAATGTTTAACTCTCCTTGGACCTCTCAGGTGGGATCAGAATATTAGAGCTGTCGCAATATTGCTACGGCCAATGCTTAACTTTGCGTTATCGGTCGTGTCTATAACTGTCCTATCGGATTATACACACATACATAGACTCACGCCTGTTTCCCAGAGGGGTCGGCAGAGACAACAGAGGATGATGGAGAGGATTATGAGAGTAAATAAATAGAGATTAAACCTGTGTTTGCGCCCACGCCCTTGCACTACTATTATACGTCCTGCGAAGTTGGCTAGTCTCCGTTTAGAATGGCCGTCGTAGCAGACTTGCGCCTAGGAGCACTATACTACCTACTACATGTTAATAAATGTAACGTAAACGCTATGTGCTCTTACGTACATATGAACATAGTGACTGACTTGAACCTTGAGTGATTACCTGGACACCCACTCCATTATAACAAGATAGACATCACTGTAAGTGAACATGAACACATGTTTTCCTGGTATACTATTAATTTTGACATATATCTGTGAATTAATTCAAAACAATTAACAAATTTGTTATGAATGTAAGAAATGCGGATAGCGCAAGACCGACAATTGTGGAGATCTTTGGGGGAGGCGTTTGTCCAACACTTTCATTACTATTATATTATGACCGTATTTTGAAAACATATAATTGACGGACACAAAGTACACCGTGGCTCAACTACTTATGAGTCACATGTAGTTAAATATGTTGTTGACCTATGCGGGAATCGAACCCGGAATACGAAGTGGCGAGGAGAAGGTGCTGTGTACTGATGGCTCGTTGTCTTTCTTCTTTTTTGATGCGACCCCAATTCCTTTTGATGGATCCATATAATAATCTTTGGTCTGCCTTCACTTCGCACTTCGTCTTATGAAGGTGTCACGCTGTATCAAGTGTTCGACTATGTTTCCTCTTGGGATGTGTATCACTTTTAATTTATAATTGCAGCCATTTTTTATTGCTTTTCTCGCTCTCTTACACATTCTTAGGCAAAACCACACCTTTTCATATGCGTCTAAATCCCTCTTTCTATAAATTGAAAATATTTTTGTCCACACAGTCCTTCTAAATATTCAAAACATTATTTTCACTATGCAATCTTTAGTTCAACTTTAGTTAATTTAGTGTAATATTATGGTCAATACTTAAAAAATTGTTTTGGTTGTTGTCGTGTAAAACACACACGTCCGGTAGACGACCAAAATATGAGCAATAGTAAATTCTTGCCACGTATAATTCCATCAGAATTAAATTCCAATCCAGTGTAATATTCAACTTTGTCCCTTTACAATTCAATTAGTCTTTCAAAAGTTAGAAGTCAGGGGTCCTATATGGTTCATTTACTTAACCTCCTATACGAAAACTTCGCGGAAAAACACATTATTTACAAACATTTAAGGAAAACCCGAACTCTGTTACCAATAACGGTCATGTCTCACATTAATAAAACCGATGGACTCTATAGCGTTACATCACAACCCGCTGTGCGATTCAGTTTCATTCAAACTTGACTTTCGTGAGCGGCAACCGTGACTTTAAACACATAAAATACACTAAAAATTCTATACACGTGTAATAAGTATTATTTGTTATGACTCATTATTCTTTGGACGTGGTAACAATCGATGCTATCGCCTAGTATTTGATAATTGTTAGTGGAGACGTGTCGAACAGAATTCTATGTTTAATTATTGGTTTTAGTGGACATTGTGCTGTTTAATATGTAACTACTAAATGTTTGACACTTGGATTGCAGTGGGGGCTACGTATTGTGTGTATCTGGTGTTCAATGGACGTTATGTGGATTTGAATGAGGATGGTAAATTTATGTTATATACTGCGTACGTATAAGTTTAGTCTAGCGGTAGCGGGTTCGAATCTCGGGTCAGGATAAAATGTGTTAATGACATTTTTCGGACAAGAAAAACATTTGTATGTGCCTCTACTAGATTTTAAGTAATTGTCAAAGTGGCTGTGTTTATGACGGCAAAGAATATCAATACCCCATCTCATCCCGTAGGGGGCGTGGGAGTCGTTTCACGGGAATATCTACCAGAAAATGGGTAGCAGTGACTCTACTATAACCATCATACTGGGATCGCCAACCTGTCACCGAGACGTTGCGATTATGGCATATCCTTTCAAATGATCTTAACATTCACATTGTGTAAATTTTCCGAAGAGGCTTTTGTCCAGCAGTGGATGAAAGTTACGAATACGTGGATGAATACGACGATTATACTTAATTTTTTGCAACTCCTTATGTAGGTATTATTAATTATTCGTGCGCCCAATTGGTTGGAAATGTCGGTTCATTCATTTTAATATATTTTTTATTTCACATTGATATCCAAAAAAATTGCAGACGAATATATTTAATTATTGACAACTTCTTTAAGATGTTCAATTTTTGTTAAAAGCTGATTATACCTACATTTCGCATGTCGATTTGGCTGTGGAAGTCAGTCAGTTAAAATATACTTACACACTTACTAAGAGCTTATATTTCATATTATTTGCACTAACTTTAATTTTATAGATAGGGGTCGATGAAATTACACAAAAAAACAAATCAGTTCTACAGGTCTTGAGAAAATCGTCGACATATGTAGTCGTCGACACAAGCGTCGAATACAGACCTTTCTAAAGTCTGTAAAAATATATAGTTAATCTGAAGGTTTACAAGTCTTTTCAAAAGCTTACTTAATATATATTTTGTATAAAGTCGAGTGTCGTATTTTATTTTAATTGTGGTTCTAGTTATAAGAATAATTTACTATAGTTTGTAGTAATTAATTAGTAGATAATTTATAGAATCAATGTGATTTACATTTCTATGACGGGCCTGAGGGTGGTAAATGATTGCTTTGCACGCCGCAGTTCGTGGGTTCGATTCCCACCCAGGACAGATATTTGTGTGAATGACCATGTCTGTTTGTAGTATATAAGTTATCTGGTTTCCATAATACAAGCTCTGCTTAGTTCGGGATCAGATGACCATGTGTGAATAATGTCTTAAGATATTATTATTTAAAAAACAATATAGTTCTTTATGAAGAGAAATAAGTATGATTGGAAGTGCATCCGTAGTTTAAATTAGATTACTCAGTAAGGATCATAAATTCAAAGTCAAATATTTCGTAAAAAGTAACTTATGTGAAATCTTACTTTCCAATGTTCCTGAACGTTTAGAATATTTTATAGATCACGATACAGATATTAAAATCACGTTAATAAAGTCGTTAATCACGACTTTGGTAGCATGAACTAGCCTGAAAACATGTTTTCTAGCTTTCCATTTTAGAGTTTTTTTATAAGATTTAAAAATTTTGTGTCATACACTAAATAATCTTCAGACAGAAAACTAATACATACACAAAACTAATCTTCAGAATCTGACCTGAGAGTTAAATTAAGAGGCTCAAACCGTCCAGCAAATAACAGTATGATCCATCCGCGTCAAAGGGGTTCGAACTTTTATTAGGGCGGTTACTGGTGGAAATCGATGTGGGGGTCGGTTTTTAAGGAAGTTTTATGCATCTATCTATCACTCTTAGTTAATACACGAAGATCTAATATGGAGTCCGATAAGTGATCTACTAATTTGATGGCAACACACAGAAAAAGTTAAATATAGGGAAGAAAACGTATATAAGAGATGATGTTATACAAAGGTGCTACTTATTTCTAGAGTATTCTCTTCTAGTCACTACATTAATACGTACATCATTTTCGATTATGGTATATCCCCGTTCTTATGGGAGGCTTTAGTCCAGCAGTGGAAGTCGTTCGACTAATATGATGATGTGAATACAGAAGCGTACATACATATATCAAGGCCGAATATTAATTATCTAAGACTGTAAATATATCAGCAAGTTTAAAAAGCCACCATAAAACCGTACTGGTACTAGGGCTCGAAGCCCGAACAATATGTATAATTAAACAGGTTACGTACGAAATGACAATATGTATACAAACAGGTTGAAATTCTTGTGTCACCTTCCAAATTTTATAATGATAATTGTTGAATAAAATGATAAAATATGTATATTTTATACCAAAATATTTGCGAACTGACATCTAAAGGTTACTACGGAGATTCTATTGGAAAATATATAAAATTGACAGAATTTTATATCCTTTTTTTTTTCTTAAATAATGCTGACTATTGTGCTTTTTATACCACTTAACTAATTAAGATTCCATTATATATTTCTCTATCTTACTGCTTGTATGAAAAGAATGCTGCTTCCTGGACAAGCAGTTTCCTGGTCCTGATTAGCTTTTTTTATTTCGCAGTATTTAGACTGCCCGAAAATATAGCCTAAAATTACAAATTGATGTTGGTTTGAGTCTAGTTGTGTATGTATCCTGGTTGTAATGTCTAACGCACACTATTGTATACTATTAACAACGTGAATCCAATCACAGCGGCTTTTCACTTAAATTCTGTAAATAAATGAGTTGAACTTATTGTGGGATGTTTTGAAGAAATATCTTATTGCTTTATATTATTTCTTCTACATATATAGAATATATATATTTACTTGTTAGAAAATATACAACCGCTTTAAATGTTTCATATCGAAGACTGATTTGAATAAAATTCCTCAATCATTTCCTATGGAGGCTTTTTAAATCGTTTCAAAAACAACTGAGAAATCGAATAGTCAAATGGATAACCTTGTTTGTAGTGTGTTGAAAGGGAAAATGAGAGGAATCTTCTTACTCTGCTAATACTTATTATTATAGTTAAAGAAAGACATAACCAATAGCCTTATAAATTTAACTTTGCACTTAATCTTGATTTTTTACTGGTTTCTGTAAATTAACACGGGTCGTTTTATAACAAACTGTTACTCTGCGGATTGCTCAGTAATAGTCTGACAGGTATAGGCTAAGAACCTCAGCTTGTTCTACGCGTTATGTGACACGTTGCAATAATAACTCTTTGTAAATTACTACATTTTTATTATATGCTGTTTACATTGTACTTAGGAGCAATTGCGGGTAATTGGCGTTATTTTAATAATTTTCATACCAAGCATTGTAGGAAAATGTGTCGACAAATTATATTTGATCACCTTTAGACGATAGATGTGACCTTGTGATGTAATCTTCATAACGGCGATTGCTTAGTCATTTATTAATGAAACGCAAGTATACGGGAAGAATCTGAATCTGTTAGTGTTAGTGTAGCGAGTGTGTTAGCTAGGAACCACGGCATCGATTACAGACAAAAGAAAACTGCTTTTTTCAATACTTTTCCATATCTCTGATCGAACTCATCGAACATTGACCACTATTAACGGGCGGGAGCGGGCGTTCAGAATGCAAAAGCGCGCCATCAGGGCAATTGTTGGTATACCCCACGAGGATTCTGCCAGACCCCACTTTAAGAGACTTGGCATCATGACCTTGCCATCCATTAATATCTTCCAAGTAGCTATGTACGTTAGGGCGAACATAGAAAGCTATACGACACATGGTGAAGTACACACATACAACACGAGACACGCGAATCAACTGACAGCCGTAAAACACTCCCTTGCCAAATCCTCTAAGCTCACTCATGTCATGGGCCCTACCATATACAACAAGTTACCGGATGCCGTTAAAACAGCTCCTACCTTGTCAAGTTTTAAATACCGTCTCAAACGCTGGCTTATTGAGCAAACTTTTTATAATTATAAGGAACTATTGGATTCCAAGTAAGCGACTAACATTGACATACCTACATATAATCTTATTTTTATTTTACTTTAGCTTGTTTTAGATTTTAGGTGGATTTATTATTTGAATTCTAATTTAGTTTTTATGTTATTTTATTGTATTTTTGTGATCATCATATATAATAATTATTGACATGTAAACTGGCTTTACGAAATAAATGAATATGAATATTAACGTCATGTTAAATATACACTGAATTCCAAATTTGTCATTCAGAAACGTAATTAGATCAGGATAAACATACAAAATTGTTCTTTCCATTGGCTAATTTGCACTAAGTACACTAATTACCTAAAACCTATACAAGGTGGAGTTAAGAGAAATATAAATTGGCATTTCAAATGAGCACTTTACGCCTAATGCCACGGTTAGACCATTAGACAGTCGGTCGGACAGAGTCGGTGGTCAGGCATAGAATAGAATATAATTTCAAGGCGAGCACCATTGAAATTTTGAATTCATGTACAGACGCCAGCACATCGAGTAAGCCCAATCTGTCAAATTTCCCTAATTGAAAGTGAACCTTATGCTTTTGTGATAAAGTAGAAAATCTATAAAAGAAACTTGACAGATTGGGGTAGCTTGTGTGGCAGTAGTGGTGTAAACGACAGAATCGCCAGCATGGTAACATGTTATATAGTAGTATGGAATATTCCATAGGTTGCCAGAGGTTCATTTGTTCATGGTTGCACTTTAATTTCGCCGCTTTTGTTCTCGTGTGTTATGATGATTAATTTGTGGCTACTCCGACGTCTTTCTTAACAGCGCTAATTAATTTGTGAGTTCTTTACGATGGGTGGTCTATGTGTTAACAGGACAGGTTCACGTGATCTAGAGCGAAATCCGAATAAGCTATATATTATATTATAAAAGAGCTGAGAGTGATACGACTAATAGTTTCTTCCAGAAAAAGCACGTGTCCATGTCTCGTGGCATATATTATATAGATCGACCACATCTTCGCTCACCATCAGGTGAGATCGTGGTCAAACGCAAAACCAAGCAAGCGCAATAAATTTATACATTGAAATCGAAATGATTGCATTGAATTTATATTTAACTATCTGGCATATTTCTTGTCGTCAATCAATACTGTCTAAAATCTAAGATTTTAATTTTTTTTTATTTAATGTACAACATATTTTGTTTTTTAGATCGAAAACAAATAGTGTTGAAGAAACAAATTTGCACCCATTTCTGAGATTTTGAAATATTTGCTATTACCTATTTGTTGTTTTTATTTATTTCATACAAACCTTTGACAATAACAAACACATAAAAGAAAGATTTATCCAATTTGGTGCAGTCGTTAAGTTATGAGCGTACATTTCGGTGATTCATTATTATTTATATAGGTTTACCAGGGGCTCCACCAGCTAAGTCGCCGCACATCGATTTCTTAAATGGCGTTCAAATAAATAAAGGTTAAAAATGACTTAATCAATCGTTAAATCGGCTTCCATGAGCACATGTGACGTCATAAATTGTCCAGAATCGATTGTCAACGTTGAAGCCGATTTAACGATTGATTAAGTAATTTTTAACCTTTATTTATTTGAACGCCATTTAAGAAATCGATGTTCGCCGTCTTAGCCGGTAGAGCCCCAGGTCTAATATTTAATTTTATATTGAGTTTTATGTATACTACGTCATTGTCACAACACAACCACCCTAAACCTAACCTAACCTCTGCGAGTTAACTGCATTTTTCCTTATTAATACTACTCTGTCAAGAAAGTACCGGAAAAAGATCAATAATATACAAAATGTTTGTTATTCATCCAAATTTATTTTATCACCTTCAAAGTATGCTCCTTCAGAAACGATACACTTACGTCAACGAATAATCCATTCATCAAAACATTTTTTAAACGCTGCTTTCGGAATTGAGTTCAGTTCTCGCCGCGAATTCTCCTCTATGTCTTCTACCGATTGAAAACGGGTACCACGAAGTGGTAATTTGAGTTTAGAAAAAAGAAAGAAGTCAGCTGGAGCCATATCTGGTGAATATGGTGGTTGCTGGATGGTATTTGTTGAGTGTTTGGTCAAAAATTCGTTCACAATGATGGCCTTGTGCGAAGGCGCGTTATCGTGGTGCAAAATCCAAAATTTCTTTCCACAAATCTGGCCTTTTTCGTCGAATTTGCTCTCTTAAACGCCGCATAACGCTCAAATAATATTCTTTATTTACCGTTCGAACTTCCGGTAAGAATTCAGAATGCACAACACCGCGATAGTCAAAGAAAACAGTCAACATGACTTTGACTTTTGATCGACTTTGGCGTGGTTTTTTCGGTTTCGGTTCAGTTGAAAGGCGCCACTCCGAAGCTTGTTGACTAGTTTGCATGTCAAACTCGTAAATCCACGTCTCGTCACCAGTAACAATGCGTTTCATGAATTTTGGGTCGGAATTGACTCGTTCTACCATATCCTCAGCGACTTTCATGCGATTGAGTTTATGGAGAAAATTCAGTTCTTTTGGGACTAGCCGAACGGCAACATGTTTCATACCCAAATGATGTCACTATTTTCTTCACTTTTGCGATGTTAACTTCAGTTGCAGACGTTGATGGCCTACCAGAGCGAGGCAAATCTTTCATCACATCTCGACCGCTTTTGAACGCTTTGAACCACTCATAAGCACGAGTTTTTGATAAAGTCGATTCACCGTAAGCCTTCTGTAACATTTTCAGTGACTCCGAACACGAAATTCCATTAGCGATGCAAAATTTAAGACAAACTCTTTGTTCGATATTTTTGTCCATTATGAAATTCGCAATACACACTATATATGATATAACTAAAACCAGCACTGTATTTAATATAAATAACAGATGCAACTCAAACTCCGCGCCAAAATGGAAAACAGTTGTGCCAATCTAACAAAAAACTAAAATTTGAATTTGGAACCATAAACAAATCATTGACTGAATGTATGACGACGATGACGTCTTCCCGGCCGAATTTCGGCCACGGCGACAATTCTCAATGGGGATTAGCCAATTGCGCAGGACATATTATAGTGCACAAGTGTGTGCGCAAACACAGGGACACTTTCAATTCCATCACTCTCATGATCCGATGGGCCGACTAGCGACACGACCGGAAAGAGGTCAGTTACGGGACCGACGGCTTTACGTGCTCTCCGAGGCAGGGGGTGTAGTACCGCCAACTTCCAGACTTCAGGCTGATACTGAGAAATTTCTTTTTCGGAAAAATCCCACAATCACTTTTTGGCCCGACCCGGGATTTGAACCCAGGACCTCATTTTCTGCGGTTGAACACGCTACCGCTAGACCAACGAGGCAGTCTAGGCGCTAATATATAGTTCTGTAAGAAACGGATTTACGGACGGACTCATTCGCAACATAAGGGTTCTCTCTCACTATTTTGGTACACAACCTTAAAATATATTTAAATATTATATTTTTAATAATCTCCATGTAATTCATTATAGATATAATGCTGCCCTGAAATTGTCGCTCATATGCTTATCTAGTGGTCTGACTTCTCTAAAATATCTAGCTGATTGTCGTCACAATATCCTCGTGTGATTATATCTAATTTCCGTTCTTACCTCTCGACTCTTGTAACCTAGTTGTGAGACCTAATTGAGATAATACGCTTAAGAGCCACTAATCTAATTACTACCCGGCGTAAATATAAGGTTACCTGGATATCACTTACAGTTTAAACGAATATAGTTATGTAGATTCAGCAGAAATGAGACGACGGGAAAAATAGTGTAAAGAAACCAGATAAAAACAATCCACATACATAGTAACATTTTAACCAACAAGAATAGGGAACGAATATACGTCATAGGCAATCGGACCCATCCTAATTTGTAACCTCCCAAACGACGTGTTTCCAGACGCATATAACATGGGTTTATTCAAGGTTAGAGTTAACAGGCATTTTATGGGTACGCGCGGTCCACCTTCGACCACATCTTCACTTACCATTAGGTGAGCCGCACGCGGCTCACGCGCAAACCCATTTTGCATAAAAAAAAAAAAAAGGAATTCTGCATAATCCTATAGTAGATTATTTCATGAGTACCCGTGAAAGAATCTATACTTGGGTTAGGTGGAATGTTTATAAGATTTAAAGTAAGAAAGACTAATAATTACTTATATTTTAAACCAACAAATGAAATCGAATAGTTTTAACGAATGACGTCATATGTAAGTAAGCAAAGAAACGTTATTGGCCGATATGTCGACTCGCATAGACTGGCGCTAGATCTACGGATTTTTATGACATGTTTCGTTCTAAAACTTGTGAAAACGTTTAAATAATACCTTGCACCATATCTCGTTGTTTATTTACACAAGAATTGTAGGTACCTGAATAACTTTATATATTTTGTTTTACCTAGATTCATTTATCCACTGTGGTTCCTTTTCACCAGTTTCTGATTTTCCGATCCCTTATTATTAACATCAAGTGTAATAGAAAAGTTATTATGATTGTATGGTTACTTTAAACATTTTAGTTGATTTCGAAAGAAGTGCTGTTTTTAAGAGGTTTATTTATTTTAATTATCTTATTACTATTAGCTATGCTATCGGAATTTCTAAGAATAGAGGGATAATACTTAGAGGTTGTCCGATATATACATAATTTAAATCAATTTACAAACGCCGGAGTAATAAAAAATGTCGGTCGACTTCCGCAGTTTCTTTCGATGGAGATGTTAACTATTGGTGATCCATCCAGTGATTCGAGAATGTTCCGTTTCTTGGGTTTGGGTTTATGGTTTATAGCAGTTGGGCAGAGATATTTAAATTAATTTTTAACAAGGGCCCCATAAATCATATGTTCTGTCTGAACCGTAGTTCACCTGATCAGATTGTTTATATGTGGAATTGAAGGTGTTAGATTTTCGTATCGCGTCACATACAATTTCCAATATAGAACATGACTTTTAGTAGATGCTTGTATGGGCACTGGGCTTCACATGTTCAAGACGTAAAACTGTAAAATGGTTAAGGCTGGACTCGAAGGTGAGTGCCAGGTGGATTAATAAAACTTGCCACCATGTCATTATACAATAGGGATATTCCCTTGCGTTTGAAAAGCAAGACATGCATTATATCCTGTTCTCACACGCAGGAATAAAAAAATCTAAATATAACATTAAATTTAAACCTTTTAGTAGAATATGTGCTTCCAACCCTGGTTGAGGATACCAGAATCGGTATGTAAATCCGTCACTGTCCACAGAAGGCAGTAGATGGAAAGACTGGCTTCTTGCTTCTCTCCTCTTCGGCGCAGTGGTCGGTGGATGGGCGGCGTTGCGCGCGGGGCGCGCAAGTCGTCAGCAGGTGCAGCGCATGCTTATGGACATGGAACAGCTACGGAAGGCCGAGATGGCCCTGAACGATATGTCGATCGAACTGGAGAGATTCCGCTTGGAGCAGGTCAGTTTCCATGATAACAATATGTCAGTATAATAAATATCTTATAAATAAATATTTTGGGACAACTAACACACTGCTATCTGATCCCAAACTAGGCAGAGCCTGTACTATTGCCACTAGACAACTGACAAATATACTTATATATTTCTGAATACTACTAAGAGAGGTAGGGCATAGCGTTCATTCGCTCAAAGAGCAGCCCGACTGGGGAAGTACCTGGAGGTACCTTCCTTACAGAAGACATTCCTTAATAATAACATTAATAATTTTAATGTTGTGTTTCCGAGTATGAGTAAGGTCGCCAGAGCTCATTGGGGTGGGGGGAAGGGTCAGCAACACTTGTTTGCTGACTCTAAAAGGCCGGCAGAGGAGTCGCGAGTGTCCATGGGCGGCGGTGATCACTTACCATCAGGTGACCCACTTGCTCTATTTTCGCCCTCTGATATACAAAGAAAAATATATATATAGATAAATTACACCCAGACACAGAAAACATAATAGCGTTCATCATCATCATCACTAACCACTAAACCAAATGGCAGGAATGACATTTGGTATCTCGTAAATACACAAAAATTTAAGTTATGAAAACTGATAAACAGCAGGTCAGTTAAAAATACCAAGCGATTAATGCACTTGCTCCAGTAATCACAATCATAAGTCTAATTAGTAAGCACCACGGAAGCCATCTGCGTTTCTAAATACAAATATCTTGGGACAACTAACATAACTAACTGATCCCAAACAATCAGAACCTGTATTATGGCAACTAGACACCTGATTAACATAACATAATAACTTGATGCGAGCTAGCTAAATATCATTGCTATAATAAAATAAATTTTATAAATGTTTTCATACAATGTGTACCTAAATATCTATGTTACTAGAAATAATAATGTATACAACTTTATTACTACAAACATGTTCTGACTATTTACAAGCGCTTTTTAAAGTCTACGTGAATAAAAACCTTTTTTATTTTATTATATTTTTTTATTCAAATTTCAAGACCGCTCCATGTAGAAATCAATGCCTGGATCGGTCGTGTCATCGGTAAACCCAGCCTGCAAACATATAACAACTACGGAAGGCTAAAATGCAGTTTTATTTGATCTCGCCAGAGTTCCTTTTGAGGAAACTGGATAGAAATTTGCAGATAGTACGTTTGGAAGAGGTCTAATGTAATTGACGGTCTAGTTATCGTGGTTGATTCCCATCCAGGACAGATATTTGTGTGCATAAACATGTCTGTTTGTCCTGAGTCAGGGTGTAATTGTCTATATAATTAAGTATTTACAAGAGAAAAGTATACTATACTACATGTATATACATATACATGTAGTATATCAGTTATCTGTTTTCCATAGTACAAGCTCAGCTTAATTTGGGATCAGAAGGCCGTGTGTAAATAATGTCCCAGGATATTATTATTTAATTCATACCAATTTCTTATAACTTGATCTTACTGAAATAATTTAATTTATTCAGCGCTTGGGTTTGTAATTGTTAAGGTCACATTAAAGCAGGTAAATCTAATAAAAATGCAAATTTCTGCTCATTGCATTGTGAAGCTGCCTTCCTCTTATCACTGCTTCATAATTTGTAAATCTAATTAATATTGTTTTATTTTCGTTTTCAGGAAAGCGTGACAACAGAAAAGAAGAATTTAGAGAAGAAACTACGAGAAGCAGGTGACACACCGCTACTGAACTCGGCGTCATCTGATTTAGAGGTCACTCAATTAAAGGCGGAAATCGAGGTAAATACTCCATTGATCTATACACCGTGTTTTTTTTATATTCCATAACTTTCGGGTTATATTCTTAAAAAAATAAATAAACAGAAAGTTCAAGAATATGTGGTTTAAAAATGCATAATTAATTTAGGTTGTAAATGACAAATCTTTAATTTTTGCGACGTTGCCAAACTTGTCAGCACTGAGTACAGAAAAAGTATGGAGCCGGATAGCGCCGCGCTGCTTGTAAACACACTATAATTTGTTCATTGATAAATAAAAAAGTAATACGTTCAAAATACAACATTGTCATATTTCCCGTGAGAGTTTGTATGAGTAATCCTAACTACTCAAATTATTATGTATGGATCAAGAAAACAAAATTATACTTAACTTTAAGAAAAATAATTCGTATGCCAGTTGCTTATTTCATATGCTCTCATTCATGCCCTAGAGTTATGAGGTTCATGTAGTGTCAGCGGCGGCTCGGCTGCGAAAGTAACTCTACCTTATAGATCACTTCATGTAATTGCAATATTACATTAGTTTTCTAGTCCCGGGTATGAGAAGATTGTCATAATCCACGCACATGTGATGTCATGTTTGTCGTCAGCGTTATAGGCTACCTTACCAGTATATTATTAAGTGGGCATGCTCGTTTGCCAATTTATCAGTAACTAACTGTGTCCCATAGTTATTTCATCAAAATCCGTTCGGTAGTTTTGCGTGAAAGAGTAACAAACATCCAAATTCTATCTGCACATTTTATTATAATATTTATAATATCAGTAGGATTAAGTCCACCAAAAATATGTCATCGAAGTAAAACGTCACCGAAGCGTGTGGAGTATACCGGTTTAAATTGGGCACGTTCATTCTTGTACACCCCCGGAACGTATGCATTCTGTGAACATGTTTTCGCTGGTGAGACATCACTGCGCGTAAATAGTGGAGAGGATTTAATATATAAAGTAATTTGTCTTAATCTTTAACTGTTTGTGTCAGATGCTCCGAGGAGAGCTTCGACGTGCCGAAGGCGAACTCGAGGATAGGTGCTGGGCACCACCGCCGGGTCTACAGCAATGGCTGCAACTGACGCACGAGATAGAAAACGGTTCATACTTGCGCAAGAAGCACCAGGCTGACTTACAGCTTAAGCAGGCCAGAGATGCCGTAAGTATAGTGTAGCTTGATGTAGAGCTATTTACACAATTTGCCGTAGTGCTACTTTAGATAGAGAAGAGCGCGTATTTGCCCAAGAAGCACCAGGCTGATTTGCAGTTTAAGTAGGCCAGAGAAGTATAGTGTAGCTTCATGTTGAGTAATATAGATAGCCGTTGTGCCACTTTTGATAGAAAACGGCGCGTAGTTACGCAAGAAGCACCAAGCTATCTAACAGCTCAAACAGGGTAAGAGAACCCGTAAGTATAGTTGTTTATCTATAACTAAATATCTATGTAACTAGAAATAATAATGTATACAACTATATTACTACAAACATGTTCTGACTATTTACAAGCGCTTTTTTAAAGTCTACGTGAATAAAAACCTTTTTTATTTTATTTTATAACAGCAGATAAAGAAGCACCAGGCTCAATTGCAAGTCAGCAGACCGGAAATCTCACTTATCGTATGGGCAATGATGATGATTGTCAAAAGTTGTTCAAGCCGCTCAGTAGGCCTCTGACATGGCTTAACCACTATTGTCTAATGACTACCACCGGAACCGACAGCTGAAATTTCCGTCCGAAGACGGAGACGTTCAGAAATTAAACCACTTGGTGGTCACCCATCTAAAACTGTCCGCGAGCCTAGTTTCCTAACTAACGCACTTACGCACCGGTGAGACCATCTGACTATGAGAGAGCAATTTTTTACCGTTAGCTTTTAATTTTTTAACTTTATTCCACAGGGATATTAATAAACCATTGTTTGTTTCGTTTATTCATTGTCTCGATCTAACTTTTATTTCAGTGTGAAAAACTACGTAAGAAACGTTCGAGCTTAGTTGGGGCGTTCGTATCGACTCATGGCAAGTCCATCGATGACGTCGACAGATCAATTGTTGAGGCTCGCACCGCGCTCAACGAGGTCACGCAGGAGTTACAGGTCAATACTTCTTCTTCTTCTTTATCTTATGGGCAGTGTTTAGGCCGGGACTCCACCAAAGCGGAGATGCTCACATCTCTCGTCACTACTGCGCGTCGGCTGCGCACAGCTCATATCTCCGCTTCCATCGTGCCATGCAAATATTACACAATCTCCGCACAGCGATCTCCACTGAAGCTGAGCGGAGAGGAGATGTGTCAATAAACAATTCTGTTGGTTGTTTAAAACATCTCTCTGGTCGTCTCGTCTCCGCTTTGGTGGAGTCCTGGCCTTACTCTGTGTCAGAGTTGTTCAAGCCGCCCAGTAGGCCTCTGGCATGGGTTAACGAAAACAACTGGGGTTCACAGCTAAAACTGCCGTCCGAAGCACGGACACGCTCGATATTAAACCACTTTGACGGTCACCCATCTATAGACTGACCGCGCACATAGGTGCTTCACCTCGCTGATCTCTTACGGACCGGTGATCGTAACTGGCTGAGAAGTCAATATAGTGTCTAGTAGATTGTTTGATTCTGAAAAGGAAATATGCTAATGCATGTTGACACATTTGATGATTCATTAAGTTTTTAATGAGGACGCCTAACATCTTACCGAAACCTGCACGGCTGGTTTACCAATACTTGGATTATTAGCTTAACATGTTCAAAATGTTAATTTCCTTAAAATAGCATGTTTAAACTGGTAATTACTTAATTAACTGTAATCGCGGTTAATTATAAATATTAAGTTTAAAAAAAACCGGCCAAGTGTATCGATAGAAACGAGCAAAAAAAATCACGTGCCCCCTTAAATATTAATTTAATTTTGTTTTTGAGTATTTGTTGTTATAACGGCAACAGAAATACATCATCTGTGAAAATTTCAACTGTCTAATGCCTGGTGACAGATGGACAGACAGACCGACCGACAGACAGACAGACAGCGAAGTCTTAGTATAGTGCCCCGTTTTACCCTTTGGGTACGGCATCCTAAAAAAGAAAAACCATCATCTATTGGTAATGGAGCATACTTTTTTTTTAAATCCTAATATTTATAATTTACTTTGATTTTAGATTTACTTATATCATTTTAAACATGCAAATAAACTAGTTTCAGACTTGTCCAATACGAGTTATATTATTTGAAGTGCGTCTTAGAATCAAACACAGGAACTACGGCGTATCCTAGAAGACTCGAAGTTTATTAATATTTGCGCTTAACGTTTACAGGAGCGTATGCACAGATGGAAGCAGATAGAGCGTTTGTGCGGCTTCAACATTATAAACAACAACGGTTTGCAGTTCCTCGAGAACACCCTCTACAGAAATGCTAACGGGCGACCCACTGGATCTAGAGGTAATCTATTTTATTAATTATCAAATTTTGCAACTGCAACAGCCAAAAAGATATTTTTGCAACTATTTTTGCACGTACTACTTGATTAGTCTTCCTAATGATTGATCAAATCAAAAATCAGATCAAATCACTATTATTTCCCATGAATGGAATCCAATACATTCTACCATTACGGCATGCAAAATTACACAAACATGTTAATATTAATTTAGTAAGATGAAAAAGGTTCGGGAGTGGTGACATGAACCGGAAGACGCAGCGTGGGCAGGCCCCCTAGAAGATGGACCGACGATCTTGAGAGGGTCGCTGGAAACCACTGGATGCGGATAGCGCAAATCGAGCCATTGTGGAGATCTTTAGGGGAGACCTTTGTTCGTTGACGTCCTACGGCTGTCATGTTGATTATGCTCATTCATCAGAAGTCGCCATTAGGCCGTAATTCTCAAGTATTATAATACTTAATACTCAATGTTTTATTTGCATTCATCAATGTCAATTATGGACCCTGTCAGGCACAGCCAATGTAAAACAGAGGAAGATAGCTTTAGTTGAAGATATTAAATTCTATTATAACTTATGTTTTATGCTAACGTATCTAATTTACGTCTATGGTTAAATAAATAAAAGAAATAAAATAAAAAAGGTTTTTATTCACGTAGACTTTAAAAAAGCGCTTGTGAATAGTTAGAACATGTTTGTAGTAATATAGTTGTATACATTAATATTTCTAGTAACATAGATATTAAGGTACACATTGTATGAAAACATTTATAAAATTTATTTTATTATAGCATTATTGATATTTAGCTAGGTCGTATCAAGTTATTGTCAAGAGATTATGTTTAATTATCTAGTTTAAGTCTAATATTTTTACTACATATTGTCAATGGTTCTGTCTATATTAAGGTATTATTATTATGACGGACCTTGTGTTAATAACGACGGTCGCGCTTTAATGCTACCACCGGATCCAATGCGCCCCAACTGAGAAGACCCAGCGAAACAAACTCACGGTTGATATGTTTATATATGTAATATGTTTTCTGTTCTGTCAGGTCGCATGAGCAGCTCGCAGGACGACCTGAGCGTGGGCGACGACGCGTCGCTGTGCGGCTCAGGTAAGAACTACGATGAGATCTCCCTCTTCCACGAACACGACGAATGACCGCCTCACACGCCGGACCACCGGATAGATGCGCATTCATACTGTTTTATTAAGTCCCTTCTTTTGAGCCAGTTCATGGCAATAATGTATGTCCAGAACTTGGCATAGAGTATTTTCATTTTATTTCTCAAGAAAAATTACAGCTAGTTTACAAATAGGACAAGGAATAGTAACGGAGGGTTTAACAATTAAAAGTTTTCAGTTACAAAAAATATAGCATTATATAGCTTCCATGGGGTTTTTGAGCGTGTGTTGTAAAACAACAATAACAACAGCAAGATGCAAAGCTGTCCCACCAACGATGGGACAGCTTTGCAGTGAGACACCAAGGTATAATTGTCACCTGGAAAAAAGCCTGGTTTCAGCTAACTTTTATTCTCATTGCAGTAACGACACCGATCACCTTACCGAAATACTTTTCTTTTGATAATACATTGTTAATAAAAAATATATGGCCTATCTACTACCTATAATATGCTTGCAAAACACCTGGCAACTCATGCGTTGCCATGCCAACCTTTCCTACATTCCTGATCGGCACAAGTGCCCTTACTCATCCAGGACGACAACATTAGCGTAATAATACTGTGGTATATTCCATAAGGTACTTCTCAGTTGAGATATAACTCCACGGAGAAGGAGAGGTAATAGAGCGAATGAACGCTATGCTTTACCAGACTCAATTTGTGGATATAATTTGTGTCCGTCTATTATATATTTGTAAAGTACCCCGCGACACAGGGATTAGATTCCCTAATGAGGGGCGATGTCTTTTAAAAAGAAAAACAAAATTATTAATATAGATGATTTTTTTAGTTAATCAAACACGATGTCCATGACTGAACATCAATGTGAAGGCATATTATTTTACAAATTTTGCATGCTCAACGCTCCGCGTCAGGAATCCTTATCATTACAGTATCAAGAAACGAGACGCAGTATTATTATACAAGGCTCCAATGCAGCTAACATTTATTGTCATTCAAAGGTGGATGGCAGGCTTTTAGGGTGCTTTTGTACCGTCGTGTTTTTACATACTTTTTGATTTATTTACATATTCTCCAAAAAAATAGATTTAAATCTCAGTTTGTTATATTTTTGAGGTAATGTTTTTAATTGGATTAATTGACAATTTTGACATATGAATTTCAGCTAATTTTATACTTAGGTAATTTCTTTTATTCTTTGCAAGAATTACCGGTTTTGTCTAAGTGCCAAGGTCATAAGAATTTATTTGAATTATTAACTAACACTGCTTTATTATTACTTAACTTAAACTGAACTTGTTAAACTCAAAAGGCAAAAGAAGCTAGCCATAAACCAATTTTAAATAGCTATGAATTAGTGAGTATAATTGTACACAGCCTAACGTTTAATTAGTATGCTCCTAGTGGCTTTTACAATATTTTTTTATAGTATGATAATTAGATAGAAATGATTAGTTTGATTTCCTTTATAATTTATGTAATTTTCAATATAAAACACGCATGGAAATTGGCGGTACAATTGCTGTCATTCGCCTAATAGACCTTAAAAGAAACAGTTAAAGGCGAAGTTAACCATTTCTTTTTTCTTGTTATTAATGTACTGAAAGTCATTTTGATTTTTATATTTATTTTATTAAGATTAAAACACTATGAATGCGCATATACAATGAAATACTGAATATAGAGTTATTCACTCATGAAATCTGCCGGTTTTAAGTGTGTATGTTTGTGTAAAGTTCATGTGGACAAGTAATAGTAGAGACAGATAAAGATCAATGTTATACCTGTGATCTAGAACTTATCATTGAATTAAGTCGAGACATTAGGTTTGTGAAATGGATACTAAATTCAAACCTTAGCTTTTTTGTTGTAAAGTAAAGTAGTCAAACGGGTCAACGCAGAGAAAGTGTGCCAAAACCCTTCTCTGAAATAATGAAATCCTGAAAAAAATTGATCGTATGTTAGTATATTTTAATATATCACTTTTGGCCAATCCCGGGATTTTAGAGCCCAGGATCTGCGACAGAACACGCTGCCAACTGACCAACAAGGCAGTCAAAAATAATAAAGAAAAATCCAAAGTAACATACAACGTCTAAGAGTTTAAACTTTTATTGGAATAGAGACCTTTCGTACAGAGTACCTAAGAGTAAAGTTTGTCTCATTGTCATTTGTTATTTAAATAATTTGTCTCATTTTAAACATTGTATTCAAATCGCTTTTGTTTTATATATCCACCGTATTAACTGTTGATTATAGACTGTTATGCCGATGATTGAGGAAACATTTGATATATTTAAAACTACTTTGATAAACTAGGAAAGGTGGAATTTCATGAGTGAACAGATCTATAAAAAATAAATATTATACAGTTGCCAAAAGACATTTCTGTAGATGTTTTTGTTTTGCATTTAGTGTAGCAAACGCATATTCAACGACTTGGCATGAAGTGTTTTAAAAACAGTCAGCCATGTCGTTGAGGGTTTTTTTTATTTAATCTCAATTAAATATGTCACAAAATACTTAAAAAAGAAACTTAGTTACTTATTGATATTCAAGGAAAAGATGAAGCCCTGTACAACACCAGTGAAGCAAATGTTTTGTACATATAATACAAAATTGCTTCTAATGTGAACTTTAATATCTTACTCATAAAGATCAAGATCAAGGCAATCATAAATTTAATCATCCGGTGGGGATTGAACCAGCACCCTTTACCTATCCAGGATAAACGGATTGCTGCAATACATACAGCTAGATACAATTTATGATTCCCTTGCTTTTCACCATCACGGAGGATGCTTCACTCTTCTTGTATGAGGGCTTTTATTAGTAGATGAACACTTCATTATAAGCTTAGTCAAGACTATGTTTGAAAGTATTAGAATAGAATTTTAGCAACTATTATTTAGCAGCTTGGATATATTTGTTTTCGCTAGAATTATTTTAATTATATCATATCGCACGTAGAAAATGTATAAACAATATTATGTATAAATTCAAACATACGCATCACTCATAAATATGTATAATGTGCTATTTATTTAGGTCATCGATAAGCCTGAAACCGTTGTTATATGGAGTAGCCTCAATTCTGTAATTTTAAAATAAAATTGTTTTTAAAATTTTGCCATAGTTGGAATTTGCCATATTGTTCTTTGGCCCTGATCTAAGTTGTCCGAAGGTGAGTCTGCAATTAGCTTTTATTTGAGTGATCCCTTAATGTGCGGCCGCTATAAGAATTCATGACAACTTTGAGCGAATTTGAGCAGTTTGACGTAAAATGTTCTAAACTGACAGGTGTAAGTAAGTAGGCCCTGTGAGAGGTTAAATTACTGAGCGTCTGAGTACTTTGCTGGGTACGTTAAGCTGGCGCTCCCGTCTGAATTCATTGACAACAGTCGTTAAGCCATGTTAAGTATGGTTGGCTTGAACAACTGACATTAGGTTAATCTGCTTATTTAGAAAGAACATTGTTGCTTTTTCTTAACGACGTCGCTAAATGGAACTTGTAAATTTGTATATGAATTGAAGGATAGGTGAACAAACCAGGAAAAAAGTAGGGCTTTGTTATTTGACAATTTTTGTCAATTTATTGTTACTTAATGGACAAAACAAATAACTTGACATAAAAATTCCAAAAATAATTCAATTATTTTTTTTCGCTTGAAAAGGCGTAACGCATGCATTGTTTGAGGCTTCTCGATGGCATGAAAATGCCAGTATGCAGTGTATTGGTTAAATCAGCCAGTCAGTTGGTTGACGGAGCCGCCAATTAAACCTTTCCGTATGCGAAGAAATTGTGCAGCTTAAGAAATTAACGAAACGAATTGTTTGAAAGAAAACAAATAATATATCTTGCCGTTTTTAATTAAATTATTAACAATACTCTAATCTCTTAAAATGTTTGTTTGAAATTAGTGTTACTCAACTCATTTCCATAAAGAATACACTATTTAACTAAATGAACTGTTGTGGCACTGCGCAAGCTACGTAACTCTCTGTAAGCTTCAAGGGAAGACCTCAAGTTTAATAGTAACTGTGCCAAATTTATTAAAATAAATTCGTGGTGCTAGCAGTCCGAATACATTTTGTATTTGGCCACAAACTTATTTTAATAAAGTTGGCATAGTTGCTATCTAAACTTCTCTTGTCACGCTTACGGAAGGTTATGTAGCTTGCGCATTGCCATGTCCAGCCAATTAAAAGTGTGTATCAGAAAATGCACCATAAATCTCGTCTGATAGACGAAAAACAATAATCATTCAACTGTATGTAAACGGCCTCGTTATTACATTCAACTAAAACTCAAAAGTACAGTATAAATAAGGACAGTAAGGTAACTAAGTCTAGATGATGAAATAATTACCTACGCTCTATTGAAGCTGAAATTTTTATAAAACACTAGCTGTGCCCCGCGGTGTTACCCGCGTTAAATTTTATAAATTTTCTTTGCTATAAACCTCACGGAGCCCGAGACCTTTCCAACGAATGCAAAACCGTGGAAAGCGGTTCGTGCGTTCTGGAGTTATAGCGTCAGGAAGGAAAACCCGACTTATTTTTATATAGTAGATATTTGTTTTATAAATCAGCAGGACGGTTAAAATATGAAAGCTCCCGTTTTGATGATGCCGAGTTCAAACAGCCGTATACTACGCAATACGCACGTTGATTTTTAAAAAGATTGCGGAGATAAAGTTATACGCGACCACTCGTTTTGACGCGGCACTCACCATGACAGCACCGCGACAACCGCTTAGGGGTCCTGTCGATGCGCATAGTTGTGTGAGTGTGCCGTTTCGACCATTAGTAGGGAGTTTCCGTACTGTCTGTTTTTATACTGAGACTAAAGGCTGCTGCACACGACTGCATGCTTTTCAATGACTACCTATGTATCCAACTGAATGGCTGATACAACATGTCCAATGTGACATATATACATACAAAAAAATATTAACTAAGTTTGATTTCTAGAGATTACATCGGAATGTTAAATTAAGTTACATCATCCATTAATAAATATAAAAAAAAAATGTAATAAAAAGGAAGAGAGGAATAAGAAGATAATTAAAAGCCATAATGTTTACGTTCTTGAAAAGATCTGGTTTACTATATTATCTAAAATATTGTGATAATTTAAACGTTATTTGTTATATAACAGTGCTTATAAAGCGCTAGCTTAGAAAGCCAACGATTACACTGACATTTAAAATACGTATGGCGTAAAAAAACGTGTTATATTGATAAACTATATATGGTGGAAATTGTGTCAAATATGTATTGTAAACATTTTTAACTATAATGTTCATCAGAACAACTGTAATAAGTCCACAGCTGGACAAAAGCCTGCCCCACGAATCCCCATGCCTATAATCGCCACGCTTGGCAAGTGGGCTGGCGATCGCAGTATGATGGTCATAGTACTTAGAAACAAGCTTCCCTCTGGTCGACTCCTACGCCCCCCACGGAATGAGATGGGGTGATGATATTCTGATATCCGGCGCCGTCGCCCCACGGCTAACTACTGAACTATAATGTTAAATCATACAAATTCGACTTTTGTCCATAAAAGTTGGTGGGCAAAATCGAGCATATTTTTTTAACGCCAAGTGTTTTCGGTGTCTATGCTAACATAGGCAAAGCCTACTTTTACTTACCTAATGTTACTACGTCACCTCAATTTATGAATTTCCATATCAATTCATTTGAAATATACTCTTATTGTTATGACAAGATTACATTTTGAACGAAATTTGTCAGTTGGCAATTCGATAATAAGTCGTTGATTTGTTTAGTGCTCAAATTATGTTCATATTAAGCGATTCTTAGTTTCTGTACTTAAGTTATCATTTATTTTATAGTCTTCATTTGTCTTTCATATAGTAAGATTCAAATAAATTTCTCCATCTGACCTCTGACCCGGCGTAATTTAGAAATTGGCATTCCAAATTGGTAAAAAAAATATGAAGAAGAAACACACAAATATGATAGTTTTTTGGTCGTCAATGAAGTTTAGAGTATGCAATAATACATACAGTGAATATGTTTATCTACCCATCTATTAGTAACAATATTTTAATAACTATCAGCCGTTAAATGACAATCCAACGTTTGCACGATAGTACGTATATATAAAAAATCCTTGCATGAAAGAATTACTTGTTACATTGTTCTTTGTTGAATTGTAAATCGATTTTATTTGCAACACAGGGTTAACGATCCCTGTACAATTCTGACAATAAGGTCGATTTTTCAACAAATAATTGATAATGGTTTTTTTGTATTCAGATACTCAAATCTTGACTTTTTTATTGACAACTAAATTATTGTACGTGCCAACATAAGTTATCTTTATAATCCAAATATCATTTTACGTTTAGGATAAAACGTTTCTCGAGCTAAGTGTAAAATGCAAAGACAACGAGCATAGACAATCGGGTCAGAGTGTATCTTCTAGTTGATATCTAGTTCATTTTACCCATCGATTAGTTACTTCGATTATGAAAAATCGATTTACTTAGTCGAGTTCCTGATGTAGATCTTAATGTATAATGGTAACATTAAAAATAAGTTTAAATTGTTATTTATTAATCTAGTTTTAAGTAACAATTTTATGTATGCGTTTGATTTCAATAAATCGTATTTTTGAAATATTTTTCATCACAATCGATACGAAGCTTTCAGGCATTATACTCGAAAGTTATTTTATATACAGTTTATAAATTAAAGCATGTATGAAGTAATTAAATAAATTTTTGTGGATAATATTTTGTTGCGATATAAGTACTAAGCAGACGTATTTACCATAAATTATCTGTCTCTGGTAAAAGCTCACGTACGTGTATGTTAATAAATGTGTTTTTACAACACTATAGATGTGGTAAATACGTCTATTTAGCTCGGAGACTGCAAATTTTCCTATAGGTGTGGGTTTTCATTTTACTTTTTACCTTTGCATGTTTTGTGGACTAATTTCACTTGAAAATATTTAATTTTTCTTAAGGGACAGCTTGAAAACTTTCTAACACAAACACGCTTATTTAAACATTAAAAACTCTAAATTTATAATATACTACAGGCAAACGTCCACGGACAATCAGACGTCCTGCTTAGAAAATAAGAAGTACCCTAGTAATCCCATCTCAGCGTCATATATCAGATCCAATTGTAAATCCAAACAAAGACTTCTGGTCTTATAGAAAACCAGCATAATTGTTCGGGTTGTATAGAATGGATGCAACCGTGTGTCTGTGTGAGTAATGGGTGTGTGGGAAAATATTTTTGTTCAATATTTACATCCCAAAAAACTAATCGCCCTAGTTTTATTTACCGAATGGTTATTTAGCAAATTTTATTTTCACTTGTTACTCACTTAGGTACTATTGCCAGCAAAATTAAGCGCGAGCCGAGAGCACTAATAACGAAAGCCTTCGATTTACGATAAATGCTTTTTTGCCAAATGAAAATTTACGAAAAAAATAGTTAGCGATTACGTATTTTGGGAAAAGCTTTTTTCTCGTTCATCAGTAATTCAAAAAACTCATCTAAATCGTTCAATCCGTTCTCAAAATAGTTGTTCTATACAAAATGTATAAGAATATTATTTTTATCAGATGTCAGTTATTCTTGCTATTTGGGCATATACTTATCCAACATACCAAATTTCATAAAATATTAACCATCCGTTCTTGAGTTATAAATGATGTAACTAACCCGACTTAGTTTTATATAACATATTTATATAAAAAGAAATAGATCGACAATTTAATGGATTGTTCTCGCAATCATAATCGCGTTCATCTACCAATTACTCGAAAGTAACTCCTAAACACACTGCTAAAAAATAATCGGAATATATGGGTTCAATTATTTTCTGTGACTGATTATTGTATATATTCTAGTCTGCAATATTACAAAAATAAAATTATGTAAGCTAAAAATATGTGGTGAATACATTCATCATATACCATACACAAATATGAAACCTATACAATTAACAAATGGAAATAATTTATCATAATATTATAAGCTTTATTGTGTTTAATATGGCCCGTTTTTGGTACTTTTCCTTAAGAGCCTGACAGCACCAAATTTATTCGCGGACTCTATATCTATTTACGGACCAAACAATCTCACTGACAAATTTGAAGCCAACGAAAATTATCTTAATTTAGAATATTCACTTCATATAAAATAAAAATATATTTTATCGAGCATAAATTAAAGGAAAAACTTTACAAGAGAGTTACGTGATATGTATAGAGGAGTATTAGGAGAAGAAAGAATTTAGGTCATTTGCCGGAGTAGCGTAATAATTACATTAAATATTTTATACTAAAATAAATTCGCTTGTACATGGCTTCTAGAATAATCCTTGCTTATTATAGTAAATTATTGTAGTTGATTAAATTAAAATGTTTGACAATATTCTGCACGTTTGAAAGCTTTTTACGATTGTGATTTTGTTTTATTTGGCGCCACCCCCTTAGCCCACACCCTTAGCTTCCATCAATGTAGCAACACTGTACTATAGTTATGCTTACTCAGTGTTATATTGCAACTTCCTATGGCACTATTCAGGTAAGATATGGTCTTGTATGTACCTATATTAAGCTTTATAACGTAGAATAACTTTATAATATTATTTCATACATGCTTTAAGAGTATTTAAATGCTTTACCACACAAACAATTTAATATGAAGTATAAATAACCTACACTAGTTGTGAACGAATTGGTATTGGGAACATTTTGCTACGAGTATATTTAGTGTTTAAGTAGTGATTATATGAGAAATGGTCGTTTCAGTGGCAGATAACTTCGTATGGCGGGAAGATTCGTCTGGCAGTGAAGCTGATACCCCACACTATCCTCTGGATCTTAGACTCGCAGAGGCAAGGTAAATAGTTACAAATGTAACCAATAGTTTAAGGCCTTAGATCGTAGAGCAGCTTTACTGGGTAAGTAAAGGTGCTCTTCGAAGAGAAAAGGAGCACTTTTATGGAAAGACAAATGAAATTTCTGCCCGCGACTTCATCCGCGTGGTAGTCGAAATCAGACATCGAATCGGTTCTGTAAATCGAATAAATCAAGATCATATTTATAAAAGAGGAAACTGACTGTTTGATTCGCCGACTGTTAGATCAACTTTCTCATTTTAGGGGTTGAATATTTTTTCTTTTTTTAAGGAATTTTAATGCCAAGTTTGACGTTGATCAGAACAAGAAAAGTCGCAGATTTTTCTTTTTTAATGAATTTAAATGCCAAGTTTGAATTGATCAGACCAAGAAAATACGTTAATCGATACAAACTCTGCAACCCCTTTTCACCTGTGCGTTGATCGATCGCTCAGTCAGTTTCTGATTCTATATATATATAGTAACCAAATCCAATATTAATAAAAACTACTTTTTCCTGTGTACCATAAATGGGTGCGAAGTTCAGCTCAGCATTAACTGCAGCAAGAATTATATATAACGATTAAAGAGTGAGATCCTACGCGTGGCAAAAAATATTATATTCTGTTAACTTTTAATGCTGCTATATAAGATACTTGTATATGAATTAAGGCATAGGCAATTTATAGCTGTGCTAACCTGAAAGCCTATTAATTGAACCGTTTTATGCAGCGTAATAAAATCTAGTTAAACAACATATAATATGTACTAGTCCATAAGCGATCCGCAGTATCAAAGGTTGATATATGCAAGTAGGTAAAATGCAGAGCGATTCGTGCTTTTTAGGGATAAAAGGGCTTTAGCTAACTGAATGTGTGTTAAACATATTTTAAATTTTTTACCAGAATCAGCAACTTTTAGAAAAGTTGCGCCATAGATTTGATAGACGCTGGATGTGGAAGTTAGGCTACAATTAATATCTAGGGACAATGTCACACAGATCATCCTAGCCCCAAACTAAGCAAAGCTTGTACTAGGCGACGATATACATACTTATATAGATAGATAAATACTTAAATACATAGAAAACATCCATGAATCAGAAACAAATATTCGTGCTCATCACACAAATATTTGCACTTAACGGGATTCGAACCCAGGACCACCAGCTTCGTAGGCAGGAGCACTACCAACTAGGCTACGGCTATTTAGCTAATTAGTAGGCTGTTTTATAGCTAATTGTAGCCAAATATCTTTAGTTTATTTTTATCTAAATTTGTCAAAAGACGTGCAAATCAACACACAACTCAAATACTGCACAACTTTTGTATTGTTAACGTTTGGAATGAATATTGCCGAGTTTGTCGTAAAAAAGAAAAATGTATTTCGCGCGATAGCCCGCCTCCTGGCTCACTCGCCCTCCACTGAGTAGCACACTTCAATTGTTCTCGCATATTCTTAATTTACCATAAATTTCTTCACGTCCCATTTTTATTATTTTTGTTTGGTTTCTGGAAAGTTGTCTGGAAGAGTCAAAGTCAAAGTAACTTTATTCCGTAAAAATTTCACATTTATGTGGAATCGTCATATTTTTTTTACCCTACCGTGCAGTGCATAACGTGGCAGCTACTGAGAAACACTGCCAGAAAACTCAGTAGGAATCCTTTTTTAAAATAAAATATACTTAAGATTAATTACAATCATGTGTGTTGACTCAGAACAACTCCATCACAAGCACTTTTATCACTTAAATAATCAGATATTTGTAATATGCCCTGCTACACAATTCGACTTTAATAATTCTTTTAAACTTATTACTACGAGATTACTTACTGCGATAAAACCGCCCGTTGTACTATTTATTGTCAAATGATTCCCTTATCTTATATGTAATTGGTGTGCAATAAAGGTTATTCATCTTATTTTATCCAGATTACAACTAGAAGAACGTCTGGCCCAAGAAGCAAGAGACCGTCGTCAAGACGAGCGCATAGAAAGGCGGATAGAAGAAAAACGAACTGCTCTAGAAGATTATCGTAACCGCGCATCTTTGAACGAGTTGCGCAAGAGTCCAGCAGAGGAGCGCAGCAAAGATAACGTGCAGTTTATATTGGGGGGTGAAAAGTGAGTGATATCTTTTACTTTCTTGTGTATAGATAGATACATACAAAAATAGTGTGCTACTAGTGCTGTTGACATAATTGTAATTTTTGCAGGGATCTCCAATTTATTTCCAAATAAAATAAATCCTATGTTACACAGAGCATCAATCAAGCAAGCATTTTACCTCTATAGGTGGAAAAACTTAAAATCAGTAAAGTAATTTTCGCGTTTAAATAAATAAATAATAAATTACAGATATTCAGGTACACGGAATGTTAAAACTAGTAATATTTATGAAATCTTTTCTGTTTAGATAAAATAAACATATATCGTAATATGTATATATTTATAACGTGTTTCAGTTTAAACTGGCCGCCCGAGGGGGAGTTGACCCGCGCGGCGGGCAGCACGCCGTCGCTGCGCGCGTCCCTGCGCGGGGCGCCCCTCCCCCCGCCGCGCCGCCCCGCCGCGGCGCCCATAGTGCGCTCCCGCAGCTCTGATATTGTAGCGCTAGCTAATGCGTTAGACGATCCGCGACCACCGCCTAGGAATGCCTTCACAAGACAGAAACAGATCAACGATGGTGAGTTTACTTGTATTCTTACTGATAGATAAAGATAAAGATTTTTTTATTGCTAAAACTGTGTACATGGTTGTAGATGGTATACAATTATGAGTATCAACAGTTACCCGTATAGGGCGTGCAACAGTAAGGCTTATGAATTAAACATAATAGCAAATAAAAATTATTATTATTATAATATACCTATATTTGTGGAATTATTTATTGCAATTTATAGAAAAAAGGACTACTTTTTGGCAAAATACTCATTTAGATCGTAAAACACATTGGAGATAAGCCACTTTTTCAAAACGTTTTTGAATTGTTTGCCTTCCAATTCCTTGACATTAACAGGTAGATGATTATATATGCGTATTGCAGTAACAAATGCACTCTTGTAAAAAATTGTATTATTAATGGATGGTGGCAACTGTAAGTAATACTTATATCTAGTCCGTAAATAAGATCTGGTGGCAGATTTGAGCACAAAATATTCCATGTCGTGTTTTACGATCTACGATATTTATGGAACATTGAACTTTTTGTTGTTCGTGGTGAATCACATTCGTCGCACAGTGGAACGAATGTATGGGAGCGGTTGGACGTAGACATGTCCGAAAAAAAAGAGTAAAATTATGCCAAACTAATGATGCCATCTTATTCGATTACTTAATGCCTTCATAATTTGTGGTGATGAATTTCTTCATAACTCCCATATTTCGGGAGTAATTTGAGAAAATGTGAAATTTTACTATGAAAATGAGTGTATCGAGCTCTCTCCCTCCTGATTCCGGGCTTGTTTCAAGTAGCGTTCTCTAATATCATAATGCTAATACTAAGAGCTATATTTAATACTAAGACACATAGTGCGCCAAATGTGCACTTTCTGGGATAAAGAGTGATGTTTATTTTATAACACAATTTTTTTATTTTTTGTTTATTTTGTTGATTAAAACCGTTTTTCTAAAGGTTTACCTTATTACAATAACATTTCTGAGCAGCCAATTAGAGAAGATATAAGCTAATTAGGATATATAATTAGGGACTTAAGGTTTACATATAAAACTGATGCACTAATGATTACTGATAAGAACATTGCTATTATTTAATTACTAAATGGCTCTTAATACACTAATTTAGCATGCATCATTTACTAATTATCACAATAACTAATTACCTTGCAATATTTAACAAAGGATACCTGGGATACCTGGATTTTATATAAATAGGTCACTATTAGTAACTTTAAAATCAGTGTTGATTTACACCTCGTTGTATCCAAGCTAATCTCGCAATGTATTTTCCAAATTTTAATACAAATCTTGATATTCACGTTGCTTTATGCGCACGCGCACATAAAGATTTACGCGACTTTAACTATTTGTTCAGTGTTTTAAAAGATAACAGTTGTGTTCAGTTATGTGAAAGTGCTGAAACAAGTTTAAAAGACTGGTGTCGTCGATTTTGCTACCGCATTTATGCAAAATGGACAAAGTCTGGAAGAAGCACAGATAAGTTTCGGAAGAAACATGAGATTTGGCTACAGGCTGCAATTCAATGGCCGGAATTACAGAATGAAAATATGGAACCTTCTACAGAAAATATAAGTGACGTCATCGAGCCCATCATTTCTCCTGCTAAATCTGATGCTTCAACTTGTACACATCCTAGTCCTCGTAAATCTTCAACTTACTTAAAAGTCATACTCTCATCAGTTCTTGTGAATATTTTTGTTAATATATATTTCTGTATATATATAATATATTTATAGACCTCTTAATAAGTCTGTCTGCGGTTTAAAGTAAATACAAATGGGGAAAAAACGTTTTTTTTTTTTAATTTTCATTTCCTTTTATCCCAGAAAGTGCACATTTGGCGCACTATGTGTCTTAGTATTAAATATAGCTCTTAGTAATAGCATTACGATATTAGAGACCGCTACTTGAAACAAGCCCGGAATCAGGAGGGAGAGAGCTCGATACACTCATTTTCATAGTAAAATTTCACATTTTCTCAAATTACTCCCGAAATATGGGAGTTATGAAGAAATTCATCACCACAATTTATGAAGGCATTAAGTAATCGAATAAGATGGCATCATTAGTTTGTCATAATTTTACTCTTATTTTTCGGACATGTCTACGTCCAACCGCTCCCATACATTCGTTCCACTGTGCGTCGTTTAAGAATGTACGCTACTGAAGACCAATCAATGATAATGAACTAAATTGTAATTTTTTGGAATTTATTTTTTATAATAAAACTTTAGTAGTAAGGTAAAACATCCAACCTTCGACAGAGTACCAATGTTCGACATTACAAAAGTAAAGTGAATAAAATAAGAGTAATTTGTTATTTCTGAACGCTTTTGAAGGATAATCTATAAACGGGGATTATCTAGCTGTTATTACGGATCGCATTTCATAAATTCGGCCTTTTTGAAGGATATGGTGTAGTCATATTTTATACCCGGGAGAGATCACCAATGAAAATCAAGTTTTTTTAACCTACCTTAGTAAATAAAGAGACTAGCATGATGTAAGACAGAGGGACACACTGACTGTCCCAACCAATTAGAAAAATACGTCGCGTGTAGCAGCATATACAAATGAGTCAGAAAGAGCATCTCAAAACAAATATAAAAATAAAAGATTTTGTGTTTATGTGTAGCATCTGAGCCGTACATGAAGAACGTGCGCATTTGCGACACTTATCTTGTTGTATGCATGCATCGCTCTTTTGTTTTGCATGACGTCATAACATATAGCTCTCCTTCTCTCTGAATCATTTTTCTTTTCTCTCATGCCTAAACGTGACCCGTCCTTAAAATGTATTCTCGTCCATTTCCAATTTCCATTTACATTACAGACGCGCTAACCCCTTCAAGCAACACGCCGCCCGAAGAGGAGTCCACAGACTCATCCCTTATGGACGATGAAGGAGTCCCCAAGCCGCGGAAGCGACGCATCCACCTGCCTTTCGGCAAGAAGGCCAAGACACCCGCGTGACGTCACCCGGCCCGTCACCTCGTAGTCCCACACACGATATCCTTGTACGAAGTGCGGCTAAATAATGGACACGTAATATATCTTTGAATTTCAGAACTACGTGCTTCTTGATTGGTCAATGACACTTTTTTGCTAGGACAGTAATTGGCAGTAAGACTCACTAGAAGTGAGTTTTGAGTGAGACGCCAGCACATCCAGCTACCCCAATCTGTCAAATTTCTTTTATAGATCTTCAACTTTATCACAAAAGCATAAGGTTCACTTTCAATTGGGGAAATTTGACAGATTGGGGTAGCTTGGTGTGCTGGCGTCTGTACGTTTCGACATTATACAGGGTAATTTGTGAAACATCAACAACCTCGCAGGACTAGATTGCTAACATCATAAGCAACAACTTTTGTTCTACGAGTTCGGACATAACTCAATACATGAAAACCAAAATGAATTTAAAAGTTTTTGTTGTACTGTCGTAACATTTATAGGTCTATGTTTCATTTATAAACGTGTGTTCAATGCGTGAACGACGCCAAACGCGCGCGTGTGCACATCTTTGCGATGCTCGTAGAGTTATAAACATCCGAGCGATAAAAAAAAATAAAATCTAACAAATTTTATATTGCACAATACTTATTGCTTGGGTACTTACCCAAGCAACAACTAATGTTCTACAACTTTTGATAGCAAAGATGTGTAGATGGATAAAATAGGGCACAATAAGTATTGTGCCCTATTTTATCCACACGTGGAAACAAAAAAAGGTACAACAATGTTTTTATACTGGCGACACTGACAAGTTAACACTGATAAGACAAATCGAAGTGATCAGTCAAGAAGCGTATTGTTCAGACATGTATAATGTGTGTAGCATTTTGAGGTAACGTTTGTACTTTCTAAGATGTAGAACATGGCAATATATTTCATAATTTACAGAAGTAAAGCAATAGGAAATATGTGCAATAATCGCTCTCCAACTATTGCGCAACTTTTGCTGCCGCTAGGCTTGTGCAAGATACCTACGTTAGAAGTAAGCTGGAATTTTAATATCTCTCCTATATTGGTTTCATTACGATCAAATATTGAAGATGGGAATTTAATAAAAATATCATACAATATTTTTTGCATTCGTTAACTGTGCCAAGTACAGATGCCAGCACATCCAGCTACCCCAATCTGTCAAATTTCTTTTATAGATTTTCAACTTTGTCACTAAAGTTCCCTTTCAATTTTGGAAATTTGATAGATTGAGTACCTAGTGAAAATATATTTTTATAATTTGGCCTATAGTTTAAATAAATATTCCTTTTAGAAAGGAAAATATCAATGAAACCAAAATGTCGGAGTTAATATGGAATGTCCTAACTTATTATACCTCGCTAATGTCAATTTATACTGTATCTAGTGTTAGTAAGATCATATTCTTTGGGAGCGCGCTTCGTAGATATCGCTGGGTTGGCCTATCTCGGTTGTATTATATCTTGACTGAGCGTGTAGTTGAAAATTTTGTTTTTACCCCCAAACTTGATATTAACATAGACGTATAGAAATATAGACGCGGCGTTTATTTCCTTTGAATTTTATTGTAGTTAAATGATCTTAATAATCAAGGTATGGCTAGGTAACATTATTTGTTCAGTCGTTAAGAGATCATGACATACATTAAATAATTTATGAGTGGAAAAATCTAGTTTCACTACTTTACGACCGAACATGACAGCTACTTTAAGCTACGTCGGTGAATTAATTCACTTTGTCCTGGACAACATCTTTATTATCTAATTCTATTATTTACTACTATCTTACTTATCTATGGTCGGTTATCGTAGTTTAAGTGTATCCACAGAAGTGGCATTTAAAATACTTAGTAAAATTCGTGACATAAAGTACGCGATACGCTGTCTATATTTTTCTATGTCTATGTCTCCGCATGATTTTAGCACGTTTGTTAAAGTTTGACTACACTTTAGTAGTAGAATTGATATTGAAATGGATTTTGTGTACTTGTATGTACTTAAATTTATTATTTTTATAACCCCCGTTGCAGTTTTCAGTCCAATATTATTAGATTTCATTTGAAAAATGTGTTTGGGCATGAGTGGAATGTGAATATGTGATTCGAATATTTATGTGACCATAGTATTTTTAATTGTATTGTCGTGTCGCTATGGTGTTAGTCTACAACATCTAATAGTTAAGGGGGTCATAAAATTGAACACCTTGTTCTATTGACAATTTTCAGCGGTAAAATTTTCGCGTTTTCCGAACTTGATCGTCTGGTTTTTAGCAACATATACATATGTTTGATTATTTATAAAAAGTAGTTCAGCTGATTAGAATGTATGCGACGAGTTATATTGGTTTTCGCTGCAAATTGCAAACTTTAACATCTAGTAGAGCATCAGTTTCCTATACATTTTTTTTTGTATTGTCCATATTCGTCCATTTTCGACCGATCGGTATACCATTCTTTTTTTTAATCGGGACTAGTCCCTCCCTCTTACCCACCACTGCAACTCCTGTAAGCCAGGATCAACAGTGGCACACAATGAAATGACACTGAGCGGTGAAGCTCAGGCATGTCCCGGTGAATCACTTTAACTGTCTTGGATCCCGCAACGAGTTTAATCAGAAAGAGAAAAAGGAGGAGTTAGAAAATGAATAGTTCCACTTCCCTCCAGAGCAAAGCGGGAGACAGAATGATGTCAAGAGGCTATAGCCTCATAAAATGATAGATTTGCAACTAGAGAAGCCAGCTGCAAAAGCATCGGTATACCATTAGCAAGTTTGTTGTGGGTATTTATGACTGGAACAGCCATCGACTCACCTCCCATTTATAGTATGTGGCCTCCTCTAAACCTTCTGACCAAGGTTGACGTGTCCAACAACTCAGCAATTAGTGAATTCGGATGTAGATATAATCAATAGGTGCCGTTTCATGTAATGGTCGATTTCAGATTCATTTGTGAGTTTGCTATTCCCAAAAAGTTTTATTCTCCATACAAAGTGTATCAGCTGATCAAAATGTATGGGATGTGATTTTTTACATTAATAAAATAAAATGTTTTCAATTTTATAGGTGGTGTAATAATTCGCCACCAAATCTTTTACATATAGTCGATATGTTTGTAATTGATAGTTTTGAATGCTTAAAAGTTCAAAATACGGTGGTCACTGTATTCCAACTGCCTTTTAAAGGGTCAAGTGCTCCACACTACTTATATTACATATATATATTATATATACATATATATTATCGATCATAAGTTTCTGTGTTTAGCAGACATACATATACCGTGAGATTATTTAATACAAATATTTTTTATTATATATTACTGCTTTTGTAAGCCAATCCAAATACAAGGTCCTCTAAGCTTAGCAAATCCTTAAGCTATATTATAAATATATAGTTCAATTTATAGTAAATTTTTCTGTATTTGCGTTTGGGAAGGAGTAAAATTATCCTACGGATTGTTAAATCACGGTTACGTGACATGGATTGTTGAATTATTTTAAACAATATTTATTGATTTAGATGAGATTTTTATAGTTATTTAATATTTAAATTATTTCTTCTCTAATGAAAATAAATGTCTGTTCGTCCGATCTGATTTTTTATCAGAGTCTCTAAATTGGTGATGATATTTTATATCTTGTGTGTTTGCTAAATGCGGAAATCAAAACGTCATACATGAGACATAAAGACATTCATTTTTTTAACTATATTTTTATTAGATAATGCAGGATCATTAGTAAGTATTTATTATTTTTATAATGTATTTTGTCCGTTCTTGGAATGTTGTTTGTGCAATCTAAAATCATTGTGAAAATTTCCAGTAGATCGATGAAATTTCTCCTCCTCGAAGAGGCAAATTTTAATTTTCTTTCATAAGTTATTTCTTTATCATACGAATTTATTTTCATAAATCATTTATTATTTTTTTATAGTTATATTTGTCTTCATACTGGGTACTGCCTATTGTGTGTTTTGAGTTAGAAATCCCATGACTTATTATTTCGATATAAATGTAACATTATATTAATAACGAAAAATACATTTGTGTTTAAAAGAATTTTATGCATAATATATTTATTTCAAAAAATGTATTGCTTTAGACGTACTGTGTTTTATGTAAAAAGTTGTCAGCAAGATAAACAAGTTCACTGCGAGACAATGGTAGTGTATAAAACAAATGTATCCATTGCAATAAATTGTCAATAAATCAATAAATTTTTTCGAATATGCAATATGCAAAATATATTTATTACATGCATGCTACATGGGATTGATACCAGTTTTTGCCTTGCTGGCTTTTTACTCAAAACACAGTATAAATAATATTCTATTTTTATTTGATTCTATGTCTTCAAAGTTCGACTGTTGGCTAGAAATGAACGCTCAGTTATGTTGTGATTATAGTAGAGTATAGCGTTTCGGAAAATGTCCTGTGTTCCTAATTTTCAGTTCCATATTTATTTTATACTCAGATATTATTTTATGAAAAGCTCCAGAACTCCCTGACAGGGCAAAATAACAACGTACCAAAAACTGATACCATAGGTTCAGATTAAGAGCTCTTTGTGCTCAAGTCGAAATTGAATTCGTATTTTTCCATTAAAATTGATAAAAAATCCAACCATGAAAAAGAAGGCTATTCATCATAATTACCATATCAGTCAAAAGCCGTCCACTGCTGGACAAAGGCCTCCCGTCAAAGACCTCTCAAATGCCGGTATTTCGATACCCACATCCAGCGGCTTCCAGCGACACAATCTATAGTCTATTACCATTGATTTATATGTATAACTAGACACGCTGTTTCGAATAAAAACTCTGTCCCAGTCCGGCTGTGCGCGAAGTGAGGGGTAATTCTCAATATGGGATTGCGCGTCTAGTAGAATACATATAGGTCAATGTCTATTACTTAAATAATATGTAGGTTATGTAAAATAGCTTGTATTATTTTGAGCAGCATTGTTCTAGGTTAATTCCCCCGCGATACGAATTAATTTACCATGAAAATCACAGAAACGACGAGCATTTGATTCATGGAACGCTGTATGATGTATAGAGTTTTTGTCGTCATGTTAGCTACGCTGTAATGGGATAAGTTTGAATCCAAAAAAAATCTTTGTCATGGTGAATATTATATATTTTTTTCTACATCTGAAGATGATGATTCTCATATTGTTCGGATAGGTGTAAGGCAAATAATGCTGTTATAATAATGAATTGCTTTTCGCTTGTACCGACGCCAGTATATCCAGCTCCCTCAATCTGTCACATTTCTTTTATAGATTTTCAACTTTATCACAAAAGTATAAGGTTCACTTTCAATTAGGGGCATTTGACAGATTGGGGTAGCTTGATGTGCTGGTACATAAGTATAGTAGAGTTCTAGTTCAAGCCGCGAGTGAGATGCGTATTTATTCTGATTTGTCTTGCCGAGGGAGTTCCACAGCTTGACAAGGTTTAGTAAATAGTAAATATTTAATATATTTGTGGTTATAATTGATGTTTTCCGAAACGCTCGTTTAAATCATTTGCTAGTATAATAGTTGCAGTTTAAGTTAATTAACATGAGTTTACCGTATCGCATCATTCCCCTGTTTTGTAGTATGATAGCGATATTATCGGACCTTAGCTGTATAGTAGAATAATTTGTAAGGCAACGTGGTGCTAATGAACGTTCACAGACTGAACTATGGCGTGGCTCAAATTTTTGTATGGAACTTTTTCAAATATCTGTTTGTAGTTTTGTCAATTGTTATATCTGTTGAAGTTGCGTTTTAAGTACAGTGGTCTAGGAATCTCGGGTTTTGTTGTAATTTAATGCTAGTTTAATATTCGTGTTCAGAAGTGGCGAAGTCAGATGTACAGTACAGTTAAGGCCTTGTCGGAGATATAGTTTGATCTTGACAGTAGCGCCTTTATTATAAATACAGGCTCGCCGATGAGTTGACGTTCAAACGCAAACTTTAGAAACTTTATGATGAGCAGTATCCGAATCACCCCCCATGTATGTTCTACGATTTTGCGTAGTTTTCGAGATAGAATTTTTACAATAATTTTTTTTCGTAAATTTCACTTAACAATAGTTTTTGATATTTTTCACGTCCTGTAGAACATTTCTGGTTTCAGTTTTTGTGTGATAACTAATTAGCATAGTTTAACCTGAGACCCTAAAAAGTATGGTTTATCTAATCATTGCAGAACTGACTTAGAATTTATTCGAAAGTTCAAAATTAGGGTTTGAGCTCAGGACTCGTAAATTTTCAAAGTATCAAAAAACGTACAATCGTAGAACATACATGGGGGTGATTCGGATACTCCTCATCATAAAGTATCTCAATTTTACGTTTGAACGTCAACTCCTCGGCCATCCTGTATTTATGGGCGTTGTACACACGGCTACATATAAAGCTATACATCTATACAAATAAATAAAATTGGAGTGTCTGTTTGTAATATAGAAATAACCGGTTTTTACTACATAAATATGAATATATATACGGTAGATACACCAAAATAACATTTTTTACAATTTTTGTCTGTCTGTCTGTTTGTTCCGGCTAATCTCTGAAACGGCTGGACCGATTTTGACGGGACTTTTATTGGCAGGTAGCTGATATACTAAGGAATAACTTAGGCTACTTTTATTTTAGAAAAGTCTTTTATTTTTTAAAAAACAAAAATAAACTAATTAACACGCGGACGAAGTCGCGGGCACAGCTAGTTTCCAATATAATCTGACCTCTCATTGTATGGAAATCCTATACAACGCGAGATTGGCTTATACTGGAAATGTATAGCTTGATATTTAGCCGTGTGTACAAGTGTTTCCGTGGCGATGACTGCACTAACATTTGTACACAATTTCAGAATAGTATTTGTATTACTATCTCACTCTCACTCATTCTGCTATTAAATTAGGGGGGAGTTTGTATGGAATAAAAATAAAATTGGAATATGACTTTTGTGTAGTTATGTCACTCTTCCACTTTCAAAATAATATGATTGAAATTATATTCGGACGTTCATGTACAGACGCCAGCACATCCAACTACCCCAACCTGTCAAATTTCTTTTATAGATTTTCAACTTTATCACTTAAACATAAGGTTCACTTTCAATTGGGGATATTTGACAGACTGGGGTAGCTTGATGTGCTGGCGTCTGTACATATAAGTTCGCCACTTGTATTCAATGAGTCCTTGACCAGCTTTTGTGACGTCATGATTTTTGAGTATTGTCGTACCACAATTTCTGCTCAGAACTGCGAACATACAGTTTTATGTATGCTGTTTTAAAGTCCAATTTTAACACTTCATCGTTATATGTATAGCTCTTGTTACAACAGGATAGAGTTTAAAATGAGGCGGTAAATATTATACCATTGTCCGATTCAAGCCTTATATAAGATATTGGCCTAAATAAACCTGTTCATATTTGTTGAAGAGCTACACCTTGTTCAGTTTCATAAGTGATGTCCACTAATTATGGTACATCTTGTATAATAATGACGGGCCAGTTGGCTTGGTTGGTAGATACATGCCTTTCCGCCGCAGGTCGTGGGTTCGATTCCCACCCAGGACAGATATATATTTTTTTAAGATAACGCCCGCACTATAGACTGGTACTTTACAAACATGTAATAGACGGATACAAATTAAATCTAGACTGAGAACAACTATTTATGGGTCACACAAATTGTGGTCCAGCGCGGGACTCGAACCCGCGACACGAAGCGGCGAGGCAACTGTCATAGCCGCTGCACCATATTTGTGCGCATGAACATGTCTGGGTTTAATTAATAATCTGTATATCATTTATCTGGTTTCCATATTACAAGCTCTGCTTAGTTTGGGATCAGAAGGCTGTGGCCCAGGATATTATTTATTAATATTGTAATAAAGGATCTTAACAACCAATTTGAAGAGTGAACACAAAGTACCAGCTGATTCAAATTTGAGCAGGTTAATTATTATGAAATGTGAAACTGCAGGCCATTGGTAGATAAGTGATATTTCTGCATTGCCAAAGTTATAACGAGAACATTGTACTTAATGAAAATGAGTAATGCAGTGCTCGAGTTCAAGGGCCGCCATCACGCCGCATCACTTGTTGTCATATATGTTAACTTTAACATGAATTTTAGACATATTTCTAATTAGTTAATAAATAAAGATTTATTTTATGGCATCAATTTAAACGCCTGAAGATTTTATCTGGCAGCTAACGTAGACTCAATATATATTTAGTAGAAAGCTTTCAACATCATCATATATCTTGACGGTCACCGTAGCCTAGTTGGTAGTGCTCCTGCCTACGAAGCTGGTGGTCCTGGGTTCGAATCCCGGTAAGTGCAAATATTTGTGTGATGAGCACGAATATTTGTTTCTGAGTCATGGATGTTTTCTATGTATATAAGTATTTATCTATCTATATAAGTATGTATATCGTTGCCTGGTACCCATAGTACAAGCTTTGCTTAGTTTGGGGCTAGGTTGATCTGTGTGACATTGTCCCTAGATATTATTATTATTATATCAGCAGACGTCCACTGCTGGACAAAGAACTCTACAATTTCCGTCAGTTGTTGGAAATCTGCCCACGCTACGTCTTTACTAAAATATATTTAGTAGATGCAATGAAGACACAAGCACTTTAGTTTTGGATGCCTCTAATCCTTATTCGAAATGCATGAAACAAACTATCAACAATTCACTTCTCAATAAACTAATACATTTTATTAGAAAGTTTTGAGGCTCAAAGAAAAATTTATGAAGTAAGTAGTTAGTTCTCCATCTACGCTGTGTTTTCAGTTTGGCGTCTAATCAAATGATTGCTATCTCGTTTGGTGCCATAAAATAGATATGAGTTTCACGAAATGTATATAAGTTGTAGACCCCAGATCTGATCGCGTTGTAAAGACAAATCGTGATAATGAATTGTTACAATCATTGAAAGTTAATAAATTTGATATTACCAAAATGTATTTTATTAACCCTTTATTCGTGTTACCTAATATTCCTTCGCTATTAGTAGGGGAGCCCACGATGCTAAATGGGAATTTACTCGAGCGTCATAGAGACCTATTGAGATGCAAAGCTTAGATGATAAGAAGAAACAAAATTATATGATATATACCTTTTCATCGGTGGGGGAAGCGGCTATAGATTTTTAAATATGTAAAAAAATACTGTTGCATGGACATTCTCGAGCGCGTCAGATATTGATAGCATCAATACCCTACGTATTTTTAATAATGTACGTATGTTAATCTGATTGTTTGTATGATGCGGGTGGTTGTATGTAAGGGTTGAAAATGAAAAAAATAAAATTTAATCGAGCGCGTCAGATTTTCTAAGGGAGTGTTAAGTACACCAAATAAAAAGCTTTCATTCACTAATCTGACGATTTCGATGTGACGCAAACTTGCGGCCATTTTATAATGTGCAAAAATAATTCGCCATTTGAAATACTCAAGCGTGTCAGATTAAGATATATAGGTAAGGTTCATCTTTATGTTCTAAACGTACTGTCCCATAATCTGACGATTATCTAGAGGGATTCGCCAAATCTGACAAAAATAAATGTTATCATTATTTCTTAAATCATTGAACTTAATTAATTGAAAAGCTCAGGAAATAGCATGCAAATAAATAAGAGTATGCTTTTTAAGTAAAATACTTGTATTTATATTTTTTTTTTATATTTTATAATTAATTGATTAATGGCGATGTGCCAGCAACCTCAGTAGACAAGGAATCAACAGCACCATGTGCTTCGGAACACTCCAGAAACAGGAGCATGTGTTTCGGAGCTATTTCCCGAAACTTCCGGTACATTGTCACGTTCCACTACACTCTGCGGTATTTTAAGTGCAGTAAATAATTTATAACACTGTGCGTGATATAAATGATTCAATGAAGATTCCATCGACAATTCGAGGTTATCGTATCTTCCTCGAGATTTTCGGACAACCGGTTTGCTCCGACGATATTCCAAAATATTTACACATTTTTTAAATGTTTCTACTGTAAATTTAATTGTTTTTTGTAAAGTACTTTCACCACAAAATACACATTTTACATTCATATCACTCATATTAAATACTAGCTGTGCCCGCGACTTCGTTCGCGTGGATGTCGGAACTTAACAATGTATTTTTAGTGTAAAGCGCGGTGGGAGGATACCGAAAACATTTTTTTATTTAATTTAGTGCTTCTTTATTTTACGTGTGGAACCATCTGGAGCGTACACAAAAACGTTATTGGGGTTGTTTACGCGTGAAAGAGCTACGTATAGTTGACCATGGGAAAAGCATTCAATACTTAGGTCCACCCCCGCAACGGATAATGTCTGGACCTGAGCTTTACTAATCGTCATGGCATAACAGAGACTGACTGGGAATTGCACTCGTTTGAAAGAGAAAGGAAAGTTTTTAGGAATTATAGGTATCCTTGGAATAAAAACAATATCACCGGCGCCGCAACCTGTTAATATTTCAGCTTCGATAATGTTGCAGATTTGTGACTTTGAGCCGAGGGCCGTTACAAAGTTTGGGAGGACATTAATTTCTGAAGAGAATGATTGGTACACCAATTTTTAAAACTATTTTGTGGGCTGAAAGTCCGGGCGTGCTGAGGGAATCCGAAAATTCTACCGGGTAGTGCGTGGCGTTATCTTCTTCCATAAATGTATTTATTGAGCTATATTCTCTACTATTACCGGACGCATAACTCAATATATTGAAATTAATTGCCGCAGCTTGGTCATTGTGGGGAGTCAAAATAGCTCGCTGACATAGCCAAGAACTGGCTTGATTTCCCATGTTTGTGGTATCTCCGTACACAGAAAAAATTAGCTCTTGCTGTGGTGTAACCTAAGAACAGAGATTACCAATCAAAATAACTTTTCCATCTTCTTGTACGGGGTATGTGCCATCGCCTATTTTTAACAATAAAAAACTCCTGTGCATTTTCGCAGCCTCTGACTGATCGGGTTCCCTCCTATACTTATAACTATCATTTGAATAGCCAATAAGGACCTGTTGTGACAATTTTCACGTACCCTGTCAGTAATTTGTCCATCAGTATTTAGTTGTACATGTCTCATAAAATCTTCAGCAAACTTGTCATGGTACTTTTGCCATAACTGTTTAGCGTCCGATAACGCACAAAAGGTCAGTAAGATGGCAAACAAATGTCGCAAGCGATGTGGACTATCGCTCACGCATGCTTCCGCTAGAGCGTCATCCCAATGCTTACCTCCAACTAATAAATGGCGTGCTCTGCAAGCGGCCTGGTATGTGGGATGTTCAATATCATCCACTTTACGGCGCTCAGCAAAAGACGTAGGTCCTCGCTCTACATGGATCAGACTGTGGGATGAACTCACACGTGAGCACGCCACGTGAACCTGCCCGCCTTCCTCAAGTCAATTCCAGCTAACTTGAGGGTTTGCCTTTGCAATTTGTTGATGGTTATCGCGACACACACTTTTATAGGGAATTACAGTATTTTAAACTGAAAAGGGAGATCATTTGGCACTAACGGAATACGTGACACGAACACTGCTTCTCCCTGGGCGGATCCAGGCATAATAGTAGACTCTATAACACGATGCAAAGTTTTGACTTGAAGTCTTACAACCATTATAGGTATACCCACACGCAACATACATCCCCTATTATGCGCACTTAGGAGTGGAAATTCCTAAAATGCTGAAATACATATTTTTTATTTTTAACGGAAAGGCCAAATAGCAATTTTCATGCTTTTCACATAAAAATTATACACTTTTCATACAAACTTACATCCCCTATTTTACGCCCTTGGGGTGGAATTTCCAAAAATTCTAAAATATTTATTTTTATTTTTGGCTGAACTACTAAATATCAGTTTCAATGCCTTTAACTTCAAAATCTTTCATTATCTTTCATTCTCTGTTTTACCCCTTTAGGGTTAGTATTTCCAAAAAACCCTTCCTTAGTGAATGCATACGGCATAAAAAGTACCTACCGGCAAAATTTCAAGTCTCTAACCCCAGCCGTTCAGGCTGTGCGTTGATATGTCAGTCAGTCAGTTTCCTCTTTTACATAGGTAGGTATATGGATTTGTGCTGAGAAAATTATGAGAGACCGGGTTAATTTACTACATTCAAATACATTCAATCGGACAGGCTCAATAAAATTCGAATCGTCTGTACATTCGCGTTACAAACGAATCGACAGCACAAACTTTCGATCGATTGACATTATAATTTAAAATTAAATTATAACAAATCCAACCATGTACATAATTCAATTTGCCCAAAGAATACAGAATATTTTAATAATCAATTTTGGACAACGACATACTTCTAGCCAACCAAGACCTTATTTCGAAACAATTCGGAACAATCTAAGCCCTACGTAACTCATGCAATTAGCAAACACGGGCAAATCTTAACACCGCGGGTCAAAAGCAATGCACAACGACATCTATCGAAATAAATATCAACTATCAAGCACAACGACATGTATCGAAATAAAAATCAACTATCAATAATTTAAAATGAAATTATAACAAATCCAACCTTCTACATAATTCAATTTGCCCAAAGAAAACAGATTTTTTTAATAGCCAATTTTGGACAACGACATACTTCTAGGCAGCCAAGACCTTATTTCGAAACAATTCAGAACATTCAAAACCCTACGTAACTCATGCAATCAGCAAACACGGGCAAAATTAACACCGCGAGTCAAAAGAAATACACAACGACATCTATCGAAACAAAAATCAACTATCAACCTAGTTCATTCAGAAAAGAGATGTCATAATATGCACAAAGACATCTATCGGACAGTTTAGTTCAACTATAAACATTAGTTCATCTTGAAGTACCGAAATGTGTGTTATTTTTCTCCATGATTACTTTAAAATCTAATATCTTTTGATAGACTGAACCGATTGCAATAAAACAAAAACTAAATGTTACCTCAAGTTACGCTCAATCGTTGTGTATAAAAGTTATCTACATTGCTTTCGTATATTTTACGTGATACCCGAACATATAAACAGACAAACAGACAAACAGACAAAAATTCTAAAAATGCTGGAAATGGGTTCTATTGGTTGTCCTTTAATACCCTGGCTATTTTTTTTGGATTTTCTTTTCATGTACAAAAATGATTTTTCTACAGATTTATTATATGTATAGATTTATAAACTTTAATTCACGTAACTAATGTTAAAATAGCAAAAATAGCCAAAACGTTGGAAACACGTTGTAAATAATATGCTACGATCGAGTCTCTATAACAGCTGTGATAGAGGAACTGCAGCATATTTGGAATACCAGTTTGTTTTATGATAATAAATTTAAGGAGAAAAGGGATAGCTCAATAAAAAATACACGAAATTATTGGCAAATAATTAAACTTTAATTATAAAAATAATCAAATATAACAAAAAACAAAAACCTTATCAAAATGCCTATCAAACTAAAAATCTCCAAAAACGTGATTCGACATGAGGTGCAGGTAATTTGGAATATACTATTCCAAATTATATTCACATTTTGCTTTGACAATATGAGAGGGAGTAATAAGTGAGTTATTTTCGTCCTTCTACCAGACGGCTCTGGCTCTGTGTCTTCTAAATTCTCCACTGGCAGAGAAGCAACCGTGAGGAGTGGTGTGTCATTGACACACACTTTAGATCCTCTTCAAAATCCTTTCCTTTTCACGCTATGATTTTTGGTATTTTACTCTGGAGTATGGAGAGACCACTTTCATCAACGTTAAATATGCGCGCAGCAGGGAAAGACTTATCGGTCAGGATTTTTTCAAGATAGTCGTAAAATTCGTCCATTCTTTCTTTAGTAAATCTCTTAGCTCGTGCTTGAGAAGTTCCAGTTGGTTGTCTTATGGAAAAAATCCTGATGTCGTTTTAAAAACCCTTTTAGCCAACAAATCCACCATTCAAAGGATTTTTCAAATTATTTTTTAGAGATAATTGATATGCCAAACGGCTCAAATCCATTCTGGTCAGCCCATAAAACTTACTCTCCATGGTTAGTACAGCAGCAGGTTTTCAATATCTTGACCAAAACTGGCCTTCGAAGAATAACTTTATTTGTTATTGATTCAATCGGAGAGTCCTTATCATTTACAAATAGAAAAAGTGTTGACCTAGGTACGTTGTACTGTTTAGCTGCCTTTAACTATCCCAGTCTCTTTTCTCTAACAGCGGCAATGGCAGCGGTCATTTCCGACCTCTTTCTCTTTTTGTAGTTTGGCCATGTTGCCATTTCTAACAAAAACAGAATAATTTATATCTACTAATAAAAATGTGCATAAAATTTGGAATATTCCAAAGTATGTTCACTCTCGGTATACCAAATTAATAACATACCATCCTAACCTAAAATTCGATGTCACATTTTTTATTTTAGAAATATTTACAAAATCATAGTGACATCATAAGCTAAGAAGGTCACTTAACAGTTTAAATAATTACAATGAAGATGTAAAGTTTTACAATAAATGTATCACTAATTGCATTCTTACCGAAAAAGTTCCCAAATCACGTGTCTCGCTTCCTTGAGGCTGGCAGCCGGAATGTCAAGATGTCATCCTGTTTTCAATACTCGATACGTTCGTGTGTCGTATGACGTTATGTTTACGGCAAAAAAACAAAGATGGCGTTTATATTTATTTAGATATTGAAGTATTCCAAGTTACCTGCAGTATGCCAAATATGCTGCAGTTCCTCTACTAACAGCTGTGATGGCGTCATGGCAGCAGAAACCAGAGTGGGGACGGTGTGAGAGAGAGTAATAGATAGAGAAAGAGTGAGAGAGGAATAGAAACGTGGAGAAAGAAATATAGGCATCACGCAGCTGCACGCATTTAACTTTATCGACGAATTTTTATTATTTCGACTTGTGGAAATCGTCACATTATATATTTTTCGTTATCCTTGAATTATTTCCTTCAAAATAAAAAAAAATTAGCTACGCTCGAGAATGTCGACATGACGTTTTATTTTACAACGTTGCTGCCCTCCCGTTTCTTTATGTCACTCTCAAATTGTCAGATTAGTGGAATATACGCTTTTTAGGATGTAATTAACTCACCCTACCTTAATCTGACGCGCTCGAGAATTTCTAATGGTCAATTTTTTTTTACTAATCTGATCCTGTATCCTTCACGGTCGGCCTTATATATGGGGCTCATGTTTGGTGGAGGTAGTTAACCGGGTACAAGGTATCCCCCTGTATATTAATCTGCCGCGCTTTAGTAAATCCCGAAATCCCCGCTTGGGCTCCCCTACTATACAACATGTAACGTAATTAACGCGCACCCTCAAACACCCCGATTAGAATATTATGATATAATCATAATACATACACTGAATTTTTTGTTTAACATGTATATGCTTTGTTATTTACTAAATTAGTTATACCAATTCTGGGTGAACTTTTTGGTCATACTACTATGCACGCAACGCACACAGTCGCGCTGCTCGACTCGACACAAGATTGCATCTTTCCATCACACTTTTCAGGCTTTGGACTTTCAACTCTGAATTATTTTGTTTATTGAATATGATACCATGCCATTCGGTAATGAACTGCTGAAAATAAGAGGCGATACGACAAAATTATTCAGAGACGGCGTGTTTAAAAGATTGAATCAAAATATTTACAGTAATTTAACAAAATCAAATAACTTACATACTGGTTGCCTAAATACTCATACGACGTTGTCTTTAACACACTTTCAAAATGTCCACCACCTTGTTCAATACATTTTAATGCCCGTTTTCTTAATTGATGTTTTAATTTAGAAAGCACTTCAGTGTCATTTCTCACTATGTCAAAAGCGAGCACTTGGTGTATTATTAAAATAAACTAACAACTTAATTCGTCCCCACAAAAAAAAGTCAAGCGTCATCAAATCAGCTGATCTGGAAGGCCACTGGACAGGGCCACCGGGACCGATCCAGCGCTCTCCGAACTCTTCATCAAGCCGCATCTGCCGAACACTTCCAGTGAAATGGGCAGGGGCACCATCATGTTGGTAGAATACCTCTTGTAAATTTTCCAAGCCGCTGAGTAGCAGCAAGCATTGTCCTGCGGGCCACCCTTGTACCGTACCTTTGGTTAAATGTTCTGCAAGCTAGATCCACATTATCACCACACATTGCCAGAGTCCTCACCATTTCGGTATACTGAACATTAGTGTATCGGAAAGACATTGCGCGCGAAAGAATATTTAATAACACTACTTAATTGCTTTCCACTAATTCCCGCGCGTGACTAATGTTTACATTTATGTTAGCTTTCATCGTAGCCGCGCAAGCGGTGGTGGCTCTCTCGTTCTATCCTGGGCTTTTAGTTTGCAGGAGAAAGGGAACGAAAGTAAGTAGATGGTTTATTGGTGTCCTTTGTCTTGTTAGTGTGTGCGTGCGGCTAAGTTTACAATGCATTTGTAAAACCTTAACGTTCTTGGAATAAAGTTCATTTTTCTTTATTTTGTACTGAATGATGTAATTTGTATGAATAAAACTGCGTTTTGAAGTCTTATTACTTTGACTTACGGTCCATTTCAATTTGTTTTGACTGTACAGGGTTAATATGACAACAATTTCTGTAGTTTTAATTATTTTTGAGATAAAAAATTACCTATATTAAAAATGATATAAATCGATTCAGTAATCGATTCTGAACAAACTATTTTCAGGGTGTGCGTTAATTAAGTTACATGTTGTATAAAGTCAATGGACTTCGAGAGAGTTCACTTTATTATACACAGTAAAAGTACAAAAATACATGGAATGATGTACAACGGGCGGTCTTATCGCTTAAGGCCTACGCAGACCGGGACGGCATGGCAAGGGATTTACATTTTTACTAATGGACATTCAAACGTATCGATACAGAAATACGGCATTAATTGCTATGCTTTAAAATGATGCCGCGGCATCTAAACGGATTTTCATTTCACGGCATTAAAAAACGCGCCACCGGCTCCCGTAGCATCGGGATGCCGCCATGGCGTACTGTAGCAAGCAATGGGATGCCACGGACTCCGGCGCTCCTTGTGACTTACCGCGGGGTGCAGTGGCGGGAGTTGAGAATTCCCTATTATTAGCCTGTGCATCTTCATCTGCAATAGTCGATACCAACACCAAATCCCAATCTACCATATTAAAACTGAGGCAGAACAACACTCCATCAAACCCAATTGAATACTAAAAATGTATCGGGCAGTAGGAGTTGCCGAGGCGTTCTTTGTCGTACCACGGCACGCCGTGGCAAGGCGCTGGAATGCCGCGGTATCTAAGCGGCTACTGTGCGCTGACTCACGGCAAAATCCCTTGCCATGCCGTGCCGGTCTGCGTAGGCCTTAAGCGATCGTTCTGTTATACCCTAGTCCTGAAGCCCTTAATGCGGCTCTGGCCATTAATTAGCAACCAAACCAATTTTGAATGCTAGTTAGGATTAGAGGCTCAGTGAGTCCTCAGTCTGTTTTAAACCTCAGTAGAGAGCGGTTGCCTAAAGAATATTTCTAAGTGTGTGTATCAGTGTTTTAAAGTCTTATAAAAATAAAATCTTTCTTTTAGTTTACTTTAATTTCTTTTTTTTTTTAAAGACATTTGTGCCTACCGGTCTAACAAATTGGTGCTCAGCGGTGGGATTTTCGAAAATTCCCAGTGCCGGTAACCGCTCCACAGACTCGTTCCGTTTCTGCATAAACTCTAAAAAACCTAAAAACACATCCGTATCCTGTACTATTTATAAGTGAATACGTGAAAGAAGAAAAACCTACCTCGTGTCACGAATACTACCGGATCCTGCAAGTTCCTGCTTATCCTGCGAAGAAAGTGTTGCATCCTGAACCGCAATAACTTACCTTCGGCCGTGCTCCGTGCGCCCTTACCTACAAGTCCAGTAGAAATACTTACCATACCCGTATCCTGAAAAAAAACACATCAAAAGTGAAGTTCATCTTAAAATATTAATTTATGAACGAGAGCCTACACTCCGCTTCTTATCGCCTCGGAATGTTCCCGGCCGTCGCCTTCGTATCCGCCGCCTACGCGTTACTGATACTGTAAGTCTTTGGTCATTGTTTAGTCTAAGGCTGATAATAGTCTAGGATCCCGCAGTAAATTAATTCTAAATACTAATTTAACTATACTAATAAAATTTAGATATGCCAAGAGTGCCTAAACCCGAAGGAAAAGAGTTAACACTCGACATTCCCCAATCGGAACAGGGCAAAAGTGACAAATTGGTGAAGTCTCCTGTTCTCTCTCCTCATTTTACAAAAAAAATGGCTACAAATACCGCAATGCCCGAGCTGGAGTTAAATATATTATTCAAATTTGTTAAATCTTACGATGGGAGCCGTGAAACTCTGAATTCATACCTAGTAAATTGTGACAACGCTTTTGAGCTTGCCACAGAGTCTCAAAAGCCTATTCTATTCAAATATATCATAAGCCAGTTGCATGGAAAGGCGGAAACTGCTTGCTCTATCAAGGAGTTTTCGACATGGTGCCAACTCAAAGAGTTTCTGAAAACTCAATTCAGCGAGCGCAAACACTATACACATCTCTTCACCGATCTCCAAGAGAGCAAGCAGGGCCCGCAAGAAAATGTCAGCGCAATTGTTGACAGAAATAACACTGTCCACTACTAAACCTAAAGAGCTACCCGGCCGTACCGCGGCTATGGAGGATCTTGCTCTATACACCATTTTCTCATGGGGTTGCACCCCCGTATCTCGAACATTGTGAGATGTAGGTCTCCTAAATCTTTAAATGAGGCCGTTAATCTAGCTGTCTCGGAAGAACGCATTCAACAAGCATTGTATAAGCGCCCGCAACCCGACCAGAAGTCTGGAAGTAACTATAATAACCGATTCAAAGGTAGCACATCGAAAACAAATATTAATACTTATTCACAAAAGCCACCAAATAGCCAACAACCGGGTTCTTCTAATCCTTTTTGCCGATACTGCAAAACACCCGGTCATGATATTTCTATGTGTAAGAAACGAGAATATAACAATAGTCGTTTTAGATATCCGCAAGGTCCATCTACCAATCAAAATCCCTATAAGCCGCCTCAACGTGTGAACTTCCTCGAGCAACCTGATGAGGACCCGGGTCAAGACGAAGTAGATCTTTCACCCGGAGATTTAAACGAATAAAGGTCTCGCCCTGGTGTCGCACGAGACAGTCCCCCAAAGCCGATACCAGTCCTCAACTTCCTCAATCTTCCAATTCTAATCCGACCAATCGACAGGGTAATCAGCCCCAAACCGACGGTCACACATTAATCAAAGCTTCAAATAATTCTAAGCCGACCAATCGACAGGGTAATCAGCCCCAAACTGACGGTCAAATTCAACGAAACCGTTGAATTCTAATACGACCAATCCACAGGGTAATCAGCCCCAAACTGACGGTCAAAACTCAACGAAATCGTTGAATTCTAATCCGACCAATCGACAGGGTAATCAGCCCCAAACCGACGGTCACCCATCAATCAAAGCCTTGAATAATTTTAAGCCGACCAATCAACAGGGTAATCAGCCCCAAACCGACGGTCATCAAATTACTAAATCTAACTCGACATCTATTTCTAATTCAAAAGCCTTTACTATTTCCAATAGAGTCGATCAAAATATTTATGAAATCAACTTAGATACGACAAAAAGACTTTTACCCCATATCCTACTCGATTCACAAGTTTCGGATATTCCACTACACCTGTTAGTTGACACAGGGTCCGCTATATGCTTGTTAAAGGAATCATGCATACAGAATATGCCGAAACTCATCAAGGAACCCATTAAACTTAAGGGTATAGACCCTGGTGATGAGCCGACGTCAACAATAGGCCACTTGCAACAGCATTATTTAAGTTTCATGTCGTTAAAGATATCAATCTGCCCTACGATGGCATTATTGGCACGGATCGATTATACAAATGACATTCTTAAAATTGGTAAATTGAATATCAAGTTACTGTTCTCTGACCCATTTTATATCATTCCACCTCGCTCTGAAGCTGTCATTGAATGCTCAATACAAAATACCAACCTAAGGGAAGGTATCATCTTAGACCAACACCTCATCCAAAATTTGTTAATTTCCAATTGCATAGTTAAAATTAAAGATAATAATAGAGTTAACTTAACTATTGCAAATATTTCAGAAACATCTATGCATATCAATTCTAATTTAAATCTAAATATCAAATTCATTAAAATCAAATTAAAGCCTTTTCATTCCGAAGCGTTTCAAAATAACACTGCAATTACACCCAATACGGCGAATAGAACCACCAATGTAATCAATTCACTACGAATTGATCATCTTAATCAAGAAGAATCTGATGCTCTTCTGGAACTTTGTGCCCAATATTCGGATATATTCCACTTAACTGATGACCAATTAACTCATACTTCCGCTCTAAACCATCAGATAAAGACGAGTAGTGATATTCCTATCCATACTAAATCCTATAGATTCCCAGAAATCCATAAGAAAGAGGTAGAAACCCAAATCGGAAAAATGCTTGACCAGGGTATAATTGAACCTTCTTCCTCACCCTGGAGTTCGCCAATTTGGATAGTACCTAAAAAGACAGACTCCCAAGGCCAACGTAAATGGCGAATAGTCATCGACTATCGTAAACTAAATGATATTACAATTGGTGAAACGTATCCTATCCCGCAGATATCTGAAATACTCGACCAGCTGGGACACAGTAAATATTTTTCATTAGACCTCACCTCCGGGTTTCATCAAATTCCTATTTCCCCTGAGGATAAATCTAAAACAGCCTTCTCTGTACCTCAAGGACATTATCAATTTAATAGAATGCCATTTGGATTAAAGAACGCGCCCTCTACCTTCCAAAGACTCATGAACAATTGTCTCTCCGGCCTTCAAGGGACACGTTGTTTTGTTTATTTAGATGATATTGTTATTTATTCTGCCGATCTTAATTCCCACATGAATAACCTAAAAACTGTGTTTGATAGACTCCGTACTTTCAATTTAAAACTACAACCTGAAAAATGTGAATTCCTACGCAAAGAAGTTGCCTATCTAGGTCACATTATCGGCGAGGATGGTGTCAAACCAAATCCCGATAAAACTAAAGCGGTAACGGAATTTCCAACACCTCAAACTCCTAAGGACATTAAATCATTTCCAGGGCTTGTATCCTATTATAGAAGATTCATTTCTGATTTTGCGAAACTTGCCAAGCCATTAACGTCTTTACTAAAAAAGGACATTCCTTTTATATGGCAAAACGAACAACAACTCGATTTCGAGTCTCTTAAAGGCAAACTTGTTTCTACCCCAATCCTAGCATACCCAGATTTTACGCAATCCTTCGTCTTAACTTGTGACGCTTCAAGCTATGCGATATCGGCAATACTATCCCAGGGTCCTATAGGACAAGACCGCCCGACCGCGTATGCATCCCGCACGCTTAATAGGGCCGAGTGGAATTACAGTGTCACCGAGAAAGAATGTCTCGCTATAATATTTGGCACTAAAGTGTTCAGACCTTACCTGTATAGTCGACGTTTCAAGATCTTGACAGATCATAAACCACTACAATGGCTGTTTAACTGCAAAGATCCAGGATCGAGACTTATCTGCTGGCGTCTGAAATTAGAGGAATTCGAATACGACATTCAGTATAAAAAAGGAAAGATCAATGCCAACGCTGACGCCTTATCTCGATTCCCGGTCAATCCAGTCCAACCCGATGTACCAGATCCTAACCTTTCAACGGAAGAAGAACCTCAACGAGAATTAGACAGTGATCTTTTAGACCTATTAATACCACCCGCTTCTTTTGATTCTAATGATGTTACCTTACATTCCCCAAATCTCCTGGAGCCTAGTGAAAGCTCATTACCTCAACCTGATACCAACTTACCTTCCAACATTCCGGATAACCTTAGGGAAGAACTCGAAAATGAAAGAAATGACTTACCTGGTCAATCACCAGCTCCCGACTTTAATCCAATGCGATCCACAAGCGCGTGTCCAGACTCACCTGTCGACGATTATCCCACCTTTCTAAAAGAAATGGCAAATAAAGATAAGTCCTTTAATATAGAAATCGAGGAACATAATGAGAGCCTCATGAAATGTCCGTCAAAAGTAATTTTAGTCCCTACATCTATGGATCTAGATGAATCAAATTTATACATACAGGAAATCCTCGGTGATCCTATAATTAATTCCACCGTTAATAACTCTGAAAAAGAACTTTTCTCGTTCTAGAAACTCGAATGCAACAATAAAACCTATTTCTTGTTATTTACAAAAGTACATCATTTCGACGAAGCATCATACCCCGAAATATTTCAAACTCTTAAAACTATTAGAAATGAACTAATTGTCTTCGAAAACGTTACTGAAATAGGCATATCCGATCTAAAAAAAACCCATTTGAAAAACATTCGTTTATAAAAATTTACAACATGCTAATTTACCTTTTCCATAATACACGTATTAAAGTTAATATTTACTATAATAATATAATATATCCAACCCCAATTGAGATAAAGAAGATCCTTTTTGATAACCATGATATCCCAATCGCAGGCCATTTGGTGTCTTCACGAATGTATAACAGAATAAAACAAACATATTACTGGAAGGGTATGCGCAGTGATATAGAATCTTATGTAAAACAGTGTAAGTCTTGTCAGGAAAACAAGGCACTTAGGAAAATCAATCGCGCCCCTATGCAGATTACAAGTACATCCACAGAACCATTTCAACAAGTATCCCTTGACATCGTTGGTCCACTTCCAGAGGCTGGACCAGCGAAACTTAAGTATATATTAACCGTTCAAGATGATCTTAGTAAGTTTTCTTCCGCATTACTTACTTCATTACATATCCATAATAATATTTGGTATCCCTAAAACGATTCTCACGGACCAAGGGACCAATTTCACTTCAGATCTCTTTAAAAAGACATGCGAATTTCTCAAAATTAAAAATCTCTGACCGTCTCCGTATCACGCTCAGACTCAGGGTGCCCTTGAGCGAAGTCACTCAACACTCAAGGAATATCTTAAGTCTTACATAAATGAAGAACAGACAAACTGGCCCCGATACGTCTATACTGCCATGCTCGCATACAATACGTCCATTCACACTAAAACTCATTATTCACCATACGAACTAGTGTTTGGACGTAAACCGTTTGTCCCAAATTCCGTCTTCGACGAACTTTCGGAAACGACATATCCCGACTATGTCCGTATGCTCCAAAATAGACTGAAGTACTCAAGAGCAAAAGCATTGGATTTCGTAAGGAAATCCAAAGAATCCTCCAAAACTTATTACGATACTCATACTCGCCCAGCTCAATACAAAGTTGGTGAATATGTCTATCTAAAAAACCACCTGAGACTGCGCAAAGCGTTAATTTTCACTACCTTATTAGATAGTGAAAATTAACGGTAATAATACGCTGACTTTACTCATTAATCGGCGTCACGTTACTCATCATTATGACCAGGTCAAACCGGCAGCCGATGTCGGACCTGTAATATAATTTAGTTAGATTAATAAGATTAGAATTTAAGAAAATAGTGTAGTTTTAACTTACCTTCTGAAGGACGCCATATAAGCTTCTAACGGAAATAAAATAATATATATAGATTTAAGTAAAAGTTATTTACTTACCTAGTATTAATAACTACCGTTATTTGCAGCGGAGTTCGGGTTCAAACTCATCAAGATTTTGTCCAGACTATTACTTCAAGTCCGGGCATCTACTATGATTACCTAGACAAACTTAAAATAAACAATGTTCAGTTGAATGTTTTAATACCAATAGATATTTCACATTTTGGCCCACATATACAGAATGTTGAATCCATTTTAGGAACCACAAAATACCTATGTAATCAGACTCGCATTGCTTTAGTTGACGCTGAATGTAATAATATGATCCAACCATTAACAGCACGTTTCCAAGATTTGAATAAGGATTTTTCATCCATCTCCCATCTAATAGATAATCACATTAAGCGTAGCGCTTGGATATGAGGAATAGGTACAATTGCAAAACAGATATTTGGTACTCTAGACGAAAATGACGCATTGCGATATGATGAAGCTATTGAAAATTTACAAGAAAATAAGAAACAGTTGGATTCACTTATGAAAGAAAATATTTTAGTCACGACTTCAACAATATCTTTCTACAATAGTACTCTCCATAAGATAAGAGATAATGAAGCTAGTTTAAATAAAGCTATCGACAACCTCTCGCAGAAAATAAACAATATTACTAAAATTACTACCGACTTTCACATTTTCGTCAAAGTTAATGAAATTTTAAACATTTTAGAAACGACAATACTTACCTTATCATTTCAACTAGAAAACATAGTTAATGCTATTCTATTCCGTAGTCAAAATATATTGCATCCTGCTATTATAACGCCGAGCCAGCTTTACCGAGAGCTTGCCGATAACTATAGACATTTGCCTAGCGACCTCGAATTGCCTGTAACGCTAGATATTAATTCTATACATACTATATAAGTATTTCTAAGCTAGTTTGTTACTATAGAAATAATAAGATTATGTTTGTACTGCAAGTGCCGATGGTCAATATACAAGAATATTCATTATTTCATAGTTTAGCTCTGCCTATACCGTATAATGTTAAGAAACCACATACATTCAGCCTAATTACCCCTGGAAATAGATATATAGCAATGACCAAAGACAAAGCTTATTATTCAATTTTCAACGATTTAAAAATATGCAAAACTATCAAACCAGGAAATTTCATATGTGACATTAATAACGTGTACTCAACAGACGCAAAACCTACATGTGAAAGTGAACTATTAGCAAAAGTGATTACTGAAAAACCAAAACAGTGTGAAACCAAAATTATAATAGGAAAACTGGACATTTGGAAACCGTTGACTAATAATAAGTGGATTTATGTACAATCGGAACCTAACAAAATCTCTGTCGACTGTGTTGGTTCAAAATTATATGAAACAAATATTTTAGGCACGGGTATTCTTAGTATCCCCGACAATTGTATTGGATATTGTAAAAGTACTACGTTAATACCGAAATATGACATTGTTAATATAACTTCGCCCATTAACCATTTGCCAGATTTTAACTTAATCAACGACACTTGCTGTAATATACATAAATTAAGTAATGTAATAGATAATGTGTCTCCTATTCAATTGCGTGACATAGATTTAAATGACTTTAACACAGAAAACAAAGTTATAATGAATTCTACTTTAAAAGATTTAGAACTGATTAAACACCCAGAACACCCACACATAGTTAAATATGGGACACTATTCTATCTTAACCATTCTTATTTTTATTTTTATTATTACATTTTATTTTTATTATCATTCATTTTGTATAAGAAAATATTATCGTGTAAGTCTTGCGGCAACCGACTCTATCCAGTAAAATTTCATGTAACTAAACCGGAACTTCAGACTACCCCTACTACAACGGACAAACATGACACAGAAATAGAATTGTCTACCCCTGAAGCTCCAACCCAAACCAGATTCTAACATAAGCTTTGTATGCATCCCCAAACCCTCTTCTTAAAGGGGGAGGTGTTATACCCTAGTCCTGAAGCCCTTAATGGGGCACTGGCCATTAATTAGCAACCTAACCAACTTTGAATGCTAGTTAGGATTAGAGGCTCAGTGAGTCCTCAGTCTGTTTTTAACCTCAGTATAGAGCGGTTGCCTAAAGAATATTTCTAAGTGTGTGTATCAGTGTTTTAAAGTCTTATAAAAATAAAATCTTTCTTTTAGATTACTTTAATTTCTTTTTTTTAAAAAGACATTTGTGCCTACAGGTCTAACAAGTCGAAGTAAATAGTAATAAGAGTGCACAAATTTAATAATGCTAAGGAACTGTGATTTAATGCATTTCTAAAAAGTATGATAACAAGAATAAAAGTCTGTCAACAAACGTATCATACACTGAAAAAATAATATAATATATGTCAAGTGGTTTGACAATAAGATTACCCATCTAGCTTCTAATTTTGTTAGTATTGGTGAAAAGTCATAGTGGTGTAGGAGGTGGTGTAAAAACAACAAGCAATTTATTGAACGTATTAAAGTTGTCAGGAAGTATAATCATGCGATGGGAGGCGTTGAATTATTTAATCAACTTATGAGTTACTACCGGACTTTTATACATTCCAAAAAATGGACTCTTCGCATGATATTTCATGCATCAGATTTAGCAGTAGTTCAGTTTAGTACCGTGAATGTGTGTGTCCCCAGCTTCCTCATTGATATACTTAATCAAAATTCTAAGTATGCCATATTATAAAGCATAATTTGAGCTCTAAGCGGTTAACATATACAATTAGCAGCAGTTAACATTTACAATTTCTCATTTTTACTATTGGACTAATGCTTGCAAGTTGACGCTCCAAATTAAGTCAATTGACTTAATTTTGAGCGGGTAGAACACAATCCATCAGTTTACATGGTCATATTTTATGTGTGTTCCTCCTTGATATAATTGAAATTCTAAGTATGCCATATTTTAAAGCATAATTGGAGCAATCTAACCATCACTGTGGTTACTCGCTTAAAATGAGTCGCATACTTGAAGTGGCACCTTCACTCTACATAAGTCCGCAGCCAGAAACAACACTATCTCGGCAGCGATATGTTACCGATGGTAATTAATGATTGCCAGAGCTCATTGGGGGAAAGAGAGAAAAAGAAAGAAGTCAGCTGGAGCCGTATCTGGTGAATATGGTGGTTGCTGGATGGTATTAGTTGAGTGTTTGGTCAAAAATTCGTTCACAATGATGGCCTTGTGCGAAGGCGCATTATCGTGGTGCAAAATCCAAGAATTTTCTTTCCACAAATCTGGCCTTTTTCGTCGAATTTGCTCTCTTAAACGCCGCATAACGCTTAAATAATATTCTTTATTTACCGTTCGACCTTCCGGTAAGAATTCAGAGTGCACAACACCGCGATAGTCAAAGAAAACAGTCAACATGACTTTGACTTTTGATCGACTTTGGAGTGGTTTTTCCGGTTTCGGTTCAGTTGGAAGGCGCCACTCCGAAGCTTGTTGACTAGTTTGCATGTCAAACTCGTAAACCCACGTCTCGTCACCAGTAACAATGCGTTTCATGAATGTTGGGTCGGAATTGACTCGTTCTACCATGTCCTCAGCGACTTTCATGCGATTGAGTTTTTGGAGAAAATTCAGATCTTTTGGGACTAGCCGAGCGGCAACATGTTTCATACCCAAATGATTAGTTAAAATGGTACGAATCGACACGTGAGATACAGAAAGTTCGGCGGCTATCTCTCTCAGAGTTGAATGAGGATTTTCAGTCACTATTTCTTTCACTTTTGCGATGTTAACTTCAGTTGCAGACGTTGATGGCCTACCAGAGCGAGGCAAATCTTTCATCACATCTCGACCGCTTTTGAACGCTTTGAACCACTCAATATATATTTTGCGTAATGTCCGTGACTTTGAGAACCCACAGGTCATCAGCCTTCTTTACAATTCTCTGGTTCGAAGCAAACTCGAGGCTAGTGCCTGTGTCTGGAACCCTCATACAGCGACCCAAATATTGATTATCGAAAAGGTGCAAAAAACCTTCCTTAGATTTCTATTTAAAAGGATATACAACTACTATCCTTATATGTACCCTACTAACTATCTTTTAGGAATGTTAGGTTTTAATTCTTTGGGGGTGAGAAGAGGCTTTGATCAGCTTACGGTAGCCTTTAAAACCTTTCGTGGAGAAATCGACTGTCCTGAGCTCCTTAATTTATTCTGTCGGTTATATGTGCCTGGTCGTAAGCATCATCAGTGCCGCCACCAGCGTGAATTATTTGCGAACCCGCTGCATCATACTGTCGCTAGAGCCAAGTCTCCAGTATGTCGAACCCTAACGCTAAACGCCCTCCTGATTGCCTATCCTGAATGCGATGTGTTTGCCGGTAGATGGACAGATATTAGGCGAATATGTTTGGTTTTCTGCGAAAGAAAGTATGCAAAGATGTCCAGTATTTTGTATTGAAATTTATATGTAACCCTAAAAATAAGTAATGTAATTGTTTCTAAGTTAATTAATGTAATTGGTTATTAACCGTTTTATTTAACTATAAATAAATAAAATAAATAAATAAAGAGAAATAGCTATGCTAGCAACAGAGAAGACTTACTTCTAGCCAGTATAGTCAAGAAAGCATGCGACAGAGCTTTGTCCTCTGTATTGTACGAATAAGTAGTCCTACTTTCCAGTGCGACGTCGTTTGTAATAAACAGAACTAATGCTGCAAATTTGAGGTATAGTACTTAATCGTAGCTTAAATAATTACGTATCTTCGTAATTATTTAAGCTACGATTAAGTACGATTATGTGTAAGCCAGGGACCCGTGTCTCCAGCTTGCACATGGTTTTATGATCGTAGTTTAAATAATAATTGAGTGTTATGGTTAGATTTTTTGACTATATTTTTAAACCCTCTCATCACTGGTTTTGCCCCAACGGCATGTGTCAGTTGGAGACACGTTTGTCCAGCTTACACACTTTCAACAAATCATAGTAACGAAGTTGTGATTGCTCCAATTTTATGACTGAAACCTTAAATTGCTCCAATTATGCTTTAAAATATGGCATGCTTATAGAATTTCGATTATATTAATGAGGTTGCTGGGGACACACATATGTACGTTGAATGTGCCCGACTACCTGCTGTATTCTTTAGTTACCATTTATGACACCCAAGGGACGGTACAGGGTGGCCTTGTCTGCTTTATAATTGACATATTATTTTATTTAATGTAAATAACATTATAGTAAAAATTACTTTTGTATAAAACTGGTTGTTTTGCTTTCAAGTCGAAAGTTTTCGACCAGTGTGTGTTGTCAGTTGATGACTTACGGAACAGAGACATGGACATAGAAAGCTCCAGTTCAAAGAGCAATGGAGAGAGCTATGCTTGGAGTATCCCTGCGAGATCAAATCAAAATTGTTTGATTTGTTTAATTGTAAAAATCGACATCGTATGTGGAGTAATGGTTAAGAGAGTCTTCGTGTACCGGGTGTGATTCCCGCACAGAACACCTATTTGTGTGACCCGTAAGTAGCTGTGCTGCGTCTGGGTGTACTTTGTGTCCGTTCATTATATGTTACGACACAGAGATTCATTTCTATAATCCCGGCATTGTTTTTTTTTTTTAAGAAAAATATACCAAGCTGAAGGGGCAGGCACATAGCTCGTAGAACTGAGGGCAGCTGGGGCAGAAAGTTTCTTGAGTGATGACCACGAACCGGAGGCCGCAGCGGGTTTGCTTTCCACGAGGTAGCTTTAGCCCAGCAGTAGAGGCCTTTCTTTAATAGTTTTTTATCATCATTATAAATGCTAAAAAACTAATATTAGTACCCATTTTTTCACTGTGACTGGAATCGATTAGGGTTCTCTCATCAATCACTTGTCACTTTACTGGAATGCCTACGCATGCCACTAACTACTAAACTAAACTACTACTACTACTACTACTACCTACTACTACTACTAGACTAAACCTAACCTATCGTAGACTTCTATTGGCGCTTGATGAGATTATATAGTTCACAAGCGCGTAAACATAGTTACATTTTCTATTACCTCGCCGTCATCATCAGACACGACCGGAGAGATGAAGTACAAGACCAACAACTTTATCTCCTCTCCGAAGCATAAGCATGCCATATTTTAAAGCATAATTGGAGCAATTTAAGGTTTCAGTCATAAAATTGGAGCAATCACAACTTCGTTACTATGATTTGTTGAAAGTGTGTAAGCTGGACAAACGTGTCTCCAACTGACACATGCCGTTGGGGCAAAACCAGTGATGAGAGGGTTTAAAAATATAGTCAAAAAATCTAACCATAACACTCAATTATTATTTAAACTACGATCATAAAACCATGTGCAAGCTGGAGACACGGGTCCCTGGCTTACACATAATCGTACTTAATCGTAGCTTAAATAATTACGAAGATACGTAATTATTTAAGCTACGATTAAGTACTATACCTCAAATTTGCAGCATTAGTTCTGTTTATTACAAACGACGTCGCACTGGAAAGTAGGACTACTTATTCGTACAATACAGAGGACAAAGCTCTGTCGCATGCTACCTTGACTATACTGGCTAGAAGTAAGTCTTCTCTGTTGCTAGCATAGCTATTTCTCTTTATTGATGATGGCGCTTGATGAGATTATATAGTTCACAAGCGCGTAAACATAGTTACATTTTCTATTACCTCGCCGTCATCATCAGACACGACCGGAGAGATGAAGTACAAGACCAACAACTTTATGTCCTCTCCGAAGCACAAGGGTGTAGTAACACATATGTCTTTGAGCCCGGCCTGAGTTTTACACATACGATCTCATTATCTGAACGTTCGCGCTACCGCTCGACCAACTAGGTAGTCAAAAAGTAGTAACTATGTACATATATGTGTTGGGCCAAGCTAGTCAATGCCCATCGCAAACATCTGTTGCAACATTGCCAACGTTTCAGTAATAAACGTTGTCCGCATGTTCCCTATATTGTCTAATATGTTTACTCGATGTTAACACTTCACTCCCACATGCCTATTAGGAACGTGAGTAACTCATCTTTACTAGCACCTCTACGGAATATTGTTTGTCGTATAATTACAACTGCTTCTTTGGTCTAGCAACGCCTTGTCAAACCGGTTCTTGGTTCAAATAAAAATCTTTTTGGGATTTATCTGTTTAGAATTTTTTTCTTTCTTCGCACGAAATCTGGGGGTTGGCAATATTCACCCCCATGCTTCGGAGAGCACGTAAAGCTATCGGTTTCGAAACTGACCTGAATCTTTCCAGTCGTATCGTTAGTCGTCCCACCCAGATCATGAGAGTGATGGAATAGTAAATGCCTCTGTGTTTTCCATTTGTGTACTATAATATGTCCCGCGCAAATGGCTAGTCTCGATTGAGATTGGCTGCCATACCCGAAAGGACATTATTCGTAGAGCAGTCAACTGTACAATTAATAGAAATAGTTGTCCCGAGTCTGCATACACGTGTACCCGTACATGTGTGTGTGTAAAGTCCCCCGAGACTCAAGAGATTTGCAGTAGAGTACAAAGTGCAATTAAACTAATTGAAAACTGCAATATCCCTAACTTATACATTTCATGCGTCTCAAATAGTATTGGTAATGCATATAAAGCTATTTTCGTCTTAAAGAAAAGCGAATATTTCGAATATTTGAATTGCAAGACATAAACAAGAATTCAAATGCAATATACATATTCAAATTCGAAAAGCTGATATTGTCTAATGTATCCACAGAAGCGTAGCCTTAACGATACAAAAGTGCTGACTAAATCACCTTCTTTTACTATAAAAGATAATATCGTACAGAAAGAAAAGATAGACACAAAAAAAGAATATCTTTTACTCAGCTGTATTTATATGTCTCCACAGTTTTTACATACTTCAGCCAGAATGCCAAGGATGCAAAAACTGATAACAAAATATGCGTAGCATTTGTTTGCATATGATACCAATTATTATGTATGAATACTAGCTGTGCCCCGCGGTGTTACCCGCGTTAAACTTTATAATTTATAGCCCATGTGTTATTCGAATATATAAACTACTAGCTGTGCCCCGCGGTTTTACCCGCGTTAAATTTTATAAATTATCACAGCTCCTCCCCCGTTGGTGATAGCGTGATAATATGTAGCCTATATGTTGACCGGACCTCTTAGTAAATATTCATGCAAAATTTTAAGTAAATCCATGCTGTACTTGTACTTACATACAGACAAACAGACACACAGACAAAAATTATAAAAATTATCCTTTCCTATTAAGTATCCTTTAAAAAAATATTCAATGTACAGTTTTGACTTTCCTACGATTTTATTATATGTATAATAATAATAATAATAAAAAGTATTTATTTTCTCTCACAAATAGTTGGATACATTAACAATAACATGTCTCGCACTGTTAAGCCTATGTACATAGAATTTGTAAGTATGCAACCTGTTTTATGAGAGACTGGTGCCTGAAGTAGGTTTAGAAAAACCTGTAGTATCTACAGGTCACCAGGATCCCATTCCGCGGATTGTATATTACATGTAGATATTTAAGAGCTTTAATTACATTTTAGATAACAATCGATTGTTATGCCAGAGAAAAACAAATTAAAATAAATAACAATAAAATAAAAGACAAGGAAAAATAATATTTACACTAAAACTAAGAATTCTTATAAAAATAACAATAATTTTGGCTTACTGTATTTGTGTCAGTATATTGTATTTTATACGTGTGTTATGTGTGGGTGTGCGCGTAGTATATGACTAGAGGAAGTGTGTGTGTGTTCCTGCGTGCGTAGGCTTTGGCGTAGATTACAAACTATAATTATATATATAAACATTAAAATAGCCAAATACTGCGTATTACGAACTCGTATCAAGATATAGGACGCAGAAGACTTTCAGTCTCATCGTAGTTTAGAGATTTAAGAAACCTGCTTGTAATTAACTTACAGTTAGTCTTTGATAGGGGGTAGATAGTTAGGATTTTATTAAGTTTGTTATATGTATATGGTCCTAGGAAACAAAAGAAATTGCCTGAGTGGCTTGTACGAAACATTTGCATAGGACAAACAGCACCCTTGCGTCGTTTGTCTGTCAGCATTTCTGGATGGTATGGCAATTGGGAATGCTTTTTCAGAATGCAATGGAGTACAAAATCGAACTAAGATAAGATATTTTATTTCGCAACTACTTGGGATAGAGATCTAAATTTTTTTGTTAATTATACATTTCATTTGTCAACAATTGTCGAAAAAAGAATTATAAGACCAAGATCAATATTTCACGAAATATTCACCTTGGAAGTTATGGCCGCTGATATCCCATTATCTATAACTGTTAAGATTTCGGTGTTAACATCCATTTATTCGTAATATTAACCTAATCAGATTGACATAGCGTTTTACCCTCAGAGCAATTCTCTACGCGTGTAATCTCAAAAATGATGATATCTCTTATAATGTTCGAGCAGAGTGACCATAATTTCTGTTAAATATGGGGATATCTTTTGCTCTACTAGACGAAAATGTACCTGTTATGAATAATTGTTGTAGAATTGGCTAAAATAAGAGTTTAATGCACTTTCTTTTTTCCGTTTGTCAATCGACTTTTATGTTTTGTTATCTATTGACGAGTTATAATCTTTATCAATGAAACAGTAATGGTAATGGCAACAGTATTTCTTGAGCCGGAGTTTCGACCATTGTCGTAAAATCGATAAAGTAAGTATAATTATTACGAATTCGCTGTGTGGTGGCGGCGTAGAATATCATCGCCCCATCTCATCCCGTGGGGGGCCTAGAAATCGTCCCGAAGGAAAACTTACCAGAGAATGGGCAGCAGCGTTTTTCTGTGAAGTTTGCGGAGGATTTTGTCCAACAGTGGACTTAATTTGGCTGACATGGTGAAGTATAATGTTTTTACGGTCATAAATTATACGAAATATAACGCGATTGGAACAATTTAACGTCCCACATTTGGTTCCTAATTTAATATGTATTTCAAATTAGGACATAATTCGAAATATAAATTTTCTCTCAAAATGATAATAAATAAAATTGATATTCCGCAGGTAGAGTGGGCGTTGTCTTTTTAAAAAGAAAAGAATTTACGATTTGCTCAGTTAATAGGCAGTAATATAACAATAATGAACTCAAAGCCACGTGTCATGATTTTAGATTTGACTGTTTGTTATATTACTGTCTATTAACCGAGAACATTTTAAATTCTTTTCTTTTTTTTTTCTTTTTAATAAGACAACGCCCACACTTGGGAATCTAATCCCTGTGTCGCGGGGTACTTTACAAACATATAATAGATAAATTACTGGAGTACAAGCAGCAATATCGCGTCATGTGGTGAAAACAGAACTAAGTTAATTTTTTTGGCCTTGTTTTGTATGGCATGATTTGAACATGTGTACCTATAGAAGAAAAGAATATTGTATTGAACTGTCTTATTTTAGCCAATTCTACAACAATTATTCCGAACAGGTACATTTTCGTCTAGTAGAGCAAAAGATATCCCCATATTTAACAGAAATTATGGTCACTCTGCTCGAACATTTTAAGAGATATCATCATTTTTGAGATTACACGCGTAGAAAATTGTCCTGAGGTTAAAACGCTATGTCAATCTGATGAGGTTAATATTACGAATAAATGGATGTTCACACCGAAATCTTAATAATTATAGATAATGAGACATCAGCCTTCAAAGTAACGTTACGATTGCGCGGCCACGAAACTTTTGTTTTGCCTTGATTTCGTTAGTTTAAATGAACTTTGGTGGCATTAAATGCTTTCGGTACTTTGGACATATTAAGATCTTTCTTCTAGTAACAGTTTTACTGCATGAAATCTTAAGTTTTAAAGAAATAACCGAGATTAAAGAAACATCAAGTGCACGATTGCGCGGCCATAACTTCCAAGGTGAATATTTCGTGAAATACTGATCTTAGTCTTATAATTAGTTTTTTGACAATTGTTGACAAATAAAATGTTCAATTAACAAAAAGATTTAGATCTCTATTCTAAGTAGTTACTGAGATCTCCATGACCGCGCAATCGTGCACGTTGTGAACATCAGAATGACTGGCCCAACTGATCGATCAGCTTTAAAATATTACTAAATTTTAATACCTATTTGCTACTATTTGATACCTATGTTTAAATAATTGGTACCTAATGAACAACTGAGAAAATTAATTTTAAAATTGGCCAGTCATTCTGATGTCTGAATGACTACCCATATTTAGAATCTCCACATAAGGGCTTCAAAATTTCAATTCGCTTTTACAAAAATTTAGTACCTATTTGATACCTAAACATATATTTTTTCTAGATTTTGAGGGCAAAGATTAAAGATTTTCACTTTCTCTAGTTATTAGTTAGTTTCTTAACATATCTGTACTTTTTGGATAAATAAACATTTATTTATTTTTAACAGATTTTTTTACTATATTTAATAATACATTACTATGTTAAATAATACAGAAAGATTTTTTTTATTCATTGCAATTAAACTATATTTAAACGATTATTAATAATCTACTACTACTCAATAACAATTTCTGAATGCATGATATTGATAGTTAACTTTTATCCTTTCTAAGTGGGTAGAACTATTTTTTTGATGTGAAACATCTATAGCCGCCCGAAAAACAGATTTCTGGCGTGGCCACGCTATACGATAGTAGTGTGTACCGTGTGGCGACGCGTCGCCATGCGCAATCGACTTTTTATTTTATCATTATGACATATTTAGTTCCTATCACAATATGTTCTTTTCTGCATATTACTTTTACAAAATAATGTCGATGTTTAACATGTGCCAGGCGTCCCGTGATGGCTCACATTTTTTTTTTATATTGTTGTTGCCATCAATCAATCTGCTTTTATAACGTTGGTAGTTGATTTCTATTTGAGACTTATTTCATTTAAGACAATTACTGAGTCGTTTAGTGTTCACCTAAAATTAAATTGACTGTGGTTATTTGTGCTAACTCATCATGAAAAGGGGGAGAAACAGTGTCTTTACAAACTTTTTACTGCAACAAGGCGGCTTTGTTAAGATTTCTTCATCGCCGTCGTCTTTAATATTATATTCACCAAAAGTATCTGAATCAGCACGGTCAAAAAAATTGTCATAATTTTCTTTTATTGATATATACAATGCTTTTGTTGACATTCGATACGATAATAACTGACTGATTTCCTCAAAGACTGGATCACATGGTGAAGGAATGTCATTTTTAGTAGCAAAATACTTTTTGAATTCACTTTACGCTTTCTTCTGTTCTTCTTAAGACACTGAAAATTTTCTCCCCCTTTTCATGATGAGTTAACCACAGTCAATTTAATTTTAGGTGAACACTAAACGACTCAGTAATTATTGTCTTAAATGAAATAAGTCTCAAATAGAAATCAGTTACTTACCAACGTTATAAAAGCAGATTGATTGATGACAACAACAATATAAAAAAATAGTTCTACCCACATATAAAGGATAAAAGCTAACTATCAATATCATGCATTGAGAAATTGTTATTGAGTAGTAGTAGATTATTAATAATCGTTTAAATATAGCTTAATTGCAATGAATAAAAAAATCTTTCTGTATTATTTAACATAGTAATGTATTATTAAATATAGTAAAAAAATCTGTTAAAAATAAATAAATGTTTATTTATCCAAAAAGTACAGATATGTTAAGAAACTAACTATAACTAGAGAAAGTGAAAATCTTTAATCTTTGCCCTCAAAATCTAGAAAACATATATGTTTAGGTATCAAATAGGTACAAAATTTTTGTAAAAGCGAATTGAAATTTTGAAGCCCTTACGTGGAGATTCTAAATATGGGCAGTCATTCAGACATCAGAATGACTGGCCAATTTTAAAATTAATTTTCTCAGTTGTTCATTAGGTACCAATTATTTAAACAAAGGTATCAAATAGTAGCAAATAGGTATTAAAATTTAGTATTATTTTAAAGCTGATCGATCAGTTGGGCCAGTCATTCTGATGTTCACGTGCACGTTACGTTCGCGCGGCCAACTTAAAACCCCTGTAACTTCTTTATTTCTGCATTGACAAAGTTTTGGTTTGTTCCTTTCGATTTTGACTAATTTTGAAAAAAAATATAGCGATTTCTTTTTCTGTTTGGATAACGTCGCGGAGCAATCGTGACGCACACTTTTTCAAATAGAACCACAAAAGATAACAATGATATTGACAATATGAGAAAGAAGTACGACCAACCCATTTTAAGTGCTAATTGATAAGCGTTACGGTTCAAAATAGCTTCGTGTAAATATTTAAAGCTCTCGTTGTGTCTTTACATGTAGCAGTCATAAATAATGGCGAGATCTTTAACCATTTACAAACAAAAGAACTGATAAGAGGTATTTAAATGGTTGGTTTTTAATTTGTTAGGCTGGATCACAAAAATTTGCAAAACACCCGTCAGTGCAGTGTTCGAAGTATTCGACATCGCAAGTTTCTTATACCTTCTTTCTTTCGCTGGATATAGTTAATTTTTCTCTTTACGACTTCGGCTAGTGTTATCTGAATTTCGTGATTGCTCTTATGACGACCCCGGCTAGTGTAATTGGACTTTTTTGATTGCTCTTACGGCGACCCCGGATAGTGTGATTGGACTTTTGTGAAAAAAAATAAACATAAGTACCTGACCTGGGTTAAACTTTGATATTCAGTTGCAGAAATTACGAAAATATTTACCATAAAATCGATTTCCTACCATAATTTAACTTCCACAAGCACAAACACAGCTAAAAACACTATACCTCTCCGTAAAATAGGCTAAGCAATAAGCACGGTTAAAGCCGAAATATCCCATTTTACGGTTTTACCTTTATACAGTGCCAGTGAACACGCCTAGTGTGCTCACCTAATTTTCTTTTACAGCGCCGTGGACACGCCTAGCATGTTCACGTTTTTTACATGGCGGCATCGCTAACAAATTAGTAGAAAAAGTGGCGGCACTGAATGTGTTAATTATGAGGTAGACAAGTGTGATTTTATTGAGTATGAACAAAGGAATGACTACTTAACCTTATAAAAATAACCTACGGGTCAGAGGCGCCCGCAGCGTTTTGAAAACGTATTTTTCTAATGAGCGCTCGTATCTACCTGTTTTGTGTGCGTCACGATTGCTCCGCCACGTTATCCAAACAGAAAAAGAAATCGCTATATTTTTTGTCAAAATTAGTCAAAATCGAAGGGAACAAACCAAAACTTTGTCAAAGCAGAAATAAAGAAGTTACAGGGGTTTTAAATTGGCCGCGCGAACGTAACGTGCACGATTGCGCGGCCATGGAGATCTCAGTAACTACTTGGGATAGAGATCTAAATCTTTTTGTTAATTGAATATTTCATTTGTCAACAATTGTCAAAAAAAGAATTATAAGACTAAGATCAGTATTTCACGAAATATTCACCTTGGAAGTTATGGCCGCGCAATCGTGCACTTGAAGTTTCTTTAATCTCGATTATTTCTTCAAAACTTAAGATATCATGCATTAAAACTGTTACTAGAAGAAAGGTTTTAATATGTCCAAAGTACCGAAAGCCACCAAAGTTTATTTAAACTGACGAAATCAAAGTAAAACAAAAGTTACGTGGCCGCGCAATCGTAACGTTACTTTGAACGCTGATATCTCATTATCTATAATTGTTAAGATTTCGGTGTTAACATCCATTTATTCGCAATATTAACCTAATTAGATTTACATAGCGTTTTACCCTCAGGACAATTTTCTACATATAGGACAATAAATGGATGTTAACACCCAAATTTTGTGTGATCCTCTGTGGCCGTACCACAGTTTAGTACTCAGATGCTATAGTTCGAAATAATACCTACCTAAAGTCTACTTTCATCGGAATATATGTATATTTTTAGTACCTCAAGAGATATCTTTTTAATTAACAATGTATGTGGTCCGGCCGCCAGGCAGTGCTCTCTGGCCGCGCCACCTCAAATTAAATAGAGTATAATGAACTATTAATAAATAATTATCCCGAAAAAAACTACCTAAAGAGTACCTTGCATACGACAAATATGGTCCAATAAAGCCCTTTATTTAAGGAGTTATTGGTCGTAGGGTGTGGTCCGGCTGGAAGGTATACTCTGCAGCAAGTCAATTTTGCAATATTTAATATTAACTATCCATAGGTAAATCAATTTATATAATAGTACCTTTTCTCTACTCTTCGTTGATACTTTTTTCCTTTAAAGAAACTATTCATTTTGAATAATTAATCTTTAAAGAATGTGGCGCGGCTAGGGAGGATTACTTTCAGCAAATGTTACGAAATATGCTTTATATCTTTATGCCAAAGAAAACTGCATATTAAGTACTTTATAAAAAGACCTGGACTTCATCTATAAACTTTTATTTTTATTACCATCACCGATTTTGAAATAGGCGCACTTTTTAGGGTTCCGTAGCCAAATGGCAAAAAAACGGAACACTTATAGATTCGTCATGTCTGTCTATCTGTCCGTCCGTATGTCACGGCTATTTTTTTCCGAAACTATAAGAGCTGTACTGTTGAAACTTGGTAAGTAGATGTATTCGTTGAACTGAAAATAGAAAAAGAACAATAATTTTGGGAGGGTCCCCATACATAGAACTGAAACTCATTTTTTTTTCATTTCTCCCATACATCTGGGGTTTCTATGGATAGGTCTTCAAAAATTATGTTGAAGTTTCTCATACCATTTTTTTCTAAACTGAATAGTTTGCGCGAGAGACACTTCCAAAGTGGTAAAATGAGTGTCCCCCCCCCCCCCTTGTAATTCTAATATAAGATAATTGTAAAATAAAAAAAATATATGACGTACATTACATATTAGGTACATGATTTACATTATATATTACCATGCAAAGTAACAACGAAAATTGGTTTGAACGAGATCTAGCAAGTAGTTTTTTTTAATACGTCATAAATCGTTAACCGCAAATTGCTTTCATTTAATCAACTGAAATACTTGCTGCTACGGAACCCTTCATGGGCGAGTCCGACTCGCACTTGGCCGGTTTTTGGTTTTTGTTCACGTATCTACCTAAGAATAGGTAGTTTGACGCTTATTCCATTAACTTTTAATTCAAATTGCTTACAAAATATTAGACGGATTTTAAATTTATACTATGTTCCGCAATGTATAAAACCTATTGTATTAGAAATAAAATATATTCTAATAATGGAACATAACAACTGAACAGTCGGGATCCATTGACAAATTAGATTGGCTGTCGACTAATGGATCCCGACTGTTCAGTTGTTATGTTCCATTATTAGAATATATTTTATTTTCTTCAATAGTATTTATTCAATAGTACATTATATAATTTTAGACCACCAGCCATCTATGTGCTTGTTTTTTTCTTTTCAGTTCTTTGTCTATGTACGTAGTTTGGTTCATTATTTACGCAGTCGGGTTTTTTATTTATTAAATTTTTTTTTTTATTTTGATCTTATTAGTTATGAGTTCCTAACTAGTTTCAAAAATAAGTTAACCACATTAAGTATATATTATAATTTTTGTTCTTAATATTTATGTTTTTTTTTATATTTTTTATCATTCATTATCTAGATTTAGTTATAAAATATTATTCATTCATTTATTTATTTCACTAAAATAGAGTACAGTGGTGGTCTTATTATTAGGTCATCATCATCATCATCATCATATCAGCCGAAAGACGTCCACTGCTGGACAAAGGCCTCCCCCAAAGATCTCCACAATTGCCGGTCTTGTGCTATTCGCATCCAGCAGTTTCCAGCGACCCGTACAAGATCATCGGTCCATCTTGTAGGGGGCCTGCCCACGCTGCGTCTTCCGGTTTGTGGTCGCCACTCGAGAACCTTTCTGCCCCAACGGCCGTCGGCTCTACGAGCTATGTGCCCTGCCCACTGCCACTTCAGCTTGGCAATTCTTCGGGCTATGTCGGTGACTTTGGTTCGCCTGCGGATTTCGACATTTCTGAAGCGATCCCGCAGGGAAACTCCGAGCATAGCCCTCTCCATTGCTCTTTGGGTGACCTTGAGCCTTCTAATAAGGCCCATAGTGAGCGACCACGTCTCTGTTCCGTATGTCATCACTGGCAACACACACTGGTCGAAGACTTTCGACTTGAGACACTGCGGTATTTTGGACGAGAAGATGTTACGTAGCTTCCCGAACGCTGCCCATCCGAGTTGGATTCTACGATTGACCTCCTTCTCGAGGTTGGACCTACCTAGTTGGATGGTCTGTCCTAGGTAAATATAGTTCTCTACAACTTCGAGTGCAGAGTCACCAACTTTCAATTTAGTGGGTGCAACATGGACGTTTGACATGATTTTCGTCTTATCCATGTTCATTTTCAGACCCACTTGTTGAGAGACTCTGCTGAGGTCATCGAGCATTGTACCGAGGTCTTCCATGGTCTCAGCCATGACTACGATATCATCGGCAAATCGAAGGTGAGTGATGTACTCGCCATTGACATTGATGCCAAAGCCTTTCCAGTCCAGAAGCTTGAAGACGTCTTCCAATGCAGCGGTGAACAGTTTCGGAGATATAACATCTCCCTGTCTCACGCCTCGCTGCAAGTGGATAGGTTTCGAGATCTGGTCCTGGAGTCGCACTGACATAGTGGCGTTTTCATACAAACACTTTATCACCTCGATATACCGGTAGTCAATTTGGCACCTTATGAGAGACCTCAGCACGGCCCATGTTTCGATAGAATCAAAGGCTTTCTCATAGTCCACGAACGCTAAGCACAGTGGCTTGTTATACTCTTCGGTCTTCTGTATAACTTGCCTCAGCGTATGTATGTGGTCTATGGTACTAAAGCCTTTTCGGAAACCGGCTTGTTCGGGAGGCTGGAAGTCGTCAAACCTGCGCGCGAGACGGTTCGTAACGACCCTCGAAAACAACTTTTAAACATGGCTCAGCAGTGTGATGGGTCTATAATTCTTCAATAGGGTTTTGTCGCCCTTTTTGAAGAAGAGCACCACCACACTTCTGTGCCATGCTTGTGGCGTTTGACCATCTAGTATGACGGAGTTAAATAACTTCTGAAGGGCCCGTAGGATTGGTGTACCACCCGCCTTCAGAAGCTCTGCTGTAACTCCATCATCACCAGGCGCCTTGTTGTTCTTGAGTTGTTTGAGAGCCATTCTAATCTCGTACAGGCTGACGTCCGGGATGTCTTCGGTGTAATGTCGGGTTAGTCGTGCTCTGGGATCCGAGGCATGACTTTTGACAGGTGGCTGTGTTGTCGTATATAACTGTCCGTAGAACTTCTCGATCTCTCCCAGCAACTCAGGTTTAGACGTGACGATTCTACCATCCTCAGTCTTCAGCTTCGTCAGTTGGCTCTGTCCAACAGACAGAGCTCTTGCGAACACTTTGGAGCCTTTGTTCCGCTCAATGGCCTCTTTAATACTAATTGTATTAAATTGCCGCGTGTCGCGAGTCAAAGACTTTGAGATCTGTCTGTTGAGCTGCCGATATCTGGTAGCATCATCTGAGGATGTCAGAACCATTTTCCGTCTATCTTCCATAAGTTGCAGGGTAAAGTCAGAGATCTTTTTAGTTCTGTTTGTACGGCGGGCCTTGAAGACCTTAGACCCAGCCGTACGGACAGCTTCTACGAGCCTGTCATATTATTAGGTTAGTCTCATCAATTTTACTCATAAACAGCATGCGAAATGTGTGATTGTTATATGTCAAATTTTACACAAATAATATAATTAATTAAATAAATCACAGTTTTTTTTAAAGACAACCCCTGCAATATGGATACTAATCCCTGTGTTGCAGGGTACTTAACAACATATAATAGACGGACACAAATTACATCCAGACTCAGAAGAACCATTTATGGGTCACACAAGTAGTTGTCCGGCGCGGGACTCGAACCCGCGACACGAAGTGGCAACGCGACTGCCTTAGCCGTTGCTCCTCACGTGCAGTAAAAAATTTGATTTGATTGAATAGAATGATTTTTTTAGGAGCCACAGTCTGAGTTGGTTTTTGACCTTTGCCGCTGAAAAATGTCTAATACTTTGCGGCAAAGCATTATACACTTTCACACATACAGCATAGGAACTTTTTCGTTGTATTAGTTATCATGTTGCGAGGAAAAACATCTTTAGCTCTAGTAAATACTGTGGCTGCGTTTTCACAAATACACCAATTTGAAAAATGTACAAACACACTAGTTCTAATTTTTAGTCCTTTTAACAATGATTTACATGAGACAAACGGAGGAGTACCTGTAATTGCTTTAACGCATTTTTTTTTGCAATAGAAATGCTCTCGATTTATCTGTTGAATTAAAGAGCAACCAATTCAACAGTGGACTCATTCTGGAGTGCCACGGTGCGCTTGAAAAGATCTCAACAACCAACAAGGTCACAATACAGTGGATAAGAGGGCACAGTGGATCTCTAGGTAATGACACTGCGGACCAGCTGGCAAGAAAGGGGTCGGAAACGACAACAATGGGACCTGAACCCATTGTACCCATACCCTATAACCAACTGAAAACATGGCTGTGTGAGATAACCACACAAGAACATGAAAAAGAGTGGAAAGATCTGGAATCATGCAGACAGACAAAAGAATTTCTACCATCTCTGAACAAACGCCTGTCCCGTAATCTATTACACCTAAACAGGAAGGATCTACGCACAAATATCGGACACTGCACGTTAAACAAACACCTCTTCAAGATTGGCGTCACGGACAGCCCCCTGTGCAGAGGGTGCATTGAAAATGAAGAAACACCAGCACACGTACTGCTACATTGCAAGAGTGTTGCTTACCAACGGGCAAAGTTCCTGAATGATCCGAAGACACTGCAGGAGGTCCTCAAGCCAGGCTTTCGTGGTCTCCTGGACTTCTGGATGGAACTAAAATGGTTCGAGTAGCCAAACAAGTATCACGCACAATGGCCCAATTGGGAGGCTAAGTGCGGAAACCTATCGCCCAACTAACTAACTAACTAACTATCTGTTGAATTGCCCCATAGTACCATACGTTGGGTAACCAAGGTAATGATTTGCCTATATATTTATCGCGATTGAGACCCGTGTCCACAGTATATAAAAAAAATGTGTACAAATCGCGAAAGTTTAAAAACATTAAAAGATACTATACCTCAGGATAGAACCAAAGTACCCGAGATATGCCATCAAATATCGATTGGTAATAAGGCTGTTTTGCGAAGTCGTGACAAAACGTATACAAACCTATTGATTCTGATGCATATTTGATCAATGTGCAATTTCCAGTCACAATAACGATCAACTGTTATTAGTCAGATTAAGGAATGACTCAAAGGAGGGTATAGAGTGCGTGGGCGGGAACCTAAGGGATATTTTCAGAAACTTGTTCAGAGTACTTAGAGGGAAAACATACTAAAAGTCCTGACGTCTAGGAGGTTAGGCGGAGGGAGGAGGGGGGAGGGGGACAGAGACCTCAATTTTAGTTTTTTTGCTAATATCTTTAAAAAGGTGCGTTTTAGCATAAAATATTCTAATATAAAATTAAAGCTTACAAAATTCACTGTAACTTTGATCTCATATACTTTTTTCATATTTCCATTCGTTTATGAGCTACACGCATTAGAAATATAGAAAATTTAAGTTCTTCAGCGGAACTCTTACAGAGCCTTGAGAAGTTTAGGAGACCTAATATGCTTCTGTAGGGAGGTGGATGGAGTGAAGGCCGTCATGGCTCACATACAATGGTCCTCATCGGGAATAAGTGCGGAATTTAAACCCACTAGCATATTAGTGGGAACAAGATGATGATGAGTTATTCAGCGTGATGACCATTACCTGATGCCTCGAATTATCTCTAAATTTATTTTAACATAAGCTGGGAGTACCTCCACGAGTTAAGGGCGGTAACAGCAAGATATCGCGTTTTTTTGTAACAGCAGATAACTGAACTTGGGCGGGAAAAACATCATGAAGATTGCTTTTCGCTCAATGCTCACTGTAGGAAACGCAACCTTACTGGCTAAAACTGAAAAATGACAATGAATTAATGAATGACAAAAAATGAGATGCAATAGCATGGATATGAACACATCCTCTTCTTACACTCATTTACCGGCTACGATACAACATCAGCAACGTTTAGAAAAAGCAAGGTGGGTTTCTGTAAATTGTATTGAAATTCGGAAATTGTTCAGGAAGCAGCAAAGATCTTTTACAACCCAAGCTCCAGCCATAATGATGTTGCAGAAGCTGGGAAAGTGTGCTTCCTGAAATGGTATGGGACACCAGCAAAAGTGACCCTTCTCAATGTAATTCTTCAAGAAGGTTTTATCGCCCTTTTTGAAGAAGAGCACCACCACACCCCTGTGCCATGCTTGTGGCGTTTGACCTTCTAGTATGACGGAGTTAAATAACTTCTGAAGGGCCCATAGGATTGGTGTACCACCCGCCTTCAGAAGCTCTGCCTTAACTCCATCATCACCAGGCGCCTTGTTGTTCTTAAGCTGTTCGAGAGCCATTCTAATCTCGCACAGGCTGACGTGCGGGATGTCGTCGGTAAGTGTTGGGTTAGTCGTGCTCTGGGATCTGAGGCACAACTATCGACAGGTGACTGGGTTTTCGTATACAGCTGTCCGTAGAACCTCACGATGTCTCCCAGCAACTCAGGTCTAGACGTGACGATTCTGCCATCCTCAGTCTTCAGCTTCGTCGGTTGTCTCCGTCTAACAGATAGTTCTCTTGCAAACACTTTAGAGCCTTTGTCCCGCTCAATAGCTTCTTTAATACAATTTGTATTAAATTGACGCGTGTCGCGAGAAAGGATCAAAGAATTTAAGATCTGTTAAGTCTGTAAGAACCATTTTCCGTCTTTCGTCCATAAGCTGCAGGGTATAATCAGACATCGTTTGGTTATGTTTGTACGATGGGCCTTGAAGATCTTAGACCCAGCCGTATGGACAGCTTCTACGAGCCTGTCGTGGTATGAGTCCACTTCCTCACTCCCGGTTTTAACCGTATTGATTACTGAGACGTCATTGAACATCTGTGTACTCGTCGACAAGATAAAGTCTATCTCGTTTTTTTTATCATCGTGGCTTACCCAGGTCCATTTGCGGTTTTCCGGCTTCTTAAAAGAGGAGTTCATCATAAAGAGTCCCTCCTTCTCCATGAAGTCGGCCAACATTTGGCCCCGTGGATTCCGGTCTCCAGTTACAAATTGCCCCACTCTCAGCTCATTCCCGAATCGTTAAACCAGCTTTGCGTTAAAGTCCCCCATGACCACAGTGAAATAAGAGTTCGAGGTATTTATGGCTCTAGAAATATCCTCATACATGACCTCAACCTCATCGTCGAAGTGCGTCGAAGTCGGCGCGTAAACCTGTATGACCTTCAACGAATACCGCTTGGTAATTCTGAGTATAAGGTACGCAACCCTAGTCGACACACTCCCGATTTTCAGTATGTTGTGGACGAGGGACTTGTGTACTATGAACCCAACACCACCTTGGGACAGTTGGTCGCCCTCCCTGAAATTGAGCAGATTCCCGGATTTCAGGATTATAGTGTCCTCCCCCTCTCTTCGAACTTCAGATAATCCTATTATGTCCCAATGTAACCTGCTCAATTCTTCCTCCAGTTCGATCATCTTCTCGTCGGTCCACAGTGTGCGTGTGTTGTATGTTGCCAGGGCCAGTGGTCGTCGGTTTTGGTAACGCGGAATCTGCCGAGGATTCTTAGCACCCCCTGCCCTGCCGTAACCACGGCTGTTACCACGGCTGGGAATAGCAGGGCTACCGGGGACTGGGGGGCCGCGGTTTAATTGTGTCCTTTATTTGAGGGATCTGCCATAATAGCCACGCTTGGCAAACGGGTTGGCAATCGCAGTAAGGTAGACATTGGTACTCATGAGAACGCTGCTGCCCATTCTCTGGTATATATTCCCTCGGGACGACTTCTACGTCCCCCCCGCGGGATTAGAGGGGGTGGCGATATTCTCTAGGCCGTCACCACAAAGCCACTAAGAGCCACTAAGAGAGTAGCTAAATATAATTCCTGAAGCACATATCACCAAGTGCAGCAGTGGCTCGGGAATGAGCTGCTCCCTCAAGAGTGAGGGTGGAAAAATTCATGGTGATATCTTGGGGCCAAGAACAACAAAAGATTTACCGGCGCCCCAGGTTATACTAAAAACAATATTTTGTCGCTGCACCAAGGATTGTAGCAGCAGCAAATGTGGATGTCGCAAAGCTATGCTGAAATTTTCTACTGCGTGCCTTCATTGCCAAGGAAAATGCTTCAACGGCGTGTCTTTTAGCGAGGAAGACGACGAGAATGACCATAAAGATGATTGAGAGCCCTCTCAGCAAGAACCACTTACCACTGAGGAAGGCGAGGAAGAAAATACCACAGAAAACGACCTTTTTCCAGGACGCTAACGACCTAAGAGAATAAAAATGTGAATCATTCACAGAATTGGACTTAGAAACTAATATTTCAAAACATTTTTTAATTGCACTTTTCCAGAGCCTGTAGTTTGAAAACGGATGGGATATGGAAAAGTATCAAAGTTATAGAAAATATTATAGGCTTTCATTTCATCTTTGAACATTTTGAAATATTAGCGTAAAACCTAATAATGTTGCAATAATTGTTATAATACATATGATGTGGTTGTACTAATAAATAAATAATAAATAATAAACCTGAAATTGAGGTCTTTGTCCCCCTCCCCTCCCTCCGCTTCACCTCCTTAACATCAGGACTTTTAGTATGTTTTCTCTCTAAGTACTCTGAACAAGTTTCTGAAGAAATCGCTTAGGTTCCCGCTCACGCACTCTACAACTACTTTATTAATTATACTATATACCAAAAACCTTCACACTCTCTACTTTGTTTATGACCATTGTATTTTATATTTAGTAAATATGATTTACTTATTTTGCTCAAAAATTGAATAAAGTGTGTCTTGCTCAAATTCGCGGTGAGATTATTTTTATCAAGCGAATTAATTTCTATCGTACCTATTATTAATTTCTATGTCAAAGTTATTTAACAGATTCTATGCCAAAACTATAAGGATGTCGTCTGCAAACAAAGTGCATGGATAATGAGTTATATCTGGTATGACATTAATATAGAAAAGAAAAAGAGTCCATGCTTATTTACGAGATAGTCCGATTGGCAATATTTAATTAGAGTTCCACTTTCCAGAATGGCATTTTTTTTTCTTTGACTGTTTTCTTTTTAATCTATATTTTTTTATCTGTGATATGATAATGAATAAATACACATCCGGGCCAAATATCACGTTAATACAAGCAGCTCTTTAAGCTGAGAGATAAGTCATTGTTATTGTTATATGACTGCAAATTTCGCAATCTCATGATTTCATTGAGAGATTTGATATCATGAGGATTGTTTAGTAGCTTGCGGTGGTACAGAGTACTAATAATTAAACCATCTAAAGACTTAACCTGGCTTTATGAAAAATTCAATTCAATTCAAAATTAAAATGCACGAACTGAGATTGACAACGGCTCTATTCAAAGTTGTCCCTTGCAACTTGTGTACAGTTACTCCCCAACATAATATTAAAGGTAACATTTTTCTTTAAATTTTACCTTGTCCAGAAAGCGCATGAAATTCGGTTGTTGATAGTTCGATTCTCACACCAACCAAAGGGACGTTGTTCTTTATATCTTTGTCATTGCATTTAAAACAATTCGATTTCGGTAGGTACCTACCTATATATAGTTTTTCAAGTGAAGTTAAGTACTTAACCGTTTGAAGTTGGAGATGGGCGACCGTGTTAGACGTTAGATACTTTAGGTAGTCCAATATACCTAATAGATACTTTAGTATATGTCCATCAACACTCACACGCACAGTCATACGAAGTTTTCGTCTTTTCATCGTAAATTTCTACTGTTTTAAAACCTACATGTGAGAATAGTTGTTACGCAACTTTAAATCGATATAGCTCCTAAACGGCCGGTCAAATCGAAAAATGTTGAAAGAAAACTAAAAATGTTTTTTAAATACCTATTCAACGATACCCCACATGACATAGTTTGTTGACTTTAATTTTTTTAATTTTCACAATATGGCGTCCATTATTCGCTATATTGAATTTTCACTAACGTCATGTCTTTAGTGACACTTTCCGGACTGAAAGGAATCGATTGACGTGCGAATCATTAAAATCGGTCCAGGCGTTTGGTCTGTATAGTGCTTCAAAGGAACATACATACATACATAGCCTGATAAACACATTACCCTTTGCGTCCCGCAGTCGGGTAATAAAGGAGCTTAGTTCACTATGTTCTGCCTGATGTGGCATGCAAAGTATTACATTATTACATCAAAGTTAATGTCACTAAATATCTTATAAAAGTATGTTATTAGCATTATGTCATGTATTACACTTAATATTAGTTTACAATAGAATCAAAAATCAGAATTCATCAACATCATAATTTAAATCGGACTTAGAAAGCATTCACCTAAATACTATCTAAATTATCAGTCAAGTACTCTTTTATAGAGTAGTATGCGCCTTATTTATTAACAATTCAAGAAGTTTCTTTCCGTATTTTGTGATAAGATCTTCTGATATAATGTTTTTGGGTAATATATTGTAATTTTTTGGGGCCATACCCAAGAATTTATTTATATTAAGCCGTAGCGCAGAGTCGAAGTGACGTAGATATGCGTGGTATGCAGTTAATAGAGTACTCTGATTTACCTCCATGTAAAGTTTATATAGTGCATATGAGCACTGACTAAGCCGTTTACACACACTGTCAGTATGTGATTTCCATGATTTATCTCTATCAAGTACTAGTCCTAAAAATTTTGTGGTTGTGGTTTCAAAAATATATTTGTTTATATTTGATTGTTAGAATGTAGGTATATTTGTTTTACGTATACTTATTGTTTATTTTAAACCAAAATTTTCACTTACTTCGCCAAATTAACTATCTGTTCTTAGGTAGATAGGTAAACAAAAACCAAAAAGTGCACCTTTTAGAAAATCGTTGTTGGTAATAAAAATAAAAGTTTATAGATGAAGTCCAGGTCTTTTTATAAAGTACTTATTATGCAGCTTTCTTTGGCATAAAGATATAAAGCATATTTCGTAACATTTGCTGAAAGTAATCCTCCCTAGCCGCGCCACATTCTTTAAAGATTAATTATTCAAAATGAATAGTTTCTTTAAAGGAAAAAAGTATCAACGAAGAGTAAGTAGAGAAAAGGTACTATTATATAAATTGATTTATGGATAGTTAATATTAAATATTGCAAAATTGACTTGCTGCAGAGTATACCTTCCAGCCGGACCACACCCTACGACCAATAACTCCTTAAATAAAGGGCTTTATTGGACCATATTTGTCGTATGCAAGGTACTCTTTAGGTAGTTTTTTTTCGGGATAATTATTTATTAATAGTTCATTATACTCCATTTAATTTGAGGTGGCGCGGCCAGAGAGCACTGCCTGGCGGCCGGACCACATATATTGTTAATTAAAAAGATATCTCTTGAGGTAGGTACTAAAAATATACATATATGCCGATGAAAGTAGACTTTAGGTAGGTATTATTTCGAACTATAGCATCTGAGTACTAAACTGTGGGCCGGCCACAGAGGATCACACGAAATCTTAACAATTATAGATAATGAGATATCAGCGTTCAAAGTAACGTTACGATTGCGCGGCCACGTAACTTTTGTTTTGCCTTGATTTCGTCAGTTTTAATAAACTTTGGTGGCATTAAATGCTTTCAGTACTTTGGACATAGTATATTAAAATCTTTCTTCTAGTAACAGTTTTAAGTTACCGTTAGGATGGCTGGACCAAATGAGATATGTACATGAGACCATGCCCACTGTTTATTACCTATTTGCTACTATTTACTACCAGTAATGAAATAATTGCTACCTTTGCGCTAAGAAACAAACTGGTCAGCCATTCTGACGTCAGAACAGAATCAGAAACGAGTTGTCCATAAGCCACTAAGCGCCTGCAAGAACATTGTTAGCATTATTCTGCGAAAAGATGTAAATAAATAATAGACGCACAGGCGTTTTAATGGCTTTTATTTTATTTCTTATAGGACCCCCTCAAAGTTGTGTAAAGATATAATGTTAAGGTAGCAAATAAATAAATTAACAAAGTTGTTAATATGACGCTACAACTATGAGAACTTAGAAGTGGTCGGCCAACCTGACGTCAGAATGGCTGACCAGTTTGTTTCTTTGATATATTTCTTAACGCAAAGGTAGCAATAATTTCATTACTGGTAGTAAATAGGTAATAAACAGTGGGCATGGTCTCATGTAATATCTCGTTTGGTCCAGCCATCCTGACGATAACCAGTTTTAATGCATGATATCTTAAGTTTTGAAGAAATAATCGAGATTAAAGAAACATGAAGTGCACGATTGCGCGGCCATAACTTCCAAGTTGAATATTTCGTGAAATATTGATCTTAAGTCTTATACCTAATTCTTTTCTTGACAAATGAAATGTTCAATTAACAAAAAGATTTAGATCACTTTCCGAAGTAGTTACAGAGATCTCCATGCACGTTACGTTCGCGCGGCCAACTTAAAACCCCTATAACTTCTTTATTTCTGCTTTGACAAAGTTTTGGTTTGTTCCTTTCGATTTTGACAAAAAATATAGCGATTTCTTTTTCTGTTTGGATAACGTGGCGGAGCAATCGTGACGCACACCCTGTTTTATGTCAGCTTAGGGGCTCTACCGGCTAAGTCGACGAACATCGATTTCTTAAATGGTGTTCAAATAAATAAAGGTTACTACTATACTATATATTGTACACAATAATATAATTGTCAAACGTTGCTATTGAATATTATCAGGTGTTATGTATATAAATTGACTTAGCCCGTTCACTTCCAATAATCGGCGACAGACTTTTTGTACGCGTAAAATAGAACGTTCTGATTGCAATAGTGCAAAGCACATGTCCTACAAAGTCTGACGTAAGCGGGCCAGCCTGATGCTGATGATGATGAAGGATTATAGAAATAATACACAAGCGTTTCATTATTAAATTTATTTAAAAATGTTATGTGTACAAATACCCTATAGCTGGTGTACGCGACGCGAGCATAATGCTAATACCTTTTATTATAATAAAAATAACCATTGGTTTAAAATAGCCTTACTCTCACAGTTGAACATTTACGCCTTTAGGTACATTGTGTGGCGAACGATCAGACGCAACTGGCGATACCCTATCAGCGCATTACACAAATACAAAATAACATTTAATATTAATCACCGTCTTAGAGACCGATAATTCGAACAGCTGTTAACAAACAGGCAGTGTACCTACATCACAAGTCTTTTCTAACCTAGCTATCGTGCCCGAAGCACCAAACCGTTATGGATAGAGGATTGCTAATAACAATGGACAAACTATATAAAGACAGTGAATTTAAGGCGGATTATCATTTTTTGGTCAGCTTTGAAGCGGAGGCGGTAGAGCTTTAACCAAGCACTTTATACAACAGCTCTAATAACAATAATGTAAAATGGAATTATCGTCGCCGCTTCACAGCCTCGCCTTAGCATTCCTATGTGTTTCGACACGAAATAAGGAATGTGAAGGATCTGAGGTTTGAGAGCCGTTGCGAGGTTTCTCAGTCGCTTTCAAAACAACTAAATTATATTTCAGTCACTGCAACATAATGCAATTTGAATATGGCTTGGTCGGTCAGCTTTCTTCGTCTGTTTTAAAACCTGAAGACCACTAACATTTTTAGAGTACCAATAACGTATACGATTATGATGTCTATTTAAATACATTTAAGATTACGATAGAACTTATTAAGGAACATAGCCGCTCACTATTGAAGACCTAACTTAATTCGTGGGTTAAAAATAATCTTAATCGGGAAAGAAAGTATGAGAGTCGGTCGGGCGTAGTGAGGGTTCAGATACTAGACATCAGCACCAACATACAATTGTGTATGAGCGGACCTCGCTTGGCCAGTGCCGCGCTACTGCTGCTTGCACTCCGCAGGGTTGTCCTGCGGCTTGGCGGGCTTCTTGCCGCGTCTCCGCGACGCGGGCTCCTCGTCCTCGCTCTCCTCCGTGGAGCACTCTTCCTCCTCCTGCTCCACAACATCAAAAACATTACTAAGAGCATAGACGCGAACTCCTGTGGTTACAACTAGCAGGACTGTCGGTATACAAGATGCGGGTAGATGTTCTAGATTGCAGTGTAACACGTTTTCAATAGAACAAATGTTACACCTCGAATCATTTGGGCTCTGGGTGGGTCCTGCTAGGTAATCACATGTAACATACACATTACAATATTTAGCTCTCAACTTTACCTCGTAACATTGAACGTGAATTCTGCAACCATCTGCATTCTCGTAATACTCGCATGCAAATAAGGATAAAGTAAATAAAACACACTCGAAAAAGCATACAATTTTTAATGTCATCATTACGACATCATGCCAGAACATAAAGCCATTACCAATACTTAGTAGATTTGGTCTATCTGCAGATTATCTGGAACCGATAGATCAAACCGACCGTACAAAATCTACCTGACTGCAGCTGCTATACATTCACAATATTATTATGCTAGCTTCAATAGAAGGTTACATAAATAAAAAAATATACATCTATCATCTGACCTAACTCTTGTCAAATCATTATTAAAATACATATTAATATATCGGATAGATCACAGTTGGCGATGTTCAAGTGATGGTGTAAAAAATGCATTTTGGCACTAAAAAGAGATTCAGCAAACTCCATTCCTAGGCCGAGACCGTAAACGTACGGTGACGAGCGAACAACTAGCATCTCAATGGAATGAAAGCACTTCAAATTTATTCAATAGGAAACAATTAAATTATAGCCTTAGAGAATAAGTAATATCACATGAAATTTCAAAGTACTCAAACGAACATATAAAATTCGTAAACAAAAATACACATTATAATTACTGTATAATAATTAATAATAATAAATAAAAACGAGTAATTGTATAACTAAACTAGAAATGCAAAATAGTAGTCGTATCTGACGTCTAACAAGTTAACATGCATTATACATCGATAATGAAGGCACCTCACACTTCCCGCATCGAATAACGCCATTAGCTCATAGAGCCGCGTACTAAACTACTCTAAAACATATTTATCCGTCGGCGATAAACCATGCATAGAACGAAGAGCGAATGCGAGAAGTACTTTATTATAACAATATTCTAGCGTACAAATACTACGGATTTAGTAGGACAACAACCCGGCGCGTGGAGTATTATATTAAACACGTTTCGCTCGGCGAACCGATTTACTTTTTTGGTACGATATAAAAAGATATGGGCTGATATGGTCGCGAGACTAAAGCACGCAGCCGGCGCGAGCTCGAGCGCGCTGGGACTGAACGCGGGGGCGGGCGGACTAGCTGGCATCAGTCCTCCGCGTCCGACACTTCCTCCGTCCCAGAGTCTTCGTCAAAGTACGAATCCTCCTGAAACCAAAGAGACCGCTGTGGGTTGTGCAGCCGGCCACCTTCTCTTACACCAGACGTAGATACTGTACTCTGTACCCGGAACGTTAATGCACGCGCTACGCCGAATATATACGATAGGGGGAGCTTCTTATACTGTACCATCGTCTGATATGAGGGAGGGGAGGCAAATCAACGTTTAGCATGTCCGGTACACTAGCTAAGCAAGCAAAGGAAATGTTCTACCATGCAGGTAAACTAACACCGCGTAGAATTGCTAGATGGCTGTAGAATTCACAGTTCTATAAATTAACGCAGATAAAGCAGTTCGTATCCAGACTTTTCTTCTGCTTATACAAATATTTAACATTGATTATTACAAAATATTGTCTCATTTGCTGAAGTGTAAAATTCGCTTTGATTGGTAGAGACAGAACAATATAATCAATACTTAAATATTTTTAAAAGCATGGCAGTTATGTTTTGAAAGTCCAATCAGTACACAATTTCATAAATACAATATATTATATTTAGTTATGTGCATAATGAGTGTGTAGATATCGTGTTTGGTTACAGAATAACTTCGAATTGAAATATTATATCTCATACCACTACTTGATAGGGAATTTAGCTTAAATGATTTTATAATAATGAAACATGAGAATAGTATATACAGTTAAAAGACTAGTTTGTTTATGAAGCGATTTTGTTATATTTTTTTATTTGAGTATCAATTCATTCGGTTTTCCCCATATAATTTTATTCAGCTTGTATTTGTTGACGTTGTCTACATGTTTAAAGCATTAAGTTATCTTCGATAGTTAGCGATGCGTATCCACTCTTCTAGGTTAAATAACGTGATTATTGAATACTAATATTCCTCAATAACTTATGCATCACGTACTTGCTAGTTATATGCTTTCTGATTCCCTGTATTGTACTTTTAGTTATAATGATTTTAAAAGAGTCAAACGGCAGATTGTCGATATTTTTTGTATCAGGCTGCATTTCACATGCCACCTTTCAATCGAAATTTTACGTAAACTAATAACCACAAATTCTAAACTGTTGTTGGTAGATATTAAAAATATAGTTTAAGAATGTAAACAACATAATTTTTTTTTAATGTAGATGTCGAATATGTATTTTTCAGACAAACCAATTTAGGAATTAAAGATCTTTTCATGAAAATTAGATATAAAAACAAATAAGGTCGAGGGGCTCAATGAATTTTGTACAGCGCCCTGTTAGTACTGCATTATATTATTGCCGACGTAATCCATCTGTTCGAGTATTCATTGGGCCTACATGAGTAGCATGACAAAAGGCTCTGGACTGCTCAATTCTTAATGAAACCATGGACTCATTCTATTGCGTAAACGCAAATGTTTTTTTTTATATAGGGTGGCCGAGAAGTTGACGTTCAAACGCAAAATTTAAATACTTTATGAGTAGTATCCGAATCAACCCCATGTATGTTGTACGATTTTGCGTAGTTTTCGAGATATAATTTTATTAACGATTATTTTCGTCAATTTCACCTAACATCAGATTTGGATTTTTTTCTCGTTCCGTTGAATATGTCTGGTTCAGTTTTTTCTGTGATCACTTATTAGCATAGTTTAACCTACCCACCCAGAAAGTATGGTTTATCTAATCATTACAGAACTGACTTAGAATTTATTCGAAAGTTCAAAATTAGGGTTTGGACTCAGGATTCATAAATTAAGTATCAAAAATAAATTAAAATGGGGAAATACATGGGGGTGATTCGGATACTCCTCATCATAAAGTATCTCAATTTTGCGTTTGAACGTCAACTCCTCGGCCAGCCTGTATATAAAACATATACACAAAGTTTAGATTTATTAAGGTAAAGTTGAAGTCTGCTGTATATATATATATTTTTATATACTTTCAAGAGAACGATTCAATACATAATTTGGCTTATCGGGACGAGAGTTGTGTTTGACCAGGTGAGTGTAATAAGCATGTACTGACCTCCTCCTCGTAGTCATCATCGTCGTCGTCGTCGAGCCCCTCGCCCGTGTACAGCAGCACGGCGCGCGACACCACTCGCTCGCGGATGTAGTGGCCGATCTCGAAGTCCGCCGTCAGCAGGGCCTGCGGACACCAGTCAGGCCACATTACACTTAGGGTCAGCGCAGACAGAGGGAAGCGCAGCGGAGAGGATTTTTTTAAGGCACTAGAAAATCAACTTTAAAATTATTTAAATAAAGTGCATGTATGCTTGAACATTATAATGCGCGAGACTGCGCGAGCATTTTGTCAGGTTCAAGCATATATGCACTTTATTCCTATAGCTCTAAAGTTGATTTTCTAGTGCCTTAAAAATATCCTCTCCGCTGCGTTCCTCTCTGTCTGCGCTGACCCTTACTGTTGGCGTGGATGGCAAATAATTGCTTCTCACGCCGGAGGTCGTGGTTTCGATTCCCACCCAGGGCCTCTACCGATAACTTGCCGAATATCGATTTCTTAAATGGCGTTCAAATAAATAAAGGTTAAAAATGACTTAATCAATCGTTAACAGCGGCAAGCCGGCAACCCTACGCCAGTACACTCCGTGCCCTACAGCGACAGTGTAATGCGTTAGAAGAGAGCGGCAGCGTTTAGGTGAATATCGCGTCAGGCACTGAGCGCGTATGCAAGCCGAATTGCACAGTCGCTATTTCTATGAATTGTTTCGCGAAGAGACGCTTCTGTACGTAAGTACTAATTCTGTGCTACTGCATACATCTTTCAAGAAATTTATAAATTTTACTGAACTGCTATACACAAAGATATGCGAGTTAATTGGTTTTTTTTTATTGTAAATAAATAACGTAATTACCTGAATATCAGACGCGAGGGTAGAGTTGGGGTCTTCTGGCATGTTGGGTGGAGAGAAGAAGTTGAAGAATGAGTCTGCCTGCACAGACTTAGTAACGGTACGGACAGAGCCGCGGGATTTATGCTTCTGTTTCTTCTTTATCGTCTTAACGGTCACATTTTTGCCCTTCTTCCAGTTGATCTCGCATCCCTGTAAAATATAATTTTATTATTAATATAATAATATCCTCCTAGCCCAATTTTGGTAACGGCGGCCATGGAGAATACCCCTCAGCGCGGGACATTATACACAAGTGTGTGCGCCAACACAAGGGTACTTCCTATTCCATCATCTGATGGGACGACACCGGAAAGAGGTCAGCTACAGGACCGACGGCTATACGTGCACTGGGGTATAATACCGCCAACTCCCAGACTGATACTGAGATTTTTTCTTTTTACAGGAAAGTCCCAACATCACTTTTGGCCTGACCCGGGATTTGAACTCAGGGCCTCGTTCTATGCGGGTGAATACGCTACCGCCAGACCAACGAGGCAGTCAAGTAAATATAAATGGGCTATGGATTAAGCATATTCAAAAAATACTAAACTAAGATTATATAAAATTAATTATATAATTAGATTATATAAAACTTAATTGGCAGTCTGTTACTATTCCTTGTTCTATTTGTAAATAAGCTGCATGTTTTCTTGAGAAATAAAATAAAAATAAAGAAAATAAAATGGCTTTGTTATAAGCAGTAGAATCAAACAATAATAATTTGAATCAATCTATTATTGATACCTGGAACATTGCTCAATAATTTAATATAATTTTATTAGTAGGATAGATCAAACTCACCTTGCAGGAATAGATCTCTGGTCCCTCAAATTCAAGAGGATTTTCTTCGTCGGGCTTGCATTTCATGGAGTATTCCTTAGTCAGGATAGTGTTTGTGAAGTAGTCATTAGGCGCGAAGTAGAATTCCAGGGTGAAGCCAATGGGGTCCTCATGCATTTGCACTGGAAAGGAGATCTATGTTAGATTTGGGGGTGGTTTAAGTGAAACGGGGGCAGATTTTGAGGGGTGCCTCAGTTGGTGATGCATGTTAAGACAAATCAATCATGATTCTTTCAGTGATTGGTGTTGGAGTGTCATCATAAAAGAAATCCTAATATATTTAAGCAGACTGAACATAATTAATACATACAATGCTAAATGCGGACAGAAATATATTTTTTAAGGAACTACTTTCAATTAGTAATATTAATTATTTGTTTTCCATAGTAAGCATAAAAAATATATCCATTTTGTTTTCTGTAGTCTGTATTTGTATTTAATTTTAAAGTTTTTATTTTTATTTTGTATCACTTTATACAAATGATGTGCTTATAAATTTTGTGCATATTATAGTACTATGATTAAATATTTAAAAGTAACAATGAATATGTAGGTACTGGTGATCCAAATAAATAAATAAAGCCAACCAACAAAAAAATATCATAAGATCCAAAATAATTTTAATTTGTACATATTATGATATCATTTTCTTCTTTCATTATAATAGTAGTATAACATCCAATGTAATGACTATCTATAGTTCGGTTGTTAATTACACACAGATTTATTTTATTCCATTTAAGTTACCAGTAAATCTAAAGATATTAGCTACTATAACCAAGTATGAAGTTGACGAATTTAGTTTAGATAACATACCTTTGATATCCAGCAAACATTTAAGAATAGGCTCATCATGTTCCTGCATCATTTCGCACAGCATAGATACATTCTTGAAGATGGTATACCAGAAGTCAGGAATGCCCTTAACATTGGGGTCCATTGGGGGCCTGGAACCAAACACCTCAAGTTAGTAATAGTACATGATCGAGATATAGTGTGATGGGGCCGTGTGAGAGCCTCAGTTGGTGATGCATGTTAAAACAAATCTATCATGATTGTTCAGATAGTGGTGTAGAGTGTCATCATTTTAAATCTATTTGTTTATTTCCCAGCTATGGACAATGTCTGACATGTTCTCTTATATCTTGAACATTGGCTTGCAGTGGTTTATCCACAAATGTCATAAAACTCAAGAAATGTAATGCCTGAAGGATTAAGATACGATTAAATTCAACCTTGATTAAATTGCAATTGCAGTGGTTTCTCCAAAAATGTCATAAAATCCAAGAACTGACATGACTGCTATTTTAAATTAAATGTAAGAAACGGATATCTTCGCATTTATAGCCAACGAACATATAAATGTTATAAATATCCAAGTTGTGAATGGCTTTGTTTAGGGACCTCACTTGCCCATGCAACTGAAATGGAAAACCAAATTTCAAAATACACAAAATAACTTCCCATAAATATTGTTCCGCAGACGCATTTTGTGTAGGCAACCAATACTAGGTATATTTATTGTATTTCATGTACTGTTCCACCTCATATCTCATAAATAAATATCGATTCAGTCTGCACTCACAAATTGCAAGCAAATAAATGCCGGTTTAGGCATACGGTGATAACCTACAAGACTGCATAGCATCAAAGCATTCAGGTACATAAGTACTGTACTACTTGTTATTCAATCGCACCTCAATCGCGAGACTTGGCACAGAGATAATCAATGACCTAGAATAAGATATCATATTATGAAACTTTAAATACATTAGTAGAGGGTTCAAGATGAATGCCAACGTCACTGTTGCATTTGCAGTCAATATTCTACAGACAAATGAATGCTAGAACAAAATAGTTTGAGTAATTTCCACTACGCGATCCCCCTTTACTTCTAAAATTGACCAGAACTTACTCAGCGGTCTTGTCCTCCGCTTTCTTCTCTTCCGTGCCATCGGTAATGGCGGCCCCTTGCACCGCACGCGCCAGCTCTTCCTCTTCAGTCTCATCGCGCCACGGGTTCAGACATTCGTCATCATTAGGCTCGTAGGCCCCATTAACTATTTGAGCACGCTGAAATATATAAAAGATTTATAGCTTAACTTAAAAGTAGATAAACCTGGTTAAAAGTAAAAGATATCGCGCCTCTAAGGTTTCAGTTTAGCTGCAAAGGTTACTGCGAGCCAATGGCGAGCGTAAACGGAATTAGTTAAGTTTTTGCGCTCTAAGAAAAGCTCAGCATAGGATTTTCCTCTACTTAATATGATGCTTGTTAGGTCATTATAATGTCAATGTCATGGAGAAAAAAGTCGATTATGTTAGAGGATCATTGGCAGTGTTTTGGACTTGCATAGATTTTTTACAAATATTTTTTTTGTCATACGGCACAGAAAATATCCAATATTTTAGCGAACATTAAGTAGCATGGCCAAAAAGTCGCAATTTGACTAAGGTCAGCACCTTTAACCAAAGTGCCTTTGTAAATTACGACCCATCCTCATATTGACCTAGTTACAGCAGACAAACCGGATGTTAAGAACATCAGGTGAACATCCAGTGAGAGCTTTATACTTTTAGATACATTGCATGTATCTGTTCCCGAAATTTTCATTGACAAAAAGATTTTTCTTAAGGTCCTATTTATATCCAGTAATAACTGATTACTTATTGATGTATGTACTCAATCGTTAATCCGTTCCACAAGAGCATGCTCCTCCTTCCTCTGTCAAGTCGTCGGTATTTATATATTATAGTAGGGTTTACCTTCTCAAAGAGCGGCTTGTAGAGCTTCTCGTACTTGCACTCGAGGGCATGGACCTCGCTGTAGAACTTGGATTCTATATCCACGAACTCCTTCTGCAGGGTGCGGAGAGCGCGGATGCGTCTGCGGACGTTAGGGGGGAGGGATGCCATGGCTTCCACATGGATGCGGCTGGTGATCGCCGCTAGCATCTCGTTGCGGGTAATTCCGCTGATGACAAAGAAAGTTTGGCTTATTAGTGTTAGGTACAACCACGATAATTTCCTAGCCGGACGATCCTGGGAAAATTATAAACATAATTCTTAAAACTAAAAAAGACTCGAAGAATGCATGAAGGTATTTTCACAAAAATATATTGACTGGACTTGCAAGTAAAGACTTAGTTCTAAGCAATTATTGATATGTGATGAGAGGTAGAACATAGTACCGCACGTAACACGTCGTTATTTGTGATTTTTCTCGTTATTTAGAATTTCCGTACAAATTATTTCTAATGTGTCAGGATGAAAACTCATTTTTGTAAATTTACTTTCATCAAAATAAGGTATACGTAATTTTACCGATAAAATGACAAAAGATAGCAAAGTTTCATTTCAGCCAACAGTTGTACCAAGTATTTATTTCCAAAATTATTTTACTAAAATGGATGAACCATCAACAGTGAGGAAAAAATTAGACAACTACAAATTTTGCCGAAAGTCAAACCATTTCTGAAGAATGGGTACAACAAAAAGGAAATTGACACCACAGCATTACACGGAGAGAAGATGATTACCTTGACGAGTTCAAACAGGACTAACCTACATAAGCGCTGGACCAAAAAAATGCACACAAGCATTTGCCTTGCAGTAGGAGAAACTAATTTTGTTTTATACTTTCAGTTACGCAAAATATCTCAACATTGTTTCTTTATTTTCTTATTTTTTTTTAAAAGACAACTCCCGCACTCGCGAATTTAATCCCTGTGTTTTTAATTATTATAAGGTGGTGCAAATGATTATCATTTCTCCCTTCATTCTTTCAATTTAGAAGAACATGGCTATAATTTAAAGACTTCAGACGTAATAAGAACACTTTTATAGACTTCGGACTATAAACATGGCATCATTTACACAACACGATTTCTTCCAATACGCAACACAGGTCAACACTGGCGCCCAATTTCCTTGAAATAGCCATCTTGCACAACAAAATAAACAAACAATGTATCATTTTGTATCCAGCGTAGTTAGATGGTGACGTAGTCATCTTAGCATTCGACCTATTAAATAATAAAACTGCCCCCTCCGATCTCCTAGTTATATAGATAACAACCAGACTCAGGACAAACTGACATGTTCATGCGCACAAATATCTGTCCTGCGTGGGAATCGAACCCACGACCTCCAGCGTGAAAAGCAAGCATTTGCTGACCACGCCAACAGACAAGTGATTAGCTTATGTACTTATTTTTATATAGCAGATAGGCTTATTAAATCTAATCTCCATTTTTAACATTTAGTTAGTATAGACTTCAGCACTAATGATTTACATCCCAGTATTACTGTGAAATTACAAGCATACCATTTATGGGACACCAAATAACATCAGAAGTATCTGAACAACTATACCAAAATACGTATTTTCCTAACATTTACACAATAATATTTTCTACTAATAAAGTAAACAATAGAGTATGCAATAGCCCGTGCCATTCTGGTCGATGTGCTGCCAATCAAAAGAGACTGCATTAATATACGCAGCCCCGCCATTGTCTTTCGTTGCATAAAACATCAAAACCGACCCTTTTTTGCATCTCCACGTCGAAACCGATATAAGCAGAGGTTCGAATTACTTGACTGCATAGGTTACTTAGGCGATTCGCACACTGCCCTGTGCAAATCGCCTTAGTTTGTAGTCTTATTTATTACTAATTAACTGTACCCAGCGGTTTTACCCGCGTTAAACTTTATTAATTATATGTTAATCCAGGGTGTCTACTAACTCCATACCAAATTTCAGTAAAATCGCTCCAGACGTTGAGACGTGGAGAAGTAACAAACCAACACACACAAACGCCTTTATAATATTAGTGTGATTACTTATCGTATGGGCAGTGGTTACCCTAGTGTCATGGCTGTTCGAAACGGTCATTAGACCTCTTGATATGGTTAACGACTGTTGCCTAAGGCTTAATCGACTGTTGCCTAAGGCTTAATCGACTGTTGCCTAATTATTTGCCCGACGCCTTATTCGAGACCCGCTCGCCTATTCTCCAGTAAAAATTATGAGGATTGGTCAAACGCTGTAAAGACACGAGTCTTTCGCCTTCCATGCTAGCTCGTCGTCGGCTAACTCGCTATTTACCTTGTGATTTTTCATTAGTCGAAGGTAAAAGGCACTAGTAGTTTGTTACCAATTATGCCAGGTATGTATCGTGTTATAAAAACAGAATGAACATTTTGCTTTTAAATCCAATCCGTGTAAGGAATAGAAAATAGTGTATTTAGTTTCAAATTGTCAACATGTCTCGCAGAACCGATAAACTGAAGGTCGCAAAACAGGCAAGCAGCAATAACTTCAACGAATAAATTTAGCTTTTATTAGAATCGTAACCACAAAACAGTGCGGTTATAAAATTAAAGCCCCATACTATAATTCAAGACTTAGCAATATTGCCAAAACACTGCGAAGAATAGGAATTTATTACTATAAGTTAGACTAAAAACAGGTGTATCAGTTCCTAAGTTTTTGCGACAGTACTTTGTAATATGCGCATGTATACCCATATAAGTTTTGACTTCTATACCCATATATGAAAAGATTTTTACCATAATAGCTTTTGAAGCAAACCACCATATTTAAATCGGTGAACTTATTTGGGCCTCCGGTGACAAATAAACACATAATGTAGTTGAAATTAGAAGCTAATTTAGTAAAGCATTAGCTATTTATTATCATTTAGTACCGTATAAATTGCGGTTGATTGCCGACAAGGTCATAAACTGTGATACCGTTATTATTAAAATCTGTTTCTAAACTTATAATACCCCCTTTTTGTATTTGGGGCCAGAAGCAAATAAAAAGCATTTTAATAATAAAAAGTATATGTCCTCGGCGTTATGTAATCATAAAACAATAGAACAGATTTTAATAATAACGGTATCACAGTTTATGACCTTGTCGGCAATCAACCGCAGTTTATACGGTACTAAATGATAATAAATAGCTAATGCTTTACTAAATTAGCTTCTAATTTCAACTACACTTTTATAAGTACGGAAGCCTGGGAGTAATTTCAGTTTTTATTACACCTTTTTATTCATCTGGTGTAAAGGACCTAGCGACTAAACCGGCTTTATTACATTCACGCGACCCAACCGCATGTTGGCTTTTATGCGCCTATCGCTAGGTTCTTCTTTAAAATTACCACAAGTTAAGCGACATTCTATTAATCTCATTGCGCCGTGAAAATACGCCATTCATAACGGAATTCTTGCATGTTATTAAATTTTTATTCGAAAAAGATATATCGCTGGTTGAAGGACCGAACCGCTAAAGAACCGGATTGGTTACATATTCACGCGTCCAAACAACATGTACGCTTTTCAAAGACTTTCTCGCTAGGTACTTCCTTTGTTAAAAATTTCTTCTAGATAAGTATTATTTATCGATAACTACGCTGTCATAACTGAGGAGTGGCATGTAATTTCAGTATTAATAAACCTATTTATGCCCTTGATGTGAAGGACGGAAAGAGTACCGGCTTAATTAGTTCCCTGTGTGGTAACCTTTAAACAGGGTATGGACTATATGAGACCACATTAATTTCAACCTCCTTTAAACAGGGTATGGACTATATGAGACCACATTAATTTCAACCTCATCACTTTGCAATAAGGTCAAAAAACAATAAAAAAAATACGCATAGCAAAGCCTGGTAAAGATTTAACTTAGAAAAACGTTGCTCAGAAACTGTGATTGTCTCACAAGTTAACTTGTTCCGTAGAACATTACGACGTCTGACTACGCATTCTTTCGAACGTAACTTTCATTATTCAGATATAAATGTAGTTTAAAAACAAATCTTTTCTCCCTAGCAGAGCCGCATGAAGCCGCCGCCTCACTATACATACGGAAGTCTGACATGTAATTTACTTTTTATTAAAACTATTCTGTTATTGTGAAGGTCTCAACGACAAAAGGTCGGGCTTTTTATACACAAGCTCCAATAGTAAGTTCGGTTTCTTGTGTTTATTGTTACTACCCTAGCTTAATAAGGTTATTGCCTGTACAGCAGACTGAAGCTACAATATTGATATTTATTTGAATAAAGCCCAGATCCGCGATCACACACAACTTATTAAAACCCGAGAAGTGAGTTTATTGGGACAAGTCCCTCCCTCTTACCCACCACTGCAACTCCTGTAAGCCAGGATCAACAGTGGCACACAATGAAATGACACTGGTGAGGCTCAGGGATGTCCCGGGGGAATAGCTTTAACTGTCTTCGAACCCGCAACGAATTTAATCAGAAAGAAACAAGGAGGAGTTAGAAGTTTCTTGTATTATAGATGCAAATCTATCGGTTTGGTACACATCCACGGCAGACTTTGACGAAAATTGACGCGGAGATGGCTTGCCACCCAGGAACGAACATAAACTATTTTTTTTCCAAAAATTAAGAATTAGATTTTTGGACTGGGGAAGATTTTTGACGACATTTTGTTTAGATAGTATATACCCAGAGACAGAGTTAAATATTATGTTTCATCATCATCATCATATCAGCCGAAAGACGTCCACTGCTGGACAAAGGCCTCCCCCAAAGATCTCCACAATTGCCGGGCTTGGGCTATCCGCATCCAGCGATTTCCAGCGACCCGCACAAGATCATCGGTCCATCTTATAGGGGGCCTTGCCCACGCTGCGTCTTCCGGTTCGTGGTCGCCACTCGAGAACCTTACTGCCCCAGCGGCCGTCGACTCTACGAGCTATGTGCCCGTATAATATTATGTTTATACATACATAATTAAAAGTTAAAGCGTTGAAATAGTCTCGTATCCCGTTTTATTATAATCAGCTGTGATCACTACCTTGACGGTAGTATACACATAAATATTAATAAGGAGCATTTTTTGCACACATAATTCATTTTGGAAAATATATGGGCACTAAAACCCACAATACGATCTAACTAAAAACGCTATAAACACTAATACTATAAAGGCGAAAGTTTGTGAATGTGTATGTTTGTTACTTCTTCACGTCTAAACGGCTAAAGCGATTGAAATATTGGTAAGGAGTTAGCTGATACCCTGGATAACACATAGGCTATAATTTATAAAGTTTAACGCGTGTAAAACTGCGGGGCACTGCTAGTATCTAATATATACCATAAATATCAACTTCAAATCCACAGCTTAACATCTGGCAGTTAATAAAAAAGGATTACGGGAAGTAGGTTATTAATAGATGCGATGATGGTATGCGGCCGTAACAGCTCTCAAGCCACTTGTCATTAATTTCTGAATGCGTCACCTATGACGTCACGGACTAGTTCACACGGCAACCAAGAAAAATAATTCCGACCATACATGTACACACATCAACAAAGTCTAGGGATACGTTATTTTGAAATCAAACATGGCTTTATTGTTTAAAACCTATTTAGTTTCCTTAAAAAGTTTATTTACAGATTTAAACCTTGTCTATTCTTTATTCAAAATTTAAAAATTAAAATGAGAAACAAATGAAAACACGCAAAGCACAGCGCAATCTTGAGTTGTATCTAATTTCAAGAAGTTGCATTAAAATTTTTTTTGCGTGTTAATTGAAGAAAACCTGATAAATTGTTTTATTTTCTTTTCTCAATTGGTTGTGTAAGCTTTTTAGCGTCATGCCACGCCATCATTTGAGTCGAGATGAAATGTTACGGGCAGTTGGCATGTTACAAAACGGTGCTATTCAACGCGTCGTTGCTGAGTCTCTGGGCACAAGCCAGAATGTGGTATCCAGGCTGTGGTCACGTTATCGCGCTCCTGGAGATGTGGCAGAACGGCACACAGGTAGATATCGTGTTACCACTCAGAGACAGGATCGATTTCTCCAAATGACCGCCAGAAGACTACCCAATATCACAGCGATGCAACTAGTGCAAAGGCTCCAGGAGGGTCAGCAGCTGCTGGTGAGCGACCAAACCGTGCGAAGGAGGCTGCATGAAGTTGGTCTTCATGCTCGCAGACCGCTACGAGTCCCAGCGCTGCGACGTGGCAATCGCGGTAGGCGACTTTTATGGGCTCAAGAACATTTGACATGGAGTGATCAACAATGGTCATTGGTGCTGTTCACTGATGAGTCCCGCTATGGATTTCATCCAGATTCGAGACGAACACGCGTTTGGAGAACTCCAGGCAGGGTCAGCCGTCTCCGACATCCACAGGAGGTCCACTCTTACCAAGGCGGGACAATTATGGTGTGGGCAGGAATACGAATCGGCGGACGAATCCAACTCATTTGGATTCAGGGCAGCATGACTGCCCATAGATACCGTGAGGAGGTAGTAGAACGTGTCATTGTCCCGCTCAGGGCCCTAACGGGGCAAGAATTTCAGCTCATGCATGACAATGCACCTTCCCATACAGCGCGGCTGGTGAGGGCCGCCCTTCGAGAACACGATGTTCAGGTATTAGATTGGCCTCCACAGTCGCCAGACTTAAACCCAATTGAACACGCCTGGGACATGTTACAGCGAAGAGCATTGAGGGATTTTCCGCCCAACTTGACAACAGAAGAACAACTTTTCGAACATTTAAAAAGAACTTGGGACTGCATACCCCAGCAAGACATTGACACCTTAATTTTAAGTATGGAAAATCGTTGCCGCTGTGTGATTAATGTTAGAGGAGGAAATACCGATTACTGATTATCAGATTTGGTAAGATTTTTATTCATTTAATTCGATTGAATAATTTTATAAGAATAAAATGTTTTTGTTCACTCAGTAATTTTCTATGGCTTAATTAATTTAAGACTTTTATTAATTAGAAAAACAAAATCGCATCGTGTTGTTAATGTTTAAATATCGGCCATGAAATTATCTTTAATTCTTCCATTTACAGTCATAACAAAATGTTTATAGTTTTCTAGATAATCAATGAAATGTTCAATATCCCTAGATTGTGTTGATGTGTGTATATATGACGTTGTTGTAATTTTGTCAGATCTATTATAAGACCGATATGAAGCCAGGTGTGAACCATGAGACCGCTCATGCTTATTGGCAATATGAAAATAGAATGTTACTTAATATTTTAGCCTAACATAACCGAATAGTTTACGTATAAAAATAAATGTCCTGTTAAAAAATAATATTCACCACGCTCGGTCCAAATAGGCCAGCTTAATCTACTAAGATGAAATTCTACATGAGGTTCTATTTGTGATGTAGAAAATAGAGTGCCGCAAACTCATTATTGGTTCAACCGAAACTTAACATTTATTCTTGAGGGTGTGGAACATGCTTTCCAATATAATCCTAGATGACGGTTCCAATTAAATTTAATTTGTTTTAAACAGACACAATACAAGGGAAGGAGGTTACAATTAAACTATTTAGGATTTTAGGGTTCCGTAGACAAATGGCAAAAAATTATAGATTCGTCATGTCCGTCTGTCTGTCCGTCCGTATGTCACAGCCACTTTTTTCCGGAACTATAAGAGCTGTACTGTTGAAACTTGGTACGTAGATGTATTCTATGAAGAGCATTCAGATTTTCACACAAAAATAGAAAAATAATAATTTTGGGGGTTCCCCATACATGTGGGGTATCTACTTCAAAAATTATATTGAGGTTTCTAATATCATTTTTTTCTAAACCGAATAGTCTGCGCGAGAGACATTTCCAAAGTGGTAAAATGAGTGCGTGAGTCCGACTCGCACTTGGCCGGTTTTTTTTTTTATTTAATGGAACTTTCGCAATTTCTCCGTTGATCGTGAACAGATTTTAATAAATCTTCCGATTTGAAAAGTTGACGTTTTACTTGAAGAGTAATTATTATTCCTACCCAAATAAACTTTTGAGCCCCCATGGATTTAGGATCCAAACCCCACACAACAGAGAATTAAGATACCTTATTTCGCTAATAGCACGGAGATAGAGTCGTGGTTAAAAAAGCTAGCTTATTCATAGTTCTATTTCCGACCATAGAATCGGATACTTTGCATACGTCCTTCTGCGTAGGGACTATCTTACAGTCCTTCTAAGCGAGGTCATTGTGCATTGTAAGCTAATAACTGCTATAAAGGGTTGAAAGAAAATCCTTGGCGTCGGCAAATGCCTAGTACAAATTACTTCGAGAAGTGGTACGACTTCTTTTTAAAAGCCGGTTCATTGTCCCAACTAAAAGGGAGTTTTAATATAATATAAGTTTTGTGAAATAATAGAAAACTTCCATTCAAAGAAAGGGTCATAAAGAGCCAAGGAAAGCTCTTAGTAACCATGTTTCAGTAAGGATACGATGATGGGGAGTAGCAGAATAAAAATTTCTGCTTTCGCCTATAGAATTGCACTTAAGTCTTTCCGAGAAGCGAGTGTCTAACCCTCACAGTTCCCTTGGCTGATTCTGTACAGTTTGGTAGCGATCACATCAGCAGAGTTTCTATTTATGGATTTTGTAATTTAGTTGGCACCCGTTTGAATTTAGATTTTTGGCAAATCAATAATATAACGGCTAACCGGATTTTGTTGAAATTTGGAATAGATTAGTTCCAGAGTAAAATGTTTGAAACAATATTTAAGTTAAGACACATTATATTGGTAGTGGTGGGGTAAAGACTAAATGGAAATCAACGTTTCAAAGCGCATACTACGTACTTTAATTAGGAAATCCTAGATTTGTTATCGGATTGTATATAGGACCAAAGCATACCCCCATAGAAAAAAACTAATTCTTATAACCGATATAAAAGAAATGGTCAAATTATTACTATTTAATGATATAAAATCGCACCAAATTTTGACAAAATGTAGCTTAGAAACGGCCCGATTACAATGCCCTGTTTTTTTTTATCAGATAGCTATTTTTAATCGAAATTGTTCTTATCAATGTTTTGAGTCCGAGGTTATTGACACTTAGGTAATTTATTAGACTAATGCGTAATATGACATGTTTAGATCTTTTGACCATTATTCAATCTTTATTTGTACTATTAAAACTACTACGACTAGTACTTTTAAATTTAGAGCTGTTTAATTGTTAGTTTAATTACAGTGTATAAATTATGCAACTACACTCGCGAGCAACCAAATCGACTCAAGCCTAGACGGCGCACATATACATTGATTTTCCTAAAACGATAAATGGTAATTACAAAAGTGATATGTCATTCGAAAGCTGAAGAATTGAAATTGAAAGCCTTTTCAATTAACATCAATACCTTAAAAAAAACTAAGCGCTGATTTATTGACACATTTTAATTGGCCGTCAGCGTAAATTACCTCTTTAGGAATCCACGACTTGCGCTACCTGCTCCCGCTATAAAACCCCCCACTTCCGGTTTATCTTATCAGTTGCTTGTTACAGGTTGACCGGTACACATCTCCGTAAATTGCATTCCTTGTTTTCGCTAACCCATGGATACCACACCAGAAGAAGCCGCTCAAGTTGTTGCCTTGTTGCAACAAGGGTTAAGTCAGCGAGCAATCGCTGCCCAGCTCCACTTGAGCCAGTCTTCTGTATCCCGAGTATACAGACGGTTCCAAGAGACTGGTGCCTTCAATCGGAGACCAAGAACGAGCCGCCACCGGTGCACTTCAGAGAGAGACGACCGCTTCATTGTCTCAACCTCGCTGTGCAATCGACACCTTACGGGCGTTGATGTGCAGCAAGAACTGAGACGTGTACGACAAGTGGCTGTCAGCGAGTGGACAGTGAGAAGACGCTTGAAGGAAGCCAACTTGACGCCAAAAAGACCTGCGACGGGCCCTAAGTTGACTGCAGGCCACCGACAAGCGCGCCTTCAATTTGCTCGAGAGCATCTCAATTGGAGCGTTGCGCAATGGCGATCGGTCCTGTTTACTGATGAGTGCAGAATGTGTCTGCATGGCAGTGACAGGAGAGGCCGAGTCTACAGGCGTCCGGGAGAACGATTTGCCCAATGTTGTTTCGCTGAAACAGTGGCATATGGCGGCGGTTCCTGCATGATGTGGGCTGGTATCTCTTTAGAGGGAAAAACCGAACTTGTTTTCGTGCCTGGGGGCGGACGAGGAGGCGGGCTAACAGCTGATCGGTACATCACCGACATTCTACTGGATCATGTTGTGCCCTACGCAGGGTTTGTCGGTGAAGACTTCGTGTTAATGCACGACAATGCCCGCTGCCACACGGCACGAGTCACTCGACAGTTTCTGCAAGAGGTCGAATTACGCACGATGGACTGGCCTGCGCTCAGTCCTGACATGAATCCCATCGAGCACTTATGGGACGAGCTTAAAAGAAGAGTTCGGGCCAGAAATCCAGTCCCTTCAAGCGTAGACGAGCTAAAGACAGCATTATTAGAGGAGTGGGACGGCATTCCTCAAGAAAATGTCAAAAAATTGATAAGGTCCATGAAAAACAGACTGCGGGATGTAATTAGGGCTAGAGGGGGCAATACGAAATACTGATTTAAATAAAATAATTTTATTTTTAATTTTTTTTGTTTAATTTGTCAAATACGAGACACATACCCTTTTTCCTAAATTCCCGTTTTTCCTACTCTTGCATTCAGACATCATTTATTTCAAAAATGATGGATGGATTTCAATGATAATGATATCAAATTAAAGCTGACATCTTAAGCTTTCGAATGACATATCATTTTAATAATTTCCATTCATGATTTTAGTTGTATCAATGTATGTGTGCGCCGACAAGGCTTGAGTCGATTTGGTTGCTCGCGAGTGTATATACAAAATATTTACACATTTAGGTAACAGAACGTGTGTATAACAACGGCAACGCTCTATTACGACAAAATCTTAAAAATCAGAAAATATTAAAATTTCGCTAACCTTAGAAAATACATCAGAAATACCACCATAATAAATAAATAAAATAAAAAAGGTTTTTATTCACATAGACTTAAAAAAAGCGCTTGTAAATAGTCCGAACTTGTTTGTAGTAATATAGTTGTATATATTATTATTTCTAGTAACATAGATATTTAGGTACACATTGTATTGATTGTATGAAAACATTTATAAAATTTATTTTATAATAGCAATGATATTTAGCTAGCTCGTATCAAGTTATTGTCAAGAGATTATGTTTAAGTTTAATTATCTAGTTTACTATTCAATGCTAGTCTGAAAGTTATGATAGGAAGACCAGCCACCATACTGTTGCTAGGCTAAAGTCGACCGGTAGTAACTCGCCGTACACCGCACTTATTGATCAAGTAGAGCGTAAAATGATTCATCAGTTCAATGACCCGTAATCTAAACTCCCGCTTTTTTGTTGACCTCGAGACTCAAGACCACAGGACAAGCAAATATGTCTGGGTTGGTTTTCTAATGAAAAAAGATCGGTAGGTACCGGATTCAAATATGATAAAATTTCTTTTTTATTCTGGTACAACAGAAAAGACGATTGATTGGTCAACAGAAAAATAAAAATGTTACCCTCCACTTAAGACCCCAGTCTGTGAAGTCTTAAGGGGCCTTTTACAGTCTACTAGCGCCGCCAATCGAAAAAATGTCATAACTCGTAAATAGAATCAAAAATACAAAATGTGGTCTATTATTACTGTAGAAAAGGCAATAACGTAATTTTATAACACATTGTCAACACTTGAAATATAGCTGTTTAGCTAAATCGTGCATTTGTAACAAAAACGGCCGTTTATGTCTATCTATAAGGCTAACTAAACAATCTTAAATGGATACATAATGATTATCTCAAGTTCAACTAACTCCTACATCCTGCGAAACTATATATGACCATGACACAGAAAACAATGCAGAGCAGAAAAACCAATTAAGCAACCCCCTATATATGTATAATAAGGATTAATAGACTTTATTTTTTAATTAAGATAGCAGTGTCCCAAATGGCTAAACTGATCCCTAAGTTTATTTTTATAATACCATGTCAATTAAAGTAGGGCCAATTTAATAGATCACATTTGATACTTTACCAAAATTCAGCAATATAATCTTAACTGGCAAGCATAGATTTTTTTTTTTTTTTCATAGTTAGAACTGCACACTTGCTTCAACATGCCACGGAGGAATTATAATAAACAAATGTCTCATTGAAATCAATGTAAAAGTACAAATAGACATCTCCTTAACTACACTCAGCTCTTTGCAAGCACGAGCAAGATTCTCATTGATTCATATTTTTATTCCTTAAATTCGAGAAACCATAATGACAGTTTGAAAGCGGCATATTTTGAAAATAGGATTGTTAAAATGTGTAACGAATCTAAAAAGGAGGAAGGTTATCAATTAAAACTGAATGTCATTTTTATGTATGTGACATAATTTCTCAGTTGTTTGTGAACAGTTTTTGATAATTTTGTTTTATGGAGCCATATAATTTTTTCATGAATGGAAAACTTTCCCATAAATCATTACCATTTACAAAAACGGTAATTATTTATAGGAAAGTCTAACTAACACAGATTTCCTAACAGAACATGCCAACATATTTTTTTGACTTTGCCTGATGTTAGGAACAGTTCACTTAACTTTTAAGTAACCTAATTGATGTGTCAACTAGGGTATGATTCATTGTATAAGAATTTAGGATGGACCATGTGATGAAATTATTTTAATTGGAATAGTTCTATTATAGGACAGGCATGTTCCAGAATGAATAAATAATAAAAATCAATTAGGGCATAGGTACATATGCTTAAGTCTTACCATACTCACCCTGGACAACCTGCATTTTTGAAATAAGAATAGGTTAATGGTAGAACATTAGGTCAACATGAGCAAATGACAAAATCTATTAGCTCACTCAGGAATGGATTAGCATGTACTTAGCTTACGCAAAGCCATATGTCCGAATTAGGACATTTAGGGCAATTAACTGAAACGAAAATTACTGAAGCACATCGTATGGGCAGTATTCGTATAAGTAGTAGTTTATTATATTCCTAGTTTATTATCACAGCATGCAATCTTATTACACGATTTTTTTTTATTTACTAAAGAGGTTTGAAACTTTTTTGACTAGCTGTCACTGTAACATGTGTTGGAATTATTCATCTCAAGTAGAATGTAAATTACAGAATACACTTAACCTGTAAATAAAGTATTACGACTTACCTCTTCATGAGGTGCTGCGCCAATTCACCGCCCCCGACCATTTCTTCCTCTTCTCCAGACTCAACCTCAGAGGTGTGGTCGTCACCAGAGCGTTCCACTGTACCCATATTTATATCTAAAACAAGATATTAAATAAATATATAATAAGAGTAAATTTACACAATGCCGTTCGCGCCACGTTGTTTCCAGTACCGGCTTTTGATAAAAACGGATATCATCAATAATCTTACAAATGCAATATCACATGTATTAAATCTGAACCATTCCTCTGACAGTTCTAACGCGTAATAAATCTGATTTTCCTACTAAAACATAATGCGTAGTACGCTGAAAAACCATTTTGATCGACCACATGGCCGACTTTTGTTCTATCACAAATTTCAAAACTAACCACACTTTCGAACTAAAAATACGTTTGCAAAGCAATTAAACTAACCGCGATTTGGTTTTTCAATCACAATATCTTTAAAATTACGAAATATCCATATACAGAAACGTACCTGATTGCCGACAAAATTTGCAAAAAGAAAGATGGCGACAGAATAAAACGAGTGAACAAATTACCTTGAAAAGACGGAAACAACTGCGTTCGGTAGGTGACTGGCGAATGAAATGATTGAATGAATATGGTTGCTACTGGCAACATTACCTATTTCCGGATTATTGTAATAATTAAAAATACATAAATCAAAAAGGTTCAAATTCAAATTTATTTTAATATATAATTACTACATATTTCAATCGTTTCACCACTCGTAAGAACTGCTTTGCTATTTCTATTGAACCTAACACTAGAATATTTGAATTGAAATTACTGTTTTATTTCTTTTCCGATTCTAATGTTACTAGGCGCAAAATTAGAGTGTTATGATATGTTTATTGAAAATTGAAATGCCATTACTATCTGTCAGTGTCAGGCCGTACTAAATTAGAGATGCGGGAATTAAAAAATATATATTTAACGATCTTTGGGAGTTGGAAAATCTCGACCTGATTCAATTCCAAATAATTGAGATATTAATTCACTAAATAGTCATTTCTTTTCTTCGTCTATTTTCGACAGGGCAACCAAAACAAAAACTTTAAATTATCTTACATCCATTGCTTCTTCAAGCTATTGTTTTTTCAATTTTAGCCAATTTTCTGCTTGTGACATTAAGAAGAGTTTTGTGTCCATAGCATCAAAGGCAATGGGCACCGACAGTATCACTCGTGATATGGTTCTTCCTATACTTGACGAGACCCTTTTCCCTATATCTCACATCTTGAATACCTCTATATTCCCCTTCCGAAAAAATTAAATCCTGCATCGATTTTCGATTACCGTCCTATATCGTTATTGCCTTTCCTCTCCAAAGTCCTTGAACGGCTTGTTCACAATCAATCAAATCAGTAGTATCCTCTCATCTAATAACCTCCTTACTTTACTTTACCGGTGGCTGCACATGTCCATCCATGAATTAAAAATTATTATGATATCCTTATCATTGTTCGTTCTGGACCCAGTGCAGTGTATGCGATGGTAAAATCAAGTTGTGTAAGATTTATTTTTAAATGTCGATAACATATTTTAAAGCATAATGGCAACATTTTGCGATATCGATATTTTGTAGTAAATACCTACCTATTACGGGAAAATAAATGTTTGTCGCGTTGTTTTTGTGAAGTAAGGTGAAGCAAATATGCAGTATTTTTATTTACGAATGCTGAGAGTATTTGAAATGTTTTAGTAAGTAAATGTATAATTAAATATTCAAAATGCCACCGACGGTGCAGACAAATGAACCAGAGCGGGAGAAACGTCCACAAAGAACAAACGAGAGAAGGTTAGTTAACGTTTTACTTTAAGCCACGTAAAATTAAAATAATTGCTGATATAATCAATTATCTTTGAAAATCTTTTAGGTCCGAGCTAGTGACACGTGTGAAGTACTGCAACACGCTCCCAGACATACCGTTTGATCTCAAATTCATCACATATCCATTTCCTTCGACACGATTCATACAATACAATCCGACCTCTTTAGAGAAGAATTACCGATATGAAGTGCTTACAGAACATGATCTTGGCGTACACATAGACCTCATAAATCGCGATATATATCAAGGCGATGGTAACGCGTTGCTAGACCCAGCTGATGAGAAGTTGTTGGAAGATGATATCTTAACTCCTCAAGACTCGAAGAGATCACGCCATCATGCGAAGAATGTATCTTGGTTGCGACGGTCTGAGTACATCTCTACTGAACAGACTAGGTTCCAGCCTCAATCTATGGAAAAGGTCAGTTGGTTGAACATAGCTCCCAAAATATTGGGACTACATAGTAGATCTGGTTGATCTAGGATTTTTTAAAGATGACAGACGTACATAATGAACAAATAGAAATATTTAAACCAGGGCAGCAAACCTTTTAGATTGGTGCATTTCAGTTCTAGGTGATATACAGTGGCTCACTAACTGTGTCTCACTATCTTTATGTACTGCATTGTAAGCTTGACAAGTGTATGTTAATACCCAAGTACTGAATAAATTTTATTATTGCAACATCATGGGCCATTCACAAAACTGAATATTCACTGACAATCAATTAGGTGAATTTCATTGTAATAGGTTAATATCTTTATTGTAAAGTCATTATTTTTTATATCCCTATCCTTACTTGCAGGTTGAAGCCAAAGTTGGTTACAATGTCAAGAAGATATTCAGCGAGGAAACCTTATACATGGACCGTGACAGTCAAATCAAGGCTATTGAAAAGACCTTTGAGGACAACAAGATACCTATAGAGAAACATTACAGCAAACCTGGAGTCACTCCTGTGGAAGTCATGTCTGTGTTCCCTGACTTTGACATGTGGAAGTACCCATGTGCTCAGGTCATATTTGACTCAGATCCTGCACCTTCGGACAAGAATATTGCTGGACAAATTGAAGCTATGTCTCAAGCTATGATTCGGTGAGTTTATCATTTTAGCAAATGTAGGAACATTGGACTGAAAAGTAGAGAGAGTAACCCACTAAACCATTGTGGACTATGCCCTCTCATTGTGCCCTGCTTTAGGACACTAATGGACATGCAGTACCTAAAGTTATGTCCCAATGTAGGGTAGGGTCATTGCATCTTATGTATGATTAGGATCACTTATGTTTTTATTTAGATAGTTCAATATTATACTTCTGATCATTCAGTTTTCTATGATTTTAGCTATACAATTATACTATCTCTTCACTTGTGGGGCTGGTAGAAATTTCATTAGAAATAAGCAGCCTTTGGATATATTTTCTATTTGTTTTTATCAACAAAACACAATAGATTTGATATAAATCTATCAACTATCTACTTGATAAAAATCAAATTGTAGCCTTATTCTTTACATACATAGACTCACCCCTGTTTCCAGGAGGGGAGACAATGGACCTCCATTTGTCATCCTTGCTCACCTCTTTTGCTTTTTTTACTGACATTATATTCTGCATACATGCTCACCCGTTTAGGGTACTTCTGACCTGACCTTTCTTGAGAATGTCTCTTATCTTCTCTTTAGTTTCTTTAAAAAATCTAAAGTCATTAAAAGTTGTGGAAATCTATAGCACAACATTTCTATTGTTTTACATACATTCAGCTTATCCACAGTCCTTAATGCAATTAGTCAAGTTGCCTGGAAAGTTTATGCCTTTCCCAAATGACAATCACTAGAAATGCCCTCAACTTGTCCATCCTACTTATAATAATAATCATAATTTATTTATCCTCTCACAAAGATTTACAATACAGGAATGGTACATTTTGTTAAATTATCTAGAGACCTACTTTATGAGAGACTGGTGCCTGTTGTATGTTGTAAAAAATATCTGTTTTACAAGTCACCAGGTCCCCTCACTCGGTTGGTTAACTGTAGGATAACAATAGGATACCAATTGAACATACACACAACATATTAGAAATTTTATAATCATCTTTAGTTTTAATGTGTAATATATAGTGTGAGGGAGTTGTGAGATGATGTAAGTGAGTTGGAGTGTGAGATTAAGTATATGAGTTGAATTTATTATTATTACTTAAAATAATGTTATTGTCCATCCAAACCATGTGTTATATCCCTATGAATTACCTACTCCACAGTGGTTTTTGTTGTACAAAAGAGCATTTTTATGTACAGACAGACGCCAGCACATCCAGCTACCCCAATCTGTCAAATTTCTTTTATAGATTTTCAACTTTATCACAGATGCATAAGGTTCACTTTCAATTGGGGAAATTTGACAGAATGGGGTAGCTTGATGTGCTGGTGTCTGTACATTTACATAAGTACAGTTCTCTTTGCAAAACATTTAAAATTTACATTATTGTTATTATAGGAAGCCCTGAATATGCAACCATTATCTGGCTCTTTACCATATGTACAATCTTTTGTCAGGAGCCAGAAGCTAGTTGAGCAGAAATATGAGATATATAGAATTAATTTGCCATACAGTATATGGAAATAAACAGCCAATTGGTGCATCATGTTTGAAATATGTTAATATTGAAGACTACACAGTGATATTGCATTTTTTTCATTGCAATTCTTGTAATGTACAGACGCCAGCACATCAAGCTACCCCAATCTGTCAAAATCATCAAAATCTGTGTCAGTTGAAAGTGAACCTTAAGTTTATGTGCTAAAGTTGAAAATCTATTAAAGAAATTTGACAATTTGGGGTAGCTGGATGTGCTGGCGTCTGTACATATTACAATGCTTACTTACTTACTAATTGTATGGGCAGTGGTTACTGTAGTGTCAGAGTTGTTCAGGCCGCCCATTAGGCCTCTGATATGGCTTAACAACTGTTGCCTAATGGCTACAAGTGGGACCAACAGCTTAACACACCCTCCGAAGCATGGAGAAACTCAGAAATTAATACACTTTGGTGGTCACCCATCTATGGACTGACCGCGAGCTTAGTAGCTTAACTTTGCCAATCACTTATGGATCGGTGAGACCATCTGGCTATGAGCGCCTCCATATAACGATTTAACATATGTATTGTAAGACAACTCTTTAATACACCTTTGTGGTTTTCAGAGGTGTGATGGACGAAAGTGGAGAACAGTTTGTGGCTTACTGCTTACCCACTGAGGAGACAATACAGAAACGTCGCCGAGATGTTACTGAGAACATAGTGTACATGGATGGTGACACCTATGAGTATAAGATGGCAAGGGAATACAACTGGAATGTTAAGAGTAAGGCTTCTAAGGGCTATGAGGAAAATTATTTCCTGGTAAGTTTACTAATCAAATTAAATCAAATCAATTTATTTGCAAAAATGTGGTGCATTACAGATGTCATAATAACAACGAGTCTCTCACATTAGTCATTTTATGTCATGACGTACAAAATTTCACTTACTCTATATATGGATACTAATTTATGCTACTACCTATACCTCAGAATTTATTATTATTTAATTAAAATACATTACATATTGATTATATATTAATTACATATATTTATTTAACATTCACATAAATATTATTAAGTACATTATCACAGTTATTATGATTTGCATTTAAAATATTCATTTACAGAATAAAATCTTTTTCTGGTAACTAACAAACCATGTCTGAATTATTAGACAAGATATGATAAATGCATGCACCATAAATGCTGTGTAAATGAAGTTGGTTTCATGATTTATCAATAAATAGCTTACACTAATACTGCTGAATTTTTATAATTTTGATAATATTTTATCTTAAAAGTAAGTGGGTGTAATCCCAAAGATTTTACTATTCATGTTCCACTGTTATGCTTACCTTAAATCAGATTATTAATACCCTTAAATGAGAATCATAAAATCCAATATGGCTGAAAACCTTTTAAATTGTCTTACACAAATTTAATCTTATTTGTCAAAAATACTCTCCCATTAATTCCAAAGGCAAAGACAACATTTTCTTTATTCATTATATATTAAACTCTTAATAAATTCATGTGAGTACCATGGCAAAATTTTTATTCTACCTGCAAGTAGGTGCAACACTCTGAGAACGATTACCAGGCCTTTTGTGACTTTCTTAACAATCTTCTACAGGTCGTTCGTAACCACTGCGTATACTACAATGAGTTGGAGACCCGTGTGCGTTTGTCCAAACGCCGTGCCCGCGCAGGCGCAGCTGCACAGGCGCTGACTCGCTTGGTCGTCACTCACAGGCCTCTGAGCGCCGCTGAGCACCGCATGCTCAGGCTGAGAGAGAAACAACTTGAGCCAACTCAAGTAAGTTACTTTTAACATTACGTTGAATACATCTTGTTCTACTAGTGTAGCTTTTTTAATCTTTGTCCACATGCACTATGCAATCAACACTTTGGGTTAAGAAGAAGTAAGTTAAGTTTAAGAGAAACAACTACAATTAAATAGTGTCAGTATTCCAATCATCATGGTGGGTACATAAAAAATATGCATGTATTTGTGGGACATTGTGCAAAGAAAACTTATGGTATTCGTTGGCAATAAAATTTAGCGAAATTGTTATTATTTCTTTAAATATGAACTTAAGATAGTATGGTTTTCATTGTACTTCATAAGTTTGCCGCGGCAGCGGCCGCCGAGAGTCCGATCCCATAATATGTTGTTGGAGAATCATTTGAGTTAGTTAGGTGAGATTATACTATTTCCTGATATTTACTTATTCCTTACAGAGTTTTGGCAGAAAATGAGTAAATATTAGAAAATATCGAATTAATGTGGAGGTCACTAATTTGTCTGTATCTGTAGCTAACGAGGTTTTTTAAATCAGTTATGATAATTATTAAATTATTCAATGATTTTGGAAAATATAGTACTATATAAATTTTTTGGCAATTGGTTTTGTAAAAGAAACATTTTTTTTCTGACAACCAATCTGAACAGAATTTGTTGGTTGTATGTCTTTTAAGACAGCAGTTATGTTAAAACTTGTTAAATTTTTTTAGGAAGAAGATGAAGAAGAAGAGGAAGATGATGATGATGAGGAAGAAGAAAAGCAAGATCAAAATGGAGACAAAGAACGGTAAGTATTGGGCATGTAATATTTAATTTCTATGTTAGAATAGAACCACAAAATACATATATAAATATGTTTTTGCCACATTATAACTCACTGCAAATTGATGACAATTCGATTTAATTATTCTTATACTTATTAAAGAATTTATACGTAATATAAGGGTAATTATATTACGTATACATTCTTTAATAAGTATAAGAATAATTAAATCGAATTATCATCAATTTGCAGTGAGTTATAATGTGGTAAAAACATATTTATATATGTATTTAGTGGTTCTACTACTGTAATTATAAACAAGTTATAATTAAAAATTCTACCCAAAAACACTATTCCACCTGGGCACAGTCCCGGGCACAGCTAGTTCAAAATTAAATTCCGAATATGAATTATTTGATTAACAAATAGGACCTATTTTCAGGGTAAACATAATACGTTTGATTAAAGATATTCCATGTTCGCTTTTCAGGTCACGTTCCCGCTCCAAATCGCCAGCAGGGTCAGTAAGATCGAAGGGCTCCAACAGGTCAAGATCAGGATCACGGGAGCGCTCGCGGTCTAAATCAAAGTCCAAGTCTAGAAGCCGTTCGCGTTCAGGCTCTGGTTCCCGTAAATCCAGATCGAGGTCGGGTTCAGCTCAGTCTGGGTCTGTCAGGTACATACTAATAATCACACTAATATTATAAAGGCGAAAGTTTGTGAGTGTGTTAATGTGTATGTTTGTTAATTCTTCACGTCTAAACGTCTGGAGTGATTTAATAAAATTTGGTATGGAGTTAGCTGACACCCTGGATTAACTATATATAATAATTTATAAAGTTTAATGCGGGAAAAACTGCGGGGCACAGCTAGTAGTTAATAATAATATCCTGGGACATTAAATCAATCTGATCCCAAACTAAGCAGAGCTTGCTACTATAGAAACCAGACAACTGATATAGTACATATACTACTTTTCTTTTGTAATACATACTTATATAAGTATTGACAACAAACATGTTCATGCACACAAATATCTGTCCTGGGTGGGAATCGAACCCACGACTGCGGCGTTTACATTTACCAACCACGCCAACCGGCCCGTCAAACAACGTGCACGTGTCCAACTCATGTATTTGTGTTTTTGAAAGTTGGCGGCAATTTATCTCTAGCTATTTAAATAAATGTGGAAGGCGAGGGGAAAGAGGTGTGCAATGATCGTGACGAATGGAAGTCCGTTGTAACTGCCTAGCCCTCTGGGAAACATGCGTGAGTATGTATGTATGTATTTAAATAAATTGTTGCCAACCTTCGGGCCTTAATGGTGCGTAAACCATGAACATCTTATCTCAAAAATAGGAAATCATAAATTTAATCATCAAAGGAATTGAACAATAAAAAAGATTGGATGCTAAAAGTAAAGACCCTAGATAACAATTATACAAACAAAAGAATAGAAATACTAAACACAGCAACAGACTATTATCGAAAGCTTTACCAAAGCAAAAACCAAAAAGATAATGCATATAAAATAAATAACAAAGATTCTGAGGCAATCCCGAAAATATTAAATGAAGAAACCATTAGGGCAATCAATACACAAAAGTCAGACAAGACACCAGGAGCCGATCAAGTCACAAATGAACTATTAAAAATTACTACACCAGTCATTGGTCCTACATTAACAGATATATTTAACAAAATTATAGACACTGAAATTATTCCCGAAGAATGGACTAAATCAACAATAATACTATTGCATAAAAAAGGAGATAAAGGAGATATAGGTAATTACAGACCTATAAGCTTGATGTCCAATGTCTATAAAGTCTTTTCAAAAATAATTCTGTCACGAATCACTTCTACCCTAGATGAAAACCAACCAAGAGAGCAGGCGGGTTTCCGCAGCAAATATTCAACAATAGACCATATACATGTTCTAAGGCAGGTTCTACAAAAATATAAAGAGTACAATAAGAAATACTATTTGGGATTTGTTGATTATAATAAGGCCTTCGACTCCTTAGAACATGAGTATATCTGGGAAGCACTACGTATACAGGGAATACATGGAAAGTACATACGTATACTCCGAAACGTATACTCCAAAAGTACAGCCCAAATCAGGCTTGAAACTACGGGTGAAGAATTTCGTATAGAGAGAGGCGTCCGGCAAGGCGACCCAATCTCTCCTAAGTTGTTTTCGGCGGCTCTGGAGATTATATTCAGGAATCTGCAATGGGATCACGAAGGCCTGAACATAAACGGTGAAAAACTAAACCACTTACGATTTGCAGATGACCTGATCTTATTTGCGGAATGTCCAAAAAATTTAGAAAAAATGTTGCAACAACTGTCAGATCAAAGTGCGAAAGCTGGACTTACAATTAACACGGCAAAAACAAAGATTATGACTAACTCTTCACAGACCATCAGAGTCAACTCAGAGATAATAGAATATGTCGAAGAATACATATACCTAGGACAACTCATAGCGGCTAAAGACACCATGTACAAAGAGATCGAAAGACGGATAGCCAATACATGGAAGAGATATTGGTCACTCAGCGAAGTCATGAAAAACAAGGACATGCCTATCAAAGAGAAAAGAAAAGTGTATAATATGTGCATTTTACCATGCTTAACTTATGGTTGCCAAACATGGGCATTGACAGATACCTTAATAAACAAAATAAAGGTATGTCAAAACGGAATGGAGAGAAGCGTAATGGGCGTCAAGAGGAAAGATAGAATAAGACTAGAAAAAATTAAAAATACAACTAAATTTAAGGATGCAAAAAACACATGTAAAACTTTAAAATGGCGATGGACTGGACATATGATTAGAGATACGAATGAAAAATGGACAAAAACCATAACAGAATGGTATCCCAGGGATGGGAAGAGAAGTAAAGGGTGCAAACAAAAAGATGGGAAGATGACCTCAAAAAGGTAGCGGGTTCAGAGTGGACTAGAACAGCGAGAGACAGACAGAAATGGAAAGCTTTAGAGGAGGCCTTTGTCGGAAGACAAGCTGTGCAGTGAAACCGATCGAATAATAATATGTAAATTTATTTATGGAACAGCAATAAAGGCTTATTTTATTTATTTTATTTTATTTTTATATTTTATTTTAAAAAGTATTGCACTGAGTTTTCTGCTAGTGTTTCTTGGCACGCGATGCACTGCACGGTAGGGTAAAAAAATGACTATTCCACATAAATGTAGTTTTTTACGGAATCAATAATTTTTCACTTTGTCTTTGACATAGTACCTACTATAATATCGGTGATTGCTAGGTGGCGGATCCTACCACCAGGTTATGCGATCATTACAGGTGTTCAGTATAATCAACTAATTTTCTTAAACATTTTAATTTTCTTTTCAGATCTGGTTCAGGGAGATCTCGTTCCCGCTCTCGGTCTAAGTCTGGATCTCGCGCGTCGTCTCGTGCAAGCTCTAAGAGCGGAAAGGGATCTCGCGCCAGTTCAGCTAGCGGACGCTCTAGGGCGAGCTCTAAAGGAAGCGGGAAGGTTAGTGTAACCTAAACTTACTTTACGGGCTCAGAGACCGAAAGAAGATCTTGGCCTCTGAAAATAACTTAAATTTTTGCGCTGTATGAAATGACTGCAGGCACTTGGTGCTTTGAAAATAAATGCTACAGAACAAGTTAGAGTGGATTAAACTAACACTTAAATCTGTAGTTGCCTGTATTTTTGCATGTATGTTCTTTTTACGGCACTATTTCCCTCTAATTAAAGAGTAAAGATAAGCTCAAGACAGCAAAGTCCTGTTTTCTTTACTTTTGCCAATAATATACGGACTAGAAATCCCACTTGTTCGAAATTCGACCTAGTTCTATTGTCCAAGACTATTAAGACAAGTAATATTAATCTGTTCTCAGTTTTGACACTCAGTTTGTTAAATTCATGGTACTTCTAATGACTTTTTTATGAAAAGGGTTGCTGTTTGCAGTCCTAGTCTCTTCTAGTTCCAAATTTAATACTCCTCTAGCTGTGCAATTTTCGTAAAATGGGCTACTAAGTTTTTTCTTCACGTATCTTTCACATTTATTCAATTCAAAATAAAATTGAATTATAACAATAACAACCATACCTATGTGTATATTAATTATTTACATGTATAAAGTCTACGTAAAGCGAAAACAATTTACAAATAAAAAATATATAGTCACAATCTGCAGGTACTGTGCCCAAAAAGCTGGCAATGTTACCTCGTTGTATAGCCAAGCTTTACGCTAGCCGAGGTACACTCCCGCCCTTGGGTCACCTGTAGTTTCGAATAGGCATCTGGACAAGCTCTTTAGAAATTTGCGTGTGTCTGAATCCCATTAGACCATAGTTTTAAACCCAAATAGAAGAAAAATATATCCGTATGATGATGACACATTAGGTCTTCTAGAGCTAAAGTTCCTTGTCATTTCTTGCGCTTCACCAACTAAGTCTTAAATTTTTTTCATGCAACCATAAGAGCTTATTCCTATTTATGCATTAGAGACCGTACTTAAATCAAGCGTTAAGGGTCTCCGACAACGGCTAGGTAAAGCTTGTACTCATCTCATAATTAACTAAAGTAACCAAGAATAGTATGGAACATAGAACTTTTTCGCGTGCGCAACAGCTGAAGGAAATAATGAAATGATTTCTGTCCCCAGGGTTCCAGAGCAAGTTCAAGAGCTAGTTCTCGCGCATCATCTCGTGGCAGCAAGAGATCTTCCCGAGCCTCCTCCAGAGCTTCCCGCGCCTCTTCCAAAAGGTCTGGCTCTAAGGCGTCATCACGAGCCAGCTCCAGGAGGAACTCAGGGTCTGGCAGCGGAAGTGAACGTTCTAGAAGCCGGTCGGGTAGTGGCTCTAGAAAGGTAAATATTAACAAAACCTTCAAAGGTTAAAACAAACCGTCTTGCAAAGCTTGAAGGCCTCAAGGTATCCTCGCAAGCCATCTCCAGAGGAAACTCAGGATCTGGAAGCGAAACCAATCGATCTAGGAGCCGAACCGGCATCGATTCTAGGAATGTAAATATGGAACTATCCAAATAATAAAGGATCAATCGAGGGATGAGTGGAGATACTCTGTCTCTTTCTTGCGGAACGATGTTAGTGTGGATCTTATATGGCCACTGGCGTAAACGCTGCCGCTCTCTTCTAACGCATTACACTGTCGCTGTAGGGCACGGAGTGTACTGGCGTAGGGTTGCCGGCTTACGCTGTTACTATGATACCTATTCATCGTCTATCTACTTATTAACCACATAATCTATCTTATGTTTGATGCGTATGATTACACGGTCAATTTTTACAAATGTGATATTTTTGTTAGGTTACTTAAGCTGGCTCGACGTACTTTACTATACTAATTCATAAATATCTCCTAAACGCGTGGACCGATTGACATGACTCAAACGGATAAAATAGTTTTAGACCAAGATCTTTCCGCAACTGTAGGTAATGTAAAAATTGATAAAACCTTGTCCCCCTTTTTCGACAAACATCCAAATGAACAATACCTAGCATCAGATTTGTGATGATGAGACATTTTTTTGTTCAATATTTATAGCTGCCAGTACTTTTTAATCCGTGGCGTATGGTGCTGCGCGCGAGCGGTCGGCGACAGCCCTCTGGGCTACGCCACTGCCAAGGCGCGCGTAAGTGTAGGTAATTATCACCGTAGGTATGGCCGAGTGAAGGGGTCCTGCCAGCACGCTCTACCAATTCGGGGTGAGCACCTACCCCGAATTGGTAGAGCTTTAAGTTACGTACGATACACACTAGCAGATCAAATTTAGGATATCTTTGCTAACACCCTTTCGGAGGATGTTGGATGTTGGCTTTGTTTTCTAGAATAATGGCCGACTTTTCACAGTTGCATGTGATAGATCATTATCATATTGACCTTCAAACCAATAATATGTTAATTTTATATCATTATTTTTGAGATGAGATTTATGTTTTGCACTGCGAATAATGCTATAGAATTAACATTGAATAGTAAACTTAGTGAAATATCGAATTTTGATAGTATTATACGAACTTTATATGTCATTTGGTTACTAAGAGCAAATATTAATTTATTTAGTTACTTAACCTCGCTGATCGTTTACGGACCGATGAGAACATCTAGGTATGAACGCCAGTAAGCCGGGAGATCGCAGTTTTGTGTATTGGGGGGCGTCGGTCTCAAACTATGGAATTAAATTCAAGGGAATACATCAATACGAGATATAATGACCCTTACCACTTTATAAATACTCTATCCAACGCAAATAAGTTGCATGAAAGATATCGCTTATTGTTGTGTAGCTGTGCCACGCGGTTTTACCCGCGTTAAATTTTATAAATTCTCACAGCTTCTCCCCCGTAGATGATAGCGTGATAAGATGTAGCTTATATGTTGACTCGACCTCTTAGTAATATTCATGCAAAATTGGAAGTATATCCGTGCAGTACTTTTTGAGTTTAGCCCGGACATACATACAGACAAACAGACACACAGACAAAAATGCTAAAAACTATATTTTTGGCTTCGATATCGATTGTAGATCAAGTATCCTTTTCAAAAAATATTCAATGTACAGTTTCCTACGATTTTATTATATGTATTACTAGCGGCCCGGTACGTGCTTCGCTACGCCTTTAAGTATTATTAAAAATTGTTTATATGGGAGTATAGAAAGATGTTGATTTTACACTTTTTCAAGACTTTTTTAATTTTCTCTACGTACAAACCTTCCCTGGACTTCGCCGAATAATTCAAGACCAAAATTAGCCAAATCGGTAAAGGCGTTGTTGAGTTATAATATTACAACGAAAAGTGGCATTGATTTTTATATATATAGATTATGTATAGATATTCCTTACGCAATAATGTGTACTTCTTCTATCTAACCTCTTTTCCATTCCGCAGGGCTCCCGTTCTCGAAGCGGTTCTGCATCGAGTGCGTCATCTCGTCACAGCGGTTCTGACTAAAGCAAACTTGTTCGCAATATCGTCTTGTCTGCGCTTGTTTGTTGCTTGAAGGTGTAAAGTTAATTATAATAAAGTGATTAAATATATTAATGTGATTTTATTTATGCTGTTTATCTGTATGTTGGTGGCAATTGGAGTTAGCTAAATACTGTTTAGAAATAATAATACTATCCTGGGACATTATTTACACACGGCCATCTGATTCCAAACTAAGCAGAGCTTGTACTATGGAAACCAGAAAATTGATTTACTACATATACTACTTTTCCTTTGTAAATACATACTTATATTGATAATTAAATAATGAAAACAAAATTTAATAATGAAATAAAATTTAATAATTTTCAAAGTTTAATAATGAAATTAAACAACTTGGCTCCAGGCACTGACCTATGACGAAACTGAGAAACTTTTGACCAATCTGACATAAACTTTAATATAATAAAAAAAAAACATTTATAAATACAATTTACCTGGTATCGTTGCGCAAAAAGTAAAAATAGTAATAAAATACTCATACGTGTATCTACAAAAACACCTCACACACTCACATACCACACACACACACTCACATACCACACACACACTCACATACCACACACACACACTCACATACCACACACACACTCACATACCACACACACACACTCACATACCACACACACACACTCAAACACACCCTCGCACTCATACTTTTATTTTATTTTTCTCATATTTTATACCGTTAATATGGTCAATACTCCAAGGGGTGGGGGACCTGGTGACCTGAAATACAGGCCTTCTAGAGCCTAGTTTGGGCATCAGTCTTCCACAATATTTTTGTTTGATGTTGTACAATTTTCAATGTCTGTAACCATAACACTATGTACCATATAATATTGTGGAGAGAAATAAATAATATTGATTGATTGAATTACACCCAGATTCAGGACAGACATGTTCATGCACAGAAATATCTGTCCTGAGTGGGAATCGAACGTAGTTGGTTCGATTCCCGGCGTGAATAGCAAGCATTTGCCAACCACGCCAGTAGGCCAATATTTTTATTAAGAAACTGTCTAATTATGGCCTAGTTGGTAGTGCTCCTGCCTACGAAGCTGGTGGTCCTGGGTTCGAATCCCGGTAAGTGCAAATATTTGTGTGATGAGCATGAATATTTGTTTCTGAGTCATGTATGTTTTCTATGTATTTAAGTATGTATATCATCGCCTGGTACCCATAGTGTACAAGCTTTGCTTAGTTTGGGGCTAGGATGATCTGTGTGACATTGTCCCTAAATATTATCAAATATTATTATTATTATATTATAGAATAATTATAAAACAGGGCGCTCATTAATTTTAAGGTATTAGATTCGAGCTGGATTGTTTGTGCTGTCGGATTGTATAAAATAAAATAACAAAGGTATATTAATACATTTTATTAGTGCATATATTACTGGATTGCTTACAAAATTAAATATAACAAATAAACAACACATTTGATTCATACTGTAAAAACAATTTGTTCCCATCATATTTTATAACACATGTTAGTTTAAAATCATGCCAAACTGAAAAAGAAATGGTTACGCTTTTGAGATTTTCATAATAACATTTGTATTTCGTTAAATTATTGCTCAGTTCTCAATTTAAATAAAGGGTGCCACAAAATGGTATCCTAAAAACCCGATCAAAACGTACATACCAAGCATCACACATTTAAACATAAATTTTCTCAATACACCAAACTAGTACATGCATAATTTTTTTTTACAATTTTGAATTTCATACAAAATATTGGTATCAATCATAACAATAAAGGTTTATTTCGGACTTATCCATATTTTGTTAGTAAAACAAGTTTATAGTTAAGATCAGAACGTTTACATATTACTAATATCTTTTATATTTTTTTTCATTAGACATTGATATACCAAAATAGGTCTTATAACAATCATGGTAACAAACAAATATCCGTACTCCATTTACAAATATAAAGTGACATATTCTCGCTTCCAAAAGACTTTTAACACTTACCCCGGCAGTATGGTACAGTTGCCACTATATATTGAACTCTAATGGCTTGTAATAGAGTTCATAACCAAAAATTAGACACATACCTACTGCCTTACATAAGGTTAAACCGTATACAGTTGCTGGCACGTAACTTGGCAAGGTTTTGGCGTAATGGGGATAAGTCTGCGCAGGTACACTTATTGCAACAAAAAGTGATCACTTTGTTGCTTGACTTGTTTGTCGTAATTCTAGGGTTACTATCCTAATTTATCTATCTATATATATAAAAATCAATTGCCTTTCGTTAGTCTCGCTAAAACTCGAGAACGGCTGAACGGATTTGACTTATCTTGGTCTTGAAATGTTCGTGGAGGTCTAGGGAAGCTGGGAAAACCCTAAAAACAGCAATTTTTCCCCATATAAACGTTTACTAAAACAAAAGTTTGGGTCTTTTAGTTATCGATTGAGGCAGTACGAAGTCTGCCGGGTCAGCTAGCTTTTAATAAATATCAGTTTAGGATGAAGATAAAGAAAGGAGAGGAATGTGAAGTTTCTTAATTGTAATAAATAAAACGGAATAGTTACAATTAAAAGTAAAGAAATGTATTATGCTTACATTAAAATATATTCAAAGCATGCTGTCGTCATTACTGCTTTCTAAAAGTGTTACCCCTGGCAAGAAGCTAGCTGCAGTTGAGCTGGTTGAAGGAGTCGGCTCCTCATCCTCAACATGACTCTCGTCACTCCTAATATCCGAGGAATCGCTGTCACCACCAGTGTTAATTGGAAATTGCTCAGTGGCTGTATCTATTATATGGTCACCTTTGATGTAGTCTGCCTCAACTTTTTTTACTTTGTGACATAATTTAGACCATTCATCGGCGCCCATCAAGTCGACTTTATACTTCACCAATTTTATTACATTAATCACATTTCAAGAATATTTTATACAAACCAACATCAACAATAACCTAACAAAAACAAAAGCTTTCATTTTAAGTGCAAGCAAGTGTATTCGGGAGCGAACGGAACGTCAACACAGCGCGGGGGGCGCGGGTCGACTGAGCAACCAATCATGCGCCCGGAACGATGCTGTCTCGTTCCCCGCGTCCCGCATGACCACCAAAGAGACCCAAAATATGAGTTCTGCGCATCTAACGAGTCTTGCCAACTTACGTGCCGACGATTGTACATTTTAACTACAAGTTTAGAAAAAAAAAAATCATATTGCTATAGTTTCTAAAGCGAGAATATTTCACGATGTGCTTGTACTAGGGGTACAGCTTATTAATGTTGCACAGCCCTAATTATATCTTGTATTCATTCGTTAATGATACGTCCCTTTGGCATGGCAGTATATACTTGTCTCTTTATTGCGGTAGACCCATATTCTTGTTTAAAAACATCAAAGACACTTCTGCAATTTAATTAGCAAACCCAGTACAAAAATATGTTTACACTGCCATGCTACAGAGACAAAAATGACCTAAACACTTACAATGTTAAGCTATAAGAATTAGGTAGTTAACAAGTAACGACCTTACAATATTGAGACACTGATCTGCTTGTCTCATTTTCTCGTATGTAAATTAACATTTGAGTGACAAAGGCAAAAGATTCTATGTAATATTTTTCAATACATAATAGATAACTACACGGTATCTTTGATTTAATTGATAGATGTCACAATAGTGACTCAATATCTTTATATGTAAGGAGGTTAGAGATATTAGTAGAAGGTATATTGACTTCCTTCCGGCAAGGTAAAACGTACATGTTAGCCAACATAAACTACCTTAGGTAATAACAGCCATTAGTAGTACATTTTCAGCAAATCAATAGTTTTACCAATTCGATTAATTATATATATTACAGCACGTAAGCACCTTTATAATGACTAGGGGAAAAGGACAGAATGATTAAGCCTAGTCTAAATAACAAAGTTTGAAACAACAACAATTTTTGAAGATTATTCTTAAACACATTTTCACACAAGGACATGATAGTGAAATTTGTTTTATAAATGTTAAATGAGACACAAATAGGTATGGTTATACAATAATTACAATGGATGAAAATTTTCTTTCACACATTTCCACACAAGAATTGATTAATTAAATGTGGTATATAAAAGTTACATTTGGTGGAAATGGCTATGGTTAGTTGTACAGTAATTTAATTGGATAAAACACATTTTCACACAAAGGTAAATTAATTAAATGTGGTTTATAATAATTAAATTTGGCGGAAGTCGGTATGGTTGGTTGCACAACAATTTAAATGGATTAAAAAAGTCTTATAAATATTTTCACACACAAATGGAATTATTAAATGCGGTTTCTAAAAGTTATATTAGGCGGAAATCGGTATGGTTTGTTATACAATAATTTGAATGGATAAAATCTGGAAGATATTGTATAATGTAATATCAAATTATTGGCATCTGCAGTAAAACATTACTTGTTTTATTTTATAGCAATTGTGCCTGACATAGTTATTTAAGGCAATGGTCAGGTGTTGAGGACCAGCAAAATGTAGCAAATGCTGAGACAGAACCATTGCGAATTTGCACGAATAACAAATAACACTTTGTTATTCATGCAAATTCGCAATGGCTCTGTCTTTTTGAAGTTATACTTCTTTTGGCGCGATGGAGAAAAATGATGAGAGTGAATTTTTACGATGCGCGCGCATCGTAAAAATAACAGCATGACGTTAGTTCTAGGTGGTATGAAAATTGATAACTATGTTCAAGTTGTATATTAAGAAGTATAACTTCTACCGCGTGTACATAAGTACACACAAGTTTTTTTTTTAATAGTGAAATCTTCTTATGGCCCATTTTTGCCACAGTATAAATATGGACAGTAAGGTAACCAAGCCTAGATGATGAAATCCTTACCTACGCTTTATTGAAGCTGTAGGGTTGTAACTTTTAAGGTTTTAGATACCTAATATTATTTTTTCATTAAAACATATTTGTTTTATAAATCAGCAGGACGGTTAAAATACGAAAGCTCCCGTTTTGATAAAGCCGAGTTCAAACAGCCGTTAACTACGCAATACGCATGTGGATTTTTAAAAAGATTGCAGAGATAAACTTATACGCGACCACTCGTTTTCACGCAGCAGTCGCTACTGACAGCACCGCGACAACCGCTTAGGGGGCTTGTCGATGCTTGTGTGAGTGTGCCGTTTCGACCGATTGTAGGTAGTTTCCGTACTGTCTATTTGTATACTGAGTTTTTGCTAAGGAGGTAAGTGACGTTAGGCTCTGGCCGGTGTCGTTTAGTTAGTCTTACTCGGCTCCTGTTGAGATCAATCGAGCTCGTGTCGACGACGTTCTAAATCGTGAAAATTCGGGGCCAATCGTCAACAGCCATGTTTACTGTCAATAAATTAGAAGTTTTCACTTTTATAGTGTTGTAATTTCGACACACCCATTATTTGTCGTGTGTTTTATGAATAAACCCTTTTCTTTTTGTTTTCAAATATCAATAACATACATAATCATGACAACCAAAGTAAAGTAATAACGTTATTTTTTTAATTGAAAACGGGTAAATCTGAATAGTATGTAGTGAGTTTTTGTATGCATTTGTATACCTGATTTATTGTCCCTATGATGGTTTAGAAGATCTCTGAAATATAACGTCAAAGTTTAAAGCAACAAAAAGTTAGAAAGAGAGATAATTTAAAATAATAGTACAGCAGAGTTATAGATAGCTGAACAAGGCCTATACTACATACTGTTTTAGTGATGTCATTTTAATAGTACAAGTAGTATTTAGACTATTTGCAAGCACTATTAAAGAGTTTATAAAGGTGTAACATTAAACAGAAATACGAAGCTTAAATTGTCTATGAAACAGAACAACTTGTAGAACATCAACTGAGTACAGCAATACCAAATTTTATTTCTCTTATAAAAATGCCGATCAGTTGACGCATATTAGATGGGAACCCATTTTTTATGTTATTTTTTATTTTCGTATCATGGAAAGATTTTATCAGAGCCAGTTGCTATTACCGTTATCGTCAGAATTGATAAGCCATGTCAGAGGCCTACTGGGTGTAAGTAAGTTTAAATTATATCACTAAACAAAATCGTACGTACTTTATTTACTTAAGAGACTGTTCAGCTATCTTAATCATGACTCTGCTTACGACTTTGTGTACTATAACTTCTTGTATAAGTTCACACAATCCACTCAATTTGTCATGAAAATATTTGGCCATAAAAGCTACCCTATTTTAATTTTCTTAATAATCTCTTTCTAAGTAAGTAGTAGATTTTTTCTAAATATCTAGTTGATTTTAGTCAAGTGGAAAAAATACTTAGTAGATTTTAGTCAAGTGGAAAAATACTTAGTTGATTTTAGTCAAGTGGAAAAAATACTTAGCAGATTTTAGTTAAGCGCGGAAAAATACTTAATGATTTCAAATTTCACTTTATAAAGCTTAACTTTTACTAAGTTCTTCCTCTACAATATCCATGTAATGAGAAGTGAAGACGGCTTTGTTGTGCATGACGTAACGCAGCAGAGTTCCCGAGAGTGACGTCAGTTCTCGGGTCAGACCGGACAGTCCCACGGGAATTTGTCGGGACCCACCGCCACATACCAAGATTGTTTTGAGGAACTCTAAAACTCTTTGACCTGAAAGAATAAAAAATTATACATAAGAGCTAAGAATACTAGAAGCGAGGGGACCTGATTTCTAGAGGTAGGATGGGCCTAACACGGTACGCATCGGTAAGGACCGTACCCTAGCAAACTTGCAGCTCTCTTTAATAATATTCCAAACTTATCATAAACTATTACCGCGGAATATCTTTTGTATTTATTACCAATACCTATTCTATAGACCTATTGGCCGTTTCTGCAAGATATATTGTCAGTTTCTTCAAGACCAATTTTCAGTTTATTTCCGGAATTTGAACCCAGGACCTTATTATCTGCGGTTAAACACGTTAACGCTAGACCAACGAGGCAGTCAAAATTAAAAAAAAATTAAACATATACGAATGTAAAGGTACTCACGAACTATCTCCCGGACCTTATGCTCAGGATCACTGAGAGAGATGATTTGTGTCCTAATCAGGTCCTTAGTTTCACTGTTCAGAGAAGGTTGGTTCAAGTTCTCAAGAAGTTGTTCCGTAACGAGTATGACTTCTTCAGCCACAGACGGTAGTACTTTCTTGAGTTCTCTGTAAGAATGAAAATGGGAAAGTAAGTACTAAAACCAATTTATAATAATTTCTCGCTACCAAAAGGGATTTCAGCCCATCCTTATATTTATTTAAGCTCGTACTAGTTTTACTGTTATATTACAACGTCAGTAAAAACGCTTTCTAATTCATAAAGGCGTGTTTTTTCTACCTAAAATATATTGGTACACAAATTTGAGCCCGTTCCCTCCGCTATCTACACAAGGGTTGTCTGCACCTAGCCTTTGCCGAAGTAAGTCGCATATACTTTTTTTTTTCCGTGGTTGAAAATCGTCATGGTCTGTCAGACTGTTACTGACTAAAACCACTTCAGTGTTCCATCTCACACCTGCGCCGAGGGTCTGCTGTCTGGTGCCTGTGGGCCCCCTCAGATCAGTGTGGGGAGTGAGGAACAGGACGCTGAACTGAGTTTAGCGTCAATTGATCGCGTTTAATTTTAACGGTAAGAGATGTTTCGGGGGCGACGGACGGCTTTCTATTTGCACTGTAAGGTAATTTAAATAAAAACTAGTGTTTTAATGAATAGTCTCTTTTTAAAATAATTCCTTTAGGACCCTTGTAACAGTATGTCATCAGCCTGATATCGTCCACTGCTGGACATAGGCCTCCTCCAAAGTTTTATATAACGTTATAGTAGGAGAGCTGGCACGCATTTTTGGGTAGGTATTTGAGGCAAGCTGAAAACTTGTCCTATAACTCTTCAGACACACCCCAACACGGAACTGCAGACCTGGCAGGCGGGTAGCGGGTCTAAACCAACCTCAAATACCTACCCAAAAATGCGTGCCAGCTCTTGGACGATTATCATTTCGATGGGTTTGCCGTAGTCACCGCGCTTGGCATGCGTGTTGGCGATCGCAATTAGCTAATACACAGGTGGGGCTGCTGCCCGACAACCTGGTGTATTCCTTAGTCGCCTTTTACGAGACGCACGGGATAGTATGGGGTGGCGCTATTATTATTTTTAGGTCACAAGAATAGTACGAGTCTTAAAACATCCAACTTATTAAAATATTTCATTACTATTCATTTAGTTTTGTCCGTTGCGATATGGTCGTCATATGATGGAGTCGCCAATATTCATTGTATATCTACAATGATAACAAGCTTATCCTACACTGTCTGTTTATGTGTTGCTTTCGTATTAGGATATCCACATAAGTGACTCGCCAACACTAGCTCTATTAGGTACTAGATACTCACAAATCACTGCTCGTATTATCGACAATGATAACAGTCCTATCCTTCAGTGTCTGTTTATGTGCTGCTGTCGACTCACCAATATTAGTGAGGCTAGTTATACTAGCTACTCGATACTCACATATCACTTCACGCGTTATCCACAATGATAACAACCTTTCTTTCACTGCCTATTTATGTGCTGCTGTCGTATTAGGATCTCCACATAATAGACTCGCCAACATTAGCAACGCTAGTTCTGTAAGATACTCACATATCACTGCTCGCGTTATCCACAATGTCTGTTTATGTATTGCTGTCGTATTAGGATCTCCACATAAAAGACTCGCCATCATTAGTGAGGCACTAGTTCTATAAGCTACTAGATACTCACATATCACTTCACGCGTTACCCACCATGATAACAACCTTTCTTTCACTGCCTATTTATGTGCTGCTGTCGTATTAGGATCTCCACATAATAGACTCGCCAACATTAGCAACGCTAGTTCTGTAAGATACTCACATATCACTACTCGCGTTATCCACAATGTCTGTTTATGTATTGCTGTCGTATTAGGATCTCCACATAAATGACTCGCCAACATTAGTGAGGCTAGTTATATAAGCTACTAGATACTCACATATCACTTCTCGCGTTATCCACAATGATAACAACCTTTCTTTCACTGCCTATTTATGTGCTGCTGTCGTATTAGGATCTCCACATAAATGACTCGCCAACATTAGTGAGGCTAGTTATATAAGCTACTAGATACTCACATATCACTGCTCGCATTATCCACAATGATAACAATCCTATCCTTCAGTGTCTGTTTATGTGCTGCGGCCGTGCTAGGATCACCGCACGATGGACTCGCCAACATTAACGATGCTAATATTATTAGCCTGTACAATTGTTGTCCGAGCTCTGCGAATCGGGGAGCATCGAGGGATACTGTCTGAAATGTTTTTATTAATTTTTATTAGGGATATTGTTTTAGTAGGAATACATTCCTACATCATTTTGGCCGTTGGGGCAGAAAGGTTCTCGAGTGGCGACCACGAACCGGAAGACGCAGCGTGGGCAGGCCCCCTACAAGATGGACCGATGATCTTGTGCGGGTCGCTGGAAACTGCTGGATGCGAATAGCACAAGACCGGCAATTGTGGAGATCTTTGGGGGAGGCCTTTGTCCAGCAGTGGACGTCTTTCGGCTGATATGATGATGATGATGATGACATTCCTACAGGCTAGGTTAGAACTACGAACATACAATAGCAGGCGTGCCGCGGTAGCGGCCGGTAAGTGCCAGAAACAAATGTATTTAAGCATAACACAAAATATTTATGGACTGGAAACTTGGGCTTTAAAGTCATTTCATCCTAAAATGAAAGCCTGTTTAATGTAATGTAAGCGTACAGGCATAATAAACAGAATTTGGCTGCCATGATTGCTAGATCATGTGATATACGGACCTATTGGCGTGCTTGGCAAACGCTTGCATTTCACGCCGGAGGTCGTAGATTCGATCCCCACCCAGGACAGATTTTTGTGTGCATGAACATGTCTGTTTGTTCTGAGTCTGGGTGTATTTATATATATGTGTATGAAAAGTACTGTGGAACATATCAGTTATCTGGTTTCCATAGTACAAGCTCTGCTTAGTTTGGGATCAGATGGCCGTGTGTAAATAATGTCCAAAATATTATAGATATAATTATTATTGTACAATTTTTTTCCGTGCATTGCATTTTTGATTAAAATGTTGTATAATTATCTGCACGTGTTTAGCCACACGTGCAGATAATTATACAACATTTTAACAGTCACCCCGCCGCTTCGTGTCGCGAGTCGGAGTCCCGGGCCGGACAACTATTTGTGTGACTCTTAAATAGTTGTTCTTAGTCTGGATGTAATTTGTGTCCGTCTATGTTTGTAAAGTACCCCGCGACATAGCGATTACATTCCCTAGTGCAGGCGTTATCTTTTAAAAAGAAAAAGAAAAACAATGTTTACCTCTGGATAGTTATTAGCTTCGTCCCACTCCAGCAGTTCTAGATAAGCTTTAGCCAAAGTTTGTGCTGTAATATTCCTGATGATATTCTTGTCGGTAACGGGAATACCTAACCCTTCCTTGTCTATGTGTCGTTTTATCCATTCTTTTGTGTATTGGAGTCCATCTGTAGCAAAAGAGTTGTATAAGTTACATTAAACTTTTAAAAGGCATTTGAGAACATTGAATCTTGGCGTATACTAAATAAGGTAATTATCATTTTACTATTTTTATAATGTGGTTCCTTTCTGCGAAGTTTAAACACCATTTCTCTTAACCCTCCAATTGAAAACAGACTTTATTACCTCACAGTTTGAGTTCGAATTACAATTTAACTTTTACATATCTTATGGCTTTTTCTGTTGTCAGTCAATGTTAATAGAACACTAGTCTAGACGACTGGGTGCCAAGTTATTTTTTTATAGTTTAATGCAAAATTAAAGACCTTAAAAAATATCAATAAGAATACTCCCTCGTGGGAAGCGTGACATGAACATGACACGAGTTTCACGCTTTTTTCCCCCAAATAGTACACATATTATTATAGCTCATAGGAAGCATGACGTGCCAATGATGCGATTTTCATGATTTTTGTTCAACCAAAAAGTACTCATCGCTCGCAAAGAAGTTTCAAACGTAGCACATGGCATATATTTATAAAAATATTGAAATATTTTTAACCTATTATAAATATTACCTGACGGGCATGTTGGCATGCTTGGCAAATGCTTGCTTTTCACGCCGGAGGTCGTGGGTTCGATTCCCACCCAGGGCAAATATTTGGGTGTATGAACATGTCTGTTTGTCCTGAGTCTGGGTGTAATTTATCTATATAAGTATGTATTTACAAAAGAAAAGTAGTATTGTAGTATATCAGTTATCTGGTTTGCATTGTACAAGCTCTGCTTAGTTTGGGATCAGATGGCCGTGTGTTGATAATGTCCCAGGATATTATTATTATTACCTACTATTTTGTGATGCAGGAAATCGTAAGGAATTTTGCTTTTATTTACCTTCAGTAACTTTAAGCAACTCGTCAAACTTAGCCCTCTCGTATTGCACGCTCTCTTGTTGTACGTGAGGTCGGATCATCGCGATTAGTGTGTTGGCCAAGTCCAGCTTTAGCACCTCCAAAGTTTCTAGAATAGCTCGAAATACATCAACCTGGGGACAAAGTTAGTTTTCTTATTATTAAAGCCAAATTGTGTAGCAGGGCATATTACAAAATTTCTGGATGGAGTTGTTCTGAGCCAACACACATGATTGTAATTAATCTTAAGTATATTTTATTTTAAAAAAAGGATTCCTACTGAGTTTTCTGGCAGTGTTTCTCAGTAGCTGCCACGTCATGCACTGCACGGTAGGGTAAAAAACATATGACGATTCCACATAAATGTAAAATTTTTACGGAATAAAGTTACTTTGACTTTGACTTATACCACAAGTCCGTATACAAGTTATCCCATTACATACAAAATTAATAGGCTAACAAGACACACACGTATTAGCATACATTTTATTCTAGCATAAGTGTATGTAGAGTGCAAATCTGTAATATTACGCCAAATTATTCTTTTTTAACTAAATAAGTTTTAAGTAGGTTGCTGTGTGGTGACGGCGACAAATATCAGAATCAGAATATCATCACCCCATCTCATCCCGGGGGGGGCGTAGAAGTCGACCCGAGGGATTATCTACCAGAGGATGGGCAGCAGCTTCCTTCTGATTACTATGACCATCTTACTGCGATCGCCAACCCGTCTGCCAAGCGTGGCGATTATGGCATATCCCCCCAAGACGATTCTTGAGGGAGGCTTGTCCAGCAGTGGACTTATTTAGCTGTAATGATGAAGTTTTAAGTGCCTAGGAATGTAATAAAAACAAGATCAGGCAAATCTCTAATAATGTGGCTTAATATTTTTTCTTACACACTATCAGACTACTAATGTAGACTCCATTCTTTATACGGTGTTCAACAATGACGTTACGGAACTTGATTACGGAAATTAGTATCTTAGATCAAATGATCTATGAAAAAGTTACCGTCTACTACGTATTTTTTTTATACTACAAAATTAAACAATAAAATATGACGGTCACCGTAGCCTAGTTGGTAGTGCTCCTGGCTACGAATCTGGTGGTCCTGGGTTCGAGTCCCGGTAAGTGCAAATATTTGTGTGATGAGCATGAATATTTGTTTCTGAGTCATGGATGTTTTCTATGTATATTAGTATGTATATCGTCACCCGGTACCCATAGTACAAGCTTTGCTTAGTTTGGGGCTAGGATGATCTGTGTGACATTGTCCCTATAAAAAAAAACCAAAGTGTTTGTTTTATAGGAAAATATAAATTTCCATGTGATAGCTTTTATATTGCCTCATATAAAAGTTCAATATGAATTGAAGACATGAGCGGGTAAACGCGTTATGCAGCCCTTTTGCGGTATTCAATATTAAAATATGAAACGTCTAGATCACGCCATCAAATCCAACAGCAGTAACTATCACTTTTATCGACTGATGTTTTGAATTCTAACTTACTATACAATCTCTATGGAGAAATTATGGTCCCTTCTCCACAAAAGCCAACACAATATCTTCGAATGAATAGTTGAAATTTTCACTCTACTCACAGTATCGGTAAGCGTAGTAATATTCTGTATCATCTCGTCTCTCGCAGGGGCAGCCAGCTTGGCCATCAGGTCGATCACGAAGGAGGCGTACTTATTGAAGTCCAGGCTACTGTTCTCTGCTTGCTGTTTGATGAACTCAGAGTCTAGAACTTCTTCTATCATCTCCCTGATGCGAATGTGGCGGGGGAGTAGAATGGCGAATAAGCCCTGGAATTTGGATAGAGATATAATTTTAACTATTTACATAAAATCTGCTTTTTAACCGATCTCGAACTCTGTATAAAAAATACACCCTTTGCTTCTTGCAGTGGACCAGTGTCAGGCTTTGGTTACTTAGATTTACAAAAGGGTAGATTCTGCATTCCCCCTTTTTGTTAGATATGCTGTATTTTTACCACAGTGACAATACCTACATTCAGTTATAATATAACCAAAGGTGCTTTAAACCACTAAACTAATTTAAATGCCATTATACAACATCTCTCTCGCTCATATGAAATACAGGGCGTATGAACGCCCTGGATATTATTATTATTAGATCTATGAAGATCTAATAATAATAATATCCTGGGATATTATTCACACACGGTCATCCAAACTAAGCAGAGCTTGTACTATGGAAACCAGATAACGGATATACCATATATACTATTTTTCTTTTTTAAATACATACTTATATAGATAATTTACACCCAGACTCCTAAAACTGTTAAACTACTTAAACTGCGGACTAATACGAGCACCGGGCGCATAATTAGTCTGTAGTTTGAAACAAGGCGCTTATTTTTACTCAACATTTCGCGCCAAAAGTGAATTGACATAAGGTGTCATGAGAATGGTTTTTTGTTTTTTTTCTAAGAGGTAGATAAACATGCAAGTGATGGTAAGTGATCACCGCCGCCCATGTACACTGACAACCAGAGGAGCCGCAGTTGCGTTGCCGAGGTTTAAAAAAGTCAGCAAACAAGTTTTGCTGACCTTTCCCGCTACCCCGATAAGCTCTGGCGACCTTACTCACGCGCTTTGACACAACATTAAATTCTTAATGTTATCATTGTTTTTGTTTCGTAATGTGAAGGTAATTCCCTCGTAGGGATGTTGCGAATATTCGCATCTACATCCGCAAATGCGGAACTTCTGCATAATTCAGACATCCGCAACCACTTCCGCTTCCGCAATAATCGATGCGGAGTTGGATGCAGATGCATGTCGCAAGTTGCTACAAGAAATTGGGTGGGGCCGCCGATCGGCGCGTGCTCATTGACCATAGGTATCGAAGTTTCGTTCGATGGCAAGTTTCGACGCATTTGTTACTGTGTATCATTTGTTTACCGTAAATTAAACATTACTTATTGCGGTCCGCTTATCTTAACCAGCGACCATTGTTTGTTCAGGGCGATTTAGTTGATGAAAATTCTCTAAAATGGTGGAGTCTCCAACGAGAAGAATTAAAACTATTATCTAAAAAAAAACTCCAAGATTTTTGTCGACACCACCAGGCAGTGTTCAAAGTGAACAATTATGGTGTAGTGCGGGTTTGATTTACTGAACCTCTGAACCTCGTAACCGACCTGAGAAAGCGGCAATATTGCTTTTTATGGAATACTAGCTGTGCCCGCGACTTCATCCGCGTGTTAATTAGTTTATTTAGTAAAATTTAAGACTTTTTCTAAAATAAAAGTAGCCTAAGTTACTCCTTATTACATCAGCTACCTGCCAATAAAAGTCCCGTCAAAATCGGTCCAGCCATTTCAGAGATTAGCCGGAACAAACAGACAGACAGACAGACAAAAATTGTAAAAAATGTTTTTTTGTGTATGTATCGTATATATATTCATATTCATGTAGTAAAAACTGGTTATTTCAATATTACAAACAGACACTCCAATTTTATTTATTTGTATAGATGTATAGATAATGCACTAATTGTTAATTTCTGCTACTAATTAATAAAAATATGAAATACATTCCATTCCTGTTACTTTATTTCTACTTATTCCATTTTTTTAAAAGCCATCCTAATCCGCTTCCGCATCTGCAGATGTGAACGCAAAAAAATCAGCATCCGCATTCGCATCTGCGGATGCGAAAATAATTGCATCCGCACATCTCTATTCCCTAGTAGGGCTGCTTTTTGAACAAATGAACGCCTAGAGGTGTGCCAGTCCGGAATGTAATAGATTCAGGAACTATGCTCGGAACGTAGGTCCAATCTACGGTTTGAACTAAAGTACACTACTAAGGCACAGGGCAAGACAACGCGAAACGGTAACGGACTGTACCGATCTCACTACACCGATCAAAGAGAATATCAGAAACTACGTTTAGCACCGATCGCTGTTGGACCGACGCGACGCACGAAGCCTACCCAAGTTTCCCGAACGCACCCAAGATTAGAGTTCTAATGCCGTATGAAATATGGAATTTGTTTATCAGGTTTTAAATTATATAATTGAGTGATGAAATATAGCAGAAAGTTCATTCTTGCTTATGTTTTTTTTTGTATTTCAAGCGATTAGGTACATTGAACTATGTGAAATATAGCTAGAATGATACGAGCTATATTGATTAAAGCAATCGTACGTTTGTTTTGAATGTTTTAACTTTCGACCTTGAGACATGTTGACGCGTGCAGACTGCGTGACCGGGTGCGCCGCAGTCTGCACGCTTATTATTGACACTATTATAAAAATTAATTTCATAACGTCATTTTTTTTTGGAATCGTTTAATTATCAGAAATTCATGTAATAATGTCTTTTTAATTGTTTATTTATCCTTAAATATTTAGATTCACAACATTTTGATGAATAAAAATAAAGATCGATTAAATCAATAGAAAAACTCAATTATATTTCTTAAATTTAATAGAAAGGCAAACGATCAAGTGTTACACCTGACTGATCGATCACCGCCGCCCATGGACACTCGCAATACCACAGGAGATGCAAGTGCGATACTAGCCTTTAAGAATGGCTTAGGCTCGCTTCTTGAAGGTTGCCATGTCATACCAGGTACTCTACCGGCTAAGTTGCCGAACATCGATTTTTTAAATGGTGTTCAATTAAATAAAGGTTAAAAATGACTTAATCAATCGTAAAATCGGCTTCCATGAGCACATGTGACGTCATAAAAGGTCAGGAATCGATTGGCAATGTTGAAGCTGATATAACGATTGAATAAGTCATTTATTTGAACGCCATTTAATAAATCGATGTTCGGCAACTTAGCCGGTAGAGCTCCAGATCGAATATAAGTTTTATCTAGGAATGGAGATTTCACGGTTAAGATGAATTAATTTTTACAATTACAATAACGCTTTACGTGCTGTATTGCAAGATTATGGACGGTACTGATTTAAATTCACTTTGAAGAAATATGCAGCAATTTGTGCACTGGAGATTTGCCAAAACTGTTATGTAAGCAATTACAACACTATTATAAGTACATTACAGTGCATTAAGTTATTTTACGTAATTTATAATACATGTTACCTAATATTTTATTACAAAATAAATTATATAAATAGAATAAAACGATTTCTGCTTTATTGTATATTTTTTATATAGAAACTAAAAGGTAATCTATATTTCTATACTAATATTATAAAGAGGTAACGTTTGTGAGTTTGTGACGTTGTAAGGGTGGATCTACAGAACCGATTTTCAAAATTATTTCACCAATAGAAAGCTAGGTTATTGTCGAGTGTAATAGGCTATAATTAATCATCATACTTTTTATTTATACCGAACTTTTAACCCGAAGTATTACGCGTGACAAACGGGCAGGGTCAAAAATATTTATAACGCTGAACGAAGTACGCTTGCACAGTTAGTTTATGATAATTTAGGTAAAGAATTACGAAATATACTAAGTTATCTAAAGTCATCGATATAGACAAAATAGACGTTGTTATGACTGTAGGAAAACATTAACAAATTGGATTAAGTCACTTACATATGAAGACACGGAGGCACTTCTGGAATACATAAAATAAGAGGGGCACACACAGCACACACACAAATACACACACTCAATGAACACACACACATACGCACACGGCCATTTAATCACTGTCAACTAAGTCACATTATATTTTGTAATTTATAGTAATATTGTTATAATTAGTATTGAAGCACGTACTTGTGATACTTTGTTTATGAACAACTGTTTTGGAAGATCGAAGTCTCCTAACACTGGCATTATATGCTTAAAAGGAGGCTTCCGATACTTGTAAGTAATTTTATAATGTTTGAAGCTAATAAATTATTATATTATAATATAGACAAAATAGACGTGAATAGAATAGGTAAGAGTAATCTGTTACGGCTATATTCTGATAATTCTAGGAGAATTGGCGCTGATAGCCGAAATACAGATTTTGCCTGTTGTTCTACACATCATGTTTAACGATGATGGTCCCTTGCTATATGATAAAGTGTTGTTAAGATAAGAACTATGTATTATTTTCGTCAGCACTCTAGCAGCATTATTTACGGATTATTGTCGACAGTGAAAATAAAAATATTTTATTTCTTTAACATTGTTGAGACCTTCTATTAAGTGAAGTACACCTGCGTCAGAAGGTCACGCTCTTCCATATCCAACACTATATGGTACCCGAAAAGCTGCCTATGGCTCAAATATCTTATATCTAGGTTAGTTAAGGGACAGTGGACTACAGTGCAGCATTCCAACGCCTAGCCAAACCTAGTGTTGGAAGCATCGAAGCCATATGCTTGTCACTGTGATATGTATGCGCTACCGATTCTCGCCGGTTGCATGATTATAAGCCGAGTAATAAACCAGAAGTCAGTCTAAACGGTTGTTTCATTGTGCTACATACACTTCATTGGCGACGAGGATGGGTTTACCCGCGGTATTAAAAAAAAAAAAAAACTTCTTATAGTTAGCGCTTAGGTTCCTCGATATGACTTACTGCTACAAAGACCAATATGAACACTTACCTGTTTCACATCTTCTAATAGTACAAGAGCTTGTTTGTACTCTGGAGGATCTGAATTGAGCTGCTCCCGCAGTATATCAAAATAAGCTTTGTGCATCGTCTCTTTAACTAACTTTTGATAACTGGAATAATAAACAAAGATTATAGACAACAACTGCATATCGACTCAGATTTTAGAGACAGCAACATCTTTACTAGGGATCTAGGGAATCTAATCCGTGTCGCGGGGTACTTTACAAACATATAATAAAGTTCAAAGTTTTTATTGGTAAAAAGTATTTTACAGATCTATTTAGCGTAGGGTATGAGTGCCTTAGTGTAATTACGCAATGATCGATCAACAGTCGATCACAACAACATTTAGTTATTAATACATTTCAATGTCAATAAAATAATATTCAATAAAATAACAAGTTATACAGATGTCAAAAAAGATAAAAAAATAATCAATATAAATTAAATCTTTAGTTTAAGAAACTCGTCAAAGGAATAAAACGACTGCTCGATTAACCAGGATTTCAGCTTATACTTAAAACTCTTAAAAGTTGGTGTGTCCAATACCTTAGCTGGTAGTCTGTTGTAAATTGTAGGCCATTACGTGAGTGAGTTTTGAAGATTTTGTTAATTTACGTGGCACAGCAGTAAGCTTAGTAGCACCGCGGGTGTTATACGCGTGTACGTCACCCTGTTTTGTATAGTGGCTACTATTCGTACGTACATACACTGCTACCTGTAATATTACTATAGCAGGTAAATAGACGGACACAAATTACATCCAGACTCAGAACAACTATTTATGGGTCACACAAATAGTTGTCTGGCACGGGACTCGCACCCGCGACACGAAGCGGTGAGGCGACTGTCTTAGCCGATGCGCCACACGTGCAGTCAGCCATTAGTGGCGACTTTAGAACGCCTAGTGACCGCCACAAATTGCGGACGCGTTTCTCCATACATTTTGTATAGCATCAGCGCACACCGAGTGTTTGAGTGGCCGCGTCCGAACCACAAGCTACGGGAGTCGTTACCATCAACATGTTCCTTAGAAAGAGATTGTAGTTTACATAATGTCTGGGTTATTATAACAAAGGGTGCATGCTGTGGCTTTCTGTTATTAGAGGAGCACACCATATAAAAATCTGAAACTTTTAATAAACTAAATTGAATTGTGTGTATCTTCTGTTTGGAGGTCCATAATCTTTCTACCCCAGACATTCTCAACCTTTTTTTGTAAGGGCACAAACATGTTACAGTTATGTTGTCGAGGTACGCAAGCAACACTTATTAGTAATTTCAAGTTAACAATGTAGTTACTTTATTAATGAAAGGAATCCATAAAGAACTCCAGGTGACTAAAGCGGCTCTATGCAGACGGTAGTCATGGCGACAGAGTGAGGATCCTCCCATAATTGCCGCCTCCTGTATCTTAAATTCAATTTACAATATCCTAAAAACATACACTAAAAATTAAAAGATATAGCTACCTATTATCTGGAGGCTCAAACGGCTCCAACTTGAAGTCCTGATCGACTGCAATCTCATGAGCTAACGCCATATTTTGCATCCCATGAGCTGCCTTCATAATGTCCTCCAACGTAACAAACTTTGGTGGAGAGGCCCCAGTGATTGTGGAGCCTCTTACTCGAAACTGGATTGGCTCGTTGGCATAGTAACTTGGGCCACTGAGGACAAAGTATTGAATAAATGAAAATGGTTATCAGTGATTGAACACACATTTGAAGAAAAGTACTATTTTTATATAAAGAATAGTATTTCTAAGTAACTTAGTATTTAGGTTATAATATAATATCCTGGGACATTATTTACATACGGCCATTTGATCCCAAGCTAAGCAGAGCTTGGACTGATATACTACATAATACAAGTTTTCTTTTGTAAATACATACTTATATAGATAATTACATTGAGACTCAGGACAAAGAGACATGTTCATGCACACAAATATCTGTCCTGGGTGGGAATCGAAGCCACAACTTGCGGTGTGAAAGGCAAGTATTTACCAACCACTCCAACAGACCCTTTGTTGATTTAATAAGTAGGCTTAACCAAAATCAACAAGCCTAAGGGCTCCCGCACACGAGCCACTTGCCACAACCACAAAACGCCGCCACTGGCATATTTCCTATAGTTTTCGTACATTTTGTATGGACTCGCCGCACACGGTTGACGCCTGTGGCCGCCACACTCTTCTAACTACTTCTACTGTTTAGCTTCTCGTGGCGGCGTTTGTGGCTGTGGCCCGTGGCTCGTGTGCGGCGACACTTACATAGCTTTTTGATTTTTGGGATGTTTAGAGACGTGTCTGAAGCAATGTAATGTTTTTCTATTATAAAACATGTATTTTGGTAATAAAGAAAAGTTATGCAACAAATTTGCTCAATGTATCATCTACATTTATAGCTAGAGCTAGGATAAGCAGTCAACTAAAATATTTATTTTAGGTACATAATTATCCTACCTTGGAAAGATAAGATAATTTATCTTTATTGCATACTATGCGTACACATGCACATTGCACATTTAGTATATTCATTAATATTTAGTTATGGGTCTTATGCACTTATGTCCAGCAACACCCAACTAACTCAATTTAACCAACTTCAATAGAAGAAGCAAATTTAACTGTAATTTATATGATAGGGACTACTTCCAGTATGATTCAATTCATTTAGCTAGTTATTCAATTAATTCAATGTGTTATTCAATTACTTAAGATAAAGTTTATTTTCATATGTAGCTGGTGATAGAAACACTTATGCTTAAATCCAAAAAGTAGTTTTGGCAATTACTCTCATTCCTGTGTTGCAATAGAATTTAACTTCAAATGACACCATCTGTATAATTAAATTGAATCATAAAGAAACTGTACCATAATGTAAGCAGAAATGCTGACTGCCATGCTAAGAGAATCCTGTGTTGCAATAGAATTTAACTTCAAATTGTACCATCAGGTGACTGTAGATTTGAATCATAAAAAATCTGTATGATAATGTAACAGCATCATTAGTTGCATATTTAGTATACACAAAGAAATGCTGACCCCCATGCTATGAGATTCCTATGTTGCAATTGAATTTAACTTAAAATTAAACAATTAGTGACTGTACAATTGTATTGAAAAATAAGGTAACTGCATCATTAGTTGCATATTTAGAATACACTAAGAAATACTGACTCCCATGCAATGAGATTCGTCTGTTGCAATTGAATTTAAGTTCATTTTGAACAATCAAGTGGATGTATAATTATTTTAAATCATAAGATACCTGCATCATTAGTTGCATATTTAGAATACACAAAGGAATTCTGAATCCCATTCTATTTGATTCCTGTGCTGCAATTGAATTTAACTCCAAATTGTACAGTCAAGTGGCTGTATAATTGTATTGAATCAAAAGATAACTGCATCATTAGTTGCATATTTAGTATACACCAAGAAATGCTGACTCTCATGCTATGAGATTCCTATGTTGCAATTGAATTAAACTTAAAATTAAACCATTAAGTGTCTGTATAATTGTATTAAATCATAAGATAACTACATCATTAGTTGCATATTTAGAATACACAATGAAATACTGACTCCCATGCTATAAGATTCCTGTGTTGCAATTAAGATTAACTCCAAATTGTACAATCAAGTGGCTGTATAATTGTATTGAATCAAAAGATAACTGCATCATTAGTTACATATTTAGAATATACAAAGAAATGCTGACTCCCATGCTATGAGATTTTAGTGTTGTAATTGAATTTAACTTCAACTTGAACAATCAAGTGGCTGTATAATTGTATTGTATCACAAGACAACTGCATCATTAGTTGCATATTTAGAATTAACAAATAAATGCTGACTCTCATGAATTTAACTTCAATTAGAACAATCAAGTGGCTGTATAATTGTATGGAATCTTAAGACAACTACATCATTAGTTGCATAGTTACAATACACAAAGAAATGCTAACTCCCATGCTATAAAATTACTGAGTTGCAATTGAATTCAAGTTAATTTTGAACGATCAATTGACTGTATAATTGTATGGAATCATAAGGTAATTGCATTAGTTGCATATTTAGAATACACAAAGAAATGCTGACTCCCATGCTATTAGGTTCCTGTGTCGCAATTGAATTTAACTTAAAATTAAACAATTAAGTGACTGTACAATTGTATTAAATCATAAGGTAACTGCATCATTAGTTGCATATTTAGAATACACAAAGAAATGCTGACTCCCATGCTATGAGGTTCATATGTTGCAATTGAATTTAACTTTAAATTAAACTATTAAGTGACTGTACAATTGTATTGAATCAAAAGATAACTGCATCATTAGTTGCATATTTAGAATACACAAAGAAATACTGACTTTCATGCTATGAGATTACTGTGTTGCAGTTGAATTTAAGTTCATTTCGAACAATCAAGTGGATCTATAATTGTTTTAAATCATAAGATAACTGCATCATAAGTTGTATATTTAGCATACACAAATAAATACTGACTCCCATGCTATGAGATCCCTGTGTTGCACTTGAATCTTACTTCAATTTGAATACTCAAGTGGCTGTATCATAAAATAAGTGCATCATTAGTTGCATATTTAGAATACACAAAGAAATGCTATGAGATTTCTGTGTTGCAATTAAATTTAACTTCAATTTGAACAATCAATTGACAGTACAATTATATGGAATCATAAGGTAACTGCATGATTACTTGCATCTTTAGAATGCACAAAGAGAACAAAGAAGTTGTTATAACTATTTGTGAGCATGACCTAAGAAACAATGACTCAACTATATTTAAGCATATTACTTTGATATATTTAACAATTTCTAGATTTAACTTTGATAAGCCATAGTTAGGTAATAGGCACTAATTATTAGTATTTTATAAGAAAAACACAAGAATATTGATTAGAATAAATAAAAATCATTATAATATCAACATTTGTTAACTATTGGAACTGACTTAAGTCTTTTTTTTACTTATTACGAGTTAAAAACAAAGGTTTTTAAATCTACATGTAAAGAAAAGATCTTAAATTATAAGTAAATAATTAACTTACGTTGACCTTGCAGCCATAGGTTGAGATGGAGTCCTGGAATTCATCTCTGCATTATCAGGGGCTTGTGACCCCGAACTACTAGGTCCCTCACGTTCACTCATGATAAAAACTCAACATAAACTGATTGAAGTAAAAACAGGTAATAACTACTACCCGTATAAGGCTACACTTAAAGGCACTTCATGAAAACGGTCAAATCATGCACACAATCACCCTGACTCATAACAACACATAACCTAACTTTTATAACAATGGAAGACAACTGGAAAAGTTTCTCCTACGCCCTGATTTTCTACAATAACTATGCATTGAGTATTTAGCTAACTGTTTCTTATAAGTTTTTACGATATTTACGTTTATTTATCAATAGAATTCACAGATGGTTGCATTGCATTAATCTCACTTGTCAATTTGGTTGTCAAAACAAAAGTCAGTCAGCGTTTTGTTCTTTTTAGTCAATAACGACATAAGTCTCACGTTTAATGTCTTATTAGGAAGTAGTGTACCTTTGGACGCGTACTTTGGGGCATGTGAGATTATACCATAAAGCACGCTTAGAATATTACGGTAGAATGTCCCCAGTACTTAGTCATCATAATTATATCTATTTTATTGTTTTCCTTTTAATAATTTGAGATCTGATTCCGAGATCAGATTTTCAAGATGTTGACCATCTGCAAATGTACCCTAATGAAATGCTCCAATCTCAACTCGCTTCGTGCTTGCAGTAGGCAGGTGTTTGAGGGGCTGTCCAAACAAATCGAACATTCGTTTCATACGTATGCTAAGTTTCATGGAGTGTGAATGAATCGCAAAGGGCATAGCTAAATACGGAGGAGAGTTATAGACATCAAATATTTAAAATAATCGGCTATGTAGAGCTGGCTTGGGTTATTTATTATAATCTAATGTACTTGTCTGTATCATAATCATTATCATATCAGTCGAATGACGGTAACTGTGGACATCTTTTGCTTGCGGTTTTCAACGACCTTCAGAACATCGTCGGTCCATCTTTTTGGGAGACTGCCCACGTTGCGTCTTTCGGTTCGTGGTCGATGCTAGTGACCCTTTCTGCTCCAACGACCGTCGCGTCGGTGCGAGCTCTGCCCAGTTCCGTTCTTCTATTTTGTCGGTATATGTGTATGTATGAAGAATATAATAACTGTAATCGAGGCAAAAGAAGTATGCAAAGATCGTGACAAATGGAAATCCGTTGTCTCTGCCTACCCCTCTGGGAAACAGGCGTGAGTCTATGTACGTATGTATGTGTATGCAATGCCAGATTTCCATTAAGCCTTCTACGTTAAGTACGTAGTCCAAATTTAAGGCTTTAGAGTTTAATTAAATCTGCTAGGATGAAATTATTATAAAATGCTTGGGGCATCTTATAATAATTTCATCTTAAGGCCTGGCTCGCTAAGGGTTCCAAAAAAGCAATAATGAGTCATGTATACATAATAAGTCAGCCCATTACTACGGCACTATAATATGTAACGGATAATCGGCTAATATCCGCTGAGATTAGCCTATGTAAATTAAATTTAGCCAAGAGTAGGTACTATTAGTAGGACTAGTAGATAATTCAAAAGCGTTAAAATAAAAAATTGTCTACCAACGTAAAAACTCACAAACTAGAAACTCTTTGTGTATAAATTAAATAAAAATTAAAGAAACGTACAGTCAACGAGGCAATCTAACTTGTTCAGACAGAGACAGAACTAGCAACTAATTTACCTACGCAAACGTACTGCCTTGCTGACACACAGGAGCGGATTAAGGACAGTAGCCTGGTTCTTCAGCGGCATTGTCTGTTGGCGGCAAAATTGCTCTTGCATATTATTGCGGGACATAAGACAATAATATACTGTACCTATATCGACTCAAATTTATTAGATTTTGTTCATTATCAAAAAGGAGGTAATCTTTTCGATTATGCTTTTATATGTTACCCAAGTACGCGATTTCTCCTGTGTTTGTGAACCTTATAATAAATAACTCGTACCTACCTTTATAAATATTGTTAAAATCAGATAATAATCTGAGGAGATATTTGGAAATGATAGTAATGTTAGTAATGATTGTTGTGCCCATTTTTAAATGACGTTCAAGAAAGCAGGTTGTTCGATTTGCTCATAAATAACATAAATGATCATAATATTTTTATACTTCTTGAATTCAAATGATTGACTGCACTATAACAACTACAATTCAAGACATCAGTAGCATGCTGTCCTGAAGAAAAATAGACGCCTTTACATTAGTTACCCCGATATAGAAATCTCCTTTGTTAATTGCACTAGCAAGTAGCAATAGAACCAATAGAACCACCCCAACCTGTCAAATTTCCCCAATTGAAAATGAACCTTATGCTTTGTGATAAAGTTGAAAATCTATAAAATAAATTTGACAGATAGGGTAGCCGGATGTGCTGGCGTCTGAACATTGTTAGAACTTTTTATGGTTAATTAGTACGTAAGTATGGCACAGTTGTAGTTATTTGTTTTAATTCGTATTTTTTCTTTTCTACTGATACATGAACCATCTATTAAACTATACATTCAGTCAAAAAAGTATCGTGAATGGATGATTTGTTTATGGTTCCAAATTCAAATTTTTGTTTTTGTTGTTGTTGTTAGTTTGGCACAAGTGTTTTCCATTTTAGCGCGGAGTTTGAGTTGCATCTGTTATTTATATTAAATACAGTGATGGTTTTAGTAATATCATATATAGTGTGTATTGCGAATTTCATAATGGACAAAAATATCGAACAAAGAGTTTGTCTTAAATTTTGCATCGCTAATGAAATTTCGTGTTCGGAGTCACTGAAAATGTTACAGAAGGCTTACTGCGAATCGACTTTATCAAGAACTCGTGCTTATGAGTGGTTTAAAGCGTTCAAAAGCGGTCGAGATGTGATGAAAGATTTGCCTCGCTCTGGTAGGCCATCAACGTCTGCAACTGAAGTTAACATCGCGAAAGTGAAGGAAATAGTGACTGAAAATCCTCATTTAACTCTGAGAGAGATAGCCGCCGAACTTTCTGTATCTCACGAGTCGATTCGTACCATTTTAACTAATCATTTGGGTATGAAACATGTTGCCGCTCGGCTAGTCCCAAAAGATCTGAATTTTCTCCAAAAACTCAATCGCATGAAAGTCGCTGAGGACATGGTAGAACGAGTCAATTCCGACCCAACATTCATGAAACGCATTGTTACTGGTGACGAGACGTGGGTTTACGAGTTTGACATGCAAACTAGTCAACAAGCTTCGGAGTGGCGCCTTCCAACTGAACCGAAACCGTAAAAACCACGCCAAAGTCGATCAAAAGTCAAAGTCATGTTGACTGTTTTCTTTGACTATTGCGGTGCTGTGCACTCTGAATTCTTACCGGAAGGTCGAACGGTAAGTAAAGAATATTATTTGAGCGTTATGCGGCGTTTAAGAGAGCAAATGGAAAAGGCCAGATTTGTGGAAAGAAAATTCTTGTATTTTGCACCACGATAATGCGCCTTCGCACAAGGCCATCATTGTAAACGAATAATTGACCAAACACTCAACAAATACCACCCAGCAGACACCATATAAATAAATATAAAAAAAAAATGTTTATTGTGTCTCAATACAGTACAAATCAAAACAAATTGAGGCAGTCCCATTAAGTGACTAAAAGTACTTGTGTTGGGGCTGACTCGCTACTTCCCTTATATTCTAGTATCTAAATTTGAGACAATACAGCAATACAAATAGAAATAAAATTACTTATACAAAATTAAAACTAATATAAACTATTTTTTATATACTGTAGACACGGGTCTCATCGCGATAAATATTTAGGTAAATCATTACCTTGTTTACCCGACGTTGCGAGGGTAGATACCGATACCCGAGCTACACGGAGACGACGCTGCCGAGCCACACCAGTCGACCCGTGACCACGGCTGGTGCAATCCATGCCGAAACGTCGGGTAAACAAGGTAATGATTTACCTAAATATTTATCGCGATGAGACCCGTGTCTACAGTATATAAAAAATGTGTACAAATCGCGAAAGTTTAAAAACATTAATATAAACTAATTTTTCGTGCATACCTACAATGCGCGCGCAGGCGCTTTTGTGTGTGTGTGTGTGTGTGTGTTTATTATAATATAATAGTAATTATTACTAACAAATATGTAATTTAACAGACTCTGACTAATATATGCTCAGTTTCCTCATACGTCAATGTAGTTAGCCACTCGGTTATACTTTTTTTACATTTGTACAAAATATTTGGATCAAACTCTATTTTGCTATTTATCTTGTTATAAATATATGCAGACTGTGTGACATACTGGCGCCCTGCAAAAGCCGTGTGAACCCTTGGGGAATGAGCCACGATAGTTTTACGTCTCCTACTCTGTATAGTTGGGTTAAACGAAATAGATTTGTGTAGGTACAGAGTTACATTTAGCATATATAGCTTCCTTACAGTTAATATGCCACTAATTCTGTATAACGCCTCAGTGGGGTATCTATATGGCTTAGAATACATTACTTTTATGAGGCACCGCTGGACTCTTTCTAGCGCAAGAAATTTTGTTTTATTAGCACCCCCCCCCAGACAGGTATACAGTACGTAATAACTGATTATGCTAGCGCTATATAGATTTTATTTAGTAATTCTAGAGACAACACATAACGTAATGTTTTGAAAATCCAGATTAGTTTCCTAACACGAGATATAGTAGTATTCACCAGATATGGCTCCAGCTGACTTCTTTCTTTTTCCTAAACTCAAATTACCACTTCGTGGTACCCGTTTTCAATCGGTAGAATACATAAAGGAGAATTCGCGGCGAGAACTGAACTCAATTCCGAAAGCAGTGTTTAAAAAATGTTTTGATCAATGGATTATTCGTTGGCGTAAGTGTATCGTTTCTGAAGGAGCATACTTTGAAGGTGATAAAATAAATTTGGATGAATAACAAATATTTTGTATATTATTGATCTTTTCCCGGTACTTTATTGAAAGAGTAGTATTATAGCAGGATAAATGTAGGTTGTGAGCGAATGATCGCAGAAATTAAAAAGCAATTATTAATTAAAACGAACTTATTAGACGTAATAAAATATCTAATATTCTAATATTTGGTGAAGCGGTCATACTTATAATATTATCCATTTACAAAGTTCGTCTCTGTGTGGCGAAGGGAATTGCTTTTTCTCAACTATTTCATTTTAATCTTGAGAAAATTTACCTTAGCTTTATTTTCAACCTTATTATAGGATTGATTATGTTTAAGCCTGGGATACACTAGGGAACATTTTGTCCCGAAACACGACGCGCAACACTCAATATACGTGACGCTGAAACGTTGCATAGTGTGCCGCAACATTTCCCGGAACATTGTACGTGATGCGGGGCATGTTGCTTGCTTCCGCCTCGAGAGCGAGCGCACGTGTCCCGCGTCAGTGTCGCGCCATTTGTCACCAAGTGTAGTCGCGTACGCAACGCGCCTCTTAACATGGCTTTAGTGTGGGGAAATGATACCGTGCTTTCATTTCTGGAGCTTTACGAAAGTCGTGAATTGTTGTGGGATACGTCTCACCGTGATTATAGAAATAAAATAAAGAAAAATGACTCATGGGAGGCTATTGCCAAAGAGCTTAAATTGTCTAGAAAAGATATAGAAACCAAAGTTACTAGTATAAAATGTACTCTGTCGAGTTATAGATTAAAATTTCTTTTACTGGAAATAAAAATACAATTTTATAAAGTAGGTATGCATTGTCTTTAACTTATATCTTAAATTTTTTTTTATCAGTTCTTTACAAACATCTGATACTATTTTACATATCAGTTGTATTGACACTCGAAAAGTGTACGACAAGGAAGCATAAGAATCTCCAGTCGACAAGTACCTCAATGTAATGGCAAGTCTGATATGAGGACTAATAGCGTTCCGTAGTATTGTATACTGTTTGGCTATGGAAGGTCCGATCATTTGCAATAAAGTTTCAAAATCAGATGATGACATTCGAGTAAAATTTACAAACAATCCGTCAGACATTCGGAGATCACTTAGAATATTAACTCTTCTTTCTCGTTGTAGTAAGAAATTCCGCATCGACCACCTTCTCTTTCTTCTACGTTTCAACACTCTCGATATAATTACTATGTACGCAGCACTAATAGCCACAACCTCCTCGGGTGACATTTCTATAAACACTGACTAGTGTGGTCAACACAATGTTCCGCGACATACACTTCGGCATGTTCTACGTAGTTGTTGAGCAACATGTTCCGCAACATGTTGCTCCATTTGCCCCCTAGTGTATCCTTGGCTTTAAGGTTGCAATACCTAGTGCTTATTTATTCTAGGTAGACATAAGTGAAGTTTCATGTATTAATTTAATTCAGGTGTATTTCGTGAAGCAATTTTGACACTTGATGATATTTTAAAAACTACCTACTGTGGGACACGTGAACTACGGGTACGGCTGATGGAGATGATTTAAAAGACAGGAATTTGGAAAGCCCTTGTTTCTTTCTTTCTTGTTCTTTATTTTTTAAAAGACAAAGCCCGCACTAGGGAATCTAATCCCTGTGTCGCGGGGTACTTTACAAACATATAATAGACGGACACAAATTACATCCAGCTTTAGAACAACTATTTATAGGCCACACAAATAGTTGACCGGCGCGGGACTCGAACCCGCGACACGAAGCGGCGAGGCGACTGTCTTAGCCGTCACGCGTGCAGTCGCTTAGATAGGTTTCATTGCTATGATAGGTTTACTTTAAATAATTTAATGATAACAAATGAATGCTCGCGGTTCGCTGTCCGACAATGTTCTGAGGTGGCAGTACAATGCGCGATCTAAGTAATTGCTTGAATTGCTGGATTAGCATATAGGTGTTCGGTCGTATTGACTCGAACAGGTGACCCTAATTTATTAGGACTTTTTCTTAAATTGATCTCTATCTACCGCCTTAAGGAGTAGTTGTCATTTCTCTCTGTAGGCTTAAGGGTAGGCCTTATAGTAATCTCATTATATCTTACCAGAATATTGTATTGATAGAAGATCTGGTTCTGCAGATTGAGTTGTTCGGCAGTCTGGTTTTGGGATGGAATCCAATGAGAATATTGTCGACATTATCTTAACGGCTGGAGTAATTTTAATAAAATTTGGTATGGAGTTAGCTGACACCCTGGATTAACACATAGGCTATAATTTTTAAGTTTAACGCGGGCAAAACGGCGGCGAATTTGACTTTTTAAAGGCCGGCAATGCAGCCGCAACCCCTCTGGTGTTGCGAGTGTCCATAGGCGGCGGTGACCAGGCGGCACCATCAGGCCCCACCATCACCCGATTATATAAAAAACTATAAACCTTTCTCATGGCACATTATGTCAATTCATTTTTGGCGAGAAATGCTGAGTACCTACCTAATAATAAGCATGTCTCCCTCTTATCTATACTAATAATATAAAGAGGTACCGTTTGTGGGTTTGTGAGTTTGTGACGTTGTAAGGGGTAATCTCTGGATCTACTCAACCGATTTTCAAAATTATTTCACCGATCGAGAGCTACGTTATTGTGGAGTGTCATAGGCTGCTATGATTCATCATCATAATTTTTATTTATCTCGAATTATTACGCGAGACAACGGCCTAGGACAAAAATATATATATTTATTAAAATCTTTATTAATAAGGGGTTTTTATCCACACCGATACGTCAACCCCATTGTACCTTATGCTCTATTAACACACAACTGTAGGTACCTATTTAATAAACTATGAAAGTAGAAAAGAGAATCACCGACTAGACTTTTGAATTAAACCACAAATTATGCGTTTAGTCTTTTCAGATTTAGGGTGTGCCAAGGGTGGCGGGGGTAGGTGGTAGCCCCACTCCCCACGGGGCTGCGGTGGCAGTATAAGAAGTGTCCTCTATTGCCGCCACGTGCAAGCAGCCCCGGGAAGACAGCGAACTGTTTGTGGCGCAGTCGCTGTGCCGTACTGGCAGGAGTCGGCAAATGAGGAGGGCAACCCACAGCTCTCCCCGGGTGCGTGTCCCGACCACCTGGGACACGGCGCAAAAGGGGGGCATCGGAGCAGCATACCCGCGTTCCCGGGGCTCCCCCTATCAGGCGCCAGAAGAAGTCCACGGCAGGTTAGGTTTATGACGGACACGCACCGCGTGTCCGTCATACCCACCCGCAGACACTTTTTGCGGGTGGCATGCATAAGCATTCCCCCTGCCTTATCAAAAAAAAAAAAAGGTTATTCCAAAATATTGTGGATCAGACCAACATCCCACATATTTAAATTAAACTCCCTAGTCAGAGATTCTCTTATATGCTTGTTCTTAGCACATTCCATCAGAAAATGGTGCACATCTTCAAGCTTGTTGCATCTCTCACAATTAGGCGATGCAGCCTTTCGCATCAAGAAAGCAAATTTTGCCGATGGAAAGTGGCCAGAACGAAGCCTTAACGCTAACTTAATATAACTCCTAGACAAACTTTTATCATCAAACCATGGCCCACGAGGCGGCTCGTTTTGGATGACTTTATACCAAATGCCTTTTTCTTTGGATATATATACAAAAATATTTATATCTATAAGTCCGCAGGCACTGCTAGTACCTACTTATTAAAAAAAAGTGGATTGGAACAAACTATACCTAATAGACAAGACTACTATTAAAACCAATATAAGGAAACATTTTGACCAACTGAAAACTTTGACTTTTGCAACGATTAAGTACTAATATAGAAACGAGGATATTTCTACAAAACGGAAAAGCTAATTTTAAGTTTGAACTCATGAATAAAACTGTTTTACTTACCTTAAACAGCCCTATTAAACATTTTCGTGAAACTATTATAGAGTAGATTTTAGTTTGAATACCAAACTTTGTAGCATGTATCAGTGGCGAAGTGTTTTTTCACGATATACGATTAATTTGCCTAAAAGCTTGATCGGAGCACTCGTGAGAGAGTCCGACTCGCACTTTGCTGATTTTTAGAACGTGTTGAATGAAAATAGATAATACATACTTTATATATTCTTTACTAGCCGTATCCCGCAATTTTACCCGCGTTCAAATTTATAAATTATAGCCTATATGTTATTCGGATGTATAAGCTATATTGCTACAAAGTTTCATCAAAATCCGTTGGGTAGTTTTTGCGTGAAAGAGTAACAAACATCCATACTCACAAACTTTCGCATTCATACTATTAGTAGGATTATCCAAACATTTTTAAACTGTTCCACGGAAGCACGGTCCTTTGTCAAGGAGTTGTCCAAACGACTTATAGAGCACTCTGGTGATCAAAGAGCTGGCACATACCTCGGCCAACGCATAAGCCTTGCGATCCAAAGAGGTAACGTCGCTAGCTTTTTGGGCACCTTACCGGCAGATGGTGACTTGAAAGCGGTTTTTTATCTATAAGTTATTCTTTTATTTGTAATTTAGTATTTTTATTTTAAGTTTATAATGATAGTTTTAGTTTGTACGTAGTTTTAATCTATTTCCAATATCTATCTTAGTATAGTTTTAATTTATTTATTACATTTATAGTTAGTTATTTTTTAGTGATTTCTGTATTATCCCTCATTCTACGTATAAAGCTTTATATAAATTTAATAACTGTTCCATATCTAAACTTTTATAATCTGTTTGTCTCATGAAAACCTTTTTTGAAAACAACGCCCGCACGTACCCAACGAATCAGGGTTATGAATCCCTGTGACGCGGGGTACTTTACAAACATACAGGGTGACCGAGGAGTTGACGTTCTAACCCAAAATTTAAATACTTTATGATGAGGAGTATCCGAATCACCCCCATGCATGTTCTACGATTTTGCGTAGTTTTCGAGATAGAATTTTGATCGATCCTGAGCTCAAACCGTAATTTTGAACTTTCGAATAAATTCTAAGTTAGTTCTGCAATGATTAGATAAACCATATTTTTGAGGTGTTAGGTTAAACTATGCTGATTAGCTATCACTGAACCAGAAATGTTCAACAGAACGTAAAAAAAATCAAAAACTGATGTTGGTGAAATTTACCAAAATTATATCTCCAAAACTACGCAAAATCGTAGAACATACATGGGGGTGATTCGGTTACTCCTCATCATAAAGTAAGTATCTAATTTTAGTATGAACGTTAACTCCTCGGCCACCCTATATGTATACTTAATTAACGGACACAAAGTACAGACGCCAGCACATCAAGCTACCCCAATCTGTCAAATTTCCCCAATTGAAAGTGAACCTTATGCTTTCGTGATATAGTTGAAAATCTATTAAAGAAATTTGACAGATTGGGGTAGTTGGATGTGCTGGCGTGTGTACATGAACGGTACATGAGAAGAGAGACGGATGGGAAGTAAAGGCTTTGTAACAGGATTCCGTAAGCATCCTTTGGGCACAAAACCCTAAAAATAGATCAAAACATTCTGTACTTAAAACTCATTTCAGAAACTATTAAAACCAATATAATCCTAAGGAAACATTTCAAACTAACTGAAAAATTTAACTTTTGTACCAATATAGAAACTATTACTACTAGATATTTCTATACATTTCATTTTTTCATTTATTCACCGGAAAAAGCTAATTTGAAGTTAGATCTCATGTATAAAGCTGTTTTAAGGTAAAAAGGAGACTATTATAGACTACTACCTACTTCTTAGTTGGAAAACTAAACTTTATAGTATATGTTACAGTTTATTATACACGAATAACCTCACGACGAAGAACCTCGGCTTGCCTTTTATAAACTACTGTTACATGTATGGAAACTGGGCTTTTCGGCTTTATTCTATTGGAATTCCAAGACCAAATGTGAAATAAACAAACTTTTATTTTCAATCATTAGTTGAAAACGTACTTTTCCTATGATAGCACCTAACCATATTATTCATATACTATGTATTTACAAGCGCTATGTTAAAGTGTATGTGAAAAAAAGCTATATAGGTATATATGCTTATATTATATTTCTATTTTATACCCCAGTGGATATGTGACTAGAGGGGCTACCGCCTAAGTCGCTGATCATCGTCATCGTGATCGGCGTTAAAATAAATGAGGTTAAAATGACTAAATCATTCGTACAATCGGCTTCCATGAGGACATGTGAAGTCAAAATGACCCGAATTCGATTTTCAAAATTGAAGCTGATCGAACGCACGATTTCCCGCCTCGGCCGCTTATATAAAGGAAAATAATATAAAAAATATAAAGATTATTTTGAATTTTCCACTTGTAATAAGGTTGGGTTAGGTTATATCTAAAGCATTGTTCATGACAAATTGCTGGCTTTAGTAGTATGTCTATTGAACGGAGAGTGTGAGTCTATAGTGCGACTCAGAATGTCTTAGCTTTTCGGGTTCCGTGCCGCAAAAAGAACCCTTATGAGATCACTAAGTTTTTCATCCGTCTGTTTGCCTATTTTTTAGGAATGCATGGAGTCAAGTTGAAATTAATATCACATAGTTATTAAATGCGGCAATCCATTGGACCTGTGGAAACATCAAACTACTAAGTGAACCCAAAAAACATACAACCGTTAAATTGGTAATTACTTTACTAAATACCAATAAGTTTGTACGGAACCCTCAGCGTGAGAATCCGACCCGCACTGGGCTGGTTTTTTTAGAATGTGTTAAATTGAAACCATACTTTATACATTCTGTATAATTACAAACATCTTTAAACTATTCTATATCTTATCTTTAATATATTCAATTACACATTAATTGAATATATTAGCATTTTGGCAATGCGGAGCGCTTAGAAATGTAGATCATAGGCGCAAAAACTATACTTGCGTCTGTTCAAGTTTAGCATACTAATTGACTGTTTGTGCTTGGCGGGATTACGAACATGGATTTATACGTTCTTAGGCCCAGTTTAGGTCGCGTTCATAACAGAGATATACGAGATTTATTTTTTAATTTTTAATAAATATTTCTAGCCTCGTTTAGCTATGGTGGCAAAGGGTAAACTTTATTTTATTAGAAGTTTACGTTTATATTTTTACAATCTATATTAATTTATAAATTTTATTTAAATTTTATAGCATTATTCGCAATGCAAAGCGTAATTCTAATTCAATGTATAGTTATATAAAATAAGTCTTCTCATCTTATTTTTATACGGTACCTACCTGTGTTAACTTTACTGGTTTGTAATAAACAAGTTAAAGTTGAAACTTGTTCAAAATATTTTGGAATATAATCCCACAACATAACCGATGCACATTCATCGAAAATGCTTGCAAATTTTTATATTCCATAAAATAACATAATGATCGAGTGAGTTACCTTTGCGCTGAATTTTGGGCCTCAAAATGACTCTTCAAATTAATTGCTCAGTATTATTGTTACCACAAATCGTAACACACAGGAGGTACCGCAAAAACATTTAAAATATTTAATTTTAACATGTCTGTCGATGTCAAATTACAGCTTTCTAGTACCAAGAGTCTCTGAACTAAGCTGCGTACGGATACGAGTAGACGGACGGACATGACGAAACTATATGAGTTCCTTGTGCCTATGGAAATGTCTTTTTTTATCTTTTTGTTAATCATAAGAAATAAAGTCAGGTATGATCAAGTATACTACGAGCAACCACTTAACAACAATTTATCCTAAACCCCTGAATTTAACCATTTTAAAGATTTTATAATATTAATGATAGGTAGGTACATAATTAATTAATTTTATAATATCATATAGTCCCGATCAATTATTTGGATTACGGTATAAACTGCCTGTCATAAGATGTGACTATGACCGCGAACTGTCATGTGAACGAATTTCCCGCCATTTAAAACGAGTACAGTTCCACAAACTTATCTGGCCCGCTGGCAGCGTCGCTGTTATCGCATTTAGTGTTGCTAGTAACTATTTTTTGCAATAAAGTGGGTAAAAATAATATGCACATTGTAATGTAAATATTACTTCACTAAAAAGCAAACAAATACTGTCATTACAAATCTTTATATTTTTATACAATAATTATGATCATTTATATAAAATGTATGCTGAGTGTTCTCTAACGGAGATACTCCAGGTATTATTATGTCACCGGAATTGTTTAATTCAGAAGTCATTTCATCATCATCATTATCGTAATCACTGCTTTCACTTTCACTACCTAAATGAATGATGAAACGTCGTCGTTCTCTCGCTAAGTATCCATCCCTTTTTCAATACTCATTTTCAATATTTTTTACACGATCGCAATGCTTTTGCCATTCATTGACTGTTATTTTATCAAAAGCTTCTGCAATCAATGTAGGCATTTCAGAATTCGATCTACCAATTTTCTGATCTGCTATAAATTTTTACATCTGCTTGCTCGTTTTCTTTCACAAGTTTTCTTACAAATCACTCCCCGTCACCTACAATGGAAATAGCAAAAATTAAATAAATAATGAAAAATATCAATTTTAATTTAAAGTGCAAGGGGGAAATTTGTATTTTTTCAGAAGCTGACAACACTAACCTGTTGCAGCAGCTACGCATTCATACAACTTATTGAAGGGTATAATTGGTGCCTGAAGGTGGTTTTCTTCTTTCATATAATTCAATACTTGAAATATAACGTTCCTCGCATCACTTTTTAAAGCTTTCGGCATTTTTCACAATTAAAAACCACAAAAATAAAAATAAATACGCGCAACAAACAATCAATGGCAGGAATGTCAGGGAATAACAGGCCGATTGACATTTCAAACTGGCGTCGTTAGTTCTACTTTTGGCCACCGGGCCAGATAAGTTTGTGGCACTCTACTTTGTATTGCATTGTTCTTTTTTTCTTTTAGATGGTGCCTTTGGTTAGAGTATTTGCCAGTGTCAAGTATTTTGATAAATTGAGCATTTATTTGCATATGAATTCAACATTATACAGCGTTTTAAAGTTTGTCATAGTCAAGGCCGAAGTTCTACCCCAGTAAAGTAGTGGCGTGGAGACTTGGAGGCTTCTATGTAATTTTGGAATCATCAGGTAAAATAACAATTATTATGCTAATTTCCTACTCTTTCGTACGTTGACGTTATGTCTAAAAATCCACCATATTTACACATAAAAAGGCAAATTTAAATGGTATCATTTTCCGCGTTGCCGCCAAAAAAATTTATCAACCGCCAATTTATCAACGAAAATTGTAGCAAGAGTATAAAAGCACCTAACAAAACTATGCTGATAAAGTAATAAAAGTGTGAAGTGTCTGAACACAAAATAATCCTGCAGAAACCTAATAAATAAGTAAGTAGAAGTAGACTTCGCAAGTCTATAAGTCAGGAAAGTTGCAGCTTTCGTTAAGCCGTCAGGCCGCCAATAGTAAGCCGTTTGTGGCTTCCGCCACATTTTTAATGAAACCTAACAGCTGAGAAATAGTTGTCTGAACGTTTTTGTACTACTTTGTTTTGATCTAAAGAAGAATTACCTACTTCGTTCTTAAGACATTTTCATTGTGAGGTTAAGTTTGAAAAATCTTTGCAGAATTGTAGATTAGTTTCTTTATTCTTTTTGGCTTAATTATTTTCTAGACTGCTTCGCACGCCTAGATGGAAACGAAAGATGATATTAGTATATTAAAATTGTAATTTATTAGGACAAATTGAAGATAATACCAATAAAGTTGAATTATTCTTTTCGATTTTATTCGGGTTTTGATTGACTAATTTGAACAAAAGGTAATACTTTTATAAGAATGCAACCAAACTAAAATTAAACCAAATAGTGTTTTACAAAGAAATCTACTTAATAATAACTTCCATTGTAGTGAGAGACGCAGCAATAGTAGACCGTATTCTCGTAACAAATAAACATTTTCACAGTACATAAAATTAATCACGCCACTCTGCCCCACTAAACCAACGCTCGCTAAAAACAAGCAACCAGCTTCCACAAATTACTAAAACACATTTAACGATCAAAATTCTGATCCTTTTTAGTGTTAAGAACAATAAATACAATATGGGAGCGAGAACAATCTGGTTAAAAACGGGATTTAAAGTTAAATTAACATTGGACTGGCGCATAGAGTAAGGCAGAGATGTAGAGACAAAATCGTGCGCTCCGCAGGTTGGAGGTACCGGACATATTTTGTATATTGTGGCTATATTTGTTCCAAATTTGAAGCAGATTGGTTACTGAGTTGAGACATGAAGAGGTAAAAAGGTTAAGACTGTCTGGAAGAGATCGCAGTTAGCGATATGATCACCAATTGTACTATATTTAATACAACTGTTTACTTTACATGTAAATCTTGGTAAACAATAAAGGGTATGTGAATTGCATTGTATTATATTGTAAAAAAATGATATAATATAAATATCGATGGAAAACTTGTCAGAGCATGGTAGCAGCCGTCTCAGGCTGCTAGGACTATCATATAACACGTCCTCAGAGTTCCGGTTACCAATATTTCAATATAAAGTATAACTAAAAAGAAATATCACACTAAATCCTATAACTGCATGAGTGTATGTAACGTTGACGATCCTTAAATAAATAAATAAAATAAAAATAAAATAAAGAAAAGAAATCTAGTTAATTTTGTTTAGACTATATAAACGACGGCGAAATTCAGGTGTAAAGAATTATTGAATGGCTATTATTAAAACAAAAAAATGAGAGATTAGTTTCGTCTATTGAGTTTGTGATGTTGAAGTAACGATAATATATTGAGCTAACGATTACGACAAAATTCCTGGAGGAGAAGAAAGTATAAGTATTTTTAAATGACTTCCAAAGGTAATCAAGTCGATCGTAATTTCTGTTTGTATGTACCCAATTCCTAATTTTTTTGTGAACCTTGATTATACGTTTTTTTTTATTTACTTGAAATGAATGATTTTGTTGTAGTCTCATATAAATTTTCTTATAATCCGATATCATAAAGAGGAGATGAAGTCTTTTTTATGATTTCAAACAATCATTTTTTTTCTGGGGTTAATTGTCTTTCCATCCCATGTTACCGTTTCACAAATTTTTGGCTAGACTTTAGTAGATTCGTCTCTGGATTTTGACTAACCTCTGTTCAAAGTGTCGACAGCGGATACACTGTTTTATCATGCGTTTTAATCTCTTGAAATAATTTAAACTCTTAATCCCTGTTTGTGTATGTGATTTTGGTTGGACGCCATTCGTGGGTGTTATTGTGGGTTATTTTATAATTATAAAAACTCGGAAATATGAATGTTCAGTCCCATGTTGTTTGAGTATCACTTCGAATTCATACACCAATTGGTTTTGGGATTATGTTTGTAAAAATTGTTTATGTAATTTTCTCGGTAAATACTTATTACAATGTTGGTGACAAACATTGGTGGCCCAGTCGATTTAGTCTCCGAAACGTTGGCGCGTTGACTTAAGAAATAAACTAGGTGACACATACTATACCGCGGTATATAGAAAAGTAGTACCTAGTATAGGGGTACGCCGACAGGCATGCGAAGCTGGTGAGGGTTTTTTTTATAGTAGGAAATATGGAAAATGGAAATCGATGCGGATAGCGCAAGACCGGCAGTTGTGGAGATCTTTGGGGCAGGCCTTTGTCCAGCAGTGGGCGTCTTTCGGCTGATACGATGATGATGATGAGGAACTATTACCATTTATATCTTGAATAGTAATAGTTAAGGAATGGGAAAAGAATATGCAAAATCTGCACAGATTGTAATAGAGTAAAATTAAAAAGCATTACAGTTATTTAAAGTATACTTGTGATAAAAAAATTGCAAGTTCATTTCGTCCGTATGATTGCGACGAACACACACAAAAATAAAGCCTTTAAACTATATACTCCCCTTTTTTGTATGGGTGTTATAATTCTAAAAGAAGATATAGCTTCGACTACATTTATCCCTATAAAAAGCATTCCACCATCTCCTGAACTCAACGTAGGTCAGTTTGTGTGCTAGCCAAAGTCGGTTGTTCATGATATTGCAGAGCACGCATATATCTAAACCATTGGATCTCTTCAAGACGTAGTACCGCTTCCATCGGAAGAAATCATAGTATTTCTCTTTGTTCTGCATTAGACTATGCATGGTTTTTGCTAGTTTCACTTCTCCGAGGTCTCTTGCATTCAAGTATGAGTTCGGTGGGAGGATTCTGTGAATATAATTTTAATTGTAAGGTTAGATATACCTCATTGCCTCGCCTAGGGGCCGTTCTTATTTTTTTTAAAGCAACAGTTGTTCTAGGGTAATTCTTCCCCGTATCGAACATAGTGCATGTAGGCTCGGAACAAATATGTGTGGGTCCCACAAAGAATTGTAATGTGCAGGAGACGACACGAGAGCGCCAAGGTCGTAGTAAGATGATAACCTTGTCCACAGCACCCTTTAAAAATTTTAAATGTCGCATAAAAATTTAATTTCTTGCAGTCACACTAATCCGCTCAATGTACTATCTGTATGTACTGTAGCCTAGTTGGTAGTGCTCCTGCCTGCGAAGCTGGTGGTCCTGGGTTCGAATCCCGGTAAGTGCAAATATTTGTGTGATGAGCACGAATGTTTGTTTCAGAGTCATGGATGTTTTCTATGTATATAAGTATTTATCTATCTATATAAGTATGTATATCGTCGCCTGGTACCCATAGTACAAGCTTTGCTTAGTTTGGGGCTAGGATGATCTGTGTAAAATTGTCCCCAGATATTATTATTATTATATAAGAGGTAAATTAAAGAAATCCTACTTCAAATAAGTACAGTCGACGCCACGCCGGTGGATATACAGACATATCCACCGACGTGGCGTCGACTCGGAACAGGGCCATTATCATGTTGGACGTAAGGGAGGAAAAATTAAATAAATAACTAAAAGTTGATTCATTGTAATTACATTCTTAAAAAAAATATACGACAGCCAAACTGCAGAACAGTTTATTGGCAGAAGTTGCTCCCATTTTTACATCTGGTAAACAACTAATTACAAAATAGTAGTAATATTAGGAAAGCATAAACAAAAGTTAAAAAAAAGCGTAGTATTCGTAGTATGTGTCTTATTTGATTTTTTTGGGGAGTCTTTTTACTTTTGATTTAATGACACGTATGTACTTTCCTTTTCTTATGTGTTATTGACTGAGCTACTTAAAGGCTTCTAGATCTCAGAACTAAGTTTTGCTTAATCGAATCGTCATACTCATTCCCCAGCTACGTTTCGTTTATGAAAACAAAGTTTACCTCCACGTTTCCCGTAAATCTCGCCGCAAGCAAGTAAACTGCACGTGTGGCGTAGTGGTTAAGCCACTTCTTGTCCCGGGTTCGACTAACTATTTGTTTGACCCATAAATTCTGAGTCTGGATATACTTTGTCTCCGTTAGTAAATTATGTTTGTAAAGTATCCCGCGACACAGGTATTAATTTCCCTGGCCAGGGCGTAAAACATAAATTATAAAAAATAAGACCAAACATGTTGTGTTTATTATTATAAAGTATAATAAAGAGATAAATAAATATATACAATTATTATTAAAAAAAATATATATATATTTGCAGTATATAGCAGCAACTGAATGTGATTTTAACAACAATTTGTTTCCAAAATGTAAAAGGTTATTTAAACAGTGAAAGTATTCTATCTTATGAACGCCCTTCAAACAAGGTAATCTTCCAAAAATAACAACATGCTCAGTGTTTGTTGGTGAAATGCTAACATGCGCTCTGAACTCAGTTTAATGTTTGAAGTAAGTTTTGCTTTAAGTGTACGCGTTTTATGGTGAATTTGCATAAAAAAATTGCACAAAAGGTAGATATAAGTTATTACCTGATATAATCTGCTCCACCGTAAACGACTGGAACCGCATTATTTTCATATCCGTACAACACACAATCTGTCATATAATCCACGGCTATAGAATCTTCCATCGCAAGGTAAAAGTAGTAGGTCGTTTTCAATCTATGATAACATGATTTTTTTGACCTTCGCCCACAAGACTTGGTTCCACATGCACCGTAGACATCTACGGAAAGATTGTACCTCCCTAACTCATCCTGTAGTGTCTTTAAGAATACTTCCCTTTTGCTATTAGTTTTGCATTTGTCGAGGAATATAGCGGCCGCTTTGGACTTGGTTGATAAGGCTATTTTGAATCTATTGTCTACAGGTAACATGTTGAGGTTCCAAGGTTCTTCAACGAAACGCTCGTTGCCTTCGATGTTGTATACATCTACGAATTTGTAAGGTATTGATGAGTCTAACCTGGAAAAATATATTTATATAGTTACTTCCCTAACATTTTTATTAACTCCTAGAAATGTATCCACCCGAAAATTGGTAGTAAACTGAAGAATACGTGCTATAATACTACCCACGGACCTGAAACCAGTATTAGTTAGATTAATACTACAGGCTGTAAATTTCAACTGTAATGTGAAACGAAGATTATACAAAAGTAAAACCTTGAACATTCTAATGTAATTAATTGAAGATTCGCGTGACATGGCTGGCCTTTATTTTGGTCAAAGAATCAGTTTCTGGGCGCGTTCCCTGACCACGATGTGGAGGATATTTTGACGCTATTTATTTTTAGTTTAAATTATATTTATCTAGGTTTATTGTACTAATTGTTTATTACTGATATAGCTATAGTTATAATTATGATTACTTTTCAATAAGCCTTTTAAATATTATAAATTCAATAAAGTATGCAATGTTTTGGAACTGAATTGAAGTGACAGTACAGTTTGCAAAAAACTAAAACTTAGATGGACTTGACAAATGGAGTGAACAAATAGTAACAAGTGACTTACTTACTTACTTATCGTATGAGCAGTGGATACCCTAGTGTCAGAGTTGTTCAAGCCGCCAAGTAGGCGTCCGACATGGCTTAACGGCTGTTGCCTAATGGCTACATACTATACAACCGGGGCCGACAGTTTAAAGTGCCCTCCTAAGCACGAGGAAGCTGAGAAATTAAACCACTTTGGTGGTCACCCATCTATGGATTGACCGCGAGCTTCGTTGCTTATCCTCAATCAAAAGCCTCAGAAGTGACAGAAATGTTTAAAAATTATAAGGTCAGGAAAACACCTTGCAAAGATTGAACTAGAGATAGCTAGTTGTATAAGTTTCATACAAATACTATTACAAAGCCTTAGGCTTTAACTACGGCTTAGAAAAGGCAAACACTACAATAAGTCAGCCTTTTTAAAAAATCACTACAATCAACACACAAACAATAAAAGAAACTTACTTGTAAGTCCAAGTCCAGTTAAAGAACGAGTCATAAATTGAACTGCAAATAGGATAATTATCGGCAGAATCGTTTGCAGCAAAAATATACTTTTGCATATCACTTCTTACAGGTGGCAAATCGTCATATCCTTCACTAACTTGTTGAGCATTAAAAATTACTGCGTCAAAATGTCTGAGATCTCCCAACAGCGTTCTATTTCTTGTAAAAAAGCAGTTAATGTAAGTGCAAGATTTATCTATTAACTCCTTTTGTCCTTCGAGTTGAATTTCAGGCAGTTCATTCCACATTAAAATATGTTTCATGTCTGGTAACTGTCTGTGAAGTTTTTTCACTTGCTTTATTGGTGGTTGAATTTGCAGCTGAGTCATAAAGTTAATGAAATTAATGAACCCAATATGTAACATGAGTTTAAGATACTTCGCCATTCTTACCATTACGTGGGTTAGAATGATAATGAAGACACAATGTGTAAACGATTTATTCCCTTCGAAGCATAAACAAGATGTTGCAGCGATATTTATAAAATAAATGTCTTTTAGAAACGTGTTCATGATTCTGACGTTAAAGTTTGTTTGAGATGTTTCTTGAGAACCATCTTGCATTGGATGGAATTTACAAACATTATGTACGTCAACGGCATTTTTAGAAATTCTCTTTAAACATGTGAGATTTGTTGAAGATATGTCTTCGTCACATAAAAAAAAAATTATACTAACAGTAATTTAATGTAATTCTGGTAAAGTTTCTGCTGTTATGGCCAGTTTCAACGGCGAATTGCTATCTGTGTAGTGTGGGACAAATTATAGTTCACAAGTGGAGTCATAGCATGAACTGTCTGGGATAAGTATGTGTTGCACAGGTCCACTCTATTCCTTTACTCTCCTCAGCCGAGGCGAGGAATCCGGCAAGTGTTAAGGCACTGACATCAGCAAATTGGTGTTTTCCGCTAGTTTATAGCCAATACTACAAGGTTCATTTTGTTCGAAAACTTATTTATTATTTATTTAAACACACATAAACTATCATGAACAGGAACTTAATACCTAATTCAATAGCCTATATACTTATAAATTAAAAACAAAAATGGTAACTCCATAGTAACTTACACTAAACAAATATATACTATAATATATAATATACTTATACTTACGCGAAATTTGACTATATAGTGAAGAATATCATTGAGCCCAAAATCTATCCAAGTACTTGACTGCACGTGTGCCGTGTGGTGAGCACTTAAGATAGTCGCTTGGCCACTTCATCTCATGGGTTCTATTACCACACAGAAAAATTATTTGTGTGACCCATAAGTAGTTGTTCCGAGTCCGGTATGCTTTGTGTACGTTAATTATATCTATCACATTATTTTTTAAAGTCATAATTAATTTAAATGGATGGAGATATAGCTATGTACGCGAATTCCATGATTTTTGTTCACCCAAAAATTGCTCAACTCGCATTAATTATAATAATTTATAACGACTAGTCTTGGGCTAAATTGGCTGGTTTTCTTTTTTTTTTGTTCTTTATTCTCGGATAAAGATAGGATAGAATAAAAACTATTAAAATTGTGTACCATAAATAAAAATACTACTTTTTATATTTGGTAGAGAGTAGGAAAGAAGGACTCGCAAAATACAACTGGCGTGTATAGAATTTGCCTGAACACGAAAGAAAAATTAGATTTGATTTGTGACACAATACGATTTGGCGCGTTTTTTTCACAAAATAAGCGACAATACTTCGTGCTCATTGTGCGTGTGATGTGGGTCTTGGACGGGGAACAGAATTGTCCATGTTTTTTGAATGGCCCGCCCGATTAATGTACACGGAAATCATTTTGATGGACGCTTTAGAAAAGATTTTTTTTGTTGTTACAAATGTGACGTATGAATGTGTTTGGGACGGAGCAGAAATCGAAAAAGTTATTCTGAAGGTATCCCTGTACCGCGCTTGTATATCCCATATCCTAACATGATTTTATATGAAAAATGTTTCTCATAATGATTTATTTTTGCCCGTTGGCATGGTTGGTAGATAGATACTTGCTTGTCACATATGTTTCTTAGTCCTGAGTCTGGGTGTAATTATAGGGATGTAAGAAAAGAGGAACGATAGTTTAAATATGGTTACCGTTTCCCAGATGAAGAAACAGATAAAGTTAACAACAATTGTAGTTTTCCTTGCTTGAGAAGTATGTATTTGCAAAAGGAAAAGTAATATATGTAGTAGGTATATCAGTTATCCGGTTTTCATAGTACAAACTCGGCTTAGTTTGTGATGGCCATGTGTGAATAATGTCCTAGGATATTATTATATATATATTGGTAATAGCTATTGATAGGATTAAGGTATATGTTAAGTTATTGACCCATATAAAAAAAAAAACGAATCATAACTTTCTTCTTTTGAACTCAAATAAAAACATAAAGTGGTTTTTGTTTAATATGTCATTCACTGGCTTTATTTTGACTCGCCTAATGTTGGTTTAGTGGACCTGACTTCTACGCATGGTCATGGTTTCAATCCCTTGTTTGATGAGCACGATCATTAGTTCTATGTCTGGGTGTAGTTTATCTATAGATAATATGTTTTTGTCTGGTTGTCATATACAGGCTCTGCCTAGTCAACCTAGGCAGAGCCTGTATGTGCCGATGAACCGGACATTCACGCTAATGTCCGCTTCATCGGCGCCAGCGCTGGGAGTTAATCTCAGCGCGAGAGAGTATGCGGCGCTCGGCTGGCTTCTCCCGACTGGGCGCCGCCCCTGGGATCGCTGGCGTTTGGAGGAAGGAAACTCCACTCGTCTTGTATAAGCGGTCCCGGGAAGAGGTAACCTGCTGTAGCTCAGGTTGCTTGTGTGTGATGGGGAGGGGGGGGGGGAGGCTTTCGGGCCCCTCCCCTCCCGGGGGAGAGTCTCGCGGACGCTCAGTGTACTGGCGAAATCGTGCACGAGTACCCAGAGCCGCCGCTACAAGCACTGTGAGGCTGGCTACCGTGGTGGTTTTAGTGGGTCGGCCCTCCACAACGTGCGAATGGCATTTCCACCATTAACTATTATGTACAGGTAAATAGAAAAAGGGTTTAATCCACTACAGATAAAACTTCAATAGCTTTCGTTTAATTCAGATTCGGCTCAGATCGATTAATCATATCAAAATGTTAATATTAAAGTTGCTACAAACATATAATCCTTACTCATTAATTACAGAAATACTGAATTAAACATTCTATACGTTCCATGGAATAACATCTAACTAACAAAGTAACCCACAGGAATATTCCTACAGATAGCTTTAATAGTTACATCCCAATATTAATATGAGACACGAATCGAATGTTAATATTAAACTCATAAGCTTGCTATAAACATATAAGCCTTCCTCAATAATTACAGAAAAATTTAATCAAAACATTCTATACGTTCCATGCAATAACATCTAACTAACAAAGTAACCCACTGGAATATTCCTACAGATAGCTTTAATAGTTACATCCCAATATTCATATAAGACACGAATCGAATGTTAATATTAAACTCATAAGCTTGCTACAAACATATAATCCTTCCTTAATAATTACAGAAATACTGAATCATAAGTATCTATACGTCCAATGCAATAACATTTAACTAACAAAGTAACCCACTGCAATATTCCTACAGAGAGCTTTAATAGTTACATCCCAATATTCATATGAGACACGAATCGAATGTTAATATTAAACTCATAAGCTTGCTACAAACACAATCCTTCCTCATAATTACAGAAATACTGAATCAAACATTCTATACGTTCCACGAAATAACATCTAACTAACAAAGTATTCTACTGGAATATACCTACAGATAGCTTTAATAGTTACATCCCAATATTCATATGAGGCACGAATCGAATGTTAATATTAAACTCATAAGCTTGCTACAAACATATAATCCTTCCTTAATAATTACAGAAATACTGAATCAAAACTAGCTATACGTCCAATGCAATAACATTTAACTAACAAAGTAACCCACTGGAATATTCCTACAGAGAGCTTTAATAGTTACATCCCAATATTCATATGAGACACGAATCGAATGTTAATATTAAACTCATAAGCTTGCTACAAACATATAATCCTTCCTTAATAATTACAGAAATACTGAATCATAAGTATCTATACGTCCAATGCAATAACATTTAACTAACAAAGTAACCCACTGCAATATTCCTACAGAGAGCTTTAATAGTTACATCCCAATATTCATATGAGACACGAATCGAAGGTTAATATTAAACTCATAAGCTTGCTACTAACACAATCCTTCCTCATAATTACAGAAATACTGAATCAAACATTCTATACGTTCCACGAAATAACATCTAACTAACAAAGTATTCTACTGGAATATACCTACAGATAGCTTTAATAGTTACATCCCAATATTCATATGAGGCACGAATCGAATGTTAATATTAAACTCATAAGCTTGCTACAAACATATAATCCTTCCTTAATAATTACAGAAATACTGAATCAAAACTAGCTATACGTCCAATGCAATAACATTTAACTAACAAAGTAACCCACTGGAATATTCCTACAGAGAGCTTTAATAGTTACATCCCAATATTCATATGAGACACGAATCGAATGTTAATATTAAACTCATAAGCTTGCTACAAACATATAATCCTTCCTTAATAATTACGGAAATACTGAATCAAAACTATCTATACGTTCAATGCAATAACATTTAACTAACAAAGTAACCCACTGGAATATTCCTACAGAGAGCTTTAATGGTTACATCCCAATATTCATATGAGACACGAATCGAATGTTAATATTAAACTCATAAGCTTGCTACAAATATATAATCCTTTTTTAATAATTACAGAAATACTGAATCAAAACTATCTCTACGTTCAATGCGTATAATATAATACATTTAACTAACAAAGTAACCCACTGGAATATTCCTACAGATAGCTTTAATAGTTACATCCCAATATTCATACGAAACACGAATCGATAGCAGCCTGTGATGCATAGAAGCCATATGAGATTTAATACAGAGATAGTCACAGATATTGTGAGGCTACTCAGTATTCAGGTGGCGGCAGTGATTTTCCAATGAGCGAGCTGGTACGAATGCAAAGACGCGATGTCTTGCCGCGGACATGACCGTCTTATTCTGTACAAAATTATTTACTCATCTAATTTTAAAAATAAATTAAATATATCGAAACTAATATTATAAACTAATATTACTAGTATATTATAATAGTATTTGATGGTGCGTCAATTGTTTATACTACATACGATACAAAGACAACATACTCTCTTAACGTATAATCCATCTCTGTCCATTGGCAAAAGAAGGTATAATCCTGTAGGACGATTTCATAATCTACATAAAACCTCTTTTTCTAAGCGCTATTTTTGTCATCTAGGCGGATTTCTTTACAACAAAATTAATAGTTTACTACATATATTCAACCTCACAAAGGATAAATGTAAAAGAAGGTTGACAGATTGGCTACTGAAACTCAACTATAATAAGACCGAGGATTTGATTACAAACAGATTTTAATAAATTATGTTCCTGATATTAATACACTTAAAAGCACAAACTCGCACTACACACACACATACACACACAGACACATACACACACGGACGCGCGCGAGCGCGCGCTCGCACACACACAAACATCAAAAATAGCTGTAAATCAATTTGTTTATGTATTTATCTTTATTTTTAAATGCCATTTTACCAACTAGTTATAATTATCTTACTGCGTATATTTCACTTTGTCAGCTCGCTAATACATATAAAATGTAATAATGTAAGTGGAGGGGACCTGGTGTCCTGAAACACAGGCCTCGAGCCTAGCTTAGGCACCAGTCTCCTGCAATATATATGTATGTCTACTGAAGTATGTACCTATGAAATGTAATCATTATGTAAAAATTGTACCTGTATATTGTAGTGAGATAGTAAATAAATTATTATTATTATTATTTATGTTTGTACGTAGATGAGTAAAATAATTCACCAAAGAAGGCAACATTATCAGCGAATAATCTTTAAAAAAAATGAAACATTCCAAATATTACAATAATCTAACCCAAGGTATCAATTTTTTTATAGAAGTCAATAAATATACTACAGCACATGTGGCGCAAGATAGTCGTCTCACAACTTCGTGTCCCGGATTCGATTCTCGCACAGTTTATCTATTTTTGTGACCCATAAATACTTGTAATGTATGTAATTTGTGTCCGTCAATTATATGTTTGTAAAGTACTCATTAAAATAGAGCGGGCGTTGTCAAGAAAAAAAAATGGCTTCGAGTACTGATTTTGCTTATAAAAGTCAACATTTGGCGTAAAATACCAAACAAAATGGGTCAGTTTAGTAAATCGGAATGTAAACCGGTTCAAAGTAATTATTAAGATAAATTCTATACTAGCGCTGTAGTATGGTTTCTACTATGACATTTAAGACACTTAGGAGGCTTTCACTACTTCACCGGGCTATAAACCGTAAACCAGGGCTCAAGCCGTCTAATACAACTACAACTGTTATAAAGTCGTGTTTAAAAAGGAATATATTTGTATCCATTTCTTGATCTGGGCAACGGTAACCATATATAAACTGTCTTTTCTTATTTCTTCCAGGCTTCAGGCTATCTACAGGGTAGATAGCCTGTCGACGAAGACTCCACATGCTCATATATACTCGTTTGTATTTTCTGTTATTTCATTGGTGTGGTAGCATTAAAGCGCGACCGTCGTTATTAACACAAGGTCCGCCATAATAATAACATTTAATTCGTACCTTAATATAGACAGAACCATTCGACAATATGTAGTAAAATATAGCTAAAATTTAAAATTTTGATAATTAAACCTGCACATGATCCTTGACAATAACTTAATTTAAGTTAGTTAAATGTCGTTACTGCTATAAAATAATACTTATTGTAAATTATTTCCTACAATCCGTGTACCTAAATATCTATATGTACCTAGAAATAATTATAAATTAATTATATATTACTACGAATATGTTCTGACTATTTACAAGCGCTTTTTTAAAGTCTACGTGAATAAAAACCTTTTTTATTTTATATTTTTAATCGTAGACCTTCTTATCTTCATTAGTTTAGCGCTGCAGAGTGACATGACTCTTCTTCGATTCATTCATTCAATTCCATTCACTCGATCTAAAATGACTCATATTTTTGACTGTCACCGTAGCCTAGTTGGTAGTGCTACTGCCTACGAGGCTGGTGGTCCTGGGTTCGAATCCCGGTAAGTGCAAATATTTGTGTGATGAGCACGAATATTTGTTTCTGAGTCATGGATGTTTTCTATGTATATAAGTATTTATCTATCTATATAGGTATGTATATCATCGCCTGGTACCCATTGTACAAGCTTTGCTTAGTTTGGGGCTAGGATGATCTGTGTGACATTGTCCCTAGATATTATTATTATATTTCAGATTGTCAACTAAACGTATACCTTCTTCTTAACGCACTGACGCATAATTACACCCCGATGGACTGACCAAGGTTAATTAATTAAGTACGTTACGGACTTAATAGTAGTTTATACGATGCAATCTAGCTAGCTACCTAATACCCAAGTTGAGCTAGCGTGACAGAGCCTATATAATTGCATTAGATTGGTGCACTGTCTAATTAGTTTTACACTATACGACCATGGCAAACTAACGTGAGCTTCCTGTAGTTCAGTTACAAACAGTTTTGACTTTACTAACAGTTTCCATTGAAAATGGGTGAAAAAGATGGTTATTCAAATAATCCGTTTGGTTAAAGTTAATTGTACAAGTCATCATGAATTACATAAATAAATATATATATTATAATAACATAAATATACTCAAACAATTACCGGACTTGTCTTATTAGTAACTTAATGCGGAGCAACTAAATGTTTTGTCACAGTATACAAATAAAGACAGTATGGAAAGTACCCACAAATGCTCAAAACGACACGCTCCCACAAATATGCGTATAGACGAGGTCTCTATAAGGTTATCGCAGTGCTGTCAATAGTGAGTGCCACGTCCAGACGTGTGGTCATGTATAAGTTTATGCCCGAGAGTTTGTACTTGGATTCATCAAAACTGGAGCTATGGCATTTTAAACTTACTGCTGATATTTGAAACAAAAGTGTTTAGATAAAAATAAAAACAATCTCAAAAACATTAAAAGTGACAAACCTATTGCTTCAACGGAGTGTAGATAATTTATTTATTTTATTATTGTCTTAGTTTCCGTACTGTCCATAATTTTATACTGTGGTATTGAGCTACTAGTGTTTTATCTATAACTTCCTCTATAGTCCCCCCTAAATAATATTTTTTTTGTCGTCAGAATGAACTTCCGACTTGGGTCCATGTCGGAGGTTTACTCTGACGTATATATGTTTGACATAACCGCTTTATATTTGGCGGCGAATATCAGAATATCATCACCCTATCACATTCCGTGGGGGGCGTAGAAGTCGAGCCGAGGGTATATGTACCAGAGGACAGGCAGCAGCGTCTCTCTAAGTACTATCATACTCGCGTATCCCCTCCAAGATGATCCTTGGGGAATATGCCATATATACTGCTTTTGTCCAGTTGTGGACTTTTACACACACTTTTACATAGTTATGATGAACCGCTTTATAAACAAAGGATTTATAAAATAAAAGTAGAAACTGGTTGCATGTTTTTTGAAACAGTAATATTGCGTTATAGCTTCGAGCCTTCAGAATACTTCTCCCGCAAGGTAAGGTCGGTCTCGTCTCGCTAATGAGATTCTTTGAGTCGCGGTTTGCATTTCAGATCAACTCCATCTCGGTTCGGTTTGTTCTACTCAACTCATAGTCTCATTATTTTTATGCCTAGTTTCTGCTCTATTTTATATTAAGAAAACGGGAGTATTAGATAAGAAAACAGTATCGGTAAAACATAGAATTCACTCGGTATAAAGAGATGGGGACATACCTACTATTTTATTTATTTTTATTTATTTTATTTTATTTATTCATATTCATTTCATTTATTCGCATAATACAGGTTAGGTACATAGAGTTGGTTACATAATATAATTATAAGTACGCTGTATTCCTCAGAAGGTATGCAAATTATTTTATAATTCTAATAATCTTATTACAATTTTTGTTTTATTGATAATATCTAGGTACATGTAGAAAAATGAGAGATATGTCTAAAAGCAAAAATGCCAAAAAGTCATAAAATAATAAATAGATGTCTGTATATATGAATAATAAATGTCAAATATAATCAAAATTCAAACTAATATCACAATTTATCTGATAAGAAATCCCTGATTGTGTAATAACACTTTGTTGTTTATTGTAAATAACACACCGTAATATAGTTTAATTTTTTTATTAAAAGACAACGGCCGCACTATGGAATCTAATCCCTGTGTCGCGGGGCACTTTACAAACATATAATAGACGGACACAAATTACATCCAGACTCAGAACATATTGTGGGTCACACAAATAGTTGTCCGGCGCGGGACTCGAACCCGCGACACGAAGCGGCGAGGCGACTTTCTTAGCCGCTGCGCCACACGTGCAGTAACCGTACGCAATGCAGTAAAGTAATTTCTAACCGGCTTTTTTGTTTTTTTTATTTTGCATATTTTTTGGTTGGCTGAGTATCTTACAGAATTATATTTAGAAGAAGAAGGCTATCAATTGAAATTAATGTATGATTTTATTGTACGTATGTCTTTGCGGTTCTTCCGTTATTTGTAATTTACTTATGATGAGGAATATTTTAGGAATGGGTACCCATAGAAATTTAAATTGGTTTATGTTATGTAATTGCCAAGTTGACGTGGCAGTGGGCAGGGCACATAGCTCGTAGAGCCGACGGCCCCTGGGGCAGAAAGTTTCTCGAGTAGCGACCACGAACCGGAGGACGCAGCGTAGGCAGGCACCCTACAAGATGGACCGATGATCTTGTGTGAGTCGCTGGAAGAGTCTGTGGAAAGAGATATTTAGGGAAGGCCATTGTCCAGCAGTCTTTCAGCTGATATGATGATGATGACGTAAAGTTAAAATTGGTTTTATATTCGTTTTAAAGTGTTTTTTTATATAATATACTCATCATCTCTAGTCCATCCTAAGGTTATCTGGAAGAAATCGCTGTCCGCTTAATAAAAATCGGTTTCTAGTTTTATAAAGTGTATACTCCTATTTTACATAATCTAAACATGGGTCGTATTTTACATCATATAAAACACGAGTCACAGCCAGATGCTCTCACTGGTCACAACTAGTCTAGCGGTCAGTACATAGATGGGTGACTGCCAAAGGGGTAAAATTTTTGAGCATCTCCGTGCTTCGGCGGGCACGTTAAGCTGTCCCATTAAGCACCAGCCGTTATGTCATGTCAAAGGCGTACTGGGCGGCTTGAACAACTATGACACTAGGGCAACCACTGCCCATACGATATGGTCTGTTGGTTGTATTGATATTGCAATGTATTTATTTACAAACAATATAAATATTTCGTGGTTTTTAAAAATTGCTTTTTCGACTAGTAGTAGTAGCGATTAACGCTCCTAGAGCCGGATACCCCGTGGTCATGGGTTCGATTCCCACCCGCATTTAAGTTTATACGATTCATTTTAAAGTTTCTTTCAAGTGTTCTCGACTAGTGATAGTCTTACACGTTATATACTCGTTACGCTCTATGTTATACATAACTAGCGGCCCGGTACGTGTTTCGCTACGTATAAGGCAAAAAAAAATGATTATAAAGTTCATTTATTCAGACAAAAAAATATTATTGATTGCTAAAAGATGTTGATTTTACACTTTTTTTAAATTTTCTCTACGTACAAACCTTCCCTGGACTTCCACGAATAATTCAAGACCAAAATTAGCCAAATCGGTAAAGGCGTTGTTGAGTTATAACATTACAACGAAAAGTAGCATTGATTTTTATATACATAGATTTGAATACTGGTATATAATAAAAGTATTATTATATACAGCCCAACTATTTATACAACGCTCTGTTGTAACACTGAAATGAAACCATGTCTTTAGCGACCGTAATAAGCATATACTCAAGTCTGAAAAGGTCACAAAATATTCAATTCATAACCCAAATATCATTTTAAACACGATTTGTGTATAAAAGGAATAAATTGGAGGAGCATTGTAACAATATCGTTGAAAGTGTAAGGAGTACCTATGCAAAAAATCCCTTTATTGAAACTAGCTGGGTCCGTTATACATTATGTATTATGCTCTCGGGGACTAGTATCCACTCTAACACGTCATTGGTATTTAGCCTGCCTCCCTATTATTGTGATACTGGCCGAATATCACACTACATCTATAGGATACACTTTCATTCATATACTCACAGACATACACACACTCATATACACATTTGATTTAATTAAAGTTAATTTTGATTGATGTAGTTTTAGTAGAAAATATTATACATTTTGCTTTTGTGTAACACGTCTTGCTATGGAAGAGCGGATTCGCCTAATAAAGGCACTATCTAGCTAAAAGGACGATCCAGTCATTAACGAGGAGACACAGATGTAATCTCTATTCCCTCATTCTGATAATCTTATGGGACAGCTAGGTATTTGACACTACTGAGGAGAGATCAGGTGCTAGTCTGACAGCTTTACGTGCACTCCGAGGCATGGGTCACCCACTTCTAGGTTTATCGTATGAGTAATGGGATCGCTAGTGTCAGAGATGATCAAGCCGCCCAGTAGGCCTCTGAAATGTCTTAACGACTGTTGTATAATGACAACAACCGGTACCGACCGCTTAACGTGACCTCCGAAGCACGGAGACGCTCAGAAATTAAACCACTCTGTCACCCATCTATTGATTGACCGCGAGCCTAGTTGCTTAACCTCGCCGATCACTTACGGACCGGTGATCTACCTATGAGCGCTACTAAAAGTAAAACTTATTCTAACACCGTTGTTAACAAGCTGTTTTTCAGTTAGTACATTATTAGGTGTGCTCCGCGGTTTTACCTGCCTTAAACTTTATGAATATAGCCTATGTGTTAATCCATGGTGTCAGCTGAATCCATAGTAAATTTTATTAAAATTACTCCAACAGTTTAGACATGAAAACGAACGAACATACACACTCACAAACTTTCGCTTTTATAATATTAGTGTGATAAACATACCAAAAACCGATTCTTTTCTCTTTATTATTATTAGTAATAATAAAGAGAATCACATAATCACCGTATCTGAAATTGTCCTAATCAATTTCAGATACGGTGATTAGACTTGTCAGATCACGGGTACTTTGTTGAATAAGTAATTTTTTTTTCAGCATTACCGACATTCTTGCTTACCGAAGTCGTATTACGGCAATGGACACTTACAGCAATAATGCGAACATATCTGTAATATTCAGTTTTTGCCCGTCTGGTCCCCCGAGGGCCACTGTCTATGACAGATGCGTAGGACTGAATCTCAAATGGGCCCCTTGAATACATTTGCTATGAGATGTTGCCTTTTTGTCGCCATGTTGCGTGACTAGAGTAGTTTTTCGCACATCATAAGAAATGTGCTTTTTGTAAAATATTGCTGAATATTGTATGAGGATGTTTTATTAATTTATTGTGGTTTTTGGTGTATGTGGAGTGGGACCGTGAAGAAATGTAAATCAAAATGGCCTCTTTGAAATATTAACAGGTTCCATTTTCAATCATATTAATAGCCGCTTAGCGATCATGTAGGCAAAGCGTCCCGCATAGGTATCAGGCACGGTTAGCACCTATAGTCTTTTCGCCATAAGATGAGTTCCCTGACATTTGTTGTCAGACAATTGTAGTGACGTAACCTAACGAAATATAATCAATTTTTTTATAATATCGATTTAGTTGGCAAAGAAAATGGAATCGGATTAGTTTCAATCTATGAGTAGTGTCAATCTCTATTGGCCGACGTTCCGTTCAACGCATTAGACATTTTTAAGATTTATACTTTTTTATTTTATTTACTTAATTTATTAACAGTTAATTATAACTACAAGAATTTACTTAGTAATTTACGAAAGGCAATGTTTATTTTATGATTTCTTTTTTAATTTTTTGGCCAGTTTATTTTTATTCGTCGAAAGTAGTATGCGTGCCACGGCAAATCATGAACTGTCAGGAAACTCATGGCGAAAAGACCATAATTTACGTTAAGTGACGCGGTTTCAATTAACGTGGCCTAGGTTTATTGGCGCCAACGCGGAAAAGGACGCATCGAGGCTATGTTTTATTTTCAAAAACTGGTGTAAATTCGAGTTTTTATGTGTAAATATGGTGGATTTTTAGACATAACATCTTCGACAACGTACACAAGTGGAGGAAAGTGCGATATTGCCGTGAATTGTGATTTTCCGTGTTGAAACCAAAACTCCATAGAAGCCTCTAGTAAAGTCTCCACTGCTTTACTGGGGTAGGACTATGACTTGACTGTGACGGACGTGATGGACATGACTGTGACGAACGTGACGGACATGACTGACTGACTTTGAAACAGAAAAATTACAACTGAAGACGAGGCGGTATGGTGACAGACCTTAGCCTGCCCAAAGAGGGCAAAATATATTTAAAAAAAAAATTAACGTGGCCTATTTTGTTACGTAATGAAAAATGTTTTGGACACACACAGTCTGTCCAATGTCCTTAAGCCTTGCTTCCACATGCAGATGAAGACGATGGGAGCTATGGTTTTTTTGTTTGTTATTACACCCAATCTTGAAAATTTTGATATAGCATGGGACTTAAAAGCAAAGCACCGCATGTACAAAGCATAAGCACGGATGAAATTTAATTGAACGGTGAGTACTTACTTTTTACGTCGTGCGTCTAATATTCTCACATCAAGCTTCAAAGTACGCAAGTTATTAAAACAATGCACGCGGAATATACGTCAATTTTTATTTTAAATCTTCACAAGATGCTGGAAGTTTTATTACTAGTAATAATGTCTATACATATATTAAAAATAACGTTGGTTATGGTCGCGGGACCCGCGTGTTCTGTACGCTTTTTCTTAAACCACGAATTTAACTCAGATTATTTTATAGCTAACTCACGTATGATTAAATATGGAAGCAAATATTTACCATCGAATATAAAACTAATTAGCAAAATTGGTTCAAACAAAAAAGAAATATCACCTTACATAGAAAAAATAAAACAAAAATTAAATTGAGAGTCAAAAAAGGACACATCGCGTCAAAAAAGTGTCATGATCGCGTTTTACTTTCTGAGTCATGGATGTTTTCTATGAATATAAGTATTTATCTATCTATATAAGTAAGTATATCGTCGCCTGGTACCCATTGATCAAGCTTTGCTTAGTTTGGGGCTAGGATGGTCTCTTTGACATTGTCCCTAGATATTATTATTATTATTATATGAAGACGTATGAGATAAGAGGTACATCATGTAAATATTACACAGGCACTCCGTTATGTTAGTATTCTGCAAAGGCCCGTTAGTTATAACTCTGCTCCGATTCAACCCGAATTGTAAAATTAAATCATGATTCTAAAGGACCGTGCTCTGAATAACTCTATGGGTAATCACATTATCTACCAAATATGTGTAAATGGTAATTGTAGGCACAATCCTTAGATTAGATAAAGGAGGCTTTCTAACTGACTTAATGTTGTTATCAGATATTTAAAATTTGAATAATAATATCCTGGGACAATATTCACTCACGCCATCTGATTCCAAACTAAGCAGAGCTAGAGTATTATGGAAACCAGATAACTGATATATTACATATATGTGTAGTAGCTATATGTAATTTTACTTAATGCTTTTTCATTTGTAAATACATATATGTATAGATAATTACACCCAGACTCAGGACAAACAGACATGTTCATGTACACAAATAACTGTTCTGAATGCACGTTTGGCGCAACGTTTAAGATTGGAGTTCGGGTAGGTTCGGGTCGAGTTTCGGGTTCGAATCGGATATTCGTGTGACATTGTTGTTCAGAGTTTGTGGCTCTACGGGCTAAGTCGACGAACATCGATTTCTTAAATGGCGTTCAAATAAATAAAGGTTAAAAATTACTTAATCAATCGTTAAATCGGCTTCCATGACCACATGTCACATCATGAATGGTCCGGAATCGATTGTCAACTTTGAAGCTGTCGTCTTCCATGACCACTTGTCACATCATAAATGGTCCGGAATCGATTGTCAACTTTGAAGCCGATTTAACGATTGATTAAGTCATTTTTAACCTTTATTTATTTGAATGCCATTCACGAAAACAATGTTCGGCGATTTAGCCGGTAGAGCCCCTGGGTGTGTTTTGTGTCCATCAATCGCATGTTTGTAAAGTCCCTCGTAATATAGGTATTGAATTACCTAGTGCGGGCGTAGTCTTCATCGGTGTAACTTAGTCGTGAAGTAGCCCTGACCATGAGATATTTAAATATATGTCTCGTGGTCTACCATACCTTGATAATCAAATCGAATTTTGATTCTAAAAATATCACATTCAACTTTTAAATTATTATTTTCTATATAATATATTATTATTATTTATAATAAATATGGAGCACTAAAAAACTTAGAACCTGTATAAAAAATTTCTTCCAACACTTTCTATGGAAAGCGTTAACGCAATATTTTGGTATTGCTGAATAATTAATATAGGTGTCGGTAGTCTTAATCTATTTTGTACAAAATATAAATTACACAGAAAAAAAATTGTCACACATTGCAAATCAGTTGAATTTAATAGATTCATGTGAAGTTTGAATGATTGATGATGAATGATGAATTCACTATGTTTCAAATTATTTGTGGTAATATGTTTGGGTATTTCTCATTAGGCTTGGGTTTGTTTAGTTTTTTTATATTACCTTATTCCCAATTTGCTGGAAAATAATAATAATAATATCTAGGGACAATGTCACACAGATCATCCTAGCCCCAAACTAAGCAAAGCTTGTACTATGGGTACCAAGCGACGATATATATACTTATATAGATAGATAAATACTTATATACATAGAAAACATCCATGACTCAGAAACAAATATTCGTGCTCATCACGCAAATAATTGCACTTGCCGGGATTCGAACCCAGGACCACCAGCTTCGTAGGCAGGAGCACTACCAACTAGGCTACGGTGACCGTCAAGTTCAATAAAGTGTGTGTCTTATGTTTCAACAAACAGACGGAGAGGTACACGCGCGCGCCACGGCATTCGTTTTACACATGTTTTGTATGAAATAAACGCGGCGCGCGCTAATTAAGTTCCCTAAAAACTAAAATTAGTTAAAAGTGATTTGTCTATTACTAGCCCATTGCAAGTCAAGAGAGGGTATAGGCCTAGTTAATAAAAAATAAATATTTGTTAATGTATATACATACAAAACACAATATAATTACTTTTTAAATAATTATTATAAAAAATATAAAAACTAAGTACAGACGCCAGCACATCCAACTACCCCAATCTGTCAAATTTCTTTTAAAGATTTTCAACTTTATCACATAAGCATAAGGTTCACTTTCAATTGGTGAAATTTGATAGATTGGGGTAGCTTGATGGCGTCTGTATAACTTTTTTTTGACAGCCAGACAGTATCTCTATTTTATTCACCAGCACGGTACGCTGGGTACAACGGTACGTATACTACCTGACTATAGTTCTGCTTTAAAAACTCATCACATATTGTGAAACGAATGTATTATGATTTGGGATAACAGGAATATCAATTACCAAGAATCACTCGTACGTCAGTTCTATAAGATTGCAGTCCATTTACTGGCTGATTGATTGAAATATTGAATAGCAACGGAAGTTACTCCAAACTTGGAGTACCATGCAACCATAACTCTGGAACATCGATCAAGAACTGCGACTAACGGCGCGGACAGGGTGACCACGCGTCTCGTCGCGATCTATCTTCATCTGAGCATTGCGAGTGGGGGTTCTGTGTCCATTGTTTTATAGTCCGATATGTGACTCTTTTAAACGTGAGTCTTTTATTTTCGCTGCTTAGTTAGGGATCAGATGGCCGTATGTAAATAATGTCTTAGGATATTATTATTATTTTTTCATATCAGAGGGCGACAAACGAGCAAGTTGGTCACCTAATGGTAAGTGATCACCGCCACCCATGGACATTCGCAACACCAGAGGTGTCGCGGGTGCGTTGCCAGCCTTTAAAAGTCAGCAAACAAGTGTTGCTGACCCTTCCCCCCACTCCAATGAGCTCTGGCGACCTTACTCACACTCGGAAACACAACATTAAAATTTTTAATGTTATTATTAAGGAGTGTCTTCTGTAAGGTGGAAGTACTTCCCCAGTCGGGCTGCTCTTTCAGCGAATGAACGCTATGACCTACTTCTACAAATTTTTTATTATTTTATGCAACGATGCACCTGATTTCTGGTAGGCCACTTGTGCTACGAACTTGTGGCAACAGTTTTGGCATCTTACTTACTTATCTTATGGGCAGTGGTTACTCTAGTGACAGAGTTGTTCAAGCCACTCAGTAGGCTTCTGACATAACCACTGTTGTCTCTGTCGCTAGCCTAGTTGCTTAAACTCGCCGATCACTTACGGACCGGTGAGACCATCTAGCTATGAGCGCCTTAGTTTTGACATTAATCTGTAGAACACAGATGTGCTACGATGCTGTTCTACGCACTCTTCACTAAATGCTACGTAATTCTGCTACGGCAGAATTTGCTACACAACTTAGTTAGGAATCTATGCTACGCAATTTTGTTACGGAGCGGTGCGATCTAACAGTGCTACATCATGTGCAACGGATATGCATTTTTAAATGTGTTACGCTATTGATTAATAACATAACTATGGAACAAAACTTCACTACTTATAACAGTGGCACTCTTTTATCTTACTTACTTATCGTATGGGCAGTGTATAACTTAGTGACAGACTTGTTCAAGCCACCCATTAGGCCTCTGACTTAGGCTAACGATTGTTGTCTAATGACTTCAACCAGGACTGGCATCTTATCTTGCTGCACTTTAGCGGTGTCCCATCTATGTACTGACCGCGAGCCTACTTGCTTAACCTCGCCGATCGCTTACGGACCGGTAAGAACATCTAGCTATGTGCGCCGCTGTTTTGACATTAATCTGTAGAACACAGCTGTGCTACGATGCTGTTCTACGCACTCTTCACTAATATGAGCTACGTATTTCTGCTACGGTGATGTTCTATGCCTTTACCGCTACGGAGCTTTGCTACACAACTTAGTTACGGATGTATGCTACGCAATTTTGTTACGGAACGGTGCCATCTAATAGTGCTACATCATGGTGCAACGGATATGAATTATTAAATGTGTTACGCTATTGATATAAATATGCAAAAATCACTACTTATAACAGTGGCACTCTCTTATGACTACCACAATGACACAAAACCGTGTCTCAATGCAGTGGAGATGTGCGCCAGATTGACTGATAGTCTCATGTAATGGGGGCATTGAGTGATCGCCTCCAATCTGACAAGTTAGTTCTACTCTTCCGCTGATCGATGGCCGAAACACGTCGCTATAGAAGGATGTGATATTGATTGACTTTTTTGTATAAGATTCGACTTATGGATGGGATTTAATTTATTTTCTTTTGTTTTGTTTGCTTGGATGTGGTTATCTTATAGAGAATACAAAACTTTTGAATAGGTGAGATAAAAAGTGTATCTGTTAATGAAATATTGTAGATTACAATTAAAGATTCATGTTTAATGAATACTTGGAGTCAGATGTTCTTACAGGTCCGTTTACGATCGGCGACCTCAAGCATATTGTTTTTTTTTTCAAGTCATTTGATGGTAATATATCACCGCCGCTCATGTACACTCGCGACCCTAGAGGAGTCACGGGTGCGTTGCTGGCCTTTAAGAGTCAGCAGACAAGTGTTGCTGACCCTTCGCCCCACTCCGATGAGCTCTGGCGACCTTACTCACACGCAGAAACACAACATTAAGTTATTATTAAGGAATGTCTTCTGTAAGGTGGAGGTATTTCCCCAGCCGGGCTGCTCTTTGAGCGAATGAACACTGTCCTCTGCCTCTCTTAAAAGCTCGCGCTTGGTACGCACAAGTCCGGCACTTGGCACTCCGTGAAAGCTTCTGGTTTACTCATGCGCAGGATCTTAATACGACAGCGATTTAATTGGGTAAGGAACTCGTCGGTACTACAGGCGACTCATCATAAAGTATCGAAATTTTGCGTTTGAACGTCAACACCACGGACACCCTGTATACATAAATACAATATAATTACTTTTAAACAATTATTCTAAAAAAAATGTAAATAGAGCGCAAATATATAAGATCTGCCTCTATTAATATACTTACTGTTTGGAAAATTTGACATAAAAAGTAATAATAATAATAATATCTGGGGACAATGTCACATAGATCATCCTAGCCCCAAACTAAGCAAAGCTTGTACTATGGGAAAAAAGTGGATTATTTCTGAGCGTCTTCTTGCTTCGGAGAGACATTAAGTGGTCGCTTCAAACTGTAGTCTTTAGACAATAGTTGTTGGTCATGACACAGGCCTTTTAGGCAACTTGAATAACACTAGGTCACCGTAGCTTAGTTGGTAGTGCTTCTGCCTACGAAACTGGTGGTCCTGGGTTCGAATCCCGGTAAGTGAAAATATTTGTGTGATGAGCACAAATATTTGTTTCTGAGTCATGGATGTTATAATGTATTTAAGTATTTATCTATCTATATAAGTATGTATATCGTCGCCTGGTACCCATAGTACAAGCTTTGCTTAGTTTGGGGCTAGGATGATCTGTGTGACATTGTCCCTACATATTATTATTACTAACAACAAAATAATCACTGCCCATAAAAAAAAAAACAAATCGAGAGCCATTTGAAAAAAAAACAAGTATCAAGAAACAAATACATTAAAATTAATCAGCGTGATCAGGATTTGTTAAGTTGAGTAATCTAGACAGTCAATTTAAATATATAGTGTCCACTATTAGTGAGGTAAAACGCAGCATTGTGATAAAATATTTACTTTCGTTTAATGTACCTACACATCCTCTAAAAGCTTTTATTTGACTATTAGTCAGATTAGATGATTTCGTAACGCATACGTTTCGTTAACTAAAACACATCATATCGCTAATATAACCATAAACAATTGCTAAAATCAAATCTGTGTCGACATATAAAATCTAATTAAAGCTAAAATCCATCTAAATGGTGTAATCTAAGTCAGATATCACAACACGTTAGGCGGTGCAGGTTCAAATATGCAATATCGCTCCCCTCGTGCTCTCGTTATTTCAAAGTTAAGCCCCATTTATACACAGTTTGAATTGTAGCGTATATTTTATGGATAAATGTTCCCATGTTTATTTTTAGGTTTTAGGATTATGTTATAAGATGTAGTAGCTTAATTTAATCATACACAATATTTAAGATTGAATGAAATAATACAGTAAAAGATAATAAAAAACCTGCGGGGCATTCTTTGGGTCATATATAAAACATATGTGTCATTATGTTGTTTCATTATGTTATGTCATTAATTTTGTTTGTTTGTGTCATTGTGAGTGTGTAATTATCTTTAAGTGTATTTACTAACATATAACATTACACAGGCCTTCTTGCCTGTCAATAAATAAATTATTATAAATTATTTGGGGATTGCCGATAGAAGTGAAAACTATTTTTTCATTTCTCAAGTAGAAGAAAGTAGTGTTTATTTAATCCGAGTAGCGATTGGAAGATGTTACTTCCCACCTTTGGGCTGTAAATACTCATAGTAGTTGCTTCCCTCTCTATGGTGGGGATAAATCAAAAACATTGAACTAAATTTGGTTAGGCGGTCGGCTGTAAAAAGTCTAACATATTAAACAAAAACAATGCTGTGATATTGTGAGAGTATAAACGGCCAGTGTGAATTTAAAAAAGAAGGGTCCTTTTTTAATTTCACACTGGCCGTTTATACTCTTACAAATATTCGATCAGGGTCACGTGTCCTGACGCGAGTTTAACATTTATTTGCACAACGCCGCTAAAGAAGTTTTCACTTCAATAATATGGATTAGCTTTAAATTATATATTTTATTTTCTTTTTCCTTTTTAAACATTACGTAGCCAAATAAAAGGCTCATACTTTTACTTTAATATTTTATATAAATGTAGAATATGTTGTGATTTTACTGCGGGGAAGGACCTGGTGATTCGTAATACAGGTTTACGCCTACTTCGGACACCAGCTCCCTACTAATTAAAGATAATGTACATTAAGTTGTTAGACATAAGTTATGTAAGTGTGGAGAAAATAAACGATTATTATTATTATATTATTATGTACATCAATTACCTTTAAGAGCCTTATCAGAAGACTATAGAGGCAAGCTAGGGCTCCAGCAGTCTAAACGCAATCTGAGAGCGGAATCAGTTTTAAATACCCATGTAAAAGTGTCTTTACCCCAGTGTAGCCTGATATAATTTTCTCACATAGTTGGCTAGCAATATTGCCAACTATTTAACATTGCTTTAGTAATTGATTTACGTAAGGGTTAGTACTGCATAGTAAAACCGATTTTCATGGAATTTAAAGTGCGGTAATTCATGGCACCATTACTAACGAAATGACTTTCTATTCTATTGTGATAATGCTAAGTATTTATGAGCAAAACAGTTTTAGATATGCGCGATTAAAGTAGTTTAGTAAATTTTTGTGCTTTGCGGTGTTGAACCTAAGACTGGTGGGCACCGTGATAGTAGGTAAACGAGTACTTTAACCACTGTGCCATTCGGGTTTTAAATTAAAATGAAATCCTAATAACTTACCCATACCATTAAAATTAAAACTCGGTGCTTTTGCAGCTGGCTTCTCTAGTTGCAATTCTCTCGTTTTATCATATTATGGTGACATGATCTGAGGATGATGAATAAAGAATTTTCACGCAGTGATTAATTATTCAAAATCCGTTAATTATTCAAAATCCGTAGGGTTGCTTTAAAACCTAGCTTTCAAATGAGTATCATTGTATCTTCAGAGCGAGTAAGACAGTTATTAGGTATGCTGTCGGCGAGCCGCAATTTTTCCTCATAAAACATAAATTCTGCTCACAAGTTGAGTGATCTTCCTGCGGTTTTACGTAATTTTACGGCAAAAGTTTCGCGCGTGCTATGTTCGGACTGCGCTATCTGGTTTTGTTTGGCTTGAAAAGAAGCAATAAGAATAGTAAAGTTCAAACGTCTGAGCAATTAAAGAGTGTATGCACCCATACACGTTACCGCTAAACGTATATTTTGGCGCAATTTTATATATAACTCTTTTTAAATACATACTTATATCGATAATTTGGCCCCCGTACAGGACAGGTGATCCGTAAATAAGTTGTCTGTTTGAAGTATTATTATGAATGTGTCGCCGGGTACTTTACAGTTATAATTTGGCGGATACGAATCACTTCCAGACGTTTAAAAAAAATAGTCATAACTTGTTTGTTTTGTAGTAATGTAGTTAATTTGAAAATGACTTAGAACTCAATCATACTAATGTTATTAAGGCGAAAGTTTGTGACTGTGTAAGTGTGTATGTTTGTTACTTCTTCACGTCTAAACGGCTGGAGCGATTTTAATAAAATTTGGTATAGAGTTAGCTAACACATAGGCTATAATTTATAAAGTTTAACGCGGGTACCATGGGGCACAGCTAGTAAGTAATACAAATAGTTGACCTGTGCGGGAATCGAACCCAGGACACGAAGTGGCCAGACGACTGTCTTAACCGCGGCGCCACATGTGGAAACATGTCAAACGCGGTCATACCATATTTCAGTGACGAATTTCGTGAAGTATTCTTATACCATATATTATTTTAAACTGAAGTAAATTTTAAAGTCTTTAGTCTCCCATTATGAACAAACTGTAAGCCGACTACAGTGGTAATATAGCATACTTATTAGGGTACCGATGGGTTACTTCATAACTCCTGATTTGGTTCAGTTAATGGGCTTAGTTCAATGTGTTCGGTAATATAAGGAACTTTGATGGACGCGGTTCCCCTAATACAGATATCGGCAGAGAATAAGCTGGGATAGATATTTGAACAGGTGAAAGAGGGAAAGAACAAATTCAAAACCTTCATTTTAAGGCACCGAAGCGAGGTGTCTAAATTTAAGAAAGAAAGAAAGAAAAAATATTTTATTTATGATACACAACTAGTTCTAATTATGTTTAAAAAAACATTATTTTCCTTCAGTAGGAAACACAAATGAGCGCTAAATATTTTATTTAAGGATGAAGGTCAAGTATAGTGAGATATTGATTATTCTTATAATATTTAATGGCCTTATTTTTTAATTTATCATGTTTAAAAAAATACCGATGTTTTTGATGCTAAAAACGTAAAATACTAACAGTTGCTGGTTTACTACAGACATTTTAAAATTAGGTCCAAGTTCTTTGACTAAGCTAAGCTAAGCTAAGCTTAAATAAGCTTAATTTGATAATGCCCATAACCCATTGGCAAAAAATCAAGAAATTAGACATTTAATTAAACCATAAATATTATCCTCGGACATTGTTTACACACGGCCATTTGATCCCAAACTAAGCAGATCTTGTACTATGGAAACCAGATAATTTATATGTTACATATACTTTTTTCTTTTGTAAATACATAGGTACTTGAATAGATAATTACACCTAGACTCAGGACAAACAGACATGTTCATACACACAAATATCTTTCCTGGGTGGGAATCGAACCCACGACCTCCGGCGTGAAAAGCAAGCAATAGCCTACCAAGCCAACAGACCCGTGATCATACGAACCTAAAACTTAAATAAATTAAGTCAGCACATCTGTTAAATTAAAGAGATTAATGATTAAGCCGACGATTGTTTTCACTTCGCGAACAGATTAACATTAAAGTCAGAATTATGCATGCACATACTTGGATTACTTTCGTTAATTCTTGGCGGATCAACTGAGACGAAGGCAGCATTTCAGTGGTAACATCAAAACGTAAGATTTTAAATGTTGTAGAGGAATCGAATGATATTATGTAATACTAGTGACCCGCCAAGGCTTCGCATGGGTACACATAATAAAATACATATAATAAAATCGTAAGATAGTCAAAACTGTACATTGAATATTTTTTAAAAAGGTTACTTAGGGCGTGATCTACAATAGACATCGAAGCCAAAAATATTGTTTTTCAGAATTTTTGTCTGTTTGTCTGTATGTATGTCCGGGCTAAACTCAAAAAGTACTGCATGGATTTATTTCAAATTTTGCATGAATATTACTTAGAGGTCGGGTCAACATATAGGGTACATATTATCACGCTATCACCTACGGGGGTGGAGCTGTGATAATTTATAAAGGTCAACGCGGGTAAAACAGCGGGGCACAGCATATAATAATAATTAATTAATATGTTGGGACAACTAATACACTGCCATCTAATCCCAAACTATGTAGATACTATGGCAACCAGATAAAAACATACTGATATATTTCTAAATGCATATTATAGATAAATTACTCACAGGCAGGCAATAGTGTAGATCACACAAAGATTTGTCCCGAATAAGAATTGAACCCACGACCTCTGGTATAACAGTCAGTTTCAATAACCACTAGACCATCGGGCCAGTTAATTAGATCAGTTAACTATACAACATTATTGTGGAACAAAACGTCTCTAAAACCGACTTTCTCATGTATCTTCACGTCAGAAATCGTGTCAGAAAACCTGTGGCATGGGTTACTTAGTTTGTAGTCTTATGTGCTAGATGCCTTGAGCTTTCACCGTCTTCTATTGTCCGGTGAAGCAGTAAAAGCCGAGGGCAACTGTAAACGTCATGTTGAAAATTACTGTGCTTTATGCCACACGACTGAAGTAAAACTTAGATATGTATACGAAATAATAATAATAATATCTAGTCACACAGATCATCCTAGCCCCTAACTAAGCAAAGCTTGTACTATGGGTACCAGGCGACGATATACATACTTATATAGATAGATAAATACTTATATACATAGAAAAAAAACCATGACTCAGAAAAAAATATTTGTGCTCATCACACAAATATTAGGATATTGTTATTTGTGCATTTTGTTATTTTGATGTTACAATTTGTTGATGTTCAGCTATATTTTACCGGTTAGGCATGCAAATTTAACATTACAGATTTATTTTACGACAAAATACTTGAATTTAAAATATCATGTCCACATTAAAATAGAAATAGAAAGCCAGAGCAAAAATAAAAAATGTAAAAAAAGAAAAGAAATATAAATTCAATACAGTGTCCAATTTACAAATTATTAAAATTAATACGCAACACGCTACCACTAAAATATTAAAGAATATAATACGGCAGACCAGTTATCTTTCAAAAATTCGTTGACTGAATGGTACGCTTTTTGGGTAAGGAGTGTATACAGTTATTTTTATAATAATTATTATTATTTTTAAATTAATCCATGGAAACTTGTTGTTGAAAGTGTTACTACCAACGTGCAGTAGACATCAGTCGACTCATTGTCGACGCATCTCGATAGGGCGATTATTCAGTAATTTACATCTGGGCAGGCGCTATTTCCATGTCAAAACCCGCCAACTCCAACATACTGTTTGGTGATGCGACCTGATAATAGTCGAAATATAATTTGATGTAAATATCATAATAATATAAGCTGCTTTTTCTCTGAAGTCATTGATCATATGACCAATGAAGAGCTTCAGAATTTTCAAAAGCTGTTTTCACTGATACTGTGTGGTGATGGCTTAGAATATCATCACCCCATCTCATCCCGTGGGGGGCGTAGAAATCGTCCGAGGGAATACCTACCAGAGAACGGGCAGCAGCGTTTTTGTGTTAACTGTGACCATTTTACTGCGATCGCCAACCCGTCTGCCAAGCTTGGCGTTTATGGCATATCCCCCATTCTCTGGGGAGGCTTTTGTCTAGCTGATATGATGATGATGAACAAAATTTGTAATAAGGTATCAATTTCCGAGAAATGGAAATCGTTTAGAAAGTCTATTTTAGTAATAATCTAAATAATTTCCCATTTTTATTATATCCTGTCTGAATGTGCTCTGAGAAGACAAATATTTGTCGTGCGCGGAAATTGAACCCAGAACATAAGAGTGCCAAGTAGCGCGGCAGCTACGTTTACCACTGCGCGGCACGAATATCTCTCTGATAACTTAAAACCTTGTTACCTGGTCCACACTCCTGGTAATATTACGTGCCGCTTACGTACTACTACACTAGTTACCCTAATGTCAGAGTTGTTCAAGCCGCCCATTAGGCCTCTCACATGGCTTAACGATTGTTGCCTACTGGCTACAACCGGAACCAACAGCTTAACGTGCCCTCCGAAGCATGGAGACGCTCAGAAATTAAACCACTGACGGTAACCCATCTATGGACTGACCGTGAGCCTAGATGCTTGACCTTGCCTACCACTTACGGAACGGTGAGAGCATCTGGATTGGTACTGCGTTGATGCCACGACGGAACTTGATTTCGAAAATAACGCGCAGTTCTATCATTCCATAGTCCCAGAAACAACGAATTCAAAGAATATTGTGTCAATTAACTTAAATATGAACACAGTAAGACAGAAAGAGTGGTCCCAAAATAAAGCCCTGACGTAAAACTGCTAAATCCCTATCACAAAAAGTTTCAGGCGGTGAGATTTAAAAAATAAAAAAAATGTTTAAAAATTCTCCAACTTTGGCCTGGAGGATTCAAAGTTGGTGCCTAACTTTACCCAGAGAGGCTTAGAGCGGTAACTTGGACCGTTTGGGAAACACAACTTTATTCAATAGCATACTTTTAGGACTATTAGATATTTATCCGTAAGCTTAGTGTTTAAGAGAGTGGTCTTGAGGATTAGGAATGGTGAGTAGATTTTATTTATATGGCTGGTACAGACGCCAGCACATCAAGCTACCCCAATCTGTCAAATTTCCCCGATTGAAAGTGAACCTTATGCTTATGTGGTAATGTTGAAAATCTATAAAAGAAATTTTAGATTGGGGTAGCTGGATGTGCTGGCGTCTGTACTTTCCGTCATTATACTATTAATACGTGAAGCAAACGTACCTCTTTTTACGAAAATTGTGCGGATGGAGGACTATGAAATTTGAAACAATTAAACTTTATATAGAGAAAGCGTGTATAAATCTGATATTTTTTATATACATTCAGTGAAAAAAGTATCGGGAATGGATGATTTGTTTATGGTTCCAAATTCAAATTCAAATTTTTGTTATTTTTTTGTTTTTATAATAATTCAGCACAACACACAAGAAAATTAGGAGCACAAATATACGACACACAGTTCTACAAGACATTACAAACATAGATTTGTGCAAACGTAGAAAATTACGGTTCTTGCATGTTCTGCCGAAAGGGTCACAACCTCAGCACAAGCTACCGGCAGCTTTAACGGCAGAGCTACCCCGGATTGGTAGTGGTGCTGGTTTGATTCCCGCCGGAAAATTTAATTTATGATTTCCCAGCAACAGTGTGCCATATTATTATTTGTATTATATATTCTTTTGTTTAGTCTCAAGTTCGACTGCACGTAGGGCGCAGCAATTAAGACAGTCGCCTCGCCACTTCGTGTATCGGGTTCTATTCCCGGACAGGACAACTTTGTTTTTTTTTTAAAGACAACGCCCGCATTAGGGAATTGATTCCCTGCCGCGCGGGGTACTTTAGAAGCATATAATAGACGGACGCAAATTACATCCAGACTCAGAATAATTATTTATGGGTCACACAAATATACTATATGTGTGACCCTAAGTAGTTGTTCTGAGTCTGGGTGCACTTTGCATCCGCCTATTATACTTCAAAACACCGGGATTCATGGTTCCAGGTTAAAGTTCCAGGTGGTTTGTATTAGTATGGAAAAATGCCTGCAAGGAATCATTCATAATACAAAATCTTGCTAAAAAGGAAGTATGAAGATGCTTGGGCTATAATTATTGCTTTGAATATATTACACGTTTCTTTTTATTATGACACGTACAACGAAAACAACCGAGGAAATAACAAAGACATTAACAAATCGCTCGCGTGAATTGTCAATAAATTGGGAATCGCGACAAAGGCTTATATTTCCTCTCTGTTTTCTATATTTTTTGCATTGTCGTGACTGTGACATTCCTATCTGTGACTGTTCCAGTTTATTGCACGACAGTCGACAGTTTGGCCAACTTGTCATTTTTTAGTACAAAGTGAACGGGGAATTGTTCGTTTCAACTTATGCATTCAAGACACAAAATTTATTTAGGTACTAAGAAATTATCGGTATGCAAAATTTTGCACTGTATAGATAAAGAAATATTGTGTCATGTTTTGACACAATATTTCTTTTATTGTATTTTTACATTGCTAAATCAGAACAGAACCAGTTTAAAAAAATAAATTTAAAGTTATGAGGAAAAGAGATCTTCCAATAATATTATTACTGAAAATTTTGTTGACAATTTTTTATTTAGTTACTAAGAAATTATCGGTATGCAAAATTTTACAATGTATAGATAAAGAAATATTGTGTCATGTTTTGACACAATATTTCTTATATTGTATTTTTACATTGCTAAATCAGAACAGAACCAGTTTAAAAAAATAAATTTAAAGTAATGAGGAAAAGACATCTTTCAATAATATTATTACTGAAAATTTTGTTGACAATTTTTTATTTAGGTACTAAGAAATTATCGGTATGCAAAATTTTACAATGTATAGACAAAGAAATATTGTGTCATGTTTTGACACAATATTTCTTATATTGTATTTTCACATTGCTAAATCAGAACAGAACCAGTTTAAAAAAATAAATTTAAAGTAATGAGGAAAAGAGATCTTTCAATAATATTACTACTGAAAATTTTGTTAACAATTTAAAAAAAAATATATATTAGACGATTTTTAGAATAGGTCGGTCTGGCTGGCATTGATCTGTCGGTCAAAGTTGTTGGCCGATAGCCAGACCGGAGGGCGTCCACGGCTCCGATACTGAGATCGCAGGCCTTTGATTTTGAATAACTATTTGATCAATTATGCAAATAAAAATGTTATTATAAAAATTATAATTTTTATACATAATGATAATGCAGCTGATAACAAGGCATAATTTGGGAATCGGATAGTTTTGTATTTTAATAAAATCCCCGTGTTGGTTACATCACTAGCAGATCACATTTGCTCGAGGCTTTTACACAGCTTTGATAACACCCAGTATATATACATGCTATGGAATATAGAAAAAAACTGCTGATTTAATAAGCATTAATTTATTACTTATTCGACATAGATATTACCTACTCAAAATAAAAAGAAAAATTTGTCTAGTGTGCCGACTTTGGGCCGGCGCAGACCGAGAGGAGTGCAGCGGAGAGGATTTTATAAAGGCACTAGAAAATCAACTTTAGAATTATAGGAATAAAGTGCATATATGCTTGAACCTGACATAAAACGCTCGCGCGGTTTCGGGCATATAATGTTCAAGCATACATGCACTTTATTGAAATAATTTTAAAGTTGATTTCCTAGTGCCTTAATAAGATTCTCTCCGCTGCCCTCCTCTCAGTCTGCGCTGGCCCTAAGTGTAGTTAAACCGCACTTAGTCATCACCTTCGTAAACAACTAATGTGCCTATCGTACTTGTATGGTTGTAAATAGAAGCGGTGGTGTTAGTAGAAATTTTTTGAGCAATATTTTATCTATTAAATCATATAATAGTATGTGTTAGTAAAAGTAAGTAAATGTAAAATATTAGGAGCTCTGTGTTTTCTCTGTGAGGGAATTTGTTGTAAATTATTTAGGAGAAAATAATTGTCTTCAACCATAACTATAAAAATGCTATATATTATTTATGGACTGAAGCGCCGGGCACATTGCAGTTTTAGTATCCCCATTGAGGATAACAAGTGATGGAGATATTGAGTAGATTTTCCCCACTATCCCCAGTGGAGATATTATAGCAAAATGAAATATAAATAACTTATTTAGTGTGGCGTTAGTTATACTTATATATTTGTAGGTATCCGTATCCCAAGGAAAAATGAAACTGTCTGTCTGTCTAAATACCCGCACCCAAATACTCCGAAATACTTTATACCGAATTTCATTATACTTACCTAAAAATTTAAATGCCGAGTGCCAGATCCCCTCTATTGTAGGTGAATCATTTCGGTTAGGTTAGAATTGTGACCAGGGAAACAACCTATTTTTATTCGTATTGTTGATGTTTCGAATTATCATTAAGTCGCACTTTTATTATTCAATCTATTGAAGCTCGGTATTTGGAGAATAGTTATTATAAACGTCAGGAATATTGAAATTTAGGAATTATAAAAATCGGTATCTTGAAATTCGTATTTGTGGCTGACCTAATAAAGATTTTTGTATTTATGTAGTGTACCCGTCTAAATGTCTGTCTATGGTCCTGCTAATTAGTAAACATAATCAGTAACAGATCCGATATATGGACGTATTGTTGAAAAACGTTCACATCCTATCAGCCGAAAGACGTCCACTGCTGGACAAAGGCCTCCCCCAAGGATATTCACAATTCTTGTGCAGCCCGCATTCAGCGGTTTCCCGCGACCCTTCCAAGATCGTCGGTCTACCTTGTAGGGGGCCTGCCCAAGATGCGTCTTCCACTTCGCCACTCTAGAACCTTTCTGCCTCAGCGACCGTCGGTTCCACGAGCTACGTGGTCCACTTACTGTCACTTCAATATGGGATTTCTATGGGCTATGTCGGCTACTTTGGTTCGCCTGTGGATTTCGACGTTTCTGATTCGATCGCGCAGATGTTCACAAAAATAGCAAATTAAATATATGAATATTTGGATTTATGGAGACAACTCAGTCCTAGTAGTGGAAATGAGGGTAATGTGTAAAGGTCTAGTACCTTTACACGTTTCCCTAACCGCATATCAATAGTTACGTTTCAATTGCAAAGTTGTAGGTACTAAAGTTGGCGCTCTTGTTACCACCAAAATGCTTGACTGTAATGTTTGCGCGGCTCGACCAGCAATTACAATAATTCAAACGACAATGCCTGACCTATCTAGAATCCATTAGCCGATACTTGTTATGTAAATTTATCTGTCCATAATGATATATGAATTGCGGTAGGTTTGATGAATGTGTGAAGTTTATAGATACGTACATATGTACATAGATTCACGCCTGTTTCCAGGGGTAGGCAGAGACAACGGATTGCCATGTGTCACGATCTTTGCACACATCCTTTGCCTCGGTTAATGTCATTATATTCTACATACATGCTTGACGGTTTAGGTAACTTCTGACCTGGCCTTACTTGAGAATATCTCCGATTTGGTCAGAGAAAGTTTTACGAGGTCTTCCCCTTCCGGTTGTACCATTCACACAGGCCAGGTATACTTCTTATAGATAGGGCCGAATGAAGTAAAAATTCTCTCTTTATGTTCAATAATAGAAGTAACTTCATCGATTCTTAACTATTATCACACATTACTTACGTACTCATCATCATAATCATATCAGCCGAAAGACGCCCATTGCGATATTTTGAGGTGGGAACTATTTGGCTGTGCAATTAGTATTTTTGCTTAGGATTCAGTTTTTTTTTTGTAATGATACTAATATTATAAAGGCGATAGTTGTGTGGGTGTGTATTTTTGTTACTACTTCACGTCTAAACGGCTGGAGCAATTTTAATAAAATTCGGTATGGAGTTAGCTGACACATAGGCTATAATTTATAAATATTATTATTAAAACTGACGTGAGGTGCTAACATAATGAAAGATAGTAACGGGTAGCTCATGTTATTAATTTTATGTTGGATTCGGCCAATGTTTCAACTTCTCCTGGAAGTCATCTTCAGGCCGAATGCGACCCGCACGACGTCGCGTCCCGTCTCGCACTGCGTGCGAGGGCGCGCGCGGCTCGTTGCGACAGGGCGGGTGGGTGCGTTCGGTTGGGAAATGCATTCCAGGAGAAGTTGAAATGTTGGCCGAATCCAACATAAAATTAATTAAGTGAGTTACCCTACTATTTATAATTATATAATTTATAAAGTATAATGCGGGTAAAACCGCGGGGCACAGCTAGTACAAAATAAAATGTAGTTAAATACCACCCATAACATTTTTGGTTACGGTCAATCCAATCTTTCTTATACTACATCCCGTTTACGTTCATCCCGTTCCCGAAACACTGTGACAAATACAATTAACCGGTACATACGGGTATAAGTAAACCAACTCCAACCCTAGCTTAAGAGAGACATCAATTTACCCCCGAAGCCAGTGAGACTTCCACCACTGTAACTGTTGCAAGTCATAGCTCGTAGGTATGCAAATATGTATTGATTTCAAATGTAAACAAGTAACCGTTGCATATTCAGTTTGCGGTTACCGAGTGGAAATGGGAATGTGTTAGCATACTATAACGACAAATAATCCTTAAACTGGCCTTGGATATATCAGATGTATAGCGTTACATTGCGTCTGCACAATGGCAGACAAATAATGCTTATAGAATAAAGAAGTCGGGGTATAATGAAGTCCAAATGTTTCCCTTACAATCTTGTTTAAATATGTATATCACGATTGACCTGTCTGGGTTCTGTTTCTATTTCTGTTCTGGTATTTGCGGTGTACAACAGAAAAATTTATACAACATAATTCGTGAAGTATAGAAGAAAGAAGTACCCTAAACCGGGCGAGCATGTATGAAGAATATAATGACAGTAAGGCTGCTTTTGTTGCTATGGATGCGTCTGATATCCACCAATAATTCCAATCCACCATTTGCACATAGCTTAGCACTGGTGGAAACGGATTCAACTAATATATGTTTTTTATATAGAAGGTTGCATGCTATGGATGTGTGCTATGGATGCCTGCTATGGTTGGGTGATATGGATGCGTGCTATTGATGCATGCTATGGGCCGTCGCGAGTGGTGTACCTATATGCACAGCAGAGTACCTACCCTACTATAAATACATCGCATAGCTCGAGCTGCGTATCTTCCTCGCTCAGCTACTATGCGACGGTGTATCTTCATAGCACATCTTACTCGCACCACTACATAGCTTAGCATCAGTGGAAACGGTCACATAGTTTCATAGCTTAGCTCTTACTTTATAGCAGCATAGCTGCAAGGCACATCTCTGGTGGAAAGGTACCCTAAACGAGGCAAATGAGCGGTGCAAAGATCGTGACATATAGAAGTCCGTTCTCACTGCCTACCCCTCTGGGAAACAGGCGTAAGTCTAACCATCGGTTATATATAATGAAAACATAGATTACTTTTTGTATTCTTTTTATTTTGTCAAAATAGGATGGCAAACGAGTAAGTGGGTCACCTGATGGTAAGTGATCACCGCCGCCCATGAACACTCGTAACAGCAGAGGGGCTGCAAGTTTGCTGGCCTTTAAGAAAGGAATAGGCTCGCTTCTTGAAGCTTGCCATGTCATACCGAACCGGAAATATCTTTGCAGTTAATTGATTCCACAGAGTGGTAGTGCGCGGCAAAAAGTTTCTGAAATGAAACACACGGTGGTAGATGACCATTCATCCATGTAATAAGGATGAAATTTCCACTTTTGGCGAGAGGGTCTATGGAGAAATGTGGCAGTTAGTATAAGCTCGTTTAATGTAAATAGATAAAAAAAATAAAAAAGGGTTTTAATCAGGTAGACTTTAAAAAAGCGCTTGTAAATAGTCAGAACATGTTTGTAGTAATATAGTTGTTTACATTATTATTTCTAGTTACATAGATATTTAGGTACACGGATTGTATGAAAACATTTATAAAATTTATTTTATACTTAATAGCAATGATATTTAGCTAGCTTGTATTAAGTGATTGTCAAAGAGATTATGTTTAAGTCTAATTATCAAAATTTATAGTATATATATTTATACATATATTTTTACTACATATCTGTCTACATTAAGGTATTATTATTATGGTGGATCTTGTGTTAATAACGACGGTCGCCACCGGATCCAATGCGCCCCAACTGAGAAGACCCAGCGAAACAAACTCAGTGGGTTCATCTACTACCGGTTTCAACACGACCCAGTTGAGACGGTCCGGCGAAACATACTCAAGCGGGCATGAACACGGGATTTGGTCTATTTAGAGTAATTATTTAGTAGGCAACAAACACAATATTTGCTCGACCGGTTGTCTGATTGTCAAATACGTAACATTAGTAACCATGTAGAACTTACCATAAAAGAAAGTGCTAAACCGACCAGTCTACCTCCGCCCTAAAGCCTCATTCCCGCGGCTTAATCGGTACGGACAGAATGAAGTTCCCGCGTCGCTCCGGCTACGGGCTAAGTCGATCGATCACTAAGCCGTCTGTTTGTTTTGGGTTCGATTCCTAGCCGATATAGCGCTGGATTCTTTGATGGACCCCTTTTATTTGCTCGTAGGGTATGTTTAGTTTGTTTTGGATCGGAAGCGGCTTAGTTGTTTTATATTTTACATTTTGAAAAAAAATATTTGTGCTATAATTTTACTAGTAGTAGGACAGGACATTTTGTACTGTAAACATTATTGCACTTAAAAATGTTGTGTATATATGATTAGGTGTTTATTTGGAAGCTGAATAAAAAGTTTTACAAACAGCCTTAAAGAGTGGAAAAAATGAATAGCCTTATAGATTGGAAAAAAAAAACATTTATCTATAAGTTAGATTATATAAGTTAAGACGTATTAAAGTGTAGATATGAGAGTGCGCAATGACTCTCATAATCCGATAGATCAGCTATCCAATAAGACCGGGGAGAGATTTCAGTTACTGTGCCGTTCCCATAATGGCCGACTTCTGTATCCGGCCCTTGACCCAGAAATCCAGGGAGAGCCTCTTAAGATGTTGGTAGAGGCTCTTTGCGATGAGACGGTTTACGGAGACGACTATTGGGACAATTATTGTTGAGTTCATGATGGCGGTAACCTCGTGAACCAAAACTGAATACTTTGACAACTTTTCAATCTCGGCTCTTACGAGGTTATCGTCAAACGGGACAGTGATATCCACAATAAATGACCGGCGCTCCAACCGGTCTACCAAAACGATATCAGGCTTATTGCCAACAATAGTCCTGTCCGTAATGATAGACCGGTCCCAGTAGATAGTTATTATTACTATTATTACTGTTTTTGGGCCGGTAACCATACGGCTAATCCTTATACTTGCCCTTATTTGTTGCATATTGTATAAATGGGTACAACAAAGTGCATTCGAAATCAAACCTAACAGTCCTATTACCTGATAAAATCTAAATATGAGGATATTTGAATGCATATGGCGCATGAAGCAGCATAGATCCAATATCGTAAACATTATTATCTACAATACCGACCACGATTCTACGTACAGTCAGTAAACGATTGCATGACCTGTTTATGTGTTTATAAAGTTACTATTAATAGTCAAAATCTTATAAATGAAACTTTCGGTAATAATGAATTAAAGACTGTTTAAAAATATATACAATTTACTTACACTTTTTTTATAACAACTTAATTTTTTTTTAAAACAACGCCTTCACTAGGCAATCTAATCCCTGTGTGCGGCGAGGCGACTGTCTTAGCCGCTGCGCCAGACGTGCAGTCAAATTTATGTCGCACCATCACGAAAGCTTTACATAATTCTGTTAAAACACATCACAATATCTATAAAATGTTCTAAAACTTAATAAATAATACGTATATTTTAGTTACTTTCATATTCCACTTAGTTGATACTAAGTCCACCACAAAAAATATCATAACTCCAAACACACCGAAGTAGGAAAACGTACCTAATATATTGTGGCAGTGATTCAACAAATCCTGGGGCGTACGAGAGAAATCACTTAGCATATGACAAATAGTGCTAGAGTGACACGCTTTTAAGATACATAATCATACAAGGGCGGGGTGTGCGAAGCATGGATAAATAATGATAGAGCGTAGGAGTAGGACCTGTACAGAGACTTATACTTAGTTATCCACTTTTTAGGGTTCCGTAGCCAAATGGCAAAAAACGGAACCCTTATAGATTCGTTATGTCCGTATGCCACAGCCACTTTTTTCCGAATCTATAAGAGCTGTAGTCTTAAAACTGGGTAAGTAGATGTAATCTGTGAACTGCATTAAGAATTTCACGCAAAAATTTAAAAAGAACAATAATTTTGGGGGTTCCCCATACATAGAACTGATACTGACCCATACATATGGGGTATCTATAGATAGGTCTTCAAAAATGATATTGAGGTTTCTAAAATTTGTTTTTTGTAAAGTTTGCGCGAGAGAAACTTCCAAAGTGGTAAAATGGGTGTCCCCCGCTGTAACTTCTAAAATAAGAGGATGATAAATCTAAAAAAAAATTATGATGTACATTACTATGCAAACTTCCACCAAAAATTGGTTTGAACGAGATCTAGTAAGCAGTTTTTTAATGCGTCATAAATCGGAAACCGCAATCTATCTTTCATTTAATCAACTGAAATACTTGCTGCTACGGAACCCTTCATGGGCGACTCTGACTCCCACTTGGCCGGTCTTTTTTGTATCCGTATCTTGTTATTCTGTAAAACTACGTAAGTGATCGGCAAGTGTAAGAATCTAGGCATGCGGTCACTCCGTGAAATGGATTATCGTCTGTAGTCAAATGTTTGCAACCAGGACCGAAAGGTTTCACGTGCTAGGGTACACACCCGTTTTGCGACCAACTCACTGTCAAAATTGTCCATACTTACTTATCGTATGGGTACTGGATACCCTAGTGCCAGAGTTGTTCAAGCCGCCCATTAGGTTTTTAGGGTTCGATACCCAAAGGGTAAAACGGGACCCTATTACAAAGACTTTGCTGTCTGTCCGTCTGTCACCAGGCTGTATATCTGTATGTGATAATTACACAGTTGAAATTTTCACAGATGATGTATTTCTCCCATACAACAAACGTGAATTTTTCTGCTCGTTTTTATAGATAATATATAATAATAATAATAATAATAAAACGTTTATTTCAAGTTTATAAAAACTCATAATTGTTAGTAAAACTTAGCCTAGGTGTTAGTAATAAACGGAACCCTTAGTACGCAAGTCCGACTCGCACTTGGCCTGTTTTTTTTAGGTTTAAGACATTTATTTTCTCAAAATGAATACAATAATCACTTACATGAGAAAAATGAATCATTTTCTTAAAAGAAAAGTAATGGCTACAGATACACGGACTGCATGCCTTATTATAATTAGATATACTATATGCTATATTTATTATGTAGGTTTTATCGTGTTAAAAAGTTTTTGAAAATGTGGCGTCAGAGTGTTTTTGAACAGGGATGTTGTTTTTATCGTTTTTATATATAACTGGTAATTTATTATTAAGTTGTGCTCCTGAATTAACTTATGATTTTTTGCCGTAATTTGTCCTTCGTGATTTCAACGCTAAGTTATTAGCTTGTCGAGTCATTCGTTTTGTTATGTCAATTTGTTTGTGAAAGTTATATGTGTGTCTATATCTCAAACACAAACATTTTATTCGCTTTAATATGGGTTATAAAAGATCTTAAAAATAATACAGAGTACGCGCCATATTAGCCTATCGCCATCTCTGTTTATAATTTTCCTAACCAGTATGCATGTGTAGTATTTATACATATGTTTGGAATATATTCATAGTTTTGGTTCCTTTGTATTATATTATGTTTTTTAATATAATAATAATATAATATCCTGGGACATTATTTAGACACGGATTCTAAACTAAGCAGAGTCTGTACTAAGGAAACCAAATAACTGATATATTACATAGGTATACTATTTTTCATTTACATGTTTTGATGACACCCAGACTCAGGCAGGATAAACAGACCTGCAGCGCGAAAGGCAAGCATTTATCAGCCACACCAACCGGCCCGTCAAGAATGGCATTAGATAACATAGTTATCATACGGAACCTTCTGCTCTACACAAGACTCAACTCGCACGTGACAGGTATTGTTTATTAAGTAAGTAAGTATTTATTTCGCTTGAAAACTTGGTACATACAGGATGTTTACATAAGATTTAAGTTCACACATTTTGTCTGCAGAGACATGCGAATAATTTTTTTATATGTAGTCTTAATAAATATATAATTAATTATTGTAATATAATCTAATACATAATAATAAGAAAAGTCCATCATAGTAATATAAAAATAAATAATCAGAATATGTCAATAATTATATTCATGAATTCACTCCTTATGGTCAAAGAATTCAGTAAGGTTGTAGAAGACCTTATCTATAAGCCACTGTTTTAAAACTGTTTTCATACGTTATTAGTTTTCTAAATAGAAATAAAAGAAAACGTTCTATGTATTTAAAATTTTGTCAATCAAATATATGTATACCTTGTAAAACATACATTGTAAACATTTCATAATAAATGAAATATATTATATGACATTTATATTCTGAGTACATACCTCATTTGTACATGAATTAAACTTGGTGCAAGCAGTATAATATGGAACGTGTGACGGAAGTCGTGACATCATTTGTTCTACATAATACAATCTTGTACAGGATAATAGGTGACTTATCTGCCACTTTAGTTCAGCGTATGAACTGTATGACACATAGCAACATGTCTTAACTATTTAGCTTCATATGTACAAACTTAATACGGGTCGCAATGACCTCGAGGATTATATTTGTATACTACTGTAATACAATCTTATACATCTTCACTCTTATTTAAAATAATTCCGTGATCCGCCGCTTAACCATGTCTTAGCTAAACCCTGCTCAACCACTTAAACCCCGCTCAACTATTTCTTTATTTAAAAACCCTACTTAAAGGTTTCTCAGCTAAGTAACGTCAGTTTATTTTACACTGTCAACATTTCTGGGACTGGTATAGAGCTTGACCAAAATTAATCGACTAAATCGGATTATGTATCAAAACTTTATGATTTTTGCTCTATGGTAGACATGGAATGATAGATTTATGATCGTAACAATGCATTTTCAAGGACTATTGATTTTCTTCGGTGGATTTTGAAGTTTGTGATAAGATTCCAACTGGAATTCAGTATTTATTTAAAAATTAAAACGGTTAGTAACTTCAATAAAACCTCCATTCACAAACAAACGTCAAACAAAACGTCAGCTGATGCAAATAAAATCCGCCATATTTGAGAAAGGTTTAAACCAGGTGCCGACGTGGTTTAAATTTTGACATGGCTTAACCGCGGGTCAAAGTTAAATCGTGTTTTTAAATGAAAAATTTGATAAACCATGGTTGAGCGGCCGGCTTAAATTTAAGTAGCGTTTTTAAATAAGACTGCTTGTTATTTATTTGATGATTAATAAACTTAAATGTGATCACAGACCGTACAGACGGAATAATTCAATTTTTTGTTACTGTACTTGAATACATTTATGTACTGCATTGTGAACTACATAATCGATGGAGCCACAATATCACCAAATAATGTTGTCAAAACAATCCTGGTGAGGTATTGGCTCTTAGAATTTATAGGACTAGAGTTGCACCGAACGTTAAACCCATTTTCCCGTGTTATGACTGTAAAAAGTGTGATTTTCACGCCACGACAAAGCAGAAGTGGCCATAGTGCGATGCATTGTCGAAACAATAGTTAAAACCGCGTTTTGAAACAGCAATCGGCCGTCGTAAAGTAATTAAATCGCGATGGAGAATCGATGTAGCCGTCATATCACCAATCAATGTTGTTAAAGCTATCCTGTGAGCTTTTGGCATTTAGAGTTTATACGACTTTAACTGCTTTTGTATCTCAGTGGTCAGTAGTCACCTCGGTGCCTCCGTGTTTTCATTGTGATTTTATTTGTCATTAATGGTAGTTATGAGTCTGGATGTGCTTTTAGACCGACAGAATGATTTGTTTATAAGACAAGATATATATTACTTATTTTTTAATGTGAATACTAATAATAATCCTTAAAAATATGTAAAATTTTATTATATACGTATATATGCAGGGTTATATGGTGGATAAGATAAAAGGAACATTTATTTCAACTGTGATAAATAATGTTATGACACAAGTGTTTTAAAAATATCGATAAACATTGTTACTGCTACCGCATGCCAGAGACGTGCAGCCAGAACAGTAAATGATTTACTGATTACTGATGTGCTGAAGAAATCGACGGAATGTGTTGGTAAGGTTTATTGTAGATTTTCTGATCTCACTATTTTTGCATGCGTGTCATTGATGCACTTAAAACGTTCTTTAAGATAATAGGACGCTGAGGGATTAAAGTGAATATTGTACAAGAAAGACAAAATGTGTGTTTATTTGTCTTTTGAAAAGAAAACATCATGCATTTTTTTATATCAGAAGGCGGCAAGCGAACAAGTGGGTCACCTGATGGTAAGTGATCACCGCCGCCCATGGACACTCGCAACACGAGAGGAGTCGCAGGTGCGTTACCGGCCTTTAAAGTCTGCAAACAAGTGTTGCTGACCCATCCCCCCACCCCATGAGCTTTGGCGACCTTACTCACACTCGGAAACACAACATTCAATTTATTAAGGAATGTCTTCTGTAGGGTGGAGGCACTTCCCCAGTCGGGCTGCGTTTTGAGCGAATGAACTCTAAGCCTCTTTCAAAAATTAAAACAGTTTCTGTAACAAACTTACATACAAACAGGCCCTAAAAACCTACATTAAAAGCAATACATCTACCATTGTCCAGAATTAGATAAATAACAAGTTGGAACAACTTTGTTATATTGGCCGACCGCGATCCCCTATTTTGGTGTTAACTAGCTAACTTCCCAATGAGGCCAGCTCCTGTTTACTTTCTTTTGTGCCGGTAAAAGTTTTCTTTGATTGCTGGGATGTGGGGTCATGGCAGGCTGGATTAAGTGCGGGTTTGTGTACATATACATACATGTATGTATATGTAATCAAGAGCGTATACAGTTTTTGTTCTGACTGCGAATACATTTTGAAAGGGCATTACGTGAAAATAAGATGAAGTAGAAATATACCTATTTGATGAAGCAAGTAACTTTGTGGTGTCATATTTCAATATTTTAGTTAATACTTATATATACTTATCGTATGGAAAGGGTTACCTACCCTAGTGTCAGAGTTGTTCAAGCCGCCCAGTAGGCCTCTGTCATGGCTAAACGACTGTTGACTAATGACTACAACCGGGACTGACAGCTGAACGTGCCCTCCGAAACACTTAGAACCTCAGAAATTAAACCACTATAGTGGTCACCCATCTATGGCCTGACCGCGAGCCTAGTTGCTTAACCTTAAACCTTTTAGTTAATTATTTATAGATTTCAATTCATTCATTATTCGTAATTATTGCCGTGATCAAATAATAATTCCAATTTCTTTTCTTCATAAAATAAAGTTAAGTTTTTAGTCGGATCTCAGACATACTGTGAGAACTCTGTTCTATACGTACATAATTAATTCTATATGTAGTTAGAGTTTTGAATGGTATTCCAATACAATTTTGTGGATATTTAAAAACGCAAAAGATTTGAATCGCTGACAGTTAAAAAGAAATCTTATTCAAATTATTCCAAAAGGTAATTATAAGGCTGATTAATAGGAACAGGCAAATGTGCGGTACCTACTGAGTATAATGATTACGCAAACAAAACATAAGGATATTAAAAAATACTAGTCGTGACTGACCACGTGGCATACGGCTACAGCGCCAAATACATACCAGAGTGTATTCTGTTAGGTGGAGGTATTTCTGCAGCCGAAAGAATGCTATGATTTACCTACCTTTAATTGCTAGCCTGACTTTATTTCACTACGAAATCCTAATAATTTGCGGTAGGTACTAAGTGTAATGTGTACACAAACAACAATTGAGAAGTATATATTATATGTTTATTATATATATATATATATATATATATATATATATATATATATATATATATATATATATATATATATATATTGTTAGATGCTCTGGCAACACACTATGCCGGGAAAATCTATGGTAGAGGCATGGTATTTGGCTGGAGATAAATGTTTTTTGGTTGTCATGGCAACAGTCGAGACGTGATCCATTTTCTGTTAACTTTATTCTGTTTTTCTGTTAATCTTTTCCTATGTTTACTCGTGAATTATTTGTTGTCGGTTTGTGATTAGTGATTACATTCATTGTTCTCTGATTGGTTTTCTGATTGTAATAATAATATTAGAGGTAAATACAGTAAGGCCATCTCGTGTAGTGTTTTTCTTTTTGTTATTTCAATTTCACTTCTAGTTCCCAAAATCAATCGTGGGATAAAGAACTCCAAGCTCACAGGTAACAAATGATTCACGAATAATTCTCTTCGTAGTTTGTTACTTTGCACTTTGTGTTTTGTATACCAAAGTTGACTACAATAAGGAGTCTGATAACTTAGAGCTAAATAATGCCTCGAAGTACGTCACGTGGACGTTCTCGGCATCGTCAAAATGGCTCGCGTATTCGAGACGCTTCCCGTTCCCGTGGCAAACGTTTACGTGACCGTTACAGCAAGAGATCGCGTTCTCATTTACGAAATTCTCGTATGAGTAGCAACGATGGTGCGTTGTCCAATAGGTCGCGCCGTTGTCGTAGTGATTCATATCGGTCGCGGTCGTATCGATCACGTAGTGCAATGCGTTGTTCGGAACAAAGTCCACGTAGATCGCGCCAGTCACATCGCTCTCGCAGTTCGTCGCGAACCTGCGACTATCCTCGTAAGGTATCTCGTCACGGTGTTTTGGACAAACGTAGATATGACTCAAATCGATATACCCCTCCGCCGCGTTTGCAAACTCCGCCGCCGGGTGCGATAAAAAGTAATCCTTTTACTGGACACGGTTCGCTCGAGAAATCTAGAATCATAGAGCATGGTCGTGTTACGAACTCAGGCTTACGTAGCTCAGAGACTTCTACTCTCGTTCAAACGATTATCGATGCCGTAAAGGCAGTTCAGCCGGTGCGTACAAATAATTACTTCATCTCAAATTTTGATCCTACTATTAATAATATCGAGACATGGTGCGGGGAGGTAGACCGCGCTAAAGATATAAATGGATGGTCCGACCACGAGTGCTTGTCCCGCGTGGCAAACTGTTTAAAGGGCGATGCAAAGGTATGGATAGGTGAATGGGTCACAGACGATAGGACTTGGTCAAACTTTAAAAGAGAGTTCAAATCACTTTGTCCGGTAAAACTTGACTACGCTAACATGCTCTACGATGCTATGAACAATAACTCGGACAAGTATACTACTTATGCCGAATATGCCCGACGTACTTTACTTCGTTTGCGTATTGTGCAAGGTCTAAGCGATGAGTTACGCACACTTATCATCATAAGAGGAATTGTAAACCCTCAAGTGCGCGCGGCTGCCGCGAATGCCAATCTGAATCCAGAAAACCTCGTGTCATTCTTATCCATCTACACAAAACCATACTACACGCGAATCCCGTGGTACCGCACTAAAAGTTCCTTCATGCCCACCGAGGCCTATTCACCGCAATAAGGATATTAACTGTTTCACTTGTGGCCAACGGGGGCACTCATCTCGGGAGTGTTCTATGAAGTCATAGCCGCCAGTTAGTAAGGGCACAAGTAAACCACCAATGCGAGCTAACGGTTCAAACGATCTATGTACATTTTGCAAGAAACCGGGACGTACGGAAAATCACTGCTTCGCGAAGGCTAGGTCCGAGCCTCGAAATGAGCATAGCATTAATCTGTGCACGGATTGTTCGAACTATTCCCAGAAGAATGATAGTACCGCTGCCGTTGTTTGCGGTGTATCCATGGATGTGCTAATAGATAGTGTTTCTTTGGTTTATAGGGTGCTAGGGACCCTTACTAGCGCGGGATTTTCAGCCATCCCTACGAAAATGATCCTTTCTGGTCACTGAAGTAGAATATCTTGGTAGGATAATTAGTAAAGGTCAGGTGAGGCCGAGCCTACGTAAGGTTGAGGCCTTTGTTAACGCAAATGCGCCGGTAAACGTTAAGCAGGTCAGACAACTGCTTGGTATTGCTGGTTACTTTCGACGGTACATCAAAGAATATGTCTCGAAAACCGCCGCCGTCTCTCACCTTACTCGAAAGGGCTGCAATTTTATCTGGACGTCCGAACACGAGCCCATCCGTCAAGAGCTTATCAGGGACTTGACAAATGAGCCCGTTCTATCTTTTTTTGACCCCAATTATCACACCGATGTCTTGCTACAAATTCACCCAGATGGTAAGAAACATATGATCGCGTACCTATTACAGCAAGGTAACTCAGGGTACTCAAAGCAATTACCACTCATAATGAAAGCACTTCAGAATTTTCGTCACTACCTCATGGGGTTAAAGTTTACCATCTTCACCGACTGTAATGCTTTGAAAGCTATGGAGCGCAAGAAAGATCTGCTACCGCGGGTTGCGAGATGGTGGATCTATTTGCAAGACTTCGATTTTTCGATTGAGTATAGGAAAGGAGTGCTCATGACACACGCCGACTACCTTAGCCGAAATCCGGTCACTCAGCTACATCAAATTTAAAGACCGCACAATTGGGCTCACACTACTCAGCATAGCGATCAAGAAACCCAAGACATGCTTCAAAAGCTGCAGGACGGCGCCCTAGACGAATAGGAACCAAATCTACGCGTTCTGGTGCGACTTGCGTGATGTAGCTGTCGAAAGCTCATCACCTAATCGAGAAGCGCTTAGAGAACTTTCTAGGAATAGAGCTCGTCAACTCTTGGATCAAAATCGGTCCGAGCAAGATGAACGCGTAAATGGCTTAAGGCAACCTACACGGGAGTTCCATAATGGTGACCTTGTGTTTGTAATTAAAATTACTCAGTCTACAGGGATACTCGATTCCGGTATGCGAGGACCATACAAGGTCGTCAACCTCCTGTCCAGCGGCCGGTATGTATTGAAACTCGTCAGTGGAGACTACGGGAAGTCAACGCAAGCTTCGGCGCAGTATATGGTGCCCAGGCGTGGCGAGTGGAGTCCAGAGCTGCAGAGGCGTATGCTGCATTTTTTTTTTGACCGTGAGTAGTTTTGTTCGTAGTGAGTTATCTCGCTAGCCGAACACAGGCGTTGAAGTACTGTCAAGTCGCCGTTCGTAGTGAGTTATCTCGCTAGCCGAACACAGGCGTTGAAGTATTGTCAAGTCGCCGTTCGTAGTGAGTTATCTCGCTAGCCGAACACAGGCGTTGAAGTACTGTCAAGTCGCCGTTCGGAGTGAGTTATCTCGCTAGCCGAACAAAGGCGTTGAAGTACTGTCAAGTCGCCGTTCGTAGTGAGTTATCTCGCTAGCCGAACACATGTGTTGAAGTACTGTCAAGTCGCCGCTCGTAGTGAGTCATCTCGCTAGCCGAACAAAGGCGTTGAAGTACTGTCAAGTCGCCGTACGTAGTGAGTCATCTTGCTAGCCGTACAAGGGCGTTGACAAACTGTCAAGTCGCCGTTTACTAACGAATGCGTTAGCACACGCGTCCAAGCCGTCCTAGTGTTAACAACTTGTTGTTAAGCCATTAGAGCGTTGGCGCTGCGCTAAGTCGTGTTGGCGTTAGTCAATCAGTCGTTTGTAGCGTTGGTAATTGATATCAAGTCGTACATCACGTGACAGTTGCTAAAGTCACCCACCAATCGGTAGCGTTCGACTCGCTAGTCAGACATTTAGAAGGGAAAAACGGCTGTAGGCTTTTAACTGACCCGAAAATAATGCTACACATTTCAGACGCAGACGACCTCTGGGAGCCCAATCAACCATCAACGTCGACATCATTACGAGGTGAACGTGATAGTGCTCCGGGCAAAGAACCAGTACCGTCATTTACATGTGATGCTGGTAACACCGTTGACTCGCCACCCCCCCACGAGCGGATCGAGGACGACCTACTGTCAGGAGAGGCCGTGTTAGATGCTCTGGCAACACACTATGCCGGGAAAATCTATGGTAGAGGCATGGTATTTGGCTGGAGATAAATGTTTTTTGGTTATCATGGCAACAGTCGAGACGTGAGCCATTTTCTGTTAACTTTATTCTGTTTTTCTGTTAATCTTTTCCTATGTTTACTCGTGAATTATTTGTTGTCGGTTTGTGATTAGTGATTACATTCATTGTTCTCTGATTGGTTTTCTGATTGTAATAATAATATTAGAGGTAAATACAGTAAGGCCATCTCGTGTAGTGTTTTTCTTTATGTTATTTCAATTTCACTTCTAGTTCCCAAAAATATATATATATATATATAGGTATATATATGTTATATAATCAGGTTTGTAGTTACGTAAGTAACTTAGTATGTAGTATTAGTAAGCAGGTTTATGTATATATTTATTTACCATTGGTAAATTCTGTTTTGTCTTTATTTTTGTATTATTCTTAAGTCAAATTGTTGTGCTCTGTTTCTAGCCCATCTCATATAAGCTCTCACTCTGACAAAGGTTTGCTGGAAGAGAACTCATAGTTGAGTTAAGCTCGCCTGTGTACATGCTAGCTCTAATATCTTATATGAATATGTATTTCTGTGTGCAATAAAGAATAAATAAAATAAAAAATACTAGTCAATAACGTGTCAGACCACGTGGCATACGGCTACAGTGCCAAATACACACCAGAGTGTATTCTGTTAGGTGGAGGTATTTCTGCAGCCGAAAGAATGCTATGATTTACCTACCTTTAATTGCTAGCCTGACTTTATTTCACTACGAAATCCTAATAATTTGCGGTAGGTACTAAGTGTAATGTGAACACAAACAACAATTGAGAAAATAAAAAAATACTAGTCAATAGCTTGTCAGGCCGTGTGGGATACGGCTTCATGGCCAAATACACACCAGGGTGGACTTTACTAGGAGGTATTTCTCCAGTCAAAAGAATGCTAAGTTTTACCTACCTCTTATTGCTAGCCTGACTTTATTTCACTACTAAATCCTAAAAATGTGCGGTACTAAGTGTTATAAAAAAAGTAGTCAATAACGTGTCAGGCCACGTGGTATTTTATTTTATTTTATTTATACCATAACCATAATAGTATACGGTTACATGGCTACATACACAGCAGAGTCTACTGCGTTAAATGGAGGTATACGAACAAATGATAAGAAAATTAAAAAAAACAAACTAGTCAATAACGTGTGAGGCCACGTGGCATACGGCTACATGGCTTTATAATGTACACACCAGAGTGTAGTCTGCTAGGTGGCAGTATTTCTCCAGTCGAAAGAATGCTATGTTTCACCTACCTTTTATTGGTACACTGACTTTATTTCACTATGAAATCCCAAAATTGCACCCTTAATTTTACATTAATAAAACAATACAAAATCAAGCACTAATCTAATACTACTCTTGTTAATGAAATACAAGTAAATCTTTAAACTAAACGACAAAGTGACTAACTTGAACTCGAACCCCAATTAATCCATTTATCGTTTACCCAAACTGCTAATGAGTGGGAGAATGGTGAACATTATTCATACATGGGTTTAACAACCCAATTACAATGAAACTAAGCAATTCTAATTCTGCGAAACTGAGCATGGTTTTAAATCTTAATATAGGGAAAATAATTGGTAATCTCGACGGAGATTAAGACATATTATGGTTTAGGAGCGTGTGCACAAACATAGGTGCAATCTCTCTATTTTGATGTGAAACATCTATAGCCGCACGTAAAACAGATTTCTGGCGTGGCGACGCATGCCGTGGCGACGCGTCGCCACGCTATACGATAGTAGTGGGTACGGTGTGGCGACGCGTCGCCATGCGCAATCGACTTTTTATTTTATCATGATGACATATTTAGTTCCTATCACAATATGTTCTTTTCTGCACATTACTTTTACAAAATAATGACGATGTTTCACATCTGCCAGGCGTCCCGTGACGGCTCACATATTTTTTTCAGTCCATAATCCGATGGGACGGCTATCTGACATGGCTGGAGCAGGTCATAGGACCAACCCCTACCTTCTCTTCAAGTCAACGTCAATTTCTAGGTTCCTATTACGACTGTTGTCTAATGACTTCAACTGGGACCGTCAAGTGCCCCCGAAGCTTGGGGACGCTAAAAAATGTAACCACTTAATTATTATTAATATTGTCCTCCTGGTCAAATTTCAGCCACGGCAACCAGTTAGATTAAATGTAAGATAAGATAAGATAAGCTAAGATATTTATTTGTCCAAACATGTTTGCATGCAAGATATTAACAGTAATATTTGCCATAGCTACATGGCGTACAAATTATGATTAGGTTCATAGACCTGCACTAATCTATACATATAATAAAATCGTAGGAAAGTCAAAACTGTACATTGAATATTTTTTTAAAAGATACTTGGGGCGTGATCTGATGCGTGGTATGATGGACTTCGGACGTCTTAGGAAACATAATACAAATTTTATTGAAAGGTAAAATTTTTATATTTTTTTAAAAGGTTACCTACTTGGCGCGTGATCTACAATCGATATCGAAGCCAAAAATATAGTTTTTAGAATTTTTGTCTGTGTGTCTGTTTGTCTGTATGTATGTCCGGACTAAACTCAAAAAGTACTGCATGGATTTACTTCAACTTTTGCATGAATATTACTAAGAGGTCGGGTCAACATATAGGCTACATATTATCACGCTATCACCTACGCTGTGATAATTTACAAAATTTTACGCGAGCAAAACCGCGGGGCGCAGCTAGTATTTAATATATTTATTATTTTATATATATTAAAGTATTTATACACATTTATTTATGGACACTACTAGCACACTAACCTCTAGCGATATTCCATACATATAAATATATAAAGCAGCTTTGAATCGCTTATACTCATGTATTATATGTCCGTCCAACAATAGTATATAAACTACTTAATCTGTTAGCTTGTCAGGCGGGAGTTAAACTACATTACTTATATTGACCCAGCCGCCAACGAGGATGGACTCGCCTAACTACTTTTGAGTGCTTATAAACTCGATTCCCGCTGAAATACTTAACATAGATCCGATGCATCATGTTAGTAGATGTGACGTGAGTATTAGATGAAGTAGGATGGATAATGTCCAAAATACAAATCCTGCGGTCTGCATATTTCAAACTAGGTACCGTTCCTGGCATCGTCCAGCTCTTGGAAAATAGCCTCATATTTAAATTATTTATTTATAAGTATAAGACGTTGAGAAGTAAAATTATTTATTGTTTCAAAATTTAAACTTACGGTTTGGCAGTTTGTCTAACAATTGAAATCATCATCTTTGTGTCAGCCGATATACGTCCACTGCTGGACAAAGGCCTTCCGGTCTTGCGGTCTCCGAATCTAGTAGCCTCCGAAGAATCTTTCAAGGCACAAAGAAAAAAAACTTACAAACTACTTATCATGGGCCCAACTTATCAGGCCGCTACAAGTTGGGCCAATGATCTTATAAGCTTTGCCCATCTTGAACCTTTTGTTAATGGTATTTAATAAAAATTTGCTAGTAAGTTTATTACGCCTAATTTACCGACGTTTGTTTCTGGATACTCTCGGATTATAAGTTACTAGCTGTGCCCCGCGGTTTACTCGCGTTAAACTGTATAAAATATTATATAGCTTATGTGTTTTTCAGGTATAGAAGGTTTCATCAAAATCCGTTCGGTAGTTTTCGCGTGAAAGAGTAATCAACAGCCATACGTACATATTCACAATCTTTCGCATTTATAATATTAGTACGATTGATTTTTTTTCCCTGAATGCTGTCTTACTGTTAGGAATGATTACTTTAAGTCTGACGTAAAGAATATATATTATTTTGATCCGACCTATACCCAGTATCTTCTTAATAGCTCACAAGTAATAATCTCACCTAGAAACTCTTGAATAACCTCGAACTAATCACAATTTTCAATGCCCAATACAGACTAACCGCGCTTATCCGGATATTCGAGCAAACATCTCAACTAGTATACTTTAGTACCGAGATAGTTGAATATTCGAAAGTGTTCGTATCTATTGGAAGGCTGCCAGCACTTAACTACGAGCAAAATCATCTTGCAAATGTACTTCCAATAATGTAGCCGATATTAAAACTTGAATGTGCAACGCAGAGGTAATAACGTTGTTTAATAATTTGCGAAGGAACATGTTGGATTGATAGAAGACGGGCCGATTTGCGTGGTTGGCAGATACTTGCTTTTCACGCCACATACTTGCCTTTCTTGGGTTAGATTCCCACTCAGAACAAATATTTCGTGCATGAACATGTCTGTTTGTCCCGAGTCTGGTTGTAATTAACTATTTTATTTGGGAAAATTACAGTCTCAATTATCTAAGGTAGTCTAAAATAAGTATAACTTAAGACTATTTAACATTTTCCACATATTAAAGCCTATGTAACTTGGTATGCATAAAATTATACAATTACAAAATTATTATGAAAGAAAGAGAGAAAATCGTTAAGAGAAATTGATTTTATGTTTGTTTAGAATTTAGAATTAGCACCAAACCAGTTCTTGCAAATAATAGATTTAAGTTTTTGAGACGTAGTGTTAAATAGATCAAAATCCGGAAAATCGTCCAGGTGGTTACTATAATTAGCAGATCTATTGAAAAAAGAATTTTGTCTATAATTTGTAGAACTGAAAGGAGTTTGCAAAGTAATAGGATGTCTAACGGATCTGGTTGGAACTTTAATATGAATTTTATTAAGAAGACGAGGAGAGTCTATACGACTCTGTGCTATTTTAGTTAATAAAATAATGTCTACTATTCTGCGTCTTTCAGTAAGAGGAAACATATGATGTCTACGACATCTCGATTCATAATTGTTATCATATTTTTTACATTTAAATTGCAGAAATCTCATAAAGTTTCTTTGGATTGACTCTAGTCTAGTGATGTAAATATTGTACTGAGGGTTCCAAATTTGAGAACAATACTCGAGGATGCTACGCCCGTATGAACAGTATAGAATTTTTAGTACTTTGATACTACTAAATTGAGAGCTGGACCTTTTGATAAATCCCATGGACTTGTTGGCCCTCCCAACTATATTGTCAATGTGTTTTTCGTATGTAAGTTTATTATCATGAATCACTCCTAAATCACGTACCTCTTTAACATTATTTAGGTCTTGACCTTGAAGTTTGTATTTAAATTAAATTAGATTTAGCTTACGGGAGAAAGTTATTGAGTGACATTTAGCAACAATAAGATATATAAGTAGTATTTACAAAGAGAAGATGGTGTATGTAGCATATCATTTATCTAGTTAGCCGTGTGTGAATAATGTCCTGGGATATATATTATATTATTATATTATAGGGCCGGAAAAGTTTTCTTGAACTGGCCTAGTGGCACAGATACTTTAGTAAACTAGCCACAGCCTATAAACATTGTGAAATACAAGTCATCAGGTTCGTCGTCACTCACCTTTGTTTGTAGAGTTTGAGTGTCCCAAAGTCAAGCAATACCGTAATACTAACTACAGTGCCAGAAGAGAAAGGGTTCCTGAGTTCAAATCCCTGGACGAGAAAAAGAAAAAAATCTCGATATCAGTCTGAGGTTACAATCTTGTCGCTTTTTAATATATAGGGACAATGTCACACAGATCGTCCTAGCCCCAAACTAAGCAAAGCTTGTACTATGGGTACCAGGCGACGATATACATACTTATATAGATAGATAAATACTTAAATACATAAAAAACATCCATGACTCAGAAACAAATATTCGTGCTCATCACACCAATATTTGCACTTACCGGGATTCAAACCCAGGACCACCAGCTTCGCAGGCAGGAGCACTACCAACTAGGCTACGGTGACCGTCTGGAATTTTATATAGATTATTACCACTATGTGCCTCGGAGAGCACGTAAAGCCGTTGGCCCTGTACCTGACCTCTTCGCGGTGTCGTGTATTAGTCGACCCATCGGATCATGAAAGCTTACACACATTTGTGCGTTTAATATGTCCCGGACAGTTGACTAGTCTGGGGCTCTACCGGCTGAGTCGCCGAACATCGATTTCTTAAATGGCGATCAAACAAATATTAATGTTTAAAATGACTTAATCAATCGTTAAATCGGCTTCAACGTTGACAATCGATTCCGGACCATTTACGACGTCACATGTGCTCATGGAAGCCGATTTAGCGATTGATTAAGTAATTTTTAACCTTTATTTATTTGAACGCCATTTAAGAAATCGATGTTCGGCGACTTAGCCGGTAGAGATCCTGGATAGAAACGGGTCACCATAGTCAAAATTCGTCCAGGAAGACTATAATTAATTAATTTATATAACGCTGTTTTTCTCGTTCGGTGATAGGCCGATAAAAATTCTACTGTTCCTTTGACGAACTGCTTCGAAAGCTGCACAAATAGATAGGATCTAAGTAGCAAACATCCGAGCTAGGAAATCCTTAGTGAAATCCTTATAGTATGGTTGTGGTAAAGCGGAGCGGGGAGCTTGAAGAAGTTAAAATATTTTTATTGTATAGATTAGCCTACCTAATATCCAGTCACCGTAGCCTAGTTGGTAGTGCTCCTGCCTACGAAGCTGGTGGTCCTGGGTTCGAATCCCGGTAAGTGCAAATATTTGTGTGATGAGCACGAATATTTGTTTCTGAGTCATGGATGTTTTCTATGTATTAAGTATTTATCTATCTATACAATTATGTATATCGTCGCATGGTACCCATAGTACAAGCTGTGCTTAGTTTGGGGCTAGGATGATCTGTGTGACATTGTCCCTACATATTATATTATAATAATTTAGATAAGATAAAATCGTCGTCACACTGTGCAGAGTGTGAAGTGTGCCGTGTACGTTGGGACTTAAGTTTGGCAATGCTCGTCACGGGAACTCTGAAGTGCCCACGTGTGGACTCTAAACGAAAGCTAGTCGCCGGGAGTACGTGTGTTTCGACATCTTAGTGGTGTACCAACTGTCACTGTCGACGCCAATAAAGTTCCTTTAAAAACACTAGTTTCTTTTCCAATTCTCCGACCCACCGCTCGCTTCCTTATAATGATACCCAGGTTGTCTGAGAGAATACGCAGCAGTGATAAGTACGTTCAACTATCAGTCCCGGTTGTGTTGTACTTATTGTAGAACAATTTTTTCAACACAATGTTGATTGTTAAGAAATAAGTGACTTATGACATAAGTAAGATAAGTTAACTCTTTATTGAACACCAAAACATTACAGGATACAAGAATACAATAACATACATTAAAAAATTGTACAATTGGCGGCCTTATCACTAAATGAGATCCCTGGCAACCTAGGCAGGGATTGGAGTATAGAGTAACAGAGATAGTATAGAAACGGTACGTACTGGTATCATTACAAAAAAAAACAGAGTTTCCTACGTCATTATTATTGTTACATATACAACATGATTGTAACTTAATTAACACACATCCTGAAAATAGTTTGTTCAGAATCGTTTACTGAATCGATTTATATCATTTTAAATAAAGGTAGTTTTTTATTCCAAAATCATTAAATAACGGATATTATTGTCATATTAACCCTCTACAGTCAAAACAAATTGAAATGGACCGTAAGTCAAAAGTAATAAGACTTTTAAAATATCAGTTTTATTTGTATTCATACAAATTCCATCATTCAATACAAAATGAAGAAAACAATCTTTATTCCAATAAACTAATTTAGTAAGTAACATTGTATATACATGTTAAATTAAAAATTCAGTGTATGTATTATGATTACAACATAATATTCTAATTGGGATGTTTGAGGGTGTGCGTTAATTAGGTTACATGTTGTATATTATATACACGCACATATACTTATATTTCATAAGTAAATAAATACATACATAGAATTCTTATCATAATACAAAACTATAGTAGGAGTTGTTGCCGAAGTTACATAAACCCATCGAAAGTAATTTATCTCGTACCTTTTACTAGACTTTGAAACTTGCGTAGAGTTTGAGCTTGGCGTACTTATAATGGTAATGCATTCCACAGGCGAGCACAGCAATTGTTGATTGTTGATTTGTCCAGAAAGATTGTGGAATATGCATCCTTAAAATTTAAGTACTAATATGAAATCTAATTCTAAAAATCTAACACCCAACAAATATAGTGTGCTGTAAAGAGTATTTTACTTTGCTTTTCCTTTACTCAATACTCGCTGTCCAATCTTATCTACGCTCCGCTTCGCAATAAGCGGGTAGTTTTAAAGCATGTATTTTTTATCAAAGCTAACGGACTGACAGTACTTTCATTTCATGTAGCGTTGCAGCTTATTTGGCCGGACTTTTACTGTAATTAGTTAAAAGCAAACTCTTTGAAAGAGCTTGAGACATTACCGTTGCACATAGACAAAGGCAGGCATTAAATAAGAAAATGCTATTAGCTTATTAAATAAAATACAGTACCTATCTGGATGACCGAGTTTTGTTCGTTTTGTTATTAAGACATGAGACGTAGCTAGATTATCTCTTTACCCGGGAAAATCCCATTAGTGTGACGTTTTTGGAGACTTTTTTTTTTAAGACAGGTATATTGATCACGGATCCCTTTTGCGCTATACCAGAGGTGGACGGGCCTGGAGATTTTTTAATTGTATAACGTTAATGAACAGACAGCCCACTACATACTTTGAATGTGTGATCTCTGGCAAAACGAGGGTGATATTTGATAATAACTATTTCATGTTTAGTTTGATAAAGTATAGCATTCAATTTCAAATTCAAAACCGGTAGTAGATGAACCCACTGAGTTTGTTTCGCTGGGTCTTCTCAGTTGGGGCGCATTGGATCCGGTGGTAGCATTAAAGCGCGACCGTCGTTATTAACACAAGGTCCGTCATAATAATAATACCTTAATAAAGACAGAACCATTGACATTGACGCTTCCGCAAAAATACCGAACGCAGTATATGTATGTTTGTTTGTAAATATTCCATGTCTATTAATGTTTTTAAACTTTCGCGATTTGTACACATTTTTATATATTGTGGACACGGGTCTCATGCGCGATAAAGATTTAAGGCAAATCATTACCTTTAGGTTACCCAACGTTTCGGCATGGATTGCACAAGCCGTGGTCACGCCTTAAATCTTTATTGCGATTGAGACCCGTGTCCACAATATATAAAAATATTCCATGTCTAGTTTGATAAAGTATAGTATTCTCCCCTAACCCTTCCAAATTGAAATTCTACGCGGTTAAAGCCGGATGCGAAAGCTGTCTTTCACTACATACTTCACATAACATAACCCTTGAACTAGGCTATCATAGCGCAAGATGTTCACAGCTGCTCCAAAATGGCGCACGAGATAAGATATGAACACGTTGGTTTAGTGAAAAATTCTTACGCCATGTATGCAGTTTATGATACTTGATAAGCAGTTTGTTTTTATCACGCCATTGGTAAGGTGATAGCTTAATCAATCGGTGATGGTGAGTGTCATCCTTATTCTTGTAGTAACGTCAATAGTAGCGTCCGCCCATGGCTTCACCCGCGTAATTTGTACGGTCGAATAAATTATGCGAGCAAAGACGCTGCTTAAGTCGTATTGGCATGTCGCTTAGAGGATTAGAAAGGGATAGATGATGTTCCACCCGCCTTTTTGCTCATGCATCGTGAGTCTAGCTCACGTGAGTCAAGCACATCGGCCGCGCAACCCACGGCAGCGAACCGGGTCATTCCGCTTGTGTATTCTCGGAATCTCATTGACGTGCTCGCGCTGCCCGAGAGAAGAGATTCGGTTGTTGCGTTCGTTCGGTTCGTTGATGTTATTTTGGAGACAACGCTCTTGTGTGTATTCTAAAATATTGTCTTGACGTGTTTCTCATCAGCCGGCCGGCTGTTAATAGTGTATAGTGTGAAAGACTAATGCTGCTCATAACATCTCATGTCAAGTGCGGTGACTACAGAAAACCGCTCCAAATGATAACGTAGAAACCTTTGGGGGAGGCCTACGTCAGCAGTAGACGATATCAGGTTGATGATGAAGATTATTATATAAAATAATGTCATCCTCGAATGTCGGCAATGGCGGTCTCAATGGAGACTAGTCTTGTGCAGGAGACATGTAGTGCACAAACATGCACTATCTATCCGAAATTACCCGAAGTATGTCAGATGAAGGACTGACGGCTTTACTTGCTCTCCAAGGCAGGGGGATCTAGTACCACCCACTTCGAGACTCCAGTTATCATACCTAGAATTTTTCTAAACAGTAAATCCCAACTTAATTTTTAGGCCCAACCCGGGATTAAAAACACCTCCATATCTGCGATTTAACATACTACTGTTAAACAACGCGACAGTCCCTTACAGATATGTACAGACGCCAGCACATCAAGCTGCCCCAATCTGTCAAATTTCCCCAATTGAAAGTGAACCTTACGCTTATGTGATAAAGTTGAAAATCTATGAAATAAATTTTACAGATTGTGGTATGTGCTGGCGTCTGTACATACATATACTGCCTACACGAGCCATTACGAAACTGCTCCCCATAAAGACAATTAAAACGTAATTCAAGAGTAACGTTTCAATAATAGCGCGAAATAATGACGCCATTAGAGACAGAGGTTGTATAATTAAGATCTTAACTCACGTGGTATCAGATGAACATGTTACACGTTGTAATCTATGGCATGTGTTAATAAATTGTGAGATAATTCAGATGTTAATTGCCAATAATAAAAGTTGTTATTATGTCATTTTATTGAAAATATGTATAAATATGTAGGTATATATTATTTTGTTACTACTGGCTATGAGGTAATCATAGCCGTTGTAGCAAGTGAACGCTCCTAGACGCGCGTTCAGCCTGTAGATAGGCCTATAGTCAATAGTATATACAATGTGGAGCAGGACGATTGACATTCCTCTAAACCACGTAAAGAATGGCATGCTCTTAACCCGTATACAAAAAAGCAATTAAATTCAATGAATACTTTAGCCACAGGAAATTATTTTTCATTTTCATAATTTTCAACATGATGTAGATCGGAGTCCGTAATAATAGGTAAACGGCCGCCGCCCGCTGCACGGCGCACCACGCCGCGCACTAGGTCAGTGACTTTTCGTAGATAAAGCGTGTTTACTTTTTATGCAGTTGATTCTGCTATTTATTTTGTTTGAAAATTGCAATTTTTAAATTTTCCATTAACTACTAATCTTCGTGTCTTAAAATGTTTTGATGGACAAGTACTGTGCTCGTTTTAATTTAATGTCGTAGTTCCAGATCCACATTGTATATGATGCCTACTAGGTGGCCAAAATAACTCTAGGGTACCACTGCTTATACAATGAAGTAAGTAATACATTGTCAAAATTAAGTGATTTGTGGCGATGAAAATATATAGGCATATGATATATTTTGATCGCCACGAATTATTTATTAAATGGCATTAGATATATGCCATTTCATAAATAAATACTGGGGTCAAAACACACTGCTATCTGGTACCATTCTAGGCAGAACCTGTACTATGGCAACCAGGCAACTGATATATATACTCATATATTTCTAAATATATACATACATAAATTACAACCAGGCACAGAACTTATAATCGTGCTTATCAGATACCGATTTGACCTGAGTGGGGATCGAACCCACAATATCTGGCTTAGCACAGAGTAACAGACTAGTTCAACAGAGTACGATCCTACAATATGTTTGGTTACTTCATTATTTGCATGCCTTATAAGGATAGATATGTCGAGAACCTATTTATATTATCACCATCATTATCATATCAGCCGAAAGACGCCCACTATTGGATCTCCACAATTGCCGGTCTTGCGCTACCTGCATCCAGTGGTTTCCAGTGAATCTCACAAGATCACCGGTCCATTTTAAGGGGGGCTGCCCACGCTGCGCCCTCCGGTTCGTGGTTTTGAAGACTGATTTTAATTATTTAAGATGAGGTAGTATAGCCTAATGACATCCACTGCTGGATAAAGCCCACCCCTCCCCAAAATATTACCTCAATGTATTTATTTGCAGAGATATGCCGCGATCGCCACGCTTGGCAGACGCATAGTACACAGAGACACTGCTGCCCGTCCTCTGAGAGTATATATCGTATATATAGTAGAGTATATATAGTATCTACGACTGGATAGTTTGGCTATACACCGAGGTAACGTCGGCAACTTTTTGGGCATCCTACCCACAGATGGTCTCTTAAATGCTATTTTCTATTAGCAGTTTGTTTCTGTATTTTTAACTGGATACAATTTTAGTCACTTCTTCAGTATATGCACCGGTACACACGGCTACATATCAAGCTATTGCTTTCCAATATAAGCTGACCTCTCATTGTATGGTAATCCTATACAACGTGGGATCAGCATATACTGGAAATGCGTAGCATTGTGTACACATTCGATGCAATACAAATGGTTTCCGTTTATGTATAAATAGGTTACGTTTAAATTTAAAAAATCTCAGTATCATTAATAAAAAACTTTATATTAACTTAAGGATTTAACAATATTTGTACGATAAGACTAGGCCAGCAACTTAAGTTAAGTTATTTATTATTAACGCTATATATAATAATATGTCATTAACAAAATTTATAGTTACATCCATTGTGACAACATCAATGCTTAGCAGATCAAGTTAGATTTGTGGCTTTAAATTTGACTTAACTACAATACTGTTATATATATAGATTAGAACCTAAAGAGTCCAGTTGCAGTATCTCTAAGTACATTAAAAGAATTCCTGGCTATATCGGCGGTTCCGCCGCCAAAGTCTTTCATACCATCAAAAGTTTTCATCGCCCCACTGGTGAATCGTCGTCGAATTGGCTCAGGGAAAAAAGGAATTTCTCCTCCTGAAATATGTGAAGTAATAATTAAGTCAAATACCGAATATACTATAACAGTATTTTATAGTAAAAAAGGGATGTTTAAATAAAACCCGGTATCTCATCGTAGCGCCACCTACCGGGACCCAATCAAAGACACAAAAATGTCATCAAAATCTTTTATTATTATTATTATTTTATAATTGTTGATATTAGAAATTAGGTTGATAGTAGAAAGGTGAAAAGTTTGGGCTCTACATATATCAAAAGAATAAAAATATGTTTGTGGGCAGGTCACCCTTATCATTTAGAATAGTAGTGGTAGTATGAAAATGGATTTTGGGTGATTCTCAGACCTACCCGATATGCACATAACATTACATACAAATCGGTTCAGCCGTTTCGGAGTAGTTTGGTAACAAACACCGCGACTGGAGAATTATATACATTAGATTTTAGAAAGACGACAGCTACGTAATCTATTAGCTGCTGTTTATATAATGCTATCAGGAGATATCAATGATTTGAATAAGAGCCAGATCCAGACCAGATGGTAAAGAAATCGTGTAATAATTATTTTTTAAGATGACGTTAACAGTAAGCCTAATAGGCTTTCGCTGCTCCGCCGGACAATAGATGCAAGCGTGAGCTCAACCCGTCTAGCAAATAAACAAACTGGGCACCTCCTTAAGGCTTCGAGGCTCTGGGCGGTTACCTACGTAGAGATGCATGAGAGGGGCGAGCGTTCCCATTGAGGGACCACATATGAATCTTGAGCTTTAGAAAGCGTCAGCCGTTAGTAATAGTTCTCAAACAATTGTAAATTTAGCCACTAGTTTGTAAAAGTAGCCACTCCAAAGGGACGTTTTGTACAACTATAAATTTACGTTAATACGCGAAGACGCGAGCCTCTCGTCTTGATAATGGTAATAATTCTTATTAATACGTACGGCATGCATTACAGACACACTAGTACAAAATTGGGGTTAATTCATATACATTCGAAATGTACAGATGCCAGCACATCCAGCTACCCCAATCTGTCAAGTTTCTTTCATACATTTTCAACTTAATCACATAAGCATAAGGTTCACTTTCAATTGGAGAAATTTGACAGATTGGGGTAGCTTGATGTGTTGGCGTCTGTACGTTGGCTTATGTGAAACGAAACAGACCGACTTCAATAGGAGGAGGTTCTCAAGTTCACCGGTATTTTTTTTTTTATGTATGTACACCGATTACTCGGAGATTTATGATCCGATTTACGTGATTCTTTTTTTTGTTTGATGCGAAATAGTTGCCATTTGGTCCCATAAAAATTTTATACAGTTTGGCCCAGTAGTTTTAATTTTATGGACATTTTTGTATGAAAATTTGTGTTTATGTGGACGATGTAATTGTCTTTGTCACAGACGTTTTGTCTAGGTAGACTCATACTGTTCAAGTGTTTTGGCATGAACATAAAGAACAATTTCAGACGACTAGCGTTTAATGCGCGTACAAGCTCGTTTTTGTAAGCGCATGTAGGGCGCACCTTTAGCACAAGCGCTTTATTAAGATATGTTTTTTTATACTTTTTAGTTTTTGAAGTCGGTTTTTTTTACTACAAACTCATCCGTGAACTAACAATACACTCGCGACTCAATTACTTTAGATTGGAGGAAACATGTACAATTTTAAATATCTGAAAAAAAATGTGAGCCGTCACGGGACGCCTGGCAGATGTGAAACATCGACATTATCATTATCGACATTATTTTGTAGAAGTCGAAGTCGAAGTCGAAGTCGAAGTCGAAGTCGAAGTCGAAGTCGAAGTCGAAGTCGAAGTCGAAGTCGAAGTCGAAGTCGAAGTCGAAGTCGAAGTCGAAGTCGAAGTCGAAGTCGAAGTCGAAGTCGAAGTCGAAGTCGAAGTCGAAGTCGAAGTCGAAGTCGAAGTCGAAGTCGAAGTCGAAGTCGAAGTCGAAGTCGAAGTCGAAGTCGAAGTCGAAGTCGAAGTCGAAGTCGAAGTCGAAGTCGAAGTCGAAGTCGAAGTCGAAGTCGAAGTCGAAGTCGAAGTCGAAGTCGAAGTCGAAGTCGAAGTCGAAGTCGAAGTCGAAGTCGAATTCGAAGTCGAAGTCGAAGTCGAAGTCGAAGTCGAAGTCGAAGTCGAAGTCGAAGTCGAAGTCGAAGTCGAAGTCGAAGTCGAAGTCGAAGTCGAAGTCGAAGTCGAAGTCGAAGTCGAAGTCGAAGTCGAAGTCGAAGTCGAAGTCGAAGTCGAAGTCGAAGTCGAAGTCGAAGTCGAAGTCGAAGTCGAAGTCGAAGTCGAAGTCGAAGTCGAAGTCGAAGTCGAAGTCGAAGTCGAAGTCGAAGTCGAAGTCGAAGTCGAAGTCGAAGTCGAAGTCGTAGTCGAAGTCGAAGTCGAAGTCGAAGTCGAAGTCGAAGTCGAAGTCGAAGTCGAAGTCGAAGTCGTGTAGAAGACGAAGTTGAAGTCGAAGTCGAAGTCGAAGTATAAGTCGCAGTCGAAGTCGAAGTATAAGTCGCAGTCGAAGTCGAAGTCGAAAAGAACATATTGTGATATGAAAAAAAAAAACAAAACCACAGCATGCGTCGCCACGCCAGAAATCTGTTTTACGTGCGGCTAGAGATGTTTCACATCAAAAGAACGAGATAGTCTACTGGTTCGACCATTGGACTACAGTGTCAGTTGTCTCCAGTTCAAACCGAAACGACAAAATTTTCGAATTAGTTACTTATCGTATGGGCAATGTTTACCCTGGTGTCAGGGTTATTCAAGCCGCCTAGTAGGCTTCTGACATGGCTTATCGACTATTGCCCAATGGCTACAATTGGGACCGTCAGCTTAACGTACACTCCGAAGTAGGGTTGTAACGGATCTTCGCCTCCGCTTCCGTTACTGCGGAAGTTCCGCATGAAATCGTACCTTCGCCTCCGCCTCCGCCTCCGCTGTTTTTTTGCGGAGTTATAACAGAGGTTTATTTACGGCATAATCATATATCTCTGCAACACCCAAAGGTCGACTGGCAGAGAATGCCTTTGACATCAATTCCGCCTTTGTCATCATGATGATGATATCATATCAGCCGAATGACGCCCACTGCTGGACAAAATCCTCCCCCAAAGATATCCACGATTGCCGGTCTTACGCTATCGGCATCCAGCGACTTCCAGCAACCCGCACAAGATCATCCGGCTCGTGTTCGCCACTCGAGAACCTTTCTGCCCCAGCAGCTATCGAGCTATGTGCCCTGCCCACTGCCACTTCAGCTTGGCAATTCTTCGGGTTAAGTCGGTTACTTTGGTTTGCCTGCGGACCTCAGCATTTCTGATTAGATGTCGTAGGGAAACTCCAAGCATAGCCCTTTCCATTGCTCTTTCGGTGACCTTGTGCCACCTGATAAGACCCATAGTGAGCGATGACGTCTCTGTTCCATTAGTCATCACTGGCAACACACACTGGTTGAAGACTTTCGACTTGAGACACTGCGGTATTTGGGTCGAGAAGATATTAACTAGCTTCCCGCACGCTGCCCAGCCGAGTTGGATTCTATGATTGACCTCCTTTTCGAAGTTGGACCTATCTAGTTGGATGATCTGTCCTAGGTAAATAATATAGTTCTCTACATCTTCGAGTGCACTCTCCAACCTTAAGTAGAGTGGGTGCAACATGGATGTTCGATATCATTTTCGTCTTATCCATGTTAATTTTCAGACCCACTTACTGAGAGACTATCCTGAGGCCATTGAGAATTGTACCGAGGTCTTCTAGGGTCTCAGCCATGACTACTATATTGTCGGAAAATCGAAGGTGGGTGATGTACTCGCCATTGACATTGATGCCAAAGCCTTCCCAGTCCAAAAGCTTGAAGACATCTTCCAATGCAGCGGTGAACAGTTTCGGAGATATAACATCCCCCTGTCTCACACCTCGCTGCAAGTGGATAGGTTCCGAGTTCTGGTTCGGGTGTCGCACTGACATAGTGGCTTTTTCATATAAACACTTTAACACCTCGATATACCGGTAGTCGATTTGGCATTTTTGGAGAGACCTCAGTACGGCTCGGTTTTGATCGAATCATCAATTCAATCAAAAATTCAATCGAATCAAAGACTTTTTCATAGTCCATAAACACTAAGCATAATGGCTGGTTATACTCTTCGGTCTTATTTATGTAGTCTATGGTACTAAAGCCTTTATGTAATCCGGCTTGTTCGGGAGGCTGGTAGTCGTCAAACCTGCGTGCGTGACGATTCGTAATGACTCTCGACAACAACTTGTAAACATGGCTCAGCATTATGATGGGTCTGTAATTCTTCAATAGGGTTTTTTCGCCTTTTTTGACGAAGAGCACCGCCACACCTCTGTGCCATACTTGTGGCGTTTGACCTTCTAGTATGACGGAGTTCAATAACATCTGAAGGGCCCGTAGAAGAGCTAGAAGCTCTGCCGTAACTCCATCATCACTAGGCGCCTTGTTGTTCTTAAGCTGTTTGAGAGGGATTCTTATCTCGCACATGCTGACGTCCGGGATGTCTTCGGTGAAGTGTCGGGTTAGTCGTGCTCTGGGATCTGAGGCACAACTATCGACAGGTAACTGGGTTCTCGTATACAGCTGTCCATAGAACCTTTCGATCTCTCCCAGCAACTCAGGTCTAGACGTGCCGATTCTGCCATCCTCAGTCTTCAGCTTCGTCAGTTGGCTGTGTGCAACAGACAGTTCTCTTCCTAACACTTTAGAGCCTTTGTTCCACTCGATGGCTTCTTTATACATTTTTTATTAATTGGGCGCGTGTCGCGAGTCAAAGACTTTGAAATCTGTCTGTTGAGCTGCCGTTATCTGGTAGCATCATCAGAGGATGTCAAAACCATTTTCCGTCTTTCTTCCTTTAGCTGCAGGGTTTAGTCGGAGATCTTTTTGGTTCTGTTTGTACGGCGGGCCTTAAAGACCCAGCCGTATGGATAGCTTCTACGAACCTGTCGTGGTATGACTCCACTCGGTTTTGCAGTTTGAGCTGAAAGGGTTCCGGGTTTTCGACGTGGATGGGTAAAGCTCGGAGCATAGACTTTATGAGTCGAGACCTCTGGAGCTTGACATTAAGGTTCAATGAGCCCCGCCTGTGATCGCTCCCGCTTTTAACCGTATTGATCACAAAGACGTCATTGAACATCTGTTTTATCGTCGACAAAATAAAGTCTATCTCGTTTTTTGTTTTACCTTCGGGGCTTACCCAGTTCCATTTGCGGTTATCCGACTTCTTGAAAAAGGAGTTCATCATAAAGAGTCCATCCTTCTCCATGAAGTCAAATTGAAATTGCCCCACTTAGAGCTCATTCTTCATTTATTAAGATTAAAAAAATATTAATATTACTCATAAAATACTATTTTTTCACATCCACTTTCACCTTCGCATTCGCATCCGTTAACCTCCGCATCCGCGGAGGTGAAATCCGTCACCTTCGCATCCGCCTCCGCCTCCGCTAAGAGGCCTCCGTTACAACCCTACTCCGAAGCATGGAGACGCACACAAATTAAACCACTTTAGTTGTCACCCATATGGACTGACTGCGAGCCTAGTTGCTTAACCTCGCCAATCACTTACTGGTCTATGAGGGCCTCAGATTTTCAAATATAGGTGCGTACTAGAAATCAATTATCTGGTACTTAAAACGATGATAGAAAACATCGTGAAGAATCTAACTGCGAGTTCTCTACTCTAACATGTTTGATATGGTATATGAAGTCTGCTAACCCGCACTAGGTCAGCGTGGTAGATTATGTCCTATGCCTTCTCATTGTGAGAGGAAAGAACTCCTCCTCTGGGATAGTAATGGGATGCATTATAAGTATCTGTAACGCTGCATGAGTGAATGCAATTCATCCCCATATATAAATGTTTTATTTGCGTCTAGAACAACTTATTATTTTAAATTATGAGTAATTAATTGGAAGATTTATTCTAAGCGGCCATGAGTATGGTTGATTATTTTGATACGATTTTACTTACCTAGAAGTCCAGCAATCCCTGATGGATCTTTTGTCTGCTTGACGTTCTCTGCTTTATTTGTGTCTGCGTTAATGTTATCATCATCGTGTCGTTCTTCATTATTTTTGTTAGGTTTAACACTTTTTTCTCCATTTCTAACTGCTTCTTTTCTTATATCGTTAGTTTCAGCAGTGGGTGCTTTAATCTGTTCACCGTTTTTGGCGCTATCTGACGACACATCTTCTTTTCTTCTACCATTAGTTACAACTCCGGGTTCGTTAACCTGCTTATCATTTTTAGTGTTGTCTGATGAAACATTTTCTTTTCTTGCATCGTTAGTTTGGAGGGTAGATTCTGTAACCTGCTCACCAGTTTTTGAACTATCTGGTGAAACATCTTCAGTCTTAGCATCGGTTGTATCACTTTCTTGTGCAGATCTCTGAACTATATTTAAAATGAGCTGAAAAAATATTGTTGTTTTCTGTTTAAAAGCTTTGTGATATTGTTGTTTATTAAACTATGCTGTTTGGAAATTAGTCAGGTCCTTATCGATTATTATTGTACCGAAGAACCATAGAATGTAACTCTATACACAGTCGATCGATGTCTTTGGTATGCATAAACATAACATAAATACTGGACCTCACACAAGAAGCTTAATTTTCTAATGGAATTGAACAACGGGTAGTGCATCTATATGAAAAGTCATCATAATCATCACCATATCAGCCGAAAGACGTCCACTGCTAGACAAAGACTCCCCAAAATGTATGCAAAGTACACAAAAAAAGATCAACTACTGATTTAAGAATAAAGATTAGCTGATGCATTTTTTGGAGCCAAATATATTTTTCGCATTTTTCAAACTAGTCTTCTTTATTTATATCAGCTTCATGGATATATAGTGCTCGTTAAGTTCCTATACTTATTTATTTAACTAATATATAAGCAGTTTAGTCCTACAGTTAACTTTATTTTACTTTATTTTACACTACTTAGTGTATAAACCGGATTTTGTTTTTTCGTTCACTTGAATACATGATTATACTCACTGATATCAATAATTATGTAGTTGGAATGCATTTGTAATTTATAGGCTAGAAGGTGAGCAATAATCTAATTGGACATGGTAACCGTAACTCAGATAAGATCAGTGGTATAAAATTGAATAACTTGTAGTATAGGCCTGACTATAGCTGACATGGAGATGGAGATATACCTATTTGTTGTTTTTTTTTTCATTTATATAATTCTTATGTATCTGTGTGTCAAGAATACATAAAATTATTTCTTTCTAACTAGATTTTGACCTAGTTAGTGGACTCCTAGTAGATCATGGGGTAAGGAAAACACTAACAAAATTATGATATATTTTGAAACTAATTCCTTAGTACGAAATATGGTACACAATACAAACTGATGAACATATGTCAACTGGTCATACAAAAAGCATGTGAGGTAGTATTTGGGGACTGCCGATAGAAGTGCAAAACATATTTTACACTTCTAATCTAAATAATCCACAATATAATAGTTATACATATGGCTCACGGGAAGCGTGACGTGACAATGACGCGAGTTTCACGCTTTTTGTTAACCCAAAAAGTACAGATATGTATATACACAGTACACATATTCTTCAGAAATGTCGAAATCCGCAGGCGAACCAAAGTCACCGACATAGGCGGGGCACATAGCTCGTAGAACCTATGGCCGTTGGGGCAGAAAGCTTCTTGAGTGGCGACCACGAACCGGAAGACGCAGCGTGGGCAGGCCTCCTACAAGATGGACCGATGATCTTGTGCGGGCCGCTGGAAACTGCTGGATGCGAATAGTGCAAGACCGGCAATTGTGGGGATCTTTGGGGGAGGCCTTTGTCCAGCTGTGGACGTCTTTCGGCTGATATGATGATGATCATGATGACATATTCCTCATGGAAAGCGTGACGTGACGATGATGCGGGTTCCATGATTTTTTTCACCAAAAAAGTTTATGACTTATTGAATAGAAAACTACTTAGACGTTCAACGCTTCAAAAGTAATTTTCTATCCAATAATGGTTAATATTATTGAATAGAAAACTACTTTTGAAGCCTTGAGCGTCTAAGTAGTTTCATTTCATTCAGCTAATTGAGAGACTATACAGAATGATATAACTTACAGCAACGAACAACGAACACACTATAACACGTCTCATTGTAATTTCCAACTGACTAATCCAGCTCTCTATTTCTACTAACAAGTCTGATTCGTCGTAGATATTTCGATTCAATTATGTATCGTGCACGGCGCATTTTAATCATATTTTATGTTTTTCATGTAATCAATTACCAAATTTGCCACAGTTCGTGTCGAATCTTGTATTATTTTTATTGCACAACAAATATTGTACAGACGCCAGCACATCACGCTACCCCAGTCTGTCAAAATTCCCTAATTGAAACTGAACCCTATGCATATGTGATAAAGCTGAAAATCTATAAAAGAAATTTGACAGATTGAGGTAGCTGGATGCGCTGGCGGGTGTACCTATAAATACCATGTTTCGAATAAAAAAATAAAGTCGCTAGAGTTTCTTTTTTAATCATTTCAAAGATTGTTGGTTTAGTGGTTAGTGACCCTGACTGCTAAGCCAGGGGTCTATTCCCACTTAGGAGAAATCTTTGTGTGATCATACCAACTATTTGTTCTGTGTATAGGTGTAATTTATCTAAAATATGTATTTATTTAGATATTAACATGTCTTAAAAAACTGCCAACCCAAATGCCTTTACTTCTATCCATTCAACGACTGCCTGGCAGAGATCGCACCTAGCGATAAGTCCGCCATTTGTACTATCTTGTATGTTACCTTAATACTTCCAAATAAAATCGTATTTGAAATCTGTTGTTTTTCACCTATAAACGATATCCTTATCATCGATATCCTTATCCTCAATATAACTTTACTTCAAATTCACTACTAAATAATAACTGTCCAGCAAATACCCTGAAAATAGAATAAACATCGTGGAACCTGATCGCAGTGCCACATTCTGCCGCGTAATATACATATAAACGCTGTAAAATACATGTGAACGACATGTTCTTTACTGCGTATAAAAATTGTGCGGCAGCATTACTGGGTCCAACTATATATTATTATAATAAATCCAAATTATCAAGGAGTCATGAAAAAATTAAAAAAAACATAAAAAGACGGGCCAGCTGTTTAGAAGTAGCTGTTTAGTCACAAGATGGACCGATGATCTTGTGCGGGTTGCTGGAAATCGCTGGATGCGGATAGCGCAAGACCGGCAATTGTGGAAATCTTTGGGGGAGACCTTTGACCAACAGTGGGCGTCATTCGGCTGATATGATAATGATGATGATGTATGGTCAATTTTTACATATCAATATGTTAATAATAAAAACCTAATTTGTATACATATTCTCACTAACCATCTTGGCTAAAACTAAAGGAAAAAACGAATTTGGCCGCTCTTAGCCTGTTTAAGAGAACGAAGCTGACCTTAGTAGTGGATCCTTGTAATCTGATTGAAAATAAATTTATTATATTTATTATATTATTAGTAAATTTCTTACAGACCTGCACAATGAGTTTCCAATAAAAATGCAGTAATGGAAATATCACTACTTACAAACCATTATTTGTTGCCTGTATCCTATGTGCGATAAAGGAAATTCATCACAAAGAAAAGAGCAGCACAAAATTGAGCCATAACCACAATAACAGAATATATGGCAGTCCTTTGTTCGACGGTGGGGAGAGGCGCGAATTGGGATTCGAACCCATCGATTCCAACTAATATTTTACACATTCATGTTGAAACAAAAACGTATAGAGCGCAGACGTAGACTGCAGTGCATAAGAACTTGGTAAATGGAAAAATGTTTTTGTATATTTTGGTTTTTGTTCATGGTCGTGTAAACTCGTGTACCATGATGACACACAGATGACGGCGGGTGGTTACGTAGGCATCGCGGCTTTCTTTGCCCTTAATTCATACATTGAAGCCTTTCGCCATCCACTCAATTCAAGGGATTGAAAAGATAACAAGACCTTGCGAACGGAGTCTATATTGACGGCGACAGTGACAATTATTGGAACACTCGGATCACGGAACACACTTACGCGTACTTAGAGAGTTCCGGCGACAAGAACTGCGTAAGAGTTCATACGTGGAGTACTTACAGACTCTCCGCGAGTCCCCACGTACTCAGTTCACTGTACACTTCTTATTTCATTTGTATTAACACTGCTCCGTATGGAGTCGATGTACTATTGATATACCCTTAAAATTGTTAAAAATTTAAAACATTTTGATTTTTTTTTGTCTAGAACCTCCTCTGAAGTTCCAAATTAATTTGAAATTATTTAGTCCTTTTTTCACTTCTTTTGAGCTACGTGATATTTCAGTTTTGATTTTTGACAAAAAGCGTTCGAGGCAGTCGGGACACTTTCCAAGAATTGTGGAATGGCAGTATAACTACTGGAAATTCCTCATAAACGTTAACATCCAATTACCTTTTCGATACGCATATTGAATTATAACAGGTTGGTGAATTACCATAGGTAAGTAAGTACGCAGAATTTATTAGATAATTCTGAAAAACGTCTATGTAGATATTACAATCTAATTTATCAGCTAAACTTAACATTATTATCTATGCATATGAATATTATCAAATTTAATATTCAAAAACGGATCTTATACAGCGTTATCCCCGTCAGCAGCCTAGCACTGCGGCCGCTCAAATGTAAATTAAATGATGAATAGATACGCGCCCGAATGCGCTTTGCGTTGTACCCACAAAAAAACAACAACTGACCATTAATTCGAGATGTGGTGTTGTTTACCCGCTTTTTCATATTTGCTGGCTGGTTTTTGTTTATATATATGGATTTAGTTTGGAAACCTAATGGAGATATGATGTGATATATTTGTATATTATACTTTATGCTTTAAAATGTACATATTTAACCAATGTGATCACAGAAAAAATACGTTGCCAATAAACATTTAGCTATTAGCATTACTATTTATCTGTTTTAAAAATGGAACTACCTATTACTACCTTTTGTTTTTTTTTTATTTGGCAGGGGGAATGCCTACGCATGCCACCCGCAAAAAGTGTCTACGGGTGGGTATATCGGACTCGCACCGACTAAACCTAAAACCTGCCGTGGACTTCTCTTGGCGCCTGATGGGAGGAGCCCCGGGATCGCGGGTATGCTGCTCCGATGCCCCTACTAACTACGATGACAAATATTAACGGAAACTTGATAACAGCAAGGGCATATTGTAATACAGAGTTCGCGTACAGATTGCAGTCTCCCTAGAGTCGTGGGAGACAACTGGTGTGGGACGCAACACTGGCTCCTTCCCACTTACAAATCACAGAGGGCAGAGTTCCTCAAGTGGAGAATATATGTATCCATAGGTGATGGATATAGGTATGATTCTTCACTTTGGACTGGAAACAATTTTTTTACAGTAGTACTACTGTTTATTATTATATACTACACAATGCTAGTAATACTAGTGAAATATGTCGCTGTGCCGCGAGGTAGTTTAAAAACATATAATTGACGGACACAAAGTACATTCACACTCCAAACAAGCATTTATGGGTCACACAAACAGGTGTCCTGCGCGGGAATCGAACCCGGAACAAGAAATGGTGAGGCGACTGTGTTAATCGCTGCGTCCTTCGTGCAGTCAAATGGATTTATTTATTGATTGAAGTTTATGTTTTTCACTGAGAAATAATCTGCGCAATAAATTTTTTTCGTTAATTCAAGATATCGTTTTGTGCATTTCACTCGCTTTTCTGTAGTACTTACTTATCGTAAGGGCAGTGGTTACCCTAGTGTCAGAGTTGTTCAAGCCGCCCAGTAGGCCTCCGACATGGCTTAATGACTTTTGTAACGTGCCCTCCGGAGCACGGAGACGCTCAGAAATTAGACCACTTTGGCGGTCACCCATCTATGGACTGACCGGGAGCCTAGTTGCTTAACCTCGCCGAGCGGTTACGGACCGGTGAGAGCATCTAGCTATGAGCGCCTTTTTGTAGTGAATGGTTGATTTTTGTTCTGTTTAGTTTAGCGCTATCTAGTAATCACGGGTTACTATAGTTAAATCCTACAGGCACCGTATCTTTCGACCCCAAATCTGGTCTCTCCGTATAAAATACGTAATGTGCTCAAGCCCTTATAAGCATGTAAATAATAACATAATTTAATTTCCCTCCAAACAAATAGGGGGTTATTACAAAATCCACGTCAAGATTTTAATTTATTACTGTCCAGTTTTAATATTACATTGCTGACGGTACTCGCACCCATATCAGCGTAAAACGTCAACATTCGTAATCCAAGGCTTATCCATAGCTTCAAGTATTTATTGCAACGCACCTGATGTGAATTTTTTGTAGGTTACGTCACAGCCTCGTTAGTCCAACGGTAGTGTGTTCAGCTGCAGATAATGAAGTCCTTGGTTCAAATCCCGGGTTGTGTCAAAAGGTGATTTTGCGATTTTTCTGTAATGAAAAATTTCTTAGTATCAGCCCGGAGTCGAGTTGGCGGTATCTATAGCCGTCGGTCCTGTACCTGACCTCTTTCAGGTCGTGTTGCTATTCGTTCTATTAGATCATGATTGTGATAGATTCGAAAGTGTTTGCGCACACACTTGTGTACAGATGCCAGCACATCAAGTTACCGAAATCTTTCAAATTGCCCCGATTGAAAGTGAACCTTATGCTTTTGTGATAAAGTTGAAAATCTATAAAATAAATTTGACTGTACCTACTATAATATGTCCCGCGCAGATGGCTAGCTTTCATTGAGACTTATAGCCATTACATATGTACATAGATAGATAAACTCTTTGATAGATAAACTCTTTATTGTACACCTTAAGAAATAATACAAAGCGACAACATACACATTATTATAGTACAATTGGCGGCCTTATCACTAAGTGTGATCTCTTCCAGATCTCTCATACATATATACATATATAAAGTTACTTGTAAAACACCAATAACCTCGGAGGACTAGATAGCTAATATCATAAGCAACAACTTTTATTCTCTGAGTTTGCACTTAATTGAATACATGAAATAAAATATGATTTAATAATAAGAAAAGTGGGTCAAGTTCAAAGGCGCTAGCGCTGCACCCGTGCCCATACGCCCTCGCAACTATATTTTTACGTAATCTTTGTGATGCGCGTAGATTTAACATTAAAACGGGAAATTAAATTTATAAAAAAATAAATAATAAAGGCTTTTATTCACGTAGATTTTAAAAAAGCGCTTGTAAATAGTCAGAGCATGTTTGTAGTAATATAATTGTATACATTATTATTTCTAGTTACATAGATATTATTATTATTGTATACATTTATAAAATTTATTTTATAATAGCAACGATATTTAGCTAGCTTGTATTAAGTTATTGTCAAAGAGATTATGTTTAAGTTTAATTATCAAAATTTATAGTTTTAGCTATATTTTTACTACATATTGTCTGAATGGTTCTGTCCATATTAAGGTATTAGTATTATGGCGGACCTTGTGTTAATAACGACGGTCGCGCTTTAATGCTACCACCGGATCCAATGCGCCCCAACTGAGAAGACCCAGCGAAACATAGGTACTTATTCTTGTAAGGAAGCAAAATCTATCAAAATATCAAAAGTTGTAGAACAAAAGTTCTTGCTTATGGTGTTAGCTATTTAGTTCTACGAGGTTGTTGGTGTTTTACAAGTAACCTTGTATATATTTAATGGCCTGGTTGGCGTGGTTGGTAGATACTTTGATTTCACGCCGCAGGTCGTGGTTTCGATTCCCACCCAGCACAGATATTTGTGTGCATGAACATGTCTGTTTGTCCTGAGTCTGGGTGTAATCTATATATATAAAAATCAATGCCACTTTTCGTTGTAATGTTATAACTCAACAACGCGTTTACCGATTTGGCTAATTTTGGTCTTGAATTATTCGTGGAGTCCAGGGAAGGTTTATACGTAGAGAAAATTAAAAAAAATATCTTGAAAAATTGTAAAATCAACATCTTTCTATACTCCCATATACAAACAATTTGTACTAGACTAATACTTAAAAGCGTAGCGAAGCACGTACCGGGCCGCTAGTTATCTATATAAGTATGTATTTACAAAATAAAAGTAGTATATGCAGCATATCAGTTATATGGTTTCCATAGTATACGCTCTGGTTAGTTTGGGATCAGAAGGTCGTGTGTAAATAATGTCCCTGGAAATTATATAATTATTATAATTATAAAATTACACCAGTAAAGGTAATTTGTACGGTGAACACTAATTACTTGGAACCATATACTAGAATAGATCGTTCAATAGTAGTTATAGGACAAGACAAACATTTCGAGACCAGAATCAGTATACTTTTTAAGGTTTCATTTACGATAGAGTATAGCAAAGTCACAAAGTAACCCTCCGCCTCTGACATGGAAAGGGCGTAACTGCCGATTCGATGAGTCAGTGGATTCGATTCCGCCCCGTCTAATAAAATAGATACGCTTCCAATGTATTTTAAATGGGTGAGAGTAGAACTATACGGTGGTTTTTCTGTTTTTATTGGGATATAAGTGCGTAAGTAGTATTTTAGTCGGAACAAAAATACAGACAATATTCAAGCGGCACAATTTTCAGGCATAAAAATGTAAAACGATCGCGTTTTCCATACTTTGCTACTCAGTAAAAAGTATATAGAATACTACCTTTTGCCCACGGCTTCGCTCGCGTTAAGAAGTATTATTATTAATCCAAAATAACTCAATGTAGATGGTGCTAGCATACAGAAATACGTATATTTTAAACTGAAAAGTTATTAATCTTATATAGCCTGCATCTCAAAATCCTTTCTTAGGGGATGCCAACGTCATAGTAGCATTATGCATGCAAAGTCTCAGCCCGATCGGTTTAAAATTGACAAAGTTTCACACAAAGTTTCATCCCCTATTTTATTCCTTTGGGGGTAGAATTAATCAAAATCCTTTCTTAGCGAATAGCTACGTCATAACATCTACCTGCATGCCAAATTTCAGCCCGATTCGTCCAGGTGGTTTGGGCTGTGCGTTGATAAATCACTATGTCAGTCAGTCACCTTTGAGTTATACATATATTTAGATAAACAATAAATTAATTCTTTAGAAGAACTAGCACATTACAAACTAGCAGAGCCTTTGCTATGTCAACCGGACTAATACTTATATATTTTTTAATTTTGACCGGCCTGTTGGCGTGGTTGATAAATGCTTGCCTTTCACGCCGCAAAATTACCGGGTGGGAATCAAACCCGTCGTGGGTTTGATTCCCACCCAGGATTGATATTTTTGTTCATGAACATGTCTGTTTGCTCTGATTCTGGGTGTAATTATCTATGTAAGTATTTATTTACAAAAGAAACGTGGTACATATATGTATTCTATCAGTTCTCTGGTTTACATAGGACTAGCTCTGCTTAGTTTGGGATCAGATGGTTGTATGTGAATAATGTATTATTTAAAAAAAAGTGGGTGGGAATCGAACCCACGACCTACAGCGTGAAAAGCAAGAATTTACTGAACACACCAACCGGCCCGTCAACTTTAAATTGAACTAGCACAAATTAAACGATACCCAAGCTAAACTAAAATATACACTTAAAACTAAGTTTTAACTAAAATCAGCTAACAGAATGTAAAATAACAACTGTATCGACGTATTATTTACTCTCTACTGCGTTTTGTGTCATTTTAGACGAAGCTTATTTAGAACCTAGACGCTTGAAGACTTGGCATAAAGCTTTGACGATGATAACTAAGGCAATCGGTTCCCAGAACAACGCCTTTGACGATACTTAGGTTTGAAATTACATCCTTGTTTAGAGAGCTCTTTAAGGGAGAATATTCTAACGTAGAAAATTATAGAAAAAAACTAAATATTACAAAGCATTCATTCTAGTTTGGGTTGAATTTGACACAATATAACGTGAAATAATATTAGTGTCAAATATTTTCCGGGTCACAGTTTGATCATAGGAAAAATATAAAAATAAAATTTAATTAAATACAGCGTTGAAAATTAAAACATTGAAATATGACACTTTAATAAAGTGTAATAATATTACTGTCAAATATTTATAGGGTCATAGTGTGATCATGGAAAAACAAGACTTAAAACGACTTTATTCCATCGTGCGTTGTTAATAAAACTATTGCAATATGACACTTACATAGCTCGTAAATAATATTAGTCAAAATTTACACTTATATGACATGTCATTATTTATTTATTAGTGTCAAATATATTTTTTAGAAAATATTTGATACTAATATTATTACACGTTAACGTAAGACCTACTTTGATGATGGGAAAAATAATGAAAAACGAAATGAATTTAAATTTAACTTGCAATAATATTAAAATCAAATATCATCAGGGTCATTTAATCATAGTAAAAATAAAAAAAGAACTTTATTTAATCGTGCATAGCCAATAAGAATATTGGCAAACCCTTGGGAAGATTTTCGAACCCAAAATAGAAGTTCTTTTTTAAATATTGTTCCTAAGTCACCTCAATATGAACATGTAAATGCTATCATTATATGCAGCGTAATTTATACGGTGCTGGTATTTCATCAATTGAGCGGCTTATAGAGCGAAAATAGAATGTGTTACAATGATAATAACAACGGTTTCATAGCAAAGAGGCTCGACCAACACTTTAAGAGGCTCTCGCTGGATCACTGGGTGAAGGGTCGGATACAGAAAGCGGCAATTATGGGAACATGCATCGTGAGGAGGTTCCTCAATTTGTCTCCCTGGCCATCAGCGGCCTAGGGCGCTCGGTTTATAACGTATTTATTTATTTGTTACAAAAATTTACAATTTTATAAAAAAATATGTATAAAATAAGGAAATAAATTAAGTGGATTAATAATATTATCCTGGGACATTATTCACACACGGCCATCTGATCCCAAACTAAGCAGAGCTTGAACTATGGAAATCCTATAAGTGATAAATATATCAGTTATCTGGTTTCCATAGTACTCTGCTTAGTGTTTTTGGTTTCCATAGTATACTTATGTAAATGCATACTTATATAGATAATTACACTCAGACTCAGTACAAACAGTCATGTTAATCCACAAAAATATCTGTCCTGGTTAGGAATCGAACCCACGAGGTGCACCATGATAGGCAAGCATTTAGCAACCACTCCCAATCGGCCCGTAAAAATTATGCCTTAAGTGAAAATGTTATTACCGGGAACTACGTGAAGAGGGAACTCCACTTTACTAAATACGCTGCAGATAATAGGACTATAATGATTGATTCCATTATCTGAGGAGATATGCCACAATCGTCACGCTTGCTAGACGGCTTGGCGATTGCAGTATGATGGTCATAGCATGTGACTACCTGCTGGATGCGGATGGAAGTGATGCTATAGGTGTGGCAAGCATTATAGGCTATTGTAAGTAACATTAACATTTAAAAATTTGTAGTGGGTGTAATATGTAGGTGTTTTACAGCATGTTTATTTAGCACAAATGGGAACTTCTTTTATTAGACGCTACTGTAAAACACAACGTTCACTCAGACCCCAGTTGCCTGCCATTGAAAAATAAACTAGAAATCTATTCCAACCCCAGCGTATTAGTCAGGAAGTTTGTTACGGTTTTCCGAATAGCTAACTAATAAAGTGCGTAAGTACTGGGGGAAGCAAAAGTTGGACAAAAATAGCTGTTTAGCTAACGAAATCTCGCGATGTCGGGTCCAACTTGTTAATTAGTTTCGTTCCCACTACTTTCTGCTTGTACATATTTGGATAACCGTAGTCTTTATTTACAGGTTCTTTTAAAAAAAGATATAAAAAAATGGACCGACAATTTCAAAGTTAAAAGCGGAAACGCATTTTGCGGCTTCAATGAAGTGATACTACCGCAAACGCAACGCGTTGCGTTCGTGGTAGTCTTACAAAACACTATATATATATATATATATATATATATATATATATATTATTATTAGTTATTTCCTGCAACCCGTGTACCTAAATGTCTATATGTACCTAGAAATAATTATAAATTAATTATATGTTACTACGAGCATGTTCTGACTATTTACAAGCGCTTTTTTGAAGTCTACGTGAATAAAAACTTTTTTATTTTATATATTTGATAATAGTCTAGTATGTACCTACAGTGAATACAATTTCCCCGAACCCCAAGACACAAGCCTACTTAGTTTAGGAATCAGGAACTACATCTTTTAAAAAAGATTATGTAATAATATTGAATTTTAAGTTTTATAGCATAAGTACCCGGTTATCGTCGAACGAAATCGTATGAACGGAACGCGTTGTGCTCGTAGCGATCTTCTACGGAGGCAAAGCGTTCCGTTCACCGTAGTTTCGCGAAACACGTACACACTAGATTTCTATAAACAGTAACGTTCAACGGCCATGATTATAGTATGAGTCCCCGGTTTTCATCAGCTCGCTGCGAACGTAACGCTTTCCATTCGTAGTAGTTTCGCGAATCTCGTACACACTAAGATTTTTAATAACGGTAACGTACTACGGCTGTCTAATTGTTGTTTGGCTAGGACAGTAGGAACCTTCGAACTAGAGTTGTTCAAGCCCCCCTTCAAAGTTGAAAATAGTTAGAAATTAAACCTATATTTTTGTCCCGTGTATATCTGACTTCGTGCCTTGTTGTAAAATGTCGCTGATCATTTATAAGCATGTGAATTCCATAATGATTCCTACCATAAGATATCATAAGAGACTTCGCTTGACACTTTTTCTCGGTGAGTTTTCAACCTGACAGATAGTTTTCCTTCGTCGTTTGCTGCGTATTCCTTACAATACTCAAATAATGTAAAATGAAAGACTAGTGGACTGTAAAACTAGTTTATGCAGTACAACATAATATAATTAAACATGGACTATATATATAAGAATAAGTAAACGCGCGTGTCGTCGGTGCGGTTCGTCCGCAGAGAGTGCCCGTCAGACCGGGCGAGCACCTGCGTCCGCGCGCCCCAGCCGATGCCAGCCGACGAGAGCCGATGATGCACGAACAAATAACATTGTATTATAACACGCCGCAGTTCGCGACGATAGTTACTGTACCGGTATTTCAAGGGGAGATTTCCAATAATAACATAATTCAATTATACTATAACGAAGATATATTATTTACTCAACTTATATTTTAGTATACAATTATTTTTTTTTCTATTATCCAGCTGAATACATCAGCAACTCTTATCAATATTCTCTTTTATCGATATTTATACATATAAAAATTAATTTTTGTACGGACAAGCATTCATTTTTATAGATCTGAAGATTCTATAAAGGACATACGTACGTAAAATATGTATGGCATGTGCCAACATAACCATAAGCCACAAAGGTTGCTGAGTTGATACGACCAATCTTCAACAGATGGCGCGACTATCATTCCCATAAATTTCATAAAATATTGTATAGGGCCACAAACTTATCTGGCCCGGTGGCCAAAAGTAGAACTAACGACGCCAGTTGGAAATGTCAATCGGCTGTTATTCCCTGACATTCCTGCCATTGATTGTTTGTTGCGCGTATTTATTTTTCTTTTTGTGGTCTTTAATTGTGAAAAATGCCGAGAGCTTTAAAAAGTGATGCGAGGAACGCTATATTACAAGTATTGATTTATATGAATGAAGAAAAACACCTCCAGGCACCAATTATACCCTTCAATAAGTTGTATGAACGCGTAGCTGCTGCTACAGGTTAGTGTTGTCAGCTTCTGAAAAAATACGAAACTTCCCCTCGCACTTGAAATTTAAATACATATTTTAAAATATTCATTATTTATTTAATTTTTGCTATTTCCATTGTAGGTGCCGGGAAGTGATTTGTAAGAAAACTTGTGAAAGAAAAAGAGCAAGCAGATGCAAAAATTTATAGCAGATCAGAATATTGGTAGATCGAATTCTGAAATGCCTACATTGATTGCAGAAGCTTTTGATAAAAAAACAGTCAATGAATGGCAAAAGCATTGCAACCATGTTAAAAATATTGAAAATGAGTATCGAAAAAGGGTGGATACTTAGACGAGCCTTTCATCAATCAATTAGGTAGTGATAGTGAAAGTGAAAGCAGTGATTATGAAGATGATGATGATGAAATGACTTCTGAATTAAACAATTCCGATGACATAATAATACCTGGAGTATCCCCGTTAGAGGACACTCAGCATACATTTTACGTACCTAAATGATCATAATTATTGTATAAAAATATAAAGATTTGTAATGACAGTATTTGTTTGCTTTTTAGTGAAGTAATATTTACGTCACACTGTGCATATTACTTTTACCCACTTTATTGCAATAAATAGTTACTAGCAACACTAAATGCGATAACAGCGACGCTGCCAGCGGGCCAGATAAGTTTGCGGGACTGTAGTAGCAACGCGAGCAGGGTACAGCTAGTTTAAAATATATCATTCTAATTTCAAAAGCAATGGCCAGTTATCGATTAAAAGAGATTCTAGCCTCAACTTATGTAAAAAGGTTGTATAAAACATAAAATCATATCAGTATCTAACACTGTACGAACACTGAACTACAAGGCAAACTAGTTGGCGATGAGTTGCGATGAGTAGATAAGATAAGCTGATGTATCGTTAACGTGTTCCAATGAAGAGCTCGCTAGTTGTTGGGAGTGAATGATTTACTGTGCCTTTGTTAAGCTAACTGTTGTTGTAAGTTGTAAGTATATTTATTCATGAAACAATAAATCTGCACACTGCACTAAGAGTACTGGCATTCTCATTACACATTTGGCGCACCGGTTGAGACAGTCTCCTCGCCAGCCCATACAGGACAACTGTTTGTGTGACTCATAAATAGTTGTTCTCAGTCCTGATGTACTTTACGTCTGTCAATTATATGTTTAAGTACATCCGCAACACAGGAAGTCATTAACCTAGTGCGGGAGTTGTCTTAAAAAAAAAGTAAACCCAGTAACAACAAATAATCGTGGGAGTAATTTATCTATATAAGTATCTATTTACAAAAGAAAATGAGGTAGGGCACAGCGTTCTTTCGCTCGAAGAGCAGCCCGACTGGGGAAGAACCTCCACCTTACAGAAGACATTCCTTAATAATAACAATAATAATTTAATGTTGTGTTTCTGAGTGTGAGTAAGGTCGCCAGAGCTCATCGGGGTGGGGGGGAAGTTTCAGCAACACTTGTTGCTGACTCTTAAAGGCCGGCAACGCACCCGCGACTCCTCTGGTGTTGCGAGTGTCCATGGGCGGCGGTGATCACTTACCATCAGGTGACCCACTTGCTCGTTTGTCGACCTCTGACATAAAAAAAAAAAGTAATATATGTAGTATATTAGTTATCTGGTTTCCATAGTACAAGCTCTGCTTAGTTTGGGATCAGATGGCCGTGTGTAAATAATGTCCCAGGATATTATTATTATTATGAATCATACAAAGATATATATTTGTTCTGGGTGGGGTTGAACCTACAACCTCTGACTTAACAGTCAGAGGCACTAACCTTTAGACTAACATGCCAAAGGCAGTCAGTTGTATGGGTTTAAAACAGTACCAAATAATTTTTTAGGCAGTCTCTAGGCAATAAATCTACGAGTACGTTTTTGATTGCCCAAAGGAAGTGCAAACTACTTTTAAGACTTATAAATAAAGAGACCCGAATGAAGTAGTGCAGATGAATTTATTAAAGTTTGCGTAACTGTTTATTTTCCAGCTCCAGGCGGAAAGTATATTTAACTTATGATTGGGATCCGTAAATTTGAGGTGCAATACGAAAGAATTATAAGGATTTCTTATTTATAAAGTAATATGCAGTTTTTTTTTAAATATGGCATTCTTATATTTTAATAATAATACTTATAAAATTTACAATTATGTGTGTCTTACTTCCCAAATGAATGAATAGACCATACTGTTTATCTTGAAAATCCGGCCGGAAACTGTAAATCGAAATTGCACAGTATTTTTATTTATACTCTTAATTTATACTTAATTAGCACATCAAGATTTATGACTATATTCTGAACTTGTAAATTTGAGAACTATGAGTGAGCACAGTGAGATTCAGAATTATATTCTGAACGCTTGGTACGTTCGGGTACGGTGTGTTAAACAACCTGTATGTATTTTACGCATTCGTAAGCGGTAGCACAATGCAAAAAATAAGTGACGTAATTATGAACTTTAATTATGTTACCATAAGCTGTGTACTTTTATATATTGAATGGAAGTAAAACAGTTCCCAATAATATATAGTTTAGTTCTCAATACCTGATTAAAATTATGTCAGTTAAAATAAGACACATCTACAATAGCAAATATGGCAATATTTTACTGTTGATAGGTAAAACTTATTAGTAAGATATAATGGAAAAAGTAGAATTACATATAAACTGTATATAACTACTAAATTACACTTTATTATTTGCTTAAAAAGAAATTGTGTATGTTTTAATTTTTCATATTAGTCTGTACTATGTACCAAAACGTACAAAGACACTACCCCTCTCAATGATCCTATTGCCTACTTTGTTGGTCTCGAAGAGATCACGGTTATAAGGTCTCCTATTATGTCTTTTATACCTATTGATGGTGATTCCAATTGGGCGACTATAAAGAGTTTATCTATCTGTTTGAACTATCATATCGGGAATGTCTATATGATTCCAACGTCACTACCCAACTCACGTATATTCATCTCTATTGCATTCGTACGAGTTGTGCTGAGTTTAATAACAACTTTCCGAAGACGCATAAACGCCGCTGCTTCTTGTACAACGGGTAATTCCGGAATTAGTTCATATTAGTATTTAAATACGGTTTAAATTTGACTAAATCAAAATGTTTGGTTAGTTACTGAAGGACTAGTGATAGATGACTATGTTTGGTACAGTCAACAGCATAAGTAGATGATCAAAATCGGACCTGAGTTTTGAGTTTATGATGCTATTGGGCTGCAGTTTTCACTAGTTAATATTTTTTACACTTAACACTCACGCACACCTTCAACTAGATACTCTTCACCACCACACTATTTTGTCGCAATTTATTATAATTAGTATTGAATATCCGACTTTGATCATCTACTTTTGCTGTTGACTGTACTCTCGACTATGGAGTGTAAAATGTAAGGAACAATATCTGTAGATTTCAAAATTGACCGCCTATCGAGGTAAAGTTGGTCAAATGAAACTGATAATTGCTGGTTAAATATAAATTTTATGAGAAATCTAAGACAAAAACAGGTTTTTCTTATCTTTAAAACCGAATAATAATTGAATGGAGATTTTCGCTTTGTTAGAAGCATTTTTATGGATGACTGCAATTTCGTACTACATAATAATAATATCTGGGGACAATGTCACACAGATCATCCTAGCCCCAAACTAAGCAAAGCTACCAGGCGACGATATACATACTTATATAGATACGAGTAGATAAATACATATGTACATAGAAAACATCCATGACTCAGAAACAAATATTCGTGCTCATCACACAAATATTTGCACTTACCGGGATTCGAACCCAGGACCACCAGCTTCGTAGGCAGAAGCACTACCAACTAGGCTATGATGACCGTCAATATTACATATTTCTATCATGGTTTGGGATTAATGAAGATTATTAAAATATAGTTTATATCGGTAGATTTATTGAGCAAATTTAATCAAATAAAATATTTTTTCGCGGTTGACAGCCATGGAAAAAGCCGACTACGTGCGCGCGGAACTGATGTGTCATTTCGTCATGCACGTGGAGCGCGGAATTCATTCTATGACGTATAGGAGGCTTCTTCCGTACTAGTCTAACCAAGTGCGAACTACAGGCCGTTTGGCGCAGTTGGTCGATACTTGCCTTTCTCGACGAAGGTCGTAGGTTTGGTTCCCAAGCAGGATAGATATTTGTGTGAGTCTGGGTAGAATTATCTATATAAGTATGTATTTACCAAAAAGAATTGTAGTATATGTAGTGTATCAGTAACCTCGTTTCCATATTACAAGCTCTGCTTAGGTTAGGATCCATACTCAATCATTTATTGCTTCCATAATGTATAACAGATGGTATAATCTTATAATTATGTAACAATTATGGACCCTGTCGGGCACAGCATAGTAGAAGAGAGGAAGAAGGCTTTTTGGTAATAATAATAAGTTTTATAATTTATGCTATTTGTAAGAATGATTAAGTATGCCAAATTTTAATTTAAAAATGTCAAGATTTAAAGCGAAAAAATTATCAGATTAATATTAAAATGTTACGATCTATAGAATTATTTCTTTGAGTCCAAGTATTCTTTAACAGTATAATAGCTTTTCTGTAATAAGAAAAGCTTTAGTTTTTTAATAAAAGTATTATCCTTTTTTTCTTTTTTTATTTCTTCTGGAAGTTTATTATAGACTTTTATTGACATGACCAGATGACGGTGAGTGAATAACTTCCCAGAATAATATTACGTCTCTGGCTTAAGTGTAATGCACTTGTCGGTGTAGCAGTATTCCCCTTCTTCTTGACTTCTTTTTAAGAAGTCAAGGAGAAGGATAACATTAGATTATATTATTATAATATGAACTTTGATTACTTCGTAGACTTTAATTTGTCTATTTGTCCTGAGTTTGGGTGTAATTATCTATATAGCATATTTACAAAAGTAATTTTGTTTGTATTTACAAAAGATAAGTAGTATATCAGTTATCTGTTTTCCATAGTACAAGCTCTGCATAGTTTGGGATCAGCAAGCCGTGTGCGAATAATGTCTCAGGATATTATTATTATTATAGTATCGCATAAAAAACCGGCCAAGTGCGAGTCGGACTTGATGAAAATACTACTTGCTAGATCTTTCAAACTAATTTTCGGTAGTTTGCATGGTAATGTACATCATATATATGTTTTAGTTTTATCATTCTCTTATTTTAGAAGTTACAGAGGGGGGACACTCAGTTTATCACTTTGGAAGTTTCTCTCGCGCAAACTATTCAATTTAGAAAAAAATGATATTAAAACCTCAGTATCATTTTTGAAGACCTATCGATAGATACCCCAAATGTATGAGTACGATGAAAAAAAATGTTGAGTTTCAGTTCTATGTATGGGGAACCCCCAAAATTATTGTTCCATTTCTATTTTTGTGTGAAAATCTTAATGCGGTTCACAGAATACATCTACTTACCATGTTTCAACAGTACAGCTCTTATAGTTTCGGAAAAAAGTGGCTGTGACATACGGACAGACAGACAGACAGACAGACCGACATGACGAATCTATATGGGATCCGCTTTTTGCCATTTGGCTACGGAACCCTAAAAATACGCCATCGATGTAAATCGTACTAATGAGACAGTGTTCCTCATCTTACTTGTGCGGCAGATCTGGCAACGAGTCTACAGCTACAACTTGTAACATAGTAGCGTGTGTTTAAAATTCAAGCTGGCGAACTTAAAATTAAGTTTGTGACTTTAATGAAGTTTCATAACTTGTAAGTTGTTTTGCTGATAATACTTTAGGATCACGTGATAAGTGACGCGGAGTTTACACTTAGTGTTCTTAACTAACTAAAGTTTAAATTAGTAATTATTTTAATATAATTATCACGTTGTAGGTCATTCGAGATCAACAATCTTAATTGCGTGTGCTAAAGAACTATCCGCGCCTATAACTTTGCTCTTCAGACGATCACTGAAGGAAGGTGTCGTGCCATCGATATGGAAATCAGCCTTCGTTACACCTATCCATAAAAATGGAACCAGAAACGCTGTTACAAATTATAAGCCGATATCGAAATTATGTTTGATAGCGAAAGTTCTCGAGCGTGTAGTTTATAATCATATTTATGACTCAGTGAAATTAGTGTTCATACCAGAACAACACGGTTTTGTAAGAGGCAGATCGACCACTTCTAATCTGTTGGTATTTAATGAATACTTAACCAATAATATGGACAGCGGTAATCAGGTTGATGTGGTCTATACTGATTTCAGCAAGGCTTTTGATCGTATAGACCACAAAATCCTACTTGCTAAGCTCCTGGATCTCGGTATTCACGGTAGACTCCATGACTGGTTCTCGTCTTATCTTCTAGACAGGTCTCAGGCAGTAGTGTTGAGTGGCTATACTTCATCGTGGGTTAGAATTCCTTCTGGCGTCCCTCAGGGTTCTTTGTTAGGTCCCCTACTTTTCGTTATTTTTATCAACGACGTTGGCCCCTGTTTCATACATTCCAATTTTTTGTTATTTGCCGATGACATGAAAATATTCCGTACAGTTAATTGTGTTCAAGATGCCAAATTAATGCAGGAGGACCTCCAACGTCTTGATTTATATTGTCGTTATAATAAACTAGATTTAAATGCTTCTAAATGTTTCGCAATGAGCTTCACACGAAAGCGTCTAGCTTATGTATTTGATTATGCAATCAAAAATCATAATTTAGAAAGGAGGACTGTTTCAAGAGATTTGGGTGTAGTGCATGATAGTAAGCTTTTATTTGATCAGCACGTCAGCGAGTCAGTCAACAAAGCCTTTAGGGCTTTAGGTTTCCTGATTCGCTGTTCAAATGACTTCAAAAATATGAAAACCATTAAAGTATTATATTGCTCCTATGTGAGAAGTCACTTGGAATACGCTTCACAGATTTGGAATCCGCGCTATTCTTGCTACTCCAATGAGATCGAGATGATTCAAAGAAAATTTATCCGTTACTTAGGTTTTAAATTCAAATTAGACCACCTAGCCGCTATCACCTATGAGCAGCGCTGTGTCAAACTGCATATTCTACCATTGCATGTAAGACGAAACATTTCTGATATAACTTTTCTTCTCAATATTGCCCAGGGTGATATCGACTGTCCCGAACTTCTTTCAAAAATCAAGTTGTCAATACCTGTAAGAAAATTACGTAAAAATCTCTTGTTAAACTGTCCTCCATGCCACACCAATTTTAGAGTCAACAGCTTTCTGCCTAGAGTATTCAATGAATTTAACAAGTTAAATGATGACAGTCGTTTTGATTTTATTGATCTGTTTACTACTAGCAAAAATTCTACAAGATCCAAATTAACTAGATATTTCATTGATAATGTATAAATCTATGTATAGCACTATTGGCTCAATCTTTTAAAACCATTTGTAGAATTGTTATTACTGTAATTAATTAAGTAGACCGGAGATGCATCCATTTAGTTAATTAGTTGTGGAAGCTTGTTATTGGCATTTACTTACCAAAATTTGTAACCAATTGTATGTAGCTGTTAGCTTCCCTAATAAAATAAAATAAAATAAAATAAAATAAAATAAAATAAAATAAAATAAAATAAAATAAAATAAAATAAAATAAAATAAAATAAAATAAAATAAAATAAAATAAAATAAAATAAAATAAAATAAAATAAAATAAAATAAAATAAAATAAAATAAAATAAAATAAAATAAAATAAAATAAAATAAAATAAAATAAAATAAAATAAAATAAAATAAAATAAAATAAAATAAAATAAAATAAAATAAAATAAAATAAAATAAAATAAAATAAAATAAAATAAAATAAAATAAAATAAAATAAAATAAAATAAAATAAAATAAAATAAAATAAAATAAAATAAAATAAAATAAAATAAAATAAAATAAAATAAAATAAAATAAAATAAAATAAAATAAAATAAAATAAAATAAAATAAAATAAAATAAAATAAAATAAAATAAAATAAAATAAAATAAAATAAAATAAAATAAAATAAAATAAAATAAAATAAAATAAAATAAAATAAAATAAAATAAAATAAAATAAAATAAAATAAAATAAAATAAAATAAAATAAAATAAAATAAAATAAAATAAAATAAAATAAAATAAAATAAAATAAAATAAAATAAAATAAAATAAAATAAAATAAAATAAAATAAAATAAAATAAAATAAAATAAAATAAAATAAAATAAAATAAAATAAAATAAAATAAAATAAAATAAAATAAAATAAAATAAAATAAAATAAAATAAAATAAAATAAAATAAAATAAAATAAAATAAAATAAAATAAAATAAAATAAAATAAAATAAAATAAAATAAAATAAAATAAAATAAAATAAAATAAAATAATATAAAATAAAATAAAATAAAATAAAATAAAATAAACATCTAAAGCGCCGTATTTATTTCATTCACAATTCTTCTGGGGCTCTACCCCATTATACCTTCTGGGGCTCTACCCCATACCGTCATAAATCGACCGGTATCGATTGTCAATATTGAAGCCGATTTAACGATTGATTTAGTTATTTTTAACCTTCATTTATTTGAACGTCATTTAAGAAATCGATGTTCGGCGAGTTAGCCGGTAGAGCCCCTGGTCTAGCGGTAACATTTCAATCACAGATATTGAACTCTTTGGTTCCAACTTAGGGTCAGCAATAATCTTTAAATCTTTGCTATGTCCAGCAGTGGACGATATCAAGCTGATGCTGTGATGATGACCTTTATAGTATGCAAAATATTCAGCAGACCATGCACCAGACCAGCTAGGCTAGTATAACATGAAGAAAAACGTTAAAGACGAAACGAAAGAAAGAGGTTTATATTTTCTAAATTTTTATACAGGAGGGTGTCTCAGTCATCAAAATATAATAGCGTTAATCTTTGAAAGGTGTCAGCGGAAATTTTAATTATATCGCGGGAAAAAAGTCGATGGCGATGATGACTGGGAGGACACTAGATAGGGAATAAATCAGAAGTATAACAGAATATTTTTTTTTACATACATCTTAACTGTATTAAAGAGAAATAAGGTTTGTCAAAATTGTAACAAGTATCCTTTATGGTAGCAATTATCGTCATCATCATATCAGCCGAAAGACGCTCACTGCTGGACAAAGGCCTCCCCCAAAGCTCTCCACAATTGCCGGGCTTGCGACTTGCGCTATCCGCATTCAGCGACTGCCAGCGATCCTCACAAAATCATCGGTCCATCTTGTACGGGACCTACTCACGCTGCGTCTTCTTAGGTAGAAATGTAAGTTATACGATTTATAGATTTCCATACGTTAAATTGTACTTTTTTTTATCTAAGGACAATGTCACTCAGATCATCTAGCCCCAAACTAAGCAAAGCTTGTACTATGGGTACTAGGCGACGATATACATACTTATACAGATAGATAAATAATTATATACATAGAAAACATCCATGACTCAGAAACAAATATTCGTACTCATCACACAAATATTTGCACTTACCGGGATTCGGACCCAGGACCACCAGCTTCGTAGGCAGGAGCACTACCAACTAGGCTACGGTGACCGTCAACTTGTAATATTACTTGTCATATGGACACTAGACAGCGGATGGAAATACTTCTTTTGTTCTGTTTTTTGTTGTACTGCCTTAAAAATAAAATCTGAAATCTCATTGCAGCGCCGCCTACCGGGTTCAATTGTAAATATAAATTATCGAAGGATTCGCTCAAATGCACAAAAAAACATAATTAAAATCAGTCCGGTCGTTAGATTGGTTTAGTGTCCCGTCATGTATCAGAGCTTTGCTTAGTCCCGGATATTTATTGGTTTATAGTTCCGAAAATTATTGTGAAATACCAAGAACTTTATATTAATATTTAAATAACTACTAACACACCAACATTATAATTTATGTATCACTATCTTTTCACATGTAGAGACTACTACTACGAGTCTAGAGAGAGAGAGAGCTAGCTTTTAAAGAGCTAGTTTATCTCATGTGTTTGATTTGTTTTAATAACTGATAATATGGAAATATGAACTATTTTTCAAACCTATATTTGGACCAATTTTATACGATACTAGCGGCCCGGTACGTGCTTCGCTACGTATAAGGCATAATAATAAAAAAAAAAGATTATTAAGTTCATTTATTGAAACAAAAAAATATTTTAAATTTTAAAAGATGTTAATTTTACACTTTTTCATAACTTTTTTTAAATTTGCTCTACGTACAAACCTTCCCTGGACTTCCACGAATAATTCAAGACCAAAATTAGCCAAATCGGTAAAGGCGTTGTTGAGCTATAACATTACAACGAAAAGTGGCATTGATTTTTATATATATAGATTTAAACTTCTGCATTTCCCTGTTCAGTAACAGCCTAATTGGAATTATCTTGGTGAAAATTTGAGGCTTTGAATAATGAGTCCCTTTAACGAGCAAACTAAGAGGATTGCTTCGGCTCCCTTTAAACGTTTTTATAAAGTTCTACGTGTTGTGGTCAGTATAGGCTGTAGACTGAAAATAATATTCTTATGTTTTAGTTTAAGGAGGCGATCAAGAATTTGAATGTATATATTAGTTTTTTTGGGTTTCTTTGTTTTTCTTGGTTATCGATTCGATAAAATTTTTCGGGTTGGATTACATTTTTTTCTTTTTAATAAAAGTGTTTTCTTTATGGCGCCCAAGACCTATAATAAGATTCCAAGAAATATAACAAGTATCTAAGACTCAAGAATATTTAAGAAAAATCTGTATGATTTTTTATAAATAAAGCCTACTATACAGTTGATGAATATTTAAAGTTATGATTAAGATGACATTATTAAATAGGAATCAATAATTATATAATATAAAATGTCAACAAATCAATAATGTATAATTATATAAGTATATTAATAAAATGGGCAAATTTAATAATTGATTAAATTGGTAAATACAATAATTGTCAATATTTGCACGCCGAAAGGCTAATATGGAGCGTACGCTGTATTAATTTTAAGATCTTTTATGGCCCATATTTAAGCGAATAAAATATTTGAGTTTGAGTTTGAATTTTTTAAGAGTAATTTTAAAGCGAAGTTGTATATTTGTAAGGGCTGTATGTTTTTATTATAAGAGAAGTGGAATTGAACTAATATAATTGAATAGTAAATAGTGACTGACCTGTTGCTCTAGACCTTAGCGACTCAAACTCAGACTCAACTCCTAAGTCAGAGCCATGAAGGTTTCGATCCCCACCCAGTATTAATGTCAAATGAAATGATGTTGTATCCCGTGAGTGTCCTAAAAGGCGACTAAGGGATATATCAGGTAGTCGGGTAGCAGCGCCATCTGCCAACTCGCATGCCAAGCGCGGTGACTAAAGGTCCAACCACACCAAACGGCCCGCATCGGCCAGTATCGCACCGCACGGACGCGGTCGGATGCCGCCGCATCCGACCGGATGCGGTCGGATACGGTCGAATGCGACGGCATCCGACCGCGTCCGGCCGGACGTCGCGTCGTCACATACTACTACCTTCGCTTCTTTTTTAGTTTCATAGTTTTAAGCCCCAGCGCACCCGGCGGAATCCGAACGCAGGCGGATGGCTCCGAGCGCATTCGGCGGTATTCTAACGTATGCGCCGGTATCCGAACGCATGCGGACGGAGCCGATCGCGTGTCGCGGCATGTCACCGGCTGTGTTTACCCTTGACTTGGTAATATAAACTTTAAACACTGTATACAAGATTTAATTTCGTTAAAGATTGTAAAATTCGTTTCGATGCGGGCCGATGCGGGCCGTTTGGTGTGGTTGGACCTTAAGGCAAACCCCTACAACTGGCAACGTTATATAAACCTTTGGAGGCCTATGTTCAGCAGTGGACGATATCAGGCTGATGATGATGAAACAATAAGAAGACTCTTGGAAATTATGTAACTATTATATTTTCTCTTAATATGGAGGTTTATATTTAGTCAGCAGCGACTTTAAGGGATTTCTTTTGTCATACAGATTTCTTGGACTAGGATTTTCTACATGCCGATGCCAATGTGCCCGATAGTCAGGGTTCCACCATTTTCGAAAGTATTTGATTTGCTTTCTTTTGTCTTTGTCTTCATTGACGATTCTGCACAGTTCACATACATTGGGTACAGGTGGATTTGCTGAATAGGTGTAGTGGTTGTGCCATCTGAAAGTTTTAAATTCGTCTGTTCTTAAACTGCTATAATGTGCTCCTAGTCGATTTTTGGGCAAAGCGGCCAGTCTCAATGGAGACTAGCCATCGAAGTGGGACATATTATAGTACACGAGTGTGTGCACAAACAAATAAAGAAGAGGTGAATTGCACTAATATAATTGATAAAATTTTATATTTATAGTATTATTCGCAATGCAAAGCGTAAATCTAATCTCAAAAGTGACAAATCATAAATTTAATCGTCTGGCGGGACTTGATTCCACACCATCTACCAATCCGGGGTATGTCATGGTGCTGGTTTGAGATCTGCTGGACGATTAAATTTATGATAATATAATTGAATTGAAAATACTGACTGTCCTGTTGGTCTGGTCGTTAGTGACCCTGACTGCTAAACGGGAGGTCTTGGGTGCGACCCTCAACCAGGACAAATCTTTGTGTGGTGTCTAAGATTAGGTATTTGTTATGTGTTTTTTTTTTGTTTTATTTATTTTAATAGGTTAACCAACAATTATTTACACATTATAAGCCAGAGTTACAAGCTAAATGTTACAGATTTTCGTGTAATAATCACTTATAAGCCTATAAGTGATTATTACACGAAAAACTGTATGTAACTGTAACACAGCATGCATATCAAATTAGCAATAATTAACTATAAATGTTGAATACAATATAATACAATTTATATTAACGACTGAGTTTTACTAATTAATTAAATAATATAGATACAATAATGTCAATATGCATAACAAGTTTAGTGGGTAATTTTTCTAGAATATATATGTATATGTTTAGAAATATATAAATATTTGCCGTAGCATATGCTCTGCATAGTTTGGGATAAGATGTAGCGTGTTAGTTATGCCAAGATATTAATTTATTATTATATTCTTAGAATCAGTTCTTACAGCGCTTAGGCCTTAAAACAGATATCGGTTTATAGATTAAATTTTGGCCAGCGGGAGTTGAACGCATGACGTCACGGCAATGTATAGTCAGCCCAGTCGTAGAGAAATATCTACAAAGGTTCTATATCTGAAATGAAATTAAATACCTAAAGTAGTTCTCGTATACCCTGCGGTCGTTCATAGCTTGATGTATGAGGGCGGCGATGGATGTGGCATTCAGTAGCCGCGCGTTGATATAGGAGCCCGGCGGAAGGAACCTGTAAATGTAATAATGAAAACCTGTATGTAGCATAAATTAAATGATTCATTTGTCCGAAAGTCCGAAGAAACTGGCGGTTTTTAACCAACTTTATAAGAATTCAATTATCAATTCGATCGTATGTTGTCTTAAAATCGATTATTCTCTTTTTAATCGATAAGGAATGATTTAAGAATGGTCCCATATAAAGGTTGTTCCAATCGTTTAACTAAAAACAGTTGAAGTGTATTTTTAACCGATTTTAAAAGAAGGAGATTATCATGGCGAGTGGATTGTATGTTTTTATTATTAGTATTTGGGTTAGATAATCCTTATTTAATCGATGAAAAATGCTTTTGGAATGATTATCTATAGATTTTGTTACAAAGTGATGTCTAGAAGAAGAGTTAGGCAGATTTTTTGTATTTTTACCATTAATTATGTTAATAACGGAATACAAACGAAGGTTTTGCAAAGAAACCTTTAAGTTGATTATATGTTTATTTAAAAGTAGTTATTTTAATCATACTACATATAAAAAGGTTGTTTAAAAAAGTCATCCTGTTTTTAGAACAGATTACTGTTTTAAGAAGGCACAGAACATCCGTCAACTTTTTTAAACAACCGGTTTGAACATAATTTATATGGAAAACATTACCTATACAACAAAAAAACATTATGAAAATAAGTTTAGTTTAGAACATGATATAGGAAAAATTGTTTAAAACACAACAAACCAATAGATACAAAAAAAACATATACCATCAGGTGCCTTCTTGTTTGCCGACTTGGAGGTATAAAAAATTAAAAAACCGGCCAAGTGCTTGGACCGGACATGCCGGACAACCGGACTCGCACATGAAGAGTTCCATTGCCGTAAGTATTTCAGTTGATTAAATGAGAGCAAATTGCGGTTTATGACGTTTTAAAAAAAAACTACTTGCTAGACCTCGTTCAAACCAATTATCGTTGTTAGTTTTTACGGTAATGTACATCATATATTTTTTTTTGTTTTATCATTCTCTTATTTTAGAAGTTAGGGGGGGGGGGGGGGGGGCACTCATTTTACCACTTTGGAAGTGTCTCTCGCGCAAACTATCCAGTTTAGAATAAAATGATATTATGAACCTCAATATCAGTTTTGAACACCTATCCATAGACACCCGTTCCGGTTCCGTTTTTTGCCATTTGGCTACGGAACCCTAAAAAGGAGATGTTCTCTGAACAAAACGAAAAGTTTACCACGTACCTGGAATAATTAGCTCCGCCGTACACGATAGGAACTGCATAGTTCAACAATGGCCGCAAAAGGACATCTGTCACATAATCCTCGTCAATAGAACTTTCAAACGACAAGTAAAAATAGTAATCATTTTGTATAATTAATTCACATTCTGCAAAAAGCATCTTAGGACATCTCTTCCTCCCACAATATCCATAAATATCAAGATCTAATTCATATTTATTCAAAGCTATTTCCAAACTTTTAGCAACATGCGTCCGATTACTAGGTGTTTGGCATCGAGAAACAAACCACGCCACTGCTTTCTTTTTACTTTTTAATTTCTCAATAACCTCTTTTGGTGTGGGTAACATCTCATCCATCCAAGTCATATTAATTTTGGGACCCAAAACAGTACCTTTTCTATCAGTAACCGTTAAAGCTGTCCAAGGGATATCAGAATCAAGTCTATAAGTCCAAGTCAGATTAAAATAATCGTCATAAAAAGGATCACATATAGGATAATTCTCAGCAGATAATGAGCCAACAAATATAAATTTCTGATGTTCATCTCTTATTGTTATAGTATTATCCCAACTATTTTCCACGTCGAATAAAATGGCATCGAAGCTCCGAATATCATCTAAAATCCGTACATTATTCGAAAAATAACAGTTAAAATATGTACAATTGTTCTCAATAAACGACGATTGACCATTCTTGTAAATAGGAGAATTTACATGAAGGAATGTATCCGTATATTTCAGTATATACCTGAAATCGGTTCCAAATGTCTCACGTCTCTTAAATGACGATATATATGCCGATAAATTCTTCTGATATGATAAGAAAGATTTACTTGTATAAATATATTCTATATCAATGCTTACTTCTAGCTTTGCTGGAGTTAATGTAACTCTTAGATATCGAATTAAAACATAGATGTATCCAATTATCACCAGTACTTTAAGAAACGTCAACATGTTTTTAATCACACTGGGAATGATTAAGAACGGAGGAGATACATCTTCGTCGTGTAAAATGCTGTTTACAAAGCATCGTATAAGAAGTTTACAAATAGATTTGTAAACTATGTATACAATCCGCGGAAGAATGTACAAATTACGTCAATACAGATTTACTCAAGAAAATTACGGACAAAAATTGCTGGACGATATCCTACCCTATGTAAATGAAGTTTAAAAACAGAACATGAACAAAACATGCCAGCAATTATACTAAACAGAAAATTAAATATGAAAATGTGTTTGTCCACGTGAGCGCACACGAGCGCGTGGTCCGGCGTCTCGTATGCTAATGACTATAAATAGACGAGTGGCGGCCCCTTGTGGTGAAACTAGAATTTATTTTAGCGCTAAATTGTATGCGTACGACTCGACACGACGTTTGGTGAGAGAACTAAAATACAAGAGCAAGAATGTAAAAACCGTGAACGTTTGTTGAAATCATTTTGTTTGTTTAACGATAGCAAGCGTTAGTACATAATGTTTCTGAACAGAACACTATCTCAAAAGAGCACTTTTATTTTGTATCAAAAAGTATGGCTGTCTTTATGTCTGTAGATACATTTGGATAATAGCCCTTACTGTCGATGAAACAAAGCCTAAATAAGGCTTAATATTTTATTTTCTTTTTATAACTGGCCCATATGGAGGTCAGCTTTTTTACTAACTTGTGTAATATTATAACTAGTTAAAATTCCACCGCTTTGGTGATGGAAATTGAAAGTGTTTTAAAATAACGGGGAGCTAAATTGATGATATTTGTTTAACATCAAAAATAGTTTTACGGACACAAGCTTATAAACATGACGTCAAAAAAAGACTCGATTTTGCATCTGTATGCAGTATGCTCATGATGATGATGTCCTCCCGGCCGAATTTCGACCACGGCGGCCATTCTTAATGGAGATTAGCCAATTGCACAGGACAAATTATAGAGCACACGTGTGTCGCAAACACAGGGGCACTTTCTATTCCATCACTCTCATGATCCGATGGGATGACTAGCGACACGACCGGCAAGAGATCAGATACAAGACCGACTGCTTTAGGTGCTCTCCGGGGGTATAATGCCACCAACTCCCAGACTTCGGGCTGATACTAAAAATTGCTTTTTACGGAAAAATCCCAAAATCACTTTTTGGCCCAACCCGGGATTTGAACCCAGGACCTCATTGTCTGCTGTTGAACACGCTACCGCTAGACCAACGAGGCAGTCATGCAGTGGCTGTCTATTGGTACAACTGGTTTTGACGTGATTTTATAAGCTTGTGTGCGTAAAACTGTTTTTGAAATTCATCAAATTTCATAAATTTTGCTCTATATATATTGGTGACTAGCTGTGCCCGCGACTTCGTTCGCGTGGATGTCGGAACTTAACAATGTATTTTTTTGTGTAAAGCGCTGTGGGAGGATACCGATACAATTTCTTTTTTAATTTAATTTAGTGCTTCTTTATTTTACCTGTGGAACCATCTGGAGCGTACACAAAAACGTTATTGGGGTTGTTTACGCGTGAAAGAGCTACGTATAGTTGACCATGGGAAAAGCATCCAATACTTAGGTCCATCCCCGCAACGGATAATGTCTAGCTTTATTAATCGTCATGGCATAGCAGAGACTGACTGGGAATTGCACTGGTTTGAAAGAGAAAGGAAAGTTTTAAGGAATTATAGGTATCCTTGGAATAAAAACAATATCACCGGCGCCGCAACCTGTTAATATTTCAGCTTCGATAATGTTTTGCTGCAGATTTGTGACTTTGAGCCGAGTGCCGTTACAAAGTTTGGGGGGACATAAATTTCTGAGGAGATTTATTGGTACACCGATTTTTAAAACTATTTTGTGGGCTGGAAGTCCGGGTGTGCTGAGGGAATCCAAAAATTCTACCGGTTAGTGCGTGGCGTCATCTTCTTCCATACCTGTATTTATTGAGCTATATTCTTTACTATTCCCGGAAGCATGAGTCAATATTTCGAAATTAATTGCCGTAGCTTGGTCATTGCGGGGAGTCAAAATAGCTCGCTGACATAGCCAAGAACCAGCTTGATTGCCAATGTTTGTGGTATCTCCGTACACAGAAGAAATTAGCTCCAGCTGTGATGTAACGTAAGAGCAGAGATTACCAATCAATATAACTTTTCCATCTTCTTGTACGGGGTATGTGCCATCGCCTATTTTTTTTACAATAAATTGGCAAACTCCTGTGCATTTTCGCAGCCTCTGACTGATGAGGTTCCCTCCTATACTTATAACTATCTCTTGAATAGCCAATAAGGACCTGTTGTGACAAATTTCACGTACCTTGTCAGGAATTTCTCCATCAGTATTTAGTTGTACATGTCTCATAAAATCTTCAGCAAACTTGTCATGGTACTTTTGCCATAACTGGTTAGCACCCGATAACGCACAAAAGGTCAATAAGATGGCAAACAAATGTCGCAAGCGATGTGGACTATCGCTCACGCATCCTTCCGCTAGAGCGTCAACCCAATGCTGACCTCCATCTAATAAATGGCGTGTTCGGCAAGCGGACTGGTATGTGGGATGTTCAATATCATGCATTTTACGGAGCTCAGCTAAAGACGTAGGTCCTCGCACTACATGGACCAGACTGTGGGATGAACTCACACGTGAGCACGCCAGGTGAACCTGCCCGCCTTCCTTAAGTCAATTCCATCTAACTTGAGAGTTGGACTTTGCGATTTGGTGATTGATTGGTTGATGGTTATCGCGACACACACTTTTATAGGGAACTACAGTATTTTAAACTGAAAAGGGAGATCATTTGGCGTTACAAACGAATCGACATGCGACAGCACAATTTTTCGATCCACTGACATTATAATTTAAAATTAAATTATAACAAATCCAACCTTGAACATAATTCAATTTGCCCAAAGAAAACAGCATATTTTAATAACCAATTTTGGACAATGGCATACTTCTAGGCAACCAAGACCTTATTTCGAAACAATTCAGTACATTCAAAACCCTACGTAATCGTGCAATCAGCAAACACGGGCAAATCTTAGCACCGCGAGTCAAAAGAAATGCACAACGACATCTATCGAAATAAAAATCAACTATCAACCTAAGTAGTTCATTCAGAAAAGAGATGTCATAATACGCACAATGACATCTATCGGACAGTTAGGTAGCTCAACTATAAACATTAGTTCAACTTGAAGTAATGAAATGTGTGTTATTTTTCTTCATGATTACTTTAAAATCTAATATCTTTTGATAAACTGAACGGATTGCAATAAAATAAAAACTAAATGTTACCTCAAGTTACGCTCAATCGTTGTGTATAAAAGTTATCTACATTGCTTTAGTATATTTTACGTGATACCCGAACATATAAACAGACAAACAGACAAAAATTCTAAAAAGGCTGGAAATGTGTTCTATTGGTTGTTCTTTAATACCCTGGCTATTTTTTTTGGATTTTCTTTTGATGATGTACAAAAATTATTTTTCTACAGATTTATTATATGTATAGATAAAAAATTGCCACTGGTGAAAAAGAAAAAAAATTAAACTACCGAGTTTTTTTTTTGCATCAGTCGTAAAATGTTCACCTTTCCTTACACTAGAAAGCTATAACAACGTAATCCCTTGACAACGAACATTCTAATAAAAAACCGAAAGCAAATATAATTAAATCTTAATACACAGTGTGTTAGTTGATCGAAGCAATCTATTTATGACGAAGCAACTTCCTGATTGTCTATGGAAGCCCGTTGTTAACAGCTCGCAGCTGTTGTCTATGATCCGGGATCGTGACAACTTGTCCCGGGATCGCGGGATTAGCATAACAGAGTGTGCTTTGTACCGTAACTCCTTGCATTACAATAATCTTTGTTTGGAATAAGGATTTCATATTTTGTAAAGTAAATTGAGATATGTTTTTAGAATGATTTTCATTAATTTACGTTTGCTTATTTTAATGATAGATATTTATTAAAATGTGAAGTGGTATGAGAGTCCATAAAAATATTTATTAAAATACAAATTGATCTGTAACTTTATGAATTCTACATAACATTTTAATAATGGAAAACGCTCGCATTAATTAAATAAAATTCTGTATTGCGGGATAGTTTACAAACATGCAATTCACGAAGAGAAAATACACCCAGACAAACTATATATAATGGGTTATAAAGAATGTAGGGTGAAGACGTGTGGCACAGTGGCTAAGACAGTCACCTCACCGCGTCGTGTCGCGGGTTTGAGTCCCGTGCCGGACAACTATTTGTGTGACCCATAAATAGTTTTTCTGAGTCTGAATAATTTGTATTCGTCTATTATATGTCTGTAAAGTACCCCGCGACCCAGGGATTAGATTCCCTACTGCGGGTCTGGTCTTCAAAAATAAATACATACATACATACATAGACTCACGCCTGTTTCCCAGAGGGGTAGGCAGAGACAACGGATTTCCATTTGTCACGATCTTTGCATACTTCTTTTGCCTCGATTACTGACATTATATTCTTCATACATGCTCGCCGGTTTAGGGTACTTCTGACCTGCCCTTTCTTGAGAACATTTCCAATTTGGTCAGAGAATGTTCGACGTGGTCTTCCCCTTCCGGTTGTCCCATTCACACAGGCCAGGTATACTTCTTTTGTCAATCTTCTTTCATTCATAATGGCCAAACCACCAAATAAATACAAAATGAATTAAATCAAACACGGTCGTCTTCTCTTTAAAAAAAAATCCCAACACAGCAGCGACGCGATTACATTTTTTTAAAGACAACGTCCGGTATTGCAAAATTATTCCCTGTGTCTTGGGTACTTTACAAACATAATTGACGGACATAAAGTACATCCACATTCAGAGCAACTATTTATGGATCGAACTTGGAACACGAAGTGGCGAGCTAAATATTTAAACCGCTGCGCCACCTGCGCAGTCAATTAACCGCATGCAGTTATAGTAAAAAAATGCCGAGAATTTCAAAGATTTAAAATATGATTACGTAAAAATACGTCTTTGCGCTGACGTTGCCATGGCTGGCTATACCTTATTCATGAATAAGGTATAGCCAGCCATCAATATAATGTATAGTGCTACAAACTTATCTGACCCGGTGGCCAAAAGTAGAACTAACGAGCCAGTTTGAAATGTCAATCGGCCTGTTATTCCATGACATTCCTGCCATTGATTGTTTGTTGCGCGTATTTATTTTTCTCTATGTGGTTTTTAATAGTGAAACATGCTGAAAGTTTTAAAAAGTGATGCGAGGAACGTTATATTACAAGTATTGAATTATATGAAGGGAAAAAAACGCCTTCAGGCACCAATTATACCCTTCAATAAGTTGTATGAACGCGTAGCTGCTGCTACAGGTTAGTGTTGTCAGTTTCTGAAAAAATACGAAACTCCCCCTCGCACTTTAAATTAAAATACATATTTTAAAATATTATTTATTTATTAAATTTTTGCTATTTCCTTTGTAGGTGTCCGGGAGCGATTTGTAAGAAAACTTGTGAAAGAAAAACTTCGTTTAAAAAAACCGACTTCAAAAACTAAAAACTATAAAAAAATATCTTAATAAAGATTTAATTTAATACATCACTTATAATATTATATTAATGAAATAATATAATTTGTATGTGCTACCTATTGATATGTTTGAAGTCGGTGCCAAGCCAAATGTAATAGTAGCCGCACCACACTCGCCGCGCGTTACTTTCAGCGGGATAGCTTCGTATTTCTACACAAACAACCCAAGCGTGCACACGTCGTTGACGGTCGTCATATATTTTTATGATACAGTTTCATCTGTTTCATATTAATTCATATTGTTATTTAAGTTTATTTACTGAGGTTAATCTTTAGTGTAGGAATTTCATCACAAAGTATGAAAGCTGTATGTAATATTAACTTTTATTTTGCTTAGGGCTTGGCACCGACTTCAAACCTATCAATAGGTAGCACATACAAATTATATTATTTCATTAATATAATATTATAAGTGATGTATTAAATTAAATCTTTATTAAGATATTTTTTTATAGTTTTTAGTTTTTGAAGTCGGTTTTTTTAAACGAAGTTTTTTTATTTGTTACTTTTTAGTGTCTAGCTATGGTTAGGACTTCGAAAGGTGCCGCGCGCCTCAAAACTATAGATCCCAACAAACGAGAACGGAAAAAAGAAACATCTTCCGATAAAATGTTGTTCGAAACTCTTTTTCACGTTCTTGTGGGAGTGAATGATCGAAAAGACCGTTTGTAAGAAAGACTACATCAAATTACGTTCACTCTAAGAAAACTTGCACAGTACGAGTCTAGACTAGCTAAGATTTATAACAGTCTGAACAGCAAGCGCATAGGTTAGGCCGTATTTATGACCATCTAGCTAACGAGTCTGTGTGCTGAGGGCTTATACACTAGATCTTATTTTGAATCGAATGATCTTATGATCGAATAGCCATCAAGTCTGCTGAACAGAGGGTACGAATCTATGAAGACTAGGTCTTATTAATGATCGATTAGCCAACGAGTCTTCTGAGCAGAGGGCTGATAGCCTAGGTCTTATTTATCATTGTTTAGATAATGAGTCGGACTCGCCCGTGAAAGGCGGAATGTTTCTTTCCGTAGCAGCAATTATTTGAGTTGATAGAATGGAAGGTAAATTGCGGTTGACGATTTATGACGCATTAAAAAAACTACTTACTAGATCTCGTTCATACCAATTTTCGGTGGAAGTTTGCATGGTAATGTACATCATCTATCTATTATTTTAGAAGTTACAAGGGGGGGGGGGGGGGGCATTTTACGCCTTTGGAAGTGTCTCTCGCGCAAACTATACAGTTAAGAACAAATTATATTATAAACCTCAATATCATTTTCGAAGTCCTATCCATAGATACCCCACATGTATAGTTTAATGAATTTTTTTTTTATTTCAGTTCTAAGTAAGTATAGGGAACCCCCAAATTTTTATGTTTGTTTTTCTATGTTTGTGTGAAAATCTTAATGCGGTTCACGGAATACATCTGCTGACCAAGATTCGACAGTATAGTTCTTATAGTTTCGGAAAAAAGTGGCTGTGACATACGTACGGGCAGACATACAGACATGACAAATCAAGAAGAACCTTTGTGAAAGACATTTGGCTACAGAACCCTAAAAATGGCAGCTATTCCGCATCAAATTAAAGAAGAATCACGTAAATCGGTTCATAAATCTCAGCGTAATCGGTGTACGTACATAAAAAAATACGTTGGTGCTAAAAGGTGCGCCTACATGCGCTTCCAAAAAAAAAGCTTATACGTGCGTATTAAACGCTAGTCGTCTGAAATTGTTATTTATGTTCATGCCAAGACACACTTGAACAGGATGAGTCTAGCTTGACTAGCTAAGATTTACAAACGTCTGTGCCAAAGACAATTACATCGTCCACTTAAACAAATTTTCATACAAAAATGTCCATAAAATGAAAACTACTGGGCCAATCTATATAAAATTTTTATGGGACCAAATGGCAACTATTCCGCATCAAACTAAAAAAAATCACGTAAATCGGATCATAAATCTCCGAGTAATCGGTGTACATACATAAAAAAAAAAAAAAACCGGTGAACTTGAGAACCTCCTCCTTTGGAAGTCGGTTAAAAAAGAGCAAGCAGATGCAAAAATTTATAGCAGATCAGAATATTAGTAGATCGAATTCTGAAATCCTATCATTGATTGCAGAAGTTTTTCATAAAATAACAGTCAATGAATGGCAAAAGCATTACAATCATGTAAAAAAATATTGAAAATGTGTATTGAAAAAGGGATGGATACTTAGACGACGAGCCTTTCATCACTCATTTAGGTAGAGATAGTGAAAGTGAAAGCAGTGATTCCAATAATGATGATGATGATGAAATGACTTCTGAATTAAACCATTCCGGGGACATAATAATACCTGGAGTATCTCCGTTAGAGAACACTCAGCATACATTTTATGTAAATGTTCATTATTTTATGTAAATTATTGTATAAAAATATAAATATTTGTAATGACAGTATTTGTTTGCTTTTTAGTGGAGTAACATTTACGTTACAATATGCATATTATTTTTACCCACTTTATTGCAAAAAATAGTTACTAGCAACACTAAATGCGATAACAGCGACGCTGCCAGCGGGCCAGATAAGTTTGCGGGACTGTACAACGGGATATCGGAAACAATTCTATACAAAGACAGAGAAAATAATAAACCTTATTTTGTGAGTACAGTAAAAATACGCTTGATCAGGCCACACAGAATATTTCTTTTTGGTATAGATATAGATATATGACACTGGCCAAATATAAATATATCATAAAAGTAAAATTATTTATAAGTAAAAATTCAAACGTTCCAATTACAAATTTTGCTTCATACTTTTATACAAGCTCATTTGCGAAATCGTGTCTCTATGAAAAATTAAACTTCAACGAGAACATTTTCACGCGAAGTATATCTACGATTTTAAAGGTTGCCTTAAACGGGAGGAATCTTTTAATAGACCTAAAATAGTAACTTTTTCGGATAAGGGCTCTTCAAAAGCAACAGTTCACCACTGTAATAGTGAATTTATGCGTGGTCGGATATCATTGACTGCAGAAAAAAGAAGTGATCGCATAGTACACCTGATGTTGTCAGTACAGTAAAATTACGCTATATATATAAATAAGTATTTCAAATAATTGTATAATTTGGCGATGATACCAGGTAATTAAATATTTTTATTTATGTTATTTGCAGCAGTTCAGACAGTCGTCTCGCCACTTCGTGTCCTGGGTTAGATTTGTGATCCGTAACTAGTTCTTCCAAGTCTCGATATACCTATATATACTTTGTGACGGTCAATTATATGTTTGTAAACTACACAAGGCTACATATCAAGCTGTACATTTCTAGTATAAGTTGATCTCGCGTTGTATCAGCTTTCCATACAACGAGAGGTCAGCTTATATCGGTAATGTATAGCTTGATATGTAGCCGTGGGCACACCACGACTTAGGGATAAATTTAAATACAGACGTTCTGTTAAAAAAAAACAAAAGAAATCTTAATCCATTCTGTATAAATACTAGATCGCCGTACGAATGGAAACAGCCTTAATAACAATATCAATAGGAATAATAATAATATCCTGGGACATTGTCCACACACGGCACTCTGATCACAAATTAAGTAGAGCTTGTACTATGGAAACCAGATAACTGATATACTTACATATAGGTACTACTTTAGTAATACATACTTATATGGTTTAAAGATTTATTCTCAATAAAAACAAATAAGTCACTTACTTGAGAACAAGAAATAATAACTTATAATAAATTACATAAGGTCGAGTTCGCAGTTTCCCTAAGTACATACATTATTCTTATGATAAGGTGTGGTACTCATCTAATGGGTACATTATTACACCCACACTCAGGACAAACAGACATGTTGATGCACCCAAATACCAAAGCAAACCATACTGTAATTTCCATTCTACTCAAAAAAAAAATCTTCGTAACCATCTTATTACACGACCCAAATATTCCCTAATAAAACTTCCCATGTAAAACTCAAACCTATCTTTGAGTAAAAAAATCGAAAGTACCTCCCAAAGTTTTCCTTCAAAGCCAAAAGCGGCTAGATATTAGCAAAAAGTCATTAAAAGTAAGGGTGGTGTTCATCATAGCGGCTTCAAAGTCGGTATTAAACGGCGAGAGACCTTAAGTTAAAAAGTTCATTCATTTAACGGTTGTGTGCGTCCGGGGCCGTTGAATTTCAAATTTTAACACGTATAAATAAATGTTATAGGTGTGTTGTATAAGTTTTTGGGGAAAGGAATTGTACAGTCGACGATACGGCCGTGAAATCACTTGCTTTACGAAAATCTTCCTTACTACCAACGTCATAAAGGCGCTATCAATTGACTTCTTGCTTGAGGTTTAAACAGGATTATAAATAGGCTAGGATATATTTCGTTCTATATTATTGAATAATTAAAATTAAGCATAGCTTACAGCAGGCCCCCAACAAGATGGACCGATGATCTTGTGCGGGGCGCTGGAAACTGCTGGATGCGAATAACGCAAGACCGGCAATTGTGGAGATCTTTGGGTGAGGCCTTTGTCCAGCAGTAGACGTCTTTCGGCTGATATGATGATGATGATAGCTTACAGCTTATGGTACAACCAGAAGGGGAAGACCTCGTAGTTCTTAAGAAATGCCAGGTCAGAAGTGGCATAAACCGGCGAGCATTTATAAAGAATATAATGATAGTAAACGAGGCGAAAGAGCTGTGCCAGGATCGTGACAAATGGATGTCCGTTGTCTCTGCCTAACCCTCTGGGAAACAGGCGTGAGTCTATGTATTTATGTAACTATAGCTTTTTGGTTATGTAAGATAGAGCGTGGTCAATATGGGGATGGATAGTTGCTTGTCATTAGGCCTTAGGTTAACTCGCTTGGTACTGCAACACTATTTAAGTAACAACAGAGTAGTGAGAAGTCACAGGGCGGTTATGACTGTTGACAAATCCGGGTTCTCCCAAAATTTAGAGAAGGCAACCCTACGTGAACGGGAACTAAGAGGAGTTCTTTTTGGCGCCAACGAGGAAAAGGACGCATTGAGGCATTGTTTAATTTTCGAAAACTCGTGTAAATTCGAGTTTTTATGTGTAATTGTGGTGGATTCTTAGACGTAACTTCTTCGACAACGTACCTACCCGAGTGGAGGAAAGTGCCATATTGCGATTTTTGTTGAATCGATAAATCCATAGAAGTCTCTAGTAAAGGCTTCACTGCTTTACTGGGGTAGGATAAGGACTATGACTTGACTGAGACAAACTTTATTTGAAATTGACTTAATGACGAAAATTAATGATTCAAAACTATATTTTACTGAAGGCTCATAAGGCCGAAGAAGCCAGAGCCGTGATACTGAATTAAAAAAGGAACTAATTCGACTTTTTGGTAGACGGTAGTTATAAAAAAGATGAAGACTTTTGTATGTTTTTAAAACAGTTATTATATTTTTTTTATGTTTTTCATAATTTCTAACGATTTCATTTTTCGGTACAGCTAATTTGTTGGGTAGACACTAATTACCTTTACCTGAAACACCGACGTACTCCAAAGAGTTTCGCATTACCCTACCAGTGAAGTAAACATTAGACGAGCAAAGTTCCAACTCCATTAACAAAATGTACATCTAAAACACCATCAAAGGTTACCGAAAACTGAGTTAAACATAAAGGATTACTCAAAATCGCCACAACCTTAAAATGTTAATTACAAGGAAATAATACCGCGGGCCACATTACCAAAGTTTCGGCTAAAATGAAATTTAAACCTTATACAAATCAAAAGTTAGATTTAATAATCACTAATAGGATAAAGGAAGGCCGATGGCGCGGAAACTGAACTCTTTAATTCGGCATTCGGCTCACTTTTGGTATAATTCCCCATTCGGCCTACTTTTGACAAATTAAAGAGTTTGAAACTTTGACTTGTAGGTTAGGGAACGACTGTTTAATTTTTATTGATGGCCATTTTATTTATTTTAATTGCAATTAAGGGTTTTAGAATTGCCTATTACATTCAATTTTACTGTTGATAATAATAGTTAGTAATTGTAATATTATTTTTATACGTCTGTTATGTTACGTAATGAATGAACAGTCATGAATATTTCCGATGAAATTGTTATTTACAACATGTTCCCACTTTCACTACTCTAGTTTGCTATTCACTTTAGTCCACATTAATCTCTAAGTAATTATCCACAGCTTCACTATTTTATAGTGTACTGTTCACTTTTATCGATTTTTTAAAGAAAAGATAACGCCTGCATTAGGGAATCTAATCCCTGTGGCGCGGGGTACTTAACAAACATAAAATAGACAGACGCAAATTACATCCAGACTCAGAACAACTATTTATGGGTCACACAAATAGTTGTCAGGCGCGGAACTCGAACCCGAGACACGAAGCGGCGACACGACGTCTTAGCAGCTGCGCCACACGCGCAGCAATTATTGTTTAGTTCACCTCAAAAATGGGATATCAATCTCGAACGAGCGGGGCTTCCGCCTAAGTCGCAGATCATCGTGATCATGATCGGTGACCAAAAAGATGATGGTTAAAAATGACTGAATCATTCGTTGAAACGGCTTCCATGAGTACATGTGACGTCATAAATGGTCCGGAATTGATTTTCAACGTTGAAGGTATTGAACGCATGATGTAGTAATTTTTAACCTTCATCTATTTGAACGCCGATCACGATTATGATAACCGGCGAAATAGGCGGTAGCCCTCCAGTACCTTCAACTAATCTGATGTAGGCGCTCTGCAGTTATACTAGGAATGATAATCGATGGCAAATCAAATTTAGAATTCCCATGCTAACACCTTTAAGGAGGGTGTAGGTGTTATTCATCAGCTTTCTTTTTAGAATCATTGTCAACTGATATGCATTGTGATTTACGCATACCTTATATGACCAATATAAGGTACGGGTAAATAACAATTATAACAATAGGCGCGTACGAGAACAAAAATTTATCCGACCCTCAGTCCAAAACTACGGCGAAAGAACCAACAAGTATTTGACCCCAACTATATATTATCAATTTTCTTGGCTTAGGAAAGAACATAGAACGATAAGTAAAGTATCCCTAAAACATAAAGTTAAACAAATACTCCTAACTGAATTTTGTGAATGCTGATGTTTTTGTAAGTGGTTTGACAAAATTACTACAATTACAAATATTAATCAAAATTATATGTATTCATCTAGTTTGTACTTAGTTTAAGGAAGTTAAAACAAGCGCTAATCCCGCCGACTAACTGTTACGCAGTTTGGTGGGTTTATAAACCAAAAAAAAAAAAAACCAATAAAAACTCTATTTATTTATTTATTTTATTTATGTAAAACATCATATCATATTGAATACACTACCCATTATTCCATTGTGTGAGGTAGCTGAGGATAACACAGATGACGAGGTAGAAAAGAGGCGAGTACGTGCGTTACACGTGCAGCTGTAGTAAGTAAATGTTGTACTCTATCTATCCCTTTCTTCTTTCTTTCCATGCTTCCTTAATAATAATATCTGGGGACAATGTCACACAAATCATCCTAGCCCCAAACTAAGCAAATCTTGTACTATACTATATACGGGTACCAGGCGACGATATTCATACTTATATAGATAGATAAATACTTATATACATAGAAAACATCCATGACTCAGAAACAAATATTCGTGCTCATCACACAAATATTTGCACTTACCGGGATTCGAACCCAGGACCACGAGCTTCGTAGGCAGGAGCACTACCAACTAGGCTATGGTGACCGTCATGGTGGTGTTCCTTCTGTGTACTATAACCAACTTACTGCATTCCCCAACCCATCTGTCAAGCATGGCGTTTATGGCATATTCCACCAACCACCAAGATGATTCTTGGAGAGGCTTGTCCAGCAGTGGACTTTTAATAGTTGTAATGGCGATGATGATGACGATCATATCCCCACAGAGATGTTGGGCGATAGGGATATTTTACTGTATGCTGCCTCCTTTATAACGTTTCTTGCGGAAGCCAAATATTAACGATATTTGCACAGTAATTGTTCTTAAAATTTCTATTTATATTTTTTTTTTATGATGTCAATTCGCAAAGTCAATTAACGTCAAGTCAATTAACGTCTATATATTTAATTATTGCAAGTTTTTCTTTCATATTTTTATGGTCAAGTATGAAATTCACACAATATGGGTATCGCGTAAAATAATTCTATAGTCGTTATAGAAAAAAACGTACTAACTAGCATAAATAGTGAGTACTGACAACATTAAAAAAAAAGATAAAATCATCAGAAGCCCAAAAACCCAATTACAAATACCAAAATAAACGATAGACCCTAAAGAAAAAACATTTCAAAAGCAATAAATTCCCCTCTCAAAATTAATTAAAGAAAAAAAAATCCCCAATCCAGCCGTGAAATAACATTAGATAATTTCTTTGCCCCTTATTATGGGGACAATGTTACCATAATTTTGACTAGAATCCGTCTGTCAGCATCCCAGTATAAATCGCGAACAAAATTATTATCACCTCGCCCGCTCAGCAAGTTTAACTTCATTTTAATAAAAAAAGTAAAAAGAGAAAAGCCCGCTCTCTGATAAATGCTGAGGAAGCTTTTTTATCTGTGGCAGCAAGTAAAATATAGAAGTGATTAGAAGTGACAGGAGTATTTGTGTATTACTTATTTATTTATCTGCCTAGATGGTCTAGCGGTAGCGTGTTAAACCGCAGATAATGAGGTCCTGGGTTCAAATCCCGGGTCGGGCCAAAAAGGGATATTGGGATTTTTCCGTAAAAAGAAATTTCTCAGTATCAGCCCGAAGTCTGGGAGTTTGCGGTATAACGTCCCCGTGCCTCGGAGAGCACGTAAAGCCGTCGGTCCTGTACCAGACCTCTTTCCGGACGTGTCACTAGTCGTCCCATCGGATCAGTGATGGAATAGAAAGTGCCCCCGTGTTTGCGCACACACTTGTGCACTATAAAATGTCCTGCGGAATTGGCTAGTCTCCATTGAGACTGGCGGCCGTGGCCGAAATTCGGTCGGGAGGACATCATCATCATCATCATTTACTTATCGTATGGGCAGTGGTTACCCTAGTGTCAGAGTTGTTCAAGCTGCCAGTAGTAGGCCTCTGACATGGTTTAATGACTATTTCCTCATGGCTACAACCGGGTTTGACAGCTTAACGTGCCCTCCAAAGCTCGGTGACGCTCAGAAATTAAACCACTTTGGCGGTCACCCATCTATGAACCGACCGCGAGCCTAGTAGCTTGACCTTTGCCTGCTTACAGACCGGTGAGAGTATCTGTCTATTAGCTGCTCGATACTATCACGATGGTCTAGCGGTAGCATGTTGAACTGCAGTCTCATTCACTTGTTGCAATGGGTTCAATCTCCAGGTCGGGCCAAAACTTTATTTTCTGGCTAGAAGAAAACCTAGAAGAGATCGTTTAACTGTCAGTTCTAATATTTCTAATAATCGCCTAATCTCTCCCCGGTCGTGTCGGATTGTCGTCCTAATAGATTTATGAATGTAAGGGAATAGCGAGTTCGTTTGTGTTTGCGAACACACTCCTGGGCCTCTAGCACGAGTTCCTGCAGTTTACTTACTCGATCACACGTACAGTTTCTCCCATACATTGAGCACCAGCGCCTCTCGCGGAAACTATTAAGAACTAAAATTCTGGTGCTTAATGTATGGGACGAAACTGTACGTGTGATCGAGTAAGTAAACTGCACGAACTCGTGCTAGAGGCCCTGCACTACTAAATACTCTACGTTGTTGGCTAGTTTCCGTTGAGATTGGCCATCATAGCCAAAATTCGGTCTAGAATACTATTATAATTTACGTTGTAAAATGCGGCTTGTAATTAGTTTCCTTATAATTGTAGCTTTTGACTACTACTTCGGCCTACTTTTTTATCAACACGCTTATAGTTAAATAAATAACGTATTTAATATATATGTACTTCAAGATGATCAAAGAATTTTGACACATATAAATGATACTCTATGACTATATTTCAAAACAAAAGATTGAAGAACTTTCACTAGATACTTTTAAACTTCCTTTTGGACTGTATTTGCGGAGCATCGGTCCAAAGCCTGCTCTGCTACATGTTCATGGCAGGATCTTAGAAATACACAAGCAGGGCAATCAGTGTGGCCACGTTCTGGGCCACAAAAAATTAACGGGTTTGCGATCGAAACGCTAAGAAGAAGAAGAACTTCCTTTTTTTAATTTCTAAGACATTTATATTAATAGGTTACGATGACCGCATTCTATCAGGTAAGTCAAGTACTTGTTTGCCAAATTAGCCTTAAAAAAATAACTATCATAACTAAATAAATTTACTCTGGGATGCTCTGGGACGTCTACAAATTTATATCTCTCTGGGTGCAAATCTTGGTAAACTCAATTGATTCTTGTTATTAAATTCGAATGGTAGTGATGAATTTTTGTTCAATTATTATGGGGACTTTGTTTCTTCTGCAAAGAGTTAACGAGGCGATTTTTCTATTAACATATCATTTTTATTTGAAGAATTTCAGATGCTTGTGGTGGTTGTTATAAAAAAATATAGGTACACATCTTTTTATGTGATTAATACAGTAATATTGTATTCAGCGCAAAACACAGCGTGGGCATGCCCCCACAAGGTGGACCGACGATCTTGAAAAGATCGTGGGATGCTGCAGGATGCGGGCAGCGTAAGACCAGCAGTTGAAGAGATCCTTGGGGGAGGCCTTCGTCCAGCAGTGGACGCCCTCAGGCTGATATGATGAAGCACGTACTTGCTGTGTGCCCGACGGCTTTATTAACCTAATCAGGAGCGCTACCCCCTAATTCGCTAGTCGTAGTCGACGATCGTGATCGTGATCGACGATCAAGTAGAACGGCTTCATCGTTAAAAATCGATTTCAGACCGTTTATGACGTCACATGTGCTCATGGAAGCCGATTGATCGAATGATTTAGTCATTGTTAACCTTCATGTATTTGAAAGCCGATCACGATCACGATGAATTAGGCGGTAAAGCCCCTGGTTAGGTTTATATTTACATAGGGATATTACGGAAGCATCCCCTATTAAAAAAAAAACAGAGTAAAAATCTATTCACTAACGACAAAGAAATCGCGAAGTATATATCTATACGATGCCGTGTGGTGACGGCATAGAATATCATGACTCCATCTCATCCCGTGGGGGGCGTAGAAATCGTCCGAGGGAATACCCTCGGACGATTTATAGAAAAACGCTGCTGCCCGTTCTCTAGTAGGTATTCCTACTAGAGAACGGGCAGCAGCGTTTTTCTATAAACTATGACCAACATATTGCGATCGCCAACCCGTCTGCCAAGCGTGGCGATTATGGCATATCCTCCCATTCTTTGGGGAGGCTTTTGTCCAGCAGTTGACGTACTTTGTCTGACACGATTATACATAAGCTTACCGTCGATTTAGGATATCCCTTCTTTGAAACTGGTACATAAAACTAATTCGATTCATTACTTTCATGAATTTCATTTTACTTGATACTAACTTTACTCCAGGAAATATGTAACATTTTACATTTTCATAACCATCAAAGTGCAAATAGTCTCTCACTCGTAGTCCAACTTAACGCGATCCGCTAAGAAATGGCTCTCAGCTTTTCGCGTTTGGCGTTAATCCAAAAAATTAATTGGAGACAAGCGTTTAAGCGCTCGACGCTCAAAAGCGCTCAGCCCAAGAGCGTGTCGAGTGTAATTAGTGCAATCAGTATGAATCACGTTTTAGTCAAGTGAGTCGTTGTCGAGTGCCCCTTACTATGGACGCTAAAATAAACCATTGACAAAGAATAAGTTTTTTTTAATTGCATTAATTGCATTAATTCATTTTCTTTTTTTTTTAATTTAAAGAAGTAACAGGGAACTTGCCTGTTAGTTAGTGAACCTGACAACTAAGCCAGAGGACGTGGGTTTGATCCCACCCAAATCTTTGATGGGCACAATTATTTGTTCAGTCTGTAATATGGATGTATTTAGCAATATATATGTTTATATATGTTTATCAGTTGTCTGGCTTTGCCCAGTTTGGCATCAGATGGCAGTATGTTCGGTGTCCCAAGACATTTCTAAGATATTAATGTATTCATATCTTTAAAGATACAGGTAAGGTACTTTAGCTCCACAGCTGTAGAATATACCTACATATATTCGTCGGAAAGTTCCAGTGATAGAATATCCTACAACAGGTGCCGTCTATAAAACCGGTGGATAAACATATAAAAATATTTTCCTGACTGATACTTTAGTTTAAGTGATGCTATACGTGGTGTTTACTGTGTGAGAACGGCGCTTGCTGTGTGGTGACGGCAGCGAGTATCAGAATATCATCATCTTATCCCATGGGGGTGAAGAAGTTGACCCGAGGGAATATCTACCGAAAGGACGGGCACAAGCTTCATTCTGAGTACAATGACCATTAAACTGCGATCGCCAACCCGTCTGCCAAGCGTGGGTATAATTATAATCGTTGCCTATAAGTTTAATGTGGATTAATAATAATATCCTGGGACATTATTTACACACGGCCATCGGATCCCAAATTTAGCAGAGCTTGTACTATGGAAACCAGATAGCTGATATACTACTTTATTTTTGTAAATACATACATATATAGATAAATTACACCCTAATTAGACTCAGGACAATTACACATGTTCCTGCACACAAATATCTGTCTGGGTGGGAATCGACCCCACGACCTCCGGCGTGAAAAGCAAGCATTTGCCAACCGCGCCAGCAGGCCCGTCAAATTAGGAATAGTCCGTATTGGATTTGAAATGCGTCTTGACCATGGTTTACTCACATATCTTGCTTTCATGAGCATAATGTGGAGAAGTGGAATATAAACAAGTGGTAGGGGTGGCCAACATTTCATAAACTACATGCATTCAAGAGGCCGTTATGCGATTTTAGCAGCACTTCAACACCCTGAACACTTATCAGCGACGTCGTAAAATGTATTTGGTAACATAGTTCCTGCTATTTTATACAGCCAAATAATTAGTTAGGCATTTAGTTTAGCAAATAAAATTATATTTTTTTTAAATATCAGAAATTTATTGACAGGCTTGTTGGCGTGGTTGGTAGATACTTGCCTTTCACGCCGCAGGTCGTGGGTTCGATTCCCACCCAGGATAGATATTTGTGTGCATGAACATGTCTGTTTGTCGTAAGTCTGGGTGTTATAATCTATTTAAGTATGTATTTACAAAAAGAATAATAGTATATGTATATCAGTTATCTGGTTTCCATAGTACAAGCTTTTCTTAGTTTGGGATCAGATGGCCGTACGTCATTAATGTCCTAGGATTATATTATTATTAATCCTTACTATCCTTTACGACGACTGAAATTTCTATTTTAAGAAAACAGATTATAAGTATCGGTGTGTTCGGGTATGTGTGTGTGTCAGATATTCTGTGTGTTTATGTATAAATATGGGTTTGTATGTTTATTGTTCCTTCACGCTAAAATTACTAAACGGATCTTATTTGGAGTGGAGATAGTATGGAGATATAAAAAGGATCGATGTTTTTGGATATTTTATGTAGCTTTTGCTCTATGGTTATTGCCGTGATCGGACTAGCGGCGCGCATCTTAACGTATTCGTGAAGGAGCGCGTCACTAGTCTGATTGACCATAGTCCGGCCAAAAATAGAAGGATGTAGAGGTTAGTTTAGAAGCGATGTGTATTGCAAGAGCATCCTATTGCTCCCACCAAATTGACCTATTACTGTATATTATCACTCGCATTCACTCCGGGCTAAATAACTGAGATTTATTTATAGTGGGACTAAACTATAAATATTGAAATGAAAGTACTGAAAAGATATTTGCATTTTATTTAACAAAACTTCCCAAACAAGCACTGAATACGTAATTATATGAACAATATATATTTATAATTGCATTGATAATGTTATACCTACATTATGGTATTACATTTATCGATACAATTAATGTACAAGACTAATGTGACAATACCAAGATTAATGTAACTCGTACATACGAGTTACATAAATGTATAACATCTTTTATAAAAACTATAAAGGCTAACCCAAGTACGTTAGGAAAACTACGTGAGTTACCCGTTAAAATATTTATAATTTTAGCTACTAACGACTGTTAATAATAACATAACTGATATATAATTAATAATATAATTTATAAATCAAAACTTGTATTTCATTACCTTTGTATGGCATGGATTACCACGCCAAACATAATGAAAAAATATTTTAATCCAGAGTCGTTTTATTAATTTTAACATTTTATGAATCCTACCAGTTCGGCGGATTTTCGTTCTCAAATTTAACACAGTATAACTTAAAACCTTAAAAAAATACACAACTAAAATGTAATCACTTTAAACCAGAACATCGGTGTGTTCGTGTGTTCTGCTATCTATTGCGATGATTATTTTTGACAGCGGTTGACAGAAAGTGTTCTCTGGTACATTTACTGCATCTGCCAAAGCAAAAGTGCTTATGCACCAAATATTCATCTAGAAAACATCAACACCTATACCATTGTGTTGTAGATCTTTTGTAATAACATAACATACAACCTTTACTTCGGTTTTAGATGTAACATTAAAAAATAATACATCATTATTTTTCCTTGTCTCTTCTTATTTCTATCTCTATTTTATCAACGCGTTTTTTACAGTTATATAAAGTAATAAAAGCAAAATGCCGTGTAACATATTTACTGTGTGGTGACGGCGAAGAATATCATCACCCCATCTCATCCCGTGGGGGCGTAGAAATCGACCCGATGTAATACGTAACTGAGAACAGGTAGCAGCACTTTTCTGTGAAATATGACCATGAAACTGCGATTGCCAAGCAGTCTGCCTAGCGTGGGGATTATGGCATATTATCCCATTCTTTGGGGAGGCTTTTCTCCATCCATTGCACGTAATTTGGCTGACATGATGATGATAACTTTAGGGTTGCTTTAGATACGATAATTAGCCCAACTATTAGGCATAATATTAGGCAACTCGCCAAATTAGTTGTACTGTAAATTTGAGAAAAAGATGGGAAAGTCTATTCGTAAAAAACTCTTCAACATCTATTTTTTGTAAATGGAGCGAAGTTATAAAACACCATAGTCATTTTAAATAAAAAATCATTAATACCTTTGCGTTGTCAAATATTGATATGTTGTAGAAATACTTGTTAAAATACTTTTTAGAATGTAGCACCACTTTCCACCATTTAATTTCATCACTGCACTACAGCCAGGACTCTAGTTAGCGTATTGGCAATTAAGGGCATTGGACATGATGCAATGTGTGCACATCACATTTTCTTTGTACCAGCACTTTCTACGATATTAATAAAGGATGTAAGCAATAGAAAACTTGTGCACGACTATTGATGATTTTACATTTCTTTGAATCGTTGTGAAAAGTTGTCTTTTACAAAATTGTAGTCCAAAGATTTATTTAAAAAAAAGACGTGTGGCACTCGGAGACTGCCGCGGTAAAGCTATTGCATAGCATTTTTATCAACTTATGCAATTATAATTATTTATTTATTTTATAATACTGCATTTGTGATAATAATAATAAAATGAATGTATATAGAGTACTAACTCATTTTCTTTCACAATTTTTTCGTGACTTTCTTCATTTGTTTATTCATATTTAAAACACTTTGTACACAAATTATACGAGTGCAGATATTCACTGTTGTACGTAGATGATAACTACCTATACACCTATATACTTTCTCACAAACAGCTAATTACTGTAGTTTTTCAATACAACCAATGCCACCTAAAGGCGGGTTGCTGAACTAAAGAGACAAGCGTGATATGTCAAAAAGTCATTAAAAGTTTTATTAAAGAATTTCTGGATTCGGTCCCCACGCTCAAGGCCCGCGATAGAAGCTATGCAATAGCTTACAAATCTAAGCTAATGGTAAGTTGTGAATATCAATTAAATTGAATGAATATTTAAATTTTGGTATTTAAAACAAAGAATGTGTTTTGCCCACACTCATCTTATCCAATCCCCTTAAACAACCAACGGCATAATCTCGAATAAATAAATTACATTGGCTTTTGATCAGTGCGTTTTTTCATAACAATACTAATCATTCCAAATTTAAGATAACACTATTTCTATATCCCTCTCTGTTTATCTAGCGCCGTTTCCTCTTTATTACATTGAATTTATATTAAATCGTTCAGGTGATCAGTACCATACTAATAACAAAGCAGTCAAGACTTGTCTCATGTCCTCGTGTTGGTAATTCATTACATTAAGTTGTCAGACGTGTTTAAATTATTCGTTCAGTTATTTGAGCAGTGATTACTCTAGTATTGGCGGCCAGCATTTAAACCATAGATATAATTTGGAATTAGATTTTATATTTAAAGTTATTCGTGTTTTTATATTGTTTTGATACCTGCTATTGTGAAGACATGTTTTGAATAATACGATAAAATAAATATTTTTGAAGCGTGTGTCGATTTCTTCGGCCAATTCCTTTATCCCTTTCACTTAAAGTTCAAGCCACCCAGTAGGGATCAGATATGACTTATCGGCTATTATTTAGATACTACAGCATAATGTGCCCTCTGGTGTACAGGAACCGATTTTGCGGGCACCCATCTTTAGACCGACCGTGCCATTAACCTCATTGATGGTTTAAGGTGACTGAAATTATCTGTCTAACAAAAATAAAACTTTTTGTTTAAACATTAAAATTAACGAATCACTTTCTGTCACATCAGTGTCATAAAATATACAACCATTGCAACATCTAATATAACCCCTGTTACTACAATAAAATATGCGTAAAATTAACGGAATGTATGCGATAAAACTTTCCTAAACGTGTCGAAAACGGATTTAAAGGTCCTGACTCTTTCAGGAGGGAACAGGAGGTCCAGTACACCTCGTTGGTAATTCTTCGATTTGATTGGTAATACGTTTATCAAAATCTCCGGTTCTGGTTCCTCCGTAGTTGTTGTAGACGGAATTGGTACTGTTGTGGATTGCTGTTCATCAGTATCGTTTAAAAATGTAGATCTGGAGATATACTTTGGAGGAGGAGGCGTCGAAGCGATAATAGTCTGGGTTTTCGGCTGGAACTCTATGTAATGAGTTGGTATGTTGTTTAAATGGAACTCTTCGTCTTTGAGCGAAGGGTTGGTGCTTTCATCAGCTAACATGGCCAGGCTGTTGGTGTAAATGTCGTTAAAATTGAGGGTTGATGGAGCGTAGTACTGGTTGTACGCAAAACCATGGCGTTCTTCTGCTATCTCAGCGTTAAGATGGATCTGAAAGATAATTTCACGGTGTAATATTAAGAGTTATATAATATTATTCCTTATTCTTAGGATTTAAGTAATACGTTTGAAACACTAAACATTTTAATAAATTGTAGTCCAATTTTTACATTTCTGATTCGAACTAGCAAAGAAACTCCAAGAGGCGAAATATAAACGATTGAGGCTCTCAGAATTTCAGATCGAATCAGAAATGTTGAGATCCACAGACGGACCAAAGTAACCCACATACTGAGTTTGTTGGCAGTTCTTCCTCAGTAGCTGCAACGTCAAGCACTGCAAAGTAGAGTAAAAAAAATATGAAGTTTCAGAATTTGTAAATATTTACTGAATAAAATGTATTTGACTATGACTATGACATAGCCCGAAGAATGGCCAAGCTGTAATGGCAGTGGGCAGGGCACATAGGTTGTAAAACCGACGGGCTGGGACGGAAAGGTTTTCGAGTGGCGACCAAGTACTGGAAGAGACTGCGTGGGCAGGCTGCCTACACGGTGGATACATGACGCTATGAGAGCCGCTGAATGTGGGTAGCATAAGACCGGCGCAGTCGCTGTGCCGGACTGGCAGGAGTCGGCAATAGGGGAGGGAAATCCAGAGCCCTCCCAGGGTACGTGTCCCGACCATCTGGGACATGGCGCAAAAGGGGAGCACCGGAGCAGCATACCCGCGTTTCCGGGGCTCCCCCTATCAGGCGCCAAGAGAAGTCCACGGCAGGTTAGGTTTAGTCGGTGCCAGTCCGACATACCTACCCGCAGACACTTTTTGCGGGTGGCATGAGTAGGCATTCCTCCTGCCTTATCAAAAAAAAAGCACAAGAACGGCAATTACAGATATACATGACAGAGGATTTGAAATATATCTTACTTAACCAGTCAAGAACGTACTGGCAACTCTTTCACAAAACTACTATTGCAAAAAATCGAAATACTTAAATCACGATATTATGAATGTAAATGCAATGCACATGTCATTTTCTTCAGGATATTTATTGATACTTATTTAGTTCCACGACAAAATTTGACGTGAAGTCAATATTATAAATTAATTCCAATCAGCTGTTGCTGAAATGCTTAATTTATATTAAGTTTCATGTATTAGCTTAGTATAATAATATAAAAAAATATATTATAATATAGATTACAATACCGGTATTAAACCGTAGGTTGTCATTGAGTACATTCCATGAACTGGTCGATTTTTTTTCCGTGGCGGTCTGCCTATATAGAATAATCTACTATCTATTTTATAGTATAGAAGTGAAGTGCAAACACAGGGGCACTTTCTATTGTACCGCTCTCATAATCCGCAGTGATGGCTAGCGTCCCGACCGGAAAGATGTCGGGCACAGGACCAACGGCTTTACATGCTCACACTCAAAGACAACATTAAGTTCTTAATGTTATTAATAAGCAAAATCTTCTGTGAGGTTGAGGTACTTCCCCAGTCGGGCTGCTCTATGAGAGAATAAACGCTGTTCCCCACCTTTCTTACTAAGTTAAGCGTACTTTGCGTCACCAATTGAGGACCATGGTGGAAAAGGATTTGGCTAACAATCTTGCTGTGTTTAAAGTAAGTAGCACTCACGTTTATAATGGGATGTTTAGGATTATTATCACGATAAACTTTCAAAAATACAGAAGATTAAAGAGGATATGATGGCGTAATCAAAGTGGCATTTGACAATGAAGTTTAGAGAAAGAAGAAAAACAGGAAAACTTTAGTGCAAAAATAAATAAACAAAAACTATAGATACAAACAAGGAAATAAGCTTATTTTAATGCAATTGGCGGCCTTATCGCTAAAAGCTATCACTTCCAGGAATGCTGTATATTCTGTTTATTATATCCTGTTTAGTTTCTGCTTATTTTTGATCGTATAATACATTATTATAATTGAGACGGTCGACAATAACTAATCTTTACTTTACTTCAAAAAAGAGGTTATTAATTTTACTGTGTGTTTCGTATCTTTTTTATGATTAACGGATTATTTATTAGCTTTTAAACATATTTTGACAATTCTAAATTTTGTTGAAATCGATCGATCGTATTATATATTATTATTGAATTAATTATTATCAGTTTTACTTAAAAAAAAAATCATATTTTTTGTAAGGTTGTTACTAATCAATTTTATCTCTTTGTATGTTTAACCGATTATTTAATAGCTTTGAAACCTATTTTTATAATTCTAAATTTTGTTCAAATTACTTTCAGTCTTACAAACCAAAAAGGTGGTTCAAAGTCCTATAAACAGTAATGATTACCCTAAAATTTTTATGGGTCTAATGCCACCCTCTTATCCACCACTGTAACTCCTATAAGCCAGGATCAATGACACTGAACACACGATGAAATGATACTGAGCGGTAAGGCGCAGGGTGGTCCCGGGGAATCACTTCAACTGTCATGGATTCCGCAATGAATTTATTCACAAAGAAACAAGAAGGAATAAGTAGATCCACTTCCCTCCAGGGAATGAAAGAAGGCTAGAGCCTCATAAAATGAGAGAATTTCAACTAGAGAAACCGGCTGGAATACCACTAAGGGCATATTTTGATAGTCCTATCAAGTGTGCTGTTAGTTTTTCTTGATTCCCATAGTAGTTATGATAAACGCGCTTATGCGCATAGAAGTTTTTCCTTGATGCTACAAGATCTGTGTAAGAAACTACTTCAGATGTTGGTTGTAAGCTATTTAACACAGTTTCATGCTTGTACTGCCAGACATCATACTCCTATAGTATAGTATGTATGACTTAGAATTTTTTCTCTTTTTTTTACGGGACTAGTCCCTGTAAGCCAGGATCAACAGTGGCACACAATGAAATGACACTGAGCCGTGGAGCTCAGGCATGTCCCGGGGAATGGCTTTAACTGTCTTGGATCCCGAAACGAATTTAATCAGAAAGAGAAAAAAGGAGGAGTTAGAAAATGAATAGTTCCACTTCCCTCCAGAGCAAAGCGGGAGACAGAAAGATGTAAAGAGGCTATAGCCTCATAAAATGAGAGATTTGCAACTAGAGAAGCTAGCTGCAAAAGCACCGAGGATCAATTTAAGGGTCCTAAGTGAGCTGTTATATTTGATTCCAATAGTAGGTATGGCAGAAGCGCTTAAACGCACGGAAATTGTTCCTTGTTGCTACAAGATCCGTATAATAAACTACTCCAGATATTGGTAGCAAGCTGCATAACATAATATCACATGGCTTAAAATTTATTTGACTAAGATTTAAACTGAGTTGGTACTTACAATTTGGAAGGCCACTGTCACAATTAAAACACTGCACAACATGCTGACTTCCCGAACCCAGCACTGGAAATGAATGACAAGTTCATTGAGGTTGAATGTTCACGTGAGAACTCATTGTAAATAGTACAATTATTGTTTATAAGTTAAATTATGAAAAACAACCATTGTTTTAGTGTTACCTCAATGTATTTCTATTGTTTCGGAACTTTGTTTTCTTTTTTGGCTTGACAATGAAGTGCAGTCTTGTTCTCTCCGTGTGGAGACGGGATATAATATAATTATTGCTTAACGAAAGCACGCTCGGCAGTACATTACTTACTTTATAGTATACTAGCTGTGCCCCACGGTTTTACCCATGTCAAACTTTATAAATAGCCTATGGGTTAATCCAAGGTGTCAGCTAACACCATACCAAATTTTATTATAATCGCTCCAGCCCTTTAGACGTGAAGAAGTAACAAAAACTTTTGCATTTATAATATTAGTGTGATGAATCTGATTATGGTTTCCGGTCCAGAATGAATAACTGGGCCACACCATACACTCCCATGGGTCTTGTAAATGGCGACTATGGAATACACCAGCTAGTCGGACAGCACTGCCATCTGTGTAGGAGCTACCACCTAACTGCGCTTGCTAGCTCGCAAGCCAAGCGCGGTGAATACGGAAAACCCCTCCAAACGGCAACGTTATAAAAAACCTTTGGGGGAGAGTTATGTCCAACAGTGGACGACATCTTTCTGTGGACGATGCTTCATCGCTTGCAATTGTTTTGTATTGGTAACTTACAATTAAATTAAAAATGTTTCTATAAATTTAATCACACATAGTATACGGCGACTTGTTCTGGATGCAGGTGAGATAATCACAGACCCGCAAATAAAAGCAAACCTAAGGACCCCAGCGAGCGCACGCCGTGGTTTTGTGGGTGGTTCCGTTCTTTAGCACGATACGAAAATCACAGAAAAAGTATTTAGTCCGGGATAGTCGTGGGAAAAAAGATAGTAAATTTATTAAGTGAAGACGATTTCATATTATCATGTCAGCTGAAAGACGTCCACTGCTGGACAAAAGCCTGAAGATCTCCACAATTGATGGTCTTACGCTACCCGCATTCAGCGGCGTCCAGCGACCCTCACAAGGTCAATTTATCTTGTGGAATGCCCAAGCTGTGTCTCCGGTTCGTGGTCCTTATTCGAGTCTTTCTGCCCAGGCGGCCGTGGGTTCTAACAGCTTAGTGCCCCGCCCACTGGTAGTTCTGCTTGCAAGAGGTAGAGAGCGTTAGCTTGTTGTGGTTTTATAAGAGCGGCACATAGACGGTACAACCAAAACCTTGACTAGTATTTCTTATGGACGTATTTTATGAACTCAAGATTTGATAAATTCATTTTTAGTGACCTAACAGATTCTCATAAATGTTTGATAACGGTGATAACTTTTTCAGACATTTTATGGGTTAAAATATTATATTCGTTAATCTTACCAGCGTTTTTGATAAATTCAATTTCAGAGTTTTTATGTGTCCCTTTACAAGGATTTTTAATGTAGGTATGTAAAACAATTGCATATTTTTCCTGTTTCAAATCTAACTACTGTGATTATTTTAGATATTTTGTATCATATACTTCTGTTAAATTCTGGAAACGTTATTAGTAAGCTAGTAGTAAAAAAATTGAAGATTTTAGTAAGTATTTAATGTGGCAATAAATACTTACTAAAATCTTGTCCTTTTTAATCGTCGTGTTACGTATTACTGTTTTATAGAAACATAACCAATTGGAAAAATCTGAAATTTCGTACACAAACACCGAATAAATCAAATGGTTTATTTTTATATATTGTGAAACATACATAGGATTTGATAATTTCTTCCTTTTGGAAGTCATTTAAAATAGATAGTCGAGTCGACGGTCACCGTAGCCTAGTTGGTAGTGCTCCTGCCTACGAAGCTGGTGGTCCTGGGTTCGAATTCCGGTAAGTGCAAATATTTGTGTGATGAGCACGAATATTTGTTTCTGAGTCATGGATGTTTTCTATGTATTTAAGTATTTATCTATCTATATAAGTATGTATATCGTCACCTGGTACCCATAGTACAAGCTTTGCTTAGTTTGGGGCTAGGATGAACTGTGTGACATTGTTCCTAAATAAAAAAAAAAAAAAGATAGTAGAATTGTTCATTTAAAATAAAATGTTTTTTCCATTTTATGACTTGCAATAACGCTTAAACTCTGTGACAAACCAAAGAACGAGTCTCACCATAAGTAACAAGTATAATATATTATTTTAATGACGTATCGGTTGCTGATAATGGAAACATCCTCGGCACACCGTAAGGATGCTTATGATGTGGGGTTGCAGTTTATTTAATTTCCTCAAAGGCATCACTTGGAAAAGGCATGTTTTTGAGTGGAGCATCACAGCAAGGTGCTTTTTTGTGCGCTCTTTCATTTCGGTAGGGAGTTTCTTTTGATGCTGAAGTGTTGGCAGAACTGGAGGATTCATAATATATTAAATTAATTTTGATAGTATGGTTGTATTTTTGTTGCAATTTTGATAGTATGATGCATGAAAAGAATACTATACTATACAGTCTTTAAACAAAGACGAGTTAAGAGTTGCCAAATTCTTTTATAGGAAATTTAATTGCTTTTAAAGTAATTTTCTTACTAATATTACTGGCTTTAGTGAGACAAGGTTCGTATCTTGAACCTTGTCTCACTAAAGCCAGTATATTTTAGTTTATTTAGGTTTTCGGCACTTACCTGCACATTGCTCGCTAGGGATCTTCTATCCTGTGGTTCTGTATCAAAATGAATAATTACAATTGATTTGATAATTTTCCTTTCCTTAAGGTATTCAATCTATACATACAAATAAATAAAATTGGAGTGTCTGTTTGTAATATTGAAATAACCGGTTTTTACTACATAAATATGAATATATATACGGTACATACACCAAAATATTTTTTTTTACAATTTTTGTCTGTCTGTCTGTCTGTTTGTTCCAGCTTATCTCTGAAACGGCTGGACCGATTTGACGGGACTTTTATTGGCAGGTAGCTGATGTAATAAGGAGTAACTTAGGCTACTTTTATTTTAGAAAGAGTCTTTTATTTTACTAAAAAACGAAATAAACCAATTAACACGAAGATGAAGTCGCGGGCACAGCTAGTCTTAAATAATTACTAAATCAGACAACCTATGGATCAAATATTGTATTTGTACTAAATAATTACCTTAAGAAGACCAAATCCCGTAGACCACAGCTGAAAAACAGAAGGAAGATAAAGCCTTAATCTGGAATTCGGCTATCACTGTATCGATTATGGTAGAGATGATGGTTTGATAGCCAAGACCCGTTTAAGATGACGATCATCTTAAGTGGCTTGCATTAGGTAGTAAAGGTCAGATTCTGATAGCTGTAATTTCAATTAATAATATAATACTTTTTACTTACACCATTGCGAGATGATTATCTCGCAATGGTGATCCCGGTACCGATAGATCTAAGAAGCAGTCTATCACACTAATATTATAAAGGCGAAAGTTTGTGACTATTTGAGTGTGTTTGTTTGTTGTATGTTCGTATGTTTATATGTTTCTTCTTCACATCTAAACGGCGGGGGCGATTTTAATAAAATTTGGTATTTAGTTAGCTGACACCCTGGATTAACACATAGGCTATAAGTTATAAAGTTTAACGCGGGTAAAACCGCGGGGCACAGCTAGTGAATAAATATAATATATTTATTTATTTGGAAAACCAACAGCAACAAATACAATATAAATAGATGTTATAAGCAACACATAGCCAATTACAGGTCTTCACTTTTAAACATCTAGTTAAAAATATTACCAGATAGTACATAAATACACTTAACCAAAAAAAGTAAAAAACAAGTAACTTATAAAATCTAATTTACAAAAGGGAGAATTATAAAGCCCACGTTGGAAGTTAAACATTTAGATAATTATTGAAAAACTCAGCGCTCATATGAATAAACGGTAGATAAACGAGAGACTGATACAAAAATCTGTGAAGGGAAGAAAGACAAATCTCACGCTCAGACAATTTGTCAACGTAATCCGTCACAAAAAGGCTCACAAATAAATTCAAGTGGTGCCGCGATCCCTCAGGTAAAGCTCCGAAGTGTAAGTGAAACTCGTATACCTACTTTATCTACTCCTGGTTTTTATTGACTGCCTCGAAGGCAATACCAAACCAAAATAAATAGCTTTTTTATTTAATGTAAATATATTATTTACATAAAAACAAAACTTTCTCTCTTTCTCTTTTAAACCGAATTCATTCCCTAATCCTTTATAATTTAAGTGTTTCAGCAGTGGAATGCACCCATCTTTTTCCTTCTGCTCGTTTTCACCGTAGATATACATATTTTTGTATGTTTATATAGTTTATTATATTGTATAGATTTTGTACGTTTTGTTTTGCGCGATCTCCGGGAGGAGTTTTAAAAATAAACTATTTTTTAATCCCCGAATTAATATTTATTATTATCTCCCAAAATACAATACTAATTGACCAACTCAAACTTTCGACACAATTTGAATAACCAGCCAGAGCTTCATGCTCTACGAGGTCTGGATGCTAACTAACTCGACTCTCTAACAGCATGGCAATAAAGCTTTTTATACTGTAATAAAAATGCATGCTTTGCATTTACTTACAAGGGAATTACGGATATAACAGTTTGTATTACATCCAAAAAATTAAATTTTCTATTCTCCAACATCTCTTGTAGGTTCACCAATAGATGTTTATTTGCTAATAAGTAGTTCCATTATGTAGTATCATATCTTATCGTTTTGTTTTCTGTGTGTACATGAATCAGAAAACTAATCACACTAATATTATAAAGGCGAAAGTTAGTGAGTGTGTATGTTTGTTACTTCTTCACGTCTAAACGGCACGCCCTTCCGCCGCGGCGGGAGCGATTTTAATGAAATTCGGTATGGAGTTAGCTGACACCCTGGATTAACATATAGGCTATATATAATTTAAAAGGTTTAACGCGAGTTAATCCGCGGGGCGCAGCTAGTAAAAAAATATTTACTGCATTGCACTTTAAGTGTGCCGCAGTAGACCTTGGTACCCAGACAAGATAACTATTTATGTGATATGTAGATTTCTTATTATTGTTGAAGAGAAAACTTCTTTAGTGGCGTTGTGCACTATTTTGGGATGGGTAAAAAATGTTAAACTCGCGTCAAGACACGTGACCTGATCGAATATTCGTAAGAAATAGGATCTTGTTTTTTTAATTCACACTGGCCGTTTATACAAACACGCTCACATAACCTCAGCATTTTTGAAGGCAAAACTTCTTTAGCGGCGTTGTCCACTTTTTTTCTTGATTATGTTAGATTTTTTTCAGCAGACTGTCTTACCAAATGTAGCTCTATTTTTTTAGATTATGTATTATTAAATAGAACTAAATTTCGTCATATATGGGAAGTAAGTAAGTACTTAAGAGAGGTAGGGCACAACGTTCATTCGCTCAAAGAGCTGCCCGACTGGGGAAGTACCTCCACCTAACAGAAGACATTCCTTATTAATAACATTAATAATTTTAATGTTGTGTTTCCGAGTGTGAGTAAGGTCTCCAGAGCTCATTGGGGTGGGGGGAAGGGTCAGCAACACTTGTTTGCAGACTTTTAAAGGCTGGCAACGCACCCGCAACTCCTCTGGTGTTGCGAGTGTCCATGGGCGGCGGTGATTACTTACCATCAGGTGACCCACTCGCTCGTTTGTCGCCCTCTGAACATGTATAAAAAAGTAGCATCTTCTACTCGCTACTCAGATCAAATAAACACTGCTTTCCGAGTATAACAAATGTAACAATAGTTTTTACTTTTATCCCTAAAGACTGCCACGCATGATTTTTTATTAAAGACTACGCACGCACTTTAAAGCAATCCCCGTGTCACGGGGTAGTGGACGAGCATATAATTGACAGATATAAAGTACATCTAGGCTCAGCACAATACAAATAGTTGTCCTGTGTTGGAATTGAAATTGAGACCCGGAGTGGCGAGGCGACCACGCAGTCAAGGTAGTTGTTATGAGTCAGAATTTGAGTGGAGTACTTTTAGACCATGCGTGTTTATAACTGTTACCACAGTGGAGGCGTCTTTTTTTATTAAAACAAAAGTATAAAGGTCAAAACAACCTACAGTAGAGAAGAAAAATGGCTTAAAAAAATTCGTACAGCAGACGCATAAGATAGCCTACTTAATATTATAAAGGCGAAAGTTTGTGAGTTTGTGAGTGTGTGAGTGTGTGTTTGTTACTTCTTCACGTCTAAACGGCTGGAGCGATTGTAATATAATTTGGTATGGACTTAGCTGACACCCTGGGTTAACACATAGTCTATAATGTATAAAGTTTACCGCGGGTTAAAATGCGGGGCACCACCAGTATGTACATAAAAATTCAATATACAAACCATTTTTTGGGGAACTCGCAGATTAAAGGATTGAAACGATCAATTATGTCAGTTTTTATTTACTGACGGTAATATCTCCATAGTAGTTTTAGTCCCATACAATTTTATCACAGTTGAGATAAACAACTCTAGAAATATAGCGTCTTCACGTTTCGCACGTTCATCGGTACACGTCGCCGTCTCTACATCGAATCGACTCTACCGGGACTAGCTCGTGTTACTTGAAATTTATTTCTTACCTTTTGTGAGATTGCTTTGATAAATTATATTATAAGCTATGATTTGAAAATGTAGAGCTATAAATAATTATTTTTATAATTGTCTCGGACCGCGTGTTCGTCGATGTTCATTTCCAAAATCTTTGTCATATTAACGGTAATTATTTCGATGATAAATGTAGTCAGATTAATTAAAACTTCTAGGTCCTTACCAAAACAAATCAATGGGAACAATACATAATTACAAAAAAGACATATATTGTGTTTGCCTGCTAAATAATTTCAGTAAGTGGACCAAATTTCGTGTATATGCCCCATTGAGTATGTTTCGCCGGAGCGTCTCAACTGGGCCGTGTTGAAACCGGTAGTAGAGATACCCGCTGATTTTGTTTCGCTGGGTCTTCTCAGTTGGGGCGCATTGGATCCGGTGGTAGCATTAAAGCGCGACCTTCGCTATAAACACACATAATAATAATAATAACATTTAATTGGTACACGTCATAATAATAACATTTAATTGGTACCTTAATATAGACAGAACCATTCAGACAATATGTAGTAAAATATAACTAAAATTTAAAATTTTGATAATTAAACCTACACATGATCCTTCACAATAACTTAATTTAAGTTAGTTAAATATCGTTACTGTTATAAAATAAATCTTATTGTAAATTATTTCCTACAATCCGTGTACCTAAATATCTATATGTACTAGAAATAATTATAAATTAATTATATATTACTACGAACATGTTCTGACTAATTACAAGCGCTTTTTTAAAGTCTACGTGAATAAAAACCTTTTTTATTTATTTAAAATATATACAAGTAATAATCTATGAACAGATAAGTTAATTAGTGCAACTATGACGGGACCCCCGATAAGGTAGCAGTGCGAGGTGGCCACACGCTGTTGCACACATCAAGAGTTTAGGACACACAATATAGTTTCCTACCGGGACGAGCTTCGGCATAGTACTGGAGGCATCCAGGTGCCTTCCACTGGAGATCCTGGGGTCCCTCCACTATGTGCTGAGGGCCACCGTGTTTGAGTATGTTTCAGCTGATTTGAGTCCGCCCTTCCGCCCACCCCAGGGCGGAGAATGTCCATAAGGATTTCCCCACGATAAAAAAGAAATATACTGAGTGCTCGGCTAAGCTAATTTGTTGAAAAATGGAAACGAAGTAGTGTGTTTGTTAAAACTTTTCACGACTGAAACCAATCTTGGCGCTGCATGCCCTCTGGACGACCTTTTGATCAACTTTACTTATAATAATTACGTAATAATAATTTCCTGGGACATTATTCACATACGGCAATCGGATCCCATATTAAGAGGTTGTACTATGGAAAACAGATAATTTATATACTACATATACTACTTTTTGTTTGTATATACATACTTACATAGATAATTACACCCAGATACAGGACAAACAGACATGTTCATGCACACTAATATCTGTCCAGGGTGGGAATAGAACCCACGACCTGCAGCGTGAAAGGCAAGCATTTACCAACCAACTGGCTCATCAAACGAATTAAAAAGATTTTATAACTTTAACCTTTAATGTTAACATATAGAGCAGTTATAGAATATTGGTAAATTAATAATTATTGGTTATACTTACGACGTTACTACCTTTGTGTTTGAGTTGTCAATGTTAAAATTAATTAATGCATATTGTAAATTAATATTTTTGTATATACTAAATGGCATGTTTTTGCTATATGTTACGATACTTACCAAATATAATATGCAATACGAAATTGTAAAATATGGCAAAACAATATAACCAGAATGTAAAGCCTGTATTCCATAAAATTGAATTAAAAATTTAAACATGTATTAACTCATTTATTCCGTTTTGACTGCTGGTACGTGGTAACCTACGTACGTATGAACATGTAACAAATCGTTTTGAAAATACAAATATTGTTTCGAGGATTAGTCGAGGGATCCCTATCAGAGAGTACGTTAAGCTCTCGATTGAGGTGGTTCCCAATGGGTTTCGAGGTCAGATGGTAGTCGCTCGAATAACTTAAGTAGTAAGACGAAGTAGATATAGGAAGGCAAGGAAGAATATAAAGATGATTGGTACTTTTCGGCTAATAAGTTAAACGTTAACAGTAAGAATGCCAACGGTCAACAGTCGTCAAATTTTAGGCTAGTAAGCTACAAAAAAAATAAGTATGGTAGTTTGTCAGAGATCAGACAGACTATGTACTGACAGACAGCGCCAACTTTTAGAATCGGAGCTGCTCCTGGGTGTTTTTCTTTTCAGGAAAACCGTAATAATACATTTTAACTCGGCCCAGGATGTTGTTAGCTGCGGTTGGACTCGCTGTCGCTAGACCAATAAATTACTAAATATTTTTCATAAAGTTATCCATAGAAGCAGGAACTGAATTAAAGCATGTTAGGCAAGTGCAAAATGGATGGTAGAGAAATGTTTGGAAAAACGTTTAAAAAGTAAAAAAAGTTCAGTAAAATTTAATATAAATTTCATTTATCGCTTTTTGATACACGGCTTAAATTACATATTAGAGAGTATGTATCATAATCTCCGTATTTCAAAAAAGCGAATAATGTTTTTTGAAGTTATGAAATAAAATAATCAATGTCCGTATTGAATTATTGTTTCAAAACACTGTTTTTATTTTTAAAATGTTTAATATGATTTCATGTTTATATCAAATAGAAAGGAGATTTATATCTCGAATATTAAAAATATATCTTATGAAGCTATAATACTCTAAGTTATAATTGTAAGTGCAGTTATAATTGGACTATAGGTTTAAATTTTGCTTACAACTTGAAATATGTAGAACTCTAAATAATATGTAATCTGTTTTTGTACCAAATAAATTAAAAAAAGACCTATATATATCTTTAATAAATCGATAGTTTAGGATTTCTAAACAAACCTACTCGTTAACCATTCTAGAATATCGTTCAGACTAAATTGACTGCATGCATCATATTGTTCTGGGGTCTTTGTAATATTATACTCAGTTCCCACTGGCGCGTCAAAGGCTTTATCATGGGGAACCCACACGGCAGGTGTTTTGCTTCCTTTGAGACAGTGAGCATGCCGCCGTGATTGATTATTGAGCTGCTTGATATCACAGATAATGCAGAAGGTTAGTTCATAGATATATTTATTTTTGTGAACTATTATAATAATGTCCTCCTAGACTAATTTCGGCAACGGCGGCCAGTCTCAATAGAGATTAGCCATCTGCGAGGGACATATTATACTGCTCAAGTGTGTGCGCAGTAGCACTTTCTATTCCATCACTCTCATGATCCGATGGGACGCCTAGTGACACGACCGGAAAGAGGTCAGGTATAGGACCGACGGCTTTACATGCTCTCTGAGGCACGGGGGTATAATACCGCCAATTCCCAGACTTCGGGCTGATGCTGAGGAATTTTTCTTTTTACAGAAAAGTCCCAAAATCACTTTTTGGCCCGACCCGGGATTTGAATCCAGGACCTCGTTCTCTGCGGGTGAACACGCTACCGCTAGATCAACTATTATTACCGCTATTAGAAATGTATTATTTTCCGAGAAGGCATCTGACTTGTTTAAGGCACCGTGAAGGGCCCAGTAAAAACAAATTCAACTTCGTATCAAATCAAACTTCTTGGTCACGGGCCGACTGACTTAGTTGGTAGATACTTGCCTTCGACGCCGCAGGTCGTGGGTTCAATTCCCACCCACGACAGAAATTTGTGTGCATGGACATGTCTGTTTGTCCTAACTCAGGGTGTAATTACCTATCTGATGGTCATCAAAAAAATCGACCCACCCACTTTTTGTTTAATATTTAACGATTTTGTCACAGATAAGCAGTTTTACACGTTTGTTTTTTGTTTTAAGGGTCGAATATGATGTTTGACATCTTGTTTGTCGTAAATCTTGTTGCTCTTGAAGGTACTTAACAATTTTTTTGTAGAAATACTGTTGAGTGCTGATTGAATGGTTTTACGTCTGAACAAATTCGATCCGTTCTTTCAGTTCGAAGCTGACTTTTGTAGGGATTTCTTGTTAATAACGTTGAGTTGGTTTACTGAGGCTGTAGTTTTGATTACTTTTTATAAAAATAATGGACACTACTGAAGCTGAGGCGGCCCAAGTTGTGACTTTGCTGCAACTAGGCTTAAGTCAACGTGTCGTGGCCAGGAGGCTAAATCTGAGCCGTTCTGCAGTGCGGCGAGTTTACCAAAGGTTTCTGGAGACTGGGCAATATCGAAGAAGATCTGGATCCGGAAGACATAGATAGGGTGACAAATCAAAGAGATGATCGCTTTATAGTGGTATCAGCCCTTCGAAATCGACATCTGTCTGGTGTTGATCTTCAGCGACGCTTACGTGAAGTACGGGGTGTGGCTATAAGTGACAGTACAGTAAGAAGGAGACTTCGTGAGCAGAATTTAAGACCACACAAGCCATCAACGGGACCACAATTGACCACAGCTCATCGTCAAGCCAGACTACAATTTGCCCGTGATCACGTCAACTGGACTATAGGGCAATGGGAGTCAGTTCTTTTTTGTGATGAAAGTCGAATGACTTTATATGGTTCTGATGGACGTCGTAATGTCATGCGACGCCCAGGTGAACGTTATACCCAGTGCTGTATAAGAGAAACTGTAAGTTATGGTGGGGGCTCTGTAATGTTTTGGGCTGGGATATCTTTGACTGGACGCACAGAGTTAGTTTTTATACGAAGAGGTGCTTTAACTGCTGCACGTTACATCACAGAGATCCTAGAAGACCATGTGTTGGCATATGCTGGCTATATTGGAGACAATTTCGAATTAATGCATGATAATGCACGACCACACGTAGCGCGCATTACGACTGATTACCTTGAAGAAGTCGGCATTCGTGTTATGTCGTGGCCAGCAAGAAGTCCTGATCTAAACCCTATAGAGTACATGTGGGACACTCTAAAACAAAAGGTTAGAGCCCGTAATCCAGTACCTACAACATTAGAAGACCTGGAAATCGCAATTAGGGAAGAATGGAATCGAATTCCTCAAGAGACCATCAAAATTTTGATAAGGTCATTAAAACGGCGAATGCAGGCCGTCATTCGAACAAGAGGAGGAAATAAGCAATATTAAATCGCAATAATTGTGTACAAAAAAATTAATACAAAAAAACTAGGGCATATTTAAAATTAATAAAAAAATTGCGAAAAGTTATGACTTTGAATTTTTTATCAAAAAATATTGTCAAAAAATCATTTTGATGTGTAATTTGTGATTAAATTAGTGTAATTAAACAAGTTAAATAAAACCATTTCAGTACTGAAACATTTTGTTTGGTTTTGCTTAAGAAAAACGTGATTTACGGAGATAACGCAGGTGGGCCGATTTTTCTGATGACCAGTCTTCTTAGTTCGGGATGGCCGTGTGGGAATAATATCCCAGGATATTATTATTATAATTCATCAAACGACATACAAAAGCTACTGTGGGCAGAAAAATATATAAATAAATGTAATTAATGAATAGAATTTGGGATATAGTACACTATATCCCAAATTCTATTCATTAATTACATTTATTTATATATTTTTCTGCCCACAGTAGCTTTTGTATGTCTTAACCACTGCGTCACACTACTTCTTACTTATACTACAGTATAAGTAAGAAGTAGTGTGACGCAGTGGTTAAGGCAGTCACAGGAATACTATTTGTGTGATCCATAAGAAGTATTCGTGTGCTTTGTGTCCGTCAAATGCATGTCTGTTAAGGTACTGGAATCTCAGTATACATTACACTAATGTGGGTGGGGTCTTTGAAAAAATAACTATAGCAATTTTACATTATAGAATGAAGACCCTTACATCAACTGGAAAAGGTACAGTCATCGACAAAAGTAGATGATAATCAATCGGATATCCGATACTAATGATCGTAACTTGTGTCGAAACAGTGTGGCGGTGAAGTATTCTAAAGTGTGTGAGTGTTAAGTATAAAAATAATAGATAATGATACGGCTTAGGTAAACGAGCAAGTGGGTCATCTGATCGTCGGTGATCATCGCCACCCATGGACTGTCGCAACACCAGAGGAGCCGCATAGTTCCCAAAACTCTCGACCGATTTTGGTCATCTACTTTTGCAGTTGCTTGTACGTCAACGGGTATTCAATACTAATTAGCTTGCGTTAAAATAGTGTGGCGGTGAAGTATTCTAAAGTGCCTGAGTGTTAAGTGTAAAAATATTAGCTATTGATACAGCCCCCCAATATTGTTCTTATATGGTAGCCAGGTGAATGAGCAAGTGGGTCACCTAATCGTCAGTGATCGTCGCCACCCTTGGACACTCGCTACACCAGAGGAGCCGCTTCATTCCCCAAAACTCTCGTCTGATTTTGGTCATCTACTTTTGCAGTTGACTGTACGTGGTATTAACTCCAAATCACCGCCACGTATGTATGAGTGTAGGTGTTCACTGCTTCAATACTACTACATCGTATTATGTTATGGTGTCATCAATGTCAAGGTTATTATGATCTACTTACCATAATACAAGGAAGATGTGTGTTAAGGTCTTCCTTTATGGCCTTCTTTGTTTGGGGTTATTGAAGGTTTTATGTGACATAACTGGAGGCAGTCAATTATATTTTTATTACTGAGTTAATAACCTCGTAATAAAAGTGAAATACTGACTTGTACTTCTGCCTTCCCTTATCAAATCCTATATATCGAACGGTAGTGCATATGTAATATATCGGGGAGCAAGGATTAGACCACAAGCTATCAGGTTGATGCATAGCGCCCATTGTATTGGCTATGAACGTGGCAGGAACAAAGGTGTCTTGCTATAGATTACTGCCTTCTGCATCGACTGTCCGATTGCGTCATCAATATATAGGGTACAACATTCTATAGAACGTGAGGTACCTACATGACATCATCTTAATTAAAAGGACTCGCCCAAAAATCTAAGATGTAACAGTGGTAAGAAAGGATACATTGTAGTACATATTACCTGACATATTTTTTTTATGGAAATAGAATGCTGAACCGTCAAATACCATCATTCATGAATTAACTCAACCCTGAATTACAAAAAAATACAAAGGTATGAAGTATAAAACTAAATTAACATACTTTTACCTGAAATCCCAGTATGGATGCACGCAGACTTAGAACACAATAAAGTATCTACTAGTTATAGTTATTTTATTGTAATTAACTTAGCACAGATACACACACAGACAGCTCTAGCAGTTTTCGTACTTCGAATTAAGAAAAAAAAATTTACTTAAAAAAAAATATCTACACAACATTTGGTTTAACGTGAAATAATAATAATATCGTGGGACGTTATTCACACACGGCCATTTGATCGCAAACTAAGCCGAGCTTGTACTATGGAAACCATATAACTGAAATACTACATATACCGCTTCTCTTTTGTTAATACATACCTATATAAATAATTATACCCAGACTCTGGACAAGCAGACTTGTTTAGGCACAAAAATATCTGTCTTGGGTGGGACCCACGACCTGCGGCGTGAAGGGCACTCATGACTCATCTACCAATCATGCCAACTGGCCTATCAAATTAACGAAAATGCTCTGCGCAAGAAAGACAGACAAACAAACAGACAGCAGAGTGATAACAATTCTATGAATAATAAAAAAAACTAAATGAAAAAAATAATAATACAATTTTTTTAACTGCCATCTGATCCCAGGGTATATTAAAAATATTGTATTATTATTTTACTATGGAAACTAAATAATTGATATACTACATAGGTATACAACTTTTCTTATATAAGTACATACTTATATAGATAATTACACCCAGACTTTGAATTCAGAAATACACACAAATATTTGTCCTGGATGGGAATCGAACCCACGAGCTACGGCATGTAAGGCAAGCGTTTACCAACCACGTCAACTGGCCCATCAAAGATAAAGGTAACGACAATAAGGTGAGTATTTAGGTAAGAATTACTACAGTCTCGAGGGCTAGTGATGTTACACTACCAGTTGCTATCATTCTCGACTTACACTAGTTTATCTTACAGTTTACTGGAAAAAATCGCTACTATTCGATAAAACCGTAAAAGTAGATTTTATATATTAATATTTTTTTCTTAAACTGTTTTTTAGGGTTCCCTTTGGATACAAAGGGTAAAACGGGACCCTGTTACTAAGAATCTGATGTCTGTTACTAGGCCGTATCTCATGAACCGTGATAGTTAGACAGTTGAAATTTTCACAGATAATGTGTTTCTATTGCCGCTATAACAATAAATATAAAAAAAAACAGAATAAAATAAATATTTAACGGGGCTCCCATACAACATACATGATTCTTTTGCGTGACGTTTTTGCTGGATATTGATAACGGCAACAGCTAGACGTTTGAAATATCTACAGAATATTTAGATATCAATCAAAACAACAAAAGTGATATTTTTGCCGTTTTCATACATAAAGCTGGTACAGTGAGATGTATACCCCCACAAATCCGACACCATATATATAACTCTCTTATAAAGCCACACATTGATTATCTGGTTGAAGTATGGGGAACAGCCGCCAAAACAAACCTCGATATCCTACAAATATCTCAAAATAAATTATTAAAAACATTATTCCACTATGACTTCTTGACACCTACTCAAAAAATCTATAAGGATACAAAAATAATGAATATACTACAAACATATAAATATTATAACTGCATATTAGTCAGAAAAATTCTGAACAAAGACATACACACACAATTAAGCTTCACCAAAAAATATCATTTTCAGAAAATTCGGTTGAGAAATGCAAATGACATAAACCTAATTAGAATACGTACAAACTATGGCAAGAAAAGTATACTGTACGAAGGTGCCCAGTTATATAATAAGCTACCAAAACCCATAAAAGAAGCAAAAAGCATTCATACTTTTAAGCGCCTATTAAAATTTCACCTCATTCACAGCGTAACGGCTACTAATATAGTTTCACTGTAATTATGACTATAATTTAGCTAGATATATATTGTTTACTTTTAAGTGTTTGTTTTATATAAGTTTTACCAAACAGTTTTCATGACATACTACTGAGCGTGGTACGCCCTTGACACATCCAGGTGCGCTAGATCCGTGCGTAGGTGGTATGTAACGATCATCTGTCACTGGTATGTTTGTAGCGGAGTAATGGTTATTTTATTTTATCTTTTCTTTAAATACCCTACTTATTTATTATATTATATACTTGGTTTTATAATAGTTTTTAGTTTAACTTGTTTTTGTTATTTGTTTTATATACATGAAAGTCGAACGTAGGTAGCTCAGAAACCGCCCGCGTTAATATTTAAGCCTACTTTAAACTATATATATGTTTCTCATAAAAAGTGAATTGTGATTCTTTTGAGAAAATAAAATATCTTAAACCCCAAAGCTAAGGAACGCTTCATTCGCGAGACCGACTCACCCTTGGCCGGTTTTTATACTTGTGAAAATAAAGTATATATATATATATACTTTATATATATATATATATACTTTATATATATATATATATATATATATATATATATATATATATATATATATAAATCGCGAAGGTCTTCTTGCGTCTTTACTAACTACCACCCTGCGGCGTCCACTGAATGTAGTGAGATTTTTTATGTTTTCAATGCGTATGTAGGATATTTTAATCAGTATCATATCAGTAGTCGACGTCAAATTTCATTTAAACGTTAAATGGTGATATTCAAATTAAATATTTCTAGCTGAATTTGTGCGTCCGTTCACTCTTAAATCTTTCTTGCACACTGAATACCTGCGTATACCTGCTAAACACTCCATGGACATTCCCGCCTCCATCCGAATGTATGTTTAAATCAATTCCGTATAATGTTCTGCATATATCATAATGATTATAATAACTAAATTACATCCATCTACTATTGAATTCAGATTGGTTCCGAATAACTGAATTAGTGCGTTCGTTCACTCTTAAATCTTTCTTGCACACTGAATACCTGCGTATACCTACTAAACACTCCATGGACATTCCCGCCTCCATCCGAATGTATGTTTAAATCAATTCCATATAATGTTCTGCATATATCATAATGATTATAATAACTAAATTACATCCATCTACTATTGAATTCAGATTGGTTCCGAATAACTGAATTAGTGCGTCCGTTCACTCTTAAATCTTTCTTGCACACTGAATATCTCCGTATACGTTCAAAACACTGCATGCACATTCCCGCCTCCATCCAACCATGTGTTTAAATGCAATTCCGTATAATTTTCTGCATATATCATAATGATTATAATAACTAAATTACATCCATCCTGTGCCTCTAAGCTTACCTGTTTATACATACTTACCTGTCCAACTCCGAACTTACCTGTTCACACCAGCCTGTGCCTTTTGAGCTTACCACGACGAGTGAGGTAAGTTTGTATGTAGGTACAAACAGGTAAGCTCAGAGGCTCAGGCTGATGTGGACAGGTAAGTCCGGAGTTGGACAGGTAAGTATGTATCAACATGTAAGCTCAGAGGTACAGGCTGGTGTGAACAGGTAAGTTCGGAGTTGGACAGGCAAGTATGTATGTATGTATTACAAAGTCGAAACGTCTCTTCAAGAAAAAAAAATATGAGGGTTGGAAGAAATTTTGTTTCTCGCTCTCTCTATCTTCCCCGTCTTCCCTTATGTGGAAAAATTTTAAAAGATTTTGACGTGGCTGCGTTCCCTGTAATCCATCAATAATTCCTGGGGAGACAGCTAAATCCTTCCTTAACAAATTGGCCCCGTCTTATGTTCCTCTGTATGGAGAATGTCCTTCCTTGGGTATAAGTCCTCCCTCCTATGATCCTCTAGATAATCCTTTTTCTCTACCTGAGCTGGAGGCTGTATTACATAATGTACAGGATTCAGCTCCAGGATTCGATGGTGTTCCCTACTCTTTTTATGAAATGATGGGTCCTCTTGGTCAGCAATATCTTTTAGATATAATAAACTTATGTTTCTCTCAGGGATGCGTCCCTAACAACTGAAAGACACAATTAATCATTCCAATTTTAAAACCTGGGAAATCACAAAATAACCCAGATCACTATCGTCCTATAGCTCTTTCTCCTGTTATATGTAAAATATTTGAGCACCTAATTAAAAACAGGTTGGAATGGTTCATGGAAAATAGAGGTATTTTAGCGGAATCCCAGTTTGGTTTTCGTAAAGGATTTAGCACAATGGACAGCCTCGCTAGCTTTGTGACCGATGCACGCATTGCCTTTAGTAAGAATAAATCTGTTCTTGCAGTTTTCTTGGACATTTCAGCTGCTTATGACAGTGTTCTTCTTTCAATACTCAGGACTAAGTTAAGTCAGCTGAGTATCCCAGTAAGGATGATTCATTGTATCTGCAATCTGCTATCAAGTCGCCTGATCAGCCTACACATTCCTGGGGAAAGGTATGGTCCCAGGTCAGTGTGGCGTGGATTACCGCAAGGCTCTGTCTTGAGTCCTTTATTGTACAATATTTATACATGTGACTTACATAGGTCTCTCAACATCAATTGCCAAATTTTGCAATATGCTGATGATCTTTGTTTGTATGTTACTGATTCGTCCATTGAAGCTGCTAAAGAATCCATGCAGGTTTCTCTAGATTCTTTAAAAAAAATAAAAAAATAAAAAAGGTTTTTATTCACGTAGACTTTAAAAAAGCGCTTGTAAATAGTCAGAACATGTTTGTAGTAATATAGTTGTATACATTAGATATTATTTCTAGTAACATAGATATTTAGGTACATCTTGTATGAAAACATTTATAAAATTTATTTTATTACAGAAATGATATTTAGCTAGCTCGTATCAAGTTATTGTCAAGAGATTATGTTTAATTATCTAGTTTAAGTCTAATATTTTTACTACATATTGTCAATGGTTCTGTCTATATTAAAGGTATTATTATTATGACGGACCTTGTGTTAATAACGACGGTCGCGCTTTAATGCTACCACCGGATCCAATGCGCCCCAACTGAGAAGACCCAGCGAAACAAACTCAGTGGGTTCATCTACTACCGGTTTCAACACGACCCAGTTGAGACGGTCCGGCGAAACATACTCAAGCGGGCATGAACACGGGATTTGGTCCAATTAGAGTAATTATTTAGTAGGCAAACACAATATATGCTCGATCGGTTGTCTGAATGCTTATTATTTTAGATTATATTTAGGTATACAAAAGAAAAACTTCGAAACAATAACATTATTCATTTTGAGACAGAGTCAATAATTTTAAATTAAGTATATGATAGCAATCATTTACAGATAGTTCACGTAACACAGCAGATCAGTCATGTCTATATGGCTACAAGATCTCCAGCGAGCAATGTGCAGGTAGGAAGTGAGAGCCAGACGTCTTTGTCATCGATGTACTCTTTAGTGGTGTAATAACCCCTAGCCATAAGTACACGTTTAATATGTGTTTTAAAACTTGTGTCAGGCAGATCAGTAATTTGAGTAGGAAGCTTGTTATAAAACCTAATACAATTTCCTAAAAATGATTTATTAGTTTTGCTTACTCTAAAGCCTGGCAGGGCTAGTTTGTTTTTATTCCTAGTATTTATATTATGCAGTTCACTTTTCTTTTTATAATTATGAATATTTTTTCTAACAAACATTATATTCTGATATATATATTCCGATGGCACAGTAAGTATATTTATTTCTTTAAACAAATTTCGCAAAGAATCGCGACTGCCTAAACCGTAAATGGCTCTGACTGCTCTTTTCTGCAATACAAAAATAGTACCTATGTCAGCCGCCGAACCCCACAGCAGAATGGAACAACTGCAGGAAACAACTGGCTTTTCTCCCATGGTCTCCATTTATCTCCCCAAAAATGCTCATCAGTCATATTTACCCGTAAAAGAGTGATCCCACATGTTCACCTAGAAATTGAGGGATCTCCTATCAGTGTTGAGGATAGAGTAAAGTTTCTGGGTGTTACTTTAGACTCTAAATTATCTGGCGTTTCACATCTTAATTATATTACTAACAAATGTGAAAATAATGTAAATATGTTACGTGCACTTGCATTTGTTTGGTGGGGTGCTCACCCTTTCACTCTGAAACTTATCTACAATGCCACAAAAAGAAGCTTACTGGATTATGGCACTTTCTTACTTGAGCCCTGCAGTAAAATCGCGTTGGCTAAATTAGAGTCCATTCAGTCTAAGTCACTCCGTATTGTTCTGGGTTGCATGAAATCCACGCCCATCAATGCTTTGCAGGTGGAGAGTGGAGACGCTCCCCTTGTTATTCGTAGACAATATCTTGCTGATAAATATGTTTTTAAGGCATATTTTCTCAAAAATCCCAACATATTGTCAAAACTGTCTGAATTAGTTAGTTTATATGATCAGAGTGAGTATTGGAAGCACAAAGCAAGCCCGCTAATTCTAAATTCATTTAAAAAGATTAGTATGGTACAGATGAAATCCGCGATTTACCAGTGCACTAAATTCCCATTGTATGACTTCCCATATGAAATTCTAAATTTTAATCCAAATTTTATTCCTCACATTGGCATAGATAAACAAACTATTCATGCCAATGATGTTTTCTCTTCTATTGTTTATGATAAATGGAGAGACTATCATAATTTTTTTACAGATGCTTCAAAGTTATCTGATGATAGTAAAACAGGTGTTAGTGTATATTATTTAAATTCTCAATTTTTTTTACAGTTTCAGTGTCCCCTAGAGGCTTCTGTTTTTACTGGGGAGTGCATAGGTATCCTTGAGGCATGTGTATTTATCCTATCTCATAATACTATATCCAAAGCTGTTATTTTCTCAGGCTCCAATAGTGCCTTGGCTGCTATTGTCAAAAATCCTTTTAAAGATTCCCTTCGCTCTCCTATTATACTGGAAATAAAAAAATGTCTTCATTCATGCTCTATAAATAATGTAGAGGTCATATTAGTATGGATCCCTGGGCATTCAGGTATAAGAGGTAATGAGTGTGCAGATGCATATGCTAAGGCTGCTATTACCAGCAATTTGGCTGATCCTAAATATTTTTCGGTGCAGGTGTATGATCTACTTCACCTTCCTTAAACTGATATGCATAAGTCCTGGCAATGCTCTTGGATCGAATCAAGTAAGACCAAGGGCCATTGGTATGCCTCTATTCAAGCAGAAATACCCTCTAAACCATGGTTCTACAAATACAAAAAAGTTCCTAAATTTGTAACTTCAGTTATTTGCAGAATCCGTCTTGGCCATTGTTGAACCCCTGTCTTCCTTCATAAAATTAGGATTCGTGACAATTCCTTGTGTGAATGTGGATTAGATGATGGATCCCTAGATCATATTTTTCTTAAATGTCACTTAAATAAACCTTTCTCATTTGCGAATATTTCTTCTTTAAACGTTCACCATCCTCTGAATGTACGTCACCTTCTTTCATTATTTCCTAATCCCTTAATGATAAATGCTTTTATTAAATTTATATCGACTAACATGATAAAATTATGATATTTATGATTATTGTCTTTGTTGATACGTAATTTATGTATTTCTATTCACTAACTCATATTTGTGTTTGTCTTTTGTTACAGGCTCTAAACTAGTGCCACAAAAATAAAGTATTAATTAGCCTTTGTAGTTTCCCATGAGCAGTCAACACACACGTGACACTGGCAGAAATTGCTGAAAACATCGGCAGATTGCCATAACACAAAAAAAAACTTCACTTAAACTTATGTTATTAGGTGGCTTGAAAGATACATTAGACAAGGAATTATTAACATCGAGGGGTATTCCTTGACTTGGTACGAATTCATCTGCTTTATAAGGTTGAAGAAGTTACGGTTTGCCAATTTAAGAATCCTCCTTGCACTTCTTTTCATTGTGATTCATATATTATTATAATCACTAACTATAATAATAGACCAAATAAATAACCACTACAATACAATAATTCACTTTGGTGACAAGCTTGCATCACGGCCGGCACATGTCTTTTTGTTAAAAACTTCGGCACGCGAGCGCACTGAAGCCCGCCGCCCCGCGCCCCGTTCCATGCGTCCCTCGTGAACCCCGAATAGGCCTCTCAGACACCGTACCTAGTGCCGGTTTAAGGATATTTAAGAGACGCAAGATAGTTGTCACGACAACATGATAAAAACTTGACAAATTAAGTACGATATTCAATGGACACGTTAAGATCGGTGAACTGAACTCAAAGTATACGTGGTAAATTATACGCTGAACACTAGCGCCCTCCAAATTTCAGTCTGATGATGGCGGAACTATATTATACGCTAAAAGGCATTCTAGTGATGGAATTACGTCCATGCCAATTTTTCGCCCTTGGATTCTAATGATCATAAGGGACCTTTGGGCTGAAAATGAGGGTCGGTCAATCTTGCGTCCGTATACTGGACGCACAAAGTCAGTCGGACGCAGCATCATCGGTAAATAACGCCATGTAGGACGCAACATGTCCTTCAAGATGTATATATATATATATATATATATATATATATATATATATATATATATATATATATATACTAGTAGCTACCTAGTAGCTCTTACACGATCGGTCACATTTCCACCCGCGTAAGCCAGGGTGGTTCCAGGGGGGCGTTGCTCGTGAGCATATCAATCTGCGTATTGACAAGTACATTATTCACGTCTTAGGAGCTCTACAGAGATGCATGAAGCTATTGGGTGCTTACGTAGTGATTTACTTGATGTACCGGGATTTATATACGAGTATGTCTTATGGGATCAATTCGAAGACGATTTGAGTAAGAAGACAACGCCCACACTAGGGAAATGAATATCTGTGTCGCGAGGTTCTTTGCACACATATAATTGATGGACAAAGTACTTCCAGACTTAGAACAACTACTTATGGGTGAGAATAGTAGTCCTGTGCGGGAATCTCCGGAGCTGAAGTGGTGTGGCAACTGTCTTAACCAATGCGTCACGCGTGCAGTATACACACATGCATATAACTACCTTACATGAGGTAGGGTAGTTATATCATAGTTAAATTGTCTTCGAATTGTACACACGGCTACATATCAAGCCATACATTTCCAATATAGGCTGACCTCTCATAGTATCAAAATCCTATAATACGTGGGATCAGCTTATACTGGAAATATATACCTTGATACTTTGCGTACACATCATATGTGAAACATCCCGTGGGGGACGTAGAAGTCATCCCGAGGAATGTCTAGCAGGGAGACACAAAAAATACATGTAATATCTACACAATTTGTCAACTCCAATCCTCACAAAAGGCTGCTATTAAATTCAGGCAACGCTGAGAAATCTCATGAGTAAACGTGTCATGACGCGCGAGTGAACACGACGAAAGACATGGCGTCATTTATTCATTTAAATATCCCTTTTTGGTTCGAGATGTATGCTTCATGAACAAAAAGAGAAATAGAAAAATTCGAAGAGTTCCGAGGCTATAGTCCGCTGTAGCCTTGGAACTCTTCGAAGTAAAGATATTCTCAAGTATTAATATGTACCTATATGTGTAATTCCATGGTCTCTGAAAAACTAGTCTTAAACTAGTCTATAAATAGTCTGTAATTCGTTCTTATGTGCATATTTTTCGGATCAACAGTGGCACACAATGAAATGACACTGAGCGGTGAGATTCAGGCATGTCCCCATGATCCTGCAACGAATTTAATCATAAAGAAACAAGGAAGAGTTAGAAAATGTGCATATCTGGCTGTGTACATTTATTATAAAAAAATAAAGATAATGTAATATTATGCAAATGTGGAAGTCGGCCATAAAGTTGTGCACGTGCACCACTTAATGCCAGGAGGGTCCTGGCATTAAGTGGTTTGATTGAAGAACGGAGATATGGTAAGATCAGTTCTTAGTATTTCTGAACGAATATTTGTTTTACATAATACATGAAATTAGGTGAAACTGAATGATCCACTTTTAAAGACAATTTTTCATCTAGATCACCTGAATTTTATTGTGAAAATATATGGATATAGAATGCACGTGTAATTATACAATAATATGTTTTTTTTTTTCACAGAACGTTAAATCATATTAATTACTGCAAAAGTAATTAACGCTTTCACGGCATTCGTTAAAAACTAGTCTCGTCGCCAACCCATCCGTAAGAAACAGGTTTATGCAACCAGTGAGCAAGCAAAACTTAAAATATTGTGCTGTTTGTTAAAGTTAAATAGTTATTTGTTATACAAGAGAGCGAAGTTACTTTTTAACCGCGTGCTCAATTTAGATAACCGAGCAAGCGATGGATTCTAAAATTAGAATCCTGAGCATTAGCGAGGAAATCAAAAGAGCACAAGGTGAAAAATCTTTTATACTCGAGTGCAACACGTAACTTTTCATCACACCTCAGCGAGGAAATGACTAAATGCGAAAAAATATCTTATCATAAATACTTTTATCTCAGTTTGGGTATTAATTACTATATTATGATATGTAAGTATTACAGGACAATCTTTAAATTATAACAAATAATGCTTAGCTATAATTAAAAAAAACTAAAAGTAACGTAACGTTGCTACAGTTTGAGTGTAATAGAACAGTAATATCGCGCAAAACTATTAAAAAAAGTACTCCAAGAAGGTTCCGAGTCTTAGTTTTTAATAAATTAAAAAAGTTGTATGATAAATTCGGCACCATAGAAGTAGAAATATAGGTATGTAAATAGGTTTACTGATAATTTGTATTCACAAACTTGGTGCACACGATGTTCTAAATTCAAATTTACTTTAACCTCTAGAGGATAAAAACGACTTTTCCACTCAGATATCTAAGAGTAAAAATGCTCTTTACAAGATGGGGTGATAAAAAATATATTATTACCCTTTTACTACCAATACGACTATGTGAGGGTGTTGGTGTCCATTCCACAGTGTTCTAGCAGGGCTATTATATGTGTATGATTCATTCGTTAAATTAAAATTCGTAATTATAAGCTGTCTGTCAGATATATGGTTACCTATCCTTCGTGTTTTCTTTTTCGGTGCTTACTTAGATTTCTCTATTTATATTTGTTATCATTCTGCTCTTTACGACAAGCATTAGCATGTACAGACACCAGCAAATCCAGCTACCCTAATCTGTCAAATTTATTCTATAGATTTTCATCTTTACCACAAAAGCATAAGGTTCACTTTAAATTGGAAAAAATTGACAAATTGGGGTTGCTTGATGTCCTGGCGTCTGTACATTGGCGTAATACAGTTTTAGATTAGCTTACTATTTATATTTTTTAACGGGTTAGTTACCTCTAAGAGATTGTTACATTACCACTTGTATCATTAATTTGTTCTTTCTTGTACCTTTGGTGTAAACAATTGTTGGTGAACCGAATAAGTAACACAACCTTTTAAAGATAACTCAGAAAAATAAAATTAAATCGTTGTTGACTTAAAATTTATTTATAAAGGTAAAAAAACGTAAAAGATTTAAATGACATTATCTCATTGGACACATGAGTTGGTTCCGTTTCGTATAACTTAACCCGCGAGGGTATCGCGGCAACATCTTGTACTAATTGGTGCGCGACGCGAAGATGTTCCACGATTTATAGCACGGCCCTACACCCAGCATTGCAGTTAATGCTTTACACTCAGTTTTTATATTAAAATCGTATGTTCACTTGTTTATATGTAGTGGTTATAACGCTTAAATTGAAAGATCTAGAATTTACTGGATTTACGTCACTCAACATCGCAGTTTTGTCACGGCGCCTAAGACCGGCTTTGGAATAGTCCGGCAATACTAACACACTCAGGGCATTGATATTTATATATCAATGACTGAGGGCGTATTAGGCGTTTGAAGTGTTACCGATTTGGCCTGTTTCATGTAAAATTTGGGAATTTCAACATCAGATATTTACAAATATTAACGCAAAACTATTTCCTAGGCTTGGGCACGATTGTTTGTTCTATGTTCGAGAGTATTTTTTTATTAGAAATATATACGTATGTTTATCAATTGTCTGGTATAGTTTAGGCTCTGCCTAGTTTGGATCAGCTAGCAGTAGTATCAGTTTATTATCGGTTATAACTTATAATTTTGTTTATGTCCCAATCTCTTTCACAAAAATGTTTTTTAATTATGATAAATGTAGCGTATTGACTACGGTAGTTACCTTACTTTAGCTTCCTGAGTTTCTGGTGGGATTCCATGGTGCAGTAAAACTACTAAAATTATAAATATCGACATTATTTAATCTTATGAATAACCATTTGACATTAACCTAATTAAGCTAACTAAGTAACTTAATTACCTATTTATTATTATATGTAATTATAAATGATTTGATACCAACCGCAGATATAAATAACATCTTTCAATTTATGACACATGGGCTTTTGTAGTCTATGTGAATAAAAATGTTCTTCTTATACGTCTCATTATTGCCCTAGCCTTTTAAACAAACTCACTATTCTATCTTCTAATATTAGTACTGCACTGGTTCACATTCACAATACTCGAATAAACAGGCTTTTTATCGTTAAACTTCCTACGTATCCACCTTTCAAATTATTAAATTCAATAACAAAGTCTACGCTCTGTTTATCTTTTATTCAAGCTAACGAACTGCAATCCGCTTTCCGGCGAACATGTTATCATATAAAATATTAGATGCAATTCCGCGTAGCATTTTCTTTTTCTTTGAAACTTATGATTGGGAGAAAATCTCACTACTACTGAGATCGCCAACTTTGCCTTATTATAGCAGCATAGCCTGATGTTGCGAGCTTCTGCACAATATTTTACTATGGATAAGACATACACCTGTTTATTTTCTTGGACTACAATTAAAAAGTGATATACTTTTAAGTGTTTATGTGTACTGTATTTAAATTATTATATATCGTATTGTTGCGAGTGTCTTATGCTATTAATTTGATAAAAAAATATAATACGGTAGTGGCACAGATAAAAAGCACACATTAATGGCGATGGCTAATAATAGCGTCTGCCTTTCGTAGGCATAATCACCTTAGGGTTATTATATGGGGTTATACCATATCTTAGGGTTATTCAACGAAATTAATACATATACTTGTGCCGCAATTTTGGTTGTGGCAATTCTGTCTATTTAATGGATGGATAGATAGAATTTTATTATACTATTTATTGTATATAAAATTATATTTCCACTAAACTGATTGAATTATCATCAGTTTTGTCAATTTTTTGTATTAACTAAACATAATAAAAAAGATTGATAAGTTTAATTAGCAAAATCAAATCAACTATCAAAACTAACCCAATAGCTCGTAAACATGATTTGAACAATAACAAAAGCTTTTACATGTTAATTCCAATAATAAATGAAAGATACGTAATTAAAAGTTTATCATATCCATACTTTTCTTTCTCAGAAGCCGGTCCTGCCTCCTGTACTCGAGTCGCGTATGAAGGAAAATTAGACTTTTTAAACTTTCCTCCAGAACTTCGATTTTACCTCATTTCTCCTAACTTTGAAGTTATTCCACCCTCAGGTGGGCTGTATGCTTATTACTCAGTTTTTTTACAAGTCGCCACCTACATGAAGATGCATAAATCATTCATTCAGTCAACCTCAAAACAATGAAACAAGAATACCTTGACAGTTTCATTACGTGGAGATATTGTGGGAATCTTTGGGGAGGTCTTTGTCCAGTAGTGGACGTCTTTCGTCTGATATGATGATGATGATGATGAAACCGTGGTACAAAAACTTTGTGTAACTGTGGCTAAAATTTAGTTATAATGCTGCGTCTTAGCTGTGGCTAAAATATAGTCTTTGAATCGCGCATTACCTGTGACTAATGACTAATTTCGATGAGAAGTCAACAATGAGAACACAACAAACAATAAGTAATATATGCGAAATGCCAAATTAATGGGCTTTAATAGTCGCTTCTAGCACTCATCGAGCCAAAAACAGCCACTAAGGTTAAGTATCTGCGTGGTCATTGTACAGGTGGATAACGGTAAAATTAAATTAATTAAATGAATTCCTGTTCGTCCGCATGCTTCGGAGGACATGTTAAGCTGTCGGTTTTGGCTATCATCATTAGGCAATGGTCATTGCATCATAGGCGGTTGAGCAGCTGGTAATAAAGGTTCAAATGAATGAATAAATTATGCGTGATATTGAAATTATTATGTTATGGACTGCACATCCGAGCAATATGTAAAACCAGTCGACCCGTAACCACTGGTGGTACTGGCTGGTGCAATCCATGCCGAAACGTCGGGTAACCTAAAGGTTATGATTTGCCTTAAATTGTTATCGCGATTGAGATCCGTGTCCACAATATATAATAAAAACCGGCCAAGTGCGAGTCGGACTCGCCCATGAAGGGTTCCGTAGCAGCAAGTATTTCAGTTGATTAAATAAAAGGTAAATTAAAAAAAAACTACTTACTAGATCTCGTTCAAACCAATTTTCGTTGTTAGTTTGCATGGTTATGTACATCATATTTTTTTTTAGTTTTATCATGCTCTTACTTTACAAGTTACAGGGGGAGGGGGGCACTCATTTTACTACTTTGGAAGTGTCTCTCGCGCAAACTAGTTCAGTTTAGAAAAAAATGATATTAGAAATCTCAATATCATTTTTGAAGACCTATCCATAGATATGTCATTGTCATGTCATGTAATATGTATGGGTACGAAGAAAAAAAAAATGATTTTCAGTTCTATGTATGGGGAACCCCCAAAATTATTGTTCTTTTTCTATTGACAGACTGACATGACGAATTTATAAGGGTTCCGTTTTTTGCCATTTTGGCTACGGAACCCTAAAAATGAGTACAAACCGCGAAAGTTTAAAAACATTAACAATATGTCAAACTTTTTACGGACAGCCGTTTAAAATAAAGTATATTATTTCACTGAAGTTAAACGTCTTTAAAAATGTCATTCGACTGTCAAAATCTAAACGAATCGTGAATAATGAAATAATAACAATATTTTCAACTTAAAATAAATAAAGAGAGTTATGTAGACAAGTGAAAATATTATATCTAATGAAATTTCGGATTATTTTTGATTAATTTAGCTTGAAGGATCTCCAGAGTTCGGACGTCAAATTTCAATGCAGGATATCTTTTGTGAACTTCGTTCCAATCTGAGAAACTAATTTGTTAATACAGGAATAACTACAAAAGCCAATTATTTCTTTTATTATTGCTAATTTAAGAATGGAAGCAGAATTATCAGTAGTTGTTCCTGGTCCAGTATACGGACGGTAAAAATACAGCAGGATATTTTTTATATAATATTTCAAACAGCCAATCTTTGAAGTTTTCTAATTGGTGCCTTCGTCTGAAAGACAAACTCAATCAAAATGGGTGTCCCTAGTGGTAACGCTGATAATGGAAAGAAGCTATTTGTTCAAAGATGCGCTCAGTGCCACACAGTTGAATCTGGAGGTAAAAACAAAGTTGGACCCAATTTACACGGCCTTATTGGTCGTGGTAGTGGCAAAGCTCCAAACTTCTCCTACTCAGACGCTAATAAGAACAAAGGAATCACATGGACTGAGGACAACCTTTTCGAGTATTTAGAAAATCCTAAGAAATATATACCTGGAACAAAGATGGTGTTTCCTGGTTTGAAAAAAGCTGAGGAGCGTGCTGACCTAATTGCCTATTTGAAACAAGCTACTAAATAATAAAGTATAGGAAAGTCAACAATTTTTTATTATATCTGGATATCATTTTAATACAGCTTATACTTTAAAAAAAAATAGCATGTTTTCTTACTTATTTAACAGATACATAAATATGTCTATGTTAATTGAAACTGTCTGATTTATATACTACATTCTTCGTTTTTACCTTTATTACGTACATAGGAGAAGCAGAGGTGTGTAACATTGTGAAAATTTTATAATTGGACCAACTTATCATTAAAAGATAAACCAACTTCTACTGGCTTTTATTAACTCCCTACAGAAGACGAAGGGGGTTGTAGAATAAATTTTAAGCCTCAGTTGCTGTGTCTGTGGCGTAACAAATCAATGATGAATAAAAACTAACTAGGATATCTTCCGGTGCCACTAAACTGTAGACAATACTCAGCGCTGGGCTGACCAAACTTATGAATTCCCTTGCTAACACCCGTAAAGAGGATGCAGGAACCATTTAGCGTCTTTTTTTCTAGAGACAAGACCGACAAATGATGTTTTCAGGACAGTTTGAATTTATCTCGAATCGTGTTTAGTCATGTCTGTATGGTAAGTCTGTATAGTAATGCAAAGGCTACAGCTATTTCTCTGCGTCTTCGGAAGACCTTCACATAAACTGAACTCTTTAGGAAGAATAAATTCTGTAGTTAGGGAGGCGATAGTAAATATATAGCTCTAAAGTTATGATGAATTTTGATACTGATCGAAAAAGAAACAATTATGGGATTTTAATCTACTTAAGGAAAGATGACGTTTTAACAGTCGTCAAAGTGGAAAAGGCTTTAAGTGCCACACTGAGATCAAGTACCTGAACCAGGTTTATGCTACAGGAGTTCAAAGGCTGGTATGTGGGTGAAATTAGTTCCTTGTAAATTCCTTGTAAATGTTAGTGTAGCCGCAGTTTGACTTTTAGCCGCAATATTGCGTAAATTGCGGCTGAAAGTCACACTGCCACTTTTTTCCCACAAAAGCGTTGGTTAAGAGATTCATAGATTTATGTAGTAGAAGTTGAAGGTTTTTGAGAAGTAGAATTCTTGATAAGTATCTTTGACAGGTTTTCGTACTAACTCGCCCTTCTAAGAGGCATCAGTGGCTCCGCAACAAAAACGAAGGCAAAATTTGATACTAATTATTAAATGCTAGCTGTGCCTCGCGGTTTTGCCCGCGTTAAACTTTATAAATTATCACAGCTCCTCCCCCGTAGTTGAGAGCGTAATAGTATGTAGCTTATATGTTGACCCGACCTCTTAGTAATATTCATGCAAAATTTGAAGTAAATCCATGCAGTACTTTTTGAATTTAGCCTCGACATACATACGGATAAACAGACAAAAATTCTAAAAACTATATTTTTGGCTTCGATATCGATGGTAGATCAAGCCCCAAATATCCTTTTAAAAAAATATTCAATGTACAGTTTTGACTTTCCTACGATTTTATTATATGTATAGAAAAAGCAATCCGTCATGAAAATAAATTGCTGCTAAGATTATAATATTCTGATATATCTATTTTGCTGAGCATCAGTATTTTTGCTTAGTATACGGATTTTTTTGTAATACAAAAGAAAGATTGATTATTTGCTTACAAATAACTTGTTTTAGGAGATCATCATCATCATATCAGCCGAAAGACGTCCACTGCTGGACAAAGGCCTCCCCCAAGGTTTTAGGAGATGTCGTGGTGAAATTATGATAAAATTACAATAAAATAGATAATCAGGAAGGCATTGGGTGTCATACAGATAGCTTGTCACTTCATGGTGTGTCGTAGCTCCAGTGGCTGGAATGTGCATTATTTTACTTCTATAAAAACGTTGACGTAGCCTGCATTTCGCCTTTTCGTCGAAATTGTATGTACATATATATCGCCTGTTGGCGTGGTTGGCAAATGCTTGCTTTTCACGCCGGAGGTCGTGGGTTAGAGTTCCACCCAGGACAGATAATATCACATACGCCTGAACATGTATTTTTGTCCTGAGTCTGGGTGTGATAAATTACTGTATAATAATAATAATATCTAAGGACAATGTCACACAGATCATCCTAGCCCCAAACTAAGCAAAGCTTGTACTAAGGGTACCAGGCGACGATATACGTACTTATATAGATAGATAAATACTTATATACATTCATGACTCAGAAACAAATATTCGTGCTCATCACACAAATATTTGCACTTACCGGGATTCGAACCCAGGACCAACAGCTTCGTAGGCAGGAGCACTACCAACTAGGCTACGGTGACCGTAAATATACGTATGTATTTACAAAAAAAAGTAGTATATATTGTATATCAGCTATCTGGTTTCCATAGTACAAGCTCTGCTTAGTTTGGGATCAGATGGCCGTGTGTAAATAATGTCCCAGGATATTATTATGATTATTGCAGCGAATAGCCGAACTGCAGGCTACTTTCTTCCATAAGAGCGTTGATAAACCGATCCATAATTTATAACATTCAGAATAAAAGGCAAACGTAGCAACTGAAACGTCATTTATTACATCCTATCGGTTGTTTCCGAAACAATGTTCACGAGTGACAAACGACTTGTGTCCGTATACATGAATAAAATGAAATTTTATCATACAAGTAAGTTTGCAAAGTTCGCCGTACAAGCAGACCGGTTAACATGCAACTCGCTTACTGAAGTTGGAACTTGGGGGACTAGTCGAGTTAAGTTAAAGATGTTGTTTTGGATCATATTTAACTGAGATAAATCTACTTCCTAAATAAATATCTTGGGAAAGTGTATTAGTTACACACTGTAATCTGATCTTAAACTAGGAAGAGCGTGGACTATGGTAACCAGACAGAAAGCTGATAAACATACTTATATATTTATAAATACATACATAAATATTACACCGAATAGAAACAACAATCGTGCTCATCACACACACATTTTTTCACTGTACACAAGTACAGACGCCAGCATATCAAGCTACCCCAATGTGACAAATGATATAAACTTACTGATCGTATGGGCAGTGGTTACCCTAGTGTCAGAGTTGTTCAAGCCGCCCAGTAGTTCTCTGACATGGCTTAACGACTGTTGCCTAATGACTAACACCGGGACCGACAGCTTAACGTGTTCTCCGACGCACAGAGACGCTCAGAAATTAAACCACTTTGGCGGACACCCATCTATAGACTGACCGCGAGCCTAGTTGCTTAACCTCGCCAATCGCTTACAGACCGGTGAGAGCCTCAATCGGTAATTAAAAGTAAACCTTATGCTAATGGGAACCTGATGTGATAAAGTTGAAAATCTATAAAAGAAATTTGACAGATTGGGGTAGCTGGATGTGCTGGCGTCTGTACCTTCGTTTTCTATATCTGAATTAAAGGTACGTTTGTTGCGCGGTATCACGAGGTAAGTAACTAGTGTGTATAATATCGAATAGGTCTTTTAAAAATTGGAGACTGGTGAAGTTTATCCACGTTATCCCCTTTACTTAATACGCTACTGGGAAAAGCATTATTACCTGTATTAATGTTGTTGTTCTGTATGTACATGAGGTAGCCAAAGCTGATACCAGATCGAGGTGTAGGGAGAACTCGGCAACGCATGAGTGACGTCATGTGTAGCTTACCATAGCTTACCACCATTTGGGCACGTTAGACTGCATGGTCTTTTGCCTAACTACGAGTATATAATTGTTAAAAAAAAAAAATGTGAGCCGTCACGGGATGCCTGGCAGATGTGAAACATCGACATTATTTTGTAAAAGTAATATACAGAAAAGAACATATTGTGATAGGAACTAAATATGTCATAATGATAAAATTAAAAGTCGATTGCGCATGCGTCACGGCATGCGTCGCCACGCCAGAAATCTGTTTTACGTGCGGCTATAGATGTTTCACATCAAAAAACACTTGTATCAATGCCTTAAAATGTTCTTAAACCATCAAAATCTTTTAAATAAGGAGTGGATTTTAATATCACGACTCTATAAACTGCCTCTTTCAAGGCTTGTAGCTCATGGCTCTGCAGTCTTGGTCTCGCAACTAAATATGTACATGTAAATATGTACATTAATGTGCAGACTATGAAATTTATTTATTTATTTGGACAACCAGTAGTAGTTACATTGTTTCTTACGTCTAGATTATTAAGTACAAAATTATAATTAAATGCACAACATTTTAAGGTGTCACAGCATGCGCATAAATTTCATAATAGTGACGACACAGAAAGAAAAATAAAATTAAATGAAATAAAATATACTACATAAAAAAAATAAAAATAAACATACTTTTTAACATAACAAAAATTAAAACCTATTTATAATCAACTCAAGCAAATAACTGAAACACATTCTTATGTTAAATAAAAAACAAAAAAATCTATTTACACTAATATAACACTAATTAAAGCCTACTTCATAAACTCAAGACATTTTTTTTTAAAGTGGGTAGCCCATCCTTAAAGACGTCTACCTCCCAGGAGATAGCATTGTATGTTTTTGCTATTCGAGATATAACCGAGAACTGCTTAAGATTGGTTCTGGCAAACGGTTGGTGTAATACCAACGGTTGGTGTAATACCCAGACCCAACGAGCGCACGCAAATTACTGCACTGTATTATTGGTATCCGTATATTATATGTTTCTAAAGTGGCACACTAGAGTAACACATAGGCTATGATTTATAAAGTTTAACGCGGATAAAATCGCAAGGCACAGCTAGTATTCTATAAAGATCATACGTTGGTCTCCATGTCAAGTAAATTAACTATCACGAAGAGTAACAGGTTGCAGTATAAAGTAAATAGGAGTCAGTTTTGATGACTACCATGTCACATATGTACCTACTTCAAACCCATAGCACCGCTGTATTGATTTCGGTCGTTTTGTATTAGAGGGCGACAAACGAGCAAGTGGGTCACCTGATGGTAAGTGATCACCGCCACCCATGGACACTCGCAACACCAGAGGTGTCGCGGGTACGTTGCCGGCCTTTAAAAGTCAGCAAACAAGTGTTGCTGACCCTTCCCTCCACCCCAATGAGCTCTGGCGACCTTACTCACACTGGGAAACACAACATTAAAATTATTAATGTAATTATTAAGGAGTGTCTTCTGTAACGTGGAGGTACTTCCCCAGTCGGGCTGATCTTTGAGCGAATGAACGCTATGCCCTACCTCTACTAGTAAAACCTTGCAACGAATTTATTTCAAAATACTACAGAAATACTTGCAAAATAATAAATTTCACTTTAGTGTAGAGATTCACAAGAATTTAATTTGTGAAGTTCAGTTGAAATAGCACAAATTGAATCGATTTAATTGAATAATTTGTACTATTTTACATAGTGTTATGTGTTGTTTTACACTATTTTCCCCCTGCCTTACCAATAAAAAGATTATATTTTCATGGTTGATGTTTGTAGCTATATGTGTTTCTTTATTACGAACACAGCTAGATGCTCTCACCGGTCTTTAAGTGATCGGCGAGGGTAAGCAACTAGGCTCGCGGTCTGTCTATAGATTGGTGACTGTTATTACTTCTACTTCGGTATAGGATCACTTCAATAACCCAGCAACTTGATGGTATTAAAATGTTTATTGGCAATTACAAGAACTATAGTTGATTAATATAATGAAATATTGTGCGCAGGCGCCGCGCGTCCTCAGGTTCGGTCAGTGAGCGAGCTACTGTTGAAGCGATGAAAGGGAAGATGCGGCGACACGGCGACGTTGCCGCTATGTGCGCGTTAACAGTGACCACCAAAGTGGTTTAAATTCTGAGCGTGTCCATGCTTCAGAGGGCACGTTCAGTTGTCCGTCCGTAGTCATTAGACAACAGTTGTTAAGCCATGTCAGAGACCTACTGGGCTACATGAACCAGACTGACACTAGGTAGGTAACCACTGCACATACCATAGTAATGTCCTCCTAGCCGAAGGCCACGGCGGCCAGTCCAAACGAGACTAGCCTTCTGCGCGGGACATATTTTAGTGCTCAAGTGTGTGCGCAAACACAGGAGCACTTTCTATTCAATCTCATAATCCGATGGGATGAGTAGCGACATGACCGAAAAGAGGTCAGGCACAGGACCAACGGCTTTCCAGCTCTCCGAGGTACGGGGGTATAATACTGCCAAATCCCAGACTTCGGGCTGATATTAATATTAGTTCTTTTTACAGAAAAATCCCAAATTCATTTTTGGCCCGACCCGGGATTTTGAACCGAGGACCTCGTTATCTGCGGTTGTACACGCTTCTGCTAGACCAACGAGGCAGTCATAAAGTAGTAGTATTATACAACATGTAACGTAATTAACGCACACCCCAATTAGAATATTACGTTGTAATCATAATATATATACTGAATTTTTTATTTAACATATATATGCATTGTTTATTACTCAATTAGTTTCTCGGCATAAAGTTATTTTTTTTTTATTTTGTATTGAATGATGGAATTTGTCTGAATACAAATAAAACTGCGATTTTAAAAGTATTATACTTTGACTTACGATCCATTTCAATTTGTTTTGACTGTACAGGGTTAATATGACAATAATTTCCGTAGTAATAATTATTTTGGAAAAAAAATTATATAAATCGATTCAGTAAACGATTCTGAACAAACTATTTTCAGGATGTGCGTTAATTTAGTTACATGTTGTAACCTTGAAACTGTGTTAAAAATTTAGATCCTGTGTTATCATTGGATTTATTTCTATTCCTCCAGTAATATAACGATTACGTAGACAAAGTTCCAACTTTTCAGACAAATGACGTCACAAACATGCCTTTCTTCCTAAATACGGAGGTATTCGATGTTACTGTTCGATGTGCCATCAATCGGAATGCGCATTCCCAGTCGGATGGTCCGCGTAACCCGGATACCTGGCGGGCCGCAACTCCAAATGCTTACCTTAATTACTGGAGGGTTCGTAGATTATTATGTTAGTTAATCGGGTGATGTTAATCGAGAATAACTCCGTTTATGGCATTTATTTAGTACTAGCTGTGCCCCGCGGTATTACCCGCGTAAAATTTTGTAAATTATCACAGCTCCTGCCCCGTAACTGATAGCGTGATAATATGTAGCCTATATGTTGACCCGACCTCTTACGCCCGGTTCCTATATTCCAAAAACGAATCGTTTCTACTACGAATAGTTAGAATTTCTACCAGCCGTAACGCAAAACCGTTCCTATAAAATACTAGTCGTCATCCAAATAACCAACGTCTGGTTACTAACGGATGGGAGGTCGTTAGTAAGCTTATTGTATGGAGATGCGTTCGAAAGTGTTCCTATAAATATTTTCTACTGTCACGGAACTGTCAAAATAACGAGGCGTTACTGCTTTGATTACTAGTCGAATTCGGTCGGTATACCAGTCGTTTGTATTTGATTTTGGTAGTTAACATAGTGTTTGAGGAGATTTCCGTGATGTCTAGCTCTGAAACTGATAGAGAATTCATGGCTTTGTTTTCCGTTAGAAAGGGTTGATTATTTTTCTATCTTCTAAGATTTCATAACCACAAACCTTAGATTAAATACTCAATTTAAAAACTTCTTTAGAAACCATGAAATACTCTTGGACAGACGTCAGACGACAGACGCATGCGCCATGCGCTTTCCTGTTACGCGTTTTGTTCACACCATGCACTCGTAACATCAAATTTTCAATACTAATGATTTATAAATATTTTAAACCTAAACGCAAATTAAATTATTACTGTAACTATAAGTACAGTAATTTGTACTATTACTCACATAATATTACAGAATAATAAATGATTTTAGTTGCATAATTGACGTACGACGTTTAGTTATAACTAATCGTGAAGAGGAGCGAGAGGTTCATCGCCGAACGAGTCGTAGGTGGTTTAAACTACGGATGGTCGTCGCAGGTAGGGCATTGTGGAACACTAGTTTTGCATCGGTATCGGTAGCTGAATTACGGATGGTAACGTTGGTCCAATGACGGATCGTAAAATAAAGGAACCGGGCATTAGTAATATTCATACAAAATTTGAAGTAAATCCAGTATGCAGTACTTTTTGAGTTTAGCCCGGACATACATACAGACAAACAGACACACAGACAAAAATTCTTAAAACTTTATTTTTGGCTTCGGTATCGACTGCAGATCACGCCCTAAGCACCCTTTTTAAAAAATATTTAAAGTACAGTTTTGACTTTCCTACGATTTTATTATATGTATAGATAGTTGTTGCTGTGTGGTGACGGCGGCGAATATCAAAATATCATCACCCCCATCTCATCCCGTGGGGGGCGTAGAAGTCATCCCGAGGGAATCTACCAGAGGACGCGCATCCTTCTGAGTACTACGACCATCTTACTGTGGTCGCCAACCCGTCTGCCAAGCGTGGCGATTATGGCATATCTCCCCAAGGTGATTCTTGGGGGAGGTTTGTCCAGTGGACTTCTTTCGGCTGTAATGATGAAGTATAATTGACGTTTCTGAGGCGCTCACAGTCAGATGCTTACCATATGATTGGCGGCGTTAAGCAACTAGGTTTAATTTCTAAGCGTCTCCATGCTTTGGAAGGCATGTTAAGCTGGTCGGTCCCGGTTGTAGCCGTTAGACAACGAGTGTAAAGCTATGTCAGTGGCCTACTGGGTGGCTTGAAACTTTGACCTGGGTAACCACTGCCCATACGATAAGTAAGTCAGACAGTTGACTTCTATAGAAGAAGCGTGGTTTCACTCTAAGAGCAGCCTGACTGGAGAATCTGTACTATCTGCGCGGAATATATTATAGTACACAAATATGTGCGCTATCTAATCCTTTACTCTCATAATCCGGTAGAACGGGCTAGCTGACGTGACGTGGAGATCGGGTTCTGAACAGATGACTTTATGTGCTCTTCGAGGCACGGGGTTATAACATCATTTCTTAAGTTTTAGCTGCTACTAAGAATTGTTACTATGAGAAAACCCCTGTTAATACTTTTGGCTCGACCCTTAGATTTAAATCTAAGACTTAATTATCTGCGGTTGAAGATTCTACCGCTATGCCAATGAAGCCAGTTTAATAAGCTGTGAAAAGATAACGGATAGACAGACAGGCATACAGACAGAGATAGTTATTTTCGCTCCTAAACGGTTGCCTGGAATAGCATTTCGCAGTAATTTAAACAATCTTGTAAAAAGTATTGTGTTCAGTTTTTGAAGTGAAAGCTTCATACGCGCATTGAAAACTTTTTGGTTGAACAAAAATAATGGAACTCGCGTTATCGTCCCGTCACGATTCCCATGAGCTATATATACTGTGTGTGTCTTTTTGGGTTAACAAAAAGCGTGAAACTCGCATCAGCTATATCATGTCAGCCGAATTATGTCCACAGCTGGACAAAGACCTCCCCAAAAGATTTCCGCAATGGAGTGGTGTCCATCATTTGGAGGTATATACCATATTCGCCACGCTTGGCAGACGGGTTGGCGATCATGAGCTGCATGTATAACTATTATATTATAGATCATTTAGATTAGAAGTGTAAAAATAGTTTGCACTTATATCAGTAGTCCCCAAAAACTGCCGCGCATGTTTAATGTTCATGCCATTCACTGCTTCATAGCACTTATTATATGTTACTTTTTTTTTTAAAGACAACGCCCGCATTACGCAATATAATGCCTGTGTAGCGGGGTACTTTACAAACATATGTATAATAGACGGACACAGATTACATCCAGACTCAGAACAACTTTTCATGGGTCACACAAATAGTAGTGTCTTATCCGCGGCGAGGAAACTGTTTTAGCCGCTGCGCCATATGTGCATTCAAATGTATAAGTGTACAATAAAGAGCTCTTACGCTCACACGCTTTACTCACTTTTAATATACCTATATATGATAGATGATTTGAGTAGTAGGTATCTATGGATTCCAGTACATCAAGAACCCAAAATGTGAAACTAACTGGAGCTATAAGTTTGTATTGACACGTCGAAGCTTGTCACGCGCGCAAAAGGGGTATATTTTTATGGAATACGTAATTTTGTTTGACTTCATACGCGGTGTCCATATTTGCCGAAGACTCGGCGTCCTACATGCAAAGAGCGTGGTCTGTTTACGTTGTAGGATACGGTACGAGACTATGGAAAATGATTGTGATACATATTGCACTCTAAATAGGCGAACATGTATGAAAAATATAACGAGGTGGAGGATGTGACAAATGGAAATCCGTTGCCTCTCTCTACCCCTCTGGGAAACAAGCGTGAATCTATGTATATATATCTAATTAGTTTATCCGTTATTCTGCCAAGAAAAAATCTTACTTTGTAGGTCCAGAGTTTCTATTTACATGTAATTAGAAATTCACTACGAAGAACAGAATACTAATCCACACTTACTCAAGTGACGTAAGTATGATGCCTTTGTCTTCTGTCGCTTCTCTCACTGTTGATGGTATGATGGCCGTAAAATATGATTCTAGCGTAGATATGTCTGTATATATTGGTAGCATTATTTATTGGTAATATTATTAGAATGAACACTGTTTCCCAAAATACAGGCTATAGTCTAGTTTGGGAGACAGTACTAGTACTTTTTGTAAAGTTGTGCATTCACTATTCTATAATCATTAGTTGGGAACTATTATTCTGTTCAAATAAACATTTTTACTTTTTTTACATTGCTCGGACTAAGGTGAAGTGTGCTTGTAAAAGAGTTTAGTGTGGACTGGAAAAAAAATTACATAAGGCAGAAAAGATAATTTATTGAACTCCCTCTTTATACTTAGTTCACATGGATTTAATATATAACATACTAATCTAGCTTCACGGCCGCAATAGCCTAGTGGTTAGACCGTTGGATTGTGGAGTTAGCGGTCTCGAGTTCAAACCCAAGGCTTACCACCGAATTTCCAAATCATGTGTGTAATAGCAATTCATTATCAACAAAATAGCTGTAAGAAGTCCACTGCTGGACAAAAGCGTCCCCCAGGAATCTTCTTAGTGCCAGAATCACTACGCTTGGCAGACGGGTTGGCGATCGCAGTATGATGATCATAGTACTCAGAAAGAAGCTGCTGCCCGTCCTCTGGTAGATATTCCCTCGAGTCGACTTATACGCCCCACGGTATGAGAGGGGGTGATGATATTCTGATAGTCATACGGCAAAGAAACTAACTATCGCAAACTGTAAACGGTGAAGGAAAACATCGCGAGAAAACCAGCATGCCTGTGAGTCCAAAAATGTTCATGGGCTTCCTCTCACAATACACTAACCTAGTGCGGGTGGCATGTGTTAACCCGCACTAGGTTAGGGTATTATGAGAAGAGGCCCATGAACATGTTTGGACTCACAGGCATGCTGGTTTCCTTCTTGCCTTATAAGGGCTGCATCATCATCATATAGCTCGAATAATATATTTTACCGTCAAAATACCCGGATACATAACAATGGAAACAACCATTGCCTCTAACGAAACAGGTTTTAGCAAATAGAGGGAGACATCGACTAATAGAAAAAATTCTCAAGAGCTTTTTGGTTGCGAACAGACAGACAGACATCTCCTTTGAGATGTTTTGGAAGGAAAGGAACATTTTAAGTTTACTGGAATTCGACAAATATGTTCTGTGTACACGGTTGAGGGAGTGACTTCAAGTGGTACCTTTTCATCGAAAAATAAGTAAAGTTTGCGATTGAGTCAACATTCTGTTCATACCATTTGGGTTTCGTACCAAAATGGTGAAAAGGAAAACTTAAGGTGAAACTGAGTCCGCCCTTTTGGTCGTCGTCTGTCTCAGCAACTAATAATTGTACTTTTATTAAAATTTAGGATCGGTTATGCAAAAATATCAGAAATTGTTACAGATGAAAGGATGTAATCGTGACGAGGACGCCCTTGCGATGCAGTGGGATAGTAATGCTCTGCATCGTCAAAAAGTAATCGCGACACGACTACATTCACTATTGCGCCTGTTATCAAAAAACATTTTTAAAAAGTTTTCTGGTAAGTACTTTTAAATTTTTGTTTTCCGAATTGACGAGGCATTAACCATGTTTTATGTAGTTCACAGCACGTCATGGTAATGTCTAAAGAATACGTTCACCGAGGCAGTTACGCGTAACGCTCACTGAATCTCTTTGTTTATTTGAAATCAAAAGAATTTTTTGTTTACAACCGTCATCTAATGAGACAGCGTGTTCTTTGTTATTTATCGAGATGAAGCCGACGGATCCCTCCATTGTTGTCGCGACGCATCACGAACCAACTTCGATAAAATGTATTTAGTTTCTCGTACTGAAACTTTCGCGAAATTATTTTTCATAATCAGCTTTACTGGACTGTTTATGTATTTAACCCTGGCATTCTATTCATTTCATACCGCATTTTCCAATGTTTTTTCAATTTCAAAATATCATGAGCATAGTGGAATTCAGCAGATCGCATCCTATTCTCATATGAAATACATCTTAGTTTGGATGGTTAACAACAGTACCAGCGTAGAGGAAGGACAAGAACCATTTCTAAAACGCGATTGCACGCATACTAATTGTTATTGGACAACGAATAAATCGCTTTTAAATGAGGATTATACCAATTTTGACGTTGTGCTGTTTAACATAAGTACTTTTCGCTCTTGGAGAAAACCACTTCTGCCCAAAAGGAGGTCGTTACATCAAAAATATGTATTTTACGGCATGGAGTTGGCAAATGAACGTCCTATATGCAACGTAGTCCTGGACAACTATTTCAATTGGACTTGGAGTTACAAATTTAACTCGGATATTTATAATCCTTTTATAGAAGTTAAAGATGTTTTGGGGAATGTCATCGCACCAAAAAAAGACGCATCGTGGGAATATTTACCAAAAAATGATGATCTGATGAAGCATAACAAGACAAAGGCATTGGTTATGGTGATGGAAGACTGCGATCAAAAGATTAAAACTGGATTTTCAATTAAGAAGCTTACAAAAGCATTGAGACACCATTCCTTAGTATTTGATATATATGGTTGTGGGAATAATAGCTGGAAATGCCCTAGGTCAGGATGCGAAGGACTTATTAGAAAGAATTATTATTTTTACTTGGTTTCCGAGAACAACGGGGCCGAAGATGTTGTGACAGCTGAGGTATTGAAGGCATACGATAATGATGCAGTACCGGTGATAGTTGGAGGAGTTGATTTATCCAAGTAAGTTATATATGATTTTAAAATTGATCTAATATATTTAACAGTATTAATACGGAATTTAACCTAATTAGGACAAAGTTGAGAATAGCGTAACGTGTTATGTTCATTTTGTAGGTTTCTTAGAATTCCACAAAATATACGAATAAGAAGTGCTAGATTATTTCTTTACATTACGTTTTTATTCGTTTATGTAAAGAGAAATTAAGAAAGCGATAAACTTATTTTTATAATTATTCAATATTTTACATATATATAGATACCAAAAAAAAATTCAAATCAAGATCTTTTGTGCCACACTCAAGTTTTCAATTAAAGCGGTTTGTTTAGAATTTACATTATACCGTGTCTTAAGCTATTCTCAGCTTAGGATTCAAATCCCGGGTTAGGCCAAATGTGATTTTAGGTTTTTTCTCTAAAGAAACTTTCTCAGTATCAACCCGAAGTCTGAGAGAGAGTTGACGGTATTATACCCCATGCCTCGGAGAGCATGTAAAGCCGTCGGTCCTGTACCTAATCTCTTTCTGTTCGTGTCGCTAATCGTCCCATCGGGTCATGTGAGTGATTGAATAGACAGTGCCCCTGTCTGTGCGATAGGCCACCGTGGCCGAAATATATCCATGTACAAGTTTCTATACACGCCTGTTGTAAAGCGCATTGTATTATATAGTGGTCTAATTTATATAAAGTAAGATTAAGTTTGCCATGACATAACTAATTAAGTAAATAAAGAAAACATTTTAAGTCTAGGAGACTGATAAACCAAATTTTAACTCTCCTTAAGTAGTCTAGAAGTGTCCCATATTTTGATTAATCTCAATATTATATTCTTCGCCAGGTTACTTCCAGAAGGTTCTTACATCGACTATTCCCACTACACTGCTCAAAGCTTTGCAGCTCTACTAGAGTACACCATCAAGAACCCAGTAGTTTACAACAACTACTTCGCTTGGAAGAAGCGTTACACTATTCAGAAGGTGGATAAGAAAAGAGGTCTTTGTGATCTTTGTACTATGTTGAATGATGGAGCTAAATTTGAGACGTACAGCAATTATGAATCCTTCAGAGAATGGTGGAATCCAGGACAATTGAGAGACAGGTGTTTTCCTAAAGGCGCTGAGACTTTACAAGAGGTGTTGGCTTATGAGAATGAAACGAGCAGATTTTAAGACTAAACAAAGCGTAGGTGTTCGTTTCTTAACAAATGATAGATCATCAATCTACAGACGCCAGCACATCAAGCTACCCCAATCTGTCAAATTTCCCCAATTGAAAGTGAACCTTATGTTTATGTGATAAAGTCGAAAATCTTTAAAAGAAAGACAGATTAGAGTAGGTGGATGTGCTGGCGTCTGTACATTTGCAACATGGCAGAACATGTATATATGTTATGTATTAATAAAACACCAACAACCACGCAGGACTAGATAGTTAACACCAAAAGCAACAACTTTTGTTCTACAACTTTGATATTATATTATATATTGACAAAAATAAGTATTAATTTATTTCCCGCTTGAATGTTTATTATTCTACGAGCATCGCAAAGACGCGCAACGCACGCGAACTTAGCGTCGTTCACGCGTCGTCCTTTCGTTTATGTAACTATAATATATAGACCTACAAGTGTCACGACAGTACATTAAAAGCTTTTAAAATATTTGTTTTTCATGTTTTTAGTTACGTCCAAACTCGTAGAATAAAAACTGCGAGGTTATTGGTGTTTTACAAATGTATATATTATGTAATAATAAGAGATTATTTTATTATCTTCGTTGCCTTTTGCCATATTTGTTGAACCTTCTAGATAGCCCTCAACCAATCACACTACAAACAATAATCTATGCTTCTTCTTAGCGTGTCGATGGCAATCTAAATTAAGTCAGCCCAGAATTCAGCTACGAGTTGAGCGTTGTCAGTAAAGTCCATTAGTTCTTGTAACGTACAGGCATTAGCGCACACAGGACATGTTAACAAGTGTGCCATAGTTTGAGGGACAGAACCACACTTGCACTCTAGGTTGGAAATGTTTAAAAATCCCCACCTGTGCAGGTTTTCCTTGCTACGACCAACTTGGGTCCGGAGTCTGTTCAGGGACTTCCAGGTTGGGCGCGGCAACTTGTGTACCGGTGGAAGGTTTTCAGCGGGAGAGACGAATGGGATGGGTAGGCAAGCACTGTTTCGCCACAGTTTGAGCCGTATCTTAGACCGTTCGCCAGTCTATGCTTAAAATAAATATTTTGTTCTGATAAGAGCATATGCATCAGGCCACTTAGCGAACAAGGCTGGAGGAACTAGGTAACCCACACCAAAGTTTACCTCCCTTCGAGGTTTAAATAGGTATGTGAGGTATGTTTGCCTCTTCCTACATTTTAATCTTATCTCGAATCTGTCATTACTAGTAATGTTTAAACAACTCGCTGTAATTATCACAATGCATATGTACATTTTATATTGTGAGGAACAATAGTTTTTAATATTTGAATCTGTACCTTATCGAAATGTTTTGTACGTTTGGCCGTAGCTACATAACCCATACCTTATAAAATTATGTCTGTATATCTACATTTTCATTTTGTGATGTGCAATAAAATGTTCAGACGCCAGCACATCCAGTTTCCCCAATCTGTCAAATTTCTTTTATAGATTTTCAACTTTATCACATAAGCGTAAGGTTCACTTTCAATTGGTGAAATTTGAGCAATTGGTGAAACCTATCTATTTATCTTATCAAAGAGACTGCTAGTGACAAATACAATAGCCTCACGAGTCTTATAATATACCTAAGACTCGTGAGGCTATTGTATTTGTATGCCATATTATGGCATTTTATATTTCTATGTGTAATTTTTTTAATATGGCGTTTACAACGGACAATTTAATGTGTAACTACAGTTGTTGCTTAGTAAAGTTCTTAACTTTGACTAACATGTGCTAAATGAGATTTTTCTAGGTACTTTTATTTAATGAGACACAATGTTTTATTACTAATTGCTGAGTCGAGTTGGTCATGGAACAAAAAAGCACTGTGCTCAATTTTATACTTAGCAATAATAGGAGATTACTTGCAGAAGTTTCCATTCTAAATAAAATTCAATAAAATTGTTATTTTTAATTTTTTTCTAACTAAAACCTTTATAAAATGGCATCTATACTAACAAAAACTAATTTATCATTTTTGTCTGTAAACTTAAAAAGATATTTGGGGCCAATATACAAATAAAGGGTGTCCTAGAAAAATATGGAGCTAGTTGTGAAAACAAAAGTTTCTTTCACAGCTTTTCATGAAAGGTCGCCTATTGAAGGCTATGTCAAAGAAACGGTGACATTTACTTAACAATAATAAAGGCGTTGACATTGGAAAGTTTTATTCAATATCTCTTCTTTACACCCCAACACAAATAGAAGGGCATGATACTCGTAAGTTTGATATCTATGCTGTCAATGTGTATGTCAGATGAATCAACAGATGAATCAATTTCAAAGTGACATTTAACCATTAAATAAAAAAAAAAATTGGGACAGTTAACACACTGCCATCTGTTCTCAAAATTGGTAGACTGTACCAACCAGTACTAATAGTAACTGATAAACATACATTATATATTTCTAAATACGGACAAATTATAGATAAATTACACCTAGACACAGAAAAACTAATCGTGCTAATTACACTAAGATTTGTCGCAGGTGTGACCGATTCGGTACACGTCTTTGTGTGATGAGCAATATTATTTTGACTGTTTAGAAATATATAAGTATGTTAGTTTAGGAACAGATGGCAGTGTGTTCAGGTGTCCTATGCTATTATTATTGTTGGAATTCACATGTAAATAATAAAGGACAGTAAGTTAAATAACCTTTTATATTCTATGTTTTTGAAGACGCTCATGACTTAACTTTAATGTAATCCAATTCTTAAATCATTTAGATGAATCCGCTTTGAAATCTAAATATCGCTTTAATGAATGAATGAAATCTATCCGTGTGTCTGTGGTATTGTAGCTCCCAAGGTACATTACCACAGATACACATAGGCTTCAAGTTCATATCAGCTCTGTTTTTTTGGAGTGTTAGAGTTCCAGACAATATCAGACAGATCGTTCTCTATACTGCCAAAATATTTTTCTCTCGTAACGAGACCTCCAGTCTCCAGAACTGACTTGCGAGCACAAACAGTGGCGTCATAGATTAGCATATTGTAGCTAAGTAGGGTCCGAAACAAAGAGCTGTTGAATATTCCAGCGGGCGATCTCGGTGATATGCTAACCATGCGACAAGGGTGACTCGTCTTACCGAAGCTAGAAGATATATTTTTTTTATTTACTGTTTCAACAAGGGCAAATTTCTTGCTTTATACATCATTATGTACAGACAGCACATCAAGCTACCTCAATCTGTAAAATTTCCCCAATTAAACGAACCTTATGCCTATGTGATAAAGTTGAAAATCTATAAAAGAAATTTGACTGATGCGGTAGTTGGATGTGCTGGCGTCTGTACGAATATTAACACACTAGTAACGTGACTAACCTTTATTGTCATTCTTGCGATGTTGCGACCACATTGATCGTGATCTCGGGCTGCTTCTTATAAAATGTCATTAAAGTTTTGTTGCGTTAATACCTGCAGATATTTTATACACCTGTAAAGTTATATAATAATGATACAAGAAAGTTTAAAAGTATTATTTTCGTTTCTTGTTTCTTAGGTAGTATTTAAGTATATTTAAATAAATAAATTAAACAATAACAGCGATTGCTTAAAATATTTTATTATGTGGCAACACCAAGAAGTTATGTTTGGCAGGTCGATGAACCGAGTTTAAGTAGCTCGTACTGGACCGTAAAATAAAGTTTGCTTGTTAGGTGATTTGAAAATAAATAAAACAAGCAAGTGGGTCAATTGATGGTAAGTGATCACCACGTCCCATGGATACTCGCAGCACCAGAGGAGCCGCAAGTGAGTTGCCGGCCTTTAAGAAAGGAATAAGCTCGCGTCTTGAAAATTCTCCGCAGTTAAATGATTCCACAGAGTGGTAACGCTCTTAAAAAGATGACATAATGATGGTGGTAATGATGGATAGGACATAATGTAAGGAACCTTTTAAAAATAAATAAAACGAGCAAGTGGGTCAATTGATTGTAAGTGATCAGCACGTCCCATGGACACTCGCAGCACCAGAGGAGCCGCAAGTGCGTTGCCGGCCTTTAAGAAAGGAATAAGCTCGCAACTTGAATATTCTCCGCAGTTATTTGATTCAGCAGAGTGGTAGTGCTCATAAAAAGATGACATAATGGTGATGATGATGCTTAGGATGTAACGTAAGGAACCTTTTAAAATTAGGTTGTTCGCTTTCAGTTGGAAGTAGAAATCCTCCTATACATATTTTTACGCGTTTTTTTGTGTGCCGCAAAGTTTATCGATTATTTATTATATACATTATTTATTATAGACGGTCACCGTAGCCTAGTTGGTAGTGCTCCTGCCTACGAAGCTGGTGGTCCTGGGGTCGAATCCCGGTAATTGCAAATATTTGTGTGATGGGCACGAATATTTGTTTCTGTGTCATGGATGTTTTCTATGTATATAAGTATTTATCTATCTATATAAGTGTGTATATCGTCGCCTGGTACCCATCGTACAAGCTTTGCTTAGTTTGGGGCTAGGATGATCTGTGTGACATTGTCCCTAGATATTATTATATTAATACGTTAGTACTGATATTGTGATTAGTGTTTAAGCAGCACAAATATTATAATATTTAATGCATGTTGCTATATTCCCCTTCTGCAAATCTTGTAAGAATCCGCAACCGCAAAATGCTTGTCCATCAAAAACTAGAAGCCTGGGGACCCTACCAAGGGTACTTGACTTGGCGACGTAGCTGATGAAATGTATGAATTTTTCAGTATTTACTACAATGGTAAAGAAGTTTCGTCCCTTTGTTTCTTCGGATTTGTCTTTGGATTGTAAGGGCTATTATGAAACAGTTGATAAGATTTCATGATGGAGTCTTACCAATAGGGGCTTGGTTATACAATTTTGTTTAAACCAATGTAAGTGCCAGATAAGCGGTTATGTAGCCTATACCTGATAATGTCCTGCTGGTCGAATTTTGGCCATGGCAGCCAGTCTCATACATATCACAGTGCACAAGTGTATATAATATAATATCTAGGGACAATTTCACACAGATCATCCTAGCCCCAAACTAAGCAAAGCTTGTACTATAGGTACCAGGCGACAATATACATACTTATATAGATAGATAAATACTTAAATACATAGAAAACATCCATGATTCCGAAACAAATATTCATGCTCATCACACAAATATTTGCACTTACGGTAAGTGCAAATATTTGTGTGATGGGCTTCGTAGGCAGGAGCACTACCAATTAACCAACTAGGCTACGGTGACGGTGTATGCGCAATCACATGCACAATTTCCATTTGCTTACTCTCATGTTTCTTTGGGACACCTAAAGCATCTTCTACACGGTAGCAAACCAACGTCTCAACAGAGGTCACCCTGGTGGTTGCCACCCATCTAGACTGTAGTCGTGTTCCGATCATGACCGGAATGAAATCAGGCTTACGACCGACATCTTTAATTGCCCACCGAGGCATAAGATCTAATTAAAAATTATCTTTTTTGCCGGACCCGGGACTTAAAACCTAGGACTATGATATTAACCTAGGATATTATCTGCAGTTCACCACGCTACCGCTAGACCAACGAGGCACTCAAAATATATGTATTAGGTCGTGGTCCTTCTGTGTCCAAGTATGGTAAAACGAGAAAAGGAAAATAAAAACGTTATGGCTGTAACATGGAAATTGTTGCTTTTTAATTTAATTTAGTTTCATCGTCATCATGTCAGCTTAATTATGCCCACAGCTGGACAAAGGCGTCTCAAAAGGTTTCCACAATTGCCAACATAATTTCCACGTTTAGCAGATGGTGCAGACGCCAGCACATCCGGCTACTCCAATCTGTCAAATATCTTTCATAGATTTTCAACTTTATCACAAAAGCATAAGGTTCACTTTCTATTGGGGAAATTTGACAGATGGGGGTAGATTGATGTGCTGGCGTCTATACATAAAGCTGCTCGTTCTTTGCGAGGTACACCATCGGGTCAACTTGTACGCCCCCACGGGATGACAATGATAAGGTCACCTCTAAAAAGAGCTTAAAACAAAATAACTTGGAAAAATTACAACTAAATTCAAATTGTTATTATAATATGTAGTGTACTTTATAATTAGCAAAAACTTTATTGTATTCGATATTGCTATAAAAATTAAGTTTCTCTCGCCATTGCCATTTCTATTGTAACTCTTTTATGGGGCAATGTATAAGATTCTATAACAAACTTCCCAATGATATTAGAGAATTGTCTACGAATAAGTTTGAAAGAATTATTGAAGCCAAATTGTGTAGCAGGGCATATTACAAAATTTCTGATTATGTAAGTGATAAAAATGCTTGGGATTGAGTTGTTCTGAGTTAACCCACATGATTGTAATTAATCTTAAGTATATTTTATTTTAAAAAAGGATTCCTACTGAGTTTTCTGGCAGTGTTTCTCAGTAATGTAGTAAATATGACGTCAAAATATGACGATTCCACATAAATGTAAAATTTTTACGGAATAAATGATTTTTCACTTTTGACTTTTATTGCCGTATTTTTTGTAGCTGCGGGATTTAGAATGAATAATAGGGTCACCCCATACCATCTCGTGGGTGGGTAAAATGTGACTGAGGGATACACCAGGTCGTCGGGCAGCGGTGCTATCTATAACTATTATCTAACTGCGGCCGCCAACTCGCATGCCAAGAGCGGTGTCTACGGCACATCCCTCGAAATGGCAACGTTATAGAAACTATTGGTGGAGGCCTGGGAGTGTTCAGCAGTGGACAATATAAGGCGGCTGATGATGATGATGTTATATTTCCCCTGTTTATCTTTTGATAGTTTTCTGTTCAATTGTGTATAGACTCTTAATCCCAAGGCGCGCCAATTAATGTTTCAAATAAAAAAAAAAACATGTTACCCAATCTCTGATTTTACTTAAAGTTTTGCCATTAATTCAGAATTCCTAAACTATGTAATGGTTTGGAATGTATAATATTCGAAATCGATTATGCATACATAACAAAGATACTTGAAGCAATCGAGTCCACCTGATGAATATTCGAGAACGCTCGACGTCACTTCTTACGCCGAGAGGGCGCCACTGAGCTACCAATTTGAATTATGCCTGGTCAGGCCCTTGGGAGTGAGGTGATCATTAAAATACAGGGATAGGGGAAAATTTCAGCTTAGTAGTAAACATAGTTTAACTATACATAGTTGTTCAATTCTGTATACAGGTAGGGCTATTATTAATATTATCTACAATAAATACAGATAAAAAATCAAAATGAAGCATGCCAGAAACAAGCCCGAGGGTATTTTTAATTTTGTGCTTCGGCTCATCCACTTAAGTAGCCATTGAAAATTGTAGGTTAGCTAGGATAGACTTGGTTGTGCATAAAACAAATAAATTATGTTGGGTTCCAATTAATTTGCTAAATTATAAGTCATAGTAGTATTTATTTATAAACTAGGTAGCAGAACAGGTAGACACTTTTGTTCATCACTTAAAAGTCCTTTACTGTAAATTTGGGTAATAAAAATCCAGTGGGGAAGCAGATTAAGCGAAATATTGATGCCGCATAACGTGCTTGTTAGCCAACTGGGTGAAACAGGCATTTTCGTGAGCCATGACACAGCATAGGCACGATCAGCTGCAGATTTTCTCAAGGCATAGCGTTTATAAGCCTTATTTTTTCAATCAAATTGCAGGTTAGAAGTTGCCAAATTGCGTTTTACGTTTTGCCTACAACGCAACATTGAACGGCCCACGGGCCTTTTGGAGTTGATTATTTCTCCCACCAGGGTTTGTTTGGGAAATAAGACGACTACATGTAATGAATATAAGCATATCGGATAGATCAATTGTTAGGAAGCTGCACGGGGTTGTGACGTAAGCAATAGTATTAACCGCGTACCCAGAATTCTCTTTACGTTCAGAGTAAGTGGCATTATTTTGCGCTGCATATTTTGGTTGGGTTCGCGAACTATTCGAAGATTAATTACTGTATACGCTATATGCTATGTTTAGCCGCTTATACTATGTAGTGATAATAGATCTGGGGAAGACCAACAATTTCTACATATATAGATAATAATAATAATAGTGACAGTGATTTGATTTAATAGGTTATTTACAAAAACCTGTTCAGGGCCGTACCAACTGAATTTTTTTTATACCAGTTAACATAAGGGTAAGGAAAAATTTGCCCGGTGTATTTTATTTCGTAGTATTTTTGATATTATTATTCGATGTTTGATCGAATAAAAAGCTTTTTCCCAGAATGGATGGTATACTAGTTTATCAGTTTATACTGGGGCTCTTTTTTTATTTATAACTTTATGCACACTAAATGGTACAAAGACGGACTTAGGCCTCATTTACGGAGACGCGGGGCGTCGCGCGTTGCGTTGAGCGGCGCGGCCCGCACTGAAAACAAATATATGGCGTTGTATGAGTGCGTTTACGGAGAAGCGATTTTAGAAGCGTTTGTTTGAATTAGGGCGTTTTTTGCGGCCGAGCCCGCGGATGGCACCGACGCGTCCCACGCGGCTTTTATCGCGGCGGCGCACGCAGCCGCAATTCTCGTGCGCTCCCATCCCTCGCCAACATAAAACTAGTCGATTTGATCGAGGCGAGCGTGCGACGCCGCGATGCCCGCCGCGTGCTTCGCTACACGCTAGAGGATTCGCCGCGGGCGCCGCTTCCCGTCTCGCTTCTCTATGAACATGGTCGTATATTGCTATAAGTTTGTGTTTACGCGTGCTATGATGCGTGCTGCTTCACGCGCCGCCCCACCGTAAACAGAAAAAACGTCCGACGAGCCGCGACACGCCACGCCACATGCGACGCGAGACGCCCCGCGTCTCCGTAAATGAGGCCTAAGGCTGATTTCAGAGTCAGCGGCGCGCGCCGTAGGCCAGCGCGTTTCAACAGCGCGCGCTTGACGCGCGGACCATCTGAAACGAGTTTTAGTATCGCGCGTTTCTTTGCAATGTACAGTTGTGTACAATCGTCATCATGGAGACAAACCGACTAAGAGGATTAGCTATTTATTTTTTATGGAAAAGACTGCAACAGCGACGTCGTCGTAGAAGATTGCAAATTACTCCGTTCAATGCCACAAGGTTACTGAGAGGCCTTCGTGACATCGTTCTCTGATTTACGGGAAGATAGTTAAATTTTTTACAAAGGCCAGTTTTAACAAAAAACAATACGTTTTATTTAAGTGTGTCGCAACAGCGCGTGCGACCCGCGTCACTCTGAACGCTAGCTGCCAGTAGAGGAGCTCGAGCCGCGCGCGCTTCGGCATCGCTGGCCGACGGCGCGCGTCTTACCGGCGCCGCGGCGGCGCGTTCGAACTGCGTGACTATGAAACGCAACTACTATCTAGTGTAATTGTAAGCGCGCGAGTTTGGACGGCGCCGCTCGCCGGCACGACTCTGAAATCAGCCTTAATGTCTATAGCATTTTCTGTCAGGCAACCTTAGGGTGGTACAGATATAGCATAGTAGGTACATGGATCATACAACTTACAAAAAGTATCTCAATTTACAATAAGTTTATCACTTTTGTTATCCATTGTCAGTTGTTAGTCCATCAACTTTTCCGTATTTAATATTAAATGATACCCACCTATGTATTATGTATAGTAAAGTGTTTGTCTGTTATCATAACATCGAATCACCTGCCGGTAGCCAACACAAACGAATAGTTTTGCTCTCACAAGCTGTTGCAATGACACAACATTATGTACATACAAAACCGTTAGGTACAGACGCCAGCACATCAAGCTACCCCAAACTGTCAAATTTCTTTTATAGATTTTCAACTTTATCACAAGAGAATAAGGTTGACTTTCAATTGGGGAAATTTGACAGATTGGGGTAGCTGGATGTGCTGGCGTCAGTACATAGGTATACTCGTATATTGTTTTTATATTGGCAAATTGCATAAACAAGACGAGGAAGCTTACGAAACATATAATATCTACTATGAGTATCGTGCTGTGTGGCTGACGGCATAAAATATCATGACTCCATTTTGACTGCACGTATGGCGCAGCGGCTAAGACAGTCGCCTTACCGATTCGTGTCGCAGGTTCGAGACCCGCGCCGGACAACTATTTGTGCGACCCATAAATAGTTGTTCTGAGTTTGGACGTTATTTTAGTCCGTCCGTCCATATGTTTATAAAGTACCCCGCGACACAGGGATTAGATTCGCTACTGCAGGCGTTGTTTTTAACAAAGAAAGAAAATCCCGTGGATATATATATAAGATATCCCTCCAAATTATGGACACAACGCCATTGTGGAAATCTTTTGGGGAGGCCTTTTGGATGTCATTCGGCTAACATTATGAAGACGATCCGGATTACGATATCATGAGATACGTAGAACAAGTTAAGGAAACTTTCCTGACACGTTACAGAATGTGGTATATTGTATTCGTCGGCCAAAAGTAGGTACAGACGCCAGCACATCCAGCTACCCAATCTGTAATATTTTTATAGATTTTCAACTTTATTACATAAGCATAAGGTTCTCTTTCAATTGGGCTAATTTGAAAGATTGGGGTAGCTCGATGTGCTGGCGTCTGTACAACCTCAAACTCGCAGCTACTCCCGCCCTCAATCACCATTAGTTTGATGAAATGCCTCCTCCAAGCCTTCAACGGAGGAGGCTCCCATCTATGAGAATTAGAGTTGGGCACCTGTTACAAGAAACGTCCTGAAAACTGACCCTCTCAAGCATTTCCACGTCAGAATCCACCTTGAGTAGAGTTTCAAGCCCCAATAGAAGTGCCCCTTAACTTTCACTACTTTTGTAGTGAAAGAACCTAAGATTTATAATAAATTGCCACGACATATTGTGGCACAAAGTAATATTACTAAATTCAAATCACTGTTGATAGAACTGTTAGTGAATAAAACTTACTACAGCATGAATGAATATCTTTTGGACAAAACTATATGACTCCGATTTGTGCATTGATCCATTTAATTGGTAATTTTGTTTTTAATTTTTTATAAATTTATTATTTAATTACTTTTACTAAATTATTGTGATGTTATATAAATCTATTACTATCGATACATGTAAAAAGTGTGACATTTACGTATATAATGTTTTTAATTGTAATTTTCTGTATAATAATGACATTGTAACATTAATAATTGCATGCTCTAACCGGCTGGACATAGCGATCTCAACATCACTAACACCATTGAATGTGCAATGTACCTACCTATGTTCGCAATAAAGAATATTTGATTTGATTTGATTTGTGAGTGTGTTACTAAGTTTGTAATAGTCCGGATCGTCCAAGATGTTCATTTAAAAACGGTGCTTAGAAGGATCAGGTTATATTTGACCGGCGCGACCACCTAAAAACTTGGACGGCGCATGGCTAAGTAGATAAAAAGGAAGCAAGCATCTAGGCTTGTTCATCACTGGATGAAGCAAGTGTCTACACGCTTGAAGGGATGGTGGTTTAATGAAAACACATTGCTAACCGAAATCCGACCGCCGCGGCCAGTCTTAATGGAGACTAGCCAACTGCGCGGGACATATTATAGTACTCAAGTGTGTGCGCAAACACAGGAGCACTTTCTATTCCGTCACTCTCATGATTCGATGGGACGACTAGCGACATGACCGGAGAGAGGTCCGGTACAGGACTGACGGCTTTACGTGCTCTTCAAGGCACGGGGGTATAATACCACCAACTCCCAGACTTCGGGCTGATATTAGAAAAATCCCAAAATCACGTTTGGTGCGACCCGAGATTTTAACCCAGGACCTCGCTATCTGCGGTTGAACACTCTACCGCTAAAACAACCAGGTAGTCCACATAGCATATAGCTAGCCTATGTCTTACCTATTTTGTGCCTATTGTTGTTATTGAAAATAAAATTTGATTTTATTTTAAACTATTATTCGATCTTGTGCTAATACCATAGACCAATAAGGCGTTTTAGCCTGTTGCATTTACCGTTTTGTAAGTGATCGGCGAGGTAAAGCAGCTAGGCCAGCGGTCAGTCTATAGATGGGTGGGTTTCAACGTGGATTAATTTGTAAAGGGCTCCACGCTACGGAGGACACGTTAAGCTGGCGCTACTGGTCTATGTTGTTAGACAACAGTCATTAAGCCATGTCAGAGGCCTACTGGGCCGCTTGAACAACTCTGACGCTAACCTTTGCCCATACGATAAGAGTTGATGTGCTGCACGTTGGTCAGTTTCATAAACAAATTCATATTAGACTTCTTATAATATATCATCATCATCATCATATTAGCCGAAAGACGTCCACTGCTGGACAAAGGCATACCCAAGGATCTCCAAAATGAGCGGTTGTGCTGCCGGCATCCAGCGGTTTCCCGCGCCCCTCGCAAGATCGTCGGTCTACCTTGGAGTGGGCCTGCCGACGCTGCGACTTCCGGTTCGTTATAATATATACCTTTTTCCTAATATTGAACATTTCAAATAAATAATAATGATATTTCTTACGCACAGAAACAGACCGCACGGATGGACTAATTCAAAATATTTTTGTTGCTTTAATTAGTGTATTAAGTTTAATTCATCAAACGAAGTCATTCATCAAACATAGTTATGTTTATGTATTGCATTGTGAGCTTGAAAAGTACAAGTGTATGTCAATACCCAAGTGCTGATTAAATTTCATTATTTTTTATATATTGTGGGCACGGGTCTCAAACGCAATAACAATTTAAGGCAAATCATTACCTTTAATTCATAAATTTCATTACTTCATATTTTTACAAATATGTAACTCTCAATTGAGAATGGCGTCGACTAAGTGATATAAATATCTAACAGATGTCTTTTGCCTTATTTAATAAATATACAATAGTTCTAAATAGCGAAGCTGAATCTAAGTTGTTCGTACTATGTGTCGCCAATGTAGTTAATAGCCGAAAACTTACTCCATTTGGGGGCTAAAGTCCAACCCCAGTTACAATCACCCACTGTGTGAGCCGTGTAATTGCACTGGAATGGGAGAATCGGCGATATATCGACTTTCTAGGTGCTAACTGGTTTAAACGCACCTGATTCCAAATGGGGACCACTACTATTGGTTCACGAATGTATTTGTGAAATATTTAATATAATAATAATATCTTGGGACATTATTCACACACGGCCATCTGATCCATAATAATAATAATATAATAATAAAATCAATTTATTTTCTCTTCACAAAATAGGGTTTTATGCTTATAAATGGGTTTTATGCTTATCCAAACTAAGCAGTGCTTGTACTATGGAAACCAGATAACTGAAAGACTATATATACCTACTACTTTTCTTTCGACACCCAGACACGGGACAAACAGACATGTTCATGCACTCAATTATCTATTCTGGGTAGAAATCCAACCCACGACCTGCGGCGTGAAAGGCAAGCATTTACCAACCACGCCAACAGGCCTGAGAGAGAGCACGATGCATTGATCTGTAGAAAAAAGTCATCATCATCATCATCATTACAGCTAAATGAGTCCACTGCTGGACAAGCCTCCCTCAAGAATCGTCTTGGGGGGATATGCCATAATCGCCACGCTTGGCAGGCGGGTTGGCGATCGCAGTAAGATGGTCATAGTAATCAGAAGGAAGCTCCTGCCCATCCTCTGGTAGATATTCCCTCGGGTTGACTTCTACGCCCCCCACGGGATGAGATGGGGTGATGATATTCTGAAGAAAAAAGTAGTCAAGTATTATTGGATATAACCATATTGAATTGAGGAATTTAAAGATAAGATTCTTTAAGGAAAATAATTTAGTACTAAAATATATATACATCACCTTTCAAAAATACTACGTAAGACTAAAATTTAAGGGTTTAAGTTAACTGATAGTTTAAAAAATGCTTATTGTTCATGACTTGAATACAGCAGCCGTATTAAAAATAAATAAAATATGGAGTCTTGATTTGTTGTACAAGTATTCCGGACCGCTAACGAGTACTCAGGTTTATTGAAACTTCTGTTAAATTAACAGTTACTACAGAAAGAACTTTTCAAATCGGTCAAGTAGTTTTGGAGCCTATTCAATACATCCGCTTCCGGTTCCTAAATGTAAACACTCGTTGCAGATCGTCGCTAGAAATAATTCTATAACTCATAAAATATTGTACCGGCTACGAATTCAGTATAGTGAGAAGTGACAACTAACCTTAAACATCAATTCGAATTAATAAACAGAAGACGGTAAAGCCTAGAAGACAGATCAACTGGATCGACTTATTGGTGAGAGCACACACTAACGGCTATATTTGAAATCCTTGCTATTTAGTTTATAATATTCCCAAAAACAATAACACACACGATAATCATATGAGTCATCTGACCAGCGATGATAAACAAACTTATTATCTGTACTGACAAACTTGTGTGAGTGTTACCAGCGTAAAATATAATAAACGGATTGAGCCAAAGAGTATATAATTAGTACAGATTTCGATACTATCAAAAACAGATGTAAATTGAAGACGATATTCTCGTAATATTAACTGAAAAGTTACATTGTGGAGATACTTCGCTGCTAACGTTTTTGTCGCATCTAACATCACTTAATACCTAAATAAGCGATGAATGACACAGTAAATGTTACGTTCAGACGTGCGCCAGCGCACAACAACATGTTACTAACCGAAAATAATGACGGCCCAAATGAAACACTAGATGACACTAAAGGCGTACCGACCTTATCTTACAATGACGAAAATGAAATGATTTTAAATTTACGACAGAGAATCGACGACCTTACGTTAGATTTATCCATTGCAAAACAAGAAATAAACAACTTCAAAATTGAGAATGAAACCTTGATCAAAGAAAATCAAAGACTAGGTCTCAAAACCCCACTTCATAATAAGATCGCAACTAACCCTGGAATTAGCACTGTGAAAACCCCGAAACGAAAAAGAGATGACTCAATTCAAATACAAAACAAAAATAAGCAATCAAAAATAGATAATTCTGTATCAAAACGTAGCTACGTAATACAATCGATGCAACAAAATGGGACTAAAATACACACTAGTACACAGATGGAGTCGACTCAAAATCAAAATATGGCACATCAAAATAAATACAAAATAAATGCACAAAAGAACAACATCTGCATTTTATCTACTAATAAATATAATAGCAATATATTGTCATTAGCAGAGGAATATTTTCAGGATAATTACAATATATGTCATTATTTAAAGCCCAATACCGGAATAAAACATCTTACATCAGATATAAGAACCAAAGTCAATAATTTTACAATGTCTGACTATTGCATTATAATGATTGGGGAAGAAGACTTCAAGACTACAAATAATTACTGTGATTTAATAATATACTTAAGAAATACTTTACAAGCTATAACAAATACTAATATTATCATTACCTTACCCACTTATAAACTACTAAAATATACTAACTTATTTAATTTTAGATTAGAAACTTTTAACACCTTATTGTATTTAGATATTATGACTCATGGGCATGCTTATCTGTTAGACTCCAACTTAAATTTGACTTGTGATTATAGTACTCACAGACGACAGTCTGGTGTAGTAAATAATAATGGCATGAAAATTATACTTAAGGATCTAAGCAATGTATTGATTGATATAGCTATAGAAAATAATTGTGACATATACGTACCGCCAGAAGAAATGTCTACTCAAATGGCACTTGAAACTAGTCCTCATAGCGCATATGCAGACCCAGAAAATAAAGAGCTTTTTCGCAACTAAACCATTACACATTTTACACCAAAATATTGCTGGACTACGATCAAAAACAGACTATCTTACCATATGTTTGCAAGAATTAATAGAACAAAAGAAAGATATTGATATAATATGCCTAACAGAACATTTCATGATGTCAGGTTCTGAAGATGGCTGTAATATACCAAATTATACCTTAGCGTCTTTTTATAGTAGAACAAAGTCTAGACGAGGTGGTTCTTGCATTTTAGTCAAAAAGGGTCTCCTTTGGAAAAATATACCCATAGCTGTGGGTTTATCAATATGCTCAAGTTTTGAATGCTGCGCTATTGAACTTCCAGATTACAAAGTAGTTATAATTTGTATCTATAGAGTTCCAGATCCCCGTAATCTTTCTGTATTCTTTGAGAAATTAAGTAGCACTTTGTCATACATTAATAAGAAATTTAAAACGTATAATATAGTAGTAGGAGGAGATTTCAATATCAATATTCTCAGGCATAACAACTCAACAGAAGAGTTCGAGTGCCTACTATTGAACTACAATCTAAAATTGCAAATAAAAGAACCTACTCGATTAAAAAGTAACACCTGTATTGATAACTTTGCGCATAATTTTAACCATAGAAACAAATGTAATGCTGAAGTTGTTGAATTAGCCTTATCGGATCACACTGCCCAAATATTAAGATGTAATGTTAAAAAAGTCTGTGTTTTAAAACATTGGAAAATTAGACGTAGGGATTATTCTAAGGATAATTTAGATAGATTTAGGTACTGCATGGGACAATTGTCATTCTCTGATGTATACAGCTCTACTGACCCAAATGTGGCTTACAACACATTCTGTGAGACATTTAAACTATTTTATGATCTGTGTTTCCCTTATAAAATCATTACTGTACATATACATAAAAAGTTAAGATGGGTCTCACGAGGAATACGATGCTGTAGCGTTAAAAAGCGAGAACTATTGTGGAAGTATAGGAAGAATCCTAGTAGTCTAAATAGATCAATTCTGATACAATATACTAAGAGATTTAAGAAAATTGTAAAACTAACTCAAAAATCCATTAACAATCACGACATCAACTCTTCCAAAAATAAATCGAAAACAATATGGCAACTTATTAACAAATCAAAATTCAACAACCCAGCGGAAAATATAACATGTATAAAATCAAACACAAACATTTTGACCGATCCCAATGAAATTGCTAAAGCTTTCAACGACTATTATATTGACAAGGTTATACCACTAAATGATATGGAAAAATCCCGTTTTAAAAAATACTTGACATCAAAAACTAACTCTATGTTCATGAAACCATGTAATCCGTTACTTATATTACAAATCATAACCTCATTAAAAAATACTAACAGTGTTGGGTATGACGGCGTTTGTACAAAAGTTATTAAAGGGGTTGTGAAATATATTTGTACTCCCTTAAGCCATATATTTAACTTATGTATTGAAACTGGCGTTTTCCCCAATCAACTCAAAACATCCATCATAAAACCCATTTTCAAGAAGGACGATACTAAACAAATGTCAAACTATAGACCTATAGCATTAATAACAATATTTGCAAAAATCTTTGAAAAATACATACATAATCAGCTTTATGACTATCTAGAAAGCCAGAACATCTTAGTCACAGAACAAAAAGGTTTTAGACGAGGAAAAACAATAAATCTTGCTATTTATGAATTTTTAGTAAACATTATGACAAACATGGACAACAGAAAACCAATTTCCGCAATTTTCATGGACCTTACACAAGCTTTTGACTACGTAGACCATGAAATCCTACTTCATAAACTAGAACAATATGGGGTTAGAGGCAACATACTAGAAATGTTAAAAAATTATCTTAATGACAGAACCCAATACACAGTGATTACTAGAATCGATGTCACTGCTAAGAAAGAAATTACCTATCAATCGGAAGGTCGCACAGTAAAATACGGTGTACCACAGGGATCTATTTTAGGACCCTTACTTTTTATTATATACATCAATGACCTGCCCAATGCTACTACTAACCCACTAACACTCTTTGCTGACGACAGTACTGTTACCATTAAGTCTGCAGAAGATCATACCTATATCCAGAATATAAATAATACTCTGGGTTCTATTATAGAATGGATAGATGCTAACAATTTACGGGCTAACATAAATTTTAATAAAACAAAACTTATGAACTTTGCACAGCGTACACCTACCCATTCTGATATAACTATAAGCTACAGAGGTAAACCAGTGACTGAGGTCGATACTACAAAATTTCTTGGTCTCGCTATTGATAAGAAAATAACATGGAAACCTCATATTGATCAATTAAATAAAAGATTAAATAAGTCTGTATATGCACTTTACGAACTAGCTCAAATTAGTAACGTTAGAACTGTAGTGACTGCATATCATGGAATGGTATCCTCTATTTTAAGATATGGTTTGATTTTTTGGGGGAACTCCACAGACCGAGATCGAATTTTCAAAGCACAGAAAAGATGTTTAAGGGCCATGTTTGGGTTAAAAACCATTGAGAGTTGTGCACCCTTTTTCCGCAAGTATAAAATACTACCACTACCTTGTCTTTATATATATGAAATTGCTGTGTTTGTTAAACTTCATTTATACCTGTATAATGTAGCTTCAGAGAGTAGTAACAGACGGCAACGAGACGAGTATCGTCTTTGTCTTAGAAAATCAAAAACTACTCTGATGCATAAAAGCGTGTTCTATATGGGGCCACTAATATATAACAAACTGCCCAAAGCGTTTAAAGGAAGTAATGACAAGATTTTCAAAAAAGAATTGAAGCAATTTCTTGTGAATAAAAATTATTATAGTGTGACTGAATTCCTAAATGATAAATTTTAAATTGAAAGTAATGCTAATTGTATTTTTGTACCTGTATGATTGTTGTATTTTAGAATCTTATATATTATTTTGACATTTACTTCTATTAACGTGACATTGTTCAATACTATTTGACATTTATTATAATTCTATATCTTATCTGACATTGAAACATTTACTTAATTAATTGATTATATTGTGATCTAATTATATATATATATATATATATCTTAAGTTTAATAAATGCACTCGTCGAAATCAATGTAACTTATTCTTGTTTGTTTAAATTTGTATATGAAACAATTTGCATGCCTTAGTTTTTAGGTAGAATACAGCGTTCAAATAAGTTTAATGTGTACCATCCTCTGTAATACCTGTATTGAGCAAATAAAATTGAATTGAATTGAATTGAATACAAACAAACAAAAAAACAATAATATCTCTCCTCTTTATAATATTAGTGTAGATTAATGAGACCATTTTAATGAAGTGAAAATTATTTAAAGTTTGAAATGTGGATATTTAAAGAGTAAAGTGGGGATATTATTGCAAAAACCCATAGAAAATTGCTGCTTGTTATGTTTTCTGACTTATTGGTTTAAAAAAAATCAAAAGCAATAATTAATTATTATAATTGTTATATTATATAATATTATAATTGTAAATGATTAAGTACCTAACACTCTTAATGCTTATGGCATTTTGATTTCATGTGCGGACATGTGACAGACATAAGGTAAGGGTTGCGTTTAGTTGCAGTAGGCAGTTTCTATTGGTTTGCGTTGTACGATACGGATACGCACCTGTGGCCTATTTGGATGCATCGAATAAACCTACACTATTAGTGTCACATTACATCGCCTCGTTAGTTTAGCAGATAATGAGGTCCTGGGTTCCATTGCGCGGTCGGGAAAAAAGTCAAGTAGACAAATGTTATTGGACATTTTATTATTTGAAATGCGGCACAAAGATAAAAATATAAATCTCCTTCGAAAACTGAAAATGTTTTACCCGTAATTTATATAGCTTTGATGATTCACCCACCGGGGGGGGGGGGGGGGTTAGATGTTCCCTAAGGGATTCTGTCCCAGAGAACAGGCAGAGCGGGCGAGAACCATCATACTGCGATCGCCAACCCGTCTGCCAAGTGCGACTGCAATTATGGCATATCCCTCCAAATTATGAACACAAATCCATTTTGGAATGTGATTTAAATTTTTGTTAAGTCTCCACGATACCAGATTAAAAAATGTATCATCATCATCATCATATCAGCCGTAAGACGCCCACTGTTGGACAAAGGCCTTCCCAAAAATGTAAAATGTAACGTAATCCGCGTTAGTTGTGATTTTACTTACAGTAAACCATTGCGATTAAATAAATTAAAACTAATATAACATAAATATTGAAAATAGATTTAAACTACGTACAAACTAAAACTATTATTATAAACTTAAAATCAAAATACAAAATCTATATATATAAAAGAAAGTCGTGTTAGTTACACCACTAATAACTCAAGAACGGGTGGAGAATTTTCAATTATTTTTATGTTTTTGGATGTATCTTCGTCAGGAATAGGATATAGGATAATAAGGAATAAAATATAGTAATATAATTATTAAAATAAAAATTCAAATACATAGAAAAGAATTGCATCGAAATGAAATAAAAACTGTCCAGATTAACAATCACTTGACAATATAGAACGTATAGTGGCACAAGGATATTTATGAACGTGACTGACATTTGTGGGAGAGCGACACTATGACGGCAAGGGTTGATTTTAAGAAAACCGAAACAAATCAACCATAACCAAAACCAACCAACCAAAACCAAGACCAACCAAACAACCAAAACCAACCAACCAAAACCAACCAACCAAAACCAACCAACCAAAACCAAATCCAACCAACCAAAACCAAAACCAACCAACCAACCAAAACCAACCAATGAAACCAAAACCAACCAATCAAAACCAACCAACCAAAACCAATGCCAACCAACCAAAACCAACCAACCAAAACCAAATCCAACCAAACCAAAACCAACCAACCAAAACCAATACCAACCAACCAAAACCAAAACCAACCAACCAAAACCAAATCCAACCAAACCAAAACCAACCAACCAAAACCAAAACCAACCAACCAAAAGCAAAACAAAACCAACAGTAAAGTTTTGGAAAATGGTATAATCAAAAACGAAAATAATAGCAAAAACCAACCAAAACCAAAACCAACCAACCAAAACTAACCAACCAACCATAACCACAACCGAAACCAAAACCAACCAACCGACCAAAACCAACACCAAAACCAAAACCAACCAACCAACCAAAACCAAAACAAAACCAACCAACCAAATACAAAACCAGAACCAACCAACCAAAACTAACCAAAACCAACCAACCAAAACTAAAACAAAACCAACCAACCAAATAGAAAACCAAAACCAACCAACCAAAACCAATACCAACCAAAACCAACATCGACCAACCAAAAGCAACCAACCAATACCAACCAACCAAAACCAACACCGATCAACCAAAACCAACCAACCAAAACTAAAACCAATCAACCATAACAGAAATCAACCAACCAAAATCAAAACCAACCATCTAAAACCAAAACCAAAACCAAAACCAACCAAAACCTCTGATCACCAGAGTGCCGTACGTCAAGTCGTCTGGAAAACTCCTTGACAAAGGACCGCGCTTCTGGGCCCCAAGGACCCATTGTTTCGACCCCAAATGGAATAAACATATGGCCATCACCTATGGCAGTCATTTGTTACTGATTTATATTGATTTACTTATTAACTATGATCAGATGATCACAAAATTAACGAAATCCGCAGAGATCTTGGGTGATCAGATTCTGAGAAATATATATTTTAAATTCTTATTCTTTGTCATCTAAGAAAATATTACTTATTCATTTAATTGTCGTTTCAATTAAACCACAGAAATACATTTAAAGATCGTAATTTACAAAATATGATTTCACAGTAATGATACTGTTATTAATCTCAATTTTAACATGGAGAGCTTTGTAATAAATTGCAAGCCACATAGCTCATCCATTACCGCCACAAATAAATACCAAATTACAGGGTGACCATGAGAAAATTAATAAATATAATAGTATTGACCCAAATAAAACAAAAGCATGAGGGGAGGAAAAATGAGTTCAGATTATTACACAACTGTTACATATTGTTGTCTAACCTATAGCACGAAAGTGACGTAGGCAGTCCTGCGTCACTTTAGTACTCCCATTTACTCCCATTGTCTATCACTCAACTTTTATCTGTTTATGCCATATAGGTTTCTATAGCCAAAATTAGTAAGTTAAAATTGTTCAACAAAGATTACTAACAAAGAAACTAAATAAAATTAATATTAAAAGAGAATGGCAGAATCAGTATCGCATACTTCTTTTGTTGTTCAGCTATATAATTTGTACCACTTGTTAAGACAACTAAGGTATTGATTTTAATGTAAGTATAATATTTTTAGAACTTGGGATTAATTAATAAAATCAACAAGAATATTGCAATTATTTTCAATAAATAAACGTAATAAAATCGTAAACTAAACTCAGTTACGGTTACAGAAATTGCCATGTGTAAAATAATACAAATGTCGAAATTATAATGAATTATTTATAATTGGGAATAACATTACATATAAATCATATAATTATAGACTTATTTATTATACCTAAGAAAGCACAGTAGTTGCATTAAATCGTAATAATCAATTATTTAGAATAGGAACGATTTTCGTCGTTAATATTGTTTTGTTTATGGCAATTATTTATGGACAGGCAAAGACAATCTGTCAGGTATTTATTGCTGTTGTTTTGATACATGTCATCAATTTAGCAAATTATCATTATGCAGATTTTACGTATTAAGCATCAGTTTCTCCGTACTATAATATATATCTGTTGACAGTGGATTCACGAAAGGACGCTTTATCATTTAATTAAAATGACGAGTTTGCAATGTGTTCTCAATAAAGACAATGTTGCTTTGTGCTATGTGATAATTATTGTTTGGTACTTATAGTAGGGAGGGTCTGCGACCTGCCCTCTTCTTAAATGAAGTAATACTAAGGATAAATTAATAATAATATCAATAAAATAAATGTACTTAACAACACAAAGAGCCTATTGTTTTATTTACCTCCACTCAAAACCTCATATATAACCCCTCGCAACCTCACACAAATGTACACTGGGTTATGAACTTTGTAATTAATGGAAATAAAGAACTTTTCATTATTTCAACAAATAATAGTTTTTTGCATATTCCTAACCTACTCGTAACTTGCGACCCGGTTAGGGCTTTAGTGGCAGGTTCGGAATTCCATGATAGATCCATGTAAAAGACTACAAAAAGAGCGACAACATTTGCTTTTATCACCATAACAATGTTTATGTAAATATAATATGTAACAATCTTCATTGGTACACTAGTTAACACTAGCATTTCATTGCCACATCAGTAAACACACTTTGATATTTACAATATCTTCACATAGGCAGTAAAAGTGATTTTCGAACTGCAATGTATCCACGGCCATGGGGTTGACCCACAGATTACCAAACGTAACCTTAAAATAAAACTGGCTATAACTTTTATATCCCAAGTTCTAAAAATCTAAGAAATTAAAAATGCCTTTTCTATCACATTAACTACCAATTAAAACATAAAATAACCCGAAACACGAAATTTTACTAGCGGTACAAAAGTCCCATATAAGACTGCCGTTCGCCTGAGCAAAAGAATTCGCTGAGGAATAATAAAATTTAAAATGAAATAGTGTTTACTGAAAAGTAAATATATGTAACTCCCAGGAAATAAAAGGCATATAATGTGTTTTAATAACATACCATAAATATACCAACGTAGTGATTTCAATTTAGTTAAGTAAAAAGCAGTAAGTGTTTACTTACTTACTACTTTAATATATGGTCCAAATCTTTTTCTTGTAGTAGCTATTATTTATAATGTTTATCCTTAAAACACATTTAGCGTTGCCACCCTGTCGAGATTATATCAGGGCAGGCAGCAACTTTGCGGATCCAATCGGTCGCAAGGGATGCAATCAGTTATTTAACGCTGCCCGTAGTATCATTGTAACTGGGTTTCTCTGTAGGTCAAATTATTTAGGTTCGGAGTTACCTATTCTGAATTTGGGTGGAACAATTACTTAGCTCATCTTTCGTATGGCGTTTTGAGTTTTATGGTATTTGAATAGTTGATATTGAATAGTTGTGTTTTTTGCAGCTAATGTGTACTAACAAATATTTCATAGTGATATAACAGAAAAGAATTGAATAGAGTAAACTTTATTATACCAGAAAATACAACACATTATCTCAATGAAAGCAAATACGGGTACCATCGTCGGTCTTATCGCTTTGTAGCGATCTCTTCCAGACTACCGTTACGCGGAAAAGATAGAGAAGATAGAGAAGGCGGTAATTGTTAATGTACTGTGCTGTGTATGAAATGCTCAAAGTTCTGTACGTGTGTACAAGTTACATGAACATATACTAATATTTGTTTAAATACTACTGGTTTAAAATAAAGTGAAAACAAATTAAAAATATTTTTGATTTCGTTCAATTGCGTGTTACGGAGATCAGATGATATGAAAATATTGAATTCTTAAGTATTGATTTTTTAAATTTTTCTACATAATCGACGATCGGCGTACCTCAATTGGTAGTTGGTAGATAGTGAACTTGCCTTATTTAAAAGTTCGATCACAAGAAAATACTTATTTGTGCCCATGACATATCGACACCATAATAAATAGACATGTACATGTGTTTTCTAAGTATATAGTTCTATCCGTTGTTTAGCAATAGAAATAGTACAAGTTTTGCTTAGGGATAACTAGATGGCGCTATGTGATATATCCTGGCCATTTATTATATTTATTTATGTTACTTGACCAATAACACAATTGTATGATTCGTTTAATCTAATCTGCCAAATCTTTTCCAAGCAAAATCGGTTCCACAATTCCGTAGACTTATCGTACTTACCATAACAATGGCATCCAAACGAAATAATACATACAAAACATTGAAATGTAAAGAAGATAGATGGTTCTCATTGTGATAGAATAAAAAAGCTGAAAAGTAGGTAGGTATTCAATAATAAATCTGAGTAGAGACGTCGATCACAGATGCGTCCTCAGGGAGTGATATCGGCACTCTTTTAATGCAAAATTGAGGGGTGGGAAAGGAATGAATAACACGGGTTTGGTGCGATGGTTCAATAAAAGGCGAGCGGGAACGTTTGTAGTTACAGAATAAGTCTTTATGTTTTATTTTTAAGTTTAATTTAAGAGGCGATTGGCTGTTGGTCTATTGGTTAGAGACCCTGACTAAGCCGGAGGTCGTGAGTTCGATTCCCACCCGGGACAAATATTCATGTGATGAATACTTTTATGTATTCTGTGTCTGGGTGTAATTTGTCTGCAGTATGTATCTATTTAGCAATATATAAATATGTTTATAAGTAGTCTGGTTGCCATAGTACAGGCATGGGATCAGATGGCAGTGTGTTAGTTGTCCAACGATATGTATTTATATTTATTATTTAGAGTTTGTCTCACCGGTCCGTAAGTGAACGGCGAGGTGAAGCATCAAAGCCCGCGGTCAGCCTACTGATGGGTGGTCGCCAAAGTTGTTTAATTTCTGAGCGTGCTTAGGGGGCATGTTAAGTTGTCGGTCTCAGTTAATAAGCTCAGACAATAGTCGTTAAGCCATATCAACAACTTTCAAGTAACCACTGCCCATACGATAAAGAAACGTTGACATCCAACGTCATATGTTTCTTTATTATAGGAAATCTTTTTGAATAAAATCATATAACTATATAACTTAGAAATCGAGAAACATACATATAATATAATATCTATATATATCTAGGGACAACGTCACACAGATCATCCTAGCCCCAAACTAAGCAAAGCTTGTACTATGGGTACCAGGCGACGATATACACACTGATATAGATAGATAAATACTTATATACATAGAAAACATCCATGACTCAGAAACAAATATTCGTGCTCATCACACAAATATTTGCACTTACCGGGATTCGAACCCAGGACCACCAGCTTCGTAGGCAGGAGCACTACCAACTAGGCTACGGTGACCGTCACACGTATAAAAAACGATACAGCCGTATTGATTTGGTTGGTTAAAAATAAACTTTAGCTATAATAACAATATCATGGGAAATTATTCACACAAGGCCATCTGATCCCTAATCAAGCAGAACTTGTACTATGGAAACCAAACAAGTGATATACTACTTTTCTTTTGTAAATAAATACATACAATAACACCCAGACTCAGGACAAACAGACTTGTTCATGCACACAAATATCAGTCCTGGATGGGAATAGAACGGTGAAAGGCAAATATTTTACCAACCACGTCAACCGGCGTGCCAAATTACCTCCCCTGAAAAATGTGTTCCACAAACTGAGAGTAACTCATATTATTGTACAGATGCCAGCACATGAAGCTACCCCAATCTGTCAAATTTCCCCAATTGAAAGTGAACCTTATGCTTTTGTGATACAGTTGAAAATCTATAAAAGAAATTTGACAGATTGGGATAGCTGGATATGCTGGCGTCTGTACCTCTTTTTGGATTTTACTTGTAATGTAAAATAATATCCAAAATTTTAAGTCCTTTATTAATTTATTCATAGATAAATTAGACATTACATCCTAACTAATATTTTAAATGCGAAAGTAACTCTGTATGTCTGTCTGTCTGTTACTCTTTCACGCCAAAACTACTGAACGGATTTGAATATTAATTATTAAATAATATCCAAGATTTTAAGTCCTTTATTAATTTATTCATAGATAAAATTAGACATTACATATTAATATAAAAAGAAAAAAAAATAAAAAGCAAGCCGTTGAATAAATTGTATAACGATGATTTTTTTATGGAAATGCATATTAACTATACACTATTAAATCTTAAAGCCTAAGTTTCTATAGAAATCGATACAATAATTATTATGATAAAATCCTATTTACAACAAACAACAATCTATCTACAATTACATCAATTGATTACTTTTTACACGTTTCTCATGGAGATACAGTTTGACACGATATTTGGTAGTAATTTTCTCAAAAAACGTCGCAATTCGGAACACAAGACTCTGAAATGCTAGATTTAAACGTCCATTAGAAATTGAACCTCTGAGTTCAGTTTTGGGTTGTAAGTTAGGGGTATAGCCTGTTTGTATACCCCGCCGAGCCATAAACTTCACTATTCCACAGTTTTCAGATAAAAGATAGCGGAATCTGTATAACTTACTGTTCTGTACAATGCTATATTAAATTTGTACCTTCATCATTGAACAATTCTATCAAACGCTTCCTTTGACAAACATCTTTGTAGTCCGGGTCCCACCACTTTCTAAAACGTTTGTAAGATTTTGCGGTACCATTGTGTCTGTTAAGTTTAGTACATAAATCACAGATCTTAGATCTATCTCGTACCTTATACCGATAATAACTCTTCCAGTCTAAGAAATATGAGTACATATCCAGGTTTTTGATGAGATAATCTAAGAGGGCTCCCAACTTCTTCATTTCGAAGGCTTGCACGTTGACGTAGGATCCCGGAGGTAGAAAACTGGAACAGACAAAGATTTCCTTTATATGAACTAATATTTAAAGAGCTTATTGAAGTGAAAACGTTTTACGTTGTGTTGAACAAAAATCATGTGTACTTTTTAATAAGCAAAAAGCGTGAAACAACTGACAGTTGATACCCAACAACCACTGCTAAAATGAATCAAATCCAAACCTCGAAAGTTAAAGTAAAATATCGCATGTCAGATCTACATTGAGCTTTCTCTCAGTGTTATAGACATTTAGGTAAACCTTGGGATGCAGACCAGGTTTAAACTTTCATTGAAATGTAAAATTACATAAAACAAAATAAAGATATAAGTTCTATAAACAAAATTTGGGTCCGGTGATATTGCGGACCTATCAGCACTGGCATGTATGTAAAAGATGAAATCTATCAATCCATTTTCGAGCAACGATGTCACGAATAGACAAACACACAGATATGCTTCATACTCATTACATATTTTGTGTCGAAATTAAAAAATTAGCTTACTTTGAATAATCGCCAGGTCCAAGAACTATGGGTATAGTATTAATACTCATAGCAGCAACCATTTCCTCCGTTACATAATCTTCAGATGAATATTCTTCTAACACTAACTGAAAATAATAGGTCTCTTCCACGAGTTTTTGACACTTGAAAGGCCCATTACCAGGACACGTGGAACCACATTTACCTAAAATATCTACGGTATGCTTATACCCTTTCAGTTCAGCTCTTAAGTCCTTTATGAATTCAGCATGTTTAGCTTTCAGATTGCACTTTGGAGGGATCCATGCTATTGCTTTAGTCTTTGACTTAAATATTTTCTTGTCCACTTTTCGTTTCCTGTTCTCTATCCACTTCATACCAATTCGAGGACCAACATACTTGTTATTAGAATTAGTAGTAAAAATACTTAAAAATGGATCTGGTAGATCTGAGTTTAGTTTATAGGTCCAAGATAAATTGAAGAATCCATCCAATTCTTTATGACATAAAGCGTGCTTCTGGGGTGGTGCTGATGATTTGAATATGTACAACTGTTCAGGAGATCTCTTTAAATTGAGTTTGTTAACATCAAAATTCTCTACATCTACCACATCAAATACTACAGCGTCGTAATCAGAGCTGTCAGCTAACATGTGCTTATCATATGTTACGTAACAGTTGATATGTGGACACTTTTGCTGAATAAAAGTCTGCTGCCCTGTTTGGTAACTGTCATAGGTTTTATTGAAAACGGAGCTTGCTTTTCGTTTCTTTTCTTGTCGCCAAAATAAAATGTACTTCATATCCGTTGGGTATTTATTACGACGGTGGGCTTGCTTCTCTGCTGTCAGTATGAAAGGCAAGATCACAAGTAGAAAAGCGAAGAACACGAAACCGGTATACGCTATTATTCTGATATACTTCTTACAAGATGTAACGTATAACATATCTTTTATGTGGTAGGTAAAGGTAAGGTTTTTTTGAAATTTGTTCGACATATTGCTCGTCATTTTTTTTGAGTTAATTATAATGTTTCTATTGATATGGATAACTACACTACTCAGCTACTTCTGATCAGTGTACCTGACGATTGTATTAAAGTACAATCTGTCTGTTTACAGAACTTGGTACGTAAGAATGTTATGTTTGATGCAATACGATTGAAATGTATTTGACGCAATGATGTTGTCAATGATAGTGTAATGGATATTGCATCCGTTTGTTAGTTAGGGATATTTGTTTGTTTATTTGGTTGTTCTTTCCTTGCGTCAACGTTTTATTGTTTAGAATTTTTACAATGGACTATTTTTATTCGGTGTGCTCTGCTTTGTTATAGACCAGGAACCACAAAAGTCATATTTGTGTTTTTAAAGAATATTGAAAGTAATCCGATTTATACAACTTCAAGTGGGCATGATAACGATAAAGTTTAATTCAATAAGGATGATGATTAGTGATAAAATACATCTAAAAAAACGATTCGCATAGAATTTATAAACCATTTGTAAACATATATTTAATTCCAAGTAGTCTGAATGTTTCCGTCTATATTGAGGTAAGAATTTAATATTATTATTATGTAGTTATATAAATCAAAATTAAAACTGTGATTTCAATATAATTGGATACAGCCCCACGAAAACGAGAAATTTTCAAGTACTACCGAGAATATTTCATGATTTGTTAGTAATAGATAAAATATGGTTTTGTGGTATTCTGATTTTAAATAAATTTCCTACTAATTATAAATGTGAAAGTTTGTGACTATGGATGAAACTACCGAACGGATTTTGATGTAACTTTATAGCTATATCCGAATAACACATAGGCTATAATTTATAATCTGGGACGCGGGTGAAATGGGGGGGGGCATTTAAGGGGGGGGGGGGTGCAGCTAGTGCTTCATATTTCGTGTCTACTTGTTCGAATTTAAATAAAAGTTATTTATTTTTACAGTCCATATTACGCCAAAAATGTAGTCAAATGTCGTGTCTTTTTATACTCGAAGTTCTCTAAACAGCTATACTACATGTACAGACGCCAGCACATCCAGACTTTCAACTTTATCACATAAGTATAAGGTTCACTTTCAATTAGGAAAATTTAACAGGTTGGGGTAGCTTTATGTGCTGGCGTCCGTACATAAGCTAGTATCAAAAATTAAATACATACTAATAAATACTTCACACCTATTTATACCGTATTACAACGGTCAACAATTATTAAACCCTGGATAACGCCAGGTCTTTTAAAATGTATGAACAACAGAGACCAACTGCACATTAAAATAAAAAAAATATCCAAATAATGACACACTTTTAATAACATACAGGCGGTATCGTAACTTTTGCAATGACCTATTAAAAAGAGTAAAGCAAGAATATGAAAAGGAGGAGATCCGGCATGCTAAAACTAACAACAAAAAATTGTGGGAAGTACTAAAAAAAATAACAAATAGTAATCCTAGTAAACCTAAATCTTATTCTACTGAACTATTAGATACCATGAATCCACTTTTATCCGTTAATGAAGTAAATGTTAAATTGGCCAATACTGGTAAAATACTCGCAGAAAAACTTTTAAGTCAACATTTGCCAATAAGTAATACCTTAGAGTCTACACAATTACATTCAATGCGACTCCTACCTACTGATGAAAATGAAGTAGAAATGCTCATTAATAACTTAAAAAATTCTAATACGACTAGCACTGACCAGGTATCTTCAAAATTTATGAAGCAATACAAAAGTTATCTTATCACTCCATTGACATACATCTTTAATTTATCTCTTTCAACGGGCATATTTCCAAAATCACTGAAAAAATCACTAATTTTACCTATTTTTAAAAATGGATGCAAAAAAAATATAAATAATTATCGCCCTATCTCAATCTTACCAGTGTTTTCTAAGCTTTTAGAACGCATTTTGAACAATAGGCTTATAAATTATCTGGAACATTGCAACCTTCTTTCTCAAGCTCAATATGGTTTTAGGTCTGGAAAATCATGTGCGGATGCTGTCCATGAACTTACTGACTAGTTGGTTAACCAAATTGACTCTAAAAATAAAACAGTGGCTATATTTATAGATCTAGCCAAGGCATTTGACACGGTTTCCATTCCACTCCTTTTAAATAAATTAAAACGATTGGGAGTTAGAGGTTTACCACATAAGATTCTATCAGACTACCTATCCGATCGCACCCAGCGTGTTAAAATAGCAGACTATACTAGTGATGATACTTCAATTACTTATGGCGTTCCTCAAGGAAGTGTGATAGGACCAACATTGTTTTTAACTTACATCAACGATCTTTGTGATTTGAAATTGCCAAAAGGTAAAATAATATCCTTTGCGGATGACACTGCGCTACTGTTTTCGGGAAAATCTTGGGATGAGGTGTATGGTTATGCGCAATCTGGTTTTAATACTGTTTTAACTTGGCTCAGAAACAATATACTAACGTTAAACACAGAAAAAACGAAAGTGATGACCTTTACAAATTCTCACAATGGCTTCAATCAAATGTCTAACTACATAATTAAGGCTCACTCCTGCCTAAATCTAAACAAAGATGAATGCGCTTGTCCAATTATCCTAAATACACCGACCATAAAATATCTTGGAATTATAATTGATAGTAAACTCTCGTTCCAACCTCATATAAACCTACTAACTTCTAGAACTCGTAAACTTATTTACCTATTTAAAAATCTTAGACATGTAGCGGATACTGATGTGCTAAAAATAGTTTATTACTCCATGTGTCAGTCCATTCTTACTTACTGCATCACAACATGGGGAGGTGCAGCAAAGACGTCCTTGCTCATTCTAGAGAGAGCCCAACGTGCTGTATTGAAAGTGCTGTCATTTCTTCCCTTCCGCTATCCAACTGTTGACCTATATAATCTGTGTAAAGTGCTAACTGTCAGGCAATTATTTATCCTACACACTATTACTAAAAAACATACTCAACTTTCCTATGACCCTTCTGTCACCAAAAATAAACGGAGAACCTACTCAGTTTGCCCACCTACGCGAGTTAATACAACCTTTGCGCAAAGATTCTACACATATCTTGGTAACCATCTATACAATAAAATTAATAAAGAAGTAAGGATTTATCATCTCACTAAAAAAACCTGTACCCTCATACTAAAAAAATGGCTACTAAGCCTAAACTATCATTCCACGGAAACACTCCTAACTCATCCAGTTTAGATTAAGTATAAATTACGTTTACTATCGCCTATTCCGTTCTTACAAGCCTTTTCATTCACACTCACAATCACACACGCAAATACGCACAACACACCTACTCACAGTACACCCAATCACAACACAACACAACACTCACACTCAACACAACTCTTTCCAGACAATACAACTTTACTAATTTGACCGTTCTCTTTCAAAACATTAAGCTAAATTAACTTTTACATATACTCGTATGTGTCAACGCCGTCAGGGGAGATCCTGGTGATCTGTAGTACAGGCTTGCCTAGTTCAGACACCAGTCTCTCGCAAACAAATGTACCCACATGTTTATATTGCAACACCATGTAATTACCACTGTTTGTGAAGAGAAATAAATAAAAAAAATTGTATTTGTATTAAAAACAAAAACATGCTCTTTGCGGACTGCCGATATGAGTGAAAACTATTTTTTCATTTGTCATATTCGGAAAGTAGTGTTTATTTGATCCGAGTAGCAGTCAGCTGTAAAATAATTAAGAAATAAAAGTGCACTACGCCGTTTTCTCTAAAGAAGTTTTGTCATGTGAGTGTATGAACGGCCAGTGTGAATAAAAATAAAAGACCCTCCGTCTTACGAAAATTCGATCAGGTCGCGTGTCCTGACGCGAGTTTTACATTTCTTACCCATCCCAAAAGTGCAAAACGGCACTATAAAAGCTTTTACTTCAAAAATGGCTCCAACATTAATGCAGTAAAAAAAAATAAAAAAGGTTTTTATTCACGTAGACTTTAAAAAAGCACTTGTAAATAGTCAGAACATATTTGTAGTAATATAGTTGTATACATTATTATTTCTAGTAGCATAGTAATTGACAGAACAGTGGTTTTTGTAACGAAAATATGTTTTCAGTGACCAAGTACTACACAAATGATTTTGCAATAATAAAACATTTAAAACTTCATACTGTTATATAAAAATAAATAATATACTAACTACAAAGCGATTAAGGCATAACACACACTAAATTGAATCTCCAAAGCTCCACATTTGTAATTTATGTGTTTAATTTTGCGATACGAGTACAAACTCATATGAAAAAGTCGCACATTCAGTTAATTTATAGCTAAAAAATATTTTAGGGGGTGCTTAATATTGTCGCTTACCACACTGAATTCACTGCCTTAGTTTTATATGATTTATTGGAAGTACCTAAAATAAATGTTATGTTTTGAAAGAGCTGTGTATTGAGTTAGGGAGTGGTGTTTTTAAATGTTTGTAAGTTATGAATTTTATTTCGTTTTCTATGAAACTTGTACCTATAACTTAGAATAGAATAGTAAGTAAAATAAATATGATAAGAAATTCTATTCTAACTAAGAATATTATAATAAGGAAAATAAATAAATAAAGAGAGATAACAGTACCTACTGCATTCTAGCTTAGAACACTGAGATCTTACGTATAAGTTGGCGAAGACATTATTAGGCGAAGGTATTCATTGAACACTTATGAATAGCGTTTATCCCCTTTTGTAAATAATGCCAATTTATATTGAATATTAAATTTTTTATATCATAGCAAGTGAATTCTCTGCCTTAGTGTGATGTATGATATATTGGATGAACCTAAAATACATGCTATGTTTGAAAAAAGAGCCGTGTATTGAGTTAGGAAGAGGTGTTGTTTTTAAATGTTTCGTAAGTTTTGATTTTTCCGTCGTTTTCTGTAAAAGTTATAGGTACTTACCGTGTCTTTTTTAAGTATTCTTTTTTAAGTATTGACGGTCACCATAGTCTAGTCGGTAGTGGTCCTGCCTACGAAGCTGGTGGTCCTGGTTTCGAATCCCGGTAAGTGCAAATATTTGTGTGATGAGCACGAATGTTTCTTTCTGAGTCATGGATGTTTTCTATGTGTTTATATATCTATATAAGTATGTATATCGTCGCCTGGTACCCATAGTACAAGCTTTGCTTAGTTTGGGGCTAGGATGATCTGTGTGACATTGTCCCCAGATATTATTATTATTATTCTAGTTAGAGCACGGGCATCTCACAGATAATTCGACAAGGCGTTCACAGCTTTTTGTAAATAATGGTAATTTATATTGAATATATTTTTTTATATTACGAAACAAGTGAATTCACTGCCTTAGTTTTATATGATTTATTGGATAAACCTAAAATACATGTTACGATTGCAAGAGCCGCGTATTGAGTTAGAGAGAGGTGTTGTTTTTAAATGTTTCGTAAGTTTTAATTTTGCGTCCTATTCTAAAAAGTAATTCCTACAATAATTTAGAATAGAATAGTAAAATAATTAAAAGAAGAATACTAATTAAAATAATTAGTATTATAATAGAATACTAAAGAAATACAGTACCTTCTGTAGCATTATTTAGTATTCTAGTTTCGGACACTTGGATCTCACTCCATCCCTTTTTATATAATGATGATTTTTATTTAACATCTAAAAAATTAAAATACATAACAATGGGCTAGTAAAACTACTAAGTCCACTAGTGCCTGATAATAAGCTGTTACCGAAGACAGAAAAAGACTCTCGCAGCACGCAAGGCATGTCACAGTCTTTGCTGGTGTTTACTTACACGTAGACCCACTACATTAAAATACTAATGCTTTGAATATAATTTGTAAAGTGGAGTCCCCCGAACTGTAGCCAAGGACGCAAGTACATACTACACCCACAAAATATTCATAAATCTTGCCTATTACTTGTCAAAGAAACAGAGACGGGGACGGGGTAAACTAAATAATATATACAGTATATGTAAATAGTATAAACTTTCTGATAACCTTTGGATTATCCGAAGTCGCATAAGAATGCAGTAGGCGCACCAAAACAAAGAGAAGAACCTATAAAATTTTTACTCCAACTTTACAAGATAAAAATAAAAAACCTCTCTCAGGAGTCGTAAACATGATTTTTAGCGTACAAAGGTAAAGAAAACAATTATGGCATCCATTGAGCTCCTCTATTAAGTACAGTACAAACGTATCAGAGAGCCAGTAATGGCGCGCACTTCAAACAGTGGGGACTCAAAGAAATCATTATTCCGCGAGCTTCCTCGCGCGACCACTTGGAAAAATTGAGCTGGGAAATTGTTATATCGATATTATACAAAAATAGAATATATTTATTTTTTTATATTACCTCGAAAAATTTGTTGATAGAAATATCTTCGGAAAACGTCCACTAGAACGAGCACCCAAAAATTAATTGAACAAGTAAAGAAGACGACTCCTCTTAGAAAGCATACGTGATGATAGACTACCTTTGGACTGGAATAGATGGTGATAAGTTATCCGAAATGAGAAGCCAACGAGAAGAAATAGAGACAAAGGGGGAGAAAAGAGAGAGAAAGACAGATAGGAACGGTTTAAATAAAAAAAAAAAAATGAAATTAAGAAACAAATAAAACCGGGATGCCCAATATAAAAGTTTAGGCCTGCTCCCGTAGTTAGCACTGACCTGCACTTTTAAGTACTTGGGTTGATTTGATAATGATACGAAAGATAAGGTTTTAAATGATATATTAAATGTATATAAACTATGATTATTTAATTGGCTAATACTAAGATTTATATAATTATATATTAAGAGCTAAAATTATTTGATTTGATGATTTGATCTTTACGCGGCAATCGGAGCGGTTTCTGATTGCTTTGATAATGTATCGATTGCGAGTTACTTACGAACTGACTTTATTTGCTAACAGTAGTGAATTTATATAATGAATAACATAAAAGTGCTGCGCTGTTCGGTCAATGTCCGAACACCTAATGCTTCGAAATCAAATAAACAAACGACGTGGCCGCCACCGATTGATGATAATTTGGAAGTAAAAACTTATCAACATAGTTTACAAGGTAGGTTATATAGCATCAGTTATGTACATGAGACATCTATTGGCGTTCGGGTCTAACATAGAAATGGCATAAAGTCCTGACAACTTGAGGAATGCTACCGGTTCCCTACACGTGACTGAACACGTGGTCGAACAGTAAAAACATTTAAGATACAGCAAAGCGTTCTTTCAGTTTTATTCCCAACTGCTGAAGTAAATTACATTAAATGTATCACATGATTATACTAATTAAATAATAGAAAATATGCCCTAGTAAATGTTGTTTTGAAGTAAAGTATATTAGTAAGTTTGTTTCTTTTACTACTTTTCGGCTTCATTTAAATAAGAGTTAAATAAATTGTCATTCTTTAGTATTTTATTTATTGAGTATATAATATCATAATAATAGTATGTGCCTGTGCCAATAATATTAAACAAAAAAAAATCGGCCAAGTGCGAGTTGGACTCGCGCAAGAAGGCTTCCATACCATTATTTGGCAAACCGACTTGTTTTTGAGGCCAATATCGAGCAATAAACGGCAAGAAATCACGATTGTGCCGCCCTTAATAAAAATCGTGGCACAATATTTATTTTATTCTGTACCGATATAGTGGTATAGAATAAAATAAATATTTTCACAAAAAAAAAAATTAATCAGCCAAGTACAAGTTGGACTCGCGCACTAAGGCTTCCGCACCATTATTTGGCAAAACGACTTGTGACTTGAGGCCAATATCGAGCAAAATACGGCAAGAAAACACGATGTGCTCCCCTTAATATAAAAGTCGTGGCACAATATTCATTTTGTTCTGTACCAATATAGTGGTATAGAATAAATAAATATTTTCACGTAAACAAATAGGAAACATAAGAAAAGGAATATTCTCATTCAATAAAGATTAAACATAGAATGTCGTGACGTCAATCGGAGACCACGCGCGGTCAGAATCCATCAAGTTGTCAATCCCTTGACGGCAACGCTAAGCTCTATAGAGCTCCTTTGATTAACTACCTATTGTTCCAAGAATAGTTTATGTGCGTATTAATATCAGGTTACAGGTACGGTTTCCAAGAAAACATGTGTGGTTAGTACGCTCATTAATAATCGTTTGATTAAAATTGGACAAAATCATTTTATATCAGATGGCCGTGTGTAAATAATTTCCCCGGATATTAATAATGTCCTCCTAGCCGAATTACGGCCACGGCGGCCAGTCTCCATAGAGCCATAGCCATCTGCGCGGGACATATTATAGTGCACAAGTGTGTGCGCAAACTCAAGAGCACTTTCTATTCCATTACTCTCATGATCCGATGGGACGCCTAGCGACACGACCGGAAAGAGGTCAGGTACAGGACCGACAGCTTTACGTACTCTCCGAGGCACGGGTGTATAATACCGCCAACTCCCAGATTTTGGGCTGATGCTGAAAAATTTTTCTTTTTACAGAATAGTCCGACCCGGGATTTGAACCCGGGACCTCGTTCCCTGCGGGTGAATACGCTACCGCTAGACCAACGAGGATTATTATTATTATAGTACCTACTCAATTAAAAGTTAATTCGTTTTTGGAACACTGTAATAAATGAGCTAACCTATTAAGCAAAAATTATATAATCGACGGGCCGGTTGGCGTGGTTGGTAAATGCTTGCTTTTCACGCAGCAGACGTCGGTTCGATTCCCACCCAGGACAAATATTTGTGTGCACGAACATGTATGTTTGTACTGAGTCTGGGTGTAATTATCTATATAAGTATGTATTTACAAAAGAAAAGTAGTATGTGTAATATATCAGTTATCTGGTTTCCATAGAATAAAATGTGCTTAGTTTGGGTTCAGGTGACCGTGTGTGAATAATGAGAGTAAAAAACAAAAACGATTTTAATACTATCTCGCTGCCTTCCTGTTCTGGGTTTGATGCACGTACGTGACAACTATTTCTGTGGCCCATATGCAGTTGTTCTGAGTTTGGGTGTGCTTTGAGTCCATGGATTGCTTGTTTGAAGAACCCGCTGTGATACAGGGCTCTAATTTCCCTAACGCGAGCTATGTCTCTTTCTTTTTCTCTTTCTCCAAATTTTGTAGCGCAACATGTTGACTTTTAGTTAATTCGAAGTATTGAAAATCGGAATGTCGTTTTTCGAACTGAGAACACTTTGAAAAGATGCACCTACTGAAAACATGCAACGCCTCTGTTTAGTGTACACTACATTAATACGAAATACGTATTTATTCCGACAGTCACAAATACAACTTTCAAAATGCCGATTGCCATAATTCCGAATTGTTCAAAATTCCGAATATTACAACTCCGATTTATCATTACTCCTATTTTTATAATCCTAATTTCCAATATTCCTTAAGTTTATTAAATACTCTTCACAAACATCTTCGAAACTTCGACACACAACTTCGAAAACACCGAGCTTCAATAGATCGAATGACAAAACAGACTTAATGATAATTCGAAATATCAACAATACAAATAAAAATATTTTTGTTGCCCTGGTCAGAATTTTAACCTAACCTAACCCAAATGATTCACCAACAATAGAGGGGATCTGACACTCGGCAGCTGCATGCAGCATGCAAGCAGGCAGGCAACATGCAAGCAGGCATGCAAGCAGGCAGGCAACATGCAAGCAGGTATGCAGCATGCAAGCAGGTATGCAGCATGCAAGCAGGCATGCAGCATGCGAGCAGGCATGCAACATGCAGCAGGCATTGTTTCTGTCACGGCTCCGGCGTTGCGAGTCACCAAATTTTTCGTGTCTGTCTCCAAATTTTGTAAAATAACATGTTGACTTTTAGTTAATTCAAAGTATTGAAAATCGGAATGTTGTTTTTCGAACTGAGAACCCTTCGAGCATTTGACGGAACATCGAGATTCGGAATAAAATATTTCGGAGTATGTGGGTGTTCCCCTCTGTCTATGGTAAAATTAACGGTTCTGTTACGGTTCAATAGTCTAAGACCACCATCTATTCATATTTAAGATGACAGTAGGATGTACTACTATTGTGAGTTATTATCAACATTAGGCTAACTCCTAACAACCAATTGCCAATTGCTGTGGCCACAATTCGTGCTTGTTTACGGTTTACGATCAGACAAGAGAGTGTATAAAATTTACACCGAACAATAACCGATAAACACAGACAACAGCAAGTCTAAATTAAAAGTGTATCTCGTAGCCCAGCCTTGCTAATATATAAAAAAATAAACAACACTTTTATCGATGTTTTCTCCCGACACTATTCCAGGTACGTAACGCCGCGGGGTAACGAAGCTAATCTGCACTCAAGTGTCGACAATTTGAGGCGCAACAACAGAAAATAAGCAAGACTCGAGCCATGTTGAACTTAATCCGTGGTTCATCCAAGTAATGAGCGGTGTTTATCGGCCATTATTCGCAATACTCTTTTAATGGGATGTGTTTTTTGTTTTACGTTTGGTGAAGATGGGTGATATTTTGAACCAGTTGTAAATGAGATTTGCACGAGCAAAAATAAAATAATGATTTGCTTATAATGCCATCTGATTAACTTTGGGTCAAGCGGCTTCCTCAATAGAGACTAAATAACTATTCTGGTGATATCATAGTGTATGTTAGTGCGTAACCTCAGTTGCAGTCCCATCTGCATCAAGTAATTTATTAATTGTAAACCGATGTGTTTATGGAATAAATCATTTTTCATTTCATTTTTCATTCATGGTTCGATGGAAAATATTTGGCTATATGACCAGACATAGGTCTGGAACAAGAGGACATAATATAGGAACCGTTCTGAATCCGGGCTGTTATTGAGATTTTTTTATTTGTACTATCGGAATTGATCGAATCCAAATCATCACCCCATCTCATCCCGTAGGGGGCGCGGAAATCTTCCCGAGACAATACCTAACAGAGATTGGGCACGTTTTGCTGTGAACTATGATCATCAAACTGAAATCACCAACCCGTCTGCCAAGCGTGGCGATTATAGCATATCCCCCATTCTTTGGGGAGGCTTTTGTCTAGCAGTGGTTTGAGTTGAATACGGAGGGTTTGAGTTGAGTCGCATCATAACCTCTATGATGCGATTCAACTAGTCCATCCATTTTAGACGTTATGGTACGGAATTAAAAATAAAACTAATAATTAAAATTAATATTAGTAAGAGGTCGGGTCAACATATAGGATAATTTATAAAATTTAACGCGGGTAAAACCGCGGGGCACTGCTAGTGACAATAATAAAACGAGAATTGGAAAAACTGATCAAAATAATAAAAAACAGTTTTTTCTACTATGGGACAAATTCATTATTAATATAGTTGTTAGTAATATTATTATGTATACCTTACCTATCCTTTGTGGTAAAAGATATTGAAATGCTTACTGAAATGCTGATGTGTCAGTTAAATTATGGTCGAAAGTATTTTAACATTTCATTATTTCCCGGGATTTCAAAATAAGAGGCGAGAATCAGACATATAGACAGAAAATACGCACTATAAATGATATTGCAACAACTTAAGTTGGAGGTACCAAAATACTACTACACTCACAATCTCTGTCTATAGATTATATATATATAGTCTTAAGTCCTCCTAAACTAGTTATTGCTAGAACCTGAATACTTTGTTTGAGTACTTCAAAGTTTAGCTGCAGTAACATGGCACTGATCGACTCAAAGGATACACCACAACTAATCAAAAGCTAATACAGAAATACTTGAAACTATATAATATATTGAACTTAGATGTGTAAGAGTAGGGGTTTATAACCCTTACAACTAGACACGTAGACAACAATGGGGTACAAGTTAGGCATAGGTAAAGGACATAATTGAAGAACAAATATGGTTTACTTTCTTTCTTTTTTACAAGACGCCCGCACTAGGGAATCTAATCCTTCTGTCGCGGGGTACTTTACAAACATATAGGTAATAGACCGTCACAAATTACATCCAGACTCAGAACAACTATTTATGGGTCGCACAAATAGTTGTCCGGCGCAGGACTCGAACCTGCGACACGAAGCGGCGAGGCAACTGTCTTAGCCGCTGCCGCACGACGCACGTGCGTCTCTATGTGTCCTTTGACGTATTTATAACGGGGAGTGTTCAAAAGAATTGTTCGAATTCATACCTTCCATCACATTCCACCACAGACCTGAAATTTCATCCTTATCACCTGGATGAATGGTCATCTAGCACCGTGCGTTTCACAAGGAACTTTTTGCCGCGCATACCGGTCTGTGGAATCAATTATCTGCGGATGTATTTCCGATACGGTATGACATGGCAACCTTCATTCCTTTCTTAAGGGCTAGCAAAGCCCTTGCGGCTTCTCTGGTGTTGCGAGTGTCCATGGGCGGCGTTGATCACTTACCATCAGGCGACCCACTTGCTCGTTAGCTATCCTATAAAAAAAAAAAACTTGTGTGTACTTATGTACACGCGTTAGAAGTTATACTTCTTAATATACAACTTCAACATAGTTATCAATTTTCATACCACCTAGAACTAACTTCATGCTGTTAAATTTTTTGGTGTCGGTGTGCGCGCGCATCGTAAAAATTCACTCTCATCATTTTTCTCCATCGCGCCAAAAGAAGTATAACTTCAAAAAAGAACAATATTCTCCTTTTCGAATTTCGAACAGCTGAACAGCGAATTTTGAATTTTGTCAGCCAGTAGCAATAGAAAATACTTAGGTGAACGAATAGTTAGATATTGTACTAAATACCCAAATTGGGCCAAACACTGTACATGTTTATGCTATTTTAGTTGATCTCAATTATGACGTGTAGAAACTGAAGGTAACCAGCTGAAACTGTACCGCTAAGTGTCTCTTCAGTGTCTGGACATAGGTATTTTGTAGTAGAAATTACGTAAATTTTGAATTTTGTCAGCCATTAACAATACAAAAATAGAAAATAATATTAAGGTGAACAAATAGTTAGGTATTGTACTAAAATAAAAATCAAGTAAGGACAGGTCAGAAGTACCCTAAACCGGCGAGCATGTATGAAGAATATAAAGACAGTAATCGAGGCAAAAGACGTGTGCAAAGATCGTGATAAATGGAAATCCGTTGTCTCTGCCTACCCCTCTGGGAAACAGGCGTGAGTCTATGTATGTATAACCAAATTGGGCTAAACACTGCGCACTCGTCTATGCTAATATATTTCAGTTAGTTATAATTATGACGTGTGGAAACTGGTGGTAACCAGTTGAAACTGTACCGCTAAGCGTCTTTTTAGTGTCTGGACATAGGATTTTATAGTAGAATTTACTCATAGCGCGCATTAATAATGTATATATACCATAATCACGTAGCAAAATATACAATATTTTAATAAATTATGTTCTGCCTCCTTGAAAGTTACTCGAGAGTCTGAAGACGACGGCAAAGTTAGATTGAACGCTATATTATCACAATCTCTTTATAAAGAGGCTAGACTGCACGTGTGGCGCAGCGGTTGAAACAGTCGCCTCGCCGCTTCGTGTTCGGGGTTCGATTCCCGCCCAAGGCAATTATTTGTGTGACCCGTAAATATTTGGCCCCGCGACACGGGATAAATTTCCCTAGTGCGGGCGTTGTCTTTAAAAAAGAAAAGAAAGTTAAACATATTTTTTGTTAGAATTGGAAAATATTTCATGTTGGTACTTTCATGTAGTAATATTTTTCTAGAAGACCTAATTAACGTGCGAAAATATAATAGGAATGTAATTAAAATGTGTTGGTTTATTTAAGTATTCAGCGACTTTAAAAATACAGAGTTTTAGAGCGATATTGTATAACAGAAACTATGAGTTAGCTGTCTAAAATAAATAAATTAAAAAAGGCTTTTACTCATGTAGACTTCTTATTATACTCAGGGCATGTTTGTAGTAAAATAGTATAGTTAATTCTAGGCATATTATAGATATTTAGATGTGCGGCTTGTATGAAATCATTGTCGTGTGGTGATGGCATAGAATATCATCATACCCTCCCGTGGGGGGCGTAGTAATCACCCGAGGGAATACCTACCTGAGAACGGGCAGCAGCGTTATTCTGTGAACTATGACCATCAAACTGCGATCCCCAGCCCGTCTGCCAAGCGTTGAGATGATTAAATATCCCCTCGTTTTTTGGGTAGGCTTTTGTCCAGCAGTGGACGTACTTTGGCTGACATGATGATGATTATGAAAACATTTAGAAATAACATTTAATTTATGATTTCAGAAAATCAGTTATTTAGCTAGCTTATTAAGGTTATTGTTAAACAGAGACTATTTGCAGCAGCCACTGGTCTGTAAGACTAATAGTAAATTGCCCATGAAAACTTTAAATTCAAAAATATTAAATTAACAAATCATCTTGTAAAATTCCTATAATACTACTATAAACTTTAACAACAACAATTCTATAGATCTTGACATTCTAATTTTAATCTGATAATCTTTTCACTTTAAATCCTGACATTTTTAAATTAAAATTTAATAATACTTACAAATAGCATAAATTCTAAAACTTTTTATTATTAACAAAAAGCCTTCTTCCTCTCTTCTACTATGCTGTGCCCGACAGGGTCCATAATTGTTACATAATTATAAGATTATTATACCATCTGTTATACATCGTGGAAGCAATAAACGATTGAGTATTGAGTAAGCTGTCGGTCCCGGTTATAGTCCATAGACTCATCGCCGTCAAGCATTGTCAGTGGTGTACTGAGGGTTTTGAACAACTCTTGATACTAACTAATCACTGCTCATACAATGAGTAAGTAAGTAGTGAAATTATTTAAAGTAAGTATTACAATCTTATTTAAATATAAGATATTTTTAAATGCACATCAAGGGTTAGGTTAGTGTAAGTTAGGTTAACTGCGATCATATAAAGCCAGAAACAAAGTTATTTAAACATCCAATCCGCTTTAAATAAATAGCAGTGCGTTATGAACTTAAATAACTGCTAAAATTAAAATGTTTTGAGATACCTATTCTGCTATGCTATCAGTATTTTTGCTTAAGATATTGATTTTCTGATTACGGAATATTTCTAAATAAAAAGGAACACGTTTTATTTTCAGTTAAATACTAACCTTTAAATATTTTCTTAATCCTACGCAGATTTTTATTTACACTCACAACCCTTAAAAAACGATTCTCCGAATATCGATTCGGTAACCGCACTAAGTTAGATTTTCTTTGAAGCTATACAAATAGCAGTTGAAAGGGCCAACTCAATCAAATTCACTGGTGTAAAGAAAAAGCGAGTGCAAACTGGATTGTCACAGTTTCAATTCCATTTTGGCGGGCGTCGACCACTGGCTGTGGCTAGGCGGCACTGTGTGGATAAGGTTGTGGATTTGTTGTAGAGAAGAGCGTAGCGGGAATATTTTGATCTGTTATCTTATCACCTCAAAATAGATGAAATAAATAAGTAAGGTTGTCATATTTATGAGTTAATTTGATTTAGTGCTACTCACGCCCACTTGCGTCAAGGCTAAAATAAAGTAACTCGAATTAAGTAACTTCGAGTTAATTCGTTAATATATTATCTCAACATTCTGTTGCGCCACCGAAAAATAACACCGAGTCAACTAACTCGGTGTTTTTCTATTTTATGTTGGTATCATTAAAGAGGTTTTGTTCCGTAATGTAATCCAACCAAATATGAATGAGTGAAATATTTATACATCTCTTTTTGACACTACAAGACTTTGTATATGACTGTCTCATGTGTTAAGTTTTTTCAGACATTTCAATTTGATCGTTTGTGTTTGAAACCAATCTTTCAATATCGAGTCGTTCAAATATTGTCATGTCAAAGTTGACATGATTGGACCTTTCTTTAACTATTCTATTATAAAAGTCCGAACTAATATATTCGACGATTTCTTCATCATCACCAGACAATAAAAATCCCTCATAATTTTTAGGACACAAAGCTGTTTTAATATCTCTGACTTTCACTTCTGTAACCCAACTTAACCTGTCAAATGACACAAATTTGACATTACTAATCCGGAGTTAGTGATTTAACCCACCAAAATAGGTGGGTTAAAATTTTAATATAATAACCCAAGGTTAGTCCCTAACTCTTGGTGGTGCAAGACGTAATTGTAATTTATCCCCATATTAGCCACTAAATCTGCGTTAATTCATTTAATCTGGGGTGAAGCAAGTGGGCTTTACATAAATAAAATAATTTTTTTTGACTGCTCGTGTGACGGCATGCCACTTCGTGTCCCGGTTTCGATTTCCGCACTAGACAACTATTTGTGTGACCCATCATAAGTTGCTTTGTATCTGGGTGTGCATTGCCCCCATAATTATATGTTTGTAAAGTATACCGCAATGCAGGGACAATTCTCCCTAGTGCGGGAGTAGTCCTAATAAAATTACCCGACGTGATTTTGTTCAATGACATTTGAATGCTTTACAGAGTCAAGATCTGTAATAGCCTTTCACTTATTTATCGAATATGAAACTAAGCTTTACTGTACAGCAGAAAACCGAGCTTACATATTACTTAACACTTTTGACAGATTCAATGTAATTTATTCAAAATTGTCATAGCTGTCATCTCACGGCACATCAATACCGTTTGTAGAGATGAATCACGAACCGTGTCACGCGCTGTGATCGTTCGAAGGCTTTATTCATTCAGTCTTCAAAGTAATAACGAAAAAACTTCTTCTCCTCACAAAATACCTACAAATAATACTTGAAGTAGCCTCAAAAAATTATAAATTTGTTAAAAATGTCTGATAAACTATGGATGTTATTAAGTCTGAATTAGTTAGATAGTCTTCTTGGACGACAAATGCCAAACTTGAATCCAAGTATGGTTCATGTTTGGCATTTGTCGTCAAAAGTGTGACCGTTTTTGTTTAACATTGTAATAGTACGGTAAGTTAAATCTCCAATACTTAATTATTTAGCTACAGAGGATTATAGATAAATTACACAGAATCAAGCTCCACAATCACCGCAAAGATATATCTGAAACATTTTTTTAATAGGACGTTTTACAGTTATACTTTTATTGCTTCTTAGGGTGATCTACGTTTTAAGCTAGTAGGTAATAAAAGTATTCTCCTGGTTGAATTTCAACCACAAGGTTGCCGTTAGCCCACAAAGATTAGTCATCTACGCAAGACCTATTAATAACATCAGTCATATACGACAGTCATATTAATAACGCACAAATATCTGTGGAAACTTAGATGTAGGTTTTCTCTATTTCTATTTATTGACATGTATGAAACAAGTGGGTCACCTGGTGGTAAATGATATACTTGCAATACCAGAGCACTCGCAGGCGAGCTGACTGCCTTTAAAAAGTCTGCAAACAAGTGTTGCCGACTATTTCCATTAGCCACACATGTGGAGTATAGACGGTTTTGAGGCAAGGAACTTAAGTACTCTTCATAGCAGTGGAGTATAACAATAACAGAATGTCCCCAGATATATAAAAAAAAACTTTATGAATTACGGTTTGTTTTTTTTTTCTGGCCAGGACTGAAACTGCTGGATGTCAACTATAGTTTCTCCAAAACCACTAGTCTAATAAGCTAATCACACACGCTAATATTAAAACACATATTTAATTTCATTTATTACCTCTTTAATCAGTACTGAAACCGCTCCCTAATCTGTTAAAGTATTCAAGAGTAAATCAGAGTAAACAGAAGGTCCATACGTTGGATATACTCGTTCCCAGTGATTTAACACCTAATTTGTGGTTTCGGGCTCAAGATATGTGTCTATTTATGAGGTCGGCTGTTGGAAAGGGTAGTTTTTGTTACATTCAGTATTATAATGCTCAGTATTTAGTTTTGTTTTTGGCACTATCTAAGAGAATTAAGTTGACTGCAAATGATGTACTCTTTACACACGCAAATTACATTTATAAATGATGTGATTTTAAACAATAAGTTATGTATAGAATCAAGCTTAAATCACTATGAGGTTATTAATTATTTTTTTGAAATATTGGGCGTTGTCCAAAGTAGATTCTAATAATTAGAATTTAAGATTACTTAGTAAAAGTTTGCATCTGTATAAGTATATATATATAATACCTAGTAGAAGACATTGATCAGTATACTAAGTCGGAGACTGCCAATGGTGTAAATACATACATTTGGGGTCGACGCGCTCGGGCCGTGGCTATTCTAAATAGCCTGCAGCCTGTGGTGGCTTTACGGAGCGCACGAAGAAATCGTAAGATATCCCATAAAGCGGCGCCACTCGTGGCTTGCCTTCCGCCATTTGATATCCTTGTGGCAGTTGACGGTTCGAGGCCTAGATGGGGAGGAAGGAGGGTTACGTCACCTACAGAATGACTCAGATACTCACCGGACATTAGTGTTTCGATGAGTATCTGAGCCGGATTGGCAGAAAAGCGACAACACAGTGTCACCACTGCGGAAGCGACCTGAACTCGGCCCAGCATACGCTGGAGGAGTGACCGGCCTGGAAGTCCGAGAGGCGAGTCGTGTTCGTTCGCCGCCTGCAGTCATTTATGCAATGCTGGCAGGCGACTCCATCAAATTGGACGCCGTGATATTTTCTTCTTTCTTTTCTTTTCAACTCCCCTCGGGGCGTCGATAGCAGTCCGAGAAGTGTCCTCTATTGTCGCCACGAGCAACTAGCTCCGGTAAGTTGGCAGTAGTCGGCTATTTGGGAGGGCTAACTAGATCCCTCCCAGGGTACGTGTGCTGAATACCTGAAACATGGCGCAAAAGGTAGCCCTGGAGCAGCATACCCGCGTACGTGGAGCTTCCCCCATCAGGCGCTAGAAGAAGTCCACAGGTTTAGTCGGTGCGAGTCTAACATACCTATCCGTAGACACATAAAAATGGTCGATCTAAGTTCGGTAAAACCTAATAAACTTGCATCGTCTCATTTGCTATTAAGCAATAAGTAATTTGGTTCTAGGAGAGAACGGAGAAACATGACTTCATTCTTTAATGTCTGAACAGTCAAAACTAACCCCATTTTCGAAAAAGGTGGAAAACTTCGAGTACAGTTCCAGTCAACGCTCCAAGCTGGACAAGATTAAATTAAAAAAAAACTAAATTTATAAAGCGTCATAAAGGCTCGACACTAAGTGAGTTGTTTTGAACAACTAAACGTTAAACAAAGTGCATTACGTCATCAATATACAGGACCTCAGTTGAGACAGGCGGGCCGGCAAAGTAGCGTTAACAAAAAATCTTTCAATATTTTATCCTCACCTAAGTTTCTAAGAATTTCAATCAAATAAATAATTAGTAAAAATGTGTTGCGATATATAGGGCACACTAAAACTTCCGACTAATACATTTGGACGTGAAAGAATGGTTAGCAATGGATTCTTCCTTCTTTGGATGAATGGAACAGTAGATATTGGATGGATGGATTGGACTTTCTCATTTCGAAAAAAATTAAGAATTATTTATATGAACAATTTTCATTCCCAGAACAAACTGTTAAATACTATGCATGCATGTGAAAGCATGTTTTCATGGTTTCCACGGAAGATTGGCATAGTCGTTATCAGAATTGGTTCATTCCTATAAAAAAGTCGATTAAAATCAAGGGAGGATACCAGAAACAATTAATTAATTTTCGAATAAAAATAGTGTATTTTTTATTAATTTCGGTAATTTTTAGTATCCTCACGTACAAAAAATAGGTGTTACTATCATATGACAATTTTATAAAACTCTTTCAATCTCGATCGACTTAAAATAACCTGTCGTCGTCAAGCAATAGTATCCATAGACCATCATAAGATCAGGACTTATAATGCGATCTTATCAAATGTTCAATAACTAGCCTAAAATCAATACACATTACAGAAAAAGAACAGTTTGCTTTACATAGCTCACTTGTATGCATAAATTCTTCATACGTTTTTGTTTTGTTTTGTTTATTATAATATTCTCCAACAAAGACTGTAGTAATTTTCAGTACGATAGTACATCACATCACTACATGTCCATTAAAAAATTTCCGTCCTGTGCTTGCATCAAAGCAATCCCTAAGTGGATTGTTTGCGAGCAATAACGGCAGCATGCAGTACATTACCTCATTAACCAACGGTAACCAAGTTGTGACACACAGTTATGCGGGGATGTAGCGTTTACAAAGAAAATTACGGTACACTAATAGGGGTGCCATGCATTGTTTATTTATGTTTTGTTATTATAATAACCACTTTGAATTTAGTATTAATTTTGAAAAGTATAGAAAAGATTTTGATAAACATAATCATTGAAAGTATTATTAACAGGCGCAAAACCGACGGCTTTAGGTATTTTCCAAAGCAGTGAAAGTTTCAGTACCAGGGCTGCTGCAAGAATTTCTTCATTACGTGTTTTGCCATAAGGCGAGACTCCACCGTGAGATCTGGGGCTCTACCGGCTAAGTCGGCGAACATCGATTTCTCAAATGGCGTTGAAATAAATAATGGTTAAAAATGATTAAATCAATCTACGTTAAATCGGCTTCAACGTAGAGCCCTAGAAGGCATATTCATGTTTAAGAAGAATTGAAGAATTTTTGAAACATATTTAATTTAGATACATATATAAAAAATATGAGTTCAGCAAATCAATCTTATTTCACGTGAGCAACTAAATTTGACGAATAATCTACTAGATATATTTTTTATGTTGGACAACTTATTTGGATGGCGCACACTGACCATTTAAACTTCTATATATTATAGAGTACAAGCTGTGCCCCGCGGTTTTACCCGCGTTAAATTTTATAAATTATCACATCTCCTCCCTCGTAGGTGATAGCTTGATAATATGTAGCCTACATGTTGACCCGACTTCTTAGTAATATTCATGCAAAATGTTAAGTAAATCCATGCAGTACTTTTTGAGTTTAGCCCGGACATACATACAAATAAACAGGCAAAAATTCTAAAAACCATATTTTTGGCTTAGATATCGATTGTAGACCACGCCAAGTATCCTTTAAAAAAATATTCAATGTACAGTTTTGACTTGCCTACGATTTTATTATATGTATAGATGAACAATGCTTATAAAAATATCGTTATTGTAGAAAACTGTAAGCGATTGCAAATTTTGCACGGTATTTTTTTTTTATAAATAAATCACTATCTTTGAATAAGTAACACACTGATGACTGATCCCAAACTAGGCAGATTATGAACTATGGCAACTAGAAAACATAAATATACTTATATATTTCTAAAGACATACATAGATGTTAGGAATAAATTACAGCCATACCCAGACAGAAACTAGGACAGACTATATAGACAACTAGGTACGTCCAACTAGGAGGTCAATTGTGGAGAAATCTGGGAAGGCCTTTGTGCAGTAGTGGACATCTTTTGGCTGATATGATGATGATGAGAATGATAACAGAACAAAAAATATCGCGTCCATCACGGAAAGATTTGTCCCGGGTGGGAACGAAACCACGACCTTTGACTTAGCAGTCAGGATCACTAACCACAGGACCAAAAGGCCAGTCCAGTATTAATATATTATAATATAAGGACAATGTCACACAGATCATCCTAGCCCCAAACTAAGCAAAGCTTGTACTATGGTACCAGGCGACGATATACATACTTATATAGATAGATAAATACTTAAATACATAGAAAACATCTCAGAAACAAATATTCGTGCTCATCACACAAATATTTGCACTTACCGGGATTCGAACCCATGACCACCAGCTTCGTAGGCGGGAGCACTACCAACTAGGCTACTGTGACCGTCATACCGACAGACCGTATTGTTCTTATATAGCGTGGTAATATGGTATTTAAATAAAATTTGTAATTATTCAAAATGCACCGTGTAAAAAATAACCGTTTATTTTTTTATTCTGTCCCTACCGGTAGCGGCCACTTCAGCGCTTCGCCAAGATACAATTAAATTACCGAGACAGCTTTTTAGCAGGCCCGCAATACCTCATATATTGAACTATGGCCGCTAAAAGTATTTATAACTTATATGTCTGATAGCTGATTGTAGTCGATCTATTCTTTAGGAAGTATATATTTATTTTACAGTATATTTTTTATTTATTTATTCTCTCTTACAACTATTTTTACAGATGTTAACTTACTAACTAGTATAAATATTTATTGATAGTAACTTATCACTACATAGTATAAAACAGTTAACAATTAAATAACAATTAAATTACCGAGACGGCTTTTTAGCAGGCCCGCAATACCTCATACATTGAACTATGGCCGCTAAAAGTATTTATAACTTATATGTCTGACAGCTGATTGTAGTCGATCTATTCTATAGGAAGTATATATTTATTTTACAGTATATTTTTTATTTATTTATTCTCTCTTACAACTATTTTTACAGATGTTAACTTACTAACTAGTATAAATATTTATTGATAGTAACTTATCACTACATAGTATAAAACAGTTAACAATTAAATAACAATTAAATTACCGAGACGGCTTTTTAGCAGGCCCGCAATACCTCATACATTGAACTATGGCCGCTAAAAGTATTTATAACTTATATGTCTGACAGCTGATTGTAGTCGATCTATTCTATAGGAAGTATATATTTATTTTACAGTATATTTTTTATTTATTTATTCTCTCTTACAACAATTTTTACAGATGTTAACTTACTAACTAGTATAAATATCTATTGATAGTAACTTATCACTACATAGTATAAAACAAAGTCGCTGACTGTCCGTCCCTATGTATGCTTAAATCTTTAAAACTACGCAACGGATTTTGAAGTGATTTATAGGGTTCTGTAGCGAATTGGCAAAAACGGAACCCTTATATATTCGTCATATCTGCCTGTCCGTCCGTATGTCACAGTCATTTTTTTTCCGAAACTATATATTTATATGTATAATACATGTTTATTATTGTAGAGAAACACTGATAAATTTAGAGGTTTCTAATGTGATGTCGTAATTTTTTGCGCTTACATTGCAAGCGCTGACTGAAGCTCACGTGATAAATCAAAATAATGTATTACAGCGTTGCGTTTATCAACGAAAAATTCCGCGATGGTAATATGTCTATCTCTTAAGGATAACCCACAATAACAATTTTTTAGGGTTCCGTAGCCAAATGGCGAAAAACGGAACCCTTATAAATTCGTCATGTCTGTCTGTCTGTCCGTCCGTATGTCACAGCCACTTTTTCCGAAAATATAAGAGCTGTACTGTTGAAACTTGGTAAGTAGATGTATTCTGTGAACTGCATTAAGATTTTTACATAAAAATTAAAAAAAGAATAATAATTTTGGGGGTTCCCCATACATAAAACTGAACTCAAAAAAAAATTTTTCCTCGTACCCATACATGTAGGGTATCTATGGATAGGTCTTCAAAAATGATTTTGAGGTTTCTAATATTTTTTTTTTCTAAACTGAATAGTTTGCGCGAGAGACACTTCTAAAGTGGAAAAATGAGTGCCCCCCCCCCCTGTAACTTCTAAAATAAGAGAATAATAAAACTAAAAAATATATATGAGGTACATTACTATATAAACTAACAATGAAAATTGGTTTGAACGAAATCCAGTGAGTAGTTTTTTTTTTGAGTCATAAATCGTAAACCGCAATTTAATTTACATTTAATCAACTGAAATACTTGCTGCTGCGGAACCCTTCATGGGCGAAACCGACTCGCACTTGGCCGGTGTTTTTATCCTTTATATATCACGGGAATAAATGGCTTATTTACGAAATGATTTTAAGCAATACAGCATTGATCCTTACCCAAATAAGTACCTTAAATATATTGTCCATTCAATATAGATCATTATCCCTTTATTGAATGTAATTTAAATGAATATTTCCGAAAATATTACAGCTTTAAAATACAGGGACATCGGTGCGATAAAATAACGCATCACCGACGGCTGGAGCCCTCGTGCTCTTCTATAGTCCGGTGAAACAGTGAATGCCTCCTAGGCTAACTGTATTGATCATGTAAAAAAAACGCGCTTTGCACTATAGCATTTTATGATTAGCAGCAGTTGGACACGTTTATCGAAGCTTAAAAAAATGCTTAAGTAAAACGTGCTTTTCGGCGCGACATCTTAATCCCGTCGTAGCTATATTACGTTACGATAAATAAAAAAAAATATTAGAAATTGTATAATAATATTTAAATATTAAAGTGGTTTTTTTAAGACAACGCTCTGTTGTTCAACGAGATATTTTGAAATTGTATGTTCGTTCTTCAAAACGTAGTTAGGATTATTTTTAAACCGTACTTATAATAGGTTAAGTAGGTTAGATTCGATAGGATTGGCACAAAACCATATTTTTTGGTATTTCTCTGTCAAGATTTTTGGTAGGATGTAGTCACAAAGATTGAAAAAGGCATGCTGAGATGGTTTAGCCATTTAGAAAGGATGAATGAAAGAAGATTGACAAAAGAAGTATACCTGGCCTGTGTGAATAGGACAACCGGAAGGGGAAGACCACGTCGAACATTCTCTGACCAAATTGGAGATGTTCTCAAGAAAGGGCTGGTCAGAAGTACCCTAAACCGGCGAGGCGAGCATGTATGAAGAATATAATGACAGTAATCGAGGCAAAAGAAGTATGCAAAGATCGTGACAAATGGAAATCCGTTGTCTCTGCCTACCCCTCTGGGAAACAGGCGTGAGTCTATGTATGTATGTATGTAAGATTTTTGGTTCGAATTTTAATGAGATTTAAGGCAATTTAGTATTAGAGCAAGTATCGAAAATTGTAGTTAAGTTAAAAAAAAACTGAATAGATAACATTTTAAAATATTATTAATTACAGCACTTCTAATAATTTATGCAGTTTGTTCATAAGCATACGTATAGTTTTAAGGTGTATTTCTGACTTTTAAATTTTGTACTGAACTTATAATCATGTCTGGAAGACGTCGTCATGCGAACATAGGTCGTAGTACAGATCAGCATTGCACCCGTGCGAATCCGTGGCGGGTCGCTAGTTACAAATAAAGCTATCTTTGTCTATTCATTCAGTGAACAGGAAAACATGTACATCTCCCTCTCTCCAACCTCCCTCTACCTGGATAAGGGCGTGTAATGCTCATGACAACAGAGCCTTTTTGAGCAAGTTGGTACGGTCAGCAGCGGTGGCGGCACACATTCACACACATCTATCAGAGCTACGAAAACCCACTATTCTTAAAACGCAAGTGTTACTTATGTTTCCCTAATTGTTTTAAATATGTAGGCATCCCAGGCACAGCTCTGTTCCTTATTTATCGAATTATCCGAAGAATTGCCAAGCTGAAGTGGCAGTGGGCATGGGACATAGCTCGTAGAACCGATGGCCGCTGGGGCAGAAAGGTTGTCAGGGTCGTTGCAAGCTGCTAGATGCGGATAGTGCAAGACCGGCAATTGTGGAGATCTTTAGGGAGCCGAGTCCAGCAGTGGGCATCTTTCGGCTGATATGCTGATGATGGTGATGATGATAGTTTAGAGTGTCGAACGTGACATTCCAGCTGTGGTGATCGTTGGTTTCAGTAAGATGACAGTAAAAGCGTTTTAATTGCGTTAAGTTAATGAAGAATGGTTTGTATTCATTCGAGCCTGAACACCACGGTCCCTTGGCGGAGTGGTTAACATACATAGGGCCGTATACCCCGTGGTTCGTGGGTTTGATTCCCACCCACACTTAAAATTATACAACTGTATGTATGTCACTCCTCAAGTGTTTGACGAAAGGGAACGCCAAGTTGATATGGCATTGGTATTAGGTCCTGCTCTTTTTGCATACGGCGTAGGTACTCGCACGGTGGCACAGGTCTAATTTACATACTCAACAACCGATAGTGACCCGGATGTCTCGTCTCCTCGGTACTAGCTTAACGCTTGTTACAATTAACAGTTAACATTAATATGTAATGTTGATGTTAAATTTATAAAGAAAATCTTTGGAAATATTAGTTTCTTATGCAATTTAAATATAATAATATCCTTGATCATTATTCACACACGGCCAACTGATGCTAAACTAAGCAGAGCTTGTACTATGGAAACCAGATAACTGATGTACTACATATATGTACATACTTATACAAATAATTACACCCAGACTCGGGTCTAACAGACATGTTCATGCACATAAATATCTGTTCTGGGTGGGAATCGAACCCACGACCTACGGCGAGAAAGGCAAGTGTCAACCACGCCAACCGACCATATGCTTTAAATATCACTGGCTCGTCGGTGTAGCTGAACAAGCTCAGCCACAAATAATGAGGTTCTGGGTTTGAATACCGTGTCGGGCCAAAAAGCTTTATTGCAGTTTTTCTGGCCTAAAACATCAAGTAGCAGCCTGAAGTTTGGAATTTGGCAGCCTATACCCTCGTGCCTCAGAAAGTGTGTAAAATTGTTAGTCCTACACCTGAACTCTCCCTGGCGTGTCGGATAACCGCGCCTTCGGATTATGAGAGTAACAGATAAAGAGTGCACCCATTTTTACGCCCACAATTCTGCACTGACTGAAAGACACATCTACAATGTGTCTTTCGTATTAGACTAGTCACCGTTAGGACTTACTTTTTTTCAAGACTACGGCCACACTAGAGGATTGAATCCCTGTATTAGGAGCACAATTCAATGAAAAATACTCAAACTAATACTACTACTAATAATCTAACTTTTCATCGTAGAGTTCTCATGTAAACACCCATATAGGGTTGTCGCCTCTTGAGATATTGTATTAAAATTCTCTTTTGCCCAACCAAAACAAAATAAAGTCCCGACTTACTAGAACTATTAAGTCTTACTTTACTTGAGATAACGTTCATAAATATTCAACATAAGAAGCTTATCTACATACTCCAGGCATCCTTTTCCATGTATGAAACCGATTTATTTATTAGCAATCTAAATTGGAGCTTGCGTAAGTTATAAAAGAATGCGGTGTTAATACTGAATTACCTGAACAATTCTTTTTACAGAGCTATATTTATTTACTAGAAAAACAAAATCTTGAAACATTCGATTCTTCCTCAAAGAACTCAAATTCCTGGGCTACACTTCTAATGTCCAAATCAGATGTACAGACGCCAGCACATCAAGCTACCCGCTTATGTGATAAAGTTGAAAATCTATTAAAGAAATTTGACAGATTGGGGTAGTAGGATGTGCTAGCTTCTGTACATAAGTTCTATATGAACTAACAAGAACATATAACCATAAATTCTGTCTTCTTGTCACATTTAATAATAATAATTTTTAATAATAATAATAATTTTATTATCAAAATGCCAAATACAATTTTTCTATCACAAATTTTTTTTAATTTATTTCAACAGTTATAAGAATACATATAAGTCTTAAACTAGGCGTAACATAAACTCATTCGAATTTTATCTATACACCAAGTCGTCGATATTAGTTTACATCAAATTCTATTACTAACATTACAATGTACAAACAATATAATTATAACGGGTGGCTTGTTAATATAAATGCACAATTACATAGAATGATACTTACCGACCATTAAAAACTATTCATTAAACTTGGCCACATCACTACTTAAAGAAATTTTATGCATAGAGTATACTCATAATTGCCAACAATATCAACAACTTCTGAAAAATACGAATGCAAAAACCTTATCTGATAAAGCTACTCAAGTAAATTTAGATTTTGCTGAAAATATTTTAAACAGCAACCGTATAATCAACAATGTGCCCTTTAATCTATTACCAGAGCCTGATAAAGTAGATGACATAAGTTCAACAAATTTATTTTGGGATTAATTCCATAACTATTCTTCATCAAAATATTAATGGACTACTGAATAAGTCGGACTTATTGAGCGTTTGTATAGAGGAGCTATATTCAGATGATGCTTTTTATTGACATAATATGTATAACTGAGCACAATATGATAAATAGTGATGAAACATATCTTACTATGCAAAATTACAAATTAGTGTCCCATTGTATGAGATCCAGTAGGCATGGAGGTTCTTGTATTTTAATAAAAAACGGAATGCAAAGTAGGCAATTATCTGAAATTAATAAGCTGTCTATCATAAACACAATAGAATGTAGTGCTATTGAATTATTAGATCATAAAATTTACATTTTGTGTGTCTACAGACCACCCAACAACTCCGCTGATTCAATAAATAATTTTCTCATTACTCTAAAAATAATACTAGCCAGACTTTGTTCAAATAATAAGAAAATTATATTGTGTGGAGATTTTAACATAAATATTCTAACCCAAACTAAACTCTCTTGTGAATTTACGGAATTATTGATAAGCTACAATATAAACCTCCAATTTAAACAACCAACGCGTATAAGCAGTAACACTTGCATTGACAATATAGCTCATAACTAAGGGGATGTAAAGGTGACATTAAAGAACTGGCTCTCTCTGACCATTCCGCTCAAATTCTAAAAGTTCCAGTAAAAAAGCTTTGTACTTTAAGTCATTGGTTTATCCACATAAGAGACTACAGTAAAAATAATAGAATGGTTTTTCTAAAATATTTAAAACAAGTTACATTTAATGATGTGTATAAATGCATTGACCCTAACGGTTCCTTCAACGAGTTTCATGATCTTTTTAAATTAATTTATGACCTCTGTTTTCCAATGAAAAGAGCCAAAATAAGTTCGAAAACCAAGCCAAAGTGGATATCGCGAGGTATTAAAATATGTAGTAAACGCAAAAGGGAGCTTTTATGGAAATACCGTAAAACTAAAACTAGGGAAAACAAACGAATTTATAAGACATTTGCAAAAAGATATAAACATATAATATGGTGCACAAAAAAGAGCCAAAACTCTTATTACATTAAGACCGCTACCAACACATCAAAAGCCACCTGGAGAGTCATTAACCAGATTAAATATCAATATCCAGCTGAAGGTATCCATCACTTGAACATTCAAAATAAAAATATTTATAATACCACTGACATTGCAAATATATTTAACGATTACTTTATAGATATTGCTAATCACGACAAATCAAAACCCAAAGACATAATAAGAAATAATAATATTAATAATTTGACTTACTCTTCTAATTCAATCTTTATGAAACCGACTAATCCCAATGACATTTTTAGAATAATTATGACTCTAAAAAATACTTCCAGTGCTGGTTGTGATGGAATAACCACAAGCATAATTAAAGATGTTGCGAGTATGATTTCGCATCCTTTAAGTCATATTATCAACCTCTGTATATAAAAAGGACGTTTCCCAGACCAGCTTAAATCGACAATAATAAAACCAATATTCAAAAAAGGTGACAAGTCAAATGTTAGTGATTATAGACCGATTGCTTTAGTCACTATCTTTGCTAAAATATTTGAAAAGGTAATACACAAAACTCTGTACGATTTTTTTGAAAAGCACAACATATTCACACCTGTTCAATTTGGTTTTAGGAAGGACAAATCTATTAATATAGCTGTATATAATTTTCTACATAAAGTTATGAAGAATCTGGACAAAGGTTTACCTGCTATAGCCTTATTTATGGACATGTCTAAAGCTTTCGACCTACGCGGTCGAAAGCTTCCCGAGCTTCCCGACCACAAAATTCTGCTAAACAAGCTTTATGCAAATGGTGTAAGAGGCAATGTATACTGTCTTATAAAATCCTATCTAGATAATAGACAACAGATGACGGAGATAAAAAGACTCGACCCTGTAACAAAAACAGAAAAAATATATGTCTCGGAGACTAGAACTGCCAAGTATGGTGTACCACAGAGGAGCGTCTTAGGTCCTCTTCTCTTCTTAAACTATATTAATGACATGCCTTCCATTTAAAAATATGACATGACACTATTTGCTGACAACTGTACCATTTTATTTGCCAATGACACACTAATTAATTTAGAATTTGACATTAATAAATAACTAGAACTAATAATAGAATGGCTAAATGACAATAATCTATAATCAATTTTCAAAAAACTAATATTATGCTATTCAAACAAAGACCTAACAAAATAAAACCACTTAACATAAGATATCTAGAAAATAACATTGAAGAAAGGACAGATACAACATTTTTAGGACTATATATATAGATAGCAAAATAAACTGGAAAGTACACATAGACCATATCTGCAGAAAACTTAACCAATTTTCATATGCTCTGTATAGACTTACAAAAATTTCAAACCAATCGGCTTTATTAACAGCATATCATGGTTATGTCAATTCAACACTAAGATATGGAATAATATTTTGGGGTAATTCAAACGATAAAAATCGCGCATTTATAGCCCAGAAACGTTGTATTAGGTCAATGTGTAACTTAAAACAAACGGACTCCTGCCAATCGTCCTTCATCATTTTAAAAATTCTTACACTTCCCTGCTTGTATATATACGAATGTGCAGTATTTGTTAAGTTGAATATTGAGATGTTTGTCCATCGTGAACGAGCACGTCATAAGGATAAATTACACGTAGTGCCCAGTAAGACACACCTACTTTGAAAGTGTTTTTTGCGTTGCCTTACGCATATACAACAACATCCCAAGGTCAATCAGGTGCATTTCAGATAACCAGATTTATAAAAAGAACCTTCATGATTTTCTGGTTCACAAATCGTATTATACATTAAATGATTTCTTCCTAGATAAATTCAATCATGTTTAAGAATAACTGCTAAGTAAAATATGTATTATAATTAAGATAAGAATTAATGTACTTTACTTGACTTTAGAATAAGAAATAATTATTGGTAATTAAATGACATGTATTAATTTGGGTTAAAATAATTGTATTAGCGTTATTGTATAAAATAATTTTTACTAACCAAATATTGTACGCCTAAATGGCTGGACATAGCTGAACATAATAAATATTTGTGACTGTAACGACTTTTGACCTATGGACCACAATACAAAGTTTTATATTTGTATTTGTATTTGTAAATGATGCTTAAAGAGATAGAGTGAACGTTAGTGTCTATGATAGTATTAACTGTATACAACAATCTGTGAAACTTCACTAAGATATTATTTTATATTCAAAGTGGTTAGTTCGGTAAATTATGTAACTTATGGTAGTTATATAACTTTAATTGAATAGAGCAAAATGTCTGTTAACTCCGTTTAACTACCGATTAACTTCTATGCAAAAACATGGCAAAAACCGATGTATAATAAAGAATATTTTTGGATGAGTTTCTTAATGCCACATACACAGCTAGACACATATTACTCGACCAGGCTAATTCTCCAAAATACACATTTTATAAAAATAGTAGTTTTGATGAACACTCTCAACATGTAAAGCCTAGTCTTACAAAAATATATTCTGAGCATATAACATCAAAGAACTTTAAAAACATTTTAAAGTGGTGTAATGCACCCAACTTGCGGTAGACAAGTGGCGACGTCGCACCGGAAGTTCACCCGCAAACAATATGGCCGCCGGCCACTTCCGCCCGCGAGTTTCCGCCTTCCCTTCTACCGGGACATTAATAACTTTTCAAAATGCGTAATGTTGTTTTAAAATGGATATCTGTTTTAGTTTTCTTCCGGTGCTGAGTTTAGTTGCTCAAAGTTATGTTTTATGTGGTTTTAGGTTAGTTTAACTTCGCTATTTTCATAAAAAGATGAAGCGTGTTATGATGAATAGAATAAGTCGTAAATAATAATATTTTTAATTTAATCGATAGAAATTATATTGCTAGAAAGTATGAGCTGAGTTCACACGTTAGAAATAAATACCAGCAACTTACATAAACTTCTGATTGTTGAAAATAAAAAAACCAGTGACGTTTAGATCATCCGGCTATAAGATTTTGCTACCAATAGTTTCAATTATACTATTCTCAGAATTTCCCTGCAAGAATGAAACAGTATTGTTGAAATTCGTAGGCTAACGTAAGAAACCGATATAGCCTATTGCGCAATCGAAGTTGCACTGAGCACAGAACATAGCTCGAAGAACCGACGGCCGCTGAAGTACAAAGGTTCTTGAGTGGCGACTACGTACCGGAAGACGCAGCGTGGCTCGGTCCCCTATATGATGGACCGATAATCTTTTGAAGAAGCCGCTGGTTCCACGTAACGCAGGACCGGCAATTATAGAGATCTCTGGAGGATGCCTCTGTCCAGCAGTCGATGTATTTCGGCTAATACGATGATGATGATGATAGTTTCAATCATACATATGTGACATAAAAGTTTATTTAATTTAAAACTTTATTTTAACTTAAATTATTTTCTTACCAATCCAATAACAATTCTGTATAGCTTGTACCTACCCATTGACTTATATGTATAACTAGACACGCTGTTTCGAATTAAATCTCTATTCACTCAAATGGACTGTAAGAAAAGAGGAAGCGAGATGGGTATAGGATACGGCGAGCAAGGGCGGACATTTTGCTACAAGAATTATGTTATTCATAAATAATTACAAAATAAATTGTTAACTTAACTAACTTAACATAAATAAACTTAAATTCACGTAAAACAGTAGTATACTCTAGTCACCAAAGCCTAATAAATGTAATCAAGCTCGTTTGTTCATCAATTTATGTTGAATCGGCTTTGTCGAGAGTCATACGCAAACTACCACCTCACTTACTGGCTCGCGGCCGACTGAACGAGTTGCATCTCTCGAGCTGCAACTCAGTGAGCAAATTCTAAATATGGGATTGCGCGTCTAGTAGAATACATATAGGTCAATGTACCTACCAGGGATTTCTGGAAAAGTCAGTTTTAAATTCCATATGTCGGTCTACGGCGTAACATGTAAAAACACTAAAAATGACGTTAATGGGTCAGTTTGCTGTGGATTTTGGAATTATATTTTAATTACTACAAAAGCTACAAATTTCTGAACTATTTATTATACCTTTGTATACAGAGTAGGTGCTGAGCCAATGTTTGGTTGTTAATTAATGGCTTACGCTAGTTAACAATATTCTTTTCTCTGCTAGTCACTACTTGCTGCTGTGCTCACGTTATAATATATATGTTTACTAGTGATCACCCACGACTTAAAATTTGTCTATAGTTTATTTAAATTTTAAGTTTTATCGTAATTTTATTGTCTACCTGTATGGTAATCAACTATAACCTGTATGATTTGAATAATATCCTGGGACATTATTTACACACGGCCATCTGATACCAAACTAAGCAGAGCTTGTACTATGGAATCTAGATAACTGATATACTACATATAGTACTTTTCTGTTGTATACATATTTATATGGATAATTACACCCGGACTCAAGACAAACAGACATGTTCATACACACAAATATCTGTCCTTGGTGGGAATCGAAGCTTCCGGCGTAAAAAGCAAGCATTTGCCAACCTGAGGCTGACGATCAGACTGGCCAGTCCAATCATGCATCTTAACACATGTAAATCCATAACGTTCCTCCATGACGCAGTGTTTGATGGGCATGTCTGGGCGTTAGCTGGACCCCTTACCTCAATATTATGTATTCTAGATTTAACCAAAACTGTACATACCTTTATGAGCTGAAATAAATATTTTATTATTATTATTATAAAAAAAAACACGTCAACAGGCCCGTCATTTGTTTGACATTCAGTAAGACTAAAGGCAACAAAGTTATCTCAGTTTGATCATCAATGTCAAATGCATGGCAGGTGGATAATGATTTTTTTTCCTTATTATATAACACTATTTGCTTTCTGCGCTCATTCTCCAATACATTTTAAGTATGCCAAATTTGTTCTATCTTTAAAATGATAACACGACCAAAAGATTATTATCTTATAGGTACATAACGATATCTTTAAATGTTGATCTTTAAATATTTATGTACCAAACAATAGCTCTAACTATACCATGTAGATGAGCTATGAAACAGAGGAAACACAGATACATATGTCGTAGTCTGTTGTCTCCGACCCCTTTCCTCCGGAACTACGCTACGTCGTAGCTGCTACGCCGTAGTAGTTATGGCGTAGTACATGCAAGCTGTTATCGCAATGGTATATGCAGGTAATAAATGGCTAATGTTCTCTGTTACTGCTTCGATAGATATCCTAATGATCAAGGATGAGATATTTATCGCTTGTCTTTCTAATGCGTCGAGTAATTTATGTAAGTTATGATATATACAGTTTGATATTATTATTATAACCGTTAAAATTTAAATGCCTTTAAGGAAATAATAAAGTATGTGTTTTGTATTACCTTTTGGCTCTATAATAATAACTGTGAGCGACCGTTTTGGATTGTGAACACAAAATTTCAACACATACTATATATATTTTATTACATCCGAATTAATATCTATTAAATCTTGAAATTTTTTTATAATATAATATAAAAACTGGGATATCATATATTCAATCGTCCGTTGGATACTAAACCTGCACCCTCTAATAATGTGGAGCAGCCGCTCTGCCGTTAAGCAAAGAACGATAGACACCAGCTGCTCAAATTGTTCATTCACTTGTTGTCACCCTCACGGAGTAAGTAGGTGCCATACAACACCAACGTTTTCAATAATAGAGCCCACTATTTTTCAAAGTTGTACGCAAACAATCATATCATATTAATATCGCTTCCTAAACTATTAATTATATAGTTTTCGAGCAATAAAAAGCGATAATAATGTTAAATTTATATTCATATAAACTCAACATTATTAAATCTTGCCTACCAAAAATTTTACCGTAAAAGACCAGGGAATTGGTACAATTATTTCCGTTCCCCGTGACTTTGGAAGTTGACTCGTGCAATTTAGTATAAAAATGTATTGCATGTTTTTCTCATCATAACAGCTGCAAGAAGTCCACTGACACCCAAGAATCATCTTGGGGTATATGAAATAATCAGCATGCTTGGAAGACAGGTTGGCTATCGCAGTAAGATCTTCATAGTACTCAGAAAGAAGCTGCTGTCCTTCCTCTCGTAGATATTTTGATGATATTGATATACCATTGTTTGATAAGAAGTGATAATTTGTCTCAGTATTATCTGTGTTTTCATGCGACATCTTGACACTTATTTATATATAAATTATTGTACTTCATAAATTACTACTTATTATTGTTGCAGTTAATTGAGTATTTCTATTTGGCTCCTTCCCATGCTGTAGAGGCCTTTTGTAACGTAGGTTTTTCTATCATGACTAGAAGGGTTGTATTTATTGACTCTGAGAACAGCACATATAGAAAAATACCTAATACATAATATAATATTTATTTTAATGTTAAGGTCACCAGAAGTCTTTAAGAAGGGGTAGACTGGCAGCGCGTAATTGATGCTATATCTTTCAAGCGTCAATAATCATGTACCATAATGCTTATTTGCCACCATAAGGGCAATATTATATTAATAACAAGACAAGAAGACTTGCTCTAGTGGTTTAGCGTCTTCAACAACAGGTGTTAAGGACAAAATGTGTTACTGGAATTGTCCTGCCAGAAATAAACTCAGTAGCCTGGAGTCAGGAAGAGAAACATATCTACGATGTCTGAACTTCCCAGGGATATCACGAACAGGCTTTGAACTGGCACTTGAATTCTCTTTGGCCCTGTCTATTATCCCCGCCTAGCAGTCTATCATGATCTGTACATTATAATATGGTCCCCGCCGATGGTCAGTCTCCGTTGAGATCTATGAGTTTCAACAGACTCAAAAATGGTCAAAATTAGACTCGGAGTAGTCATATTCAATTTCAGAGTTCATTTATTTCGTAAAAATTTGAAAATTATGGAAATCATCATTTTTTATCCTACTGTGCAGTGCATGACGTGGTAGGTACTGCGAAACACTGCCAGAAAATTCAGTACAAACGCATGTTTTAAATATTTTTTATACTTTGTGACTTAGAACCAATCACTTTTGTCTCTTAAATAATCAGAAATTTGTCTTTAACAATTCTTTTAAAACTATTTGTAGATAATTCTCTTATATCATCGGGAAGTTTGTTATAGAATCTTATACATTGCCCCACAAAAGAGTTACTTATATATTATAGTAATATCATCATCGTAGTATGTAACGTTAAATTATGCTTATATCTAGTGTTTATACCATGTGTATTGCCCCTTTTACAGAAGGAATCGGATCTAATTGAGAACCCAAGATAACAAATGCAATCATCATTTGGGAGTTAGCGTAGTGGCCGTCCTATATCTCATGACCTCCATCCATGTGGATACTGCGATTGTAAATCGTCTGTATATACCTTTATCTTACGATGTGCCTTCGCCAATACAAATATATACTCAGTTTCAGTCCAGGTTGACCGCCGTAGTATAGAGGTAGTGAGTTATTCGGCATAGACTGAGTTGTCGAATTAGCTTTCAGATCAGACAACACTAAATATTATTGGAAGTGATACGATTTTGACGGTATTACGCTCCCGTAAATTAGAAAGTAGTCGTACAGCCATCGGCCTTATACCTGATTTTCCTTGGGCCGTATTGGGTTGCCCATCCTATCACGTTGTAAAAATAAGGGATTAGAGTGAGCGTCTGTGCAACAATATCCCGCAACTGGCTCTGTTGAGATTGGCTGGCACAGTTATAGTTTATATGAAGAAAGGGACCGAAAGATTTTATTTTTGTATAATATTTATTAAAAATAAATGAAATCACTGTATAACACATTACGCCAATGATTCTTTTAAAAATAATTGTGTGTGTGTGCCGTCCTCTAGTTATTATTGAAGCGTCAATTTGGAAAAATCGGTTGACCTCAACTAATAGAGCTCCGAGCTGTTAAAGAATGTATCTAGGTCAGCCATCTCTGCTCGACCTTTCTATGTCATGACTGGACATTCATAATCTATATGAGTTCATCTCACATAGTGCAATAGAAATGCATTTTGATTTACAACTTCGTTTCTGTGTAGTAGTTATATGGTAGAAATTTTGATGATAGTAGTGACATTGTCTGACGGCTAGCTGATTCTATTTTCTACATCTTATAGAGAAGAGAAAAAAAAGTAGTTCCACTTCCCTTAAGAACAAAATGTCAGGAAATATGATGTTTGGTATCTTTGCGCTATCAGAGCTCACAAAGCCGTTAGCGCAGTCCTGATGGATTTTCTGTGCCTTGATCGCTCTTCGGTCATCAAGGGTACATCAATTTGGCAACACACTTCATTAATACGAGTGAAATGACGTTTGGGTAATTAATTTCTTTCGTAAACATTAACGTTGACTACACATTTCGTAAACATTAACGGTCTTGATTGCACTAGCTCATGACAGTGGTTTTGCCCACGTACGTTGCTTGCTGTGTCAGTGATCAGAATATCATCACCATCTTATTTCGTAGGGAAGTAGAAGTCGTCTCGAGGGAATATCTACCAGAGGACGGGCAGCAGCTTCTTCCTCTGCCAAGCATGGCGACTATGGCATATGTGAATTATATTAGTAAAATTATATCTTTTTGCAGTCTTGCTTCATATAAACTTTAACTGTTCCAGCAAATCTCAACAGGGCCAGTTGCGGGATATTGTGATGCACATATGTGAGCACCAACACAGACAAACACTCTATTCCCTTATTCTTACAATGTGATAGAATGGGAAAGTCAATATGACTCGAGAAACTGCCTTACTCTTTATTGCAGCATTTCTTTACACTTCATTTCTAAAGTCAGGATTCTTGTAATACATTAATATTGTACAATGATTATTCGTATGGACCATTATACTCGAGATCAGCGAAGCGTTCATATGCAGTAAGTCTCATCGGTCCGCCAATGATCAACAAGATTAAATATCAAGGCATGATAAGATCAGTCTGTAGGAGGGTGTCCGCTAAAGAGGTTTAATTTGTGAGCAACTCTGTGCTTCACTTTCTGTGGGCACGTTAAGCTGTCAGTCCCGGTTGTAGTCATTAAAATATCAACTAGGCAACTAACTTTGAAAAGTTTACCTATTTTTGGGTGAATTTTTTCTGAAATTCGGTGACCACGTGGTGCGTAATGCGATGGTATAACGGAAATAAAGAAATAAAAATACACATTGCATATAATCTCATAAACATTTTATTATGTAACTCATAAAGACAACACAGGCATCTAATCTACCACATTAAATTCCATAGGTACATTACAGTCACTTATTATAATCGTATAGCTATTTATAGATTTTGAAAAAAAAAACCTCATTCAACAAATATTTAAGCCTATTTTTAACTTTCTTCAACCGGAGTTTTGAATATAAACAGTATTTTACTTCGACAATAGTAACTATATTTCTAAGTAAGTTCGATATATTTTATATAAATCTAATCATAAGCCATTACTTCTAATTGTATATAATATTTTTACATGTAAAGCATAACTAATTATTAAATTCGACATTAACAAAATAATATTATAAAGCTATTCTACCTAGGCTATATAATATAATGGTATTTATCAAATAATATTGCACTGAAATAATAAATAAATACCTCTTCTACAATACACTTGTAATATTTATATTATTTATTATATTTTAGTTTATATAATAGGTGTTCAAACCTTGCTTATATTAAAAGCCTTATTATCGTATATTTTGCGGTAAATACACTTTAAAGTGTGGACGAATTATGATACTTCTCTTTTAATCAAAAATGAAAATATTTTATACATTTCTATGTACATTTATATTTCTATATATAAGTACTACATGTATTTATATAAGTTACAAGGTTAGCCGAAGTTTTTACAGGATAGGAAGCTTTGTTTTTATTTGTATATTGCTTAATAATTTTTTTAGTAAAGTGTGAAATATTGTCTACACAATTGACGATTCATAATTGTCATATTTAGAACTAATTGTTAATATAAGTGCAAACAATTGTGTTCTCACATGTGAATTTGTGAAATAAGTACTCCAAACATATGGAGACCAAGTTCAGTTTAACTTTTCATAAAACATATTTACTTATTTAATTGTTTTTTCATAATTGCATTGATATAATCTAGGTAGTAAGCTACATAATACATAGTAAATGTATGCTAGATATCAGCGGAACAAAATAAAATTGAAATTATTTAATGGGTGTTAGTAATATATTAATAACTGTCGATAGATTTCATAATACGAGCGCACCAACATGATTTTGTTTAATTGTATAATAAGCTATAGATATAGTACTTACTATGTTGTATGGGTACGGTTGGAAATAAAATGATGCAATGTTAAAATCATTACAAGGAGTGAATTTATGACTCTATAAGCGTAGGTGTATGATACTAATATTTATTTGAAAGAAACACGAATTGCACCGAATTCGTATTCCATTAGTTGTCATATAATATTTCCATATTCACGTATATTACGAGCTTTACTATGTTACTTCAGTATTATGTACATGGTATAATTTCTACTTTCTTACATTTTTGTTACGTGTTTCATCTCCAAAGCGTATCTACTGTAAAACATAATAACTACTTATATTATTATTTCGTTAATACCGCGGCTATATTATACATTTTTTATTTTTTATAAGTATTATTATTTTTGCAACATATAACTATTACTTTTCACTTTGCTTTCGAAATATGCCAAACTCAAATCTAAATTTATATTTAGAAATCATTGATCCAATCCTCAACCTTGAACCAAAAAAAATCTAAATTTAAATTTAGATCTTTGTTTTCCTAGTCGCGTGTAAAAAAAACAAATTTTTTTGCTATGTTCTAAAGGATGAAAAAAATTAATTTCCTGATTTATGGTAAATTACAGAAATATATGAGCAGAAACAAGGGTGTTTATTTTTTATGAATTAATATAAAATCCGAAATATTTTTAATTGACTCTGAATAAGCCGTATATAGCATTGAATTATATACTGCTTTAAAACGAAACATCAAAGGTATGATTTACAATACTAAACAAAGCTTCGCAATATTTATTTGAAAATAATATCTTTTTCATATTTGTAGTTCGTTTATTTTAAAAAACGACGCCCGCACTGGGGAAATCAATCCCTGTGTTGCGGAGCTGTTTACAAACATATAATTGACGTACACAGTACACCCAGAGTTGTCCTGTGCGGGAATCGAACCCGAAACACGAAGTGGCGAAGCATCTGTCTTAACCACTGTACTTATGTACTATATTATACTTTATTACGTAAGTACGCTCACTAATTTAAGTTAAACCACTATACATATATTATAATCTGTTAAGTATACCACTAAAACTATTATGTAATATAGGAATATCATAATTCTAGTAAATAACAATTAAAACTGAATGAATGTCGGTGATTATATATTTCAAACCTATTGTCTTTAATTTCAGCATTTCAAAAATACAAAATGGCAGCTGTCAAAGCAATGTTACATGGTCGACTGAAATGTATGATGAATGTAATGTAACATGTTAGAATGTCAATGTTATTTGTCAGTACAGCGAGCCGAGCGTTGTTTACATTATTTTAAAATAATGTTAACATGTAACATTATTCTAACTTCGTAGCATGTTACGTTACTTCAATGTTACGAGACAGTCGCATGTTATATATAGTATATAATGTTATATAGGTATGTTATATTAGTTGTGAGCCAGGGATAGTTCGTTAACGCTTCTGTACCGCAGGTTGTGTTCCTTCGGCCATTGGGTTGCTAGAAAAATAAAATATAATGTAAGCATTATATTCTTGAAATCTTCACCTTTGCTCCACCTTTATACCTATATTGTTATTTTATATTATGTTCTTGTTGTCTGTGCAATTTATGAATAAATCTTTTTTCTTCTGCTTCTATATGAACAAATAACGGGGAGTTTGGGACATAGTTCTGTTGTTATTATCATTTAAAATATATACCCTACTAGCGGCCCAGGACGTGTTTCGCTACGCTTTTAAGTATTAGTACAAATTGTTTGTACATGGGAGTATAGAAAAATGTTAATTTTACACTTAATCAAGACTTTTTTTTAATTTTCTCTACGTGCAAACCTTCCCTGGACTTCCACGAATATTTCAAGACCAAAATTAGCCAAATCGGTAAAGGCGTTGTTGAGTTATAACATTACAACGAAAAGTGGCATTGATTTTTATATATATAGATATATATTTTTGACACATACATCAAAAGAAAAACTGTCATTCGTGTCATAATTTGTTTCGACATAATATTGTTAAAATATTAATATGACAAATAATTACATGTGTCAAATATTACAAGGGGGTTAAAATATATTCCATAATTACTATTAGTAGCATTCGAACATTAAATTGTCAAGAAAATACAGATTATAAGAAATAATTTTGTCACAAAAGTCAACTACAATTTCCATTTATTTTCCAAACGTCAAAATCACTGTTCTAAAATGACTGATTTGAACATAACTTATTACAGACCATTTCGAACTGTAGCAAGGGGAACAAGATTGAATAAAGTCGGATTCACAAGCAACAAAACGTAATACATACACTACAACGACAGGAAAAAATAGCTTACAGTCGACTTGTCCTCTCTTACCTCTTTCTTTTTGAAGATAGTAGAAACTATTTCTACGAATAAAAAATTAACAATTCTAGAAATTCTAAAAGTAGCATAGAACATCATCAGACCAAAGCTCTTCCAGCATGTTCTTTTCAGGTAAGTTACCAAGTGGTTACCAAGAGAAAATCTTAGTTTTAGTTTGCAAAAACTATTAACTCCAATTTTAAGTGGATAGTATATTAAGCTACAACTTACCTTGTGGTACCCAATACAATGCGACTTTTATTACGTAAACACACGATGTCAGAAGTCAGCAGATCATTACATTCTAATAAAAATAAAAAATAAATCAAATTAAGTTCATAGAAAACAAACAATAATTATAAATAAACTGAAAAAAATTTAACTGATAATATAAAATAAAAAAGGTTTTTATTCACGTAGACTTTAAAAAAGCGCTTGTAAATAGTCAGAACATGTTTGTAGTATTATAGTTGTATTTGTTTTGTTTGTATTGTTCATTATTTCTAGTAACATAGATATTTAGGTACACATTGTATTGATTGTATTAAAACATTTATAATAATATAATATTCTTGATATCAATGATAGTAATAATACCAATAAAGTAAAAATATTTAAGACTGGGTAAAAACCCCTTTTATAATTTGTAAAAATGGTGGTACAAAAAGGCACTATATATTTGAGCGGCCTCTCATGATTTAGTAGTCTCATATTATTCTCACCCATAAAGGGTTACGGAATAATTTCAAAACCAAGTAAACTTATAGAAAACTAAATTATAGCATTATATGTAAAATATACTTTTCAATAGATAGTTACATGAAAAACCTTTCAATTTACTGATGTCATTAACTGACTACTGAGGAAATAATTTACAAAATAATCATTTGAACATAAAACCATTGTAAATGAACTTAAATTCACAAAATAAGCCATAAAGTATATAACATACAACAGCTTTGACCTAAGTAGTTATGGCGCCCATAACAACTTTTAAAAAGTAAACTAATATTGCGTAATTAAAACATTCACAAATAAGCCAAATGCATCATTAAGATATTTCTAAACCTATATCAGTCTCTAAAAAGTTGGATTGCAACATAGAATTCTTTTTTATTTATTGCATAAGCATACTAGACTAATAAATATCCCCAAACGAAATGAAAACATAAAAAGACTTCAATATTATTTTTACTAACAAAACTCAGATAGAGCATTGTAGCCATTCTCAAAAAAACCGATACGATGCTTCATTTACATTCACAAAATAAGCCAAATTATGCGTCATTAACATACCCAAATAGGCAAAATATGTAACAACTGAATCTATTTCTATGACAAGACTAACTCAATTGTATATGAAACATAATTATTATGTTATTAACATTAAACAAAAGAGGTCAAATAACGACAAAACAAATGCATCATAAAATTCATAAAATAAGCCAAACCATGCATTGTTTACATTCACAAAATAGGCCATAAAATGCATCATCTAACAGCTGTACCTATTTCTGTGACATTTCTTTGGTTTCGTAGTTCGTTTGCATGCAACACTTTTTTTCGAACGTGACTTGCGACGGTAACGTGCTGAAAGTATTATTACAAGTGAAACTAATATAAATCGGTTGCACTCTACACAGAATCATTCAGGAATTCACTCTCTGACCACTATTTGTCGTAAGAGCATAAAGTAAACGTTTGTTTGGTAATCTATTTTTAAACATACGTGTATAATCACACCATAACGTTAAAGTGAACTCGTAGGTGCATGCGTAACATATTCATGCTAGAACAATTCATTCATTCAATATAGAAAAGTAAAAGTCAAAGATTGTTAAAAACTGAGTTTTAATATACCTGTATAATGCATATTCCTGTACATATCTGGACAGTTATTAGAACCCTGAAACAAGTAAAGTAAATAATTAATAAATAATTCCTAGGGTTAATCAAAGATAACATTTTTTTTGTGGCCCAGGTCAGATGCATGGATCTAATAAACATGTGGTTGGACGGTAGGGTAAATGTCTATGTACATATATACACTAATAACTAACTAATAAATAAATAAAAAGTTTATTTCTTTATCATTTAAGCAGAAATGCCTGTGTTGGAGGGATTCGCTCTTCTTCATAAAACAAAAACAAATCTAACCAAATTAAGTACTTAATAAAATTACATAATTAAACACTCATGTATAGCGTTTGGTGACGATGACGCGAGTTCCATGATTTATGTTCTCCCAAAAAGTGCTCAACGCGCCTAAAGAATTTTTCACTTCAATAAGACAATAATCTTCGGAACTTGACTAAATATATCCTGTCCAGACGTAAATTATTTTCGCCTTAAATCGGACAAGCTACGTGGACCGGGATTTGCCGGCAATTTATTGCCGACCAAGCTATTTGGTTTTGCTAGTCTCGTGGAAGTAAGTCTTATGGAGAGATTGATGTGTTCTATTATAAATACACTCGCTGTTGCTCATTCCATTTGGTTGTATAATTTTAGTGCACCGTCTACAGAATTTCTAATATATAGAAAAGGTTTAGTGATTTGATCTACAACTAATATATAGATTAGCCGTCTTTACGAATATTTAATTATAAGTCGACTAATTTATTATTATTATACAACGATATAATGTAATAACATATAAACATAATGTAGTAATATTATTTCTATATATTATTTGTACATTCCCACCCAGATATTTGAGTGCATGAACATGTCTGGTGCTCTACCGGCTAAGTCGCCGAACATCGATTTCTTAAATGGCGTCCAAATAAATAATGGTTAAAAATGACTTAATCAATAGTTAAATCCGCTTCAACGTTGACAATCGATTCCGGACCATTTATGACGTCGATTGATTAAGTCATTTTTAACCTTTATTTATTACAACGCTATTTAAGAAATCGAAGTTCGGCGACTTAGCCGGTAGATCCCCTGTTTGTCCTGAGTTTGTCAGTAATTATCTATATAAGTAAGTATTCACAAAATAAAAGTAGTACAATACAGATCGCGGAAAAAGTTTAGTTTAAGATAAGAGAAGAAGACTTAGATTTTTGTATAGGTATATATTGTAATTATTATTTTATAGTTTTTTTTTAATAATTACGTATATCTAGATATAATACACTATGTATACCACCTTCTTAAACCATGTTTCTAAAAATTAATTCTCACAAAAATACAAAAGTTTTATGTATGAGTTACTCATGTATGCTGAAAAGGTAAAATGTAATAAAATTTGATGACATATGGAAAGAAAACAATGACGTTGTATAACAGTGGGCTCGAATAGGAGAAATACAAAGTAAATAGACTTCAATTGGTTGTTCATAATAATAATAATATATTTAATTCAGACAAAGTCTATAGTGTGTTAGAAAAGAATTTCCATAAAAATATTGTTAGTAAATATAAATAGCTCACATTAAACAGAAACTTGTAGCTGCATCCATCTCCTTATCATAGGGGACTCCAATAATATAATAGTTATAAGAACGCACTAAGAATTTAAATATATTGAGAGAAGATATTCGATGACGTTAGCTAAGCTCCGACGAACGATCTTATAAACAAATGTAAAAGGATTAACATTATTGTTATTTTAACCTTGATTATAACATACATATTGCCTTGCACTCTATTTATTGACATTAGCAAAATCTGCATTTAACGTTTTCTCTGCCTACATATTTGGGGAAAACAAGTGATATTACGTCACGAGTTACTAATTCCAACATTATCCTAGGTTTTCAGCCGAGTACCCACATATAACTCATTCACGCAAATTGTTATCAGCTCTACGAATAACCGTGTATGGGGTACAAGTTCACTCGCTTGTAGCATTATTTAATAAGTAAACGCACACAATATTAATACAATATTTATTAAGTAAACGGATTTAACTATTTCCTTTATATATTTACATACTCATTTCTTAGTAAATTATATGTCAGAAAAGTATATTAAAGGTTTTGTATGGTAATCGCAAGGGTTAGTTTCAAATGATAGCTTGTTGCTGTAATCTATACGCTTAGTATTGGCGGGGTTAACAAACTTACAGGAATTAATTGGAAATAATTGTAACAGGTAATTGAATTATTGTATTTGTAATATGTTGGTTCTGACGAGTGTGTGGACTGTTTTGTAAAGGGTGTAAGGATGAAATGAATCTTTGACTGGGTTACTAATGATTGTTTTAGTGATATTTGAATCCCAATTTTACTTCAGGGATATTAAGGGAAATGATATCACACATTATACAATGTGAAAAGCTATAAAGACTAAAGATTTGGTTGGAATATATCTAAATAAAGCAGCTGCTGAAAAACGGATTTTAGAAAACTTCCCCCCTAAGGGGTTAAAAGTAAGTATTGAAAAGTGTTAATGTTCTTCATAGTAATTGCAATGCTTTCCTTGTTTAATTTCCTAAATAATTCACCCCTAAGCAGGCACTCAAAGACATGTGAAATAATCGCTACGCAACTCATCGGGAAGGTAAAGCACCTATCCAGGTGGACAGTCTTTAATTATACTATTACACCCTTATTTAAAAACGAAGTCTAAAGTTAAACTACAGTTGAACTATGGCTCAAGCACTCCATTGGATGGTTTTCGAATAAACTAAGGATCAACTGCAGTTTAACTTTAGACTTCGTTTTTAAATAAGGGTGTTAGTGTTTAATTTTGGAACGTCTATGTATTCTGGACGATTCGTTAAACTGTGAGTCTTGGTTTATGAAATGCAACATGGTTATGTATGAGCAACTGTCGACGTCACCTACCACACACACCAACACTCACACAGGGGTATGTCGCACGCTACGCAGATTGTCTTACGTATACTCGTATTTGAATATCGAAAATCAATAGTAATTTGTTTAGTCTCAGTTTTTGTCGTTAAGCCATGTCAGAGGCCTCTGGACGGCATGAACAACTCTGACATAATGGTATCAGATTCCCATACGTCCCATATAAAAGGCTAGAAGGTTGAAGGACATTATCCTTGTAAGTACCTGTAATCCTTGCTTGTTGAAGTTAATATTTGTCCTGACAGTACGATGGTGTAGTGGCTGGACTGGTCTGGCGTTGTTGGCAAGAGGTGCCTTGGGAGTCAACTGGGATCCCTGCATCAATTGACGGAGGGCGTACATCTGGGAACAAAAATATTTAATATGGTTATTACGCACTGACTGCTAAATGTGCCATTCAATGATACATTATCGATTTGCTTTGAAATTAGAATAAAATGAATTAACTGATTAGAATATAAGAAGGTCTATTACCTGCAATGTATTTAGTCAAGTAAACATTAATTAAAAGTAAAAATTATGTTCCTCATCATCTTAATATACATAATTTACTACACCGGAAACAGTTTGGATTCACAAAGGGTTGTTCAACCATAGATGCAGGGGTCAACTTATTAAAAAGTATATTCGCGGCGTGGGAAGACTCGCAAGATTCATTAGGTATCTTTTGCGATTTGTCCAAAGCGTTCGATTGCGTTCATCATGATACTCTGGTCAGAAAATTACACCACTACGGTATTAGGAACAAGGCCCTCGAACTTCTGACTTCTTACTTGGGCAATAGAATTCAGAAGGTCGAAATAAACGGTAAAATATCTCCGGGATCTCCAGTGGTAATGGGTGTCCCACAGGGATCAATTCTTGGCCAATTTTTGTTTTTAATTTATATAAATGACTTACCTTACTATGTAAGGGATAAGCATAAGGTTGTGTTGTTTGCAGATGATACTTCCCTGACGTTCAAAATAAACCGACAATTAAGGAATTTTGACGATGTTAATGATGCAATCTCTAAAGTTGTTCATTGGTTTAATGCCAATAATCTTGTGCTTAATGATAAGAAAACTAAAGTCATAAAATTCACTACACCGAATGTGAAACATGCGACAACCAATGTACAACTTAATGGAGCTAGGTTGGACCCTGTTGAATCAACTGTGTTCTTGGGTATCACGATTGACTCAAAGCTACAATGGAGCCCACAAATAGAAAAACTGTCCGGCAAATTAAGTTCTGCAGCATATGCAGTGAAAACTATTAGACGGCTGACTGATGTTGACACAGCTAGAGTGGTTTATTTCAGTTATTTTCATAGTGTAATGTCCTATGGAATTCTTCTCTGGGGTAGCTCTGCTGACATTAACACCATATTTATATTGCAAAAAAGAGCTGTAAGAGCTATCTATAATCTTGGCCCGAGAGTATCTCTAAGAGAAAAGTTCAAAGAGGTCAACATTCTAACTGTACCATCTCAGTATGTATATGAAAACTTACTATATGTGCATAAAAATATCGATTCCTTCTGTAAAAGGAGCGATACACATAACGTAAATACTAGATATAAGAATAATCTCATATTGCATACTACCCGTCGCCACAAAATAAGTAACTCTTTTATGGGGCAATGTATAAGATTCTATAACAAACTTCCCAATGATATTAGAAAATTGTCTACGAATAAGTTTAAAAGAATTGTGCCAAATTGTGTAGCAGGGCATATTACAAAATTTCTGATTATTTAAGTGATAAAAGTGCTTGGGATTGAGTTATTCTGAGTCAACACACATGATTGTAATTAATCTTAAGTATATTTTATTTTAAAAAAGGATTCCTACTGAGTTTTCTGGCAGTGTTTCTCAGTAGCTGCCACGTCATGCACTGCACGGTAGGGTAAAAAAATATGACGATTCCACATAAATGTAAATTTTTACGAAATAAAGTACCCTTAATTTTTTACTTTGACTTTGAACAACACTCAAGGCAATGTCTCTTAATCTTTTTCTTTAATAGTGTGCCTTTTTTGCCAACAGGTTAATTCAGGTCTGTTAAGGGTTTTATTAGAATTCTGACTAGATTTTTTAAGTAACTATGTAATGTGCATATTATTACAGGCATAAAGGCGGAAATGAAAAATGAAAATTATAAATTATAATATCTTGTGCCAACTAAGACACTATTGTCTGATCCCAAACCCAAACAGTGTGTGTACTTTGGCAAGCAGATAACTAATAAACATATCTATATAGAGTTACTTCTAAAACACCAACAACAAACAACACATTAACCATTTAGTATGGTTAACATCATATGTAACAACTTTTGTTCTACAGCTTTTAATACTTTGTTATATTTTATTTTCATACAAAAATAAGAATTAATTTTATTATCCACTTGAATGTTTATAACTCTACTAGCATCGCAAAGACGCGCAACGCGCGGTAGCTTGGCGTCGTTCGCGCGTCGTCATTTCGTTTATAATTCAACCATAGACCTACAAATGGCACAACAGTACATCATTTTTTTCACGTATTGAGATATGTCCAAACTCGTAGAACGAAAGTCAGTGCTTAGGATGTTAGCAACCGTCCTGCGAGGTTGGTGGTATTTTTCAAATAAATAACAAATATATTTCTACAGAACAGAACAAATAATTGTGCTCATCACACAAAAATTGGACCTGGGTGGGGATCAAACCCACGACTATTAGCTTAGCAGTCGGGTTCAGTAACTACTAGATAAACAAACCAGTGGAGATTACATACCGGCATGTTTAAATTGATATTTCGCGGAATAAACGTTACATATTAATGTTTTATTATGATAAAACGAAGATGACTATTGAAATTTGAGTGCATTAGCTTACCTCCTGCTTAGAAATATAGATAGGCTTGTTGAAGATAATCCATACAGCAGTCTCCCAACACCCTGGATGTGTAGTTGACCCTTCGTACGTCAAATACTGCTGCGTATTTGGAAGTAGAGAACTTAGCGGCAAGTGCTTAATAGGAAACGAGGAACCTGTAAGAAAGATGGTTATGAGATTCTCCTAATCGAGATTAACGATACAAATATATAATTATATGCATCGGTACGTTTAGCCACAGAAGTAGCTTCTCGCAGACTAGTATAATCTCCGCATTTTTATTTATTTACCTACTTAACTTTAAGAAGAATACGTTTTTTACACATAATGTATTCTACCAAATTGCAGTACAGTTTGTCGGTAGTATTCTTGCTGGTTCACAACTTTTAGTACATACTAAAGTTACTACACAATTAAACAACACTAATTGTCAGTAGCATAAATTTAGGAAATGCAACGTGGTTATATGTGTGAGTGACTGTCGTCGTCACCTCACATAACAATACGTGGGTATTGGTGTGTGGTACACATGTATGTCGCACGCGCACATATACGCAGATTGTCTTACGAAAATCTTCAAATTAAAGTATCGAATGTCAATAAATCCAAAAATAATTTTATGTTTATAGTTAGGATATTTCCATTAAATTAATATAAATAATTTTTCTAGGTCTTTGAAATTTTTGATACAAGCTATTCAGCGTCCTTAACCAAAAACTAATAAATAAATTTCGATTTTCATACTGTCACAAAGTACTTATATTTATTCCTCGGTGAACGAACTCAGTGTGGGTGGGATTCAAATCCATGAAGGACGGGGTATCCAGCCCCACGTGAATTAACCGCTCCACACTGTATAATGATGTTTGGGCCCAAATTTATGTATCATTCCATGCTCATTAACTTCACGACGTAATAATATAATAATAATAATAATAAATATTTTTTTTTTACATAGTATTCAAGCATATATTTTTGTGATATTGATTCTATTTTATAGGCGCCGTTTAGGTAACAAAACTTTATCCACGGTTACGCTAGAAATAGTATTAATACCAGATAGGTATTTACATGACGTACCTCTATAAGTGACTTTGTTGAAAGCGCTGGTTATTAACCTGAAGTCAGTGTTAGTTGGTTCACCAATCTGTAAAAAATATTTCAATGAGCTATCATTAAAATTGATAGAGTTCTTATATCCAACATTGTTTATTATTGTAGTTGAAGCACAATCACTGCACTAGTTGCACAGAGTTGTTAAAGATTATATACTATATGTCCCGAAGTAGGCAGACCCTGTACTATGACAACTAGACAACTGATAAGCATACTTATTTATTTTTAAATACATATATATAAAACTGCTGGATGCGAATAGCACAAGACCGGCAATTGTGGAGATCTTTGGGGGAGGCCTTTGTCCAGCAGTGGACGTCTTTCGGCTGATATGATGATGATGATGATGATGACATATATATATATATATATATTATGGATAAATTATACCTAGTCTCAGAGCGAACAATCGTGCTCATCTTACAACGATACAGCAGGCTAGTTTAGTTGCTAGGTATATATGCGTTTAATAAGAATATAATATAGTGATAATATTTTGTTGCCTTATACTTTGTGATTAATATTAAAAGAAAATGAATCAAAGGCAACTTAATTGATTCCTTATAGGCTATTGGGCGTCGAAAAATCTCTTCGTAACATTGGGAGCTAAAGTGCCCAGTTACCACGTGCCAATGTTGATTCTTTTAACCCAATAACTCCTCCATACAAGAATAACGACTTGTAAATAATATTATTTGGATATATACTCGTATATTAACTATGACAAACAAAACTAGTTGTTTTTAAATTATTTGCACTAACAACCACCCCATATGTGTTATTCCATAATCCAATTCCTGTAGAAGTTGTCTGGAAGAGATCAAATGGAAAGGTAATGCTTACCAGCATTGCAGCATACACAAGTATGTTATGCATTTTTTACCGTTGGTTCTTGAAATATTTTGGTGTACAATAATAAGTTTACTTACCTGAACCATAAGTGAAATGCCAACTATGCCTTGAGATTTATGTTGAGCCTCTGACATGTTGTGGTACAGCTCCTTGTTGAAGCCATACAATTGGATCTGTAAAAATACATAAAGTTAACAGGTGTAAAGGCTAATAGAGCATTAATAAAATATAGTTAAACAAAATTCAATTTGACAAGTTTAATAATAATTAAGTATAATAGTTTCCGTGTGTCTATATTCAGTTGTGGCCCTAGAGTAGGACGTTTCCGGCCCAGACAAAATAACAAAGTGGCGTCGTAATTTTAAAACCACAAACGAATAATTCATTACAATTAAATAAAAATACTAAATTATCACCATAAATGTTAAATTGCGAACAAATTTTACGCCGCAACAGACTCTATTAGTTTTACCAATTAAATCCATGAAAATGTTTTGAAAGCTAATTAAGAGGCTCAGTTATTATTACAGTTTGTTTGACCTTCGTTTTGCGGTTGTTTTTCAGTAATGGCTTGTTAAAATTGATTGGTAGACAGAGCTTGGAAAATAATAATCTCGTTCTAACATTTAATAGGTAGGCAAGCTGGTGTTAGCTGATAGTAAGTAATCAGGTGATCACCGCCCAAATGGAAACTCGCAATACCAGAGTGGTCCCAAGTGCCGGCCTTTAAGACAGGAATAAGCAACCTTCTTTTTTTCTTGTTAGTACTTTATTAAGCTTTAAGTCGTAAATTGTTTGTCGTCTAAGTTTTAATATTTGTACTGAGATTTAAAAAAAATTTCATAGCACTAATTCGAAAGATGGACACTATAATAATATTAAGACGTGAAGCTAAACTTTGTAACCTTTTTAAGGAAATTGCGCGAACAGAGAAGCATAAAATTTGGAACAGTTAAAGTTCATATTGAGAAGAAGTATAGAAAGCTACTATTTTTATATAATAACCATTACAAGTAAATTATTTTAATAAAAGTCGTAATATTAATATGTTATGTGAAACAAAACGAAGTACCCTTTTTTACGAAAATTGCGCGGTGGATGATTACATACTCCTCGTATGTAATTAAAGATAAAATTTCCACACGAGAGGGAGTGCAATAAGTATTATTTTTATATAATAGGAATTCGAAGTAAGTTATTTTAATAAAAAACTCATTAAACACACTACCATGCTTTTGAACCTCTGACAAACTGAGAAGAGATGAATGTCAAAACTGGGAACAGAATAATATTATTTTTCTATAATGTCTAGTCTTTGACAATAATAATAATATAATATATAGGGACAATGTCACACAGATCATCCTAGCCCCAAACTAAGCAAAGCTTGTGCTATGGGTACCAGGCGACGATATACAATACTTAAATACATAGAAAATTGAACTTTAATGGTCATATTTCGAACAAGTGCGATATCTAGTTGACATTTTATTTATGAAGAGACATTACAGTGAGCACATTTTTAAAATTCACCGCTTGACAACGGGATTGAATGTGTTCCACAATTCTTAACATTTTACTGGTTGAAAATGAAATGAAAAAAAAGTTTATTCACAAATAATATACTTACTGCCAAACTGCATAACAGTTTGTTGGCAGATGAAAATTTTCTTATATCAATTGTATACTTAGGCACTATTTACAAATATTTCAGATTAACTGAAATACCAATTTACATGCTATTAACTCCAAAAAAAAAACAGTTTTTCATACAAACTTACATCCCCTATTTTAGTCGTCTTTAGGGGTGGAATTTCCAAAAGTCCTGATAATATATTTATAATGTTTAAATGAAAGGCGAAATACCAAATTTTCATGCGTTTACCTTAAAAAATGTCACATTTTTCATACAAAATTCCATCCCCTATTTGTCACCCTAAAGGGCTGGAATTCCCAAAAATCCTGAAATACATATTTTTAAATGAAAGGTCAAATACCAATTTTCATGAGTTAACCTTATAAAATGTCACATTTTTCATACAAACATCCCCTATTTGTCACCCTACGTGGTAGAATTCTCGGAAATCCTGAAACACATACTTTTAATTTTTAACTGTAATGCTAAATACCAATTTTCATGCGTTTAACTTAAAACTTGTTGGCATTTTTTTCATATAAACTTACATCCCCAATTTTACGACCTTGGGGGTGGAATATTCAAAAATCCTGAAATATATATTTTAATTTTTAACTGCAAGTCTATATACTAAAGCCTTTAACATCAAAATTAAGCACTTTCATAAAATATTTCATCCCTTATTTTAGTCCCTTAGGGGTGGTATTTTCACCCTTCTTCAGTGGATGCCTACGTCATAAAAGGTAACTACTGTCAAAATTCAAGTCCTAACTGCAGCCGTTTAGACTGTGCGTTGATATGTCAGACTGGCAGTATAAAATTATATCCCCTATTTTCCGCCCTTGGGGGTGTAATTTCCAAAAATCCTGAAGTAACTGCTATATATTTTTAACAGAGAGGCCAAATACTCATTTTCATGCGTTTAACTTCAAAAATATCTCATTTTTCATACAAACTTACATCCCCTATTTTATGACCTTCGGGGTGGAATTTTCAAAAATCCTGAAATATATATTTTTTATTTTTAACTAAAAAGCCAAATGCTAATTTTCATGCGTTTAACTTAAAAATTGGGACTTTTTTCGTACAAACTTATATCCTCTATTTTTTGCCCTTGGGGGTGAAATTTCCAAAAATCCTGAAACATATATTTTTTATTTTTAACTGCAAGGCCAAATACCAACTTTCATGCCTCTAACTTCAAAAACGGCAAAGTTTCATACTAACTTCGCACCCCCGTTTTACCCCCTTAGGGGTTGAATTTCAAAAAATCCTTCCTTATTCCTTGTCTACATTATAAAGAAAACATTTGTGCAAAATTTCAGCTTTCTAGGGCCAAGGGTTTGGGCTGGGCGTTGATGAGTCAGTCAGTCAGTCAGGACTTCTCTTTTTATTTATATAGATTCTACACAATTTAAGAGAAACTTTGTTTTAACTTTGTTCTTGATTAAACTTTGTTTTTAACTAACTTAACTTTATTACACAAACTAGCTAACACATTGTAAAGACCTTTTCACAACAGTAGGCCAGCCCAAAAATTGTTATTCTTCCTCGCCAATTTAGATTTTAGAATTCTTCATAACTTCTTCCCGCAAAATTATCAAGAAATTTGAAACAGTGCTTAATATCCATACATCAAAATTAGTGTATCGCAATGATAGTATTGGAGCAAAGTTTAAGAGGGTAAAGTTGAGTACTTTGGACCCCCGGGGCCAATAACGAGGGTTCGATAATGGCGTACCGCTGTGCGTGTTAATTTGTGAACTGATGTCATTATATTGTGTTTCCTCGGATTTTGTCAACAAATTCACGTAAATAAATTATTATTAGGCTAGAAATGTAACTATGTTATAATTAATTTAGGTAGTATTAGCTTTTGCCTTTCATTTGCAGGAACTGTCTTTATATCTTAGGTCCATCGTGACGTGTCACGTGATGTAACGAAAATGTCACCCGGAAAGAGATAAACTAATCCTTTGCGAGGGACTTCACTTACATACTCAAATGAATTGCTAATAATAGTTAGTGTCAGTGACTTATACAGCAATAGTATTCAGCTCCACCTCGTAATACGTAAGTATTACAATATCTGTCTTTATATCTTAGGTCCATCGTGACGTGTCACGTGATGTAACGAAAATGTCACCCGGAACGTGATAAACTAATCCTTTGCGAGGGACTTCACTTACATACCCAAATGAATTGCTAATAATAGTTTGTGGCAGTGACTTATACATCAATTTATAGTATTCAGCCCCACCTTGTAATACGTAAGTATTACAATATCTGTCTTTATATCTTAGGTCCATCGTGACGTGTCACGTGATGTAACGAAAATGTCACCCGGAACGTGATAAACTAATCCTTTGCGAGGGACTTCACTTACATACCCAAATGAATTGCTAATAATAGTTTGTGGCAGTGACTTATACAGCAATAGTATTCAGCCCCACCTTGTAATACGTAAGTATTACAATATCTGTCTTTATATCTTAGGTCCATCGTGACGTGACACGTGATGTAACGAAAATGTCACCCGGAACGTGATAAACTAATCCTTTGCGAGGGACTTCACTTACATACTCAAATGAATTGCTAATAATAGTTAGTGGCAGTGACTTATACAGCAATAGTATTCAGCCCCATCTCGTAATACGTAAGTATTACAATATCTCCATCTAGTAATACTTGGTCCCTAACAATATATTTTATGTAGTTTCTTAGTTTTACTACAGAGTAGCTCGTGCTTATTATTTTTTTTAATACGACGTCCGTCTTAGAGTAATTAACTCTGTATTGTGGAATTCACGGACACAGCACCCAGACGCAGAACTAGCATATATAGATCACACAAATAGTTGTCCTGTCCGGGGATTGAACCCAAAATATGATGTCGATGAAGTAGAAGCGCGGCGACCACCTAAATCACTACGCCACATGAGCAGTAAACATTTTTTTATAACAAAGTTCAAAATCTCAAACGAGCTTTTATTCCCTAATCACTGTCATTAAACCGTTGAATGATATTAACTTATTTATGACAAAATGTTTCGACAGAATGGCTTTAAAACGATCCTGTACAAAGTTAAAGAGGGTAAAGTTTGGCCATTCAGGGCCCGAGTCCCAATAATGAGCGTTCGATAACGATGCCGCTTTGAGTGTTAATTTGTTAACTGTTTATGTTGGTATTGATATCGAATGTTAAATTATCGATAAACAGACAATGTTATTGAAAGCTCATCTATACATGAAACAAACACGGGTTACTTACACTAATTAAACTCAAGAAGGGCTTGACTGATTTAGATGATCTTTTTGTTCGTCTCAGCCTAGACAAATTTAAACCAAAATACAACGTCATATCTGATACATGCCAGTTCTGACTCCAAAATTTGCATATTTTTTTTATTTTAGTTTGGCTTATTGAGTCCAATAGATGTGATTAGATTCCAGTCTGCACATCAATTTATCAAACGACAATAATGAAACTAAGAATTGCAATACAAGAAAATAATAAATTATTAAGAACAATTAATGGAAATAATTATACCAAATAATTTAATATTAATTATGTTAATTTTTATTGCAAAGTAAATTAATAATCCATTAAACAAACGACAGCAAAATTAAGAATTCTAGGTATCATCACAAATATAAGTGAGTAAATACATGTCATTTTTTTCCATTTTTTTTTCGTTTTATTGATTATTTTATATTTTTGTTGCCTGTGCAATTTATCGAATAAATTTTTGTAATAACATTTGTAACTAAATTATAATATAATACGTAAAAAAACAAAAAATGGTATGCTGACTTGATGGTCTAGTGGTGAGTGGCCCTGACTGCTGAGCGTCAGTTAAGGTGACTGGGAAGGTCGTGGCTTCGATACCCACCGAGGACAAAACTTTGTGTGAAGAGCACAATTATTTGTTCTGTGTCTGGGTGTAATTTATCTATAATATGTATGTATTTATAATAATATTTTTTGTGTGTGTACACATGTTTATGCAAATAGATGCTTACTTACTAAATATAGAAGTATGTTTATTAGCTGACTGTTTACCTGTAACCGAACTGTACCTATACACACGGCTACATATCAAACGATCCAATATATGCTGACCTGTCCGAGGTACCGCCAGCTCGAGAAATTTTCTTCCCAAATCCCAAAATAACTTTTTGATCCAACCCGGGATTTAAACCCAGGCCCTTATTATGTGCGGTTGAACACGTTACCGCTAGACCTTATCGTAAAATATAGAAGAAGGAAAGTGTTCGCGCCGAAGGTATTTTCGGTATGGAAATCCTATACAACGCGGGATTAGCTTATACTGGAAATATATAGCTTGCTTTGTAGCCATGTGTACAGGTTCTTCCTAGTTTGGGAAAAGAAGGCAGTGTGTTAGCTGCCCCAAGATATATAAGATATATATTTATATACACTCGTACCAAGCCTATAAGTATCTTCAATCAGTAAACAGTCGTTAAAAAGAAAAAAAGCAACCTCAAACTGATTTCACTAACATAACTACAAAATTAAAACAAATTATTTGGTACACATCAATTTGAGAACTCAGTATCGAGGACAGATAACTCAAAACTACATATAAATGCTTAATTAAAACCGAATTAATTTGAAATCGACGAGCGACGGAGCTACCGGAATGTCGGCATTGTCAGAATAGTTGCCAACCTGCGGTCAGGGGCTGCGTAGTTACCTGTATATAGCGCTATAGTACTAGATTTTGGTCTAGGTCTTGTTTGTTGGTACGTGCCATTCACAAATGGAGCATAAATTGAAGCTATGTGAGTTTTATTTCGGAACTGCACTAAGTACGTTCAGTTTGATGTTATTATTTGCAATGTTAAGCGGCATTTTTGTACTTGCTACGCAATTTCTTGGTTCATAAAACCATTTTCTTTTATTTTATTCCAATGCTTATGCTTTCGAGATGGCCACATATAATATTTTACAGATGGATTATATCAATGGTTATAATGGATTATATCAATATATTTTAGGTATTGCGCTTCTAAGTGTTGGAACAATTTACCACCACCGGTAAGAACTATTAACAATCCTGTTAATTTCAAATCAAAAATAAAATCGTTGGCTTTGGAAATTCAGCTTTCCAACACTTAGTAGTTAACATGTGATGTCGAGTGTTTTGGTAAACAATTCTGTGACAATAGTGTACGTTTTAATTTTAATTCAAATTTTAATTTATATTCCTATTAATTCATATATTTTGTAACAAAATCAATTATGACCTGTTAACCTGTTTTTATTTCCTGGATGTATTTATTTTATTTTTCAACTGCCTGCATTATTTAGTATGTTCTATTACACCGTCATATTTATATTTATTTTTATATGGATGGCCGTTGGCCACAGTTGAAAATCAGCGCTACAGTCATCTGTGGCAGAATGCGGAACTGTGGCCTTTTAGTCACAAAGGTGCTTAGTATTACCCATACTAAGCACCTTTGTGGCACATCGAATAGGTGCGTAAAATTATGTTATAGAAAAATGTATTAATTGTTATTTATAAGTATCAATTTTTTTTATGTATTCTTCTGTGTGTTGTACCCTAATTACTATTACTTTTACTTAATTTATACTGATGTAATAAATATATATTCTTTCTTTCTTTCAATGGATTTATATGTAAATAAATAGCGGAGAAAAGTTTTATAATGTGTTTTAAAATAATTAGGTGGTACTGCAGATTCTTGGGTATACACATCGATCTCAAAACTTTCACCTATCCTGAATGCGCGCAGTAAAATGTACCTTGCCAACAAAATATACACAACGTGCATTCGGCTCATTAAGATGTACTCTAGTTTGGTGTTAACACATGCCAATACTAGGTTTCTATATATTATCATCTATGCTAGTTTACGGAATACACAATACAGTATTTTCTTTCCTTCTTTCCTTTATCCCCTACAAAACCCTTAGAATATGGTGTACATGTAACCCAAATGGCGTGCCCAAATCCTTTGGCATAGTTTGTAGTTTTATATCACTTGACGGCTTGACCCTACGCTAGCCTCTATAGTCCGGTGAAGCAGTGAAAGTTTCCCAGGCTAACAGTAAAAGTCATTTAAAAATAAAAAACCTCACCTCTCCTGGAAAAGTATGATGGTCAATTTGATGCTCGGAGCCTCTGTTATCCTCCATCCCATAGTGGAAGTATATCTCTTCAAACTGGTACCGGTAGGAGAGCGGTCCACCACTGATGTTCACTTGATGCTTAGAGTCTTTTTCCACGCGGAAGACCAGGGATTGACCGGTGTTTTGGAGGACGCCGCTGACCTAATAACAAAATACAACACTAAGAACAACTTCGTAATCTTTACCTAAGTAGCCCTCAATACACTTACCTACATATTATATTAAATTTATATGTTATTACAATATCCTAGCACATTATTCATACACAGCCATCTGAACCCAAACTGATATAATAATAAATTCATTTATTTCTCTCAAAAGGTTACAGTAGTCTTTACAAAGTAAATTTAGCTATTGATAAGTTTCTAAACCTTGTGAGAGCTGGAGTCCGTAAGAGGTTCAAAGACCTGTGTGACGAATCTCCAGGCTCTCTCCTTATATTGTAGTGAAAAATGAGTAGCTAACGTGTCGTGAATGGGTTATTTTGAGATAATGAATGATCGGATACATAATTATTAAAGAGAAAAGGAGCATGCATGCGTGAGGGTATATGTGCATGTGTTGTGTGTGTGTTAGGGTGTATGTGTGTGTGTGAGAGGGTGTGTGTGTGTGTGTGTGTGAGAGAGAGAGAGGGTGTATGTGAGGGGGTGTGCGTGTGTGCCTGTTGCTGTATGATATTTTAATTTGTAATTATGATTTTTTCTGTTTCAGTGTAGTCGAGGGATATGAGCCAATTTGTAACCGTCTTTTTGCAATTAAATTTACTTAGTGAATGAATACTGAGTGTTTTATTTACCTTATTATAAATGTAACCACCAAGGAAAAAGAAACAACGCTGGGCAAGTCTAGTGTTTGTTGAGTTTACTTGACAAACAATATGTTTCCGGCGGGCATTGTTAGGTTTCTTGGGATCATATGGAGTTTGTGCAGGAGTGGTTAGAATTACTCTCAGAATAAATAGCTTACGGACAGAGAGAACGTCACAGATCTTATGGAGTTCTGTTGTGGGAAACTGATAGGGCAATTTCCACCTAACCTTCAGAAGTGCCCTTTGAGCACGTTCTAATTTTATGAGGTTGGTTTTAGCGGTGCCGCCCCATGCTACAATACAGTACTGGACAAGAGACTAAGCCAGTGACAGGTATACAAGTCTGAGAGTATCCCCATCAGCAGCATGTCGTAGATTTTTGAAAACGAATATCAACTTTCTTAGCCGTGATGTAAGTACATCTATGTGTTGTTGGAAGCAGAGTCGGTCGTCAATCTGTATGCCAAGGTATTTTATGCAATTTGTACTGTGAAGAGTTGGGCAGTTACAAGATGAGGTGACCCAAACATTACAGGAGTGGGCAATTAGAGGGGAAATGGATGAGGGGGGTTTGCCTGCCGATGTGAGTGAAAAATGCATATAAAATGTTTTGTCGGCGTTCAAGGTGAGTAGGTTTTGTGTGAGCCAGTCCGTGATCAGGTTCAATCCGGTCTGAGCACATGCAACGACGGATTCCCAAGTGGTGTCGTGAAATATCAAGGCAGTGTCATCGGCGTATGTGAAGATAGAGCAGTTGTTAATATTTAATCAACATAAGTCGTCGATATAAATAAGGAACAGTGTAGGACCGAGAATACTGCCCTGAGGCACTCCATAAGACACGGGAAGCTCACTACTCAGCCACTCACCAATCTTTACGCACTGTCGTCTATCCTTTAAATAGCTAGAGAGTAAGGAAAGTTGTTCATTCCTTATACCCAGCCTCTCAAGTTTGCCCAACAACAGTGGGACAGAAACCGTGTCGAACGCTTTTGCGAGATCTAAAAATATGCCTACAACTTTATTTTTTTTGTCCAAATTTGATATAATTTTGGTGGTCAGATCAAGCACTGCATTTTCCGTTGAGATGCCTGCGCGGAAACCATATTGGGAGGTTGAGAGTAAGCTATTTTGTTCGAGATACTTTACAAGTCTCTTATTAATGAGCCTTTCTAGTAGCTTCGAAAGTGTAGGCAGTATAGCAATTGGTCTGTAGTTGTTCACACGATCTCTGCCCCCGCTCTTGTAAATGGGGTGTACGATGGCTAATTTATAGACGTCCGGGAAAACTCCTGTGCTTAAAGCCATGTTGCAAATGTGTGTAATTGGATGGATTAATAAATGTTTATATCTTTTGAGGAATGTACCAGAGATGTTATCTGATCCTACAGCACAGTCGCTTTTGAGGCCCATTATCAGGTGTTCTATTTCTGTCTCATCCGTTTGCAGCATGACAAAAGTGTTAGAGTGTGAGTGATATTTTGTAGTGTTAGTGGTAGGTACTATTTTTTCAGCTAAGGAGCGTCCCACGTCAGCGAAATAAGAATGAACTAAATCGATTGATTTGGTGGGTTCAGAAGGTGAGATTAGTTCATTATTTGATTATTCAATTTTGTCATAGTCAAAAATTTCAATGGTTTTTTTTAGAAGAAATGTTAGTATTATTTTTGGTTGATAAAAAGAACAGGATGGTATCGTGATCAGTGACCGAGGTATGTGCAACGTAACAGAAAGCTTGGTTTTTAGATTTAAGGAATAAGTGGTCAAGGCATGAGCGATTTTGCCGTGTTGGTATTGTATGTGCTGGAAGCATGCCGTGAAAGGCCAGCATGATGAGGTACTCAGTTGACCGTGAATCATTCGTGTTATTCGAGATGTCGATATTAAGGTCACCAGTAAGTATAATATTTTTATAAGTTGAGTAAGATTTCAGAAGTTGGTTTAAGGACTCGAGAAATGCAGAAATGTTTCGATTAGCCGGGGGCGGTAGATGGCAATCACCACCGTATCTCTATTCCATATTAGAGACACACAGTTAGCATCTTGAAGTGTAGCTGCTGCCACAGAAACCCGATGCTGGGCTCGATGGTATACTACCACTCCCTCATTTTGGGAGTTATGGTTGCATGTAGAGGTAGCGGTATAACCTTCTAGCGTTGGTATGGGTGGTGATTTTAAAAGCCAGCATTCCGTTAAAATTATGATATCCCACGTACTTTGGCTTCTTTCGAGAAGCACAGTAAAGTCGTCAAAGTTCTTACATATGCTTCTTATATTTTGACACATAACGGAGACCGATCTTCCGTGCGAGTTAAAAAATTGTGGACAGTCTTCTATAATGCATGGGGACGAGTTAGCGACCGAAATCTGATCTATGTCGTTAAGTAGATTATTTAATGAATCGAATTGTAAATGAAGTGTTCAATTAAGGTCCTGTGTATAAGCCTGTAAAACTGGTAGTCTAGTATGCCTGGGTAGTAGTTCAAAGGGGTGTGTAAGGATTTTATATTTATGTTCCGGTCGATGTGAAAAGGTAAATGAATATATTTTTATTTTAATTTTTTTAAATATAATTTTCTTTAAGTGAGAATGAGCAGGTAGTCCATTTTTTATGTTAATTATAGACACCTGTTTATAAAATGTGAGATTTGTGAGGTAATAATAATATGACATATACATAATGTCATAGGGCAATGGGTAGATCTGACTGTAGGTGTGTGGTCGTTTGTTGTGTTCAGAACCATAAATTAAATAAACATTGTTTACGAATCGAACTGTAATCCATGCCTAGTTGTTAAAAGTGCTATAATATAGAACATGCAGTGTTATCCAGCGTAAAGACAGTGTAATTACTTTGCAATAACATAAAATGCAATAGTCAAACAAGATTGTGATTATAATCTACCCGATACCGTGTGAAAAAAAAAACAATATCGTGAGAACAAATTATTTAACATTTAAATTAAAGTGCTAGGTTGCCAATGGTGTACAGCGTTGTGGACGTTTGAATGACTGCTGAAGAACCAGTGCATAACGTGTAATAAATACTGAAACTTTATTTTTTAATAGCGCCATCTATCTTAATCTGTCGGTACTACTTTATCGATAGATCAACTTAACGCGCTGTATGCATAAGCAATCTATTTGACTTGAAACCTTAACTTTTAAATTGTTCCGCTAGGTGTCGCTAGGCTTTACAAAATTTTACAATGCCGCCGAAACCAAAGTGCCTTAGCTGCGACAAATTAACTACGGCGGCGGATAGCACGTGCTCTAGCTGTAAGGCTATGGCTAAGGGCTTATTGTTGTCCCAGGCGGATAAATCTCGTGTAACTTCAATCCCTACTGACCTTGAAATAGCCGTAGAGATCCGAAAGTTTAGAGAAGAAGTTGCTGATATGAGGAACGAAATGAAAAAGCTGCGAGAGGAGCTCACGCAACATCAAATCTTTGAGCGAGTTGAAAAGTTAGAGGAAATGGTCACAATTCTGGAAAAACGTGCTGACGAAAAGACATCAAATTTGCAGCAGTTCGAAGCGACTATTTCAGATTTAAGACAACAGTTGAGCGAGCGGGACCAGGAGTTACTTCTCAACGATGTCATTATATCAGGAGTACCTGAGATGCGAGAGGAAAACCCGGTACACTTGGTGAAAGCCATCGCTTTAACTCTTTCTGTCACCCTGGATGAGCGGGACCTTGTGCACGTGGAGCGCTTGGGTGCGCCGCAACCGAGTGGATGATAGTAATAGCTCTGACCAACAACGCCCGCGTAAACTAGTCGTCCGTTTCGCCCGTCGTGCCGCGCGAAACAATATACTAAGTGCGGCCCGAGTAAGGGCGCGGCTTATCTACTACTGACCTCGACTTCCATGGTCCCGAAAGGCGGCTGTACATAAACGAGCACCTCACTCGCTCCAATGGCATGCTCTTTTACAAAACGCGTGAAGCGGGAAGACTACGCAATTTTAAATATGTTTGGACTAAAGACGGATGTATTTATGTGCGAAAAGAGGAAGGAGCACCAGTTCAACGTATTCGCTTTGATGCCGATTTTAACCGAATTTTTGGGGCAAAATCCCATTAGACTCTGATTATTACTTTATATTATTATGTTCCTACAGATTTTTCAAAACTTATTTTTATTTTTATACAGTTTTATACCAAATTTGGGGATTTGTGTATTTTTTTATGTAAAACGTATGTCGGTTTTGTATGTTCTGCCTAAGGGGTATACTGTCTCAGTGTTTTTATTTTCCAATTGGGTCCTACCGTTTCCGTTTGCTAATTCCATATATTGTCACGTAACAACATCTCGACACAGTTATATAAACTATCCATGTTATACACAATTATATTTCTATTTTATTATAATGATGACCAGTCCATTTTATCATATTGAACTTATCAGTAAATTAATAGTTAATATGTTTTGTGCAGTATCAACTTATTTATTTATGGAAATATTATTTTTACACTTGAATGTAACTGTTTGTATCCTTCTTATACGTATAAAAACACCTAATGGTTAGTAAATATCTAAAAGTTGGTTTACTTAACGCGGGCTCACTGGGTACGAATCATGATGAATTTGTTGTTGCAATGGGACGTCATGAACCTGATATTATGGCCATAAACGAAACCTGGCTAAGAGCAGGAGAGGGTAACCGTGCTCCCATAGTGTCTGGTTTTCGTTTGCGACATGTCCCACGTCCTTTAAATTCGCGTGGTGGCCGGGGGGGTGGTATAGGGTTTTATATTAGACGTGGTATTAATATCCGCTCACATTCTCACCCTGTCGACCCACAGCACTGGAATGTTGAACAAATGTGGATAACTCACAGCATTAATGGGGCTAGGCTTGCCATAGGCACAGCATATAGGCCTCCATGGCAGGATGTTGATATATTTCTAGATGCTTTAACTTGTTCAATAAATTCATTATCGTTTTGTAGTCATATTATTCTACTGGGCGATTTTAATATCAATTGCTTTAAACAATCAGATCCTCGAACGGACAAACTAAATATATTTTTAAGATGTCTAAACTTGAAGCAATTTGTTATGAGTCCTACGCATTTCACAGAACACAGTCAAATACTTATTGATTTAGTATGTGCAGATGTTCGGCCAAATGATACTGTAGTCGATCCTATTTGTGGCCTTGGAGGTCATGCCTTTATTACGGCCACCTTTCATTTTAGGAAGGCAAAACTGCGACCCAAGACTGTTATCTCTAGAAATTTGAAGAATATTTCTTTAGAGGAATTAAATCAGTGTCTAGATACCATTAACTGGACTATACCTATTACGTCTGAAAACGTTAACGAGATAGTGTTATACCTCAATATTCACTTGTTATATTGACTATGTTCAATAAACTGGCACCTCTTAGGAATCACGTACTTAAAGAGAGGTCATATCCATGGATAACAAGTAATATAAAGTTCATGATGACCTTACGGGACCAGGCTAGAGCTGTCTACTTGGAAACAAATTGCGATAGCAAAAAAGAATATTATAAAGACCTTAAACGTCTAGTTAATGAGGGTTTATACAACGAAAAAGTTGCTTATTACGACACAAATATAAATAGTAATATAAAATTTCCCAAAGTTCTGTGGAAAAACTTAAAAAAAACATTACTGCCACCCAAAAATGACTTTGAACTTCCATCACATTTCAATGATCCAAATATTATTAATCACCATTTTTTAAACGTCCCTGGGAACACAGAAACATCTCTATCTCACCTAACTTTCTACGAATTTCATAGATTTAACAGTACAATTTTTTCCTTACAGACAGTGGACCAAATAGACATTGCGAAAATTTTAACTGGCCTCAAATCTAATGCGGAAGGTTGCGATCATATCACACTGGACATGTTTTTGTTGAGCCTTCCCCAAACTTTGGAAATACTTACATCGATTATAAATACCTCTATTACGACCTCTACTTTTCCTGAACTTTGGAAGTTGGCCTGTGTGCGCCCTATTCCAAAAACACCTAATCCAGCCAATTTTAAAGATCTGAGACCCATTAGCGTATTGCCTTTCTTGTCTAAAGTGCTGGAAAAGGTGGTTAACAGGCAGCTTACGAAATATATCGAAGATAATAGCATTTTGCCGAATACCCAGTCAGGTTTTAGAAAGGGACATAGCACTACCTCAGCTCTACTGGACGTAACGGATAATATCCTGGCAGCTCAGGACGATGGGATGTGTACGCTGCTTGTGTTATTAGATTATTCCAGAGCATTTGATTCTATTAATATAACCTTACTTCTCTCAAAGATGGCATATTATGGTTTCGACCCACAGGCGGTTAAGTGGTTTAATAGCTATCTTAGTCATCGTGCCCAATATGTAGATATAACGGATGTAAATGGGTCTAAGCTATCGTCTAGTATATCTCTCTTAGATAAAGGTGTACCACAGGGTTCAATTTTAGGCCCTAATTTGTTCAATTTTTACTGTGCTGACATTGTTAAAGTCATTTTAAACTCCCATTATCATATATATGCGGACGATATACAATTATATATATCTTTTCGGCCTGACGACTTCTCTAATGCAGTTAAGATTATTAATGAGGATCTCGGTAGAATTGCTAAGTGGTCTCAAGACAATTCTCTCATTTTAAATCCCGATAAAACAAAATATATGATTTTCGGCACTGACAATCAACTGGAAAAGGTTCGAATAATTAGAGAAGTTCCTGTCGTAAATATTCTGGGCAAGGAGATCGAACGTGTAAGTGAGGCGCGCAACTTAGGCTTATTAATGGACCAATCTCTACGTTTCGAAAAGCATGTAACGAATTGCGTACAAAATTGCTTCTTTCGACTGAAAGTTTTGTACAAAATGCGTCCATATCTAAGTCAACAACTACGTATGCAGCTTATAGAGTCTGTTGTTCTTGCAAAACTTAACTATTGTGATTCAGTTTTTGGCCCCAGGCTTCTAGCTCGTACCCAAAAATTACTACAAAGGGTACAAAACGCTTGTGCCAGATTCTGTTTTAACATTCCACCTAAGAGCCACGTAACACCTTATTTAAATAAACACAACCTGCTCAAAATGAAACTCCGTAGAAAGCTTCACCTTGCTTGCCTTCTTTTCGGTGTAATTGGAAGTAAGTGCCCATTATACCTCCATGCAAAGCTCACGTGGGTGAACAATCACCGTCAGCGTATTAGCAGACGTTGCGCGCAGCAATTAGCAATTCCCACGCACAGATCTGCTGCTTTCCGCGGCAGTTTTAGATACGCAGCCTCCAAAGTTTGGAACAATATACCGCCACCAATCAGAGATCTTAAAAGTATATATAGTTTTAGAGTACAATTAAAACAGTTTCTTTTTAATTATCAAATTCAGTTTGAAGCAATAAAGTGTAACATATCTATAATTTGATCTGCTTTTGACAGTGTATTTATCTATTAAGGCTGAATACAAAGTATGCAAAATGAGTGGCATGAATGAGACCCCAATAATATAATATAATTTAAGTACCTACCTTATATATTTATCTATTATATTAATTTATTTATATTAAATCCCCACACACTAATTTGCACTAACATACCATGATCGTCACGGGTACCAACGGAAGATCAGCGCTGGGTGTAACCCAGCAAATGCTGAGATGGTGACCCTTTCGGCAGGACATACAGGACCTATTGCGTAGTGTTAAACTATGTTATTGTTTGATTTTTATATGTATTTAGTTAGTTCTGTTTGTAAATTTCTTGTATGTCTATTGTCGAATAAATGTATTTTCTTCTTCTTCTTCTTCTAATGATGGTATTTACTGTAAAGTATTGTAAATAGAATGTGATATATATCGTAAATAGGTGTATGTTTTTTGAAATAGTAGTTGTGTGTGAATAATATGTTATGTGTACTGCACAGTATATTATTGTATTTCCTGTATAGTATTGCCAATAGATTGTGAGATATACAGTAAATAGGTGTATGTTTTTTGTAAGGGAATGAGTAAGGGTAAGAGTAGTTGTATGTGTATAATATGATATGTGTATTGTGTAGTCTGATGACAATAATGTGGTGTAATATAAGGTACTGTGTTGGAAATGGTAAATCATGTATTTATGTATAATAAATGAGTAGTTACTTGTTGAGTTATGTTGTGTGTGGCGAATGTAAATGGTGTTTAATTGTATGTGTAAAAATGTAGTAATAGTCATGCATATCATAATTATGATAAAATAAACAAAAATATCTAAGTTGAAAGTAAATAACAAACGCAGTAAACATACTAATTCCGCACGTGATAGTCATTTGGAATGTAGATTTTTCAGGTCCTCTTCGCAGTCTATGCGGATGGCAGGTGAGTCTTGAGTTTTTTTAAGGAATACTTTGCCATATGAGGTCCACGTTCCGTAATATTTGTTGTCCTTTACGAGTTGTCTAGCCAGGTAAGCTAGTCTCCTTCCCAGCATGGTAAGCGACTCGTCAACAAAAACTTATTTAGTCGGTCCAGGAAACTGAAGATGCCCGGTGTTCAGTTTATTGTCTTTGTTGGTCTTGTTATAATTTCTGGACTGTTTAATGAAGCTGTCTTTGCATATGGTGGTTGTAAAGTTGACGATTACATGGTTGTTAGTCTCTTTTTTGGTTTTGAGTCGGTAAACATCCTGTATATCAGAGTCTGATAATGGTTGTTCTATTATTTCGCCGACTTTTTTAACCATTGAACGCAAAATTAACTTATTTTCAGATGGTAGCTTGGGGATGTTTCTGAGTTCGACAGTGGATGCACGTGAGTTCCGTTCAAGTAGTTCTATTTTTGTCTCAAGTGAATTAATGGATTCGTAGCCCTCATTAATAGTTTCCAGGTAGGACATTCTTTCCTGCACCTCGTCATACTTTAACGATATAAAATCTATGCTTCTCTGTATTTCGGTATTTTGTTCTTTAATACAAGCTATTGATTCCAAAAGTTTCTCAAATTTTGAATTTTGTTGTGCTTCATAGGAGGCGAACATGTCTTCAATATGATCTAAGATGGGGTTGTTATCAAGTGATTTTCTCTCAAGTTTGCGTTTCAGCCTACGCGTAATGTTCCCAGAGTCTTCGAGAGACATAGTGCTTTGAGAGGCAGATACATATAATTGGGAGTCAGACCCGTAACTTGAAACGGGCGCAATATTCAAACTAGATGGATTCGACGACTTAGGTGGGGTGCGTTGAACGGACATTGTAAACAAAGCGAGTGAATACTCACAGTGAGAGCTAGCTGTCAATTCAAGTTGCGCACACGCAGTTGTGAATGAAGCAGTAGTGGGCGCACGGCTCGTGCGGTGCGGTGTGAAGTATGATTATCTCGTTCTAATTGTAGGTGAGCGCAGTCGCACACGTAACGGTTTGAGAGTTCACCACTGAGACGCGCGGCGAGAAGACTGTTTGTCACTTTCTAATGCAGGTACTATCCTTCTTTAGCTCGCTGTATGTTGTTCTCTTCGTTGCGTATGTGCGCCTGGTATGTCCTTTGATTTATTTGGCACTATTTAATTTGTTTAAATGATTTGAATATAGAATAATAAATGTGCAGCGGTTTCTTGTATACACGACCGTACACTACGGCTTCCGGAGGGGAGAGGCGATATATTACATATTAGTATATGTAATATATCAGTTATCTGGTTTTCATAGTACAATCTGGTTTTCTTTTGTAAATACATACTAATATAGATAATTACGCCCAGACTCAGGACAAACAGACATGTTCATGCACACAAATATCTGTCCTAGGTGGGAATGAACCCACGACCTGCGCGAGCTGCGGCGTGAAAGGCAAGCATTTACCTACCACGTCAACTGGCCCGTCAACTACATACATAGTTATCTAATCAATGGTGGCTAGTTATATTTAGACGTTGATATGAAATGTTGGAAGAAGTAATCGAGATGACTGAACGAGTTGTCAGATTCTATAAGACTTCTGACTATTTGTAATATTATCAAAATCAATCTCATAATAACAGGGGCCGACGGCTTACCGTGATATCACATGAGGTATGCATATATGTTACGAATTATGGCATTAGGGGTTCAGGGGCAGAAGTTGTCGTTTCATCATGTTTGTTATTTTTGAGACAATTTGTATTTTTGATAAAAAAAATAATAACATGGCAGAACCGAAAATATTGCGCGGGAAGAATTCTTTCGTTTACTTTTTTGAAATTAGACAATATTTTAAAGTTTTAAATTGAAGAGTATTGCACAGATAACACACAAAATAGGTTCAGAGTTTATAGATTTAAAACAGTGCCATCTAGTGGATAAAATTTTCACCAACGGCGATAGATGCGTTAACATTCCAGAATAAACTTAGTAGATAACCTAGTATAAAGATACATTAAACACCCGTGAAAAATAACTTGAGCTCAGCCCCTAATAATCACGAATTCGAGGCGTGCAATATGAAATGAATCACACTGATTCAGTGTTGCCCATAGTTGTGGGCCTATCAATCAATGGGTCACACCTTGATTAAAGCCTGGCAACTTATGCGCTTTGAGTGGTGATGATGTATTGCCTGTTGACACGCAACGCCAGGAGTCAAGGAGCATATTAGCTAGAAGTGGCTGTAGAGTAAGTATGACTGGTAAAATGAAATGAAATAATGACATTTATTCAGCAACTTGAGTATTAACATACACTTGTCCTTGTCAAGCTCGAATGCAGTATATACACATAGTCAAATACAATATTAAAGAAACAAAAATAATTGAAAGTGTCCGTCCGTGCGGTCTATTTTAACACATATTATTATATTTTTAGGTATTTTAGGGAAATCAATTGGAACTATATCTTAGGCTTCTGCTAGTAAATAAGCAATGTTTGTAATGATGGGGTTTTCAAAATCAGCTCCAACTCTTACAAGATGTGTGTGTGGATTTTAGGTAACCAGTAGTGGTTAGATCCTATGATTAGAAAACTTTGTTAGTGTTATGGTTAAAACGAAATAAAACTATGGTCATTAAATAACGAAAGAGAAATTCAAAATATAAAGGTAGGAATCTAAGTTGTTTAGTCCACAGGGCAACAATGAATTAATATCACTCTCCTCGTGTAGTAAGCATCAGCTTTTCTATTTATCGATTTGATTTGAACATAGTTTATTATGGATTAATATAAATAATTTCATACCGAACAAAAAAACTTAATTAAAATCGGAGGAAGCACGTAACTTACATAAAGTGGATGGATTACCTCCATCTTTTTAAGTCGGTTAGAGTGACATTTACAGTGCCATTCAGTAGGAGATTTTTCGGATTGGATTCGGGCAATAGATCGATGTTGAACGTAATTAACTTAGGTATTGTGTAGAAACAAAAGTTCTATAATTTAATCCAAATGAATATGCAGTTGGATAACCTAAATTTGCTCTCAAGGTAGATTTCGAGGGCAAATGAAACAGTGCGGAAAATCATTAAGTGCCCACTCAGTCGTAAGACTGGATCGAGCCTGAATATTATGACGATTTTTATTTTGTAAAATGTATCTGATAATAATGAAAGTTCGCTACACTCTACTAATAAGTTATACAGTAATAGGGCGATAATAGTTAAGGCCTACAAGAAGCTATCACTGCCAAAAATTTTAAGGTGAAACAAATAATACACATGAAATTAAAAATTTCACGCGAAGCCCGTTCCATATCGTCTAAGTCAATGTTACAAGCCTAGTGGGAGTGACTAGCCTTGTATCCGATACTTTTATGTAAGAGATAGCTTTGAAAATTGTTCTTGAATAAATTGCTTCGGCGATAATGGAACACACCACTATGTTCCGATACGATACTTTACGTCGTTAAGTTTCACTAAGTTTCGTGGTCTACTTAGATGCTTATCGTCATTTTTTATTTTCATTTAGCACTTGTTGCGTTTTATGCGATCTGTATGTACACAGTGTAAACAGTGAGGCCTGTCCTGTCCTTTACAAAACTGTATCAGTCCGATATGAGCTTTAATATAAAGATACAGCAACTGCACGTATGGCGCAGTAGTTAAGGTAAACTTCGCTACTACATCAATGTCCTCGTGTTACGGGTTCGATTCCGTTTGGTTGATTCGAGTTTGGGTCTGCTTTGTATCCATAAATTTTACTATTTCCGACACATATTTTTCCAGTACGGGCGTTGCAATTTTACGATTACAGATGTTGACATTTAATCGCCAGAGATATTGTTTTTATTACCGAAATAAAGAATTCCAAACAACAACAATGAACCATGATGGGAACTGAAAACCACTGCTAGATGCACGTCACCTAGCTTTTGCTGAGATGGTGACCTTTCGACGGAACATACAGGAGCATTTGTACTTTCATTACTTTGTTTTTATTTTTTATAGTTATTATTTTACGAGTTCTTATTATTCTGATACCTTTTACCTACTACTACCTTATGTGTTCGTGTTCAATAAATGTATTTCTATTCTATTCTTAAAGGGTAGCTAGCGATAGTATGCCACACGAACAATGCGATCTGATCTCGGTGCCCAGGTACTTATAATTAACATAACATACTATTTAGATTCAGCCCGTTAATTTAGGTCATTATGCCGCGTTACATGGGTAACCTAATGCGATTTATCGACCACTAATACCTACTTGCTGAATTTAGTTTAGAACTTATGACATGACATGGACATATATTTGTTTACACGAGTAATGACAATACCCTAGATACTATGTAATACCAACTGAACTGATTTTAATATAATTACATTTCTTTCTATCATAGTTATTATGAAAAGGACAGGGCATCTTTAGTTGTGTCAGTTTAGTACAGAAGAAATGCCGAATAAAAATAAGCGTCATAACTAGTCAACGAATTATGTACGTGATGCGAATAATTGGCGCGCCAATTAAATCAGTTTTGGTAACTCGCCAGTCCTATGTATGCCCTGTTCTTTTCGCACGAGCTATATGAGAGAGATGTAAAAATTTAAATTATTTTATTGGTATAAAAGACAGATTTGCCAGCAATATCCTCCTTTTAAAATGTCCGATATGGCATCCAGACTTAATTGAGACTAAACATTTCATGCATAGGAAGGCATTCAATCATCATGAAATTATTTATCATTTCTTTTTTTTTAATATCAATTCAAGTGAAACGAGCCAGTGGTTCACCTAATGGTAAGTGATGACCACCGCTGTTGAACGATGAAAAGAATTATGCCGACATTTAAAAAAGCAACAGACTCGCTTCTTGAGGGTTATCATGTTATACCGGATCCCAAATACCTCCAAAGTTATCGGTTATCTATTTTATAAGGTAATCTCACAATGGGGCTGTTGTTTGGAGCACCAACTCGCAATACAACTTGGCGATAGTAGTATGATGGTCATAGTACACAGGGAGAAGCTGCTGTCCATTCTCTGATAGATATTTCCTCGGGACGACTTCTACGCCCCCCACTTAATGAAATGGGGTGGCGATATTCTATGCCCTCAGCCACACAGTATTACATTATACCGTAATATGTAATGCCTTAAAAAGTGAAAATATTTAAACTTTAAATAGCATACTTCTAAAGAAATTTAATAACGTGACTATATTCTTTAATATCGAAGATTGATGATCTTACAGTTTACTTAAGTGCGAAATTATTTAAATTGAAAAGTATTATGTCTACTTCACGCAGGATCTTGGAAAAGTTAATGTATGTAGATTAAAGTATACGTCTTATATTTTCTTTTAACATGGTTTGAACAATACAGGTGCCTTATTGTAATGCATTACAATATTCAGTAAATTACATTGAACATACTGTTGGCGTGGTTGGCAAATGCTTGTTTTTCACGCCGGAGGTCATGGGTTCAATTACCACCCAGGTCATATATTTGTGTGCATGAACATGTCTGTTTGTCATGAGTCTGGGTGTAATTATCTATGAAATTATGTATTTACAAAAAAAGTATTATATGTAATATATCAGTTATCTGACTTCCATAGTTCAAGCTCTGCTTAGTTTGGGATCAGATGGCCGTGTGTAAATAATGTCCCAGGATATAATAATTATTATTATATCAATCGAAAAATGCCACTACTGGACAAAAATCTCCCCCAAAGATCTTCATTATGGCCACTGAAATTTACAGATCTTATAACTTAAACTTACCAACACGTATAACGTTATTGGTGGTCAAACAATAACGTTATACCTACATGTTGTTAAGTTTGGCATTAACATTACTTACTTTTTATTTTTTTATAGATAATTGATGTACACTATTCTGAACGAAATACTTTATCGTTCAGAATAGTGTGTACTGCATAGAGTATATTGCAAAAACAAGTCCAGCCATAGCAGCTATCACGTAGAATACATTAGCATCACATTGGCGGGCGTGTAATTCACTCTAAATGAATAATTCTGCACGAACGGCTACAATATTCATTAGGTAACATGTACGTAGTAGAAACTCAGTTTTTATTGACGTTATAATGGATATTACATGTCAACCCTGTTCTATTTATTTACAATTATTCGTAAATGGTTACTGTATAATTGTGAATTCGATTATATGTCTGTATTGCTATTTAATTATATTTTACCAACGTTAAGTATCGGCGTAAGACAAAAAAACATGTATTCGAGATGAATACACGATAAACTCAAACTCTTAGGTCCTCCGTGACCTGTGATTTCGTGTTTTACGTAGAGGGGCAATTGTACAAATTTTCCTTAACAACCGACCATGGGTGATAATTCTACAGGCTTTATTATTACACCACTCACAGACTTCATTAGCGATTGGTGAAGAAATCTCAAATAATATTAAGAAGGCATAACTGAAAAAAAATGGAATTATTATTCGTAAGTCCTTAAGATGATTGTGATCGCGTGATATACGCAACGTAGAAGATTATTCTACAGACGCTATTCTTTACCATCAAATAAATAATTAATGATTATTCCAATTTAATTACGATAAAATAACGAGTGAATGAAGAAGTTTATTGTTTAGAAAAAGTTATATTATAGAAGTGTGCTTCAATAATTAATTAAGCTACTGTTAATAAATAAAAAAAAATTGTTCTTGATGTCTAATAAATAATTAATAGTTGATGCTGTACTGTGACAAACAGACTACAACTGCTGGCGTTGGCTGCTGATATTACTAGTGAAACATTTTGTAAGTGTTTGAAAAATGACAAGATTTGTTCATCACTTAACTCGTGATTTTTGAGCATATTCCAACTAGTTTACTATCAGCAGCTTAAACCGGCCGCTGAAGTCTGTCATAGTACAACGGACTTAGCTTACAGCCCGCCTTATCATCGTCCTTGGAAATGTATGCAAAAGCCATGCGGTTTCGTGTACAACATGTTTTAGCATAGGATTACGTAGACGAGGCCGTACGCAATGTTGGTAAAGAACTTGTCATTCGAGTTTTTCGCAGCGGTTTCATGGCATTTTTCTTTTGGAAAGTTACGTAGTACCTACTAAATATTACGTCTATTATGATCTACAGTTTATATTACTATAAAATTATGTGAAGAAAGAGTAAATAGTACCCACTCTAACATACATTTTCATAACATCGTTTCAGGTACGACTCCTTAGTTAAGCTAAAAGTATCAGTGGTATTGTTTTACTAAGAGCATGAGCCGAAGGAAAGGGCAAACGATCGGGTAAAAGTCAGACACAGATCTGCTTGTATACGCTTTCGCTAGTAGCAACATGGAGTTATTAAGTTGCTAATTATATATACACGGGGGTATATAGTAAGCAACTTATTAACTCCATGCTACTAGCGAAAGCGTATACAAGCAGATCTGTGTCTGACTTTTACCCGATCGTTTGCCCTTTCCTTCGGCTCATGAGAATAAAAGGTGCATGCAAATAAAGGTGCGGTATTGGGCTCTAGACTTAGTGCACTATGTTGTGTACCGTACATATGGCAGAAATCTTGACCTACCGACGAACCGAAATAAGTGTATTTACATAAGATTTGTATACCTTGGTTTCCAAAAATGTTGCACAATTTCCCATAGTCCTGCAGAATAATTTTTTTTTTCATACATTTTTACTGTGCGGTAGTGCGGCCGTGTTTTATAGCATTTCGAAATTGCAACGCACTCTAGTTTTACGCACAGGTGAGAAAAACGCACGTACTGTGAATAATTCTTTAAAAAAGTTGCTATTGCTTACTTTGGCTATAAATTGCTTTACGTTTTTAGCATATGAATAGGTTTTTTCCTATTTGATATATTTTACATGTTTACATAAAATCTCAATTATCTTACACGTCAGCACAAGTTGTGTTAAGTGTTATTTTTTTTATTGTGGTATTCTACAAACTGTAGACTTCTTAGTTAAATTTAGCAATTAAATTACAATGATAATAAATCATGCATCTTCCTGTAATGAGTCGAGGTTCGAGCCCCAAGGCGTGGATTACTAAGTTAAGTGGTTCAAGCTAATTGACATTGTAAACGTCCAGTTAAAAGAAAAATAATAATAGTGTGTCGGGCTGAATATTTATTCTACGCCAACTAATCTTATCGGTCAATAATTGTTGAGCTTCCAGTGTGAAGGACTTACAAACATAGGTATTAAATCAAATATACATACACTATCAAATTTCTATATAGTAGGGTTATTTATGTTTAATTTATCTTTTGAATCTTTAAGTAAATACTTTTATTTATCATGGATGACTCATTTTTTAAAGTGACAGCGGATTTTTATTCTTAATTTATTATTAAGAATAGGAATCCGCTGCGTGTATCGTGGAGGTGTTTATTAAGATACTATTGTCACCTGATGAGTTAATCAGGTCTTTGGGCCTGGTAACCTGCTTGATAATAAAAAAAATATTTACTTCTTCAAACCGCGTTCAACTTTGTCTCGTTTTGTATAGACATTGAATTTATAATTGATTTCCTTTATATCGGAAATCAATTATTGAGTCTGTACAGCAGTTTTCTACGCCACGTGAAATTTCACGATCGTCTTACAGTTTTTAATGACTTCCGAATAATAATTCAGTTTTATTTTTGCACTTATGTCATCTTAATATTAGGTCTTTACCTATGAAATTGCCGTTCTGCAGTACTGGCCATTTCAAATCAAAATAATTTTTGTTTGGCTAAGAATTCTAATTTCAAATTAATTTTATTTTAAAAACATGGATTCTTTTTTCCAAAAGTAGTCATTTCTTTATTGATTAGTGTTACATTTTCATCGCATTTCAATCTTTTTCGTCATCATGGATACGTTAAAAATTCGAGTAATTATGGAATATGAGTACCGTCGTGGCAGCAACGCGGCACAAGCGGCACGCAACATCAACGACGTTTACGGAGCTAACACTACAAACCAACGCACCACCTGTTATTGGTTTGCTCGCTTCCGTTCTGGAAATTTCGACCTGAAAAATGAACCTCGCGGTCGTCCGAAGACTTTGGTCGACAATGACGAATTAAAGGCGGTTGTGGAAGCTGATGATACACAATCTACGGCTGAATTAGCAGCAGCTTTCGACGTTAGCGTCAAAACAATATTGGTCCATTTGCGTCAAATTGGCAAGGTAAAAAAGCTTGACAAATGGGTGCCCCACGAACTCAATGATCGCCAGCGCGAAGTACGCGTCGAGACGTGCCTTGCACTGCTCAACAGACACACAAATGAAGGAATTTTGAACCGCATTGTTACCTGCGATGAAAAATGGATTCTGTTTGATAACCGCAAGCGCTCAGCAAGTTGGTTGGATCCTGGTTCAGCACCTAAACAATGCCCTAAACGAAAACTTACCCCTAGAAAAGTGATGGTCACTGTTTGGTGGTCTAGCGCCGGTGTGATTCATCACAGCTTCTTACCAAACGGGGTGAGCATTACTGCAGATGTGTACTGTGAAGAACTGAGCACAATGATGGAGAAGCTGGCGTATCTCCAACCAGCATTGGTCAATCGCTCGTCTCCGCTGCTCCTGCACGACAACGCGCGACCTCATACTGCACAGCAGACGGTCTCCAAGTTGCAAGAACTGGGGTTGGAAGCTCTCCGTCATCCGCCCTACTCACCAGACCTTGCGCCTACAGACTACTACTTTTTCCAGAATTTGGATAACTTCTTGGCGGGAAAAAAATTCAATACCCGAGAGGCAGTACAAAATGCCTTTGAAGAATTTGTTGCCTCCCGTCCAGCTGATTTCTTTAAGAAGGGGATCAATAAACTGCCACTGCGATGGCAAAGATGCATTGATTGCATGGGTGATTACTTCGATTAATACAAATAAAAAAATTCATGAAAAAAGTTCGTTTAAATTTTTTCATACAAAACGGCAATTTCATAGGTAAAGACCTATTATTATTTGAGATTGCTTCAGGAATCGCTAATGAAGTCTAGGGCCTGTAAGATTATCGCCCATCTTAGAGGACTGTGACGTGGAGATGTGTAGTATGCTCGGATGTTAAGGATATTTTGTGCAACTGCCGCTCTACGTAAAACACGAAATCGCAGGTCATGGAGGACCTAAGAGTTTGAGTTTATCGTGTATTCATCTCGAATAAATGTTTTTTTGTCTTACCGAAACTTAACGTTGGTAATATATGATTAAATAGCAATACAGACATATAGTAGAATTCATAATTATACAGTAACCATTTACGAATAATTGTAAATAAATAGTACAGGGTTGACATGTAATATCCATTATAACGTCAATAATAACTAAGTTTCTACGTACATGTTACCTAATGAATTCAATGTTTATACAAAACAAGACAATGTTGCTTTGTATACAGTATTTGAATAGCTTACTTACTTTATGTTTGTCAAACTGTATATCCCTGAGCCAAGGGTCAAACAGTAGTTTTTCGGGCTCTATGTTGACGGGGCTCTGTCGTCGTCCCTTGTTGCACATGCTCCATTGGGGGTTGATTAAACCCCAGAAGCCCGGTCCTGTCAACAAAAATGAGCGACTTAAAATGTTTTTCTTTCAATCTTGTATCACTTTGTTATCCATCTGTCTGCCAAGATCCTTTTTCTCAGGAATGAGAGAAGGTAGTTAGTGTAAGAAAATTAAAGGATATATAGGATATAGGTCCGTGGTATCTCAGGGTATTATTAAAACTATAGTTAAACCATATTTTGGCACAAAATCAATCACACCTACATATATGGATCGTCCCTTTAACCTATAATAATGTAGCCCAATACTATCTCACTTGAAGGTGAAGGCTTCTTCTCACAATGAGAAGGGATAGCCCATAGTCACTGGTCAATTACGGGTTCCATCAAGTACATTTTTGAGAACCATCAGGTATCCAGGTTTCATCACGGTGTTTTCTTTAACCATTTTAATTACGAGATAATAACTTACTAACACTTAGTACTTTACGTACTCTTAAAAATAGATTAACAAACTAGTATAACAGCTTATTTTGGAGTCGGAAGTTGAATATACATACATATTGATTCGAATCTTCAATAAATCAGTCTCACTTTCCAAATCTAAAAATAAATTATTTACAGCGTAATAAAATCGATATCCTAAACACTGTGGAACATTGAGTACCAGACAAATGCTTATAATGACATCGATAACATCTAAACGACATTCGATAGACACTTACGATTTATTTTCAGAGCTTTTCGTAATTATATCGTGATAGGTAAAAGAATATATTTTAAATTAAATATTGACATTTACAAATGTTATGTTTTACATTAGTACAACGTTACATTTGTAAAATGTCAATAAATATGAAATATGAAACCCATTCTTATATACCTATGTAGGTATGTGATTCGTATTTACTTAACTGTGCCATAAGGGCAGTGGTTACAATGTCCTACAAATTTAATGATGGGCCCTATACCTATTATATTATTATTATCATGTTGCGCGTGCCCTAACAACTGTAGGCTTAAAGATCTGATGGATGCTTCTCATAATGCGATTCTCGTTCCTAAGCTAAGTTCTGGGCAGACACTGGCAGCACACTTTAGATTGCCATCAACTCGTTAAGAAGAAGAAGTGGTTACCCTATTGTATCAGAGGTGTTCATATTAACTTCACTATCATCTATATAAAGCTAGGGTAACTTCTTCCACCTTCCTACCTGAGTGACATGTTTTAGAAAAGGTGTCCTAAAATGTTAATATGTACTGCGTATCCATTTTTGTGTAATATACAGTTACATTACTAGTACATTTCTCAGTATCAAACTGAAGTCTGGGAGTTGGCGGTATTACACTCCCGTGCCTGGGAGAGCACGTAAAGCCGTCGGTCCTGTACCTGACCTCTTTCCGGTCGTGAATTTTTGTTGTATTAATATTTTTCCCAGTTTAGGTGCTTTGTGTACCTGAGTTGCGTATTTGCAAAAGTCCTCCGCAATACATAGACTTATATCAGTATTGCGAGCGTTGTCTTCTGTTTTAAGGACAAATATACAATTATTTTTATATTAACAACCTAAGTTATCGATTTAAACCTTACGAAAGCTTCTCCATTTATTATTATTTTCATTGTTTTTGGACCTTTTTGGACCAAATTGATAAGGTTGAAATTAATGTGGCCTAGTCCACAACCTGTTTAAGGGTTAAACAAAAAAAAAATAACCGAAGTTTTTTTTTAATATTTCGACGTCCACTTTTGTTACACTGTTCTACACACTACCACTTTTAATATTTATTGAATTAACGATTCCTTCCTATCCAAAGTATGAACACAACATTTTTCGCTTAATAACCCCAAATGACTAAATGCAAACTAAATTAGTTTTAAACGATGACGAAACGAAAATTGCGAGTGAAACCGTTATTCAAATGGAAAGTCTATTCAACCCCATAATGCCCCGTGATATCACATTGAATAGAATCGGGACACCGCAAAATTTGGTCATCCTAGCCTATTGAATCGTGCGTAATGTTGCACTAGGGTGACCCCACTCGTATCGGACGTCATTACCGCACTGGTGATCATTACTGTTACATTAGCTTTTTACCCGACTGCCTAGGAGGGTAATTTGAGGGGATTACCTGTCGTAAGTTAGACTAAATGTGACAAGGTACACTCATCATCAATTTGTTGGATATTTAACATTTTTTTAATTTTTATCTGTTATAGCAGCAACAGAAATACACAATAAGTAAAATTTATTTTATCTGTCTACTTATTACAGTACTAATGGACGATAGAAGCTTAATAATAGGGCACCATTAGTCGAAATAGTAGCTCTTAATATTAGTTAACATTCTGAATGCATAGTGAAAGTGAAAGTAGTTAGTCCATTGGTTGAATTAATTATTTGCCAGTCTCTTAATATTAGTTGATTTTCCGAAAGCATAGACATAGTTTAAATGGAAGTAGTTAGTCAATTGGTCGAATTAATTTTTTGCCAGCCTCTTAATATTAGTTAATTTTCCGAAAGCATAGAAGAAAGAGTTTAAGTTGAAGTAGTTAGTCCATTGGGCGAATTAATTATTTGTCAACCTCTTAATATTATTTAATTTTCCGAAAGCATAGAAGAAAGAGTTTAAATGGAAGTAGTTAGTCTAATGGTCGAATTAATTATTTGCCAGTCTTTTAATATTAGTTAATTTTCCAAAGCATAGAAAGAGTTTAGATGGAAGTAGTTAGTCAATTGGTCGAATTAATTATTTGCCAGCCTCCTAATATTAGTTAATTTTCCGAAAGCATAGAAGAAAGAGTTTAAATGGAAGTAGTTAGTCTAATGGTCGAATTAATTATTTGCCAGTCTTTTAATATTAGTTAATTTTCCAAAGCATAGAAAGAGTTTAGATGGAAGTAGTTAGTCAATTGGTCGAATTAATTATTTGCCAGCCTCCTAATATTAGTTAATTTTCCGAAAGCATAGAAGAAAGAGTTTAAATGGAAGTAGTTAGTCTAATGGTCGAATTAATTATTTGCCAGTCTTTTAATATTAGTTAATTTTCCAAAGCATAGAAAGAGTTTAGATGGAAGTAGTTAGTCAATTGGTCGAATTAATTATTTGCCAGCCTCCTAATATTAGTTAATTTTCCGAAAGCATAGAAGAAAGAGTTTAAATGGAAGTAGTTAGTCTAATGGTCGAATTAATTATTTGCCAGTCTTTTAATATTAGTTAATTTTCCAAAGCATAGAAAGAGTTTAGATGGAAGTAGTTAGTCCATTGGTCGAATTAATTATTTGGCAGCCTCTTAATATTAGTAAATTTTCCGAAAACATAGAAAGAGTTTAGATGGCAGTAGTTATAGTAAATTATTTTTGTCATCCCTCGATTAAAGCAACGATAATAGTCCGCCCAACAAAAGAAAGACATCTCAACATTCCAAGTACGTCCAATTTCGGGTCGGTTGAACCACTATCCTGTATAATGACACGGGTGAGCGCGCATTATCATTAAGATGCTATCTGTGATCATTACTAGCCCCCATTACACATACTGTGTCCTGATATTCTGTGGTATTGAGACTGCGAGGTCGTGATTCTATTTGACGTATTATGTACACGCTTTTATGATGCGGTCGGGTAGAATGAGATGAACCGGGGGAAATTAGGGATAAGATAAAGATAGATAGAGTTTGTTTTAGAATGCTTCGTTAGTCTAGCGATAGCATGTTTAACCGCAGATAATGTTTAAGTTCGAATTCCAAATCCCGCCAAGTTTTATTAAGTAAAATTTTCAGTATCAGCTTCAAGTTTGGAAGTTGTATATAGAGGCTATAAATAGTTATATATAATATAAAGACGATATACATATATATCATTGAAAAATATACTATCGAGAAACCTAAGCGAACCAGTTTCAGCGGCAAATACAGATAATGAAGTATTGAGTTCAAATCCCGGTTCGTGTTAATAGTGATTTTAGGGCTTTTTTGTGAAGTTGATTTCTTAGTATCAGCCCAAAGTCTAGGAGTTTGTGGTAGTATATACTTCGAATTATGCGGATAAAAGTGACATATTCATGATACGAAACCCTTTCCATGCGAGTTCTACTCGAACTTATAGATTCATATTTTTTTTATGGATACGCCAAATAAACAAAATAAAAAATAAAGAGATGGAAAGAAAGTATTTTTGTTTACAATAGGCTGGCATAAATTTTCACAGTTAAGTTTATGATCTGCTGCTAAAATCATTTAAAAAATACTAATATTAATTATTACATAATGATTTTTACAAAATTAATTTGATATAATTTTAAGAAACTGTATTTGGCATGTAAATAAAATCAGTAAATATAAGATCGAAATGCTATTTGAAAAAAAAAATTCAATATTCTGTCAATATAGTTAAATCATTTAATTTGCTTCATACATAGATTTTGCGAGTTATGCGAATTATGCGGACATTAGCCATTTTCTATTCTGGATAAAATGCTTTTAATTTACTCACCTGATATACCGTCGTACGTCCACCATTCTTCCCAGCTACCGGAAATGTCTGAAAAAAATAAAGTTTCATTTATCGGTCGTAACGATACCTACATATAATGGATACATCATGTGGCCATTTGTGATCAGATCGGGGTGGTACAATTGCTTTATGATCGCGTGTATGGAGACCCTCTCAGCCAGTTGCGCTCAAGTGATCGGCGAGGTGAAGCACCTATGTACGCGGTCAGTCTATAGATGAGTGGCCGCAAAGTGGTTTAAGTTAGAGCGATTCCGTGCTTCGGAGGGCATGTTATGTTGTCGGTCCTAGTTGTTGGCGTTAGACAACAGTCGATAGCCATGTCAGAGGTCTTCTGGGCGGCTTGAACAACTCTGTCACCAGGGTTAACACTGCCCATACGATATAGAAAAAGAAGAAGGTCGCGTGTATAATCATATCGAAATTAACTAAAACAATGTTTTTTGTATCCAAAAAACTCAACATTGTGAATTAAAATAGCATGTAGTTATGATCATTTGCCATGTTTTTAGCATACTAAGCCATGAACCTGTTAACTCTATAGGTGGAGACAGGTGATTTTTTTTTTATGCAAAATTGGTTTGCACTTGACCACGATCTCACCTGATGGTAAGTGAAGATGTGGTCGAAGGTGGACCGCGCGTACCCATAAGATGCCTGTTCACTCTAACCTTGAATAAACCCATGTTATATGAGTCTGGAAACACGTCGTTTGGGGGGCTGTTCCACAGTTTAGCCGTGCGTATGATGAAAGAGGAAGCAAAACGCTTCGTACGGCATAATGGGATGTCAACGACATAGCGGTGGAGAGCCTCCCGACTCCTTGTAGTCCGATGAAAAAAGGGAGATGGAGGGATAAGTTCATGGAGAATAGACAGAATGTTACGTAAAAAACGTAAATAGATTGCGGTGGCAAGGGAAATTGGAAATAATAAGAGCTACGCAGTTAGATACATTATTTTCTATAGAGATATTTTGCCCTATTTCTTATCATTGTTTCCTTTTTAGCGATACGAATCGTACAGATAACAATATAAGTATTTTTTCTCATTAATTATAAAACATCTCAAACTGAAATTGATGCATTTTATTTAAAAGATCGTTGATTATATGATTAGTTAACTTTTACAACGAAGAAATAAAATCAAAATCATTAATTTGTTGTTCTGATTGCATGCTTTAATTCTGTTTATACGCTTTATAAGTCTTTACACTATAGGGGTAAACTGTTTTATGGCGAACGACCATTCGACACAAGCTGATTAAGCTCCAATTCCCTTTTGGACGGATATTTGTGTGCATGAACATATCTATTTATCCTGAGTCTGGTTGTTATTATCTATATAAAGAAATGTAGTATATCAGTTATCTGATTTCCATAGTACAAGCTGTGTTTAGTTTGTACTATTGAAATCAGATATATATAGTTTGGAATCAGATGGCCGTGTCTTAATAATTATATTATGAGCTCTATCTTACATAACCCCTATATTATGAACAAGGACACCATGAGCTCTGCTTTAGCTAGTCTGATATCCCTTACCTAAACTCTATGAAAAAGTAGGTTAGGTCTATAGAGAGCGTCAACAAGACCTTATAAAAAGTTCACTCTGTGTTACAATATCCTGGGACATTAGTTACACACGGCCATCTGATCCCAAACTAAGCAGAGCTTGTACTATGGAACCCAGATAACTGATATACTACATATACTACTTTTATTTTGTAAATACATACTTATATAGATAAATTACACCCAGACTCAGGACAAACAGACATGTTCATGCACACAAATATCTGTCCTGGGTGGGAATCGAACCCACGCCACGCCAACAGGCCTGTCGTTATTTATCCCATGTATGACGGAGGTTTAGTAACAAGTGAGGTAAACCTCCAGAGAAATGGGTCAAAAGCGAGGGACAAGAAGTATGTTAGCTTACCTTTGACTGAAACACACAGGAGTGTGAGTATGAAAAGTGAACATTGGTGCATCGTCAATTGTCTCAGTCACGCCCAAAACCGCATTTGGCTGCTAATATTCCTGAAACAATGAAAAATAAAGTTTACTTATAAGCACTAGAAGCAGAGTAGTTAATAGGCGTCTGCTGGTATATAACGTGGGAAATTAAATCAAATTACAGACAGACAGAGATTGATTTATAGATCTCGCCAATTGGTTTAAGTGACGTTTAGAGTAAACATATTCACTGCTTCTCCGGACATTATAGGCGAGCGGGGACAACAAACATAGGCAACCAAGGTCTTACCGTAACCCGCAATCCAGCAGGTTCCGGCAACCCTCACAAGATCATCGTTCCATCTAACAGCAGGCCTACCCCCACTGCTTTTTTATGTGTATAATATACATATATACTCGTAATACTGCCTAACTATGAGCTTATGCATCAAAAACCTCGCTCCTCATCCTCGACATCGCTGTCAACCGGTATAAATCCTTCATAAACAAAGTTCAAAATTGCATAAATGTACGTCCCTAAACAAAATAATACAGATTAAAAGAAAATGTTTTCTTTTTTTTCACAATAAGGTCGTTGAGCTCGCATGCTTACTGGCCATTAACACGGTTACTTCATATTTGTCTTCAGTAATAGCAGCGGTTAATTGCAACCAGCTAATTCATTCAAAATAGCCTTTTTTAAATAGCGATTCAAAAAAAATAATAATTAAAATAAAAATAAAATTTTCTTAATTTCTGTCTACATCAAGTTGGGAGTAATAATGGCTTGTTTACAATATGGTTGAAGTGTATAGCGGACGTTAGTATAGCGGTAGCATTTTCGGTTATGATCTTCATGAATAGTAAACATTTACGTTGATAGTAAGTAAGTAATTCTTTATTGTACATCAAAAAATATTATATATAAAGAACTATGATAATGTTATCAGATTATACAAATGGCGGACTTTTCGCTAGGTGCGATTTCTTCCAGGCAAGTCGTATCGGAAATTAATATTTATTTTGGGTATTTTATATGTTTATGTGTTCCATTTTGTTCAGTTATGTAGTAAAATTAGGCGCTTTAAGTTACCTCTACTATTTATGTTACACCTGGTGTATATTTACGTCGTTTTTTTTTATATTAGAGGGCGGCGATCGAGCAAGTGGGTCACCTGATGGTAAGTGATCACCGCCGCCCATGGGCACTCGCAACACCGGAGGAGTCGCTGGTGCGTTAACGATCTTAAGAGTCAGCAAATAGTGACCTTTCCCCTACCCCGAAAACCTCGGGCGACCTTACTCACACGTAGAAACACAACATCAAAATTATTAATGTTATTATTAAGGAAAGTTTTCTGTTCGGTGGAGGTACTTCCCCAGTCGGGCTGCTCTTTGGGCGAATTAACGCTGCGCCTACCTCTATTGTTTATGTTTTGTTTAAACTTATTCTCAAAACCTAATTAAACAGCAAAAAGAGTGCGCTGTCTCTCCGTGGGACACTTTATGGGCGGCGGTGATCACTTACCATGTCCGCTTGCTCGTTTGCTCTGTATAAAAACAAAAGCACAATACCCTTTTTTCTTCCTACAAACGTACATCTAACGAATACGCGTTAATCGCGTGGCAGTACATCAGATTTATCTAAAGTCCCGGTTAAAAGACAGCAGCGTACAAGGAAATTACCCTTTTATCTGGGGCCCTGATCTGGAGATAACTTTAATGGCAACCGATTTTACGCTTCTTTGCTCTAATTATATCATTAGGACGAATATACCTAACTATACAGACGGGATTACGTACTGAGATATAGTTACTTGAGTTTCGTTTATTTTAAAACTTTCCGTAGATTCAAAGAAAGCGTTCAAGTGCGAGTTGGTCTCATGCATCGATGACCCTCTATAACCTAGTAGATAAGTAAATAGTTCATCCATAACGAAATATCCATAAAGATTTATCTCGCTTTTTGTGATATACTGTCCTACAAATTTACTATTATATATATATTTTAATTTATGCTATAAGACTATATATTTGTATAATACATAGTAAAAATGTCTACCTAGTCGAAATTCGGCTACGGTGGCCAGTCTCAATGGAGGCCAGCCATCTACGCGGGACATATATTGGTGCACAAGTGTGTGCGCTAAGACTGGGGCACTTTCTATTTCATCATTTTCATGATCTAATGGGACCACTAGCTATACGAAGAGAGGTCAGGTTCAGGACCGACGCCGCGACGGTGTTTCATCATATCCGAGGCACAGGATTGTAACTCGCAGACCTCGGGCTGACACTAAGAACATAACAGAAAAATTCCAAATTTACTTTACTGGCCCGATCCTGGGATTGTACCCAGGTCCAGATTATCTGCACTACCGCTAGCCCAATGAATTAAGTGCGAGATTTGTTTTCGCGGGTGGGTGAGAAGAGGTTTTAGTTATTGGTTAACGTGGTGGCATACGAGGAACTGCTATCAGGAGACGGTTGAGTAGATTACTGCAATTTATGTTATTGTTGACAACTTTATGCAGAAAGAGCAAATCGTGCAATTTTTGGCGATGCGATTAACGATTTTATTTTAAAATGCTTTATCTGCTGGTCGTAACTGAACCTGTGTGTGATACCTGAAGACAGATAAGCAAAATGTCGAGTGAACGCGCGTTGAACGCTTTCTATGCGTTGGAAATGTACAGCGCAGAAAGGATTCCAAATTACGCAAGCATATTCTAGATATGTCCGTACCAGAGCATTATATATAATAATAATGGTAATTCATGTTTTTGGGTGTTTGAAACCTTTAGAGTTGCGCTTAAATAATCCATACATCTGACATGATTTATTTTTATAATACTGTTTATATGTGAAGTAAAACGAACAGAAGAATGTACACCATATTGATTCACATGCGTAACTGTGGCATGTGTGGCGCAACAATTAAGACGTCCGTCAACTATATATTGGTAAAGCAGTTAGGTCAGAATAACTAATAATAATATTTTGTAGGAAATATTGATTTATCTGTCTGCTATATATTATTATCTACCCGCAAGGAGTTGAGGCGGGTTGCTCGTCCCTTATACTCGTAGTATGAACAAAACATATAACTCAAAAACCACTTATATTGCTATAAAGGTTAGCTGATATCAACTATCTATTCACAAATTTGATCTAACACCCAAATCACAGCTCCTACCGCAAATCTTCAAGGGTGCAATATTCAGTCGTTAGCCCCGCCCACTTCCGTTGTAACCCACCGATACCATCGAGTTCCGGTACTCAACAGTCACCCGTTAACGAACTCCGCTATCATTGAAATCCATTTGTTAACCCTTGTTGCTTTTTTGTTCATAGAATAAAATAAAATTACAGGTTTGCGTCAATATGAAAATAATGTTGGATGTTTGACTGTTGGCATACTATGTGTTATCTCCTCTGTGGTATAAAATTGTGTTTTAAATAAGGATTGCAGCGGTCACTACTATTTGTGCGACCCATAAGTGATTTTTCTGAGTATGGGTATGCTTGGTGTCCATGAATTGCATGTTTGTTCAGTTACCTAGACACAGGGATTTAATTCAATAGTTCCGGAGTTGTTTTAAAATAATAATATCTTTATTTAACATTACACTTTTACACTTTATTAAACAGTAATCGAGGCAAAAGACGTGTGCAAAGATCGTGACAAATGGAATCCGTTGTCTCTGCCTACCCCTCTGGGGAACAGTGAGTCTATGTATGTATGTATGTTATTTAACATTTAAAACAAAAAAAAAATCATCACTCTTATTCGAAATAAAAATCTAACTATGATTTCACGTAAACAAGACATTTCGCCTGTACTAGTAAATATAGACAGTTAAAAATAATAAAATATATAATAAAAAAATATATTTTGCAATGTAGATCGGAATTAAGCTAAATCCAGAAAAATCAATAATCGCCATTTAAATAAAAAATTTAAATTAGAGTCTATACTAGTTTACTCTCTGCCAAGCTACTTGTAACCTGACCTCAAAATAAGCTACCATAAAACCTGGCAAAATTACAGAAAATTAACTGAGACGTAAAGTTGCCAATCGCTCCTATTGCCAGTAAAGAGAACAGTGTCTACGAGTGGGGAGAAACTGGGCGCCAGACTGTCTGGCGACAAGGGGTAACATTCCGGCTGCCAGTTTTCTTTGCAAACATTGTTATTAAGTGTAAGAATTTTATTTATATTTGCGATTGATAATTTATTTACATTAGATTTTATCCACCGACGAAAATTATAGGTATTTTAGAAGTGTGGTACCTGTATGCTAGTCTGTCTATAGCATCCTGAACTGATGCATCGATTGCGACGTTTTGTCTAGATAGCCGTTAGTAATTGTCAGTCGTCAAAGCATCGATTCGCAGTGGAACAATCCTACTAATATTATAAACGCGAAAGTTTGTAAGTATGGATGGATGTTTGTTACTCTTTCACGTAAAAACTACTGAATACATATTAATGAAACTTTAAAATAATATGGCTTATACATCAGAATAACACATAGGCTACAATTTATAAAGATATTGTGTGAATTGTTCAAAATATGACGATAAGTGTCAAGTATGTAGGAAAAAATCTATCATTTGCGAGCTATTCCAGCACGCACTGCCAAAACCGCTAGAGGTACATGTCTACTAATATTATAAATGCGAAAGTTTGTGAGTATAGATGTATGTATGTATGTTTGTTACTCTTTTACGCTAAAATTACTTTAACGCGGGTGAAACCGCGTGGCGCAGCTTCTCTACGGGTCTACTCTTCGTCTCACTTCCGTCTCTGGAGACGAGTAAAGCATGTTGAGTAGTCGTTGCCAGATGACAAGAGAACATCTGATTACTGGCCTATAGGTCTAGTGATTAAAGACCCTGATTGATAGTCAAAGTAAAGTCAAAGTCAAAGTAACTTTATTCCATAAAAAATTACATTTATGTGGAATCGTCATATTTTTTTAACCCTACCGTGCAGTGCATGACGTGGCAGCTACTGAGAAACACTGCCAGAAAACTCAGTAGGAATCCGTTTTTAAAATAAAATATACTTAAGATTAATTACAATACAATCTGGTTTCCGACCCGGTCATAGTACAGCTACTGCTTTGATCAAAATAACAGACGACATTCGTCTTAGCATGGATGAGAGCAATGTCACGGTACTTTCCTTGCTAGCAAGGAAAGTACCGTGACAAGTCTACGGTGTTAAAAGCATTACTGAAGTCTAGACTTCAGTAATGCTTTTAACACCGTAGACTTTGACATCTTGCTTGGCATTATGCGCTCACTTAATGTATCTCCAATGGTTATTGACTGGTTTCATAATTACCTGTTAGGTCGCCGGCAGCGTGTTCGCGTAGAAGATGCTTTTTCTTCATGGTGCGATATGATTGCTGGCGTACCACAGGGAGGCGTGCTATCTCCATTACTTTTTGCTGTATTTATAAATACTATTTCCCAAAACCTCAATTCTTCCTACCACCTCTATGCTGATGATCTGCAGATTTATACACAAGCATCTTTGGAAATGATATCGTCTGCTATCAATGTCATACAGGATGATCTTGATAAGATTTGCGAATGGAGTACGTCTTATGGACTAGTGGTTAACCCGGCAAAAATGCAAGTTATTGTAATAGGCAGCTCCAGAATGCTAGCTAAAATAGATTGGTATGGGCTACCTCAGGTAAAATTTAATAATAAAATCATTCCTTACAGTGACAAAGTAAAAAACCTAGGTATATACATTGACAAGACCTTATCATGGGATCCTCAGCTTCAGGAAGTCAGTCGTAAGTTATTTGCATCAGCAGGGTCTTTGCGACGAATCCGGAACTTCCTTCCCACTGCCACTAAAATTGCGCTAGCACAATCTCTTCTTTTACCCATCCTTGACTATGCAGATACCAGCTATCCTGATCTCACCGAAGCCCAACTTGACAAACTTGAGCGCCTTCAAAATTTTTGCATAAGGTTTATATTTGGTCTGCGCAAATATGACCATGTTTCAGAATTTCGCACCAAGCTTAAGTGGCTTCCCATTCGCCTCCGCCGAGATACTCATATTTTAATTCTTCTATACAGTATATTGTTTAATCCTGCCACCCCACTTTATCTCAAAGAACGGTTCGAGTTCCTAAATGACACACATTTAAGATCCCTGAGGTCATCTGAAAATTTGCGACTCAAAATACCTAAGCATTCCTCTAACTTCTACGGACAATCATTTACAGTAGAAGCTGTGCGCCTTTGGAATGATTTGCCTGTAACGATAAGGCGAGCACAATCCCTTCACACTTTTAAAAAACTAGTGAAGGAGTACTACCTTTCACGATAAATAGATACTATTGCATAATAACAGTGTTACTGTCATCTCCTATCACTAATAAGATGTATGTATTTATATAAGTATTTTATTTGTTATATGTATGTTGTAAGTAATATATATATATATATCAACACATTTCAATTACATATTAATATGTATATTATATATATATATTAGGTCTTTACCTATGAAATTGCCGTTCTGCAGTACTGGCCATTTCAAATCAAAATAATTTTTGTTTGGCTAAGAATTCTAATTTCAAATTAATTTTATTTTAAAAACATGGATTCTTTTTTCCAAAAGTAGTCATTTCTTTATTGATTAGTGTTACATTTTCATCGCATTTCAATCTTTTTCGTCATCATGGATACGTTAAAAATTCGAGTAATTATGGAATATGAGTACCGTCGTGGCAGCAACGCGGCACAAGCGGCACGCAACATCAACGACGTTTACGGAGCTAACACTACAAACCAACGCACCACCTGTTATTGGTTTGCTCGCTTCCGTTCTGGAAATTTCGACCTGAAAAATGAACCTCGCGGTCGTCCGAAGACTTTGGTCGACAATGACGAATTAAAGGCGGTTGTGGAAGCTGATGATACACAATCTACGGCTGAATTAGCAGCAGCTTTCGACGTTAGCGTCAAAACAATATTGGTCCATTTGCGTCAAATTGGCAAGGTAAAAAAGCTTGACAAATGGGTGCCCCACGAACTCAATGATCGCCAGCGCGAAGTACGCGTCGAGACGTGCCTTGCACTGCTCAACAGACACACAAATGAAGGAATTTTGAACCGCATTGTTACCTGCGATGAAAAATGGATTCTGTTTGATAACCGCAAGCGCTCAGCAAGTTGGTTGGATCCTGGTTCAGCACCTAAACAATGCCCTAAACGAAAACTTACCCCTAGAAAAGTGATGGTCACTGTTTGGTGGTCTAGCGCCGGTGTGATTCATCACAGCTTCTTACCAAACGGGGTGAGCATTACTGCAGATGTGTACTGTGAAGAACTGAGCACAATGATGGAGAAGCTGGCGCATCTCCAACCAGCATTGGTCAATCGCTCGTCTCCGCTGCTCCTGCACGACAACGCGCGACCTCATACTGCACAGCAGACGGTCTCCAAGTTGCAAGAACTGGGGTTGGAAGCTCTCCGTCATCCGCCCTACTCACCAGACCTTGCGCCTACAGACTACTACTTTTTCCAGAATTTGGATAACTTCTTGGCGGGAAAAAAATTCAATACCCGAGAGGCAGTACAAAATGCCTTTGAAGAATTTGTTGCCTCCCGTCCAGCTGATTTCTTTAAGAAGGGCATCAATAAACTGCCACTGCGATGGCAAAGATGCATTGATTGCATGGGTGATTACTTCGATTAATACAAATAAAAAAATTCATGAAAAAAATTCGTTTAAATTTTTTCATACAAAACGGCAATTTCATAGGTAAAGACCTATTATATATGTGTAATACCTACGAGCTGTAGGCATTACTTCAAGGTAATGTTTCACAATTTTCTCTCTTAATTTACTAGACTAGTCTATTTCTATTTACTATTTCTTTCTTAAGTTGCTACACCCCTATCACTCATTTAATTATTCTTCTTGCTGATCTTGTCCATCCTAAGGTTGTCTGGAAGAGATCGCAGTTAGCGATAAGACCGCCCATTGTACTAGATTTATTACAACTTTATACTTTATATGTAAATCTTGGTGTACAATAAAGAGTATTTGTATTGTATTGTATTGTATTAATTACAATCATGTGTGTTGACTCAGAACAACTCCATCCCAAGCACTTTTATCACTTAAATAATCAGAAATTTTGTAATATGCCCTGCTATACAATTTGGCTTTAATAATTCTTTTAAACTTATTCGTAGACAATTCTCTAATATCATTGGGAAGTTTGTTATAAAATCTTATACATTTTATAAGCCAGGAAAAATCTCTTTGTGATGAGGCCGATTATTTGTTCTGTATCTGAGTGTAATTGATCTATGTTAAATATCGGTTTAGAAAAATATAAGTATTTTTATCAGTTGTTTGGTTGCTATTGTGCAGACTCTGCTTAGTTTGGGATCAGATTGGCAGTGTGTCTCGAGTTATTTAATAATATCCTACCGACCGGATTGCCACGGCGCAATTGCGGAGGATATATTATAGTGCATAGGTGTGTGCGCAAACACAAGGGCACTTTCTATTTCATCACTCTCATGATCCAATGGGACGACTAGCGCCACGATCGGAAAGAGGTCAGGTACAGGAGCGACGGCTTTACGTGCTCTCGAAGGCACGGGGGTGTAATACCGCCAACTCCCAGACTTCGGGCTGATACTATAAAAATTTCTTCTTACGGAAAAATCACAAAATCATTTTTCCACCCGGGATTTGAACCCAGGACCTCATTATCTGCGGTTGAACACGCTACCGCTACACCAACGAGGCAGTATTTAGTTATCTATTAATCATTACAATATGTAGTTAGAAGTCAAATACTATCTTATTAGGTATCCTATGGGATGCTAGACCAGTTAAAAGTCGCTTATAATATTTTTGCAGCCATTTGATACAGGTAAGGTTTAGGTCCAGCGCCAATAGATATGAGAATAAGGTAAGCAAGAGAATAAAATGGGCTAAAAAGTAAACTTGTATTCACTATATTTCAAAAAATTCTAAATTTGTTCTTAGGGTCCAGTAAACAATGCTGTATGTTATTCATATGTATATTTGCATTTCCATTTCGTGAAAACATAACATTATAACAAATGGCTCATTAAACACAAACATTTTTCAAAGTAAAGAAACGTTACAGTGAAAAAAAATACATTTGCAGAAATCATAAATCTAAACTTAGTTTCTTAGCATCGTAGTTTGGACCTTAATTCTTAAGAATATGGTTGAAAATAGATTAAGGGTAATAAGAAGTCGTTAAAAGTGTTCCCAGTTCCTAACTGAGGCTATGGAAACAGCGAAGGAGGAGAATTAAATAAAAATTTTTAGTGTCTAAATTGTTAATTTTCAACTTTTGGTTAAAATTAGGTATGAGTATTTAATAGAGGTTAAGGTATTTATAAATAGAATTAATAAATAAATAATTATAAGTAATCGTGGCGAATAATGACTTTTCAAGGTCACAGAAATTCAGAAATTAAAAAAGGGCCACAGTAATGATTTGTATGCAATGTCTACTAAATCTACGAAATAACTACATTTATTTATTACATTAATTCCATCGTTGTTATACATTCGTGTGCAAGAAGTTTGAAATACATAAGTAAGTTAAGCTAATTCGGTTATTGTACCGTAAATAATCGTATCCTAAGGAAGCTTAATAATTATAATATAAACAAGAATGTGAATATTGTTTTTTGGGTATAAATTGAAAAAAGCGGGGAATTTAGCTACTTATAGCCATTCAACCAAATTAGCATAATACACGGTGCACATAAAAATACAGTTATCATTGCTTCACCAGAAATAAACTACAAGTTAAGAGTCAAGCCACCTAGCAAAACTACAAATTAATAAACCTGAATCAGAGGGCATTCAAACCTCATTTGGATTCAAACCTCGACTCAGAGCTTTTACTGACGGTTATTTATTCACCAGTCTTTTTGATGACATCGATAACGTTTTTGACACATGTTATTAGCTATCCGTAACAATTATGGACCTTTTTGAGTAAGGTGGTTTAGTTGTGTTGGAGAGACAGAGAGAGTTTTGTTCTCAGTTATTCTTTGAAATTCTTAAAACGACTACTTCACTGTTAATCTTTTCCGCTTGTTCCATAGCTCCACCAACCGGAAGTTAACATCGGTTGCTAGACAAAGCTCGTTGTTTACAGGATGTGGGCGTACAGAAACTTGCCGTTGACGTAACTAACTTGTAGGCTTTTCCATGAATACCTTAGCACAGCGATGATAGGTAAGGCTGGGTTTAAGTTCTCTGAACATATATTAACTTAATTTCGCAAAAAAATTATAGAGTGAAATTATTAACTTAACAGAAGTTACCTATATACGTAATTAAGTAACAAATAAATATCTTAGGACAACTAAAACACTGCCATCTGATTCCAAACTAGGCAGAGTCTGTACTTTGGCAACCAGATAACTGATAAACATAGACATATATTCTTAAATACATAAATAATACATTTGACGGGCCTGTTGGCGTGGTTGGCAAATGCTTGCTTTTCACGCCGGAGGTCGTGGGTTCGATTCCCACCCAGGGCATACATTTTTGTGCATGAACATGTCTGTTTGTCCCGAGTCTATGTGTAATTATCTATATAAGTATGTATTTACAAAAGAAAAGTAATAGGTATATGTAGTATATCAGTAATCTGGTTTCCATAGTACCTACTGCTTAGTTTGGGATCCTGGGTGACCGTGTGTGAATAATGTCCCAGGATATTACTATTATTAATATAGATAAATTACACCTAGATACAGAAGGAATAATCAAGCTTTTTACACACAAATTTGGGGACATAAATCACGACCATTGGTTTAGCAGTCAACCACTAAACCAACAGGTTAGTCAAAGACAAGCTTGAAACGCAGCTGTGCATAGCATATGTGGCAAAAACTCTTTCACGGGAGATTTGAGCTAATTGAGCGAAACTCGATCGTTCCGACACTTTACAGTAAGATGTGTTGTACTTATGCTCCTGGTATCTAGGTTAAATTAATTTTATTCACATAATTAATTTTTTACCAAATATCCATGTAAGTTTTTTAGTCTTGGTCTTGTATCAAAACTGAAGTATCGAAGTTGAGATGTAAACAGTGTTTTTTAATAGAAGTTAATTGTGCGTAATGTTACTTACTGCTTGACTCAGTTTTATTTATATAATTAAATTGATAAAATAAAATCTAATTTTACTAATTTATTAATATTATGTATTTGTTATGAAACCCTTTGCATGCCGCTGTGTCGGCGAAACATGTTGATCTATGTAATTATAACAACCTTGTACCGTGTTTCTGGAAAATAAATGTATTCTATTCTATTCTATTCTATTAAACAAATCACCTCCGGATCCTATCTCAACATTTGCTGAAACTCCACTTCTCTTCCCAAAAACCAGTTACCCACATATTCATAAAAGTCCTTACTACCAACAACCCCATTTACCTAACTCATACATACAATAGTATATAGAGTACAGTTTCCTGTGGGGTGCCGGAGACGAGAAGTCGCGACTTCACGGCGCCAGGGCAACGAACTCGTAGATACTCAGTATTGATACAAATGAAAGCTAATTTGGAAAAATAAGAGAAATAAATAAGGGGAGTACTGAAGAAAAGGCGTCCATTGTTTATAAGATGAAGTTTTAGAAGTTTAGTTTAGTTTTAGATGAAGAATAAAAGTATGTAGGCGTCTAAAATAGGTTAATTCAAGCTATGCTTAGGGGCTCTACCGGCTAAGTCGCCGAACATCGATTTCTTAAATGGCGTTAAAATAAATAAAGGTTAAAAATGTCTTAATCAATCGTTAAATCGGCTTCCATGAGCACACGTGGCGTCATAAATGTTCCGGAATCGATTTTCAACGTTAGAGCCGTTTTAAAGATTGATTAAGTAATTTTTAACCTTTGTTTATTTGAACGCCATTTAAGAAATCGATGTTCGGTGACTTAGTCAGTAGAGCCCCAGGTCGTTCAAGCTTCGTCAAGAGATTAGAATTTTTGGTACAATATACCGATATAATATTTTATTTGATAACTATACGTTATGTGTGATCATAATACTAATGCCAAATTTGACTGCACGTGTGGCGCAGCAGCTAAGATAGTCGCCACGCCGCTTCGTGTCCCGGGTTCAAATCCCCCGCAGGACAACTATTTGTGTGAGCCATAAATAGTTGTTCTGAGTCTGGATGTACTTTGTGTCCGTCAATTATATGTCTGTAAAGTACCCCGTGACACAGGGATTAAATTGACTAGTGTGGGCGTTGTCTTTTTAAAAAATAAAAAAACAATAAGGGTTAAATGATATCAACTGAATACCTAATCCAGAAACATGTAAAGAAACTACAAGTAAAATATATGATTCAATTGAATTGATTTTTATTTAAATAGATTCCAAAATATTGATATTTCAGAAGTCTGGTAAAAAATCTAACATTAAAAGATAAAAAAGCTAAACTGTCAAGTGATAACCAGAAGTTTTAAATTTCACAAAATCTACAATATCGCTCGTAATAGTATCAAAATGTTCATGGCATGGAAAAAACTATTAAAACGTTCACACAAAGGATTTCACCAACAATTTTTCGAGCAATCCAATACATCCGTCTATTCGCCAAGGGGCGCGTATCGGATTCCCCTATAGAAAATACAAATAAATGTGAATGTCTCTTACACCGTTTCGACCTTGAAGTGAAAAGCAAAAAAAATATACGAATTAAACACAATCTCAAATCTAATATATCAAATATAATGCACATTTGTTAAGAAATTGTTTATTAATTCAAGCAATTTTAATATTTACTCAAATATTGTTAAACTTAAGGAAAAATTGTAAGAAAAGTTAAGGAGCACAAAGGTATCACGTATTTCTAAATAAATCTATTAGATTCGTGACAGAAGATAAAAAAAAAACTAAACATATAAAATAAACATACTGTTCTATAGATACCTACATCTAAGTAGACGAGGAAAGATTATGTCCCTTCAACATTGTTTTAAAAATAAAATAGGAAATAGATTTATGTACCCTTGGAAAATTTAGGAGTAGTATTTATTAATTGATTTTATACAATACTAGCTGTGCCCCGCGGTTTTACCGGCGTTAAATTTTATAAATTATCAGAGCTCCTCCCCCGTAGGTGATAGCGTGATAATATGTAGCCTATATGGTATGGTATCTTACTATGGAGCAACTCAACAGACATAACCGGAGCATTTCTATTGCAAAAAAATGCGTTACAGCAATTACAGGTACTCATCCGTATGTCTCATGTAAACCGTTGTTCAAAAGACTCAAAATAATGACTCTAGTATGTTTGTACATTTTTGATTTTGGTGTATTTGTGAAAACGCAGCCACAGTTATTTACTAGAGCTAAAGATGATTTTCCTCGCAACACAAGACATGGTGATAGACTTGTCATAAATTGTAAGCCTAATACAACACTATTTCAAAAAAGTTCCTATGCTATGTGTGTGAAAGTATTTAATGCTTTGCCGCAAAATATTAGAGATCTTTCATTGGCAAAGTTTAAAAACCATCTCAGACTGGGGCTCCTGGAAAAACCATTCTATTCCATCGGCGAATTCTTTAATTAATTATATTATTTGTGTAAAATATGACATATAACAATCAAAAATTTCGCATGCTGTTCATCAGTAAAATAGATGTGATTAACCTAATACTAAGACCACCATTGTACTCTATTTTTAAGTTAAATAAATAAAGTCAAGTAAAGTATATGTTGACCCGACCTCTTAGTAATATTCATGCAAAAGTTGAAGTAAATCATGCAGTACTTTTTGAGTTTATCATCCCGGACATAAGTACATACAGACCAACAGACAAAAATTCTAAAAATATATTTTTGGCTTCGATGTCAATTGTAGATCACAGCCCAAGTATCCTTTTTAAAAAATATTCAATGTACAATTTTGACTTTCCTACGATTTTATTATATGTATAGATAAGCAAAATGCAAAAAAATAAAGTTCTGATACTGGATGTATTGTGTTCGGCAATTCTATTATGGTTTTTGTTAAAGTACCGACAGGGATTAATATTATTAGTGCGGGCGTAATTCTATAAAAAGTAAAAATAAATAAACATATATATATATATGATTTATAAAATGCAATTTAAGAAATTCGTTGTTTGTATCGTGGTATAAAAGCTACTAATTAAAATATATTTAAGAACAATAATTTTAATTTTTATAGGTCTATTGTCGGGGCATAGTCATTATTAAGTCCTGAGGGACCCAGAATCTCGGCTTACAGTCTGATATTCAATAAGATTCACTTAGTCCATTATCACAAGATTGGTACACTACGGTGTAATAGTCATCCTAATGCAGCAACAAGGAGCCACCAGTTAATTTAGTTGAGTGGATTCGGTCGTGCATTGTCGTTTGTTTATCGTCACACTCGACAGGGACGCTTAATGGTATTAAACTTTAGATATAAATGTTCTTCAGCAGTATTTTTTCTATCAATGTTACGCGTATGTCTGATCGATAGGCACCCGTAATCTATTAGCATGGTGATTAGTTTAGCTAAATGTGTTTGTTGATAAGTTATTGAAATAGCAACTCAATTGCCTTGGTATTATAGTCATTTATCAAATTGAAGCCGAATTTAAATTTGAGCTGTTATGTTATTTGATTTGATCTGCACAAAAATAGAAGGCATAGAATGAAAACTGAACTTGACATTGTTTTTTAATTTGTACCACTATAATTAAATAAGGAAGATTTTTGAAAAGTGCATACTTTATTATTATATTTTTACATATGTAATGTGTGAGCACGATAGTTGCGCACTGAAGTTATGAAATATGATTTTTCAAAAAAAATATCAAGTTGTAACCACCAATACAATTCTAGATAAATACAAAGTCAGATACTTAAGGAGTTTTGAAAAGATTTTCATTTTTTGCAATATATGCCAATCAGCTGATGTGTGGTAAATGAAAAATATATTAAACAATCCCAATTATAGTTTTGTTCACCAATACAATTTTAGATAAATACAAAGTCAGATCAGAAGTGTACGATGCTTCAGGAGCATAGTTTACCCGGCTTAAAAATGTCTTGAACAAAATTTTAGAAACGTTTAAGTTGGTGTATGGAAAATAAAAAATATGTTCAACAAATTATTCGGTTTCAATTGACACATGAAGTATACAGGACCTTTTTCACATGTTGTATATTATCTTGTAAGTATCTTAGATTTTTATATATTATTTGTTAGTTCTCAGTAGCGGAGCAACACCTCTGCGCCAGTCAGCCCGTGACCACGATCAATGCAACTTCGTCGAAACATCGGGAAAATAGCAATAAAGGTTAGTCACGTTAATACCTGTTAACAATGTTTATAAATATGTCATGCCCACAAACTTACAGATGTATATTAAAAGCTTTGACACTCCTCTTTATTTTACTATAAAACATATGAGCAGTGGCTACCCTAGTGTCAGAGTTGTTTCAGTCGCCCTGTAGGCCTCTGACATGGCTTATCAACTGTGGCCTAACGACTACAGCCACAACTGATAGTTGAACTTGCCCTCAGAAGCGTGGATTTAGAGGGCACATAAAGCTATTGGAAAATTTAAAACACTTTATTGGTCACCGAACTATAGGCTGACCGTGCGTCTAAGTCCTTTACCTCACTGATTACATACGGACCGGTGAGAGCTGTGAGGCCTTCTTTACTGTCAGGGGTTACAAACAATTCAGTTTGTATAAATCATGTTGAAACAATGAGACCGCTGAATAGCTGAAGGCAAAAAGTTGAGATCTTAATTAATATTATCCGTGAAACAGTAATCAGTGGGAAGCGGTAAGATAATTTTGTAAAATTAACACCTGCCGAGAATAAAGGGAACAGAGTAACTTTAGGCAGAGGAACTCAGTACTTTGGATTCACGCTCATTACACGCATTGAGTACGTTTTATGTCATGTAGTCGTGTGCCCTGTAGCGTATACAAAAAAAAATGAATTGTATAAAACATGGTATCAATTGGTGTTACAAGAGATCAGTTTTCACATATTTATGTTCCAATTATCGCTTTACAAATATTAAAAGTTATGTTAACAACAAAACAATATAATTAAATATTTTAATGAGCCGATATTAAAAATCAAAGTTATCAAACACACACAATGCGGTTCTAAAATATTAAGATTGAAAGGCAAATTTTTCAAATTCTATTAGCCATTTCTTCATTCATTCTTCTTCTTCATTATCGATCGTTTACATTTTCATTCGATAAAGATGGTGCTTCCAAGTGTTTATTGCTTATCTTAGTAAAACTACCGAGTGTCGTCGCGCTCATCCCTCGGTCGGTATGTACGTACAGACGCCAGCACGTCAAGCTACCCCAAACTGTCAAATTTCCCCAATTGAAAGTAAACCTTATGCTTATGGGATAAAGTTGAAAATCAATGAAATAAATTTGACAGATTCGGGTCGCTGGATGTGCTGGCGTCTGAACGTGTAAATTGCTTTGTAGCATTATACAACTATATGTGTAACATACCCATTACTAAAAGTGTTCAATATTATTTTGAAATTGAAAATCTTGGATATTATTATGTAAGTAACATTGTATAACATTTAACTACTAGCTCGTGTTTTTATGATGATCGGCTACTGGAAAAAATATATTATTTTATTGACAAAACTGACTGTCAATTTCATTTAAAACTTCTGACACATAACTATTCAGAGACGAGCTTAATGCCGCATATACATGTATTTATGTAGAATTGCGACTGCACATCAATAGTCAAGTGAAAAGTTCCTCAATTCCTCTGTCCTCATTTCATTGTCTTCACAAAGGGGCTGCGGCGGAACTCTGGTAACTTACGGAACTGCGCGGTCGACTTTGAACAGGTGTGAATTACTTTTAAAATATGCTAATCTCAGATGAAGAACTCAGTTCTAAGAGGTGACGATACTTTTGTTAGGAATTTGTAGACTTGCAGTCGTGGGCCGTTAATATAATCAAAATACCTTCTTGGAATGTCCAGCACAAAACTCGACAACTGAATAATAAATAAATATCCTGGCACATTATTCACACACAGCCATCTGATCCCAAACTAAGCACAGCTTCAGAAAACGGATATACTACATATTATACTAATTTTCTTTTGTAAATACATACTTACATAGATAATTACACCCAGACTTAAGGCAAACAGACACGTTCTTGAACACAAATATCTATCCTGGGTGGGAATCGAAGCCACTACCTGCGGTGTGAAAGGCAGGCATCTACTAAATACGCCAATCAACCCGTCAGTTTATCAAATTGAATGTTACATGTACCCTATTGATATCAATTAGAAACAAGAAAGCATTCTCTTACTGCCCTACCTCAAGCGAATTGACGGTCACCGTAGCCTAGTTGGTAGTGCTCCTCCCTACGAAGCTGGTGGTCCTGGGTTCGAATCCCGGTAAGTGCAAATATTTGTGTGATGAGCACGAATATTTGTTTCTGAATCATGGATGTTTTCTATGAATATAAGTATTTATCTATCTATATAAGTATATATCGTCGCCTGGTACCCATAGTACAAGCTTTGCTTAGTTTGGGGCTAGGATGATCTGTGTGACACTGTCCCCAGATATTATTATTATTTTAATGTTGCTTAAGGGTTACGTTCGTTTTGTTTGTCGTCTTGTGTTGTAATTTATTGCTGTTAAGATTTTTTTTAAAAGAAGGAGACAAGTGCATTTTAATCTTAAAATAAAAATGACTTAGTTTCATGCTAAATTATCACAAAGATAAGAAAGATAATGCGAAATATATCTCGGTATCGCGGGCGTTTAGTTGTAATTCACAGACAGAAATTATTCAGAAAACATAAATACCAGTTGCAGTCTTAGACGATTGGCGACGTCCGAATTACGAGATCACGACTTACCTAGAACTACTCAAGGCTATTAGAAATTTTCGTGGCACGGTATACTATGCAATTCGTTGTACTCGTCGGCCGAAAGTACCTACGACCGCGAACGCGCCGCGTTCACCACCATCAATATCCTTGACCCTTTGTTTGGCTTCGTATCGGAAAAGCGGCCCGCGTTTTTGTGCCTGAAAACCGACCCTCTCATGTATTTGATCTACAAAGGGGCGAGTTATATAGTCTGTAGTCTTATTTGCTAAATGGTTTCAATCTCCGCAAACGTCTATAGTCCGGTAAATCAGTGTTTTCAGCTAGCTGTGCTTATTGATCCGTAACTGATAGGCATAAAGCAAGCATGCATACCGTCAGTTTATAGATGAGTGACCGTTAAATTGGTTTAATATCTGCGCGTCTCCGTGCTTCGGAGGGCACGTTAAGGTGTCGGTCCTGGTTGTTGTCGTTAGACAACAGTCGTAAACCCATGCCAGATGCTTACAGCGCGGTTTGAACACCAGGGTAACCACTGCCCATAGGTAAATTAAAGTAGAAGAAGAGAGAATTAAAAGATGTATATAAATAACTGAACTGTGATGGTAAACTAACCTGAAACCGGACCGAGCGACGTAACTAGTGCATTCAACACTGATTACTATTAAAAGATCAATTACGAACCATTTAAGTAATTGAACTAATTGATCAGCTTACTGACCTCCTTTAAGACACGCAGTTCCTTTGATAAGTCTATATATATAATGAATAATACATGTAGTCATAAATTAAAATCATAGTTAAACATGAAGATATTATTGTGTTATTTGTTTATCGTCAGTCTTTGTTTTTGCTTCAGTGATTCGGTGGATTCTGAAACATATTTGCAGGATTATCAATATGGTAACGTGTTTGGGTGTTATGCATAATAAGTTTAAATAATACATACATATGACCTTCTAATATATGCCCAGTTTTGCAAGAACGTAGCAGTGAAGCCTAACAATGGTGGCCTGACTCGAGTCCCAAAATAGGTAGATAGATGATCATTTAACAGTTGTCTCTACCAACGCATTCCACCAACTGTTTTAGCAAATCTTCTGCTGTTGTGACAGCTCGCCTTTGGGATGCGTTGACCTATAAGACGAGTTCAATCCTTTATTATATTCAAAACAGGAGAGAAAATCCTCTATTCCTAACTATGAAAGTGTGATTTTTAATAATTGCAACTTTTTTTTATATATGGACAACAATTTGAAGGCATTTTTCGCCCTTTTGTCTAAGAAATTTCGACTGCAACAAACCAATGGTAAATTATACAGCAGGATAAGATAAAGATAGGCAGACCTCTACAAGATGATCGCTGACAGCCGCAGGATGTGGTTTGCACAAGACCAGTCATTATGGAGATCTTTGTCTTCGGAGGTCTTTCAGCTGATATGATGAAGGAGTTATGAAAACCAAGGGAATTGAATTGAATTGAATTTTCTGGGTCTATAAGCAGCAAAACTAGGGATTTGCAGCCACCGCACAGAATTATAATAATAATAAGTATTTCTAAATTATATCATAGAATGGTGTTCTTGGGAGTGGGCATGGTCCCCAGACGTCATTATTGGATTGATCAACGGGTTGGTTGGCGTGTATGGTAGATACTTGCCTTTCACGCCGCAGGTTGTGAGTACGATTCCCACCCAGGTCAGATATTTGTGTATTTAAAAGAAAAGTTGTATATGTATATGGATAAGATGGCCGTGTGTGAATAATCCCAGGATATTATTATTATATTAGTAGTAAGAAGCTTCATCTATACAACATGTATTGCCACTTGGGATCTTCAATCGGGTCGTATTGAATAAATAAACACAATGCTTTCAGCCTATGAACCCCAACATGAACATCAGGATAACATCTTCTACCCTTGTTCCGTTCACGATACAAGTTGCATCCAAGAACAACTTTCCGAGCTCCTGATTTGTACCCCTGGATATGACCATCCGGAGCCATATATTATCAAGATGCTGGAAATGGCTTTGCCACAGGCAAATGCTACGTTCACTATCAACGATGCACAAGTCAAAGGTTTGAGTAACTGGAACGTTAAGGAATTTTTGTAAGTTTTACTAACATTATTTCATTGCACTGGATAAACCTTCTGCTTCCCATGTCTGATTCAGGCCGATGTCACCTCTTCATATCATTCTGTCTTCCATTCGCTTTGCGCTAAAGAGAAATGGAACTACTTGTTTTTACTCCTCGTTATTTATTTATTTATTTTATTGTTTCCTTAATATTAAATCACAAGTACAGAAAAATACCCCACAAAACCGATCAGTCGGTTTGACTGCGGGAGAAAAGTCTCAATAAACAACATTAGGATATCTAAATACTAAAAATAACTAATAACTATTATTAATCACAGTTGATATTATGGCACTATTTTATGTATTAACAATATCTCTATTATCTATGCAATCTAATTTAGTAAGTAAGTATTTATATAATTTGTTTTTAATTATATATTTTTTTGGTTTACTCCGGTAGACTATTTAAAGTATAAGGTAATCGTTTATTAATGGTTTTATCACCATGATAATTGATGACCTAGGTACTTCAAATCTTCCGGCAATCATTGATCGTGTATTATAGACATTTTCTACATGTATAAGATTACCGTCCGGATTACCATGGTTATTTAATGCTAACAGAAATTTATGTTTGATACTAATAGGTAATATTTTACAAATTTTAAATAATTTCCTGTAGTCGTTTTTACAATTTAATTTAGTCTTTTCGGAACAAGTAGTTTTAAGAATCTAAGTTGTAATGGTTCAAGGTTTTCCAAGTTAGTTTTGAATGTTAACCCATAGCAGTCCAGACCGTAGCTGAGTATTGAGTCAACTAATGACATGTAAATACCTACATCTTAAAGTACTAATAGGAACTTTAGTAATTTCCTTTCAAGTTGAATGCGTTCCGGGAGTCCAGACAGTTGCTGTGCCTTGGGCGTATTCAGTGCCTTTCTAGAGCGTTCCACTGTTGATCATGGCTTACAGGAGTTGCAGTGGTGGTTAAGAGGGTGGTAATAGTTCGAAAAAATGTTAAGAGTAGTCTAATAGAATCAACAGGTTAGACTGGGCTAGCCGCCCTCCAATAGAATTGAGGGAAATGCAACGAAGGAGAGAAGTTATAACGATTTGTTATTATTTACAAACTATAAAAGAAATCATCGGTCATCAATTTGACTATTCTTTTTGGTACGCGATTTTGCTGTTGTTTTTGAAGCAACTTTTATAATTATTTCCAAAATATCCCTGGATGTAAATTTTGTTTTTGTCTGTTGTTATAAAAAAGACTAGGTCGGTTGTACGTTTTTAAATTAATTAATAATATTACTTTGAAAGAATCTCATCGTACGGTTTAAATTTGTACCAATTAGTACAAAAACTTAATATTATATTATTTTATTGAATTATACATTCAATATCCTTTGTTTCAGCATCAATAAAGAAAAAGATGTATTGGTGTTAGAACTAGAATTTGACAAGGTGAAAGTCTACTCACCTAAGAGTGAGATTGCCTACTATCGTAGAGGAAAAGAACCTCTACAAGTGACTGATTACTCATCTATAGAGTTTGGTAAGTAACCATACTATTATAATAGAATTTAGTAAATGCGCCTGTTTCTTACTTCTTCACTCCTTACTACTGAAACCAATACGTAATAAAACCATACACGCTGCAACTAGATTCAAGGCCCGAGAATTGAATTATAAATTTGTGTGGGTTAGAGGAGGTGTCGCGTTTCCACGATGTATAGAATAGTTTTGTAGGTAGGTAGAAGAAGAAAAGACTAAAGATCAATTTTAAAAAATAATTTAATTACCAAAGAAAAAAATTAACTTGGCCGACACTCTGCCGCGTGTCAAGATAAAAAAGTTAGGTAGAAAGGTCGTAGGTTTATCACACGATTGTGGGTACGATCTGACAATTTAAAATACCACTCCCCTGGTAGTAGTGTAGTGATGTCCGGCGCAGTCTTAAGGCTGTAGATGGAGTTCCGGAACTGATGAGGTGGAGTGATCTTCGGAGACGTGGTGTATTTATAGGTGGTAAGTATACTCCGTAGAACAGAAACCCCAAGTGGGGTTTAAACACTAACACACTTTATATGTATAGATATACGGCGTTTTTTTAGAACAATGTACGCGTTGGTACTATTTAAATTTATATTTAAATTATGAGTTTATAAAAAAATTTAGGAACAACTCAGCAGTAGCGTAGTATTTCGTCGAGTGCATGATATGCAAAAAAATGTCACGATGAGCGGAACCTGCGAGTGAACGGACGGTAATCCCGTTCATTGCATACAACACTTCACTCAATGAATACAGCGTAGGCGATACACAGATTAAAAAATAAAAAGTAACTAATGTTTCTGTATTATTAATTAGTATAATAAGGTAAGTTGTAGGTTTAAGTCTACAGTTTTGTTATTTTAGATATTTAATTAGGTATTAGAATAAGGTTTAAATTGATATAAAAATTACCGTAATAGGTTTAAGATTGTAGTTTTAAAATCGTAGTCTTATAAGATTCCATTACATTGCTCTGCAATAATTGAAGGCGTTACATACCCCCCTTTTTAGGATAGGATTTTTCCTGAGTAAAAATCCGCTTCCATACTGAGCAAACTACATATGTCCTTAACTTTTCCTACTGCTATAAGGTTACAACTCATTCATCACACAGTTACAACATACATACGTCTCACTTTCACTAAATTGCATTCACCACTTTATAGATCGTGGTGTTGCTGTCTAATATACAGAGAATTTCAATTTGTTTCACAAAATTCTCACCTATAACAGTAGTAGATGTTAATTTTGTTATGTCATTTTAACTATACTTGTACTGTCTCGATTACCTAGAATTATACAATAGACAACTGTCTTAACTTTTAGGTCGCTAAGACAACAAAATTATCTTGACTTTTAGGTCATCAAGATAAATATCCATTTTTAATTTCCTAGGTGTCTTTAAGATTAATGGTACTTACAGAAGATAAAGTTTAATTTAGATGAGACATATAGTACCGTTTCTAGATTAAATTATAGACATAATTGTTGGAAGGTTTAGTAGCCAAGTATATTATAGGGCAGAAAAATTACAAAAAGCAAAAAAAACTATTTTAATGTTGTTAAGATGTGTAATTATTAATTTTAAAATCTTTAACATGCCACGTTCCTAAATTATTACCATTCATATCTTCAATTACATAGACTAATGGTGATTTCTTAGAAATTATACGACATTTAATATATTTTGGAGCTAATTTTTTTGAGAATTTTTTGTCCTTGTCGCTTTGATAATACGTGCGTTTCCACACCGTATCACCTACATTAAATTCAAAACTTTTTCGGCGCAAATTGTAGTGTTCGCTGTTTCGTGAATGTGCTTTGAGTAGTGATAGTTGCACTTTCTCAAAGATCTTACGAAGAGATCCCAAGTTTTCAGCGTATGAATCTCTAGGACTGAATATTAAATCATCAGCACTTTCAACATCCGTATAGTGTGAACCACAAGACACAAGTTCACGGCCAAAAACTAAAAATGATGGAGTGTACCCAGTAACCTCGTTTACCGAACTGTTTAGGGCAAATTGGATTTTAGGTACATTTGAATCCCAAGATCGATGATCATCCCCAATGAAACTTGATATTGCAGTGATAATCGTTTTATTGTAACGTTCGACCAAATTTACTTGAGCCGTATATTTAGGACAGTAGTGCACGTTCGGAATTTTGTAGGTTGCATACAATTGTTTTAGGGTATTGCTGACGAATTGTTTACCGTTGTCCATTAGAACGGTGCTAGGTATACCATGTACCAAGAAAACATTATCTTCGAGAATTCTAGCTATGATTTCAGTAGTAGCACGACGAATAGGAAAAATTAGGGTGTATTTAGAGAAACAGCATGTTACGACAAAAAGATAGCAATTTTGTCGTCTGGTTGGTGGTAGAGGTCCAACAAGATCCATGCTGATAAATTGAAAAGGTCTAGAGCAATCTTTAGGACGACCCATCTCTCCAAGTGTTGCGTGGTTAGCACATTTATAAGAGATACAGGTGTCACAGTTGTTTACAAAATTTGAAACGTCACGATGCATATTAGGCCAGAAAAACTTTAAAGAGAGACGTTTGTAGGTTTTAAAGATACCAAAATGACCTGAAGTTGGATCACAATGGTTTTTGGTAATTAAATCAGTACGGTATTCAGAAGGAATAACCTCTTTCCATTCAAACTCCCTTACTAGTGGGTTTAAACTTTTAATAAAACGATATAGTTTACCATTAGACACTCGGTAATTAAGAAACGATAAAGGAGAATTAACGCAGCCATTATAGATATTTAAAAACCAAGGATCAGAAGTTACAGGTATTGAAGTACTAGGATTTGTATCTATAGTAGAGACATTTATAGCACGAGAAAGACTGTCTGGTACAACATTATCTTTTCCGCGACGGTGCTTACTTTCAAAGTTATACGCCGATAGACGAACACCCCAGCGAGCAAGACGTCCAGTAGGGTTATTGATGTTCAAGAACCATTTTAGAGCAGAATGGTCTGTGTAGACTGTAAATTTCTTTCCATTCTCGAGGTAGCATCGCCAATGTTCGATAGAAGTGAGAACAGCCAAAGCTTCACGTTCTGTAGCACTGTAGTTACGTTCGCTTTGAGATAGAGATTTGCTCATGTACGCTATTACCTTCTCAGTACCGTCAATAGTTTGAGTTAATACGGCACCGATACCGTAGTCACTCGCATCAGTATGCACTTCGAATGGCATAGAATAATTAGGGCAGGCTAATATAGGTGCAGAGATTAACCTTTCTTTTAGTTTTCTGAAGGCATTATCAGCTTCATTAGACCATGAAAAAGGTAAAACGTTTTTACCTTGAGAAGTTAGTTTATTCAAGGGAGCAGCCAGAGAGCTAAAATCTTTTATAAACCTACGGTACCACGATGCAGTGCCTAAAAATCGACGTACTTCCTTACGGTTTCTAGGAACCGGGTAGTTTACAATGGCTTCAATTTTAGTAGGATCAGCATGTAAACCATTGATATCAATAACATAGCCCAAATATTTTAATTGCTGTCTAAAGAAAAGGCATTTTTCAAAATTTATAGTAAGATTAGCATATTTTAATTTTTCTAGAACGCGGAGTAAAAGTGATATATGTTTCTCAAATGTTGGAGAAATTATAATTATGTCATCTACAAATACAAAAACTAGGTTTTCAAATTCTGGACCATAAAATAAAATATCCACCAATCTCTGTTGTGTGGCAGGCGCATTGGTGAGTCCAAATGGCATACACTTGAATTGATAAGTGCCACGTGATGGAACATAAAAAGCGGTCTTGCAACGATCTTCTTTTCTAATCGGAGTTTGCCAAAAACTTTTAGAAAGGTCTAGACTTGTTAAATACTTAGCATCACGAAGATTGTCAAGGATTTCGGAAATATAGGGTAGACTATAAGCATCCTTCTTAGTGATAGCGTTCAATTTTCGGCTATCAAGACAAAACCTGAGGTCGCCGTTCTTTTTAGGAGTTAAGAGGACCGGTGATGACCATGGACTATCGCAAGGCTCAACTACATCTTCCTTTACCATTTCATCAAGCTGCTCAACTAGAATTCGCTGCTTTTCAGGAGACATTCTATAATATCTTTGACGAATTGGTAAAGCATCTCCAGTGTCGATAGTATGCGTAATTAAAGAAGTACGGCCAAGACCACATTTTTCATATGAAATTTGTCGAAATTGTTGTATAATATGATCAGCTGTTACTTTTTGTGTAGCAGTCAAGTGATCATAAGAGCATAATTGATTAGCATTATTTACAGATATTTCACCTAATGTTGTATCTGCATGTTTTAGAGTAATATTATCTAAATATGTAGGAAAAAGACCAAAGTGATTCCAAAAATCCATACCCAAAATTAATTCAGTTTGAATACCTGGTGCAACGTACGCTGTTATAATATGTAATTGAGTAGCAAAAGAAATGGGTAGATACAAAATACCAATAGGATAAATTTTTTCTCCACCAGCTGCGATGAATTGTAAATTAGTATTACAATTGTGTAATTTAAATCCGGAATCTATAAATTGTTGATGTTTATTTTTGCCTAGTATTGTTACTGCGGAACCTGTATCCAAAAGACCCACAACAGATTGACCGTTAATGATTACTGAAGCATAAGGACGACTATTAATGTTAGTAGATTTAGAATTTAGGATTGAGTTGACATAGTAACAAGAAGAATATTTAGAGACAAAATCTAGCCAGTCTTTCCATTCAGTCTCATCAAAATTGCCTTTAGAATTAGAGCTATTATGCAATATGTCATCACAATCCAAGCTTCCTAGTTTTTTGGACTGGATGTAGCAATATTACAATCTGGACAGTCAGGGTATCGCACATCCTTTTTACCGCATTTGAAGCAAATCAAGAAATGAGGTTTAGTGCACATGCGAAGTGAGTGAGTATTATTTCTGCACCTAGGGCAAAACATTTTACCAGCTGGTTCAGTTGACACTGCCGCAACAGGTAAATTATTAGAGTAGTTTTGTTTATTTGCTTCATCTTTGTTTATTGCATTAGAATAATAGTGTTTTTGATAGCCGAAGTGTTTGTAAGAAGTAGGTTGTTGAATGTAATTATTAGTGTAAGTATTTGTTTTCTTATAATTATTATAGTTACTAGGGTATGTTTTTTTATTAAGATAGTTGTTAGAAGTTGAAGGCATATCAGAATATTTATTATAAGCAAATTCAGGTGCTAGACTTGCCGAATTTGATTTCGAAGTTTCGTTAAACTGTGCGAAACGTGATTGTATGTTCTCATAGTTTCGACAAACATTCTCTAGATCCTCTGTGTTTTTAATTTCCGCACAAGCAGCTAGTGTACTTGCGTAACAGGGTCGTATGTTATGTAGTAATATTTCTAATTGTTCGTCTTCTGAAGGTGTTTTATTTAGTTTAGAGAACATACCGTGCATTATGGCGAGATAAACTGTTATGTTTTCCCTTTCCCCTTGCCTACGCATACGAATCTCTGCCATTAGCCTATAGTCGTAATCTCTATGACTGAATGCTTCCTTCAAAAATAACGTAAGCTCATTCCAAGAATTAATCTTGGGCTGAACTCGACGGTACCAGTGCAGGGCATCATCAGCAAAAATTTCGTAAGCGAAAGATAATAGCTTACTAGAGGGCAGACCACGTGACACTATAAATTCTTCACACTTTTGAATGAAAGATCTAACGCAAGTTTTTCCGTTAAATTTTAATTTAGCAATGTCCGCTGCTACGCCGCGATCACATGTTACATTAACTGCGGTAGTTGGTTCAGAAGGAATCTCGGGTGCATGCTCTTTAGGGTAAGATTGACTAGCTGTAGGTCTCAGATGAGAAATTTCTTTCAGTTGTAGATTAAAGTTAGAATAACAAGTTTTGTAAATATCGGTTGTATCCTCGGTTCGACTTATACGATTTATTCTATGGTAGACATGGTTAAGTATGTTTTCAGTCCTCGAAAACAAATATTTCTCAAATTTCGCCTTAAGGGCTACTAGGTTAGCTTGAGATTTTAGCAACGTTTCTTTAACACCTTTCAAATCATCAGCAGGTGTAAGATGTGACTCTAGTATGTCATCTGCTGGTAATGTTAGTGAACTCTTAACGATTTGCTTTCTGAGATCTGCCACTGAATCAGCAGGAGTACCACCACGAACTGAAACTTCATACTCCAACTCAGCTTTTTGGAGCGAAAGATATTTGATAGAATATGCCATTTTTTTTTATTTTGTTTTTAGAAAAATTTCTAAGAAATATAAAGTGTTTTCCCGATGAGTGTGTGTTGTACAAAAATACAAGAAAGCACAGATAGTTAAAGTAAATACAGTATGAAATGAAATTACGTTGAGCTTGAATAGCTAGTGCATGGGTAGTGTTAAAATAAAATTAGGTAGAAAACAAATAATAGTAGTAGTAATTTAGATTTTAAGATACTTAATATATAAATATGCTACACATGAACTAGCTGGTACAAAAAATTAAGCCCCGCACTAAACTAAATACTAATGAGCAGCCTTCACTAAAAATAACTATAAAGCACAAAAAAAAATCAGAACGCACTCAAAACCGTGTGATAAAATAGTTGGGCGCCACTGTCGCGTTTCCACGATGTATAGAATAGTTTTGTAGGTAGATAGAATAAGAAAAGACTAAAGATCAATTTTAAAAAATAATTTAATTACCAAAGGAAAAAATTAACTTGGCCGACACTCTGCCGCGTGTCAAGATAAAAAAGTTAGGTAGAAAGGTCGTAGGTTTATCACACGATTGTGGGTACGATCTGACAATTTAAAATACCACTCCCCTGGTAGTAGTGTAGTGATGTCCGGCGCAGTCTTAAGGCTGTAGATGGAGTTCCGGAACTGATGAGGTGGAGTGATCTTCGGAGACGTGGTGTATTTATAGGTGGTAAGTATACTCCGTAGAAAAGAAACCCCAAGTGGGGTTTAAACACTAACACACTTTATATGTATAGATATACGGCGTTTTTTTAGAACAATGTACGCGTTGGTACTATTTAAATTATGAGTTTATAAAAAAATTTAGGAACAACTCAGCAGTAGCGTAGTATTTCGTCGAGTGCATGATATGCAAAAAAATGTCACGATGAGCGGAACCTGCGAGTGAACGGACGGTAATCCCGTTCATTGCATACAACACTTCACTCAATGAATACAGCGTAGGCGATACACAGATTAAAAAATAAAAAGTAACTAATGTTTCTGTATTATTAATTAGTATAATAAGGTAAGTTGTAGGTTTAAGTCTACAGTTTTGTTATTTTAGATATTTAATTAGGTATTAGAATAAGGTTTAAATTGATATAAAAATTACCGTAATAGGTTTAAGATTGTAGTTTTAAAATCGTAGTCTTATAAGATTCCATTACATTGCTCTGCAATAATTGAAGGCGTTACAGAGGCAGAGTTATGATGAGGAAAGACGAAACTTCTGAAACTCTAGTGATCAAAGACATTTCAATTTTGGATAAAATTAAGAAAACTGTATTTAGGTATATATTCCTTTTTAATGTGTTTGAATGTTATGTTTTATTTTAATTTTTAAAATTCAATAGTTTAAATATTTATTATCAAAATTGTAGAGGTTTAAGGACTAAAACAAACAAATTTTATTGTAATCTCTCTAGCTTAAATTACGATATTATTATTTTGACCGAGACTTGGTTGAATTGTAATATACTCAGCAGTGAGCTGTTTGACGATAGTTACACGGTTTATAGAAGAGACAGAGAATCTACAGGTTTTCATAACAATAAAGACGGTGGCGGAGTCCTTATAGCTGTCTCGAAAAAAATTAACTCAAATCGCTGCGATAGATGGGAAAGTAAATGCGAAGATCTATGGGTCACTATTGACGTATCCGCGGATCATGCCTCACGCCAAGTAGCTCTCTGTGCGGTATATCTGCCCCCACCCGTAAGTCTACCATGTTTAGAACACTTCATTGAACATTGCAATAACGTTTTTGAAACAACCGATATGCCTATGTGTATAATAGGTGACTTTAATCAAAGTAAAATAAACTGGAACGTAGGGGCCATAAATAATTTCATTTCAAGTTCATGTGACAGACTATTGGAGTTCATAAATACATGCAAATTGACACAACACAACAAAATTGCCAACAATTCTGGTCGTATTTTAGACTTAGTTCTATCAACTCTAGAGTCGATCACAATTAATGAGGCTTATTCTTCCCTAACTGTAATCGATAAACTACATCCGCCCCTTGAAATTAATCTGACAATCACGAAAGAACTGAGACTTCCGTATAATATCAATTCTCGTCCAAATTTCTACAAAGCAAATTTTGTGCAAATCAATAAAATGCTTGGTGAGCAGGATTGGGAGGAACTTTTCCGCGAACATATTGATGTTAATAGCATGTTAAAGGCATTTTATGATGTTCTAAGGACTGCTATAAATATACACGTACCATTTTGTAAACCAAAATCTAACTACTATCCTCCATGGTTTAACAAAGTAATTATAAGATCATTAAAAGAAAAGAATAAATTAAGGTTACGTTTTAAAAAATATAAAAACCCCTTAGACAAGTATGAACTTACAGTAATAACCAAAAATTGTCAGCATATGGCTAAGGAATTATATAATAATTACATGGATAACATAGAGACAGAATTAAAGAAGAATCCTAAATTATTTTGGTCACACATAAAGTCTAAAAGAGGTGGTTCCAGTGCATATCCATTAACAATGACAGACGGACAGAGAACTACATCTAACGGTCCATTAATTTGTAACTTATTTGCTAATCACTTCCAATCAGCGTTTAGTAACAGCGATGACAGAGAATATAAACAAAACTCAAACGTCATGCATATCTTAAGAAGCAACAGTCAGTGCTTAACGCATCCAACAATAGATAGACAACACTTACTTAAAAAATTATTATCACTAGACGTAACAAAGGGGGCCGGCACTGATGGAATCCCACCAATTTTTATCGCAAAGTGTGCTCCTAATTTAGTTACACCATTATTACATATTTACAAAAAATCATTGGCTACGGGTATTTTCCCTTCGGAATGGAAAAAATCCAACGTCGTTCCTGTACACAAATCGGATAGAAAAGATGTTATCGCTAACTACAGACCAATTACAATTCTGTCTACCTTTGCGAAGGTATTTGAAGCACTAATATGCCCTCACGTCCAACACCATTTCAAAAAGTACCTCAGTGATCATCAACATGGTTTTGTACCATCCAGATCGACTACTTCGAATTTGTTATCTTTTTCTGAAACAGTCATATGTTCAGTTGATTCAAATAAACAGGTTGATGTGTTGTATGCTGACTTTAGCAAGGCCTTCGACAAGATGCCTCATTCCGTCCTAATTGATAAATTGGCAGCATACGGCATCACCGGATCTTTCTTGCAATGGATTAAATCCTACTTAACTAAAAGAGAATATAATGTAGTGGTAAATGGTTTTACATCTGACAGCCACCTCATAACATCCGGTGCCCCACAGGGTTCGCATTTGGCCCCTATATTGTTTAATATATTTATTAACGATCTCCCTCAATGTTTTTTGCACTCTGAATGCTACTTATATGCAGACGACCTTAAAATCTTAAGAACAATAAATACACCTGACGACACAAATCTACTATAACAAGACTTAAACCGGTTAGTAAAATGGTGTTCAGACAATAATATGAAATTAAACACCACTAAGTGCTTCCACATAAAATTTTCCCGGAAATCACAACTAACCGGATCTGATTACATTATTGAGAATCAAAAAATTCAAGAAGTAGATTTAATCAAAGACTTAGGACTCTGGTTTGATAGGAAACTAACGTTCATACCCCATATAGACAATATTACAAAAAAGGCATCAAAAATGTTGGGCTTCGTGATAAGGAACTCTAGAGGATTTAAGAAAAGTACCACAAAAATCCTATTATACAATAATTTCGTCCGTAGCGTTTTAGATTACTGTAGTTCTGTATGGAGACCACACTACGCAATACATATATTACGTATTGAAATGATTCAAAAAAGATTTCTATGGCACTTGGCTTTCTCGCAAGGGAAAACAAAGGAGCTATTATCATATAAACATCGTCTCCATTTCTTTAAATTACTACCCTTAGAAATATGCAGAGATATCTCGGATACCCTGTTTATTTTTAAACTACTAAATAATAAAATTGACTGCCCATATCTGCTAAAACTAATTAGATTTAGAGTACCCTCCCGGATACCCCGAAATGCCATAACGCCACTATGTCCACCTCTACGTAGAACAGTTCTAGGCGCAAACTCACCAATCCCTACAATGTGTAAAATTATAAACAATTGCAGCGACATGACAGACATTCACCATAACACAACTGCCATATTTTATAACATTATAAAACAACATCTCGGTACCAACACGTACAACATATAATGCACCAAAATCCTGTTTGTTTTTACTTATTTAGTCCCTTGGTTAGTTCTTATTTACCTGTTATTCTTAGTTAATATTTCAAGTTTATCCCAGATTTTTTTTTTATTTTATTATTATATTGTTAGTCATAATCAAATAATATATTATCTTAATAATTAGAATATATTGTAAAAACACACAGACATTTTCGTACTTTTCGTTTTTCAGGATAGTTAACTCCTTAGTTATTTTTGTAATCTGCATTTATTTGAAATTTCGCAGTGTTATTCTCAAAATTGATTTAATACTAATTATATATTAATTAATTAAATGTATCTGTTTCACCTATAATTAGAATTGCTTTTTTGTACAATATTATTATTAATTTTTATAATTGTATCTCTAGAATTTAATTTTAATGTATTGTAAAAGTCGTTTGTTAGCTAATATCTCTTTGTTTTGTATTCACATATCTATTCTTTATATTATTGCATGTGGTGTCAGCCTATAATTGGTTGTTGCACAAAGAAAATACCTAAATATGTCTGTACAATATGTTATGAATTGTGTAAGCGATCGTTGGTTGACCTAATAAATAAATTAATAAAATAAATAAATTAATACGTCTAAAATGTTGACCGAAGGTCGTTCTTAGTTCAGTGTTACATAATAACGCCATATAAGAGGGAGAATGTTATATGAACGAAGCACATTTTTTTTAAAGAGCATATAGTTATTTTATAGCCTGTGAAACCTCTAATTATGCTAGCGAGATGGTTTCACGCTGAAGGCAACACACAAGCACGTGAAACCATCACAAACATGTTTACGATCATTCAGGATTGAATTCAAGCCTGCGACAATAAGATACCTTAATACTTTTGTTGTTGTTTTACATTTACATGTTTTATATCTTAATATGTCCTTCTTGTAATTGTTGTAAGTTTTGGCGGCGTTGTAGTAATACATCATGTAAGTACATACTATCCGTTTAATTACCGAATTTCAATCTTACCGATGGTTAGCGCACACATTCGCCAAAGAATGTGTTGAAAAAGAATAGTAAATTCAGACGACCGAACAGGTTTCACCCTAGCTTAATTGGCAAATCATTGAGGGTTTTATCCAAGAATTATAAGTTCCAATCCTATCAGTGGCCATATTTTTATATTTAATTTCGAACATAATTATGTGTTTTTATGCTTTTAGATTCTTTATCACTCACATTAACAGTGAAAAATTTGAACAAAATTGGTCTTGGACTCGCAAAGTTTCACGTACACAGCTATTTGTCAGGTTCTATAATGCCTTTGTTTGGCTCCGGACTATCAAATATTCAAGGTTTGTTTACATAATTTTATATTATTGGAATTAAATGCCTCGTAGATTTTACTGGAGTATGTTGAACTGCAGCTAATGATGTCCTGATTTCAAATCTTGGGTGGTTATAAAGGTATTAGGAATAGTCTCATAAAAAAGTACCCAGTAGCCCGGAGTCCGGACATTAATAGCTGAAGAGTTTGAACGATGATCCAAAATTAAGATTTTGAAAATTAATAATGTATTATAGGTCTGGGCCCCGCGGATTCTTTCGCATTATACTTAATACATTAGAGCCTATGTTATTCGGATATATGAAGTTATATTACTACTTCATCAAAACCCGTTCCGTAATTTTTGCGTGAAACATCCATACAACAATACTCACAAACTTTCGTATTATAATATTACTAGGATATCGTTAGTTTTCCACATTTACATTAATATGTGTATGTGTGATGTATTAACACAGAAGCTTTTCCTATTAACATACTTACATTCTGGTGGGACAAATTATCTACGTTAACCACTTTCCATTAGGTGGGGCGCATATTTTTATATTTATAAAACTAAGTGGCTAAGCTAGAATATGCCAACCTTTTGGTACGCGGCAACAATAGTCAATCCGGGAATACAGCATAAATTAAATAACCTGGAGTGTTCTGGAATATGAAAGGACTACCCCTATCGAGATTTTCATAGATAAAATTATGTCATGTTCATCGATTAAATCACGTTTTTACAGATCCCATTGAAGTGAATGCAAGGAAAGCAATGTTAGACGGATTGGGTTTGACTTTACTAGAAGCTTTTGTCGCACAGGGACCTGTCTTCATGAATTTTGCGCTACGAAATCTTTGTAGCCGCAGGAAGTTCTATTAAATAAATTATTTCCTTGGACGGATGATACGGATATGGTTTTTTTTATTTTATTTTGAACACCTTTATATGATTAATGTAGTTTTGGCACAGTATTTCTAATAAATGAAAAAAAACATATTTGTTTTTTATTTTTGAAATTGTTTTCGTATTCGGATGTTCAGTATCATAATTATACTAATAAATATCTTAGGATAATTAACACATTGCCATCATATCCCAAATTAGATTAAACTTGTACTTACTTGTCAATATTTGAATTTAATGCTACATATTCTTTTTTATTTGAGTTTCAAACAAAAACATTTTGCAAAACTATTAGTCTCGTAGTCTTTTGTTCAGTTCAGTTAACTGGAACACCCTTAAAATATACTCCTGACATTTTTGCAGCTGGCTTCAGTGTAGTTGCAATTCTCTGGTTTATGATTCTCTAACCTCGTTGTGTCAGTTCTGCTGGCAAAGGCCCCACCCAAATGATTACCACATAGAAGTTATGACCATGATTTGGAGGGATATGGCATAATCATAACGTTTGACAGACGGGTTGGCGATGGCAATATGATGGTCATAGTACACAGAGTGTATAGGCAATTTTATCTCTACAAACATGTTCTGACTATTATTCGAAATATATAAGTATAATTATTAGTTGTCTAGTTGCCATAGTACAGGCCTACATACAGGCTTTCACTGGAACCGCTGGCGTTTGGGGGAGGGAACGAGTGGAGTTCTTTACCTCCGAGTGCCAGCGGTCACGGGAGGGGTAACCTGCTCTAGCTCAGGTAACACGCTTCTGCGTACTGGGGAGAGGGGGCGGCACTCAGGCCCTTCCACTCCCCGGGTGAGAGTCTCGCGGACGCTCAGTGTACAGCGGGGGTACTGGCGAGATCATTCACGAGTACCAAGAACCCCCGCTACAGGCACTGTGAGGCTGGTTACCGTGGTTGTTTTAGTGGGTTTTAGTGAGGCCCACACCACGTGCAACTAGAGCATTTCCACCACGTAAATAAAATGCCTACAGGCTTTGCCTTGTTTGGGATCAGATGGCACCGTGTTAGTTATCTCAAGATATTTATTAATATAATTATTTTTATTTTATTTTCCTAATAAACGTATGCCATGGCTGTCTAAATAATAAAAAGAGTTCAGCCATATTCTAACAGTTGGCATGCAGAAATCTCAACAATAACATTATTTCTACCTAAATTTTCACAATACCTATATGTCAATTTACTCATTCAAAATAATAAAATAAAATATCACAGGATCAATAAATGTATTCATGCCAATGTCCGGGACATATGACCCAGCGCCATCTAGCCCAAACAAAGCAATACTTGTACAATGGATACCAGACAACTTTAGGAATACTTATTTTCTTTAATGCGATAATCATTAGGTAGTAAAACGAAAAAATTATCAAATAGACAAACTTTGTATTGTTCACCAATACAAACACCATAATAATAATACAATATAAGCTAATAATTACGAAAACCGGTGTTATGGAATTTCTTCCAGACAACTATTCTACATTATCACGTAGGGTGTAATTTCGTGAAGCTTATTGACTGAAGGAGAAAAACCTGATTAATTTTATTTTTTCAAAAATATACACAGATTTATTTATTTAATAATTCTTGTACACGCAAACATTCAATAAATAGACAAAAATACGAAGAGATGAGTAGTACAAAGGTGCTGCTTATTTAGCAAGAAATTTCTTCTAGCAGACCCGCGACAGCAGAAATTTTAAAGAGCTATAATAATGTGTGTAGGTCTATAATACACTTACATACTAATAATTGCATATATACTTAAATACATATAAATATTATATCCAATTTAGACTTAACAATAAACTAAATTAACAGAGTTAAATAACGAACCGTCAAGACTTCATTTTGGTGAAAAATCCAATCTATAATTTTAAATTTATGTTTATTAACAACGGATATTATGGGATACGGATATTATTACATACGGATGTTATGGGACCCCAATGGAGGAAGGCACGTCGCACACATTTTGCCTTTCTTTTAAGTATCCTGCTCATTTTATGTATTTCACATAACAAATAAGAAACAAATAAGAAAATTAAAAAAGTTTATGAGCTTGAATTAAAAACACTTTTTCAATTTTAAAACTGTGTCATAACATGGAAGACATACTTCGTACAATCGATTTTAGTAGATTTAGGAACTATTAAACTAAATAATAAGAGGACATTAAAATAATGTTAATAAATTGTGATGTCAATCAAATTTAACTATTTGAATATTTAAATTTGGGACTGAGCGGAAAATCAAGCTGTGTTTATGGTGCAGTAGGTACACCATTAAAGATGCCTAGTGTCAATATATTGAGCTTAAGGCACAATGTCACAAACAAGTGAGTTTAAGAATGATAGGAAGAATTCAGGGCCTTGAGTTACAAAAGCTTCTTTAACAGCTACTGACAGATTTTCCAGGAATAATGCGTAAGCCTTCATCGCTGTCGGATCTATAATAAAGTAAAACATCACAATTTGTTTCATTAATGTTTTTGTAATACTTCAGAGTGCCTTTACACTAGCGTTTATCCAAAGTGACGCCCACGACGCGACTTGTGCGTTGAAAGGTGCGCTAGCGTTGCGTCATGTGCCGACAACCGTGACAACAATCGTTGTATAAACAACTAGTCTTTGTTCACACAGTAGAAATCCAATTTCTTTTTATGAGATTATGTATCCTATTATTTGCAGATAATTTAATATTTCAATCTTTCGTTTTCGTAATCACTTTTTTAAGTAGTATATCTATATTTTTCCTCCGTTATTGAAGTATGGTAGTTTGTTACTACCATACTCCGTTTAACTAAGTTAATATAGAGAGCCAAAACCTATCCTCGTCAGGAGTTCATCCTCATGTGGGAGACTAACATATTACGAATAGCAGTACTGAAGAATCATCATCATCATCATCATCAGCCGAAATTTTGTGTGATTGTACACGGTTTTAGTAGACCAATGAGACATATATACAAAAAAGCTTGCTTACCTTTTGTTGGAGTAAACTTAGGGCCGAAGTTTACGGTATATTGATTACTTAGATATGTAAACAGATGACGTTCGGCATGTTTACCGTCTCTATAGTTATAGACCGTCAAAGTTAGGGAAACATCTCCTGAGAAAGAGAATATATATTTATGAGTATTGGTGATAATAATGACGATTTTTAATGTCTATGTGTAAATAGATTAAAATTGCTATTAGAGACATATACTAAGAAGTAATGCTAAAGTCCGTAATCGCTTTATCGTCTTCTTACTTAGGACTTAATTTGTCCTTCTTGAATCAAAGTTTTTTAGGATACTTGTTTTGTTTTTAATGGTCACCGTCAGCTTTTGATTAATTTAAATAAATGTAGTAATTTATTTAATTAAAAGCTTTTGATTAATTTAAATGTATGTCGTATTTTTCACAAATCGTGATTTGTGAAAAATACGACGTATCACTAATAAGATTCGATTTGATCGAAAACTTATAAGGTTGCATCGTTACAAGCTTATCCAAAAAAACGAAACTCCAGGTCGTAGTAGTGGCAGATATTGCGCAAAATATTGTTCTTTTCTTCAAAGGTAACAATACCCATACAAAACTCTAAAATAATAAAAACAAAATTCCTAGCGAGACATGCGTCTGTTTCCACAATCAAATGTGACTATTAGCCACATTTGACCGTGGAAACACCTAGTAATTAAAATTAGGTGCTACTTTTCGCCAAGTGGTACAGTTTACATTTTCACAATTTTATTGTTCATAGGGTGTGTATATTTTTATGAATTTTGATCTTAATCATTCAGTTATTCGATATTGTAGTGTTGATAAGGAAATTAAGATATTCTCAAGTGGTATAATTACATATTTATGTTTGCTTAACCGAGATGTGTTTACAGTCTGGTGAAACGAAAAAAAATATTAATTAAAGATTAACTTACTGAAGTTAGCAATACAATAGTCTTCGGTTACCACAGGTTCCTTCCCTTTCCTATAAAAGTAAATGGTTGATTTGGGCGACGTAATAGTAATAGATTTTAAGGTAGCTTCATAAACCAACGTGTCAGTTTGTTTATTTATACTGAAACAAACAAATAGTTAAGTAATAACAATTGTTTAAAACATAAAACCCCAACATAATTTTAAAAAGTAAATGTCTTGATGCCGCTAACCAAAATGCCATCTGATCCCAAACTAGACAGAGCCTGCACTATAGCAGTTAGACAAGTGATAAACATACTTATATAACTAAATATATACATAGTAACTAAATATATACATGTTCTGTGTCCGGATGTAATGTACCTAACATTACATCCGGACACAGAACATGTAATCGTGTTAATCACACAATGATTTCTCCTGAGTGGGATCGAACCTACAACCAGTCAGTGTCCTAGCTGTCCTTGTGGTCTACAAACCACTATTTAAGCTATAAACAAAATTATAACACTTGAAGTTCGTACCCTCAACGGACGAAGGTTCGTAATTATTATTGGCACCGACTTCAAATGTTTAAATTCAGTTTTATGTCTTTGGCGTATCGAAGACAATGATATAATGATACTAGAGGATAGCGATAAGATAGTCTACAGTATAGAAAGATAAAATGAGAGAATAGCGACTAGGGAAGCCTGCTGCAAAAGCACGGGCAAATTTTGAGGTTCCTTTCGGTGGAGCTGTAATATTTGATTCCAATAGCAGGGATGCAAAAAGTGATAAAACGCACGGAAATTATATGTATTATAATCTTTACCAGATATTAAAAACCGGCCAAGTGCGAGTCGGACTCGCGCACGAAGGGTTCCATACCATTATCTATAAAAACAAGCAAAAAATTCACTGTTGTTGTATGGGAGCCCCCTTAAATATTTCTTTTATATTGTTTTTTTAGTATTTGTTGTTATAGCAGCAACAGAAATACATCATATGTGAAAATTTCGACTGTCTTACTATCACGGTTCATGAGATACAGCCTGGTGACATAGGGACCGACAGACAGACATGCAGTGAAGTCTTATTAATAGGGTCCTGTTTTGCCCTTTTGGTACGGAACCCTAAAAAATACCACACTCTTTTTGCCATGAGTAGTATGCTTGTTTGGCTTGTTTATACATTTCATTTTCTTAGTCATTATTAGGTTTTAGCATAAATACTTTATTAATGATCTTAATGTAATTGATTAGTGTTATACCAAAAGACAATGCTGAGTCAAAGCTAATAATAATTATGTGTTGCACTTAAACCAAAATTGTAGAACAGTTCTTGCAAATTACTCACTAAAGTGTTTCTCTTTTGTAGTCCTCAAAGCCACTGGCTTTAGCATTTCTCCGTACGAAAGTTAAGTTTTGACTTGGTACGTTCAAGTGAACGTCATCATAGATGTAGCTGCCAGATTTTTGGTCCACATTAATAGGATTGCAGTTGAATATAGGGGACAAATATTTACGGGCGCAAGGTCGATCATTCTGTGCACAAGGATACTCTACGATATTGGCGTCATCTGCAATAAATGTGAAATACTTAAAATAAACACATCTATATCACATGATTAGATCAAGTCAAAGTTGAAAATAGGTTATTTGGTATAGTGCATCCGAAACAAAATCATAGTCGAGGATCATTTGCTCCTGAGAATTAATTTATACATTTAACTTGTCAATTAAGTATAGTTTTGGTGTTTGATATCGAAACATTACACTCGTGGGCCCAATAGCCAAGTTGTTTATTCGGGACATAATTAATGTTAAATCGATGCGCCGCGTACTTAAATACCATTAATTTTCTTAGTCCATTGACATATAATTTTGCAATTCAATGTGGCAGTATTTGTGTCAGTGATTTACAAGAATATTTTATATATTTGAATCTTAGTTTTTGATATTTGGGTTTCTCTTGTTTTCATGATTAAGGTACAGACGCCAGCACATCCAGCTACCCCAATCTGTCAAATTTCTTTTATTGATTTTCAACTTTATCACTTAAGCATAAGGTTCACTTTCAATTGGGGAAATTTGACAGATTGGGGTAGCTTGATGTGCTGGCGTCTATACAATTATTTGTTTTTACTATTTAGTCATAATTTTTTATTTTCTGGCGTCGGTATTACTTTCTAACAATAAAAGTGGAGTTTTAAGCAAATAAAATATATGAAAAGAAGTAACTTATACTATCTTTTACCTAGATGAAAACATTATCCTGTTTAATAGAACATCCGTTAGTGACAGAAATCTTTTTGAATCAACAGTAAAATGACTATGAAGTTACTTACTTTAGCCAACTGTCAATATAATACACTGACCTAGTAGATTTACAAATCAAAGCGCACATTATTAACATACCTTGTTCAGTTTTGCTCTCATGATAAACATCATGTCCACAAAAAACAAAACTGATTAGATTTAACAATACTACGAATGTCTTCATTGTTTCAAGTTGTGATAAATATTAATGAAACCGATCGGCTATTTATAGCGAGTAGTAAGTAATAAATATGCAATAAAGCATTTTCTAGGATGGTAGTAATGATAGGATATAATAAATTTAAATTTTTTTGCTCACACAGTTCTTTGTGAGTAGTAAGGAACAAGTAAAACGAATACCATTAAATTTATTAAGGGCCTTTTTCACAAATCACAGGTCATGTCCCCGCGTGAGTATTGATATGAATTATGTACCGGTTAAAATATTAGCTCAAAGGAATTGTGAATTAATGTCCTTGCTACATATTTATGTGAAATTATTAGTGAAAATTGCATATTTTGTAATACAAGATATGGTGACACATACTACAACGCAGTTATCTCTCTTGCGCATTTGGATATTGTTTACAAACGAATCGTTGTACGTTCCAAAATGTGCTTCAGTTATTTAATAGGTTTGAATCCCAAGATGTTTTATACTTTCTACTCTTGTTCTGGATAACATGGTATATAAATAAAATAAAATAAAGATATGGGGTATATCAGACAGCGTTATGTAGCCCAAATAAAGAAAAAAATGTACTTTGAATACTTATATTTAATTGGTTTTTATGAATTTAAAATTTTTAATAAAAAGCACCCTGCCGAAGAGAAATAGACTTGTTCTTGAACTTAAATATTTTACTTGCGTGGGGATCAAACCCGCAGCCTTTAAAACAGAAGAAAGGTCCACTACCAAGGCCGAAACATATTTTTGGAAAGTAAATTGTTACTTTAATTTGATATTCCCTTTATTATTCATTTTAATATTAACCCAGTATAGGCACAAACTGTCTATAGCTTAGTATTAATTATTTTTAACATAAATAGATATAATTTTGTACACATATTTTCTTGGAGAAAATTTATTATTTATATTCACATTATATTGAACGAAATTTTGGTTAAGCTTTATTAACGGTACAGTCAACCTGTCAAAACGTATAAATCGACCCCTAAAAGAATATCCTATCGAAAATCCCCCATAATTTTCTATACACCCCCTTAATATTTTTATGTTACGTTCGTGTAAATGTGTATCGGTTTAAATTTAATTTAGGAACCCATATTTCACACATGATTGGGTCTCTCTGTAATTCATTGGTCATATATATGTTAAGCATTGCCAAACTTAATGCTAAAACTTAGGGTTTATGTCAAAACCAGGCTCAATTTGACGGACCTGTTGGCGTGGTTGGCATATGCTTTTCACGCCGGAGGTCGTGTGTTCAATGAGGGCTACCGCGTATCAATTTGCCGCTAGAGGCGCTAGCATCGCGGCAGGTCTACGAAACGTCAAAATACACTGTTTTTGTTCGGGTTACGCTGTTTATTAATAAAAACTGCGATTATAACTAAACATTTTGGTTTAAAACTAAATAAATTACAAAATGAGTAACAGCTCGATGACTGTAATAAATATTTTTCGTAAAAACATTCGTCGCGTCCACAATAACAATGTTTTTGATCAGCTATAGTGGACCTTCCGCGAGAGTGGCGCCGACTGGTGAGCACAAAAACGGTAGCCCTCATTCCCACCCACGACAGATATTTGTGTGCATGAACATGTCTGTTTGGGTGTAATTATCTATATAAGTATGTATTTACAATATTAAGGTAGTAAATGTAGTGAAAGGAATTTTCAAGACGGGCGATGAGTCACGTCGGACTTTGCCTATATATGGCCGAGTCGACCGGTGTTTCTTTCGAGTCTCGTTTGGACAGCCGACGCGCACGGACACGTTCGTGCGCTACTGCCTTACCCGACTATTTCCGACCATACGTGCTCGTGTACGTTCGTCAGTTGAGATAAATCGATCGTCAGATTGGTTGAATCTCGGCAAACCTTCACACTATTAATTGGTGTAATGGCGTCTTTTTCAAGACAGCGCTACCCCAATATAGTGTGTGTTTCTTTGTACTTTCGTGCCCCTTCAGGGAAAATCCACTTTTCTAGTGGTACTTGGTGGAAACGTAACCGTGCCAACTAAGCCAAGTTAGTGTAGCCCCAAGCACTAGGCCTTGCTCTTTCAGAGCAACGCCAGTTAATTGGAAGCGGTTTGGAATCATTGGCCTTAGGGGCTACCCTAGTCAACTCCAAATCGGAATCCCACCTCCTTAACCTACCTTCCCATTCTCTCTTGTTGTTTGGGTGCTGACGGCTTCGGCCCATATCGCCCTCTGCATTAGAGCTGCTAGGAACCCTTTCGCACAATAAGACTGGCGAGAGGGATACAAGCTTAGGGCTCACCATAGGTACACACACCTCCTCGTCTATGGCCGCCCCCGTACCCGCCTCCATGGTAGACATTACCAAGGATCCACGCTTCATTGAGGCTGTCTTCAAGGTCCTCAAGTCTGACCCAGTTGTCTGGACAAACTTGATGGAGTCCGTGAAGACTATACTCATGCTAGACAACCCCCCTTGCTCCGGCGCAACAGCGCAGGAGAAACTCAGTCTCTCCGTCCCCTCCTCTTCTGCCCCGTTCACCCAGACGGACAGGCAGTCGCCACTCCCCCGTAACCGTACCCCCTCTCCATCTCAGCCTCTAGCCACAGAGGAAGAGATGGACGTCACTCACATTGACAGCGATGACGATGCCCACAACGAGTGGACAACTGTCAGGCGCGGGAAAGCTGATAAGCGGACCCGCGGTGACAAGACGTCATCGTCCTCGTCTGGCAGCTCTTTCTGAGTGTTCAACTCAGGAGAAGAGCAAAAAGAGCGCCAAGACGAAGAAGTTGCGCACGGAGAGACCCTCCGTCACCAACTCTGTCGCCTCTTCCCCCACTACAAGCGCCTCCGCCTCCCAGGCAAAGGCCAAACCCTCTGGCCTCACGGCCAAGATCACCAAGCCCCCTCCTATCATGCTACTCAGCATCGATAAGTGGGAAGAATTGTCCACCACGTTAAAGTCCAAAGGTGTAGTCGCACTTAGCACTACATACATCCTCAAGGAGCAGATGTATAAAATACAGCTGCAGACCCCCACTGAGTACAGGACTACGACGGCCCTCTTTGATGCTCGTAAGGTAGACTATTACACTTACGGCACCGCTGAGGACAAAACACTCCGCGTGGTTATCCGCCGAGTGTGCCGTTACCTTCCCATCGACTCCATCAAGGAGGACCTAACCACCCAGGGGTACCCCGTGAGAGAGGTGCATCGGATGCGCCGATCAAACGGTGGCGAGCCCTTCGATATGGTGCTGGTCCACCTTGACGACTCGAAGGAAGGTCAGAAAATCCTGACCATCCTAAAAACAGTTTGCGGCGTCGGCGGCATCGTCGTCGAGCCACCGCGGCGAGGGACCGTACAGGGGCAGTGCCACAACTGCCAACTGTACGGGCACTCGTCTAAGAACTGCCACGTCGCCCCGAGGTGTGTCAAATGCCTGACCCCAGGCCACCACACCTCCGAATGCCCCAGACCGAAAGACCGTAGCGAATGCTCCGAGCCACCTGGTTGTGTTAACTGCCAGTCCCTGGGACACCCTGCGAACTATCGCGGCTGTCCCAAGGCACCGGCGAGGAGACCCGCCAGGAGGCCTCGCAGTAAGCGCAACGCGCGAAAGCCTCAGGCGCAGACTAGCTCCGCCAAGCCCCAAGCAAGCCCTCCCCCGCTAATGTCCTTGGATGTCCAACAGACATCCCTGCGACCAGCAAGACCACACTGGCCTCTGCCAGATTACGTCCCCTCGACCGCACCCAAGGCTGCGGGTGAGGTGGTCGCCCCTAAGGCTGTGCCAGTCCCAGCTAAAGCGGTGTCCCCCAAACCCCCAACCAGCGCGTCTCCTCCCGCCCCAGTCCAATCGGGCTGGGCTTACAACCCGCTGACTAAGAAGTCACAGGTTCCAAAGGCCCCGGCCAAAGGAGCCCAGACTTCAAAGCCATCGGCCTCAGCGCCCAAAACCCGGGCGCCCCAAGCGAACAGCAAAGGGCGCGCCTCAGGTTTTGCCGAGCGCATTAAGACTCAAGGTTGGGAATTGCTCGACCAGTTTGAGGACCTCTCCCAGAGGGCCGAAGCTGATCCGACCAATATCCAACTGGCCATCGACGCGGCTCACGTCTACCGCCGCTTTATCAAATCCCTGCAACCGTAATGGCTGTACACCCGCTAATGACTACCCAAACCACTTGCAGGCTAAAACCCAGATCTCTAAAGATCGGGTTTTACAATGCAGACGGATTAGCGAGACAACGCGATGAAGTCGCAGAATTCCTCCGCGATCATCAACTTGATCTCTTCCTCGTCCAAGAGACATTCCTCAAACCGAGTAAACGGAGGAGTCCTACAGTTGCCAACTATCGTATAGTTCGCAACGATAGGACCCACTCCGCCAAAGGGGGCACGCTGATTTACTTTAAGAAATCACTGCATTGCGTACCTTTGGACCCTCCCGTGCTGAAGAACATTGAGGTCTCTGTCTGTCGAATAGGCATGACAGGCCATCAGCCAATCACGATAGTCTCGGCCTACCTCCCCCCAGACAAGGAGATGCTACTTAGCGACCTCCAAGCACTGTATGACTTAGATGGCTCTGTCATAGTGGCAGGCGATCTAAACTCCAAGCATGAGCAATGGAGCTGCCGTACGAGCAACTCGAACGGCCGCGCACTTGCTAATCACTTGGCAATCATACCGTTCGACCCTATAGTCCCTCTCGAACCGACCCACTTCTCTAGAATTTACGGTCACCGACCCGACATACTCGACATAGCGCTCCTTAAGAATACAAACCTACGTTTGGCTTCTGTAGAGGTGCTACACGAGTTAGACTCCGACCATAGACCTGTCATCCTTAGTCTAGCCTCACCACCACCACAGATCCCGTCCGAATGTTTGGTAAACCGATCCCCTGGGAGAGGAAAACCAAATACTTGGGAGTGATCCTCGATCAGAAGTTAAACTTCAAGGACCATCTGAGATACGCTCGCAACCGTGCCTCATTTGCCCTTTATCGATTACACAGCCTCCTGAATGCACGCAGTAAAATGTCCCTTGTAAACAAGGTGAGAATTTACAAGACGTGCATTCGACCCATGATGACCTATGCGAGCCCGGTCTTCGCGCACGCTAAGGAACATCTCATCCACCTCCTACAGGTAGTCCAGAACAAGTTTATGCGACGAGCCGTGGGCGCACCATGGTTCGTCCGTAACAAAAGCCTCCATGCCGATCTCCAATTGCCTACCATCAGGCAATGGATGAAGCAAACGTCCAAAAGGTATTTTGACTCTGCCACTCACCATCCAAGTAAATTGGTGGTACAGGCGGTCAATTACGCTCCCCTCCGACTCACAATTAAGCACCGTCGTCCGAAGCACGTCCTAGACGAACCGGACGACGAGACCACCGTTTACCTTGAGCACATCAAATCGATTAGAGACTCTCGCAACACTGCACAACCGATATTTCGTACTCGCCGGATGCGAGTACGACCGCGAACGCGCCGCGACCACCAGCGTCCTCCATGACCCTTAGTTTGCATATCGTACCGATAAAAAGCCCCCCTCAACGCGGACGGGGGGCCGCGTCATGTCATTAACGTAGAGCGAAAGTTGCACTAAACTCCCTAAAAACCATGATCTCTCGCCCTCTCCCCGCCAGTATCCGCCCAGAGCCGAGGTTCGAGCCCCACAGGGGGCGCCCTCCGGCGCGGGTACTTAGTTTGTAGTTTTATTTGCTAGGCCGGTTAGAGCCCACGCTCACCCCTACTGTCCGGTGAAGCAGTAAAAGCCGAGAGGCTAACTGCACGCGTCAAGTTAAAAAAAAAGTAAGTAAGTGATTTGTCATAAGAAAATTGTTGTTGGTTTCTATATTATTTGTTCTGAAGTGTGAATAAAACTATTTTTATGATGAAATCCTTTTAATTCCTAAAAGTAGTGTATCAGTTATCTGGTTTACATAGTACAAGCTTTGCTTAGTTTGGAATCAGATGGCCATGTGTAAATAATGTCCTAGGATATTATTATTATAATATTTGGCATCAATTTTTATAGGGATCCGTGGTAACAGGATTACGACATTGCGCAAAATAATTTACACGTTGTATTATCTCGGTTAACTTGCAACAAACTTTCATTAAATGTCACCCAAACTATGTGTATAAGTTTCTCATTTAAATTATCTCCAAGATGTCTGACTCATACAACGGTACAGTCATAGCTCATACATATGCTTGCCTACCATCCAACATCACACGTGAGTGTCACAAGTCCTCTTCTATAGAATACTAGCCGTGCCCCGCAGTTTTACTAGCGTTAAACTTTATAAATTATCTCCCCCGTAGATGACAGCGTGATAATATTTAGCCTATATGTTGACCCGACCTCTTAGTAATATTCATGCAAAATTTGAAGTAAATCCATTCAGTACTCTTTGAGTTTAGCCCGGACATACATACAGACAAACAGACAAAAATTCTTAACTATATTTTTGGCTTCGATATCTATTGTAGGTATCCTTATTAAAAAATATTCTATGTAGGTACAGTTTCGACTTTCCTACGATTTTATTATATGTATAGATTATAATGATGAGATACCTGCGAATTATATTTATATTTACTATAGATAAACTTACAATAAATAAAATAAAAAGGTATTTATTTACGTAGACTTTAAAAGGCGCTAGTACATAGTCAGAACATGTTTGTAGTGATAAAATTGCCTAGACTCTAATGACATAATTAATGCGTTCGCCAACCCGTCTGTCAAACGTGGTGATTCTAGTTTAGAATATCCCTCAGATTAATGGACACAACTGCATTGTCGAAATCGCTAGAGGAGGAGTACAAGAGGCCGTGGCGTTGTCCAGCTGTGGGTGACCTGTGAGAAAAAAGTTCTCTATAAAACAGGAACGATACAACGTGGTTAGAGCATCATGAAACTAGGCATCTAAAGAAGCCCAAAAGCGACAGGAGTAAAATTTAAGGGTTCAGTTCCAGTGTTCCAGTGAAATGTTATTATCGATTTCAATAGTAGGTATGGCAAAAGCGCTTAAACCCAAGGAAGTTGTTTCTCATTGCTACAAGATCTGTATAATGAACTACTCCAGATATTGATTGCAAGCTGATAGACATTATTAAGTAAGTTGTTATCTTTTAGCAGATTCTATTGTTTTAAGCATTTTAGAGGTGCGTTGATGATTATTTTCTATCCAGAAGTAGCAGTAGAATCGTAGTTTCGGATCAGTGAAGTATTTGAAAGATATTTTATTTTACATACACATATTTAAAACTTATCTATATTTGCACTGTACTGCTACTATATGTTAATTTACTAGGTGAACCTAGTAGAAGGCTTAAAACTTGCGACCATAATGATTGTTTCAGATGGAACACAATATTTTGTGGTCTGTGAGTACAATAATGGTTTTGGAATGCTGATGGGGCTGTTCCGCTACTGCATTGCTACTTGCAGAAGCAAAGACTGGTTGCTTCATAGCTTAAGGAAATAAATTGCCTCTCTTGCGTTGTGTACGAGAGCTTATGATCTATCTCTTAATAAATAAAAAAAAATATTATACAAAATTAAGTGACCAATAGTGAGCCATTGGAACAGTGTTCACATGGGTGCCAGGGTTCCATTTATTAGGTATTTTATATTGGGTAACAAATTACTATGGATGATAGATAGATAGATACACTTTATTGCACTTTGCAATTTTCTTAAAACTATAAGGTACAAACGGCGGTCAAAGAGACAAGTGGTAATTGGCAGTGCATCAACTGATGTACCATGAACATAATATATATGTACTTCTGTACAAATAATTCTGGTATATACACATATAATTTCTAATATATATATATATATATATATATATATATATATATATATATATATATATATAAATAAATAACAATAATAATGAAGAATCAAGGAGTTCGGTAGGAAGGTGGAAGATCTCAAGCTGGAGATAAAATTAGAGTGATAAATAAATATGTGATGTGATGATTTATCTGAAATAAATGTAGGTATTATTATTATTAATTTTATTTAGGTATACACTATTTCTGTCTTCGTTTATACATACCGGCTTTTTAGGAGAATACGGGCCGGAGACAAGTGTTAACCAAGGAGGTTAATAAGTCAAAGTCAAAGTCAAAGTAATTTTATTCCGTAAAAATTTTACATTTATGTGGAATCGTCATATTTTTTTTACCCTACCGTGCAGTGCATGACGTGGCAGCTACTGAGAAACACTGCCAGAAAACTCAGTAGGAAACCTTTTTTAAAATAAAATATACTTAAGATTAATTACAATCATGTGTGTTGACTCAGAACAACTCCATCCCAAGCACTTTTATCATTTAAATAATCAGAAATTTTGTAATATGCCCTGTCTACGAATAAGTTTAAAAGAATTATTAAAGCCAAATTGTGTACAATTTGGCTTTAATAATTCTTTTAAACTTATTCGTAGACAATTCTCTAATATCATTGGGAAGTTTGTTATAGAATCTTATACATTGCCCCATAAAAGAGTTACTTATTTTGTGGAGACGGGTAGTATGCAGTATGAGATTATTCTTATATCTAGTATTTACATTATGTGTATCGCTCCTTTTACAGAAGGAATCGATATTTTTATGCACATATAGTAAGTTTTCATATATATACTGAGATGGTACAGTTAGAATGTTGACCTCTTTGAATTTTTCTCTTAGAGACACTCTCGGGCCTATAGATAGCTCTTACAGCTCTTTTTTGCAATATAAATATGGTGTCAATGTCAGCAGAGCTACCCCAGAGAAGAATTCCATAGGACATTACACTATGAAAATAACTGAAATAAACCATTCTAGCTGTGTCAACATCAGTCAGCCGTCTAATAGTTTTCACTGCATATGCTGCAGAACTTAATTTGCCGGACAGTTTTTCTATTTGTGGGCTCCATTGTAGCTTTGAGTCAATAGTGATACCCAAGAACACAGTTGATTCAACAGGGTCCAACCTAGCTCCATTAAGTTGTACATTGGTTGTCGCCTGTTTCACATTCGGTGTAGTGAATTTAATGACTTTAGTTTTCTTATCATTAAGCACAAGATTATTGGCATTAAACCAATGAACAACTTTAGAGATTGCATAATTAACATCGTCAAAATTGCTTAATTGTCGGTTTATTTTGAACGTCAGGGAAGTATCATCTGCAAACAACACAATCTCATGCTTATCCCTTACGTAGTAAGGTAAGTCATTGATATAAATTAAAAACAAAAATGGGCCCAGAATTGACCCCTGTGGGACGCCCATTACCACTGGAGATCCCGGAGATATTTTACCGTTTATTTCGACCTTCTGAATTCTATTGCCCAAGTAAGAAGTCAGAAGTTCGAGAGCCTTGTTCCTAATACCGTAGTGGTGTAATTTTCTGACCAGAGTATCATGATGAACGCAATCGAACGCTTTGGACAAATCGCAAAAGATACCTAATGCATCTTACGAGTCTTCCCACGCCGCGAATATACTTTTTAATAAGTTGACCCCTGCATCTATGGTTGAACAACCCTTTGTGAATCCAAACTGTTTCCGGTGTAGTAATTTATGTATATTAAAGTGTCTGAGCAGCTGGCTAAGCATAAGCTTTTCAAATATTTTACTAAGAGTGGGCAGCACGGAAACAGGTCGAAAATTTGAAGGGTCTGAAGTATCACCAGCTTTAAACAAAGGAATGATTTTACTATACTTCATCAAGTCAGGAAATACACCTGATGCAACACAGCAATTGAACACAGTAGCTAAGTGTGGGGCGATTATAGTAATAATTGATGAAACAGTCTTAACAGATAGACCCCACAGATCCTTTGTGTTTTTCATATTAATACTCTTGAAAGCATTTAAAATATCTTTAGGGCTAACCACCGAAAATTCAAAAACTGTGTCACACGACCCTACGCTTTGCTTGAGTATCTGCTCAGCAGATGTAGAAGAACATGAAAGAGAGTTAGTAAGTATGACTGGAATATTCGAAAAATATTTTTCAAACTCAGTCGCAATCTCCAAATCGCCTTTAATATCTATGTTGTTTATTACTAAGTTAAAATCACGACTACGTATTTTTGTTTTACCTGTCTCAGCATTAATTATCTTCCAAGTAGTTTTGATTATATTTGTAGAAGATTTAAGTATATTTTTTATGTGCAAAGATTTAGCAGCGGTACAGGCTCGTCTAAATGTTTTGGCATATTGTTTCACATATTCTTATATAATAGTTTGTGTGTGTATCTGAACTTGAAAACTTGCTCATGAATTTTGTGCATGGACATAAGTTAGGAAGAATGTTCTGACAATCCTATATCCCTACTGCATATATCTAGATGTGTGTGGTGATAAATCTAGAGGTATTTTAAGATGAAGTTGATTAGGGTTAACCTCCGTAGAGGTTAAAGCAATAGATATGATGGCAACTTGATGGTGATTTCCACATACGACTACTTCAATCTTCAAATCTATGTATTTCCATACAAACCTATTCATTACTTACATACATCCTAGCATTTTAAGACTAGGCTAATATTCATTCACGCAATATTACTAATATTGCGTTAAAATTAAACCTATTGTTGTCGTAAAAATTATATATACCTATTTTGAACCTGGGCGACATTTTTTCCCAGTTAGTAGCAATAGGTCGTGCCTTAAACCTAGGTTTCACTGATGTTTTTTTTTACTGGTACACTTAAGGTCATTAGTCACCCATGGTGCCGGAAGATGTTTATTTGGGCGTATAGAAGCGTGCTTACCATAAAGCTAGATGTTTTTTTTTATTTATTGATCAAAAAATTACAGAATTTATATTAGTAATGTAAGAGCCCCTCGCATAAACCACAGTGGTATTTTTTGCGAAGGGGAGTAGACTTAAAATTGGGTATATAGAAAAGTATTATAATATAAAGTACTTAACTATATAAAGTATTATAATACACAGCACTACATTTTTATTTAAGTACACAAAGTGTAAAAACACACCAGGACAACCTGGTCTCTTTTACAGTTGTCTAAAATATCTTGTACATTTTCTATTAAGTATTTTTTTTAAATGCTTTCATATTATTGGTTTGTTACATATATATTAACTGCATGTTCTGGTAACATATTTAGGATCTTAGGTAATATGTAATTACAAATTCTGGTTCCGTATAGGTTATTAAAATTGGGTATTACAAATCTTCTTAAGTTTGCTAGTTGTCTCAGGTTATTTCTACGAGTTTGAGCACAGAGTTGGTTGACATGGACAATTTCTTCTTTCATTATGTCCATTTTAATTTTACACTGTAATATCTCTCAATTATTTATAAAAAAATAGTGATGGGAGAGTAGTTGTTGCAGTCATTGTGGTTACCTTTCTTATAAAAAGGCCGTACCACACTTAATTTTAGGTCACCCGGGTAACTGGATGTAACAAAGCAGCTGTTGATCAAGTGTGTAATCGCACGTCTTATTCCATCTAAACCTGGACTTTTACTAATTTTTAATCTTTATTTCCTATTTTCGATTGTCACATCCATTGTCCATCCACCCATGTCCGGTGTTAGCAATCAAGTCGGTTAATACTACTTTGAGATCATTAATTGATTTTATCGTCGATCGACTTATGTATATGACGAAAGGGGTTCCCTGTGCACAGAGTCTGCATCCCCTCGTAGGTTATACAAGTTGATAGAACCAAACTAACCAACTATAATGCTCATTTTATGTCTTTCAAGACAAATAAATGTATTTGTCTTAAAAACAAATTAAGTAGATGAAAAAAGTTTATGAGATTGTTTTAAAATTCTAATTTATTTTAAAACTGTGTCATAATATTGAAGACATTTTCCTTACTGTAGATTTTTGTAGGTTTAGGAATTTTTAAAATAAATAATAACAGCAAAGAAAAATGTTATTGAATTTTTTTTTAATATAATAATTATTTTGTGATGTCAGTCCAATTTAACGATTACAATATTTAAATTTGGATCTGAGAGGAAAACCAAGCTGTAAGTATAGTGCAGTAAGTACATGATTAAAGATGTCCAGTGTCAGTATATTGAGCTTAAGGCACAATGTCGCAAACAAGTGAGTTTAAGTATGATAAGAAGAATTCCGGGGCTTCATTTACAAAAACTTCTCGAGTAACTGTATCCATATTTTCCTGGAATGCTACGAAGGCCTTCAACGCGGTCGGATCTATAAAAAACGAAAACATCTCAATAAGTTTCATTAATATTATGTCATAGTTCAGTGCATCTATACACTACCGTTTATTCAACGTTACACCCACACCGCGACATGTCCGTTGAAAGGTGCGCTTGCGTTCAGCGTTGTGTCACCGTGTCATCAGGCGTTATATTAACTAATAGTCTTTCTACAGGAGACTCATCACGACTCATTCCCTGATTTGGAGTTAAATATTCTATTATTTGCATTTAATTTAATATTTCATGCAAAATTATAACTTTCACCGGATCACAAACATGAATAAAAAAACTTCGTTTAAAAAAACCGACTTCTAACGAGTCAAACCTATCAATGGGTAGCACAAACAAATTATATTATTTCATTAATATTAAAGGTATTACGTTTGCATAAGATATGTATTAAATTAAATCTTTATTAAGATATTTTATTTTATACTTTTCTGTTTTTGAAGTCGGTTTTTTTAAACGAAGTTTTTTTTATTTGTTACTTTTTAGTGTCTAGCTATGGGTAGGACTACGAAAGGTGCCGCGCGCCTCAAAACTATAGGTCCCAACAAAAATGCTGTCCGAAACTCTTTTTCACGTTCTTGTGAGACAGTGAATGATCGAGAGCAAGAAAAACTACATAAAATTACGTTCACTCTAAGAAAACTTGCACAGTACGAGTCTAGACTAGCTAAGATTCATGAAAGTCTGAACAGCAAGCGCATAGGATAGGCCGTATTTGTGACCATGTAGCTAAAGAGTCTGTGAGCTGAGGGCTTATAGACTAGGTCTTATTAATGATCGAATAGCCATCAAGTCTGCTGAGCAGAGGGCATGAGTCTATGAAGACTAGGTCTTATTAATGATCGATTAGCCAACGAGTCTACTGAGCAGAGGGCTCATAGCAAAGGTTGGTTTGATGATCAAGACAACGAGTCGAGAGAGTTCGGTAGCAGCAAGTATTTGAGTTGATAGAATGGAAGGTAAATTTTGGTTTACGATTTATGATGCATTGAAAATAACTACTTTTACTAAAGTTTCCATGGTAATGTACATCATCAATTTGTTTTATCATTCTCTTATTTTAGAAGTTACAGGGGGGGGGGACAAGTTACGCCTTTGGAAGAGTGTCTCACGCAAACTATACAGTAAAGAAGAATATATATTATAAACTTCAATATCATTTTTGAAGACCTATCCATTGATACCTCACATGTATGATTTATGAACCCCCAAATATTATTGTTTGTTTTTCTTTCTCTTGATGGCAGCTATTCCGCATCAAACTAAAGAAGAATCACGTAAATCGGTTCATAAATCTCAGCATCGTCGATTACGCTGTACGTACATAAAAAATGCGCTTATGCTAAAAGGTACGCCTACATGCGCTTCCAAGAACGAGCTTATACGCGCGTATATTAAACGCTAGTCGTCTGAAATTGTTCTTTATGTTCATGCCAAGACACACTTGAACAGAATGAGTCTAGCTTGAGTTGCTAAGATTTGAAAACGTCAAACGACAGTTACATCGTCCACATAAACAAAAAATTTCATACAAAAATGACCATAAAATTAAAACTACTGGGCTAAACTTTATAAAATTTTTATGGGACCAAATGGCAACTATTTCGCATCAAACTAAAAAAGAATCACGTAAATCGGATCATAAATCTCCGAGTAATCGGTGAACATACATAAAAAAAAAATACCGGTGAACTTGAGAACCTCCTCCTTTTGAAGTCGGCTAAAAATAGTTATTTTTTTCGTTTATGTATTTTTTTTTATTAGTTTGTAGTTTATTATTAATCCCTTTTTATTCCAATGTTACGGCAATATTCTGCTTTAGTTTTGGTCTGCTGCCGCCTATAAAGAACGCTAGTAACAAGCGTGTTAAACTAAGTTAATATCTGAAATATATTAACATAGTTAAAGAATTAATACCATATTTTTCCTCCGCAGGTACTCTTGCTGTAATAACGGAGGAAAAATACACTACAATCAAATACGCCAGAAAACAGTGTGTTTAACGTTAATATAGAGAGCCACAAGCTACCCTCGTAAGGAGTTCGTCCGCATATGGGAGACTAATATATTACGGATAACAGTTATGAAGCAAAGATCATGCTGACAAGAGAGAAACTCTCTTGTCAGCATGACATTTGCTTCAGTGCTGCTTTCCGTGGTAGCGTACTTTATTGTAGTGTATTCTTCCTCCGTTATTACAGCAAAAGTAGATAGTGGCGAAAATATATATTCAATCCTACGGTATCTACGTTACGGAAACGCAGCTTTTAAGCGACAACGTAATGCTTGCATACGTTTTTCAAACGCCAACGCTGAATTTTATAAAGGCACTCTTAGGTCGAACAAATAAACTATCTAATGTTGATTTGAAAGCAGCCTGCAATGTCATCGGTGAGACTGCAATACCGCGTAATAAAAAATGTTTGCTACGTCATTATAATTCCTATTTTGTCCACAGCATAAGAATTATAAATACGTAGCAAACATGTTTAATGATGCGGTATTGCAGTCTCAACGACGTTATATCCTATCTATATCACAATAATGTGCCCCTGGTCGAATTTGGACACTGTAGTCACCTTCAACGGACTATACATCTCTATGGCACATTTTGTAAAACCGATATTGACTAAACCCCATTCTCAAAGTCACAAATGGTGGGCAAACCAAGTGGACTACACAGATCTTCTAACTTACAACCCATGAGCCCATTTTGTGTGGTTGTACACGGTTTAAGTTGATCAATGAAACAGACATATGTATAAGACAAAAATATACAAAAAACTGGCTTACCTCTTGGTGTAAACTTTGGGCCGATTTCCACATTATTTTGATTACTTAGATATGCGAACAGATGACGTTCGGCATGTTTACCGTCTCGATATTTATAGACCGTTAAAGTTAGGGAAACATCTCCTGAGAAACAGAATATAATTTAATGAGTTCGTATTATTGGTGATAATAGAGATGATTCTTTTAAATTTTCATGACACAAATGGCAGAGACATATACTGTGAACTAACAGTAAGTCCGAAATCGCTTTATCTTTTTGCTTATTAGAAAATGCAAGAAGGACCTCGGCTGTCCTCTTAATTTTGAAACAACGAATTTTAGGACACTTGTTTTGTTTTGAATTGTCACTCTCAGCTTATAGTTAAACAAATCTTAATTATTTTTTTAATTAAATTGAAATTGTATAATTTTTCTAGTATCGGTCATGTATTTGAAAAATGCAAGTTGCCAGTAATAAGTTTTCGATTTGATCGGAACATAATATGAGGTCGCATCGTTACAATTTCATCCACAAAAACGAAACTTGGTCGTAGTAGTGACAGATATTGCATCCATATATACTATTGTTCTAGTCTTCAAAATTAGAGGAATGTTAAAATGGATATTAATTATTAAATACATGGAGCCGGTCAGATTACAGAACGTCTCTTAAAACATAATATATTACCAATGGCACTAAACTCTAAAATCTAAGATAGAAAACAAAATTCCGAGTGATTCTTGTGTCTGTTTTCATAAGTGGTATATTTAACATTTTTATAATTCTTATTGTTTATATGGTATGTATATTTATGAGTCAGGTCTATATCATTCGGTTATTCGATATTGTAGTATTGATAAGGAAAGCAAGATATTGTCAAGTGGTATTATTACATATTTATGTTTGCTTAACCGAGATGTGTTTACAGTCTGGTGAAACTAAAAAATATTAATTAAAGATTAACTTACTGTATTCAGCATTAATATAGTCTTCGGTTACCACTGGTTCCTTCCCTTTCCTATAAAAGTAAATGGTTGATTTGGGCGACGTAACCTTGACAGACTTTATGGTAGCTGCATAAACCAATGTATCAGTTTGTTTATTTATACTGAAACAAAAAATTCTTAAGTAATAAAATTGGACATTTCCTCATTACAAAGCTCCCCCCATTAGAAAGAGAAGTCCACGGCAGGTTAGGTTTAGTCGGTGCGAGTTCGACATACCCACCCGTAGACAGTTTCTGCGGGTGGCATGCGTTGGCATTCCTCCTGCATTAACAAATAAAAAAAAGGTAGAGTCTGTACTATAGCAGCCAGACCAAGAGCAGCAGCAAAAAAAATCTAATCCAATTTATCATACTTTAGTACCAACAAATTGTAGACATTCTGTATATAATTCTGGATATCTGTGGTGAGCGAGCAGTAGTCTTAATAAATATTTCAAGGAGCATAATATTTTTTACATGTTATATGGTAGGCCAGAGGCAGTACGACGGTTACTTAGTCAAGCCTTTTTTTCAAAATATTTAAACTATTTAGAACTCATATTTAATTTTATTGTAAGAATGTTCACAGTAGGTCATAAAGTCAAAGTAACGAATTACCTATTCGCGAAGAACTGTTATTGCCTTTTGTCCTTATTATATTGTTATATTTCTTACTATTGTATAGCTGTTGATCTTTGAAGAATAAATAAAATAAATATTATAGATTTATTACATCCGGAAACAGAACAGATAATCGTGTTAGGGCGCGTTCACACTATGTCGTAACGATTAATTTATAGTTGGACGAATGTCGTTCTCTAGCTGCTCCCATTGTAACGATTGTTTGTCGTCAAACTATTTATCGTTTAGCGACTATCGTATCTAGCTGTTCCCATTGGATCGCGACGACATTTTATAGTTTCACGGCAATCGTTTTGTCGCTTACATACCAATGGCAAGCTACAAATCTACGATTTGTATCGTAGCTACGATAGATTTGCCGTCACGATTTAGTCATAACGATTTTTTATCGTTTTACGACCGTCTTGCTAGCCGTTCTCACTGTCATGGCAATCTGTCGTCACTGCAAAAAATGTCGTAGACAGAAAATCGTGTCGTTCTATATGTGAACACCTATTGGAGGTGTCCACATGGTATTCATATTGGTACCGATTTGAACAATTATACTTCAGTTTTATGTTTTGACGTATCAGCAGATAATTATATAATTAGAGCTTCACAAAAAGATAGCGACTAAAAAGCCTGTTGCAAAAACCTAAACAAAAGTCGTTGTAGATTTTGAAGGTACTTTCAAGTGACCGTGAGTATTTGATTTCAAGGTTAGTGATGAAAACCGGTCAAGTGCGAGTCGGACTCGCCCATGAAGGGTTCCGTAGCAGCAAGTATTTCAGTTGATTAAATGACAGCTAAATTGCGGTTTACGATAAAAAAAAACTACTTTCTAGATCTCGTTCAAACCAATTTTCGGTGGAAGTTTGCATGGTAATGTGCATCATATATTTTTTTAAATTTATCATTCTCTTATTTTAGAAGTTACAGGGAAGTGTCTCTTACGAAAACTATTCAGTTGTCTTTTTTCTATTTTTGTGTGAAAATCTTAATGCGGTTCACAGAATACATCTACTTACCAAGTTTCAACAGTACAGCTCTTATCGTTACTGAAAAAAGTGGCTGTGACATACGGACGGACAGACAGACATGACGAATCTATAAGGGTTCCGTTTTTTGCCATTTGGCTACGAAACCCTAAAAATGAGCTATCGGCTATAGTGGGATATCAATGACTATAGTTTATATTTTCCACATATTAATTTTAGATAAATAGAAAAACAAAAAAAACATAAGATACTAAGTAGTCAGTTTGGTCGACAATTGATTGGATTATCATCATCATCCTAAGGAGCTACTGGACTTATGGAGCTGATACAGGAACCTTGTGGCAGATTCTAGGTAAGTGTGTCAAGTTTGGGTTCCTTGATTCAGTTTTGAAGATATCTTACCGTATAATATAACCGAACTTATAAATTACTTTTAATCTTACTAAGGACAGGATATTGAAGGCTATATATTTTCATTAAATTATTTTATAGATACAACTAATGGAAACTGCAAGTAGGTGTATGAATTTCAAGTATTAAAATCAGGCATTTTAACAGTGTTGTACCAAAATACAATTCTAAGTCAAAGCTTAGGTAATTATGTGTTGCACTAATATTAAAACAAAATTGTAATAATTGTAACGTTGTACTTAGAAATTACTCACTGCAGTGTTTCTCTTTTGAAGTCCTCAAAGCCACTGGCTTTCGCATCTCTCCATACGAAACTAAAGTTTGCAATTGGTACGTCTAATTTAACGTCATCATAGATGTAACTGCCCGATTTTTGGTCCACATGAATAGGATTACAGTTGAATATAGGGGACAAGTATTTACGGGCGCAAGGCCGGTCATTCTGTGCACAAGGGTACTCTACAACATTGGCGTCACCTGCAATAAATGTTTAATACTGAAAATACACATATTTAAAATACTTGATTCGATCAAATCAAAGTTGTAAATTGGTTAACTAGTATAGTTATAGAAGTATTTATTGCTTTTGTTAACGGATAGCTGCATCCGAGACAAAGTCACAGTCGAAGACTTTTTGCTCCTGCGAATTAATTTATAGGTAAATTTACCTTTTCAAAGTATGTATAGTTTTGGCGTTTAATGTTGCAACGTTACACTCGTGGGCCCTAGAGCCCAAATGTTCCTTCGCAACATAAAATATATTAAACATAAATAAATTAAATTGACGCGTCGCGTAAATCAACAGTAATGTGATAAAAGACTTTAAACTTTAAACTGTCAACATAATACACCGACTAGTTGCAAACGCTGAAATATATTAGTGGTTTTAAAATCATGCGTAAATTATTTCCATACCTTGTTCAGGTTTGACGCCATAATGGCTCCCATGATAAAAATCATGTCCACCAAAAACAAAACTGATTAGACTCAACAAAACTACGAATGTCTTCATTGTTTAAAGTTTTGATAAATATTAATGAAACAGTTCGGCTATTTATAGCTAGTAAGTAATAAATATGAAATAAAATATTTTCTAGGATGGCATTAATGATAGGATATAATAAATTTAAATGTATGTGGAACAAGTAATACGAATATCATTAATTTTATTAAGGGCCGTCTTCAAAAACTACAGATCATGTTTCCGCGTGAGTACTGATAGGAATTATATAACTAATAAAACATTAGCTTAAAGAAATTATAATTTCGTTTTCTAGAAACATATTTAGGTCTATTTAATACCTGAGATATGATAGCACATACAACAGGCGCAGTTATCTCACTTGCGCATTTGGATTTATTTACAAACGAATTGTTACGTTCAAAATGTGCTTTGGTTATTTAATGGCGTTACATTACCAAAATCCCAAAAACATTTAATTATTCTTCGTTATCTAGACCAAAGTAAAAAAACAACTGTGCTATGTATATTCGACAACGGATATCTAATATTTAATTGTTTTTGTGTATATATAAATAGACACAAAAAGCCTATAGATCAATAAAAATAGATAACTTTCAATACACCCCCTTAATTTGTTTATATTACGTTCGTGTGAATGTGTGTCGGTTTAAATTAAATTTAAGAAGCCATATTTCACACACGGTTGGGCCTCCCTGTAATTCATTGGTCATAATATAATATATGTATATGTTAAGCATTGCAAAAGAAAACTGCTTCAAGTGAGGTTCATCATATTGTGATCGCCAATCCGTCTGTAAAACATGGTGATTATAGCATAACCCTCCAAATTATGGGCACAACTCCATTGTGGAAACGATTGACAGATTTCGATGGATTTTTGGGGTATATTATGTAATTTGAAATTGTAGATTATTAAAGAAGATGAAATTGTAGATTGTTACGCGAGAGTTGAAATCACATACGAGGTATTTAGACCGAGTGCGGCTATATTCCGTTAAGCAATCTACTTTTCATTTGAATATAAGGAAAGTAAAAATAGTAGCTTATTTTTAATTTGTGAAGTTTGGACCGTTTTTGAAATTTAAAGTTACATGGTGGTTTGAGACGAAATAGGGCGTTAGTTAATTTGTTTGAAATTTTAGTTTTATTTTGGTCAGAATCCTCAATGTAGCCTTCTGCAACTGTGATGGATATCCATGCTCCATGTCTTTTTACATTGTCAAGTTTAACGAACACTAGAAGGACTTACAGTTTCAAATTTAGAAAAAAAAATCATAACTAATAAACTACCTGACAATCAGAATAGTTATTTAGAATAACGTTAACTATAAAAGGTACTTAAATATAAAAAATAGCCTAGGTGTCCTTCAGACCCATATTTTCGAGATAATACAATGCAATACATAAGCTCGGTTTGGTAAAATTGACTTAAATTACTATAACATAATTACTGTGGTATCTACGGTAAAACATGAGTGAATGATCAAATAGCTGCATAAAATGAACTTATAAAAATTATGATATTCTGTTTAGCATACTTTTACATCTAAAATGTTTTAATGAGCCCGGTTAAGTCAAACTATGGTAACCAGATAATCTTATCTTGCATGAAACTATAATTACCGTTAGGCTCTAAGTATTATCATCTTATATGAATGACAGGTAAATATAAACTATACACTAATTTATATTTTATATAATGAATATATAATATAATAATATAATATATAGGGACAATGTCACACAGATCATCCTAGCCCCAAACTAAGCATAGCTTGTACTATGGGTACCAGGCGACGATATACATACTTAGATAGATATATAAATACTTAAATACATAGAAAACATCCATGACTCAGAAACAAATATTCGTGCTCATCACACAAATATTTGCACTTACCGGGATTCGAACCCAGGACCACCAGCTTCGAAGGCAGGACCACTACCAACTAGGCTACGGTGATATTAATCACATAATTAAGAAAATAACTATAGGAATTACCAAAACATAAAACTACACATTTCTGAGGTCAGTCATGTTTATTAAAATGGAAGGGCAATATTTTATATGTAGGTACTTAAACCTAAAAAGAATTAATACTAGTGATATCTGATATTATGTGTATTTAGATCATCATCATCAGTTGTATCGTCCACTGCTAGACATAGACCTCAACCAAAGATTTTTATAACGACTTAGGGTCAGCGCAGACAGAGAGGAGCGCAGCGGAGAGTATTTTATTAAGGCACTAGAAAATCAACTTTAGAGCTATAGGAATAAAGTGCATATATGCTTGAACCTGACAAAATGCTCGCGCAGTCTCGCGCATGTTCAAGCCTACATGCACTTTATTTAAATAATTTTAAAGTTGATTTTCTAGTGACTTAATAAAAACCTCTCCGCTGCGCTCCTCTCTGTCTGCGCTGGCCCTTAGTCACCGCACTTGGCATGCGAGTTTCTGCTGTGGCGCTGCTGCCTGACTACCTGGTGTAGTCAGCCTTAGCTTAGTCGCCTTTTACGACACTCACAGGATAGTATCGGGGGGCCCTGTTACTCTTTCTGGACCGGTAGCAACACGACATAAGTATTAATTAGAAATAAATAATTATGCATGGTACTTAGACATCTATTACTGTAATAGTCGAACTTAAATACTTTTGAAATACTTATACAATTTTAAGATCAATCTGTGTCATTAGGATGGTACTATGACGTTCTGCAGCTTCAGATCGTCTTCAGGATCTTGTTTATATTGTAAATAATACACTGAACTTGATTAATACGTCGTATATTTTCTTCAGTTTTACTATGATAAGTAACAGGGCTTGTGTAGAGCTCTTTCGTAGATTGAAAATGACTGTTCCTTCGTTTGAAATATTTTCAAACGCGTTCTTTTTTAATTATTTCTTTTTAAATGTTTGGACGAACGAAGGTGACAACCAAGAAGGTCGTCACAGTACCGTTAGTAGGGGAAAAGGTACGATATCCATTTTTGAGTTGTAATAACCGATTGCCTGATAGTTGTATTACTATGTAACCTATGCCAAAACTTTAGTCTTGGTTGAACCTCGATAACATATTGTGCAAAATACTTACTTTATTACTACCTGCCATAAAAGAACGACGAGGAAGTTTTTGGAATAAACAACACACTAAATGTGCACTTATATATTTTTAATGTAACTCAATGCTTATATACCTATTTATCCTGCTTGTGTGTACAATAAAGAGTATTCTATTCTATTCTATTCTATACGAAAGAATTTGCTTGTTCTTTTTTTAACCGACTTCAAAAGGAGGAGGTTCTCAAGTTGATCGGTATTTTTTTTATGTATGTACACCGGTTACTCGGAAGATGTATGATCCGATTAACGTGATTCTTTTTAGTTTGATGCGGAATAGTTACCATTTAGTCCCATAAAAATTTACATAGTTTGGCCCAGTAGTTTTCATTTTATGATCATTTTTGTATGAAAATTTTCGTTTATGTGGATGATGTAATTGACTTTGGCACAGACGTTTTTAAATCATAGTCAGTCTAGCTAGATTCATACTGTTCAAGTGTTTCTTGGCGTGAATACAAGTATAAAGGACTGTTTCAGACTAGCGTTTAATACGTGCATATAAGCTCGTTTTTGTAAGCGCATGTAGGTGCCTTTAGCACTCGCGCATTTTTTAGGTACGTACAACAAATACGCTGAGATTTATGAACCGATTTATGTGAATTTTCTTTAGTTTGATGCGGAATAGCTGCCATTTTTATATAGCTTCGACAGACTCGTTATCTACTTGATCATCAATAAGACCTAGTCTATGAGCCTTCTTCTCAGTACACTTGATTGCTAATCGATCATGAATAAGACGTAGTCTAATAGGCCTTTGCTCAGCAGACTCGTAGGCTAATCAATCATAATTAAGACTTAGTCTATGAGCCCTTTGCTTAGCAGACTCGTTGGCTAATCGATCATTAATAAGACCTAGTCTATGAGCCCTCTGCTTTCCTGCATTCCTACACTAAAGATTAACCCACATAAATAAAGTTAAAGATTAATGTGAAATAGATGAAACTTTATCATAAAAATATATATAATATAAATACCTGATTGAGTAACTATAGCTATATTAAATCTATATTATAAGTATATATGAATATAATTATTTGTGGCCCTGAAACAATCAAACTAATAATAGAACTTAGTTTCATGCAACAAATAAATTGTTAATTAGGTTACAACGAATCAAAATTTTACTATATTTCGAGACAACCGTCGACAAGGTCTGCCCACTTGGATTGTTTTATTCTACACGAAGCCATCCCACTGAAAGTCACGCGTGGCGAGTGTGGTACCTACTATTACATTTGGCTTGGCACCGACTTCAAACCATACTTTACAACTCGTATGTTCGCAGCTTGTTAGAAACAAACAGTGTAATTTAGAACCCTCATGAACAAACGTATACGCTATTAATTGAGAAAATTCAGAAATCTTTTGTCCGCTATTTATATTTCAAATTATATAGTTACTATCCTTACAATATGTATCCTAGACCATTCGTGATAGGTATGGTTACTTACCAGAGTTTAGAGATAAGAAGATACTTTAATCTTATAAAGTATTTTTTCCGTCTTGTTCGTGGAACCTTATCCAATTCATCTCTCTTGCCAAGTATCCCCTTTAATGTACCACCACCTCATCAGGTATACTCTTCGGCCCCGGGTTCGTCCTCTATTTGCAATACCTCAAACTAGCACAGTAACCCTAATTACAAGCCCATTGTGATTAACTCTCACTCATATCAATAAAGTTTTAGAATATGACCCATTCTTGGACTTATTTACATGCACGGAATGGAGATTTCTAGCTACAGCCAAACTTTATTTAGAAATGAATGCTACTCCTAGCTCAATAACCGGGTGATTGTTTTCGGATTGTGATACCGTTACCGCAAAATGTTTATTTAAATATTAAATATTATATTCTCATGTTTAATGTAAAAATATAACTATTAATTATATTATAAGTTGTAAATGTTAGTAACATTTACTTAATAATAGGTTAAGAAGTGATATTATCCGTCAGCGTTTATTTGCGGAGGATTCGCTGACATTTACTGACGCAGTAAAGCTGGCTACGTCGTTAGAGGCTGCCGAGCGAGACGCGGTCCTTGTAGAGGACACCGAACGGCAGGCGGATGGGAAGAAGGCCGGCGCGGTACACTCCATAGCGTCAGCTGAATCGGCGACCATGACGGTGCAGAGTCGCCGCCGCGGGGAGGCGACAGGAGGGAGCGGGAGGCCGTTTCAGCGTCGCACGGCCGAGGATTACAAGCGGAGTGTCGCCAATTGTAAAGCTTGTGGGAGCAGTAATCACGTACATTCTAATTGCCGGTTCCGTAGTTGCGTGTGCAATAAATGTCAGCGTACATATACATTTACAGAGTGTGCCCGGAGTGGGGAATACTGAAAGCGTTGCGGCGTCCGCAACAGCGTGAACCGGCGGCGGCGCCGGTGATAGCAGCGAGGCGAGGTTGCCGCGGGATGTACTTCGGTCATGCAAGTACAATACGAGTCTAGCGAGGAGTGCAGTACAGTCAACGAATATGCATTTCATCAGTTGTGATTGAACGATTATAAACCTTTAAGTATTTCTGTAAAAAAAGACAATACTGTAATTCGTATGGAAATAAATACAGGTATAGCGATATTATCTGTGAGTAAGTCTACCCTATGGCAAATATTTCTCTCATTTAAGCATGGAAAAAGTGAATACTACATTATTATGACGCTTCAACGATTAAACCGATAGGGATAATTAAGTCCGTAGTTAGTTATAATGGTTGTAACAAGAACTTAGAGTTGTTTATTTTTGAAAAGGGTACGATTTCCTTGTTATGTAGACAGTGGCCTACAGAATTAAAGATAGGTATACTTAAATTCCAATGTAATTTTGTGTCTAATAATAAGGAAAATCACAATGTAAATCACAAAGTTATGCAATTGGTTGACAGATATAAGGGGTTATTTAGCGGCGGGCTGGTACTACGGTCTGGTGATACACGGGAGGTTTTTTATTCGTTGTTTTTTGAGTTTGATTTCAGTTGGCTATATATGTTGAATAACTTTAGAAAATGACGGATGTAATGAAAACTAGCCAATTCAAATTTAACCTACTTTAAAATCTCACATATTTTAAATAACAGCAATTGTTATAGGTATCCAATAAAGCAAAGAAACATAGTTTAAACTTGTTTATGATTCATCTTTTCTTATAAATACATATTTGGATTTTGCATAGAATTGACACTCATTTAGATCTCAATTCTTTTGCGGCGAAGCCCACAGCTAATCATAATTTTTATACTGAACTTAGTTCTCTTTTTTACATTTATGGTTTTGGTGGAACAGTAATTGCCTTAGTTGCTCTATTAGTATTGAGTGAAGATGAGAAATATTGATTCAGTGAATTAATATTAAGGTTTGTACTTGTATTTTGGCGCGATTTATTTACTCCTACCTGATCTAAGAAACTGCCGGACTTATGCTGGGTCTCCGTTCTCACCGAAGGCATAGATATGTTGGCGTTGGGCTTTCCTAGATACCTTATTACAGTGTTTTCAAATAGACACAATTTTTTCCCAGTCAGTAGCAGTAGGTCGGGGCTTAAAATTAGGTTTCGCTGATGATTTTTTTATTGCTGGTAGACTTAAGGTCGTCAATCAACCATGGTACTGGAAGGTTTTTATTTGGGCGTGTCGAAGCGTGCCTGTCATAGAGCTGGATAAGTTTTTGAGATAAATAATTGATTCTGTCGTCGATCGAGTTAAATAACGTAAGGACTGGGAACCCCCAGTCCACAGAACCGGCACCCACTCATAGGTTATCCAAGTTGATAGAACCAAAAGTACGCTGTTAAATAATTCATTAGACTTTGTCTTAAGTGGAAGAATTTTGTAAGAGAAGAAATTAGCTCGTGATAGGAAAATAAGTCAGCTGAACAAAGACCGTACTTATGAATGGATCACAAGGCAATAAAACTAAATAATATGCAGATATACAAAAAATTTATTGTTCACCAATACAACCATCACAAAATAAGTACGAAAATCTAAATAATTCCCGGTTGTACCACAAACATGTGATTTCTTCCAGACAACTATTCTACATTGTCATGTAGGGTATAATTTTGTGAGTCTTATCTATTTTTGTGGGAATAACATAAATAATTAGAGAAAAAAAACTTGTGTGTACTTATGTACACGCGTTAGAAGTTATACTTCTTAATATACAACTTGAACATAGTTATCAATTTTCATACCACCTAGAACTAACGTCATGCTGTTATTTTTACGATGCGCGCGCACGATGCGCGCGCATCGTAAAAATTCACTCTCATACATTTTCATACCACCTAGAACTAACTTCATGCTGTTAAATTTTTTGGTGTCGGTGTGCGCGCGCATCGTAAAAATTCACTCTCATCATTTTTCTCCATCGCGCCAAAAGAAGTATAACTTCAAAAAGAAAATTTTATGGAATATTTTTTTGAAAATAATAATTATTCTGTGATGTCAGTCAAATTTAACTTTTACAATTTTTAATTTTAGGGCTGAGATGAAAATCAAGCTGTGTTTATAGTTCAGTAAGATATGATTAAACATGCCTAATGTCAGTGTATTGCGCTTAAGGTACAATGTCGCAAACAATTGTGTTCAAGTATGATAGGAAGAATTCCGGGGCTAGATTTACAAAACCTTCTTTAATAGCTATTGCCATATCTTCCTGGAATTCTGCGAAAGCCTTCAATACTGTCGGATCTATAAAAATGAAAACATCACAATAAGTTACATTAATATTTTGTCATGCTTCAGTGCTCCTTTACACTAGTGCTTATTCAAAGTTACGGCCACACCGCGACATGTACGTTGAAAGGTGCGCTAGCGTTGCGTCATGTACAACCGTGTCATCAATCGTTATATTTACTACTAGTCTTTCTTCAGGAAACACTTTAGAACTCCAATTATCTTAGGTGTTAAATATTCTATAATTTGCATTTAATTTCCATTTAATTTAATATTTCGTGCTATTTTTAACATATTATGAGCACAAAATTGTAACTTTTACTTGATTACAAACATGAAAAATAGGGTTTATTTTTCTCTTTCGTTTACGTATTCAGTTTTATTAGTTAATCAGTTTTTAATTTTTTTTTAATCAGAAGGCGACAAACGTCCAAGTAGGACACCTGATGGTAAGTGATCACCGCCGCCCATGGACACTCGCAACACCAGAGGTGTCGCGGTGCGTTGCCGGCCTTTAAAAGCCTTTTCATTTCAATATTACCGAAAATGTTTTTTTCTTTAGCTAGTCTGCTTCCGCCAATAAAGTACGCTAGTAAGCGAATTTAATTAAAGTAATATTTATATAAACCTAGTTAAAATAGTAAACCCATAATGTATTCTCCGTCATCACGGCAGGTACTCTTGCCGTAATAACGGAGGAAAAATACACTAAAATAAAGTACATATAGTAACAAGCTTGAGTTATTATATTTCTTATTTTGGCCACAGCACAAGAATTATAAATGCTTAGCAAACATTTTTAATGCGCGGTATTAATTTATTTCAGGCGTAGACCCATATATTCGTTAGTTTTGTGTTAGTAACTAGTTATGCTTACATGCTATATTAGTATTGTTAGTACAAAATTTACTAAATGATTTAACTAATTTGCACTTATAACCGTCTCCATCCAGTGCCTCTGGATGGGATAGTTGGGTCTACCAGCAATCATTTTTCAGGATGCTGTTCTGAGTGCTATGTAGGCGCTGCTGTAGAGAAGCTGCTTGCTTACGCATGATAGCGTGAAAGCTATCAGTGCGAGCTTCAGCAAACATGTCCGTATTGCAGTCTCAACGGCGATATATCCTTAATCACAACAATGTGCCCCTGGTCGAATTTGGACACTGTAGTTGCCTTCACCGGACTATTCCTCTCTATGGCACATATTATAAAGCCAATATTGACTAATTCCCATTCTCAAAGTCTCAAATGGTGGGCAAACCGACTGGACTACACAGATCTGCTAACTTACAACCCATGACCCCATTTTGTCTGGTTGTACACGGTTTTAGTAGACCAATGAGACAGTCATATAACACAAATATACAAAAGAACTTGCTTACCTATTGTTGGAGTAAACTTTTGGCCGATTTTCACAGAAGTTTGATTAGTTAGATATGGGTACAGATGACGTTCGGCATGTTTACCGTCTCGATAGTTATATACCGTCAAAGTTAGGGAAACATCTCCTAAGAAAAAAAATATAATATTATGAGTTCGCATAATTGGTGAATATTTTAAATTTTTTCAGGGTTTAATGGATAAGAACTACCACTAGAGACATATGCTGTGAACTATCGCTTAAGTCCGAAATCGCTTTAAATTTTGGTAATTAGGAAATGCCTAGAAGGTAACTCCCCCCGAGATACCTTCCCTCATAATTAGGATTTAATTCATCCTTCTTTAATCAAAGATTTTTAGAACACTAATTTTGTTTGAAACTGTCACTGTCAGCTTCTGGTTAATAAAATCTTAAATATAATGTAATTGTTCTAATATCGATCATGATTTATGAACGATGCAAGGTGCCAGTAATAAGTTTCGATTTGATCGAAACATACCTGGTCGCATCGTAACACTTTCATCCATATAATTATTGTTCTAGTCTTCAAAATCAGAGGAATGTTAAAATGGATGTTAATTATGAAATACATGGACCCGTTGAGATTACAGAACGTCTCTTAGAACATAATATATTTCCGATGGAACAAAACTCTAAAATTGATGATAATAAAAACTAAATTTCTATTAGTGATGTGTCTGTTTTATCATGCGTCTGATTACACAATCAAATATGACCAAGAAACCTAAAAATTAAAATAAGGTACTTATTTTATCTTAATCAATGATTTTTAACTATTTTTAGTGTTTCTAGGTATGTGTATTTTTATGAGTTAATCATAATCACTCGCATATTCGATATTGTAAAAAAGTAAGAAATTCTCAAGTGGTATTATTACCTATTTATGTTTGCTTAAAAGCTGTGTTTACAGTCTGTTGAAACTGAAAAAAATACTTATAAAAGATGTACTAAACTTACTGTACTGAACACTAACATTGTCTTCGGTTACCACAGGTTCTTTGCCTTTCCTATAAAAGTAAATTGTTGATTTGGGCGACGTAATAGTAATAGACTTTAAGGTAGCTTCATAAACCAGCGTATCAGTTCGTTTATTTATACTGAAACAATAAAATAGTTAAGTAATAAAATTGGACAAAGGAAATAAAACATCAACATATATTTTTAGATAAATGCCTTGGTACAACTAATACACTGCCACCTGATTAAGATAGCACTAAAGCAGCCAGACACGTGTTAAAAATACTAATATATTATATTTCTGGGATGCCTTCTTTTCGCGTAATGTTCTTTGTCCTTATATACTTCAGAATAACGATTTTGGCACAATTTGTTTTGGCATAATAATACTTCGGCATATTTTTTTTAGGCATACATTTTATGTTGGCATAATCATCTTAAAGACTAATTTGTTTTGGCAGAAATGGTGGTGGTGAACTTACCCCCATACATAACTCTGATCAAACCAATTTGCTATATTTTCTGTAACAATTAAATAATATTGTTGGTTAAAAATGTAATATGCTGTGCAACAAAAGTTAGTGACAGAACCGAATTGCTGCAAAACCTTACATCCGGGCGTCCCTTGACACCTCTCAAGTATTTTGATTGTAAGAAAGTTCACAGTACTTTGTTACCATTGTATAGCGGTTGGTCTTTCGAGAAAAAATTACACCCGGATACAGAACAGAAAATCGTGTTATCACACAATGATTTTTCCTGAGTGGGATTGAACCTTCAACCTCTGGTCAGTCAGAGTTAGTGACCACTAGACCAACAGGCTATTCGTCTCTTCAAAACTAAAACAACGACACAAACAACTTGAAATAACTAACTAACTAAATAATAACATTTTTAAGTTGGTACCCTTAACGAACCAAGGTACGTAATTATTATAATTGGCACCAACTTCAACTAAACACTTCAGTTTTATGATTTTGGTGTATCGACAGACAGTGGTATATTTAGGCTAGAGCTTCACAAAATGGGATAATAGCGACTAGAAAAGCCTGTTGCAAAAACACGGGAAAATTTTGAGGGTTCAATGGTGTGATGGAAGATCTAATTAAACTCACGGATGTTGTTCATAAACTTTCTCAGATATAAAACATTATATCAGACTCATTTTTCCAGATGAGTAGTATACTTGTTTGATGACGTGATAGATTAAAAAAAAACTTCATTTTATTATTTTTAACTCGAACAAAGTTTTGCATTTCAAACAAACAAAGAAGAGGTTCACTTTATTCCATAAGGAATATCAACAGTACAATGTGCATAGAACAATATGATGGAACTTATCACTAAAACCGATATCTTCAGATCCAGGTAACCGATGGGCACAATATTTAATGTCTTGAGACTTTACTTGAAATTAATTTCTTTTTAAATAAACCAAATTTAATTGGGACTGCCTCGCAAGCATGACTTCTTGTTATGAAAATAATACGATTATGATCAGCGTAAAACACCGGAGTGATTATGTTTTTAGACGCCCGCATTAGGAAAATAAATCCCTGTGTCGTGGAGTCCTTTACAAAAATATAACTAACGGACACAAAGTACATTTAGACTCCGGAAACTACTTATGGGCAACACAAATAGCTGTCAAACGAAATGGCCTGGCGACTGTCTTAACCGCTTCTCCACATCCAAAGTTGGATCGATATACATACAAGATAAATAAATAATTTTCCTAAAATTTCTCACTAAAATCTTGCTCTTTTATGCTTGTGGTTCTTGACTACAGTTATTTTTCCACATATTTATTTTTTGTGAATAGGAAAACGAAAAGCCATAAAATACTAAGCAGTCAGTTTGGGCGAAAATGGTTTGCAGATATTCCAGTAATAATACCGGAACACTGTGGCTGATTCTTGGTAAAGGTAAGTCTGTCGAGCTTGTGTTCGTTGATTCAGTTCTGAAAAATTCTTACCGTATAACATAACCGATCTTATAAAGGCTAAGAACTTCTAATCTTATTGAGATGGACATGATTCTGAAGACTATATATTTTCATAAAGTAATTTTATCGATACGACACATGGAAACTATAAGTAGGTGTATGATTTTCAAGTATTAAAATCAGGCATTTTAACAGGTTAAACCAAAAGACAATTCTGCACTAATATTAAAACAAAATTGTAATAATTGTAACGTAGTTCTTTGAAATTACTCACTGAAGTGTTTCTCTTTTGAAGTCCTCAAAGCCACTGGCTTTAGCATCTCTCCATACGAAACTAAAGTTTGCACTTGGTACGTCTACTTTAACGTCATCATAGATGTAGCTGCCAGATTTGTGGATCACATGAATAGGATTACAGTCGAATATAGGCGACAAGTATTTACGGGCGCAAGGCCGGTCATTCTGTGCACATGGGTACTCTATATTATTGGCGTCATCTGGAATAAATGTTTAATGCTTAAAACAAAACACATCTACATCACATGATTGGATTAACGCAATCTTGAAAATTGTTTAGTATAGTTATTAAAGTATTTATTGCTTTTGTTTACGGATAGGTGCATCCGAGATAAAGTTACAGTGGAGGACTTTTTTGCTCCTGGGCATTAATTTATACATTTACCTTTTCAAAGTATGTTTAGTTTTGGCGTTTAATGTTGCAACGTTACAATCGTGAGCCCTAGAGCCCAGCTGTTCATTGGCGAGATAATAAAAGATTTAATCGAAGCATCGCGTGACTTAAATAGCGGCCTTTCCTTAGGCCATCGTTTGCCATGTAATTTAGCAATTCAATGCACTATTTGTGTCAGACATTCACGACAATATTTTAATACTTGAATCTTAGTTTCTAATATTTGGGATTCTGTCGTTTTGATAGTAAAGGTACAATTTTCGGTATTTTTTATTTTTATGACATTAATATATTGCTTTATTTTCTAAAATTTGGTTGATGTTAACTTTGAAGAATAAAAGTGGAGCTTTAAACAAATAATATACACAAAAATAAGTTACTTAAACTATCGTTTACCTAGTTGAGTACATTCTCATGTTTAACGGGATATCCGTTTGTGACAGAAATCTTTTTTAATTACTAACTGTAAATCAATTCTTTAATAATAAGTACAACTTATGAAATCTAGTATACATATGTACAACTTTATATATAAATCTGCTCTTTGCAATAAATTCATGTCAGTCTGTCTTTAGAACGCACCTCGGTTGTTGTAATTAATATGGATCAACAGTAATGTGAAAAAGGCCTTTAAAGAACTGTCAATATAATATACCGACCGCAAATTATTTACTAACCTTGTTCAGTTTTGACGCCATAATGGCTCCTATGATAAAAATCATGTCCACCAAAAACTAAACTGATTAGGCTGAACAAAACTACGAATGTCTTCATTGTTTCAAGTTTTGATAAATATTAATGAAACCGATCGGCTCTTTATAGCTAGTAGTGAGTATAAATAAGCAATAAAGTATTTTCTAGGATGGCACTAATGGTAGGATACAATAAATTTAAATAAATTCGCTCACACACTACTTAGTAAGAAGTGATGAACAAATAAAACGAATATCATTAAATGTATTAAGGGCATTCTTTGAAACTTACAGGCCGTTTTCCCGCGTGAGTACTGATAGGAATTATGTAACGATTAAAATAATAGCTTAAAGTAATTGTGATTTACTATCCTTAAAACATATTTCAAATAATTTATAAAAAGTGGGTCTATTTTAACACCTAAGGTATGGTGGCACATACTTCAGGCGCAGTTATCTCGCTTTCGCATTTGGATACTTTTTACAAACGAATTGTTGTCCGTTCCAAAATGTGCAAACTCCCAACATTTTGTGAGCGTAACCAACATCCCCAAAATTTTGTGAGTGTTGGTTACAGTTGTAGTTACTATAGGTACCTTCAGCCAGGAACGGGATTGAGATCCAGACGAAGCTCTCCTGCGGGGTTCCTTAGGGGTCCGTGTTGGGACCTCTGTTATGGAGCCTCGCCTACGGTGCGGTCCTGCGGATTGGCCTCCCTGCCGGAGTGAGCCTCGTTGACTATGCGGACGACACTCATTATAACCCGGGACGTAAGCCTTCAGCGGGCGATACGGCTCGCCGAAATTGGTGCTGCATGTGTCGTTGCGGCCATAACGAGACTGGGCTTTCGGGTAGCGCCTCATAAGACCGAGGCGCTATGGTTCCATGGTTTACGCCGTAGGGAGGAACCACCCAGTACGTCAATGCGAGTAGGTGACGTAGAGGTCAGGGTGGGGCGGTACATGAAGTACCAGAGCATCACCCTAGACAGTCGATGGGGCTTCGAGGAGCACTTTGAGCGTCTGGCCCCCGAGTGCGCCGGGTAACCGGCGCGTTACACTGGCTTTTGCTGAACCTCGGGGGTCGATGGGAAGAAGTTCGCCGCCTCTATGGTGGAGTCGTGCGGTCCATGGCCCTTTATGGGGCGCCCGTCTGGTCTGAACGCCTTACGGGCACCTCCCGCTGCAGAGCCATTTCAAATAGCCTGCAGCGTGTGGTGGCCATACGGATCGCACGAGGATATCGTACGATATCCCATGAAGCGGCGGCACTACTGGCTCGCTTTCCACAGTTTGATCTCCTGGCGGTAGTTGATGCGATGGTTTATACCGAAATTCGCGCCCGCCGGGAGAGCGAAGAGACGCCAAAACAGACGCTCATTGCGTACAGGCGGGATGCACACCGGCGCGTTCTTATACAGTGGTGCACGCGGCTCGAATTGCCGCGGAGCGCGCGCCAGCGTACCGTCGGTGCCATCCTGCCTCACCTCGAGGCCTGGATGAGGAGGATGGAGGGTTATGTCACCTGCAGACTGACTCAGATACATACTGGACATGAGTGTTTCGGTATCTGAGCCAGTGACGACACAGTATCACCACTGCGGAGGTAACCTGGACTCGGCCCAGCATACGCTGGAGGAGTGCCCGAGTGGGAGGCCGAGAGGCGAGTCCTGGTCGCTGCGATCGGACGGGATCTTTCGCCACCAGCAGTCGTTAATTCGATGCTAGCAGGCGACTCCACCAAATGGGACGCCGTGATCTCCTTCTGTGAAGCAGTCATCCTTCAGAAGGAGGCCGCCGAGCGGGATCGGGAACGAACCGATTCCGTTTGCAGACGGAGGAGGTGTCGGGGCGGCGGCGGCAGCCGGTAGCCCAACTCCCCTCGGGGCTGCGATGGCAGTAAGAGAAGTGTCTTCTACGGCCACGTTCAAGCAGCTCTTGGAAGACAGCGATGTTTGTGGCGCAGTCGCTGTGCCGAACTAGCAGGAGTCGGCAATAGGGGAGGGCAACCCAGAGCCGTCCCAGGGTGCGTATCCCGACCATTTGTGCATAAAGGGGGCACCGGAGCAGCATACCCGTGTTCCCGGGGCTCCCCCATCAGGCGCCTAGAGAAGTCCACGGCAGGTAGGTTTAGTCGGTGCGAGTCCAATATCCAATATCCATAACCTAAACCTTTTTGCGGGTGGCATGCGTAGGCATTCACCCTGCCTTACCAAAAAAGGTACCTACAGCCAAGCTAGTAAAATGCAAAAGTCGAGCCGTGAATAGAATTATGATGAACTAGCTGTACCCAGCGGTTTTACCCGCGTTAAACTTTATAAGTTATAACCTATGTGTTAAAACATGGTAAAAATCGCTCCAGCCATTTAGACCTGAAGAAGTAACCAAAATACCCACTCAAACACTCACAAACTTTCGCCTTTATAATGTTAATGTGAATACAAACCCACTTAGTTTTCTATATACCCCCTTAATATGTTTATATTCAGTTCGTGGAAATGGGCGTCGGTTTAAATTAAATTTAAGAATCATATTTCACACATGGCTGAGTCTCTCAGTAATTCATATGCTAAACATTGTAAGATAAAAATAACTCCGAGAAAAACAAGTGGTGATATCAAAGTACACATCATATTATGTTCATTTGCTATAAAACCTAATAACCCACCCGTAGACACTTTTTGCGGGTGGCATGCGTAGGCATTCACCCTGCCTTACCAAAAAAGGTACCTACAGCCAAGCTAGTAAAATGCAAAAGTCGAGCCGTGAATAGAATTATGATGAACTAGCTGTACCCAGCGGTTTTACCCGCGTTAAACTTTATAAGTTATAACCTATGTGTTAAAACATGGTAAAAATCGCTCCAGCCATTTAGACCTGAAGAAGTAACCAAAATACCCACTCAAACACTCACAAACTTTCGCCTTTATAATGTTAATGTGAATACAAACCCACTTAGTTTTCTATATACCCCCTTAATATGTTTATATTCAGTTCGTGGAAATGGGCGTCGGTTTAAATTAAATTTAAGAATCATATTTCACACATGGCAGAGTCTCTCAGTAATTCATATGCTAAACATTGTAAGATAAAAATAACTCCGAGAAAAACAAGTGGTGATATCAAAGTACACATCATATTATGTTCATTTGCTATAAAACCTAATAACCTAATTTCAAATATATGTATATTTATATAACTTAAATAACATTAAGTATTTACATCGTTCATTGAATCAAAATTATTTAATCGGCTACCAAGGCATCCGGAGGATCTCCACTACTTTGTTGTTGACCTCCCTACATGTCGTACGAAGCGCTTTGCTTCCTCTTTCATCATACGCACAGCTAAGCTCCTAAAAAACCCTCCCAAACTACGTGTTTCCAGACTCATATAACATGGGTTTATTCAACGCTAGAGAGAACAGACATCTTGTAGGTACGCGCGGTCCATCTTCGACCCCATCTTCACTTACCATCAGATCGCGGTCAAGGCGAACCGATTTTGAATAAAAAAATTTAATTAATGAGTGAATATCAGGAAACAACATACTGGTATAACCTCATCTAATACAAATGATTCACCATTCAATAGAGTTAGGTAGAAAAACAAGAAGAGTATTTAGATAGACAAACTTTTCATAGAGCACCAATGTAACCATCACATAATAAACATAAAATGTCAGTAAATAATAACGAAAACCCATAGAATCGACTCTCTCATCACTAACAGGTGATTTCAATATACAACCTTGCTTGCTACTAGTCATGTGGATTGTAATTTTTACAGCTTATTGACAATAGGAGAAAATCTCTGTGGTATCAGTCAATCATTTATTGCTGAGTTATTATATACATTTGGGGCTGATAAAAATGCAACCTAGTATTATAGGGTAGTAAGTACATACGGCTACATATCAAGCTATAATTTCCAATATAAGCCGACCTCTCATTGCATGGAAATTGTATAAAACGCGAGGTCAGCTTAAACTAGAAAAGTATATATATTGATATGTAGCCTTGTGTACATAATAAAAGATGATTAGTGTCAGTATATTGAGTTTATGGCACAATATCACAAACAAGTGTATGTATTATAAAAAGAAGTCCGCGGTTTGGCCCATAAAAGATTCTCGACGTATAAGTTGAAGTTGGTTATTCCTTCAACGCTGTTGGATCTATAAAAAAAAGCATATCAATATAGTTTATTTGTGTGATTACACTAAGTTAATATGGAAATTGATTGTTGATGTCATTGTATTCGCTCTAAGTTACGTAAACCACATAGTTATGTTACAATATAATGATCTCAGCTTCAGTTAGTCTACTGTCTCTTATAAAGTAACAAAGCACAAACTCTGCTAATTGTATAAATATTTATTTATACAATTCAGCAGAGTTTGTGTAACTTATAGTCGGCAATGTGACGGACATGTGCCAGTTTTTGTTGTGAGAATACGTTTAACAACCACTTTGCTGTGATAAGCAATTGTGAAGGTGCTCTAAAGTAGAACAAATAAACTATCTAATAATAATAGCAATTGTTGAAACAATTTTGCACATTGCAACTTCGTCATCCTTTATTGCGATACTCGTCGCCAAATTTCGGAACCTGTTGTCAACTTCAATAAAGACTGCCCATCTCTATCTCTATTCAAATAGAGAATATTTCTCCATTCAACATGACCAGACATATATCAGACACAGGAGCATCTGGTTTTCTTACTCATCAAGGTAAGCGTAAGTATAACCCCTTTAAATAGCAGACTCCAAACTACAATTAAGATATTTTCATATTTATTATTACCGAGAATAAATCTTGGGGCCTCATTTTGAGCAATTTTACACGCTTTCAGTAAATCAATATAATATTAATTTAGCCATATATTAAAAAAAAGGTTGCTCTGTTCAGTCAGTTGATTACTTAAATATGGGAACTTACAGACGCTCGGCATATTTACCATCTCAATTGTTATAGACCGTCAAAATAAAGAGAAAATCTCCTGAGAAAGAGATTATACATTTTTAAGAGAACTTATTGGTATTCCCATTAGTGTCTTCATTGCGTTAAGATAAAGGAGCATCGAATGGATTGTCTAAATTCAAGTCTAAACATCACGGTGCGCCCAGTGGCGGCGCAGTTAACGCGCATGGGTCGCATAGTTTGTCGTTCGTGGGTTTGATTCCCACCTGCACTTAAATTTATACAAAACATTTGAAAAATGTCTGTAACTTAATGACGCGGTGATAATTTAAATATATATTAAGCTGCGCGGGCTTACTTAAAACTATAGGAATGTTGATAAATGAGAATGATTCTGTAATTGTTTTCTTCCAGGTTCATGGGTAGGTGCCAAGTCAGTCTTGCTCTTTGCAAATACAGAGGGAAAATTTTGTAGTTTTCTTTATCGGTTTAGTTCCCCAGGATGGTAAAGAATATTAAAATATTCTCATGTATCCTTCTGGATAACTAAACTGAATTATTGATTATAATTAATCAAAAATTTTAACGATTTGCATGTAGCACGTATATTTATTTATTAACGGATAGATAGTAGTTTAATTTCACTGTATAACATTCGCTTAAACATAAGAAAATACTAGTCTTAACGTGCGTAATATTAGTAATGTTAATTAACATTCTAGTAATTTTTATCTATATCTTTCTTTTAATAACCTAGGTTACTGAGTCGTAGGTGCTCTTCGTGGACAAGAATGTAAAAAATTAATTGAATGTGAAAAATTAATTTGGCAAGTGCCCTTCGTGGAAGAGCACTTTCCAAAATTATTGTTAAGTATTGTGAGGTGATTGATAGATCTTTCGTGAACGAAAAGGTGCCATTCAGATGGGTGCCCTAGGTGGAATACCTCGCTGCAACGTCATGCGCTACACGGTAAAAGGAAATTACGATTCCACACAAATATAATATTTTTACGGAATAAATGAATTTTGAATTAGAATTATATTCATATTGCTTTTGTTCGTGGTCGCCACTCGAGAATCTATCTATCCCAATGGCTGTCACGGCGTCGGTTCGACAACCTACGTGCCCTGCCACTGCCACTTCAGCTTCAACTTGTTCTTCTCTTCACTTTGTTCGCAAGGTGCCTCTGAGCTAAAGTCGACGAAAAATAAACAAAGAACATTTTTTTTTGGACTTGGGTATAAATGTGCAAAGTACATTTTTTTTTTGACTTGGGTATAAATGTGCAAAGTACAGACATTTGTTCTCCAAACGTTTGACCCCTGACACCATAGCGACATATCGAAGCGTTTGATCGACGCACCACGTGACCAAAACAGTGACCTTTTTTTAGGCCTTTAATATAACAATTGAGCACGCTCCGATAGGCAGTGATTTAAAAGACTATTTTTATTTCTGAATTTATTTGTTTATGAGATTTTAATTTAATTACTTTTTAATTATACTACTTTTTAATTCTGCAAGTCCACTTTTATAATTGAAAAGTTAAAAACAAATAAAACAAAAAAAGGAATAACTCTACTCGTCTACACGAATTATTTTTGATGAGGCTACCGGCAACTAAAGCCTCGTTGAATTAAAAAAATGTTGATGTAATCAGATACAGACCAAGTCTCTTACGTTGAAATCTATCAGGGATTTTAAAAACTTTAGCGTGAATTATTTACATACCAGATTCATATATGCGTTCATTATGGCTCCCATGATCATGTAATCATGTCCGCAAAAACTAAATTAATTACACGCAACAAAACTACGAATTGTTTCATTGTTTCAAGTTTTGGTAAATAATAAATATTAATGGAACCGACGAGCTACTTTTATCTTGTACTAAGTAATAAATATGCCATAAAGTGTTTTACGGGATGCCAGTAATAATAGGATATAATAAATTTTTGTGACGGGTAAGTATTTTGCGCAAGCGCAACTTTTTAACTAGTAACACACAAGTACAATTAAATCAAATGAATTATTAAGGGGCTACTTAGAAAATTAAGGGGCATAACTATTATTGTGGTTACCAGGTAATTTTTCTTAAGGTATAATATTATTCTTCTCAGGTCACACGCGGCAAGCGTTCTTCGTTCGAAGTTTAATTCATAAAATAAGACAATACAAATTTAAGTACATATTTACTTTTTTTACATAAACAAATAATTTATAAAAATAACGTGTGGCGATAAAATAATGATATAAATAAACAATATTTACATTTGTTGTTATACGGAAAACAATTATTACGACTGATCATAAATATTAGTATTTCTAGCAACATTTATTGTTTAATACGTAATTAAACAATATTTTTAAGCTTAATTTCTGTAGTTATGTGCCAAAATAAAAGGCAATTGTAACGTTGTCTGCGTTATAATACGGTATAAATATATAATCTCCATTGTTTTCCATTTTCTTTCCATTTTTTTTAAATTGAAGCATATTATAACTTTATATAGAACTGATCATGAACATAATTATAAATTGATATTGATTTCATATTTTTATTGAAAAATAGCAACACTTCATATTGTGATTAGCCGCCGTTATAATGCCGAAACTTGGACAAACAAAAAAACAAAAGACATAAGCTTATTATCAGACAAAGATTTATTGATAGAAAGGCAAAATGGTGGATCCTTCGTACCTGTTGAACTGGTATAAGAGAGTATGCAAGCACACCGATTTAGCAGATGAACAAAAAGAAATGAGAAACGTTCTGCCTTACGGCTTAAATAATATTTTAATCGCCTGTGTTAGATATTGGACCACATCTTTGATGGCGATGTAATAAATAGTCATAACTATGGTTAATATTAAAAGAGAAATGAGAAGAAACAAAGACACGTTAAAGTAGTAGGAGACGTTGTAAATACTGCATATATTCATTTCAAAATAACTCACCCACGCTACAGATACTACTTCTTATCGTATCTTTTTTGGGGTGTACTTGCGTACAGCACTTCGACCCTTCAGGATCTTTTGTACTATCCCCCACTGCGTTTTATTCTATCACTAGAGCCTTGAATGAAGTCTGCACATAGTCCAGTACGCTTCTTAGGGGTAGATCCTTGTAGTCTCCTGGTTTTGGATATGCCAGCCCCAGGATGGCCATTCTGTGTCTTGCCAATGCATGGCATTTGTATATTATATGCAGCATAGTTTCATTTTCTTTCCCACAGGTCCTGCAGATCGGCCTCTTCGACAGTCCCAGTTTATGTAGGTGATAGTTGGTGCCGTAGTGGCCCGTGAATACTGCTACTATCAGTCGTAGCTGGTTTCTGCTGTATTTCCAAAGCTTTTTGGACTAGCTTTTGTCTACTCCTTTTATGAGTTGTTTGGAGTGTTTTAGTTCCTTGATTTTGGTCCAAATTTCGTTGTGTTTGAATGTGGATTCATTTTTAAGGATTGCCCTTATTACATTTGGAGGAATCTCTACGCACGGTTCTGGTCTACAGAACTGACTTTCAGATCTCTTCCTAGCCAGTGCATCTACTTTTTCGTTTCCTTCTATTCTTATATGGAAACCCTCTATTCTTCTTATATGGAATACAAGGATACGATACGATTGACTTTGGTTTTAGTGCCAAGTTTGTTCACAGCCGTGATACAGTTCTGGATTAATTTTGATTCGATTTTGTGTGACATCAGAGCTTTTAATGTAGCCTGGCTGTAACTGAGTATGTAGATGGTCTTACCTTTCGTCTTCCTATTTATGATCGTCTGAGCGCATGTTATTATCTCGTATGTCTCTGCCTGAAACACTGTCGCGAAATTGCCCATGCTTTCACTAATACTCGAACCCACGAACGACAAACTATGCGTTTCCATGCGCGTTAACTGCGCCGCCGCGCGCCGCTGGGCGCAGCGTGATATTTAGACTTGAATTTATACAATCCATTCGATGCTCCTTTATCTTAACGTAATGAAGACACTAGTAATAAAGTAAATAAAATAAATAAATTGTCAAGGTCTTTCCGGTTTTCTGTCTGCATCCTAGTGGGCATACGTTCGTTAGATGTGTGTCCCAGGGCAATAAGCCTTTGGAGTGTTTTCCTTGCCTCTTCTTGTACCTCAATGTGTAGTGGTACTAGGTCTAGGATTATTTCCAAGGCCGCTGTTGGTGTGGTGGTAAACGCCCCTATCATTGCTAAGCAAGTAGTGCGTTGTATGTTTTGCCATATGCTGCTCGGCACATGCCGAATATTCTCAAGGCCTTATTTTTAATGTTTTCTACATGTTCTTTCCATGGGAGAGTATTGTCGAGTGTTAAACCTAAGTATTTCACTTGTTTTGACAAATCAATTTTGGTATTGTATAGTATTAAAGTTCCTATTCCCGATAGGTCCTTTTTTTTTCGGAATAGTACTATGACTGCTTTATGTGTGTTTACAGCAATGTTATTTGATTTGCACCAGTCCTCTGTCTCTTTTAAGGCTTGTTTCATAGAATCCGATAATATGTGAGGGAACTTCCCACTTATTAGTATCACAATATTATCTGCATATCCGCATATGCAGACCACGTCTGGCTATAGTCCAAGTAGGAATTATAGGCTCACACCCGTGTGAAAAGACTCTACTTTTCATTTCGAATATAAGGTAAGTAAAAAATAGTAGATTTTTTTAAATATTTAATGACAATAGTAACAGGAGTAGTACTTATATAAAATTAATTAAGAAGTTAGTACATTTTGTGAAATTCAAAGTTACATGGTTGTTTTAGGCGCAGTGGGGCGTAAATTTAAGGTGAAAGTTAATTTATTTGGAAATTTTAGTTTTATTTTAGACAGAATCTTTACTGTAGCCTTTTTGCAACTGTTCTAGATTTCCATACTCCATGTGTTTTTAACATTGTATACTTCGCCCCAGAATCGGCTAACAGTGTCGCTGACGTTCTTCTCTATACTTCACAGTTTGGTTAATAGAAATATGTTGCTATTTGCTTTGGCATACCTGAGATTTTATTTTTACTAATCACTTGTTTATTTGTACTAGTCTTAGTTGCTCTATCAGTATGATTAAGATTTGAACCTTTATCTTGGTTCGATTTTTTTACTCCTTGTGATCTTACCAACTGCCAGACTTTTGCTGGGTCTCCGTTCTCAAAGAAAGTATGGATATATCGGTGTTGAGTTTTCCTACATATCTTATTAAAGTAATTTCGAATAGATACATTTTTTCCCAGTAAGTAGCAGTAGATCGTGCCTTAGGCGTAGATTTCGCTGATGTGTTTTTATTGTTGGTAGACTCTTAAGTCTACTAAAAATAAAAAAGACTGTTAGTCAACCATGGTGTTGGAAAGTGTTTATTTAGGCATATAAAAGCGTGCTTGTCATAGAGCTGGATAAGTTTTGAGACAATTAATTGTTTTTATCGTCGATCAACTTATATAAAACAAGGGGTTCCTAGGCCACAGAACCGGCATCTTCTCATAGCTTATACAAGATGATAAAACCAAAAACACTGTAAAGGAATTCATTTGACTTAGCCTTAGATGGACGAATTTTGTAAGGGAAGTAAATTAACTCGTGATAGGAAAATAATTCAGCTGAACTAAGACCGTACTTATGAGCATATCAGTAGGCTGTAAAATTAAATAAAATTCAGATATGTAAACCTTTTATTGTTCACCAATACAACCATCACGTAAAAATAATTATTATTTAAATATTTTCACCACATCAAATTCATTTAAGTATACATAGTGTGCTTAAGTATGTACTTTTAAGCACACTATGTATAATTAAATAGTAGTAGTAATAGTAAAACAAATATTGCCGGTTGTATCACAAACATGTGATTTCTATGTAATTTTGTAAATCTTATCTATTTTGAAGACAATTTCTAAACTGACAAAAATTGATGGTTAGAGAATTATTAAAATAAATAATTTTGTAAAAGAAAATTTTGTTGAAATTTTTTGAAATAATAATAATTTTGTGATGTCAGTCAAATTTAACTACTATAATATTTAAATTTGAGGCTAAGATGAAAATCAAGCTGTGTTTAGAGTGCCGTGAGTACATGATTAAAGATGCCTAGTGTCAATGTATTGCGCTTAAGGCAGAATGTCGCAAACAATTGTGTTTAAGAATGATAGGAAGAATTCCCGGGCTAGTTTTACAACACCTTCTCGAATAGCTATTGGCATTTTTTCCTGAAATTCTGCGAAAGCCTTCAACGCTGTTGGATCTATAAAAAAATAAACAACACAATAAGTTTCATTAATATTTTGTCATGCTTCAGTGCTCCTCTACACTAGCGTTTATTCAACGTGACGCCCACAACACGTCATGAGCGTATAATATAATATTTAACACCAAAAAAGTAATTGCAGTTCTAATGTGCCTCCCTGAAGAAATACTAGTAGTTAATATGGTATAACGATTGAACACACGGTTATACATGACGCAACGCTAGCGCACATTTCAGCGTTGCGTCACGTGCACCTGTGTATTCAATTGTTATATATACTATTATTTCTTCAGGAGACACATTTGAACTCAAATTACCTTTTTTGGTGTTAAATATTATATTATTTGCAGATAATTTAATATAACACACATGCCATTTATTAACATGTGAACACAAAATTACTTGATTAAAATCATGAAAAATTGGTTTTATTCTTTTCTTTTTGATTATGTATTCACTTTTCTATTAATAAATACATTTTCTATTCCAATATTATGGCAAATTTTTCAGCTTAAGCTAGTACGCTAGTAACAAGAGTGTTTAATTAAGTTAATATCTATATTAACTTAGTTAATGTAGGAAATCCGCATTTTTCCTCCGTAATTATGGCAAAAGTACCTACACTATAATAAACTACAGTAATAAGCTATAATATATTTTACTAAAGAAATATCTATACAAACTTTCTAAATCCATATTTTTCATAGGAAAAATACAATGAAATAAAGTACGGCAGTAACAAGCGTGTTTAACTTACTTAATATTAAGAGCCACAACCTACCCTCGTAAGGAGTTCCACCTTATATGAGAGACTAATATATTACGGATAGCAGTAGGTACTGAATAATAGGTCATGCTGACAAGAGAGTTAGGTACTGACAGTACCTAACTCTAAATATATATTCAATCCTACGGTATATATATACGTTACAGAAGCGCAGCTTTTAAACGACAACGTTACAGTTACATTGCATAAGTTTTTAAAACGCCTACGCTGATTTTTATTATAATGGCGCTCTAAAGTAGAACAAATAAACTGTCTAATGTTAACTCAGTGACACTACAATACAGCGTAACCAAAAATGTTTGCTACGTCATTATAAATCTGATTTTGTCTACAGCATAAGAATTATAAATCCGTATGAAACATTTTTAATGCCGAAGTATTGCAGTCTCAACGACAATATACCCTAAATCACAACAATGTGCCCCTGGTCAAATTTGGACACTTTTAGTCACCATCAACGGACTATCAATCACTATGGCACATATTGCAAAGCCAATATAGACTAATTCCCATGCTCAAAGTCTCATGTGGTGGGCAAACCGGTCCCATTTTGTGTGGTTGTACACGGTTTTAGTAGACCAATGAGACAGTCAGATAAGACTAATATACAGAAAGCTTGCTTACCTGTTGTTGGAGTAAACTTTGGGCCGATGTTCACAGTAATTTCATTACTTAGATATGGGTACAGGTGACGTTCGGCATGTTTACCGTCTCGATAATTATAGACCGTCAAAGTTAGGGATACATCTCCTGAGAAACAAAAAATCATTTTTATAAGTTCGTACTGATGATGTCTTCCCGGCCAAATTTTGGCCACGGCGGCCATTCTCAATGGAGATAAGCCAATTGCGCAGGACATATTATAGTGCACAAGTGTGTGCGCAAACACAGGGGCACTTTCTATTCCATCACTCTCAGGATCTCAGGAAAGAGGTCAGGTACAGGACCGACGGCTTTACGTGCTCTCCGAGGCACGGGGGTGAAATACCGCCAACTTCCAGGCTTCGAGCTGATACTGAGATATTTTTTACGGATAAATCCCAAAATCACTTTTTGATTCGACCCGGGATTTGAACCCAGGACCTCATTTTCTGCGGTTGAACACGCTACCGCTAGACCAACGAGGCAGTCAAGAGTTCGTACTATTGGTATTAGGGATGATTAAAAAAAATCAATTGTGTTATTAAAATGGATATTAATTACTAAATACACGGAGCCATACATAATGTCTCTTAGAACATAATATATTACCGAAACACAACACAAAAATCTAAGATAGTAAAAACAAAATTTCTAGTGATCTGTCTGTTTGTCATGCGTCTGATTTCATAATCAAATATGATCAAGAGTTACTTTCTGCCAAGTGATAAATTTTAATTTTTTTATGAGTTTTGATTCAAATTATTCGCTATTGTAAACGTAAGATATTCTCAAGTGGTATTATTACCAACATATTTATGTTTGCTTAACCGAGATGTGTTTACAGTCTGGAAAAACTACAAAAATACGAATAAAATATGTTCTAAACTTACTGTAATGAACACTAACATAGTCTTCGGTTACCACAGGTTCCTTCCCTTTTCTATAAAAGTAAGTGGTTGATTTGGGCGACGTAATAGTAATAGATTTCAAAGTAGCTTCATAAACCACGGTGTCTGTTTGTTTATTTATACTGAAACAATCAAATAGTTAAGTAATAAAATTAAACAAAAAAATTAAAAACCAACAGTTTTTGTAGATAAATATCTTGGTACAACTAATACACTGCCATCTGATTTCAAACTAGGCAGAACCTGTACTATTGCCGCCAGACAACTGATAAACATACTTATATATTTCTAAATACATACATATAACGTTTCTCGAAATCCCATTAAATGCATTGAATCCCATTAAATGTACCAAGAGCAGCAGAAAGACAAACTAATCCTATATCCTACATAGGTACTGGTACCTATGTAGGATATAGGATTAGTTTGTAAATGTACCAAGAGCAGCAGAAAGACAAACTAATCCTATATCCTACATAGGTACTGGTACCTATGTAGGATATAGGATTAGTTTGTCTTTCTGCTGCTCTTGGTACATTTAATGGGATTCAATGCATTTAATGGGATTTGAGCTCATACCGGAACCCTGTGACAGATTCTTGGTAAAGGTAAGCGTGTCGAGTTTGGGCTCGTTGATTCAGTTCTGATCATATCCTACCCTATAACATAACCGATCTTATAAAGGCTAAGGGATTCTAATCTTATTAAATAGAACAGGATATTGAAGACTATATATTTTCATAAAGTATTTTTATAGATACAATTAATGAAATCTTCAAGTAGATTTATGAATTTCAAATATTAAAATCACGCCTTTTAACAGGTTATACCAAAAGACAATTCTGAGTCAAAGCTTAATTATATGTTGCACTAATATCAAAACAAAATTGTAATAATTGTAACATCGTTCTTAGAAATTACTCAAGAAAGTGTTTCTCTTTTGAAGTTCTCAAAACCACTGGCTTTAGCATCTCTCCATACGAAACTAAAGTTTGCAATTGGTACGTTCAAGTGAACGTCATCATAGATGTAGCTGCCAGATTTGTGGTCCACGTGAATAGGATTACAGTCGAATATAGGGGACAAATATTTACGGGCGCAAGGCCGGTCATTCTGTGCACAAGGGTACTCTAGAACATTCGCGTCATCTGCAATAAATGTTTCATACTTAAAACAAAACACGTCTACAACACATGATTGGATCAAGTCATTATAGAAAATTGGTTAACTAGATAAAGATAAAGATTTATTTATTGCCAAACTGTGTACATGTTAGGTCTTATTTCTAGGTTAGATTCACAGTCTACCCAAATCGGATATGCAATACAAGGCGCAACAATGCGGCTTAAAAACTTAAATTAACTAAAACTAAATGTATTTTTGCCCAAAATATTCTTGTAGATCATAAAAAACTTTATCTATCAACCATTTTTTAAGTTTTGTTTTAAATTCATTCCCGTTTAATGCTTTTATAACTGTAGGTAGGTTAAGGTAACTAGTATAGTTATTTAAGTATTTATAACTTTTGTTTACGGTGCATCCGAGACAAAGTCTTTTTGCTCCTGCGACTGATTTATATATTCTCAAATGAAGGTTTGAAGTTTCATGATGAAAAATAACCCTCGTGGGCCCTAAAACCCAGTTCATTCGCATCATAATAAACGGTTTAATCGACGCATCGTATGTATGAATTTACTCTTTGTAATAAAGTCATGTCAGTCTGTCATTGGAACGCATCTCAGTTTAATTAATATGAATCAACTGTAATGTGAAAGGAGACTTTAAACAACTCTCAATATAATACACCAACCACCACCAACCAAGTTGCAAAAGCTGAATTATTTAAAAATCGAAGCGTAAATTATGTACATACCTTGTTCAGTTTTGACGCCATAATAGTTCCCATGATAAAAATCATGTCCACCAAAAACACAACTGATTAGACTCAACAAAACTACGAATGTATTCATTGTTTCAAGTTTTGATAAATTTTATTAAAACTGATCGGCTATTTATAGCTAGTAGTATGTGTGAATAAGCAATAAAGTATTTTCTAGGATGACACTAATGTTAGGTAGGATACAATAAATTTAAATGTATTCGCTCACACACTACTTTGTAAGTAGTGATGAACAAATCAAACGAATATCATTAAATTTATTAAGGGCCTTCTTCAAAAATTACAGGCCATGTACCCACGTAAGTACTGATTGGAATTATAGAATAGAATAGAATCATTTTATTTTGCTCATTAAACATGGTACATAATAATAGGTGTTGATGTAACAAATTACACTGGTCAGCAGCGGTTTTGGTGCCAAGAAGCTGTAATTTTTTTTTAATTTAGGCCCCTATACTGATTACATTTATAGCAAAAATATTGATTTTCTACGTGTAGTTTTCTAGATTTTTAATAGAAAAGAAAACATGAAATTCACTCAAAAAACAACATTTATTTAATCTTTATGTACATTAAAACCTTCTTTTACGCGATTTTCGCGAATGAGGTGTATCACGCCAATCACGTTGCATCCCCCAGCAGTAGTTAGCCATCATATTTTGTTGATCCCATCGGCCTTGGTACCTCTCCTCCATAGTTTTTGGTCTTGGTGACACCGCTCCCCTCGTCGTTGGCTATACGAACCAAGATTCATTGGAAACTGGTAAATATGACTGTGGAGATAATGCACTCTGATGGACATGTTACATCCTAAGTTTTTGAAATTCTCCAGCACGTTGTTAACGATTTCAGAGTAGTTACTTGGTTTCTGATTTCCCAGAAAGATTTTTGTAACTTCAATAAACGAATTCCACGCAAGTTGTTCCAAACTGGTCATTAAACTTGAGAAATTAGTATTTTTCATCAATATTCTTATCTGTGGGCCATCAAAAATACCCGCTTTTACCTTTTCTATGCTTAGACTAAGGAATTTTCCGAATTAAAAAATGGTAGCAAGTCTTGCTCTCTTGTACGATAGAAAGTCACTTTAGTATCTGATGCCAATAAGTTCTTTTTTCTTTTGATCTAGAAGCCTAAACCTCTGCAGATTCTTTAGGTAGTTCAAGATCCCTTATTAAATCGTTTAATTCTACTTGGGTAAAAGGTTTAGGCTCTGTAGACGCAATTTTTTCGATAACTCTATCGATAGACACTTCAATATAGTTATCTTCAAATGGTTTACGGTTTGAACAAAATATTGGAACAGGTACTTCCTCTGAATGTGGTAAAAGTCTTCGAGCCGATTGTAAGTCTGGATAAATAATTTTTTTAACATTAACTCCACGCAAATTGGCATAGCAGAAGTAACAGTCATCGAAGTGATTTTTTTGTTCTCTCCATTGCATTGGCACCCCGAAGCTCATACAGCTTCTTCTATCATTGACCTACTGTCTCAAGTGTTCATAGCACATTTTGCAAACAATTTGAGGTATCCACGGCTTTTTTTCGTCTACAATTTGCGACTTTTAGCACGAAAAATAAGCAATCTGTTATAGGTTTCCTGAACTTTGAGATTGTGTATTCCCCACAAATGTAACAAAACACGTTTGGGTCATTGAGACAACTTCTTCGCGATGATGACATGATATCAAAATCAATTTATTTATAGAAAGGTACTAATAAGACTTCAAACCGTGTTCCCGAACGTACTAATTACAGAACATTTAAAAAACAGAGGGTAGATACAAAACTACACGTAGGAAAAAAAAGTAAAAAATATTATTAGTGTTGCCAATGCATACATAATACAAAACCACTAAAGAGATCTCGGCACCAAAAATTTTTTTTACATTTGTTGACCTGTGTTATGTTCCACATGTTTGGTCACAAGTTATGACATGCAAAATCTTAAATGTAAGTTAAAATGTCACTATATACACAATTAATACAATAAATTACAATTTCAAAAAATGTTTGATTCAGGTATTAAATATTATATTTTATATTGAAAAAAATAATTTATGCTAAAAAACATTTATCAGAGAGCCACTGTGTAAATTGTACTTTAAATTTATTTAATGCTAGATCCGTGAACGAATAAGGAATATTATTATATATTTTAATACACATGATGAAACTATTATTATTCGTAGCTGTTAGATTAGTTCGTGGGCGAAACAGTTTATTCATGTTTAAAGTTCTAGGATTATAATAGTATGTAGCTTGTTGAAAAACATCTGTATGTTTTTTTTTTACAAATAGACATGACTCCAGGATATACAAACATGGAACAGTTAAAAATGTATGTTTCCTAAAAATAGGACGAAACGAATCTGTTTGTTTTAAATTACAGCATTTGACAAACAGTACTGACAGATTTGAAAACCTAATAAGGTTCTTTCGGCAATTCTTAAAATACTATTGTTGTTATCATCAATACATATTTTCCTTATATAACTATTATTTGTAAATGGTATTAAAGTGTCATCTTTGGAGTTGGTGGTGTCAAGTCTGTTGGCGGCGAATGCGACTGCGGTAAATCTGAGTCTTGATTACTTTGAGGATACAAACTCATAATATGTTCTTAGTCGGTTGCCGTTTGAGTTCCACATTGCCGTACAGAAAGTGTTAAAGTTATAGTTATATAATGATTAAAATAATTACTGGAAGCAAATGTGATTTACTGTCCTTGAAACATATTTATGATAAATAATTTGTAAAAATTGCGTCTTTTAAATACCTACTAAATATACTTACTTATACCCATTTGGATATGTTTTATATTACGTAGCGCTCTAGAAAAATTAAGCTAAACTGATACTATGGACACTCGACAACGGATATTTTTTTTTTGTGAATGCAAAAATACTAATATATAAACACAAAAACACCCAGCCCAAGAAAAATAGAAATGGCAAAAAACGGAACCCTGATAGATTCGTCATGTCTGTCTGTCTGTCCGTATGTCACAGTCATTTTTTTGCTTAACTATAAGAGTTGTACTGTTGAAACTTGGTAAGCAGATGTATTCTGTCAACCGCATTAAGATTTTAACACAAAAATAATAATAATTTTGGGAGTCCCCATACATAGAACTGAAACTCAAAAAAAAAATTTTCATCGTACCCATACATGTGGGGTATCTATGGATAGGTCTTTAAAAATGATATTGAGATTCCTCATATCATTTTTTTCTAAAATGAATAGTTTGCGCGAGAGACACTTCCAAAGTGGAAAAATGAGCGTGTCCCCCCTGTAACTTCTAAAATAAGAGAATGATAAAATTAAAAAAAATATATGATGTACATTACCATGTAAACTAACAACTAAAATTAGTTTGAACGAAATCTAGTTAGTAATTTCTTTTTAATGCGTCATAAATCGTAAACCGTAATTTTCTTCCATTTAATCAACTGAAATACTTGCTGCTGCGGAAACATTCATGGGCGAGTCCGACTCGCACTTGGCCAGTTTTTTTAGACAACATAAGATCACGTTAGATCAGAACGCAGATACCGTAGTAAAATATATTGTTGAAAGGAAAACTTTAATTTTATATTCATATTAGATTGAATATATAATATACATAATTTGGGTAAGCTATTTTATTGTTTTACTATATAGTCAAGCTAGTAAAACGCAAAAGTCGAGCCGTGAATAGAATTATGATGAATAATAATCCCACTTAGTTTTCTATATACCCCCTTAACATGTTTATAATCCGTTCGTGTAAATGTGCGTCGGTCTAAATTAAATTTAAGAATCATATTTCACGCTTGGTTGGGTCTCTCAGTAACTCATCGGCCATATTATATATGTAAAACATTGCAAGGTAAAAATAACTCCGAGAACAACAGGTTGTGTTATTATGCTACTTACTAAGTACTAGACTCACAACATAGACTTAGTATTGAAATTCAAGACTTGATAATAAATATAAATATGAGGAAGGCTATAATTTAAAATTTAGTTCCCTTACGTCGAGATTTGTTTTTGGAGATTACTGAATTGGCGAAATCAAAAGACTTTTGCAAGCTTTAAAAACATTTTCTTTGGCATTCAAAGTCAAATTCAAGTCGCACTGTGAATATCCTCAGTTAAGCAACTTAACTTATCAGGATTGAGGACGACATCTATATCTGTTTCACGAAGATGGTGAGGTTAAGAAAACCAGGTACTTACAGGTGTTACCAGGTATGAAGTTACGAGTGTCTTTAGATATAATTAATTTATTTTCTACCTTCGTGATTCGGTTTTGTCTCTGTTCCTTACTATTATTATATTTTAATATTCTGTATAAAACACATTCTATTGCTTTTATACGATAAGATATGACAGAAAAAGAAAAAAGGTTTGTAATTTTGCTAACTTGCCCATAACGAAACATAGGAGGTTATTGCTAAGTTACTTTTCCTTCCTTGGTGTTGATTAAGCATAGCGTCTATAAGTGAGGAACTTCTGTTCTTAAGTTAGTTTGGACACGGGATACTTTACTTTTTCCACGATCTCTGTCATGCTAGCTGACATGCCCAGAGAGAGATCAAGTGAAGCACGGTGAGAAAATTGGCAATTGAATTCAAAACCCATACCACTCAGCCTGAAGTTGGGTAAGTTAGTATATTTTATATAATAAATAAAAGTAGTATAGTCTAAATACTATACTAGTTTTACAAAAAGTTCCGTTTATCTATATATATCTTAAAGCAGTAGTATATGCAATTATGGTGTCGTCATATCTCGTATTAACTGCTTTGACCGTATTGTAAACATACTTTGACTTATGAAACGATTTAATTGAGCCTAAATGCAGTTAACAACAGGTAAAAAACACGAAAAGAGATCTTTAGATCGATAAACTTTTTATTGTGCATCAATATAACCATAAAAAATATCTCATTACATAAAATATAAGCTTATTATTACTAAAACACATACAATTGACTGCCTTTTCACTAACATGTGATTTATTCTAGACAACCTTTCCATTTGTCATGTGGACTGCAATTTTTACACTTTATCTTAGGAGAAAATCTTTATGATATCACATATTTAAAATTTTAGTGCTAATTAATAATAAATATATAAATAAGGGGATGATAAAAAATTAAAAGTGTATATAATAAAGATGTTTAGCGTGAGTATGTTGTGTTTATGGTAGAATATCACAAACAAGTGTGTTTAAGAATAATAAAAAGAATTCCGGAGCTTGGCCCACAAAAGCTTCTCTTTGTATAATTGAAATTTCTTCATAGTATAATGCGTATTCCTTCAATGCTGTCGGATCTATAAAAAAAATTAAAGCAACTCATAATAGGTTCTATGCATATTTTTATCACACCTAAGTGCGCGTTAACACTAACGCATAACGTTTATCCGACGTAACAGCGACAACCCGAAGTCTCCGTTGACTCCCTGTCAACGGAGACTGCTAACCCTGCTAACGTTGCACCAATATAAGTTCTTGCCACGGTTATACATGTTTGACCGTGGACGTAGAATTGATAAAGTAATATCTATTATTTCTCTGTGTGACACGGAGGGTCTTCATTTTCTTAGCTAGAGTTAAATGGACTTTATAATGTATTGTTTATAAATATTGAAGATACTCTTTAAAAAGTTTGGAAACTGTGGTCAGCTACAACAGAGACTGTCGATCTCTTTGGGATATATTATAGTGCAAATATATATTATTTGTCCATTATACAAGTCTAAATGGTGTGCGACCGATACGATCAGACCGATACTGGACGCATATTGGTTTGCCTTTCACGTAAGTGTAATCCCCTTAAATTGTTGACTGGCTCCTACTGCGAAATTTTCATATTGATAATTAGACATACACGCTTTTATTAGACCATTGAAATTGTCATTTAACCATATATTAAAAAAAAATTTGCTTACCGTTTGGTGCAAACTTTGGGCCGATGCTCACATCCGTTTGAATATTAAAATATGGGTACAGATGTCGTTCGGCATGTTTACCGTCTCGATAGTTATAGACCGTCAAAGTTAGGGAAATATCTCCTGAGGAAGAGAACATAATTTTATGAGTTCGTATTATTTGTGATAATATGGACGATAAGTTACACATATATTTAGCTTGGTTGGTTAAATTGAAAGTATAGAAAGGGGTAGTTTTTAGGTACATAGTTAAGATTTTGTAATTGTTTCCTTCTAGTTTTCAGTAATCAAACGCCAAGTCAATAATTTATAATATATAACTGTTAAGTTTTTGTGGTTTTAAGGCAGTTGATATTTTTTAAGACCATCGTTTCATCCGATCCGAACCCATTTAATAATAATTGTATTATAGATTCAATTTAAAATAAGCTTATTTTTAAGGTTGGCCCCACAACTAGGATGTTACAAATTTTATTTTATATTTTGGATTTGGTTAAATTATTTAGGTTCTGATTTTTATCATCCTACTAACAAAATAACGGTTCTTTATTGCGTTGGTTTCAAAGATACCTAATAACAAAATCATTGACAACTTGTTTCGCTGTCAGGTTATGAATCAATTCCATTTATTCCAAGTTTCGGTGTTTCTTAAACGCCAAAATAAGGCCGATTATTATTTTTATTTTTTATAAATGACCTCCTGGACGTACTCAACGGGTTTTTGATGAAACTTTGTAATAATATTGCTTTTATATCCAGATAACACATAGGCTATTATAATTTATAAAGTTTAACGTGGGTCAAACCGGGGGGCGCAGCATGATACAGACTTTAATAAACTAAATCGTCGAGTGGTATTATTACCTACTTATGTTTACTTATTTTTAACAGAACTCGGTTTACCAATAATAATATACTGAACTTACTGTAATCAAGATTAACAAAGTCTTCAGTTACCACAGGTTCCTTGCCTTTTCTATAGAAGTACATGGTTGATTTGGGCGACCTAATACTGATATGGTTTAAAGTGGCTTCATAAACTAATGTACCTGTCTTTTTGTTGATACTGAAACAAACAAACAGTAAATAATAAAAACAGTTTTAAACATATTTTAAAACCAACTAAAAAGTATGAAATATTTTCAACTTTTAACTAAATTACAATATTTCTAGTTGATGCCGAATCTTAGTGATCTAATTTAAGGTAAGATCTTCAAAATGTTACTTGTCGGTCCAGATACCTCTCTCCCTACCACAAAAATAAATGTATATTTTTGCTATTCAATTAAATAAGCTTCCGTAAAATCAAACTGGCCCATTGATCTAGTGGTTAGTCACATTGACTGCTAAGTCCGAGGTCGTGGGTTCGATTATTTGTTCTGTGCCTGAGTGTTATTTATCTGTAATATGTACATACATACGGTATATAGAAATATTTAAGTATGTCTATCAATTGTCTGTTTACCGTAGTACGGGTTCTATCTAGTTTGAGGTCAGATGGCAGTGTGTTGGTTGTCTTTATTATATATTTATTTAAAATGTTCTTGATAACTATAACTATATTAAGAACGTATGTAAAATAACTCTCTTGACTTATTTTATACATTTTTTACAGTTATTTTATACATACATACATATATATGACAATAATAAATATATAAATATTATATTCAAGTGTAAGAAATTATGAACATAGGTAGTGATCCTTAACACTCTCACGGCTTGTACAACAAATGACTTATCCATGAATGTAGTTGAATGTGTAGGTATATGCAGCTTCAAGTTATTTGTTGACCTTAGGATTCGCGAATGTGTGTCACAAAAGAAAACAAAACGTTTTTTGAGATAATTCGGAGTACAGGGATTGAAAAGTATATTATACAATAATGAAAGAGTATGGGCATTCCGAGGAAGACGAATTGACAACCACTTAAGCTTTATAAGAAATAATGAAACATGATCATATTTGCGGAGACCAAATATGAATCTAATGCAAAAATTTTGGAGTCGCTCAAGTTTATCCAGTTGTTCTTCTGTGAGGTCAAGATAGCTGGCATCGGCGTAGTCGAGAATAGGCAAGAGAAGAGACTGTGCAAGCGCAGTTTTAGTGGTAATAGGTAGGAAGTTACGAAGGCGCCGCAAGGAACCTGCTGATGCGAACAGTTTTCTACTAACAGTTTTAAGCTGTGGACCCCAAGATAATGTGTCGTCGATAATTATCCCCAAGTTCTTGACGCTGTCCGTAAAAGGAATGTTGGTTCCATCTAAAGTAACCTGAGGAAGTTGTGACCAGTCCACTCTAGAAATCATTCGAGAGGTACCAACGACAATAGCCTGACTCTTCAGTGGATTGATTTGAAGTGCATACGCGTGACTCCACTCTCCTATTCGAGCCAAATCATGATTAACCGCGGTAATGGCGTCTGGAAGTTTCGCAAGCGGTGTATGGGAATAAATTTGGAGATCGTCTGCATATAGATGGTAGGAGGAAGTAATATTATTGGATATTGTATTTATAAATATATTAAAAAGTAACGGAGAAAGAACGCCACCCTGTGGCACGCCAGCAACTGTATTGCACCATGACGAAAATGTGTCGTCAATACGGACTCTTTGCCGACAGCCAAGCAGGTAAGACTGAAACCAATCAATCGCAGTTGGAGATATATTAAGTGAGCTCAGGATGCCAAGGAGAATGTCAAAATCTACAGTATTAAATGCGTTACTAAAGTCAAGTAGAAGAAGAACTGTGAGATTTCCAGTCTCCTTAGCATTCCTGATGTCCTCCATAATATGGACCAAGGCCGTGATTTAACTACTTATCTATATTTTATTTCTCAAATATAAAGGTTTAAGACATTTATTTTCTCAAAAGATTACAAAAATCATTTGCAGAGAAAATACAATAGAACTTTAAAGTACATGCTTTTTCATATTGGCACAGCGTATATAATTTTTAACACACATTTTACAGAGTAATTAGAGAAAATGCATTTTAAAAAAACCGGCCAAGTGCGAGTCGGACTCGCCCATGAAGGGTTCCGTAGCAGCAAGTATTATTAAGTTGATAAAATGAAAGCAAATTGCGGTTTACGATTTATGACTTATTAAAAAAATACTACTTGCTAGATCTCGTTCAAACCAATTTTCATTGTTAGTTTGCATGGTAATGTATATCATATATTTTTTTTAGTTTTATCATTCTCTTATTTGAGAAGTTACAGGGGGGGCACTCATTTTACCAACTTGGAAGTGTCGCTTGGGCAAACTATTCAGTTTAGAAAAAAAATACCTCAATATCATTTTTGAAGACTTATTATGAAAATAAAATTTTTGAGTTTCAGTTCTATGTATGGGAACCCCCGAAAATTATTGTTCTTTTTCTATTTTTGTCTAAAAATCTTAATGCGGTTCACCGAATACATCTACTTACCAAGTTTAAACAGTACAGCTTTTACATTTTTTTCCGAAACTATAAGATTTCGGAAAAAAGTGGCTGTGACATACTGACGGACAGACAGACAGACATGACGAATCTATAAGGGTTCCGTTTTTTTCATTTGGCTACGGAACCCTATAAATAACTTTGTATTTTCGTCGGGGGTTCACAAATAGGACTATTTGTGAACCCCCGACGAAAATACAAAGTGATATAAGTTTAAAACTTAGTCCTTGTTTCATAAAATATTTTATTTATTAACTATGTCTATTTAACAGTGTTATATTAAAAGTCAACAATGCTAAATCATTTCCTAATTATGTGTATCACAATGGTAAAAAGCAAATTATAATAAATGTAACTAAGTTATTAAAGATTACTTACTAAAGCGTTTCTCTTTTATAGTCATCGAAGCCTTTGGCTAGAGCATTTCTCCATGTAAAAGACATATTCGAATATGGCAGGTTCATGTGAACGTCATTTATGACGTAACTGCCCGGTTTTTGGTCCACATGAATAGGATTACAGTCGAATATAGGGGACAAATATTTACGGGCGCAAGGCCGATCATTCTGTGCACAAGGGTACTCTAGAACTTCAGCGTCATCTGTAATAAATGTGTAATAATTAAAAGGAACCCATCCACAATACTTTTTTTGAATAAAGATAAGAAAAAAATGGATAATAAGTAATATAATAGTAATATAATAATAAGTAAATTTGTTAATAAACGTGGGTATAAATTTACCTTGTTATAATCATATTCCTAGTAGGTACAACCGCTTGGTTCGCAAACGTTAGATCGCTAGCGCCCATCAGTATTTTCGCGACATATCAAAGCGTTTGATAGACGCGTCGCATGACTAAAAGGCTGGCCTTGTCTTAGACCAGCGTTGACCACACAAAGTGGCAATACGGCTAGTCTTTGACGACTGATATTTAAAAGCATATTTTTTTTAAGTATTTTGAAATTTTTAAAATTTTATTATTTTTCAAATATAAAAGAGAATTTGTAAACAAACAAAATAAACATAGTATTAACTAAAACTTTCCTTTATATGAAAACCTGTTATTTTTAATGGGGCATCCGTCAGTCACTGAATTAACAGTAATGTAAAAAATTCAGACCCCGAATAAGTGGCATACGCTGAATTCTATCAGTTATTATAAGCCTTAGCGAGAGTTAGTTACGTACCGTTTCCATATTTGTGTTCATAATGGCGACCATGATAGAAATCATGGCCGCAAAAAACAAAACCAATTACACTCAACAAAACTACGAACTGCTTCATTGTTTCACGTTTTGGTGATTATTAATGGAACCGATCGGCTATTTATATCTTGTAGTAAGTAATAAATACGCAATAATGCGATAAAAGATAGGATACAATAAATTTTAAGTAACAGTAAATTATTTTGCTCACGCGGTACTTTTTAAGTACAGTAAACATTAAAATCAAATGGATGATTAAGGGCTTCGAAAATGAAGTGGCATATCGCTGTGTATGATCCATAAAGTTAGTATACCTACGGAATAGAGCAACAAACAAGAGCTGTCAAACGAAACCGTAATAGGATGACATTTGTGTGTGTACAAGTGTTTATGTGTGCGTGTCAATGATGTATCTCATGTCGATTTTTGTATTAATATCGATAATATTAATCAGTAATGTGTGGTGATGGCATAGAATATCATCACTCCATCTCATCCCGTGAACTGTGGCCATCTTACTGCGATCGCCAAACCGTCTGCCAAGCGTGGCGATTATGGCATATCCCCCATTCTTTGGGAAGGCTTTGGTCCAGCAGTGAATGTAATTTGGCTGACATGATGATGATGATGATGAAACAGTCCCAGTGATAGTACTAAAATAGGATGGGATGGGATTTTGCATGGCTGAAACCACGATTCGTGAAGTGAAGTAAGAATATTTAAGAAAAACTCCGAATAAATTTTAAATAATTTATTTTTCGCATTAGAGTAGTCGGTAACTCGTCGCTTAACTCTTCGCTGTTTGACAATTAAGTGAGCTTATATACTTTGAACGATTAAAATGAAGATCAAAGATTGTCAATCACTAGATAGGTAATGATATACACGGCTATAGTTAGAAATGCGCGTCCGTCTCAATAAATTCAAATTCTAAATTAATTTATTCCGTAAAAAAATACATTTATGTGGAATCGTCATTTTTTACCCTACTGTGCAGTACAGGACGTGGCAGCTACTGAAAACACTGCCAGTAAAGTCAGTAGGAAACCTTTTGTTAATAAAATTTACTTAAGTTTAATTACATACCTATTGTTTGTGTGTTGACTTAAACCAACTCGATCCCAAGCATTTTTGTCACTCAAATAATCAGAAATGTTGTAATAGGTCCTGCTATACAATTTGGCTTTAATAATTCTTTTGAACTTATTCCTAGACAATTTTCTAATATCATTGGGAGGTTTGTTATAGAATCTTATACATTGTTGCCTAATGAAAGAGTTACTTATTTTGTGGAGATAGGTTCGGATTATGTTGCATAATCTTATGTTGCAATGGTGTATGTATGTATGCAGCATAAGATTATTCTTATATCTATATTTATACTACAGTTAGGATGTTAACCTCTTTGAACTTTTCTCTTAGACACTCTCGGTCAAGATTATAAATGGCTCTAACAGCTTTTTATTGCAATATAAATATGGTGTTAATGTCAGGAAAGCTACCCCAGAGAATTCCATAAGACTATATACTAAGAAAATAACTGAAATAAACTATTCTAGCGCAATTCTAATGCAAGCGCTAGGCTTGCGTTCCGAGGAGGACTCGCAATCGAGTCCTAAATATGTCTTAATAGACATATTTAGGAGAATTTGGGATTACTTCCATTTCCAGGGGATTTACATCTAAACATCACATAGGTACTTTAATATCAGTAATACATATTAGTTTACCGCGTGATAGACAGTGGACACGAAATATCGATAACTTGATTCAGTCCTAGTGTAAACAGAAAAATATTTCTTTACACAAAATATTCGTAAATTCTGCATTATGTGTATTAGATCTTTGCTTGTTACATTAATAAATGTTTATAGAAGATAATGAACACACTTAGTGCCTAAAATTCGAAGTGCATCGGCAAAAATAAATCCTAAATTAGGAGGTGTCGATTTGGAATAATTTACCTGTGAAATGAACAGTTTTCAGGGTTATTTCTCTGTGTTGTACAACAATCTGTCACTGAACAATTCACCATATTTCTGAAGAAATATTTTTCAAAACTATCCACGATTTCACGTAAAATCAGAAAAAACCTCAGGAGTCGATAAGTGCCGAAGAACTGTCAAACAGATGCCAAAAACAGTCCTGTTGCGTCGCATCACGCATCTCTTTTTATCATACAGTGTTGCAGCTAGTGATATTTCGCTCCCTCAGCCCTTTGATGCTCTATTCCGTAGGTATACTAGCTTTATGGTATGATCTGGGAAATATAATAAATAATACTTTTAAAAATACCGAGTAAAAAGTTGAGTTAAAAATTTCATTACAATTTAAAGTAGGTATATATTTACTTTTCATTAAACACATTTTTATACTAATTATAACAATTAATTCGTAGAAATAGCGTGTGCCAACGAAATAATGATATCAATAAATCCTATATTTACATTTGTTTTAAATATCGAAAATTATAAACTGATTATTAACTGCTTGTGAAAATTTTATTGGAAAATGATTGTCTTCATTTTCAAATTTATCATTGTTTTCAAAATCAGTAGCACAAACGGAGTTCAAATATATAGGAATATTACAAACGGACACAAGTTAGTTATTTTAGAACGATATGATAAAATTTGAAATGGCCTAACTGGAAACGAATAAAGGGTATAACTGGGGTAGTGGCATTTTCATTGATGAGAGATGGCTAAAAGCCAATCATACACTTTCTGCATTAGGACAGATGATAACAAGCGTTGATATCGAAAACAGCAATTGCTTAAGGAGCCAGACTAAAAATACCCCACGTGGTTCTTCAAAGTACGGTTTATGTAGATAACGGCTTACTGGCATTTTACTATCTATTACATAGAAATGAGTACAGTAAAATTTAAAGCATGGTTCTAGAATGTGCTATTACTAGCCTGCCAGAGCCCTTTGTAATATTTATGGTTAATTCCCTTAATCATTCAACGCAAATATATAGTTAGAAAGTATCTGAGTAATCTAATATAAATGAAGAATTGGTAGGACTGCATAGAAACTTCATTGCAGCAAATTTGCGTCTACTAACAGCAGAACTTATTAAAACAGTTAAAAGCAATAAGGTGACAAATACGTTTAAGTGAACTGGCTCTGGGATAAGGTAATCGTGTTCTCAGAATGCCACCGCCAATATAATGTAAAGAGCTAAAATAAAAGATTACGCAGACTACGATAGTAGATTTTGACATTAAAAGAAGCACGTGGGGAGGTATCAAGCAATGACAAGGAGAAGGTCATTGAAACAACGAAAAATGTTATACCGGCAGACTGACCGAAATATCATAATAAATAACTATAATTGACAGCAATTTATACATGTCGGCAATGATGACGAAGTCTTGAAGCAAATCGAAATAGGATTAAATTTGATCGTTCGTTGGTCGCAAATATTTTGTTTAATATTTTTATTGTTGGTGATATTATATTGTTATTTTTAAAAGAGACATCGCCCACAATAGGGTTATTAAACCCTGTGTCGCGGGGTACTTTTAAAACATATACATGACGGACGCAGTACATCTATATATTTAAATATAAAACTGAATTAAGTGTTTACTTAGATCGTTTGGAAACATAATATATATAATAAAGTCACTTTTTTATATCCGCACCCTCTTTTTTTTCTCATCGGTAGCAGACGTCAGGGAAAGACACATTCCTCTACGTAGTATAGTACGATTAAGGGTAAAGTAAATGGTTTAACCTTAACCAAATTTTATTCACGTAGTACGCTTTTCTGAAATGTCTCTATTCGAATGAACTAAAAGATTTGTAATTCCTTTGTCGCACTAAGGGGACAGATTAGGCAGTGGGCAAATAATCCGCCTGCTACCTACAATATGTCGAGTCTTCCATCTATTAATTCGTTTATTAAAATCGCTACCTATTAACAAAGCCTCCAGTGACGTCAAAATATCAAACAAAATGGTAAACTACGCCACTAAACAACCCGGTGCATTAATACTGAAAATACTTTAATCGCTGCATAGCTGAAGGAACTTTCCTGCGTAGGTACTTGGCGCAGCTGCTTCATTCGTGTTATACCAAAAAAATAGTGATAAATAAGTTGAAGATCCTAAATCATATCGTCCAATAATGTACATGCCTTCCTAAGGAAAGCTCCTAGAAAGACTTAAAGGACTGCGATTACTACCGGGAGGACCAACATTACAGAAAAGTCAATTTGGTTTTATTATAGAAAAATCAACAGTTGACGCAGCTATATCAGTAAGGAAAACAGTAAATTGGTCCGTCATTAGTGATGAATTGTAGCCATATTCCTCGATATATCAGGAGTATTTGATAGTACACAATACTACACATCAAGCTATACATTTCCAGTATAAGCTGATCTCACGTTGTATAGGATTTCCATACAATAACAGGTCAGCTTATATTGGAAATGTATAGCTTGATATGTAGCCGTGTGTACGTGGTGGCATTGTGTGGTGGGATTACTGAACTGATAAAACCGAAGTTACGCCGTTGTAATACATACTCAATTATCTCATATTATTTTATGCATGGTTCTGCAACTCTGTAACTTGGTGACTACAAGGCCACTAAATCATTAACCATGAGCTCCTCCCAGGGCTCAGTGATTGCGCCGTATCTCTGAAACGTAGGTTTTGATGACTTCATGACGTAGAACAGAAGTAAGGTTCTGCGTGACTGATTAAATCACGAGTGCAGAAGTCTGAAAACACCATTATAGGGTATGGATTTGAGTTGTGTCCATACCCCAAAATGCTGTTTTCAGCCTTGACAACATGTGAGTTTTCGGGGTTGAAGTCATATCAGATATAAATTTTTCATTCGAGGTAGTGATCGCTAAATCGAGACCGAAACCAACAAACGTATAATATAATATACGATACCATAAAAACTACCAGCCTATAATACATTATTACCTCAATAGTATACTCTTTCCTGAATCCATTTTGTTCGTCTTGAATTATGTTGTTTTTATTTATAAAACTGGATAATTGAGTGTTTTACTTTCTCATAAATTTTTGAAAAAATTGGGATAACTGTTATTGGTCTATAGTTGTTCATTTGCGATCTATCTCCTTTTTTAAACAGAGCTTTGACTATAGATCGTTTTAGGATCTCGGGAAATATGCCTTGATCTAGAGATACATTAATGCAATATGATAAGGGAAGAGCTAAATATTGATGACTTGATTTTACAATATCTGTTCTATTTCATCTACCCCAACACTATTAGAGTTCTTGAAATACTATATTCTTATTTGATCAGTTCATTTTCACTGACTGGATATGAAAACATAGATTTTACATTAATTTCTGTCGATACATACATACATACATACATAGACTCACGCCTGTTTCCCAGAGGGGTAGGCAGAGACAACGGATTTCCATTTGTCACGATCTTTGCATACTTCTTTTGCCTCGATCACTGTCATTACATTCTTCATACATGCTCGCCGGTTTAGGGTACTTCTGACCTGCCCTTTCTTGAGAACATCTCCAATTTGGTCAGAGAATGTTCGACGTGGTCTTCCCCTTCCGGTTGTCCCATTCACACAGGCCAGGTATACTTCTTTTGTCAATCTTCTTTCATTCATCCTTTCTAAATGGCCAAACCATCTCAGCATGCCTTTTTCAATCTTTGTGACTACATCCTCTTTCACACCACAACGCTCTCTTACATCAGTATTTCGAATTCTGTCTCTCAAAGTCACACCACACATACTTCTCAGAGCTCTCATTTCCACTGCATTTATTTTACTTTCATTATTTTTCTGCCATACCCAACTTTCACTTCCATACATTAAAGTTGGCACTAACACTCCATCGTGCACGGCTAGTCGAGCCTTCTTTGATACTTGCCGGCTACTCATAAAGGCGTGTAGTGCCCCATTCACTCTGTTCCCCGCATTTACTCTTCTTACAATATCTTTTTCATATTTCCCATCTCTCGTAAACAAAGTTCCCAAATATACAAACTCATTCACCTGTTCGACTTTCTCTCCTCCAATCACAATATCACACGCTGTCGTGTATTCATCCCTCTCAAATACCATTACTTTCGTCTTACCTACATTCATTTTCATCCCTTTCCTTTCAAAAGATTCATACATCATTGTTACCATCACCTGCAACTCGTCCGCCGATGATGCAAGTATGAGTAACTCATTCATCCTTACACCGCATTCACTTTCTTTCAAATCTTTTAAACAGCTATCCATGAATAGTGTCACCGTGGTTGTTTAAACCACGGTGACGCTACACATCCCTGTCTAACACCTTTTTGGATGCTAAACCACTCGGTGTATGACCCGTTAATCCTCACGCAAGCTCTGGAATCCCTATAAAGAGATTTCAGTGCTTGAACAAGGTTGTCATTCAACCCATGCATGGACAGTACCGACCATAGTTCATTCCTCAACACTCTATCGTAGGCCTTTTCTAAGTCTACGAAGGCACAGTAGACCTTTTGGTTTTTGCCCAAAAACTTCTCTACTATGCTTCGCAGAGAAAAGACCTGATCCGTGCATCCCATTCCTTTCCGAAAACCCGCCTGTGCATCCCATATTTTTGCATCGGTTTCTTTCACAACTCTTTCAACCAATACTTTTGCATACAACTTACCAACGACGCTGAGCAGACTAATGCCCCTATAGTTTTTATAGTCTTGCCGTGAGCCTTTCCCTTTGTAAAGAGGTACAATGACAGCCTTGCACCAATCACTTGGCACTTGGCCGGTGGTATAGCATAGATTGAAAAGGCTGCACAGCTGACTCGCTATGACGCCATGTCCAGCCTTCAGCATCTCGGAAGTTATCCTGTCATACCCTGGTGACTTACCTGACTTGACTTTCTGTCGATATATTTTTTTAATTTAAATTTGCATTTATTAGATTGTTTAACAATATTTGTATAAAACTCATTGAAATGATTAGCAATTGTATCTGAATTTGTAAATTCATTATTATTTTCTGAGATCCTATTAACTGATTTATACGTATGGTCAGAAAATGTGTGTTTCCATGCCGATTTGCACTTGTTATTAGCTTTTGAAATAAATGTTGTATTGTTATTCTTTCTTGAAGTTGTAATGCAGCGTCTTAATAGTTTTGAGTATTTATGTTATCGGTTTAAGTTCGACGGATTAAATCCTTTGGTATATTTTGTATATAGTTCTCTTTTTGTATCACAGCTCCTCTTTATACCCTTTGTAAACCATTTACATTTCCGGGTGTCATTTTTACCCGAATGTAAGGAAAACAAAGTTAGTAAAATAATTGATACAACTCATGGAAACTTTCAAATGCTTTGCATGCTGAGCTTTCAATGAAAATCTCCTGAAAAGAAAGAGCCGAAAGACAATCCAAAAACTATTTCCGATTTTCATCACTATAATCCCGCTTAAATTCAAACCACCATTTGTGCGATGGAAGACGTCGTTTTTGAACTTTCCAGGTAAATATTTGGGCTATATGGTCGGATAGACCTAGTTCAAGTACGTTAGATGAACCCTTGTCAATATTCGTAATTATATGATCAATAGGTTAAGGTTATATGATCAATAGGCTAAGGTTAAGGTTAAGGTTTTAGAATTTTTTGTTTTGCGAGTCGGTATCGTTAAGACTTGCGCCAGATTAAAGTTTTCCAGGAGTGCTAAATAGTCAATTTTAACTTTAGAATATTTTAAAATATCTATATTTACATCTCCACATATTAAATGGTTTTGTGTTTATAGCGGCATACATATTAGATGATGGTGGTGGAAATCATTCACATTAGATGATGGTGTTCTATACAGACATATCAAAATCACTCCATATCCCAAAAGCTCCAATCCACAACACTCAAATACACAAGCTACATTATTGTCCTGTATTACTTTAATAACTTTAAAATCAATATCATTTATTAACATAATAGCTACGCCGCCTCTTTTAGAGTTTACGAGCGAGTATTGAGCGGCTAAAGTAAATCCCTTAATTCGGAAATAATTCTCAGTACCTTGCAAGAGAAAGGTTTTACTTTAACATATCGCATCAATGTATGATTTGCTAACTTGGAGGTTCTGTATTGCACAGTAGATAAGATCCTTTTTGTTTAGGGCTCCGGCTATATTCTGATGCATTTCTGACCTTTTTCGTAAGTTCATTATATCAAAATAATATGGAATAGTGTCCGGTTTTATAATCTTTTTTTGGCCACATTTGAAGTCAACTTTTAAATGATTAATATTATTAGAATTGTCATAATTTGTTATTTAGAATCGGTCTATGTATTTTTTTTATAAATAAATATATTTACCATGCCGTCTCTATTAACTTGGCCTGTATGTTTAGAAAACATGCTATATGTATAATCAAGTTGTGTTCGTCATTGTCAAACAAATAAGCATCACACTGGTTACTTAAAGACAAAAGACGATTAAATACTTCTATTCTTGAATTAAATAACATAGCATTATCTTGTAACTTAAAAATAGGTGAGCAAAGTATTACATCTGTGTGCATTAAATTTCCAAGCTTACACTTAATATGATTAACTTACCCATCATATAGAGTGGATATTGAGAACTCTTTTTCGCCTAATAAAACAAAACAGAAGTCATTAAGATTGTAATTAACAATTTTCTTATCTAAAGTTGTAAAAAAGTCCCTAATTCCAGAATTTGGCAAACAGTAATGACAGATTTGAAAACATAAGACGGTTCTTTCGGCGATTCTAAAAATACTATTTAGTTATCATCACTAATTATACATATTCTCCTTATATAACTATTATTTGCAAATGGTTCTAAAGTGTCATGTTTGGAGTTGGTGGTATCAAGTCTGTTGGCGGCGAATGCGACTGCGGTAAATCAGAGTCTCGATTACGTTGAGGATACAAACTCATAATATATATGTTCTTAGTCAGTTGGCGTTTGAGTGCCACATTGCTGTACAGAAAGTGTGTTATATAATGATTAAAATAATAACTGAAAGCAAATGTGATTTACTGTCCCTGAAACATATTTAATTTGTAAAAATTGCGTCTTTTAAATACCTACTAAATATACTGGACTACGCATTTGGATGTGTTTTATATCACGTAGCGCCATCTAAATAAATTAAGCTAAACTGATACTATGGACACTCGACAACGGATAAAATATTTTTTAAATACTAATATATAAACACAAAAACACCCAGCCTAATAAAAATAGAAATTTTCAGGATCATAAATCTTGTGCGACGATCGAATCCCCTTTTTTAGATCACATAAGATCACGTTAGATCAGAACGCAGATATAGTAGTAAAATAAATTGTTGAAAGGTGAATACTTTAATTTTATATTCATTCTTCTTTACTACACCCTCCTGCGAAGTCCACTCGAATATGCGTCTCCTGACTAGAATCCAATATATAATATTCACACGTTATTTGCGTTTCAAGGATTGTGGCTGTCCTCATAGAGCAGATTATCAACAGCGCTTGCTACATTTCCAAATGGCTTTCCTGAAACACAGAAGAGCACATGCTGACCTAATGCTTCTATGTAAAATCATGAACGGCGTTACCTGCACACCCGACTTACTAAAACAAATACGTTTCAGCGTACCCCGAAGTGGCTTAGTGAGATCTCAAAAAAAATTTAAACATTTGTACCTGTACGCTGTCGCACTAACTTAGGTAAATCAGCCCCTCTAAATAGACTGAAGAACACGTTTAACGAGGTGACCAATAAATTTGAGAATCTTGATATTTTCCGAAATTCTATCTCTCAATATAAAACAAAACTTAAAAATATTGATCCGCATTCGGCGTTAAACCTAAACCTAAACTCAAGCCACTAAGTCCATTTTTAATAACAGGTTTTGCGATATAATATTTTAACTCGTTGAATTGAATTCGTTTAATTATTTATCGTAAATGTATTTTATTTGAATTTTAATTGATTAATATATGTTGTTTTATATAATGTATTGCATAACTTTATGTACAAATTGTTTGATATGTGTTTTCTATGTGTTATGTATAAATCTTGTTATCTGTCAATTATTTAATTAACTAATACTGGTCAAGGCAATGTAAAGTACTTCGTCTGCGAACGTTGTGCATACCTGTAAGTGACCTGCTCACACTGGATTAATCTCTCTGTATTAGATTCATACAAACAAATTGTGAATAGGTTGTTGGTGTGCCTTATCAATAAAAAAAAAAGTATAAGATTGAGTCATAATTTGGGTAAGCTATGGTTTTATTTTTTACTATATAGTCAAGCTAGTAAAACGCAAAAGTCGAGCCGCGAATATAATTATGTTGAATAACAATCCCACTAATTGTGAATAGGTTGTTGGTGTGCCTTATCAATAAAAAAAAATATTAGATTGTGTCATAATTTGGGTAAACTATGGTTTTATTTTTTACTATATAGTCAAGCTAGTAAAACGCAAAAGTTGAGCCGCGAATATAATTATGTTGAATAACAATCCCACTTAGTTTTCTATATTAAGAATCATATTTTACGCATGGTTGGGTCTCTCAGTAACTCATTGGCCATAATATATATGTTAAACATTGTAAGGTAAAAATAACTCCGAGAACAACTAGTTGTGTTATTATGCTACTTACTAAGTACTAGAGTAAAAACATAGACTTAGTATTGAAATTCAAGACTTGACAATAAATATAAATATGAGGAAGGCTATAATTTTAAATTTAGTTCCCTGATGTCGAGATTTGTTTTGGAAATTACTGAATTGGCGAAATCTAAAGACTTTTGCAAGCTTTAAAACATTTTCCTTGGCATTCAAAGTCAAATTCAAGTCGCACTATGAATATCCTCAGTTAAGCAACTTAACTGATCAGGATTGAGGACGACATCTATATCTGTTTCACGAAGATGGCGAGATTAAGAAAAAGTGTTACCAGGTAAGAAGTTACGAGTGTCTTTAAATATTATTAATTTATTCTCTACTTTCGTGATTCGGTTTTGTCTCTGTTCCTTATTATTATTATATTTTAATATTCTGTATAAAACACATTCTATTGCTTTTATACGATTAGATATGACAGAAAAAGAAAAAAGATTTGTAATTTTGCTAACTTGCCCATAACGAAACATAGGAGGTTATTTCTAAGTTACTTTTCTTTCCTTGGTGTTGATTAAGCATAGCGTCTATAAGTGAGGAACTTCTGTTCTTAAGTTAGTTTGGACACGGGATAATTTACTTTTCTGCGATCCCTGTTATGCTAGCTGACATGCCCAGAGAGAGACCAAGTGAAGCACGGTGAGAAAATTGGCAATTGGATTCAAAATTATTCTGCAAATTTCCTCATCCCGTGCTGCTACCCATACCACTCAGCCTGAAGTTGGGTAATATAGTGTATTTTATATAGTAGGGAGTCGGGCCTTTGGTTAAAGGCGTTGCCGTCGTCTAACATAGGGACCATGTTGGACGACAACTCTTTCCGGATCGCTGCCTACCTTCGTCTTGGGGCGCCCTGTGTTGCTCCGCATCGATGCCTCTGTGGAGAGTCTGTCAACCGCCTCAGACACCACGGCCTGTCATGTAGCAGAAATGCAGGTCAGCTTCCACGCCATAGCAGCCTAAACGATATTATTCGGCGGGCTCTTGTCACCGCCGGCGTCCCAGCTGTGTTGGAACCAAACGGTTTGGCACGCGACGATGGCAAGAGACCAGACGGGATGTCGTTGCTGCCTTGGAAGTTGGGTAGGCCTTTGGTGTGGGACGCGACATGCGTTGACACCCTAGCCCTATCACATCTTCCAAGTACCAGTGCGGCGGCGGGCGCTGCTGCTGCCTGTGCGGAGACTCTCAAGCGGCGCAAATATGGTAATTTGTTAGGAAATTACATATTTGAGCCGTTTGGGGTCGAAACGCTTGGAACGTGGGGTCCGAGTGCCCGTGGTCTCTATCGCCAGATTTCGAAGCGTTTGGTTGACGCTTCCCGTGACCAGAGGGCTGGCTTTTTCTTTGGCCAAAGAATTAGTTTAGCTATACAACGTGGTAATGCAGCCAGTCTTCTGGGCACGTTTTCTCATGGCGTCGATTCGGAGGAATGCTACGACGCCATCTGTAGTTAGTTTTAATTTATTTATGTATATACTTTTTCGTAGATTTATTTTATATAGTAAATAAAATAAGTATAGACTAAATACTATACTACTTCTACAAAAGTTCAATTTATCTATATATATCTCAAAGCAGTAGTATATGCAAATTATATAGTGTCGCCATATCTCGTATTAACTGCTTTGACCGTATAGTAAACATGCTTTGACTTACGAAACGATTTTATTTAGCCTAAATGTAATTAACAACAGGAAAAAAAAAACGCAAAGAGATCTTTAAATAGATAAACTTTTTATTGTGCAGCAATATAACCATAAAAATATCTCATTACATAAGCTTATAATTACTAAAACACACACAATTGACTGCCTTATCACTAACAGGTGATTTATTGTAGACAAGCTTTCCATTTGTCATGTGGAGTGCAATTTTTACACTTTATGTTAGGAGAAAATCTTAATGATATCAGTAAAATTGAAAATTTTATTGCTAAGTAATAATAAATATATAAATAAGGGCATGATAAAAAATTAAATCTGTGTATTATAGGTTAGTAAGTACATAATAAAAGATGTAGAGCGTGAGTATGTTGTGTTTATGGTAGAATATCACAAACAAGTGTGTTTAAGAATAATAAAAAGAATTCCGGAGCTTGGCCCACAAAAGCTTCTCTTTGTATAATTGAAATTTCTTCATAGTATAATGCGAATTCCTTCAATGCTGTCGGATCTATAAAAAAAATAAAGCAACTCAAAATAGGTTCTATGCATATTTTTATCACACCTAAGTGCGCCTTAACACTAACGCATAACGTTTATCCAACGTAACAGCGACAACGCGAAGTCTTCGTTGAGAGGGACGCTAACGTTGCACCAATTATCCATTCTTACCACGTTTTTACATGTAACCGTGGACGTAGAATTGATAAAGTAATATCTATTCTTTCTTTATGTGACACGGAGGTTCTTCATGTTCTTAGCTAGAGTTAAATGGACTTTATAATGTATTCTTTATAAATATCGAAGATACTCTTAAAAATGTTTGGAAACTGTGGTCAGCTACAACAGAGACTGTCGATCTCTTTGGGATACATTATACAAGTCTAAATGGTGTGCGACCGACACGATCAGACAGATACTGGACGCAGAATGGTTTGCTTTTCACGTAAGTGTAATCCCCTTAAATTGCTGACTGGCTCCTACTGCGAAATTTTCATATTGATAATTAGACAGACACGCTTTTATTAGACCATTGGAATTGTCATTTAGCCATATATCAAAAAAAGTTTGCTTACCGTTTGGAGTAAACTTTGGGCCGATGCTCACATCCGTTTGAATATTAAAATATGGGTACAGATGTCGTTCGGCATGTTTACCGTCTCGATAGTTATAGACCGTCAAAGTTAGGGAAATATCTCCTGAGGAAGAGAACATAATTTTATGAGTTCATATTATTTTTGATAATATGGACGATAAGTTACACATATATTTAGCTTGGTTGGTTTAATTGAAACCATAGAAAGGGGTCGTTTTTAGGTACATAGTTACAACAACAAGATTTTGTAATTGTTTCCTTCTAGTTTTCAGTAATCAAACGCCAAGTCAATAATTTATAATATATAACTGTCAAGTTTTTGTGGTTTTAAGGCAGTTGATATTTTTTAAGACCATCGTTTCATCCGATCCGAACCCATTTAATAATAATTGTATTATAGATTCAATTAAAAATAAGCTTATTTGTAAGGTTGGCCCCACAACTAGGATGTTACAAATTTTATTTTATATTTTGTATTTGGTTAAATTATTTGGGTTCTAATTTTTATCATCCTACTAATAAAATAACGGTTCTTTATTGCGTTGGTTTCAAAGATACCTAATAACAAAATCATTGACAACTTGTTTCGCTGTCAGGTTATGAATCAATTCCATTTATTCCAAGTTTCGGTGTTTCTTAAACGTCAAAATAAGGCCGATTATTATTTTTATTATTTATAAATGACCTCCTGGACGTACTCAACGGGTTTTTGATGAAACTTTGTAATAATATTGCTTGTGTATCCAGGTAACACATAGGGTATTATAATTTATAAAGTTTAACGTGGGCGCAGCATGATACAGACTTTAATAACCTAAATCGTCGAGTGGTATTATTACCTACTTATGTTTACTTATTTTCCACAGAACTCGGTTTAACAATAATAATATACTGAACTTACTGTAATCAAGATTAACAAAGTCTTCAGTTACCACAGGTTCCTTGCCTTTTCTATAGAAGTACATGGTTGATTTGGGCGACCTAATACTGATATGGTTTAAAGTGGCTTCATAAACTAATGTGCCTGTCTTTTTGTTGATACTGAAACAATCAAACAGTAAATAATAAAAACAGTTTTAAATATATTTTAAAACCAACTAAAAAGTATTAAATATTTTCAACTTTTAACTAAATTACAATATTTCTAGTTGATGCCGAATCTTAGTGATCTAATTTAAGGTAAGATCTTCATAATTTTACTTGTCGGTCCAGATATCTCTCTCCCTACCGCAAAAATAAATGTATATTTTTGCTATTCAATTAAATAAGCTTCCGTAAAATCAAACTGGCCCATTGATCTAGAGGTTAGTCACACTGACTGCTAAGCCCGAGGTCGTGGGTTCGATTATTTGTTCTGTGTCTGAGTGTTATTTATCTGTAATATGCATGTATGTATATAGAAATATTTAAGAATGTCTATCAATTGTCTGTTTACCGTAGTATGGGTTCTATCTAGTTTGAGGTCAGATGGCAGTGTGTTAGTTGTCTTTATTATATATTTATTTAAAATGTTCTTGATAACTATAACTATATTAAGAACGTATGTAAAATAACTCTCTTGAGTTATTGTACATACGTTAGTGTTAATGGTTTTCTTTTAATTTAATTTGTCAAATTTCTTAGAGAGTCTTGGTTCTTATGAGTGTATAAGAGTTTAGAGTGTTTTTAGCCGGTGCGATTCCATAGTGTGGCGAGCGAGTTTTCAAAAAATGAATGAGATTAACCTGATGTTTGGCATTGAAGACTAATAAAACTCTGTGACAGTTGTTTGGTAATGATGGGTCCACAAGGTTGTGTACTTTCAGCATTCCTAGCACACGTCTTTCAGAGTCGTAGAAAACTTTTGCCTATAATTGAGATCACTTTAGACCAAGTCTTGAACAGAGAACATCTCGACTTGGTTAAGTTGCCTCTGGTGTTGCGAGTGTCCATTAGGCAAAAAAAGAAAAGAAAAATATATTATATTATATTATATAATAATGAAAGAATATGGGCATTCCGACGAAGACGAATTGGCAACCACTTAAGCTTTATACGAAGTAATGAAAAGTGATCATATTTGCGGAGACCAAATATGAATCTAATGCAAAAATTTTGGAGTCGCTCAAGTTTATCCAGTTGTTCTTCTGTGAGGTCAAGATAGCTGGCATCGGCGTAGTCGAGAATAGGCAAGAGAAGAGACTGTGCAAGCGCAGTTTTAGTGGTAATAGGTAGGAAGTTACGAAGGCGCCGCAAGGAACCTGCTGATGCAAACAGTTTTCTACTAACAGTTTTAAGCTGTGGACCCCAAGATAATGTGTCGTCGATAATTATCCCCAAGTTCTTGACGCTGTCCGTAAAAGGAATGTTGGTTCCATCTAAAGTAACCTGAGGAAGTTGTGACCAGTCCACTCTAGAAATCATTCGAGAGGTACCAACGACAATAGCCTGACTCTTCAGTGGATTGATTTGAAGTCCATACGCGTGACTCCACTCTCCTATTCGAGCCAAATCATGATTAACTGCGGTAATGGCGTCTGGAAGTTTCGCAAGCGGTGTATGGGAATAAATTTGGAGATCGTCTGCATATAGATGGTAGGAGGAAGTAATATTATTGGATATTGTATTTATAAATATAGTAAAAAGTAACGGAGAAAGGACGCCACCCTGTGGCACTCCAGCAACTGTATTGCACCATGACGAAAATGTGTCGTCAATACGGACTCTTTGCCGACAGCCAAGCAGGTAAGACTGAAACCAATCAATCGCAGTTGGAGATATATTAAGTGAGCTCAGGATGCCAAGGAGAATGTCAAAATCTACAGTATTAAATGCGTTACTAAAGTCATGTAGAAGAAGAACTGTGAGATTTCCAGTCTCCATAGCATTCCTGATGTCCTCCGTAATATGGACCAAGGCCGTGATTTAACTACTTATCTATATTTTATTTCTCAAATATAAAGGTTTAAGACATTTATTTTCTCAAAAGATTACAAAAATCATTTGCAGAGAAAATACAATAGAACTTTAAAGTACATGCTTTTTCATATTGGCACAGCGTATATAATTTGATAACTTAGACTATTAGAAATTATAAAACCAGAGTAATTAGAGAAAATGCATTTTAAAAAAACCGGCCAAGTGCGAGTCGGACTCGCCCATGAAGGGTTCCGTAGCAGCAAGTATTATTAAGATGATAAAATGAAAGCAAATTGCGGTTTACGATTTATGACGTATTAAAAAAAAACTACTTGCTAGATCTCGTTCAAACCAATTTTCATTGTTAGTTTGCATGGTAATGTATATCATATTTTTTTTTAGTTTTATCATTCTCTTATTTGAGAAGTTACAGGGGGGGGCACTCATTTTACCACCTTGGAAGTGTCGCTCGGGCAAACTATTCAGTTTAGAAAAAAAATACCTCAATATCATTTTTGAAGACTTATTATGAAAATAAAATTTTTGAGTTTCAGTTCTATGTATGGGAATCCCCGAAAATTATTGTTCTTTTTCTATTTTTGTCTAAAAATCTTAATGCGGTTCACCGAATACATCTACTTACCAAGTTTAAACAGTACAGCTTTTACATTTTTTTCCGAAACTATAAGATTTCGGAAAAAAGTGGCTGTGACATACTGACGGACAGACAGACAGACATGACGAATCTATAAGGGTTCCGTTTTTTTCCATATGGCTACGGAACCCTATAAATAACTTTGTATTTTCGTCGGGGGTTCACAAATAGGACTATTTGTGAACCCCCGACGAAAATGCAAAGTGATATAAGTTTAAAACTTAGTCCTTGTTTCATAAAATAAATATTTTATTTCTTAACTATGTCTATTTAACAGTGTTATATTAAAAGTCAACAATGCTAAATCATTTCCTAATTATGTGTATCACAATGGTAAAAAGCAAATTATAATAAATGTAACTAAGTTATTAAAGATTACTTACTAAAGTCTTTCTCTTTTATAGTCATCGAAGCCTTTGGCTAGAGCATTTCTCCATGTAAAAGACATGTTCGAATATGGCAGGTTCATGTGAACGTCATTTATGACGTAACTGCCCGGTTTTTGGTCCACATGAATAGGATTACAGTCGAATATAGGGGACAAATATTTACGGGCGCAAGGCCGATCATTCTGTGCACAAGGGTACTCTAGAACTTCAGCGTCATCTGTAAAAAATGTGTAATATTTAAAATGAACACATCCACAATACATTTTTGAATAAAGATAAGAAAAAAATGGTTAATTAGTAAATCTCTTTTGTTAATAAACGTGGGACATAAATTTACCTTGGTATAATCATATTCTTAGTAGGTACAACCGCTTGGTCCCCAAACGTCGCTAGCGCCCATCAGTATTGTCGCGACATATCAAAGCGTTTGATAGACGCGTCGCATGACTAAAATGCTGGCCTTATCTTAGACCAGCGTTTACCACACAAAGAAGCAATGCGGCTAGTCTTAAAGACTGATATTTAAAAACATGATTTGACGCTTGAATTGTTTATTTTTTTCAGTATTCAGAAAAGTTTTAAATTTTATTAATTTTCAATTATAAAAGGGAATTTGTAAACAAACAAAATAAACATAGTAGTGACTTAAACTTTCCTTTATATGAAACATTGTTATTTTTAATGGGGCATCCGTCAGTCACTGAATCAACAGTAATGTAAAAAAGTCGGACCCCGAATAAGTGGCATACGCTGAATATATATGTTAAACCTTAGCGAGAGTTAGTTACGTACCGTTTCCATATTTGTGTTCATAATGGCTACCATGATAGAAATCATGGCCGCAAAAAACAAAACCAACTACACTCAACAAAACTACGAACTGCTTCATTGTTTCACGATTTGGTGAATATTAATGGAACCGATCGGCAATTTATATCTTGTAGTAAGTAATAAATACGCAATAATGCGATAAAAGATAGGATACAATAAATTTTAAGTAACACTAAATTATTTTGCTCACGCGGTACTTTTTAAGTACAGTAAGTGTACATTAAATTCAAATGGATGATTAAGGGTTTCGAAAATGAAGGCGCATATCGCTGCGTGTGATCTGGGAGTAATAATACTTTTAAAAATAACTTGTTTAAATACTATAATAACTTTTAAAAAAGTGTAGCTTTAAAAAATACATTACAAATTAAATTATGTATTTGCTTTTCATTAAACAATTTTTTTAATTAATTATAACAAATAATTCGTAGAAATAGCGTGTGCCAACGAAATAATGATATGAATAAATCCTACTTTCATCATCATCATCATCATATCAGCCGAAAGACGTCCACTGCTGGACAAAGGCCTCCCCCAAAGATCTCCACAATTGCCGGTCTTGCGCTATTCGCATCCAACTGTTTCCAGCGACCCGCACAAGATCATCGGTCCATCTTGTAGGGGGCCTGCCCACGCTGCGTCTTCCGGTTCGTGGTCGCCACTCAAGAACCTTTCTGCCCCAACGGCCATCGGTTCTACAAGCTATGTGCCCCGCCCACTGCCACTTCAGTTTTGCAATTCTTCGGGCTATGTCGGTGACTTTGGTTCGCCTGCGGATTTCGACATTTCTGATACGATCCCGCAGGGAAACTCCGAGCATAGCCCTCTCCATTGCTCTTTGGGTGACCTTTAATCCTACTTTACATTTTCTTTAAATATCAAACGTTATAAAAGTGATAATGGAAACTTAATTAATTACCGAAATTATAAACTGGAAAATATTGTTTTCCAATTAATAATTTTTCTTTATAATCAATCAAGTAGTGCAAAAAAATTATAAATGTATGGGAATATTAAAAACGGTAAAACAAGTAAGTTATTTTAGAACAATATGATAAAATTTTAAAACGCCTAACTGGAAACGAATAAGGGCATTTAGTAGAGGCGAATAGTGACATTTTCATTGATGAGATATGGCTAAAAGCCAATCATACACTTTCAGCACTATGACAAATGATACACGTGTTGACATCGAAAAGTTATAATTATCGTTATTATAGTTATAAGTTAAGGAGCCCGAAGGATTTACTTCAAATTTTGCGTGAATATTACTAAGAAGTCCGGTCAACATATAGGCTACATATTATCACGCCGTCACCTACGGGGAATTAGCTGTGATAATTTATAAAATTTAACGCGGGTAAAACCGCGGCGCACAGCTATCTAATATAAAGAATTGGTAAGGCTGCATAGAAACTTCATTGCAGCAAATTTCCGTCTGCTAAAAGCAGAACTTATTAAAACAGTTAAAAGCAATAAGGTGACAAATACGTTTAAGTGAACTGGCTCTGGGATAAGGTAATCGTGTTCTCAGAATGCCACCGCCAATATAATGTAAAGAGCTAAAATAAAAGGTTACGCAGACTACGAAAGTACATTTTGACATTAAAAGAAGCACGTGGGGAGGTATCAAGCGATGACAAGGAGATGGTCATCACAAAAACGAAAAATGTTATACCGGCAGACTTTGACCGAAATATCATAATAAATCACTATAATTGACAGCAATTTATACACGTAGGCAATGATGACGAAGTCTTGAAGCAAATCGAAATAGGATTATATTTGATCGTTCGTTGGTCGCAAATATTATGTTTAATATTTTTATTGTTGGTGATAATTATATTGTTATTATTAAAAAAGACATCGCCCGCAATAGCGTAATTAATCCCTGTGACGGACACAGTACATCTATATATTTGAATATAAAACTTAATTAGGTGTTTACTTAGATCGTTTGGAAATATAATATATATAACAAAGTCACTTTTTTATATCCGCACCCTCTTTTTTTTCTCATCGCTAGTCGTATCCAACTGGCAGACGCCAGGGACAGACATTCCTCCGCGTAGTATAGTTTAATTAAGGGTAAAGTAAATGATTTAACCTTAACCAAATTTTATTCTCTAATACGATTTTCTGCAATTTCTTTATTCGAATCAAGACTTGTAACTCCTTTGTCGTACTAAGGGGACAGATCAGGCAGTGGGCAAATAATACGCCTGCTACCTATAATATGTCGAGTCTTCCATCTATTAACACGTTTATTAAAATCGCTACCTGTTAACAAAACCTCCAGTGAAATTACAATATCACACAAAATGGTAAAATACGCCACTAAACAACCCGGTGAATTAACACTGAAAGTACTTTAATTGCTGCATAGCTGAAGGAACTTCCCTGAGTAGGTACTTGACTCAGCGGCTTTATTCGTGTTATACCAAAGAATAGTGATAAATAAACTGAAGACCCTAAATCATATCGTCCAATAATGCCTTCCTAAGGAAAGCTCCTAGAAAGACTTAACGGACTGCGATTACTACCGGGATGACCAACATTCCAGAAAAGTCGATTGGGTTTTATTATAGGAAAATCAACAGTTGACGCAGCTATATCAGTAAGGAAAACATTAAATTCGTCCGACATTCCTGATACATTGTAGCATAGCATATTTCACGATATATCAGGAGTATTTGAAACTGAAGTTACGCGGTTGTAATACATTCTCAATTATCTCATATTATTTTATGCATGGATCTGCAACTCAGTAACTTGGTTACTATAAGGCTACTAAATCATTAACCATGGGCTCCTCCCAGGGCTCAGTGATTGCGCCGTATCTTTGGAACTTAGGTTTTGATGACTTCATGACGTAGAACAGAAGTAAAGTTCTGCGTGACTGATTAAGTCGCGAGTGCAGAAGTCTGAAAACACCATTATAGGGTATGGATTTGGGTTGTGTCCATACCCCAAAATGCTGTTTTCAGCCTTGACAACATGTGAAATTTTTGGGGTTGAAATCATGTCAGATATAAATTTTTCATTCGAGGTTGTGACCGCTGAATCGAGACCGAAACCAACAAACGCATAATATAATATACGATACCATAAAAATCAGCCTATAATACATTATTACCTCAATTATTATTACGCAAGGTTGCGATTTAGTAATTAATGGGCCGAAAAAAATACACGTATTACATAATAAACTTCAACCTGTAGTGAATTATTACTTCAATAAAGTATTGGTCTACTATTACTTATTTACTAAAAATAAGATTGTATAGTATCTATTTTATTGTATCTGTAATATAAACGGTAAAGGTAACAGTACACGTACATTGAATTTAATACCTATTTCAATCTCTGTTTGTTCTAAGTTACCACTTTACATCTTGAACGTTAACTCACCGAGAGACGAAACCTCGCACAGTAAAACAAGTTTCAGTACCTGGAAACAAACAATTTCAATATTATTTCATTTATGAACCATTATTTATTATTATATATATATACCATTATATGTAAATTAGTGTTCTATCACATAACATAAATACTTGTAACAATGTTAAAACGAACTATTTAGTGTATGGTTGCTTCTTTTGTAATATTGGGAAGAGACTGGACCTCACGACACAGGTTGATCCTAGCGTGAGGGCCAGAGAAAGATATTGTTTGTACATATTATAGTTGTATATGTCAAATATTGTCCGTAATCATGTACTACGTGTGTTGAATTGAAATAAATTATTCTTATTTTTAATTAATTCATTATTGTCACGGAATATGAGACTTCAAACCTGCAGGCGAACCTAAGTTACCAATTATAAAAAAAAAAAACTTATTTTCAGTTTCATAATGAAGTTTCTAATGGTTGGGGCATTTTTTTAAGTTAAAAATACCTGTGTTACCAATTGTAAAGCAATTGTCAAACCGAAGTGACAGTGGGCGGGGTGTATCGCTTGTTAAAGCAACGGCCGCTGGGACAGATAGGTTTAGTGTAGGTATATTTGAGCAATAAGTACTATGTATTCACAAACATAGAACCGATTTCACCTTTTGTTATGGCACAGAAAGAATGATTAAAATCAGTTCACATACTACCGAAAAAATCAAGAAATTACATACAACAAAACGTACAGTCGAATTAATAACCTCCTTCTTTTAAAGTTGGTAAAATATCAAAATTTGTGTTGGGATCTGGTTTCTTCCGTGTTTCAGGGAGCACGTTAACCAGTCGCCCCCGGTAGTCTTAAGCTAAATTGAAGTCGTTACTTGATCTAACCATTTTGTTTTCTGATTTCCAATTGGTTCCAGGTTCGGATGGCAGTCGTTCAACCAATTTGGCTCATTCTGCTATATCTGTTCATAGATAACAATAATGTATTCTATAGTAGACCGCAGGGCTTCAAGAGTTATAAATGAAACTGTGTCATTGGAGCTAGCTAAAGGTACACACAGCTACATATTAAGCTATGCATTTCCAATATTGCTGATCCGTCATTGTATGGAAATCCTATACAACGCGAAATCAGCTTATACTGGAAATGTATAGCTTGATGTGTAGCCGTGTCTACCTTTACAAACCTATCTCGATTATGACTGTAAACACGATCCTCCGTACCGCGACCAGGATAAGACTAACTCGTAGTAAAAACCATGCATGCTACAGCTTATGGAAGGAGTGGGACATTTTGTGTTTAATTAAAAAGTATTAGTATTACAAATATAATATAAATGTTGTTCTGAGTACAAAGATTATTATTTCGTGACTTCATAATATAGAATTATTATTTAATTTATGACAATTATGGTACCACGTTAAATGAGATAAATTATTAAAAAATATTTATAATTTTGTTTACAGGCGATACAAACGGAATGTTATGGTGTCCTTGTGCAAAAAACGATATCAATTGCATCCGTCAAACGCTCAGTGACATTTTACAGTGCACCCCAGTATACCGCCAGGGATTAGACTATCATTTACTTGACAACTTCCGTATATATGTACCACATGCCAATGCTTCATTTTTGTGGAAAGGTGCTGTAGTTACCGGTTTCAATGACTTTGAAGTAAAATCATTCTAGTGAGTATAATATTATTTTGAATCGTGTTAGGAGCTGACATAGTGTTAAATTAAAAGAATGTTATTAATTTAAGTCCAGTTAGGCCCACCATGTCAAATTAAAACAAAATTAAAATGTTTTTGTTCAGATAAACCTAAGAGCTAAATTGTTAAAACCTCTGCTGCCTCGGTGACTCATGATTCGGGTTCGAGTCCCGCGTATTTTGTAGTTTTGAATCTGGGTGCCCTTTGTGTCCGTCAATTGCATGTTTGTAAAGTCCTCCAAAATACAGGAATTGAATTCTATAGTGCGGGCACAATTATTGAAAAATTATTGTAATTACACACAGTACGAAAAAGCTCGGGCAAACTATGTATACTTCGACAAGTCCTAGTGCAGATCTATCCTGGGTTCAAATCAGACTAGTGAATTCATTTTGGTCTCATGCTTGACAAATGGATTCGTAATTGCAGTATGTTGGGCATAGAACACAAAAAGACGCTGCTTTTAGCCAGGACGATTTATGCTATTTCCATGAGAGTATACCTATGATATTCGTCGCCGTCAAAACACAGCATCATTTTATTTATTTAACTTTACACTATGTTTATATTACCTCGTTAGTATAGCGGTAAGGTGTTTAACCGCAGATCATGAAGTCCTGGGTTCAAAAAGTGATTTTAAGTGATTTTTTGTCAGTATTAGCCCGAATTATTTGATTTGACGGTATTTGCACCCCGTAAAGCCGTCGGTTTCGTCTGACCTATTTTTGGTCGTGTTGCTAGTTGCCCTATCGGATCACGAGAGTGATGAAGTAGAACCCTTGTGTCTGCGCACACGCTTGTGCACTATAACTATGTCCCGCGTAGATGGCTAATCGTCATTGGGACTGGCTGCCATGGCTGAAATTCGACCAGGAGGACATTATAGTTACTTAAAATTTTATATATCTTTTTTTAATTTCAGCATCAACGAAAAAACAGACAACCTGGTGTTTGAGGTAGAAATAAAAGCCATCAGCATCAACACACATAAATTTACCGCGTATTTATATAAAAAAGGAAGAGAACCTACAATGACATCCGACTACGGACGAGTCCGTCACAGTAAGCTATAATTACTCTTTAAAAAAATATAGAGCTGATTGGAAAATTAGTTTATGACGACCTATTTTCTGCTGTGTGGCTAACCTCATAGAATATCGCCAGCCCATCGCATCCCGAGCACTGCGCAGAAGTCGACCCGAGGGAATATCTACCAGAGAACGGGCAGCAGCGTCTCACTGTGTACTGTGAGCAGCATAATTCTATCACCAACCCGTTTCTCAAGCGTCCCGATTATGGCATATCCCTCCATTCTTGGGGAAGGCTCTTGTCCAACAGTGGACGTCATTCGCCTGACATGATGATTATGCTTTAAACAAAATTTATATGATGTCATACTGTAAGCGTTACCCATCAAATACAAAAATGATTGTGAAAACTGGTTCTCATATCGCGGAAAACCCGCCTTACATACATACAACAAAAACTTGTAATCGAACTGATAACCTTCTTCTTTTGACACATGTTTATGCAAATAAATGTATTCAATTCTAAATGTATTATATATCGTACTTCGTACTAACACTACAAATGCGTAAGTTTCTGACTATGGATGTACTATGTTTGTTACGCATTCACGCAAAAACTACGTAACGGATTTTGATGAAACTTTTTTGTAATATAGCTTATATGTATATCCGAATAATAAACAGGCAATAAAGTGTAGGTAATGCGTGTGAAACTGTTGGGCACAGCTAGTATTATTATAACTATAACATGGGTAACCATTTCGTATACCAATTATTAGCCAAAAAATATTTTCTAGTTGGTCTAGTGGTTTGTGACCCTGACTGCTCAGCCGGAGGGGGTTCGATCCCCACCCAGGGAATTTTTTTGTGTGATGAGCATGATTATTTGTTGTGCCTAGGTGTAATTTATCCATAATATGTATGTATTTAGAAATATATAAGTATGCTTCTGCAGTTTTCAGGTTGCTTTAGTTCAGGATCTGCCTAGTTTGGAATAAGATGATATGGGATATTATGACTATCACATGGGTAACCATTTCCTATACCAATTAATAGCCAATACCATTTTTTTTTCAGTGAACCTATCACTAACGTTATTTATACAAAACATAAAAGATTTCAAGTCATCTGATATTTTTGTTTATACTTATATTAATAAGCTACCGCAATGGGAGCTTGGTCCTAAATTTGTACCCAAAGGTGAGTAACTAAACTATTACAAAATAATGTTCACTATAGCTTATCAATTATCATACACCAAAAGTGCTGTATATATTCTTCTGTCACGCCAGCTCGATCGACATTTTCCGTTGGGTTTAACGACCGTCAACTGCTTTGTCATTTTAGACCCCAATGACGATGATGATATGATGCGTATTGACGTATTCATATCAGGCAGACTGATAACTTAATAATATTTTTTTCTTGAAATAGTTCTCCTACGTGGGAATCAAACGCGGGAGGCGACTTGAGCGACTTGTTTTACCGCTGCGCCACACGTGTAGTCAATTCAATGAAATTATATAGTGATTATTGTATAGTCCTCCAAATAATCGACTCCATGAAGAATTTTTTTTGCAGACGCCTTTGTCCAGCCGTGGACGTCATTTGGCTGAAATGATGATGATGATATAGTTTTTTTAAACGACAACATTTTGTTCCCTCCCATACAGTGTATGACGTGACTGCTATGGAGAAAAACTGCTAGAAAACCTAGAAGAAATAGTTTAATATTTAATGTATTGTGATGCAACAGTTAGAATGTTAACTTCTTTGATTATTTCCCTTAGAAAATCTCCTCCACTCAGTTTATTAATAGCTCTAACAAAGTTGGTTAAACAATCTTATAAAGTCACTACAGATACTATAAGAGCAAAATTTAAGTCTCAATTCATTTCAAACCTGGGGGGCTACCGGCTAAGTAGCCGAACTTTGTGATAGTGATCGGTGTTCAAATAAATGAAGGCTCAAAATTACTAAATCATTAGTTCAATCGGCTTCGACGTTGAAAATCGGTTCCGGACCATTTATGTGTCACATGTGCTCATGGAAGCCGATTGAACGAATCATTTTGTCATTTTTGTCCTTCATTTATTTAAACACCGATTACTATCACTATGTTCGGTGACTTAGCCGGTAGTCCTCCTGGTAGAACGACGTATCAGTCAACAGTTAACGAGCTTAACTTTCTGTTATTTTTCAGATCCCGAAGGCATTAAACAGTTCTCCCTAATTGTGGAACGGCTGGGGTTGTCTGCGCAAGAAGTATTCGTCACTCAAGGGCGAGCATTCATGACCTTCTTTTTGAATACGGCTATTTGTGATTACACAATAAAATCGAACTTAATATAAACTTTAATCTATTAATACAATAACACAAGAAATATACTACAACGATAAAACTGCATTCAAGTCACCATCTGCGGGTAGGGTGCTGACAATCCTTTGATCACGTCTCCGTGAAAGATGTTACCTCATAGTATAGACAAACCGATACGCTGCTCGAGTTTAATGCGAGCCCTGGGATAACTCAAATTGAACAATAAATCAAATCAATTATCAAGGAGGTATCTTGGCAAGTTCTTTATAAAACATCACTCAACGGGATCATGGATGCCACCCTAAACGGAAGAAATATGTATTCCATTGCTAATAGATGCAAACCTTCATGATGCATCCTCTACTTGAGGTTATCTGCCAGATCAGCCGCAGCACCCGCCGTCTTTGAACTATTTGGGATGTGGGAAGGTATCAGTATAACCAGCATCTCATATCAGCAGCTTTCTACAACTCCAAGGAAGCAGTTAATTCTTGCTATTGTTACGTGAATACATAATAATTACCTACTATAAAATGCTGCCTTATTTGTTGCTAAACATATCACTTTAATAAACTTCTTCAACTTTTACGCCGTTTGTTTTACTATACTAAACGTCAAATGCAAGTTAGGGAATAGAAAGTATACCTGTGTTTGCACACATATACCCTACGCATTGATATTAAGGGTGATTGAAATTCAACCAGAAGGACATTATTCTCATTAACCACTATTTATTTAAACCAAAGATAGGAAGGAGATGATTACAGAAGTCAAGTGATATAAAATTCAAGTTACTTGTTTTTTAAGTATTGAAATTTATAGCGTTCACGTGTATTTATTTATCTATACTTAATTATATGTACATGTAAACGACTAATTGTAATACATTTGTTAAATAAAGAGCTTTATCTATAAGACTAATAACCATGTATGTACATTGTATATACACATATATTTGTAGTATCTGTTTGAATTGCTAAAATGCATATGAAAGGAGTCACGTTACATATTTGATCATCATCAATTTCAATCAATTAAACAATCAACGTCTCCACAATTGTCGGTCTTGTTCTACCCGCATCCAGGCTTCCGGACACATAACTCGTTGTAAGGTTCTCAAGTAGCGACCACAAGCAGAAAAACAACAACAATGGCAAATAGCCGAGGGCAGATAAGACGGCCGATGATCTGGTGAGGGTCAGTACCAGTAGGGCCAGTAAAATTTTGTCGGGCTTACAAATTCTCCGAAACAGGGCGTCCAGATGGACCTCCGAGATAGACCTATTTTGAATGACTTGAACGATCGCATAATTTCTGAAGCGAAGCCGCAAGTTAAAGTTAGTTTAATATTAGTACTACTCAGTATAAGTAAATATAAGTACTAGTCAAGTGCTAGTCACATTCATTCGTGTTCTGCTTTTACTATTTACTGGTGTGCTGTATGCCATCCAAACAAGAGCTCTGAGTATCGTCAACTCAAAATAAATGCAGAGCACAAGCTTAATGTTATAATCGTTACAGATGAGTGGTTAAGTATCATTAATTCTCTTCATTTGCCGTATAGTTTCCGGCTTATAAAGAATGACAGAGCCACCCCATCTATCTATCCCGTGGGTATCGTAAAAGGCGACTACGGGTGACACCAGGTAGTTATGCAGCAGCGCCATCTGTGAATTAGCTCCCACCTACGTTCGCCAACTCACATGCCAAGCGAGGTGACCAAGGCAAACACGACCAAACCATCATCATATCAGCCAAAAGACGTCTATGACTGGACAAAGGCCTCCCCCAAGGATCCCCACAATAGCCGGTATTGTGTTGCCCGCATCCAGTGGCTACCCGCGAGCCTTGCAAGATCGTCGGTCCGTCTTCCGGTTCGTGGTCGCCACTCGAGAACCTTTCTGCCCCAGCGGCCGTCGGTTCTACGAGCTATATGCCCCACTGCCACTTCAGTTTGGCAATTCTTTGGGCTATGTCGGCTACTTTGGTTCTCCTCGGATTTCGACGATTCTGATTCGATCACGCAGGGATACTCCGAGCATGGCCCTGTCCATTACTCTTTGAGTGATCTTGACTTCTTATAAGACCCATAGCAAGCAAACACGTGTTTGTTCCATAATTTTGAAAATTATAAGGTAATTTTGAAAATTATATTTTTGAATTTTTTTAACATTATTTGATACAAATAGTTTCTGGGTATATTTTGGTATATTTTGTACTAGCCTTAATTCTGTCCAAACTGACGAGGCTCGCTATTAAACAGGTTTTTTTTTATTGCGGTATGCCGTAGATTACATATCTTCCTTAGAATATTAAACAAAATCATTCACGCATGATTATTTTCTACGTTAAGACATTTTATATGAAAGACGGTTATTACGCTTTCATGAGTAGAAAGCAAAAATGAAGGTTTTGCTGCGTTTGGTTTTACTGAAGATTTTCTGCTTTTTTGATGGCTTGTGTAGAGAAGACTGCAGTGCCGATGGTAAGAGTATACATAATTATATTATATGATGATTGGAACACTAAACCCTTTATATACTTTATCGTATGAGTATTTATCCGACCGTCAGATTAACGTGCTTTCGAAAGTACGGCGATGCTCAGTAGTTACACCAATTCAGCAATCAGCCATATATAGTGTTACCGTGAGCCTAGTGGCTTTACCTTACCGATGACTTGCCGCAAAGGCACCTGACAATGAGTCTAAATCACTGATTGGGTTAATCTATTGATGTTGAGTTGCTCTGTGTAAGAATTATCTGAAATGATTACGACGACCATCCTTCTTCAGGTGGATTACCCCTCCTTCTGATTCAATGAGTTTAATCCTCGCACAAGGCAAATAATTGTGCTCGTGAACATGTCTATTTGTCTTAATGTCTGAATGTTTTCTATTTATTTTATGTATATAATTTTTAAAAAAGCAGCATTAATAGCTAAAGCCCTAGGGTCAATTTATTTTTTATTGTGTTATAACGAACTTAATTGTAAAGAATAAGTACTTAATTGGCTTTGACTCTGTGAAGGTACGTCATATAATTTCGTTTTAATTTGATTTAAATAATTTGGGACAGAATTTATGACCAGGCTAAGCATTTTGATGATAATGAAAGAACACAACATGTGGGTACGGATATTTTTGTTCCATTCAATATACATATGCATATTCTTTTTCCTATCTAAAAATGATTTAGAAATAAGTAAAAATATATGTTTTCCATTTGCTTTTTTTATAGTTAAGAGGATAGATTAAGGTTTGTTCTACCAAATAAGCACCCTGCTTCATAAAATTATTACATACCGATAACAGTTTCAGACCAGGGCAATGATTCTATGAAGTGTCCCTGTCCAAATCTTGATGTAGCTTGCGTCCGATCGCAGCTTACAAAAATGTTGAAGTGTACCCCAGTGGCTGGGTATAAATCGGGCAATTATTCATATAACAATGCCTCTTTAAACGTACCCCACGCCAATACAAAACTTATATGGGTTGACGCAATAGCTAAGGGTTTTAACGACTTTCAATATCAAGGAGTTTTAGTAAGTATCATTATTTATTATTTTATTTTATTTGTATACTTCTTTCTTTCTTTATCGTATGGGGAGAGTATACCCTGGTCAGAGTTGTCCAACTTACCGACTGTTGTCTAACAATAGCAACCGATAGCTTAACGTGCCATTCAAAGCATAAAGACATGTGAAATTTAAAGCACTTTGGCGGTCACCCTTCTATTGATTAACCGCGTGGCTACGTGTTTTACCTCGCCGATCACTTACGTACCGGTAAGTGATACTAGCTATGAGCGAATACGAGTGTATAGGTACTAATGAAACCATTAAACAGATTTTTATAAAATTAATTAGGTAGTAATATGAAATTGTATATTACTACCTGATTAATGCCTACCTTGCCCTGCCTACTGCTGAAGTGGCAGTGTACAGGGCACATAGCTCGGAGAGCCAACGGCCGCTTGGGCAGAAAGGTTCTCGAGTGGCGGCCATTAACCGGAAGACGTAGCGTGAGCAGGCCCCTTACAAGATGGACTGACGATCTTGTGAGGGTCGCTGGAAGTCGCTGGATGCGGATAGCGCAAGACCGGCAATTGCGGACATCTTTGGGGAAGACCTTTGACCAGCAGCGGGCGTCTTTCAACTGATATGATGATGATGATGGAATTTCATTAATTGGTTTCTTTATTTCAGTATCAATGAAAATACAAAGACTATTGTTATGGAGGTGATGTCTACTGTTGTCTACATGTTCTAACACCATCACTGTTGCGTCAACTAAAACATATGTGTATGGTAGAGCGACAATCATTTACGGTAAGGTCTTGTACAGTAAGGCTGCTTTTTCACTAGAGATGTGCTATGCTACGTTGCTATGGATGCGTTTGATATTCATCAATCACCAATTCATTGGTGCACATAGCTTAGCACTGGTGGATATGGATTCAACTAAGGTATGTTTTTTTATATGGAAGGATGCATGCTATGGATGTGTGCTATGGATGCGTGCTATGGATGTGTGCTATGGATGCGTGCTATGAATGTGTGCTATAGATGCGTGTTATGGATGCCTGCTGTGGGTCGCCGCAAGCGGTGTAGCTATGTGCAGTGCAGCACTGAACTTGTCGCTAAAGAGTACTATCGATTCATCGCATAGCTCGAGCTGCGCACCTTCCTTGAGCAGCTACTTTGCGGCAGCTCATCTTCATAGCATATCTTACTTGCAGCGCTACATATCTTAGCATCAGTGGAAACGGTCACATAGTTTCGTAGCTCATCTTTTACATTCTCGCAGCATAGCTATGTGCTATGCAGCACATATTTGGTGGAACGGCACCCTAACGCATATTTTTTTTCGAACCGCTTAGTTTTATGTAAAATACGAGTGAAATAATAAAACAAAATATAAAAATAATTTGAATTGAATTAATTGCCGGATACAAAGTACATCCAGAGTCAGAACAACTACTTATGGGTCACACAAATAGTTGGCCGGCGAGAAAATCAGTAGCGAGGCTACTGTGTTAACTGGTGCTAGTGTATCTAGATAGTCATTAGATTTTTGAAAAAAAAAAAAGATGTTTTATATCCATGTATTTCTCTAATTTGACTTTTAACTCCACAGGAAATATTTCCCTAACAATGACAACGAAGTATAATGATGTCAAGTCTCCTGATGAAATTAATGTGTTCTCAAATGTATTAGAAGGAAATATAATATTAAATGTTGATTCTTTTTTTTTTTTTTTTTTTTTTTTTTTTTTTTTTTTTTTTTTTATTTGGTTTACTAAACTGGCCGTACACAATATTAAAATAAAAAGATAAATACAAATTCTTGAAAAAAGCTTAGTGAACGACCTTCTAGAAGTAAACACAGCATGCAAATATTATACATCACAAATTAAACTAAGTAAGAGAAAAATAAATAAAATAAACTAAACTTAACTTAACTAAATTCAAATAATTATGATACTGTATTTATGTTTTGTGGGCTCAGAAAATGGCGTTTTATGGATTGAATGGATACATTGAAAATATCTACATCATAACATATTTTGTTGTAAGACGAGCACATGCGGTACATTGGCGAATGTTGACTATAATTAGTACGACAACAAGGAAGACTGAACGTTTTTCTGTTTTTGAGTCGACTGCTAGATCGTGGAATATCAATATTTAGTTTGCTCAGTAAAGTGGGGCAGTCAATTAAACCATTGATTAGTTTATACAAAAACACGATATCAGCCACATTTCGTCTGCACTCCAAAGAACAGATTTTAAAGTGCGTGAGCCTGGATTCATAGGATGACAGAGTACGACACATATTATTTGCGTAGGACAGGTGGTACAAGAAATGTTTTTGAATTCTTTCAATTCGTGAAATATGAACTGTATAAGAGGGGCTCCAAACTTGACAGCAATACTCTAGAAGGGATCTTACAAAACAATTAAAAAGAATTATAGAGACTTCAGGATCTTTGAAAAACTTTGTTTGCCGTGAAACAAAACCAGCTAAGCGAGCCCCTTTGTTTGCGATATTATTTATGTGTTCCCGAAAATCAAGTTTAGTGTCAACCGTAACACCCAGATCCCGTATGTTCGTGACTTGAGTAATCGGCGTTTTATTAATATAGTAAATTGCAACTGTGGGATGTGTCTTTCTAGAGAATTTAATGTGAAAACACTTAGACGTATTGATTGACATACCGTTCAATGAACACAAATTGCTGACTCTATCTATATTCTGTTGCAGAGCTGTTATATCGTTTTCGTTGGAAATTACTTGATACAGTTTCAGATCGTCGGCGAACATTTGATAATTGCATGTTACGGAGGAACACAAATCGTTAACAAAGACCAAGAAGAAAAGAGGCCCTAGGTGCGAGCCTTGTGGTACTCCTGATGGTATCATTTTGGTGGCCGATTTGTACCCTCGAATCTTAACGATTTGCGATCTATTACGAAGATATGACTCACACCATCTTAGCAAAGAGCCACATATTCCTGCATGACCCAACTTCTGAATAAGAAGGGCGTGATTTACCACATCGAACGCCTTGGAAAAGTCTGTATAGATTGCATGGACCTCGGTTTTATTTTGTATCGCTTCATAAATATCACTTACGTAGTTGAGAAGGTTCGATGTGGTCGATCTACCTGACAAGAACCCATGTTGGTTTCTATCAAACAAAGGCTTTAAGTGGAACTGGATTTTCCTTTGTACCATTAGTTCAAATACCTTCCCTATAGCTGACAGAATCGAGATAGGCCTGTAGTTGGAGATGTCGTTTTGATCGCCCTTTTTATGTATAGGCGCGATGTGCGCCAGTTTCCATTTAGAAGGGAAAATTCCACACGAGAGAGATTTGTTAAATATGATGTGTAATGGGTTAACAAGCTGGCATGAGCACTTTTTCAAGAATACTGGTGGGATACAATCTGGCCCTGGACCTTTATCGCATTTTATCGATTGGAGGGAACTCAAAATATCCTTCTTCGAAAGGTGGCATGAATTGAGTGTCTCTAGATTTGTTGTCTCGTCATTGAGCATAGTGGTTACGGCAATTTCATTACTAAATGTCGTGTGAAAGTATTCCGAAAAAAGGTCACAGATATCTTGCCCACCTTGGACGTTTTTGGTCCTTAAAAACATTTCATCAGGAATATCACTGCTATTGGATCTTAATGATTTGATATAAGTCCAGAAATATTTAGGATCTTTCTTGATTTGACTTTTTGTTTCAGTTTTAACTTTATTTAAACATTCAAGCAACATTATATCGCATCTATTACGTAACATTTGATAAGTAATGTAATCTCTCGGGTTTGAATACTTTTTGTATCTACTATGAAATTTAGCTTTTTCTTTAAGAGCATTAATTAACGGGCGGCTGAACCAGAAGGGATAGTGATTTCTGGTACTATGCCGTTTCGGTGTATTGTTGACAATTATTGGGGTGAGTAAGGCATAAAAAGTGTCGACAGTTTCATCAACAGTCTGACTAGGTTTAAAATGGTCATGCCAATCAATCGTTTCTAATTGTTCATTGATTTTAACATAGTCTGCTTTCGTGAAATTTAAAGTAGGTGATTTATTAACTTTTGGTGGTTTTTGTGACTTTATTTTTAAGGAGATATGTAATGGAGGGTGATGGATATCTTGCTTAACTAAGGGTGTAGAACTGCAGTGAACTGAAAACGAACTGCTTGAATTCGTGATTATTGGATCCAGAGTGCGACCGTTTGTGTTTTGGACTTGATTTATTGAGTGGAGACCATTGAAAGATAATGCATCCGTTAGTATACTGTCCGTGTTATTTGGAGAATGAGCTGGAATCAACGAATTTGTATCGTTGTCAAATTTCCACAATAAGTTGGGTAGATTGAAATCCCCTCCGATCAGTAATAGTGATTTTTTAGGTAATTTGTGTTGTACTACGTTTGTTAAATGTGAAACCAGATTTTCTAGTTGGCTTTGTTTAACTGGGGGAGGAAGATATACATTGGCGATACACAGAGGTACGGTTGAGTTACCGATTCTTAGCTTAATTGTGACCCAGAGGTCTTCATTAGCAGACTCCCATTTCAATGTCCGAACGGGCTCATATTTTTTTAAGACTGCAATTAGAACTCCTCCACCCTCGTTTTTAATAGATGAGGTAGAGCTACGATCTCGCCTAAATACCGTGTATCTATTATCAAAAATTTCGTGATCAAATACAGAATCGTTCAGCCATGTCTCAGTTAAAAGAATAACGTCTGCGTCCTGTGAAAGTACATTTGCTCGAATTATTTCAGTTTTGGTTCTAAGACCCCTGACATTTTGATACAACAAATTAAAGTTGTTAAATCTATTAGTAAGTTTTATCAAAGAGTACATATACTTAAAATAAAATTATAAAACAAATTAAGACTATCTGGTTTATAGAACTATAACGATTTTAGAGAGTCCAAATCACGAACCACAAAACTCTTACTGTTGCTGTCTTTTCTCATATAAACACGACCGTTTCGTACCCACACAAAATTGTAACTTTTATCTTTGGCCACTTTACGGGCTGCTGCATGTAGTAGTTTGTTGGCTGGGGATAGATGTTCACACACGTATATAGGGGATTTAGTATCTATGCCAAGATGGGACGAATTGAGTTTGTCGTTCTGGTTTCTTTTATTAAATATTTTGACAGCAGCAATAATTTTATCACGCACTAGCGGGCTAGATAGTTTCACTACTATAGAACGAGGCCTGTTCGAATCTTGGTTGACTTTCACAACTCGGTGGTAGTTCAAAAGCTCGTGTTCCGGTAGAGTATAGCCTACAGTTGTAGCTAGTTGCTGAATAACTGTCTTTAAGTTTTCTGCTTTGTGTTCTGGAACGCATTGAATTTCCAAGTTGGATTCACGAGAACGTTGTTCTACTTTATTTAACCTGCTGCTTATGTCGGTAATTTGGGATTTTAGAGAGTTATTCTCAGACTCTAGGCATTTAATCTTATTGGTTTTAGTGTCCAGATCTTTTTTTCAGTAGATCGTACTTGGCTGACATATGATTGACACTTTCAGTTAGTTCCTGTATTTTATTACGTGTGCCGGCACTTTCTTCTGTGAAATCGTGTCTAATATCTTTAAGAAGATTAGATAAAGATTCTTTTAATTTTATATCGAAATAGTGCTTCAGTTCTTCGATTGACTGGGCAGGTTCATTTGTGCCTGGTAACTTTGAATCAAGCTGAGAAATGGGGGTTTCCCCTCGTTTGTCGATAAATCTACAATCAGGACACTTCCACGTCGCCTTGTATGATTTGGATTCTTTTGAGAAATTGTCTGCTGGAATTCCTAAACACTGATAGTGGTAAGTGTGGCTGCACTTGGAACAAGTTTTTAAATCGGTTGCTTTTACTTGCTTAGTACACTTGTTGCATGCGTTCATTTTGAAAATATGGTAAAAGTACCAATTTTCTTTACGTGGTAACACTTTACTCTGTGTCACACTCAAATTTGCTGTTGTCAATTGAAAGTGACAATTTAGTGAAGTTGTCAAAATCAAATTTGACGTTGTCAATTGATTGTCTTGATCTAAAATGTGGGTGAATGGTGTTTTTTATAAATGTTGACAAATTTGAGGGTATAAAATTCACACTTATCTTTGCCAATTTAGAAGTTTTGCGGTCAATTGGAGCATTGAAAATAATACCGCGGCTTCCTTCTTCAGTCAACTTCACTTTAAAACGCACTGCACTGATTTGGATTGAGTTTGTTAATTAAAAATCAAAGAAAAACAAATGTAGCGAGAACGTAATGTATATAGTGGCTGGGTTGCCAGACGAATGAAATTGATTCATCGTTTGTGCCTAAAAGTAAGTTCATCATCAGCCTGATATCGTCCACTGCTGGACATAGGCCTCCCCCAAAGGTTTCTGTAACGTTGTCATTTGGAGGGTTTCAGTTGGTGACCGCAGGTAGCTTGTGTGGCGCTACTACTCGACTACCTGTTGAATCTCTTAGTCGCCTTCTACGACACCCACGGGATGGTATGTGATGGTCTTGTATTCTTACAAGGCCGGTAACTATACGTAGTTACCGGCCTTGTAAGAATACAAGGCCATCCCATACCACAAGGCTAAAAGTAAGTTTTAGTAACAACTAGCTGTGCCCCGCGGTTTTACCCGCGTTAAACTTTATGAATTATCATAGCTCCTCCCCCGTAGGCGATAGCGTGATAATATGTACCCTATATGTTGACCCCACCTCTTAGTAATATTCATGCATAATTTGAAGTAAATCCATGCAGTACTTTTTGAGTTTAGCCCGGACATACATACAGACAAACAGATAAGCAGACAAGAATTCTAAAAACTATATTTTTGGCTTCGATATCGATTGTAGATCACGCACCAAGTATCTTTTTAAAAAAATATTCAATGTACAGTTTTGACTTTCCTACGATTTTATTATATGTATAGATAATACAAACAGAAGCCAGAAGATGAACCCGTCAATGAGTCGTGTCACTTAATTTTTTTTTTTTGTTAACTCTATTTTTATTTGGGAATTTTTATCTAAACAGATATGCCAACCCCATCGTGCCTTTTACATTAAATAACATTAGAACTTAATATTATACTTTAACTACATTGAACAACTAAATAATATGTATATCTATTAATATATTATGTGATAAGGGTGAAATGGAGTCACAGATGAGGAACTGTTATTAAACGGCATAACTTTGGCTTATTCCGGTTTTCCCCCTTGAGCGAATCCCCCTCAGGGGGGAAAACTGGACACTAATGTAAAAAGCATCCAGAAAGTCCCCTTGTCATTTTAACATAGTCCAGTTTTCCCCCTTGAGAGAATTTCTTCAGGGGGGAAAACTGGACACTAATGTAAAAACCATCCAGAAAGTCCCCTTGTCATTTTTACATATCCAGTTTTCCCCCTTGAGAGAATTCCTTCAGGGGAGAAAACTGGAACTAATGTAATTAAAGCTCGAGAAAATCAATATATATTATGAATGTAAGAAACAACCATGTAATGTATAATGAGTCTTTATTTATTCATAGAATTTTGTAATAAAATGTGCTGAAGAGGAAAAATAATCACAATAAAGGACATGAATGAAATTCGGTTGATTTTTAGTAGAACTTATAATTAAAATACTACACTTAGTAATTCTTTTTACCTAGAATACCTGACCAATTTAGAATATGGTTAAAAGTTTCTCTTACTTAAATAATATCCCATACTTAATATAACCATAATACAGTTTACCAAAAAACATTAATCGATATATAAAAAAATCTAAAATTTTGGCAACTTGCTAAATAAAATCTTAAAAACAAAGAAAAATAGTAATATGCGATATAAAACGACTCACAATGTACAATGAATTAATAATTATTAGACAGGATACAAAAAGAATTTAAAAATAAAATGTTTGCAATCACATGCTTGCAATTCAACATAAAAATTAATAATATAGGTAATACACTAGGAGTAAAACAATTATGATTAACAAAAATAAAATATCTAGAAAATATAAATCACCTAAATCAACGATGACGAGTATATTTACTTTTAACAATAAAATACAAGTTATTTTAATTTTTCAAGAAAATGTCCAATTGTTTTGACCTCGCTTATTAATTCCATTTGGGTCTCGTGAATAAAATCATCCGTCCAGATACTTGCTTTTGTTTTGTTCTTTATATTCACATTTTTCGACACTTTGTTAGCACGAACTTCATTTATTGATGCATATTCAAATAGAGCATTCAGAAGCTGCATGAGGTTGGGCTTCTTTTTTAATACTATTCCATTAATTTTTTTATGCCATGCTTCTAAGTGGTTAGTAGTCCTGTGACGTTCCCCAAAGACGTACCATATTTTTATGAAGTTCTCATCATGTAGCCATTGTCGTAACATTTATTCCCGAAATATTTTGCTGTTACTATCATCGGGGCTCTGACTGGCTAGATAAAACCAACCATTAGTAATTTGGTCTTCTGGTAACAGTGGTAGAATAGCAGATAGTGCGACTTGTCTTTTCTGGACCTTTGATTTAGTCAAATTTAATGCTCGTTCTTTCTTCCAAATCGCGCGCAAGGTGTGGAAATAGCACCCTTTTACTGTAACGTTTGGAAATACAGATTCTTGGTTTTATCACTTATTAATACGTATATTAATGGCACAATATTTGTACTGTCGTCTGTACTACCTAGATCGCCATGTATAGTATAAACTTAATAGAAGGGGTGAGGACAGATTTTAAATGTCCCATTTCCAAAAAATATTTTCAACTGTGCCATATGATGGCGAGCATCATCTGAACAAAACACCAGCAAACGAATATCCCCATCATTGCAGTCAGCTCGCAAAAAGGCTTCAAACTTGGGTGGAACTGTAACATCAGCTACATGTTTAAAATTAATTTTCTTTACATTTGCCGATGCATTTCTGTGTTCATATAATGTAGATTTCACATTTTTTAAATTAGGAAAATCTGTGGATAAATCTGTTGCAGCATCTTTCAGTGTCGCTAGGACTGTATTATACACTGCGGGAACATTGGGATTTATGCATTACGAGTAATGCTATAAAACTAAAATTTAAATGTCTATTTAAACTTTAATAACGCAAAAGAATTTCAGTATAAACTTTATTATACCTGAGGGGGGATTTCAGGAACAATTTTTTTTCTATTCCAGTTTTCCCCCCTAAGGGGGACTACTAGGGGGGAAATCTGGACTTATTTTGTTTTCATTCCGGTTTTCCCCCCTAAGGGGGATTCTCAGGGGGGAAATCTGGATATATTTTTATTTATTCCGATTTTCCCCCCTAAGGGGGCATTTCAGGGGGGAAAACCGGAATAAGCCCATAACTTTCTAGCACCTTCTGAAGTTGGTTGAGATAAAATTGACTGGATTAACCCTATGTTTAATTTATTTAGGTCTAGTTCCCTCAAAAGTGACTCCCTCTCACGCTTGTTTTGGGTACAATCCATCAGCAAATGTTGCACGTCCTCAATCTGATTACATTCTCTGCAAGAGTCGGGTCACTTGCTATGTAAGATTTTGTGGTTACTTGTCACTATATTGAAAAGGATGCTTTAGGGTTTTAGGTAATTGTAAAAATGTATTCTTCAAATTCATTATTATAACACTGTTGGCGTGGCGCCTGTAGGCGTGGTTGGCAAATGCTTGCTTTTCACGCCGGTGTTCGTGGATTCGATTCCCACCCAGGACAGATATTTGTGTGCATGAACATGTCCAATATAATATTCCAATATAAGGTGACCTCTCATTGTATGGAAATCCTATACAACGCAGGATCAGGTTATACTGGAAGGGTATAGCTTGATATAGCCGTGTGTACATGCTCGCCGGTTTAGTGTACTTCCAACTTGGCATTTCATGAAAACGTCGGCCTCATATATATCGATAGTTAAACATGGAAACCATTTTTTTTTATTCTGGTAATTTTGACAAGGCTACAATCATTGTTATGTTTGAATTCAGCGTTAAGAGGTCAGTATGGTGTACCTAGTAAATACTGATAGACAAATTGTCTCACCGCTTCGTAAGTGATTGCTGAAGTTAAGGTCAGTACATAGATAGGTGACTACCAAAGTGGTTTAATTTATAAGCATCACCGTACTTCGGAGGGCATTTTAAGCTGTCGGTCCCGGTTGTAGCCATTAGGCAACAGTCGTAAAGCAATGTCAGAAGGTTACTGGGCGGCTTGAGCTACTCTGACACTGGGGTAACCATTGCCAATACGATAAGTAAGTATTGTAAAAGATATAATAGGATAATATAGATTCGCTACTTTCCCAATTTTAATTTTTTTGTTGGATGTATAAAGGTTATTATTGAACCATTGACTCTCAAATAATAATAATAATATTCTGGGACATTATTTACACACGCCCATCTAATCCTAAACTAAGCAGAGCTTGTACTATGGAAACCAGATAACTGATATACTACATATTATACTACTTTTCCTTTGTAAATACATACTTATATGTATAGATAATTACACCCAGACTCAGAACAAACAGACATGTTCATGCACGCAAATATCTATCCTGGTTTTGGAACGAACCCACGAGCTCCGGCGTGAAAAGCAAGCATTTGCCAACTATGCTAACAAGGTATATATTATTAGAGTATACATTATTATATATTAAAAATGGTTTAACAATCCGCGTACCCAAATATCTATAATAAGTAACTAGAAATAATAACTGTATTACTACAAACATGTTCTGACTAATTTACAAGTGCTTTTTTAAAGTCTACGTGAAGAAAAACCTTTTTTATTTTATTTTTGTCCAGTTTATTAAAATGCGACATATTTTCAGATACCGAAGCAATGTCATGTTACGAGAAAATTATGAAAAACCTGTCACTAACCTTCCAGGAGCACTTCGTTACCCAGGGACCGGCGTTTATGCACTTCTTATTTAGGAATTCTTTTTGTAATATTCCTAGAGATAAATTTTGTTATTAAAATACTGCACGTGTGAAAATGATAATCCAATAAATTAAATGCACGCAAATATGATACGTTTTGTGTTTTACTGAAACATAATAAGAAGTATTAATTAAATATTTATCGGTAGTATATACTCGTATTTGACTTTCGGTGCCTCGCGGTTTTACCCGCGTTAGACTTCATAAATTATAGACTATGAGTTATCCGAAAATATAAGCTATATTAATACAAAGTTTTATCAAAATCCGTTCCATAGATTTTGCTTAAAGGAGTTACAAATATCCATACATTCATACTCACGAACTTCCGCATCTATAATGTTTATGTATATAGATACTAAACAAATCTACTCAGTTAAATACCAATTTTACGGTCACAAATTTATAAACAGACTCTGCTCCTAGTTACTTAACCTCGCCAATCGTATTTTATATTTCTAAATAAGAAAATTTGATATATAATAAATTGTATCAAAATAAGTAATTTAATACAATAAGTAATTTGACCGTAGTTCTAAATTATAAAAGTATATGTTTGTGTTTAAAATAGTTATGCTAATTTCAACTACCACGTGTGTATAGTCGCGGGCACAGCTGACCACCAAAGATAGATATGACTCATACAATGAATGAGTAAACTAATCCTACTAATATTATAAACGCGAGTTTGTGAGTGTGTGAGTGTGTATATTTGTTACTTCTTTACGTCTAAATGGCTGGAGCGATTTAAATAAAATTTGGTATGGAGTGAACTGACACCCTGGATTAACACATAGGCTGTAATTTATAAAGTTTAACGCGAGTTAAAACTGCGGGGCACAGCTAGTTATAAATACATTTCTTGGGACACCTAACACACCGCCATCTAATCCTAAACTAGACAGAATCTGTACCATGACAACTAGACAACTGATAAACATACATATATATTTCTAAATACATACATTTTGTAGATAAATTACACCCAGACACAGAATAAATAATCGTGCTCATCAATTTGTTTTGGGAGGGGATCGAACCCACGACCTCTTGCTTAGCAATCAGGGTCATTAACCACTAGACCAACAGGCCAATCGAACATCATCACCATCCCTATTATGTCTGCCGAAAGACTTCCATTGCTGGACAAAGGCGTTCCCTAAGGATCTCCACAGCAGCGCCCGGTCTTCCCACGACCCTTGCATGAACGTCGGGCCTAAACCACGCTGCGTTTTCCCGATATGAAGTACAGTTAAATCAAATGTACAGATGCCAGTACTACCACGATCTGTCAAATTTCCTCAATTGAAAATGAACCTTATACTTTTGTGATAAAATTGAAAATCTATAAAAGTAATTTGACAAATGGGGGTAGCTGGATGTGCTGGCGTCTATACATATTATGATTCATATCTATCTTTGGTTTAGCTGTATAATATATGCCAATAATAAAATATAATAGAATATACGTCAGCATGAAATAAAGAACATTAATCAGCCAGACAAATAGGTAGATGCGTTGTTTGCTCATATGTATTTATGCAGTTCCATTATTCCACGCTTTGACGGCAATACGCAAATGCAAAGCTAAGTCTTGACTTCCACGCATAGCTACTTCCCAGACTTAGAGTTAAGAAGTAGTCTAAGGGTGGTTTTCCATGGGAGACGTGCTATAAGTACTACGAGGATGAAAATGATGAAATAATGATTTTTATTCTGCACTTGGGTATTAGCATAGGTACCATACTAATTGTCAAGTCCTCAAAGCAGTACATAAAAATTTTCAAATATTTTTTTATATATTAAAAATAATTAACTAGTCCGACCGTCCGGATTTAATTTGTTTTTTAAGTCCATAATCCCTTTAAGTCAAGAGGTTAAGAGCCTTGAGCTGATTATTGACGCAACTTTAAGCTGGCAAAATCAGGTAGCAAGCGTCAGTCAAATAGTAACTGGGATCTTGTGGATGCTATATAGGCTAAAACACTTCTTATCGTCTTAGACATAACGATGCTCGCACAGGACTTGCTTATTCCCATAATCGACTACGGTGATGTATGCTACTTTGACCTGAATGCAGATCAACTCAATAAACTTGACCATCTTCGGAATAAGTGCATTCGATTCATATTCAATCTACGCAAGTATGACCATGTGTTATACATAGACGTCAATTGAATTGGATGGCTATTCGTCACCGCAGAAATCTGCGGGCACTTACCACTCTATTTTATTTTCTTAACTCTCCTTCTCCTCCTTTTTATTTAATCCCATATTTTAAGTATCAATTCTCTAACCATAGCAAAAATCTGCGGACATTCTATAACCACCTTTTATAGTGCCCATCACATCGCCCTGATTCATGAAGGAAGTGCAGCATTAACTCGTTGTGCTTATTGGATCACGATCTATTTCAGTCACATTTTGTGGACGTGTTCGATATCATGGTAGTGTAAACACGTTGTATCAATTAATTGCTTAATAGACAAAACTAGGATTTTGGCTATTTTACAGACATTGTGAAATGTTTTGTCAATTAATGGCGGAGGTATTTCCGATCCGGTACGACATGGTAACCTCCTTGAAACGAACCTATTCCTTTCTGAAATCTGTTATGCAAATATGTATTTCTGTGTGAAATAAAGAATAAGTAAATAAATATTACGAGTATTATTATAAAAGCCTGTAAACACATCGTGGCAGTTAATTGCCGAAAAAACGCAAATGACGAAAAACGATCATAGCCATAAACTCAGTTTTTAGCCATTTAGCGTCACCTATATATATTTTTTTATAGAACGTCAAGGAGTAGCAACCAACTGAATCTAATAACCCCAAAATAAGTAAGCAATAAATATCAGGTTTTCGTTACATAAGAATATTAGTCAGATTAAGTATCGCCTTCAAAATTACTCATGCGAAACTAAGTGTTTCGTTCAAGTATTATATAAGACGGTTAATACCACTCAAATTTAAAGTATAACAATGAAAGTGCTGCTGTGTTTCGTGTTACTAAACTTGTTTTGTATTTTTAATGGCACTTGTGAAGGAAACTGCAGTGCAGACGGTAAGATTAATACCATAATAATATTATTTTACGATGATTAGTGTCCTAGATATAATTGATTACTTGTACTTTTATGTAAAATCGATTAATACTTTTTTATTCTAAATACGGAAGTGCCTAACTCAAGTGTACGTTAAGTGTGTTGGTAATGTTAGTCAATATGATCACTTGAAATAAAATTATTAAGGTAATCTAGCCTAGTAAACGCTTAAATTTTTTATCTATTCTAGTTTCAGATCAGAAGAATGATTATATAAATCGTCCCTGTCCAAAACTTGATGTGGCTTGTATTCGGTCAATTCTTACTAAATTATTGAGATGTAACCCGGTGGCTGGACAAACAACGGGCCAATATTCCTATAATAACGCACCTAAATACGTATCACACGCCAATACAACTTATATATTGTCTAAAGCAATGCTTAAAGGTTTTAACGATTATGAAATTATGGAATTTTAGTGAGTATTGTTGTGTATTCGATTCTGACAAAACATCAAATTAAGATACATATCCAATGAAATAGTAACATATTTCCTAATATTAATTTGTTTATTTCAGTATAAATGAAAATACAAGCACAATTGTGTTCGAGGTGGTATTAAACTCCATCGCTGTTGAGGCAAGTGACGTTATAATATATTTTCATATGAAAGGGGAAGAAGCAGTGAAAACACGTGGTAGTGCTACAGCTAATTATAGTAAGAAACATTGTGTATTACTTTATGATTTTCCCACCACAGTATATTGCATATTGCAATTTATAAATAACAATAATGTTTGTATGTATGTGGGATCACTACTTAGGTATATTAATTAGAGCAAAACTATGAGTCAATCGAATTAAAAAGTTTTATATCAATGATTAACATTACACGAGCATTCAAAAACGTAACTGATAAATGAATTTAACATTAAAAAACAACATTTAACAAGAATAATTGACTGATATCCAATTATGAAACACAGAGAGTTTTGCCTTTATCTTAAAAAGTTCTTACTGACATGTTATATTAAGGGGTAATTTTATCTGTTGACATATTAAATTTTCTATTTTATTCGCATAGCCTAGAATAACCAGCGTAGTAGCAATATTTCCCCTTGGGGGTTCGAACCTGAACGCAGAGTGGCTACAGACTGGTAGATGAGTATAAAAAAGTCTGCTTTTAGAGGAGTTTTCTATAACTCTCGTACTGAATAGCGCATACTAACGTACGTAATTTTCAGGATTGGGGAGGGCATTCAATTAATATGATTTGCTATTGCAAGTAGAATGAATAACGGAACTATTATGTACTAGTTTAAATCCTGAAATTTTAATCTCAAAAATGGGAAATCATAAATTTAAACGTCCGGCGGGTCTCGAACCTGCACCATCTACCAATCCGGGGTAGGCGCTCTGCGTTAAGCAAGTTAAGAAATTTTAGTTCTGTGGCTGACATGACGAAATATCTTTCAATGAACTAAACATGACTATTTCTTGCACAGGAGGCGTTTCACTTACAATGACGACAAAATATGACGAGAGAAAGACTCCTGATGAAATTATTGTTTTCCCCTATTTATTGGATTCCAATCAAACATATAAGCTTAGTCCAGGGCTTAAGCCTAAAGGTAAGTTGTAGTGTAGTTGTGATACAAAAAGATTATTGAAACCGAATTCATATCATGAAAAATATATCCAAATTAATAACTTATAATATTGCGTTTACTAAGATATGGATCGTAAGTGATAGCCTAAAGAAAATCACTGATTCAGAGGTTCCACTCATTTTCCGTTATATTTATTTTTACTTTATTGTTAAAATATTTATGTTTTCGCTATTCCAATACTTAAACGTGCACAGTATGAACACAAAAAAGTATTTTTTGGGGACTAATATAATTTTTTATAAATCATACTGTCCGAAATTCATTGGGTAAGAAAATTTTTTATTTAAAAAAAAAATTCTTTGGCACTCAATACATTTTACATGAAGATATAATTAAATTATTCACAAAATAATTTGAAAGATATATTTTTCAAGTAAAAATATAGTTTATTTACAAACTAATAACTAATCTGACATTGAAACATTTACTTAATTAATTTACTTAACATTTTCAAGTTGAGCTTATTTTGTAAAAAAATATATACGTTTTAAATAACTGGTAAGCTTATATTACACCATAGCCTACCAATATATTCTATTTCTAGATTTCAAGTCGAAAGAGTTAGCTGTTGTTGAGATATAATGCTACGACAGACGGACGGTTACTTTTGATCATTTTGGTTTTAGTCAACTTTACTAAGACAACCGATTTGAACATAATTTATATATTATTCATATAAAAAATATATATTATGTAAAGCTGTTCACAAACAAAGGAGAAATCGCTGTGACAAAAAGATAAACATCAAAAATTATAAAAAGAACGAAGTTTTTTTGAAAGTCAGTAAAGATGCATCTAACCTAACTATATCTCCCTTATCCTTGGAACCAAATGTTAACGATTCCTACATTATTATAATTATTTTTTTACAGATCCTACGGCTTTGAAAAAATACAGTTTAATCATGGATAACATTCTTTTAACTTACAAGGACGAGTTCGTCACTCAGGGACCGGCTTTTATGTACTATTTTATGAAAAACATTTTTTGTAATATACCTCGAAGTAAATTTATTTATTAATTCATTCTACATCAAAATATTCATTGATTAAATACCTAACATGAAAAGTTTGTGTTTTAATAAAACCTCGGTAATGATGGATGCCACACTCCAATGTTACATGTACCACTTCATGCTACAAAACTAATTATGCACAAAATAATGTAATAACACAAATTTCTCGAACGACCAATTATGGACAAATAGGCATCGAGTTCTAAGAGAAAGTTCAAATGTAAAATAATAGGCGCCCTGAAACAACGTTGATGATGTAAATACTTAATTCATATATATTTATATGTTTTTTTTTATTTGCTATTGTTTCGAGCACTATTATTATTAGTCATTAGTTGCTATTATTAGTAGTCAACCATGTGTTGTTATGTATTCCATGCAACTTAATTCCTTAGTCCATCTACACTTTTCAAATTGTACTTAGGAAAACCTGTAATTGGCCTTACTTTGTTGATTGTACTATAAAGTTTTTTTTTGTATCGCTGTTGGTTGGTAAAAATAAATAAATAAAAAATGAGGGTCATCAATGCATATTTAGTATATGACATAATAATTTCGCGGGAAGCTGCTGCAAGCTGGCAGCATAATTCCTATACTAATCTACAAAATAAATAATAACATACAAAACTCAAATACTTATTAGAAGAGACTAATATTCTTCACAAAAATCAATATACCTAGACAGCAATAAATAAAATCAGAAGAGTGCTATCGAGCTGATTCGGCTTACATATTTTTCCTTAAGTGCTATGTGTTACCTTTTTATAAGATTTTTAATACAATTAGAATGAAAATAAGATTAAGTATACATTTAAAGCTCCCAAAAATCTGCGCTGTAGAACAGGCAATCTTATACATATAATTTGTACGTACATGCGTCAAAGTAATTTGTAATATTTTAGTTAAATTAGTATATATTTACAAACTTACTCATGCACATCTAAGTATTTAATTAAAGTATTATTAAAAAGAGTGAGAGAGTTTTTACCAATAAAATTTTGAGTACAAAATTAAATATCTGTTGTGTTTCGGGGTACTGAAACTTTTTTGTATCTTTAATGGTACGTATTAAGAAGACTGCAGTGCAAACGGTACCAGTATACTTATATAATATTATTTACGATTGATACTTACGATTATAATTACGATGATAATTGTCATAGTTAATCTATTACCGAATGCTGTACATCGGATTGCAAAGCTGTTACTAACTTCTATGAAAAATCGAAGATTTGTTACTTATGCTTGATAGTTCTGACTCGGAGTGTGCGTTAAAGAGTCCATAGTGGTCATTACAATAACGTAGGCGTTATAAAATTATTACACTCTAAAGTAAAAACTTAAATTATTTAATATTTATCCCCTAGTTCCAGATCGCTACAATGATAGAGTCAATAAATTAAATTTAACTAAAGTCCTAAAATCGATATGGTTTGTAATCAACCAATTCTCACAAAATTATTGAGGTTTACACCGGTGGTTAATAAAAAATATAAAAACTCTCCTTTGCCTTTAACCCATTTAACCGTAGAATTAGCGAGTGCCATGTTAGCACATGCTAACTCGATGGTTAACGACTTTAACTTTCGCTGAAGCAATTGTCGAAGACTTTAACGACTACAAATTTTAGTGAGTATTGTTGTTTTCTTAATCTGATAAGTTGGTGGACTTATCAGGTTAACAAATTGAAACAACCACCACAAAAACAAATTTCTTTAAAATATGAAATTAAATATAAAAATTACATATCATTTTTGCTTCAGTATTAATGGAAATACGAACATATGTGTTGGAAGTGGTAGTAAAATCATTTACTGGTAAGTCAACTGAAGCAGAAGTTTGTTATCACATTAAAAGAGAAGAACTGGTAAAGAACTGGAACTGCAAACAGAAGTAGCAGTGAGTTGGGCACACAGCTCATAGAATCGGCTATCGCTGAAATATTCTTGAATGGCGATCATATACCGAAAGAAGCAGTGCCAGTCCATCACTACTACACCACCTTTAAGGTGACTACCCGTCACCTCAAAGATGGTGTAGTAGTGCTGGACAAAAGCCTACCACCAAGGATCTCCACAATGGCCGATCTTACGCTACCTGCAGCCAACGGCTTTCCACGACCCTTGCACGATAGTCGGAAAAGAAAGAAAGTGCAGATAAGTTCTTGAGTGACGACTGAAAGACGCAGCATGGACAGGCCCTCTACAAGGGCTACATTATACTCACAAAAAATACTATATACTTGTTTACGCACTGCTATGCTGTTTCTGTGGCTATCCGTAACCTAAACTGTGATTAGGGTTTGAAAACCTGCAAAAACTAGATACTGTAATGAACTAAACTTGACTCTATCCCACAGGAAGAGAGGTAAGGCACAGCGTTCATTCGCTCAAAGAGCAGCCCGACTGGGGAAGTACCTCCACGTTACAGAAGACATTCCTTAATAATAACATTAATGTTTCCGCGTGTGAGTAAGGTCGCCAGATCTCTTCAGGGTGGGGGAAGGGCCAACAACACTTGTTTGCTGACTCTTTTAAATGCCAACAACGCACCCGTGACTCCTCTGGTGTTGCGGGTATACATGGGCGGCGGTGATCACTTACCATCAGTTGACCCGCTTGCTGGTTTGTCATCCTATGTCATAAAAAAAATATTGCCTTCCCTTTATTTGATATTCTATTCTCATGAACCTGGCAATGGAAAGCTAAACCTGCTGGGATACCCAGTTGGATAACATTTTAGTTAGGATAACTGTTGGTGAATCAATCAGTCAATCAATACAAGATGAATATAAAATTTTGTAGTTTGAGACATCTTTAAAATGGATTGTATAAATTTAAGCAAGGATGAGAAAAATATATAAATATAATATAAATTTATGTTAAAAATATAATTCATTTTGAAGATGTCTGAAACTTATTTCAGTTTAACATGTTTGTAATGATAAAATGAATAATTTTTAATTATAAAAACTATGATTTAAGATGTATCAAATTTCTCTTTTTAGAATGATGCTAATATAATATTTATAAAATATTATTATTTGACTATATATTAAATTATTATATTACTAATATAATATGATTTATGTTCAATTATAAATTTTGTTCAAAAGGGTGTAGAAGAAAAATTTAAAAATATTGTGTTTGAGTATCTCCCCTTACTTATCTTCAAAACATTATTTATTTAAAATACAGTTGATTTCGTTACAAAATATTGAATATAAAATAGAACCTTAAATTTTAATTAAGATTGCGATATGGAAATATCCTCAACTTTGCATTTATTTCTTTGCATTGAACCGTTTGTAATTATATAATTTTACTAACAGATATTGATATTTTATATTTAAGTTCTAAAGCTGTACATAATTCACCTAAGATAATAAAACAATAGTGTCTGCTGTTGAAGGAATAAATTAGGTTCATTAATTTATTTCTAGTTTAACATGACGTCAGCAATAATATAATCCATGTCAGAAATAGAAAAAGAAATATTGATATAAATCAGCTAGATGTTATAAGTAAAGAATTGTTTTTACACATATGAATCTCTGTGATTACAACAATAAATTATTACGATGATCTTACTATTTGCCTATATTGTATTAATGTCCAAACTAAGTAAATAAATAATATACTATAAATACTGTAACACGAAAAAGACGGTTATCATTTTCATCGCAAAAATGAAGGTACTCGGTAGTTTGACGTTTTTGGCCTGTCTCTATTTATGTTCAGGTGAGTATTGTCGTTATGTTATTTATTTGAGTTTGCAGTTAATTTAAATAAGTATTTCAGAGAAACTTATGTTCGAGGTTCGTTTTTAGGGTTCCGTACCCAAAGGGCCAAACGGGACCCTATTATTAAGACTCCGTTGTCTGTATCTCGTAATTCTCCCAGATGATGCATTTCTGTTGCCACTATAACAACAAACACTAAAAAAACGGAATATAATATTTATTTGGTATACAAGAGTGCAAAGTTGCTTTTTAACCGCATGCTCAATTGTGATGACCGTGCAAGCGCAGGATTCTAAAATTAGAATCCTGAGCATTAGCGAGGAAATCAAAAGAGCACAAGGTGTAAAATCTTTGCACTCGAGTGCAACACGTAACTTTTCATCACTACTCAGCGAAGAAATGACTAAATGTGAAAAAAAAATCTTATTATAAATACTTTTATTTCAGTTAAGGGATTAATTACGATATATGTAAGTATTACAGGGCAGTCTTTAAATTATTACAAATAATACTTAAGTAAAATTTAGAAAAACTTAAAGTAACGTTGCTATAGTTTGAGTGTAATAGAACTAAGTAATATTGCGCAAAACAAATTCATTAATTCGAATTAGATTAGATTTAATAAATTAAAAAAGTTTTATGAGTAATTCCACCATAGAGGTAGAACAAAATAGGTTTAATTATATTTTGCATTCACAAACTCAGTGCACACGATGTTCTAAATTCAAATTTACAGTTCCGCAAACTTATCTGGCCCGCTGGTAGCGTCGCTGTTATCGCATTTAGTGTTGCTAGTAACTATTTTTTGCAATAAAGTGGGTAAAAATAATATGCACATTGTAATGAAAATATTACTTCACTAAAAAGCAAACAAATACTGTCATTACAAATCTTTATATTTTTATACAATGATTATGATCATTTACATAAAATGTACGCTGAGTGTCCTCTAACGGGGATACTCCAGGTATTATTATGTCACCGGAATGGTTTAATTCAGAAGTCATTTCATCATCATCATTATCGTAATCACTGCTTTCACAATCTCTACCTAAATGAATGATGAAAGGCTCGTCAAAGTATCCATCCCTTTTTCGATACACATTTTCAATGTTTTTTTACATGGTTGCAATGCTTTTGCCATTCATTGACTGTTATTTTATCAAAAGCTTCTGCAATGAGTGATAGGATTTCAGAATTCTATCTACCATGCTGTTTTTCTTTCACAAGTTTTCTTACACATCACTCCCGGACACCTACAAAGGAAACAGCAAAAATTAAATAAATAATGAATATTTTAAAATATGTATTTTAATTTAAAGTGCGAGGGGGAGTTTCGTATTTTTTTAGAAGCTGACAACACTAACCTGTAGCAGCAGCTACGCGTTCATACAACTTATTGAAGGGTATAATCGGTGCCCGAAGGCGTTATTCTTCCTTCATATAATTCAATACTTGTAATATAACGTTCCCCGCATCACTTTTTAGGTTTCGGCATTTATCACAATTAAAAACCACAAAAAGAAAAATAAATACGCGCAACAAACAATCAATGGCAGGAATGTCAGGGAATAACAGCCGATTGACATTTCCAACTGGCGTCGTTAGTTCTACTTTTGGCCACCGGGCCAGATAAGTTTGTCGTACAATACTTTACCCTCTAGACGAAAAAAACTACTTTTCCACTCAGATATCGAAGAGTAAAAATACTCTTTCCGAGATGGGGTGATGAAAACGTGATCTTTGGTCGATATTCATAACGCCTAAATATAGACGCTTGATAAATTCACCAAATATTTATATATTCATTTTAAAAATAAATCCTCATCATCATATCAGCCGATAGCCCGGCACCAACTGCTGGACAAAGACCTCTCCCAAAGATCTCCACAATTGCTGGTCTTGCTATCTGCATCCAGCGACTTCCAGCGACCCTATCAAGAAAATCAAAATTTAAGGGGTGCTTCCACACAATATACGTGATTTTTGCCATTAACAGACGTGTTGCGAGAACGGGACAGAGCATTCCCACTTTATCCACGCCAAGAACATTAAACGCTTCTGCCTAATAAGATTATCAGCCCATTTTAAATACTTTTTGGTTGTAATAATAATGAATATATACATACATAGGTATGTGACATAAATTTAATATTCTATATTATATTGATATTTGTGTAATGTCTTTACTAAGCCTGCATCTTAACTAAATTCGACATCAGGCCATTTCCCTATTGCCATCTGATTTATGAAAAGTAGACATGAAGAGTAGAGCAATCAAAGGCATTTTTAACCGGTGAAGCAATCACCAGCTTAGAATAAACATTATTAAAAAAAAAATTTATATTATATATATATTTTTTAAAAAAATTTATATCTATTTTTTGTTTTGCAGGTAGCAGGAGGGATGGTATACAACGTCCTTGTGACCTATGTGACATGGATTGCATCAGCCGCGTCTTTTCCCAAGAGCTGCGATGCAATCCAAACCAAAGGGACATACCATACTCTCGTATTTTCAAGTACTTGCCTTTGAACTACCCGTCATCCAATACATCTATTTTGTATCTAAATGCTAAAGCAAATGGCATAAATGACTTCACCGTTAATGAATTTTAGTAAGTATGATTATTTTTATGTCGAACTGAAAATATCCTGTGCTTCTTTATTTCAGTTTATTAATTTTGAATTCAAGTTCAATGTAAACTAGTTATAACACCAACAGTTTATCTTAATAGTTATAAGTTTTATGTTACTAATAATATAGAATATCTTGTTACACTAGAAGATAATGATTCTTAATCTTGCCTATGGAAATAAGACGTGCACAGTCACTTAGAACTTTTAAAAGTATGGCCGAGGAATATAAAACTAAATTTAAAACTGTCTAGTTGCCGCTGAGACTTTACTTAGTTTAGCTGGAAGTATCTTAGTTTATATATTTTTTTATGTTTGTATAATTATGTAGATACATATGTATGTATTCTTCATATACGTAAGCTTTCATTTCTTTTCTACAATAGATTGGTACACCTTTTGCTACCATTTTTATCCTTTTAGAATAAATTCTGGTTCATCCAATGTAAATCGGTTGCCAGGAAATTATGGCATTTAGTGATTCGGTCGCCAATTGCAAAATATTGTTCGAGATGCATATTGTACTTTTTATATTTATTAGAAAAGAAGTTTTTATCTAAAGAAAACAATTAAATCCACGCGTTTAAGTCTAACGAAATTTACCAAATATATTAATCTACATACTGGAAGCCTACTGCCGGACGCCCATGGATTCCATAAACCAGTCATCAATTTAATGAACTTTACTTTAAATAACTAAACTGATAAGAAGACACATGTGAAGCACATATGTGACGTCATAGCATACAGTATAGGGAAGTATTCTCATTAACAGTAATGGTGAGCGCTGAAGTAACATTCACAGGGCCCCATAAACTTATGTACGTCTCGGTCTAAACATCCATAAACTATAACGTCTTGCCTCCTATTGCCATTTTGTGGGTGCCGGATCAATCACGTGGTGTTGCACTTGATAGATCTGGCATCCTCACAATGAATCCATGTAATGTTAAGAATGTCTTCTAAGCTTACGTGGTCCCTAGTGACCCTGATCACGTATTTTATTGTTATTAACTTTTTTTAAATTTATTGGGGCTATTTTAAATATGCACTAACATTATTTTTAACAGCATCAATAGAAAAACGAAGACTTTAGTAATGGAAGTTGTATTCAACCAACTCGACGTAGAGTCACCGGACACCATAGGATACTTTTATAGAAAAGGAAGGGAGCCCGTGGTAACCGAAGGATACTGCTCCACTATTTATAGTAAGAAATCTTGTTATTTATTTATTGTTACACTTATTTATTTATAGATGTGCCTCCCTTTAAAAAGATTAACGGCGTTATGCGTGATTTTAGACAGATGCACTTTTATGCTCTCGCTTCTGTAATCCAATAAGCCAAGTTGATCCAGACATTACTATCCGCATATACTCTATTTTAGCTAGTCTTTGTCACTTGTAAAATGAGAGTGCTACAACTGACCTTGCTCTTCTTTATATAACCCAAACATTATGGACTGCTTAGTCTGCTATACGTAACCAAGTATCGTTTACCAAGGAGTAGAGGCAAAAGAACAAGGACTTATATATGATGTGAGATGCGAAAGAGTAACAACACAACTTCCAAATTTTTCTAGTCAGAAATATGCCAATACCAGTTTTTGGGGATACTCGAGAATCCAAGAGTGTGTAACTCTTTCGCATCTCAGACCACAAATAGTTAGTATCACAAAAACTTCCTGATTTTTTAGCCAAACAAATGCCAATACCAGTTTATGGAGATACTCGAGAATCGAGGCATACTGGGTCTAGGCATTCGAAAAAGAAAAAGAAACAGACCAAAGCCTTTTTTTCATCATGTACTTAAAACGATAAAAATATCAAATGCTAGGATAGTTTTAATTGTTAATGATTTATTATTTTACAGACAACTATAGCCTGACTTTGACAGTATTTAACGTCGACGGTCGTGCGAACCGGGACCCCTGCGATTATCAAGTCTATACATATGTTACGGATGCCGGTGCACCACTGGGTTACAGCAGATCATTTGTGCCTACTGGTAATATTCTAGCAAAATATTAGATGTTAATATTATGCAATATAAATTTGTACGATTGACGAAATCTAATTTTAAATAAATAAATTGTGTTTCTTGGGCTCAATAACTTATAATTGTTCACATATTAAATCTGCCTTTATTTTCTTTTCAGATCCCGAAGCGCTACATGAATATGACGTTTTCTATGACAAATTGGGCTTAAGTTTGCAGGAAGAAGCCAAAAATCAAGGTCCACTCCTAATCAGTTACATTTTGCCATGTGACCTAGAATTAAGTGTGTTTCCAAAATAAAGTTACACAATGACATCAAAGAAGTACGCAAGAGGCTCAGAGAGTGGTTTTTCCACCCGCCTTTTCTGGATCACAAGCATGCCTTTTCCATAAATGTCCTTTTTAGATAACGTACTTAATTCAGATCAACTACTTTCTGTTACATAATTTACTATTTTTTCCAAACAATAGCTTACACAAGTTTGCATTCAGTTTTTCTTCTCGTCTATTCTTTATTTTTTGTCATTAAAATTACTTGCAGTTAATTTTTTGTTTAATTTTTTCCTGATTTCACCTTATTTTCAAATTATAGGTGGTTACGTCAAGTGTATTTTTTGATAATGATAATGAGGTGAATACTATTAAGGTCGTTTGTACACAAGCACATCCTTTAATCCTGATGATAATATGATAGTGCATCACTTGTGTCTGCTAAATTTAATGTCTTCCCTTTTTAGTCTCTCTGTGCACTAACTGCTTTAGGCATGCGCCCACGTTTTTATAATTAAATCCGAATTTCCTGCATTCACTACAATGCTAACGTATTGTCAGTTCCCAGATGGCTTGGCGCTTCAAAAAGAGACGTGTTCTTGTCAAACGTACAGTGAAGTGCCGTCGACATATTGTAAAGTGACACACTCAAACCCTAGAGGTTTCTGTGCCACTTCTAAAAAACAAACTTTTGTTATTTTTGCTCAATAAATCCAAAAAAAAAAAGTAATTAATAGTCACAAATCTCCCTCTCACCATCTGGGAACTGACAATACGTTAGCATTTTAGTGAATGCAGGAAACGTACAGTGAAGTTATTAATAGTCACAAATCTAAGTATACATTTAAAAAAATAAACTAGATTTATGGGTTAGTCCGACCGTGGGGTCTGTCTTAACGGGTGTTATGTTATGATATCCTATATGGATAAGATCGAAAAGTACGAACAAGTTCGAGCTCTCGACAGGTATACAGCGCTATGATTAGTTATTATTGCGATAGCGTAATAAGTTTCACCAATAGTAATCCTTTAAAAGGGTAATTTTAAAGGGTCCTATCGAGTGAGCTGATATTTAATAATCATATTCTGGTACATTATTCACACACGGCCATCTGATCCCTATCTAAGCAGAGTTTGCACTCTGGGAATCAGGTATATACATCCTTATATAGATAATTACACCCAGACTCAGGACAAACAGACATTTTCATGTACACAAATATTCTTCCTCGGTGGGAATCGAACGACCACGACCTGCGACGTGAAAGGCAACCATTTATCCGGCCCGTCAAATGATGATGTTGGTATGATATGATATTTAATTCCACTAGTACCTACCTAGGTATGAAAATAGCGCCATACCGGTGAGCAAAACCTGGATTTATGTGCAATCAGCTAATTTTATGTTTATAGAAAGGATATGGTATTGTCCAATGACCAAACTGTCGATTCGAATTTTTACTGGCAAGATGATGCTACTAAAGCAAATTCTGGCTGCATCTTTTAGCTACTTTCTTATTCTTTCTTTACCTTAATACCTTACCGTAGTGTCAGAGTAGTCCAAGCCGCCCAGAAGTCCTCTGACTTGGCTTAACGACTGTTTATGATTACAACCGGAACCGATAGCTTAAGTTGCCTTCCGAAATACGGAGGCGCTCAGAAATAAAACCAGTTTGATGGTCACCTGTCTATAGACATATTGACCGCATCGCTTGCTGCTTTACTTCGCCGATCGCTTTCGAAGCGGTGAAACCAACTAGGTATGAACAGTATTTAGTTACTCGGCAGAGATAAAGAAAAATAATTTAGAAAAAAAATAAGAAAGCTTTCTTCCTTGTGCCCAAATTCGTTGCGGGTATCCAAAACATTTGAAGCAATTTCCCGGGATATGTCTAAGCCGGTGGCCGGTAAGCCGGAATTAACAGGAACACACAATGAAAGGACACTGAGCGGTGACTCAGTGTCATGCAGTGGTAGGTATGAAGGAGAGATTAGACCCATATTATTATAAAATAATGTTTGGGAAACCTGAATTTAACTTACAAGGAGGAATTCGACATTCAGGGACCGAATTTTATGTACTATTTTCCAAATAATGTTTTTTGTTATATACGTAAAAAAATAGATATTAAAATAGTGTATACGCTGAAATTACCATTTATAACATACCTCCCATAAATATAACATACATACATCATCATCCTGATATCGTCCACTGCTGGACATATGCCTACTACAAAGTATAACTATAACGTTACCATTTTGAGGGTTTGCTGCAGTCACCGCGCTTGGCTTGCGAGTAGAAGACTGCAGTTAGGTGGTAGCTACTACACAGATGGTGCTGCTAGACTACCTGGTATGGTATGGGGTTCCCCTGTTATTCTTTCTAAGCCGGAACCCACACGGAAAACGTATGACATGACGTGTATTTTAAAGAGACCTGGTAATAACGGCTACAACTGAATCGATGTAGAAAATAAGGTTCGGTTATCAATTCATATGATTGTGCTTCAAACCTCCATATTTTGAGATAAAAATACTGTTTTAAAAATACAGAATTGACTTCAAGCTGCCTATATGACAACTGATTTGAACAAGAATTATCAAAGTTAGTTTACAAACAACGGGAATCGCGAAACATACACACAATAGGGTGCGCCAAAGGCTACCTAAATTTTCAACTCCGAAAACTGGAAATCCGAAAATGTTCTTCCTAACATTTATCATCCTAACAATCACAATTCCTAACTACTCTGTCTCTAATGTTCATAATTCCGAAATATTCAACTTCATAATGTCCGTAGCAATAAACATCTATTATACTTTTATTAGTTTTTAGCAGTGGACGTCTTTCGGCTGATATGATGATGATGATGATACTGTTATTTGTTTTCCTATATTTTCTCAACTTAACCATCTTTTACACCATTATTCAAAGTCATATCTTTTTTGATTAGATGTCTTTGTTAGACCTGCGACCATAACGCACGAGCCGAGCGAGCGAAGCCAGAGTCCCACTCCAGTCATTCAGTCACGTTCCAGAAACGAATCGGTCCTATTCATAAATTGGTTTAGGTTAGGTTAGAACTGTGACCACAACGTCAACGCCAGAATCGATTCGGTCCTATATTATAATAATAATAATACTAAGGAATTGCTTCTTATTGACACAGCCATTTGCCAGCAGGCACGCCGAAACCGAAAAGATTAATAATAATAATACTAAGGAATTGCTTCTTATTGACACAGCCATTTGCCAGCAGGCACGCCGAAACCGAAAAGATCTGTCGATATGCTGGATAGGTTAAAAGAGGGCCTATGACTCCGTGCCCCATACCTGGCTTATGAGAGTGCTAGAATTGTATAAAATAAATACAATTTTACGTACCTTCCTGAGGACATGTATGGAGCAGTGGAGTACAGTCCTTCTTTATCCAGGATCTCGCCAGACCTTGGGGAATGGTGAGCCTATAAGGATAGAACGGGGAATCTTTCAGGGCGACAGTTTGAGCCCATTGTGGTTTTGCCTGGCTCTGAACCCTCTGAGCACACTACTAGAGGATTCTGGGTTAGGTTATCGACTGCGGAAAGGAGGACAAGTAATATCACACCTCCTTTACATGGATGACTTAAAGTTATTTGCCTCTAGCAATCTTCACTTGTCAGCGTTACTGAAGCTCACAGAAAACTTCAGTAACTCTATCAGAATGGAGTTTGGTATTGACAAATGCGCAGTCATGCATGCAAAACGAGGGAAGATAGTGGAATCTGAGAGCACCCAACTCTCAGCTTCCATTAACTTAGTAACCCTCTCTGCAACCGAAACCTACAAGTACTTGGGTATGTCACAGGCATTAGGCATCAAAGAGGCTGACATGAAGGAGTCATTGCGGGGGCGCTTCTTGGGCCGCTTGACAAAAGTGCTGAAAAGCCTATTGTCGGGAGGGAACAAGGTGCGTGCTTACAATGGCTGGGTCATGCCAGTCCTGTTGTACTCCTTTGGAATACTCAAGTGGACTCAAACTGAGCTAGACGCCCTGGACCGAACAGTCCGAACGCGGCTGACATCACATCGGATGCATCACCCCCGCTCTTCTATGATGAGATTGTACATCCCACGGAAATGTGGTGGTCGTGGCTTTTTAAATGCTAAAACTCTGCATAACCGTGAGCTGTATAATCTTAGAAACTATTTCCTTCATAATAGTGTGGGTATGCATGCGGACGTGATCGCCGTGGACAATGGATTCACCGCTCTATCCTTAGCCAAAACTAACTGGCGTCAACCTGCGGTACTTAGTACCAGTGACCGCAAGGAGGTATGGCAGAGCAAGGAACTTCATGGTAGATTTTACAAGGCCCTGCACGGGCCAGATGTAGACTTAACAGCTTCAGTAGCCTGGCTACGGTTCGGTGACCTTTTTGCGGAAACCGAGGGTTTTGTCTGTGCAATTACTGACGAATAACTACCGGAGATTTATACTGAGGGATGGTACTGTTGACATTTGTCGGGCATGTCACCGCCCTGGGGAATCCCTCAGACATATAATTTCTGGTTGCTCCCGTCTTGCTAATGGTGAGTATTTGCACAGGCACAATCAAGTAGCCAGGATAATCCATCAGCAACTTGCTCTGCGGTGCAACCTTGTGACGTCGGAGGTGCCGTACTACAGATACGTTCCAGAGACAATACTGGAGAATGGCCGTGTCACATTGTACTGGGACAGATCCATCATCACAGATAGGACTATTGTTGCCAATAAACCTGATATTGTGATGGTGGATCGCCAAGAGCGCCGGGCAGTGATCGTCGATGTTGCTGTCCCACATGATGACAACCTTGTGAAAGCTGAAAAAGACAAGGAAATTAAATACCTTGACCTAGCACGCGAGGTTGTTGACATGTGGGACGTCAACTCGGCGATCATTGTACCGATTGTCGTTTCTGCCCATGGTTTGATTGCCAAGAGCCTCGACCGTCACCTTAAGAGGCTCGCGTTAGGCAGTTGGGTCAAGGGTCAGGTTCAGAAGGCAGTTATTTTGGAGACGGCGCGTATTGTGAGGAGGTTCCTCTCTCTGGAGCCTTGACCATCGGTAGCATGGACCCTGCTCCCGTTGCCGATTGGATGTCTATTTTTTATATTTATAAATATATTTTTTTGTAACTATATATTTGTAAATGTATAAAATAAGAATAAAATGGAATAAAAGACATAATAATAATATAATTTCTGCTAATGGATTAATAGCAAAGAGCCTCGAAAAACACCTAAAGAGGCTGACGCTAGGCGGTTGGGTCAAGAACAAGATCCAAAAAGCGGTGCTTTTGGACACGGCTCGCATTGTCAGGAGGTTCCTGTCTCTAGAGTCGTAACCTCCGGTAGCATAGACCCTGTTCCTGCTGCCGGTTGCAAATCCTATTTTTTACATTTTAAAATGTATATTTCTGTTTTTTATATATTCTAAAATGTATTTAATAAGAAATATATATGAATAAATGATAATAATAATATCTAGGGACAATGTCACACAGATCATGCTAGCCCCAAACTAAGCAAAGCTTGTACTATGGGTACCAGGCGACGATATACATACTTATATAGATAGATAAATACTTAAATACATAGAAAACATCCATGAATCAGAAACAAATATTCGTGCTCATCACATAAATATTTGCACTTAGCGGGATTCGAACCCAGGACTACCAGCTTCGTATGCAGGAACTAGGCTACGGTGACCGCCAATTATACTTGGTAAATGTTTCTTTCTGAGTATGAGTGAAAATATTATGGTAATTATGTTTAGAGATAAAAGCGTTATGATAAAAAACAGCAGGAGTTTATATATATTTACATTAATGATATTATTAATTACAATTTTCGGAAACATGAGTGTTATGAACATCGCCGGTAGCTACAAATAGTATGAATGAAAACTTTAGGATGAATAATTTTAGGAAGAGTGATCATTCGCATTACAAATCGAGACTGTTCAACGTTATATTCTCAAGTAAATATGCCGCAAACTTCTCATTAGGACCGAAATCAATAATAATTAAAATTGATATAAGATGTTTCCAGAATAATTAGAAAAAGATAGAGAAGCGAGTTTTATGAATGAAAAGAGAGAGATAGGTGAAGACACGGAATGAAACATTACGACTAATTTTAAGAATTTACTAGAAAGAAAAAAATATGACTTACGAAATGTTTAATATTTGGAACAATTTAAGAGTTATAAGCGGAATGTTAAAACACAACACTTTAGTTTTTAATTCAAGTAAAATCGAAGACGAATTAAGAGGAAGAAATCAAAGTTGAAAACTGAACAAGTGCAAGTGATTAGTGACAGTAAACAATGTCAAGTGTAGTCAAGTAGTAAGTATACGTCGGGACTTCAACTTTGGCAGTACTCTCACGGGAACTCTAAAGTGCGCTACGTGTGGACTCTAACAGAGAACTATACTAGCAGGGAGTCTAAGTCTGTTCTAGTGATGACAATAAAGTTCCCTTGAAAATACTAGTTTCTATACCAATCTTAAAAAATATTTCTTTAACAATACCAGATGAGTAAAAAAAAATCGATTATATTTCGTTAGGTCACGTCACTACAATCAATTGGTATTGATCTCAGTTTCAATGTTGTTATAGTCTTTTCGCCATAAGATGAGTTCCCTGACAGTTCTTGTCTGACAATTTTAGTGACGTGACCTAACGAAATATAATCGATTTTTTTTTATAATATTGATTCAGTTGGCAAAGTAGTCAGTTGGCAAGAAAATGGAACCGGATTCGTGTCAATCTATGAGTAGTGTCAATCTCTATTGGCCGACGTTCCGTTCAACGCATTAGACATTTTTAAGATTTATACTTTTTTATTTTATTTACTTAATTTATTAACAGTTAATTATAACTACAATAATTTACTTAGTAAATTACGAAAGGCAATATTTTATTTATCATTTCTTTTTTAATTTTTTTGCCAGTTTACTTTTTATTCGTCTAAAGTAGTATGCGTGCCACGGAAAAAATGAACTCTCAGGGAACTCATCTTATCGTAATCGAATCGAATCGTAAACAGATAATTGTGTAAAGGAAAGGAATGTTACGTTTATAATACGGAGAGGTCAGATCCTTTATTGTCAAAGATAGGAGTGGCTCAAGGCTCCTCTGTGTCCAACATATTGTCTTCGCCACTGCAGAATGATCTGCCGGGTTCTGTAAGTGATGCAAAAACTCTAATGTTTGTGGATGATGTGGCTGCTTTAGTAATGGCCTCTTCGGTATATCTATTAGAGGAAATGCTAACGCGTTGGTACTTAACGTAGCTAAAACTCACTGCATCCGCTTCATACTATCGGGTCATACAGACACAGACTACTCGTGGTGTCGACGAATGGAGTGAGTATTGCACAGGTTGATGAGACTACCTTCTTAGACTTCGATATTGATAAGGGTCTCAAATGGGAGAGCCATATAAATAAAAAAAACTAGGGAGCGCCTGTTTTGCCCTGAGCCGATTGCGATGCGCAGCGTCCATGACAGAGATACGTGCATGCTACTTTGTAACAGTGCATTCATTGCTACAATACGGTGCAGAAATGTGGGGACGCGCAGCCGATTGGGAGCGACCATTCTGGATGTAGAAACGTGTTGTTCCGCAAGACATACCCGCCAGACCATATTTTAAAGAACTGGTAATTATGACTGTGCCCTCCATAGTTATATACCAAGTTGCAGTGTATGTAAAAGCGAATATAGAAATATATACCAAACGGAGCGCTGTTCATTTGTACTACACACGGCATAATCACAAATTGGCAGCAATTCCGAGGACTCTTACTAAACCTTCAAAGACAACTCACAGTATACAAGACAGTTCCACAGTATATAACAAACTCCCGGTGAACATATCCACTATCCAGTACCCCTTCATTACCGAGTTTTAAAGTTCGATTGAAGAGGTGGCTTATAGAGCAATGGTTTTAATCACATGACGAATTTTTAAAATTTAGGTTTTATAAGAAATAATCTTTTTTAGTTTGTGTACTATTACAATATTAATAAACTATGACATAAACGACTATTTGACTAACACCCTATAATAAATAGATATTATCTTGGGATAACACACTGGCATCTAATCCCAAATCCCAAGGTAGAGCCTGTACTATGCAAGCAGACATCTTATAAACATACTTATATATTCCGAAATCAATATTAGTAATGAGTTATACCCAAACACGTAAAAATTATAGTGGTCATCACACAAACATTTGTCCTGGATGGGAATTGAACTCATGACCTCTAGTTTACCAGTCAAGGACACTTACTATTTCAACAGAACAACTGAGGATATGACATTAAAGGATGTCAAAATGCTTAAACTGTGTGGTGACGGTGAATATCAGAATATCATATCCCCATCACATCCAGTTGGGGGAGGAGAAATCGAACCGAGGGAATATCTACCAGAGGATGGGCAGCAGCATCCTTCTGTGTACTATGCCCATCTTACTGCGACCCCCAAACCGTCTCTCAAGCGTGGTGATTATGGCCACCCCCAAGATGATTCTCGGGGGAGACTTGTCCAGCAGTGACATGACATGACGTTGCTATTTTGAAATGTCTGTATTTTCGTCTTTGAGCATTGTACGCTCTTGCCGTTTCTAGTAGCTCTATAAATGCAATAAATGTGCTTCCTATACTAGTTTGACCATGAATGTTCAATTGAGCTACACGCGAATCATTATTTTTTTTTTCTTTAACTACCCCATTTTGTTCAATATTTTTCTATGTGTATTGTAAACTAAATTAAGTAACCGCCCGATTAGTATTTTTGAAGCTTCTGTTTAATTTTGTAAATATGTTTCTCATATAAGTGAATTGTATTCTTTTGAGGAATAAAGATCTTAAACCAGAAATGGCCCATCATTTAATAATATTATTGAATCATTGGTCTAAGAACATCTCACTCTTTATTTTCGAAACATGATTTATATATAATTCAATTTATCCGGGAATATAATATGGCATATATGTACATTTTCATGGACTATACATATTCTTCTTTACATTGAACTGATTGTTTGTTGAATAATAGCAAAGGCAGTATTTCATAATTTTATATTTATACATTACACCAATAATATTGAAACAATGGAGTCTTCCTTTTGTTGGCATGATCACAGTAGAAGGGTCACATAAGAGTCATTTATTTACAGTTCAACTGGTTGTCAGGAATAAAATATATATCATTTGAGAATAATACAAAGAAAAATAAAGATCTGCCAGATGCTATAAGTCAAGAATTTTTGTTTTCTCATATGAATCTATGCAATAATTTATTACGGTGATCTAACTATTGACGTCCAAACTAAGTAAATAGATTATTAACTATAAATATTGTTACATTAGGAAAACGGTTATCATTTTCAACGCAAAAATGAAGGTACTCGGCGGTTTAACGTTTTTGGCAAGTCTTTATTTCTGTTCAGGTGAGTAATCGTTTTTTTTTAAATTTTTTAAAACCATTTTTTCGAAGGATGGGTGTTTCCAATAAAGCCTTCTTCTGTACCTCAATGAACTGAATTTAGTAATATTCCTTTGTATATTAGGACTTCTGAATATGCGACTTTTGTTGTTCTAATTTAGGGCATTGCAATACACATTTTTCTGTTCTGTGACCGTCGTTATAAACATAAGGTCCGGAATAATGATAATATTGAGTTATTAAATCAAACAAGATTTAGTAAAATATATCTAAAGCGTTAAATTTCAATGATTAGATCCATAAATAATTTCTTTGGCTTAGCCGAACTTATGATCATTTTGTAACTACCCTTATATAAACCAATACTTATAAAATAATTATATAAGTTTTATTATATTTCATTACCTCGATGGGGCATAGCTCAGTTGGTAGAAAACGAGGGAAACTTAAGTGAAACGCTTTGTCCCCCTCATTTTCACTCTCTGCACCACCAAGCTCCATCAACGTGCTGACTTAACTACAAAATAAGTTTTTGAATAATAATTAATACTAAACTTATCGTTAGAAACCCTTAAATTCAACTATAATTACATCATTTTGGAAAAGAGCTTACACTCTAACACTGCTGGGCTGATATTTACCAAACATAGCTAAAAACCACCACAACGAAATGGGCTAAAAAGTTAAAAAAAAAACCGCATCAAAATTGGTACACCCGTTTCAGAAACGCCACAGACAGACACCAACGTCAAACGTATAACACTTTTGCGTCGGGGGTTAAAAAGAAAATGTCTAAAGTTGTAGTCAAGATAAAATAATGTGATATTTAAAAGTATATATTTGTTTAATTGATCCGTAATAAATCAGACGACAAATAAGGCCTAACAGTAAAAACAACTCAAAAAATTGCCCTGAACTTAACGGAGTTTTAGATCAAGATCGCGCTATATTTACATAATACATATGTTCATATAGCGTGATCTTGATCTAATACTCCGTTTTAGGTTCAGGGCAATTTTTTATGACTATAACGGATGCACACATGACTTACTCGTAAAGTGACATAGTATAGCCATCTCCAAACTAACAGTCATATTGCGAGGACGAGACGGAACATCTCCACATTTTCCCCGCCAACGACTACCAGCCATATTTAATACATTTTTGTTTTCTGAATTATATTTGTGTGAATTCTTATTCAGTCTGTATCATTAGTAAATTCACAAAACATAAGTCCGATTGCTTTTGCAGTCTAATTGATGAGAAGTATACTGTGGCAAAGATATTTATAGGGAATTTAAATTTTAACTGGTGTAGCAGTCAAAAGCTAACTGTACACGTCATTATATAAAAAAAAACTGTTGATCAAACATAACTTTTTGTTTTGGTTTGTTTTGCAGGTAGCAGGAGGGGTGGTATACAACGTCCTTGTGAATTATGTGACATGGATTGTATTGGTCGCGTCTTTTCCCAAGAACTGCAATGCCGTCCAGTGCAAGGGGACATACCAGACATTCGTATTTTCAAGTACTTGCCTTTGGACTACCCGTCATCTAATTCATCTATTTTGTATCTAAACGCTAAAGCAGAAGGCTTAAGTGACTACACCGTTAATGAGTTTTAGTAAGTATGACCATTACAATGCCAACCTAAAAATATCCTGTGATTCTTAAGTTCTTCGATTTCCATTTATATTTATTTTTTTTAAATTATATTTTACTGTACATACACTCTAATTATAACACCAACAGTTTATCTTAATAGTTATACCTTAAACCCCACTAAATAATAAATATTTACGCTACTAGACTAATTAATCAATTAATATACCTTTGTCGGAGTCATAGTATATTTTTAATTTTACTTTATAATCTTAAATAAATAATGATAGTGCTTTTGGTTAAATTAAGGCTAATCTCTATGTAGACTAGCAAACTATGCAGAACTTATTATTATATTCCCATCCGAGACAAATATTTGTTTGCATGAACATGTCTGTGTGTCCTGAGGCTGGGTGTAAATTATCTATTTACACGTATGTATTTACAAAAGAAAAATAGTATATTATGTTATATATCAGTTATCTGGTTTCTTAAGCTCTGCTTAGTTTGGGATCAAATGGCCGTGTGTGAATAATGTCCCAGAACATTATAATTATTATAGTTATGGTACGGAGGGTGTGTGCAATCACAGATTCTCAATTTCGACACTTTCATAGATGGGACGGCGACACGTATGGGCAGCGACCTGCTCCGACAGTTTTACGTACTATCCGATGCACGGGTATTTAATACCGCCGACTTCGTATAATTGTAGTTTTATTGTAGATACACCAGTTACTTAACTTAGTCAGAAGAATTGTTGCTGATACAACTTCTATCATGGCCACATCTGGAAGGGCGAAAGGGACGCCGATGGATTAGCAGATAAATCTATCAACTATTCATCTATTTAAAGAACTTTACTTTAAAGAACTAAACTAATATGAATAGATGTGAAGTTATAGCCTACAGTAAATTGAGAAATTCTCATTAATAGTTTTGTTGAGCTCTAATGCAACGTTCACGTAGTCCCATAAACTTACGCATGGGTTTGAAGATCCATACACTATGGTGTTATTGCACTTGATAGATCTGGCGTCCTCACAATGGATCCATGTAATGTTAAGAACGTTCTTTTTTACACACTGCCATTTGCAAACTAGGCAGAGCCGGTACTCTGGTAATCAACTGATAAACATACTTATATATTTATAAATACATATAAAATTATAGATAAACTCCACCCAGACACAAAACAAATAATCGTGCTCATCACACAAAAAATTGTCCCGGGTGGGAATCGAGCCCACAACCTTTCGCTAACTACTAGACCAATAGGTCTTCTAAGCCTATGTGGCCCTTAGTGATCTTGATCACGCATTTGTGTTAGAAGCAAATAAGACTATATATTGTAACAAGCTGTGCCCCGCGGTTTTACCCGCGTTAAATTTTATAAATTATCATAGCTCCTCCCCATCGCTCCTCCCTAGGTGATAGCGTGATAATATGTAGCCTATATGTTGACCCGACCTCTTAGTAATATTCATGCAAAATTTGAAGTAAATCCATGCAGTACTTTTTGAGTTTAGCCCGGACATACATACAGACAAACAGACACACAGACAAAAATTCTAAAAACTATATTTTTGGCTTCGATATCGATTGTAGATCACGCCCCAAGTATCCTTTTTAAAAAGTATTTAATGTACAGTTTTGACTTTCCTACGATTTTATTATATGTATAGATATGAGTTAACTGTTTATTATTATTATTAATGTTTTTTTAAATGCCTTGGTGCTATTTCAAACGTGTACTAACAATAATTTTTGAACAGTGTTAACAGAGACACCAATACTTTAGTAATGGAAGTGATATTCACTCAACTCGTCGTACTGTCACCGGACACCATTGGGTACTTTTATAGAAAAGGAAAGGAACCTGTGATAACCAAAGGATACTGCGCCACTATTTATAGTAAGACATTTTGTTATTTATGGGTGATAGTATATTGGTCAGATGCCTTTGACTGTTTATGCCCTCGTTCTATAGCCCAATGAGACAAGATTTTCCAGACACGGACGGGCAAGACAAACTTTGTATTAGGTAGTATTCTGTCACTTGTAAGTATTGTAGTAACAAACGACATAGTTTATGTGTCTCTAGAGAGCGACATCATATCTTCATATTGAGCTCGCTCTTCTTTATATTGCGCAAAGATTAGGAACGTCATGAACTCTGCTCTAGATAGTCTGCTATATTTTATCAAGTTGAATTTACCATAAAGATGGGGCCAAAGAACAATGACTTAATTGTGATCTGAGATCCGAAGGAGTAACAAAACAACTGCCTGAATTTTCTAGCCAGACAAATTCCAATAACAGTTTTATATTGATACTCGAGAATCGGACAGAAACTTCTTCATACGTAACACTTAAGCCTTTTTTGTACATCGTATCCTTAACACGATTAAAAACAAAAAGCAATTATTAGGATTTCTCTTTGCTACAATAACGTTTTAATTGTTAATTGTGTTTTATTTTACGGACAACTATAGCCTGACTCTGACAGTATTTAACGTCGACGGTCGTGCGAACCGGGACCCCTGCGATTATCAAGTCTATACATATGTTACCGATGCCGGTGCACCACTGGGTTACAGCAAATCGTTTGTACCTACAGGTAATATTCTATATACCATTTTAGTATTGCTGAAATATATATATGAACTTACTTTAAGCTTATATTAGTATACTGTGTAGTTTGTTGCAGACTACATCTTATTAAACAGACAGTCACATATTAATGTGGCTGTCTTTGGGTCTGTTCATAAGAGTCTGTTACAACATTTGTTGTATATAGAATATATTTAATGTAAAGAGACTTCTAAACTGAATTTTAACATTATAATAAAAAATGGAAAATAACAACGTGTTCAAGTGATTGCAAGTATGTATGTGAAAGTATGTTTGAATGCGCCATACAGTGAAGTTATAAAAGAAATAAACTGAAGCTTCGAATTTGGCTTTGATTAACACGTATATTATAAAGGGACACCCAGCTTTTTAAAAATAAAAACCTATTAAAGATGGTTTCTTTTATCATGTATTTCTCAATTCTTTATTGCATTCCACATGTACATATGTACTTAAGTTGGTAGTAAATTAAAGTAGGTCATGGGTTTGATTGCCACACAGGACAGATATTTGTGTGCCTGAAATCGGATCCAATCCGACTGATTATTTCGTTTAATAAACTACCTAATCTGCTTCAAAGTCTGTATGAGCGTAACATAATTAGGAAATTAGTCTTAAATAAATAAATTGTGTTTCTCGAGCACAATAATGTGTTATTTTTCATATATTAAATCTGTCTTTATTTTCGTTTCAGATCCCGAAGCGCTAGATGAATATAACGTGTTTTATGACAATTTGGGTTTGAGTTTGCAAGAGGAAGCCATAAATCAAGGTCCACTCCTAATGAGTTATATCTTGCCATGTGACCTACAATTAAGTCAGTTCCCAAAATAAAGTTGCATAATGACATGAAAGGAATTACGCAAGAGGCTAAAGACTGGTTGATCCAGCCTGTATAACAAACACTGCCACCTTTTCCAGGATCATTAGCATGCGTGTTCCATAAATGCCCTTTTTCTATAAATTACTTTATTCATATCGTCTTTCCGTTAAATAATTTACTACATTGTTTTCAAATTATGGCTTACACAAGTTTGCATTCAGTTTGTCTTCTCGTTCGTTATTTTTTGTCAATAAAATTATTTGCAGTTACTTTTCTGTTTAATTTTTTCCTGCACTGACTTAATTTTTAAGTCATAAGTCACAGCTTTTGACTTTTTTGGACAAGACTAAGTTAACTGAAGGAATTTAATGGATTAATAGGTGAATACTATTAAGATTTGCCTTCGTGCACCAGCTACGACCCTTTATCCCGATAACAGGATAGTGCATCTCTTGTGTCTGCTAATGTCCGCCCCTTTTTGACGTTCGGTGTACAAACAGCCTTAAGCACGCACCTTCGACATTTTTATATCCAACGTCTATATTCGCTTTTCATACTGGTCAATCATATATGATACGCCAAATAAATAATAAATTCAACGGCGAAGTCACATAACATGAAATATAATAGTAAAGAAATTGCAGCAAGGAACCTTAGACTCACCTGGACTTTGTCTAGAGATTTCATTACTTTTTAGAGATAAACAAGCAGATCCATCGAGACTTGGCTATATTTTTACACAATTTTTTTGGTGGGATTTCACTTCTTTTTGCAGAGAGCTGATTATTTTACTGAAATATACAGGGTGTTTATTGGTATAGATATTAGGAATATGGTAATTTTCATTTTATATTCATATTAAAAGCAGAGTCCATCTACGCAGCATAAATTTTGCAACGACAGTCTGTCGATAACATAATAGTTTGGGTGCGCTCTTACGGTTTCTAATCAGGATCACCACGTAGTCCAGATCTTCCATGATCCTAGTTTTGATAGTTTTTCCTCTATGTAAGCATTAAACACTATCTCTGTACCAAATTTCAGCGCTCTAGGTCAAGGGGAAGTACCAGTTCTATTTGATGATCATAATGTCAGTGTCGAAAATGCAAAACTTTGCTTTCACTTAGCTTCGGAACTAAATGATCTACCGACTTGAAATTTCGGGTTTCAAGTGCGTGATTACAGCTAACTATGACGAAAATTTCAGCGTTCTGGTCTTATCCAGAGGTTCTCAAACAGGGGCCTGAAAATGCGACAAAATGGTTCGAGAAAAGGATGGTACGGCAGTGTTGCATTGCGCTTGACTTGGCGGGGACACTGCCGTGCCCCCAGATTTAAATCTACAGATCAATCCTATCGTGTAATCTGTCTTACCAAGTATTTTATGTTATGATATCCTTACATAAATAACATCAAGATGTACAAACGAGTTCGAGCTCTTGACTGGTATGAAGCTGCACTATGATTAGTTATTGTTGCGGTGCAGTAATTTTTTTTGGAGATTGAGATTCGTTTGCTATAATAGTTACATTGCCTCAGTAAATAGATGTTTACGGAGATTATGTAACGCTAATTTAAATTTTTGTCGGTCATAGATCAGAACTTGTCGCAAATGTTCTAATATTCCTTGGACTATAACTTACGGTTAAGTTAATAGAAGAAGGTGAATTTATTGCAATTCTTTCTAAGAATATTTCCTCTCTATTTTTCTACAATCTAATGAGTCGCAAAGGTTATACGTTGCCCGGGGCACGCGCCTCTCGCTTGGACACTTCAGTGTTCGACAAGGCGCCTGGACAACTCCCTGAGAATGGCAGATTATTTCCTACAATTAAGGCTTTCAGTAACCTTCGCTACAGCACCTCCTGCCCTCAGACTAATTTGTAAATAATGTTACAGAATGCTTTCACCAATCGCATTTACTAGGCTTTGCAGACGACATGGAAATTTTTAGAGGGGGATCATCTCATGCAGAACTGGGCAATCTACAATCTGATACTATGTTATAGATAGTTATTTCGGTTTTGTGTCAGGGTTAGTTAGCGTTGAATAGTTAAAATCAATGAGTGAGAGAAAATATGGAAGATTTAGAAGATACAAAAGGTACATTGTGATTAATTAAAAATATATACACAAAAAGATTAGTGTTTTGTGCACAATGTAGCACATTTATAACCTACAAACATATAATGTAAACCACATAAAATTTAAAAAGGAATGAAAGAAATGAGTATAGTTAGCAGTAGTCTGAAGTATGGTAAATTCTGAACCAATTCCTTATACACGACAAACGATTGAACTTGTCTTAATCATACTAATCATTCCACGAACAGGCAGCGAATGACTTATCAAGATATATGGAAGAGAAAGTACATTGTGATTAATTAAATATACATACATACATAGATTAGTGTTTTGTGCACAATGTAGCACATTTAAAACCTACAAAAATATAATGTAAATCACATAACATTGAAAATGGAATGAAAGAAGTGAGTATAGTTAGCAGTAGTCTGAAGTATGGTAAATTCTGAACCAATTCCTTATACACGACAAATTATTGAACTTGTCTTAATGATACTAATCATTCCACAAACAAGCAGCGAATGAGTTATCAAGAAATTTTGGGGAAAGCATTAGCATCCTGAGACACGAAATTTTCTGGTGATCCTAGGGACTTGAAATTCGTTTGAAGGAACCGGTAACGTAGCTTAAAATACTGGAGCTGGATTGTAAAGAATACACAAGGTATGAGTATTTTGTAAAATGAACCACTTGAATTAGTTTCAGTATTCCGGTACTTGATCATAGTTCCGTAAACCAAATATGATTATTATACAGAAGTTTAGAAGTCTCTAAGGCTTGCCATGTTGGTCTGCCATGATGTCAAGATAAATGGCATGAGTACATCACATCACGTTTGATGTTGAAAAGATCACGGATTGGATTGCGACGATTTCGACGGAGGAACCTTTTTTACAAGAATATCGGCCTGCCCACGTTGCATATTTTTAAGAGGACTTGTATCTCCCTGTTGCCCACAACCAGGATCGACAGTGGCATACAATGGAATTAAACTGAGCGGTGTGGCTCAGCCATGGCTGAGCCACACCGCTCAGTTTGGAACCCTCCAAGAAGTTGCAGCGATGCCTTGGGACATGTGGATCCAAGACAGTTGAAGCGATGGCAAAGAGTTTAAGTAGAAAAAAGCAATGAGGAGTAGAATAATAAAATGGCACTTACCAGCAAAGTAAAGCGGGGGATAGAATAATTTTGTGATGCTAAAGCCTCATAAAACGAAAGAATTGAAACTATAGAAGCCAGCAACCCTTATAGCTCAGCCAGCAATAAGGGTAAATGTAAAGGGTCCTATCAAGTATTATATGTAATTGCATCACTAGGTAAGAAAAGGCGCCACTGGTATCGGTATGCAAAACCTGGATTAACGCGCAATAGGCTAATGTTATGTTCATAGGAAGGATAGATAGATATTGGTCACTGACCAAACCATCGATTCGAATTTTTACTGCCAAGATGATGATTCTGATTCTGATTCTGATGATGATACTAAACCTGACCAAAATTCTGACTGCACTGAACATCATTAAATGCCTGAAATGAAAACCCCTTATCATTAAGCTTCTTCTTCCTTCTTTACCTTATTAACCTAGTGTTAGATCCAAGTCAAGTAGGCATCTGATATGGCTTTAGGACTGTTGTTTAGATTTCATCCAGGCCCGATAGCTTAACGTGTCTTCTGAAACACGTTCATAAATTAAACCACTTTGATGGTCACGCATCTATAGACTGGTCGCAACCTTAGGCGCTTTACCTCACCAATCGCTTACGGAGCGGTGAGACCTACTCATCAAATATTAAAACCAGTAAATTCAGGAAAAAAAATCTATGGGTATCTGCGTATCATCGCTATCAGCGTCTTCTGGTTGGGGAACACGCAGAGCTGTGTGGTATAAGCTGATGGTGTCGGTGTTTAGGGTGATACTGTCGTCAACGTAGGGTCTTTTTGGTAGTACCATTTTCCAGGTAGCAGGAACGCTATCAGATGACTTCCAGAAGAAGTTGAAACGTTGGCCGAATCCAAAATTAAATTAATTATGTGTACGTAATGGGTAACTACCCGTTACTATCTTTCGTTATGTTAGCACGTCACGTCAGTTTTAATAATAATATCGTACTTTTTTTTGCAAATTGATGATCTATTTTCTATGAGCATATATGTAAATAAAATGAGAGCAATGAGAAAGTAAAATTATAATTATAAGCGTCACTGCTACGATCGATGCATAAACAATAATAAATGGCCGAAAACTGTGTAGGTAGGGAGTGTGACAAAGCTTAGTGTGTGAGAAAGAAAGGAGACCGGCTACGTTCTCATGCCTACTCCGTGCAATTTACTGTGTGAGAAGTACCACCAGTGTTACCGTGTTACAGTAACACCAGTAACCACAGTGTTTTCACCCATTAATTAAATAGCACGGAGTGACTGGTCTCCTGCCTTTCTCACACAATAAGCTTTCTCTTACTCCCTGTTTTAATGATGAATCATAAAAAAGTCTAAAAATAAAATTTTGGGGTAAGCCCCTTATCACTTAAGGGTATAAAAATAATTCAAGGTATATTCTCGATCTGCCGAATATTCATAAAAAATAATATAAAAATAAGTCAAGAAGGGTTTGGTTACAAAGATTGTGACACGAGAATTTTATGTAAATATAGACGAACTAGCTGTGCCCCGCGGTTTCACCCGCGTTAAAGTAGTTTTAGCGTAAAAGAGTAACAAGCATACAGGCATACATCTATACTCACAAACTTTGGCATTTATAATATTAGTAGGATGAGTACCTCTAGCAGAATAGCTCGCAGATCGTAGTTTTTTCCTATTTACTTGACACTTATCGTCACATTTTGGACATTTCACACAATATCTTCATATCCATTTTAATGTAATTTTTTAATCTAAGTTTATGTCTTTGGTGTGCAATAAAGAGTTATCTATCTATCTATCTATCTTTATAAATTGTAGCTTATGTGTTATTTTGATGTATAAGCTATATTATTGTAAAGTTTCATTAAAATCTATTCAGTAGTTTTTACGTGAAAGAGTAAAAAACATCCATCCATCCATACTTACAAACTTTCGCGTTTATAATATTATATAGTAAGATATCATATAATTTACTGCCACCTATTTATGGTTAAACTGAATGTCAAAATGAAATATATGTATATACGGTTTCATGTTATAATATATGTTAGATTAAATACAATTAACTTGCACAATCATCAGCCAAATGCTATAGAATAGTAGTTTGCATTACATGTTTGTATGAATCTACGCAAGTCATATCAATAAATTATAACGGCGATCTTGTTATTTGCTCATGTGACATCAATATGAATACTAAACAAATAAGTCATTTACTATAAATACTGATATATATTTAAGTTTTTATCATTTCCTAAGCAAAAATGAAGGTCCTCGGTTATTTGGCGTTTTTGGCCTGCCTGTATTCATGTTCAGGTGAGTAAATTTTTTAATTAAATGCAATATTATTAAAGGTTTAGTTTCAGAACTAAAACTATTATCAAAATATATATTAAAAATAATTTTATATTAAAATATTATTCAATCCATTTTATCAAAAAGAAAATTGTAAATGCATGTTTGGGTTAGTGTTATTATATATTATAGTAATAAATATATTATAGTATCATTTCTAATGCCCTTTTCGGAACTCTGTGGTCGAGTTTTTGTCCATAGCCGCTCAAAATTTACAAGCTTAACTAGGCTTTGCTATATTTTTTTTTCATTGTTTTTGGACCTTATTCCAAAGTGATAAGCCTGAAATTGATGTACTCTCGTATAGCACACGGCCTGCTCAAGGATGCACAGGCTTTGAGGCTCAATGCCACCAAATTAATCTTTATTTCAACTTAGATAATTTGTTTTCGATAAACGTCAGTATTCAATAGAAATTTAGTATGAAGAGAATAAAAAACAGCTTTATATATTTACCTAGAATGCAGCTACAAAAATAATAATAATTTATTTAACTAAAGAAATAAATACAATGGATCTCAAACTATATTTTTGTTAGAATTTGTGTAATATAATTACATAATTATAATGTCCGATTCAATATCGAAACTACCCGCACTAGGCTAGTAGGCCTGTCCTGCAGGAAGTTTCTTAAAAAAAGCTAAATAAATTTAACATTAAGGGTAACGTGGCACAGACCAGTGATCACTCGTATGGTAACGGCCTGCTGTTCATTTGCCGCACAAACTGCCACAAGTCGAGTACTCCCCGACGCATACTGACTGTTAAAAGGAAAGTTTATGTCAAGATGTTGACGAGTTGCCAACAAGTTGTCACTGAGGCGTCGTTAGTGCAAAAGTAGTAGCAGCTTATATATTAACCTGAAAATGCAATGTTATAATCGTCGTTGAAAATAAGCAACGGAGAAATCACGGAAATAAAATAATAAAAAAACATTATAAATATAGCAATAAAACAGCATATTGTCGAATTAAGAACATCCTTCTTTTCGAAGTCCGTAAACAAATAAAATTACAAGTAATTGATGAAGTAGACGTTCATAGCCAGACGCTCTCACCGGTGCGTAAGTGATTGGCGCGGTTAAGCAACTAGGGTCACGGTCAGCCCATAGATGACCGCCAAATGGTTTTATTTCTGCGTCTCCGCGCTTAGGAGCACACGTTAAGCTATCGGTCCTGGTTGTAGCCATTAAGTAACAGTCGTTCAGCCGTGTTAGAGGCCTAATGGGCGGCTTCAACTACTCTGACACTAGTGTAACCGCTGCCCATACGATAAGTAAGAGAGTATTGATGAAAAGCAGGCTAAAGGTTAAGTTATTAGGAACAAGGTGGCGTATAAAAGGCTCATGAAACAAAACTTTTTATTTGTTCCTTAACAGGTACCCCCTGTGATGGTGTAGATCGCCCTTGTCAGTTATGGGACTTGCGGTGCATCGGCCGCGTCTTTGCCCGAGAACTGCGATGCAATCTAGTGCAGGGAAAAATACCAGACTCTCGTATTTTCAAATACTTGCCTTTGGACTATCCATCATCTAATTCATCAATTTTGTATAGAAACGCTCAAGCAACAGGTTTAAGTGACTTCACTGTTAACGAATTTTAGTAAGTATGACATTGCCTTGCATAAATAATCTTCGGATTCTTTGAACACTAGTTGAGCTATGGCGAGACTAGATATATTTTTCTAACAAAGCGTGAAGAACAGAAAGTATACTGTCCCTTGGAAAACCGGCATCCTGCAAGGCTACATATAAACAACAACAAAAATTACATGAACATAAATTGTTAACCCAAAGCCATGTACCGGCGAAATCCATAACAATCAAAATAAATAATATAAAATCAATGTGTAGTGTTAATTCCGCCAAATGTCAGTTTAATTATGTCTGCAAAAATATGCCCTTGCAAGAAACACAATAAACCTCCTTGAGAATGGTCTGCCTGGTCGAGTGCTCGTATGAGTGTCTCATTCGAGCATTTGACGAGTTTCTCCCTTGTGAATGGTCCGCGGAGGACAGAAACACATGTCGAATCGAAAAAAAACTGACAATTTGCGGAATTAGCACTACATTTTTTTTGGTTTTTGGTTGGAAAATGTTGAAAAATGTTTTCCTTTTGAGAGACCCAAAGCTCTCTTGATAGGACCCTTAAAATGAATAAATTTTGTTATTTGCTCATATGAAATCAATATGAATACTAAATAAATAAGTTATTTACTATAATTTGTGCGGGAAGAGAATAGCTAGCTGCACGTCTCGTTTTATGAGGTTAGAGCCTAGCTATATCATTTTGTCTCCCGTTTTGCTCAGGGGAGAAGTGAAATCTTTTTTTCTTACTCTTCCTTGTCTCTTTCTGATTAAATTTTTGGAGCATCCAAGACAGTTAAAGCGATTCCCCGGTATAAGCCTCACCCCTCAATGTTACTGCATTGGGAACCGATCACTTTACCGATTTATTTTGTTAAATTTTCATTTTACTGAAAACTATTGACCGATGACTTTTTTGGTATATGCAATTTTTGTCATATTTTAAGATAATCGAAGTGTCATGTGCCATAGGTGTTATTTTACCAAACTATTTTTTACCGATTTACAAAATAACTACATGCTATTGGCCGACGCTTTTTAAATTTTTTTTTCATCTGCCATATTTTCACCACGCCAAAATAACATTTTATAGAATTTTGGTCACAAATATAAAGACAGATACTATCTATGTTCAAAATTAAATTAAAATAGTGTCATAAAAAGTCAATATATAGTGCTATAAAATTTCGTGACTGAAACAAATCGCTGCAAAACCGACTCCACACAGTCTTGTTTGCCCTACCCCTAGAGTGTAATTTAAGCCAGCGTAGGCGCGGATGGGGAATGGCGGCCCATTAACTGAGGGGCTGGTGGTTGTAAGGCCCGCTGCCGCAGCTGAAGCAAGCCGAAGCTGTGGTGGTGACCGTTAAAACCATCTGCGACGATAAGCTCGCGTGGGCCCGCCCAAAACCCGCAGAGCCGGAGCCGTGACAGAAACAAGGCTTGCTGCATGTTGCATGCGTGCTGCATGCCTGCTTGCATGCTGCATGCCTGTTTGCAATCTGCATGCCTGCTTGAATACTGCATGCCTGCTTGAATGCTGCAGCAACAGCAAAAATAACAGATGTAATAATGTGCACAAACTATCTAAGAGTTTGGTGAAATTCAAATATGGTATTTAAAATAGTAGTATAATGAATGTTCGGAAACACAATACTTCGAACAAATGTAATTTCGGCTATGTATAACTTTGGTGAAAAGTTTATCGACCAAATGAAACGACGGGGTGACGATAAAAACGAATTGATAATAGGTTAACTGATAGAGCGGCATACGTGACTTCGGTGAAATAAAAAAAAAACGAAACAATAAAACAGCATTTATTTGCAAAAAAAGTTGATATGTTTTAGGTGAAATGAAATTCGGCATATATTTTTCGAACTTATGATAGTCACTGTATTGTGTTGTGGGTAAGAGGATTATTATTTTATAATTTTTAAGGGACTTTACTTTTTCAACAGTATTAACAGGAATAACAATACTTTAGTGATGGAAGTGGTATTCAGGCAACTCGATGTCGAGTCACCGGACACTACGGGGTACTTTTACAGAAAAGGAAAAGCACCCGTGGTAACTAACGGATACTGTTCAACTATTTACAGTAAGTTTTATATACATTTGCTGTTTTATTTTATATAATTAATTCGATTCATGGCGTTGTGCCTATTATTGTTATTGTTAATAAAACACAACAATATCTGGAATATATACGTGCATATACGTGCATTCCACATATTGTTGTGTAGTTGTGTATAGTATGCACTTCCAATCCCTTCCGTTTTTAGAATCCTTTCTGAAAACAGATTATTTATTGGTGATTTGAATGAAGTTTCTACTTTTGGCGAGAAGCACTGTTGACGTTCTATTATTTAACATTTCAAGCCTTTCAATTATTTCGTACTTGTCAGAAAAAAACATGTTCATCTAGTTATTAGTGATCCTGACTACTATGCCAAAGGTGGTGTGTTCGATCACCACCTTGGTCAAATCTTTGTGTGATAAGCACGATTCTTTGTTAGGTGTAAATTATCTACAATAAGTTTGTATTTATAAATATTTAAGTAGGCCTGTAGGGCTCTGCCTAGTTTGGGTTAAGATAGCAGTATATTAGTTGTCCCAAGATATAAATTATTTTATTGTGACTATAGACCGAAAACAAATTAGTGTGATAACTCTTTGCTACACTAAGTTTTCAAATACTGATGTTGAATTATTTTACAGATAACTATAGCCTGACGTTGACTGTATCTAACGTCGACGGCCGTAGGAGCCGCAGACGCTGTGATTATCAAGTGTACACATATGTTACCGACGCCGGTGCACCACTGAGCTACAGCAAATCATTTGTACCTTCAGGTATGATTTAATCGGGTTTACTTGTTAAATATAAATAGCTAACGTCACAAGCAACAACTTTTGCTATACAAGTACGGACAGATATTAATAGCAGCGCAAGCGCGCGTGAGCTAAGCGTCGTATTAATGAAACAGATCTTCAAATGTTCAACAATTTTTTTAATGTATTGAATTAATTTTTTTTTTAATACGACGCTTAGTAAGTAGGTATATATAGTTTTAAGTATGGTACAAATAGTACCTTATAATATAGTACTTCGTACACTTGCAACTGCCCCATCTCTGTAACTCCTTTCTCCTTTCACTACCTAGGTTGCCTGGAAGAGATCACACCTTGTGATAAGGCCGCCAATTGTACTATAATAATGTGTATGTTGTCGCTTTGTATTATTTATTAAGGTGTACAATAACGAGTTTATCTATCTATCTATCTTAACTCACGCGCGCTTGCGCTGCTAATAATAATGACACTTCTTTCGCCAGATATTTTTCTATTTAATTTCATGGCTTGGTGTAGGCAAATTTGGAAACCTTGTTGCATAGTGGTGGCAGTAATCTATGCGATGCGCGTATAAACATTCAAGCGGCAATTTAAATTATTATTTTTGTAAGAAAATATAATCGACCACAAAAACTAAAGTTGTAAAACAAAAAGTTGTTGCTTCTAAAGTCAACATTCTAGTTCTGCGATGTTGTTGGTGTGTTACAAATAACCCTTTATATTACTTCGATTTTATATTAACAAACAATTTTAGATTCTTTCAGCACATTAGTTTTTGTGGCGATTTCAGTGCAAACGCGGGTACGAGAAGACCACGCTTCTGTTGGGCGAGCTTCTCGTACAGGCGTTTGCATTATAAGTGTATTGAAGTTGTTGGGTCAAGCGGCACACACTCCAGACTCCATAATAAAACCATGGTGTCTGTCATCGTCACACGATCGTACAAAAATAGTTAGATAGAGTAGTAATAAATAACTATTTTGATGATCTTTTGCAATGTTATTGGATATAATTTAATTATTTAATAGCAATAACAACTAAGATTTCTTTGTTGATATGAATGAAGACAGACATCCGCTTCGTAAAATAAAGAGATTAATAAAAATAATCAGTGGAATCTAATCTATTTTAAATAAAATAATATCTACTTATTGTGTGTAATATTTGTTAGACTTTTTGACTCTTTTGTCTACTTACGACAAAGTTCGTTGAACAATTTAGCATACAAATAAAAGTTCTAAAGTATCACTAATTAGTCAATTTGCTTCAAATCTGGATTATAAATTCGTAGTAGCAACGTTTGGATCGGAGTATAGACGCCAGCACATCAAGCTACCCCAATCTGTCAAATTTCCCCAATTGAAAGTGAACCTTATATACTTTTGTCATAAAGTTAAAAATCTATTAAAGAAATTTGTCAGATTGGGGTAGCTGGATGTGCTGGCGTCTGCATAATAGGTAAACAATTGTCCACGCAAAAAAATACACTAAAATTCATCACGTGGGTAGTCTTATACGAAAGCTACTATAAAATAAATATATTGATTTTTGATTCATAGGTAAAATAGCTCAGTGTTATCGTTTACACACTTAAAATGCCTTAATTTTTGTTTCAGATCCCGAAGCGCTGAACGAATATAACGTATTTTTCGACAATTTGGGCTTAAGTTTGCAAGAAGAAGCCATAAATCAAGGTCCACTCCTAATGAGTTACATTTTGCCATGTGACTTGCAATTAAGTGTGTTTCCAAAATAAAGCTGTATAACAACATGAATGGAACTACGCAAACAGCACAGGGGAAGGTTGTATCACCTTATATAAAAAAATACTGCCGCCTTCTCAGGATCATTAGTATGCGTGTTCCATAAATGCAATTACATTACTTATTATGCTTACTCAAGGATTTCAGATTGTCGCTTGTATAATTTTGCATTCAAATTTTTCAGTCATTGTACTTTTTGTGATTAAAATTCTTGCAGTTTATTTTGCATTTTATTTTTCCCGCTCTAGCCTTATGTTTAGCTATTAGTTGTCACGCTGTGTGGTGACGGCGAATAATATCGTCACCCCTACTCATACCGTTTGTCTCGAGGGAGTACCTACCAAAGAATTGGCAGCTGCCTTTTTCTGTGTACTATGACCGTCCAACTGAGATCGCCAACTCGTCTGCCAAGCGTGGCAACTATGGCATATACTTGGAGGACTATGATTCTTTGGGGACGCTTTTGTCCAGAAGTTGAGGTTATTTGGCTGACGTGATGAATTGTAACACCAAGAGATTTTGCAGCTTCGTATTACTAAAACTGTAATTACAACTAAAACTCTAACCACAAAACTAAAAACACAGATTACAAATAACAAAATATTTCCAAGTCGTCATCTGTGGGTATAATGCCTATAAATCCAGCGGCCTCAGCCGACTCATAAATAAGCCTTGCCATTTATTAAGGCACTCGTTTGAATCGCAAGGGCAAGACGTTGGCATACGCCTCACACCTTTTCGGTATTTGAGTGTTCGTCAAGGCGTCTGGACAACTCCCTAAAAATGGTAACATATACCCTCAATTATGGGTTCTCAGCAGTCTTCACCACAGCACCTCTTGAATTCTGTAGAAATACTTTCACTACTCGCACTTACTATGCTTTATACTGGGAAACCTCCAATCAGATTTAGTTCGACTGACGGAGTATATTAAACGATTTGGATTTCAATCATCAGCAACCGTTCTATCTATTTCAAAGTTTCCACGAAAGTAGTACAACGCTATTCTTTGATCATCTTCCATTATTATCTACTAATTATCGCCATAAAGTACACCTATGTAAAAGATTAATTTTTTTATACATAGCAAGTTAGAAATACGATTTTGCTGTTTAATGATAAACCAGAGTCGACAAGACGGCTGCTCAGACAAGACTGCTATTAGTGTGACCCATAAGTAGTTATTCTGAGTCTAGTGTACATACTTTGTGTCCGTCAATTATATGTTTGTGAAGTACCCCGCGCTACAGGGATAATTGCCCAGGCAGTATAATAATAATAACCACCGGCCTAGGGCGTATAACCCCGCCGCCGGGGGAGCTCTGTTTTTTACGTATTTATTTGTGTATTATTGTTTTACATATCGATTAGAATAAATATGTATTAAATATGAAAATAAATAAATAAGTTAGAATAATAATAATATCTAGGGACAATGTCACACAGATCATCCTAGCCCCAAACTAAGCAAAGCTTGTACTATGGGTACCAGGCGACGATACACATACTTATATAGATAAATAAATACTTATATACATAGAAAACATCCATGACTCAGAAACAAATATTCGTGCTCATCACACAAATATTTGCACTTACCGGGATTCGAACCCAGGACTACCAGCTTCGTAGGCAGGAACACTACCAACTAGGCTACGGTGACCGCCAATTATACTTGGTAAATGTTTCTTTCTGAGTATGAGTGAAAATATTATGGTAATTATGTTTAGGGATAACTCAGGACCACCAGATTCGTAGGCAGGAGCTCTACCAACTAGGCTACGGTGACCGTGACGTTATTGCGGGTGTTGTCTTTAAAAAAGGCTTAGAAAGTCTCTAAAGCTTACTATTTTGGTCCTCCATGATGTCAAGATAACTGGCATAAGCAATCTAAAATCTCTATTGATAAGATTATTCAGAGTGATGTGGAATATATCACGTTTGATAACAGCATGTTAAAAAAATCTCAGTCCTAAACAGCTGGCTGACCAAGTTTCACAGATTGTGGTCAAGCCCTTTTTATAAGAAGACCTGCTTTATAGGGGCCATCCTATGTTCAGATATCTGTGGGGCCCTCCCACGTTGCGTCTTTTGTTTTTTTTATTTTGCGTTTACTGGTCTACAAAACTGGATACAGACATGTTACATATAAAATTTTTTTTTGTTAATAGCTAAGTAGTCTAATTAACTAACTAGCCCCTCCCTCTTACGCACGACTACAACTCCAGTCAGACCAGGATAGACAGTGGCACACAATGAGCGGTGTGCCTCAGATATGTTGATGCGTCTGTCAAGCGTAGCGAATACAGCATATCCCCCAATTCTTTGGGGAGGCTTTTGTCCAACTGTGGACGTACTTTGGCTGACATGATGACAATGATGATATAAAATTAAATTTGTAAAGGGTCCTATCAAGTACAGCATTTTTAAACGGTCATATTTAATTTCAATAGTTACCTACTATCCAATAACAGGTAGTAATCAAATGAGTTATCACATTAAAGAAAAGGCGCCACCGGTACCGGTATGCAAAAGCGAAAAAGATTAACGCGCAATAAAATGACACTATCGGTCCCGGTTGTAATCATTGTTGGTTGGTTGGAAAGACTTATACAATAATCCTTCCCAACGCGTTCCTAAATTCGTAGCGGCATCCAATACAGTTGTAACATTTTCTCCGGGACGTGTCTAAGTTTCACCACTCATTTTCATTTTATTGTGGACCACTGTTAATCCTCTATTACAGGAGTTGCAGTGACGGGTGAGAAGGAGGCTAGACCCTAAACCTAAAATCTAAGATGAGACCACAGACTTTTTTTAATTAATTGTACTTTAGTTAGCGAATTGATGATAAATTTTCTATGAGAATGTAATAAACCGGAGAGTTACACTGAGAAAGTGAAATGATAAGTATTTGCGTCACTGCTGCTACGATCGATGCACAAACAATAATAATAGCTAAACTCAGGAAGGCAGTGAGATAAAGCTTATAGTGTGAGATATACAGGAGACCGGCTACGTTCTCATGCCTAGTCCGTGCAGTTTTCTGGGTGAGAAGCAACACCCATAGAGGCTTGGCAGAGATAAGTCATTCATGATAATTGATCAGTTATGGACCACTGAGAGTTGATGATTATTATTACAGTAGAATAATAATTGCCGAAATTATGAGTTATATGTATAATGTATAAGACATTTTTAATTTTATATCTTACATCAGAGGACGACAAACGAGCAAATGGGTCACCTGGTGGTAAGTGATCACCGCCGCCCATGGACACTCGCAGCACCAAAGGTGTCGCGGGTGCGTTGTCGGCCTTTAAAAGTCAGCAAACAAGTGTTGATGACCCTTCACCCCACCCCAATGAGCTCTGACAATCTTACTCACACTCGGAAACACAACATTAAAATTATGAATGTAAACATTACTAATTGTTAAATCTAATATCACTTAAGGCTATAAAAGTAGTTTACGATCTTTTCTCAGCCCTGCCAATTATATATAAAAAGTCATAAAAAGCGGTCAAATTTTTGAGGAGTTTGATTTCAAACATTGTGACACGATAATTATATGAATATAGAAGATTTACCCATATTTTAGTGTCACCTATTTACGGTGAAGCTGAATGTCACTAAAGAAATATAATAAAGTACACGAGAGAAAAATAAAAATAAAATGAACAATCATCAGCCAGATGCTATAATTCAAGAATTGTTGTTTGCTCATATGAATCTACGCAAGTCATATCAATAAATTATACCGGCGATCTTGTTATTTGCTCATATGATATTAATATGAATACTAAATAAATAACTCATTTACTATAAATACCAATTTTATTGTGATTTTTATCATTTCCTACGCAAAAATGAAAGTCCTCGGTTATTTAACGTTTTTGGTCGGTCTGTATTCATGTTCAGGTGAGTAAATTTGATTTCATTTTATTGATTTAATTATATGCGATATTAAAGTTTCAGTTTCGTAAAATAAGTAATGAAATAAAATATTAAAGGAAATAGTTCGTGAAAGTAAGTTAAATTCTTTTTGTATTCCGAAAAATAATCTAAAATAATAAACATTCAGACAACCGATCGAGCAGATATTGTGTTTGCCTATTAAATAATTACTTTAAGTGGACCAAATCCCGTGTTCATGCCCGCTTGAGTATGATTCGCCGGACCGTCTCAAATCGGTCGTGTTGAAACCGGTTGTAGATGAACCCACTGAGTTTGTCAGTTGGGGCGCATTGGATTCGGTGGTAGCATTAAAGTGCGATCGTCGATATAAACACAAGGTCCGCCATACTAATAATATTGAATGTGTACCATAATATAGACAGAACCATTCAGACAGATAATATGTAGTAAAATATAGCTAAAACTAGAAATTCGATAACTAAACTTAAACATAAGCTCTTTGACAATAAGTTAATACAAGCTAGCTAAATATCATTACTATTATAAAATAATAATAAGTAATAGTAAATTTTACAAAAGTTTTCATACTATCCGTGTACCAAAATATACTACCTATGTAACTAGAAATATCATTCTGTATATTTAATTATATTACTACAAACATGTTCTGACTATTTACGACCGCTTTTTTAAAGTCTACGTGAATAAAAATCTTTTTTAATAACAAACTACAATAACTTTTTTTATAAAATGGTTTGTATAATTTAAATTTTGATTTAAAGAAATTAAATCAAAATTTAAATTATACAAACCATTTTATAAAAAAAGTTTGTTTAGGATACTGTTCTTAGAAAAATATTCTTTTATAGCTTTTCTAACGTTCGACTATTAGAAGGAAAAGTTTATCTCAAGTTGTTGACGAGTTGCCAACAAGTTGTCACTGAGGCGTCATTAGAGCAATAGTAGTAGTAGCTTATTTAGTAACCTAAAATTTATTACAATAAAATTGTTATACATTTATAGAAAAGTTTGTACATTATTAGGTTGTCATTTAACCAGGTATTATGTTAGCACGACAGGAGAATTTTGAACGATCGTTTATTTGAGACTTACCTGCGTTACCTATGTTTACAAAAGAAATAAATAAAATATACCTGACCATGAACATCGGTAGAATATAATGGTAGTAACTTTTACTTAAATTGTCTATTATGTGTTTATATTATGACAGAAAGTTTCTAGTCAGACATCATTAAGCCTAGTTAAGGAGTAGAGTAGAATATAAATTAAATTCTGTACTCGCTTAGATGATTAACCAAATAGGTACATGCGTCTTGAAAGCAATGACGTAATAAAATACAAAATCATAATTTTATAATACGTATTAAATAATATTTGTATGGAACCATAATGAAAGCAATAGAAGTATCCAATGTCAATTGGAAATCTTATTGCATTAAAAAGCTGGCTTAAAAAAAGTTGTTGTTTTTTGCAACAACCGATTTAAACAAAGTTTATATAGGACCATGCTGAATGTATTCCCTATCACTTAAAATTTCTGAATCGGTTCACATGAAACGGATAATTTGTGTAAAAATAAAGAGACAAATAGTAGCAGGCTAAAGGTTTAGTGATTAGGTATAAGGTGGGATATAATCAAAGGCTGATCAAACAAAATTTTTTTTTAACAGGTACCTGCTATGATGGTGTATATCGTCCTTGTCGGTTATGGGACTTGCGGTGCATCGGCCGCGTCTTTGCCCGGGAACTGCGATGCAATCTAGTGCAGGGAGAAATACCAGACTCTCGTATTTTAAAATACTTACCTTTGGACTATCCATCATCTAATTCATCAATTTTGTATAGAAATGCTCAAGCAACAGGTCTAAGCGACTTCACTGTTAACGAATTTTAGTAAGTATAGCTATGACTTCGCCTTGGAAAAATAATCTTCTGCTTCTTTAAATACTATTTGAGCAAGCTTTTGTTCCTTGGCAACCCAGCATCCCTTAAGGCCACATATCAACAACAAAAAAAGGCACATCAACATAAATTGTTAACCGAAAGCCATGTGCTGCGGATGGACTAGGAAATTCTCGACAGATACACGAGCTTATCCTTTATATCTTCTACTTGAAGACCTTGAATTTCTCGACCTTTTTTTTTAAAAGCACCTTTCCAAAGAAGTTGGAGTGTGAGCCCTGATGCACGCAAAAAGGCTCCATAAACCTTAAGTCTGGATCTCGAGTTCCAAACACAACTTAAATGTTCCTCTATTACCATATAGCAGTTGTGAAGTCCATCACATAGCAGCTCACAAAAATAGATCTGGCAGTTACACAATAAATCTATGTTACTGTTTACTGTTATTGATGAAGCCAAAACCAGGGCCTATTTATTTTTTTAAAGCTTTTGTACAAATTGCAAAAAGGCGCAGTTAATGCCTAAGGTATTCTCTACCAGTCCACCTTGGGTCGGTGCAGATAAAACATAGTAGATCTTTTAATTTTATAGCATTATTCGCAATGCAAAGCATTTATCTAATCTCAAAAATGGGAAATCATAAATTATAGGTAGATGGTGCAGGTTCCCGCCGAACGATTAAATTTATGATTTCCCATTTTTGAGATTAAAACATAGTAGATCCACTATACAAATAAATTCTAGAGGAGAAGAGTCGCTACGAGTACATAAATTACACAGGTACATAGAAAATATAATTGAATCTATTTATTAACTATGAAATATATTTTTATAACAAAAAACTGAAGTCAACATTTAAGCACTTTTGTGATATCTAAGGGACTTCGCTGCATTAAGGGGGCGCACAGCGCGTGCGTCCGCTCCGCGTGCTTGATTCATGCCATTTCAAGAGCAGCGCTGCGTGAGGCGGATAGCCGTCGCACGCGACGCGGGTAGCGGGGCCCGCGTTGTGTGTGCCGCGTCGTCTGTCTGTCACGAGCGGATCTGTTTCTACAAAATCATTAGAGCGCCGCTACGTTATCCGTGTCGCACGCGCCATGCTTGTGCAGTAGTTACAATGAGTTGACAACTATAAATTTTATTGATACGGAACGTGTTATTACGGATGCTAAGTGTCGCCCTTTCTTCAAAATCTTCAAAATGTTCACCTCCTCACAAGCCTTTTGAATTTTGAAGACTTCAGCGACGCAGAAAAATAATCAATAATTATTAACTTAAACTTTGTGTACTTTCGCCGTATTAGAATTACGTTTTAAATATGTTTCACGAAAATAGTTCAAGAAATGTAGAAGGTGACATTTTAAAATAACTAAAAAAATTTCCCATTAACGAAAACTTGGAAACAAATTCTCCACACATCCGCGTCGGGCATCCGCGACGTACACCCGCTTAACGCAGCAAAAGCCCTAAAGCTCACTTGATTGGTTATATATAGTATAAATTCTTTATTTCCTTAGTGCTTTTGCAGCTTAATTCTCCATTTATAATTCCCTCGTTGGGACTATGGCTTTGTTACATCTTTCTATCTCCCAGTTTGCTCTGGGGGGAAGTGGAACTCCTTTTTCTAACTCTTCCTTTTTGATTAAATTTTTTACCTTACCTGTTTTTCGATTTACCGATTAGAGATTATGTACCGCTGTTCATCCTGACTTACAGGAGTTGCAGTGGTGGGTAAGAGGAGGAACTTATCCCATAAAAACTACATTATAATATATACCAACATCCAATTTAATTTAAATATTACGACTACTACTAATATTTAATTAAAAGAACAGAACAAGTCAACTACCAACTAACTATCTACCTTTTATAAGTTATTATTACTTACAAATATTATTTTCTTTTGATTTTTAACATACTTTATTTTTTCTACAGTATTAACAGGAATAACAATACTTTAGTGATGGAAGTGGTATTCAGGCAACTCGATGTGGAGTCACCGGACACTACGGGGTACTTTTACAGAAAAGGAAAAGAACCCGTGGTAACTAACGGATACTGCTCGACTATTTACAGTAAGTTTTATATACATTTGCTGTTTTATTTTATCACGTTAATTAAATCCATGGCGTCGTGTCAAGTGTAGTCACATGCACTTTCATTCCTTTGAATATACTTAACATCATATATGAATACATATATTTGACTAATAAAATTCGACTAAATAGTAACTAAACTAATATAGTTAAGTAAAAAGATAACGTGTACATCGTCAACTTCAACGGCAAAGTTTCTTTTTGCCACAAATTTTGACATGATCCAGGAATGGGATATAAACTCTGTTTTTTTTAATATAGTAGCAAGACCAACGATCAAGGGTGTCGCTTCTTGAAGGCAGCCATATTTTAAAGGAACGGAAATACCTCCGCAGATAATTCATTCGTCGGAATGGTAGTGCGCGGTAAAAAGTAACTATTACATATACACGGTGTTAGCAGACCATTCAGGTGATACGGATGAAATTGCTACTTATGGCGAGAGACGGTGGACGTTTTATAAACGCAAACTTCAAACTTTATAATTTTTAGTACTAATCAGAGATAACCATCTATGGTCCTTGACTGGCCTGTGGGTTTCGTGGTTTGTGACCCTGACTACTAAACCGAAGGTTGTGGATTCGATCCCCACCTAGGTTAAATCTCTATGTGATGAGCATGAGTGTTTGTTCAGTGCAAATTATGTTTATCAGATATCAGGTTGCCGGTATGGCTCTGTCTAGTTTCGGTTAAGATAGCAGTGTATTATGTGTCCCAAGATATTTACTATTTTATCGTGATTATAGACCAAAAACAATTTACTATGATAATTTTTTTTTACAATTATGTTTCGAATATTAATGTGATATTACTTTACAGATAACTATAGCCTGACGTTGACAGTATTTAACGTCGACGGCCGTAGGAACCGTAGACGCTGTGATTATCAAGTCTATACATATGTGACCGACGCCAATGCACCACTGGGCTACAGCAAATCATTTGTACCTACAGGTAAGGTTTTATATACTCCTTGAGTTTATATTAACATACTATTATAGTTGCTTTCAGCATAGTAGGTTTAAGTTTAAGTGGTCATTTCAGTGCAACCGCGGGTACGAGAAGACCGCGCTTCAGTTAGGCGAGCTTCTCGTACACGCGTTTTTTTTTCTTCTTTTTTTATAGCTTTTTAAACTTTTTCTTGAAGTCAACATTCGCACTACTGAAAATAATCCCTGTGTCGCGAGGTACTTTACAAACATATAATAGACGGACAAAAATTACACCCAGACTCAGAACAACTATTTATGGGTCACAAAAATAGTGGTCCGGCGCGGCAATGGAACCGGGGACACGAGGCGGCGAGGCGACTGTCTTAGCCGCTACGCCACACGTGCAGTTTGAATAATAAGTATATTGAAGTAATTGGGTCAAGCGGCACACAGTCCAGACTCCAAAGTTAAACAATGGTATCTGTCATATGTTGAAATAAAATGCCTTAATTTTCGTTTCAGATCCCGAAGCGCTAAACGAATATAACGTGTTTTTCGACAATTTGGGCTTAAGTTTGCAAGAGGAAGCTATAAATCAAGGTCCACTCCTAATGAGTTACATTTTGCCATGTGACTTACAATTAAGTGTGTATCCAAAATAAAGTCGTATAATAACATGAAAGACTACGCAAACGGGACAGGGGCGGTTGTTTCACTCTGTAATAAAAAAAACTACCGCCTTCTCCGCATCATTTGCATGACTGTTCCATAGACGCAGTAACTATTTAAAATTATCGCTTGTATAATTCGGATTTTTCACTCATTGTGCTTTTTATCATTAAAATTCTTGCAGCTTGTTTTGTATTTTATTTTTCCCGTTCTGGTCTTATTTTTACCTATTACTTGACACGCCACGAGATTTTAGGGCTTTGTTTTACTATACTGTATTCGCGGTATGGTTCAAACTAAACGGTAAAACCTAAAGGGTATCATGGACTTTAACAATAGTTCCTTCATGTCTCCAAGGATTCTATGTCTTCTATATTTACTCTTCACTTAATGCTGGCAGTACAGGTATCTGCGAGAATTCTAAGAGACACTACAATGAATAACTTGCAGTTATTTGCACGGTGGTTCATTGATTTAATCAGAAACAATGACCTACCGGAAATGAATATGGATTAGCAACAGTAAAGTAGAGATTACAAAAACATGAATAAATAATGAATACAACGAGCGGAGATTACAAAGGTAAAAGTTAGGTACATATGAATTTAAATATTATACAAAAAAAAAATATGAATAAGTATGTCCTTCTGAAGGCTAGTCGTCACAGCATTATCTGGATGGAAAACACCCAACCCAAGTCCCACCTCAATTTAGTTTACTTATTACGCTACCAGAGATCGGTGTCGTTGCAGTCGCACGACCAAATAGTGCAAGAAAAATATGTACATATATGTGGGGCATAAAGTCGGCACGACAGGATTTGTTCATCATCATCATCATATTAGCCGAAAGACATCTACTGCTGGACAATGGCCTCCCCCAAAGATCTCCACAATTGCCGGTCTTGCGCTATTCGCATCCAGCAGTTTCCAGCGACCCGCACATGATCATCGGTCCATCTTGTAGGGGGCCTGCCCACGCTGCGTCTTCCGGTTCGTGGTCGACACTCGAGAACCTTTCTACCCGAACGGCCGGCTTTCTAATATAATATATTATTTCATTTAATTAATGATTTCTCTGCGATAGCGAAATATAGATTTGTAATTTAACTCACTTAAAGAACACCCGCTCTGCACTCTATTAAATCACTACATAAACGAAATGTAACTCGAATAAATATTTTTACTATAAGCCAAAAGTTGGGGCAGAAAGATTCTTGAGTGGCGACCACGAACCGGAAGACGCAGCGTGGGCAGGCCCCCTACAAGATGGACCGATGATCTTGTGCGGGTCGCTGGAAACAGCTGGATGCGAATAGCGCAAGACCGGCAATTGTGGATATATTTGGGGGAGGCCTTTGTCCAGCAGTGGACGTCTTTCGGCTGATATGATGATGAAGCCAAAAGTCCCCAAATTAGTCAGTCTTTATTTTACATATGTATAACCTTAGATAGTAGCAAATTTCTTAAAAATATAAATAATCCTGGTCGTGCTTATCGCTTCTTCCAGAATAACCAAGGAATTTGAGGCGCTCATTGCCAGATCTCTCCGGCCAGTAAGTCATCGGCGAGATTAAGATACTAGGCTCGCGGTCAGTCTAAAGATGGGTAGCCGCAAAAGCTGATTCACTTCTGATCGTTTCCGTGCTTTGGAGGGTACGTTAAGCTGTCGATTCCGGTTGTAGCTATTAATTTACAATGGTTAAGCCATGTCCGAGGGCCTACTGGGCGGCTCGAAAACCTTTGACTCTAGGGTAACCACCGCCGATATACCATAAGTAAGTACCGAGCAATATGGACCAGAACTGTAATTGATAAAAAATACGTGGTGGTTTATAAAATAACCAAAATTAAATATAACACTGGGTATAGCTTCAATAGCAGAAAATCAAATAAAAAATTAGAATTATATATATTTATATATAAGAAAGGTTTTGCCTTAAAAAGTGGTGGTCCTTGTAAATAATAATAATAAAAAATAAAAAAAAGAAGGTAAAGAAGATAAATAATGTTTTAGATAAGTTTGTTTATACTAATAAACAAACTTATCTAAAACATTATTTATCTTCTTTACCTTCTTTTTTTTTATTTTTTATTATTATTATTTACAAGGAATATACATAATAATCACTATCTTAATAGCATCCATAAAACCACTGAGGTTTAAACCGGTGCCATAATGAGTCTCATAAATCTAATTTACTCACTAACTACATACTCGTAATATACACAAATTATACATATACGCAAAAGGTAAATTTAACAAAATACATCTTAATGTTTTCATAAAGATCATCTTTCAATGGAAGCCAGAAAATATTTCTTTAGTTGACTTTTAATATTTGTAATTGATAAATGACTACAAAGATCTGAGGGCAAGCTGTTAATGAGTCGTGGGACAACGAAACCGGTTGTGCTCTCGCCGTAGATGTTATTGGCGCGCTGCGTACGAAGCCGGTGCGTAGCTAAAAATCTCTCTGAACTTATTAAACTCAAGTAGATTCTTCAAAGAGTTGCTTGACGTTTATATTATATATAATATTAATTTTATACTTATTTATTTATCGTATGGGGAGTAGTTACCCTAGTGTCAGAGTTGTTCAAGCCGCCCAGTAGACCCCTGACATGGTCCAAAGCGCGGAGACCCACAGAAATTACGGAGAATCACATTGGCGGTCACCCATCTATGGACCGCGAGTCTATTTGCTTTACCTCGCTGGTCAATTACGGACCGTTGCCACGGTCGGAGCATCTAGCTATGAGCACCCAATATTATTTTTATTAAAAAATGTTATCTGTAAACTTGCGCCTAAAAATATGGATGCATACAACCACTTTTTAAGGCAAAACCTTTCTTATATATAAATATATATAATTCTAATTTTTTATTTGATTTTCTGCTATTGAAGCTATACCCAGTGTTATATTTAATTTTGGTTATTTTATAAACCACCTACGACCTTGGTATTTTTTATCACTTACAGTTCTGGTCCATATTGCTCGGTACTTACTCAGCGCGCCAATAACATCTACGGCGAGAGCACAACCGGTTTCGTTGTCCCACGACTCATTAACAGCTTGCCCTCAGATCTTTGTAGTCATTTATCAATTACAAATATTAAAAGTCAACTAAAGAAATATTTTCTGGCTTCCATTGAAAGATGATCTTTATGAAAACATTAAGATGTATTTTGTTAAATTTACCTTTTGCGTATATGTATAATTTGTGTATATTACGAGTATGTAGTTAGTGAGTAAATTAGATTTATGAGACTCATTATGGCACCGGTTTAAACCTCAGTGGTTTTATGGATGCTATTAAGATAGTGATTATAATGTATATTCCTTGTAAATAATAATAATAAAAAATAAAAAAAAGAAGGTAAAGAAGATAAATAATGTTTTAGATAAGTTTGTTTATACTAATAAACAAACTTATCTAAAACATTATTTATCTTCTTTACCTTCTTTTTTTTATTTTTTATTATTATTATTTATTTATCTTTCAGAAGTTGACATTTTATTGTATAATTTTTTAATTAAATTAGTCAAGACGTCACAACTTTTAAAATACTATATCGATAACTGTAATGAGTTTTAATTCACAACATGAGAACTGTCTCCAGATTTGTGTGTTATCTCTTTGAACCTTCACTGCTCCCGTCTACTTTTGGAGTCTCTGATAAGTGAAAAATACAAAGATGCAACTGCGTGCTAATTGTTTAGCAGTTTATGTTAGTTGAGATACCGACAATAAGCAATTGTTAGATCAAAATTTGTTCGCACAATGGTCTCTTCAATTTTATATATTCAAATATATTATTAACAGGTATTTCACTAGGCATTATTTCAATATAAAAGCTCATTGACCGTAACATAAGACTACTTAGTATAGGCTCTAAATAGCAGTCCACGTGGGCTAAATGTTACACCTTTCTCCAAATAAATAATAACCAATTGCACTGAATATGGGCTGCGCTCATTGTGTTTTGGTGAAACCGAACTCTGGTGCGCATCGTCAGTCACCGTGTAGCTTTCGCCCGAAATCGTTTTTATATCAGATGTCGTCGTCATAAGTACGTTTCGCGGCTTTGTTTTGTATAAGTGTTGGGTGTTTCGTGGCTTTGTGTTGGGTAAACCGTGGCAGTGAGCTTTGGCGAAACTTTGGAAACCGTACTTGGGAGATCGAAAAGGTACAAGGGTTTGCAAATGAACAGTCATGGGAATCAAATCATAACAGCTCTTCCAGTTCCGCATTGTATCGGGGGGTAGAATTCACACAAAAAGACATTTTTTTTTCAATGAAGTTAATGCATCATCAATGTCTTTGGATACCCGGCTGTAATCTTCCATATGCCACTGCACTTAAGCTATGTACACGAAGTATCGTTGTCTCAAAGTAAATTACTTTTGGCGTACTTAACAAGGCAAACCTTGTTAACTGCCAGTTAGGGCTTACCGTAAAGGGTTCACGCAACTGAACACTGCTAAAGATATTATTATAGCTGTATCTAGAAAGCCACAGTATAATATAAACAAAGAGATTTAAAAAATATAGTTCAGTCGAATGGGAAGTAGGTCGAATTTAGCTTGCAATGTATGATTACAGACAGACAAGGTATTTAACAGATGAAACTAAATTAAAGCTTTTAAATGAATATTATTCCTGAGGGTAATCGCGGCTGGAAAGTTAACTAACTATTATTTAACAGTGCTATTTTATTTGAACCAATGTACACACAAAATATAAACAAAAGGAAGGTCAAAGAAATATCCTCCAGCAGACCCGCGAGAGGAAAGTTGCAGAAGAAAGTACAAAAGTTCTGTTACCATACGATTTAAAGAATAAAAGCTATTATTAAATCTATGTTGGTATATATACATATAAAGAAAGACATTAATCATCTAGACAATAAAATAAAGAATCGCTATTTGCGTCTAAGCAATTCCAAGTAATAAATTTTAACTTATTGTTAGTTCACATATGTTATGTTTAGGTAAGTAAATCACTAACTATAAATACTTGAGTTAACTATGTATATGTGATTGTATATTTATATAATTTCCAGCGTAAAAATGAAGGCTCGCGGTTTTTTGGCCCTTTTAGCTATTTTTAATGTTTGTGCAGGTAAGAAAATCTCAGAGACAAACTCTTCACAATATGTTTCCCTAATGTTATATTTTTTAATATTATAATTTAGCGGTTGTATGCATTTATACTGACATACATTTCAGACCGTTTTTACGTTCATATTTCAAAAAACCCGAGAAAGAGTGGGATATGTTGTCGGGAAAGTGAGATTAAAAATGGAATATTTTATAATATATCAAATGCTGTACATATTTACATTATTAGAAAATATGTAATATTCCTTAATTATGGAATATATTATAAGATAAGATTTATACTACTAATTATTAAAGATATAAAGTACCCTTTTCAACTTATTTTCCGGTCATAAGATTATCGCCGTGAATTTTGTTGAGAAAAAAATATAACGTAGCAAGTATTTCCTACTATAACGGATCACGCATCAATGCAATAATATTAGCATTGATAAACACATTTTGTTGTGTATCTATTGCAGGTGACCATATGGAGAATATCGAGCGTCCCTGTCCAAAATGCGACATGGATTGCGTTGGCCGCGTCTTTTCCCAAGAATTGGTTTGCTCTCCGGTACGAAGAAAAATATCAGACTCTTTTACTATAAAGTATTTGCCTTTAAGCTATCCATCATCTAACACGTCCACATTTTATTCACATTCTGTAGCAAAAGGCATGAGCGACTTCACTGTTAACGAGTTTTAGTGAGTATAACGTCGAAGTCGACGTAAATTATACATATGCTAAGTAGCATATGTATAATTTAGTAGGATTATCTATTAATTTAGTTGTGTAACTGAGCGCTTAGTCGTGGTACTGAACGATCTGTTTCTATCTAATTGATGACTTGGTTTACCTTAGTTATTTGCTGTAAATTAGCCGCGTACTGACTGATTAAGTAAATTCTTGCATTTGCCTCAAACAAATGCAACGCGGAGTCACCCCAGTCTGCACTATTAGATTAGACATGACGTAGTTTCACGCTACTAGGCCAGGTATCTTAAGAGCTCAATTTCAGTAACATGATTATTTTTAAGTCATATATTTAAAAGTACATTTTCCGACTGACGCTTCGCCGCACCTTTTATCTTGCTCCTTTCTAAATATTATCTAGATATCATAAACTATGCGGCCGTTAGTTTACTAGGCGTTAGTAGTTAGTTAGTTTACTATGTGGCACTTTCGCACGGCCAAAATATTGCAAGGGTACTCGGTGCTGTGGTGGATCTAGCAGAGAGCCTTAAGATGATGGCTAAGGCAAATTGTCAGAGGTAAATTTGGATGGCACAGTAAGTCATTTTCGGCTGACCAGTTTTATTGCGACAAATGAGGTGATTAGTTCCTCTGATCAAGTTCCTCTCAAGCAGGTTCCTCTTTAGAAACGAAAGTACTCCACTGTTTACAAACTAGACCTAGTTAGTTCGTCAATAACCGTTATATAGTCAGATAATCTAATAATCAGAATTTATGAAAAATTGTTTTCATTTGTATTCAGAAATACCTAAAAACTGTTTTAAAATAATTTGTGTCTTTTTACAGCATAAATAGAAAAACTAAGACTTTAGTTTTGGAAGTGGTATTCAAGCAAATTGAAATACATTCACCAAACACAAAAGGGTACTTTTATAAAAAAGGAAAGGAAGCTATTGTGACTACAGGATATACTTATACTATTTATAGTAAGAAAATATTTTATTAAAAGCTTTCTTTTACTCTATACGAAGACTATATATGAGGGTGAAAATATACTCACCACCACAATCAACAAAACTCAGCATACCACAAAGGTGATACTACTCGTACTTTTGTGGTATGCTGAGTTTTGCAGACTCGCCCGCTACTTGCACTTAAATTGAGTTAGTGCTTAAAGTATATTTACTTGAATGAGATGGCAAGTTCCATTTTCAATAATTTTACTTGTTTGTGCTCATTGACGGGGATGATCAGGGTTAAAACATTTTTAAGAAGTGAAATCTTCTTTAGCGGCGTTGTGCCCTTTTTTAGGATGGGTAAAAAAAATATTAAACACACGTGAAACGGAGGGTCTTTCTTTTTAATTCACTCGCTGGCCGCAGACTTTTTTTCTTAATTATATCAGATTTCTTAAGGCCGACGGCCGATACAATTTTTTTTTTAAATTTAATCCAACCATAGGCAGGGAAGCAATTACGATGAGTCTTTATCGCCCATAGTTGGCAATTAGCATCTTCCACTCACTATTCGGATCAAATAAACACTACGAGTATGAAAAATCACTCTCAGTGTTTACCCTACAAAAAAAGTTAATCCGAATATTAGTAAACATAGAAGAAACAGAATCCTGCAAAGCACATTTCCAACATCTCAAAATGTTAACCTTGCCAAGTATCTATATCCTGGAAATTTGTAAGTTTGTTCGGCAGCATCCAGAATACTACACCAAAAGGGAAAATTTACAATCTAGCTTCACACTTAGACATGGGAATAGATTAAATTTACCAACATCCCATCTATCTATGCACTCTACAAGCCCGTTGGTCATGTCAATAAAAGTGTATAATAAACTTCCAGAAGAATTAAAAAAAAGAAACAAAGGATAATACTTTTATTAAAAAACTAAAGCTTTTCTTATTACAGAAAAGCTATTATACTGTAAAAGAATACTTGGACTCAAAGAAATAATTATATATAAATATCTTGACATTTATTAATCTGATAATCTTTTCGCTTTAAATATTGAAATTTTAAATTAAAATTTGGCATACTATGATTCTATATATGATCATATATATATACAAATAGCATAAATTCTTAAACTTTTTATTATTAACAAAAAGCCTTCTTCCTCTCTTCTACTATGCTGTGCCCGACAGGGTCCATAATTATAAGATTATACCATCTGTTATACATTATGGAAGCAATAAATGATTGAGTATTGAGTATTGAAAATTAAAAAATAGTTTTCACTTTTTTTTTTGTTATATTTACGATTTATTACATATTTATTTCTTGTAACATTTATCATGCAAACATGCTTAATATCTTCAATAAATATTGAGTAACATATAAAAAAACTTAAAAATATATGATTGTATATCCTGGGCAAAAATTAAAGATTGCGTTAAGAGAAATAGTGTCCTAGGGTGGGCAAGCGCCTTTCGCCATGTCGATTGCTTTTTACGATGTGTTAGATTTTTAAAACTCCATATTTATTAAGTTGTATGCTAACAAAGATAATCTTATTTTACAGAAAACTATAGTCTGACTTTAACGGTATCCAACGTCGATGGTCGACGAACGCATGACCTTAATGATTATAAAGTTTTTACATACGTAAGTGACGCGGATCCACCAATTGGTAACGACGAATCATTTGAGCCCAAAGGTAATAATATTATATATACAGCCAGCGTAGTATTGGTGGTTAAACTTTGACCAAAACGTAATAACTTTGCCAGCATTTCAACGACGTAGGCATTAAGGGTTGTTTTCAAAGTGTAGGTGTATCCATTAATATGGCGTTGACTATACAATTAAAATATTCACTTTAGTACTAACTTTTTGTCAACTTCCAAAGCTGTATTTTTTTTAGATACATATAATCCATTAGTTATATATTGGTCACCATAGCCTAGTTGGTAGTGCTCCTGCCTACGAAGCTGATGGTCCTGGGTTCGAATCCCGGTAAGTGCAAATATTTGTGTGATGAGCACGAATATTTGTTTCTGAGTCATGGATGTTTTCTAGGACTTAAGTATTTATATATCTATATAAGTATGTATATCGTCGCCTGGTACCCATAGTACAAGCTTTGCTTAGTTTGGGGCTAGGATGATCTGTGTGACATTGTCCCCAGATATTATTATTATTATTTAACTTTAATATTATAGAGTTTCACTGAATTTACATTGAAGTAGTAATTTTTTTAGAATCGCGTAGACGGTATCGAAAGCATAATAACATCAAATACCTCAATAAAAGGATATTAAAGAACACGGCAGTTTATAGAGCTATAAATAAATAATATAAAATATAATATCACTATTTCTGCCTTGCCTATTTTCTACTTCTATTGGCCTCTAACCGCGTCTAACAGCATCAAAATCAGAGCGACCGCAATCTGGTCTCGAAACCCGTAGGGAATCAGTAACTAAGAAGGTTAGACCAAGTGTCAAATTTTATTTATCACAATTTATCATAAACAATCAGAACCAATGGCGTAACATGGCTCTTAATAATAAATGACCTGTCTAATTATTTTTCACATTATATTAATTAAATTCTTCTTAATTTAAAGAAGTTATTTTTTTTATTGTTTTCATTGTGCTCATTTTATTTATCACAATTTATCATAAACAATCAGAACCAATGGCGTAACATGGCTCTTAATAATAAATTACCTGTCTAATTATTTTTCACATTATATTAATTAAATTCTTCTTAATTTGTAAAGAAGTTATTTTTTTATTGTTTTCATTGTACTCACATATACCTACCTGGAGAACTTCATAAAAATACCACTAAGACCTCTCAGGGTCTATCCGGGCACCAATGAGCCGTTAATTAACTATTTGCACACTATTTTTTGTTACATTTTTATTGAGTTTCATGTATCAGTGTAGTGTTGATGTAGTGTCTTTTTAATTTACATTTGAAGTACTTTCCGTTATTTTTATACATGGTTTGCAAATTTTGAGGCAGTTTATTTAAGAAGACAGGCACTAAGTATTCGTCATATCTTTCTCCATACAAGTTATTAGCCTTTGGTAGTATATACTTATTCTTGTACACAATTGATCTCATATAGTCAGGTCTCGTCCTATATGTTTATTAAATTCGAATCTACTAATTTTTCTATTTATATTGCTGGTATATATTTCCAGATCCCGAAGCGGCAAGAGAACTACAGATATGTTACGATAAATTGGGTTTAAGTATGCAGGAAGAAACCGTGAATCAAGGTCCAGTATTTATGAGTCACATTTTACCATGTAATTTGAAACTGAGTAAGTTCTAAAATGCTGTATGTTATAACCACAGTTCGTAAATATGTGCAAGAGGGCGTGTACTTTATCTGTAAAAACAACTACAAACTAGTACCTACTAAAAACTTAAAGGAATTTAACACACATTTATGCAAACGTAGTGTATTCTTGAGGTCCCTGGCTTCAGTTATACAGATTGCCCCATGAGTTTATTAGTTATTGTCTTATTTTTGTTATTAAATTCTTGAACCTCAATTTGTGTTTTTTTAATAGTATGCCTATGACTTTTGCGGGATATGATCTTTTATGCTTTTAAGACAGTTCTTCTCTCTCCGTAAGTTCTAGCTATCTTACTGGGTGTGAACCCAGGACCACAAGATTAGCACAAAATAATATAATTTTGAAATGCTTCTATAGCCAAACTGATTATAGAACATTTTCGTCTTACCGCTATTTTTTTAAGTGTTCCAAGACGTACACACGGCTACATATCAAGCTATACTTTTCCAATATAACCTGACCTGTCATTGTATGGAAATCCTATACAACGCGAGATCAGCTTATACTGGAAATGTATAGCTTGATGTGTAGCCGTGTGTACCAGTTATTTCAAGCTGGTTAATGCTTGACTTTCACACCGCAGGTCGTGGGTTCGATTTTCATTTCCATTTCATTCCATTTATTTCAGTAACAATTTTTACATTGTATTGAAAATAACTAATAATAATTATGCTAAAAACAAAAAAAATACAGTACAAATTCCCATACAAAGTCAAAAATAAAATCATTACACATACCAATACACATGTCAAAAATTTAAAATAAAATATCAATAAAAATAGTTAGCATTAATAAATAGGTCTAGTTATATGTATCACGTAGAAACTCATCAAGCGTGTAGTAGCACTTCTCTAACAAAAATGATCTTAACTGCTGCTTGAACTGATTTATGTTGTGAATCGACTTCAAGTGTACAGGTAGTTTATTAAAGAGTTTCACCGACTGATAACCTACTGCATGACGCACTACTTCTAAATGTGGTTGCACCTTATTTTGTAGATACCTACGCCTAGTAGGTTCCCGATTACTTCTTTCATCTGGTGTTTCAAAATTATGCAGCTTTTTCATGAGTTCAGTAAGAAGAACTAAAATATACAAACAAGGGACCGTTAGTATCTTAAGTTCTTCAAAGTACTCCTTACACGATACCCACTGTGGAACTCTCATCATGGTTCTTATGGCCCTTTTTTGTATAATGAAAGCTATATTTATATTGTACGCGTAACCACCACCCCATAGAATGATACTGTACCTAAGCTTCGACTCTACGAGCGAGTAATATACCACTTTTAATTGCTCAATAGCGATCACATCTCGAAGGCTTCTCAGGGCATAGCAAGCTGAACTGATTGAGCTTTCTATAGATGTGACTTCTTTTCTCCAGTTTAGTCTTTCATCCATGTCAATACCTAAGAATTTTAAAGATTCCCAGCCAGGACAGATATTTGTGTGCATAAATATGTCTGTTTGTCCTGAGTCTGAGTGTAATATCTATATAAAACGGAATTTTGTGCAGGCGATTAGTAGGAAGATCAAAAACGAAACAATCACTCTGATTTTATGGAAGGTGAGTCAGTAATTGTGTAAATAAATGAAGAAAACAGAAAAGTTCTTCTAGTAATTTCTAGTACTTCACAAATCAAAGCTGAAGTTACATGGCTATTGTGAAAACATACATCCAATAATTTCATATTGCATACGGTTCTCAAATTTGGTCAACAGGGACAAACCTGCACTTGTGACGCTGTGATTAATGTTGTCACCTCGCTACAATGTTGTTCGAGTTCGATTTCCGTAGGACAATTATATGTATGTGATCGATGCGTATGCGCTGTGTTTTGTTAAATAATTATAAAGTCATATAGGTTGTAAGTTTAGTACTGATATTTGGGAAGCATTGGAATTAATATATCAACATAATAACAGTGATTGACTTCAAGCCGTAATTAACAGATCTACATAATTGGTTAGTAACACGTATTAACAGGATTATCACATTAATATTATAAAGGTGAAAGTTTGTGAGTGTGTCATTGTGGATGTTTGTTACTTCTTCACGTCTAAACTGCTGCTGTCTAAACTGGCTGGAGCGATTTTAATAAAATTTGGTATGGAGTTAGCTGACACCTTAGATTAACACATACGTTATAATTTTACGATAATTTAGTATCTAATAATTCATAAAAAACATATCTTGGGACACTATACAACTAACATACTGCCTTGTGACAACAAACTAGTATAGGGGGATAAAAATTAACACATGTAACCTATCTAATATACGCTTGCATTAAAAACTTAGTAGGTAGTTTTCTAGTCTCGGCTATCTACTTATACTTACCTACACATGTACATATTAAAGAACAACCGTATTTAAGGTACTTAAACTATTGTATGAATAATTCATTAGATTTTAAAATAAAAACCAGTGATGTCCTGGAGTAAGTAGAAAACTGGAAAACGTACCAAACGTCATAAACAAACATATTAATACTTAATACAAGAACAACACGGCTTTACTAAAAAAAAATCAACAACTACAAACCTAATGATATTTACAAATTACCTTTTTAACAACTTAGACAGGCACACTCAGACAGACGCCGTATATACTGATTTTAAAAAAGCTTTTGACAGAGTAGATCATAAAATACTACTGGACAAAATTGCCTTTAACGGGATTAGAGGTAGTTTACTGCGTTGGTTCTGGTCATATATTAGCAATCGTAACCAAATAGTAGTAAGTAACGGATACCATTCGGACTCCTTCAAGCCAAGCTCAGGTGTACCACAAGGATCCATTCTTGGTCCTCTTTTATTTATAATTTATATAAATGACATAGACAAATGTTTCCATAACAGTAAATTTCTATTGTATGCTGACGATCTTAAAGTCTACAAAACAATCAAAACATACGACGACTGCGCTTTGTTACAAGAAGATCTAAATCGACTGTCCAAATACTGTGACGAAAACAAACTGCAATTAAGTATCCCAAAATGTAAATATATTACCTTTACTAAGAATAAAAAAAATATAATTTATTTTAACTACTCGCTAAGTAATGAACTACTTTTCAGAGAGACGCATATCCACGACCTGGGAATTATCTTAGATAATAATTTACACCTCAACCTACACATTGACAAGATTGTTACTAAAGCCTTTCAAATGTATAAATTCGTTATTAGAGCATGCGCACATTTCAGACGCCCAACTACATATCTACACTTATTTAATTCAATAGTCCGACCGCAGCTAGAATACGCTTGTATGATATGGGACCCATACTATGCTAAATATGACTACTCCATAGAAATTATTCAGCGCAAATTTCTTAAAAGCATGCAATACAAATGTCAACTGGAACTACTCTCGTACGAACAGACTCTCAGTAAATTTCACCTACTTACGTTATACTCTAGACGCCTATTACTACAATCAATGATGCTTCATGGGTTAGTACACAATAGATTCGATTGCCCCGACTTAGTCAATAACTTGTTTTACATAATACCTCGAACGGTTCTCAGACGAGAGACACGGGCTTACCCGCTCTTTGCTACGTCTCCCAGCCGTACAAATGCAGGTGAACGAGCACCCCTCCATAGATTAGTAAAGCTTTACAACAAAAATTTTACAATGATAGATATCTTCGCTACAAGCTACGCCAAATACAAAAAAGAACTAGTTAAAAGCTTAAAAGGTCTCTTAACTATAGGTAGTACTTAAGAATACGATTTAATATATATAATTATATATGTATATACTATATATAATATCCTAACACACTAACACCACTGTATGTAGATATCATATTAGTAATACGTGGAAACGTCGTGGGTTGTACAATTAACCAATGTCACCCTTATGATATTTTAGCTGTAAGATATATTGTACAATTGTTTGTTGCCCAAATAAAATAAAATAAAATAAAAATAAAATATTAATTATAAATAGCAGGTATCTGTGATCTTGTGAAACATATTGCTTTTTCTCTTTGATGTTCCATTTTTTTCAAAAGTATTTATGGTAAAATATTTTAATAAAAACACGAAAGTATTGTTATTGAATACTTCCTGTTTTATCCTAAACACATTTTTTCAACAATTTTCAACACATAATATTTTATATCATTAAACTTAAAGAAACACAAGTATGTTAAAATACTATGGTATTTTAATTACATCAAACAGGGCGGGTAGTCCTAAATAGTGTTTACGTACCACACGGTTGTGGGTAACTAATCCAAGAACGGGGCAGAGTTAAAATACTTGTAGACAACATTACTGTAGCATAATTGTACCAACTATAGCTAAGTTAGTAATAACTTTTTATCGGTATTCTCAACCAAGTTATTTTTATTTGTGTTTGGTGTTATTCTACATAAATATAAAAAATAAATAATTACATTGAGTATTAGTATTATATGAATAATGACAGTGTTTAGAAAACTAATTCAAAGACAATCCGTAATTTCAATACGTGGGGTGCACAAAAAGAACTAAAATTTTAAATAAAAAGGGTCAAAGCTGAATATGTTTATAATGTTCGCCCTTTGCTTCCATGCACTTTTTCGATATAAACAATATTGTTTATATTGAAAGCGTTCGGGAAGCTACGTAATATCTTCTCGTCCCAAATACCGCACTGTCTCAAGTCGAAAGTGTGTGTTGCCAGTGATGACTTACGGAACAGAGACGTGGTCGCTCACTATGTGCCTTATCAAGGTCACCCAAAGAGCAATGGAAAGGGCAATGCTTGGAGTTTCCCTGCGAGATCGAATCAGAAATGCTGAGATCCGCAGGCGAACCAAAGTAGCCGACATAGCCCAAAGAATTGCCAAACTGAAATGGCAGTGGGCAGGGCACATAGCTCGTAGAACTTACAGCCGATGGGGCAGAAAGGTTCTCGAGTGGCGACCACGAACCGGAAGACGCAGCGTGGGCAGCCCTCCTACACGGTGGACCGACGATCTTGTGCGGGTCGCGGGAAGCCGCTGGATGCGGGCAGCGCAGGACCGGCTATTGTGGAAATCCTTGGGGGAGGCCTTTGACCAGCAGTGGACGTCTTTTGGCTGATATGATGATGATGATACTAATAAACCAATATGAAACCATTTGCACCACTCCACCGAGGTAACCTCAGGCATACTTTTATACTCTTTAACATCTTCTCCTGGTGATGAAAATTCGTTGACTGCGTGAAATCTTCTTCATTTTTTAAGACAGCGAAGAATCGCATTATGTCAGATAGGGATTGTATCCAGGATGAGCCATATTATCGACATCGATCTTTCAACATTTTGTTCGTTCTCTGGTATTAGCTGTGTGTGGTAAGAGCTGATATTATTAAAGTTATTGATAAAAAATGACACAGCATTCGACGAATTACGGTTGCGTAACAGTTGACTTGCCCCGTATGGCTTTCCTCCTAAATGAAAGTATCCACTGGTCCAGTTTTATTGCAAAAGTAGCATCCATCCGTATAGCACCTTGGCCACTTAGGTATAACAGTCGATTGCTGCTTGTTTTCGGAACGTAGTTGTAAATCCATATTTCATGTCGCTTTGTACCATACCAAATTCGATGTTAAATTGTGAGGAATCCTTCGGGAATACCAATATGTGTTTGTAGGATTTATTACATCTGACTCCTACCTATGCCTCAAGATGTTCAATTCGCATATAGGTGACTTGTCCATCTGTTATAATGATACGGTAAACATCGATGTGTTCTTTGTGGGCGGCAGATGGACGACTATCTCGTGAATCCTCACCGAGATTGATACAACTGTGGTGAAATTCTGTAAATCAGCTTATCTGTTAAAAGCTGGTTTACAGAATTTCACCACTTGCAGATTTACTTCCAAAACTAGTTTTAAGCCGAGCAACGCTCTACGGAGATGTCAAACTGCACTTAAAATCGTAGCAAATCAAACTACTGAAATGTTACCTACTTAAATTCATGTTGACTAGACACGCAATATTTAAATGGCACCAAAATGTTTATGACATGGAAAAAAATATGTAGTATTACTAAACAGCATTGAAAAGAGTTATATTTTCAAATGTTGCAATTAGTTTTAAAATATTGTTATTGAAAGTGACTCGCTCCGGAGATAATGTACAAATTAATGCAACGCTGATAATTATTTTTGCCATCGAAAACAATGAATATTAAAATTGAATGAAGTTTATTGATTTAGATGATTTTATTTCATAAAATTTTATATTGAATGCACGTCATCTTTAATACAAAGAAAAACATTAATCAACTTGACGGTAAAAAAATATAGTTTGGAATTTATATTAAGTAAAGTAATAAATTATCCCACATGTATTGTTATTACTTCTCGTTATTTCGATATAAATACTCAGGAAATAAAAACTTTACTATATGTATGCCAGTTGAAATTATTTTTATATAATTTCCACAGCCAATATGAAAGAACTCGGTGGTTTGACGTTTTTGCTGACTGTCTATTTTAGTTCAGGTAAGAAAGGGTCCAAAAATATCTTTATATATATTTAGTCTTTTTTTACCTATGTAATTTTTAAATTTATTTTAACAGTGAAAGTGCGGATATGCGCACTTTCACTGTTAAAATAAATTGGGTGATAAAGAAAACCGATGATAAATAAATAATTTTATTTATTTTGGTATATTACCGAATAACGAATTAAACATGTCAGTCGATAGACGTCCACAGACTACTGGACATAGACTAATAAACTAATTAAGTAACTTAGATTATTTTAATATCATTCTGACCAGGCTCGTATAAGACTACCAGAGAACCATTCTCATTTATAAACTTATATAACAAAAAATATTTTTTATCGTTCTATCAGTTTCTGTACAATATTGTTTTAAAACTGTCGAGTATTTATAGCACTAAAAAATTTCAATTATTTTATTATTGTGTTATCATATTCTGTCAAATCTTGTTTTAAAAAACCATCGGTTGTTTATAATACTGTCAAACAAGTTTAATTATTTTGATAGCATATTCTCACTATAAATCAAATCTTTTATGTTAACTATCAGGCATTTATAGAAGAAAGCAGTTTTCACTTATTCTAAGTTGCGGTAAGTAAAATTAAAACTGCTGTTTTAAGGAATTGCAAACATTTACATACCTACCTAATTGTAACCAATTTTAGTCGATAAAAAAGTAACTGTAGACGTTTTTCTGCTCCACGACTACACTTTTGTAAAACTTTTAGCCTTTTCTAGGCCTACGAACATTTTGATTTCATGATTGTGGAAACTTAAACTCTTTCTCGACCCCTAAGTAACTATTTAGATTCATAATGAATCTAGTTCTTTGCAGGTTACTACATTGATGGTATACAGTACCCCTGTCCAAATTACGACAGAGATTGTGTCGGACGTGTCTTTGCTCGAGAAATGCGATGCCCTCTTCGGAGGAATATACCGGACACTCGTTATATTACTAACTTACCTTTATACCCTCCGTCATCAAATGTAACAATATTTTATACTGATACTGTAGCAAAAGGTTTCAGTGATTTTCGTATTAACGAGTTCTAGTGAGTATTATGCGAATAATTGTGCTATTCTATTCGGTAAAATTATAATTGATTCTTTGTCTTAGCGGGTTGCGAACACAGCATTGGCGACATTGCAATCGCAATTCTTGTGAAATCCCGGCTTACACACAAAAGTATTAGTTGTTTTTTTTGCTAGAAACCTTTAAAAAGGCCTGAATCCGGTAACCCCTGTGCCTCAGCTGACAAACACAAATGGTCCTAAATCCTGCTGAGCGGCGTGGGTGCATAGCATCGAGTTATGAGAGAGGAAGTAGAGGGTTCATTTAGTTTATACTTAAGTACATTTGTAGTACACGTTATTATTGAGAAAACTGATAAATTTAACTAGTAGTGGAATACATTGTATTGTGGATGACTTTAAATTAAAGTAAAAAGAAATAAATTAAACATACAGGCTTTTTGTTACAGAAAAATGTTAATGTTAACATTTCTCGCCATTTTGGAAATTCCTTGCTTTAAAGGTGAAAAGGATGTTAAAAGTATGTAAAGAAGGTCCCCTAACTTTAAGGTTAGATGCATGATATTAAAAAAAAATAAGTTTAAAACTTTATTATTTCCTAATTTCTTAGTATATGAATAGGAACTGAAAGTTTCATTTTTTGAAAGGAACTATCCAATTAATTCACGATATAAGGCAATAGGAATTTAAACTTCATATGAGTGATATTTAATGCGTAATATTATTACCACATCCAAAATTGTCTCTATCTTAACCTTTAAAAAAATTCACTCTTGAAACGGAACCCTAACAAGTCTCACTTGTACCAGTCGTACATGGCATTTAAATGAATAATTGAAATTTATTTCTTACAGTATAAATAGAAGAACTAAGACTTTAGTATTGGAAGTGATATTCAGAGAACTCAACGTACAAGCACCAAATACTATAGGATATTTTTATAGAAAAGGAAAGGAAGCTATAGTTACCCATGGATACACATACAATATTTTTAGTATGTACTATTGTCTTTTACTAAAAACTTATATTCTTCTAGTCGGTGTATAGTGGAACTATTTCTCTAATAATATGCTTATATATTAGTTTTATTTTGCAGGAAATTGTAGCCTGACTTTGACAGTATTCAACGTCGACGGCCGGAATTACCATGACCTGGCAGATTATCAAGTTTATACTTATGTTACTGATCTGCATCCAATACTAGGTTATGATGAAGCATATAACCCCAAAGGTAAGATATGTATTGTCCAAGCCAAGCCAATTATGTAGTTTAAGCTCACCCATAGATTTGAAAACAATTAAGACACTTTTCCGTGCTGGTAAACCTGAAACCCTGCTTCTTTTTATACGGCTCGACAGCCTTCTGGGGATGAAAATCGCTGACCATGTAAAATGATAAATATAAAAAATATTTTCGAGTGCCATATCGGAACTGTATATTTTCAATTTCCACACGAAAATAAGTAAACGTATTTGGTATAATTCGACAAAGATACAAGAAAAAAAATATGACTACTTAAGTCATATTTTTGTTTTTCTTATTAACGATTACTTCCCAAAATTGTGTTTTGCGAAGAACGAATTACATAATTGTTTTAAGTTAATTTTTCAAGTAGGTTTTCAACGTTGAAGTTCAGAGATTCCCGTTAGTTCAGACTTGTAAGACATCTTCTAATTAAGATGTAAACCGCATCCTTCTATGGATATTTTCAATACTTTTGTGTCATTTAAATACCAGATGATTTTGGTAAATAAATGAAACCTTAATTTAGAATAAGGAGGAATATGAAATATAAATGTCCAATTTTCTTTTGTTTATTGATTAGTTAGTACTAAGTTTTTTTATTATAATATATTAAGTATGTACAATAAACTAATAACTTCAATGTTTTCCTTTTTAGAACCCGAAGCGAAATATGAATTAAATACGTTTTTCGATAAAGTGGTTTTGGGCTTGAAGGAGGAAACTGTGACTCAAGGTCCGTTATGGATTTTTTTTTTTTTTTTTTTTTTTTTTTTTATTTACATATATTTTTTTACAATTGTATAACATATAAGTAATCTCGCCAAACTGTTACGTTTAATGGCGAGTAACGCGCTCTTGTAGTACAATAAATCTTAACCTACATACATCTACATTTTAATTTTACATATTTAGGACATACTTAAGGCTAGGTACATTTGACAGACCCATCGTCTGTAGGCATGAACAATGCCTCAGGTCTCAGATGACCCCTCTCCACCATCGAGAAGTAAATCCCTCAACTTTAATTTTAAACTACTAATACTTATTTTAGGTGTTTGTCTCAATATCGGTAATTTATTGAAAATATGTGGTATTAAAAATTTTGAAGTTCGTTTTCCATAATAATTGGTCACCTTTGGTTGAACGAGATTTTTATTTATAACTCTCCTTGTATTATATTTATTTTCAACAGGAGTTTTATACGTCTCGCTATAATAATATTCTAATGCTATCAAATAATTTATTTTAGTATCTACTGGCAATAGTTTACAAATAGGGAATAATTTGTCGTAGTCCTGATTACATTTTTGTTTTACTTTATTACTAACTAGGAATTTAATTAATCTTAACTGTAAATTTTTATCTCATTTAAATATGTTTTGAATGTTCTTCCATAAACAATTAAACAGTAACTTATAAGTGATTCGGCCAATGCGTAATATACGACTCGCAACGTATGTTTATTTAATATTCGGTTCAGTTGGTAAAACTTCCCTAATACGGACCTTAGTCGGTTACAAGTATGTGCGACGTGAATTTTCCAATTAAAGTTTGTGTCAATAGTAAGGCCAAGGTATTTAAATGTTTCAACATATTCTATCTCACTACAGGTGCAGCTGATTTTATTATTATGAAGACACTCGTATGTATGGCCAATTACTGTCAGGTCCTCTTTTTGAGTACTCTTAGCTCGATGGTTATATGGCGAGTGTATATGCATGCACTTAGTTTTTGACAGGTTTAATATGATCCCGTTGTCGTGGGCCCATTTGGTGATATTTTCAAAATCTTCCTCTATATTTTTTTTTACTTCCGATATATTCCTTGAGCCGTATACTATTAAAATATCGTCTGCATATACATACACCCGACACTTATTTACAATATTTGACACACTGTTCACATGCATCACGTAACCGACCGGCCCGAACACTGAACCGGTCGGCACACCTAACTGCACAGATGCCGCGTCGCCAGTCTCTCCTGCAATGGTCGTACGTATTTTCCTATTAAACAGGTAGTTTTTGAACCAGTTATTAGTGGGTCCACGTATCCCACATTCATCCATAGCCTGTAATAATGTGTCGTGATCCAGTGTGTCAAATGCTTTTTTGTAATCAATAAAAAGTGAGATCAGTTGTTTACCAGAGTCTAATGATTCATTAACATAGTCCGCAAAGTCCGTCAAAGCCGAGACAGTACTACGTCCTCTCCGAAAGCCATGCTGACTGTCTGAAAGAATATTTTTACTCTCTAAAAATTTACTAATTTGGCCTACAATATTTTTTTCTATAATTTTATCAATAACCGATAGAATGGCTATCGGCCTGTAATTGACATATTCTAAGTGACTACCAGACTTATAAAGGGGGCGTATTAGTGCGATTTTTAATTCATTGGGATATAAGCCGTTGGTTAGGCACATATTCATGAATTTTGCTATAATAGGACTTAATTGTTTTCGCACGTATTTAATATCTTTTACCCTTATCCCATCGAATCCAGGTGCTTTTTCACATGATAGCAGATTAATATTTTTTTCTATTTCCACTGGCGTTACTGATTTATATCTGAAGGAAACATTACTTGGCTTCACATAATTATGTCTGTCTAGAAATTTAACGCTACATGTATGTTTAATACTTTGTATTTCTTCAGTAAAAGTTTTTGAAAAATTTGTACAAATTTGACTAATACTTTCCGTTTTACCTAAATATCTAAGTATCACATTATCAAGACTAGTTTTGTTGTGACCCAGCCACATATTAATATTTGACCAAATTTTCCTAAAATCTCCATTACATTCTTTTATTTGTAATTGTCTATATTTATTTTTCGCCTCGTTTACTAGCTTATTAATCTTATTTCTAAATTTTGTGTATTCTAATCGTTTGTTCATATTCTTTGGGTCGGATCTCCATATTCTAAATAAATAATCCCTACGGTTTAACATTCTGAACAGATAATTATCTATCCATGGCTCTTTTTTCCTTTTATTTTTCTTTTTGACCACAACGGTACTTTCCTTATATATCTCGTTGAACACTGTACATAATGTCTGAAACAAAGTTAACGGGCACGCTATTTCAAGCAGTTGCGTCCAGTCATAAGCATGAAGTTTCTGTTTAACTTTCTCGTCACTTATAATTTCTCTCATACAGCTACAGCTGTCCCGTTTTGTATCTGTGCTATAATAACTTCCTCGCAAGTCTAGCACTATTCCAACGGCGTGATGATCAGAGATGTGTGTTTCCAGTACGTACGACAAGGCGCCAAACTCGCTGCATCCCGCTCTCACCCATACGTGATCCAATGTTGATGTTTCAAGCCGGCCGTCCACGATCGCTTCTCGTGTTATCTCTGAACTCGGTATAGCACACTGTAGGCCGTAACTACACAAGGTGTTTTTGTATTTTCTAGTACTTGGGTTTTCGGTGGCATACGAGATGTCTATATTGGTGTCGCCAATCACAAGAACGTTATCTTTGGCTGAGACTGATTTTAGGGTAGTTTCCAACTCGTCCACAAATTGGGATTTATTTGTGTTAGGTGGTCTATATACAGCAATTATATGTGTATTTCTTGATTTTGTTTTCAGTTGTCCATGGATCATTTCCAGGGTAGCAGTTCGCACTGTTTGAGCTTCAAAATTAAGTCCATGTTTTACATATATTAATATACCTCCTCCTCTGGAATTTTCTCTCGTAAGGATAAATGTATTATATCCGAATATATTATAAAAGGATAGTTCTTCCTTCTTAATATTTATTTCACTTAATATTATAAAATCGATTTTATATTTGTTTTCTTGTAACAAAACTTGTAATTCGTTGAAATATTTTCTAAGTGACCTTATATTTAGATGAAAAATGTGTGTGTGGCCTTTAGTTTCGTCCAGTTCCTTGCTTAATTGTTTTATATCGTAGTATCTTTTGTATTCAACATCGGTGGATAAACAATCTATTTGGTCGAATGTTAACGATAAAATTCACGTAGTGTGTACTCGCCGCGCTATGTACGCATAGATATTTACTTTTAATCTTGAAATTGTTTTAAGTCATCTTCCGATTTGATGTTATAAATCTTTTTCTCAGTGTCATTTTTTTTTACTAAAATACTGTTGTTTTGAACCCAGATATATTTAAAACCTTTTTGTTTTAGTTCATTTCGTACGATCCACAGTAATTGCCGTTTATACTTCGGCAAATCCTCATTAATATAAATGCGTTTCTCACTGCCGTTACCGTATACTTTGTTATTTGTTAACGTCTTATTATTTTTTTTTGCTAACATCCATCCATTGCGGGCACTTCTGGATCGTAGCGTGACAAGAATAGTCCTAGGCCTGTCCCCATCCGGTTTTTCCTGACCTACCCTCTGTGCATCTTGAATATCATGTGGGTCCAAATCAAGTTTTTGTGCTAGTTTTGCTATCACTATTTTGGTATTCTCGTTCTTTTCCATCTCTAATCCGTGTATTTCCAAGTTTTTTTCTTTTTCTCGTAGCTCCAATTCCTGCACCCTTTCTTCCAGGGCCTTATTATATTTTTCAAGATAAACGTTTTTTTGTTCTATTGATTTGATTTTCTTTTTAGATTCCTCTTTGTATTCTATCAAAGACTGATACATTTTGGCATAAAATTCGACACTTTTAGTGAGGTCGTCAATTTTTTTTTCGAAGTTGTAAAGTATCTCCAACTTTCTATTGACTTCAGCTAGGACCTTCTCGCCTGATGATTCATCGAGATTCACCATGATTTTCGGGTCTAACACTGGCTGAATGGGACTCGTTTTGGATTTATAACAGCTATCACAAATTTCCGTTAGCAGGAAGTGTTTATTACTCTGCTGCACACACTTTTTGTGGAAGATTGTCTCACATCCACCTTTACACTTCACAATATCATCTTTGGTTACTGACACAAATAGTTTGCACTTTTTGCATTGAACCATTTTTTTTTTAAATTTGTAGTAGTAGTAGGTACACACGTTTACTATGACACGACCGTACGCAGAGCGCGCGCGCACCGAACTGATGAGTTACATATTGCCATGTGATTTGAAAATCAGTATATTTCAAGATGAATAATATTATGATGGATATGAATGTACGTACGAGGGTTCAGGGGATGACAGACCCCTCTTTATAAAAGTAAGGTCCTCTCCTCTGAACTCAGTCTTATGCATGTTATGTCTCATGTTCAAAACGTTCCAGAAATGACGTATCAATATAATTTTATTTTTATGATACGTCTCCATTCAAGAATATTGTACTTAGCTATTATTAGGAGGTGACAAATTAAATACGCATACATATGATTTTGAAAAATTAAAAATAGATAAAGTTTAAAAGTTTAAAATTAAAAGAATATGTTATGTCAATATGTTACGCGATTATAATCTGTTCTAGTCCTTGTACTGGATAATTAAAAAATGAACATTTTAAATTACTTAACATTAAAACTCTAACTTGATTACTTGTTTTATAGTGTTTTTATAGTGTGTAAGTTGAAGACTACCCCCTATATTGCCAAAGAGGTAGTAGTAGCTAGTACTATAGTGCAATGTAGTGGCAACAATGCTACTAAACCAACAGAAACAACATTAGGAGCAGTGCAGAGTTTATGGATACGTTTCAATTGATTGAGGACCCAAAGATGCTTTTTAAATGTAATAAAAAATCTACTAAACCATATAACCTTGCATAAATTAAAATAAATATCTTAAACAGCTACCAATCTGCCATCTGATCCCAAATTAGGCAGAACTTATAGAACGATAAGCTGACAACTGATAAAAAACCTTATATTTTTATAAATACTTATATACTTGATTAATTACACCTAAACCCAGAACAAATAATAGCGCTCCTCACATAAAGATTTGTTCTGGATGGGGATCGAACCCACTATCGGACAAACAGGCAAGACAAAATCACAAGTTGCTATCCACTGTGAAGTGTATCCGAACTGATCTTGTCAAGTGCAACTATTACCTCCAAAGATAGAGCCGACCCTACGTTCCATTTTTAGGGTTCCGTAGCCAAATGGCAAAAAACGGAACCCTTTTAGATTCGTCATGTCTGTCTGTCTGTCTTTCCGAAACTATAAGAGCTGTACTACTGAAACTTGGTAAGTAGATGTATTCTGTAAACCGCATTAAGATTTTTACACAAAAATTGAAAAAGAACAATTATTTTGGGGGGTCGCCGTACATAGAACTGAAACTCAAAAAAAAATTTTTCATCGTACCCATACATGTGGGGTGTCTATGGATAGGTCTTTAAAAATGATATTGAGGTTTCTAATATAATTTTTTTCTAAACTGAATAGTTTGCGCGAGAAACACTTCCAAAGTGGTAAAATGAGTGTCCCCCCCCCCTCTAACTTCTAAAGTAAGAGAATGATAAAACTAAAAAAAATATATGATGTACATTACTATGGAAACTAACAACGAAAATTGGTTGGAACGAGATCTAGCAAGTAGTTTTTTTTTAATACGTCATAAACCGCAATTTGCATTCATTTAATCAACTGAAATACTTGCTGCCACGGAACCCTTCATGTGCGAGTCCAACTCGCACTTGGCCGGTTTTGATTGTAGAGGGTTGGGCGTTTCAATCTACCATTTACGCACCACGACAACCAGTATATACATAGAATAAGCAGAAAACACCCAGACAAAGTCTAAAAGTCATGTTAGTGAACATAAATAATTGTCTTGTACGAGATAGAACCCAACCTTTGGATCAGAAGGCTGGTTCACTACCAACTGAGTCATGGCGGATTGTTTATTTTCTGCAAATGTAGGGATTGTTCGAACGCGTAGAGAGACAAGAATCTTCGTCGCGGTGAAGGTCACGAAGAATTGTCTCTAAGTATATTATAATGTAATCCAACGACGTATAAAAACGATGTTAGTATTATTGCAATAAATAATACTAACGACGATATTATACATCATTTATTTCTTTTGGTTCAAGTGGAAAGACTTGAATTTGATTCTACGTGTTTTATGTTAGATGAAAATCCAAGTTTCGTCACATATCACTTTGTTAATACCATATAAAACGACAAGTCCCTTCGTTAAATCTGATAAGCACGGTAAACCGTCAGTTATTGTGAGGAATCCCTCGAGAATGCATTTTATTCACACTCAAAGGTGTTTCTAGTATTTATTGTGTCTAACTCATACCTATGCCTAAAGATGCCCGATTTGCATGTAGATGAAATGCCGTTCTGTTTCGTTGGTACAGACGCCAGCACATGCAGCTATCCCAATCTGTCAAATTTATTTTATAGATTTTCAACTTTATCACAAAAGCATAAATTCTATTGGGGAAATTTGACAGATTGGGGTAGCTTGATGTGCTGGCGTCCGTACAATATACAGCATCGATGTCCTCGTTATTCACAGTAGTAGACGGACGACTATCACGTTATTAGTTACTGAGATTCGTACAACCACGTTTGAATTTTGAATCAGCTACTAACAGTTTCTTTGTAGCTTTACTGTCAAAAGCAGTTTTAAGAAGAGCAATACTTTACTGAGGTGTTACACTGCACTTATAATCGTAGTAAATATTACTTCGAAAATCTTCCTTACTTAAATAACTATATATTAACGTAGACACGCAATATTAAAATGGCGCTAAAATGCGAAAAATACGTAGAATGCCAAAGAGTTCCATTTTCAAATATCGTATTTAATTTGGTTTTAAATATGGATAATGGAAGTGGCTTGTACCGGAAATTGTTAATTTATAAATTAATGGAAAGTTGGTACATAATGCGTTTTATTATTACTTTTTTGGGTTCCGTAGCCAAATGACAAAAAACGGAAACCTTATAGATTCGTCATGTCTGTTTCTCTGTCTGTCTGTCCATCCGTATGTCACAGCCACTTTTTTCCGAAACTATAAGAGCTGGATTGTTGAAAGTTTGGTAAGTAGATGTAAGTATTCTGTGAACCGCATTTAAATTTTCACACAATAACAGATAAATAAATAATATATTTTAGGGTTCCCATACATAGAACTGAAACTCAAAAAAGTTTTTTTAATCGGATCCATACATGTGGGGTATCTGTGGATAAGCCTTCAAAAATGATATTGAGATTTCTAATATAATTTTTTTTCTAACCCCCCCCCCCCCCATTTTAACTTCTAAAATAAGAGAATGATAAAACAAAAAAAATATATGATGTACATTACCATGCAAATTTCCACCGAATATTGGTTTGAACTAACTTAAAAAAAAAACTTAAAACTGAAAAATTAAATCTTAAACCACAATATTCCTTTCATTCAATCAAGACAAATACTTGCTGCTAAGGAACCCTTCATGGGCACCCTTTTTTAATTATAAATTTTTGACTGTGATAATAATCGTCTAAATACTAATAAATGAAGTATATTAGTTTAGTTGGGTATATTTCATAAAATATTGTATTTAGTGCAAATCGTGACATGCATTTAATAGTAATGTGTGTTATCTTTGCATTAGACGTCTAAAACAAAGAAAGCTATTAATAATCCTGACAGAAAAAATAATTGTTTAGAATTTATATTAAGTACAAATATAGTAATAAATATTCATATATGTATTGTTACCTCTTGTCGTATTTTGATGTAAATACTGAGGAAATAAATCATTTACCTTATATATATACATATATACTAGATGAAATTGTTGTTTGTATAATTTCACTCGTAAAAATGAAGGCGGTCGGTGGCTTGACCTTTTTGCTCACTATCTATTTTTGTGCAGGTAAGAATAGACCACAAAAATATATTTTAATGTTAACCGATTAAAACCATCCGCAATTTTACGAAGCATCAAACTAGTTTAATTATTTTATTACCATAACTTGTTTGAAAACTAAAGAGTAACTGTAAAACTGTCAAGCAAGCTCAATCATTTGGTCTTATCGTTTCGTTTGTAAAATTGGGTAACGCTGATCGCTTTGGCTGAAGTCATACAAGTCCTGAAGGGAACAAGAGACTGGACAAGAGGGACAATCAGATAAATGTGCCATACTTTGGGGTGACACGCATAATAGCATGAAAAGCTTGTTTAAAAACTATCGCACCAACTTAGATACATGGTTTTTTACTTGCCAAGTTGCAGCTAGTAACATGAAGTTTTCATGTTATATGTTTTACTACTGAATGCAATATCTTATTTTTCCGTCCATTTGTCTGTATGATGTGACTTGCGAACGGTTGGCGCGTTTATTGCGTTACCCATTTGGCGATGCAGTTTTATGATTTTAGTTTTTGTTTGCCGGTTAGTATATGTACAATAAAATGGAATATACTACTCTGTCAAGAAAGTACCGGGAAAAGATCAATAATATACAAAATGTTTGTTATTCATCCAAATTTATTTTATCACCTTCAAAGTATGCTCCTTGAGAAACGATACATTTACGCCAACGAATAATCCATTCATCAAAACATTTTTTAAACGCTGCTTTCGGAATTGAGTTCAGTTCTCGCCGCGAATTCTCCTTTATGTCTTCTACCGATTGAAAACGGGTACCACGAAGTTGTAATTTGAGTTTAGGAAAAAGAAAGAAGTCAGCTGGAGCCATATCTGGTGAATATGGTGGTTGCTGGATGGTATTTGTTGAGTGTTTGGTCAAAAATTCGTTCACAATGATGGCCTTGTGCGAAGGCGCATTATCGTGGTGCAAAATCCAAGAATTTTCTTTCCACAAATCTGGCCTTTTTCGTCGAATTTGCTCTCTTAAACGCCGCATAACGCTCAAATAATATTCTTTATTTACCGTTCGACCTTCCGGTAAGAATTCAGAGTGCACAACACCGCGATAGTCAAAGAAAACAGTCAACATGACTTTGACTTTTGATCGACTTTGGCGTGGTTTTTTTGGTTTCGGTTCAGTTGGAAGGCGCCACTCCGAAGCTTGTTGACTAGTTTGCATGTCAAACTCGTAAACCCACTTCTCGTCACCAGTAACAATGGTAGCGTTTCATGAATGTTGGGTCGGAATTGACTCGTTCTACCATGTCCTCAGCGACTTTCATGCGATTGAGTTTTTGGAGAAAATTCAGATCTTTTGGGACTAGCCGAGCGGCAACATGTTTCATACCCAAATGATTAGTTAAAATGGTACGAAAAAGTTCGGCGGCTATATCTCTCAGAATTGAATGAGGATTTTCAGTCACTATTTCCTTCACTTTTACGATGTTAACTTCAATTGCAGACGTTGATGGCCTACCAGAGCGAGGCAAATCTTTCATCACATCTCGACCGCTTTTGAACGCTTTGAACTACTCATAAGCACGAGTTTTTGATAAAGTCGATTCACCGTAAGCCTTCTGTAACATTTTAAGTGACTCCGAACACGAAATTCCATTAGCGATGCAAAATTTAAGACAAACTCTTTGTTCGATATTTTTGTCCATTATGAAATTCGCAATACACACTATATATGATATTACTAAAACCAGCACTGTATTTAATATAAATAGCAGATGCAACACAAACTCCGCGCCAAAATGGAAAATAGTTGTGCCAATCTAACAACAACAAAAATAATCAAAAATTTGAATTTGGAACCATAAACAAATCATCCATTCCCGATACTTTTTTGACTGAATGTATACAAAAATATTTAAGGTTTTATTCAATATATATAATACAGATATATTGTAACCATTGTATAAGGCAAAGACTAGGTACATCAAACAAAAAAGCAATTAAGCTGTCTTGTAATTCAAAATATCGATTCATGATATTACAAAGCTCAAAATGTAACTTTAGATTGGATGATTTCGTCTACATTCAATTTTGCCTTTAAAACATACCAAAATAACGCTTTTTCCTACCAGCAGTCTTACCCTGCAAGGTCAGATGCATTTTGCAATGTCTAGCAGTGGTTAATCATCAAAACCAAACCTTATATAAGAAGGAAGTCTGCCGATGTATGGGGAACGGGGCTTAGGGCATCTGACCGTAATTCACTTTATGGTGGTGACATCTTTGGACATCGTGGATAGCATAATCTGCCTTCACCCTAACCTAACCTTACGCAGACTAAGCTATCAACGATGCCGGGTATGGGGTTCTGCCCTGCATTAAGTCGCAGGCAGCTGTGAGGCGTTTTAACAAGCAGCTTCATACTCAGGTCGTTCGGTATCTGTTTGTTTATTTTTAATAGAAAATGAACATACTAAGGAAATCAGTTATGTTAGGTGGAGATTTAACGAACACGCAATTTTCAATGGACTAAGATTTATACTGGAATCAGTTTCAAGAAGAAGTTGCATAAATGTCTTTGATTACGTTCGATGTCCAACAATGACTGAAATCATTCATAAACATAGGCACACTACAATTTATTACAATGTTTAGATACGTTCCACTTAAAGCCCGATCTAGAATTTACTAGATAATTTACTTAAGGCCCAAGTTTTATGTAATTGAGTGTTTTTATTGCAAGATAATTGGTAGCATAGGCTTATAGTACTGTTTCGTATAAAAACAAAGACTTTCTTGTATTGTAGTAGTAGTAATAGTTTAATTTCTTCTGTTATTAGGTAGATACAATTTTTGATACTATATTTAATTCAACGCTGTGGCAGTGTCGCTGTCCGTGAGTGGTGTGTTTGTCGACCGGTTCCCCAGCCGCCGGTCGGCGGTTCTTCACTGCCCTCCGCACGTCTTTCCCCTCGGTCGCCTTGCGCGCGCGGTGACATCCTCCCCGCCCTTGGAAGGACTTGCAGCTTCTTCCAAAGATTCAGGAACCTCAACTGGTCCAGTGATGCTCGTAGCAGGCAAGGGGCAGACCTTGTTGACGGCTCGCCGCTCGATGCCTCGATAGGTTTTAAAGTCAGCAACTCTGACAACTCCATCATTACCAGGGTAAATCTGATGAACTCGACCGAGTCTCCATTTAAGCGGTGGTAGGTTTGGTTCTTTGAAAATTACTAGGTCTCCTTCCTTTAAAGTGTCTGTTTTAGAACGCCATTTTGTTCGCTGCTGCAATTCAGCCAGGTATTCCCTTCTCCATCTTTCCCAGAATTGGCATCGGAGCTGTTCCACTAACTGGTACCTCGTGCGTATTTTCGTATTTGCATTCTGAGAGCTTGGTAGTGACATTAGAGGCCGCCCGATTAAGAAGTGCCCTGGGGTTAAGGGGGACAAATCATTTGGGTCAGATGATAAGGGAGTTAGGGGACGGGAATTTAGGATGGCTTCAATTTGAGTAAATAGTGTACTTAACTCTTCGTAAGTGAGAGCTACGTTTCCCGCTATACGCTTAAGGTAAAATTTGGTACTCTTGACAGCGGCTTCCCAAAGACCACCGAACGTCGGCGAATATGGCGGTGTAAAAATAAACTTTATGCCCTTATTAGCCACGAAATCAGTGATACAATTAAAGTCTAACTTCAAGATCCTGCCTAACTCGTTGCTTGCGCCGACAAAATTTTTCCCATTATCACAGCAAATGCATTCTGGTTTACCTCGTCTCGCAATAAATCTTTTAAGACAAGCAAGAAATGCTTGTGTTGTAAGGTCACTGACCGTTTCCAAATGTACAGCCTTAGTAGAAAAACAAATGAATATACATAAATAACATTTAGTTGTCCTACTGCCGCGACCCTTTTTGCTGGCTATCATAAAAGGACCAGCGAAATCAGTTCCCGTAACTTGAAATGTGTACGCTTCAGATACCCTACTAGTAGGTAGATTACCCATCAAAGGGTCTATGCTTTTACCCTTCATTCTGACGCATATAACACATTTTCGCACAATGCTTCTAGCCAGGGTTCTGCCACCAATAGGCCAATACTGTTCCCTAAAAGAACTAAGAAGCAATTGAGGACCCGCGTGAAATAAACGTTTGTGTTCGCTTAACATCATGATTTTTGTAAGATGATGGTTAGCTCGCAAAAGAATTGGATATTTTGTGTTATATTTAAGATCAGAGTTTTTTAAACGACTGCCCACTCGCAATAGTCCACCGCTATCAATAAATGGAGATAACTGTAATATATCAGATTTCGGTTTAAGGCATCTATTATTATGAATTGAATCTATTTCCATCGCAAAGGACTCTTGCTGTGCGGTTTTAAGGAGATATGTAAGAGATTGATGAAGTTCAGTCTGATTAAGAGAATTTGTTGATTTACTTAAAGGATTTCTACAATTTTTAACAAACCTAAAAACGTATGCGAATATGCGTTGTAGTTTTAAGGAATCGGAATACTGTTCAAAGTTAATAAATTTAAGATATTGGTCTTGGACGTGATGAACCTTTACCTCAGGTAGTTGCACTTCTATGCTCACATTTTGATGTTGTGGCCATCCAGACTCTGGATTAGACAGAAACTCGGGTCCATTCCACCACAACCTCGAATTAACTAGAACACTAGGTTCAATCCCCCTTGAGGCTAAATCGGCTGGATTGACATCAGTAGGCACGTGCCTCCAAGAGTCCCTTTCGGTTAATTCATGGATTTCATTTATCCGGTTACAAACGAATGGTTTTAAAAGTTTTGGTTGAGTCTTAATCCACCCTAATGTTATAGTCGAATCAGACCAAAACGTTTTGCTATTAATTTTACAACGAAGGGCTTCACAGATTTTTGTGGTAAGGCGTGCTCCTAGAAGACCAGCACATAACTCGAGCCTTGGGATGGTTACGACAGGTTTTAAAGGTGCGACACGCGTTTTAGCGCATAAAAGATTCGTACTGACTTTACCATCGGAATTTATAGAGCGTAAATATACACAAGCAGCGTATGCATCTTGTGAGGCGTCTACGAAGCAGTGAAGCTGTATGCTAACAAGCGACGAACACAAGACAAACCTGGGAAGTGATAAAGAGGAAAGTACATCCAATTTTTTTATGACTTTCATCCAAGCCTTTTTTACGTCATTTGGGACTTCATCGTCCCAGTCTAATTTAAGTTGCCATAATTTTTGTAACAGAATTTTGAGCGTAATTGTGCATGCATTTAACAAACCCAAAGGATCGAAAATTTTACAAGTATTCGACAAGATAACCCTTTTAGTATTTTTTTGTTCTTGTTTGTCTACGTTTATTTGAAACCTCAGAGTATCAGAGCTAGGTTCCCATAGCACCCCTAATACTGTAGACTCCTTGGATAAATTAAAAACGTCAGATTGCGGAGCTTCCGATAATATTTTAGGACAATTAGTTCGAAATTTATGTATAGGAAAGCCCGCAGAGTTAAGTACAGCGGAGACCGTTTCTTTAATGTGCGCTAGATCGCTCTCTGATGATGCGCCTGTCAAAAGGTCATCCACATAGAAATCGTATTTAATTACTTGAGATACCACCGTATCAGCGCATTCGGTTGCTAATTGGTAAAGACATCTAGTACTCAAATAAGGAGCACATGCAGTCCCGTAAGTAACAGTGTTCAATTGGAAAACTTTAAGAGGCATTTTATCATCATGTCTCCATAAAATAAGTAGAAGGTGCCTTTGTGATTCATCAACCATAATCTGCCTGTACATTTTTTTAATGTCTCTAGACAACACAAATTTATGCTGGCGAAAACGTAGAAGGATATTGAACAACTCATCCTGCACCACGGGACCAATGTGTTGGATATCATTTAGGGATTTATGAGACGAACTCTTCGCAGAACCATCGAAGACTACACGAAGTTTCGTCGTTCCGCTATTTTCGCGCATCACAGCATGATGAGGAAGGTAATATCCGAAGTGGGGTTTGTTGATCTCTGTTAAGTGACCCAACTCTTCGTATTCCTTAATAAAGTTACTGTATTCATTTTTAAGGTTAGGATTTTTATTAAGTTTTTTCTCAAGACATAGAAAACGCTTTTCTGCGACCTTGAAAGAATTTCCGAGAGCTGCTTCTGGAGTTTCTTTAAAAGGCATAAAAACAGAAAATCTTCCGTTATCCAGACGCTTGGTAGTCGCAGTAAAGTACCGCTCGCAAAATTCATCATCAGCTGACATAGTTCTTTTTGAAGAGGGTATATCATCAAGACTCCAAAACTTTGCCAGCTGATCACTGATCTCTTGAGTGAAATTGCAATGGACTTGCCTATTTTTTTTAAGATTATGAATATAAAGAGGAACTGCCACAATCCAGCCCAACTGAGACTCTTGAAGCACTGGTTTGTTAGGACCCAATTTTATTTGGTTTGGCGACATCAAATCGAAAAATATCTCCGCACCGAGCAATAAATCAACATCTGAAGGGCGGAAAAAATTAGGATCCGCTAGTTGAAGATTCTGAGGTAAGTCAAGCTTTATTACATTTATCAATGCATTAGGCAATGAACCTGTTATTTTTGGAACGACTAAAAATTTAAGCTGTGCACTAAATTCAGTTACACATGATTTTATCGTCATTTCACAACTATCAGATATAGGCATTTTACAATTGTTTATACCCGATATATATAATATATCTGTTTCATCACTCACTAACCCCATTTTTTCTTTCAGGTTTACTGTCATTAAGGATGACTGGCTGCCCGCATCGAGTAAAGCGCGAGCAAGGTAAGTATTTTTATTTTTAGGATTGATAACTTGCACTACAGCTGTACCTAGAAGAACTTGATTATTAGACTGCGCTGGCAAGGAAACAGGTAAGTAGCAGCAATTATTCATAGTAGTGCTTGTTTCTGGTGTAAGATGATCAACGTGCAATAATGTGTTGTGTTTCTTTCTGCAAGTCTTACAGGTACCCAAGAGACGACATTCGCTAGACCCGTGTCCCGTTCGCAAACAATTAGAACAAAGTTTTAATTTAGAAACCTCGGTGCATCTATTTTCAGGAGAGAGCTGCCTAAATGCAGAACAATCTATGATGCGATGATGCTGATTGCAGAAAGGACAAGCAACGGCTTTGGTATTGGCAGAAGTCATAAAACTTTTGAATGTTTTATTAGGGTAATACTCCTTACCTTTTGGTTCAGGTTTTTTATCTTTATGGATACTAGACTTATTTTCGCGTTTACCGATTGCCAGTGTCTCGAGAACATCAGCCCGGTTACGCAAAAATTTTATAAAATCAGATAATGCAGGTAAGTTTTCCGAAGTATTTTTGTGTTCTTCCCATTTACTAAGAGTATTGGCATCCAATTTTGTAGACACCAAATAAATTATGAGAATGTCCCACTTATCCGTAGGCTGGTCTAATGTATTTAGAGCCCTTAAGTTTTTTGTCACGTGATCAATTAGAAATCGTAAAGCTCTGTGCGACTCGTTTGAGACGTACTCTAGTTCAAATAATGATTTTAAGTGGTTATTAACGAGGACCTTTTTATTGTCATATCGTTGACAAATTAAATCCCATGCCACATTATAATTTTTTACGCTAAACTCAAGTGATTTAATTGATCAGGTATCGTATCATTTGAATGAATTAACGAGTCGAATGTGTCCTTAAATTCAAGCCATTTTAAATAATTCCCATCAAAAGTAGGTAATTTTATGGTAGGTAATTTAATGTTATTTAAATTGTGCGAACATGATGAGTGAGCTGTGTGAAGGCTCCCTTCCTTCTCCTGAGATTTAGAACGCGACTCAAGTATGTGCTGAGCTAAAGACAATGTGCTATAAAATAAGTTTTCAAAACTATCAATCTCACTGTCATCTTCGTTAGATGTCAACATTTCAATTTGAGACTGAACATCATTGAACTCGAACAAAAAATTTTAAATTTTTTTCTAAACGAAATTTTAATTCTTTAAGTTTTAAATCACTAATATCCTCTAATTTTGTAATATTTATGAGCGACACATAATCTTTAAATCGTGTTAAGCGACCCTTAACCCTTGGTTAATACTCAAAATATTTTTTACACAATCACTATTCAAGGGTCATTCTGACCCTCCTTTAAAAACATTGTTTATATTTTTTATAAATAGGTTTACGGTAAAAAAAAACTACACGTTATGTAAAGAGATGTATTTAGTTGTAGCATGAGACACAATTAATTCTTATCTAAACAACTTGGGCAAACAATTACTGCACATGTATTGCAAATCGGAATTTTACAATGATAACAAATGGCATTGGTTTTCCGATCTTTTTTATAGGGGCATATACTGCAACGCTTTCTTTTAGATGCCACATTAGGGACAACTGGGACAGGTCTTTCAGGTATCGGCAGTTTGAACTATATTTGACATCCAGTAAAACGTTTTCATATATAATCATATACTTTTCACTTACCGACGTAGTTGCTATTCAAGGGTCAACGTGACCCTGTCACTGTTATTATGACGCGAAATAAGCACAGATCGCCTGGACACACCTACCACGTGCAAGCGCGTGCGCAATACTGAGAATACACGAGCGGGGGAGTGGGGTTGTCTAAGAGTTATTGTATAAAAATGGTATATCTAAATCTTACAGGGTCACATAGACCCATGAGTAGTAACCAAGGGTTAATAGTACCGCGTAACTTTACCAATTCTTTCATCCTTTTCTCTTGACTTAAATCTGGTTCAGGGGCCATTTTGTCGAAGCGCAATCAACGAATCAAACAAAAATATGTATAATTGAATATATTACACCGCACCAGTATGGAAGCAGCGCGGGTGGTAGCTAGTCGGTAGTCACGGCGATAAAGATGTATTACTCGCGTAACGTTAAGGCGAGTGTAACGACACAGTGAGACACTGTGCAGTACCGTGCGCAACACAATGAACAATCTCAACGCGTTGTATGCAATGACACGCTGAGACACGGCGCGACACTGTGCTGCACCGCGCGCGACACAGTAAATAACTTCAACTTATTGTATGCAATGACACGCTGAGACACGGCGCGACACTGTGCGCGATGATTTGCAGTTTTAATGCCCGGCCAGCGGATCGCTGCTTGCCGGTAACAATAATAACAACCACGTATGTAGCTGATTAGATTTACGTTATTTATACGTTCACAAAGGGATAAATCATCGAGCACTTATAAGGGCACAAAGACTTGTATTTTATAATGTAAAATAATGTGTAATTGAGTCGGTAGCCGGTCGGTAGGTTTTAAACTAATAAACGTTTAGCTATTTCCACAGGGGTAAACATTTCACAATCGTAGTGCTTGGTTTTAAGTAAACACCTATTATATTAAGACGAATGTAAAATCCCGTTATGTAACCAGCTAACACGTCTCTTTGTTATTTGATGCACGCCAGTGAACACTTAAAAAGTTCCCGTTTAATACGACACAAACCAAATAACGTAGGTAATGCAACTAACACTCATCCGAAGCTAAATACACTATCACTCAAATTTCAAGGGAGGAAATTAGGATAAAAAAGGATACAAGGCACTTCCCAGCTTCATTTCTCGTTCCGCACAACTGTCCTGTCACGGTCGCCACTTTTGTTTCGTATAAAAACAAAGACTTTCTTGTATTGTAGTAGTAGTAATAGTTTAATTTCTTCTGTTATTAGGTAGATACAATTTTTGATACTATATTTAATTCAACGCTGTGGCAGTGTCGCTGTCCGTGAGTGGTGTGTTTGTCTACCGGTTCCCCAGCCGCCGGTCGGCGGTTCTTCACTGCCCTCCGCACGTCTTTCCCCTCGGTCGCCTTGCGCGCGCGTTGACAAGTACAGATAAAGGATATCGAAATAGTAACCTCAAGCGCGGCCGTTGAGCAAAAATGTTAATTAAATGCCGTCGCGAAATTATAGTGCGTCACAAAGATGCAATGAAAAGATGCAATGAAAGCCATCTTAAGAAATAACAAACGTTTTACCTGCGACAGCAGGGTCGGTTTTTATTTCTTTCTAATATTTCATACCTAATACATATATAATCGTGACCATTCTTAGAGTTCCGTAGCCAAATGGCAAAAACGGAACCCTTATAGATTCGTCATGTCTGTCTGTCTGTCTGTCCGTCCGTATGTCACAGCCACTTTTTCCGAAACTATAAGAGCTGTACAGTTGAAACTTGGTAAGTAGATGTATTCTGTGAACCGCATTAAGATTTTCACACAAAAATAGAAAAAAAACCCTAAATTTTGGGGGTTATTGCCCATACTTGACCTGAAACCCAAAAAAATATTTTTCATCAAACCCATACATGTGGGTACCCATACATCTATGGGTAGGTCTTCGAAAATTATATAAATTTTTTCAAGATTTCCGTTTTTTTACGGAACCCTAATAAAAGAGCTACTCCATACTATCCCGTGCGTGTCGTGAAAGGCAAGTCGAGCAGCAGCGCCACTTGTGTACTACCTAACACCTAATGCGGTCGCAACCTAATGTCAAGCGCGGTGACCAAGCCAAATCCTCCAAATAGCAAAGTTATAGAAAACTTTGGAGGAGGCTTTGTTATTACCAGCAGTGGATAATATCAGACTGATGATGATTATGACAAAAATAAACCCTTTCTCGGATTCTTAAGTTCAATTCATAACGAAACTATATCCATATCCTTTGCAGGTTACTGTATGGATGGTATACAGCACCCATGTCCAAATTATGAAATGGATTGTATCGGACGTGTTTTTGCTCGAGAAATGCGATGTCCTCTTCGTAGGAAAATACCAGACACCTGTTCTATAAAGTACTTGCCATTGTACTATCCGTCATCGAATTTATCATCAATTTATACAGATATTGCAGTAAATGGCTTGAGTGACTTCACTATTCACGAGTTTTAGTGAGTATTATGAACGCATATTTGCTTATTGTATTTGGTCAATTTATGGTTGAATCGATGACATAGCGGGATTTGAACATAAGACTGGTGGTTGGACATCCTATAACCACAAGTCTTGTGAAATCCCGGGTAGCGTTAAAACGTATCACTCGATTTTTTCTTCAATTTAATATTTTGAATCGTGAAATAAAAAATAATAGACTTGTTAAGAATTAGACACGTTTCGTTGATTTTAAAATTCTGCCCCTAAGGCCCACGTGCTCCACCTCAGTTTAAATTAATTAACTCAGAGTTAGTGGCTAATATGTCGTTAAATTACAATTACGTCTTGCACCACCAAGAGTTAGGGACTAAACTTGTGCAATTTTATAAAAATTTAACCCACCTATTTTGGTGGGTTAAATCACTAACTCCGGATTAGTAATGTCAAATTTGTTTCGTTTGAGAGGTTATGCTGGGTTACATAAGTGAAAGTCTGATATTTTGAAACAGTTTTGTGTCCTAAACAATTATGAGTGATTTTTTATTGCCTGATGATTATGAAGAAATCGTTGAATATAGCTCGGACTTTTATAATAATAATAATATCTCGGGACAATGTCACACAGATCATCCTAGCCCCTAAGCTAACTAAGCAAAGCTTGTACTATGGGTACCAGGCGACGATATACAATAATATACATACTTATATAGATAGATAAATACTTATATACATAGAAAACATCCATGACTCAGAAACAAATATTCGTGCTCATCACACAAATATTTGCACTTACCGGGATTCGAACCCAGGACCACCAGCTTCGTAGGCAGGAGCACTACCAACTAGGCTACGGTGACCGTCGATAGAAGACTTGCAGAAAGGTCCGATCATCATCAATATACAATTTGACCGGACAATATTTGAATGACTCGAAATTTACAGATTGGTTACAAACACAAACGTTCAAATTATTTGAGAAAACTTTGAGACAGTCATATACAAAGTTTTCTAGTGACAAAGTGACAAAAAGAGGTGTATAAATATTTCACTCATTTATATTTGGTTGGATTACATTAGGAAACAAAACCCCTTTAATAATACCAACGTAAAATAGAGAAACACCGAGTTAGTCGACTCGGAGTTATTTTTCATTGGCGCAACAGAATGTTGTTTTAAAATCTTAACGAATTACCCTGAAGTTACTTAACTCGAGTTACTTTATTTTAGTCTAGCTTTTGGTGCAAGTGGGCCTTAGTGTGTTAATACTGAATTAAAATTTGTCGTTTTTATAGTATAAGGTAGGAAATTAAATAATGAAGCTCTTACGATTAAACTTACTCTTTTATAAATGCCAGAGATACCAGCTTGAAACAGAAACTGAAGCTTTAGAGAACTAGTTTGTAAATTTAGAAGATAGCAACTAAGAAGTTACGAGAGGAGTGCTGTTTAATGAATAATATTAAAAGCAGAGGTACATGCTTTTAATATTAGGTCTTTACCTATGAAATTGCCGTTCTGCAGTACTGGCCATTTCAAATCAAAATAATTTTTGTTGGCTAAGAATTCTAATTTCAAATTAATTTTATTTTAAAAACATGGATTCTTTTTTCCAAAAGTAGTCATTTCTTTATTGATTAGTGTTACATTTTCATCGCATTTCAATCTTTTTCGTCATCATGGATACGTTAAAAATTCGAGTAATTATGGAATATGAGTACCGTCGTGGCAGCAACGCGGCACAAGCGGCACGCAACATCAACGACGTTTACGGAGCTAACACTACAAACCAACGCACCACCTGTTATTGGTTTGCTCGCTTCCGTTCTGGAAATTTCGACCTGAAAAATGAACCTCGCGGTCGTCCGAAGACTTTGGTCGACAATGACGAATTAAAGGCGGTTGTGGAAGCTGATGATACACAATCTACGGCTGAATTAGCAGCAGCTTTCGACGTTAGCGTCAAAACAATATTGGTCCATTTGCGTCAAATTGGCAAGGTAAAAAAGCTTGACAAATGGGTGCCCCACGAACTCAATGATCGCCAGCGCGAAGTACGCGTCGAGACGTGCCTTGCACTGCTCAACAGACACACAAATGAAGGAATTTTGAACCGCATTGTTACCTGCGATGAAAAATGGATTCTGTTTGATAACCGCAAGCGCTCAGCAAGTTTGTTGGATCCTGGTTCAGCACCTAAACAATGCCCTAAACGAAAACTTACCCCTAGAAAAGTGATGGTCACTGTTTGGTGGTCTAGCGCCGGTGTGATTCATCACAGCTTCTTACCAAACGGGGTGAGCATTACTGCAGATGTGTACTGTGAAGAACTGAGCACAATGATGGAGAAGCTGGCGCATCTCCAACCAGCATTGGTCAATCGCTCGTCTCCGCTGCTCCTGCACGACAACGCGCGACCTCATACTGCACAGCAGACGGTCTCCAAGTTGCAAGAACTGGGGTTGGAAGCTCTCCGTCATCCGCCCTACTCACCAGACCTTGCGCCTACAGACTACTACTTTTTCCAGAATTTGGATAACTTCTTGGCGGGAAAAAAATTCAATACCCGAGAGGCAGTACAAAATGCCTTTGAAGAATTTGTTGCCTCCCGTCCAGCTGATTTCTTTAAGAAGGGCATCAATAAACTGCCACTGCGATGGCAAAGATGCATTGATTGCATGGGTGATTACTTCGATTAATACAAATAAAAAAAATCATGAAAAAAATTCGTTTAAATTTTTTCATACAAAACGGCAATTTCATAGGTAAAGACCTATTATTATTCATTAAACAGCACACCTCTCGTAAATAATACTCACTCTTGAAACGCAAACCTAACAAATCTCACTAATCCCTGTTATAGTTATAAATGAATGGTTCATTTATAACTATAACAGGGATAATTGAAATTTCTTTCTTACAGTAGGTATAAATAGAAGAACTAAAACTTTAGTATGGGAAGTGGTATTCAAAGAAGTCAATGTACAAGCACCAAATACTATAGGGTATTTTTATAGAAAAGGAAAGGAAGCTATAGTAACTTCTGGATACACATTTACTATTTATAGTAGGTACTATAATTATTAACTAAACTTTCTCATTTTCACCAATTTCTCCAATATGCTTATATATTCGTTTTATTCCACAGGAGATTATAGCGTGAATTTGACAGTATTCAACGTCGACGGCCGGAATTACCATGATCCGTCAGATTATCAAGTATATACCTATGTTAATGACGTGAATCCAGTAGTGTATTATGAGGAATAATTTTACCCCAAAGGTAAAATATGTATAGTTCACGCCACGCCCTATGTAGCTTAAAACATGCTTTTTATACTCTTCAACAGCCTCTTTGCTCTTGATAGCTTGAACATAGTGTCAGACTTGAACTGTTTGCAGGAATTCCAAAAAAATCATTGTTTATATCATTCCCTATAAAAAAATAGTAAATGCACGATTTTCTCTTATGGTTAATGTAATTAAGTTCTAAACCGCATTATTCTTTCGATATTTTCAATATATTATAGAAAACGTATGTTATATGTTAGGTTTAAGTTACAAAAAGGTAGTGGTATTAGTATATTGAAATATGCCTTATCTAACTGATTTATTAATGACATTTTAGTAAGTACCTTTTACATGGTTTCAGCATATAAAAGATAACACAAACTAATAACTACGATGTTTTCCTTTTTAGAACCCGAATCGAAAAAAGATTTAGATACTTTATTCGAGAACGTGGGTTTGGCCATGCAGGAGGAAGCTGTGAATCAAGGTCGCTTATGGATGAGTTACGTGTTACCATGTGATTTGAAAATCAGTATGTTTGATGTATAATATTATGATGGATATGAATCAACGTGCGATGGCCTGGAGAGTTATTGCCCCTCTTCAGTAAAAGAAAGTTCCTGTCGTCTGAATTCAGTCTTATCCTAAAGCCTCATGTTTAAGACGTTCCAGAGATCTTGATCAAGACATGTTTATTATTTAGCGTATGTCTCCATTAAAAATCATAATAATTATCTATTTCTAAAGAATATTAGCATGTGACTAAAAACATGCGTTTACATTAGATTTAGACTCATTTTATTTTACACAAACACATCAAAATTATGTGTAGCATTCATGTAAAATATAAATATATAATTTAGATATAGAAGGTTTAAAATTAATAGAATATGTCCTTCAATATATAAATAGAATATTACTTTTTATGGTTAGTTAACAATTGTAAATTAAAAATTTTAAATTATTAAAACTGTAATTTGATTAGATACTTGTTTTATTGTGATTTTTAGTGAAAAGCTAACTCAAAGTTGCGTCTTCACATGTTTATTCACCTTATTCACCTCAAAGATTAGATCGTCGCTCCTTTTTATGGCTGTGGTAGTTCACAATTAGTCACATGCATGAGTAACACCCTCTTTTCGTAGGTCTATCCCTACTAAGTAGAAACCTTTACCTCGCCACTCATTTATTGATGAAGCGATGTTTTCACAGAAAATCGAAGATATCGAAGGGTATTGGCAAATCAGTATGAATCATGGGTATCCGGGGTATGTGCGCCACTGACTACCTCGGGGCCAGTGATAATAGTCGCTACAAGGGTATCCCAACCATTCCTTTATAAGAAGTCTTGTACCATAGCATATACTAGGAGGGCATTTTTAAATTGCATAATAACATTAAATAAAATTGTAATTAGATGTCAAAATTATCCTGATTAAAAAAGGATTCCTAATGATTTTTGGCAGTTTCTTACTAGCTGCTACGTCAAGCACTGCATGTGTGGGTAAAATAATTACATTAAAACAGTTGTAGGCTTATCACCATATACTGCACACAAATATTTGTATATATAACCCGCACCCATTGGTATGACGAATTCTTTACTTTTAAGACTGCAAAATCATAAAAAAAATGTCATGTTATATCAGCTGTTCACGAAGAATTTGTTTTAAATATATTTTAACGTGATCTAATGATGATGTTTCAGAACCATCTTTCCACGTTAGTATTATTGCATTAAATACCCATAAATTATATAATATTTCTTAGTTTTGGTTCGCCAGGAAAGACCGAAACACTCAATTGCTACTTGTTTTGGGATCGTAGTTGATAATCTATCTTTCATCACATTTCATCTTGTAAATAATACACGAAGTTTGACGTCCCTTCACCATGTTTGACCCTCAGTTAAATTGTGAGGAACTCCTGGGGAACACAATTTCATCACACGCAAAAGATACCCGTGTGTTTCAATGATATAGAATGGATGTTTTCGTTATTCACAGCGGTAGATGAGCGACTATCACGTTACTGTGATTAGAATGGAATATGTTTGATTATGTTTGATTACAGTGACATAGATATTTGTGTAAAATTAATAATAATGAACAAGACAGAAAAAAATACTGATAATAATAATTGTAACATATTTAGGAAAAGGACATTAAATCATAGTTTTGAGTTAAACTATGGATAGATTAATATTTATGGATTCGAATTAAAATTGGTTGAATACGAGAAATTCTCAAATGCTTGCCTAAAACTTTGTTTATTTCGGAGATACATGATGAGCGGTGAAATGATGTTCCAGGATTTAGAGGCGGCGCGCGGCGATTGGAAAACTAGAACAAGGTTAATACAACCGCGTTAGAATTTTGCAAATCAGTCTTTAATTATTACTGACAAAAGCAGTTATATGGGGAGCAAAACTTTACTGAGGTGTTAAACTGCACTTATAATCGTAGTAAACTATACTACGGAAATTTTCCTTAGTGACTTAAATACGCAATATTTAAATAGCGCCATATATAAAAACAAGTGAAAAATATGGAGATTACACTTTATTCTGCATTTTAATGCCAAAGAGTTTACAAACGTCGTAATTCTTTTTTGAATATTGACAATGAAAAAAAAGACGGTCACCGTAGCCTAGTTGGTAGTGCTCCTGCCTACGAAGCTGGTGGTCCTGGGTTCGAATCCCGGTGAGTGCAAATATTTGTGTGATGAGCACAAATATTTGTTATTGAGTCATGGATGTTTTCTATGTATATAAGTATATATCTATCTATATAAGTATGTATATCGTCGCCTGGTACCCATAGTACAAGCTTTGCTTAGTTTGGGGCTAGGATGATCTGTGTGACATTGTCCCTAGATTATTTATTTATTTATATAAATTAGTCAGTTCCGAAAATTATTAATGTACAAATTAATGCTATGTAGGTATTTTTTTAAATAAATGAAAATAACATTTTATATATATTAAATGCATATCGTGGCAGCGTTATATATTAATAGTTATTTTTTATAAGAATGTGCACATCTTATCATAGTGATTAATGATTTTCTTTTTATTGTTTTTATTAGTGTTCAATACAAAGAAAACCATTAATCACCCTGACAAAAAAAAGGTTGTACTTTATATTAAGTACAGTAATAAATCATCATATATGCATTGTTATCTTTTGTCGTAATCGTCTTCGATGCAAATACCTACTTAGTAAAAAATAATATACTTTAAATATACCAGTTGAAATACTTTTGATGTTATTTTATGCGCAAATATGAAGGAGCTCAGTGGCTTAACGTTGTTGTTCACTATCTATTTTTGTGCAGGTAAGAAGAACTTAAAATCTTTTATTAAGAATTGTCAAACTTAAAATATTTTTAAATCATATTATCACTTTTAATTCAAGATTTTTTGACAACTGTAAACTTGCATGCAATATCTTAATATTGTGTCAATTTGTCAGTATGATGTGGATTGTGAACAGGTGTTGGTGCGTTTTATTGCGTTTCCCATTTGGGATGCATTTTTGAGATTTTGGTTTTAGTTTGTCTGTTAATTTACACATTATATACAAATACATTATTGTATAAATATAATACAGATATATTGTTACTATTGTATAAAACAAAGAATATATCATATTGAAAGCAATAAACCCTGCCTTGCGATTCAAAATTTCGATTCTTGATATTAAATCGTTCAAAATTGAAACCACACCTTGTGACGGAAAATGATATGATTTTAGAAAATTAAACCCTTTCTCGGACTCTTTAATTAATATTTAGATTAATAAAGAATTTAATGTTTTTAAACTTTCGCGATTTGTACACATTTTTATATACTGTGGACACGGGTCTCATCGCGATAAAGATTTAGGTAAATCATTACCTTGGTTACCCAGCCGCAATCCATGCCGAAACGTCGGGTAACCAAGGTAATGATTTACCTAAATCTTTATCGCGATGAGACCCGTGTCCACAGTATATAATAATAACGAATTTGTTTTCATAACCTTTGCAGGTTACTGCATCGATGGTATAGATCACCCATGTCCAAATTAGGACAAGTATTGCGTCGGGCGCGTTTTTTCTCGAGAAATGCGATGCCCTCTTCGTAGGCACATACCGGACACACGTTATGTAAATAACTTGCCTATGTACTATCCGTTATCGAATTTTTCAATAATTAATACAGGTAGTGTAGTAAAAGGCTTGAGTGACTTCTCTATTAACGAGTTTTAGTGAGTATTATGCGAATAATTGTATTAGTTGCTATTGGATTACGTAAAATTATAATTGCTTCGTTGACATAGCGGGTTTTAAACACAAGACTTGTGGACATCCTACAACCGGAAGTCTTGGGCACTTCCAGATCGCGGTAAAAAGTAGCACTCGATTTTATCTGGAATGAGAGCTCTCAGTAGCTGTCTGCCGTGCCTTCGAGTTGTGAGAGAGAGAAAATAGTGACATCATTTGGTAAACATATACATTTGTAGTACAAATATTTTGTCAAATATTTAGACAAAACTGATTAATTAACTTAGGAGCCCCTAAAGGTTTGGAAAAGAGGTAACAGAGAAGATGATATTACGAACAACTGTAAATAAAAGTAAAACATATGAGATTATACACTTAGAGTTTTGGTTATACATAAATGCAACACTGTTGCTCCTCCTTCCTAAAATAGGGATTAAAAGTGTGTAAATTAATTTTGTAAATTTTAATGTTAGAAGCATGAAACGAGAGAAACCAAATTAAGTGGTTACACATTTTGTAATAGTAAGTAATTACAAGTTGAGAATTCTCAGTCTATAGTTTTATTTATTTCTCTCACACAGAGAGACTCAATTAACGAAACTCCTGGATAACAATCAAGGGTAATAATTAAACGTCTTGAATAGAAAGTTTTTTAAATTTAGATGAGAGGACCTAAGTAAGTTGCCTTAGGAGTGCTAGTTAATGCGTGATATTTATTACTATTACCAAATATTTTCGCTATCTAACATATTCAAATCTAAAAAAGACTAACTTTTGTAAAGTAAACCTAACAAGACTCACTTATATAATTCATACACATAAATGTACCATTTTCATCAATAATTGAAATTGCTTCCTTACAGTATAAATAGAAGAAATAAGACTTTAGTATTGGAAGTGGTATTCAAAGAAGTCAATGAAGAAGTACCATATACTATAGGGTATTTTTATAGAAAAGGAAAGGAAGCTATAGTAACCTCTGGATACACATTTGCTAAGTATAGTAAGTACTATTATTTTTACAAAATTCTTATTAGCGTACAATGGAAGTTTTTTACCAATATGCTTATATATTCGTTTTATTCCACAGGAGATTATAGCGTGACTTTGACAGTATTCAATGTCGACGGCCGGAATTACCATGATCCGTCAGATTATCAAGTTTATACCTATGTTAATGATGTGCATCCAGTAGTGTATAGTGACGAAGCTTTTGCACCCAAAGGTAATATTTTATGTAGTTCATGCTACGCCGTGAATACGCTTACGCTACGTTATTAATGTTAAAGTGTATCTAGTGATTTAGCTTAAGGTCACCCATAGATTGGAAAACATGTATGAGAATTAAAACATGTTTTTTTACTCCTCAATACCCTCTTCTAGTGATGAAAATTGCTGGCTAGGTATAGAAAAAAAATTCTGCCTGGGAAGAAGTTACACGATGTTAGGTCGGGACGGTATGCAGGATAAGCCAACAGTTATTGCCATTAAGAAAACAAGTAAAAGTATCACAATATTAATACGAGAGGCTAAAACTTTCTACCCCTTTAAACAACAATTGTGGCGACGGAAGAGAATGAAATTTGGAACAGTTAACATTCTATTGAAGAAAGAGAATAGGAAGGTGATATTTTTATATAATAGGGATTAGACGTATATTATTTTAATAAAAAAAAATATTACATATGCTTTTGACACACTGATGGATAGAATGTCAAAACTGAGAACAATTAATCTTTTCTCAGTTTCGGCACTTATTATATTAATAAATAGAATATTTTTATTTTGTAGTATCATTTGTCTTTAGTATCTAGTCTTCGTCAATAGTAGTTTAATAGTCGAATTTTAAACAAGTTCGGTATAATTTCACATAGATTTGCTTTTGTTCATATCTTAATCCAATTTTCTTTTGTCTATTGATTGATTAGGTTTCCACTTAATATCTTTTATATGGTTTTAGTATATACTACTCTGTCAAGAAAGTACCGGGAAAAGATCAATAATATACAAAATGTTTGTTATTCATTCAAATTAATTTTATCACCTTCAAAGTATGCTCCTTCAGAAACGATACACTTACGCCAACGAATAATCCATTCATCAAAACATTTTTAAACGCTGATTTCGGAATTGGGTTCAGTTCTCGCCACGAATTCTCCTTCATGTCTTCTATCGATTCAAAACGGGTACCACGAAGTGGTAATTTGAGTTTAGGAAAAAAAAAGAAGTCAGCTGGAGCCATATCTGTTGAATATGGTGGTTGCTGGATGGTATTTGTTGAGTGTTTGGTCAAAAATTCGTTCACAACGATGGCCTTGTGTGAAGGCGCATTATCGTGGTGCAAAATCCAAGAATTTTCTTTCCACATATATGGCCTTTTTCGGCGAATTTGCTCTCTTAAACGCCGCATAACGCTCAAATTATATTTTTTATTTACCGTTTAACCTTCCGGTAAGAATTCAGAGTGCACAACACCGCGATAGTCAAAGAAAACAGTCAACATGACTTTGAGTTTTGATCGACTTTGGCGTGTTTTTTTCGGTTTCGGTTCAGTTGGAAGGCGCCACTTCGAAGCTTGTTGACTAGTTTGCATGTCAAACTCGTAAACCCACGTCTCGTCACCAGTAACAATGCGTTTCATGAATGTTGGTTCGGAATTGACTCGTTCCACCATGTCCTCAGCGACTTTCATGCGATTGAGTTTTTGGAGAAAATTCAGATCTTTTGGGACTAGTCGAGCGGCAACATGTTTCTTACCCAAATGTTTAGTTAAAATGGTGCGAATCGACTCGGGAGATACAGAAAGTTCGGCGGCTATCTCTCTGAGAGTTGAATGAGGATTTTCAGTCACTATTTCCTTCACTTTTGCGATGTTAACTTCACTTTTGCGATGTTAACTTCAGTTGCAAACGTTGATGGCCTACCAGAGCAAGGCAAATCTTTCATCACATCTCGACCGCTTTTGAACGCTTTGAATCACTCATAAGCACGAGTTTTTGATAAAGTCGATTCATCGTAAGCCTTCTGTAACAGTTTCAGTAACTCCGAACACGAAATTCCATTAGCGATGCAAAATTTAAGACAAACTCTTTGCTCGATATTTTTGTCCATTATGAAATTCGCAATACACACTATATATGATATTACTAAAACCAGCACTGTATTTAATATAAATAACAGATGCAACTCAAACTCCGCGCCAAAATGGAAAACAGTTGTGCCAATCTAACAACAACAAAAATAAACAATAATTTGAATTTGGAACCATAAACAAATCATCCATTCCCGATACTTTTTTGACTGAATGTAAAAGATACTACTACTAACTAATAAGTATGTTTTTTCTCCTTAGAACCCGAAGCGAAAAGAGAATTAGATTCGTTTTTGGAGAATGTGGGTTTGAGCCTGCGGGACGAAGGTGTGAATCAAGGACCGTTATGGATGAGTTACATATTGCCGTGTGATTTGAAAATCAGTATGTTTCAAGATGTATAATATTATGATGGATATAAATCTGCACAAGGGTCCAGAGGAGCATTGCCTCTCTTTAGTAAAAGTAAGGGCCTCTCGTCTGTATTCAGTCTTATCCTATACCCTCATGTTTAAGACGTTCCAGTAATGGTGTATCAAGACAATATATATTTTTAGTATACGTCTAGTTTTAACAATATTATATTACTAAAGATTACGTTCCATTTTGGACTAATTCTATTATACACAATAAATATTATAATCAATAAATGACCAAAAAGAAAAGAAAATGGAAGCAGAAGTTTAAAATTAAAAGAATACGATATGTAAATATTTTATCTTAATCAGGTAAAATATTTACATTACACAATGAACGGACACAAGGCACTACCAGATTCAAAACAACCATTCAGGGTCATATAAATATTTATCCCTAGCGAGGACCGTGCCCGAAACAGGAAGGCACTGAGGTCGTAGTGGCACGACTACCTTAACCACTGCATTAGTCAGTCTAGTCAGCCAGTAAACACAAGGTCCGCCATAATAATAATATTGAATTCGTACCTTAATATAGACTGAACCATTCAGACAATATGTAGTAAAAGCATAGCTAAAATTTAAAATTTTGATAACTAAACCTACACACCTAATTTAAGCTGGCTAAATATCGTTACTATTATAAAATAAATCTTATTGTAATTTTTTTCCTACATTCCGTGTACCTAAATGTCTATATGTACCTAGAAATAATTATAAATTAATTATATATTACTACAAACTATGTTCTACTATTTACAAGCGCTATGTTAAAGTCTACGTGAATAAAAACCTTTTTTATTTAAAAAGAAAGTCCAGTCAGCAATATGTTTTATGTTTAAAACCAGTAAATCAGAGTCATCTTTTTAGTTGATCCAATTATTTATGTAGATTTTTTAATCTAGTCCCTCTCTCTTAACCACCGTTGCAACTCCTGTAAGCCATGATCAACAATGACACACAATGAAATAACACAATAACATGATCGATGAGGCTGAGGCATTTCCTCGAGTATCGCTTTAACTGTCTTGGATCCGACAACTAATGTAATCAGAAAGAAACAAAGATGAGTTAAACACAAAAAGATCCCACTTTCATCCAGTGCAGGGCGACAGAATAATATAAATGACATTTACTCGGTCTTCTCTGTATAAACCGACAGTCCTACTATACAATTATGTAGTAGGACTGTCGGTTTACCCTGAGAAGACCTTTAATAGTGATTTAATCTCATATATCTCAAAGTACTCCACTGCTACGTCGGCTAAATAAAATCTACGATATGACGAAGTTTTTAAATAGACAGGAAAGGCTTACGCATGGTGATAGGCACAATCACTGAACACTGCACATTAAATGAAGATTGGCATCTCCAACAGCCCCCGTGCAAAGGTTGTATTGAAACTGAGGAAACACCTACACTCGTAGATACTCCTGCAAGAGCGTAGCCTACTAACGGGCTATGTTTCTGAAGGATGCGAAGACGCCATAGGAGGTGCTCAAGTACAATCAAGATATCTTGGACTTCTGAATGCAACTAAGATTAATTGAGGAGCCCAACCAAGAGACACGTGATGAAGAGATGAAGTGCGGTGACCAACCGCCTAACTAAAAAAGTAACTATTCGTTGCGAAACAAAAAATATATATGCATGATATATTATTAGTTTAAAATATTTCCCACAGAAATATATCAATGATGTTACAGTAACAGCCTTGGCGTATTTTATACTATATATACAAGAACAAGTATTAGTTTACCGAACGAAAAACAAACCGAAAGATCAATGAAATGAAAAAAATTTAAAAAATTCACTACTAAGGGTCACTTACAGGGTTGCCATGTTATATTTGGACTTTATATTAAGTAGGTACCTAATAAATTATCATATATGTATTGTTACACTTTGTCGTATTCTCAATGTATTGTATATACTCAGGAAATAAATCATTTACTACATTTATATAATACTAGTTGAAAGTGTAAGTTCTAGCGCAAAAATGAAGGTGCTTGGCGGCTTGACGTTTTTGCTCACTATTTATTTTAGGGCAGGTAAGAAAATCAAAATATCTTCTTTATCGTTATTTATCTCTCCGTGCTTTGGAGGGCACTTTAAGCTGTCGGTCCCGGTTGTTGTAATTATACAACGTCGTTAAGCCACGTCGGAGGCCTTCAGGGCGGCTTGAACAACTCTGACACTAGGGTGACCATTGTCGATACGATAAGCAAGGACATTGTTCAAAACACCCAGCAGGCCTCTGGCATGGCTTAATTACGACTGTCCTCTAAAAAGAACAACCGGCACCGATAGTTTAACGTGCCCTCCGAAGCACGGAGACGCTCAGAAATGAAACCACTTTGACTGTCACCATCTATAGAATAACCGCACACCTAGATGCTTTCCCTCGCGGATCATTTAAGGACCGTTGAGTATATAGAGTATATTTATTATATTTCTTAGTTTTGGTTCGCCAGGAAAGAGCAAAACACTCAATTGCTACATGTTTTGGGATCGTAGTTGATAATCTATCTTTCATCACATTTCACCTTGTAAATACTATACGAAGTTTGACGTCCCTTCACCATGTTTGACCCTCAGTTAAATTGTGAGGAACTCCTGGGGAACACAATTTCATCACACCCAAAAGATGCCCGATTTTCATGTAGGTGACATACCCGTGTGTTTCAATGATACATAATCGATGTTTTCGTTATTCACAGCGGTAGATGAGCGACTATCACGTTACTGTGATTAGAATGGAATATGTTTGATTACAGTGACATTTGTGTAAAATTAATAATAATGAAATCGATAGAAAAAAAATGAAATAAAATAGTGATATTAATAATTGTAACATATTTAGGAAAAGGACATTAAATCATATTTTTGAGTTAAACTATGGATAGATTAATATTTACGGATTCGAATTTAATTTGGTTGAATACGGGAAATTCTCAAATGCTTGCCTAAAACTTTGTTTATTTCGGAGATACATGATGGGCGGTGAAATGATGTTCCAGGATTTAGAGGCGGCGTATGAAAAACTAGAACAAGTTTAATACAACCGCGTTAGAATTTTGCAAATCAATCTTTAATTATATTACTAACAAAAGTAGTTATATGGGGAGTAAAACTTTACTGAGGTGGTAAACTCCACTTATAATCGCAGTAAACTATACTACGGAAATTTTCCTTAGTGACTTAAATACGCAATATTTAAATAGCGCCATATATAAAAACATTTCTCAAAGGAAACCATACAAGTGCGAAAAAACCTACAGCTCCAATTGAAACAGGAAAAGGAACGCGGAAACACAGCATTCATTAAGAATAACAAGCTCATAATAAAAGGAAAATTAGAAACAGAAAAAAGGAAAAGGGAATCTTCTATGTCACCCAATAATGTACTTACTCCACAACACGATACATATGAAACGACTAATAGTGCCCCTTCCAAAATACACAAAATTGACGCTTTCGCATATATGAGGGCCCGATCTCTTTCACTGCCGGAAAAACAAATACAACAAAATAAGGCATAGGAATTAAAACACACCGGAAGAATACAAATAAAGAAAGAAACCTACCAACCAAAAACAACCAGATCCCCAACCCGGCTAGTCACCGTGGGGTGATAGACCGCAGCCCCCAAGAGCTTACAGAAGCCAACGTGAAGAAAACACCTAGATCCAAGCTAAATATAGCAACGTTTAATACTAGAACATTAAAATCCAAAGAATCTCTATTAGAACTAGAATACGCATTAGAAACAATTAACTGGGATATCATAGGATTAAGTGAGATACGGAGAGCAGATGAAAAGATTGAAGAACACGAGAACTACATATTCTACTACAAAAATGGAACTGCGGGACTATATGGTGTAGGGTTTATCGTGAAGAAATATCTTAGAAATAACATAATAGAATTCAAAGGAGTTTCAGACAGACTTGCTATTATGATCATTAAGCTGCCCGGCCACCAACAAACAACTTCAATTGTCCAGGTATATGCTCCGACCGAAGATACCAAAGAAGAAACAAAAAACGAATTCTACAACCAACTAAATAACACTATAAAATATTTGGATCTTAATAACACTGTAATCGTAATGGGAGACTTTAACAGTCAAATCGGAAGGAGGGAAACAAACGAAGATAAAATAATTGGACCTTATAATACTGGAAAAAGGAACGATAGTGGGCAAAAATTGGTAAACTTCGTCATGGAAAATAATTTCCACATTATGAATACCTACTACAAAAGAAAGAATAGCAGAAAATGGACATGGATATCACCGGATGGGAAGACAAAAAACGAAATCGATTACATTATTACAAATAAACCAAAGCTATTCTCCAAAGTGGATATTGTCAATCAACTGAATTTTAATACTGATCATAGAATGCTAAGAAGTCAAATATACACAAAAATACCTAAACCATCAAGAAAAAATATTCATAAAACCACAAAACCTATAATACTGCCAATACCCGATAAGTTCTTACATCCTCTAGAAACCAATTTAGGAAAACTACAAAACATTGAAAAAATTCAAGAAAAATACGATGCCCTTGAGAAAGAACTAAAACAAATAGAAAACAACGTTATACAAAACAAATAACAAAGGATAAAATTGGACCAAAGGCTAGAACCTTAATCGGACAAAGAAAATTATTATTTCGAGACAGGCAGAAAAACAGACAGGAAATAGCAAAGTTAAGCAAAGAGATAAGCTTAGGAATAAGGAAACATAGACAGAACACAAGAACACAAACAATTAACTAATACATAGAAAAAGCAGGTGGTGCGAAAAAAGCATGGCAAGAACTTAGAGATAGTTTAAATTGGATCGAAAACGTTACCCACCGAAGAACCAACAGAAACAACACAAATAGAAAAGAAATATTGAAAATCGCAACAGACTATTACCGAGAGTTATATAGCGATAAGGAAATGACATCGGAAGTAAAGCAACCATCAATCCAAAAAGACGAAAAGGAGGAAGACACCCCAGAGATAATGCGAGAAGAAGTCAACAAAGCAACAAAATCACAGAAAAGAGGGAAAGCATCAGGAGAAGATGCAATATCTAACAAACTCCTTATAGGAACATTGGACATAACACTAAACACCATCACAGACGTATTCAATGAAATTTTGAATACATACCCAGTCAGTGGAAATCGTCAACCATAATACTTATACACAAGAAAGGAAAGAAAAACGACATAACAAATTATAGACCTATTAGTCTCATGTCCAACTTGTATAAAATTTTCTCCAAAATCCTACTAAGCCGCGTAACAAAGATACTGGATGAAAATCAACCAAAAGAACAGGCAGGATTTCGGAATGACTTCTCAACGCTTGATCACATTCACACAATAAAACAGGTCATCCAAAAGAGTACCGAATACGGTATGGACTACTACATAGCTTTCGTAGATTACAACAAAGCGTTCGATTCCCTTAAACACGCAAAAATATGGGAGGCGCTAGAAACCCAGGGAGTAGACAAAAATATATTCGGCTCATTAGCAATATCTACCGGAACATGACGGCTAAAGTACGAACGGAAAGCGTAGGCGAAGCCTTTACTATACAAAGAGGTGTTAGACAAGGTGACCCGCTGTCACCCAAACTTTTCTCAGCAGTTCTTGAATTCGTATTTAGACGGCTCGTATGGGACGAGTATGGACTAAATATTAACGGAACACAATTGAACTATCTAAGATTCGCAGACGACCTGATACTCATCACGGGCGACGCAGGAAGCCTACAGAAAATGCTCGAACAACTTACATCCGAAAGTAGAAAGGTTGGTTTGACTATGAACACCTCAAAAACGAAACTAATGACAAATGCAGAAAAAGTTTCTATAAAAATTTGTGATAAACAAATGGAATATGTAAATGAATACACGTATCTTGGACAAATTATATCTCCAAAAGACCTGACAAACAAAGAAATTAACAACAGAATAAATCTATCCTGGAGAAGGTACTGGTCCCTAAAAGAAATAGTAAAAAACCCAGAGATACCCCTGACATACAAGAAAAAAGTATTCGACTCATGCATACTGCCCGTTATGACGTATGGATGTCAAACATGGAACCTTACTAAACAAAATATGCACGCATAAAAGACCTGCCAACATGGAATGGAAAGAAGTATGCTCAATATTAAACTAATGAATAAAATAAAACTAGAAACTATCCGGCAGAAAACTACAGTCACACATGTGATAAATTGTATCAAAAAACTAAAGTGGAGATGGATAGGACATTTGATGAGAAGTAAAAAGGACAAGTGGGCTAAGGATGTGACCGAATGGTGTCCAAGACAACACAAAAGAAAGAAAGGGAGACAACGTCGAAGATGGGAAGACGACATAAAAAGAATAGCAGGAGCCACATGGAGAAGGAAGACACATGACCGCATTTTATGGCAAGCTTTAGGGGAGGCCTATGCTGAATAGCAAGACAATCTTCGCGAAACTGGTGTCGATATCAAAGAGATTGTATAAATTTTATAAGATTGTTAAATAAAGGCTTTATTATTATTATTATATATAAAAACAAGTGAAAAATATGGAGAATTCACTTTATTCTGCATTTTAATGCCAAAGAGTTTACAAACGTCGTCATTATTTTTTGAATATTGACAATGAAATTTGTCATTTCCGGAAATTATTTATGTTAAAAATTAATGCTATGTAGGTATTTTTTTTAATAAATGAAAGTATATTGGTTTATTCGATTTTAATTCATAACATTTTATATGAAATGCATGTCGTGGCAGCGTTATATTTTAATAGTTATTTTTTATAAGAATGTGCACATCTTATCATAGTGATTAATGATTTTCTTTTTATTGTTTTTATTAGTGTTCAATACAAAGAAAACCATTAATCACCCTGACAGAAAAAAAGGTTGTACTTCATATTAAGTACAGTAATAAATCATCATATATGCATTGTTATCTTTTGTCGTAATCGTCTTCGATGCAAATACTTAGTAAAAAATAATTTACTTTAAATATACCAGTTGAAATACTTTTTATGTTATTTTATGCGCAAATATGAAGGAGCTCAGTGGCTTAACGTTGTTGTTCACTATCTATTTTTGTGCAGGTAAGAAGAACTTAAAATCTTTTATTAAGAATTGTCAAACTTAAAATATTTTTAAATCATATTATCACTTTTAATTCAAGATTTTTTGACAACTGTAAACTTGCATGCAATATCTTAATATTGTGTCAATTTGTCAGTATGATGTGGATTGTGAACAGGTGTTGGTGCGTTTTATTGCGTTTCCCAATTGGGATGCATTTTTGAGATTTTGGTTTTAGTTTGTCTGTTAATTTACACATTATATACAAATACATTATTGTATAAATATAATACAGATATATTGTTACTATTGTATAAAACAAAGAATATATCATATTGAAAGCAATTAACCCTGCCTTGCGATTCAAAATTTCGATTCTTGATATTAAATCGTTCAAAATTGAAACCACACCTTGTGACGGAAAATGATATGATTTTAGAAAATTAAACCCTTTCTCGGACTCTTTAATTAATATTTAGATTAATAAAGAATTTAATGTTTTTAAACTTTCGCGATTTGTACACATTTTTATATACTGTGGACACGGGTCTCATCGCGATAAAGATTTAGGTAAATCATTACCTTGGTTACCCAGCCGCAATCCATGCCGAAACGTCGGGTAACCAAGGTAATGATTTACCTAAATCTTTATCACGATGAGACCCGTGTCCACAGTATATAATAATAACGAATTTGTTTTCATAACCTTTGCAGGTTACTGCATCGATGGTATAGATCACCCATGTCCAAATTAGGACAAGTATTGCGTCGGGCGCGTTTTTTCTCGAGAAATGCGATGCCCTCTTCGTAGGCACATACCGGACACACGTTATGTAAATAACTTGCCTATGTACTATCCGTTATCGAATTTTTCAATAATTAATACAGGTAGTGTAGTAAAAGGCTTGAGTGACTTCTCTATTAACGAGTTTTAGTGAGTATTATGCGAATAATTGTATTAGTTGCTATTGGATTACGTAAAATTATAATTGCTTCGTTGACATAGCGGGTTTTAAACACAAGACTTGTGGACATCCTACAACCGGAAGTCTTGGGCACTTCCAGATCGCGGTAAAAAGTAGCACTCGATTTTATCTGGAATGAGAGCTCTCAGTAGCTGTCTGCCGTGCCTTCGAGTTGTGAGAGAGAGAAAACAGTGACATCATTTGGTAAACATATACATTTGTAGTACAAATATTTTGTCAAATATTTAGACAAAACTGATTAATTAACTTAGGAGCCCCTAAAGGTTTGGAAAAGAGGTAACAGAGAAGATGATATTACGAACAACTGTAAATAAAAGTAAAACATATGAGATTATACACTTAGAGTTTTGGTTATACATAAATGCAACACTGTTGCTCCTCCTTCCTAAAATAGGGATTAAAAGTGTGTAAATTAATTTTGTAAATTTTAATGTTAGAAGCATGAAACGAGAGAAACCAAATTAAGTGGTTACACATTTTGTAATAGTAAGTAATTACAAGTTGAGAATTCTCAGTCTATAGTTTTATTTATTTCTCTCACACAGAGAGACTCAATTAACGAAACTCCTGGATAACAATCAAGGGTAATAATTAAACGTCTTGAATAGAAAGTTTTTTAAATTTAGATGAGAGGACCTAAGTAAGTTGCCTTAGGAGTGCTAGTTAATGCGTGATATTTATTACTATTACCAAATATTTTCGCTATCTAACATATTCAAATCTAAAAAAGACTAACTTTTGTAAAGTAAACCTAACAAGACTCACTTATATAATTCATACACATAAATGTACCATTTTCATCAATAATTGAAATTGCTTCCTTACAGTATAAATAGAAGAAATAAGACTTTAGTATTGGAAGTGGTATTCAAAGAAGTCAATGAAGAAGTACCATATACTATAGGGTATTTTTATAGAAAAGGAAAGGAAGCTATAGTAACCTCTGGATACACATTTGCTAAGTATAGTAAGTACTATTATTTTTACAAAATTCTTATTAGCGTACAATGGAAGTTTTTTACCAATATGCTTATATATTCGTTTTATTCCACAGGAGATTATAGCGTGACTTTGACAGTATTCAATGTCGACGGCCGGAATTACCATGATCCGTCAGATTATCAAGTTTATACCTATGTTAATGATGTGCATCCAGTAGTGTATAGTGACGAAGCTTTTGCACCCAAAGGTAATATTTTATGTAGTTCATGCTACGCCGTGAATACGCTTACGCTACGTTATTAATGTTAAAGTGTATGTAGTGATTTAGCTTAAGGTCACCTTTGAAAACATTTATGAGAATTAAAACATTTTTTTTACTCCTCAATACCCTCTTCTATTGATGAAAATTGCTGGCAATTGTATAGAAAAAAAATGTTGCCTGGGAAGAAGTTACACGATGTTAGGTCGGGACGGTATGCAGAATAAGCCAACAGTTATTGCTATTAAGAAAACAAGTAAAAGTATCACAATATTAATACGAGAAGCTAAAACTTTCTACCCCTTTATACAAAAATTGCGGCGACGGAAGAGAATGAAATTTGTAACAGTTAACATTCTATTGAAGAAAGAGAATAGGAAGGTGATATTTTTTATAATAGGGATAAGAAATAAATTATTTAATAAAAAAAAATATTATGTATGCTTTTGACACACTAATGAATTGAGTGTCAAAACTGAGAACAATTAATCTTTTCTCAGTTTCGGCACTTATTATATTAATAAATAGAATATTTTTATGTTGTAGTATTATTTGTCTTAAGTATCTAGTCTTCGTCAATAGTAGTTTAATAGTCGAATTTTAAACAAGTGCGTAGTTCGGTATAATTTCACATAGATTTGCTTTTGTTAATATCTTAATCCAATTTTCTTTTGTCTATTGATTGATTAGGTTTCCACTCAATATCTTTTATAAGGTTTTAGTATATACTACTCTGTCAAGAAAGTACCGGGAAAAGATCAATAATATACAAAATGTTTGTTATTCATCCAAATTAATTTTATCACCGTCAAAGTATGCTCCTTCAGAAACGATACATTTACGCCAACGAATAATCCATTCATCAAAACATTTTTTAAACGCTGATTTCGGAATTGAGTTCAGTTCTCGCCGCGAATTCTCCTTTATGTCTTCTACCGATTGAAAACGGGTACCACGAAGTGGTAATTTGAGTTTAGGAAAAAGAAAGAAGTCAGCTGGAGCCATATCTGTTGAATATGGTTGTTGCTGGATGGTATTTGTTGAGTGTTTGGTCAAAAATTCGTTCACAATGATGGCCTTGTGCGAAGGCGCATTATCGCGGTGCTAAGTCCAAGAATTTTCTTTCCACAAATCTGGCCTTTTTCGTCGAATTTGCTCTCTTAAACGCCGCATAACGCTCAAATAATATTCTTTATTTACCGTTTGACCTTCCGGTAAGTATTCAGAGTGCACAACACCGCGATAGTCAAAGAAAACAGTCAACATGACTTTGACTTTTGATCGACTTTGGCGTGGTTTTTTCGGTTTCGGTTCAGTTGGAAGGCGCCACTCCGAAGCTAGTTGACTAGTTTGCATGTCAAACTCGTAAACCCACGTCTCATCACCGGTAACAATGCGTTTCATGAATGTTGGGTCGGAATTGACTCGTTCTTCCATGTCCTCAGCGACTTTCATGCGATTGAGTTTTTGGAGAAAATTCAGATCTTTTGGGACTAGCCGAGTGGCAACATGTTTCTTACCTAAATGATTAGTTAAAATGGTACGAATCGACTCGTGAGATACAGAAACTTCGGCGGCTCTGAGAGTTGAATGAGGATTTTCAGTCACTATTTCCTTCACTTTTGCGATGTTAACTTCAGTTGCAAACGTTGATGGCCTACCAGAGCGAGGCAAATCTTTCATCACACCTCGACCGCTTTTGAACGCTTTGAATCACTCATAAGCACGAGTTTTTGATAAAGTCGATTCACCGTAAGCCTTCTGTAACAGTTTCAGTGACTCCGAACATGAAATTCCATTAGCGATGCAAAATTTAAGACAAACTCTTTGCTCGATATTTTTGTCCATTATGAAATTCGCAATACACACTATATATGATATTACTAAAACCAGCACTGTATTTAATATAAATAACAGATGCTCAACCTCCGCGCCAAAATGGAAAACAGTTGTGCCAATCTAACAACAACAAAAAAAACAAAAATTTGAATTTGGAACCATACACAAATCATCCATTCCCGATACTTTTTTGACTGAATGTAAAAGATACTACTACTAACTAATAAGTGTGTTTTTTCTCTTAAGAACCCGAAGCGAAAAGAGAATTAGATTAGTTTTTGGAGAATGTGGGTTTGAGCCTGCGGGACGAAGGTGTGAATCAAGGACCGTTATGGATGAGTTACATATTGCCGTGTGATTTGAAAATCAGTATGTTTCAAGATGTATAATATTATGATGGATATAAATCTGCACATATTGTATTATATATATTTAAGCATACTTCTAGTTTTAACAATATTATATTACTAAAGATTATTTGCTTGGGCCTAACTAAACATATGCGGTTACGTTCCATTTTGGACTAATTCTATAATACGCAATAAATATTATAATCAATAAATGACCAAAAAGAAAAGAAAATGGAAGCGGAAGTTTAAATTAAAAGAATATGATATGTAAATATTTTACCTGATTAAAGTTTGTCTAAAAACTTTAAATTACATATATATTTTTAATTATGTCTCATTAAAAATCTAATTTGATTACATGTCTTACTGTGATTTTGAATTGAAGACTAACCCTAAATTCTCAAAGATCGCAATATAGTGGCAACAGTGATACTGAACCAACACAAGCAATATTTGATTGATTGATTAACCCAAATACGCGTATTCACATGTTTGTAAAAAATAGGTAACCTGATTTCAATTGAAATCTAAAGTGGTTTTCTATTATAAACTGCAGCTGAATTGATATTCGCCAAGATAAGTGCAACTATTGTATCTAAAAATAGAGCCTACTCACTGTCTCTTAAAGTCCCGGAACTGGCTAAAAAAATACCGTATCGTGGGCTTACAATTATGCAATGAACGGACACAAAGCACTACCAGATTCAAAACAACCATTCAGGGTCATATAAATATTTGTCCCTAGCGAGGATCGTGCCCCTAACGCGAAGGCACTGAGGTCGTAGTGGCATGACTACCTTAACCACTGCACTAATCAGTCTAGTCAGCCAGTAAACACAAGGTCCGCCATAATAATAATATTGAATTCGTACCTTAATATAGACTGAACCATTCAGACAATATGTAGTAAAAGTATAGCTAAAATTTAAAATTTTGATAACTAAACCTACACACTTAATTTAAGCTGGCTAAATATCGTTACTATTATACAATAAATCTTGTTGTAATTTTTTTCCTACATTCCGTGTACCTAAATGTCTATATGTACCTAGAAATAATTATAAATTAATTATATATTACTACAAACTATGTTCTACTATTTACAAGCGCTATGTTAAAGTCTACGTGAATAAAAACCTTTTTTATTTAAAAAGAAATTCCAGTCAGCAATATGTTTTATGTTTAAAACCAGTAAATCAGAGTCATCTTTTTAGTTGATCCAATTATTTATGTAGATTTTTTAATCTAGTCCCTCTCTCTTAACCACCGTTGCAACTCCTGTAAGCCATGATCAACAATGACACACAATGAAATAACACAATAACATGATCGATGAGGCTGAGGCATTTCCTCGAGTATCGCTTTAACTGTCTTGGATCCGACAACTAATGTAATCAGAAAGAAACAAAGAAGAGTAAACACAAAGAGATCCTACTTTCATCCAGTCCAGGGCGACAGAATAATATAAATGACATTTACTCGGTCTTCTCAGTATAAACCGACAGTCCTACTAACTATACAATCTTCTTCTTAGCGTGTCGATGGTAAAAATCGCTGCTACGTCGGCTAAATAAAATCTACGATACGACAAAGTTTTTAAATCGACAGGAAAGGCTAACGGGCTATGTTTCTGAAGGATCCGGAGACGCCATAGGAGGTGCTCAAGTACAATCAAGATACCTTGGACTTTTGAATGCAACTAAGATTAATTGAGGAGCCCAACTAAGTGACACATGATGTAGAGATGAAGTGCGGTGACTAACCGCCTAACTAAAAAAGTAACTATTCGTTGCGAAACAAAAAATATATATGCATAGTATATTATTAGTTTAAAATATTTCCCACAGAAATATATTAATGATGTTACAATAATAGCCTTGGCGTATTCTATACTATATATACAAGAACAAGTATTAGTTTACCGAACGAAAAACAAACCAAAAGATCATTGATGGAGAAAACGGAAGGAAGGAAAAAAAATCACTACTAAGGGTCACTTACGGGGTTGCCATGTTATATTTGGACTTTATATTAAGTAGGTACCTAATAAATTATCATATATGTATTGTACACTTTGTCGTATGCTCGATGTATATACTCAGGAAATAAATCATTTACCACATATATCTATTACTAGTTGAAATTCAATTTTATATCGTTTCCAGCGCAAAAATGAAGGTGCATGGCGGCTTGACGATTTTTTTCACTAATTATTTTAGGGCAGGTTAGAAAAACAAAATGTTTTCTTTATCGTTATTTGTATGCTTTCTTAATGAAAAAGTTAAATTCTCCAAATTGTATAATTTGTAACAAAATTGAGGATGTGCAACATTTGCTGATGGAATGTGTTCGGAATAAAGATGAACGTGACTCGCTTCTGAACGAATTAAAGTTAAATAGGCTGGATGTAGGTCTGATACAAAGCATTTTAGCAAACCCTAAATCGCAGGCAGCAAAAAAGTTATGTAGCTTAGTATTCGTTCAGCAGTGAGTAGCAGCGTTTGCTCTTTTAGTACCTCTAATTTAAGCTTTTTTGTGTGTTATTTATATTATTATGTATTTACGATGTTATAAGGTATGATGGGGTTGGCATATCCTTATTGGACAAAAACCCCTAAAAAAAAGACAAAAAAAAACGAAATCGTTATTTATCTCTCCATGCTTCGGAGGCCACTTTAAGCTGTCGGTCCCGGTTGTTGTAATTATACAACGTCGTTAAGCCATGTCGGAGGCCTACTGGGCGGCTTGAACAACTCTGACACTAGGGTGACCCTTGTCAATACGATAAGCAAGGAATTTGTTCAATCCACCCAGTAGGCCTCTGGCATGGCTTAATTACGACTTTCCTCTAAAAAGAACAACCGGGACCGACAGTGCCCTCCGAAGAACGGAGACGCTCTGAAATGAAACCACGTTGACGGTCACCATCTATAGAATAACCGCACACCTAGATGCTTTCCCCTCATTTAAGGACAGTTGAGTATAAAGAATATATTTATTATATTTCTTAGTTTTGGTTCGCCAGGAAAGACCAAAACACTCAATTGCTACTTGTTTTGGGATCGTAGTTGATAATCTATCCTTCATCACATTTCACCTTGTAAATACTACACGAAGTTTGACGTCCCTTCACCATGTTTGACCCTCAGTTAAATTGTGAGGAACTCCTGGGGAACACAAATTCATCACACGCAAAAGATACCTAAGTGTTTCAATGATACAGAATCGATGTTTTCGTTATTCACAGCGGTAGATGAGCGACTATCACGTTACTGTGATTAGAGTGGAATATGTTTGATTATATTTGATTACAGTGGCATAGATATTTGTGTAAAATTAATAATAATGAATAAGACAGAAAAATAAAATACTGATAATATAATTGTAACATATTTAGGAAAAGGACATTAAATCATAGTTTTGAGTTAAACTATGGACATGATTACGGATTCGAATTTAATTTGGTTAAATATGAGAAATTCTCAAATCCTTGCCTAAAACTTTGTTTATTTCGGAGATACATGATGGGCGGTGAAATGATGTTCCAGGATTTAGAGGCGGTGTATGGAAAACTAGAACAAGGTTAATACAACCGCGTTAGAATTTTGCAAATCAGTCTTTAATGATTACTGACAAAAGCAGTTATATGGGGAGCAAAACTTTACTGAGGAGTTAAACTGCACTTATAATCGCAGTAAACTATACTACGGAAATTTTCCTTAATGACTTAAATACGCAATATTTAAATAGCGCCATATATAAAAACAAGTGAAAAATATGGATATTACACTTTTTTCTGCATTTTAATGCCGAAGAGTTTACAAACGTCGTACCTAATTATTTTTTGAATATTGACAGTTCCCGAAAATATTTATGTACAAATTAATGCTATGTAGGTATATTTTTAAGTAATTGAAAGTATATTGGTTTATTTGATTTGATTTCATAACATTTTATATTAAATGCATGTCGTGGCGGCGTTATATATTAATAGTTATTTTTTATAAGAATATACACATCTTATCATAGTGATTAATGATTTTCTTTTTATTGTTTTTATTAGTGTTCAATACAAAGAAAACCATTAATCACCCTGACAGAAAAAAAAGGTTGTACTTTATATTAAGTACAGTAATAAATCGTCATATATGCATTGTTATCTTTTGTTGTAATCGTCTTCGATGCAAATACTTAGTAAAAAATAATTTACTTTAAATATACCAGTTGAAATACTTTTTATGTTATTTCATGCGCAAATATGAAGGAGCTCAGTGGCTTAACGTTGTTGTTCACTATCTATTTTTGTGCAGGCAAGAACAACTTAAAATATTTTATTAAGAATTGTCAAACTGAAAATATTTTTAAATCATATTCAAGATTTTTTGACAACTATCGGGTATTTAAGAACTTAGGTATGCAGTTTTTTTTGGCAAGTTACAGCCAGTTACATTACTTTTCTCATGTTATATTTTATTACTACTGCATGCAATATCTTAATATTGCTTCCATTTGTCAGTATGATGTGAATTGTGAACAGGTGTTGGTGCGTTTTATTGCGTTTCCCATTTGGGATGCATTTTTGAGATTTTGGTTTTAGTTTGTCTGTTGATTTACACATTATATACAAAGACATTATTGGATACATAAAATACAAATATATTTATACAATAGTAACAACTATTGTGTAAAACAAAGAATATATCAAATTGAAAGCAATTAACTCTGCCTAGCGATTCATAATTTCTATTCTTGATATTAAATCGTTCAAAACATAACGTTTGGCATTGTATCATTTCGTTTTTAACACATACCAGGAAACGCGTTTTTCAACCAGCAGTCTCCGCCTGCCAGGTTACGATGTATTTGGCAATGTCTAGCAGTAGCCAATCATTGAAACCACATCTTTTGACGGAAAATGATATGATTTTAGAAAATTAAACCCTTTCTCGGACTCTTTAATTCATATTTAGATTAATAACGAATTCGTTTTCATATCCTTTGCAGGTTACTATATCGATGGTATAGATCACCCGTGTCCAAATTACGACAGGTATTGCGTCGGGCGCGTTTTTGCTCGAGAAATGCGATGCCCTCTTCGTAGGCAGATATCGGACACACGTTATGTAAATAACTTGCCTTTTTACTATCCATTATCGAATTTTTCAATAATGAATACAGATAGTGTAGTAAAAGGCTTGAGTAACTTCACTATCAACGAGTTTTAGTGAGTATTATGCGTATAATTGTATTATTTGCTATTGGATTCAGTAAAATTATAATTGCTTCGTTGACATAGCGAGTTTTGGACACAAGGCGTGTGGATCCTCCAACCGGAAGTCTTGTGCAAATCCAGATCGCTATAAAAAGTAGCACTCGATTGTATCTGGCAAGAGAGGTCTCTGTAGCCGTCTGCTGTGCTGTCGATTTGTAAGAGAGAGAAAATAGTGATATCATTTGGTATACATTTACATTTTAGTACAAATATTTAGTATAACTAATCTAATTAATAATAATATAATAATATCTAGGGACAATGTCACACAGGTCATCCTAGCCCCAAAATAAGCAAAGCTTGTACTATGGGTACCAGGCGACGATATACATACTTATATAGATAGATAAATACTTAAATACACAGAAAACATCAATTACTCAGAAACAAATGTTCGTGCTCATCACACAAATATTTGCACTTACCGGGATTCGAACCCAGGACCACCAGCTTCGTAGGCAGGAGCACTATTAACTAGGCTACGGTGTACGTGAATTATGACGAAGCTGATAAATTAATCTAGTAGCCTCTAAATGTTTGAAATGCAGGTAACTGAGAAGATGGTATTACGAAAAACTGTAAATAAAAGTAATAGTATGAAATTAAATACTTAGAATTTTGGTTATACATAAATGCAACACTTTTGCTCCCCCGTTCCCTAAATAGGGATCTTCTTTTTATCGTGTCGATATTAAGAATTCGATTATATCTTCCCAAAATTGGGCAACGGTGACCGCTTTGGCTGAAGCATCATACAATTCCTGAACGGAAAGACTGGACAGGAGGGACAATCGGATAAATAGACTTTGGGATGACACGCCGCACTCGCAGAAGTTTTGTGATTTGGGAATGTAACCCCATTTGTACATGTTTTCTTTGGATCTACCAACCTGGGTATGTAGTCCTCCAGGTTGGCCATGGCCAAAATAGGGATTAAAAGCGTGTATATGATGTCCGTCAATTTTAATGTTAGAAGCATGAAACGAGCAAAATTAAATTAAGTGGTTAAAATATAAAAAATTTACACAGTTTGTAATACAAGTACCTAACTACAAATTTCGAATTCACCCCTAAGTGTGGGACTAGGGATGAAAGTTAATTGTTTTCAAACTAAAAGGCATGCAATTAATTAACGAAGCCCATGGATAAAAATCAAGGGTAATAATTAAATGTCTTTAAAAATGCTAAATAACAGCTTAGAAGAGAAACAGAAAATTTAAAAATAATATATTAAATTTAGATGAGAGCAGCTAAGTAAGTTGCCTTAGGATATTTATTAATATTACCAAATATTTTCTCTATCTGACATCTTTAAATCTAAAAAAGACTCACTTCTGAAATGTAAACCTAACAAGACTCACTTATACAATTGAAACACATAAATGTACCATTTAGATCAATAATTGAAATTGCTTCCTTACAGTATAAATAGAAGAAATAAGACTTTAGTTTTGGAAGTGGTATTCAAAGAAGTCAATGAAGAAGCACCAAATACTAAAGGGTATTTTTATAGAAAAGGAAAAGAAGCTATAGCAACCTCTGGATACACATTTACTAAGTATAGTAAGTACTATTATTTTTTAATAAATTCTTATCAGCCTACAGTGGAATATTTTTTACCAATATGCTTATATATTCGTTTTATTCTGCAGGAGATTATAGTGTGACTTTGACAGTATTCAACGTCGACGGCCGGAATTACCATGACCTGTCAGATTATCAAGTTTATACCTATGTTAGTGATGTGCATCCAGTAGTGTATAATGACGAAGCTTTTGCACCCAAAGGTAATATTTTATGTAAGGTTCATACTACGCTGTGTATACACTTATACTACACTATTAATGTTAAAGTGAACCCAGTGATTTAGATTAAGGTCACCCATAGATTTGAAAACATTTATGCCATTCCCCAGTATACCTCATACATTTAGTTATGAAAAGTTAGATAAGATAAAAACAATTCTGGCTGGGAAAAAGTTACACAATGTCAGGTCGGGACGGTATCCAGGATAAGCCATAATATTCCCATTGAAAAAATAAGTAAAAGTATCTTAATATTAATACGTGAAGCTAAAACTTTGTACCCCTTTTTACGAAAATTGCGCGGACCCCGTCCGCGCAATTATCGTAATGATGATAATTGACGTCATAATAATGATGATGATTGACGTCATAATGAATGATAGTATGAAATTTGAAACAGTTAAAGTTCATATGAAGAAAGAGTATAGGAAGGTGATATTTTTATAATAGGGGTTAGAAGTAAATTATCTTAATAAACAAATATTACATACGGTTTTGATACACTGAAAAACTGAAAAGAGATGACAAACTGAGTGTCAAAACTGAGAACAATTAATCTGTTCTCAGTTTTGACACTTATTATTTAGAGTATTATTATTATGTCATATTATTGGTCTTTAATATCTACAGTAGTTTAATCGAATTCGATCGAATCGGTCGAATTTCAAACAAGTGCGTATTTCGGTATAATTCCACATTCATAGATTTGCTTTTGTACATATCTTTATCCAATTTTCTTTTGTCTATTGATTGGTTTCCACTTAATATATTTTATATGGTTTTAGTATATAAAAGGTAATATTAACTAATAAGTATGTTTTTCTCTTTAGAACCCGAAGCGAAAAGAGAATTAGATTCGTTTTTCGAGAATGTGGGTTTGAGCCTGCGGGACGAAGGTGTGAATCAAGGACCGTTATGGATGAGTTACATATTGCCGTGTGATTTGAAAATCAGTATGTTTCAAGATGTATAATATTATGATAGATATAAATCTGCACAAGGGTCCAGAGGGTCATTGCCTCTCTTTAATAAAAGTAAGGGCCTCTCGTCTGTAATCAGTCTTATCCTATACCCTCATGTTTAAGACGTTCCAGTAATGGTGTATCAAGACAATATATATATTTTTAGTTTACGTCTAGTTTTAACAATATTATATTACTAAATATTATTTGCTTGGGACTAACTAAACATATGCGTTTACGTTCCATTTTGGACTAATTCTATTATACACAATAAATATTATAATCAATAAATGACCAAAAATGAAAGAAAATGGAAGCAGAAGTTTAAAATTAAAAGAATATGATATGTAAATATTTTACCTGATTAAAGTCTGTCTAAAAAGTTTAAATTACATACGTATTTTTTAATTATTTCTCATTAAAATCTAATTTGATAACTTGTTTTATTGTGATTTTGAATTGAAGACTAACCCTAAATTCTCAAAGATCGCAATATAGTGGCAACAGTAATACTGAACCAACACAAGCAATATTTGATTCATTGATTAACCCAAAGACGCGTATTCACATGTTTGTAAAAAATAGGAAACCTGACTTAAATTGAAATCTAAAGTTGTTTTCCATTATAAACTGCAGCTGAACTGATATTCGCCAAGACAAGTGCAACTATTGTATCTAAAGATAGAGCCTACTCACTGTCTCTTAAAGTCCCGGAACCGGCTAAAAAAATACCGTATCGTGGGCTTACAATTATGCAATGAACGGACACAATGCACTACCAGATTCAAAACAACCATTCAGGGTCATATAAATATTTGTCCCTAGCGAGGATCGTGCCCGAAACACGAAGGCACTGAGGTCGTAGTGGCATGACTACCTTAACCACTGCATTGGTCAGTCTAGTCAGCCAGTAAACACAAGGTCCGCCATAATAATAATATTAAATTCGTACCTTAATATAGACTGAACCGTTCAGACAATATGTAGTAAAAAGATAGCTAAAATTTAAAATTTTGATAACTAAACCTACACACTTAATTTAAGCTGGCTAAATATCGTTACTATTATAAAATAAATCTTGATGTAATTTTTTCCTACAATCCGTGTACCTAAATTTCTATATGTACCTAGAAATAATTATAAATTAATTATATATTACTACAAACATGTTCTGACTATTAACAAGCGCTATGTTAAAGTGTACGTGAATAAAAACCATTTCTATTTAAAAAACAAGTCCAGTCCATGTTTTATGTTTAAAACCAGTAAATCAGAGTCATCTTTTTAGTTGATCCAGTTAACTATCTATTTTTTTTTATCTAATCCCCCTCTCTTAACCACTGTTGCAACTCCTGTAAGCCAGGATCAACAGTGGCACACAATGAAATAACACAATAACATGATCGATGAGGCTGAGGCATTTCCTCGAGTATCGCTTTAACTGTCTTGGATCCGACAACTAATGTAATCAGAAAGAAACAAAGAAGAGTTAAACACAAAGAAGAGTTAAAAATATCCCACTTTCATCCAGTGTAGGGCGACAGAATAATATAAATGACATTTACTCGGTCTTCTCAGTATAAACCGACAGTCCTACTATACAATTATTTACCCTGAGAAGACCTTTAATAGTGATTTAACCTCATATATCTCAAAGTACTCCACTGCCACGTCGGCTAAATAAATTCTACGATACGACGAAGTTTTTAAATCGTCAGGAAAGGCTTACGCATGGTGAAAGGCACAATCAATGAACACTGCACATTAAATGAAGATCATCTCCGACAGCCCCCGTGCAAAGGTTGTATTGAAACTGAAGAAACACCTACACTCGTAGATACTCCTGCAATAACGTAGCTAACGGGCTATGTTTCTGAAGGATCCGAAGACGCCATAGGAGGTGCTCAAGTACAATCAAGATACCTTGGACTTTTGAATGCAACTAAGATTAATTGAGGAGCCCAGCTAAGTGACAAATGATGAAGAGATGAAGTGCGGTGACCAACCGACTAACTAAAAAGTAACTATTCGCTGCGAAACAAAAAATATATATGCATAATATATTATTAGTTCAAAATATTTCCTACAGAAATATATCAATGATGTTACAGTAACAGCCTTGGCGTATTCTATACTATATATACCTACAAGAACAAGTATTAGTTTACCGAACGAAAAACAAACCGAAAGATCAATGAAATGAAAAAAATTTAAAAAATTCACTACTAAGGGTCACTTACAGGGTTGCCATGTTATATATCTATTCAAATCTATTCAACTGAGTCACGGCGAATTGTTTACTTTCTCGACTGCAAATGTAGTCTCTTTGTCGCCATGTTAACTCAGCTGGTCACGAAGAATTTGCTCTAAATATACATACTATAATGTGTTCTAATGACGATTTTTAAAAATAATTATGCTGCATTTTATTCAAAATAGTTCCATTTTTAAATGTCGTAATAGTTTTTAAACATTGCTAATTAATGTACGAATTAATACAATGATGGTATTTATGTATTGATAGTGGAAATCATTAATAATAATTGAAATTTATTCGTTTAGTTGATATTTCATAAAATATTATATTATTTAATGCATGACACATCTAATACAAAGAAAATCGTTAATCATCTTGACAGAAAAAGTACAAGTAATTTGTTTGGACTTTATATTAAGTAGGTACCTAATAAATTATCATATATGTATTGTTACACTTTGTCGTATTCTCGATGTACATACTCAGGAAATAAATCATTTACCGCATATATATATATAATACTAGTTGAAATTCTATTTTATGTCATTTCCAGCGCAAAAATGAAGGTGCTCGGCGGCTTGACGATTTTGCTCACTATTTATTTTAGTGCAGGTAAGAACAACAAAATGTCTTCTTTATCGTTATTTATATCTCCGTGCTTCGGAGGGCACTTTAAGCTGTCGGTCCCGGTTGTAGTAATTATACAACGTCGTTATACCATGTCGGAGGCCTACTGGGCGGCTTGAACAATTCTGTCTCTAGGGTGGCCATTGCCGATACGATAAGCAAGGAAATTGTTCAAGCCACCCAGTAGGCCTCGGGCATGGCTTAATTACCACTGTCCTCTAAAAAGAACCACCAGTACCGACAGTTTAACGTGCCCTCTGAAGCACGGAGACGCTCAGAAATGAAACCACTTTGACGGTCAAAATCTATAGAAGAACCGCACATCTAGATGCTTTCGCTCTCTTAGGGACCGTTGAGTGTCTATGTCCATCTATTTCATTCTTAAATACATATATTTCAACGGTGATTGTTGTACACATTTGGTCGTTTTTGCTATATTTACACCAAAAGCGCCCAAATATTAAATAATCAATCATATCAGCCGAAAGACGCCCATTGCTAGACAGAGCCAAAAAAGCCTAATAAACTAAACTTACCCTAATAGGTATCATATCATTACCATTCTGCCGAAGCTTGTACAGAACCATCGGTAATTTAAAGAACCAGCAATTAAATTATTTTATATCCATGTTATCCATTTCTATCCTTGTTTCAAAACCATCCAGTATTTATACAATAAAGTCAGGCGCTTGATTTCGTGTGAAGGCCTTTATAGAACTGTCAAGCAAAGTTAAACTATTTTAATCGCATGACACTTTCAGTCAAAGCTTGGATTAAAACATTAAGCAAATATAAGCAAGAATAAATGTCAAACTTAATATATATTTTTATATGATGATGATCATTTTCAATCCAAGCTTATTTGAAAAATACATGGCATTTATAGAACTGCATTGACTGCATGTTACAAGCTACAACTGCGTGCGTATCCACCTAACGCAGTTTCTACTTGGTAAATTGCAGCTAGTAACATGATGTTTTTCATGTTATGTTTTTTACTACTGGATGCAATACCTTATTGTTCCGTCCATTTGTCTGTATGATGTGTCGAACAGGTTTTGGAGCTTTTATTATGTTACACAGTTACCCAAGAGTTATAAGATTTTAGATTTGATTTGTTGCTTGCTGTACATACATACTTATAATGATATGCAAGGATTTGTCCTTGACAAAGTACAATATATATATATATATATATATATATATATATATATATATATATATATATATATATATATATATATATATATATATATATATTTATATATATTACATTTTTCATAGACAAAGTACAATATATATATTGTAACAATTGTATAAGGCAAAGAAATAAAACGCCCCATCTTGCGATGCAAAATATCTTCCTCTTCCAGGTCAGGTAAATTTGGCAATGTTTAGCAATGGGCAATTATTATTAAAAACCAAACCTTAGATAAGAAGCTTAGGGCGTCAGACCGTGATTCACTTGATGGTAGTGCCTGCTTTGGTCAAGGAGCGTATTAGGTGAACTTAGCCATCCACGATGACGAGTGTGGGGTAGTGCCATGCCATCATTTAATCGTTGGCGTCTGTGTGGTGATGCACATCCTGCCTCACAAGTTTCGTTATTTCGGGCGATACTTGTTACTCCCGTGCTGCTTGAGGGCTTGCCTAGGTAGACGATGATATAATGCATGTTGACAAGCAGCTTTATACTCAGGTCGCTTGGCGTCCGCTGGTTTCTATTTTTGATAGAAATGCACATAATAAGGAAAAAAGCCTGTATCGTGTGGAGTTCACGAACATGCATTTTTCAATGGGCTCGGATTTATACTGGACTCACAAATGACTTCAACAACGTTCGACATGCCTGGGCATTTGGACTTCGAATGGAATTGAAGAATTCATAGACATATGCACACTATAATTTATCACAAGACCGGGTACCAGGTGACACCCACACCGTCGAGACGATCTAGAATTTACTAAATAGTTCACATCCGTCGCAAGTTTTATGAAATGGAGTGTTTTGTATAGTGTTGATTTGTGGTACGGATAACGGATATTGTAAATGGGATAAATGTGAGTTTAAAGTGCGGTGGTGCAGCAAAATATCTTAATTTTATCTGTTGTTGTTTCCGTCACTGCCGCGTAAATAAATTGCGTCTCACAGATGCAATGAACGCTGTCAAGGAATTACAAACGTTTTACCAGCGACAAAAGGGACGTTTTTCTCTCTTTCAAATATTTATTACTCACACTTAATACAAAAATGATTCCGACCATTGTCATTAGATAAATAGATGAGTGTACGATTTTTTCCTGCTCCGCGACCACACATTTAGAAATCTGAAAGACTATGCTGTGCCTGATGAAATACTATTATACGAAAGAAAATGTTTTTATTGAGCACATACACACACATATTGAAATAAAGTTTGTACAAATCTTATATTTACTTACATACTACTAATAGTAGAAACAGAAAACTTTCTCGGACTCTTAAGTTAATATTTAGAATTATAACGTATCTGTTTTCATATCCTTTGCAGGTTCCTGTATGGATGGTATACAGCACCCCTGTCCAAATTACGACAAGAATTGTATCGGACGCGTCTTTGCCCGAGAAATGCGATGCCCGCTTCGTAGCAAGATACCAGACTCCCGTTCTATAAAGTACTTGCCATTGAACTATCCATCATCGAATTTTTCAATAGTTTATACCGATACGGTGGTAAAAGGCTTGAATAACTTCACTATTAAAGAGTTTTAGTAAGTATATTTTGCTACTGTATTCGGTAAACTTATAATTACTTCATTTGCATAGCATTTTGAACACACTACTTGCGGTTGGACATCCTACAACCACACGTCTTGTTCAATTCTGGGGCCCGGTAAAAAGTAGGACTATTTTTTTTCTGGCAACTAAAGCTCTGGCAAAGTGGCAGTCCGGAATCAGTTAGATGGCGCAATTATACAGCTGGCCGAGCTATTCCATCGACTTACGAGAGAGAGGAATATTGAGTTCATTTGGTGTACATATGTATTTGTTGTACAAGTTTATTTTTATATATTGCCAATTTATATGCACACTTAAAGTAAAGAAATTGCGCTAATGTATTTCTTTTCTCTAAAAAATCTTTTCCAGTAGACCTACAATGGAAGATTTTGGTAGATAATAAAGACATAGATAAATAGAGAAAGATAGGAGTATGTAGGATGATATATGTACATACAAACAAAAAAATATACATGTACATAAATACCTTCTTAATTTAAAATTATAAACAACTAATAAAACTTAAAAAATTACAATAGGCTATTTTTACAAGCAGGAGTTGGTATTACAATTCCGAACGTTAGGTGAAATAAAGTTTCTCAACCTGTCCGCCTGAACAGCAAAGGAGATGGCGATGGCGTGATTGGGCGATGGGAGAATATTTAAAGGAAAATTCACCTGTAGGTAATATTATGTAATGAGGGATTATGGAGGATATTGATAAGGATATTCGCTTTGTGAGATAATTGATAGTTTTAACCAGGAGCCCTTAGGTGTGAAATAGAAATATGGAAAGGATGACATTGTGGAAGACCGTAAATAAAATTAAAAAGTACGATATGAAATAATTATACTGATCGTTATATTAAAACGTTATATTTCACGGTGTTTTTGGAATTTCTTCCCCCTGTCCTAAAATAGGTATAAAAACCTGCGTGGAATGTCCGTCAATTTTAAAGTTGTAAGCATGAAATAAAAATGAACAAAGACTTGTGGTTAAAATTAAAGATAACACTAATTTTGATGTTTTGATTTTTTTTCCTCTAAGTGTGTTCCTTCAAACTAAAACCGTTAAGTAATATAAGTATTGCTTTGAAAACGTCAATCTTTCATCCCCCACTCACACACTTAAAGGAAAAATTTTCAAAACAACATGATTAGTGTAATCTTTGGTTTTATTAGTTTAATCACACGTAAGAGCTTGAAACAGAAACTGAAAATTTAGAAAGAAAGGTTGTTAATTTAGAATAGAGCAGTTAATAAAATTGCGGGAGTGGTATTTGATGCATGATATTATTACTATTCTAAAATATTTTCTCCATCTAACATCATTATCTCTAAAAAGAGTCACTCTCGAAATGTTAACCTAACAAGTTAAACTTATACCAGTCATGCACATAAATTTACATCAGTAATAGAAATTCCTTTCTTACAGTATAAATAGAAGAAATAAGACTTTAGTGTTGGAAGTGATATTCAAAGAAGTCAATGTACAAGCACCAAATACTATAGGATTTTTTTATAGAAAAGGAAAGGAAGCTATAGTAACTTCTGGATACACATATACTATTTATAGTATGTACTTTTTTTACCTAATTCTTTTTTATTTTTGTAAGTGTATAAATGAAGTATTTTGCCAATATGCCAATATATATTCGTTTAATTCCACAGGAGATTACAGCGTGACTTTGACAGTATTCAACGTCGACGGCCGGAATTACCATGACCCGTCAGATTATCAAGTTTATACCTACATTAATGAAGTGCATCCAGTACTGTATAATGATGAATCATTTGTACCCAAAGGTAAGGTTCATGCTAATCTAGAGGATACACTTACGCTTTTATGTTAAAGTGTATGGAGTGATGTAGCTTAAGCTATCCCATAGATTAGAAAAGATTTATGCCACACCTCAGTGGTAACCTCGAAATCAGGCTTTTAAATATAACGTTGGGGTTAAGAGATGTCCCGTCAGTCCAGAGTTGTCAAACATTTTCTAATTAATCTCTAATCTGCATTGTGTGTAATATTGATATTTTCAATACAGACAAAAGTATGACAGATATGGGTTCCATACAGGTGTTAGTATGATGAAATAATAGTAATATAATGGATTAGATAAAAACCGGATGATTGAAGTGAATAAATCAATCCTTAATTTAGTATAATTAGGAAAATGAAATATAATTTTCCATTTTATTTGTCTTAATTTAGATACCAATATATAATTACATGTTTTCCTTTTTAGAACCTGAAGCGAAAAGAGAATTAGATAAATTTTTCGAGGTTGAGGGTTTGAGCCTGCAGGAGGAAGCTGTGAATCAAGGCCCTTTGTGGTTGAGTTACATATTGCCATGTGATTTGAAAATCAGTATGTTTCAAGATTTAAAATATTATGATGGGTGTCGGATGTCGGCTCGTCAATAATGAAAGTAAAGTCCTGTCGTCTGATTTCAGTCTTATCATCTTCATGTTCAAGACGTTACAGAAATGTTGATAAAGACAATTTTTTTTACTACTACTATATAATATTAGCTGTTGTCTAAAAATATGCGTTTACGTTCGATTTTGACTAATTTTATTATTTGCAATAATATTACGACAGATCAAGTTAAATATTTATGTAAATTACAAAAACGATAAAGTTTTGAAGTTGAAGTTTAAAATTAATAGAATATTTTACGCGATTAAAACTGTTCTTGTCCTTATTATGGATAATGAATAAAAATTGTATATTTTAAATAACTTATAATTAAAACTCTAACATTACCACTTGTTTTATTGGAATTTCGAGTGCAAAACTAAACCTAAACTCACAAAGAGCCATAATATAGTGGCGACAATGAGACTGAACCAACAAAATCAATATAAGAAACAGTAAACTGTTTCTTATATTGAATTATTTATTATGAATTATATATTATGACTTATATTAATCGAAACGCATAATCCCTAAAGGGTTTTGATTGATTAAGTACCCAAAAGCTGTTTCAATACATGGTGACACTGTTGATCCTGGCTAACAGGAGTTGCAGTGGTGGGTAAGAGAGAGGGACTAGTAGAGTTCAAATAAAAACGCTGCTTCCCGTTCTCTGGTACGTATTCCCTTGGGACAATTTCTACTCCCCCCACGGGATTTGCATATAGAAAATTAACTGTTAGTAACATATCAAACTGAAGAGGAAGGAATAGAATTCAAAGAGGTGACGCACAACGAGACTAAGAGCGGTGGTGGCGACCAACTGCATAACTAACAGAGTTATACTAGTGGTTGGGAAACAGAAAATCTGTATAAAAAACATAAAAATACGCTTAGTTCAAAAGATTCCCACAGAAGTACCTGAACGTTGTTACAATAACAGGCTTAACGTACCTACTGCACTTTATACTCTATATTTGACGGTCACCGTAGCCTAGTTGGTAGTGCTCCTGCCTACGAAGCTGGTGGTCCTGGGTTCGAATCCCGGTAAGTGCAAATATTTGTGTGATGAGCAGGAATATTTGTTTCTGAGTCATGGATGTTTTCTATGTATTTAAGTATTTATCTATCTATATAAGTATGTATATCGTCACCTAGTACCCATAGTACAAGCTTTGCTTAGTATGGGGCTAGGATGATCTGTGTGACATTGTCCCTAGAAAAAAAAAAAAAAATCCCAAGTTACAAGAACAAGTATTATTACCGAACTAAAAAGAACCAGAATGATTATGGCTACAGAAATAAAGGTTTGTTTAGTCCAATGAGGATTCAGTAGTGTTATCAGTGTATATGAAAAAATCGAGATTAACATTCTCACAGAATCAAATAGATCAGAATTGTAAATTATGAGATCAATTACGTACAAGAGTAAATATATACTACCAAAGGCTAATGAATTGTAAGGAGAAAGATATAACGAATACTTAGTGCCTGTCTTCTTAAATAAACTGACTCAAAATTTGCAAACCATGTATAAAATAACGAAAAATGTTTCAAATCTAAATTAAAAAGACACACACACACAGGATACATAAAAAATAAAATAAATAAAAAAGGTTTTTATTCACGTAGACTTTAAAAAAGCGCTTGTAAATAGTCAGAACATGTTTGTAGTAATATAGTTGTATACATTAGATATTATTTCTAGTAACATAGATATTTAGGTACATCTTGTATGAAAACATTCATAAAATTTATTTTATTACAGAAATGATATTTAGCTAGCTCGTATCAAGTTATTGTCAAGAGATTATGTTTAATTATCTAGTTTAAGTCTAATATTTTTACTACATATTGTCAATGGTTCTGTCTATTTTAAAGGTATTATTATTATGACGGACCTTGTGTTAATAACGACGGTCGCGCTTTAATGCTACCACCGGATCCAATGCGCCCCAACTGAGAAGACCCAGCGAAACAAACTCAGTGGGTTCATCTACTACCGGTTTCAACACGACACAGTTGAGACGGTCCGGCGAAACATACTCAAGCGGGCATGAACACGGGATTTGGTCCAATTAGAGTAATTATTTAGTAGGCAAACACAATATATGCTCGATCGGTTGTCTGAATGCTTATTATTTTAGATTATATTTAGGTATACAAAAGAAAAACTTCGAAACAATAACATTATTCATTTTGAGACAGAGTCAATAATTTTAAATTAAGTATATGATAGCAATCATTTACAGATAGTTCACGTAACACAGCAGATCAGTCATGTCTATATGGCTACAAGATCTCCAGCGAGCAATGTGCAGGTAGGAAGTGAGAGCCAGACGTCTTTGTCATCGGTGTACTCTTTAGTGGTGTAATAACCCCTAGCCATAAGTATACGTTTAATATATGTTTTAAAACTTGTGTCAGGCAGATCAGTAAACATCATAAACCTATAAAAAGCATGTTATAAAATAAATACTGTGCAAATTGTTAATTAACAGCTCAATGGTGCCCAGATAGACCCTGAGAGGTCTTTGTGGTACTAATTTGAAAGTTCTGTATAATGAAAAATAAGTATTATTAGTCCGCCCACGCAGCTGAGATATAAATGTTATTACGACGTAATATGAGACAAATTATTAAATACCAGAACGAAGTGAACCTTTTGTAAGAAGTAATATTTTAACTATACGAAAATTCATCGTTAGTGGTCTAACAATTAATTTTTATAGAATAATAATAGAAAATTATTTTAATATCAGTTTTGTTTAAGATCTGATTATAACATAAAAAACTGAAATCAAAATAGGTAAAAGTTTCGTAACACGTATATAAAGAAAAATAATTGAGAATCTTTTTTCGTTGAAGTCAGTTAAAGATTACATTTGAATGATTCAGACAAAATATTAACCAAGCTTATTAGTTTTTATGTATCAAAACTAGCAAACACCTAGACCAAGAATAACTTAGTCATGAACCCAAATTATAGTCTGGCGTGAGTATCGAACCAGCAACATTTTGATCAGAAGGCAATTGAGTCCCGGCTAATTTACTTTCTTGACTGCAAATGCAATGCAATGATAACTTCCGAGATGCTGAAGGCTGGACATGGCGTCATAAGCGAGTCAGCTGTGCAGCCTTTTCAATTTATGCTATACCACCGGCCAAGTGCCAAGTGATTGGTGCAAGGCTGTCATCGTACCTCTTTACAAAGGGAAAGGCTCACGGCAAGACTGTAAAAACTATAGGGGCATTAGTCTGCTCAGCGTCGTTGGTAAGTTGTATGCAAAAGTATTGGTTGAAAGAGTTGTGAAAGAAACCGATGCGAAAATATGGGATGCACAGGTGGGTTTTCGGAAAGGAATAGGACGCACGGATCAGGTCTTTTCTCTGCGAAGCATAGTAGAGAAGTTTTTGTGCCAAAACCAAAAGGTTTACTGTGCCTTCGTAGACTTAGAAAAGGCCTACGATAGAGTGTTGAGGAGTGAACTATGGTCGGTACTGTCCATGTATGGGTTGAACGACAACCTTGTTCAAGCACTGAAATCTCTTTATAGGGATTCCAGAGCTTGCGTGAGGATTAACGGGTCATACACCGAGTGGTTTAGCATCCAAAAGGGTGTTAGACAGGGATGTGTAGGGTCACCGTGGTTGTTTAACGTATTCATGGATAGCTGTTTAAAATATTTGAAAGAAATTTGTAAGGATGCATTCATCCTTACAAATGAGATGAGTAACTCATTAGTTACTCATCAAATGTCTGCTTTACGCTGATGATCAAGTTTTACTTGCATTATCGGCGGACGAGTTGCAGGTGATGGTAACAAGTATGCATGAATCTTTTGAAAGGAAAGGGATGAAAATGAATGTAGGTAAGACGAAAGTAATGGTATTTGAGAGGGATGAATACACGACTGCGTGTGATATTGTGATTGGAGGAGAGAAAGTCGAACAGGTGAATGAGTTTGTATATTTGGGAACTTTGTTTACGAGAGATGGGAAATATGAAAAAGATATTGTTAGAAGAGTAAATGCGGGGAACAGAGTGAATGGGGCACTACACGCCTTTATGAGTAGCCGGCAAGTATCAAAGAAAGCTCGACTAGCCGTGCACGATGGAGTGTTAGTGCCAACTTTAATGTATGGAAGTGAAAGTTGGGTATGGCAGAAAAAGAATGAAAGTAAAATAAATGCAGTGGAAATGAGAGCTCTGAGAAGTATGTGTGGTGTGACTTTGAGAGACAGGATTCTAAATACTGATGTAAGAGAGCGTTGTGGTGTGAAAGAGGATGTAGTCACAAAGATTGAAAAAGGCATGCTGAGATGGTTTGGCCATTTAGAAAGGATGAATGAAAGAAGATTGACAAAAGAAGTATACCTGGCCTGTGTGAATGGGAAAACCGGAAGGGGAAGACCACGTCGAACATTCTCTGACCAAATTGGAGATGTTCTCAAGAAAGGGCAGGTCAGAAGTACCCTGAACCGCCGAGCATGTATGAAGAATATAATGACAGTAATCGAGGCAAAAGAAGTATGCAAAGATCGTGACAAATGGAAATCCGTTGTCTCTGCCTACCCCTCTGGGAAACAGGCGTGAGTCTATGTATGTATGTATGTAAATATAGGGATTGTTTGAATGCGTACAAACGAGACTCTTCGTCAACATGTTACCCCAGCTGGTTACGAAGAATTATGCTTTAAGTTTCTTTTAATGTCATCTAAAGACGATGTTTAGTAACCATCTGTCTACGCTGGTACCGCATTAATAACCCATTAATTATAAGTTGTTTATTTTTTCAATTCTAACGATACTTATATAAATTTTAAAAGAAGTTTCCTTTATATATATTCTACTAAATCCATTTAAATGTTAATACAAAGAAAAACATTAATCAGCCTGACAGTAAAAAAACTTATCTCTGTTTGCTCTAATGCAATTTACACAACAAAATAAATGTATAACCCCATATTGCTATTTATTCATATGGCCTTAGTAAATAGACTCTTTCGTATATATGCCAGCTTAGATGCGTTTTTCTATAACTTACACCCTAAAAATGGAAGTAATACGTTGTTTGGCGTTTTTGGCCAGTATTTATCTTTGTGCAGGTAAGGAAATCGACTTAAATTTATTATTAATACCAATTTAAATATTGTTCTAAGTAGGTTTTTAATTAAACGTGTGTTCAACATTACCATTGGGTATCATTACGCAGTTACTCCATATATTAAATAAGAAAACTGATTACTTAATAAGTAATTATTTTCTATACTTTTCCATTACCAATAAAAAGATAACAGCCAATATCTTAAACTTATTTATCACTTGCATTAATAGTTTTCAAGATATATTACTGTGACAGATAGAAACCTTTAAAAAAGTGATTATACTTTTATTAATTCACTACCAATAGGTAGTCGATAATCGAAAACTCGTTAGTATATCGTAATCATTTCATGTGAAGTATACAATAGTATTTATTTTTAGTATACAATAGTAGAAATGGAGAACATGTAGCAAGAATCTTAGTTACCTACTTTATTAGGAACAGCTGGTGATATTAAAGAGGTTGTTAATAAAAGTAGTCTCGTTATCCATTGCAGGTCAATCATGCACGGATGGTATAGAGCGTCCCTGTGCAAATTACGATATGAAATGCGTAGGCCGCGTTTTTGCCCGAGAAATGGGATGCACTCTCCGAGGAAAAATACCATATTTTGCTGAGATAGATTACTTTCCTCTGTACTACCCATCATCTAATACGTCAATATTATGCAGAAATGCTATGGCTAAGGGCTTAAGTGACTTCACTGTTAACGAGTTTTAGTGAGTATAGTATAATTTTTATTAGGTTAACCTTTAGACTGCCATATTCATGTATAGATGGCAAATCAAAATGTGTCCGCCACGCCACGGAATGACTACATAGTCGAAATAAGTGTCACTACTAAGTAAAATTATGCGTAGATTTGAAAATCTGCACATTTGTTCAGAGAGTGATCCTGTAAAGATTGGTAGCGATCGGTTTAATAAATATTTTAATGATTTAATATAATTAAAGGTATTTAAATTTTAGTTGTATTGTAACGCATGCCGGATATTTTTTTAACGACAGTGATTTAAAGGTGGTGTTGTAATTACCTAAAATCTAGTATATGAGCAATTTTGATAAAGTTTTTCTATTTTATAAATTTATTATAAATTTAAATTATGTGGGCTTCTAAGGTTTATATTATTCTAAATATATAATATATGTTATAATTCTAATGTTTTTTTTAGTATAAATAGGCGGAATAAGACTCTAGTATTGGAGTTGGTTCTCAATCAGCTGGAGATAGAGGTACCGAAGACTATAGGGTATTTTTATAGAAAAGGAAGGGAAGCTATCGTAACTAAAGGATACACTTTCACTATTTATAGTAAGAACTTTCAATATATCGAACATTTTTTACAAGACTCTCTCACCAACAGCTTGTAAAAAAGTATTTAAACTGGAATATAACGCTTTTGATTGGCTCACAAAAATCTTGTCGGGCAATATGAGGTACCTCATTTTCTACAAATACGATTTCTAATAGCACTACCCCTACTGAAGTTTATCTGGAAGAAATCCCTGATAGAGGTATGTAGAAGATAATTTCTTAATACTAATGGTAATATTTACTTAACAGTAGTACTTACATTAATTCATTACATATCAACATGTCAGCCAAATGACGTTCACTGCTCGACAAAGGCCGCCTCAAAAGATTTTCACAATGGAGTTGCGTCCAATCGTCATAATCACCACGTTTGGCAGACGGGTTGGCGATGGCAGTATCATACTACGATCGCCAACGGGCAGCAGCGTCTCTCTGCCTGCTATGACAGTAGACAGAGAGACGCTGCTGCCCGTTGTCTGGTAGATATTCCCTAGGGACGACTTCTACGCCTCTCATGACATGAGATGGGTACACCAAATGTTATAGCGCTATTACTCTATATTAACATAAAAAATATGTATATAAATAATATAAGGCCGCCTATTGTAACTTTTACATAATCAAGTGTGTACTGTAAACAATGCTGTATAAATGTAAAGTGACAATCAAATCCGAATACTTCAGGTGCTTTCTAAGGCATGGAGGCACGGATTCCACCACCGCTACCTGAAAGACTGAGAGATATTACTAAGTGAAATATTTGTCCGAAATTTTTAACCTGCTCGTATCATTTTTGGTAGACCACGTTACCGCTAGTTTGAACTAGCGGTAAAGTGATACACAGAAATACTAATAAAAATATATTTTCTTATATAACATTAAGACACCCCTGTTGGCGTGGTTGGCAAATGCTTGCTTTTCACGCCGGAGGTCGTGGGTTCGATTCCCACCCGGGACAAATATTTGTGTGCATGAACATGTCTGTTTGTCCTGAGTCTGGGTGTAATTATCTATATATGTATGTATTTACAAAAGAAAAATAGTATATGTAGTATATCAGTTATCTGGTTTCCATAGTCCAAGCTCTGCTTAGTTATTATCACGATATTATTATTATATTATTATTGTTGATATGTATTAACGTGAAGAGCCTTTATTTATATTTTCTCTAGGTTTGGACCAAGTTACATTAATCGTGGTCACGTCCTGACTGGCACAACGGTGCTTCACCGCTAGAGAGGGCGTCAAGTTTTTAAACTACTTTCACTACTAAGCTCGGTTACAACTGAGTCCACATTTTTGACCACCTGCACATAGGCAGTTGTTTAACCACTGGGTTTCACGATAGCAATAATTGAAACCATCCTCCCGACGTTTGTGCTTCTTAGCTTCCATCGCTTAACTTTCGTGTAGTAGGTAGTGACGTTCGGTGGAAAAGAGCTGTGGCTGATCAAAATTAATCCAGTGATTAGTGCCGGGTTGTAGTAAATACTCGAAAACCGTTGTCTTGCCAATCTGGCACTTGTTTACCGTTGTGACATGATTTTGACCTTGTCCGCGATGGTCGACTTAGTCTTGCCTATATAAGAACTGCCGCATCTGCAATTCAATTTGTAAACTCCTGCTGTTTGTAGCGGAAAAGGTTAGTCACGTTAATACCTGTAAACAATGTTGTATAATTATGATACGTTAAGTTTTAAAGAGTATATGTATGTGCTTCTTTCTCCAGGAAATTATAGTTTGACATTAACCGTATTCAACCTTGACGGTCGACCAAAGCGTGATCTTCAAGATTATCAAGTTTTTACATACGTCAATGATCCGAATGCACCAGCCGGTAGTGACGAACCTTTTAAGCCCAAAGGTAAAGTTATCTATTTTTATGAAGTGAAGTTATGAAAATTTAACAAGCTTGGTTGAATATACCAAATTAAAACCTAAAAACATTCTCCTTCATCACAAAACAAACTGTATACATTGACTGCACGTGTGGCGCAGCGGCTAAGACAGTTGCCTTACCGCTTCGTGTCGCGTTGTGTGACCCATAAATAGTTGTTCGGAGTAATTTCTGTGTCCGTCTATTATATGTTTGTAAAGTACCCCGCGACACAGGGAATAGATTCCCTAGTGAAGGCGTTGTCTCTTTTAAGAAAAAAATAAATAATATCCAAAGCAACGACTATATGTTTACGCTTCACACTTCTCTTTTTTCACGTTAGTGTATTACTTTGACCTTGAGTTAAACAGACTACATTTGAACATTCTACCAAAAAGACCCGACAAGCGTTATTAGGGACATCTCCAAACTGAGTAACTAAACATATTCTCTATAACTAAGTAATTTGTCGTAATTTAATAAGCTTTAAACTTCTCTTCCACACTGTTGGTGTCCATATTTGGACCTTAAAATAAGCAGTTGACGCGTTCTGTTAATACATTGTTATAGTTGAGAATATCTATCTATTTTAAAACATTATTCATCATTAAAAGGGATTTTTTCGTGTCAAAAGCAGCTTTCACAACGTTGGTGGTGTCCAGCATTTTAAACTTTACTTAAGCAGACGAAATCAATTACATCATTGTAACGACACAACGGCACGTGTTGCGCAGCTTTTAAGGTGCTAAAGCCTTCAGTGCTGGATTCGATCCACGCGAAGTTCTACTATTTTTGTGCCACATGTGTTGAAGGCCTGGATCCACAATATGACCGAGAATTACATGTTTGTAAAATCCACCGCTATTTCCATAGCGCGTTAGTTATCATTACCTGAAACTCGTAAACTGTTAAATATCGGAAGGAAGGAAATTAAACATGTAATAATTCGCTGGTAAAAGAAGAAACTATGTTTTATTAAAATCGGCAAAACTGTGAACTGACAATATCACATTATATATATAAAATTTACAATAGCCCAAGAATTTTGAATATTAAGTGTTCCAAATAAGGTTCGATCCGTAACATAAACCTTTGTATTTTTTTCAGATCCTCAAGCTTTAAAAGAGTACTATGCATTTTTCGCGAATATAGGCTTAAGTTTACAAGAGGAAGCAGTAAATTTTGGGCCTCTGTTGATGAGTTACCTTTTACCATGCAATTTGCACATAAGTGTTTTCCAAGATGCTGCATGTTATCAAAGACGGGTATAGGGTATGGAGGAAGGTTATCCTGAATGTGCGTGTGGTGGGAAGAAGTTTAAGAAAAAACTCCTTTAAATTACGGGCATCCGTAATCGTATGATGATCAACATATAAAATATATATTTTTTCAAATAGCTCTGTTTATATGTCGTTAATTTGTTTATTATGAATCGTTTTATGTTTGTTTTTTTATTAAAGTTCTACTGTTGAATGACTGTTTTATTTTGCATCCTAGCTGCCGCGACACATTTCACTAGGTTTTTAAATTTGATATATTTTAGTTAAATATAGTCATTAATTAGTTATGTTTTAAGATTATGAGTTTAGTTATATGTTTAGCTATTCAAGAGTTTATTCCTAATTAAAGTTTAAAGCTAGTAATTAACCTATTTACAGAGAGTAATCATGGGTAATTATAACTATATCCGCGATATGAACAGGGTGTAATTAAATACTTGCTACCTAGCATAGGCTATCTGAGCTGGCATTCTTAAAAATTTACCGTTGACAGAAATGATCTAACCCTTCCCCTAATTGGGTCAATTATGGTCTATTCATAAATATTATTTATGTACAAGTAACTCGTATAATGGGCCTGTTTTTTATTCTCTCTTACATATGAGTAGCGGTTTTTAACCAGTCCTACAGGTTAAAAACATAATAAAAAGATTAAAATTTGGATTTTTTTAGCGTATAATAAACTGTAGTAGCTTTTTGACTGTTTATGAATTTAGACTGGTTTAATTTATTAATGAAATTAAATCTTTCGAGTTCAAGGATGTCCTATTATATCCTACTCTTACTATATTACACGGTTTTAGAGCCTAAGCTCTTAAAGATCCAGCACGTGAACGGTGGCAAACTCCTTTCGAATGACGATATTAATGGTGCAAAAGCCGTGCTACACTACATTGGCAGGACAAAACAGGTACTCCAACGATCTTTCTCAACACCGCAGCAGAGTTAAGTAACTACACTTAAACGGAAATGTTTGAAAATCTTTTCTGGATGGTTTAAAAATTTATCGCAACGCTCGGTAATTTGTTATGTGTTATTTAGTATTGTTTTAATTTGCTTTGTTTTAGTAAGTAGATCGATTAAATTAAAATACTGTAGGCGGGGGAACCTTATCGCGTATTAGGTACCGGGAGGCTGTAGGTAATTATTTCAAGAAAAATGCCAACTTATAATAGTGTATATAACATTACAGTGACTAAGGGTTCCGGTAACTATCGTACGCTTACGGTATGTTTTATATTAATTTATTTTATCTCTATATTATAAATCGTAATTTTGTCTGATCGTATTCAACGACGAAATCACTTGTCTCCGACGTCAATGTATTTGAGGTCTACCCAAATATATGGCATTAAGGTCAAAAGATATTAGGGATCTAAATAAGGGACGTTAGTGTAACTTCAAGATCTAGAAGAATATTTATAACTTAGCTTGGTCGTTGTTTCTCATGCCAGAACTTGATGTGAAATACCTGAAAAGGAAATATGTAATTAGTAAACAATTTCGTGTGGTCCATTATTCTGTTACATTATTCTGTGTTCCTCGTTAAATACTAACGAGTGCTGGCGATTCTATCGGTTACATTTCTAAGAACAAGGCGTACATAGAAACTACTAAAACTGTGGACTAATATGTACCTGACACATACTTAGTCGACATGTTCTAAAGTGTCGCTTATTTCTACTACTTAAATGATGATACTAAAATTAGTGCAGTTAGTATTGCATAGAACCGGGGCATTAATATTGAATACTTGATCTTTCTTGCTGATAACCAATTAGAACAAAATTTATATACGACTAAGCAGGTTTAAGAAGAGTATTAATCTCACGGTAGGCAGTAATTTGTTGTGCCCCCTGGCACTGCGAATGTCCATGAGCAACGGTTACCACTTACATCAGGTGGGCCTATCACTGTGAACCACTGATGCATAAACGTAACACCGTCCTGGGCCAACATGTCTTGTACCAGTACGATGTTATCGATACTCCTGCCAAAAAGATTCTGCAATTTATCTATGTTGCAAGGTTAGACAGGGAAGTTTAGTTGGAGCGGCGAGCACAATAGATCATCACTGGACGTAGTGTTACCAGGTCCTCCGGGGACTGGAAATAGCCGCCACCGGAAGAATAAGAATCAGTCTAGCTCGTCTGCCTCCAAAAGCAATAAAAAGAATAATTAATTGTATACTTAATTTTACACTGTTTATCTGTCACGTTGCAAATTTCTCTTATCATAAAAGATTTTCTGGGATCAACTACGTCAGTGGTCGGAAAGTTATTGTATAGCATGGATCTATTTTTTTGATCACGCCATCTTATACCGTTGTTCCGTAATAAAACATGATTAAATATTTATTATTTTACGCATAACGGAACCGATTAATCAATTATTATTCGATTGAGAATATGCATATGTTTTAAATGAAAGAAATAATCTAATTGCCCGAAATATATCCGATTAATATATAATTCAAAATTTTTCTTAAATTACTATTAATTAGAATTATTTTTTAAGTTATATTATTTTTTTCGATTCAAAAATAAACAAACCGTCAATGTCAATTATTGTGAAATGACAATGTAGTTGACTGGTTTTCGACAACCTTGTTTCTGCCCATCTCTGCTTTATTTTCTGCTTAATTGCGAGGACCTCGAAGTGATTATCTGCTTCTCCAGTTAAATGTGAAGGATGCACTAGGATTTAGGATCAATTCCTGACTCTCCAGCTCTCGCACCTCGCCTGCCTAGCGTTGAGTTTGGGGTTTACTATGCCAACCAACAAACGCTGTGGATTCAGATGTGAAATATTACCATAAACATAATTTATATATATATATATATATATATATATATATATATATATATATATATATATATATATATATATATTAGGGTGCATATATATAGACATTATAAAATTTCTTAATTTTTTACGGGTCATACTCTTATTCTGGTCTTTGCTACAAAAATTAATAAATATATATAATTTTTCACATTTTTCAAATCACATTTAGGGGTTGGTACCAGCAAATGAAAATTATAAAAAAAGAGTTTTTAAAAAAGTATTTTTTTTTCTGTTACATAAAGGACAAACATGCACATAATACTATAAACATAAAAAATGATTACTTATGCTAGCAAAGTGCATTTTTTTTGTATTAGGGTACTTTTGCCTAAAATGTTTGAGTTTAAACTGGTCTTTAAACATAAAAAGGCAATAAATTGCTTTTGCCATCCATCGTGCGCGATGAAGACCTGCTGGAGTTCTGAATGTTATTCCTCCACTAGGAACACCTCCTAAAAATATTATTGTAAGTTTTAGTAGTTCCTTGTAATCGTCCCGTGGATGATAATCACTTAGCTGTTACTCAGCAAATGAAATTATGCTGCTAGCATAACATTTTCTATGCATCTTAGAGCGTCAGGATCTGAAGAAACTGTACTGAACTTATTATGATCAATGTAAGGCCAAGCAGTTCTAAATCGTTTGTAGATCAATATTTCTGGTCCCCTTGACGGACCTAGTGCTTGAACTACACCTGCTTCTAGCATTATTTCCATTATATGATGACGACAGGCCAACCAAAGAACATCTTTCTTCTTTTTTTGCTCTAATAAGATGCAAGCACCAGCTCTTAAACCAGTTTTCACCGCAGTGGTGTCAAAGCAAAAGCATTTTATTTAATCGCTTAAGTTCCAAGAAAGAATCGAGTCATAAACAGCTGAAGCACAAGCCTCCCCAGTTCCACGGCTGAGTTTAGGAACTGCCAAAAGTTGATCCACACCCTGTCCAGATACTAAAATGGGTAAGCGATCCACTGTTTCGTGTCCTGTTATATCTTCGATTAGTTTTCCGTCCCAATGAACAGTAAGATATTTGGATTAAATTATTTCTTTAAAGACTCTGCTACCCTTTGTCTTTGCGTCATACGCTGGCGATGAATTGAGGATAAATTAATATTGTACTCTGAAGGATTAGTACCTGTACTTTTGAGCGTCGCTGTCAAAACAACAGTTGCTTTCCTGTCACTCAATTTGGCAAAATCAAGACTTCCGGATAAACGTTCATCAACGAGGTTTTTTCTGCCGCGTTTTCGTTTAGGTGGGGGTTCTAGATCTGTTGTCAAAGGTCCTGCCCTCACTGAAATTTCTGACGGTGAACTTTTTTTTTCATCGTCGCTGCTGGTAGTCAAAGAAGATAGTACGCACTTTTCTCGCAGGGACTTATTGTAGGTTTTTTCTCGATCTAGTAAACGTTGAAGACGAACGCTTTTCTCCTGTTTCTTAGTTATTTTTTTTAAATGAACTTTGTCCACACCACCTATTGTACCAGGGCGTCCTCTTTTTCTCTGCTTAGTTAAAAATATTTTATCCTCCTCAATAGCGATCATGTTTAGAGCATCAGCATGAGCTATGTCAAACAGATCTTCCAAGCTATCTTGCCACTTCTTTTCTTTATTACGTAGACCTTCAGAGCGCTTGGCTTTCTTTTTTTTTAACTTTTGCCATTAATTAAACTTGTTTTCTATCTTCTTTATAACATCTTTTTTCAATTTAGTTGGAATGCCCGCTCGTTCCCACACTGCCATGACGTCACAACCAGCAGAAGTGGCCGAACTAACGCGACGATAAGTTGCATTACTATGTTCTATAATGTTGGAATATTTATTATAACTGTTTTATGTACGTTGATATGCATGGTATCATAATGTATATTTTTTAAAACTCATTCTAAAAAAATAAAAAAATCACAGGTTTGTTTTTTAGGTGATAGAAGCAAATGGCGGGTTGACGTAGTTATTTTTGAAAAGTCAAAAAATAAGAAGCACCCTAATATATATATATATATATATATATATATATATATATATGAATCTTAAATATCAGATTATGATCCTATACAATATACATAGCTCAGAGCATTAAAATCTATCTGTGATACATAGCTATACGTATGAACGTATTTCCAAAAAGTGTCGGAACAAAACTAAGAGATGGCGTATAGAAAACACATTGGCATTATAATTGCGAGAGATGACCTTCTATACTCCACTAGAACTATTTTTATATGAACAACGTTCTTGAAAATATAATTAAATCATAGCTTTTTACTACAATTAATTTCGTAATGCCAAAATACTAATTTGGATGATGTCACTCCTATAAACTCTAAATGAAAATCCTAACATAAATGCATAGAAAAAGACAGAAAACAAAGAATTGCTGTTAACTCTGCTAATAGTTCACCATAATAAATTATCGGGCCTTGATATTTGCTCTTATAGTATCATTAAAAATACCTGCTTGGCAAATATATACTTTACTTTATTTTAATTACTCATAAATGATGCATTATATTTAATACTAGCGGCCCGTCCCGGCTTCACTCGGATATTCATGTATTAATGAAAAATATAAGAATTTATTTCTTTTTAGGTAAGGTTTGTCCATTCTACCAGCTACCGGCTATCGCGGCGCCGCCGCCCCGACGCCTCATCCGTCTACAAGCAGGATCGGCACATTCCCGATCCCGCTCAGCGGCCTCCTTCTGGAGCATGACTGCCTCACAGAAGAAAACCACGGCGTCCCATTTGGTGGAGTCACCCGCCACCATCGCGCCTACGGTCGCTGGCGGGGACAGATTCCATCCGATTTCGGCGACCAGAAGTCGCCTCGCTTCACGGCCTGCGAGGCCGGGCACTCCTAATATAATAAATATTTCATTTACCTAAGGTATTTTCCCGGATAGACTCAAATCTTCTTTAGTCAAACCACTTCACAAAAAGGTGACAAAAATGATATGAACAACTACCGACCCATAACTCTAGTATCTAATACATCTAAAATATTTGAAAAAATTATGCATCAACGTCTCAGTAAAGAAAAATTTAATATTACTAAACAGGAGCAGTATGGATTCCAAAAGAATAAATCCACTGCGCTAGCTGCTTATACCTTGATTCGAAATGTAACTGAAAAATTAGATAAAAACTACCTGTATCTGTAATATTTTTCGATATGAGCAAGGCCTTTGATTTTGTCGACCATAATTTGCTCATATGTAAACTTTATTATTACGGAGTTTGCGGGTTAGTTCTTGAATGGCTAAAGAGCTACTTATCGAATGGAGTTCAAGCTGTTCAAATTAAATTTATTACAAAATAGCACCGAATCGGTTTTTAATTCACAATTTAAAGTTAATAGCTCAGGTGTCCCTCAAGGTAGTATACTGGGCCCACTTCTCTTTTTAGTTTTTATTAACGACTTACCAACGGCTATCAAGAATAAGGGTATTCTTTTCGCGGATGACATTTCAGTGGTTATTTCAGAGAATAGCAAACTAGATAATCATGAAACAAACTTGACATTAACTTCAAATTTAATTATTGACTGGTTAGATAGAAATCGCCTACACGCCAATATATCAAAAACAAAATATATCAATTTTAGGTTCCACAATACACAGATAAGAACATATAACGACATTTGTAAGGATCAAATAATACAAAATACGTATGAATACAAATTTCTAGGGTTAATTGTAGACCAACATTGTAACTAGAAGGCTCATATTGACTATATATGCTCTAAGCTCAATAGGTTTGTGTTTGCTCTTAAGCGAAAAAATTTCTTTGACCGCTTATCATAGATATGTACTCTCAGTTATTAGATATGACCAACTTTTGTGGGGTAACTCCACTAATGTCAACAAGGCATTCATTGTGCAAAAGAAATGCCTTAGAGCTGTATTTGGTCTGAACCCATAAGATTCATGTAAACCGCTATTTAATAAAATGAAGTTACACACACTGACGGGATTATATATCATGCAGGCAGGACTATTTGTGAAGAATCATCCCGAGTTATTCGAGACGGTCGAAAGTATATAATAATAATAATAATATTTAGGGACAATGTCACACAGATCATCCTAGCCCCAAACTAAGCAAAGCTTGTACTATGGGTACCAGGCGACGATATACATACTTATATAGATAGATAAATACTTAAATACATAGAAAACATCCATGACTCAGAAACAAGTATTCGTGCTCATCACACAAATATTTGCACTTACCGGGATTCGAACCCAGGACCACCAGCTTCGTAGGCAGGAGCACTACCAACTAGGCTACGGTGACCGTATATCTGTAGAGATTCTGTAGAGATTCTGCATCTGCAGAGATTCTGCCCGATTAAAAATATCTTTACAGAGAAGCACACTTGCCGTCAGTAATAGCCATGGCGCGACAGTCAGAATATTTAATAAGATCCCTAAAGACATATGAATAGTGCCACGAAAACAACTTAAAACAAAATTAGGTATATAGCTGCCAACTAAATGCTTCTACAATATGAAAGACATGACATGGGAGACGGGACAGCAACGACGTATGCAGGCGCAGTCCAACCTACTTGCAATCATGTTTAGGATGCTATTAGAGCTGGTCCGCACCCTATGCACCAGAGAACCGCATCTTTTACGCATTGTTGTATAAAAACAATCTACATGTGCATCTGCGAACATTTCCGACGCACTACAGAAACAGGGCCTACCAGCACCGTAAACGCATTGTTGTATTGTACGCGTAGAGCGTTGTAGGATCGTTGAGAATATCAAGCCCACAAGCTGCAGGTGTAAAAAATTTTGCAATAGGCTCGAAAGAGCGTTGATTTGACACCAAGTGAACAGCGCGCAAACCTGCGGGCTAGCATATTCGCTCTGACCGACAACGCTCTCCGCTCCCGCTCAATGTCACCATCGTCTTTGAGGTCAGGGGTCAATACATGACCAAGGTATTTAAATTCACGTACTATCTGTAGAGGTGAGCTGTTAAGTGTTAAATGTGGTACTTTCTCTACTGTTTCTAGGACTACATGATGTAGGACGAGTTGATGAATCACTCTAAAAATCGGTTTAGTAATTTTGAGATCCTTTGTTACAAACAAAAATACAAATGTTCTCTCTTTATAATATTATATTCAATATCAATAAATACGAGTCATGCCTTCAGTTTTTATTATTTTAGTACTAAAATGACAACACTAGGCTGTTTGGTGGTTTTGGCCTGTTTATATTCTTGTACAGGTGAGTAATGCTTGCTAATAAATTTTAAATAAATTAATACGGTTAAAAAGCGATAATATTTTTATAAAATATATTTCTTTTAATTAATTTTGGTTTTTGACTTTGGCTCTGTGGCGTCACACATCAAGCTATACATTTCCAATATAAGCGGACCTCTCATAGTATGGAAATCCTATACAACGCGAGACCAGCTTATACTGGAAAAGTATAGCTTGATGTGTAGCCGGGTGTACAAAGGCCTCCCAAAAGATTTTCACAATGTATTGTGTCCAATATTTTGTGGAATATGCCATAAACGACACGCTTGGCAGACGGGTTGGCGATCGCTGTATAATGGACATAGTACATAGAGCACCACTCTTTGTACTATGACCATTATACAGCGATCGTGGTTGGGTACTCAAACTTACTTTATTCCGTAAAAATTTTACATTTATGTGGAATCGTCATAGTTTTTTTACCCTACCGTGCAGTGCATGACGTGGCAGCTACTGAGAAACACTGCCAGAAAACTCAGTAGGAATCCTGTTTTAAAATAAAATATACTTAAGATTAATTACAATCATGTGTGTTGACTCAGAACAACTCAATCCCAAGCACTTTTATCACTTAAATAATCAGAAATTTTGTAATTTGCCCTGCTACACAATTTGGCTTTAATAAATTATTCGTAGACAATTCCCTAATATCATTGAGAAATTTGTTATAGAATCTTATACCTACATTGCCCCATAAAAAAGTTTCTTATTTTGTGGAGACGGGTAGTATGCAATATGAGATTATTCTTATATCTAGTATTTATATTATGTGTATCGCTCCTTTTACAGAAGGAATCGATATTTTTATGCACACTTATACTTAGGTATACTTGGATGGTCTAAAATGGCAAATTTGCGTGTAGTTGATGTTGATGATTAACGTGTGGCGCAGTGATTAAGACAATTATCTCGCCACTTGGTGTCCCGGGGACGAATCCCGCGCAGGAAAACTACTTTTCAATCAAATTTTTGTAAAATACGCCGTGACACAGAGATTCATATATATTGTGCGGGCGTTGGTTTTAAAAAAAAAATAGTTACTTGATTCAAAGTTCTTGTCACAGATAGCTTAAATACTTATATATTTAATAGTTTTTTAAAATTATTAATACAAAAAATAATACGTTTTTTACATCGTAAATAAAAATCGCATGATTTTTCATGCTAATCAATCCTTCAGAACATTTTTCTAGAGGTCTTTCCAACCTATCGCTAATATTTTTATTTTCAGTTTTGAATATGTTGACTATTAATATATGTTTTGATATCCATTGCAGGTATTTCACGGTATTACATGGTTCGCATAGACCGTCCCTGTCAAAAATGCGATTTGGGTTGCATCGGTCGCGTCGTTACCAAAGAACTTCGACGCACTCTGGTGCAGGGAAAAATACCAGACACTCGTAAAACTAAACTCTTGCCAATGTTTTCATCATCAAATGCATCATTATTAATTAGAAATGCTGAATTAAAAGGCTTGAGTAGCTTTACTATAAACGAGTTTCAGTGAGTTAAGTATATAGTGATTTTTATAGGTTAGGTTCCATTGCGTGTTCCTCTAACGTTTTTCCAGCAGAGAGCTGAAGTTGAGGGCACGTGGGATTAATTTAAAATGTTGCAGTTGCAACCTGAGGTCTGGAAGATTTCAGTTTTATACGCCTGTGCCTTGGAGAGCTCGTAAATTGCTCCGTTCTGCTCCTAATTTGTACCCGATTGTTGCAGATACGTTTCTCATTAGTTTATAAGGGTAAAGAAATATAGCTGGCTAGGATTCATTGAGTTTACCCGCCGCGCGCCGTAGCTGAGTTTTGTCCAAGAGCTCTATTCCTACAATGTAATTATCTCGTAGCGTAGTGTTAGTGACCGCATGTTCATCAATGATATTTAGCACAGTTAAAGTAAATATCTAATTAGATATTATAACATAATAATTATGTGCAAATACACACGCTTATTTTCTTATCAATTTGAAAAAAACATTTGACATTTAACTTAAACCTCCACTACAATCACCTGTCTTAGAATATTATATTTTATGTAATTGCATACTTCATCTAGAACTAGACTTTTTTCAAAAATTGCAAATAATATTTCAGTAACGTTATTTTGTCATATCCCAGCCCAAAAAGAACAAGGCGGTCACCAACACGCATGGCAAGTGCGGTGACTATGGAAAACCCCTTCAAATGGCAACTAGAAACCTTTGGAGGAAGCTTGTGTCCAGCAGTGGACAATTTTAGGCTGATGATGATGACCGTTATTTTTGTATAAGTAATAATAACACTAACTTCTCGACGGAAACTGTTTTGTCACCAAATGTGCTGCGTGTTCCCCAACACAAGAGGGCGCACCGGGTCTTTTCCAAACGAGCACTGCGTACAGCAGTTTTTTTAGTATTTGAACTTTACTAGTTTCTCCTCCCCGCTTCTGCGGATATGGATGTCTTTATTAAAATTTCGTGAAACAAGTTTTCAACTTTGTTATTGTTATTTGTTGCCCACGTCTCCTTGGTGTACATGAAAGTGTGAAAATATGCTGGTGTATTCTTAAATATAATTGTTCACGTTTAAATTATATATAAGTTACATACAGAGTTTTATTTTGGAAACATGGTCAGATTTTTCTTTTTTCCTGTTAACACTAATTCTGTAAATTATATCGCAACCGTTGAAGTCGTTATTGAGAATAATTGTCCCTACTATAAAAAATTACCAACGTCACGTATAATGTATAACGTATTTAATTTTTTCAGTATACACAGAAAAAGCGAGACTGGTATTGGAAGTGGTATTTAAACGCCTCAGTGTAGTGTGCAACAAGATCGGGGTGCTTTATAAGAACGGAAAGGAACTAGTTGACTTCAGGGTTGGCGTTCATCGACTAATACTAAGAACTTATATGGTCTTACTGAGCGCATGGAAGAATAATACATAAAATTATTACTTATTTACAAATTATTTGACTAATACTACTATTATATGACTAATACTAAATATTTATCTCTTTTTCCGAGACAAACAGCAAGATGGCATCGTGATGATTTATGTCACTGTAAATATATATAAATCTCCATATAATATAATATTAGAAACATAATTATAAATTTCAACAATTTCACATGTTTTATTGTAGCCTTATTGGCAACGCATTACGGGCTTTACCCAGAAAAGGCAGCGACTATTTTAACCCATGACTTGCAAAACTCCTGGGCTCACACACTTGTCGGAGAATCTTCCCATTCTCTGATTAACTCTGACAACTTTACTCATGCGCAATAACACAACTTATGTGGATGGTCGGCAGAACGGTGAAATGTACGATTATCAAGTTTTTATTTACATTAATGACTCAGATCCACCAGAGAGTTTTACAAAAGCATTTGTACCCACAGGTAAAAAAAAGATTGATCAAGCTTTTGACATACTTTGCTTTTAGTTTTACAACACAGATAAAAAACCTGGTCAAAATATGACAAAAACGAATTGAGTATCCATATATTCGAAATATATAAATCTCAATGCATTTTGAAAGCAGGTATGTGTTTATAAAAACCGTTTTTATTAAATTTTGACGTGCGCTAACGTCAAAATTTAATAAAAACGGTTTTTATAAACACATACCTACTTTAAAAAGCAGTTTTAAATAGGCAGATCATGAATTGTAGTAAGTACTGCAAAGAAACTCTAGATATATTTAATTTTAAGTACAAATATATTATTTGATCATATAAAATAGGGAATATAATAATAATATCCTGGGACATTATTTACACACGGCCATCTGATCCCGAACTAGGCAGAGCTTGTACTATGGAGACCAGATAACTGATATACTACTTTCTTTTGTAAATACTTACTTATATTGATAATTACACTCAGACTAACAGACAGGAAAAACAGACATGTTCATGCACACAAATATCTGTCCTGGGTGGGAATCGAACCCACGACCTCCTGCGTGAAAAGCAAGCATTTGCCAACAACGCCAATAGGCCCGTCCGTTCACAATTTTCAAGCCTATTTAAATATTTTTCCATTTTAGTAAGATGTAAATGATTAACTTAAGAAATAGAATGAATATCGATATGTGAAACCTGCATATTCCCTATTATAATTAAATTTTTGATAGTAATAATAAAGCAATTTGTAATAGTCTTAACTATTACTATCAAAAATAAAAAATAGCTATTTAACTTATTAAATAGCCAATTTCTTGACGTAATTGTCAAAATAGACCAGGGTCGATAATTTTTAAAACCAAAAAAAATAATAGTAGGATGAAACCCATTAGAAAAGGAGGGGAATATTATAAAAATGAAAGGAAAAATAATTTACGGCCGATCTGAGTTCGGGAAGGGTATGGGGGTGAGTTTTTAGGGGGAAAAAACGGTATTTCTCGATTTTCAGCAAAACTAAAAGTCCTATCGAAAAAAGTCAAATGGCAAAGTTGTAGGTAATAAAAAGATCTAAAACTTTTGTATTTACACTTTTTTCACATAACCTAAAATTTATGTGAAAACTTCAAAAAACCAAGTTTTTGGTTTTTTATGTTTATCTTTTACATAAATTTTTCTTTTTTAACGAAATTTGGTGAAAACTTACCTTATTATGTCCCAAATACGCTGTAATTTATTTGATCAAAAATATTTATTTTTTTACCTTATTTTGAATTAATATCGAAAAATCACCCTAATTTTCAATCGAAAAGTCACCCGTCAAAATATCAGCTTTTTTCAAAAAGTTCAATCAATCAATCAATCAAATCATTTATTGCTGAACATAGGTAGGTACAATATAAGATGACAAATAAAGGCGCTTAGTTCACTATGTTCTGCCTGATGTGGCATGCAAAGTATTACATTATTATTACATAAAAGTTAATGTCACTAAATATCTTATTAAAGTATGTTATTAGCATTATGTCATGTATTACACTTAATATTAGTTTACAATAGAATTCAACATCATAACTTAAATCGGACTTACAAAGCATTCACCTAAATTTCTAAATTATCAGTCAAGTACTCTTTTATAGAGTAGTATGCCTTATTTATTAATAATTCAAGAAGTTTCTTTCTGTATTTTGTGATAAGATCTTCTAATATAATGTTTTTTGGCAATTTATTGTAAATTTTTGGGGCCATACCCAAGAAATTTTTATTATACACGGTCTTTTTGTGTGGTCGGAATCTAATTTTATTTTTGTGTCGTTTGCTGTTTAGTGTGTCAAATAGATGGAAGTTGATTTTCACAAACATTGATACCTCGTATATGTAAAGACAAGATAATGTCAATACACGAAGACTTTTAAATAGTGGTTTACAACTATCAGTGCTTTGTAGACCAGATATAGCACGAAAACACCTTTTTTGGGATCTAAACACAGCCTCGATATTTGTTGAGTTGCCCCAGAATATTAAACCGTAGCGCAGAATCGAAGTGACGTATGCGTGGTATGCAGTTAATAGAGTACTCTGATTTACCTCCGTGTAAAGTTTATATAGTGCATATGAGCACTGACTGAGCCTTTTACACACACTGTCAGTATGTGATTTCCATGACATATCTCTATCAAGTACTAGTCCAAAAAATTTTGTGGTTGTGGTTTCAGAAATACTTTTTTCCCCATACCGTATATCAGTTTTAGTATTGTTAGTGTTTTGTCCATATGTCATAATTTTTGTCTTTTCAATATTTATTTTAAGTTGTTAACTTTAAACCAATCAATTAATACTTCTAAGCAATTATTTATATCTATTTCGAGGGTTATAATATTTTTCGCACTAAACACTACTGTACTATCGTCAGCAAAAAGAACCATAGGATGATGTGTCACCCTTGGCAGGTCATTGATATAAATGAGAAATAATAAAGGTCCCAAGATACTACCTTGGGGCACACCGAAATATATTGGCCTCTGGCTAGAGACGTAAGTTTTCTCTGTTTTTGAGGTCGTGCAGATTTTTTTTATTTGCGTAACTTGTTTTCTACCCGTTAGATAAGAATTGAGCAAATTAAGTGCATTACCTCTGATGCCATACCTTTCCAATTTACTAAGAAGAATTTTAGCGTCCACGAAATCGAAAGCTTTGCTCATGTCCATGAACAAACCTGCCACAGGCATTCTGTTATCAATATTGGTAATGATTTTTTCAAAGAAGTAATATATTGCCATATTGATATTCTTATTTTTACGAAACCCATATTGTTCCTTTGTTAATATATTTTTGTTTTCAAAATATGAATTTAATGAATTATAAATAATTTTTTCTACTATTTTAGAAATAATGGAAAGTAACGAAATTGGCCTATAGTTTCCGGGGTTCTGTTTTAAACCTTTTTTATAAATAGGCTTTATGACTGAAAGTTTAAGTCTATCCGGAAACACGCCATTTTCCAAGCATAAGTTGACGATGTAAGTAAGCACAGGTGCGATTAGATATGAGACCGATTTGACAACGTCAGTAGTAATGTCATCATAGCCTGTACTCTTTGTTTTATTTAGAGACCCTATTGTTTTAAGGATCTCGGAAAGATCTGTAGGGCGTAAAAATATGGAGTCACTATATCTGTCAAATCAATAGCTGTCAAATTTTGGTTGATAATCATTTGTGATGTCAGATTTGTATTCAATTTCGTCAACAAAATAATTATTCATAGCATCGGTTATGTCTTTTGGGTCATTTATAATTTTATTGTCAATAATTAAACTTTGTATTCCTTCCGCCAGTTTGTTCTTTTTATTTTTATTTATCACTTGCCAGGCTGCTTTATTTTTATTAGTGGCATTATTTATGAAGTAGTTGTTTTGAGATTTTTTGGTTAGACGAATAATACTTTTTAATCTTTTAGAATAAAAATATTGTCTGTTGTAATTTAAATATTGTCCTGTTAGTATTGTTAGTGGTTTTCCGCAGTTCCCAAAGCATTTGTCGCTTACGTCTACAACACAACTTAACTCCTTTGCTTATCCAGCAGGGCTTTTTAAATGCGGAGATTTTAATTTTTCTTAGTGGAAAGCACATATCATAAAATAATTTAAAAGTATCGTGAAATTCGTTAAATGCGACATTAGGGTCATTAGAATTGTACACATCACTGAATGTTATATTTTGCAGACATTTTTTAAATTTTGACATATTTTCATTACAGTAGTCGCGCTTAAAAATGAACCAGTAAGGGAGCAAATAGGTTCGGTTCACAGGGCATTGCATTAGTTGAGCTGTGTGGTCCGATAAAGCCAGTTCAAAGATTTCACATTTACTGCCCTTAATGTTATGAATAATATTATCAATGCACGTACCACTACACGGGCGTGTCGGGGAACGTACACCTAGTTTTAAATTAAAAGCATGCAACAGGTTTTGAAAAGTAGTGGAGCTATTATTTTTGTTTAGAATGTCTATATTGAAATCTCCACAAAGCACTATCTTTTTTTTTCGTTGTAGGCAAAATTCAAATAAAATGTTATCCAGTGTAGAAACGAAATTGCTGAATGAGTTAAGATCGTGTTTAGGAGGTCTGTAGATACATATAACAACGATAGGATGGTCTTGTAATTCTACTGCGCAACATTCCAGGATGTTACGTTTGCACCATTTCTCTGTGTTTAACACTTGACCTTTCAATGTATTTTTCATAAGTATACAACACCCTCCATGTCTACTCTCTCTAGCGTAATGGGTGTGGAGTGTATAATTGGGTAAATACAGATGGGTTTGATCACCTTTTTTCATGTTTGTTTCGGTTATACAAATAATATCTACCGATTTTCCCTTGTCGGAGAATTCACTCAGGTGTACACTTAGTATGTCCGATTTACTTATTAATCCATTTATGTTTTGGTGTAAAATAAAGAGATAATTATATATAATTATACATAAGTTGGTATGTTTTCTGTTCGTTGAAATCTCTACTTTCCGATGGTGAAAAAAAATATATATGTACCTATAGTAAATCTTCTCAGAAAATGCAAAAAAGAATCGAATTCTTTTTTTAATTACATATAAAATTTTGAGCTATTTATTAAAATTAACACTTTAATTACTCAAAAAACATTAGATTACATGTAACATTGATAAAAAAAATTGCAAATAAAAATATACTACTATAATTAACAAACAAATAATTTAATCGAATTAATATTTAATAAGACATCTACAATATTTGGAGTAAGTTGTCGAATCTTCTTTAAATTATATGCGTAGATGTCTATTTATATTTTAAGATAAATTATATACCTGAGTGACCTACGAAAAATAGTAGCCCATCAAAAGGTATTTCATGGAGAAGTGGGGAAGGGGCTAGGCGGGTCTGGGTCTTACTACATACATACTAATAATAATCTCCTTAATTTTGCACAAACAAATTTAGTTAATCCCATAAATAAAAATTTTTCAAAATACATAAAAATATATTAAAAATCTATATAAAATATATATCGTAAATATATTTTTAATAACAAACGTTTGGCCGATTTTCAAATATATTTTATACATTTCAAATATATTTCAGATATATTCAAAATATATGAAATATACATGAAAATCAGCCAAAAGTTAGTTATTAAAAATATATTTACTATACATATTTTTTATATATTTATACATTTTGACATTAATTTCTTTAATATTTTGTTGTTTAAAAATATTGTAATGAATAACGTAATCAGAATAAAGTATCTACATTTGATTGTACGATTTACATTTATATTTATATATAATGAGATTTTCTATGACATAAATGTAACTAGCATTAAATAAATCAACTTTTTAATTGAAACATTATGCAGCAATCACATTTTTAGATGATTTTTTTCATAATAAATAAAAAACAAAAATCGAATTAGAGTTATTTTCGATTTTTTGCATTTTCTGAGAAAATTTACTACAGTAACATATACACACATCAACAAAGTCTAGGGATACGTTATTTTGAAATCAAACATGGCTTTATTGTTTAAAACCTATTTAGTTTCCTTAAAAAGTTTATTTACAGATTTAAACCTTGTCTATTCTTTATTCAAAATTTAAAAATTAAAATGAGAAACAAATGAAAACACGCAAAGCGCAGCGCAATCTTGAGTTGTATCTAATTTCAAGAAGTTGCATTAAAATTTTTTTTGCGTGTTAATTGAAGAAAACCTGATAAATTGTTTTATTTTCTTTTCTCAATTGGTTGTGTAAGCTTTTTAGCGTCATGCCACGCCATCATTTGAGTCGAGATGAAATGTTACGGGCAGTTGGCATGTTACAAAACGGTGCTATTCAACGCGTCGTTGCTGAGTCTCTGGGCACAAGCCAAAATGTGGTATCCAGGCTGTGGTCACGTTATCGCGCTACTGGAGATGTGGCAGAACGGCACACAGGTAGATATCGTGTTACCACTCAGAGACAGGATCGATTTCTCCAAATGACCGCCAGAAGACTACCCAATATCACAGCGATGCAACTAGTGCAAAGGCTCCAGGAGGGTCAGCAGCTGCTGGTGAGCGACCAAACCGTGCGAAGGAGGCTGCATGAAGTTGGTCTTCATGCTCGCAGACCGCTACGAGTCCCAGCGCTGCGACGTGGCAATCGCGGTAGGCGACTTTTATGGGCTCAAGAACATTTGACATGGAGTGATCAACAATGGTCATTGGTGCTGTTCACTGATGAGTCCCGCTATGGATTTCATCCAGATTCGAGACGAACACGCGTTTGGAGAACTCCAGGCAGGGTCAGCCGTCTCCGACATCCACAGGAGGTCCACTCTTACCAAGGCGGGACAAGTATGGTGTGGGCAGGAATACGAATCGGCGGACGAACCCAACTCATTTGGATTCAGGGCAGCATGACTGCCCATAGATACCGTGAGGAGGTAGTAGAACGTGTCATTGTCCCGCTCAGGGCCCTAACGGGGCAAGAATTTCAGCTCATGCATGACAATGCACCTTCCCATACAGCGCGGCTGGTGAGGGCCGCCCTTCGAGAACACGATGTTCAGGTATTAGATTGGCCTCCACAGTCGCCAGACTTAAACCCAATTGAACACGCCTGGGACATGTTACAGCGAAGAGCATTGAGGGATTTTCCGCCCAACTTGACAACAGAAGAACAACTTTTCGAACATTTAAAAAGAACTTGGGACTGCATACCCCAGCAAGACATTGACACCTTAATTTTAAGTATGGAAAATCGTTGCCGCTGTGTGATTAATGTTAGAGGAGGAAATACCGATTACTGATTATCAGATTTGGTAAGATTTTTATTCATTTAATTCGATTGAATAATTTTATAAGAATAAAATGTTTTTGTTCACTCAGTAATTTTCTATGGCTTAATTAATTTAAGACTTTTATTAATTAGAAAAACAAAATCGCATCGTGTTGTTAATGTTTAAATATCGGCCATGAAATTATCTTTAATTCTTCCATTTACAGTCATAACAAAATGTTTATAGTTTTCTAGATAATCAATGAAATGTTCAATATCCCTAGATTGTGTTGATGTGTGTATATTTTTTTTCACCATCGGAAAGAAGAGATTTCAACGAACAGAAAACATACCAACTTTTTGAAAAAAGATGATATTTTGACGGGTGACTTTTCGATTGAAAATTAGGGTGGTTTTTCGATATTAATTCAAAATAAGGTGAAAAAATAAATATTTTTGATCAAATAAATTACAGCGTATTTGGGACATAAAAAGGTAAGTTTTCACCAAATTTTGTTAAGAAAGAAAAATTTATGTAAAAGATAAAAATAAAAAACCAAAAACTTGGTTTTTTGAAGTTTTCACATAAATTTTAGGTTATGTGAAAAAAGTGTAAATACAAAAGTTTTAGATCTTTTTATTACCTACAACTTTGCCATTTGACTTTTTTCGATAGGACTTTTAGTTTTGCCGGAAATCGAGAAAAACCGTTTTTTACCCTTAAAAACTCACCCCCATCCCCTTCCCGACCTCAGATCGCCCGTAAATTATTTTTCCTTTCATTTTTATAATATTCCCTTCCTTTTCTAATGGGTTTCATCCTACTATTATTTTTTTCCACTTTTTATTAATTTTAAACGCTTCTACCCTGGTCTAAAATGCTTTTAGGTCTAATGGTTTTAGATATATAGCCCACAAATAGAAAAACTGTCCGGCAAATTAAGTTCTGCAGCATATGCAGTGAAAACTATTAGACGGCTGACTGATGTTGACACAGCTAGAATGGTTTATTTCAGTTATTTTCATAGTGTAATGTCCTATGGAATTCTTCTCTGGGGTAGCTCTGCTGACATTAACACCATATTTATATTGCAAAAAAGAGCTGTAAGAGCTATCTATAATCTTGGCCCGAGAGTGTCTCTAAGAGAAAAATTCAAAGAGGTCAACATTCTAACTGTACCATCTCAGTATATATATGAAAACTTACTATATGTGCATAAAAATATCGATTCCTTCTGTAAAAGGAGCGATACACATAATGTAAATACTAGATATAAGAATAATCTCATACTGCATACTACCCGTCTCCACAAAATAAGTAACTCTTTTATGGGGCAATGTATAAGATTTTATAACAAACTTCCCAATGATATTAGAGAATTGTCTACGAATAAGTTTAAAAGAATTATTAAAGCCAAATTGTGTAGCAGGGCATATTACAAAATTTCTGATTATTTAAGTGCTAAAAGTGCTTGGGATGGAGTTGTTCTGAGTCAACACACATGATTGTAATTAATCTTAAGTATATTTTATTTTAAAAAAGGATTCCTACTGAGTTTTCTGGCAGTGTTTCTCAGTAGCTGCCACGTCATGCACTGCACGGTAGGGTAAAAAAATATGACGATTCCACATAAATGTAAAATTTTTACGGAATAAATTTACTTTGACTTTGACTATATTTCACTACATCTTTTCTAAATAGTTCCGTCTATATGAAGGTAAGAATTCAATATTATTGTCATGATCACGGATATAAATAATCATACGCTTTTGTTTTGTAAATATATACCTACATAAAAAACACAGAGAACTCCCAGGCCAACAATAGACCTCATGAAATTATTGTCTGGCGTGAGCATCGAACCCGCAAAATTTTAATCAGAAGACAGGTTCGCTACCAATTGAATCACAAGCGTATTTACTTTCTCGACTGCAAATATTTCCCGACATTTTCCCTCGTTTTGATTCCCACCAAGGACATATTATATTTCTGTGCATGAACATGTCTGTTTGTCCTGAGTCTGGGTGTATTTATTATAAGTAAGTATGAATAGAATAGAAAAAAGAATAGAATATATATTTATTTGCATTAAAATACAATTTATTAATATTTATTACTAAAATCGTAAATTATATTTATTATCGTACATTTATTAAAAAATCCAATCATCAAAAAATCTCTTATAATCAAAGCATTATTGAACTGTATAAAAACATTTTTCAATTACTCATTTTTTTATTTAATTTTGAAGATTCTTATTCTTAGAAATGCTGTTTTGGTGAAGCGAAATTATGAAGTGAAAGTATTATATTTTATTATTCTAAGTTTTGTTGGATCTTTTCTACTAAACAAACTATTTTCACAGGCTTTTTTTCATGTAGATGTGGATGTTTTCTAACAAATAGTCCAATCTCGAAGATGTAAAGTGAAATTAGTGTCAGTCCGTCTTTAAAAAGTGGCTTAGTCAAGAGGATCGGTTTTGCATATCGCTCTAATACATTTTTTGATACCTGATTAACTAACTTAGAATTACTCCACAACAATAACCTAACCGTAACGTAACACCGATCCAACATAGCCGTGATTAGCCATCATTACTGTGCTTTCTGAAGCTGTAAATTTTCTACACTACATATTTCGAAGAGCGTAAAAAAATGGTATTTACTTTTGTGCAAATTTTATTTATATGTGATTTCCAATAGCAGTATTTATCGACAGATATACCCAAGAATGTCATGTTTGTTGAATCGTAATGTTATCATATTTTACGACTACTTAGTTTACCGTCATCTTATAATTAGAGAATTGTATGTATTTTGTTTTTAGTTATTATCTATTTCTCATCTTATATCTGCCAAAGAGTAAGCTTAATTTCTAATACATAGTGAATGGATGAAGGACCCAAGTCCTTGGTAATTATAAGGAATAATTACCCATACGTCATCAGCAAAAAATATACATTTATGCGATGTTATATTAGGGAAATCATTAATGTATAATAAAAACAAGAGCGGTCCCGTTACACTGCCTTGGGTGACGCCGGTTTAGTTAAGTTGATAGGTTAATTTATAATGTATATACTAGATTAGGGTCCAGACGATTTATTTCCACGCAGTGTATGCGATCAGATAAATAACTTTGAATCCAATTTAATGCTGGCCATCTGATGCCAGAGCGTTGCAACTTTTTTTTTTATAATTGTGTCATGGTCTACATAATTAAACACTTTTGAAATTCAAATATGTATAAAGGTTTCCATAGTACAAGCTCTGCCCATTATATTACTATTATTATTATTTTAATGTGATCTAAAGACTATGTTTAATATTCATATTTCTTACCTTACCTTAGTATCGCATTAAACACCCATTATTTAAACGTAATTTATTTCTTCAATTCTAACGATAATTATATACATTTTAAAAGAATATACTTAAACATATTACTAAATCAATTTAAGTATTAGTACAAAGAAAAACATTAATCAGCCAGACAGTAAAAAAACTTATTTCTGTTTGTTCTTATGCAATGTACAGTAATACAAGAAATATAGCCCATATTGTTATTTATTCATACGGTATCAATGAGAAATCTTGGTAAATAGACACTTTCTTATATATTCCAGTTTAGATGCGTTTTTCTATTATTTGCAGCCCAAAAATGGTACTAATACATTGTTTGACGTTTTTAGCCAGTATTTATCTCTGTGCAGGTAAGAAAATCTACTAAATTTACTACTTATTTGAATATTAATCTAAGAAGATTTTTAATTTCAATGTGGATTCGAGTAAAGGTTTAATTGACCAAATTTGAAACGTAAATAAAAATATATTACTTTTATTTATTTAAAAACATCTCACAGTTATCATTACAGAGTTATTCCCATTCGATAGAGTGGCTAGGTAATAATTATGAATCAAACAAATATTGAAATATAACATATAAAATGAAAGGCAATAATTAAGAACACACTCAGAAAACATTAAATACCCAGTCAGCAACCGAAATTACTCGGATAGTAGGTACTCGTGTTAATGGTGTATGGTGTCCAAAATTTGGTTCTGCCATGTGGTACTTCGAGTAAGTTTAACTGTCTTCAAATATCGAATATAATACACCTTAAGATACTCGTCGCAAACCGAGGTTTAAGTTATTGTGTGATGTAAGCCAAGAATTAGTGAATTGCTCTAAATTTTAAAGACCGTTAGAGGTTTATCCTTAAACGTTTACAAAAGCCGTCCGTGCGTAACCTTGTCTTTTTCATGTATACCACGTTTTTCTTGATTTGCTGTATATATTTATGTTGTGGTTTTATTCATTTAACTTATGATAATATTCTCTTGACTATGTCAAATGTTTCATCTCATAAAAAGCTCTCGCAATTAAACTTAGTTTTAGAACATTGAAGAAAAATATTATTTAATTCTTCTAATTCTGTCCTTATCTTTACTATTAAGAGTGTGACAAATTTACCATTCTCAAAAAATCAAGTAAGTTATATGGAATTATTTAAGTGCAGATAATTTTTTATACTTTTACTGTCAATTTTTTTTTATAATATGACAGTTTCACTGTAGAATTATATTTGAAATGTGAATTGCATATATTTTACATTGTTTAAGCCCTTCTATTTAACTACCTACTTCAACAGATGCCTGAATGAATAATACTGTGATTCTGATTTATTTGTTGTATGTTTTTCAATTTCATAAAAAAAGGGTAGAAAGTACTTATTCATCATGATTAGAATGACTTCTTAAACTACTCCTTAAAATATTCGACTTGAATATAGTCGCATTAATATCGTATTATTGCGTATTTTGGATTGATTATATACTAAGTATTTTTTTAGTAGACGGTCACCGTAGCTAGTTGGTAGTGCTCCTGCCTACGAAGCTGGTGGTCCTGGGTTCGAATCCCGGTAAGTGCAAATATTTGTGTGATGAGCACGAACATTTGTTTCTGAGTCATGGATGTTTTCTATGTATATAAGTATTTATCTATCTATATAAGTATATATATCGGCGCCTGGTGCCCATAGTACAAGCTTTGCTTAGTTTGGGGCTAGGATGATCTGTGTGACATTGTCCATAGATATTTATTTATTTATTTCTTTTCTATTAGCAATAAAAAGACTACAGGAAAGTATACCTATCTTAAACTTATATAAATAAGAAGTCTCTTGCATTAATTGTCAAGTTTTATAATACAATAGTAGAACTCATAAAAGAGCAGATAGTAGCAAGAACCTTGCGTTACTCTATTGAGAGACAGCTCGTGATACTATCGAGGTGGTTAACAAAATTCATCTCGTTATCCATTCCAGGTCAATCATGCACGGATGGTATAGAGCGTCCCTGTGCAAATTATGATATGAAATGCGTAGGCCGCGTTTTTGCCCGAGAATTGGGATGCAGTCTCCGAGGAAAAATACCAAATTCTGCTAAACTACAGAACTATCCTTTGTACTACCCATCATCGAATACATCAATATTTTGCACTAATACTATGCTGAAAGGCCTAAGTGGCTTCACTGTTAAAGAGTTTTAGTGAGTATTATATAATTTCTCCTATAGCTGGTATTTTGTCATGTATAGATGACAAACCAAATTGTGTCCACCACGCCACGGAACGACTACATAGTCGTAATAAGTGTCACTGCTATGTAAATTTCCGACATGTCTCGATAATGTGAAGTATTTTATATAACGATTGCACATATTACTGAACGGTGTGATTTCATATTCATTTTGACGATAATTATGAATGAAAGTATGATATTGTTCAATCATTACACACAGCCTTTAAGACAACGTAAACTGTGTCTATTTGACGAGTGGATATAATAGTAATGTCATGGCCGTTTTAATAAACATAAAACCTGCACTTCAACAGTTTTGAAAAATATTGAGGACTATACGGGAGGAATTTCCCATAGTTTAATAATATTATCAGAATTGGTTAGCAACCAACGGAGAACTCGAATAACATATATTCCAAAATGGCTAAAGTAATTATATTGACTGCACGTGTGGCGCAGCGGCTAAGACAGTCGCCTCACCGCTTCATTTGACGGGTTCGAGTCCCGCGCCGGACAACTATTTGTGTGACCCATAAACTAGTTGTTCTGAGTCTGGATGTAATTTGTGTCCGTCTATTAAATGTTTGTAAAGTACCCCGCGACAGAAGGATTAGATTCCCTAGTGCGGGTATTATCTTATGCTTTGTTTATATAAAATTGCCTTTTCTTGTCTTGCAACGCATTCCGATTATTATTTTCTTTAAAATACAGTGATCTTTTCTGAACCACTGATTTGGAAGGTGGTGTGAACCTAAAAGTTCGTATATGAACAATTTTCATAAGGTGTTACTACTTCATAAATTTATTATTAATTTTCAGCATAAATAGGCGGAATAAGACTTTAGTATTGGAATTGGTACTCAATCAACTGGAGGTAGAGACTCCGAAGACTATAGGATATTTTTATAGAAAAGGAAAAGAACCTATCGTAACTTCAGGATATACTTTCGCTGTTTTTAGTAAGAAATTTTAATTTAACTAAACCACTTATACAAGACCCTCTCACCATCTAATTTAAATTAGTTTTATATTGGTTTTAATGTTGATATAAATTGAGGTTGACTCATTACTTACGAGTCAACCTCAATTTGTTATTTTCATTTGTACTGCATTGAGACACAATTAACATTTTATTTTCATCTAATGTGTCAATCACTCAGGACAATAAGAAATAAGGTTGCAGGACCGGTAACTTTAGGTGCTTTCCCAGGCAAGGAGGTTCACTAGCGCTACCTGAAATACATCCAAACAATACTAGGAAAATTTTTCGTTTATAAAATAAATAACTCCCTGTCTGCATCAAGATTTACCTACTTGCCTGCTCGCGGTAACTTGGTCTATCACAGATGTGATAGACCACGTTACCGCTAGTCCAACGGTCTTGTATACAGAAATAATAATGTATGTATTATACAACATTGTTTACAGGTATAACGCGAATAACCTTTTTTATTATTTTTCCGACGTTTTGAACAAGTTGCATTGATCGTGGTCACGGCCTGACTGGCGCAGCGGTGTTGAACCGCTAGTGAGAGCATCAAGTTTTTGAGCTACCCTCATTGTATTGTTTATCACACTACTAAGGCCAGTTATTTTTGCGTGCTGCCCTTGGAAGCGGCTCTGCTTTTTCACCGAAGATCCTGACACATGTGCTGACTGCATCACGGAGACGGTGCTACAGGGGATGGAACTTTTCATCCCTTGTGGCAAAATTCCCGTTGGCGGCCGCAGTCGCCCCTAGTACAACAAAGCCAGTAGGGATACCGCGCGCCGCAGCACCAGGTCCGACCGGTCGGACCCTACGAACTACAGGCCTATACCGGTAACATCCTTGCTCTCCAAGGTCATGGAGAGAGTCATCAACTCTACGCTCCTACAATACCTAGAGAAGCACCAGCTGATAAGCGACTATTGACTATTGACTACTATTGACTATCGAAGCTACCATCATATGGAATCCCCGAGGGACTCTGCAGTTGGATCACCAGCTTTTTGTACGGTCGAAGCATCAAAGTCGTAGCAGACGGTTCTTGCTCCGACACCAAATCCATTAACGGTGGCGTACCACAAGGCTCGGTGCTCTCCCCTACGCTATTCATTCTGCATATCAATGACATGTTATCTATAGAAAACATGCATTGCTATGCGAATGACAGCACGGGTGATGTGCGTTATTGCGGCCACCAGAATGTCTCTCGGAGCTCGGTACAAGAGAAACGGTTGCAACTTGTGTCTGAAGTCGAAGGTTCTCTCGGGCGGGCCTATGAATGGGGTGTAGAGAACCTAGTCAAGTTTAACCGCAATAAGACACAAGTGTGCGCGTTTACTGCGAAGAAGGATCCATTTGTCGTAGCGCCCCAATTCCAAGGGGTTGATCTCAGTGTATCCGAGAGTATTGGGGTCTTCGGAAGTCTTCGAGCACCTGCCAATTTAGGGGTCATTTGGAGGACAAAGCCAAACTGGCAAGCAAGAAGTTGGGCGTCCTGAATAGAGCTAGGCGGTATTTCACTTCAAGACAGCGGCTTGCGCTATATAAAGCGCAAGTCCGCCCGCACATGGAGTATTGCTTACATATCTGGGCAGGAGCCCCTAAATACCAGCTCGAACCACTTGACTCCCTCCAAAGGCGTGCTATTAGAATCCTTGAGGATTCCAATCTTACGGACAGATTGGAGTCGTTAGAGCAGCGGAGAGACTTTGGATCTTTCTGCGTGTTCTACAGTCTCTATCACGGGGAATGCTCTGAGGAACTGTTTGAACAGGTGCCATCGTCTGCTTTTTATCATCGCACCACGTGCACTTGCAGTAGAGTTCATCCGTACCACCTGGAGGCGATTTCGTCAAGCACGGTTTGCTTTCAGCGTTCATACATCCCACGTACGTGCAGGCTCTGGAATGATTTACCTGCTGCGGTGTTTCCCCAGTCCTACGACATGTCCTTCTTCAAACGAGGTTTAAAAAGACTATTAATCCCACGGTAGGCAGCGGTTTGCTGGGCCCCCTCGCACTGCGAATGTCCATGAGCAGCGGTTACCACTTACCATCAGGTAGGCCGCTAGCTCGTCTAACTACTTAAGCAATAAAAAAAAAGTTACAACTAATTGAGGCCACATTTTTGACCGTCTCCATATAGCGAGTTGTTTTATCACTGGATTCTATGATGGCGGTAGTTGAAACTGTCAAAAATCGGGTACATTGTAATTTTTGTGCTTCTAATCTCTTCACGCACAACTCTCGAGGAGTATTGGCGCTGGATGGAAAGGAATTGTGGCTGACCAAAGTGAATTCAGTGATTAATGGTTGTAGAAAGTACTCAGCAACTGCTTACTTGCGAGTCTGGTGCTCGTTTCAGGCGACATGTTCTTTGCTCTGTCCGCGATGATCTGCTTACGATGGCTTAGTCTGGTCTATAAAAGAATTGCCGCAGCTGCAATTAAATTTGTAAACTTCTGGTATTTGTAATGGGAAAGGTTAGTCGCGGTAATATCTGTAAACAATGTTGTATAATTATGATACGCTAAGTTTTAATGTGTATACGTTGTACTTCTCCAGGAAATTATAGTTTGACATTAACTGTATTCAACCTCGACGGTCGACCAAAGCGTGATCTTCAAGATTATCAAGTTTATGCATACATCAGTGACGCGGATCCACCAGTCGGTAATGACGAATCTTTTGAGCCCAAAGGTAATGTCATTTCTTCTTCTACTAAATCAATAATCTTGTATTGATCATTCCTCCAATTGATTACCTAAAAACATTCTCCGTCATGTTGACACTTTACACTTGTCTTTGACCACGTTAGTGAATTACTTTGACCTTGTGTTAAGCAGACTACATTTGAACATTTTTCTGAAAAGGGCCCACAAACTTTGTTGGGGATATCTCCAAATTGACTAACTAAAATGATTCTACTTCAAACAAAGCAATGTGTCGTAATTGACGGGAAATTAATTAATTAACTAAACGGGCCTGTTGGCGTGGTTGGCATATCCTTGCTTCACGCCGTCGTGGGTTCGATTCCCACCCAGGACAGATATTTGTGTGCATTAACATGTCTGTTTGTCCTGAGTCCAGAAGTAATTAACTATATAAGTAAGTATTTACAAAATAAAAGTATTACATGTAGTTTATCAGTTGGTTTTCATAGTACAAGCTCTGCGTAGTTTGGGATCAGATGACCGTGTGTAAATAATGTCCCAGGATATTATTATTATATATTTCGACATTAATGTAAGCTGTTGAAACGTCGTCTGAATACTTTGTTTATTTCAGTCTTATATAGATGATATTTTTGAGATTATTGATATTTTTTCCCGAGTCCTATTTTTCTCGTCCTTATTTGTAACGTGGGTTAAAATAATATTATTTTAACCCAACTCACAAAGGAGGTTATTCATTTGACTGTATCCGTTGCAGGTGAAATTATTTTCATAGTTTTCATATATAGTAGTAAGTATATTGTAGTAGATGGAAATTGCTTTCTCTAAAGTCCGATACACATTTGGTTCAAATCGGTTAGTAATTATTAACGTACTGAAACTCATAATTCTATGTATTTTTTCAGATCCTGAAGCTGTAAAAGAGCTGGATGTATTTTTCACCAATTTAGGCTTAAGTGTGCGGGAGGAAGCAGTGATTTTTGGTCCATTAGTGATGAGTTTCCTTTTACCATGCAATTTGCACATAAGTCCATACCAAGATTCTGCATGTTATGCAGGACGGTAATATGGTATGAGGAAGGTTATCGTGAGTACGTAAGAGGGTGTGGAGGGAGAACAATCGTTTAAGAAAATATCTACCACATCCTTTAAATTAATAGTATCCGTAATTCCAGAAATTATGATCATTAATTAAAATATATATTTTTTAAACAGCTTTGTTTATCTATATTTAATTATTGAATTTGTTTATTCTGGGCCGTTTTATGTTTGTTTCTTAATTAAAGTTCTACTTTTTAATTGCTGTTTTATTTTTATCCTAGCACTATTTGTTTTACGGTCCAGAGTACCGCCGCGATACATTTCACAAAGTTTTTCCAATTTGATATCTAGTTAAATGCGAACATTAATTAGTTATATTTTAAGAAGTTCTGTTTAGCTTTTCAAGCGTTTTTTCTCTAATTAAGGTGTAAAGCTAGTAATGACTAAATTTACAGATAGTAGCATGTGAAATTATAACACTATCGGTAATATGAATAGGGTGTTATTAAATACTCGCTACCGAGTTTTGACTATGATCAGTATCCATAATCAGTTGATCTCAGCGCGTGTACCGCGCAACTGTTGGTAATTATTTCAAGAAAAAGCCCAAGTTACACAACTGCTTATAACATTGTCGTCACTGTACGCTAACGCAATTTTATAAATAAACTAGCTGACCCGTCACGACTTCGTTCGAGAGGAATCCTTTTTTTTTTTTTTTACATGGTGGAAATGCATTAAACTTACGCATACCCGCCGCATGGGGAGGCGACGGGTTATGTGGGACTCGCCGGGCTAGTCCCGGGATACGCACTAAAACCACCATGGTAGCCAGCCTCACAATGCCTGTAGCGGGGGGTCTGGGTACTCGTGAACGATCTCGCCAGTACCCCCGCTGTACACTGAGCGTCTGAGACTCTCCTCCGGGGACGGGAGGGGGCCAAATGCCTCCTCCCCTCCCCAGCACGCACAAGCGCGTTTAGGCAACCTGAGCTACAGCAGGTTACCTCTTCCCGGGACCGCTTGTGTAAGACGAGTGGAGTGCCCCTCCTCCAAACGCCAGCGGTCCCAGGGGCGACGTCAAGCCGGGGAGAAGCCAGCCGGACGCCGCATTCTCTCTCGCGCTGAGATTAGCTCCCAGCGCCGGTCGAGAGGAATCCTACCCCTACCCTACCAGTACCCTACCTCTACCTTACCCCGACCCTACCCCTACCCTACCCCTACCCTACCCTACCCTACCCTACCCCTACCCTACCCCTACCCCTACCCTACCCCTACCCTACCCCTACCCTACCCCTACCCTACCCCTACCCTACCCTACCCTACCCTACCTCTACCCTACCCCTACCCTACCCCTACCCCTACCCCTACCCTACCCCTACCCTACCCCTACCCTACCCCTACCCTACCCTACCCCTACCCTACTGGCGGGGACAACTAATTAAATGACGATTGATCAGTTTTCGACCGGAGAGGAAAACTGATTAAATTACTAAAATGGCTATTAAAAAATAAGGGTTGATCGTTGAAGGGTGAAAATTGGGGATTGTATGTATTTTTGTATATTGTATCATAAAAAAATAGAAATTAGAAATTTTGTCTAAAAAATAAAATAAAAAATTTAGGGGTGGACTACCCCTAACATTTAGGGGGATGAAAAATAGATGGTAGCCGATTCTCATAGATACCGGATAAGCACAAAAAATTTCATCAAAATCGGTTAAGCCGTTTCGGAGGAGTATGGCAACGAAAACTGTGACACGAGAATTTTATATATTAGGTAGATTAATTTTACATAAATCGTAATTTTGCCTGATGATATTAAACAAGGAAATCACTTGTCTCCAACGTCGCAACTCCTCAAAATTAAAAAAAAAAGATAACATAAAGCCAATATACATATTTGTGGTTTACACTTATTAAATAATAGATATTAATTAATATATTGGGGGTAAATATTTATGACCTTAATGCTATTTTTAAGGCCAAATTTAATTAGGGGTTTGAACAAGTGTCAAAATCGTTGCTGTTACATTTATTAAGAACATTTATGACTTAGCTTACTCGTTGTTTCTCATGCCAGAACTTAACGTGAAGTTACCTGAAAAGGAAAGATTTATTTAATTAAAAAATAAGTCAAACAAGTAAAACAAGAACTCAGAATAAGAAATGACCACCATTTCTTATTCTGAGTACCTATTTAAATACTGACGAGGCAGATTAATAGACAATTGTGGCAATTCTGTCTTTAACTAAACGAATTGATTGTATTAAGTTGATTGTATTACATATCAATCTAATTTAGCTCGTATGAAAAGAACAGGGATACATAGAACCGTCAAACTACTATAACTGTAGACTATAGCACACCTGACGCATAATTAGTCGACATCTTATAACTTGTCACTTATTTCTACTATTTCAAGGATAACAATAAAATGAGTTTATCTGGTATTGCCTCAAACCGAGTGCATTATCTACAGTTTGAAAGACATAAAACTAACTTCAACTTTCAAAAAACCTTATGAAGACCTTTTTCAAAAAGTTGGAAATAAACTTGGTAAAGAATTAGGATAAACAAGATTAAAACTAAAAAATACCCATAGGTCGCATTAAAATAGGAGATGTATATAGCGTTAATGTAAATTAATTATATTGAATCCTGCTTTTATTATAAAGGCGAAAGTTTGTGACTGTGTGAGTATGTATGTTCGTTACTTCCGCACGCCTAAACGGCTGTAGCGACTTTAATAAAATTTGGTATGGAGTTAGCGGACACCCTGGATTAACACATAGGCTATAATTTATAAAGTTTAATGCGGGTAAAACCGCGGGGCACAGCTAGTTTCTAATAATAATTACTTTCTACACTGAGTGCCCAACCTTTATAGGCACGTTGCAGGTGTGTAATTGGATACGACCAGAGAAACACGATCCATGGGATCAGCGTGCTCTGACTCTATTTCCGCTCACATCGTCGTAAACCTACTGTACGGCAAAAATTGTTTTTGTTTTTATCTTACTGATAAGGCACACCAACAACCTAATCAGAATTTGTTTGTATAAATCTAATACAGAGATGCTGTGTGAGTAGGTCACTTACAGGTATCCGCAACATTCGCTAATTAAGTACATTACCTTGATTAATCAATTGATAGAAAACAAGATACATTATTGCTGTATAAAGCACATATTCAGTCAGACAAATTCACCTTTGGGCGGGAATACTAGTTTATCAGTTTGGACGTCTTGACTAATTCCAAAACGGAGCTGTTAGAATTATTGACTGTTCCTAGCTTACAATCTATTAAAACCCTGAAGTGTGAGAAGAGAGTTTTACGCCTTCTGCGTGTACAGCTACTTAGAAAGTGACATCATAGCACTTCCCTACATTGATAGGGAGTTTATCCTCATAACTTACAACCTTTAGGTTGGGGTACGGTACCATTCCAGGAAAACTACCTCTAACATACGCTGAGGATGTGAAATGTGCTGTCTGCGTAGGAGAAATGAATACCAGAACCTTTACGACGTCACCCATTTCTGTTTCAAGGAAACGTTTCTGTAAACGTAACTGCGTTTAGTTTACGATTTTATTACGTTTACTTATTGAAAATAATTGAAATATTCTTTTTGATTTTATTAATTAATCCCAAGTTCTAAAAATATTTTACTTACATTAAAATCAATACCTTAGTTGTCTTAACAAGTGGTACAAATGATATAGCTGAACAACAAAGGAAGTATGCGATACGGATTCTGCCATTCGCTTTTAAAAATAATGTAACTAATAACTTGTTAGCTAGGAAGAACTTTAGTAAATTAGTTGAGCTGGTGTACTGTTATCCATTTTATGCTAATAAAGTTCTATTCTATTCTAATACTTAACTGTCTGGTTGTCACATTGCAACTTTCTCTTATGATAAAAGAAATTCTGGGATCAATCATTTTCTTCAAAATATATTAAAATCATCGTTTATTACTACGGTTAATTTCGTAGTGTCATCTAATAACCTGCGGGAAATGCCTATTTGGCTGCTGTCAGCCCCTTAATGCGTCTTTGTATAAACTCGTACAAAAAGCGTGTAGATATCATCAGATGACCTTAAATAGATCGTATAAGGTTAATTGTATAATAGTCTATAATACCCTAATAAAATTTTATTACATATGTTTAAACATTAATAATTATATTTAGTTCTGTTGAAAGTCAATAATAAAAATAAATGTCTTACCGATTAGTTTTTTTTCTATGCATTTACATGGAAAAACACAAAGAATTGCTGTTAGCTCTGGTAGTAGTTCACCATTATAAATTATCAGGTTATTATTTGCTCATATGGTATCATTAACAGATACATACTTGGCAAATATATATGGTTTACTTTATTTTAATTATGCATAAATGTTTCATTAAATTTAATATAAATACTAGTCATACCTGCAGTTTGTATCATTTTAGTACGAAAATGAAAGGACTCGGCTGTTTAGCGTTTTTATTCGGTTTTTGTTTTTGTACAGGTAAGTAATCCTAGGTTATATTTTTTTAAACAATCTAATACGTCAAAATTACGTATATGTAAATAAAGGGTTCCCTTTTAATATATTTTCTCTGACCAAATCGGAGACGTTCTCAAGAAAGGTCAGTTCAGAAGTACCCTTAACCGGCAAGCATGTATGAAGAATATAACGACAGTAATAGGCATATTGAAATCCGTTTTCTCTGCCTACCTCTCTGGGAAGCAGGCGTGAGTCTATGTATGTATATTTTGGCGTTTGCCTTTGGCTCTGTAACGACAGTCGGCTATTCGTCCGTCTGACCTCGAATAGACTGGCTAGATCCACTAAAATTGATTACATTACCTTAGTGTTTAAGGTTTGCTTTGGAGGGCTTATATCATTGTGAGCCATGAGAACATTTCTACGATAATTGTTTACTAAGAAATCTAATAGAATCTGACGCTTAGACGATATGAACCTACAAGATCCAAGGTCAGGTTTCAATATCTCAATTAATTTTGATAGGCTGTCGGACTAATTTAGACTTAAGAAAATATAACCCCGCATTAGCAAAAATCATACCTATACATAGTGGGACTTCACAATCACGATACTCACGGATATAATAACATCCAAGACATGGAGTTATTTCGTATCCAGGATGTTCTCGTGTCCTCACGAAACGAACGTCCTGTGCTGGGATAGTATCCAAAACAGGTGGGCACTGAGATAGTAGCGTGGTGATTATATTAATTACTACGCCATACGTGCCGTCATAACAACCGTTACCGAATTGTAGAGCCTAACACAATAGAAATGAAAAAAATAAAGAGTAGTGGTAGTACATTATTCGGAGATGGGAACATTTAGCATAAATTCACTGAATAGTTATCATCCAGTCATTAAAAGGTTTCGTTGGTCAGACGTTGCCAATGACAACTAATTGAGTTGGTGGCAGTGTGTAGTTGCATGACTTAAAATGCCAAATTTCCGTTGAGTTGATGTTTATGACTGCACTTGTTAAGACAGTCGAGACAAATTCGCGTCCCGCATTAAATTCCCGTACGGGACAACAATCTGTGTAACCCATGAATAGTTATTCTAAATCTGGATGCACTTTGTGTCCGTACATAAAACAATATTTTTTGTGACAATATTTTACTTGCAGCGCTGAACCCGCGCTGTAACGGCCTCGCGGAGGATCATCCATTTATAATTTGGATTGTTTTGGATATATCTTTCACTTTAAGCGACTTTTTTCAAATTATCTCCAAAATCAAGTTTCTAGGTTATTAATAAAAACTTTAACTTTATTATAAAACCTTTTGTTTTCTCTCTTATTTTGACTATAACAATCGTAATTTTTTACGTGCTGTTAAAAATAACATTTTTCTAGAGGTCATTTTTTTTTAAACAGAATATTTTTTATTTGCATAAACATACAATGCACCACTGTTTGTAAACACATGTTTATGCAAATAAATGCTTTCTGTGACAAACAAAAAAATGACCTCTTGGAAAAATGTTTATAAAAATTACGATTGTTATTGTCAAAATGAGAGACAAACAAAACGTTTTTAATGTTTAAGTTTTTATTCATAACCTAGAAACTATAGATAATTTGAAAAAGTCACTTTAAGTGAAAGATATATCCAAAAAAAATCCGAATTCCCTAATTAAAATTATAAAAGGATGATCCTTTTATAATAATAATAATAATATAATAATATCTGGGGACAATGGCACACAGATCATCCTAGCCCCAAACTAAGCAAAGCTTGTACTATGGGTACCAGGCGACGATATACATACTTAAATAGATAGATAAATACTTAAATACATAGAATAATTTTAATTTAACGACGAAAATAGAGCTCCTCGGGGCCGTTGCAGCGCGAGTTCAGCGCTGCAAGGGAAATATTGTTACAAAAAATATTGTTTTATGTACGGACACAAAGTACATCCAAGCCCAATACGTTTAATAGCTTTATCTCTATTTTTCACGTTTTTCGAATTGTTGACTAGATTATAACTTTGGTATCCTTTTCAGGTATTTCATGGTATTACAAGGATGGCATAGAGCGTCCCTGTCAAAACTGCGACATGGGTTGCATCGGTCGCGTCTTTAGCGAAGAACTTCGATGCACTCTGCTGCAGGGAAAAATACCAGACACTCGCATAATACGATTCTTGCCATTGTATTATCCATCAGCAAATGCATCATTATTCTATAAAAATGCGAAAGTAAAAGGCTTGAGTAACTTTATTATAAAAAAGTTTTAGTGAGTATTGTTATATAGTGATTTTTTTCGGTTAGGTTCAAGTGCGCAATCCTCTAACACTTTACCAGCAAAGCGCTGAAGTTACGGGCACGTGGGATTAATTCAAAATGATGCAGTAGCGGCCTGAGGTCTGGAAGATGTTAGTGTTATACGCCTATGCCTTGGAGAGCTCGTAAATTGGTCAGTTCTGCTTCTGTTTTCTACCCAATTAGGGCGGATAGGTTTATAATTAGATTAGATGAGAGTAAGAAGATATAGATGGCTAGTCTCTATTGAGTTGAACCAGCGAGTGCCGTAGCTGAGTTTTTTCCAAGAGCACTATTATTATTTCGAAATTATCATAGATATTGTTAGTGACCGCATGTTCATCAACGATATTTAGCAGATATATAATGAACAACTAATTAAATGTTATAGCCTAATAATTGTGATCGAAGACACATGTATATTTGTTTATCCAGTGACCAAAAGAATTTAAAAATGTTACCTAAACATCTACTACAATCACTTTCCTGTAATAGTGTACCTCATCCAGATTTTTTTTCAAAATTGTTAATAATATTTCTATAACGATATTTTGTATACTAGAATACCATAACGCACTGGAACATGTTGCGGAATACCACAACAACACAATAACACTACAATGGATCAAAGGACACAGAGGGTCACCAGGCAATGATGCAGCTGACGAGCTAGCCGGGAGGGGCTCGAGCACAGCAGCCATTGGCCCTGAGCCAACTGTGCCCATACCTTTCACTCAAATACGTAGATGGTTACTAAATCACACACACACAGTTCGAGAATTGGTGGTCCTCAGCATCAGGTTGTAGACAATCCAAAGAAGCAATGCCATGCCTGGATGGTAAGCTGACGAGGCGTCTACTACGGCTCAACAGGAAAAGCCTGCGCATTGTGGTGGGGACCATCACTGGACACTGCTTACTGAACAACAACAACTTGCAGATGTGCTCCTCGAGTTCACAGGCATCGTGAAAATCCGGAGAGAAACCTTGGGTTCACCAAGAACTCTTACGGAGGTCCTGAGAAGTTTGGGAGATCTAATATGCTTCTGGAAGGAGGTGGGCTGGATGAAGTGAAGGCTGCCATGGCGCACGTACAATGGTCCGCATCCGGACTAAGTGCGGAAACCATACCCACTAGCACATTAGTGGGACAAGATGATGATGATTATGAACGATATTTTGTAACATAGTGATAGTGATAGAAAGCACAACAGGCCCATATCTTTCAATTAGTTCTGTAAAAGGCTACTAAAGAATACACCAGTCGAGCAGCAGCGACACCTGTTACCACTAGCTACCATTTAATTGCGGTCACCGACACCCATGTCGAGCGCGGTGACTCCAATTGCTTGCTGTCACACACAAGAGGGAGCGCCGCGTCTACCCAAACGAGTACTGCGTACAGCAGTGCTGGCCAAACATTAAAAGAACGTGCACACCCGACAGACCTCAATTTGGTTGAAGCATGAAGTTAAATTACCAATAGAAAAATTGGGGGATTGAATTGGAACTTTATAAGTTTCTCTTCCCCAGTTCTGAGGATAGGGTTGTCATTTTATAAAATTTCGTGAAGTATTGTTTTTGTATTTTGTTGCCTACATTTCATTGGTGCACATGAATGTGTGTTGGCGTATTGTTTTAGAAATTATCAGGATAAATTTATAAGTTACTTACCTAGCTTCATTTGTTTTGCTCATAACTCGCAAACATTTTTCACACACGAGACCTGGTCAGACTTTTTTTTTTCCTGTTAACCCTAATTCTGTAAATTATGCCCAAATAGTCGCGAGTATATATGTCTCTACTATAAAATTGCCAAAGTAAGAATATAATTAATGTATTTTTTATACTTTTTCAGTATCAACAGAGTAAATAATACTTTGGTATTGGAAGTGGAATTTAAACGCCTCCGCGTAGAGTGTCCAACGAGCACGGGGTACTTTTATATGAAAGGACAGGAACCAGTAGTAACTTCAGGAAAGGCTTTCATCGAATATAGTAAGAATATATAACGTCTTATTAAATAACTAAGAAATAATACATAAAATTCTAAATACAAAGTATTAATCGAAAGTGACAGAAAACTTAACATTTCTTTAATTTTACAGAAAATTATAGCCTTACTTTGACGGTGTTCAACGTCGATGGTCGGAAGAACCGTGAACTGTGTGATTATCAAGTTTTTACTTATATCACTGATGCAGCTCCACCAGCGGGTTTTAGTAAATCATTTGTGCCTACAGGTAATGTTTTGACTAAAAAGCGGTTAGTGAATGACGCCCAAATAAAATACCTACTTCTCATTTCATGCCGTAATTAGTTGTTTGAATTAAATTGAAGATATCGGCGGCCTATTTCTTTCTTGATATTGGCGGCCTATTTTTTTCTTCATATCGGCGGCCTATTTCTTTCTTCATATTGGCGGCCTATTTCTTTCTTAAAGACGGCCCCTGGTGCTACGAGTGTCCATGAGTGGCGGTGATTAAAATAAAATAAAATAAAAAAGGTTTTTATTCACGTAGACTTTAAAAAAGCGCTTGTAAATAGTCAGAACATGTTTGTAGAAATATAGTATATATTAGATATTATTTCTAGTAACATAGATACTTAGGTACATCTTGTATGAAAACATTTATAAAATTTATTTTATTACAGAAATGATATTTAGCTAGCTCGTATCAAGTTATTGTCAAGAGATTATGTTTAATTATCTAGTTTAAGTCTAATATTTTTACTACATATTGTCAATGGTTCTGTCTATATTAAAGGTATTATTATTATGACGGATGAATGACGGATTCCTTACCATCAGGTAAAAACAAGGCCACCTGCTTTGGTATTATATAAAAAAAATTGGAAATCATTTTATTCTTAAACTCTCATAAAATATTCAGAAATTATATTTATATTCTTTACTGAACAGGTTTTTGTTACACTTTTGGTTTTAGTGTTACATGGTTGGTTGGCTTTTACAATACAGATAAAAATAAAAAAACTGTTATTTGAGAACTTTTTTATAGTAAAAGATAAAATTAAGTATCCATATTATCGAAATACATAAATCTCAATGCATTTTTAAAGCAGTCTTGTGCTGATCAGTGCCCCTCTATCCACCTATTTCTGTATATTAATTAATCGCTTTAACCCTGAATATCTGAAATAACCCCATTTACGTTATGTAGATTTCTTATATAAATATAATAAGTTCTTCACGACTCACGAGTCTACAGTACACACTTATAAAAATGGCAGTATGTTAGAAACAAACTCCAGTAATTTTGTAACAATTTGCACCATATAAACCGGTTGAGGATTTTGGTTCCCCAAATTATACAAATCTGGAACATTTTTATAGGCCAGTGTATACACTTCTACGATGAATTTCTCACTGATATCAGACAATTAGTAGGTGTACAAATTTATAACAACCATTGAAGCCAAATTATGTCGCATTCCAACTAGGACAAAACTAAACAAGTTAACTTAAACCAGTAAGTAAAAAACTATTAATCTAATATTTGGCTCGCCATTAGAAATGCATCACCTGATTTTTGTAGGTATGGGACTTAAATGTTTTGTGTGTATTTTAAATTTTGAATTTCAGTATCATACGGATATTAAACTCCTTACGTTACGTCTAGTAATTTTGTTACAGCTTGTATATGAATAAATATTGCACTTTTATATATTGATTACTTGCCTCGTTGGTTTAGTTTTAGCGTGTTTAATCGCTGATAATGAGATCCTGATTTCAAAGTCCGGGTCGGGGCAAAATCAGATTATGAGATTTTTCTGCTAAGAAAATTTCCCGTGCAGCTAGAAGTTTGGGAGTTGGCGGCATTACATCCGAGGCACGAAGACTGACTTGAACTTTTTCCGGTTATGTCGCTAGTCATCCTCGGATGAGACTGATGTCAAATAAAGTGACCCTGAGTTTGCAAACACACTTGTGCATTGTAATATGTTCCGGTCGCCATGGTCGGAATTCAACCAGAAGGGCATTACAGGTGGAGGACAAATCATTGACTGGCCTGGTTGGTGGTGACCCTGAATGCAAAGCCGGAGGTCGTGGGTCCCCCCCCCCCCCCCCCCCCCAGCACAAATCTTTCTGTGGTGATATAATGAATAATATATATGAATAAAGAAATATAAAAGTATATTTATCAGTCTTCTTAATTATCATAGTACAGACTGAGAGTTCCTAGTTTGGGATCAGATAGAAGTGTGCTAGTTGTCCCAAGATATTTATTTATTTGGAGAACGTATTCTCCAAATAAATAAATAAATATCTTGGGACAAATTATGATTGATTAATGAAAATATACACTAAAAATCACCATTGGCCGTAGCCAATGGTGATTTTTAGTGTATATTTTCAATAGATAAAAAAGTTTTAGTGTAATAAAACAAACCAATTATTTATTTTTTACAGATCCCCAAGCCTTAGAAGAATATCTGTTAATTTTTACTGATATAAGTTTGCAAGAGGAAGCAGTCATTCAAAGTCCACTACTTATGAGCTACATATTACCATGCAAAATAAAATTAAGTATTTATTCGTAACAAATAATTGAGATAGGTGTTCTTAAAGAGTGGAGTGGATGGATGTTGGTCCTATCTTAGTAAGGCCTTTCTCAATGAAAGGTGATAGTAGTCTTGTAGGTGGTGGTATTTCAGAAAAAGAGATATCTATACCAAATCAATAGTTATAATTGCTGCCCAAGATACATAGCTACGCACATAGACTCAACCGGCAGGGGAAGACCTCTTCGCACATTCTTTGACCAAATCAAGAAAGGTAAGGTCAGAAGTACACTAAACCGGCGAGCATGATTGAAGAATATACTGACAGTAAATGAGACTAACGAGTTATTCAAATAGTCAAGTCCTTTTGGTGATTGCGTGAAGGAGGTATATATGTAGTAATATGCTGCCGTAGTGATAGTGTGGGAAAAATATTCCTCCGCAAAAGCCACGACAATTTAATGTTGTATATGAAAAGAGCCGGCATATACCACAACTTTTTCCCGTGTCCTTCTAGTTACGCTTCAGAGGCCATCATGGGGTTTTAGACGGTATTAGTCTGACATCACCCATCTCTATCCCCAGGGAAAATGCATGTTGAAATTATTCGAAAGCTTTTTAATGATCGTTCTCAGTGTGTTAAAAGTTACGAAATTATCAATACGGACCTGATAATTATTAAACTGTATATTTTAGGTCAAATAATTAAATATTGCTCAAATAATTTAAAATAGACAAGTATACTATTTAAGATATATGAACGTCTGTGTTAGGTACAGATTGCACCTAGTACAACCACTACGTGTCTATAGCTTAGCTTAGTAATATTTATTTTGTACATATTTGTACACGAGAAAAAATCTTGCCTTATCTTCTTAAAAATAAAAATCTTGCTCCCTCTAATCTTCAATCGAATGAACAGCCCGCTTTTTCGCGCATTAACGTTGTTATTTCGCAAAACGTATCTAAAAGCCAACAGTTTCATCTATCTCTACGTCAGTAAATACCATGAGCCGAGGTTTGAACTTGGCTAAGAAAATACGTGCCGTCAACTTTGGGTTACTTAGTTCGTCGTCTTTCGTTAGGCAGTTTGAACCCCGCTCACCTCTATTGTCCGGTCAAGCAGTGAAAAGCAAATATATGTAAATTTATATAAGTAGAGCTATATGAGCTGCCAACTACCACTTTGTCTCCCTGCATTGATTTTGTTCATCCAACGGTTGTCTGGAAGTGATTGCTATATTAGCAATAAGACCGCCGTATTGTACTTCATAATATAATTTAGTTATGTTTCAATGTTACGTTTTGATTTGGTGCAATAAATTGTAATCTATCTATCTCTCTTTTTTTTTAATGGGGCTAGTCCCTCGCTCTTACCCACCATTGCAACTCCTGTAGAGGTGAACGCGCACAGGTCCGCGCCGAAGGAGCCGCACGCGCCGCTATCATCTAATTTCCACATGACCTCGGCGCCTACGGCGCGTGAACTCCTTTCCGCGCGGACCTGTGCGCGTTCACCTTAAGCCAGTATCATCAGTAGCCCACAATTAAAAAAGGTAAATATATCATATCAAGTACCTTCAAACGTAAGTGAATGGAGGGGGGTGGGGGGTTACCCTCTCCCATTTGTTATTTACGTTGAATAATCCTCCGTGGCGTCTCCGATTTTCAGATACATACACTTAAGAGCTTCTATAGACATTTTAAGTTCATTGAAATTTCTGCTATGGGCGGTGCTAGTTAATGTACTGGAAAAAACTGCAAGTATCATCTAAAAAGCTACAAGAAGTACATGAACTTATGGTAGACATTTTTGACTAAACTACATGAGTAGCCTAAGAAAAAAAATTAAGACCTCGTAAAGACATAAGACTTTTACCTTATATATATCCATGGAATCTGCTATGAGTTCACGGTCTCGTTAAACTAGTTTTGGTATCCTGTTCAATTCCAGATAAAAAAGTACTGGATTGAAATCACGGTTCTGACAACAGTGATTTTGAGATTTGTTATACTTACTTACTTATCGTATGGGCAGTGGTTACCCTAGTGTCAGAGTTGTACAAGCCGCCTAGTAGGCTTCAGATATGGCTTAACGACTGTTACCAAATCTCTACAACCGGGACAGACAGCTTAGCTATGCACTGACCGCAAACCTAGCTGCTTAACCTCGCCTATCACCGATGGAAGTTGGCAGTGTTCTCCGCTGCATTGGTGAGCTTACTTAAACGTAATACTGATCGTGATGGCTCGCTGTTCCGTCAGATTACGTGAGTGAGGAAATAAAACGTGCACCTGTGTTTGCGCACACTTGTGCAATATAATATGTCTATTGACTGGCCGTCATTCTCTGATACATGGAATAAATTAAACATTGTGCAATTAAAAAGAAAGTAAGTAAAGGCCTTGACTTTGAGGAACCACCGCGTCGCGTCACGTCGGTCGGAATTTTTTTATGGTGACTTTTACAGTTTGCCTAGGAGGTTTTCACTGTTTCACCGGAATAAGTCATTAAATGGACATGGAATGGGCAGGTTTTCACGTATAAACCGTTATTTATCTATTTCTTATTTATTGTAATTATTTGCCATGCTGTCCACTATCTGTAGTAAATTCAACAGTATTCCAATCCTATATTGCCTGACAGAGCAGCCTTGGCCTGTAAGTGTATGATACGAAGCCTCTTCGCTCAAGTTTGAACTTTTCTTTTGAATGTTAATTTCCCTACTGATGCTCCACCACGCGTTTTCTCATGCTACTTTGTAAGTATAATCTGGACATTTTGCATCCTAAAATCCTCCGTATCTATCATAGGATACAGTTTTCAGTATACTCGTACATAGTATGAGCAAGCGAGGCAAAACAACCGTCTTGAATGCGCTAGGCGTTTGTATTGTCGTCCCTTTGAGCTTGCCAAGAAGGAATAATGAGTGATTGGACAATTAACCACACGGATACCTCACCTCAACCCCAATACAAGCTATGATGAGATAAAATCACGCCCCAGAATAATGCATTCTAGGGCGGGATTTGATCTGAGAGAATTGGCATTTAGCTTGTGAGTTGGTCTCGAAAGAATAGGTATCTTATTAGTTATATAGTTCACAATCGCAACCTTTATTATATTATATGCAAATAAAAATATTGTCGTTGAAAAACATTGCCTGACTTTGAAGTTATTCAACGTTGATGGTCGAATGTTTCGTATCTTATCAGATTATCAAGATGTTAGATAAAAGTTGTACAGGAACAGAAATAGTGCGATATGAAGAACCATTTAAACCAAAGGGTAATGTAATCACATATTAATAAAGGTACCCCATTTCGATAGAAAATTATTGACTTGTTTTGGAGACATAAAAAACATAAAAATATTGTAAAAAAAGTTATCATAGAATTAGAAAGTGTCAGAAATGGTAGTTAGTACTAGCAATTAAGATTGACTTCTTTTGAAGTCAGTAAAAACAAAGAACCGACTTATATTTCTGTCTATTGATTCGCATAAAAATATAGGTAAAATACATAACGCAGGCGTTCTATAGACGGTTCGTTTGTTTGAGGCTGATGAGTACGTGGTACGGCGCGGCGGCGGCGACTGGCTTTATTATGGGTGCCGCTGACACGGGCGCTGCGCTGCGCGCGCTCAACGCGGTGTCCCAACCCAACTTAAAGATACATATATTTACGTGTACTCTGAGTGAATTCACACGGGCCGTTAATTATTTAACAACACTTTTGAATTATGTATTATCTGTAACGCTAGTTGTTGGTTGTAAATTTTAAAAAATCCTATTTATTTTATTTTACATCATTTGGGATACTTACAACTAGCAGGTACTTTAAACCTGAAAGCCATTGACAAGTTTCCACTAATAGAATCTATCAGTGGAAACTTGTAACGGTCTATACATCTATTGAATATATCTTGATCTAATAATTATCAAAATCAGTCAACAAATACCAGAGAAACCGCGTAACATACAAACAAATAAAGTAATAACATCCTTATTTTTTAAAATCGATTAAATGGCGTTTCATATTGAAATCCATCAACCGATCACGGATCAGTTTGACAGTTGAAACAGATCAAGCTGAATCGTTTTTACGGATATTGTGATCCGTGTCCACTCGAAACTTTTTCTAAAAAAGTTCTACTCGGCCGCGTGATCGGAGAAAACACAAATAAAAAGAACATTTTTCCATTCCAATCACGCTAAAGATAAAATGACGAGAATCCTGTGAAATATTGATTGATCTCTAATAACAACATAAAATGTACTAAACCAAATCGAATGAGACATAATTAAATAACAATTGATCAACAATAACTCGAATGACTAAATACTGTCATAATATCGAATGGTTCTTTTTTTAAGTCGGTAAAAAATGGTTTCGGAATGTTCCCATATTAATATTGATTCAGTCGGTTATTTAAAAGAGAAGTCGGTTTTTGGAACGAAGTTACTTATCGCGCATCGCGAAAGGGGGCTAGACGGAAAAAATTAAGACGAAAAGTTGTAACGACACTTTTTGCTATAGAAAGCTATTGTAAGCCGTGCGGCGTGCGCATGTTTCTCTGTCTGTCTCTCTCTCTCTTATAGAAAGCAATCCTGATATTTTCGTTTCGTGTATTGTTTTTTTTTATTTTTATTCTGAATTGTAATAAAATTTTATTACAATTCCTTAACTTCGTTCCATCCGGATGTCCCTTGACACCTCTCAAGTTTTTTTTCGTATAATAGGAACTTTTTCGATACCTTGGGTTACATTATTCTAATTATTGTATTTTTTTTGGAACCTTTACCTGAAAGCTTTTTTAGAACCGTATTACATTATTTTCATTTGCAGTCCAAAAATGAAGGTGCTCCGTTGTTTTTCATTGAGAAACGAAATTTTAACGCGACATTTTTATTTAATTTAATATAATAATAATAAGAAATACCGTCACAAAGTCAATATAGAAATTGAATTTTCTATTAAGTTGAAGTTAAGTTTAGACGGATTTGCGACAAAATTAGAATAGATTATTTCTTAAGAATATATCCCAATAATAATTCCTCTTGTAATAATTACTGTGTAGAAAACATATTATTATGTCAGTATCGATTATATTTATTTGAATTTAACAGCTAAGCAATACTAAATTTTATTTAAAATAATTATTTGTTTGGCAACACCAAGCAGTGACGTTTGGCATCGAATGGATCGGTACTTTTATTCTGCGGCGCGCTACGAGTTAGTCGTTTCAAGATAGTGTCGCTGGATTATATTTATTGTACTTGATATAAAAGTGTTATAGTGTTATAGAGATTTATTACACATATAACCTACTTCAATTGTCTCCTTAACTACAACCAATATGAAGAACACTTATATGGGACCGCACTGAAACCATTTCCCATCAAATACCAATAGAATACTCTATATTATACTATTAATTTGTGTAACATACTTATGAGCTTGATATAATTAATTTATGAGACTCCACGTGATAAAATTGCCGAGCCAAGACTTAATCTTCACGAAGGAAACTTTTCATTGTTTAATAATATCAGTTTTATTTTTTTACTCAACAGAAAATATGATTGTGCATGTTCGTCAATTGCAGCAGAATATTGTTTTAATTAAATTATAATGTAACTTATTTAATTCCATCTGGTTTCACTTTTTGAATTCAGTCGTTACAGTTGGGATTTATCGTTTATTTATTGAAAGAAAAAATAAAATATTGGTTTAATTACATACCTTTTGTGATCAGTCGGCGATTTTAGGCTGCGTGTTGTACCTGAAAATGTTAGAGGGGACATATTATGAAAACCGCTTGGTTCAAGAATTTAAACTTAAATAAATAATTATATTTGACGGGCCTATGCGCGTGGTTGGCAAATGCTTGCTTCGATGTTGTGGATTCGATTCCCACCCAGTACAGATATGTGTGTGCATGAACAAACATATGTATCTGTTTGTCCTGTTTGTAATTATCTATATCAGTATGTATTTACAAAAGAAATGTAGTATAATATGTATTATATCAGTTACCTGGTTTCCATATTACAAGCACTGGTTAGTTTGGGATCAGATGGCCGTGTGTAAATAATGTTCCAGGATATTATTTTTGAACAACTAACTCACTCCCATCTGATTTCAAACTAGGCAGAGCTTTTTTACCAAAAGGTAATGCTTATAGACATGCTACGTCCTGGAGTGGGCGGAGTTGTTTGCCGGACTCAAACCGGCTAAAACCCAACGGTGGCCACCCTCAGCACATCGTGGAGGGATTCTGGGACGACTTTTAAGCGCCAACGGTGATATTTATCTCATACAACACAAAGTGTAAATATTCTCTTCATAAAACTAAATGAATGTGAAACTATTTTGTTTTTCTAGATCCAAAGGTGTTACTTTATCGTATGGACAGTGGTCACCCTAGTGTCAATGTTGTTCAAGTCACCCAGTAGGCCTCTGACATGTCTGATCGAGTCAGTTGTCTAACGACTTTAACTGGGACCGACCTACCGAGCTATAGGACAATATCTTCTAACTATAAAGGAATATTTCGTCGCTAAAGGTAATAAGAAAAAGTTTAAGGGATATTATTTGTCAATGCGTTTGGATTTCATATTAATTTAGCACATTTTCATCATCACATTTTTATATTTCTGTGCTTGTCTACATGTAGTTTCTATTAAACATTTGACAAAGCATTTTATTATTTTATGTTATTTTTTTATTATGTAATGTTATTATTTGAATTCTGTAATGTGTCTATTTAAACAAATTATTTGTTTACAGCGTGTGTTTATATTTTGACTATATTTTCTAGAGATGTATATTAAACAGAAAAAAAATTATCGTGTCCAAAAAAATATTATCATAATGAAAATCTTGAAAGTTACTTTTAGTAGTTATTAAGTACTGTCTTGAATGACCTGAGACTACAACTGCAAACTACATTTCCCTCCGTATCAGCGAAATGCCGCCTTCGATCCTCAATCAGACGAGCATCAGCTCAATCGCGTCTCTGCGAGTTGACGTAACATTATGGTCGCAAAAACGACAACATTCCCTTTAAAACGATTCTCTTATGCATAACCACATTAACGCTCTTAACCTAAGTTCTCCAAAGGGAAGCCAAAAGGGTTGACCGTAAACGCGATGTTAAACAAAATTAATAAGGGAACGAAGACTTTTATTTTTCTATAGATTGTCTTACGGTAGATCACATTTACACTAATTTTTTTTTGAGGCTTTTAGGGTGGAAACCTCAGGACCATGGGGCACTAGCGCACATTTAATATTTCGGAAAATAGCTAAACGATTGATCGACGCTTCCTATGATCAGAGGGCTGGTCTATTCTTGGGTCAGAGGATCAGCATTGCCATCCAGCGTAGCAATGCGGCCAGCCATCCGGGCACTTTTTCCATTAGCGATGCGGAGAGATTATTGGAGGCCTTTTAGGGTAAATAGTCTATCTGTAGTTTTTTTAATTTTTAGCTTTTAATTTTATTTAATTATTTACTATTGAATATACACTTTTAACAACCTTCTTTCTGTATTTTCAGTCTCTCTGATAGTGAGTCTTTGGCTGACATAACGTCACAATAATGTCATGGTATATAACATTGCTATTCTCCAGTTATGAAGATGTGTTAAAATGTGTTTAATAACAAATGATTATATTATTTACATTAACAAAAATTACACAGAATAAACATGTTCTTAGATATCTTTATGGTACAGTTAATAGCAGTGTAAATTGTGCTGAGACAAACATAATACTTCTAAGTGAAGTTGCTACAAATCACTTGGGATTTTTATGAAATTATTAACTGAAAATATGAAGTACATATCTTGTTAACGAAATAAAAGGTACGTTCAATAATTACTGTTAAAAATTTACAACCGACTACAATTTTTACTTGGTAATCCTAATTTAGTAACCCGATTTGAACACAAACTATATTTGACTTTCTCGAAAGCATAAACTCTATAGTATTACCAAAATTGGTTCTTAAACAACGAAGAAATTGCTCTTTACATTATATATAAATCAAAGCTTCTCATTTGATTCTGTTAAAATACGCACACCAAAAATAGGTTCACAATCTGTAGGTATATATTATAAAATGTACCTATAAAAGTACATGTTATACTTAATAGTGACTAATAGAAATTGGAAAACATCAAGGAAGATGGTATTCCTTTCTTTTTTACTATTTAAGTTATGTAAAAACTCATATAGAACTAGTAATACGTAAGCCCCAAACGTTAGATAATGAGTCTATAAAACACAGTCGAGTGCTCACTCGACTGTGTTTTATAGACTTATACGCTGTGACGCGTAGCCTTAACCTCTGCCAGTCTTTTCTGAAGTACATACGGCATGCCTGTTATTCTCATAGTAGGTATTAAATATCTCGATCATAGACATCGATTTCCATTATAAATATGACTTAACCTTTTCCTAACAAACACAGTAGTAGAAGTATTATATAGTTAATATTACAGAAAATAAATAAAAATAATCTCAATGAAAATTACTCAAATATTTATTTATTTTTATTTTACTTTATTTGGGAAAATAAACAACATTGCAATTTACATATTTACAAAGGTAGCTTAAAATTAGAGTAACAATTGCAATATCAACCACATTTTCCACGTATTTATATGTTTTTGTGTTGTGAGTATTCTAAAAATAATGGAAGAAATAAAAAAATAACAATGACTGAAGCTAAGCTAAGTAACTAAATCAACAATATCAAATTACTTAAACGTTATCTCTAAATGTCTTCATAAGGGCTGCATATATAAATAACTAAATGTACCTAGAAATAATTATTTTTCCTCAACTATATAAATACAAATATGTTCTAACTATTCTGATGTTTTTTTTTACTTTTATTTTTCTTCAAGCAGTTCCGCGTTTATGAGTAAGGAATTTAATAGCTACGGCCAGAGTTTGGTATACAAGAAGTTGTAGAAAATCAAAACATGCAGTGTCTGGTTTGTAGTCCTTATCGGCTATAAATCTGCTCATCTTACAATTTTTTTTTAAGATAAGTAGCCCTAATAAAATAAAAAGGATCTGCAGTAAGCCTGAAGAAAAAGCCGGGCTGTTCTCAACCCGAGGCGGGCGTAAAAGTCATTCCGAGGGAATATCTACCAGCGGCAGCAGTGTCTCTCTGAGTATAGCCCATATACGATTGTCAGCCAATCTGCCATCTGGGGTGACCTTGGGTGAAGCGTATGACTAGCGGGAGATCTTTTGGTCGATATGAAGATGATGATAACTAGGCAAAGTTAACGATTTTCATAGATGCTCTCACGATAAAGTGGGACTGTAGATGTGTATTTATGGAGGGCTGTGTTTCACATTATGTACGAATCTATAAAGTTCTTCCATCACCTGTGTAAAATCATTAAGAAGACCATTGACTTATATGTATAACTAGACACGCTGATTCGAATAAAAACTCTGTCCCAGTCCGGCTGGGCGCGAGGTGAGGGGCGCGGGCGCGGCGGCCAAAATTTGTCAATGAGTTGCAGTGCCCGCGCTGCAACTCAGTGAGCAAATTCTCAATATGGGATTGCGCATCTAGTAGAATACATATAGGTCAATGAAGAAGACGGCAAAATTATCATTTTTTACTAATTATAAATAGTAAACGATAATTTTGCTGTCAGGTTAAGAGATTGACTGTAATTCGTAACGTCCGAAATCGTAAATGGAAACATCAGTAGATTTGTGATGTCCAATTTTATGCTTTAACCTTTTGTGCTAAGACATAAAATTGATCAAAAAATAACATTGCAATTTATAATTGCCTATCGTCTTTATACAGTGATGTCTCGGGATATGATTAGAGGTGATTCATACGTGTAACAGAAATTAGAACTGCCAAATACGGTAGTAACATCAGGCCAGGTAATGCATCAATTGACTGCGGAAGTATTTCCGTACCGGTGTGACATGGCAAACTTTAAGAAGCTAGTCTATCTCTTTCTTAAATCCGGTAACGCACTTGAAACCCCTTTGGTGTTGAGTGTCCATGGGCTGCGGTGATCACTTACCATCACGTGACACACTTCCTCGTTTGCTTAGTAATTATATATAAAAAATAAACATAGTATTATTTAGTTCTATGGGCAGCTCCACTTACTCTTATCTCTCCACAGCATTCAACCAATTCCCATGCTCGCAGTGTTAACTCAGGTGTTTCCTGTGATTTCTTTGGTCGGACGTCGCGTTGAAAAGAGACACGAGTCTTCCGTGCCATATTGCAGCACGTGACCCTGAGTGTGACTAAGACACCAGAGCTCATTGGGGAGGGTTAAGGTCAGCAACGCTAAGGTGTTTGCCATGTGTGGTGCAGGCTACGGAGACTAATTACTATAAAAATACAGTAGAACTGAGAACCTTCTCCTTTTTTGAAGTCGGTTAAAATGAGATGATTTGATAGTACAGACGCCAGCACACCAACCTACCGCAATCTGTCAAATTTCCCCAATTGAAAGTGAACCTTAGGCTTTTGTGATAAAGTTGAAAATCTATAAACGAAATTTAACAGATTGGGGTAGCTGGATGTACTAACGTCTGTACAAAAAAAGACATTACGTTTATCTATAAAATTATGTCATGTTTTTATCGGTTGACGTAATTAGTATGATGAGCCAAATGCTAATTTATTTGTCTAATTAAATAAAATTATGTTTTATTGAATTTCCCAATTGTTTGGGATAATTGCAGCTAGTAGATACGTTAGACATAACTTATGAAATCTGATAGTCATTTACATGTCTCATCTCTCATCTAATTTAACAACTTTCACAACATTTTATATAAGACCAGTTTTTCCAAGCTCAAAAACACAAAATGTTTTCACATTATTTATTAATGAAGTCTCTATTTATTAATAAATAATGCAAATATACGCACAATAATTTTGCGTTAATGTGTTTTTAAGCTTGGAAACACTAATTTTAAGTTTAATTAGATGTGTAGTTTGGATAAGCATTATTCTACCGATTAATGTTACACATCGCAAATAATTTATTTTAAAATGTATCCGTTCTCAATTGGTATAAAAACAGTAACCAATATATTTTGTCTACAGTACCAAAATGAAGCTGCTGGAATTGTTGTTGGTTGTGATAAGTTCACATTATTGTGTGGGTGTTGATTATGCAAACTACGAATACATTCAAGACGACAATGCCAAAGGTATGATAAATGATATATCTGTTAAGTTACAATAATAATTGTTTGGATTGTCTAATCCAAACAATCAAGTCCAGTGATGACTCAATAAATCTAACTTTTGCTTATCTGATTGTCTATGTAATGTACAGTAAGTACCATGCCACCCCTGCTTGCTCTCACCGAGGTACCGCCGCTTAACCAGATATATATAGTACCAGTCTTTTTACTGGTAGCATTTTAAACCATGTTAATAATGAGGTTCAGAGTTCAATTAGATTCGTGCCAAAAAGTGTATTTTATATTTTTGGGCAAGAGAAACAGGTAGGAAGTTGACGGTGTTATTTGCCTGTGCCTCGGCGAGCATATAATGCTGTTAGTCCTACGCTTGATCTCTTTTGGATCGTGTTTGATAGCCGTGTCTTTGGATTGTTAGAGTGGAGAGAATAAACATTTCCTTCGTTCCTTCTATCTCCTTTTATGAAATATTTTGATAACAGAAAAATCACATACTAACTTTTTGTCCCAACCCGAAATTTGAACAGAGGACCTCATTATTTGCGGCTGAACATGCTACCACTAGTCCAATTTTCGGCATTTCAAATACTGCCATTCGAACACTTTGCAAGTCTTAACATGGGTTCAACAACCGGCAATCCGGACAAACTCTTCTGTACTTATATTTTAATGCCAACTTAATAGAAATATTTTACACTTTTATACCATTTTGCAGCGGCCAAAACGGCAGACGGTCTTAGACGGCCATGTGTGCTTACTAATGTTAACTGTATTAGCCGTATATTGGGTGAAAACAGACTTTGTAATCCGGCATTGGATACCGATACCCTGTTTATATACATACCACACGCGAATGCAACACTGATAAGGCGCAGTGCACAAATTGTTGGACTCAATAACTACAAAATAAAGGAGTTTTAGTGAGTATACATAATAATATAATATCCTGGGACATTATTCACACATGAAAAACACAAATAAATGTCAAAATCCTCTAACTATAAAAAGACGGTAAAATCTAAAAAGTTATATGGTTGTATACCAGACCCAATAACTAGCTTTTAGATATAATAAGTTCATTATAATGAACTGATTATATCTACAAGCTTGTCATTTCATTATCATCATCAACCTGATATCGTCCATTGTTGGACATAGCCCCCCCCCCCCCCCCCCCAAAGCTCTCTATAGCGTTGCTATTTGGTGGAGTTTGCCGTAGGTGGTAGCTACAGTACATAGGTAGCGCTGCTGTCAGACTACATGTTGTATCTGTTTATTTACAGGATGGTATGGGGGTAGCGCTGTTATTCTCTTTAAGATCTTTAAACCACGCGTCTATAACATATAATAATATACATAACGTAAACATTATAATTTGTCCATCGATTTCCTACGATACAACAATATGAATATGAAGGATATTCGTAGATATTCTGTCTTGGTCTTCAACTTATATCACCCTTGACCCTTGTCAGTAAACATATCAAAGTATCTACACATCAAATACATTTTACTACTTATATAAAAAAAAAATACGAAATATAGTTTTCCAGAATGGCTTCTTACTTTTATTCCTATGTTTAAGTTAGCAAATAAGAGGATTTGATTAATTATTATTGTACAAACGTCAGCACATCCAGCTACCCCAATCTGTCGAATTTGTTGTATAGATTTTAAACTTTATCACAAGCGCATAAGGTTCACTTTCAATTGGGGAATTTGGACAGATTGGGGTAGCTTGATGTGCTGACGTCTGTACCTAAAAAAATAAATATAATAATATGTGTTTCTACCATTGCCACGAATGAAACAAACACTGTGTCCATCATAGCACCTGTCAGCTAAATCGCAATCATTTATATACAACCCAGTAAATAAATGATGTGATTCCATGAATATAAATTATTATAAATGTTATTAAAACACTTTTCAGTATAAACGACGCAACAAGTAAAATGGTGCTGGTGGTGGACTTCCCTGCAGTCACGGCATATACTGACAAACCGGAATTCATTTTCCATATCAGGGGAAAAGAATCCGTTGTTACCTCGGATTACGCGTTGATTACTTACAGTAAGTATGTTTATGTTTTCTTTTTAATTTTCTGATCTGGTTAATAAGATGTTTTTTTTTACTTTTTAGTTATAATGACCTGGTAAAAAAGCTATAGTAGTACTTCAAAGCAGACGTCTTATAATCGTGTCAATAGCGTTACATTTTGTGTGTTCAGTAGATAGCCACTTTTGCGGCTTGTCTGTGATATCATGTTAGTTCATTTTGTGGTTATTTATTATCTGAGTGAAGATATTATTATGTAATTTTATTGCTGATATTATTGTACTGTTCAGTGATACCTGTACACAGTTTTTGAAGTATTCTTATTCATACTACCTTAATAACCAAGTATTAGTCCTTAGATCCCTACAAAGACAAACTCTGTAAACCATACTCAATAAATTAATCTAGTGAGCTTACTGTCCGCGTTTGTAAATCTGTATCTTGGTAAAATTGCCAACTAGTTAAGAATTTCTGAAGTCCAGGTTATCTTCCAAAAACAGCCACAGAATGACAAAATGCGATTGCATTCAATTAGTTTAGAGTAGATTAAATCAAAAGTGGCGAATGAAGATTTACCTATTAACGAATAGAAACTGCCAATAGTTATAAATTTAAGCCACAATGTATAAGTTTGTCAAGTAGCATAGATATTCAATCAGGTTGCCGTGTTACAAACATATATAATACAATGCCGAGTATTTAAATAATTTTTAGTAATTTAATTCAATTAAACGTATATAATTTAAGCAAATACAATTTAATACAAATGTTTGGATTGCTTTTAAAACTATAAAAACTACAATTTGAACATGGTTTAAAAAAATACGGTAGTCTTTTAGTTGTTCTTAAATAAGTTATCACACTGTGATTTTATTTGGCTTTCAATTAACTACTTAACATGTTTTCTTTACGGTATTTTCTTTCCACCAGGAGACTTATCCCTTACGCTGACGGCAGCCAACGCTCAGCAGAATAAATTGACAGATGGCCATGTTTTCACTTATATCAACGACGTCCATCCACCACTTAGCCTCGGTCCACGACTTGTACCTAGAGGTAATTTTTTTAAAGACAACGCTCGCATTTGCGATATTAATCCCTGTGTCACGTGGTACTTTACAAACATATAATAGACGGACACAAATTACATCCAGATTCAGATCAACTATTTATAGGCCACACAAATAGTTGTCCGGCGCGAGACTGGAACCCGCGACACGAAGTGGCGAGGTGACTGACTTAGCCACACGTGCAGTCATTCTATGATAGTAATTTTTAACTTCTGACTCAGCGGTCCACATAGGCGAATTTAAAAGTTATCTCTAGTAATCGGATAATTGCAATAAACCATGACACTCTGGCCAGCGGTAATGCTAAGTGGTAAATATATAGTTTGGTCAAGCTTCGACTAAGGCCCATAGCATACTTATTAAAAATAATGCCCATTCGCCAGACGACTTGTCGACGCGGTAGTATACGTATGGTTTAACACTCTATGGTCGATAACAGCATCTTAACTATCCTTACAGCCTTATGGCAAAATCGGCAAATCGAGTACTACTAAGTGATTAATAAAATGTTCCATGTGTGGTACCGTAAAATATATTTATTTTTCGATTATCTGCAGATACTGATGCTCTGAAGAACTTCAACAAGATTCTAGAAGATATGCCGATGACTTTAAGGGAGATGTTCGTCACACAGGGGCCAGACTTCATGTACAGATTCCTACAAACTGTAATTTGCGAGTACCAAGCAAGATGAAATCTTACTTATATTTTATTAAATTATTACTTTGTGTAAAAAACCAAAACAATATAAAATATATTTGTCTATTTAATTTTGAAATACATTTTTTTTATTAGTATGTATTTGTATTATTTGTTTTAATTCTATGGTGGATTTTTAATCTTATTAAATGTATATCTTGTTAAAGATGGTGGTTTCAGAACATAAAACTAGTGACTATGGTGCAGTAATAGATGTTATTAATGCACTTAAGACACTCATCATTTTCAAAAAATAGTATGACGTTGTTGCAAAAAATAATCTAAAAAATTCATAATATGATTTGCATGCGATCAGCTGTTTTGTTTGAAACAAGATCCTATTGAGGATATCTCGGTGGACGTCTATATAGAATTCTACGAAATTAGATTGGGACCCAATAATGCATCATTTCATTGTTGCTGCATGCACTTTACGAACCTTTATAATATTACTCGCCACCGCAAACACAAGAATTAATATCCCCACAGAAAGACAACGGCGAACAAACTCACGATAAGAATGAACCATAAAGAGTGAAAAATCCTTTTTTTGGTCCCTTTTTGAGTTAGGTTAGTAGTAGTACTACCTTCCAAATGTGGTGTTCGTGTTCATAAATAGTTTAAGAAAATTATGAAGAGAATGGAAAATAAAAATAATGTAGACCAAAATATTTTATGTTAATTTGCGGTTAGATTATACCAGCAAATATATTTTCTATTTTAGCTTTTTTTTATATTTACGTTGATAGAATGAACATCGTTAAATAAAAGTATTGGACGTGGGACACTGATAAAGTGGAACCATGTATAATAATATTGCTAGTATAATAAAACTGATAACAGCTAAGGCACTTGGTCGGCGATACCAGTATACTCGAATAAACTCATAGTAACGTTCTAAATTTATTATAAACTTTTTTTAGAACTTTTAAACGTGCCAGCATAACAAATTTGTTATGTTTTTTTAAACTTGCTCTCTGGAAGAATATTATTCATGTGCCTTTACACCACTAACCTATTTATTATTCACTCAGTTACAAGTTACCTGAATTGCCGTGGACGTTTTCCAGATTGTATCTTTGTTTATTTAGCTATTGTTTTAGGATGCCACTTGTGAGGTAAGTGTAGTGCTTCTTTTTTGGTATAATAGGATGTCGGATATATTTTCAGAAACTCATTGAAATTAATGATAATGGATATATGAACCAACGAAAAACATGATCGTTACTTTTAAAGTGAAACTTTTTTTGCATCTATCGCATGTCGTAATATGGCGGCGCCCATGGCTCGCATCAGCTGATCGTGTAGCATTTACATTCTCACTCATTGGTGCAAGAGCTCCACGGAATATATGTTTTGATCAGTATATTGATATATGTTATTGTTCACTAGATCATACGTGATACAGATAGTGAGTCAGATAAACAAGTTAACGAGGGAAAAACCAAGAATAATACGAAAATATCACAATGAATTAATGTAACTCCGTAAGAGATAAAGTTTCACTTGCATCATCGTTTCATAAAATAATATTTATGTAAAAAAAATTCAGACGTATCGTGGCATAATACGTCATATTCGTGCAATAAACAACAAGAAATGCAAGGTATTATTTAAAAGTTTTGTGATTTTTTAGAAAAACCCATAAAATAAATCCGTAGGTCTGGAAAAAGTCAAATGGTAGTTGACTCGACGGCGAACGACGTTTGTTTGTTTACTTGCATAAAGTTGCGTATGACATCAGTCATTGTGATTTGAGTTTGATTGAAGTGAAGAATAAATTAAAAATAATTAGCCTTTATTTGTTAGCTTTAGAACATAAATCATTAATATTTCACATAAATATTTCAATTCTTATAAACATTCTGCGTAACCTAATTTTAGAGGTCCGATTGCCTATTTATTCTGAACATGTATTCGGCATAACTCATACATCCCATATACTAGCCGAATTGTTTTTTTCCTAATTTGTCCATATTTTAACAAACATCCAGAATAAGACAAATAGACATGTTCATGAACCCAAATAATTGTATTGTGCGAGGATCGAACCCGCAAACCTTTGGATTTGGACGTTGAGCCACGACGGTCTGATATAATTCGGTCGTCCGTAATAATAGAAGGTAAGTTTATATAAACACAGAGATTTACACACACGTATCTCCTTGCTTATAAACGTAAAAAAACAGTTAGCTATTATCTTTTCTTTAACCCTATCAGCAATATGTATAGTATAGACGCTTTCTATAACGAATTTGACGTTATGAATAAAAAAATCTAAATTCAATACATGAATGTGAATATAATTTAATATCAAATAAATTCGGCATGGCTGGTCAACCATTAAACAGGTAATCAAAAATGGATCCATAATGCCCAATCACTAGCTCAAACTCAACAAAAGCTTATAATGATTTAATAATACTGACATGATTTTGTTTGGGTTTGATGAAAATGACGAACGCAGTTCCAAATGCGTTTGTAATCAATTGCGATTATGATAAGTAAATAATGAAAGCAATCAACAGAGATCCAGTAATATCATCATGTCAGCCAAAATACGTCCACTGCTGGAAAAAGCCTCCCCAGAGAATGGGGGATATGCCATATTCGCCACGCTTGGCAGACGGTCAAACTGCGATCGCCACGCAGTTTGATGTCAACAGTTACACAAAAATGCCTTTGCCCGTTCTCTGGTACGTATTCCCTAGAACGATTTCTACGCCCCCCACGGGATAAGATGGGGTGATGGTATTCTATGCCACCACCACACAACAGATCCAGTAATTTGCAGAATTTAGCTTTTGGTGTTGGAGGATGGGTCAGCATCTTATAACTTATACAATTTTAGTCAAAGCGCGCAAAGGCTACAAAAACGGCTTCCATTCAATCCTATGGGTACTTTAGTGTCAAAAATGTTCAGGCCGACAAAATAAATATCTAATATGGCTTCTCGACTTTTTCTAATGACTACAGCTAAGATTATAATGAAGACAGCTCAACGTGCACTCCAACGCACGGAAAAGCTCAGAAATTAAACCAATCCCGTTGCTTAACCACGTCGATCGATTTTTGATCGGTGAAAATCATCAAGAAATGAAATGTACTGAGTGCATGGGCACAATTTTTTAAAATTGAGTGCAATATCCTAAAATGACACCGAGCGGTGAGGCTCAGGTTTTAACTCGCAACGAATTTAATAATAATAATATCCTGGGACATTATTTACACACGGCCATCTGATCCTAAACTAAGCAGAGCTTGTACTATGGAAACCAGATAACTGATATACTACATATACTACTTTTCTTTTATAAATACATACTTATATAGATAATTACACCCAGACTCAGGACAAACAGACATGTTCATGCACACAAATCCGCCCTGGGTGGGAATCGAACCCACGACCTCCGGCTTGAAAAGCAAGCATTTGCCAACCACGCCAATACCACTTCTCTACAGAGCGAAGCGGGAGTCAGATTAATGCAACGAGGCTAGAGTATTGCAACTAGAGAAGCCAACTGTAAAAGCACAAAGGTATATTTTAAAGATCCTATCAAGTGAGCTTTAGTTGAGTCGAATATTAGTTATGTCAATAGCGCTTCAACGCCTGGAAGTTGTTTCTTATTGTGATATAATATAGCCATGTTTATATGAGTGACAGAATTTATGGCACGGCTAAGTATAATAATAGTATGTTGAAATTTACGTGTCGTTCAATCATAGCGTTTTGATGAAACCCAAACCAACATACCATTAATATACACACGCTGTACTGTAATCCCCACTTAGTTTATGTTTCAAGACGTTCACAGGTGCAACATTTACACCAGAATCCTGCTAATCCCGTATAATTAAGATGTACAATATTAACGCCAGTGTTGCCACTTTTACAACTTTTGTGGGAAATCTACAATTTTTTTGCAGAGGCGTGTTACTTTACTCAGAAAACTTATATGCGACAAAACTTAATTTTCATCGTGGTTTTTTTAGATCGTTCGATGGGTTAACCTTCCCTGGATTTTATTTTGCGGGCAAGAGAGCGTGGCATATTACTATTTCAATAAATTTCATGGAAATTTGCAAATAGAATAAAAATTATTTTAGAGATGAATACTTAAGCTAGTATGCCAGTTAAAATGTTTAATTTTGTAATTTTTTATATATTAAAAATACTTCTTTAAATGGTATTTTACAAAATATTGTTATTATATTACATATTATGTTTTTTAAAATATATAAATAAAATATAAAATTTAATATTTAGAAATGATTATATAACACAACGTAATCTCAAACCGCTAGTGATAACTTCACCTTCACCTCCATATAATTGTCTAATATTTAATTATTATGATATTATCCTGGCACATTATTCACACACGGCTATCTGAACCATATTTACCTGTACTATGGAAACCAGATAACTGCTATATTACATTTACTACTTTTCTTTTGTAAATACATACTTATATAGATAATTACACCCAGACTCAGGACAAATAGGCATGTTCATGCATACAAATATCTATCTTTGGTGGGAATCGACACCACGACCTGCTGCGTGAAAGGCAAGTATTTGCCAACCACGCCAACTGGTCTGCCAAATTATTTATTTTAACAACATTTTAGCGACCAGTAAATTGATTTACGACTTTTCCTAACGAATACAACCGGGACCGCTAGCTTAACGTGCGCGTCCAAAGGACGGTGATGCTCAGTACTTTAACCACTCTGGTGGTCACCCATCTACAGACTCCCCCGTACTTAACTTCGCCGACTACTTACTAACTAACTAGAACAAATGGCTATATGCACCTGTAAACTACTGTTAGAATGATCAATCAATAATTGTATTCCCGTTTTATTTTTCCTTGTGATCAATTATTACTTCAACTTATTTAGCTACCTACACGGAACAAATGCTCTAACCTAATTAGTTTCCCAAGTAGGCCAAATTAAAAAAAATAACTGGCAACACTGATTAACGTATCTTGCTACATCTGCTATATTATTCAATGGATTCAGGTTCTAAGGAAAATGCTTGAGGATTACGTCGAGATTGCCAATGCATTATGTAGTTTGCAGTTACCAAGTTTTGGTTATTGCTTGTTCTTGCCTTGTGTTTAGAGGGATTAAAATGTCTGATAGGTATATTGTTACAAGTAATAAATTTTGTAGTTACAAACTTATTAGGACACATTCAATTCAGGTTAAGAGCTATATATTATATTGAGCCCCGTGGTTCCCGGTTAAAAAATAAATAAAAGAATCACATATGATCCCGCAAAACAACGACCACTAAGGGATACACCAGATACTAGGATAGCATTCACCACGGCAAAATCCTTCAAATAGTTGTGAAACCTTTGGGAAGGCCGATGTCCAGCAGTGGACCTACACCAATTTTTTTACAATTAAGTATATAATTCTGCCTTGACCATTTTGTGGGCAAACTTATTGTTCAGTATATATCGCAGAAGCAATAACTACTTAGTACTTATTGCTTCTGCGATATAGACAATAACACTTTTTATTAAATTCAGTTTTACGGCTCTGGCTTCTTCGGCCTTATGAGCCTTCCGTAAAATATATTTTTATTTGATTTATTTTCGTCATGTCAAGTAAAGTCCGTCGCAGTCAAGTCATACGTAGTCCTTGTAAAGCAGTGGAGACTTTACTAGAGGCTTATATGGAGTTTTAGATTCAACACAGAAAATCGCAATTCACGGCAATATGGCACTTTCCTCCACTTGTGGACGTTGTCCATGATGTTATGTCTAAAAAATCCACCATATTTACATATAAAAACTTGAATTTACACCAGTTTATGAAAATGAAACAATGCCCTGGCGCGTCTTTTTCCGCGTTGGCGCCAAAACTCCTAGACAATAACATAAAATGTAGTGGAACGATACTCCAGATCGCGGGTGCGAATGAACTCATTCGCGAAAGTTAGGACGCACCTTTATATCACGTTAATTTAAATATATTCATACTGACCTTACCAATCTGCACTAATGTCTCAAAGGTAAAATAATTTACGTTACATAATACAATGAGCAAAATATAGTGTAACTAAACTTACCAAACTTACCCAACACGCATGTCGGCTGATTTAGTCATTTGCACAACACTCGCCAGGTACTTTATATATCGCGACAATTTTAATAACACAATACACAATATCTACATTTTTTTTAAAGTATCCACAGCGCGGTTAACTTAATCCAAAATATCATAGAACAAAAAAGCGCGAACCGTTCAGTCTTTGACAACAACCAAAAAAAAAACAAAAGCATGCGACACAAGCGTGCGCGGTAATCGACGCAGAAGTTGATTTTTATTTGTCAGCCAATGAGTACCTATATAAAAATAATTTCGAATACCTATTTTTGTAGAGGTTATGAAACTATTTCAAACTTTTGAAATAGTTAGGTCATAAAAATTGGTGACTTTGTGAAGAAAAAAACGGTCGAACATTCCCTCTATATTGTTAATTTATAAGGTGCTGAAAAAACAATATAAGCTTTTAGGTTTTTTTTTTGTGGAACGACGTTCCTTATGGGGCTTAGCGGGGGGTACCCTAACCGGCAAAAAACGTCCGTAACATAAGATTATGTATTGTATACGTCTGTAATTACTGTAGGGGCACACGTTTTCTTTTAACGCTTTCATTACAAAAGTAGTATATGGTCCACCTGATGTTAAACGGTCACCGTAGCCTATGGACGCTTCTAACAAACAAGTATACGGACCAAGCGTTCATCGTTGCCTATGGTCGCTCCCAACACCAAACAAGTATACGATGTGAAGCGGTCACGTAGCCTATGGGCGCTCTCAACACCAAACAAGTATACGATGTGAAGCGGTCACCGTGGCCTATGGTCGCTCTCAACACCAAACAAGTATACGACGTGAAGCGGTCACCGTAGCCTATGGTCGCTCTCAACACCAAACAAGTAGACGATGTTAAGTGGTCACCGTAGCCTATGGGCGCTTTCAACACCAAACAAGTAAACGGTTTACGCGATATTAAGCGGTTACCGTTGCCTATACCTATACTTGGAATAAAACATCAAATTAATATTTTTTTATAAATAGGAACTTTCTTCCTATTTATAAAAAACACGACACGATTTTATTTTTTGGCAGAGTCATATGAGTGTACTAAACGTCATTTTTATCGATATTAATACTGTTTTTTTCCATACTTATGCGTGAAGAGTGTGGATTATAGCCTGAGGAGTGGGGAGTCCTTAAAACGTACTAATCCCGATGTTGATGTATGTAAAACTTTGATTTTGAGAAATCTTCCAACTGAATAAAATTATTATGCCCGGTACATAGGTCTCTAAATAAACTTCGCTTTTACTTCGGTTCGATTCTTGTTTACTTCACTTGTGTGTAGAAATTTATGGCTAAGAAATCAAGGACATTAACATACATTTAAGTCACGTAAATAGAATATAATATTAATGTAGCCATATTCTGATAACGTTGTTTAAATATGCGCTTAAAACCGACTTGGTTTTACACCTCCTTGAACTACAATACTTAAAGCGTTTTTTGCTCCGTTACATGTATGGCAGTTAACTATGCCTAAAATGTGTTGTTTTAAGTAATATATGAAACAGTGCATAGTCTAAAATGTATTATTCAATTCTAAGATATTTACAGCTCCGAAAAGGCTGACAGGAAGAAATTGCTAAATGCGATAAAACCGCCCATTGTATTTGAGCCAATCTATTTATGTTTGAGTGTGAACAATAACGAGTATTCTATTATATCCATCGGTCTATATTGACTATCATCTCTATTCTATTTATTACAATAAAATAATGGCTAAAGCGAAAACTACATCAATTGGTTTTTATAATAGTAGGGCAACATATTTTTAGTTTAAGCCGGAAAATCCATTTAAATCTGCTTAGCTTGGATGGATTCGAGGAATCGCGATTCGATGTATTATTCACCTTTGTCGAAATAAAAAATACTATTTTTAAAAGCCTATATCAAGCTTTTTGCCTTTACTATATTACCAGTTGTTCCCGTTCAGGTATGGAAATAACTAAAGAACAATAATACGCGAAAAACCAGGTCTCTGGTCTGACGAGCGATCAAGGAACACAACATTTCACTGATATTAATACAAAATAAGGGTCATGGTGGACGCTGGTGGTGGGTGCAAAAGCTCCGTTTGTTTTTATCGGGACTAGTCCCTCCATTTTACCCACCACTGCAACTGCTGTAAGCCAGAATCAACAGGGGCACACAATAAAATGACACTGAGCGGTGAAGCTTAATCATGTCCCGGGGAATCGCTTTAACTGTCTTAGATCCCGCAACGAATTTCATCAGAAAGAAAAAAAAAGGAGTTGGAGCTCCGTTTGTGTATAGCGTCACGTAAGTTTTGACAGTCCGGTTGGCGTGGTTGGTAAATGCTTGCCTTTCACGCTGCAGGTCGTGGGTTCGATTCCCACCCAGGACAGATATTTGTGTCCATTAACATGTCTGCTTATCCAGGATGAACAGCTCATATATGGATTATATATGCAAGTATATATTTACAAAAGAAAAGTAGTATACCTATGTAATGTACCTGTTATTTGCTTTCCTTAAAACAAGCTCTGCTTAGTTTGGGATCAGATGGCGGAGTGTGCATAATGTCCCAGGATATTTAATTATTATTTATTAGTTGCCAATAATCTTGACTTGGTCTAGGTAAGTAGTGATCTCCTCGTCCGGATCATCTAAGACGTTCCTGGGATGACGGTGCTTATGGTAATAGACACCGCTCCTGTCTCTGTCCCCTTCTCTTATATAATCCGATGGGATAGGCCAGTTGCTATAGCTGGATAATAGTAGGTGTAAAGCCGATGGCTTTTATTCCACTTATACTCAAAAATTCTCACAATAACACTGTTCCGACCTGTTAATACTTGTACAACTTAGAATTTTATTAACTGTGACTGAATATCGTTTCGCCACACAAGCCAAGTAGTCATCATAAATACTAACGTATTCCAACCAATTTGTAGTTTATTAATTGATATTGGTCGATAAGTCCAAATCTATAGAACAAAAACCATCATCTAATTACGAACCTTTCACCATTTAATTTCCCATTCTCCAAAAATGTTCCATGAAACCATTTGTGTTGCCTCAAAAGGCTGAAAAACGTTTACATTGTATAACAATACGTATTTGTACAATGGTGTCACCGGAAGGGCTTTGTGAGGGACCTCATATCCTTGATTAGGTGCCGAGGCACATGAATAAAAGACCAGCAGAATGGAAACCATGAACAACCCACGATTTCATTTCAGTTACACGTATGCCATGAGGCAAGCCCTTTTGCGTGGTTGGTAGATCCTTACATTTCACGCCGCAGGTCATGGGTTCGATTCTCACCCAGGACAGATATTTGTGTGCATGAAAATGTCTGTTTAAACTGAGTCTGGATGTAATCGGAATATCAGCACTGCAGAAATGTAGTACTAGCTGAGATAGGGCCATTTTTCATACCAGTACGGATAAAATTAGAAATGTTTAAAATCGCCGTCCCCGGAGAATAAAATGATAATTACTAAAACTCCACTTTTCAGGAAAAATAAAAAACATGTTTTCGTCGATTACTTCTTAAGTACTGGACGTAGACTGATGATTGTTAGTTTGGAAAAAAAGTTATTTTTTGAATGTTCGAAATGTTTTAGTGAAAGACGTCTAATTATTAAACTATAGATATTATAAAAAAAATAAGAAGTTAGTCAAAATTAATCACCGTCTAAGTTCTATAATGTCGATTATCCTTTTGTTCTCCGCACAGCCTGACCAGAATCAAATATTGCACTCTTTACTTATCATTTTATTCTACGGGTTTTTAAGATGCAAGTGTTGATGATAATAGTTTCATATCGTCTTCTTCTTGTAAATATTGTATATACTTTTTTCTGTAAAGGATTTGAATTTGATTTCCCAATGAAACTATGATATGGTAATCAACATTAGTTTTATTTAATACAAGTGTTTGAAAATTAACTTTGTATATTAACTTTTTCCAAATCGTTGTTTAAAAATATCTAGGTTTTCATTCCAAAAAATTAAAACATAAAAAACTAAATATTGAAAAACAATAGTATTTTTTCTTAACTTAACACTTTTTGTACCTTCATTTAGTATTAATATTAAAGTTAGCCTTATGATCCCATATAATCTGAATTATTATTAATACAAAGACATATTGTTATTACACGAAACAAATTATTAATATAATCATAATTTCTTACATAATTTGTCTTCAGCATTGTAATCACGTGTATCATATAAAATCAGTTCCTTATAATTAATAATGTTCATAAATAAAATAAAGATGGGTACTAATCGTAATGATGTTCCTCATTATCGTTACTGCTACCAGAACAGCTACTGCCATAAATCAAGGACTCGTAAAAACCGGAATATCTTAGTGTAACACGTTTGGAGTCCGCGCACATAACCAGGACTTGGGACTGGTAACCTGCTGGTACCCCGTCTGCTTCTTATTCTTCTGACAGACTCTGTTTTTAATTGGAAAATTCTGAATCAGTAGAAAGAGTTGTATTTATATTTTAAAATTGATGGATTTTAATGTGAGGCATTTACTTCCATGATTTGAGTCCATGATATTTTTGGCTCCTTGTTTTTTAACCAGTTCTTATTGTCTATTAACTTTTTATATTGTAAAACTCTGCTTGCGTCATCTCTTTAACTTGATATTTTTTTCCATATAACTTCGCGTTCATAATGATTGTGTACATCTAATCAGGCATTTATACAAATGTTGGAATGCTAAACTTTCCATGGCCAAACTGAGGAGGATTCCATCCCCTCACTTTGGCTATGGCAAATTTTAAAGAATCGATGTGTAATTCAATTAAAACTCTGTCTGTCTGTTTCTATTTTGTCCGCAACAACCGTCGGAGCAAAAGGATAGGTTATGGGTGTCTGTTTGTTTTTTATTAAGTAGAAATTGCTATAAGCCACCATCAATTTCATTTGCCTCCTTTTTAGCTATCTGACCATGCCTAACATAACAATAACCTTTACTCTGAGTAGCATCATAGACAGTATAAACTATAAATGGGATACTTCCTTTTGTAGTGGAACAATCCAACTTCAATTGTGGGATGCTAAAAGCTTTTTCAAAACGAAGATTGCTACAGTTGTTTCTGAGGGATCAATGGTGTAAATAATTAATCATTAAACTTGGTGGTGAATATTGTATCGTATTGATGTTTAGTGGCCAAAAGGAAGCCAATACTTGCTGTCCAAACCAGGCTCTGTAGAGGTGATACATTTTAGTTATATGAAGTAGATCTGAGAGGTATTTCCTTGTAGAACCTTTTCTTACGTAATGAGACTCAACAGTGGATAACAATTCAATGTGCTTTATGATACTTTCTTCCGTTGCAATGGGCAATTCACATGGCCTATTTTAATGTCACCCTCTTTTGTCCATATTTTCGTCAGGTTAAGAGTTTTCTAGTACTGTATAAACAGTTTGATGTGAAATGCTTAGAGTATTTATGAAAAATGTTTTGCATACTTGGTCTTTTTTTAATCTATTGTAAAAAAGTAATTGATCGATTGGGTTCGGGTGTGTTTTTGGTCTACAGTGACTCACTTAACATCCTTGACTAATGCGTGATTTGTCTCTCATGATCTCCTATTTTATAATATTGCATTGCTACTCTCTTTGCTCATGAGTTATCTTTTCGCCACATTTCTTCGTGCACTTAAAACTAACTTTTAAAATATTTTTGTCGTACATTTTCTTAGATCTGCTGCCTCTATAGGTTTCTCCTGATTTTTTTAATTTTTTTATTTTTAACAACTTCTTTCTTTCTTTCGTTTTTAATCTTGTTTTCGTTTTCTCGTATTTTTCTCCCTGTGTCGATTTTTGAACTGTACCTACTTAATGAATGAATTTCGGCTTGGTCTTCTCCATCATGGTCTTTATTATGATCAGGGTTCTGATAGTCGGCTATGTTACCGTTTTGTCCTGTTTGTGTCAGATTTTGAAAACTTACTGTTATGCTTTCATTGATAATAATCGTTATGTCCGACAAGATAGAATCAGAAATATTTTCAGGTTCTAATATTGCATCCAAATCAACAAGAGACGGTGTTGGTTCTCCTTCTTTTTCACCTTCGCGACTATTAAGAGTATTACGAGTATTAGAGGTTGACGGTTGATTATCGTTTTGAAATATTTGATTTAGGCATCTTTTTGATGACAGCTTGGTCTTTTACCTCTATTTTCCATTATCTTCATGTATTGAAGTAGGTTTCAAATGATGACAATATGTCTTACTATTCAAAACTATAAACGAAGTTTCACTAACATATCTTTATACTAAGCGTCTATTTGATTTTGAACGAGAATAAAATGATAACTGCATTTATCATTTTCTAGTAGAGTATTTTTCACGAGAACATAATTCTATGAATGTTTATCATACTAATAAGTAGGAATACATTTCGATAATATTATATTAACAGTTTTTTCTCGTAATTTAAGGCCTGCCTTAAATCTTTGAATACTATTGTAACGTTTTGAAACTTCGTAAAATAACTGTATAAAAATTACAAAAAAAATTGAGCTGATGTATTGCCACCCACAGATCCCAAAAATGACATAACACTAACACTAAGACAATGGCAGTTATCATTTTATTCTCCGGGGACGGCGAAATGTATACCACAATAATTGTAATGTATTTTCCGTATATTGTATACCGCTAGTTATAACGTTGGAACCCTGAGTTAAAATCTAATAATATATACATGCGCACATACACCCTCAATATTTTAATAATGTAGTGTTTTGAGCTATGCTAGAACATATAGTTTTCCGTTCTATAAGTAGCCTACACAATACGCTGAAAGAAGAAAACAAAAAGTATGAAAATGTTTTATTCACAAAATTGTACAGACAAATTAAATACTAACAAAACAAAATACAATAACAAATATAAATCAATAATATGAAAACACTTTGTTATGCTTTACAGTCAGAAATGGCTCCATCTTGGGATTTGCTACAACATTATACGGTTGTAGCGCTAATTATTCTGATGGTGACAGATTATTTTGACACATAATTGCTAATGGTTTGGCCATTTAGAAAGAACGAATGAAAGAAGATTGACAAAAGAAGTATGCCTGGCCTGTGTGAATCGGACAACCGGAAAGGGAAAACCTCGTCAAACAATATCTGACCAAATCGGAGACGTTCTCAAGAAAGGGCAGGTCAGAAGTACCCTAAACTGGCGAGCATGTATGAAGAATAGAATGACAGTAATCGAGGCAAAAGAGGTGTGCAAAGATCGTGACAAATAGAAACCGGTTGTCTCTGCCTACGCCTCTGGGAAACAGGCGTGAGTCTATGTATCATTGCTAAGTCTCTTCCAAAAAATAAAACATATAAAGAAGGAATAAAAACATTTTCAAATTGTACACACAAAATTTTACCGCATAGTGGCACTTTGTGAGTTGATTATTTACTCATAGAGACACATTAGGAGTGAATAAGGTGACCAAAACAAAGAGTGACCAATGAGTGAGTAATATCATGCAAACTTTAAAAGTACTACTAACAGCTATCAGGCGGGTCGTATTTTATCGACTAAATGTAATAAAATACCACAACACATTTAATTGTGTCTGGATTCCCTAAATCTCATGACTGTTGATATTCAGAGTACCGCCTGTGGATTTACCTCTGGTGGATTATATATTTTATGGCCAAGGTGCCGGTAGTCAGTGTAATTAACTCTAATGTCCCGTCACGGTTCCGTCTTTTGGGTGTTTTCAAACTTTTGTCGTGGTTATTATGAACATTTGTTTTTTATGGGAGCAATTTTGAAGACCTTTGAATGAAGTCGTTTAATGTTTTAAAATTGAATAATATTTGCTTTGTTAAGTGGCTTTACCATTATTATTGTATGAAAATGATTGTTTACGGTTATAATCCAAGGCATGCATGCATTTTTTAAATCTGTCGGTATTGCTTTATGTATGAAAGATAAACCAGCATGAAAAGCGAGGTTTAAAAATGAAACCGATTCTGATATGACTCCCTATACTTACGAGATAACTCCTTAACATGTTAATTAACTAATTATTACTTAGTTTGCGCTTACTATTTATAAACTGAATCCCAATCTACATAAAACTTTAACCACCATTTTCCAAAACAGCAAATCATGCCATCTCATTAACTTCTGTAGCATAATTAGTATTAACCATTTTATTAATGGATGTATCTGAAACAAAAGGTATTTAGGATGTGCTGCGTCAGCCTTAGAGCATAAATTATCATTTGGTTACAGACAATGGGAAAAATAATATGGGAAATGGGGAGTGGAGTTGCCAGCTAATATTTTGATAATGTCTTTTATATAATCTTTTATATCTTTATTTATTGTAGGGTCAGTGTTTCCTCTCGTATCAGAGTATTCAAGCTGCCCAGTAGGCCACTGACATGGCTTAAATCAGATGGCAACATGGCTTATATCTGACGGAAACTATCTATAATATAACCACCAAAGCTCCCGAATTAACATCCCCTCCGAAGCACGGAGACTCTCAACATTTTACTTCGCTGATCACATATGGACCGGGTAGTGCAACCGGCTATGAGTGAATCGTTTTTTATAATTAATTCTTCTTTGCCTCTATCATTTCTATTGGTTCTCTGTCTTAAATGTTTTGGGTAGCTATCATAATAAAGGGTACTCGTTAAGGTAAAAGTGTGCAATACACATTTTTCATTTATTGCCTTTAAAAAATGTACAGAATAGAAACGTGGACCAACCATGTGCCATCAATTTTCGACCCTTAACCTTACTATGCTGCCGTTTGTGTATGGGTGAGTAAATTCGTTAGAACCACTGTATGCTTAATAAAGAGTATAAAAGATTGTTTCTGTTCACTTGAACACCACGTTCAAATAGACATAAAAATTGTTTTACCAATTGAGCACACTATAACTAAATTATTTATTTATTTAGGAAGACCAACAGCAAATAGTAACAATCATATGCAATTATTATAGTTCCTGAGAGCCAATGAAAGGTCTTCACGAATAGATATTTACGTTATTACAATATGACGTCCGTTCGAGCATTCGCGCATAGGAAATCGGAGGCTAAATTCCCAGAATACACTTTTATGTAAATGAAAAGTTATAACATAACTTTCTTTGGGGGTCTGTGTGATTGAGGAACTACTCTCAGTGCTCCAGATACCACATTTTCTGTATAAGCATAAGTCACGAGACCTGTTTGTTATGAAAATATCAATCGTTATAGGTAATTAGATACGATTAGGATCAAGGATCTGGTCTCATCATAATGATTACACTATCTCTATAGGTTACGAGATATCTAACGTCGGCATGTTGGATTACAAGCCAAATAAAATTGAGAAAATACGACGAGGAAGTTACTTCAAAACAATAATGCAAAAGAAGCGCACATTTCTTAACAATTTAATTCTTCCGTCAGCTTCAAGTAACCCCAAAAACTCTGTAGAACTCAATATCCACGTATATTTGTCTGAAAACTCTTCACACAAACCGTGAAGTGTCAAAGAATAAGGAAATTTAATCCATGAGCCATAACTTTTGTAAAAGAACATTTTTACAGAGAACCACTTCGTGACTGCGTCAAAAACTTAATCCTATCTGAGGATCATGAAGTTTGGATATAATTTGGATAAGACATTATAGAACACACACACCGTATTATTTTACCGACCCAAAATCTTTTTATGATTAATTGATTGTAGTAATACAAAAATATACCATATAAAAATATTTTTATACTAACCCATGTTCCCTCCATCGTCAGATTAAACCATTGATTAAACTATTGACATAAATTAAAAAAAAATCCTGAATAAAAAGGGACCAAAGCACCTCCAGGCCCAAAAGGACAATATATGGAAAATACATAGTTATCGCCAAGTTAGTCGTGTAATAAAATAACAGGATTTTTTAGTAATCCCAATCCTCAATAGCTTGTTCGGGCAATCTGAAATGTCAAAAAAACTAGTATTTATACGGTAGCAAAGTTGTTTTTATTTTTCAGTTGTTTTATGAACATACGTGAAGAATATTTACTTTTTTACGTTTTTAAACTAAAACTAAATAACACTTGATTTTGTTTGGTTGTATATATAATTTGTCCATACAAGTTCTGTCAACTTGTGTTCAAAATTAAAGGTTACATAACATTTTATATTTTTACCGCATCCTTAGAAATCTCATCATATATCACTGTGAAGACGTTTATAAGTTTTTTCATGAAATTGAGTGCGGCAACCCGGTTTAATAATAATGTCACTTTGCTCCTTGGTAATAAGTTTCTTACGTATTAAACCATAAATTGACATTTCTTACAAATACTTCTTAGACCGTCGCGCATTCTCTAAGAGGATAAATGCGTAGGTACATGGATTCCGTGTAAATTCGTTAATTAAGGCGCTCATAGCTAGATGCTCTCACCAGTCTGTAAGCGATCGGCGAGGTTAAGCAACGAGGCTCGCGGTCAGTCCATAGATGAGTGACCGCCAAAGCGGTTTAATTTCAGAGCGTCTCCATGTTTCGGAGGGCACGTTAAGCTGTCGGTCGAGTCGTTCAGCCAGTTTAAATGATGTTATGTACTGCCAAAGCAATGGAGACCTTTGCAAACTGCAAAAGTAGAAATATCTTTAAATTATAAGTCCTTTTTAGGGTTGCGTACTCAAAGGGTGCCAACTAAACCCTATTATTAAACTACAGTAGTCATATGGGCATATCATTTACCATAATAGGTAGAGATTCGAAATTCATAGCCGGTGTTACAAAAATCTAAAAAATATTAAATAATATAAATATTTGAGAAGGCTACGCACTTGACCTGCTTTTACTTAATATTACGTTTTTCTGTACATCAATTTAAAATTTATTTATTCGTTACATAACGCCATAAAAAATTACAAATATAATTCTAATTTCGTCAAATGAAATCATTATTGTGTTAGAAACGTACATGCGTAATGAAAATTATTTTGCGAATGCAACAGCTGCAAATGGCTGGCAATAGTTTTGATGCCACCAAATAGCTAGTACTATTACAATTTTGTATTACGCTGTTGTATAATGGGGTGGATTATGTTACAGGGTGAATAAAAAATCCATATGGAAACTAAGAGATAGTTTCCATATGGATTTGGTATTCAAACTCTTTTCAATTTTGTACAGATCTCTATTGACGGACCTGTTGGCATGATCGGCAAACTTGCTTTTCACGCCGCAGGACGTGGGTTCGATCCCCACCCAGGGGGACTACCGGGTAAGTCGCCGAACATCGGGATAGTGATCGGCGTTCAAATAAATAAAGGTTAAAAATGACTTAATCTATCGTTAAATCGGCTTCGATGTTGAAAAGCGATGCCGGACCATTTAAGACGTCACATGTGCTCATGGAAGCTGATTTAACGACTGATTAAGTCATTTTTACCTTTATTTATTTGAACGCCGATCACTATCCCGATGTTGTGTGACTTACCCGGTAGCCCCCTAGGACAGATATTTGTGTGCATGAACATGTCTGTTTGTCCTGAGTCTGGGTGTAATTGTCTATATAAGTATGTATTAACAAAATAAAAGTAGTATATGTAGTATATCAGTTATCTGGTTTCCATAGTACAAGCTCTGCCTAGTTTGGGATCAGATGGCCGTGTGTAAATAATGTCCCAGGATATTATTATTATTTTATCTATTTAGTCCTAAAGTTATATGTGTTGTGTTAACTAACATATACATATAAACACGTGGGTACAGGGATTGTATCATACTAACGTGTATTCATTATAGTTAAAGTGAGTACATGCTAGCTTTGAAATAAGGCCTCCATTAATATCAGTCTATAATCAGATATTCAAAGTAAGCTTCGGACGCAAAAACATCGTACCGACTAGGAGTTGAAGTTACCGAAATTAGGACCAAGAAACAATTAAATATCCTGGGACATTATTTACACAGTCTTTTGATCCCAAACAAAGCAGAGTTTGTACTTAAAAAACCAGATAACTGATATACCAGATATTATTATTATACTACTTTTCTTTTCTAAACACATACTTATAGATATTACACCCAGTCTCAGGACAAACAGACATGTTCATGTCTACCCTAGGTGGGTCCTTTTAATTTTTTATTGTATTATTATAATTTTAAAATAATTTCTAAAGGCTTTTATTATAATAAATTCATAATAATAGCTCATACTTAATAAAATATTGATTTCACCCAAAACACCACCACCACACTAACACCTTGTTAGGAACGGTTCGCAAAATTATTCGTAACTTTGTATTAAGCATTCACTAAAACACATTTATAATCTGACGTTGGCTGATAAACCGGCCTATCAGTTTATGTTTCATTAGATAACAAAACAGAAACCATTATAAATATTAATAGGTCGTAATTCAAATATACATGTATGTAATATTAGATGTTTCAGCTTACAATAAATTATTAAATGCATACTACCTATAACTGTTGTTACTGTACTAAATATTTACAGTTTATAATATTATTCTTATTTACTCTAATATTTTCATTGAAAATATTAGAGTAAATAAGAACACAATAGGTAGAGTAACCATCGAACTGTTAAAATTGGATCACTTTACATACTTGTATGGTCAGTCAGGAGTAAGTAAAAGGATGGAGAAAAACTACATGAACAGGACATTATGGGAAAAATTTGAGGTCTTCTCCACCGAATGGCTTATAAAATCCAGTACCTATTTAAACATTAATGTATTATTTTAACCTATAAAGTTATCCAAATAAATAATTATAATAGCTCAAATCAAACAAAATATTGCTACCAGACTATAAGTACACCAGCTGATTCGGAACGTTTCCTAAAATTATTCGTAACCTTGTACGAGTATTTAGTATTCGCTACAACGAATTTAAATCGAAAGTGAGCTGATATACACGCTCATCAGTTCTCGTTTTATTCCATAAGAGATATCACGATTATGCTTATTCTTATTTATGAAATCATAAATAAGAAAATACTTAAGATTATTAAAGTTGATTTATAGATGGGTGTATGTTTTTAAAACCGCGATCATCATTACAAGATTTTCTACACAAAACAAAGTGTTACATTTAATCCTGCGGTTAAGCGCGTCAAGGGTTCACGTTGGGTGGACATTTTAAATTGATTCCTAGTGCGATGGTAAATAGTTCATTATTATAAAATAATAGAATAGAGTACACTTTATTTCATAAGAAAACAGTTCTTATACTTATTATAATCAAAAATCTTAATACAATCGGCGGTTTTATCGCTCTGTAGCCATCTCTTCCAGACTACTTTGACGGTCACCGTAGCCTAGTTGGTAGTGCTCCTGCCTACGAAGCTGATGGTCCTGGGTTCGAATCCCGGTAAGTGCAAATATTTGTGTGATGAGCACGAATATTTGTTTCTGAATCATGGATGTTTTCTATGTATTTAAGTATTTATCTATCTATATAAGTATGTAATTCGTCACCTGGTACCCATAGTACAAGCTTTGCTTAGTTTGGGGCTAGGAAGATCTATGTGACACTGTCCCTAAATTATTAAAACGTTGGGTGGATAAGAAAAAGTAAGATAAAAAAGATGGTGGTTATTAATGTACTATCTATGTGAAAAACATGTTCTAAGTTATGTACGTATGTACATGTTACTATACATACATACTATTGTTTAATTAAGGAGATATGGAGAACGAAGTTATGAAAAGAAGTTAAGAGATAAGCGAAGTGATAAAGACATCTCAAGGGGTAAATAAGGACTTTTAAAGAAACTTTTAAAATAGCCAGGATTTGTGTACGCCTTTATTCTACAGGAAGTAAATTCCACAGCCGAGCTCCTTGGACAAAAAAGATTCATAAAACATATGTAGATAGACCTAAAACGAATTCACACCGTTGTTAAGTAAATAGGGGCTCTCGCATTATACAAATTGTTGTAAAGGATACAAAGTATTTGAGAAATACGGCAAAGTAGAATTGGCAGCCACTGTTTTTGAATTTGAAGGCGTGACCATATTTTCGGAGTCTAAATGCAATCTAATACAGAAATTTTGGAGGCGCTTGAGTTTATCAAGTTTGACCTGTGTAATGTCAAGATACTGGCATAGTCGAGAATGGAAAAAATAAGAGATTCAGCAAGTGCAATTTTACTGATAATTGGGAGGAAATTACGCATTCTTTGCAAGGAACCTGCTACCGCATAGGTATAATTTCCAACTATTTTGCCTGAGCTTACCTTTTCTACATTTCATTATGTAGATATTTGGTGTGGATATTGACATTAGAATATGAAATTAAGAAAATAAAAAAATGTATTCATACGTTTTAAGTTGTGATATCCAGATAAGACTTAAAATGTGTGAAGTTATTTATATTCGTTTATTTTGGAATGACTTTTATTGTTTACTCCATACTAAAAAAAAATATCCTCTTCTCAATATTCATTTCCAGTGAGTTAGTTTTACGATTTGAGTCATAGTAGCGTTTAGGCCCTACATAAACGAGACATTTTGTTTATCTGTACTAATCTGTAGGTTTAGACCAATGTATTAATTTAATTAATCCATCGATCGTATAAAGTTACCAATATTACAATAGGTACCTCTCTATTCAGTTATTACAACAGTATATCTTATATTCTTATCACGAAGTTTGCAAATTGTTCAATTAAGCTTAGAAGTTCTCTCACTGCAAGCTTAATACACAATTCGAATTTGAGTCTAATTCGGGTGAAGAAAGCAACTTAGTCAATTAGATTATACACGTACCTATGTCTTCTAATGAGCAAAATAGATCTACATTTAAATGGAATTAACTACGTTTTCACTCTGGGATTTGGTGGTAAAGGCCAATTATACTACCTCTCACGTAAGCCCCGTCGTCCCAGGAATGATCCAGACGACGAGATCACCACTTACAAGTCAAGATGTTTTAACTCTCTCGTACCCCAGCCCATTAAACGATATAGTATACGCACGACCGTAAAGCCACCACGACCAATAGTGTCCTCCATGATCCTGTGTTTGAGTTCGGTTGGATGAAATGCGCTCTCCGATCCTCGAACGGACGAGAGCGACTGTTGTGTAAGACGTCTGAATACTCAATCATTTATTGCTTCCATAATGTATAACAGATGGTATAATCTTATAATTATGTAACAATTATGAACCCTGTCGGGCACAGCATAGTAGAAGAGAGGAAGAAGGCTTTTTGTTAATAATAAAAAGTTTTAGAATTTATGCTATTTGTAAGAATTATTAAGTATGCCAAATTATAATTTAAAAATGTCAAGATTTAAAGCGAAAAGATTATCAAATTAATATTAGAATGTCTATAGAATTATTTCTTTGAGTCCAAATATTCTTTTACAGTATAATAGCTTTTCTGTAATAAGAAAAGCTTTAGTTTTTTAATAAAAGTATTATCCTTTTTTTCTTTTTTTAATTCTTCTGGAAGATTATTATAGACTTTTAAGGACATGACCAACGGGCTTGTAGAGTGCATAGATAGATAGATAGATCGTCACTAAAAGCAATGGGGTCATTGCTTTTGACACTGCAATCTCATGCATCCCTGCGTCAGTAACCTCTCAGAGTCGATATACGAACCCCAAAGAGGATGCCTTCTGGCGCGGGTACTTAGTTTGTACTTTTATCTGCTAGACGGCTTACACACGCCACTATTGTCCGGTGAAGCACTGAAAGCCTCATTGATAAAAGAAGTGTTAAAAATTGCTCTAGTAGAATTACATTTGACTGCGGATATTGAAGAACAACTAATGAGTTGATTCTGCCAAAGAAAACAATTTTAAATCTTTTTGAAATTAGAGTGAGTCTTTGCCATCCTGAATTTGGAATGATCATTAGATTTGTTCAACCGTTTGCACCGTATAATTTTATAAGGTTATATGTACTCTCATAATGCTTTGGAAAATTGAAATAACCTACATTATCTCAGTTGTCTTATCTAAAATAAATAAAAATGTAGTGTAAAGCACGTAATACGTTTAGAAAATATGTATATACAACGTTAGGCTCTTAAAAACTTCTACCTACTGTATGTATCTGATGCAATGCATAATATATCATTATCATCATATCAGTTGTAAGAAGTTCAATGCTGGACAAAAGCTTCCCCTAAGGATCGTTTTGGGGGGATATGCCATAATCACCACGCTTGGCAAACGCGATAAGATGGTCATAGAACTCAGAAAGTAGCTGCTGCCCGTTCTATGATAGATATTCCCATGGGGTTATGTCATTTTTATATTCGCCGCTTTCACCACACAGCAAATTTATAATATATTATATAGTTATTTTTCATACCAAATTATGCTAGCGCTACTTTATTTTATTTGAATAACTACACTGATTAAGAACAGGAAAAAAGTCTTAAAAGACTGACAGCGCAGCTTTTATTTGGTTGCAGCGTAAACTTCTAATTCAAGTAGCTTTTCCTTAAAAACTTCATGGAAATCTTGTTCCGTCGTACATTTTAGCTTGGATTTTAACATTTCTTCATTTACACTCTCAGTTTATTTAAAATATTGTGTTATATTAAAAATGTTTGATTTGTACTTTTTTAAAGCGACGGATGTAACGAAAGTTTCTTCTTGCTTTCAAATGAGAAATTATATATATTTTATATAGCGTAAAACGAACTCTACTACATCACCTTCTGCATCATGGAATAGGCACAATATTAAGTACCTAACTAACTATTACACAAGATTTTGTTTTACTTATTAAATTTAAAACTTGTTTAGCGGCGTTGTGCACTTTTTGGGATGGGTAAAAAAATTTTAACTCGCGCCAGGACACGTCACCTGATCGAGTATTCGTAAGACGAAGGGTCTTTCTTTTTAATTCACACAGGCCGTTTAAAGACTCACATGATCGCAGCATTCTTTTCTTAATTATGTATGTTGGATTTTTTACAGCTGACTATCTAACCAAATTTATATAGATCTTTTTTCAAATTTTATTCCCACCAAAGGGAGGGAAGCAATTACTATGAGTCTTTACCGCCAAAGGTGGGAACCCTATCACTCCGATCAAATAAATACTCCTTTCCGAGTGTGAGAAATGAAAAAATAGTTTTCTATTCTATGGGCGGTCCCCAAAGACTGCGCCGCATTTTTTTTTCGGACATTATTAATCCATATAATTGTTATTATTATAATAACTTAAATTAAGGTAAATACTATTTTATTTCATTTAAAAAGATAAACATGCATATATTTAAATTAAATATTTAGGAATAAATTACTAAATATTTAATTATCATATTTCTAGGCATGTTTATGATGAATATAAAATAAAAATCAATAAAAAATATTTATCAAGCAAATAATAACGGATCAATTAATTGTATAACAGTATAAATAATTATATGTTTTTCTCGTTTGCTTCAGTCCTGCTCAACTTTCTGCAAGTTTAATATGTCAGAATTTCATTCTCGTCTGTAATTACCCTTTTTAACCTTTGTACTAAATAATTTGACAAATTTTATACTTCATACATAAATGAGGAAATCATAATATGATAGGAGTGTATAGGTACGTGTATAAAATCAGTTTTGTAATAATGCTTTTATATAATTACGGTTGTACTCAAAAACCGTGTCGAAATATTATCGGGTAACTCTTAATAAAGAGATTATACCCTTATATATACATAGTAAAAATTATAAGGGGGGTGAACACTATTTTATGATTAAAATTAAGTCATTCTAATCAGCCATTATAATAATAGGAAATATATCACGGTAATTCGGCATTTACATAAAGAAGACTATTTAAATAAATTACGCCAATTTATTCTACTAATATTATAAATGCTAAAGTTTTTGAGAATGGATGGATGTTTGTTCCTCTTTCACGCAAAAACTTCGAACCGCATTTTGATGAAACTTTGTAGTAATTAGCTTATACACCTGAATAACACAACATTTATTAAGTTTAATGCGTGTATAACCGCGGACACAGTCAGTGAAAAATAAGTAAACAAATATTTAGAATTATACCCTAAGCAGCTGGTGAGCTGCTTAGGGAAGTGTTTCTTTTATATCACGTTATTTTTTAAAGCTCTACTACTTATTACTATAAATGTACAAGTTGTGCAATCATGTCTACGTTAAACAAGTTTGCGTAAAACTTAGCACACATAGGTTTAGTTCTGACATGAACTAACACAGTGAATTCATTCAATTCATTCCGCTGGAGGCCGATTCATTGATTGATAATAAATACCTACAAAAATATTTTTAATCGCATTTTACAGGACTTAATTAATATATATCTAGCTGTACTTATGTTAAATTGTTTTAAGAACCTTCAGATATTTACAAAATTAGTATCACTAGTTAATTGAAATATACCTTTCAAACCTACTTGAAAATACTTTCAATCCTGGAAGTGATTTTTTGGAGAATATTCACAAATAATTTAGTAATACTGGAATAAGCTCACGTTAAGTACTTAAAATATTTGTATATAAGTATTATTATCTTGTCATATCTAAGACGTTATATTGAACTTTAAAACTTCTTCGATGACAATTCTGCGACAGCCCTTTTTTATAATCAACCAGGTAAACCATTAAAAATATATTAAAAATAAATGAAAATATATTTTTCAATAAGTTATTCTAATTCTTATAAAAGTAGAAGTAGAGATAATAATTTGTAGAGAAACATTGCGATTTTCTATACAACATTTTAGAGCAGTCAATATCGTATATAGTCGGTTATGTAGGTACTCAAGCATTTGAATATTGTTATTACATTAAAATATTACTTAATAATTTTCAAAAAAATTAAAATCCTTAAATTTTGTAACTAATATCGAATATGTAAAAAAGAGAGTTCAATAAATTTAAGTGTGGGTGTGAAGAACTTCAGTAACTGTAGAATAGTTTCATTAGCATATACTCATAATATTAATTAAAGTAAAATACACTTACCTTAAATGATATATGCACTAGCACTCATAACACAGGGGAAATTAATTACAAAAACGGTCACACACTAAACAGTAAGCACTGAAGAATCGACGTAAAGTTTTCCGCGATAACCCACTAGCGGCAGAAACCTCTCCCCTAATACGTCTACTCGCGCGAAAGCTCGCGGTCAACTGAGTGAATTCCTATGCCGACAGTCTCCACTTTCATGAAATGAACTGAAACTCTTGTACTATCCCAAATGACGTATACAACATCCGTTGACAAGAAATTTTAAACTCTAACTAGATAAAGTATAAGTCGAAGTTCGCTTATCATAAAAATTGTTTTCAAAGTTCTCGGCTGTTTGTTTGGGAGGGTCGCAAGGCGGGAATGAGTGTGTCGAAAAAAAAATAAGCCAACCACGTCTCAGTGAGTTAAGGTTTCAGGGGCGGGCTTCCATAGAATATCTTTAATTAAAACCCAAGTTTGCTTCGTTCGACGTTGTAATGAATTAAAGTTTGTAGGAGAAAAATTCTGAGTGATAGTAGGTTGTGACTATGCGGCTTAATAGGAATAGCCTGGGGTAATTTTGAGGGAGCTCTATGAGAGAAAATTAATTAACAGTGAGTAGATTTTGCGATGCAACGCTTTGAAATGCAGCCAGTGTTTGAAAATGAAATTAGGTTGAATATTATGTCAGGTTTTGTGATGTTTTGATAGTAAAATCTTCTTCATGGTATGATGTGTGTTTCGTTAGGTTAATTTAATATTGTGGAAAGTAAAGCTTTTGTATTTTTATTTTCTGTACATATGACGTAGTGGTTGAGGTAGTCACGTTTCTAACAACTCAGCTTTCTGTTGTGTCAAGTTCAACTCCGTACAGAACAGTAATGGTTCCTATATATAGTTGTTCTGAGTAAAGGTATACTTTGTGCCCGTTTAATTATGTATATGTTCCCAGCGATCGTGGGATTTATTTCCTCAGTGTAGCGCTAGTTTTTATTAGGGATAATTTTAAGAGTTGTTGTAATTTTACTATATACTATATATATTTTTTTATTTTCTTTTATTTTAATGTAATTAATTTTACTTTGTTACATAAATTATTGTTGTCATACCAATCGCGAGGAGGGTACTGTATTCTGTAACACGGGTTTAATAATCTAGTACAGGATCCAGGGACTTCTAATAAACTTTGCGCCTAAGTTAATATCTCGTTAATCGTACCGTTGCAAATGATGAAATATTAGAGTAATTTTTTTTTATACAAATTACAAATCAATACATCAACAGTTGATAGGTTTAAAAATCAGAAGAAAGCTGCTGATGGCGTGATCCAGAAAGATAGATAGGTTGTTCTTATGTTTGACAGGCGAAAAGTCAATCGGAATCGAGCAATATGATACCACAGATATTATTCAAGTAGTAGTTTTAGATCTATTACAGATTATTTTATTTCTTATTTGACTCGACAAGGAACTCAGAAAAAAATACAAATTATTAATAAATCAAAAAATATCATTGACAGTTTACTTTTTACTAATGTAAATATAATCGATTGTGTCATTTTGTGGTTTTCTGTCTATTTGTTTTGTTACATCTTTTATTTTTCTCTGAAACAATTGAATGCGTTCCAAACAAAAATTAAATCAATACTTTATCCATAATTCCAAAATCAAACTTGCTTGAATTGGTATTAACTAACACAAGTTCTCCAAGTGTTTCTCACTGCACGTATGCCGCAAGGTTAAAAAGTCGCCTTGCCACTTCGTATCCCAGATTCGATGGCCGCACAGGGCAACAAATGTGCAGACATTGTGTATTAACATTAAAAAAAGAAATAAAACTACAGAAAACTGAGTGATAGTAACTTTTGAACAAACACCTAAAACACAAAACAACCAACACGTACCATAAACTCTAAAATACATTCACTCATACATACTAATACCAACAACGACAAAAAAGCTTTTATTTCGATTACACCAACTTTATCTGAAATCAATCTTATCAAATCAGTATTTGATGGTCTCAAAAGCTGAAATTCAGTCAAACACCCATCTCTCTCGAATATAGGCGGAGTTAAATGTCGCGCATGCTCAGAACGAAAATCTTAAGAATAAGAATCTTGATTTTTTGCCTCACGCGCGATAATACGTTAGATATACATAATATACATAATGGGGTCTACATAGACGTACATAAGATGTATGTGACTGAAAAGCTAAGTTTTTGTTTAAAAGATAAATGTATGTTCTTTGTCGGCTCTTTTTGTTCGGTGGTTGGGGCACGTTTTGTTTCAAGTTTACTTTGAGAATGAACAATGGAGTACTTTAGAGGTTCTACTCCTTATGCATTAGAACTATTATATAGACGGGGTACCTACTAAGTCCTACCAACGCTGGCTAAGCCTTCATGGAGCTTCTTACTGGAAAAACCAAACAACTTACAGAATAATTGATTTGCTCTATCATACTGCAGACCTGGACCTATTTCTTTTCAATATATCAATAATTGTGCTCACGATCGAATTTCGATTACGATGGCCAATTTCAACGGAACCCAGCCATCTAGGCAGTATATACGCAAATACGGCCTCTAGAGATACGGGTGTATAATGCCGTCAACATCCAGACTCCGGGCTGCTACGAGTTGTTTTTCTTGCTAGTAATCCTAATAACACTTATTGGCCCAATCTGAATTTGAACCTAGGGTCTCATTATTTGCGGTTGAAGACGCTACGGGAAGGCAAAAGAAGCAGAATGGTTAAGGCGTGAAAAAGTAACAAATGTAACACATCATCATCACGATCATCATGTCCGCCGAATGTCGTACACTGCTGGACAAAGGCCTTGTCAAAAGATTTCCACAATGGAGTTATGTCTATAATTTGGTGGAATAATATGCCATAATCGCCATGCTTCACGTTTTTTTTGGCGTTCGCAGTATAATGGTTGTACACAGAGAGATGCTGCTTCCCACATATCACTTGCGTAGTAATAATATGATGCAAAGTCATCCATATCATACATTTCTACAAATCGATATGCATTAAATAACTTAAAACTGTTGAAAACATTTTATTTAATGTATAGACACCAGCACATTAAGCTACCCAATCTGTGAAACCTGTGAACCTTATGCTTATGCGATAAAGTTGAAAATCTATAAAAGAATTTTGACAGATTGCGTTAGCTGGATGTGCTGGAGTCTGTACCTACTTTAGTGGTCCCTCCTCTCTTCCGTTAAACCCGACGATGATATTGTGCCATAGATTCCATATTTAATACATAATAACCCTTACCAATATTTGACTGCAGGTGTGGCGCAGCGGCTAAGACAGTCGCCCCGCTGCGTCGTGTCGCGGGTTCGAGCCACGTGCGCGGGCAACTATTTGTGTGGCCCATAAATAGTTGTTCTGAGCCTGAATGTAATTCGTGTCCGTCTGTTATATGTTTGTAAAGTACCCCGCGACACAGGGATTAGATTTCCTAGTGCGGGCGTTGTCTTATTAAAAATATAAATCTGTAAATTAAATAATTAAACACAATAAACTTTGGAGTATGCTGATTGCTTTTGGTAATTGAATTTTGGATGCGGGTAGTGCAATTGTGGAGATCTTCGGGTAATGTCTCTGTCCAGCAGTGGTCGTCTTTCGGCTGTCTGTTTCTAATTAATGCGCTGATTATTAGATTTATAGTTTATTTAAGATCTTCAGCCTTATGTAATGTTAAATTAACATGCCTAGTTAATTTTACATAACATAAGGCTGAAGATCTTAAAAAAACTATAAATCTAATAATCAGCGCACTTCTGGAATTTTACTTTTTCCAGAAGCGGTATGACCACCGACTGTAGCTGTATTTGCTAATATTAAGATGATCTATTTTATTTTCAGATACATAAAATGTACTCTACTGTCATCTTCCACTCATATGGAATAGGCCACAGAGCACACATTAAAAAGCAATACCTCAATATATTGATACAAAGATTAGTTTTGTTAGAACATTCAATAATAATGAAGTCCTAAAGTTAAATTTCGACGACCAATGACAACGGCGACTAGATATAAAATAGTGCAATATCATTTGCACCCTCAATTACTTCACTCCCATAATTAAATCAGACAAGAAAGCCAAAGCTACTGCAGAGTGGTAGCGCCGCAAACCAGAGTGACGGTTTCATGTCCTATATTGAGTACAAAATTGCATCCAATATAGCCCCGGACTCGCTACAACACTTAAAAGAATTCCGTAGCATTTCGTTAAATGTAAACGTGACACGTCCGCACATCGCGAAGTTCGGTCACGGACTGGCGCGTCGGTGCACAATTCCGCCGCGAGACGGTAGGTGGCACTGTCAATTTGTGCTGTCGTCGAGACGGCGCCCTAGCAGGGGCCCAAAATTTTATTGTGTATTGTAAGTATTTGTGAATGCATACCGACAGACACTGTTCATGTTATGAATGAATTTGAATATTTTTGAGCTTTTATATCAATTTTATTAGCTGCTATACTTTTGTAAGTCAATTTTCAACTGATTTTTTATGAGTGTGAATGCATAAGTGTATTCAAAGTTCAGTTGAAACCATTATATTACAATAATTGGGTAAAACTATCAATGGTCAATCATATCAGCTAAAAGACGTCTACTCCTGGAGAAAAGTATTATCTCGGGGATATACTATAATCATCGAGTTTGGCAGACAAACGAGAGATACGCTGCTGCCCATTCCCTGGTAGATTTCCTTCGGGACGACTTCTACACCCCCCACATGAGATGACATTCATAGCCGTCACCACAGAGCAATATTTGGTTAATTTCACTTAGTTGCTTAAAAAATCGTTCTTAATAACATTTTTATTTATAACATGCCCTAGAATTATACTGACTAGCAAATTAGCAGACACTCGAAAGAAAAGTTTTGGTATTAATTATAAACAAGTTGAAGGACAATCATTAAAACACAGTATCTTAAGTTTAAGTTAACAACTTAAACTTGCAAATAGGCTTGAAGTTTGTAGAAATAAGTTATTAAACAAACTCAATTTTCACGGCCCATACGCTTGTGTTAAGGAGTAGGATTATTTCTTTTAAATAATAGATTCCGAGCGTGCTTACTACACACTCTACATCAACTGTGTAAACTTGCATGCAGCATGATTACAATTTTCACAAAAGACACCTACTACGCTAACTACTTCTATGGTATTTAAATATATAAAGATTAAAAAAAATGTAAATAGCTGCATAAATTTTTTATACCAGTTATTATTATAAATACTAATGATAATATAGAAATTATCTTCATGTATTAAAGTTATTTTTAGTTTTAATCGCGCGATTCCTGCGAATTTAATATAAATAATCAATTACTACGAATATTAATACATATTAATAAAACTGAATAGAGTAAAACTGAATAGAGTAAAACTTTAATATTATTTAAACATATTACACGGAAACTAAATGACGTAAGTGGTAGATAGGAAATCCATAACACTTACTAATGGATACTGGGTTCGTCGATAACAGTTGGTTCCTTTTTAACTAGCTAACAAATTATGACTTATATATTTTCTGACCAAACCAGGTTTTAGGATGTAGTGTAATATACAAAAATAAATAATATCCTGGGACATTATACACACGGCCATCTGATTCCAAACTAATCAGAACTTGTACTATGAAAACTAGATTACTCATATATAAGGTATACTTACTACTTTTCTTTTGTAAATACATATTTAGGGGCTAGGATGATCTGTGTGACCTTGTCCCTAGATATTATTATTATATTATTATTTATATAAATATAATGCCTAATAATTACCCCAACAATCTTAATAAACTTATATCAATCCCATGGAAATGGGACGACACGAGTGTACTATGTAGTTGATGCTCTTGCCTTACTTCTTCACTTAGTATCCATTTATGGAAATAATATTAAATAATTCAGTCTAGCTATTACAGAGCTTGCCTTCACAAGTCAATTTTCAATATCGAAGGGCCTAATGGCGTGGTTGGCCAATGCTTGCTTTTCACGCCGGAGGTCGTGGGTTCGATTCCCACCCAGGACAGATATTTGTGTGCATGAACATGTCTGTTTGTCCTGAGTCTGGGTATAATTTTCTATATAACTATGTATTTACAAAAAACAAAAGTAGTGTATTTAGTATATCAGTTTTCTGGAACCCATAGTACAAGCTCTGCTTAGCTTGGGATCAGATGGCCGTGTGTAAATAATGTCCCAGTATATTATTATAATATCCAAATCTAACCTACTTGGGCGAGTGAGAACGAGAGCCCACAAGTTAGATGCAGTGAAATCTATGCTAAGAAAAGCACAAGTATTTTAGGTCTCGCCTGGCTACGGTCAATCTCCACGCATATACCTATGAGCTCACTTAGTATGGATATCTTCAATCATTGTACAATAACCCAGTCAAAACTAAAATAATGACCTAAATTAAACATCTCTCCAGTCGACATAGATACAAAACTGCGATATCGTTTGGAGTCAAAGGTTTACCCCGGGGAGCCGCGGTTAGCCGGCGATTAAAGCCGAAAGCCTGAACCATTTGATGTATTCATCCACTTGAAGCTGCGAACTGAGATAAAAGTACAGGGTTAATACTCCCTCGGGATCGGCCGTTAAGTGATTTGCTTCGATTTTAAAATATATATGGAGAATTTATTTGGAGTAGGAGTTTTAGTATTGATAGACATAGCTATATTACGACATTTGGTTTTGTTTGAACAGTTTAAGATATCTGTTTTGGCGTTTATATTCAGGGAGTAGAATATTCCATACTCCCTGCAAAGAGAACTTTTTATAAAAACGAAGAGTTGTACAGTAATTGAATTTCCGTACCATAATTCTATTCTATTACCATACTATCCGTGCCATGTAACAGTATCATGTTGTCATTGACTGCCTTATTGTTCTAGCAGTAGCTGTATGAGACAGTATGAGGCTATGGGTTTAAATATTGGTTAGGGTCAGAAGTGATCTTGAGGTTTTTTGCACTAGAAAAACATCTAGTAGTAGTCTCGAGTTGTCATGTATCACCCCCGTTGTGGTGGATTTTATTAACTTAAGTACTGTTTGACTGGACACACTACACTGGACAGTTATTTGCGTGACCCATAAGTAGTTATTTTGAGTCAGGGTGTACTATGTGTCCATTAATTACATGTATGTCAACCTTGGCCTGCTATAGTATGAGCCATTCATTACGAACGCGAAACACTAAGGCGCCGCTATAGTAGCGAGTTCGGGTCAGTGAATTAAACAATCGTATAGTCATAGCTAGATGTTCTCACCGGTATTTAAGTAATCGGCGAGGTTAAGCAACTAGACTCGAGGTCAGTCCATAGATGGGTGATCACCAAAGCGGTTTCATTTCTGAGCATCTCAGAGGCATATTCAGCTGTCGGTCCCGGTTGTAGTCATTAGAAAACAGTCATTAAGCCATGTCAAAGGCCTACTGTGTGGCTTGAACAATTCTAACACTCGAGTAACCACTGCCCATACGATAAGTCAGTCAATTTTACATTAGAAGTAAATCCCTGTGGTTGACCACACTACCATTAAACGTCTATGTAGTATTTTATCAAAATAAACTTTAAAGAAAATTAAATGATCGACAATTTTTTTACCAATATTTTACGAAATAGCGACCTCCACTAGTTTGGACGGTGAACAGCTGTTACAACCTGAAATAATGTATATATATGATAAATATTGTATTTAATTATACATTTAACATCAAACAATCCGCGCTAATTCGCTGCAAGTATAATTTTTTGACCAATATTTTACGAACTAGCGACTTCCCTCAGTTCGGACGATGAACAGCTGTTATAACCTGAAATAATGTATATATATGATAAATATTGTATTTAATTATACATTTAACATCAAACAATCCGCCCTAATTCGCTGCAAGTAAAACTTTTCAAACTAATTGAATAGAGAACTTCTCGTTAAGGTGGAACGTCGCCGTGTTGCCTGCGGCACGGCGTCGCGGCGTCATGTCGCCATGTCGCCTCGAAACTTTGAAAAATTCTCCAGTAGTTTGTTTCACGGTAACTCAATAAAAACTTCTGGAGCTGGCAAAGTTAAGGATTGCACTGAGAAAAACACGCCGTTGTTCGAGGGAGGTATTTTGTCATATTTCTATTAGTTCAAATGGCATGGCTGGGTAAACTTTGTCTTTGGTAGTTTTTAAAGTTCCACATTGCATTGCATAAGAGACGTAACCTTATAAAATGTTCGGAGTATCTTTGATCAGTTTGCGAGATGCTGGAATAGCAGTCAATAAAACGGTCATTCATTAATTTTGGTACCAATTGATCATATTGATTTAATGGAGCTAACTACTTAATCCTCTATATCCGATCTATATCCGAGTACTGGTCTGCAGGAGTGACGTGTAATTTTAGGGATGTGAATTATAAACGAAGCAGTATTGATAATTAACAAGGACTAGCTGTTTTAATCTTAATCTCGACAATCTTCAAATTTACTTTCTTTAAATTTATTATTTAAATTAACCGTACTAGCATATTCTTCTAAAACTAAACATCCTATATATTTAACAATTATCTGTTTACCTAACTTATACTATAGTATTTATGTAACATATAACGGTGTCAGTACTTTATTTTTTTCACCTATTAGAAAATTGATCTAAGTATTTCTGGTGTAATGTTTATAACCTTAATACCTTTATGTTTAATTTTAAGGATCATTCCCAAGTATATACTTATGTAATACCTAATATTAAAGTTGAGGTACGTGTTGAGTAATATTTCCCGAGTTTCATCACTGCTGAAGTAATTACACCGAAAGGTGTACATCTAATTTGACTGTCAGTAACACTAATCAAGATTACAAACGAATCTGGGAAGCCAAACAGAGGTGCTCAAATTTCGTCTCAAATGTAAATTATGCAAACAGTCCCCCGCAATATTCTCGTTTTCGACAATATATTTAGCATTTGAAATGGAGTTGTAACGGAATAAATGGTTGTCGCGGCACGTCCGCCCGCTTCGCACTCAACTCACGAACTGATTTGAATTTGGAATTTCGCTCGCTCCGTTGGCGCCGCTGCCGATGTTTAGCTTTTTTCGCTTTACTTATGAAAATGTTTACTCTTTTTATTCTTTGATAGTGGGATTTTTGCCTTATTGAATTCTTGAACAGTTGTGAGAAAAATGTTGAATTATTACTAGAAGAATTTTCCAGTCACGTCGATTTAATATAGTTTAACAATATTTAGATAAATTTTCTCTCGAAGTTTATTTTTAGTAGTCTACTTTAAGTTTTCATTCTTGTCGGTTTATTAATATTCCATCCTTGTAATACTCGTCAGGTTTTGATAGACACCCGAGCCTTGACTTGAATATGATAACCTTTTTTAGGATGGGTTACGACTTTAGATTTTTAACGGAGTATTATCCTGAAAAAGTTGTCCCTAGCTAGTATGCTCATAAAATTGGACATCTATAGTGTAATGGTTAAGATATTACCTATACCTTATATTGTAATATTACCTCGGCAACCTAGTATTTCGGGTCCGATCCAGCACAGGACCACTACTTGTATAGTTGTTCTAAAACTGAGTGTGAGTGATATAAGGCCCTTGCATACAGAATTATAAAATTATATTATATTTTGGGGGTGTGAGATTGTACTCATATTGTCATGTCCAGTCTATACTCTTAGTCGATAATGTGACTTACGATAGCTCCTATCTAGACTTTTTAAATGAATTATGTAACAATGTCACAGTTCAGTAACTAGTCTTTTTAATTAAATATTCTGTTAAAAACTGACATTTTAAGGTACCTACCACCTCAGCGACGACTATAAGTACCTAATGCGTTTAACAGTATTAGGTGTAGATTGTCATGCACTAATACTCGGACTTGGGCGTCTTTCTATCTCAGTTCCAATTCTAATATACACGCAGGACCATTACGTCACCATCTATAAATTACATGTTTGTAAATTCCCCCACGACACATGCAGACTAGCGGAGAGGGAAACGTTTCTTTTAAAAAAAATAATAAATCAAACAATTACCTTATCAGCCACCGGCTCACGTACATGCATGCAATGGAACACAGGGACAATTCTTGGCTTTGCACTTAAGATAGTCACAACAACAAAATATGTAGCGACTTAAGACAGCTATTAACCAAGCGTAGAGTTCTATTCATTTTAATAATGTTATTAAAATGAATAGAACTCTATTCATCTCGGTCTCAGTCTCAGTTTCTCTATTTTATGTGAATAAATGATTATGATTATGAAGGAGAATATTAAGTTTTTTTTGTATAACTATGTTAATACTGATTGACTCAAAACACAGGATCTCTCCTAGTTTGGGAGTCAGGGGCAACTCTATTTACTACTTGTATAGCCGAAATTTAGTTCCTACAATATCTGTTTGGTAAATTTTTCCTTGGTTTATTTTTAGCTTGTCGATTATTTTAAGTTAAAGTATTTTAAAACTTAATGTTAAAATACCAAACCGTTGTACTATTGGCTGCTAATAAACCATTTATTATTATTATATTATTAAAAAAAAAGACGCTTATTTAGGGAGTTAGACTCAACATAGTGAATTTGGAACCTCAGTAGAAATGAGAAAGAGGCAAAAAAGAAGTAGCATGAGTCTATTTGTTTATTAGCCTGTAGTAAACGCTGACTATTATCTCTGAGCATATTATTTTATTATGAACTATGTATTGTAGCAAAAGCCGTGTTTAGACATTCCAAACTTAATCCAAGAAAGAAATCTCACTAATCTTTAACAATCTTGTTTTCCTACTTAGAAACGCTAAGCAGCTTTGCTTGAGAAATGCTAATGTTTACCGCATTCAACGAAAATTAAAGGAAAAAAGGACTTACAGTTAAATAAAAACTACAACAGAAAAATAATTCTTATTTGTATCCAGCACAAGTTCATTTTCCTTTGAATTTTGCTACGTAAACCGTCTAATGAAGTCGGGAGTAATGGAGTGCTTGAAGATTTTTTGTTTTGCCGCTTGCTATTTGACTTATAAAATTCGCGATCAAGTTTTAACTGACTGTAAAGTATATTTGCATACCTATTACAGAATTGTTAGTAAAAACTATAATAATATCCATCTGATTCCAATTATGCTGGCTGGGTTTACGCTTGACCACGATCTCACCTGATAGTAGGTGAAGATTTGGTCGAAGGTGGACCGTGCGTACTCATAAAATGCCTGTTCACTCTAGCTTTGAATAAACTTATGTTGGTGGTTGTTGCTTGTACTATGGAATTCAGATAACTAATATACTACTTTTCTTTTGTAAACACATACTTATATAGATAATTACACCCAGACTCAGGACAAACAGACATGTTCATGCACACAAATGTCTGTCCTAGGTGAAAGGAAAAAAATGAGAACTGATAATACGAAGCGATCTTCACGGCGAATACTTAATGCTACAAAACTGCTACGCGTGCTACGGAGCTGCAGCTACAAGTAAGCGATAGTGCAGGTCTACGAAGTTTCGACAGAATATTACGCAATTGACTGCACATGTGGCGCAGCGGCTTAGACAGTCACCTCGCCGCTTCGTTCGCGGGTTCGAGTCCCGCGCCGGACTACTATTTGTGTGACCCATACATAATTGTTCCGAGTCTGGATGTAATTTGTGTCCGTCTATTATATGTTTGTAAAGTACCCCGCGACACAGGAATTAAATTCCCTAATGCGGGCGTTCTCTTTTTAAATAAAAGAAAAGAAAATTGTAAGTAACGTATAATTACGATACTTTACAAATTCTGTGACTGTATATGGACTTTTATGGCAAGTTAATTTGTTTGGTTTGTTTTAATTTAAGATTATATAATTGTTTGTCACCACGATAATTACTTCATTTGCATTATAGACCAAGATGTTTAGAGCTGAAACTAAGCATCTTGGTCGATGCTTAATTTAATTAGATATACATAAGTAGATACACCTAACTAGGAGTACCTTTTCACATGTGTTATGTTTATCTGTTTTACAACAACACTTTTTCATTTTGACTCTATGATATTTGAAAATAATAATATGTTGAATTAAATATTCATGACATTACAATGTATCATTGTGCGTAGCGAACAAGAGATCAGAGTGTGGATAAGAAATAAAAATATACTAATGTTGACGCGGCTATCAGTAGGAGATAGGAGATGACTCGTAAAATCTTCGCTTAAGAGACGCTTAGTGAAAAAGTGTTATGGTTCCTTTCTGCGACTTTTTTTTTCTTTCTATTATATTTCAGTCTTTCGTTTGCTATAATATGTGTGCGTGTCACATTGTGTAAAGGTACTTCTTATCATTAAAAAGCTCATAATATTATACTCGCATTCTATGACATGGGGCCTCATCATCAACTACCATTCATCCGTAAGAAGTAGAAACCTATCAAGATTATGTATGACACCGAGTGTACTTGCTTCAAACTTGTTGAGAACTTAACTTGATCCAAGTTGTACGTTATCTTGTTAAGTGACGTTTTCTTCTCGACAAACTATTAACTCCCAACAATAATGTTATAAGAACTACTTAACTCATAGCTAACAATTCATAACGAAAGAACATTTTCCTAACATTTTATACGCTCGTTAGCATCAAAATACTTACATGCAAATATACATAATTTGCTTTCAAGATGATGTACAACAATTCTTACCAGAAAAACCAACGTAAATTGATCTCTCTCGACCATACGAAATATACTAGTTGTAATACATATAACGGGTCATGTTTCTATGGTTGCATTATAAATAATGATGGTTGTTCATGGCCTCCGCTATTCGTCATATGATATAAACGATTTGCTCATTACGTGAACAATAAAGAACAAAATTAATTTGTACAAAATTGTTCACTGTTTTAGTTTGCATAAAATTAGACTTTTGGAATGTAAGTTTTGAGCTTAGTTTCATCACCTGCCTGATATCTTCCACTGCTGGACATAGGCTTTCTACAAAGTTCCTATTTGGAGAGTTTTGCCGTAGTCTCTGCGCTTGACATGGGAGTTGCCGCAGTTAGGTGGTAGCTAATACACAGGTGGCGCTGCTGCCTACCTGTGTGAAGTGAATGGTTTCAAATTTTGTTTGTACTTCGAGTATCATTCGGTGACTCTACATAGGTGTTTTATTTAAGATAGCTGTGCCCCGCGGTTTTACCCGCGTTAAACTTTATAAATTATCACTGCTCCTCCCCCGTACGTGATAGCGTGATAATATGTAGCCTATATGTTGACCCGACCTCTTAGTAATATTCATGCGAAATTTGAAGTAAGTCCATGCAGTACTTTTTGAATTTAGCCCGGACATACATACAGACAAACAGACACACAGACAAAAATTCTAAAAACTATATTTTTGGCTTCGATATCGATTGTAGATCACACCCCAAAAATCCTTTAAAAAAAATATTCAATGTACAGTTTTGACTTTCCTACGATTTTATTATATGTATAGGTCACCGTAGCCTAGTTGGTAGTGCTCCTGCCTACGAAGCTGGTGGTCCTGGGTTCGAATCCCGGTAAGTGCAAATATTTGTGTGATGAGCACGAATATTTGTTTCTGAGTCATGGATGTTTTCTATGTATATAAGTATTTATCTATCTATCTATAAGTATGTATATCGTCGCCTGGTACCCATAGTACAAGCTTTGCTTAGTTTGGGGCTAGGGTGATCTGTGTGACATTGTCAAAAAAAATATATATATATACGCTACTGCTAGACAGTGGAGCCTTGGCCCCCTTAGTCGCCTTTTACGACACCCACGGGAAGGAATGGTGTAGCCCTGTTATTCTTTTTAGGTCGGAAACCACACGGGTTATATTATTATGAAGAAATTTAAAAATAGCAACGGTTTATACCACTTACGATAACATGGTAAGTATAGTCACCATCCGTAAAATTGGTTATTTTACCTACATATTGTGGGAAAAGTGGGAGCTGTATCTTCTTGCGACCTATTAAAACATATTTTTATAGCTTTTATCTAATTAATTATTATTTTAAATTGTTTAAAGATATTTTCATTTTTTATGAAATAAACTTTCTACCTATATCTTATTGAACAGATTAACTACGATCTACTATTGGCATTTGGATATCACACATCGATTTCGTCCGGCGTAGTTGTCAAATGCTTGTCTTTTACGCCACAAGTCGTGGGTTCGATTTACACCCAGGACAGATATTTGTGTGTATGAAGAATATATAAAGAAAAGTTGTGTATGTAATATATCAGTTAATTGGTTTCCATAGTACAAGTCCTGGGGCTCTACCGACTAAGTCACCGAAAATGATTTCTTAAATGGCGTTCAAATAAATAAAGGTTAAAAATGACTTAATCAATCGTTAAATTGGCTTCAACGTTGACAATCGATTCCGGACCATTTATGACGTCACATTTGTTCATGGAAGCCGATTTAAAGATTGATTAAGTCATTTTTAACCTTTATTTATTTGAACGCCATTTAATAAATCGATGTTCGGCGACTTGGACGGTAGAGCCCCTGCTTAGTTTGGGATCAAATGGCCGTGTGTAAATAATGTCCTAGGATATTATTATTATATTATTATCATTTCTATTATTATTTTACTGACAATAAACTCACATTTGCAGTTCGCAGTCAGAAAGATGATAAGTATTAGATGCCTGAACTAACGCCGTTTATGGTTGCCTATAGCCGCCGTATTCAAAGTTCAACTAAGAGTATTTTTTATTATAGGATACTGAATATGCATTTATTTAAAACTAGCTGTGCCCCGCGGTTATACCCGCGTTAAACTTTATAAAATATGGCCTATGTGTTATCCTAACTATAAAAATTAGCATATGTTCTTTCTCAGGGTCTAGACCATCTGTATACCAAATTTCATTCAAATCCGTTCAGTAGTTTTGGCGTGAAAGAGTAACAGACAGAGTTACTTTCGCATTTATAATATTAGTTAGGATAATGTTCTAAGAATTATAACTTTGCTATGTATAGCAAAACCGCCATTCGTAATTTGTTGAAAATTCATATCGTATTCTTATATAGCAGAAATAATATGTGAGTCCGAAACATGTCATTGTGCTTAAGTTTGGCGGTGAACTCATCGGGCACTGTTCCTAACTAAGACATGTACGGAGTTGATTGAATAGGAGAGCTAGATATGGCTTGAATGTTTACTAATCTACTTAGATGGGCCTGTTGGCGTGGTTGGCAAATGCTTACTTTTCACGCCGGAGGTCGTGGGTTCGATTCCCACCCAGGATAGATATTTGTGTCCATGAACATGTCTGTTTGTCCTGAGTCTGGGTGTAAATATCTATATAAGTATGTATTTACAAAAAAAAATAGTATATGTAGTATATCAGTTATCTGGTTTCCATAGTACAATCTCTGCTTAGTTTGGGATCAGATGGCCGTGTGTAAATAATGTCCCAGGATATTACTAATCTACCTACTTCAAGTAAAAAAACATCTGTTCTTTAGCAATAGCTAACATGATGTTCAATAAGAGTCCTAATCCTGATTGAGGCCTTCATAGCTAGATGCGCTTTCCTGTTTCTAGAAAAGGGGTGTGGTTTAGAACCTAGCGTCAATCAACTATTACAGATGGGTTATTGACACGTCTTAAATTCCCAGCATCTTCACAATAATAGTATGTATACATCATTCTATTTAATGGTTGCTGTTTGAGGTGTAAAATAATATTGAATTTATTTTTATTTAAAGAATTACGAGTTCGATTGATGAGCGGTTATAATAGATTGAGTAGTAGTAGCAATAGATTGAGTATTATCTCTTAACATTTCCAGCAAGTCTGGTTCTCGATACAAAGCCGTGCTTGAACTTCGTTCAATAGAAATCGGCTAAACTCTCGAGACATGTGACTCAAGTTTCTGGACAGTCGGCAGCGAGATGTCGAATACGATACAAATTGGATGCCCAGCTGGAACTTGTGGACTCGAATTTTGTATTGGATTTTGGATTTGTGGAAATGATCTAAGGTTTTATTCATTGCGTTTATTATAGAGTATACGTAGTAAGTAGGCCATGGGGAAAAGGTTTGGAGAACAATAACAATAGGCAAGTGGGGACGGTCACCGTAGCCTAGTTGGTAGTGCTCCTGCCTACGAAGCTGGTGGTCCTGGGTTCGAATCCCGGTAAGTGCAAATATTTGTGTGATGAGCATGAATATTTGTTTCTGAGTCGTGGATGTTTTCTATGTATAAAAGTATTTATCTGTCGCCTGGTACCCATAGTACAAGCTTTGCTTAGTTTGGGGCTAGGATGATCTGTGTGATATTGTCCTTAGATAGATATTATTATTATTAAAGGGAACTGGCCTATCCCGTCTCCCTCTCTGGGTATATGAGCTATGATTGTCTTGTACACTATTCACTATTAATATTCGCCCGGCTGGTTATACTCAACACTCGACTGGAATGTTTCACAATACACACAGGACACAAGTCTGGGCTCACAAACAAATCACTAACGGCGCGATAATGAAAGGTCCTCTCTTGGACGGGCAGGGGGCGCGGGCAGTAGAAGTGAACTATGCGCGAGCGCTGCTCTTTTTTACATTCGCGCCATGTCGACACGGCATGTATGTATTGGAAGAATATAAAGTACTTTATATAATGTACACTTGGAGCTATTTAAAAGAGTTTGTCATAAAGACATAACATGAAACAAAAGTGGTGACCGCAAAATCCGGGGTTATATGACACTAAGCGAGTCGTAACTCTTAATGTGTAGCAGATCATCCCATTACGAGGATACTTGTCTGTGATAAGTTGGTACTATAATATGAAATTTCTCACTAATGAAATCTGATGTTATTAGATATCAAACTATATTAAACTTGGAAACTGAACCGATCTGTAATGCAATTATTTGTTATCAACAATACGACAGCCGAGAGTTTCCAACGCGTAATTAATTTAGACAGGTGGGTTCCTTTGAGACCTGCATTAAGTTCAAATTTGATTTAGAAACGTACCGTAGCAGTGGTTCAGTTCATAATACGTCATTTAACGTGTACTTACTGCGTCTATTTTATGTTCATGGATTGCATCTATGTAAAGTGAGCGCCCTAGTGGAGGCGATGTCATTTAAAAAAAGGTTAAAACAATTACCATATTTACCCAAACTATAGAGATTAGAGAAGTTTAGACATGTTTCAAAACTATTTTGTAAAGTGAAAACTTTTTTAGCGGCGCTGTGCACTTTTATAGGATGGGTAAAAAATGGTAAACTCGCGTCAGGACACGTGACCTGATCGAAATTTTGTGAGGCGGAGGGTCTTTTTTTAATTCAAACTGGCCTTTTGTACACTTACATGACCGCAGCATTTTTTTCCTAATTATGATAGATTTTTATTATGTATTTTATACTAATATTTTAGATATGCCTAACCAAATTAAGTTCTCTTTTTAAATTTATTCCCACCATAGGGAGGGAAGCAATTACTATGAGTATTTACCGCCCAAAGGTGGGAAGTAGCTTCTTCCTCTCGCTACTCGGATCAAATAAACACTACTTTTCACTTCTGTTGGCAGTCCCCAAAGACTGCCCCGCATGTTTTTTTAGTAGAAAAATAAGAGTAAATAGTACTCTTTTCCCATATAAAGTATCTTGTTTTATAGTAAAATATATAAAAAAGCTGTATTTGTATTTAGAAATATTAAAACCCCATTTCAGTATTTTTGCATATTCATTGCCTTATTTCCACGTACAGCGTGTTAGCTTTGATGAAATCTGAGATATGCCGCTATGTTAGACAGACGGACGGACGAAGTCGGCCATAAAGGTTCATTTTACTGCTTTTGTATGGAACCATAAAAATGTGATAAGTAATTGAAAAATTAAATAATTGTATATATTTTAAAAAACATATTTTACACAATTGTATAAGCTGGTATAAAACTTATGAAAATAAATAGTGGTCCTATTCATTTTCACACCAGCATGCATTTCAATGGAAACGGAAAGTCAAAAATCTATTACTGCACTAAAAGAATTTTATTTTGCTATTTGTTAATAGCCTTAGTCACTAATCAATAAATCTTGTTGTAGTTTGTTCATTTGTTGCTGTCCAAATCCCCATTTTATGAGATTTAGACGGCAAAAAATTATTTAGTCTTAGTTTCAGTGTTATTCAAACCACCCAGTATTCTTCTGACATGACTTGACTGTTATTGTATATGACCACAGCCAAGACCGAGAGCTTCGACTAACATAGACGCTCAGAGTTTATACGGTCATTTATCTTGGGGAGCGCAACTGGTTATAAGCGCCATATAAACATATAAATATAATATATATATATATATATATATATATATATATATATATATATATATATATATATATATACATATTTATATGGCGTATACATAGTACATGGTATTCTTTTCCTTTAAACCATCGCCTCATAGAATACACTCCGGACGCAGACAGCGCAGCGTAGCAGTATATATGCTGTCTCGTCGTGGCCAGAATTATGGATCCTTTAAAAAAAAGTCTTCTTTAATAAACATTGTCTGCGTCTGGAGTGTATTCTATGAGGCGATGGTTTAAAGGAAAAGAATACCATGTACTATGTACTATCCTATTCTTCCTGGTGTACATATTGCTAATGTAATGTTTTAGCTTTCTTAATACTGGTAGCATGTAAGATTCCACGAATATCAGGAAAGGCAAAAATATTCCTTCATACAAATTGGGTGGTGATCAGTTGAGCTGCTTATTAAGCAAAATAATGCTTTGCTCTATGCTTTAACTTCCGAGCTCATTACTTAAAAAGAAACGTAATGTAAAGACTCTTTTACACTAGGAAGTAATCAAGCGAATACAGATGTGAAAATCGCGTGCCTAACATTAACACCCGGTCAAGCCTGCGTGTTTATACAAAATAGATCTGCGCATCAACGATATCTTAAATGTATCTTTGTTACTTACAAGTATGTATAATTCTGATCAAAACTAAGCGTATAATGCTTTAAACAACACTATTATGGTAGACACTAATCGTAGACCTATAGTTATACGTTAGATTCCTGAGTTAGACCACCAAGTGTGTTTGATTTTCTGATAGGGTCAAAAGTGAATAGCCCTCCGGAGGCAGTATGTTGGCGGAGTTCTATGGCATTATCATGCTTTGTAAAGCGTGTAACCTAATGTCCAATTATGAACTGCAATGGCAGTCTGATTATGAGCTGCATTGCAACTTAGAGCATCAGGAATAAAAGGATAATATGACGAGTACCAAGGTCCAGGGTATTACCGGTAACAAAATGCTGACAATTTATTCGATTTCACCCGTCAGAGACCGAGATTTTATTTAAAACAGTTCTGAAAATAATAAGGGCTACAACAGCTAGAAATGGAAGTGGGAAAAAATGGAGGTGAAAGCGGACTTATTTCAAATCACGTTGTGATTAACAGTCCTTCAATGTGAGAGATAATACAATATGGATTAATTTAAATAAAATACATACATAATTTTTTATCACAAAATTTGGAAAGATAAAAATGTTGGGAAGTGTGCACCGTATGAACTTACTGAACAACGCCAAAAAGCTCAACCTTAGCTGGTTCAATAACCACACTAGTGGAGAAATTCTAAAACGGAATGACACTTGTAATGAAAACATAAATATACATACTTCCACATAAATTCTGTACACATATTCACTATATACACAAAAACCACATACACGTTAAATTTATGAAAATTAATTAAAAAATAATTTATCTCTTATTGCAAATTTATTTATTTATTTATTAAAAGGTACACCAACAGCTTCTGTATATAACATTTAAAATAATGATTGGTACCAAGTTATGGTCTTATACAGTTGCCAATAACAGGTGAACCAACACTTACAAATAGAAATGATAACCTAAGTCAAAACAAAGTGTAATAAAACTAAAGTGATAATAAACTATATAAACAAAAATATAACAATCAGTTATTAAACTTAACTAAACCAATTTATTAAACAGAAATTAAACCAAATTATACTTCTACTTAAACCAAAAAAAAAAAAAAAAAAAAATATATATATATATATATATATATATATATATATATATATATATATATATATATATATATATATATATATATATATATATATATATATATATATATATAAATATATATATATATATATATATATAAAAACACAAACAGACATCAATAAACACAAATGTGATTGTATGTAGTATATGAGATATACCTATGTACTAGCATAATATATTATTTGTTTGTATGCGGGTCTTCAAAATTTGGGTTTATAGACATTCATGGAGTCATGATATATGTCAGCATGTGGAGTGGACTTTATGGTATATAACAATATATTTCATTCATTATTTACTTCTCCATACTAAAACAAACTTCTTAGTGAAAATGGTAACGAGTAAGTCACATAACTGATTACATGTTGGACTCGCCCATCAGTTTCTTCCAGGTCATCCCTGAAAAGATTCACTTCATACTGATTGGTTATCTCTAAAGCCGGGTATACTAATAAAATATTCCTCACCATTGAAAAAGTCTTGAGAAGTGTGTTCATTAGACCGACTATGGTGCCATATTTGGTATAATTTTCACCAAAATCATATCTATATGCAATATATAAAACTAAAACACGACTACCAAAGGGTAAAGGCAAAGTAGTTTAATTAATAACAAAAAGCCAGTTTGTATTTTTTTAAGACAACGCCCGCACTAGTGAATTAATCCCGGTGTCACGGGGTACTTTACATATATATAATAGACGGACACAAATTACATCATCAGAACAACTATTTATGGGTTACATAAATAGTTGTCCGGCGCGGGACTCGAACCCGCTACACGAAGCGGCGAGGCGACTGTCTTAGCCGCTGCGCCACACGTGCAGTCAGTTTTAAACATAGTACGCCTCCATTTTCATTTATGGCTATCGATTTATAAAAGATATAATATATTTTTTTATATTTTCAGTGTAGTCCCACATATTATGTGGGACCACACTGAAAGTATTTCCCATTTAATAAAAAGAATCTTTTCTAAATCCATTCCCAAACTACTGATAAATAACATACATATTCGAAACATACAGTCGAAGTGATACATGCCTTCTTTTTAAAATCGATTGTATTGTTTTGTATAGTTTGCACCAGTATAGTGGACAAGAACCTTTGCCAATTGATCCTGGGCTTACATCGAGTCGCTTCTACGTGCGAGTAGCTAGTACGGCTTAAAACGTGATTTTCACCGAAGTTATGCTTTTCTCCGATAATTGAAGTTTTTGACGGGAGTGTATCCCTGGCTTTATAGTGAACGTAAATGAATGGGTCTTAAAGTTCTTTAAAGGGAAAAGTACAACATGTCAATAATATAATAATAGGTCGAAATAATAGTAGTGACGTTATTATTTATTCATTTTATTTTTTTAAAGACCTCGCCTGCACTCGAGCAATGAACACCTGTGTCATGGCGTACAATACAAACATATAATTCACAAACGCAAAGTACTCGTACATCCAGACTCAAAACACCTACCTATGGGTCACACAAATAGTTGTCCGATAAGAACCTGGAAGTGGCGAGGCGACTATCTTAACCGTTGCGCCTTATGTGCTGTCACTACAATTAAAAAAAACGATGAATTATGAAATTGTTCGAATGAAGAAACGAAGTTCTTAAATATAATTTCATCATTATCATACCAGCATTTAAAAGTTCACAGCTGGACAAAGGCTTCCCTCAAAAAATCTCCACATCTGCCGGTCTTAAGCTGCCCGCATCCAGTGATACCCCCCGTGTAATTAAATAACAAGGTGGACCGACGGACCGATTCTATCGTTCGATTTCTTTTATCGATTTTTTTTTTTAATTAAAAATATTTTTTTGATAATGTCATTAATCATCCTATGACTATAGACTATAGACAATGACGCTATAGTTTTATTATAACTATGTAATAAATGAATTAATAGAATATATGTAATTATCTTCTTTTGAAAATAATTTATGCTGTGTAGCTGACGGCATAGAATATCACTACCCCATTTCAACCCGTAGGAGGCGTAGAAGTCGACCTGAGCGAATATATCGCAGAGAACGGGTAGCAGTATCTCACTGCGTACTACTATCATATTACTGTGATTGCCAACACGTCTAATAAGCGTGGCGATTAGGGCATATGCCTCCAAATGATAGATCCAACTCCAATGTGAAAATCTTTTGGGAAATCCTTTGTCCAGCTGGACATAAATTTTATTATTTTATACGGTTGTATCATTAAATACATTATTTACGCCATATTCCTATATTTTATATGCAACTATTATCACTAAGTTCTAGTTTATAATTAATTATTTTTAGCTACGTACTTCAATTTAAATTATATTCTTAATATATATATATATATATATATATATATATAATTACAATTACCAACGCTCAAAATAGTAACTGTTAATTGTAGAATGGCACCCACAATATAAGCTTCGCTTAGTTTGAATGCCGCAGGTAATGTGTGCCTGAACACTTAGTTTGAACCTCCACTCAAGGCTTGAGTTTCGCCGAGATTCGAACTCCAAAGCACTCTAGCGAGGGCTCCTTAGTTTATAATTTTGTTTGCTAGAAACTTATTGCCCGGTCAAGTCCTAAAAGGCCCGCTAATCTAACTGAACTGGTAAGGTAATGTAAAAAATGAGTAATGACACATACCTATAGGTACATATACGTACATTATCACGAAAAATACATCGTACATCACAAAAAAAAATAGACAAGCATTTACATCGCACTCAAATTACAGCACAAAAAATAATAATCCAAGGTAAAAGCCTAAAAAATTCATGGCATGACAAATAGACGCGGTGGGCCGACAAGTGGCAGACATCCGTCTTCGGCACTGTGTTGCCAATCCTAGCATGAATGTTTTGGTTAATTCATCCTGAAAATTGGCCATATAAGAAAAACACATGTTTTAAAATCCTAAAAGAGAGACAAAAGAATATGGAGAATATCCATCATCTAGAAGTAGTAAGAAGTAGTAGAATACAATATTTAATTTAGTTTAAAAAAGTTGTAGTAGTAGTGTGTTTTAAAGAATTTCACGTCACCAGCATCAGGTCAAAGTCAGACTGAGAGGCATTCACAGCTAGTTGCACTCACCGACTTGTAGGTGATCGGTGAGGTTAAGCATCTACGCACGCTGTCAGTCTATAGATAGGTGTCCGCTAAATTCATTTAATTTCTGAGCGTCTCCGTACTTCTTCGCACGTTAAGTTGTCGGTCTCGGTTGAAGCCGTTACACAACAGTTGATAAGTCATATCAGGGCCTACTGGGCGGCTTGAATAATAACCACTGCCCATACGATAAAGTAATAGTAAGCGTCAATAAAAAAAAGAAGTAATAATTGAAGAAATCTCGTGGCAAAATCTAAATTACCATTAACATAAAAAGTCATAAAAAAAGAATGAACCAATTCGGAAAATTTGGTCAAAATAGGGCCAAGTTGGCAACACTCAGTGCGGGAATTTATAAGAGATTCGTATGAAAGTCACGGCATCTACCAAGCTGGGGCGTCCGGCGTCCAAGACGACCATACTTTCTCGTTTCGTGAACGTATATCAAAGTCGCGTATATTTTTTATGCTAGATTTTGTGAATTGTTTATTTTTACTTGTGTTTTTCTTGCTGCATTTAGATTGTTTCTTTTGTATTAGAATACAATTTCACGAGAAAAAGAATGACTAAATTATAATATATTTTATTTACAAACAATTTACCGCATAACCTTCTACCACACACCAAAGATTTTTTTTTCTAGTATCTGTCAAATGACATGTTGCAACAAAGTTTATCTTATAATGATGAGGTAACTGAAAAATGAACTAAACCTTTATGGTTAAGTAACAAAATGTTAAAAACCAACCGTTTAGATGCGATTCATTCCGTATGCCTTTTTGCTACAGTTACATGTCAAAAGTATTTAGTAAGTTGTAAATCTATCATATTTTAATTATTGTATTGACCACACGACAACAGATCATTCCAAACTTCTCACATCACAGGATCTCACATGACTTAGCAAGACACATTTTGATGGTCTGGTTGGCGTAGTTGATATATACTTCCCTCTCACATCGCAGGTCGTTGGTTCGATTCCCAAACAGGACAGATATTTATGTGCATAAACATGTCTGTTTCTGCTAAGTCTGGGTGTAATTATCTATATAAGTATGTATTTTCAAAAGATAAGTAGTAGTAGTACATAGTATATCAGTTATCTGGTTTCCATCGTACAAGCTTTGCTTAATTTGGAATCAGGTGGCCGTATACTACTTTTTTGGATATACTTATAGAGTTAATTAAACCCAGACTTAGGACAAACAGACATGTTCATGCCCACTTATGTCTGGGTGGGAATTGAACGCACGACCTGCGGCGTGAAAGGCAACAACGCCCAGCGACCCGTATATCTTGGGACAACTAACACGGTGCCTTCTGATCCCAAACTAGGCAAAGCCTTTACGTTGGCAACTAGGCAACTGATAAACATACATATTATAGATAAATTACACCCAAACACAGAACAAATAATCCTGTTGATCACATAAAGATTGGTCCCGGATGGGAATCGAACCCACGACCTCTGGCTTAGCAGTCAGTATAACCACTAGATCAACAGGTCCGTTGAAATGAAAATATAACATATTTATAGCAAAAGCAAACAACATCGGTTAAGTCTCGGCAAGGCTTAAAACTTTCAGCGTTAAAAATCAATAGGCTCGTGGAACCGACAGGTCTCACTTTTGCACCATTGCACTCGAACCAGCATCACCCACTGTTTGATGGCGAAATAAACAAAAACAATAAACAAATATACATATATATGTATTGGTGTGTTCTACTAAAGTCCGGATAGATAAAATATTCAGCTGTAACCGATATTGTGGGTTTAGAACCACGGTGAACTGATGTTAGTATATGGTATAGAAAATAAAAACTACATTTTAACAACGTGTACCCTTTTAAACGGCTTCAGAAAAAGTAGGAGATTATTAAGTGAAAATTTCAACCTTATCATCTGGATGAATGATCTTCTCCCACCGTGCGTTACACAAGAAACTTTTTGGCGCGCACTACCACTCTGTGGAATCAATTAACTGCCCAGGTATTCCCGATCCGGTTTGATATGGCAACCTTCAAGAAGCGAGCCTATTCCTTTCTTAAAGCCCGGCAACGCACGGGCGGCGATGATCAGTTACCATTAGGTGAGCCACTTGCTCTTTTGCCATCCTATTATATAAAAAAACTGACTTCAAATAGGAGGAGGTTATCAATTTGTCTATATGTTTTCTACAGTTCCGTACGTCAAAAGACAAAAGGTGTAGACGCCAGCACATCCAGCTACCCCAATTTGTCAAATTCCTTTTATAGATTTTCAACTTCATCACAAAAGCATAAGGTTTACTTTCAATTGGGGAAAATTGACAGATTGGGGTAGTTTGATGTGCTGGCGTACTCTGTACGTAAAGGTAGGTTCCAGTAGAATCACTTTCCGTCTAACTGTTTGTCCGTACTGTCGATATCCCTTTTCTCAAGAACGCCTATCAAATTAAAAACAAACAGGGAATGTATAATTTGAGCGGAAGCGGTCGCTCTCATGTCTTCTACTTTGCGCAGGATGGAAGTGCAATTTACTTTTTCAACTCCTATAACTTTTTGATTAAGTTGGTTGGAGGATCCAAGATATGAGGTATCCCGTCCCGGGACCTACCTGAGAAACACAGCACAGATACTATTTATCGCTAAACTCAAAACTAGTAAAACTCAACTCATATAAGCTAAAGTAAGTATCTTTAAGTTACCCTGGGCAGATGCTTTAGCCATTAAGTTAGTAGAAGAGGCTGCTTCCGTGTCAAAATATGGCAGAATATATATAATAGAAAACGCTTAATATATGCTACTGGACGTTATGGACGATCCGCATAGCTCATATCGCCTGGCACCTCGTAAGTTATTTTATATGCACGTAGCCTAGCGGCAATGGCTTTTTCTGAAAGTTCGTGCTGTAAATTGAGTTTATGGTAGAGGATTTTGAAATCCAAATCCATTTAAAATAATACTTTGTATTTATAATACTTGCCATGAATTATCTAAGCCTAATTTTATGCGACAGTTTCGTATTTAATTGTAACGGACTGTTCCCAATCGATTTTCTAGCACATGAAACTTAGACAAATGCAGAAGGCTTTTAGCGGTGTTCCGGTGCGGAGTGCACCGTGACGTCACATCCGGTCTTTCCGACTTCCCGCCAGGTCAGAAACTTTAATGGTTGTCACACGTACCCTTAGAAAATTATGAACTGACTAGTACTAGTAATATATTCGAAATGGAAGTCGTAAATTGGATGAACGAATGAAAAATGAAAATGAAAATTGTTTTATTCAGTTTTTGTATTTTTATGAGCGCTGGTAAGTAGTCTAAACATGTTTTGTATTTACTATTCAAAGTACAAACGCCCATCCAGCTACCCCAATCTGTCAAATTTCTTTTATAGATTTTCAACTTTATCACATAAGCATAAGGTTCACTTTCAATTGGAGAAATTTGAAAGAATAGCTTGATGTGCTGGCGTCTGTACATAACTATTCTATTGTTTAACTATTGGTAATGTGTGCCACTAAACGTAAATATCGCAGAATTGCTTAGTTACATTACACATTAACTTCGAGATTTGTCACCAGGTTATAAGATGCATGCAGAGCAAGCTCGAGAAGATTAAACAAAACTATAGAAAATAACATATAAATAATCTTTTCTGCAACAAAATAAAAAATAATAATCAACTAGCTGTGCCCCGCGGTGCTACCCGCGTTAAATTTTATAGATTTTCTTTGCTATAAACCTCACGGAGCCCGAGACCTTTCCAACGAATGCAAAACCGTGGAAATCGGTTCGTGCGTTCTGGAGTTATAGCGTCAGGAAGGAAAACCCGACTTATTTTTATATAGTAGATAAACCATTAAATGGCTAAATAATAGGTCTTTACTTATGAAATTGCCGTTTTGTATGAAAAAATTTAAACGAATTTTTTTCTTGAATTTTTTTATTTGTATTAATCGAAGTAATCACCCATGCAATCAATGCATCTTTGCCATCGCAGTGGCAGTTTATTGATGCCCTTCTTAAAGAAATCAGCTGGACGGGAGGCAACAAATTCTTCAAAGGCATTTTGTACTGCCTCTCGGGTATTGAATTTTTTTCCCGCCAAGAAGTTATCCAAATTCTGGAAAAAGTAGTAGTCTGTAGGCGCAAGGTCTGGTGAGTAGGGCGGATGACGGAGAGCTTCCAACCCCAGTTCTTGCAACTTGGAGACCGTCTGCTGTGCAGTATGAGGTCGCGCGTTGTCGTGCAGGAGCAGCGGAGACGAGCGATTGACCAATGCTGGTTGGAGATGCGCCAGCTTCTCCATCATTGTGCTCAGTTCTTCACAGTACACATCTGCAGTAATGCTCACCCCGTTTGGTAAGAAGCTGTGATGAATCACACCGGCGCTAGACCACCAAACAGTGACCATCACTTTTCTAGGGGTAAGTTTTCGTTTAGGGCATTGTTTAGGTGCTGAACCAGGATCCAACCAACTTGCTGAGCGCTTGCGGTTATCAAACAGAATCCATTTTTCATCGCAGGTAACAATGCGGTTCAAAATTCCTTCATTTGTGTGTCTGTTGAGCAGTGCAAGGCACGTCTCGACGCGTACTTCGCGCTGGCGATCATTGAGTTCGTGGGGCACCCATTTGTCAAGCTTTTTTACCTTGCCAATTTGACGCAAATGGACCAATATTGTTTTGACGCTAACGTCGAAAGCTGCTGCTAATTCAGCCGTAGATTGTGTATCATCAGCTTCCACAACCGCCTTTAATTCGTCATTGTCGACCAAAGTCTTCGGACGACCGCGAGGTTCATTTTTCAGGTCGAAATTTCCAGAACGGAAGCGAGCAAACCAATAACAGGTGGTGCGTTGGTTTGTAGTGTTAGCTCCGTAAACGTCGTTGATGTTGCGTGCCGCTTGTGCCGCGTTGCTGCCACGACGGTACTCATATTCCATAATTACTCGAATTTTTAACGTATCCATGATGACGAAAAAGATTGAAATGCGATGAAAATGTAACACTAATCAATAAAGAAATGACTACTTTTGGAAAAAAGAATCCATGTTTTTAAAATAAAATTAATTTGAAATTAGAATTCTTAGCCAAACAAAAATTATTTTGATTTGAAATGGCCAGTACTGCAGAACGGCAATTTCATAGGTAAAGACCTAATATTTTGTAATAAGGAATAGCCACGAATTTACCGACACGAGATTTGTACTTAGTGTCTTATTATCTGCGGTTGAAAACCCTGAAAAGGCAGTCAAATAATAACCATTATTTAAAGATAGATATTTGTATATCTACAATTACATTTAGAAAGAACGTATTCTCTGATTGATTGGGAATAAAGGAGTCGAATGAAGCGCGCTTTTGAAATAAGACCTAAGAATATGTTATTTAACAGAGGGAACACTGTTTTGTATATCCTTCTCATCCAAGAATGATGGAGCCGTAATATTGATAACTCTCTGAAACTTACAATTTAATAAATGAAATGTTAAAGAAATATTCGATAATTTTCCAAAAACCTTAACCTAATTTTAAAGAATACTAATTAAATGTTAATCAGTTTACTGGGTTCAAATTTACATATTAAAAAATACTTTTTAAATATAAGCACGAATTGAATGAGCTTTTTAAATATATGAATGAAATAAAAATATGAATGATATTAGCATGAAATACTAAACTTGAAATAGCTGGGTTATTAATAAAAATAATATACTAAACTTATAAATATAGCATTTTAATGTAAATATAATAAATTACGTAAGACGCTAATAACTTACAAGTAATAAAATTAAGATCGGCGATATGATCAAAATAAGTCTCATTTAATCGAAATAATTCTTTATTGCTGTTTGTAGCAAATAAAATGTTATTAAAATTTTATGAACAAATATGTGATCTGCTAAATTTTGACTCAATTAGTCACAATTTGGTAAATGTAGACTTGTTATATATAGCCAAATCCAAACAGGTATTGAAATAATCCTATGACAGTTCAAAATAAAGTTTACCTCTTGTAATATTTGTATAGAGTTACGCCCATGTTCCACAGAGTATAGACAACATCGCCCACAAGAGATTTTACCGCCATATAACGAGAAGTACAGACGCCAGCACATCAAACTACCCCAATCCAAAATATACTTATGTGATAAAGTTGAAAATCTATAAAAGAAATTTGACAGTTTAGGGTAGCTGGATGTGCTGGCGTCTGTACAAGGAGACTGTTACAAATAAATCCATGTCGTTTAACTGTCACCATACCCTACTTTTAGTTTTATGTTAGAGGTAGTCATATCACTATTACCTCATCATGTCAGCCTAATGACTTCCACTGCTGGACAAAGTCCTCTCCAAAAGATTTCCACAATGGATTTGTCTCCATAATTTGAAGGAATATGCCATAATCGCCACGCTTGGTAGACGGGTTGGTGATCGCAGTATGACGGTCATAGTACACAAAGAGTTGCCGCTACCCGTTCTCTGGGAGATACATTTATCCTCGGGTCGACTTCTACGCCTCCCACGGGATGAAATAGGGTACAAACAGCAAGGTACACACAATTACCTACTTTTCACTAATACTGCAAAGACATTATAATATAAAAATATTTTCTGCCTAACGCCACGTCTTACTCGTACAAGTTTGCGTTCTTTGTTATCTCCGCCCAAGGCGCTGCAATTACAGAGAAGGAACCCTAAACCGCTGTACTTAGATGTTTTTCGCTTATTTTCAGGCCCGTTTGTTCTACGGAACCCGAGACGGCTCACTTACTAATTGGTACGGGCTTTTAAACCGATATTCCGTTCAAATTGTTTAAATTCTATTCGAAAAGGATTGTGATTAGTAAATGATTGTTTTGTGGAACTGTTTATTTGTTATAGATGTTTTAATTGAAGGTCAAATATTTATTTTGTTATTATGAAATTACAGCGTGTTTACTCTTTTGTGTAATCTTGAAGTTTTTCTTTGTATTGTTTAATCATATTTGTTGTATTTCGCATACTTTTGGTGGTTATTGTAACTACAAGGAAAATAAAACTTTAATGACTTCTTATTAAAATAAAATTAATAAATAAGGTCTTTATTCACGTAGACTTTAAAAAAGCGCTTGTAAATAGTCAGAACATGTTTGTAGTAATATAGTTGTAATTAATACGAGTATATCTGAAGATTATTATTCGATTCAGTATCAGACATTATAATACCGGAAATGTAGTGTACAAACCACCAAAATACAAAAACAGATAATTGATAGTCTCCTCTTTTTAAACTCAGTAAAACATGATTCATGGACACAATGCACAACCAGACTCAGAACAACCAATTCTGTGTCACACAAATACTAGTCCTGTCCGGGGTCCGAACCCGAAACACGAGGCGGCTACCTTAACCAGCGCACCACACGTACAGTTAATAGGAGTACAATTACAATTGCAAAAGGAAGGAAAGCTATAACAACCATCTCCAGCGTCTCTCTGTGTAGGTACTATGACCATCACACTGCGATCGCAAACCCGTCTGCCTCTCTCCAAATTATGGATACAACTCCATTATGAAAATCTTTTGGGGAAGCCTTTGTTCAGCAGTAGATGTCATTAAGCTGACATGATGAAAAAAATCAAGCACAAATATCAAACTCCTCACCTCCTCTCTACCTTTAACAATTAAGAGCAATTTTCTTAGTGATTTAACCCGCAGTACTGAGCTCACCGCAATCCGACACTGTAATGAGCAGGGAACTAAAGTTACCACACTAATGAAAAAGTCCGGGAAAAGTTTGCTTTTTGTGAAGAACTCTCATCTTTTTCTTTTCATTTACTTGTAGTGTTAAAACTATTAAAGTTGCATTGAGAACCTAAATTAAAAATTAATTAAAGTGTACCTTATTTTCACTATACACAGAATCGATTAGGAGTCGATATAAGTCCCCGTAGACCTGATATGTTTTTTTTTAATTTGACAGGTGTTCTAAATTAACTTATTTAGAGCAAATCGAATATGAAATATGAGAGTATTAAAGTGAGTAAGTACGAAATATGAAAGTGTGAAAGTAAGTGACTATCAAATATGAGAATATGAAAGTGAAAGAGTATGAAATTATTTAGTACTATTTTCGTTTAGAAACAAGTAAGTAACTTTATTATTGTGCATCCCTTTAATGTTATTTTAGTTTACTGCACGTGTGGCGCAAAGAAATTCGCCTCGCTACTTTAATATTCTGCTGGACCAATATGTAGTTGTTCTGAATTTGGGTGTTATTTGTGACAGTTAATTATGTGTTTGTAAAGCATCTAGACAAGTATAAATTTACAGAAGCGGGCGTTGTCTTTAAAATATATGTATATATTTTTAAGGTACGGAGATGCACTGTAGGACCCTAATTATGAGACAGAAATCTATACATATAATAAAATCGTAGGAATGCCAAAACTGTACATTGAATATTTTTTTAAAAGGATACTTGGGGCGTGATCCATTATCGACATCGAAGCCAAAAATATAGTTTTTAGAATTTTTGTCTGTTTGTCTGTATGTATGTCCGGGCTAAACTCAAACAGTACTCCACGGATTTACTTCAAATTTTGCACGAATATTACGATAAGGTCGGGTCAACATATAGGCTACATATTATCACGCCGTAGGTGACGGGGGAGGAGCTGTGATAAGTTATAAAATTAAACGCGAGTAAAACCGCGGGGCATAGCTAGTGATTTAATATATCATAAAAACTGTTGACCTTACAGCATCCTTACATTCCGTTGCAATAGCAAAGACCATTATTCAAAACTGTTCTATCTAGATTTTTTGTTTTTATTCAATATACTAGCTGACAGGCAGACTTCATACTGCCTCAACTGATCAATAAAAGATCCAAACTTTTGTTTTAGATTTGAGCAATTGATTTATATATATATATATATATATATATATATATATATATATATATATATATATATATATATATAGATTATTAATTATAACTCCGGGGACTTTCTGGACACTTTTTACATTAGTGTCCAGTTTTTCCCCTTGAGGGGGATTCTTTCAAGGGGGAAAACCGGAATAAGCTTTTATTATGTTCTCCGACAGCAAATGACACAGGATATTTCCGGATTCTAGATATATGGTTACTCTAACAATGAGATACAGCTAAAGAAGATAGGCGTTCATTGATTTTATTGAAACTGCATGACTTTCTCAATAGAAAGCCAATAACAACTCGCAACTTACAGAAACTAATACCAGTTATTCTGTGCAGGCTTTTGGAACCAATTATGTAACATCACTTACATTAGACCAAATTTTGAAATACACTATTTATTTATTTCAATTTAAGTTTTAACTATATTCAACAGATTTTATTGACGTCGTGATTTATTTCTTTCCTCTTTACAATTATATAATATATATAACGGTAGGGTAAAAAAAATATGACGATTCCACATAAATGTAAAATTTTTACGGAATAAACTTACTTTGACTTTGACTTTGACTTTATCATTACAGGTTTAAAACCTAATGCGATAATGTTGACAGCCTATTAAAATTGAAAATTACTTTTACTAACAAAATTGCTACAGCTTTTTATAATATCCTGCAATAACTAATAATATAAAGAACGGTTACTGTGAACTTGCCCAGTGTACGACGGAACAGGTCTACCTCTTCTGCAATACTGTTGAGAGTACGCAGTACACGCGTGAAAGGAGCTTCGTTTAGCAGCTTGGTGCGAGCGCTCGGTATGGCCAGCAGGCGCGGCTGTCGCCTCCGCCACACATATTTATCCGGGACACACGTACCCACCCTACACAACACGTCCGGATTGTGTATCTTTCCCTTAAACACCTCAAAAATATATAAGACTAGCGCAAATTTCGCCTCACTTTTAACTCGTTCTTTCGTAACGATTTTTATCAATCTACGGCTTGCTGCAATTAAACTTTGCTTCTAAACATTACTCATTGGCAGAAAAAAATACGAACTCGAAACAAACTCGAAGACAGGCAATGCCAAGTCATAATAAATTGAGAAGTATGTTGATATGTCAGGTGGTTTAGACAACGCAACAACTAACCCCATTACCGCCTAATACATATTATAATGAAACTTGCATTAAACTTGTGGATAACATATGGCTACAAAATACGGGGAAGTCCAGCAAGTCGGCAGGTACCGGTAAAGTTTAGATTGAGTTTCGTTCAGCATTGTTCCGTGCTTCCTACTTGTTATGCTGAATATGTCTAGTGCGATGCTTTGAAGTTCAAAAGTCGTTGAAAGTAATCCCAAAATCGTATTTTCAAATAAAGAAATCAAACTACTCCTGGCCAAATTTAGGCTATGACGAGAGAAGATCATAGTGTAGGTAGTAACTAACAAGTGTACTGCATCACCTTTCTCCAATAAACCGATTGAACAACTTACTGACCTTCCAGGCTCTAGTCAACTAGTGGGGTTTATTAAGATATAAAAGAAAATTATAATAATGATTGCTATCGAAAGTCATACATTGCTGGACATGCGTCTTTCTCAAAGATCTCCACAATCGCCGGTCTTGCGATACCCACAGCTCTCCTCATAAGCTCATAGGTCCATCTGGTAAGCAATCTACCCACGCTGATTCACCCAGTTCATGGTCGTCATTTGAGGACCTTTCTGCCCCAGCAGCCGTTGGTTCTACGAGCAATGTGCCCTGCGTACTTTAGCGCTAGAAATCGAACTGGAAAAGTCTTAATTACTGACTAAATTGATAAGGGATTATGTATTTTTCCGCATGTTTACATATTTGTGCAACTTACTATGCACTTCAATTAAAAACTATTTGCTTCTATTACCGATCACTTCCAAGCTTATCCGTTCGTCCAACACGAGATGTTTTGAACAGAAGCATCGTACTATAAATTAATCACAGGCCAGAGAAAGTATTACATTTAACTGAGTAGAGCATAGCTTTCTTAAACTCTTGAAGAAACAATTTATAGAACACACTTCAGTTAATAGGCACTTGACGGTCACCGGTAGCCTAGTTGGTAGTGCTCCTGCCTACGAAGCTGGTGGTCCTGGGTTTGAATCTCGGTAAGTGCAAATATTTGTGTGATGAGCACGAATATTTGCTTCTGAGTCATGGATGTTTTCTATGTATATAAGTATTTATCTATCTATATAAGTATGTATATCGTCGCCTGGTACCCATAGTACAATCTTTGCTTAGTTTGGGGCTAGGATGATCTGTGTGACATTGTCCCCAGATATTTAATTTAACTTACCGGTCCGTGAGTGCTCGGTGAGGTGAAGCAACTAGGCATTCGATAGATGGGTGACCGTTAAAGTGGTTTAATTTCTAAGCGTCACCGTGTTTCGGAGGGCACGCTAAACTGCCGGTCCCGGTTGTAATCATTAGACAACAGTCGACAAGCCATGTCGGAGCCTACTAGGTGGCTTGAACAACTCTGACACCAGGGTAACCACTGCCCATACGATAAAGAAAGAAAGTGGTTTGGGTATGAGTAACGTTGCTAGAGCTCTTTTCCTGAGGGGTAAGGTTCGGCAACGGCAACGGCATCCTGAGTGGTGTCATTTATATCATAATCATCAAACTAGAAACTTAAAACTAGAAGTGCAGTTGTATCATTAATCAGAAGTGCTTAGTTATTATAATTTATTTATTAAAAAAACACAAATAATCAAACCATTTTAATTTCAACAAGTAAATAATGTTCAGGTAAATTTTTCGTCTCAGTTTAAATAATATATATATACTTAACTTTTAATTAAATTCTTTTCTATTCTTCTTTCTTTAGTAATATTTTCCTTTATTATATATTACTCAGTATAAATATTAATATACAAATATGCCATCTCAAAGTTTTTACAGATTATTAAAATTAACTCATTAAATATATGTGAAAACTTGAGATTGTTTTTTTCCTAGTCCTAGTCTTATACTATACAACAGAGAACTCTTTATTGAACACCAGATATAACAAATGTATGACAAAGGCAATTATTATAAATTATGTGCAAAGGTTTGTCTTAGCGCTAACTGTAATTACTTCCAGATATTCTAATTAAATTTTCAGCAAGAATAGAAGAAAAGAAGTGAGTCGCACTCTCCTTTCAGGGCTTAACTTTTCATGAGTTGTTGCTTACTCCACCGACATAGATCACATTTTACTAAGACTGAACTCATTGCATTAAATAATCTCTTTCAAACAGCTGATAGTAATGAAAACAATTGCAAGAGTGCAAAATATTAATACTAAGATACTATCACAATAAATATATTGCGTACGCATACCAGACACAGTAGCAAAACAATGGCGTCAGCTGAAAAGTAATAATTCTTTATTATCACATTTACTCCCCTATAACTACCAGCGTAACTTGTTCTGCATGAGCTACCTGCCTCTTACCAACGGAGGTTTTGTCAAAACAAGCACCTCAGAATAGTTTTTCATCACCACTAACAGGACATACTACTATAAGATGTGGTAGAAGTTATCAGCTAAAGACCGATTAATATTCAAAACACATAAATAAATCATAAAATGCCAAAATTAGCATTTATATACATTATCAACATTAGTATATAACTAATGTTCAAGATTGACATGTTTTAAATTGTCAAAATTATTTATATTTAAATCGCAGATGACTGTGTTTAAGAAATATGAAAATAAAGCCGGGCCTTTGATAACGTAAGCTTCTTTTAAAGTCAACGGCAACTCTGTCAAGATCTTTTTGTAATTAATTAATGCCACAGGATCTGTAAAAATATACAATAATATTAATTCAGTGTTAGTTTATAACATCAATCCCTTTCAAAGAATAAACGTAGAGTGCTAGTGTAGTAGTCAAAATGCTATGTTACTGACGCTGGCAAATGTTAATACCGGATCTCATCCCGTGGGTGGTGTAGAAGTAGTCCCGAGAAGATATCTACCAGAAAATGGCAGCATTGTATCTATAAATATTGTGATGGTCATACTGCTACCACCAATACCTACGTCTGCCAAGCGTGGTAATTATGGCATGTCTCCCCATTCTTGTGAGATACTCTAATCTAGCAGTGGACTTCATTAAGCTAAGGATGATTGCAGCACATAGAATTTTGAGTACTCCACTCAGACTAATGAAGACCTTTTTAACACGCTTTTATTCGCTTCACTTGTAACTATGTACGTAAGAAAATCTTGGAATCTTAATTTGACCTACTTTCCGGTCTCCGATTAGGATGAAATTTTGCACACACTCTGAGTTCTGATGACAATACATGACTAGCTAAGAATCGTCATTACAAATCCAATATGGCGGCCTCCCCAAGATGGCGGACTGGCTGTTTGAAATCCACTCACATGATATGGGTATCAAATGAAAGGGTTTGCTGTCAGGAATACGAAAAAAATTGTCACCTAACTTAAATCTAACATGGCGGACATCCAAGATGGCGGATTGGCTATATGAAATATGCTATTTTTAATTTTTAGTGCGTCAAAAGCGTGTTTTTTAGTTTTTTAAAGTATCATTATATTTGTAACTCTACGTGCCACTATAACTAGAATTTTGCCATAATTTGCTTATGTTTTCACTAGGGACCTGAATCCTTGCATCGCGAGGTACTTTACAAACAAATAATTCACGAACACACAGCACACCCAGACTCAAAACAACTAGTTGTGGATCACACAAAAGTTGTCCTAAGAAGAAATCGAAGTAGTGCCCCAGTGCAGTAGTTCGTAAAACAACAATTATATTAAGCCATATACGTTCCAATGCACATTCGCGCACATTCATTCTCTTGCAAGTTTGTATTAACTTTAGTACTTAAGAAAACAATACATTACCTTCAGGCGTCAATCTTGGACCAAGATTTATTGCTGCGAACGGATCATTTAAAAACGTATAAATATGACTTCTAGATTTCTTGTAGTTGCTAACATGTCTTATGGTTAATGTTAGGGAAATATCGTCTGTAAAAATCATTTATTATGTGAATAACATAGTCCTCAAGTTAATTGGTAACTGGTTATTTATTTAGTATTATTATTCGTTAAACTAATTACTGTCGATTAATTTGTGAATGCAATTATATTTACGACTATTTTTTTTTTTTTTGCAAATAATAATTTGTAGCAAATTTGGAAAACGAACTCGAGGCTTTATTAATAAAAAGAAAAAGCAACGAAATCAATTTGTTTTGAAATACATATTTATATGCGTAGGTATTATCAAACCAGTGTAATGCAATCAACTCAGTTTTGTACAATGATAGTTACCAGTTATATAAAAAAGTGTTAGAACTACTTAGTTCTAACACTTTGTTACATAAAAAAGTGTTAGAACTACTTAGTTCTAACACTTTGTTACATAAAAAAGTGTTAGAACTACTTAGTTCTAACACTTTTTTACATAAATAAGTGTTAGAACTACTTAGTTCTAACACTTTGTTATTATAAAAAATGTTGGAACTATTTCATTCTAACACTTTGTTACATAAATAAATGTTAGAACTACTTAGTTCCAACACTTTGTTACATAAACAAGTGTTAGAACTACTTAGTCCTAACACTTTGTTATATAAAAATGTTGGAACTAGTTAGTTATAACATTTTGTTACCTAATATAAAAAATGTTAAAACTTCTTAGTTCTTTTAGTTGAAATAGTGTTTCCGAAATATCATACGAATCTCAAATGCAACATAAATAAGATTGATTTTATCATATTATATATTATCACTAATGACTGGCATGTTGGTTTAGTGGTCACTGACCCTGACTGCTAAACCATAGATCGTGGGTTCGATGCCCATCCAGGACAAATCATAGCATGATTATTTGATCTTTGTCCGGATGTAATAAATCTATAATATTTTTATATTAAGAAATATATAACTTAACTTTATCAATTGTCTGGTTGCCATAATACAGGCTTTACCGAGTTTGGGATCAGGTGGCAGGGCCTGGGACATTATTCACACACGGCCATCTGATCCCTAACTAAGCAGAGCTTGTACTATGGAAACCAGACAACTGATAAACCACATATACTACTTTTGTTTTATAACTGCTTACTTACATAGATAATTATACCCATACTCAGGACAATCATGCAGACAAAAGAACATATGTGTTTGTCCTGAGTCTCGGCGTAATTATAGGTATAGTTTGGGAGAGACGGCCGGGTGTAAATAAGGTCCCAGGATATTATATATTACCCTTACACCAAAACAACAGGCCATTGATGATATATTTATGTACTAAAAAATAAAATGTATCTAATTTATGTTGCATTTCAGCTTTGATATCTGTCTTGCCTTTTACGCCACAGGTCGTGGGTTCGATTCCCAATCGGACCCACGACCTGCGGCGTGAAAGGCAAGTATCTCCCGACTACGGCATCCGTCCCGTGACATGCACCAAAATATTTATAATTATTAAATATGACTTACTGTAGCGTTCTGTAATATAGTCTTCTGTAATAACAGGCTCCTTTCCTTTCATATAGAAATAGAAGGTAGTCTTGGGAGATACTATAACAACTGTTTTCAATGTTACTTCAAATACCAAGGAATCAGTTTTTTCATTTAAACTGAAAGAAACAAATACATACATAAATCTACACGCAAATTTATAACGTTACGAAACAACGCTTGAATGCAACAAGATTCAATTAAAATTTATAATTAATACCTATGTAGAATTATAAAATTTATCTAATTTATGACAGTGCAAACCTATTTCTACTTTATTAATTGTTTAATATACAAAATACATGAGATATATTATAAGCTGAAAATTAGGAGTATTCCTGCGCGATTGAATCAGAAAAGTCGAAATCTGCAGGTGCATCAAAGTAGCCGACATAGCCCAAAGGATTGCCAATCCGAAGTGGCAGTTGGTGGGGCACATAGCTCCTAGAACTGACGGCCGCTGGGGCAAAAAGGTTCTCGAGTGGTGACCACGAACCGGAAAACGCAGCATGAGCAGGCCCCTACAAGTTGGACCGACGATATTGGAAAACGATTTGAAGGGTCACCGGATGCCGGCACCACAAGACCGGCCTTTGTGGAGATCCTAAGGTAAGTATGCGAGACGAATATTTCTAGATTAGCCAGTCTTTATGGCTATATACACATACCATCTGTGCTATTAGGCCTTCCTTGCCTTGAATAGGTTTTGAAAATGCTCATTTAAATTCCTCAACTACAACTCCAATATATTGCTACTTTAAGTTTTACAGGCGCATTGGTAAACGCGTTTATTACTCCGATGGATGCGTCGGCATTTTACATATGCCCTTTTGTGATTAAAACATCGTATTATTCCAAGTGATGTATCAGGCATTCAGGCGTAACAATGACAGAGAGAGAGAGAAAGCGAACAAAAAATATGTGTACAATATGGTGATGCTCAAATGGTATGTTTATTATAAGAGTTATACTTACTAAAACTCATTGATGGTGTAGTCTTTAAATCCTTCTATTATTGCATTATTCCATTCAATGGTAGAGTTAGCATGTGGCAAATGAAATGATATGTCCTCAACGCGATAGTAACGGTCTGATCTATGACCATGAATGGGTGAGCATTGCAACTTTTCTGACAACACGGAACGGATGCAATCAATGTCTTGCTTTGAACAGGGCTGTATTATAACTTCCTTCTTTTCATCTGAAACAAGGACACACGTTACATTAATAAATACTAACATTCCAAGTATCTCAATAAATAAAGAAATTAATATTATAAATGAGAAAGTTTGTGAGTATGGATGTATGGACGTTTGTTACTCATTCACGCAAAAATTACGGAACAGATTTTGACGAAACTTTGCAGTAATATAGCTTATATATCCTCATATATAATAACATATGTATAATTTGTAAAGTTTAACGCGGACGAAACCGCTGGCACAGCTAGTTTCTCATACTGTTATTCCATTGAGTATTCTTCTTAACTCCTACTTGAATCCTTGGCTCATAATGTAACCTAACGCGAAAATGTATGTAAAAATGTGACTAACCAGAATTAAACGGATGAATAACATTTGAAACTAAGAGGTAAAGTATAGACGCCAGCACATCAAGGTGCCCCAGTCTGTCAAATGTCCCCAATTGAAAGTGAACCTTATGCTTATGTGCTAAAGTTGAAAATCTATAAAAGAAATTTGACAGATTGGAATAGCTGGTTGTGCTGGCGTCTGTACCAGATTCTATTAAGCTTTAGACTCATGTCAGCCAAATGAGCTCCACGGCTGAACAAAAATAGAATAGGCACATGCCATTATCGCCAAGCTTCGCAGACTTGGGTTGTAGATCGTAGAATTATGGTCTTCGATTTTCATTTTATTTTATTTATTAAGGACAGTCAAGTAAGAGAAATAAAACTAATATAATGCACATCTTTTTAAGGCATCTGACAAGCATGTTATGTATATTATAAGTATAGTTATTTCATATATGGTATGATATTTTTTATTTATTTTCACTTTCGAGAGAGTGATAATTGCTAAGATTTTAAGTTTGAGTTAATTCCTCTTAACAATCTTAGCACAGAAGTTTTGAATTTGCATAAGCTGTCTGCAAAAATGTCCGCTTTTGTCTAATCGAATTGTCACGTCTTGACAATCGGGAAATGGCTGAACACTGTTTGAGGTTAAACAATGCAGCATTTCTCAATAGAGACACTGACCGTTTACTGGCATATATTGGCATATCTTGAGACGACTTCTAGGCTTGAAGATCACAACACAGTTAGCTAATGAGATGAGATTGACGACATATGTACAGACGCCAGCTACCCCAATCTGTCAAATCTGTCTGTTCTTTTATAGATTTTCAAATTTATCACAAAAACATAAGGTTCACTTTCAATTGGGGAATTTTGACAGATTGGGTACCTTGATATGCTGGTGTCTGTACATCCTCTCCAGGACTCGCTGAGTAAGTCCTCAACCTATCAGACACGATAACATTTATTTGTTTTTACAATGGAAACGCCTCTGAAGCGTTTAACAAAAAGAGATCTAGTTTTACATACCTTCATTGTATTTTTCTCCAATATTATCTGTACAAATACACACATTTATCAAACATAACACAAATACGAATTCCTTCATCTTTAGAACTAATTAAAACTCACGAAACGATTAGATTCTATTTATATACTTAATCATAGGCTTAATCATTACAATCAGGATGCTAAACATTATCATTGAACATTCAATTACAAATTAATTTGATTGCTTCGTTGGTCTAGTGGAAGTGTGTTTAACCTCAGATATTGATGTCCTGGGTTCACTCCTGGGACGGGCCCAAAATTGATTTTAGGATTTTTCTATTAAGCAAATTTCTCAGTATTAGCCCGAGGTCTGGGAGTTGGTTCTGTGATCGTGCCATCGGATCACAAGAGTATGGAATAGAAAGTGCCCTTGTGTTTACGTAGACACTATTATATGTCCCGCGTAGATAACTAGTCTCCATACAGACTGGCCACCGTGGGCGAAATTTCGGCTAGGAGGATATTATAAGACTATACAACGTTTTGCTTTTAAATCCGAAAATTGTTGTTAAAAACATTATTCGAATGTCAAGAATTACAATAAATATTAATTTAATGGTAAGAGACTGGGACCATGGGACTGGTAATTATAAAAATAGCTGGTTCAGATATAATATGATATAATATTTTCTCTTCACATAGCCAACTGACATAACAAAACACGACGATTACAAAACGTCAAAATTAGAAAAAATACAAAAAGTATATATATACAAGGAGTTTATATATACAAGGAGGTGCGTTGCGCACATTTGTGTACTTAATTTTTTTTTAGAAACACTAAACATTAAAAAAAATCAAAAACAGATCTCGGGTTAATTAATTTAGAAAGGTTAACGATTATAAGCGATTAATTTTAAAGATTTTGAAATGGATCTACAATATACAATATAATCAAATTTAATTTGATTACAAGTTGTAGATACATTTAAGCAACGCATTTAGTCATACGGACACGTAATTTCGTGGATCATTACATTGTATTCAATTAAAAGGGACATAAGAACGTGCAACTAATCGTTTGTTTTGGTTATTATTGGTTGATTATGATTTATTATTTCCTTTTTCAATTCCTATTGATTTAATTCATTGCCATTATTGTATCTAGTGACCTACTTTCAACATGTTACAGCTATTCATTATCTTTTTTCTTTGCGCACTTTTAATTTGTGTATGATATTCAATCCGCGACACTGTTTAGTATAGAAATAACAAGTCCTGTAAAAGGGTGAATTTCCCAAATGACTTCTTTTTTGTCTTCGATGAAATTAGTATTTAAAAAAAAAATATTGTACTTAATTTTTTTAAGTAGTAGCTTTTTTTTAAAGAACGCTCGCATTCGGGAATGTACCTAATCCCTGTTTCGCGGGGTACTTTACAAACATATAATAGAACTACTTATGGGTTAAAATTCGAATGAGTTTATGTTACGCCTAGTTTAAGACTGATATGTATTTTTATAACTGTTGAGATAAATAAAAAAAAACACAAATAGTTGTCCGGCGCGGGACATGACCCCGCGACTCGAAGCGGCGAGGCGACTGCCTTAGCGGCTGCGCCACACGTGCACTAAATGAAATGTATTAGTATTCAATAGGTAGTTATTGGTTTGTGGCAAAATAGTTATTTGTTATACAAGAGTGCAAAATTGCTTTTTAACCGCGTGCTCAATTTTGATAACCGAGCAAGCGAAGGATTCAAAAATTAGAATCCTGATCATCAGCGCGGAAATCAAACGAGCACAATGTGAAAAATCTCAGCACTCGAGTGCACACGTAACTTTCATCACAACTCAGCGAGGATATGACTAAATGCGAAAAAAATCTTATATAAATACTTTCATTTCAGTTTAGGTATTAATTACTATATTATGATATGTAAGTATTGCAGGACAATCCTTAAATTATAACAAAATATAATACTTAGGTATAATTAGATAAATTTATAGTAACGTTGCTACAGTTTGAGTGTAATATAACAGTAATATTGCGCAAACAAATTTTAAAAAAGTACACCAAGAAGGTTCCGGGACTTAGTTCTTATTGAATTTAAAAAGTTATATGATAAATTCAGCACCATAGAGGTAGAAGTAAATAGGTTTAATGATATTTAGCATTCACAAACTCAGTGCACATGACGTTCTAAATTCAAATTTACTTTAACCTCTAGAGGATAAAAACGACTTTTCCACTCAGATATCGATGAGAAAAAATACTCTTTCCGAGATGGAGTGATGAAAATATAATTTGCCTCGGACTATATGAAAAGCACACTTAATTTTCTTAAATGCAATGTCAGTTTGTTTAGGCATTTCAGTGGGTAAACCTCTTTTTTAAATTTTATGATTTGTAGAAATTACACACACCGCCATCACGCCACACCTCATCGCGTCGTTGAACGCTAGGTAATCACGTTTTTCGATGCGGCGAATGTACCGCATTCTATATAAGTTACGATATTTCATATATGTTTCGTTTTATTTTTAAATACTTCAAGACATTCAAAATAGACGTATTGGGTACGAAAAATACTTTAAATATCTAAGTTTCATTTTAATTTTACTCATTCATTATTGAGTAATACATTTATCAGTAAATTTTAAATAATAAGATATTTTATTTTTATTTCTAAAATTAAACTTATGTGTATTATTATGGATAGAGCTGAAAAACAGTGCTGCTGTAACCTGTAGCATATTGCTGAGCTGCACCCAATTAGGCACAACATACCAGTGCACCTTTTAACTATATTTTGTTATTTTATAATTGTGAGACAAATTAACGTGTTCTTTATTTTTTCTTTAGTTACAACAAGCGCCTCAAAGTTTTTTTTTTTTTTTTTTAATAATATGGGACAATGTCACACATATCATCCTAGCCCCAAACTAAGCAAAGCTTGTACTATGGGTACCGGTCGACGATATACACACTTATATAGATAGATAAATACTTAAATACATAGAAAACATCCATGACTCAGAAACAAATATATGCACTTACCGGGATTTGAACCCAGGACCACCAGCTTCGTAGGCAGGAGCACTACCAACTAGGCTACGGCGACCATATTCAAAACTGTATCAAATAAAACAAACCGGTTCCACCATCATCGTATAAGCTGTAGAAAGTCCATGGCTGGACAAAAGCTTCCCCCAAGAATCATCTTGGGGTATATGCCATAATCGTCACGCTTGGCAGACGGGTTGGCGATCGCAGTATGATCGTAATACTACTCAGAGAGCCGCTGCTGCCCGTCTTCTGAAAGACACTCCCTCGGGTCGACTTCTACGCTCCCCGCGAGATGAGATGGGATGATGATATTCTGACATTCGCGCGCCGTCACCACACAGCCAGCATACCATAATGGATTTAATACATGCCGTATTTCATAATAACTGAGAACATTCGAATTTCATCGACTAGCAACAAAGGTACTGCATGTCGCACAGTCGAGCACTAAATGCGAACACAAAGCAAATGCATTCAAAATCTCCTCCCGCTGTCCCAAAGAGTACTGTGTGCGACGGAAGTGTTTATAAGGACGTCAAGTCATTTCCTTAAATTGTGTAAAGAATTTTTTGCTGCAGGAATTTGGAAAGTTCTACTTGTTTAGCTTTCTATAGATCCATTTTTAATATATTATGTTTAATATACAAATATCAAAATCAAAAGACATACGCGCTACAGATCCTCGCCTCGAAATTTCATATACAGTAATATAAGACGGAACTTATCCTCACATGCTTTACCTGATTATCTTATCACACAACATACACACACACCTACTCCCACACACACGGATAAATAACCACACACTATCACTCACCCCATGATCATGCACACACATAAAATACAATCTTATTTCGTTTAATTTTTAATTTTGTTAAGTATAGTTTTGTTGTCTGCTGTTTTACTAATTTACTTAATTATCCAATGTTTACCTGTTTCCTGCGATACATCATACAAGTCTAGAACTTAGTGTGGGAACCAATGTCAATTGTTTAGTGTAATACATGATATTTTGAAATTAATAAATAAAAAATTAGGACAGAAATACGAGTCATCATCGACCATGTCATGTTTTAAAATAGAATGCCACCCACGTTATGTTATAATTCTGAGCATGCGCAGACAGATGCCAACTCTAGTCAGATCACGACGAGGAAATACTCATTATTAGACACTTATAGGCGGGTAGTGCAAGCCCGGCAATTGTGGAGGCCTTTGGAGGAGGCCTTCGTCTAGCAGTCGACGTCTTTCAGCTGATGAGATAGAGTCATCCATTTCTCAATCTCATTTTTTTTATATTTATGTTTTAATAAAATTTTATTAAGACTGTAAAGTCGATGTTAAAGATGGCAATTGGTTTGTTACTCCTGCATTAGAAATACACACTCTGTGAAAACGTCAACCTGTAAAGATTTATGAGATAAATCCCGTTGACAGATAGACGGACATATGGACGGACAGCAAAGGTTCAACAATTTGGTTCCATTGGCACCATAAATGTACCTTATATCATCAACACACGTGACAGCGTAAACTCTTAATTAGCATACAGCAGATATTAATTACGTGTTATATTTTAATTGTAATTATAACAATTTATGAGCATATGGTTTGTTATCTTTGCACTGCACGTTTTAATATGACATATGATATTTAATACGAATGTTTTAATCGTTTGGAAAAACAGAAACAAAAGTGGTATACATAGGGAAGAAGTTATATACGTTATGGAATGCTTTAATATAGTCCAAGCGCGGTCTGTTAATAGTAGACCGACGACGCCTGCCGGTAATAATAGTTGTCATTAAACAACAGTCACATCCAAGATGCCGGGTGACTTGAACAACTCTGACATCTCTGATAAATGTTCTTTTCTTAAATATTTAAATCTATTTGAAAGACCTAGTTGTGGTCTTGACTAAGTCAAGTTTACCATCCTTTTTAGGGTTATGTACCAAAGGATGCCAACGAAACCTTATGACTAAGCCTTCGCTTCCTTCGATCTGTATCTCATTAAACCGTTATATATACATGATTGACTTACACCAAGTGTTTATTGCCGCTAAACCACATTTTTTTTTAAATTAAATTAAAAGTTTTACTGTAGCTTTTAGTTTGGCTGTGTGGTGACGGCCTAGAGAATATCGCCACCCCCTCTCATCCCGTGGGGGGACGTAGAAGTCGTCCCGAGGGAATATATACCAGAGAATGGGCAGCAGTATTCTCCTGAGTACCAATGTCTACCCTACTGCGATCGCCAACCCGTTTGCCAAGCGTGGCGATTATGGCAGCATGTCAAATGAAGGACACAATTAAACCGCGGCCCCCAGTCCCCGGCAGCCCTGCTATTCCCAGCCGTGGTAACAGCCGTGGTTACGGCAGGGCAGGGGTGCTAAGGATCTCCGGCAGATTCCGCGTTACCAAAACCGACGACCTCTGGCCCTGGCAACGTACAACACACGCACACTGCGGACCGACGAGAAGATAATCGAACTGGAGGAAGAATTGAGCAGGTTACATTAGGACATAATAGGATTATCTGAAGTCCGAAGAGAGGGGGAGGACACAATAATCCTAAAATCCGAGAATCTGCTCTATTTCCGGGAGGGCGACCAACTGTCCCAAGGTGGTGTTGGGTTCTTGTCCACAAGCCCCTCGTCCACAACATAGTGAAAATCGAGAGGGTGTCGACTAGGGTTGCGTACCTTATACTCAGAATTACCAAGCGGTATTCGTTGAAGGTCATACAGGTTTACGCGCCGACTTCGACGCACTCCGACGATGAGGTTGAGGTCATGTATGAGGATATTTCTAGAGGGACTTTAACGCGAAGCTGGGTAAACGATTCGGGAATGAGCTGAGAGTGGGGTAATTTGGAACTGGAGACCGGAATCCCCGGGGCCAAATGTTGGCAGTCTTTATGGAGAAGGAGGGACTGTTTATGATTAACTCCTTTTTCAAGAAGTCGGAAAACAGCAAATGGACCTGGGTAAGCCCCGGAGGTAAAACTAAAAACGAGATAGACTTTATCTTGTCGACGAGTAGACAGATGTTCAATGCCGTCTCAGTGATCAATACGGTTAAAACCGGGAGAGATCACAGATTGGTGAGAGGCTCATTGAACCTAAATGTCAAGCTCATTGCGAGGAAGTGGACTCATACCACGACAGGCTCGAAGAAGCTGTCCATACGGCTGGGTCTAAGGTCTTCAAGGCCCACCGTATGAACGTACAAACAGAACCAAAAAGATCTCTGACTATACCCTGCAGCTTATGGACGAAAGACAGAAAATGGTTCTGACATCCTCTGATGATGCTACCAGATACCGGCAGCTCAACAGACAGATCTCAAAGTCTTTCACTCGCGACACGCGCCAATTTAATACAAATTGTATTAAAGAATCCATTGAGCGGAACAAAGACTCTAAAGTGTTTGCAAGAGAACTGTCTGTTGGACAGAGCCAACTGACGAAGCTGAAGACTGAGGATGGAAGAGTCGTCACGTCTAGACCTGAGTTGCTGGGAGAGATCGAGAGGTTCTACGGACAGCTGTATACGAAAACCCAATCACCTGTCGATAGTTGTGCCTCAGATCCCAGAGCACGACTAACCCAACACTTCACCGACGACATCCCGGACGTCAGCCGGTGCGAGATTAGAATGGCTCTCGAACAGCTTAATAACAACAAGGCGCCTGGTGATGATGGAGTTACGGCAGAGCTTCTGAAGGCGGGTGGTACACCAATCCTACGGGCCCTTCAGAAGTTATTTAACTCAGTCATACTAGAAGGTCAAACGCCACAAGCATGGCACAGGGGTGTGGTGGTGCTCTTCTTAAAAAAGGGCGATAAAACCCTCTTGAAGAAAAACAGACCCATCACACTGCTGAGCCATGTTTACAAGTGGTTTTCAAGGGTCATTACGAATCGTCTCGCACGCAGGTTTGACGACTTCCAGCCTCCCGAACAAGCCGGTTTCCGTAAAGGCTTTAGTACCATAGACCACATACATACGCTGCGGCAGGTTATAAAGAAGACCGAAGAGTATAACCAGCAATTATGCTCAGCGTTTGTTGACTATAAGAAAGCCTTTGATTCGATCGAAACTTGGGCCGTACTGAGGTCTCTCCAAAGGTGCCAAATCGACTACCGGTATATCGAGGTGTTAAAGTGTTTGTACGAAAACGCTACTATGTCAGTGCGACTCCAGGACCAGAACTCGAAACCTATCCACTTGCAGCGAGGTGTGAGACAGGGAGATGTTATATCTCCGAAACTGTTCACCGCTGCATTGGAAGATGTCTTCAAGCTTCTGGACTGGAAAGGCTTTGGCATCAATGTCAATGGCGAGTACATCACCCACCTTTGATTTACCGACGATATAGTAGTCATGGCTGAGACCCTTGACGACCTCGGTACAATGCTCGATGGCCTCAGCAGAGTCTTTCAACCAGTGGGTCTGAAAATGAACATGGAGAAGTCGAACATCCATGTTGCACCCACTCTAGTTAAGGTTGGAGACTCTGCACTCGAAGTATGTCCTTTTTTTTTTTTTTTTTTTTTTTTTTTTTTTTAAGTTGTAGAGAACTATATTTACCTAGGACAGACCATCCAACTAGGTAGGTCCAAGGTAGGTAGGTAGCGCAAGACCGGCAATTGTGGAGATCTTTGGGGGAGGCCTTTGTCCAGCAATGGACGTCTTTCGGCTGATATGATGATGATGATGAAAAGTTTTACTCACTATCTTGTATGACGGTTATATCATCGCTATGCTGGCGCAGCTGGGAGACCTATAAACATGTGTGAAACGCTATACAAACAAGGTCCAAGCAGTCACACTAATAATATTGATGTTTTATCTAGCAGTAAATAATTCCCATGTCACTTGTGTAACCACCAGTATTCACCACAGATAGTGTACGCATCAATTATTCGAATCTGTTGTCAGTATTAAAACCAATCGGAACAACTATGGCTGGCAATTTCATTTGTACAGACCTACTCATATTTAGCGATAATTCGATGATAACTGGAATTGCACGTGTTGTCTGGAATATTAAATTATCTTCAAACAAAACTATGACATGGATTAGTTTGATGTTGGACTGGGACCAATAGCATAAAGTTACTAAGTCTCTTAACTAATCTTAGTGGTATTACTGTAATACTTCATACTAGCTGGAAGACGTCCACGACAACAAAGGGCTCCACCATGGTTCGAGGCGATATAGGTACCATATCCACCACGCTTTGTAGTTTGGTTTTTCTTATATGGGACATGTCCCGTCTTCTTACCCATGACTCCTCCCGGGTTCACCAGTGGTACACACTGAAATAATACTCAAACACATCTTAGAGATCACTTCAACTGTCTTGCATCCCGCAACGAATTTGCTCTGAAATAATCAAGTTAGAAAAATAGCATATAATCTACGTCCTTTCAGAGCAAGGTTTGAGACAGAATGATTTAAAGAGCTTTGGAGCTCATAAAACCAAATTGTATTTAGGAAAAGCTACTGTTAAAACGCCAAAGGTATTAATAGGAGTCCTATAAAGAGATCCGGTTATATATTAGTAGGTATGGCAAAAGCTTAAATGCTCGGAAGTTGTTTCTGGTTGCTACAAGGTCTGTATAATAACGGGGCACGTGGTCGGAAAACCTCCTCGTGGTCCGAGGCTTCTGGTCCCATTCGAATATTTATATTCGGTGGGAACGGAAGTTTTTCGGATTGGTGTGCCCTGGGCATGGGCGCTGGCTTTTTCCTATGCATGCATGGGGATAAGACACCGTCCGTGGCGAATATTCCGACATCTCTCGCCTCTGTTCCCCCTTCTATTCACTAGAAGGGGAGTATTCAGAGATTTAACCCCTTAACCCCTGAGCATTACCCGGCGCAGGGGCTACCGGGGGGTAAACCGGCCCGCAGGGTAATAAGGTAATAATGTCTTCTAGGAAAACACTACCCCAGGAGGGTACCGGCTATGCCGGAGAATCCCTCCCGGGTCCATTTGGGCCCGGCTGTCCCACCGTATCTGGGGGGGACACTAAAGGACATTCATTCGTTGATATCGCGGATAGGGCGCACACGCCCAGTTTTGTGCGTCCGAATAATTTGGAGGAGGTCGAAGTTGTGCAGGAGGATGTGGCACATGGTGCGAGGAGGAGCAGGCGGACCACGAGGTCGAGGTCCCGTCCGGCCACTCCTATTCCCATGTTCGACGAGGAAACACGCGGGTGTCGGTCTAGGTCTCGCTCCGGATCCAGGTCCGGACATGGACACAGGAAGCGCAGCGGGTCCTTGAGTAGGGAGAACCTGGTGGCCGCAAAGGTCTCCACAGCCCGGAGAGGAAAGGTTCGCGCGGTTCCGAGCGTAGTCATCGCTCGGATGCCGGAGCTTGACGGACGGGGTCGCTTCGTTGCGGCTGCTCCACCGGAGCACACGGAGAGCGCGGAGAGCGACCCCAGCCTCGCCATAGCTGACTCGAGCGGGGGCTCCACTGTGTCCCTGCTGGGCAGCAACCGTGCGGAGGCCGCTGCTGCGAGGCGGTTGCAGCGAAAGGAAGCCGCGGCTGACGAGGTCAGCTCGTTGGCCCGGCAGGCTCGAGAGCGGCGCTCCGCTCGGATGGCTGCAGGGAGCTCATCGGCGGTGGCGCTCAGTCGCCAGGTTTTAGACGGAGTGGACGTGGTTCTGAGGGTTGCCACCAAATCGGGCAACCTGAAGGGCACGTTCACTCGAGCTCTGAAGGAGGCGGCTGACGGCATCCGGGAGGCGGTTGAGGTCCTCGCCAATCGCACCGGCACCGAGGAGACGGCGAAGTTGTGGGAGGAGAATGACCGTCTCCGATCGGAGCTGGAGGACCTCAAGCGGCAGGTTGCTGCCCAAAGGACCGCTCCCGCGGCTGCCGGGTCTTCTCCTGCTGCGGCCCAATCAGCGGCTCCATTGCCGGCTTCATCGTCGCGTGCGCTTGTAGATGCGGAGGTCGAAAAGATCGTCCGCATCTGCATGATGCAGTGCGGTGATATGGTGGGTGCCCGCCTCGAGGCCATAGAGGGGAGGCTCCTCCCGGCAGAGTCCGTCCGCCCTCCGCTCGCCGGGGACGGGCGAAGTGGTGAGGGGTCCCACATACGGGGCCCGGCGGCTGCGGTGGCTGCGACGGCCGGGGCGGCTAAACCAGGCCGATCTGGGAGGACAGCCACCCCAAAACCCGCACCTCAAATGCCCACCTCCCGAACAGCGGGACCTCCAGCGGCGCCTCCGGTGCCTGCGCCTGGGCCTAATACGGAGGCCTGGTCGACGGTCGTCAAGAGGGGCCGCAAAAAGAAGAAGGCGGCGCCACCAGCACCAGCACCCGCTGGAGCACCGGCACCCAAGAAGGCACAGGGACCGCCTAGGGTCAGAGCCCCACGCTCCGCGGCTGTAGTGATAACACTGCAGCCCGGAGCCGTCGAAAGGGGCATCACGTATAAGGCGGTCCTGACCGAGGCAAAAGCCAAAGTCGCGTTCCCCGACCTTGGCACACCGTCCGGCTTCAGGATTAAGTCGGCGGTTACGGGGGCGCGGCTGCTTGAGGTGTCGGGTGACTCCAGCTGGGAGAAGGCGGACATGCTGGCCGCCAAGTTGAGGGAGGCCCTCAACCCGGATGACGTCCGGGTGTCCAGGCCGGTGAAGACCGCGGAGCTGCGCGTCGACGGCCTGGATGACTCGACGACTCCGGCTGAGGTCTTGGCGGCCGTCGCCCGGGTCGGTGGATGTCGACCTGAGGATGTGCGGACGGGCGACAATCGCGCCGACGCCTCCGGACTCGGATTCATCTGGGTGCGGTGTCCGGTGGCGGCGGCGAATAAGGTCGCCAGTGCTGGGCGACTGTTGGTGGGTTCGATTGCAGCCAGGGTCAAGCTGGTGCAACCCAGGGCTATGCGGTGCTACCGATGCCTGGACGTTGGGCATGTCCGGGCGCGGTGCACTGCTGAAACGGACCGCAGCGAGGAGTGTTATCGCTGCGGCCAGCCCGGCCACAAGGCGGCCCAGTGCTCTGCGGCGCCAAACTGCAGCCTCTGTACAGCTGCAGGGAGGCCCGCGGGGCACAGAGCGGGCGGGAAGGCCTGTGGCGCTACCGCCAACAAGAAGAAGAAAAAGGGAGCCAAGGCTGCTGGGGGCTCTTTACCCCCCGACAGCCTGGCTGCCCTTCGGCCGACTCCCGGCCTGAGAGGGGTGCGGAGGGAATGGACACGGCCTAATGGCGCTGTTCCATTTCCTCCAGGGCAACATCAACCACTGTGCCAGAGCTCAGGATCTCTTGCTCCAGAGCATGGCGCAGTGGTCGATTCGCGTGGCGGTGGTCGCCGAGCCGTACTTTGTCCCCCCCAGGGATAACTGGTTGGGAGACTTGGACGGCTTGGTGGCCATCATTGGCGGGGCTCTGGTCCACCCGTCCCGAGGGCACGGCTGGGTAGCAGCCCTCGTGGACGGAATTGGTACGATTGGGGCGTATTTTTCGCCCAACAAGAGTCTCGCCGACTTCGAGAACTTCCTTGTCGAGTTGGGTGCCGTCGTAGGCCGGCTCCACACTCGTCCCGTGCTGTTGCTCGGGGATCTCAACGCCAAGTCTGCGGCGTGGGGATCTCCGGTGACGGATGCCCGGGGTGAGGTGCTGGAGGAGTGGGTGGTCACGACTGGCCTGACCGTCCTAAATCGGGGATCGGTCCACAATTGCGTGCGGCAGCGGGGCGGTTCAATAGTGGACGTCTCTTTCGCTAGCCCTGCTGTCGCGAGCCGTGTCCGTGCCTGGCGCCGTGGAGGTGAAGACGTTGTCGGATCATCGGTATATCCGTTTCGACGTCTCCGCCCAGACCACTGGCGGCCGCGGTCGACCGGCCCCGCAAGCGGACGGTCCGCGCTGGGCGCGTAAGCGCATCGACAAGGAACTTCTCGAGGAGGCCGCCATTGTCCAGGCCTGGTACCGGGTGTCGGCGACGAACGGACCCGTCGACGTCGAAGAGGAGGCGCTGTGGTTCCGCGGGGCGATGACGCAAATCTGCGACGCGTCTATGCCCCGGGTCCACACACATACAGGAAGGCGCCAGGTGTACTGGTGGACCGCCGAGATCGCGCAGTTGCGCGTCGCGTGCGTGGCGGTCAGACGCCAGTACACCCGATACCGGAGGAGACGTCGTCGGGTCCCTGACGAAGAGGCCGCGCTGTATGAGGTGTACCGCGCGGCGAAGGACGCTCTGCGGCTGGCCATCGGTGAAGCCAAGACGCGAGCCAGGGAGGAGATGTTGGAGACTCTGGACGGAGATCCGTGGGGGCGCCCTTATCGTGCGGTTCGAGGGAAACTTCGAGCCGCGGCGCCTCCACTCACGGAGAGTCTCCAACTCGAGCTGCTGGAGGAAATAGTGGCAGCCCTCTTCCCGGCAAGAGCGGAGCACACGCCACCGCCGATGGCTTTGCCCACAGCCGCAGAGCCTACAGAGGATAACGCCATCAGCGTCCCAGAGGTGACACAAGAAGAGTTGAGGGCGGCCGTGATGCGGCTCCGGGCCAAGAACGTGGCTCCGGGGCCCGACGGGATTCACGGTTGTGCGTTGGCCCTCACTCTGAAAGAGCTAGGTCCCCAACTGACGGGACTCTACACAGCGTGCCTTGAGCGGGGCCAGTTTCCCACTTTGTGGAAACATGGTCGTCTGGTCCTGCTCAGAAAGGCGGGGCGCCCTGCAGACTCACCGTCCGGGTACCGGCCCATAGTGCTGCTGGACGAGGTAGGCAAGCTGCTCGAGCAACTAATCGCAGCCCGCCTCGTCGGCCACTTGTGCGGAGAGGGGCCGGACCTGGACGAGAGCCAGTTCGGCTTTCGGCATGGGCGCTCTACCATCCACGCTGTGTCGAGGGTGAGAGTCCTGGCGGAGGAAGCGGTGTCCCGGGGTGGGGTGATGTTGGCGGTGTCCTTGGACATCTCCAACGCTTTCAACACCCTGCCCTGGAGTTGCATTCGGGAGGCACTGCGATATCATCGGGTGCCTTCCTGCCTCCGCCACATTGTTGGGGATTACCTGGCGGAGAGGTGTGTCACCTACGTGGGACGTGATGGCGGACACCGGCACTCAATGTCGTGCGGTGTTCCACAGGGTTCGGTATTGGGCCCACTCCTGTGGAACATCGGGTACGACTGGGTGCTTAGGGGCGAACTCCAGCCGGGCGTGGACCTGACGTGTTATGCGGACGACACGCTGGTCACGGCCCGTGGGAGTTCGCACAGGGAGGCAGCGTTGCTGGCGACGGCGGCGGTCTCACAGGTAGTGGGCCGCATCCGGCGCCTCGGCCTGGAGGTGGCCCTCAGCAAGTCGGAGGCCATGATGTTCCATGGTCCCCGGCGGGCGCCGCCGCCCGGATCACACATTGTGGTCGGGGGGGGTCCGGATCGCTGTCGAGCCTACCATGAAGTACCTGGGATTGGTGCTCGACAGCCGGTGGGACTTCGGACCCCACTTCCGGCGGCTGGTGCCCAAGCTGATGGGCGCGGCTGGGGCGCTGTCAACGCTGCTTCCCAATCTGGGGGGCCCGAGCGCAGCCTGTAGGCGGCTCTACGTGGGGATCGTGCGATCGATGGCCCTGTACGGGGCCCCGATCTGAGCGGCTGACCTGACGGCCGGTAGCATCGCTGTTTTGCGGAGACCGCAGAGAGCTATGGCCGTCAGAGTTATCAGGGGGTATCGCACGGTCTCCTACGAGGCGGCTTGTGTACTGGCCGGATCCCCGCCCTGGGATCTCGAGGCGAAAGTACTCGTGTCACTGTACCGGTGGCGCGAGGAGATGCTGGCGCAAGGCGAGAGGCCGATGCAGCAACACATGGGGCTGCGTCGGTCGCAGCTTCGCGAGGCCCTGGTGGCGGAATGGCGGGACAGGCTCTCGCGCCCAACCGCCGGCCTCGTCACTATCGAGGCGGTCCGGCCGGTACTCGAGCGTTGGCTCGGGAGGAGGCACGGCTCCCTGACGTTTCGGGTGACGCAGGTACTCTCGGGGCATGGCTGCTTCGGGAAGTACCTGTGTCGCATAAACAGGGAGCCGGACGCCCGGTGTCACCACTGCGTCGACTGTCGGGAGGACACGGCGCTGCATACGCTGGCAGAGTGTGCCGCTTGGGAGGAGCAGCGCCGTGCCCTCATTTCTGGAGTAGGCAGTGACCTGTCGCTGCCGGCCGTCGTGAACTCGATGGTTAGCAGCGAGGAGTCCTGGGACGCGGTGGTTTCCTTCTGCGAGACAGTCATCTCGCGGAAGGAAGCTGCGGAGCGGGAGAGGGAGATTACATCCTCTCATCCGACCCGCAGCAGACGCACCGGGCGTCGGCGGAGGGCGGACGATGCCCTCTTCCAGCCCCCCTAAATGGGTCCAGGGGCGACGGACTCGGGGGCGTCCGTCGCCCACTACACATCTGAACCCGAGGCGGCGGCGCGACGTGTTCCACGCGCGCCCCTCTTAGACGTTGCGGGGGGAGTTTAACACCTCACTCCCCCCGCTAATGCAAGGAGGCCCGCAGGCATGGGCCAGCACCAGCTGGGGTTGCGGAAGTATCATTCGTTCCCGCGACCCCCGGCGCAGGTGTGAGATGGAACACCGGGGTGGTTTTTAGTCAGTAGGAGTCTGACAGACCCCTCCGCCTCCCCCAAGGCGGAGGACATCCATGCAGGATTTTCCACCCCGCAAAAAAAAAAAAAAAAAAGGGCTGTATAATAACGAAGCAGGCGGGTTGGCGACCGTAGTATGATGCTCATAATACTGAGAGGGAGACTCGAGACGACTTCCACGCCCCCCAATGAAGTGGTCATTATCATACAGCAGCTATAATGCTTCCTAATATTATTATTTTTTTTGTAAGATAAACTCAATATAATATTCTCACCGACTTCAAAAATGATTTTATCCATATGTTGAGTTATATTTTTATTTACCTGACTAACTCTACCTCGCTTACAAAAATTACAATAACGTAAACGAGGTCAACAATCAGTTTATAAAAGTCATTTATGGCGTCAAGTAATTAATATGAAATACTTATTTTTATTTCTATCCGTGATGGGCCACTAGTTAGAACTAGTGGCCTAAATTTAAAATATGAAATAATATACTAAACTACTTTTATTCAGTTAAACTTTAAAAATGGCTTTTTGATAATCTGATTTGTATTGTAGTATTGCTATTCATATATTTATATTAAGAACTGCTCTACCACAAGAAAGTGTTACCAACATGTCCGGGACCAACAATACGTAGGCCGTTAGTTAAACTACTTAGATGGCAACACATAACTAAATTAAGTCGCACTTAGCCACGACACAGACGGGCTACTATTACCTTTGTACCATGTTTTGCTCTGACTTCTTCTTGAAGACGACCATGTGAAAATAAATCCTTAAAATTCAATGCTTCGTCTATGTGTAGTCTAATTTCCTCCTATTCTATTCTACTAGGGAAGTATGAGTAAATACAGTACTATATTTTTTAGTACAATTGTATGTTTCTCTATTAACATTTAGTTTTAATTGTAATTTTTCTTTGTTCTATATTAAGAATCGTTCACATTTGTGGTCTGCTCTCTCTACAAACTTTAAAATTTTACCAGATTACGTAAACTACAAGACTACTTTTGCATAAACATGCGTCGTCTACGTGAAAACTATGCCCACCACAACACCTGCTTGGTATATAATTAGCTAAATTCTACATGTAAATTCAATTTGATAATTTCTCTTCTCTTTAAGAATTATAGCTGATAATTTTTTCTTATAACTGAAAAGTCATAAGTATAGATATGTTTAATCAGTTATTTTTAATTTTTGCATGGATTGTATTGAGTGTTGGGTTGGTAGTGAAACACAGTCCACGATACCAGTCTGTAAAATTATTCAACAGGTTGCCTATAGATATAGATAGTAATGTATACAGTAGCGCATTTATAACAAAACTAAAAGAAGTCCTATTAAATAAATGTCTATATGCTGTAGAAGAAATGTAATTTTATAGGGTTTTTCTATATTTATTATTATTTTTTATTAGATATTTTTATATATTATTATGTAATATTCTAATTGCTCTTTGTTCACTATGATTTATTCATGTAACTATTGATTCAATATAATTATTTATTATTAAATTCTTCAATATATGTCTCATCTGTAATTAATCAATCATTTTATTATTATTGAAAATGTATTTATTTATATTAATTTTAAATTTTATTACTTGTATTTTATTTAAAATTGTAATGAAATAATTGTGTAAATAAATTATTTTTATGTTGTTGATTTAATTCATATGTAATTTATATTAGCCTTATGTCATTATGTTATGTTTTTGTGTACATTCAGATACAAGTTACTTGTTTATGAATAAATGAACTGAACTGGTTAAAAAAAAGATATTTTTTCATAGCTACCACATCAAGTACATTATTTACATTGTTATCCAGCTGAGGGGTCAAGCATTATAAAAGTTTCGCTAGGCCAACTACAGTGAAAAATGTATTAGCCTAATATCAAATCTATGAAAAGTGGCTAATTTTTTTTTCAAATACAAATTGTGAAAGTTGAGCCATTGAGTCTGGATGAGGTTACAAATGGATAGGCAATTACTAATCCTAAAAGTACTTTTAATCTAGATCAAACCCACCCGGGTTTGATCTAGATTAAAAGCTAGTAGCATTCCTACCGTAATTTGGAAAAACTCAATGCACAGGATTGACAGGAATGCAATAATTTTGATATAGAATAGATTTTGATATAGAGGTACATACAAAAGTCGTTGACCACTATTTGACGGCCAGTATCGTGTTTCCAGTCTGCAGATAGGGCGCACTTACGAAGGCCTAAGTCAGTCTCGGTTAACGGGACAGCGGCTAATGCCTTCGCCTAATGATGTTACATACTACGGACTAAGCAAAGTTTTAGCCCTGATTACACACAATTAGGAGCGAATTAAACGTTAATTAGAGTGTATTGTTTCTATCCAGACTTGGAGTAATCGGATAACAATATCGACATGTTTACAAAGAAGACATCGTAACTTCCATTTCTTTTTGTTTTAGTTAATTTATCAACTGTATTACATCACTATATTTAATAAAATTTCTCTAGTACGGCGTATTAATTAACAAAAATAAGAACCGTCCTTTAAAATAACCTATTCCCGAAATTTTGAGACATCGTTAGGTAATAAATTTTAATAAAATCCCTGTTTATAAAAAACTGGTTTTTGATATTTTTATCTAAGTAGGTATGTTATGTATCAATTCTGTAAAATTATAACCAAAAGTAATTAAAAAAGTGTAAAACTTAAAACAGGGCATTTACTGTACAAAATCACGTTTGCTTATTTTTGCCGTGTTGTTTAACTACACACCAACCTCGCCTTTTTTGCCTCTGATGTTTATGACGGAAGAATCTGAAATATATACAGTTGATAGATGGCTATGTGAATATTACAAGAAGAATACAACTTTGTTTCTTACTAGCAAAACTTTTCTGTAATTGCCTAAAATCTTTTAAAACAAACTGAGTACACGGTCCGGTTTTTAGAAGTTTAAAAAATACTAAATGATTTTACGTCTTAAGAAGGTACGGAACACTCAGTGCGGCGACTCCAACTGCAATAAGGCGGCTTTTTGTTTATTTTTCTTAACAATAACTTCTTTGAATACAACAGATGCTTTTTAAAAAGTCATGTGTCATCCGCATTTTCCATAACATAGTGGAGCATTGTTTGTGAGAAATGTTTATCGCAAACTTTTTGTTTGTCACGCGCAGCCCGTTCATACCTTTATTTTACTACCTTTGTTTAAAAGTTTTAACTAAGAATAATATCAAATGTAAGTAAATAAAGCTTATAATAAATGGGCGGGTAACTGCGTGGGCTAATTAAAAAAATTTAATGGAACACAAATCGTTATTAATATGTTTTCGTAAAAATGAAGCTAATGATTAATATAATAATACATTTCGCTTATTTCCCACTAAAACGTTTTTGGGGTTTATTAATATATTTTATGATGAACACATGATAAAATATATGAATAGGTACTGTAGGTATTATTTACAATGTATTTGTACAACGCCCCTCTCTAAATTACAAAAATTTTATTGCACATTCAATTATACAAATTAAACAAATTAAGAGTGCAAATTATACAAATTCTTGTCCTGTGCGCGGTTCGAACCCGAACCATATGAGCGCCGAGCTAGAAGCGAAGTGACTATCTTAACCGACGCGCCACATGTGTACGTCTTCAAGACAAAGTGTCAATTCAATTATCAATATACTCGCATAAATAGACGATTTACTAAAACAACATTATGTTCAATTTCAATTTAACTAGAAAAGGAGAAAGGTAGCAGCTGCATTACTATCATATAATATGAACATCTGTCATTGGTGACATTATACATAAACATCCTTAACCTTCAACTTTTTTACCGCATCAAAGTTAAATATAGTCCTAGTCTGCGCGACTTAGACCTTATCTTAACGTGTATAAGTCTCAAAGTCAAGATTTTTCGTCCTGACGTCACATTCCGCCAATACTTATCGAGTTCCAATATAATCAGTGTCAATTGTATTTTTTTTTATTTGTGTTCCAATATAATCACAGCCCATATGTTTAAATCAGTAAACATAGAAAATAAAAGCGAGTCAAACATTGTTCAAAGTCTTGCCCTCTTTTATATAACTTTAAAGATACTGGATAATTCTCGTTTTGACACATTTCAAATAGAGGGGCCATGACAGTTTATAGTCATAGACACTAAAACGTCAAAAGTAATTTTGGGCACGCTCCGATTCATAACATACAAAATGACAATTTAAATACAGTTGTAATTTTATAAATGCTTGTTGTTTGTTGTTGAAGTAAAACTTCTCAAATTACTAAATCAATATGTAGTGTTAATTCCGCCAATTGGCAGTTTAATCATGCCGGGATGCAATTAGCACCGCCTTCCCGCCCGCAAAAATATGCACGTGCAAGAAGGATATAAAAAGCAAATTATATGCGCCAGTACGATACCCAATACGTGTTTGGGTCCTCCACGGACCATTCTCAAGGCTAAATCGTCGAGTGCTCGAATGAGGCACATAATTGGAGCACTAGACGAGTTAATGGCAAATTGCACCCCGGCATGATTAAACTGTCAATTGGTGGAATTAACACTATAGTGCTACAAACTTATCTGGCCCGGTGGCCAAAAGTAGAACTAACGACGCCAGTTTGAAATGTCAATCGGCCTGTTATTCCATGAGATTCCTGCCATTGATTGTTTGTTGCGCGTATTTATTTTCCTTTATGTGTTTTTTAATTGTGAAAAATGCCGAAAGCTTTAAAAAGTGATGCGAGGAATGTTATATTACAAGTATTGAATTATATGAAGGATAAAAAACGCCATCAGGCACCAATTATACCCTTCAATAAATTGTATGAACGCGTAGCTGCTGCTACAGGTTAGTGTTGTCAGCTTCTGAAAAAATACGTAACTCCCCCTCGCATTTTAAATTAAAATACATATTTTAAAATACTCATTATTTATTTAATTTTTACTATTTCCTTTGTAGGTGTCCGGGAGCGATTTGTAAGAAAACTTGTGAAAGAAAAAGAGCAAGCAGATCAGAATATTGGTAGATCGAATTCTGAAATCCTATCATTGACTGCAGAAGCTTTTGATAAAATAACAGTCAATGAATGGCAAAAGCATTGCAATCATGTGAAAAAATATTGAAAATGTGTATCGAAAAAGGGATGGATACTTAGTTGAGGTTTTCATAATTCATTTAGGTAGTGATAGTGTAAGCGAAAGCAGTGTTTCCGATAATGATGATAATGAAATGACTTCTGAATTAAACCATTCCGGTGACATAATAATACCTGGAGTATCTCCATTAGAGAACACTCAGCATACATTTTATGTAAATGATCATAATTATTGTATAAAAATATAAATATTTGTAATGACAGTATTTGTTTGCTTTTTAGTGAAGTAACATTTACGTTACAATGTTCATATTATTTTACCCAATTTATTGCAAAAAATAGTTACTAGCAACACTAAATGCGATAACAGCGACGCTGCCAGCGGGCCAGATAAGTTTGTGGAACTGTACATATTAATTTTGTATTTTGATTGTTATGGATTTCCACAGAGTAACGCCGGATTTTTTTTTTTTTTACAAAAATACGAATATTTTTATTGGAACAAAAACAGATTACAAATTTTTTTAGTTCACAAACAACCGCAGTAGTATGGAATACTGTGTCGCAGCCATTAGCGCCCACCTCCAAGAGGGTAGACGACAGCGTTCCAGATATTGAACAATATAAAACAAAATTTAGAAAATAAGATATCTTAAGCACTATATATTATTTTTACAAAATATTATTAAATTAAATTACTAAAATTAATTTTTTTATGCATGTCTTTGTGTGTATATTCCATTACTAGTAAAACTTCTGTACACATGCTTGACTTGGGAAGTAGGTACGCTGGTGAATGCGTGACGAGAGTGTTACGAAAAGAATGATCGGGAGCGAGGAGAACGGGAGTTGAGCGGGAGATATAAGTTAGTGGAGATAGTTTTGTAGGAGAGAGAGTTTTGTATATTACTGTAGGGGCAAGAGAGAGAGGCACACGAACACATTTCTAAATTAAGACGTTTATATAATACTAGCTGTGTCCCTATCAAATTTAACGCGGGGTTTTACCCGCGTTAAATTTTCAGTTTAAACATGGAATTAACACTACATATTAATTTTGTATTTTGATTGTTATGGATTTCCACAGAGTAACGCCTGATTCCATTACTAGTAAAACTTCTGTACACACGCTTGACTTGGGAAGTATGCTGGTGAATGCGTGACGAGAGTGTTACGAAAAGAATGATCGGGAGCGAGGAGAACGGAAGTTGAGCGGGAGATATAAGTTAGTGGAGATAGTTTTGTAAGAGAGAGAGTTTTGTCTATTACTGTAGGGGCAAGAGAGAGAGGTACAAGAACACATTTCTAAATTACGACGTTTATATAATACTAGCTGTGCACCGCGGTTTTACCCGCGTTACATTTTATAAATAATCACAGCTCCTCCCCCGTAGGTGATAGCGTGATAATATGTGGCCTATATATTGACCCGACCACAAAGTAATATTCATGCAAAATTTGAAGTAAATCCATACAGTACTTTTTAGTTTAGCCGGGCATACATACAGACAAACCGACACACATACAAAAATTCTAAAAACTATATTTTGGCTCCAATATCGATTGTAGATCACGCCCAAAGTATCCTTTAAAAAAAATATTCAATGTACAGTTTTGACTTTCCTACGATTTTATTATATGTATAGATAATTGAAAATCAAATCAAAATGTTATAAATGTCTAAAATGTTATCTACAGCTTGAATAACTAAATACAACATTATTAACAAATTACTATAATGGTAAAAATGCACCTAAAGTCCGGCCTCTGAAAAGAGCGTGCCCTCTAAATATATAAATTGTATTTTATATCTATTATATTTTGTCAATTTGCAATAAATATTTTAATTTTCGCTAAATTTAATGTTAGATATATCCGTTAAGAACGCATTATTAATACTTCGTAACGACTAAACATCTGATCTAACTATAAGCCGATCTATCTATTCTATATCTATGTGTGCACCCGACTGTACATGCAATTGCTATGCAATAACTAATATGTAATGCAATTTTCATTGCATCGGTTTTGAACAACGGGAACTAGAATACTAATTACGTACGAATATTCAATATGGCTTCCTGTCTAAATGTATGTAATAATGATGTCCTGTTTGCTGTTTTTTAAAAGGCCTACCAACCAATCTAATTCAACATAATATTGATTTCTATTGCCATAGGGATACGACTTAATTTTGAATTGGATTGGATGGCCAATAGTTTAATATAGGCTTGTGGTGTTTAATGCCAACCAAAGGTAGACTAATTTGAGAGGAATATGGCACGCACCTCTAATACCGTAGCATTTCCTAGTCAAAGTACATAGGATTAAATTACTTTAGTAATTTCGCTTAAAATTTCCAAACAATTGCTTTTGCCAGTTGCGTGTAGTCATTTCAATCCATGAAAGCAAATACTTCTGTAACGTGTATATGCATTACTCCACATATACACAATCAAGATCGAAGTGTTAATTTATATATTTATACATAAGTATCGATGCCAACATATTTTAATTTAATAATGTCCCCAAGGTCGAAATTCGTCCACAGCAGTCATCCTCAAAGAAGAATAGCCATATATAAACTCATACTTACCTATATATAGCACACATACAACAATTATAATAATCAAAACATACACAGGACTAACATCTACATAGCCGCATAATGCACAGTACACACTTCCACAACACACTCTCTCACACACACTGTTTAATAAGGAAGTTGCATGCTTTTTCTTTTTCATTATTATTTTAGTTAAGATAATAAGTAACAGCTTTCTCAAAATTTTAATCTTATGTTACTTATATCGTATCTCTTATGTTACTTATACTAAGCTATATAACCCAATGTAGTATAATGAAGTATAATGTAGTATAATGAAGGCTACTTAAGCCTATAGATAAGAACAGTCTTATTATTGTGTAAACGCGGTAGGAGCGAGGCAGCCCCTACACAAGTATTGTACATTACTTACTGGGGAAGTCTCAATCTATATATGTACGAGTATATAAAAGGCAAACCTGACTCACTGACATATATATCAATGCAGGGCCTAAACTATAAGGGTTAGAAACTTGAAATTTTGCACAGGAGTTCCTTTTTAACGTAGGGGAGAACTAAAAAAGGATTTTTGGAAATTCATCCCCTAAGGGGGTAAAATATAAGATAAAAGTTTTTATGAAAATCCGTAATTTTTTAAGTTAAAGGCATGAAAGTTGGTATTTGGCCTTTCAGTTAAAAATAAAACATACATGTTTCAGGATTTTTGGAACTTCTACCCATAAGGGCGTAAAATAGGGGATGTAAGTTTGTATTAAAAATGCGACATTTTTGAACGTAAACGCATGAAAATTGGTATTTGGTCTTTAAGTTAAAAATAAAAAATATGTGTTTCAGGATTTTTGAACATTCTACCCTTAAGGGCGTAAAATAGGGGGTTTAAGTTTGTATAAAAAATGCGACGTTTTTGAAATAAAACGCATGAACTTTGGTATTTAACCTTTCAGTTAAAAATAAAAAATATGTTTTATACGATTTTCGGCAATTCCAACCCTAAGGGCGTAAAATAAGGGATGTAAGTTTGTATTAAAAATGCGACATTTTTGAACGTAACCGCATGAAAATTGGTATTTGGTCTTTAAGTTAAAAATTAAAAATATTTGTTTCAGGATTTTTGTAAATTCTACCCTTAAGTGCGTAAACTAGGGGTTGTACGTTTGTATGAAAAATAAGACATGGTATTTGGCCTTGAAGCTAAAAACTTAGAAGTGAATTAATATATATGTGTATGGTTTTGGTCTTACAGAGTAAGAAGCTCAATTTTACGTTGACACTGCTTGACAACGAATGACATGTATCAAAAATCGATAATTTTCTCTTTTTTTCCTTTATCTCTTGGTGCCATACTTGAAAATTGTAGGCCAATGAAAAATCGTTTAAAAACCTATGCTTATGTATTAATTAGTGAGTCAGAGAAACCTTTATTATGAAAATATGCTTTAAAAGGCCTTGTTGTTACCCGTGCCATATTTTTTTTCCTGGGTGTTGAACTTAAAACATAACTTGACACTATGAGCCTGCAGACTTTAGTATCACTATTCATTTTAATTGAATCATATCTAAATCCATTTTTGACAGAAATGGCAAACTGAATTTTAATGAATGGCCTTTATTTATTTGTTCACATTCATTTTACAGTTTCTAAAAGTGACTCTTTCACGTATGTTAAGACTTTTTGTTGTAGGTTACATTGGTCATCATTCAACATTGTCGCGGACGAAGTCGCGGGTAACAGCTAGTTTTGTATAATTTGTTATTAATTTGAGACCATAAAGATTTTGTTTTATCTATGCGGGACATATTATAGTACACAAGTGTGTAAACACCGATGGGATCCGATGGGACGGGCTAAGGGACACGACTAGGAATAGGTCTAGGACCAACAGTTTTACAAGTTCTCCGAGGTATGGAGGCTCCGCCAATTTACTGACATTACGCTGCGTCTAACCATTTTTATTGATATTAAAATCCCGGTTACACTTTTCGGCCCTCAAGTTCAAACCCAGGACTATAGTGTTTTCGGTTGAACGCTTTTAATGTATCGCTATAACACAAATAACATTTGATAGCGCCAGCAACACTTAAAGTCTTTGCAAACTATAACAAACAAGACAAAAAAAGTGGTTGCAAACGAAACGACTCTGTGAAATTATACAAGTTCTGTGATACCAAAAATCTTAAGTAATCTAAGATCTCGATTCGTTTTCACTTAAATATAAACTTTACTAAAATTCCCACAAAGCTTGACCCTAAATAGAAAAGAAGCTGAGGATAATCCTTCTCAAAATAACTTACTTTAAATTACTTTGATAAAATACATGCAATATCCATTTCGTCGGCATGGCCAACCGTACAAATTTATAGTCTACATGAAGGGCAATTTTTAACCAATCCTTCTAGCTTGTTACGGGCTGAAATATGCCCCGGTTGTGGAGAAAATTGTGTGGCGAGTGGATGGGAAAGCGTTAAGCTTACACGGAAAAAAAGTTATACGGCCAAATTGAAATGAGGTTCCAATCTACTGGGGCTTAAAAGTGTTTTGATAAAGAGAAGGTTATACGTTCTTATTTGAACAGAGTCTCAAATTTCGTCGAAATTGTGGGATTGTGAAGACTTCTTATCTGCTGCTTTAAAAACATTATAAAGCCAATGTAGGTTAATCCTTTAGTATTTTTAGTCTAAACTTATCGCAAGTTATAATATATAAGACTGCACGTGTGGCACAGCGGCTAAGACAGTCGCCTCGCCGCTTTGTGTCGCAGGTTCGAGTCCCGCGCCGGCTATTTGTGTGACACACAAATAGTTGTTCTGAGTCTAGATGTAATTTGTGTTTGTCTATTATATGTTTGCAAAGTAAAGACACAGGGATTAAATTCCCTAGTGCGGGCGTTAACTTTAAAAAAATGTACATTTGACATTTTTAATTATAGTTCCAGATTTTGATACAGAAAGAAAAATGTGTTATACTTACAAACATTTATCCTATTCAATACACTTAGCAATAATATTTAAAATTGCGTCTCTTTACACTAAGCTAATATGGTTTTATTTGTAAAGTGTCTATAAAAAACTATGGACATATTATTGGGATAATAAATTCACGTTGACCTAAGTGCAAATTATCTAAATTCTTAAATTATCGCTTTAATTCTCTTAAGCCCTGGCCGATTACACAAATCGGCGACCACCAAATGAGGCATGAATAGTAAATAGTAAATATGGCATGACTACCACATTGGAATAATTCAAACAGTAGCTAACAGAGGCTTAGCTCTCAATGTCCTCATAATCATATTATACGTGTGCCATTGCTCGTTCAGATACCGTATTTTCATTTCCTGTGGTGCACAAACGGATATTATGGAAATACAGATCCGTATATAATACGTGTATATTATTCCAGAAGTTGTTTTAGTAAACCAAAAACAATAATTAGGTAGGATGCAGTATGAGTAAATTGTATTTCATACTTTTACCATACACTCCCCTATATTTATTTATACAATTCCAAAAACATCCAAATAAAGTACACCCAATTAGTTACTAATAACAGTTATTAAGGTGACTAATAATAGTTACTTAGGTGACTAATACCGGTTATTTTGAGTGATTAATAATAGTCATTAAGGTGACTAATAATAGTGATTTAGGTGAGTAATAACTGGATATATGATAATCGAGTGCGTATTTACCTAAACTTCAACGACGTATGTAACATATAGGGGATAATACCACATCTAAAATGCCAATTTACCCTATTTTAAAACCATGACTTAAAGTCATGAATTATTAGTAGTGCTAGTAGTAGTAGTTGGTAGTGCTCCTGCCTACGAAGCTGGTGGTCCTGGGTTCGAATCCCGGTAAGTGCAAATATTTGTGTGATGAGCACGAATATTTGTTTCTGAGTCATGGATGTTTTCTATGTATTTAAGTATTTATCTATCTATATAAGTATGTATATCGTCGCCTGGTACCCATAGTACAAGCTTTGCTTAGTTTGGGGCTAAGATGATCTGTGTAACAGATATTATTATTATTATTATTGGATTTCATAGAAATATATTTAGGTATAAATTGTTGATTTGAATAATATCATTCAATTTTTTAGAATTCCGTTCTACATTCAAATGAATGTATCTTTTTCCTACTTCATTTCAAATGAATGTGTTTTGTTTTAATGGTAGTTGGATTTGAACTAAATATATATATAACTAGCTGTGCCCCGCGGTTTTACCTGCGTTAAACTTTATAAATTGTCACAGCTACTTACCCGTAGGTGATAGGGCGATAATATGTAGCCTATATGTTGACCCGACCTCTTAGTAATATACATGCAAAATTTCTTATAAAATCAAAACTTTTTATCCATGCAGTACTTTTTGAGTTTAGCCCGGACATACATACCGACAAACAGATAAACAGACAAAAATTCTAAAAACTATATTTTTGGCTTCGACTGCGATTGTAGATCACACCCCAAGTGTCCTTTTAAAAAAATATTCAATGTACAGTTTTGACTTTCCTACGATTTTATTATATGTATAGATATATAGGTAAATTTAAACTTAGGTTTCTAATAAATATTTATTACATACTTTATTTTGCCCATATATCTGTGGCAGTTTCTGTTATTTCAAAATATCTTATTTACATTAACAACAAAATATGATATAGTAGTAACTATGTGCTATTGCTTTTAATAGGAAGTGTAGGTACGTCATGTTTGTCAAAATCATTGTTGTATCAAATTTACTATAATGAATATAATTTTTTGCTATCTCTTTCGCTCAATACAAAAACTGTGTGAAGGAGATAACAAGTCAAGGAATGTAATCATTTTGTAATTTCGGCTAAATGTTGAACAGTCTTAAAACGAAGATAATTTTCCTAACACTTGCAGTAAGTGGATCAACACACTTCACACATCACTTTTCAGCTCGGGTGTGCCTAAGCTTAGTCCAGTCACAAGCTTGATTATCTTCTGCACAATACCAGTAAGATTGTATGGAGTGATTGTGTGGTTGAATGGCCTGTCCCACCCTAAATATTACAATATTTTTTTTTGCATCTAATGTAAGGCAATATTTAGCTAGCCAGTTCATAATGAAATTCAACCCCCTTTTAATTGTATTTTGCCACGTGACACCTGCGAACGCAAGTACAGTAGCATCTCCAAATACAGTGATCTTACCCCGCTCCAAACAAAGATTGTATATCTAATATATGGAAGCTAAAAATAATGTAGGCCTAATAGCGTTGCCTTATTCTCCTAAGGATAGCTATTTTAAAGTCGGTAAATAATTTATTCACAAACGATACGTTTGCTTGTATTACTTAAACGCTATAATCTTGGTATATTTTAGTATGGTTGTATGACTATTTTGTAAGAGAATCGGTACGCTAAAAACTAGGTAAGTCATTCCACTTAAATCATTAAACACGAAACCAGAAAACCAACCACAGTTATTATTATTTATATACCGTATAATAATATTTCACAAAAGGCAGAATTCCATCGGTTTCATTTCCTGGCGGGGTGCGTCCATCGCATTATCGACACAGATAAATATTTTGCGGCGCACTCCATAAATAACTTGTAATGGATTCCATTCCGCAGCTTAGGAGCTTTTCTTGGGAGTGGATACGTTTCAAATGCAAGTATTGATTGTGCTATAGTGAAATGGCACATCGATAATGGTTTATATTTATATATATTCTTAAGAGTGTACTGAAATGTTTTCTGCAAGTTTGGCGCATTAGTTAAAACAGTCTCCACACCACTTCGTGTCCCAGGTTTGATTCCCACACACAACTATTTGAGTAATCCATAAATAGTTGTAGTGAGTCGGAAAATTAATATTTTTCTAAAAGATTATAGAACTTAGTTGATTTTGTTACCATACATAATTTTAATTTACAAAGTTTAATTTAATGTATATTTTACGTAAAAAAATATTTTATACTCATTGCGTGATAAAGGCTATTGGGCGAAATCTGACCCAGTTAACGATAGTTTTCCTACAAAAACCAAATTAGTTTTAAATTGTTAAGTATTAACCCACATTAAAATTTAGATAGTTATTTTTTTTTAAACCATGGGAATAAAATGTTAAAGATAAATAAAAATTAGGTATTATGTGAGCGAGCAAAATCTAAATAGGCAAAGAGTAGCCTTTATTTCAACTGATGCAAGTAATGCAGCTTTGGATAACTTCCCACGCCTAACTTTTGAAGATTTGATACTATTTACGTTGGGCACCTACCATTTAAGGATCGCTAGATCATACGTTCACGAACACTTGCGACCAAGTGAACTGTATATTGTTGAACTATACCGGCACCATGAATTGGTTAACCACAAAATATTAATACGGGGAAAAATACAGTCGCGACATGACAGGAGCAAAACATACTATACTTACATATTGGTGAACCCAACAAGACAGGGCAGAGATAGTATCGAAGATTACTACTGCTCTTGTATCCACGGTTGCCGCACTATTGGATGCCGCGCGCATATAGCCAGCATAGTATATTTTTTGTCTTGGGCCCGACATCAAAATCAAATTGATGCGCCTGCGGCGTTTTTAGACGATACAATTATTCCTGTGGACATTGATCATGTCGAATAAAACTTAAAAACTCTTCTATACTTGTTTTATTTTACTTATTTTATTTGTAAAATCATGTTTACTATCAAAAAACCAATAAAAATGAACTAAGCCTTGTTATAATCAACCTTATTATTGTATTTTTATTTTTTAATTTATGTTTTTTTCCCGTTGTCTGCGTTAATGCGACATATATATTCGTAAACTAGAGACGTTTATCTAAACATACTACCTATTTTTTTTTCTGTAGGCCGTGGGTATAGGTCCCATACTTAGTTGCCCAATGACCTTTGTATTAAAGAAAACATTTCTTTATTATTATAATTGTCAGTGTTAGAAATGAGGTGATTAATTTAAGTAAGCATAATATTGTTGGAAAATAAATATGAACGAAAACAATCAATACATTTCAATATCGAAGCGAAACCCAGCTATCGGATTCAATAATGTCTTGTTCATGTCAAACGTCCATTCTTATACACTTCAATCCTTGCTCTTTTTGAATGATTCGTTGGGGATCGGCAATTGGCGGATTGTGATTTGAATATGAGATTTTATTGAGTAAAAACGGACCATTGGCTAACAACAGACAGAGTTCCATACAACCGTTTCAGTAACTAAATTAAACAATACAAAACATGTAAAAGAGTAGAATTATTTATAAATTACTTATGAACTTCTAATGCCAGCGCTTTTTCAATATGGCTTATCAAACTTTATTTCAAAATCAAAAAAAATACTTATACTGTTGTTTATTTTCTTTGCAAAAAGACCGAAAGTAAAATTATGAAGTATGTGTATTAGTTTAAATTGGATACCTACCATATTAAAGGATTGGCAAAAAATATTATACCACAAATAACACATAGAAGACATCAATTACCTTCTATGTCTTACTTTTATTAGCCTAATTTATCTAAATACTACTATTGTACAGACGCCAGCACATCAAGCTACCCCAATCTGTCAAATTTCTCCAACTGAAAGTGAACCTTACGCTTAAGAGATAAAGTTGAAAATCTTTAAAAGAAATTTGACACGTTGGGGTAGCTGGATATGCTGTCGTCTGTACCTTTGTAACGTTACTACTGTACTGTTACTGTATATTACGTTATTTTGTAATTATATGGACTTGTCAGAAAATATGGTATTTTTTAGTCATATTTAAATACTCTTCATATCTAAATTGCGAGACAAATTATAGCACGGGACCGTGTGCAATCATAGGTGCACTCTCTATTCTCTCATGCTCATAATGCGAAGTTACGGTTATTTGATATGACTGGTGAAATATCAGACGCGAAACCAACAGGTTTACGTGAATTCCGAGACACGGGAGTCCAATACCACTCCGTGTACTAGCGGTTTTCATCGCCAGAAAATTCTAATAACGCTTTTTGTCCTGATCCGGGACCCTAACCTTGACTGGGGTTTAACTCGCTTAGACGAGGCAAACAATATTTACGAAATTAATTTTTCGGTTTTGAAAAACCACTATTCATTCAAATATACAAAGAAATAAAACAGCAAATCAAGATGTCCCACTGAAATTCTAGGCGGAACGAGATAGTGTGAAATGTACAAAAAAAAGTTAAAAAATGAGCCCCGCTAGAATTCCCGAGTGAATCCAACGAGAGACGGAATGAAAATTGGATTTGCCCCTGATTGGATTTTTATTTACTTAAGACAAGAAAAATTCTCCCCGTCGGAGACGGTTCTTATAAATGATTTAGAGATCCTGGCGTCGCGACTGATTAAGCGCAGTTTCCAGTTTTGCCTATTCGAGGATTGTTGGATAAATGTTGGATTAGAATGATTTGTTTAGTGTTCAAAGTATGTATTAGGTAATTTCTTTTTTGAAACAAACAAACTAGCCGACAACATAGGCGACTACTGTACCCGATGGCAATAATTATATTTTTGTAAAAATAAGTGGGTCTTGGGTCTGATAGGTTGAGATACTCCTCCCCTTTCCTCACATCAGACTCAGAACAACTATTCATGTGTCACACAAATAGTTATGATGCGCGGCAATCGAACCCAAGACACGAAGTAGTGAAGCTGTATCACTCGTTGTGACAGTCAGAATCTATTATCAATAATCATAAATTAGTAAATATGTCCTATTAAATTAAATTGAGAGCTTAGAATTTTGTTGCCTCCACTGCCACCTACTTTTTGACTATCTTCTTGGTCTCGCGATATTGTGTTCACCTGAAGATAATGAGGTTCTTCATTTTTTTGTTATGAAAAGTTCTCAGTATCAACTTAAGGGTCAAGAAGTGGGCAGTACCTTAATAATAATACCCGGAAAATTATTCGGTCATCTAATTCCAAACTAAGCAGAGCTTGTACTATGGAAACCAGATAACTGATATACTACTTTTCTTTTGTAAATACATACTTATTTAGATAAAGTACACTCAGGACAAACATACATGTTGATGCACTGAAATATCTGTCTGGTTGGGAATCAAACATCCGGCGTGAAAAGCAAGCATTTTCCCACCACGCCAACAGTCTTGACCTTGGAGTGTCTCCATGCCTCTAAAAGCACGTAGAGCCGTCGGTCCTAATCATTTAACTTCTCTCGTGTGGTGTCTAGCTAGTCGCAGAAAAGCTGTGTTTGCCCACATATTTGTGTGAACGTTGATTAAATGTGCACTCTGATCTTCAATCGAAAAAGCGCCCGCGTCTTTTCGAACTAACATAGAGCGAAAGTTGTACAAAACATTCCTTAAATAAAATCCAACTCTCTCATGCATCTCCCCGTCAGATACCGCGCTAGCGTGGGTTAAATATTGCGTAGACTTATTTGGTAGATGTCTTGTGCCTCGGCCCGCCTCTATTGTCTGGTGAAGCAGCGAAAGCCTCCTAGTCTCCATAAAAAAATATAAAAACGTGTGTGCTAGAATATATTCCGCAGTTAACTAGTCTCCGTTAAGACTGGCCGTCGTTGCAGCAATTCGATGTTATTTCTAAACATGACAAGTTGAGATGTAATAACTTTCCAGCGTCACTTTAACATAACAATTTCAAAATCCCACACATTTCTGGTCAAATTCCGTACACTACACGTCTGTATGTAATTTGAAGCCCCAAGGGGTAGAACTTGCTCACAAATTTCAATTGAACTTCACCGGTGTAGTGCATCGAAGTGTTCACTCGGGGGACATGGCTCTTTCTATACCAGACAAATTTAATCATTAATTTTGTTACTAGTTTCTGGACTTGCAAACTGGACAATAGTTTAATTTAACGAGCTGGGAATTAATAACAAATGTTGGGAATCAAAAAGAGTTCACTTAGTCGATTTTGGTAGCCATAGAAGCTACTGTTTCGTTTATTATTTTGCTACCGGTCGCTGCGGTTGTAATAATTATGGCTTTGCCTTTTTGCTCCGATTGTTTAAATATTTGGAAGACACCATTGTTAAACTGTGATTTTCAGCATATTTGAAGAATATGGATCGGTCATTTTATAAGGTAAATATTCCAATATACTCAGAACAAGTTACCATTGTTGTATGTTTTTTTTATGTACTACAAACTTTGTAGGACATAACATATTTAAGTAGTTTTTGGGCCATTGATTCCATGAAAAGGAGTCTTATATTATGCAAAATATCAAAATGATAGGTCGCCGCTACATGTCGTCTTACAGAGGTCTGGCCAATTTTTTGGACAGCGATTAAGCATTGCCATCCAGCGTAGCAACGCCTGCACGATGATGCTTAATACAAATGATAACAAACTTTATTAGCGACTTTGAAATTGTAAATATTATCTTATTCTTTCGTAATATACTATACTATATGTACTTTTGATATCAAGAACAATTATCTTGCTTTAATTTCTTCATTTTTCAGATTTTAATAATACACAAACTGACGTGTATTTTTTTTATTACTGTTGCTTTACAACTTGACCTTGCACGTAATATGTTGACTTATTTACGTTGTAGAATTTAAATAAGAATAGAAATTAGAAATTATTATCCCAAATACTAATACTATTCTCTTATGAAAGAAAACTCAAAAACCGATTCTAATGGAATGTTTCATCGGTATAAAGATTAAAGTACTAATCTTTATTCTTTTTTCTATTTAATAACTTCTTGCACAAAATTGCGCAAAGTTGGACTCAATGCCAAAGGCATTCTCTACATGTAAACCTTAGGTTGATGAAACATCGTAAGTCTATCTTTCAACGTAATTTGATTTGTATAACTTTTCTATATATGTACTTTCGGTGGTAACTTCCGGGCTTAAGACTTTCCTTACCCACGCTTACGTAATGTCCACCAAAACACGTCTTCACCGATATGAATGTATTATTCTGCGGAGCAAAACGTTCTTTTATTTTCTTTTATTTCGACGGTAGATTGCAATTTTACGGGGCTTGAGCGCGAATATTAAAAATTAAAGTTAATAAGCAGGCCACTCGCTTTGTGTAGGGTAATAACACGGTTTGTGCTCTGCTACTTAGATTTACAAGGATTGAAATGTAATGCCCATGACCTGAATGAGATTGGTAGTTATTTCCTCAATTTTAAAGATCTATGATGGTACAATAAATGTGGTTAATCAAACAAAAGTTGACAAAGTAATTCCTACCTACATATGTTTAAGAACATTAACCGGGCAGGAATAATATCCTATTTTTTGTGTTATTATGTTATCCTAAGACTTAACTTTGGCAGAACGATTGTTGATACGATGCAATGGAGTTATACTGAGAAATCAGCCTGAAGTCTGGAAGTTGGCTGTATTACACCCCCGTGCCTCGGAGAGCACGTAAAGCCGTCGGTCCTGTACCTCACCGCTTTCCGGTCGTGTCGCTAGTCGTCCCATAGAAAGTGCCCCTGTGTTTGCGCACACGCTTGTGCACTATAATATGTCCTGCGCAATTAGCTAATCTCCATTGAGAATGGCCGCCATGGCCGAAATTCGGCCGGGACGACATCGTCATCATTGTGTAAAATTGGAACTCGATTAGAATAGACATGTTACACATACACACACACACACACACACAAACGTGCGCACACCTACTCCTTATTATTTTAGCTGATATGATGATGAATTCATAATATTCGATAATGCAAATGTTCCATTGGAAGGCCTAAATGACATCACATGGATTACATGAATCTTAGACCCATTTGAGTGTCCCTAATGTAAGGCTCACATAATGTATAGTAAAGTTTTATAAAATGTCTATACATACATATAATAAAATCGTAGGAAAGTAAAACTGTACAATGAATTTTTTTTTAAATGATACTTGAGGCGTGATCTACAATCGATATCGAAGCCAAAAATATAGTTTTTAGAATTTTTGTCTGTGTGTCTGTTTGTCTTTTTTTTTTTTTTTTTTGATAAGGCAGGGGGAATGCCTACGCATGCCACCCGCAAAAAGTGTCTGCGGGTGGGTATGTCGGACTCGCACCGACTAAACCTAACCTGCCGTGGACTTCTTCTGGCGCCTGATAGGGGGAGCCCCGGGAACGCGGGTATGCTGCTCGGGTGCCCCCCTTTTTGCGCCGTGTCCCAGATGGTCGGGACACGCACCCGGGGAGGACTGTGGGTTGCGTGGGCTGCCCTCCCCATTTGCCGACTCCTGCCAGTACGGCACAGCGACTGCGCCACAAACAGTTCGCTGTCTTCTCGGGGCTGCTTGCACGTGGCGGCAGTTGAGGACACTTCTCATACTGTCACCGCAGCCCCGAGGGGAGTTGGGCTAACGGCTGCCGCCGCCACCCCGACGCCTCCTCCGCCTACGAGCGGGATCGGCTCGTTCCCGATCCCGTTCGGCGGCCTCCTTCTGCAGCAAAACTGCCTCACAGAAGGAGACCACAGCGTCCCATTTGGTGGAGTCGCCAGCCAGCATCGCATACACGACTGCTGGCGGCGAAAGATCTCGTCCGATCTCAGCGACCAGGACTCGTCTCTCGGCCTTCCAGGCCGGGCACTCCTCCAGCGTATGCTGGGCAGAGTCCAGGTCGCTCCCGCAATGGTGACAATGTGTCGTCGCTTCTCGGTCGATCCGGCACAGATACTCACCGAAACACCCGTGTCCGGTGAGTATCTGTGTCAGTCTGTAGGTGACGTAACCGCCCTTCCTTCCCACCCAGGCCTCGAGGTGAGGCAGGATAGCACTGACGGCACGTTGGCGCGCGTTCAGGCGCAACTCCAGTCGTGCGCGCCACTGTGTTAGTACGCGCCGGTGTGCATCCCGCCTATAGGCAATGAGCGTCTGCTCTGCCACCTCACCGCTTTCCCGGCGGACGCGGATCTCGGTGTAAACCATCGCGTCGACTGCCGCCAGGAGATCAAACGGCGGGAAGCGTGCCAGGAGTGTCGCCGCCTCATAGGATACCGTCCGGTATCCTCGTGCGATCCTTATGGCCACCACACGCTGCAGGCTATTCAAAATAGCCCTGCAGCGGGAGGCGCCCGTCAGGCGTTCAGACCAGACGGGCGCCCCATAAAGGACCATGGATCACACGACACCTCCGTAGAGGTGGCGAACTTCTTCCCTGGGACCCCCGAGGTTCGGCAAAAGCCGGTGTAACGCACCGGTTACCCGGCGCACTCGGGGGCCCAGACACTCGAAATGCTCCTCGAAGCCCCATCGGCTGTCTAGGGTGAGGCCCAGGTACTTCATGTACCGCCCCACCCTGACCTCAGCGTCACCTACACGCATCGACATACTGGGTGGTTCCATCCTACGGCGTAAGCCGTGGAACCATAGCGCCTCGGTCTTGTGAGGCGCTACTCGAAGGCCCAGTCTCAAAATGGCCGCGACGACACACGCAACTCCGAGTTCGGCGAGCCGTACCGCCACCCCCCCCCCCCCCCCCGCCCGAACGGCGGGCTCCGACAGGGCGCGGACGCGATTAATCGCGTCCAGCGTCGAACGTCCCTGCCGGAAACCAAACTGGTTGTCCGATAAGTCGGGGCCAACGCGCGACAGATGCTCGCTGAGACGGGCGGCTATCACACGCTCCCGCACCCGCCTCGTCCAGCAAGCAAATTGGTCGGAACGCCGAGGAAGAATCGGCGGTCCTGCCCGGCTTGTGCAATAGCACCAGCCTTGCCTCTTTCCAGCAGGTGGGGAACACGGCACTACGGAGGCAGCTGGTGAACAGTTGCCTCATCCGGTCCCCCAGGACTGCCAGGGCGCAAACCCACGCCCTACCCGGTATCCCATCCGGGCCAGGGGCGGTATTTCGGGCCGCAAGTCGCCGTACTGCTCGGTCCAACTCCCCCTCCGTCACCTCCAACTGGTCGTCCCCATCATGGTACGACGGTGACGTAGGGTCCGAGGGACTGTTCTGGACCCTAGGGATGAGGGTGTCCACCACCCTACTCAAGAAATCCGGGTCCAGGGTAGTCGTCAACGGAGGGACCCACGGTCTGAGCTTGCCCAGTACCATTTTGTACGGGCGCCCCCATGGATCCCTATCCAGTCCCTCGATGAGCTCGTTCCAGGACCGAGCTTTGGCTTCCGCTATCGCAACGGATAGCGCCTTGACGGTGACTTGATACGCCCTGTGTGCTCCGGCAGCCTCTTCGGCATTGGCTCGCCTCCTCCGACGGGCCCGCTGGTGTCGGCGACGCGCTGCGACGTACTCCGAACGGAGTCGCGCGATTTCAGCCGACCACCAATACTGCGAGCCTCGTCAGTCACCCGGACGGATCCAAGGCATCGACGTGTCGCAGATGCGAGACATGATGCCCCGGAACCAGCCCGCCTGCGAATCGGGATCGGACGGGATCCTCTCTCCACCCTCACTCGCCCCCCAGGCAATGGCGACGGCGGCAGCCGTCAGCATGTCGCGGTCCAAGCGGCGTAGGCACCAACGCCGCGGTGGAACAACACTACTGCGGTCAGGGCCGCCAGGGGCGGACGGAAGGCCACGCTGAAGAGTATGTGTCGGTGATCGGACAGCGTGGCAATTTCCTCCACAACTCTGCACCGCGAGACCAGGTGCATGACCGAGGGAGTCGCCCACGTCAAGTCGACGATCGACTCCCCCTGCCACCGCACACAGGTGCTGACTGAACCGCGATTTAAAAGACGGAGGTCCAGTCCGGCGGCACATTCCAGCAGTGACTCCCCTCGAACGTCGTCCCGGGCATCGCCCCACACACTAGAGTGGGCGTTAAAATCGCCGAGGACGAGTACCGGACGGGACTGATAAGAGCTAATATGGCTCGTTAGCCCGTCCAGGTACGCGTCTAAATTTGCGAGGCCGCAATTCAGGGAGATGTAGCAGCCCACCATGACTGCTGGTCCCCACTCCACGACGACAAATCCGGGCCCCTTGGCCAGGAGTGCGCAATGGGGGTCATGTTCCCCCCCTGCCCAATAAATGGCGACGAGGCCCCCATCCCGAACCAACGAGGGTGGTCGGGAACGGAGTGAGGCTCCGCCACTATCGCTAGGGCAACCGAACGCTCAGCAATCGTCTGCGCAAGAAGAGCTTGCGCAGCGATGCAGTAGTTAAAGGTGCCCTGCAAAATAAGTTGGGGGCGAAAGAATGTTTAGACCTCAATGGACACCCCACCGGGGCCAGAGCCCGGATCGTTGGACCGCGACGATGTAGGAGCGGACGTGGCAGGACGTCCCGCTCCCTTTCGTTTAGGTGGCATACACCTACCGCTGCCCAGGCGATGGTTTGCCGGCCTGCCAAGGTCGGCACACACCACGCAATAAGGGGCGCGCGCCGTGCATTCCTTCGCCTTGTGGCCCTGTTGGCCACAGACGAAGCGCTCCGGTCGCACCCGGTGCACCGAGCCCTGACATGCCCCCTCTCCAGGCAGCGGTAACACTGGAGAGCTCTGGGTGGTAGCGCCACCACCCGGACCGACATCCAGCCCACCAGTACCCGGCCGATTGCCGCTAATTTGCGGGCGGCCACTAGTGGGCACCGAATCCACACCGAACCTAAGCCCGACGGGGAGAACCTAATTTCGCCGACTTTTACGTCGGCGACGGCACATCCTCCCGCCGTGGCTAATGTTTCAGCCACTTCGGTGGGGTCGGCGGAGTCATCCAGGTCCATCACCCTGAGCTCTCCCATTGCGACAGGGTGCGCCACCACCGCACCCGTCTCGGCTAAGGCTTCCTTTAGCCAAATAGTGAGGGCCTCCGCCTTCGCGGACCCCTCTGGACCAGGGATCCTCAAAATAAGACCCCCGGTCAAAGCCCTGTTGGGGCGAAGGCCAGCCTCAAGGCCAAGGTCCTGCAATTGGACCTTGGTCCTTGCCATCTTCATGACCTCAGCCGTGGTAGTGGCCGAGGTCGACGGCAAGTTTATCGTCACTGCCGCGGACGGTGGAGGTCGCGGTAGTGCGACAGGCCTTTTTGGAGGCGGAGGCGGCGGTGGCCGATTAAGGTGGGAAGCTTTGGCCCTGGCCTTTCAGCCAACCACCTGGGCCCATGTACCCTCGGCGGGTGGCGGTGGCGCTGACCACACCGGCATCGTCGCATTCCTAGCCGCAGCGGCCTCTGCGGCGGCAGCCCGTCTCCACTGCCGGCCACCCCGCTTCGCGGTGGGTGGTACTTGGGGCGGCGCTGCGCTCCCAGCGAGTGGTGGGCGGATGGCCCTCCCCGGGAAGACCTCCGCCATGACATCCTGGCGCATCTGAACCAAACGTTGGTCCCAGATGCGCCCCATTTCTCGCATTTTGCGGTCCAGAGTGGTCTTCCCGAGCAGGTACAGCACGGGGGGCAGTTATCGGGGCTGGTTGCGGCGACGATGGGGCGCGGACAACCGGCGCCGGCGGCGGAGACGGTCTCAAAGACGGCGGCGACCGCGGAGCAGGTGGTGACTGCCGGGATGGCGACGGCAATGGCGGATAAGCCCCGATATCTCTCTTACGAAGCTCCGCCATTTCCGCCGACATGGCGGCCAACCGTGCCTCTAAGGAGGCCAACTGGAAGCGTAGCCGCTGGTTCTCTAGCTCCAGCACACTCCCGTCGGTCCTTCCACAAAGTTTTGCGGCCTTGACCTGGCGTCCATCCTGCACGGCGCGTCTCGTCCGTTTCGAGCCAGGAGTCTCCGTGCGGCCATCTCGGCTGGATACCGACTCCATGGAAACCGCGGACCTAAGAGAGCTGTCGCTCTCCGTGCCCGCGGCTTGTTCCCTCGATGGTCCAGGTACTGGAGTGGCCGGGCGGGAAAAAGTCTCCCTGACCTTCCTAGCGGCCTTCTTCTTATCTGCAGCCTTCACTGCCTTTTCTACATCTGCTATGGGGTGAACCAAACCTGGCACACCCGCTAGCTCCTCATTTGTCAAGGCCTTGACCTTGACAACAGGTTAGGCATTATTTTTTTTGCGATTGCAATCCATTAGAAATCTTTCTTAGCGTTCACCAACCCAATTCCCCACCCTCCACCGAGCCCTCAAAGGGGATGCTTTACAAGCCACCAGGGATATTGGGCGGTATAGCCATGGGATTATGGCAATCTGCGAGACCTCCAACGCGAACCGATACTGGACAGCCCAACGTCCAGCATGGCGCGCGCCTACGTCTGCAGACCGACACACGGCGCCAGCCCAGACGCCACCTGCAGATACGCCTACCCATGGCTAGCCTTGACGGCCGTCTGACCAGACGTCACAGCCGATTGATAGGGGCCCGGCTAGACCCCGACCGCCCGTGTAAGGAGAAATCCGGACCAAAGAGGCGTGTTGCGGGTGAGGGATAACTACTGCCCGACCCCTCACCGACTCAACCTCCAGGACTCCTTCATCCCCCCGTACGGGTCCCCGCGCACGGCACAAACACGCGGGTGGTCGTCGTGGAATTCCTACCATACATGGATGATGTATGGAAGGTCCGCCAAGATACGACCACAGGATCTTGGCAGATTCCGCCCCCACAAGCAGTAACTGAAAGGGTTACTAACGTGGGACTAATCCCAATCCGAGAAATGATTACTACCTGCGCCCGGCGTGCACCGTCCCATAAACTTCTGTTCCCACCGAATATGAGTATTCGAATGGGACCAGTAGTCTTGGGCTCGCGAGGAGGTTTTCCGACCTAGCACGCCGTGTCTGTTTGTCTGTATGTATGTCCGGGCTAAACTCAAAATGTACTGCATGGATTTACTTCAAATATTGTATGAATATTACTAAGAGGTCGGGTCAACATATAGGCTACATATTATCATGCTATCACCTACGGGAGAGGAACTGTGATAATTTATAAAATTTAACGCGGGCAAAACCTCGGAGCACAGCTAGTAATTAAATAAAATTTAATAAACTGTACTTCAAATTGAATCAAATTAAGTGAAATGAGTTCGAATTTTATTAATCTACCATGTATATAATACCATCACAACAATTAATTCCACATGTTCGTCAACAATTCGAGTTACTCAATCTATCCGATTCGGTTACTCGGTCGTCAAAACAATTATCTAACGTGGTTGCTATATAATTGGCTTTGGGGTTCAGGATCAGATGGAAATCACTGTTGTAATAATTCCATTAGACTTTCAAATAGACCTCGGCTGAGAATATATACTATTCATTTTGTTTTACTAGTTCTCAAATATATAATGAATTTTATTTTATTTCTTAGTTTAATATTAAGCATACTTCTTTCCATCCCATGTCGGCAGGTCTTTAATGCACGCATATTTTGTTTTGTAAGGCTCCATGTTTGACATCCATACGTCATAACGGGCAGTATGCATGAGTCGAATACTTTTTGCTTGTATGTCAGTGGTATCTCTGGGTTTTTTACGATTTCTTTTAAGGACCAGTATCTTCTCCAGGATATATTAATTCTGTTTTTAATTTCTTTGTTTGTCAGATCTTTTGGAGATATAATTTGTCCAAGATACGTGTATTCATTTACATATTCCATCCGTGTATCACAAATTTTTATAGGAGCTTTTTCTGCATTTGTCATTAGTTTTGTTTTTGAGGTGTTCATTGTCAAACCAACCTTTCTACTTTCAGATGTAATTTGTTCGAGCATTTTCTGTAGGCTTCCTGCGTTGCCCGTGATAAGAATCAGGCTGTCTGCGAATCTTAGATGGTTCAATTGTGTACCGTTAATATTTAGTCCATAGTGTAACTAATTAGCTGTATTCAAATTATGGTTAACATTATAAGAATTAATAATTCCTAAAGATATATTATCTATTACTATATAAGTAAAAATTAAAAACTACATTAAACCTGCATAGATATAAAATAAACTAAATCTAAAGAGCGTCAAAAAATTCCTCATCGTTGTCGGGGAACGTACCCAGAAGACTGTCAGCATTTTATTTATTTTAGCTTTACTTTGTTTGGGATAGATGATGCTGTTTGATATGCATACATACATACATAGAGTCACGTCTGTTTCCCAGAGGGGTAGGCAGGGGCAGACAACGAATTACCATATGACACGATCTTTGCACACCTCTTTTGCCTCGTTGACTATCATTATATTCCTCATTAATGCTCGCCGGTTTAGAGTACTTCTGAGCTGTGATATTCCCCGGTTATTTATTTTTTGATTAATTATAATCACCAACTGAAAATGTTTTTTTTTACTTTTTAGTTCTACCTGATTACTAGTTTAGGAATTTAAATATTCAAGATAATTAAATTTTTAAATTAATAAACAAATAATATGCCCAATAACGCCATACAAAACCTACTATATCAACAAATTTCAATGTTATCTTGGTTCAATGCTGAATAATAAAGTAGGTAACTAAATAAAGTTATTGAAATATATCCAATGAATAAACAATCATGTAAAAGTTTATTATTAATTATGAAGATATAGAAATTTTATTATTTAATATAAAATAGTTCTTATAGTTTAATTAACCATTAAAATACTATTATAATTAAAAACAAAAACAATTAAAAATATTAAATACTATATAATAATAAAATCAAACTATATTATTATCCCAATTACAATAAGAGCTTTCTAAACACATAAACAACAGTGAAATATTTATATACCTAATTAAAACTAAAATATGAAGTAGAATTCACATGTACGCCCAAACATACACAAACTAAAATATACTAACTACATTGAAATGTTTGAAGTTCACATACTTAGTGGTCAAATAAGCTTGCTATTGACAGCAAAGTGTGTGTGTGACGAGCGAAGCGACCCCTCACTCGATTTTTAAAGTATAAATACCCGCAACCTTATTTAATATATCTACATACAAGTTTTAAATTTAATATTCAGAATAAATTTAGAAATTATTCTTGTTTTAAAGGTATTATTGTACACGTCTGTTTTTGTTTTATTACATAGACATAAAAGAAACTACCGTCTGAGGTACAGGCTCGGCCTAGTTTAGACGTTATGTTCATTTAGAATAATGTCAAAATACAGAAACATGCTCTTATGAAAAAAAATTGATTGAGAAGAATGTAAACTAATCACTTACGTCAATAAAGATTTTAATTAATTAATTTATTTAATTAAAAATTGGTTGAACAGTAACTATTAACATACAGTTTACGTCCAGACATTGTCAGTCAAAGACATGTTTAGTTTCATATATAGTTACACCTTCTTTAAAGGTGCCCTCACATTAAATAGATACATAATTAATAGAACCAAATCTCCGCAATCGAAAGAATAAAACTCAAAATACAGTTAAAAGAGTCAGTTTTTTTACTTTGTTTTCAATTTGTTTGAATTAATTCTGTGTTCCCTTCGGTCTTGCAGCATTAACCAAATGTATTCATGAGTTACACAGACAAACATTATACCAAGTCATGGACGTAAATAAATATTATGAAGGGTGTATTTATAATTTTCTTCGCTTTCTTTTGAAGGATGAGAATGCAAATTTATTTTTCAATCCACGACAGAAGTTTATGTATCGTGCTGGATACCATCTTATTCGATTTAAAATCTTTTTAAGGCACTAGAGAAATTAATCCCTGTGTCGTAACTAACATAAAGCGAGCTCATAAATGGTTTTCAGAAATAAAACGTTGCCATTTCTGAAAACCATTTACGGGGGTTTGCCGTAGTCACCGCGATTGCATGCGTGGCGATAGAACCTCAACCCAATTGAGCATGCATGGAATGTACTAGAAAAAGAGCTTCGCTGAGTTTGAATGCCCTGCATACCCAACAACAACTTATTGACTAGTAGTAAAGAACGTGAACGGCCAATCTCAAAAAGTATTTGATGAACTGATTTTAAGTATGCCAAAACGCTGTGATTGTATGATTAAGTTATTGTCGTCAATTAAATAGCATGAATAATTTATAAATTTTTATTGCATCCCAATTTTTTCACAATATAAGTATTTCTAGTTGATACCTTTAGCATAGGAATTAAATTGAGACACTCGTCTTTAACCTCCTGACCGCTCTCGTACTACTCATAGGACATCAGATTCAAAAAAATATTAGCGGTTATTCGACTTTTTTGAGATGACAAAACCTTAAAGTGACATCTAGTTTTTGTTTGCCGAACTACAAAAAAATATATTGAGTCGGATACACCCGTCATTTTTGACAAAATGGCGTCGACTAGTGGAGAGGTGCGTTCACGCCGAAGAGCCGGTAAGTACAATCTAGTTTAATCTTGTCAATTAATGCGAATTACGTTGAAAACTAAGTTGTTACAGTTTAGTTGAATGACTAACGTAATATATTTTGAATTATTTCACGAAGTATGCTAATATTTCGTCTTCCACTTACACTTGTTGTTAGATGTCCTATAAGTAGTACAATGTCAGCCTATAAAGTTTTGATTGCATACACTATCAGTGTTCTAGGTATAGTACATAGTCTATATTTATTATTCTTTTATTAATATGATTACTTTTTTTTTGTTTTAGTGTTGACAGAAGACAATATTACCGATATATTAAATCAATCTGACTTTGATGATGGTTCTGAAGTATCTAAAGATGATTGCAGTTATACTCCACAAACAAATGAGCGAGATATAAATTCCGGAAGTTCTTCACAGAGTTCTTCGGATAATGATCAATTAATTGAATCTACACCAGCTTTGCCATTATTATCAGTTAGTTCTGAAAGGCCGGGTCGGGTTTGTACACGTGGGAGACGTGGTGGTAGACGTGGATTGCTGCCTAGATCGAGGAATACACGTTCCTCGACATTTCGAAATGTCGATAGACATAACTGTTGGGTTGGAGATAAATTAGAGCATAGCGATCGTCAACTTCAACAGCCAGCTTATATTCCAAAAGCCACATCGAGGTGGAACAAAGTTTAATTTATACAGAAATATACTGATGTCGATATTCTGGATACCATAGTAGATTGCCCAAATAGGACCAAAGTTCTACTAAAAGGAAAAACATGAGGACTTACAAAAAGAGTGCGTGTCGGACTCGCCCATGAAGGGTTCCGTAGCAGCAAGTATTTTATTTCATTGAATGAAAGGTAAATTGCGGTTTACGATATATGACGTATCAAAAAAATCTACTTACTAGATCTCGTTCAGACCAATTTTCGGTGGAAGTTTGCATGGTAATGTAAACCATATATTTTTTTTGATTTATCATTCTCTTATTTTAGAACTTACAGGGGGGGGGGGGGGGGGGGGGGAGGGACACTCATCTTACCACTTTAGAAGTGTCTCTCGCACAAACTATTCAGTGTAGAAAAAAATGATATTAGAAACCTCAACATCATTTTTGAACTCCTATCCATAGATGAAATGAGTTTCAGTTATATGTATTGGGAACCCTAAAATTTACTGTTTATTTTCTATTTTAGTGTGAAAATCTAAATGCGTTTCAGAATACATCTACTTACCAAGTTTCAACAGTACAGCTCTTATGGTTTCGGAAAAAAGTGGCTGTGACATACGGACGGACAGACAGACAGACAGACAGACATGACGAATCTATTAGGGTTCCGTTTTTGGCCATTTGGCTACGGAACCCTAAAAAAGAGTTAAATCGTCAATTTTTATTCTTTATTTATTTTTAGATTCTAATATGTTTCGCTTTTGACGTCAATCTGACTGAATTTCGATTTTTAAGTTCAAACATTTTTGATAGATCTTTCACCAAATATTACAAGACCGTTGTTCTTTTTTTATAAGTTTAAAACATTGTTAAGTACATGAGTACGTAATAATATTATGTTTAGTTGTGAATGAGTATATGACGTTGCTTTATTGTGTAAAGTTGTAAATTTTGATCTCTTTATATGGCTAAATAATTTGTTACTAATAATTAGACTAGATTGATGATAAACCAGTTCCAAGACTGGCGTTTTTTAATATTTTTTGATAATAAATAAGCCTTTCATTAAAACTAAAGTTGTTTTATTAGTCATACTATCAAAATAACAACAATAGATGTATTTATTTTTGAATAAAATGATATGTACTATACAAAGCACAACTTCATATTCTACGGTTGTCCTATATAAGTGACATAGTGAAAATCCAGATTTTCCGGCTTGGGATTTTTTTAAATATTTTTAATAAAACATAGGGCCTTTATGTGCAACATATCAAATTTTCATAATGTGCAACATATCAAATTTTCATAATCAAATTCGAAAAAAAGTACCTGGGATAGTCAGGAGGTTAAGACTAGCTTTGCCAAATATTAATTGGATATAATTTATATTTAAAAATATACTTTATCCTAGACACTTTAGATGTGTATGGTACCAGAAATAAAGAGTCAGCAAGTAAAGAAAGAGCATTCAATTTATATAAGTACCAAGTGCTTATCAATATTAAATACCAAGCAGCTTCAAATTCTGGTCTAAAGCTGAAAATCAAACCCTCAAATCTTAAAAAATACACATTCTTCTATCTGTAATGAAATTCTTATCGGAGCGGCCTACGGGGATTGGAATATTATTTTTGATGGCGGTAATGCGAATTCAATGTATTGTAGACCAACATGATCGATGCCCTGCCAATAATATGATGAAGAGATTCTGTGATGTATGGGTTCAAGGAATATACGGTATACGTAAATTTAGTTGTCTCATTGGTATAGCGGTAGCATGTTTTACTGCAGAAATTGCGGTCATCGGTAGGAAAGTTCAAGCAATAAGGTCTGGCTTTTTAGTTATTGGCTTGGTTAATGACTTTGACTGCTAAGCCAGAGGTCATAGGTTCGATAGCCACATCTCTTGAGGCCAATTAACAGGTATGTATTTTCCTTTTTTAATTACGTATTTCTCCTAATAAAACTTTTTATTACCTTCTTTTTTATATCAGAGGGCGACAAACGCGCAAGTGGGTCACCTGATGATAAGCGATCACCGCCGCCTATGGACACTCGCAACACCAGAGGTGTCGCGGGTGCGTTGCCGGCCTTTAAAACTCAGTAAACAAGTGTTACTGACCCTTCCCCCACCCCAATGAGCTCTGGCGACCTTACTCACCCTCGGAATCACAACATTAAAATTATTAGAGTGTTTACCTTTAAAATTCTTTCAATAAAGTGCATGAGTAGATTTTTCTCTCTTCAAAATATAACTTCTATTTTATCTTGTTGATTTATTGAATAAAAATGAATGTTTAATGAATCCTTACCAACCAAACTTCTCCAAAAATGTATTCGAAAATTCCCAACATTAATTTGATAACTACACAGAAAATGTATTCAAAAGGGATGATTAAACGTGCCTTCTACACTTTTATTCATTTTATTCATTCTATATTCACGCCCAACGTTTGCTCAATGTATTCATAGACTTTGCTCCGTGGCTTTGCAATTTTTTCCCCGACATTTTTTTATGTAACGTTTTTCCCAACAATTTTACATCGACTTTTGCCATGTTTTTCCGCTCTTCTGACGGATTCCGATGCACGAGTAATCCGTTGATATTGATAAAGTCCTGCGGGTTGTTTAAAGAGGGTTTTCTCGTCACCTCGGTGTTATTTCATTTTGATTCCAAGTGGGGTGGGTAATGTATTAGCTACTTATCTCTTCGCATAAATTTTGTGTGGAATAATGTAAGAAGTATATTATGGTCTCAATGTATCTTATGATTACTTTTTTAGTGATACGTTTTACAGAGAAATGTTCAATATTTACATAAAAATTATGAAACAGTTTTGGTCACAAGGATGTTAGATAAGTGGCGACAAAAAGTAACTACTTGTATCTTCTATATATATAAAAATGAAACCCGTTTTCCGTTGTCACGACATCACGCATGGACGGCTGGACCGATTTCACTATTTCTTTTTTTATTGTGTTTGATACAGTCGGGAGAAGGTTCTTATGTAAAAAAAGGATTTAAAATTACGCGAAAAATAAGAAAATTTAAGAATACTTCACAACCAAATATTATTTCTAATCTAACCTTAGCGCTTTGGACAATATAACCTTTTTTAATGTAACTTTTTTTTATTTGACATAGTATTTACAGATAGCGTGCGTTAATAGTCATCGTTAAGACAGGACAAGGTCTGTCGGGTCAGCTAGTTTAATATAAAAATAATAAGCATTTTAGAACAAAACATACTGCCATCTGATATCAAACTACTGTATGTGGCAGCCAGACAACTGATAAACATACTTTATCTTCTAAATACCTACATATGGACATTACACTTAGAGACACGTTCACAGCCAATTGCTGTCGCCAGCCCGTAAGTGATTGGTGAGGTTAAGCACCTAGGCACGCGGTCAGTCTATAGTTGGGTGACCGTTAAAGTTGTTCGATTTCTGAACGTCTCCGTGCTTCGGAAGGCACGTTAAGCTATCGGTCCCAGCTGTAGTGGTTAGACAACAGACGTTAAGCTATGACAGAGGCGTACTGGGCGAGACTGTACTGGGTTCAAGTTGGATAACCACTGCCCATACAACAAAGTAAAGTAAATTACACTCAGCAACATAAAATATTATCGTGCTCATTACACAAAGTCCTGGATGGAGTTCTAACCCACAACCTCAGGCTTAGGAGTTAGGTTCACTTACCACTAGGGTAACAGGCCAGTCAGAGTAATGGATAATGGCGGTAATATTAAATTCAACTGGAAAAAATTAGATCCTAAGTCAAATCCCAATATGCCAAACCCAAATTGCCTAAACATGTAAAAGACCAGAAGTATACCTTTAAAAAAACATTAAAAAAACACATTTTTGAGGATTTAAAATAGTAAAACTTATTCTTTCTATAATTTAGACATGAACTGTCTCGTCGCCCTAACTTAACTTATTTAGAAATGTTGTTTTCTCATATATGTGAAATTTCTTTTTGAGAGTTCTTAAACCTAAACCAAAATTTTTAAGACTAGAAACCTTTTAATGTAAATGGAACCTGTAATAAGGAACAATGTTGTGTTACACTACCCATTGCTTTCGAAAGCCGTCGGCCCTGATTTCTCTTACAGTCGTTACGGAATGCCATCTCATAGGATTATGAGAGTGTTTCTGAGTCTGCGAACAATATGTCCAGCGTAGTTGGCAAGTAGTTAGCTGACGTAGCTGTAATTCGGAAGTTAAGAACACTATGGTTTGACTACCTCGTTGGTCTAGGGGTAGCGTGTTCAACCGCAGATAATGAGGTCCTGGGTTCAAATCCCGGGTCGAGCCAAAAAGTGATATGGGATTTTTCCGTAAAAATAAATTTCTCAGTATCAGTCTGGGAGTTGGCGGTATTAGACCCCGTGCCTCGGAGAGCACGTAAAGCCGTCGGTCATGTGCCTGACCTCTTTCCGGTCGTGTCGCTAGTCGTCCCATCGTATCATGAGAGTGATGGAAGAAAAAGTGGCCCTGTGTTTGCGCACACACTTGTGAAATATAATATGTCCTGCGCAATTGACTAGTCTCCATTGAGACTGGCCGCCGTGGCCGAAATTCAGTCGGGTGGACTTTATTATTATTATTAGTTTTATACAACATTATTCACAGGTAGTTTGGGGACTAATAATTGTTATTATTTTCCTGACGTTTCAACCAAGTTGTATTGATCGAGGTTCATTGCAACTTGTTCGAAACGTCGGAAACAATAAAAGTTAGTCGCGTGTAATACATGTAAACAATGTTCTATAATTACGATACGCGAAAGTTTAAAAGTGTATACTATGATTTTATTTTGAGACTGTAATAATAAAATATAAAGTAAATAAATATACTGGGACGTTATTCACACACGGCCATCTGATCCCAAACTAAGCAGGGCTTGTACTATGGAAAACAGATAACTGATATATTACATACTATCTGTGCCCCGCGGTTTTACCCGCGTTAAATTTTATAAATTATCACAGCTCCTCCCCCGTAGGTGATAGCGTGATAATATGTAGCCTAATGTTGACCCGATCTCTAAATAATATTCATGCAAAATTTGAAGTAAGTAATCCAGGCAGTACTTTTTGAGTTTAGCCCGGACATACATACAGACAAACAGATAAACAGACAAAAAATCTAAAAACTATATTTTTGGCTTCGATGTCGATTGTAGATCACGCCCCAAGTATCCTTTTTTAAAAATAATCAATGTACAGTTTTGACTTTCCTACGATTTTATTATATGTATAGATACTCCTGTTCTTTTGTAAATACATACGTATATAGATAATAACACCTAGACCTAGGACAATCAGACATGTTAATCGATCCCACGACCTGCTGCGTGAAAGGCAAGCATTTACCAACAGCGCCAACCGGCCGTCCAATATCAGTGTTGGGGCTATAACAACATGCGTACGCAGTGTGGGTGTAGTATATCATTCTTATTACTTCCCACGAGGGCTGTAAAAGGAAACCGAAGGGACAGGGAACAGTCCTGTATTTTTTCACTACCCACTACCCAAGACAATTTTATTACATCAATGTATTGGGCAATTTTGATTTTTGTAGATATCTACCTACACTTTTGATATTTACCAGAATAGCAGCGCTGCACTAATTCTTACTGTAGTTAATGTTGAAGTTGGTATCATTTATGGTAGGTACACAGAAAAATATTATATATTATTATTATATTTTAAGTAGTATATTTTATAAAAAAAAAAAAAAAAAAGGTTTTTATTCACGTAGACTTTAAAAAAGCACTTGTAAAGTCAGAACATGATTGTAGTAATATAGTTGTATAAATTATTATTTCTAGTAACATAGATATTTAGGTACACATTGTATGAAAACATTTATAAAATTTATTTTATTATAGCATTGATATTTAGCTAGCTCGTATTAAGTTATTTTCAAGAGATTAGGTTTAATTATCTAGTTTAAGTCTAATATTTTTACTACATATTGTCAATGGTTCTGTATATATTAAGGTACCTATTATTATTATGACGGACCTTGTGTTAATAACGACGGTCGCGCTTTACTGCTACCACCGGATCCAATGCGCCCCAACTGAGAAGACCCAGCGAAACAAACTCAGTGGGTTCATCTACTACCGGTCTCAACACGACCCAGTTGAGACGGTCCGGCGAAACATACTCAAGCGGGCATGAACACGGGATTTGGTCCAATTAGAGTAAGTAATTATAATATAATTATTATACACACGATACCCTTACAAGAGGCATATTCAAAACCAAGAGACTACAAGGATCTACCCCTAACAAGCGTACTGAATTATGTGCAAACCTCATTCTGGGCTCAAGGGATAGAGTAAAAACCAATGGGGTCTAGTACAAAAGATCCTGAAGGGTCGAAGTGCTGTACGCTAATACACCCTAGCCAAGACAAGACACTTATAAGTACCGCCTTTTCCATCTTACTTTTCCTTTTCCACCCAACGGTTGTCTGGAAGAGATCGCTACAAAGCGTATGATCGCCGATTGTACCTTTATTTGCTTATATTTTAAGATATTGTGTATTGTGTTTTCTGTTGCAATAAAGTGGTATATCTATCTATAACAAGTGTGTGTGTGTGTGGTGTTGACATAGAATATCATCACCCCATCTCAACCCGTGGGGGGCGTAGAAATCGTCCGAGCGAATACCTACCAGAGAATAGGCAGCAGCGTTCCTCTGTGAACTATGACCATCAAACTGCTATCGCCAACCCGTCTGCCAAGGGTGGCGATTATGGCATATCGCCCCATTGGCTCACAGTGGACATACTTTGGCTGACATGATGATGATGAGTATAATTAGAATTGGTAGAATTGCTGTCCAGATTTGAGGATAGGACCCTTTTCCATCTACCAATTACAAAATCAAATGATTTGGAACTAGCTGTCCCTTGCGGGGTTACACATGCGTTAAACCTTCTAAATTATTAGCTGTGCCCCGCGGTTTTACCCGCGTGTATCTTTATAAACTTACCAGCAGGTGAGCCACATGCTCGGTTACGAACTTAACACATAAAAAAAAGAATAATATATACTTATATCAGATCAAAGCATGCGTGATTCGTTTCTTGATTTCTTATTAAACTTGCTTCTGTACGCGAATACCCCGCATCCTTTATTTCATTCCCAACTGTACTGAAGACGGTGTCATAGTGCAAATATTTTCAGTAATAAACACGCTGTTAGGGTGCAAATGTGTCCACGGACGTAGCGTCAACTATATAATAAATATAAATTTATATCAATTTATCGTAGTGGTGACTTGAACAACCTGACTCAAATTAAGAAGCGATAATTTAGAGGCAGAAACAAGCCATGTAATTGTAATTGAAATTTAACGGGTTCTGTATCAAACAGAAATTTATGAAAAAATATTATTACCTAATTATATAAAAAAAAAATTATGTGAAATAAAGTACAGAATATTTTACTAGTCCTTGTAAAATGTATCTACATACACATTTGCTTTTAGTTAAAGTGGAGTATATTTTCATATCTCGTAACTTTTGCCTTATACCAAAATTAAAAAAAACCATCAAACGCATACAAATCAATACACAATAGCCCGTCATCTGAGTTAACTTTTATTTCAATACATAACTACCTACCTTTCTCAATTAAATAACCGAACGGTTTTATTTTTTTATATTAAAGGTTGACGTAAATGTTATCCTTACCTAGCACAGGAATAATATTTAACATACTTAAAGGTTTTTTACGAATTTTAGGACCAATTCATTAAAATCTATTTTTACCAAACTTACTCGTAGTTACAAGTTTTATGCTGGTGAATTACTAAACAACTTACTATGGAATTCGTCACGAAATGTCATGGAGGAACAAGTGTAATCTATTTGCTAGTGAATTTTAATGGGAATAAACAGTAAAAAGTGTGATTTCTTACAACAAACATAACTCAAAATGGGTATAAAGTGCTAATACATCTTGTGACATAAGTTTTTTAGTGGCACATAGACTTATAAATCAAGAAAATATCAGTTTTAAATCATTGAACAAAAATTAAACAACAAAAACAGTGATTGGAATTACGTGTTGAGATGAACGTGTAAGCGACGCGTATTTCATGGCGCTTCCGACCTTCTTGCCGGCAACATTCGCAACGGACTTGCTTTGAATTTAAGGACTGTACGCAATTAACAATTTTAAAACACATATTAAACGTATACTTATGGCTAGGGGTTATTACACCACTAAAGAGTACATCGATGACAAAGACGTCTGGCTCTCACTTCCTACCTGCACATTGCTCGCTGGAGATCTTGTAGCCATATAGACATGACTGATCTGCTGTGTTACGTGAACTATCTGTAAATGATTGCTATCATATTACTTAATTTAAAATTATTGACTCTGTCTCAAAATGAATAATGTTATTGTTTCGAAGTTTTTCTTTTGTATACCTAAATATAATCTAAAATAATAAGCATTCAGACAACCGATCGAGCATATATTGTGTTTGCCTAATAAATAATTACTCTAATTGGACCAAATCCCGTGTTCATGCCCGCTTGAGTATGTTTCGCCGGACCGTCTCAACTGGGTCGTGTTGAAACCGGTAGTAGATGAACCCACTGAGTTTGTTTCGCTGGGTCTTCTCAGTTGGGGCGCATTGGATCCGGTGGTAGCATTAAAGCGCGACCGTCGTTATTAACACAAGGTCCGTCATAATAATAATACCTTTAATATAGACAGAACCATTGACAATATGTAGTAAAAATATTAGACTTAAACTAGATAATTAAACATAATCTCTTGACAATAACTTGATACGAGCTAGCTAAATATCATTTCTGTAATAAAATAAATTTTATAAATGTTTTCATACAAGATGTACCTAAATATCTATGTTACTAGAAATAATATCTAATGTATACAACTATATTACTACAAACATGTTCTGACTATTTACAAGCGCTTTTTTAAAGTCTACGTGAATAAAAGCCTTTTTTATTTATTTATTTATTTATAACGCTTTACTGGGAGAATTCTGAATAAACGACAGTTGCTTTAGACATCGCTAGAAGCGCGTTATTGCTTGCTGCACATGGTGACAACTGACAAGGCAGGTTTCTAACTGAGATCCATTTCTTTACGGCATGAACGACATTTTAACAAGCTTTTTGCATTAATATAAGACCTAGGACGCTTCGGACGCTCGGGAAGAGTCGGGTTCGAATCTCACTAGACGCAATTATTTTTGAAAGTTTAATAGTATTCTCAGAATGAATTTCTTGGAGAACATAACATTCCGACGAACACGTACACGTTCGGAACCAAGTGTCGATGATAGCGACATTATATCACAGACTATGAACTGTACGACGAGTAGTTTACCCGACATTTCAGAAGACGAAGACATTAATCAAATAAAAATTCTAAAAGATGAGATCAATAATTTAACTACCCAATTAAAAAGCGCACATGAGGAAATTGAAATATTATCAATAGAAAATAATAACTTAAAAAGAAGTAATGAAGAATTCAAAAAGAAAAATGATATTTACAAAAATTTTGTTAATAGTCTTAAGAAACAAGAAGCAAAAACGCCATTAAAAAAGTCTAACAAAAATAAAAAACTAACAACAAACGCAGACAACTGAGATTATTGAAAAAGATTATTCGAAAATCAATAGTAACGAGGATGGTGTAATTAACGCAGTTCAAATCGTACAAGACAAAACAAAAGAAAAAGTGGACCACAAACTATGCATCCTAAGTACAAACAGGAAAAACAATATACAAAATTTGTCACTACCTAACACCGGACTGTGGTATAGAGAAACTTATTCATAACATTGATCTTAAGTTGAAAAATTACACAATTGAAGACTACTGCTTGATCTTCATCGGTGAAGAAGACTTTCGCCAAACCAACAACTATGTTGTTCTAGTAATTACTTTACGTGAAACACTTTCAAAAATCAATCATACTAATATTATAATTTGTGGACCAACATTTAAGTTGAATGACTATTCTATGATGTACAACGGAAGAATAGAAACATTTAACAGTCTTTTGTACCTTGATGCTTGTACACATCACTATGCATATTTGTTCGATTCCAATTATTATTTATTGTATGATTTTACAATGTTTTGGCAAAGAAGTGGGTCTGCTAATAACAATGGTATGGTTAACATATTTAAAAACATTAATGTAATGCTTGGTGAGTTCAGGAGCTCAAATAATTTTTCTTTAATTAATAAAGAAGATGATAAGTCTTCTCATGCTATAGAAAAAAATATGGAAAATATGAATATTAACATAGATTACTATAATAATTTGACACCCCCCACTTACTGTAATGTAAATAAGGAATGTACTGAATTTTTTCGCTGATTGTAAATTAATTAACTCGAATACTGCTCATTTGCATACTAAAAGTCATGAATTACTATCAAATAAATTTGTGCAAAATAATGCATCAAAATATTGCTGGGTTGATAAATAAATCAAATAATCTTACTGTATGTTTGAATGAGCTACTCGAGAAACAAATTATTGTAGATGTATTGTGTATCACAGAGCATTTTATAATGGAAAGTTTCTAAAACCAAATATATATACCGAATTATCATCTAGTTTCTTGTTACTGTAGAAAGCAGCAAAGAAGAGGAGGGGCATGTATCCTAGTCAAAAATGGTATACAATCTAAGGATATATCTAAAATATCATATGTATCAACTCCTGGAGTATTCGAATGTTGTGCCATAGAGCTTACTATGTATAAGATAATTATAGTCTGTATCTATAGGGTGCCAAACATAAACAATTTTGACTACTGTATGAATAAATTAGAAACAATTTTGCGAGAAATATCACGCTTGCAATACAAGAATATCATATTGTGTGGTGATTTTAACATAGATGTACTCAAACAAAATAGACACACTAATGAATTTGAATGTATATTGAATAGTTATAACCTAAAGTTAGCATTAAAACAACCCACTCGTATGGCAAGATTGACATGTATAGATAATTTTGCCCATAACTTCAATAAAACATGTAAGACTAACGTTATAGAATTGGCCTTGTCCGACCATACAGCACAGCTACTTTACTGTCCCGTACTAACATTATACGCCATAAACTACTGGTACACGATAAGAAGAGACTGCAAAACTGACAATTTAGATAAATTTAAAAAGTTTATAAGCAGTCTTTCATTTTCAGAAATTTATGAAACAAGTGATCCTAATATAGCCTATGACAAATTTATTGACTTATTTCAATTAATATACAATCTATGCTTTCCAAAAAAACTAATTAAAATTGATATAATAAAAAAACCAAAATGGTTGTCTAATGGAATAAAATTGTGTAGTCGAAAAAAAAGAAAACTTTTATGGCAGCTTAGATTAAACCCTAATAACCAGAATAAAACTTATTTCAAAAGCTACTCCAAATTGTTTAAAAAGATAATACACCTAACACAAAAGGCGCAAAACAACTATTTTATAAAAACATAAAAAAAACAAATCTAAAAGTAGCTGGCAAATAATTATTAATCGTGCTAAACATAATTTACCTAAACATAGTATACATAAAATCAAATTAGATAACCATTTAGAAACATGTCCCCAAAAAATTTCGGAAACATTTAATGACTATTTCATCATTAAAACCCAACCACAAATACACGTTGCCGATAAACCTAAAAGTCTAAAATCCGATTGGAACACCAAATCCATGTTCATGGCACCCAGCGTACCACCAGATATTCATAAAATTATAATGTCATTAAACAACACAGGCAGCGTAGGCTATGATGATATATCCAGTAAAGCAATAAAACATGTTTCAGTGGAAATATGTGGACATCTAAGCCACATCATAAATTTAAGTATAAGCGCGGGTGTCTATCCCTCTGCATTAAAAACATCTATCATAAAACCTCTCTTTAAGAAAGAAAACAGAGATCTAATGGAAAACTACCGGCCTATTGCTCTTATTCAAGTCATGTCAAAAATATTTGAGAAATATATTTATAAAGAACTGTTTGAATTCGTTCAAAAAAATAAGATTTTATGTGATGAACAGAAGGGCTTCCGACAACATAGGACTACCAACATGGCAATATATGACTTTTTATATAATGTTATTGGCAATATCGACAAACGAAACCCAGTGTGTGGCATATTTTGTGATATGACCCAGGCATTTGACCACGTACATTATCCTACACTATTAAAAAAGTTAGAAACATATGGCATAAGAGGCAATGTCCTTAATTTAATTGAATCATATTTAAGACATAGAAATCAAATTACTGAAATTAGACATATCAATACCGTAAAGAAGATAGAAGAGATTTATCGATCATCAGGGCGTGAAGTAGTATATGGGGTACCGCAGGGAAGCGTATTAGGACCATTTATCTTTATATTATACATTAATGACTTACCTAGATACATTGAAGTACCGGTGACCCTATTCGCGGATGACAGTACTTTAACAATACCTTGTAAAAGCGTAGAGACGTATGAGAATTATATTAATAATTCCTTAAAATCAGCTATACAATGGATGCAGGAAAACAATTTGAAAATAAACTTAAAGAAAACGAAGGCTATACATTTTACGCAACGGTTACCTAGCATGAACCTTAACATACAATATTGCAATGAAAACATAGAAGAAGTTAACACTACAAAATTTCTTGGCCTCCAGATTGATAAAAATCTTAACTGGAAAACACATATTGAGATTTTATGTAAAAAACTTAGTATATCCGCATACGCTTTGCACACACTTTCATTCACATTATATACGGATGCTCTACTTACAGCGTATTATGGTCTAGTAGAATCCCATCTACGCTATGGGCTTATATTTTGGGGTAACTCGACGGAAAAAGAATCAGCATTCAAGTCTCAAAAAAGATGTTTACGGGCGATGTTTAAACTTAACAGGACCGATAGCTGCATGCCTTATTTCAAAAATTACAAGATATTAACCCTACCGTGCTTGTACATATTAGAAGTAGCTGTGTTTGTTAAGTCGAATCCACATTACTATAAGTCGTATATATATATATACTATACGTCTAGCCGTCATATTCCCACGCAATAGACGTGACAATTATCAACTTTGTCTCCAATCCGCTAAGACGACCCTAATGCGAAAAAGTGTATACTGTATGGCTCCAGTCATTTTCAACAAAGTACCTAAAAGTTGGAAAGAACTACCTTACTCTATGTTTAAAAATAAACTTCGTACTTTTTTTACCACCAGGGCATATTATAGCGTTACTGAGTTCCTTAATGAAAAAGAATTTGTCTTAACATAGTAGATTCATTTGGAGGTACTTACACAATAATGCTAATTTTACTCTTTAATTTTATATAATTTGAATAACCCATTAGTAATTAAGTATGACAACTTTAAATATTTTGTGATTTTGTTGTTTGAGTAATAAATTCAATAAGTTAATAACTTTATAACATTAATAATAATTGTTCGAATTTTGCACGTCACATAGTGACAAACATGTCTGCACTTAATTCACTTTTATTTTCATCTTGTATGCATTTTTTATGTATGTACACACACATGTTTAAGCAAATAAATAATCTTTATCTTTATCTTTATGCTATCTGGAAAAAAGGCCCATCCTTCTAAACACAGGTCGGTCCGAAAAGCTCAGTCTGGTATCAATAATGGTATCTGTGCTGAAGTTGACGCTACTTCTTTGCGTGGATTTATTCCGTAATTGCCCATTAGGCCTTTTGGAACTACAATCTCTGCTAATTTTATGGTTGGCCATCTAGGCATGTGGTTAAGTTTGGTATGGTATATGTAGGGACGCCAGCACATCAAGCTGCCCCAATCTGTCAAATTTCCCCAATTGAAAGTGAACCTAATGCTTATGTCATAAAGTTGAAAATCTATAAAAGAAATTTGACAGATTGGGTTAGCCTGATGTGCTGGTGACTGTACATTGGTCTATTTCTACGCTGTCGGCTGGTAAGTTTCGAAGATCGCTTGCTTAGTGTACAAGTAACCGCCATGACTCAGTTGATAGTGAATCTATCTTCTAATCTAAAGGTTGTAGGTTCAATCCTCGCACATGACAAATGTTTGTGTTTCATGAACATGTCTATTTACCTTGACATGGATGTTTTCTGTGTATTGTATGTTAATACGTCAGCTTGACGACATCCACTGCTGGATACACGCCTCCCCAAAAGATATCACACTGGAGTTGTGTCTTTAATTTGGAGGGATGTGCCATAATCACCACGCTTGGCAGACGCGTTGGCGATCATCATCATCATCATCGTGTCCCCACTAACATGCTAGTGGGTATGGTTTCCGCACTTAGTCCCGATGTGGACCATTGTGCGTGAGCCATGGGAGCCTTCATTCCATACAGCCCATCTCCCTACACAAGCATATCAGGTCTCTTAAACTTCTCAGGGCATCCGTAAAGGTTCCTGGTGATTTCAGGGTTCCCTTCCGGATTTTTGTGATGCCTGTGCACTCGACTATCACGTGCGCGACCGTTTCCTCAGCGTTCATGCACGCTCTGCACAGAGAGCTGTCAGTTATGCCGATAGTGTGAAAGTGTTTATTTAGTGAGCAGTGTCCGGTCACGGTCCCCACCCCGATACGCAGGCTTTTCCTGTTTAGCCGTAGTAGACGCCTCCTTAGCTTACCATACAGGTATGACTTTGCTTCTTTGGATTGTCTACAGCCCAATGCTGAGGACCACCAGTTCTCGGACTGTGTGTATGTGTGGTTCTGTAGCCATCTTCGTATCTTGGTCAAAGGTATGGGCACAGTTGGTTCAGGTCCAATGGCTGCTGTGCTAGAGCCCCTCCTGCAAGCTCATCAGCTGTGTCCTTTGATCCATTGTAGTGTTATGGTATTGTTGTGATATTCCGCAACATGTTCCTATGCGGTATGGCATTCTAGTATCAATCCTGAGGTTAAGTGGTTTGGAGCGTTGGCAATTTCTTTTCTTTCTTTCTTTATGATGTATGATGGTCATAGTACATAGATACGTTGCCCGTTCTCTGAAGTTATACCCTCGGGTCGTCTTCTAATCCCACACGGGAGGAAATGGGTTGGCTATAATCTATGCCGTCAGCCAAACCATATTTTTGTATGTATGTATATTTTATGAATATAATTAGAAAAAAAAAGATCTAGTATGTATCTATAGTACGTACAAGCTTTACTTAGTTTGGGCTAGATGGCCTAACTAAGTAAATCTTGTAGATATTTTCACATCTTTTGCAAATAGAAATTCATTGGAGCATAGAGTATTGCTTTTATAGCTTTGTGTGATATCAAAGACACGGTACCCGTTGCTATTAAGCATGCCGTTCGTTGTAGACAGTTCAATTTAGTTTGTAATTTTTGTGCTGTTTACTGTACCGGACAGGAGAGGAATATATATAAAGATTATTTTATTTTTATTTATTTTTACTTTATTGGGACATAAAACAGTTACACATTAGGTATAGTTAAATTATTTAAATATAAATTTTCAGAATAGGTAAACGTGTAACCCACACCAATGTCCGCGAATTAATGTTAAAAATAGGTAGTAATCAATGCGTGCATTAATTAAGCAGAGAAGTACCTATGTAGGTACTGGTGAGTAGGTATTAACTATAACTATTTTAGTAGTTCAGTAGCCATTTTTTTGAACTTAAAGTGCGATAGTGCAAAAATGTCCAAATCGTGGAAGTGTGTGTTATACGTTTCCACAATGCGTCGGAGAGGCACCCGTGCGCCAGCGTGAGTTCTGCACCGCGCGGTGTGGAACAGCCGGGGCACGCGTGCCTCTCGACGCATTACAGTTCTAGGTACAATATAACATAAGTTGTTAGTGATGTCAGTGCAATCAAACTTGTTATTACAAAGACCATGAAGCATCATGACCATCAGTAAACTACGTCTGGACTGTAAGCTCTGAAGTTTATAGCGTTCCAATAAATCTGTGTATGGTATTCTAGACTTAGTGCATCTATAGTGCATAGATCGTAGAAATTTTTTTTGAACAATTTCTAGTTTTTTTATGTAAACGTCAAAAATAGGGCTCCAAATCGGGACTGCGTATTCCAATTGAGAACGTACTAAGGTTTTATATAAAAGTAAAAATGTCGACGGTCTTTTAAAGTCAGATGACGATCTCATTATAAATCCAAACATACGATACGCTTTATTAATGACATTATCTATGTGACAGTCGAAGTGTAATTTTGAGTCGATTAAGACCCCAAGATCTCTAATACGGTCGACTCTTTGTAGACTGATATCACATAGATTATAATCGAATGTTATAATGTTTCTGTTTTTTGTGAAAGTAATTATATTGCATTTGGGTAAGCTGAGCTGAAGTTTATTTTGTAAACAGTATCGAGAAAGTCTATCTAGGTCTTCCTGTAAAAGTAGGCAATCATGTATGGTTTTGCATGTCTTGTAAATTTTGATATCGTCGGCGTACATTAGAAATTGGGAATGGATGAAACATGTTTTAATGTCATTAACGAATAAAGTATACAATAGTGGCCCAATTATTGAGCCTTGGGGCACACCAGATGTGACGATAATTGGGTTAGATTGGAAGCCATTAATAACCACCTTTTGTGATCTATTAAATATGTAAGCCATGAACCAACGCAATAGGTTGCCACGGATACCATTATAAGCAATTTTATCTAGTAGCAATTTATGGTCCACCTTGTCGAAAGCCTTCCAAAAATCGGTGTACACAGCGTCAACCTGAATCTGTCCATCCATATTTTTAAATAAATAATCTGTAAAAACCATTAGATTGGTATTAGTTGAACGACGTTTCACAAATCCATGCTGTTCACGAACTATAAGGTTGTGAATCTGTGAGTATAATGCGCCATGTACAAGACTCTCGAAAAGTTTCGACAAGGTGGAGAGTATCGAAATAGGACGATAATTATTTATACTTGATTTGTCACCACTCTTAAACACCGGTGTGATATTAGCCCGTTTCCAAATATCGGGAAAAGTCCCCTCGCGCAAGCATTTATTAAATAAAATATGGAGTGGAAGGACTATGTTATTTGCGATTTTCTTTATAAAGATAGGTGGAATGCCATCAGGACCTGAACCTTTAGTCGAGTCAAGTTTTTTTATCGCGTTATGTATTGTATTGACTGGTAAGTAGATGTCAGAGATACAAGGCGAATTATCTGCATATGCACTAGGTGACTGCCACGTCATGGGGTCTAAGGTCGAGGGTTCATAAACAGAAGTGAAATAGGTTGAAAACATATTACATATATCAGTCGGATTATTAGAATTAAGATTTTCAAGATACATGCTCGCTGGAATCTCCACTCTGCCTTTTCGATTAGAAACGTAAGTCCAGAAATGTTTTATACTAAGCGGGATGCTGTCTTCAACCGATTTCATGTATCTTGCGAAACATGTAACACATTCAGACTTAAAACGTTTACGATGGACTGAAAAACTTTCATAATCCGATGCATTGGAATAAATTTTCCATTTTAGCCAAGCTTTTTCCTTGGTTTTGAAAATGCGAATTAGGGCAGGAGAGAACCACACTGGAAAACGTGATTTTTTATGCGAGTAAATGGAACATGTGTTTTGATAATACTATAAATTTTATCATAAAATATTTCAACCGCTCGATGAGCTGACAACTCGTATAACAATTGATTCCAGTCTAATTTGCACAGCTCGTTATTAATTAAATCATATTTGGCCTTATAAAAATTATGTTTAGTATATAATTTGGCGTTTCATTGGTATAACTTTTGTATCTAGCGACGTTACTACCAAGAAGGCGGGGTGGTAAGTATCAATAGGTAACAGTGGTAGACAAGTTTTGGCCTCGCAGTCAACGTTTGACAGAAACAAGTCTAGTATGCGTCCTAAATTATTCCTTATTGTATTGTATTGAAAAGTATTAGTAAAAGAAATAAAATTGCTGAAAAAACTGCTTATTGTATCTGTCGCTTGTGGAATCACATAGTTGATTCCACTACGGTCCAACCAGTTTAAGCCTGGTAAATTATAATCACCTAATACGAAAACTGCGTCAGTACTAGTGTCGTTATTGAAGTCTTGCAAAATATCTAAGTGTGATGTATACAAGTGGTCCGGTGAATTCGGCGGTAAATAGGCTGCACTAATAAAATGGCGCTTACAGGGCCGCGACGCGGGCAGCTGCACCAATACGTGTTCAATAGCAGCATGCGAGGCGCGCATCAAAACGTTAGAAGGTCGTAACGTTTTCAAAACGGCTATGAGCACACCGCCACCATCTCGTTTTCCCGTAATACTTCGGTCACGGTCACATCTAAACACCAGATACCTATCGTCAATGAATTCACTGTCAGATATGGTGGGTATTAGCCATGTCTCCGTGAGAACTATTACGTCATAAGAATATGATAAAATGTTTATAAATAAGGTGTGGAGCTTAGTACGAAGTCCTCTGCAGTTTTGGTAGTTAATATTTAAATTGTACTTATCCATCGGTAAAAGAAAAAATATAAAATACGTTACCAAAACAAGGCTTAAAGTTCATTACAATTAGAGATCTGAACGAATTAAAATATGAAACAAGTAAATGAGTTTTACAACACATATAGAATGTTATCAATAACGGCAAATAGGAACGATAATATTTTAAGCACGATCTTATAACTATTGTTCTATCTTTGCAAAAGTATAAGTATTTACTATCTGTTCTTAAAAACACTAATATATAATTAAGTTTAACTACACTAACATGGTCTTGCTTCTTACTATTAATTAACGAAACATAATTAAGAAAGTTAAAATATTTTAAATTCATTGCACATTTATTTTGAAGCATGAGGGTCATCGGTAGGTTATTCGTACTAACTTCAATAGTAAAAACGGCGTAAACAACACAGAGTAGACTACGAGTCAGAGAAGTCGCACTTCGGGCTAAACAAGATAACATGTAATAAAAAGTTAGACTGCACTGAAACCAAACTTTGACGCTAATACACATAAATATATCATTCAGGTGCTTTATAGGGTTTAATTTTGCATAAGTCTTCTTCGGTACGGATAGGAAAGGCTGCCTGAGCAACATCAGCGCGAACAAGTATAACACCATTTTTGATCCAGACAAATCGATGCCCGTTTTGTTTCGCGGCTTCTTTAGTTTGACGAAATAATATCTTGTTGTTCAATGTAAGGTGCTCATTTATATAGATCTTATTCGAATTCGTATCCAGCTTCAGCTCATCAGACGTAATTTCTTTTTTGCGACGTGCAGCCGCAATAAAGTTGTCACGTAGAATTTGGCTTGAAAGTTTGACCACTATGTTTTTTGGTCTTGTGGATTTTGGATTCCATTGCGGTACTCGATGAATAGCAAGGACGTCACGACGGATTAATTGAAAACTACTGCGGTATATTGCAATAAGTTGGATATTGATTTGGAACACTATATTTCCCAGCTATGTATTATACAACAAATCCTTAGATTTTTAGTGGTCCGCATTACAACTCAACATTTGTCAGTTGTACCTACCCCCTAGATGTCACTTTAGCTCACTCATTTTATGCACGATTCTTAAAGTTCATAGGACTTTTCAGCTTCATTTTCTCTCTATTTTGCACTACCACCGTCTTTGAAACGTCTTGTAGGTAACAAACACACAGCCACCTGATTCCAATCTAGGCAGAGCTACTACTATGGCAACCAGACAACCAGACAACTGATAAAAATTCTTATATATTTCTAAATACATACATATTATATTACACCCAGACACAGAACAAATAATCGTGCAAAAATTTATCCTGGATGGGGATCGAACCCCCGACCTCTGGCTTAGCGGCCAGGGTCACTAACCAATAGACCAACAGGCCACAATGTTAATAGAAATAATAATGTATACAAGCATATTACTACAAACATGTTCTGACTATATACAAGCGCTTTTTTAAAGTTTACGTGAATAAAACCTTTTTATTTTTTTAGTCTATATAACTTGAATTTGACTTAATACAACAACTTGAAAGAACACTAAGCAAAGGCCAGAAATCATAGTTGAACTAGCGTAATAGCCATTGCAAGAAGTGAGCCAATTTTTTTCTTACCAGCCAGAAATGTACTTGCAGCTCCTCTGGTGTAGCAGGTTTCCATGGGTGGCGGTGATAACTTACATCAGGTTACCCGCTAGATCGTTCGCCTTGTTATTATAAAAAATCAAACTTGATAATATCATTTTTTTATAACCAGTCAGTTATTTGTTAAGATTTCTCAATTCATAGATATTTTTAGAATACAGATGCGAGTGACATACTCCGAAGCTTAAATATTTTCATAATAACTTAAATAAGCTAGCTAAGTAATCAAATCATTACTATCATCAATTAAACTTTATTTTGATATATTTTTCCATACAAGCTGAATATTTCTATTAACCTATAAATGATTATGTATACTTAACTATAGTTATACTACAATGTTCTGAAACCTTTTTATTTTATTGGCAATTTTTGCAAAATTAAATCATATTTCCCGAATATTTCTAAACTACTGCACACACTATTTCAACCCCAAAACAAACTCAATAAAATTACCAGCATTAGTTATCCTCTAAAATACTTCGCTTAAAAATATTTCCTTTTCCAAGACAAGTACAGTCGAGTGGCTATATATTTTCATTTTCAAGTGTCGACAGTGGCGCCGCGTGTTGGTGACTGCTGGAATTATTGCACTTCACAAAAGTGGACCGATGTGTCTATATCGTTTTTATTGAGGTTAGAAAAAATGTGGAGTAGGATAAACGTTAGTTGGGAATGACATTTGTGCGCGATATTAAATATATTGTTGATATTTACTGTAACATGTTTTGTGTGCTACACATCAATCTATACTTTTCCAGTATAAGCTGATCTCGCGTTCAATAGGATTTCGATACAATGACATGTCAGCTTATATTGGAAATGTATAGCTTGATATGTAGACGTGTGTACATGGAAACTGTTAGTGTTTGTTTTGTTAATTTTCGTAAGCAGCTTCAGCCAAACCAAAGCAGCATAATCATCTCGCAGGCGCCAAGAGAACTCCACAGTAGGTTATTTTTTTTTAATCGGGTCTAGTCCATCCTCTTACCCACCACTGCAACTCCTGTAAGCCAGGATCAACAGTGGCACACAATGAAATGACACTGAGTGGTGAGGCTCAGGCATGTCCCGGGGAATCACTTTAACTATGATGGATCCCGCAACGAATTTAATCAGAAAGAAATGAAAGGAGGAGTTAGAAAATGAATTGTTCCACTTCCCTCCAGAGCAAAGCGGGAGACAGAATGATTTAAAGAGGCTATAGCCTCATAAAACGAGAGAATTGCAACTAGAGAAGCCAGCTGCAATAGCACCGAGGATCAATTTAAGGGTCCTAAGTGAGCTGTTATATTTGATTAAAATAGTAGGTATGGAAAAAGCGCTTAAACGCACGGAAGTTGTTCCTTGTTGCTACAAGAACCGTATAATAAACTACTCCAGATATTGGTTGTAAGCTGTTTAACATAATATCACGCTGATTTTGCCAGAGATCACACTCCCAAAGGATGTGGTGAGCAGTTTGTTCATATTCGTTACTGGAAGTTGAGCACAGACAGATTGGTGAGGATACTAATTTGAAACTAAACAATTTACTTTTAAAATTGCCGTGTCCGGTAAGAAATTGTGCAACACAATGGTCTATGATTAGCCAAGTTTTATTTAACCGTTCGCGTACATCCACAGTAGGTTGGGTTTAGTTAGTGCGGGTCCGACGTACTCACCCGCTGAAGTACCCACCTGCAGACACCATTTGCGGGTGGCATGCCTAAGAATTCCCAACTGACGTGGCAAAAAATGATAAATAAACAAAATTAATTTAATTATTAACACTATAACACTAAGTGTTTTCCAACCTCTACACGATCGCTATATTACTACAAGCAAGTAGGTATCAAGACGGTCTCTATACTAATTGTAAACGATAATAGTAGAAATTATAAAAAAGTCAGGAAGACAGACTTATAAACCTTTAGTTAAATGAAATAATGCGACGCGAACTGCATTTTTCACGCAGCGGTTAAGATATTCGCTTCACCACTTCGTGGCCCGAATTTAGTTTCCTCAAATAACCACCAGTTGTGTAACCCATACTTAACTGTTCTGAATCTGGGTGTACTTACCGCGAAAACGTGACCATTTCCGTAATGCGGGCGTCGTGGCGGATCCAAATCCCAATCCTATATATTAGTAAAAACTTGAGGATGTATAGTAAAATAACTGGATACAGAAAGATTTCTTCAAACCATTGAATTATTTTTTCTATGAAATGAGAATTGCTATATCGAAGCATAACTAAGTAAGCGGGACATATTTATAGTGCACAAGCGTGTGCACAACCACAGTGGCACTTTCTGTTCCTTCATCCTTATTATCTGGGGTAGCCGACACGACCGAAATGAGATCAGGAACAGGAACAACGCTTTACGAAGCTCTTAGAGACACCGAGATGTAAAACCGCCAACTTGCAGACTATGGTTTCATACTTTATAACAATTTTTCTGGACAGATCTATCCCAACATCCCTTTTTAGGTTCGACCCGGATATACCAATACCTTATTATTTGCGGTTAAACACATTGCAGCTTAATATAATAATTACAAATAAAACACGCTTATATTACCTAAAGCGTCAATAATTGCATTTTCAATAGGCTATCATTTAATATTTATATGATTACATTTAATATTTTGCTACCGTTCAACCATTAACCTACTTTGGATATTAAATTTGCAATAACATAACATTAATGAATCGTTGTTTTCAATATCTACACTTGATTAGGAGCTTGATAAGCCCCCATTATCATATCAATATTGTATGAGAATATTATGTGGTGTTTTAACAATATATAAACATAATCCGGATAAATGCGAGTTAAACTCGCCTGGATATGGTTCTGTATGTGAACTGCATATTACGAACTTCGTATGACTTCAATAAATAAATAAAAAAATGGGATTATAGAACCAAATGGCAACTATTCCGCATCAAACTAAAAAATAATCACGTAAATTGGATCATAAATCTCCGATTAATGGGTGTACATACATAAAAAATACCGATCAACTTGAGAGCCTCCTCCTTTTGAAGTCGGTTAAAAATATTAGATCGTAATTTATAAGTTAAAGGCACATTGTAAGGTTAGGCACATAAAAATTGATATTTACATTATTTATTTAGCTTTTAGATTAATTATTTATAATAATTATTTTATTTAAAATCACACGTTGGTTCACTCTGGTCATCGATCGATATCTTTGGCGAAAAAAAATCTTAATAATATTTGGATTCGATATAATAAATATGCTTTGAGGGGAATCAATCTGGAATAGATGGGCAACACTGGAAAAAAAAGATGCCGAGGGTAGCTGAGGTGTGGATTGGAGAGGTGGAGGAAATATGACTTACGGACTAAGAAGATTATATGGAAGTATAGTGTTCAAGTTTGTATCTTATTCTTCTTCAATTTTCTTAAATAACCTCTCAACTAAAATTTACATATGATGTGGACAGTAAATAAATCAATTCTAAACATGGGTACCACTTTGTGAACTACGCCAGGTTAGAAAATAAAAAAAAATATGTTTGAACTATATATATTCATTTATTTAGGTTACAATTCTGTCTTTGGATTATATGTGTACCTAATTTCAACTCGATCTGTCCAGTTATTTCGGAGCAAATTGGCTTCGACACAAAGACAGACACACGAGTTGTCGTATAAGGATTCTGCTTTTTTCCTTTTGTAGTACTTCGTTCCTTTTTCATCTTATGAGAATTCAGAGTTTTTCAAGGTGCTGGAAGGCCCCTGACATGGCCCTACAGTTGTTGTCTAAGGACAACAACGTAAACCAATACCTTAACTACCTACCCATGATCCTTGACAATAACTTAATTTAAGTTAGTTAAATATCGTTACTGTTATAAAATAAATCTTATTGTAAATTATTTCCTACAATCTGTGTACCTAAATATCTATATGTACCTAGAAATAATTATAAATTAATTATATATTACTACGAACATGATCTGACTATTTACAAGCGCTTTTTTAAAGTCTACGTGAATTAAAACCCTTTTATTTTTATTTTATTTTTTAACGTGTCCTTCGAAGCGCGGAGACGCTCAGACTTTAAATCCATTTGTAGGTCACCATCTATAGACTGACCACGTGCCTACGAGCTTCACCTCGCCGATCACTTACGGACCGGTGAGTGCAATTGGCTATGAGGTCCTGAACCCTTAATACTTTTTATATTATGCCCGACTTATACATAATAATGGGTGAATTGCCCAAGCAAAAAAAATACACGGCAAACCTAAGAACGGTGGTGCAATATGCTGATTTTTAATTTTATATATTTTTTCTCAACAAAGTAAGTACTTCTCTACCTTGACAAAAAAATCATAGATTTCTACCCTCTAATAACCAAAAAAAAATATTTACAAAGTGTTATTTTATCATCACGGTGGCCTGTCCTGAACCCAATTCCGCGCATAAAATATCTTCCCCTGCAAATATATTCGTACTATGGATTTAAATCGATAATGTTATCATCAAATTAAAATATATTTGGTCAAATAAAACTATTTTTGTTTGTTTATCTTCTTTCTCGTGGATTTGACAGCCAGTAAATTTTTGTCTGGAAAAAAGTTATCATTTCAGAGGACGGTAAGTTTTAGTAGAATAGCCACGTTAACATTGCGTTGTTTCGCCCCTCTAACCTTTCCTCACTTCGGATCAGTCCGGCTCAAGCTCGCCGCTAAAGCACCGGTCCCAACGTCTTGTAGTTTCCCACCAAAAAAAGTTTGTTTATCATTTCAGTAATATGGGGACAAAAATAGTTTCATTTCGGAGGCTGTTATAACTCGTGCTAGATTCGTTTAATTTGTTTCAAAATTGTGTATTAAATTCACCGTAAGTACTGTTTTGTTTGAGTAGTGTTCATATTTTTTTAATAATTTTATTTCGGTGTTAAATGTAGAAAAACCTCTATTTTATCATCTCAGTGTTATCATTTCAGTGGATTTGGTGGACTGTTATATATAAAACCATAAAGTTTTAGAGATCCTTGTGTCAAATACGAAGTCATAGTTTTGTAATGTACTTTTACCTAGAGTGTAGATTAGATTATTCGGGTGTATTTGTTGTGTACTATTTGTGTTTAAGATATACATACATGTATTATATACATGTATCTATGTAGTTAGTACATGTATATATATACTTTAGATACAGCAGATCTGACCAAATCCCGTGTTCATGCCCGCTTGAGTATGTTTCGCCGGACCGTCTCAACTGGGCCGTGTTGAAACCGGTAGTAGATGAACCGGCTGAGTTTGTTTCGCTGGGTCTTCTCAGCGTCTTCAGCTTCTCTTCTCGTATTGCATCCGGTAGTAGCATTAAAGCGCGACCGTCGTTTTAAACACAAGGTCAGTTATAATAATAATACTGAATTCATACCTTAATATAGACAGAACGTTAGTAAGTTAAACTTATTAAAGAAGACTGATGATTATAATAATTAAAGTAAAGAAGTGCTGTGTTATGATAATTAAAGAAGACTTGTTCAGTAGGTACATATCTAAATTAAAAACCCATATTTATAGTCGCAATAAGAGGCTGATTAGTGATTTTGAGAAATAATTGTGTGATTTAAAGTAACATGATGAAAAAATAATCTTTTTAAGCTACAAACTTGAACCTACTCGTAAATATGTAGGTACTCAGAAAGATTGTTTTACTGTAGTAACTATAATTCGCAATTATATATAAGTAATTCGGTAGAACAAAGATATATAATGTATACTAATAACGCTAGCATGTATATCTATGTACATATGTAAATAATGTCCTCCTAGCCGAATTTTAGCCACGGCGGCCAGTCTCAATAGAGATTTCAGATTAGGGGTATATTATAGTGAATAAGTATGTGCGCAAACACAAGAGCACTTTCTATTCCATCACTCTCAATGATCCGTTGGGACGCCTATAACTATATAACTCCCGGCAACGGCACCCGCACAGGATGTTTGGCTCCGATATTGTAGAAGTACAAGCAAGACTTAGCTGTCGAGTAGTCTGGGAGTCTAGTGAAAAGCTACTCTACACTTTTTTCTTCTTTCTTGTTTTAAGGCTTCATATATAGCTATCACTTCTATCGGATCTATTAGTTTCTAGTATTTAGATCTATCCGTTTAAGCGTTGGCTGTCAGTCGACGGATAATCTGCCACTGAATATACAGTGTGGCTGCAACGTATGGTAACGGATTGACTCCCGCGGAATTTAGGCGTCGGAATTTCCGTTAAGTGTGGCGCTGGCCTTAAAAAGTCAACGCCCGCACTAGGTAATCAAATCCCTGTGTCGCGGGGTACTTTACAAACATATAAAAGACGGACACAAATTACATCCAGACTCAGAACAACTATTTATGGGTCACACAAATAGTTGTCCGGTGCGGGACTCGAACCCGCAACACGAAGCGGTGAAGCGACTGTCTTAGCCGCTGCGCCATACCACATGGCACACGTGCATACTAGCCGAGCGCAGATCATATTATAGTGCACAAGTGTGTGCGCAGACACAGGGGTACTTCCTATTCCACTCATTTTTCACTCTCATGCTTCGATGGGACGATTTCGATACGACCGGTAAGAGGTCTGGTACAGGACCGACGGCTTTACGTGGTCTCCGAGGCACGGGGATGTTATATAGACTCCCAGACTTCGCGCTGATACTGAGAAATTTTGGTTTTACGGAAAAGTACCAAAATCACTTTTTTGGTCCGGCCCGGGATTTGTACCCAGGACCTCATTTTCTGCGGTTGAACACGCTACCGCTAGACCAACGAGGCAGTCAAAGGTATATATACATAATAAACATGTACATATAAACGTTATAGTTTATTTACAAAAATAAAGTAGTACCTATATCAGTTATCTGGTTTCCATAGTACAAGCTCTGCTTAGTTTAGGATCAGATGGTCAGGTAAGTAATGTCCCAGGATATTATACAATCGAACCTTTTGAATGATCTCCTTTTTCAAGTGTTTTAAAAAAATATTATTTAGTTGAGCACCGGAGCAGCATACCCTTCCAGCAGCATCCATTCCATCAGGCGCCAAGAGAAGTCCACGGCCAGTTAGGTTTAGTCGGTGCGAGTCTCACTTTTTGTGGGAGGCATGCGTAGGTATTCCCACTGCATTAAAAAAAGAATGTTGGGTATTATTTAGTTACTGATTTATTTATTTCCAATACATACATACTAATTAAATAAAACTAAACTGATATAAATATTGGAAATATATTAAAACTACATACAAACTAAAACCTACTATATAAACCTAAATATGGTAGCATTAAAGCGCGACCGTCGTTATTAACACAAGGTCCGTCATAATAATAATACCTTTAATATAGACAGAACCATTGACAATATGTAGTAAAAATATTAGACTTAAACTAGATAATTAAACATAATCTCTTGACAATAACTTGATACGAGCTAGCTAAATATCATTTCTGTAATAAAATAAATTTTATAAATGTTTTCATACAAGATGTACCTAAATATCTATGTTACTAGAAATAATATCTACTGTATACAACTATATTACTACAAACATGTTCTGACTATTTACAAGCGCTTTTTTAAAGTCTACGTGAATAAAAAAAAAAAAAAAAAAAAAAAAAAATCAATATACTAAATAAAAGTGTAAATTGTGGATAAAAAACCGCTTTCAAGTCACCATCTGCGGGTAAGGTGCCCAAAAAGCTAGTGACGTTACCTCTTTGGATCGCAAGGTTTATGCGTTGGCCGAGGTACGTGCCAGCTCTCTGATCACCAGAGTGTTCTACAAGTCGTCTGGACAACTCCCTGACAAAGGAGCGCGCTGCTGGGCCCCAAGGACCCATTATTTCGACCCCAAACGTAACGTCACTAATTAATTGTCAATTTTCGTTTAGAACAGTCGTGTTGTCCGCGTGCTCTAGTTTAAAGTGCAAGTGCATACGCAGCAAATCGTACGCGTGCCGGCCGAGCCGCACTCGCCGCGATGACACACATAATTATTATTGCTGAGTAAGTCCAACCTTACGTAAACTTTACCTTAAGTCGAAGTCATTTCTCGCAATAAAATATGGCTAGTAAAATCGTGTTGAAAACCGAAACGGAAACGAAAATAATAAATTACAAAATATTATCCAAGTTATGGAAAAGCAAATAAACATATTAAAAGAACAAATTATAAGCTTTAAGCAACAAAAACCTGTGGAAAATCAACTTCCATTGAAAGATTCCTCTATTCAGTGTGGCGAATATTGCACTGATGACGAGGATCTTGCCAAAGAAACTGGGTGGATTAGACAAAAGAGTAGAAAAAAAAGGAAACTGACAACATCCCCCTCCCAAAGTCAAAATGAAAACCAAAAAAAACCTGTTAAAACTACTGTGATAGAGAAACAGAGGAAAGTTCCGCCTCCGCCACCAATCATCGTCGATGAAATCGCAAACTATCAAAAATTGTTTGACTTTCTTAAAGAAAAGCTACCATCTAGCGATTTCACTACCAAAATGATGTCAGGTAATAGCGTTAAGATTAACGCAATAAATGAAAAATGTTACAAGTCAATAACCGAAGTTCTTTCAGAAAATAAATCACTTTGGCACTCGTATGAAAATAAGCAAGCGAGGCCTATAAGGGTAGTTATAAAAAAACTCCCATATACTTGTGAACCTACAAGAATAATTGAGGAATTGAAGAGTAAAGGCTACGGTATAGAGGATGCCGTAAATAAACTCAGATGGAGCGACAAAGTCCCTCTTAATATGTTCATATTGTCCTTCAAGAACGAAGAAGACATAAATAAAATATATGAAATCAAAACTATTCTTGGATGCAAGATAGAAGTTTGTCCTTTAAAAACTTCTAAATTAATTCCCCAATGCAAGAGATGCCAGGCATATGGTCATACCCAAAAATACTGCTCGAAGGAACCTAGATGTGTTAAATGCACAGGCAAACATCTAACTGTCAATTGCACAAAGCCAAGTGACGAAAAACCCAAATGTGTACATTGTGGCGAACCACATCCCACCAACTATAGGGGTTGTATGGTTGCTAAAGAAATGCAAAACATTAAAAATAAAAGCCTTAAGAAGCAAACGACAACATCACTACACCAGTTACCCTCTGCTAGCAAACAAATTTCTACGGGTATTTCCGAGAAAAGCCAACCTGCATCAGGTAATAAACCTACTCCAACGACCTCTAATCAAAAGACGTATGCTCAAATTACTGCAAATAGAGGTTTTGAAAATAAAATAGACGAGATTCTTAAGCTCATGTCAGGATTTGACGGCCGACTTAATAAACTAGAAACAAAATTTAAACATGCTTAATCCAAATAAAATTTATGACTTGGAACGCCAATGGACTTCTCCAACATCAGCATGAATTGGAAGTTGTCCTGAACACAGAAAATATTGATATCTGCCTCATATCTGAGAAACATTTTACAAAACAATCTTACATTAAATTTGACGGCTACAGAGTTTATCACGCATTACACCCGAGCAACTCTGCTAGAGGTGGCAGTGCCATTATAGTGAAAGAGACACTACAATTCTATGAAAGCATCACCTGTGAAGATCAAGAGATTCAAGTTGTGGCTATATGCGTCACAACTAAGCTATATCCGCTGACTATAGCTGCTATATATTCACCTCCTAGACATAATATTTAGAAGGACCAGTATTTGAGGTTACTAAGCCAGCTTGGGCCAAGGTTCATCTTAGGTGGTGACTTCAATGCCAAGAATACCTACTGGGGCTCACGTCTGACAGCAACAAAAGGGAAAGAACTTCTACTAGCCCTTAAAGAAGTAAAAGGCGATGTTATATCGACAGGAATGCCAACTTATTGGCCAACAGATACTAGCAAATTCCAGATCTCATAGATTTCTTTGTGTATAAAAACGTATCAAGTTCCAACTTACACATAGAACAAAGTTATGATATGAACTCAGATCATTCACCTATTTTTCTTACTCTAAATGGTAGTGTAAATATAAAAAAGAACCACCCAACCTTATGTAATAAATACACAGACTGGGAAAGTTTTAAGATAGAATTAGATAGAAACATAGACTTAAAAATACCACTTAAAACTACAAACCAACTAGTCAAAGAAGTTGAACTCTTTGTGGTTAATATACAACAAGCAGCTTGGAATAATACTCCAGTTGCCCAAAGAAAACATAAGGGAAAAATGTATCCTTTACATATTACAAAGATTTTGATTGAAAAAAGGAGACAAAGAAATAGATGGCATAAAACAAGGTGCCCACAAGATAAGACTCTACTAAATAATATGACCAAAAAACTTAAAAGAGAGATTCAAAACCAAAACGACGAAATGTAAGAGTTAGAGCTTCAACAATTATCAACCACTGCCTAATCGGGATATTCATTATGGAAAGCAACTAAACAAATGCAAAATACAATTAACCAAATACCTTCAATTAAACTCCATAATGGACGATGGGCACTGTCCAACGAAGAAAAAGCGAAAACATTTGCTAAACATCTGGAAGGCATATTTACGCCTAATGAATGGATGGCGCTTGAAGAAAACTTAAACAATTCACTTCGAGAATACTTAGAAATACGATTAGTCACTCCAAAAGAAGTAAATAACGAGATACTAAACAATCTCAAAGTAAAGAAAAGCCCAGGGTATGACCTCATCACCGGGAAATTCTACGTAATCTGCCTCGCAAGGCTCTCGTTAAACTTACGACTCTGATAAATGCGGCTTTTCGGTTAAAATATGTCCCTGATCTATGGAAAGTGGCCGAAGTAATTATGGTCCAAAAACCTGGAAGAATCCCCCATGATGTAAAGTCATACAGACCAATTTCACTTTTACCAATAATATCAAAACTGTTTGAGAAACTTTTGCTTAAGAGATTAAAACCTTTAATAGAAAAAAGAAACGTAATTCCTGAACACCAGTTTGGCTTCAGAGAAAAACATTCAACCATAGATCAAGTCCATAGGATTACTAATGTAATAGAAAATGCATTAGAAACGAAAAAAGTTTGCTCGTCTGTATTTCTTGACGTTGCCCAAGCTTTTGATAAAGTCTGGCATGAGGGTTTAATATATAAATTGAAACTCTTGTTACCACAACAGTTCGCAGATATTTTAACATCATACATCTCTAACAGAAAGTTTAGAATAAAACAAGAAAACACTTATTCTGAGTTGATCGAGATAAGAGCTGGAGTGCCCCAAGGGAGTGTACTAGGCCTATATTGTACCTACTATACACCTATGATATCCCTAAACCAGAAAACACTATCATGGCAACGTTTGCCGATGATACAGCAATTATGGCCGTTGGCGAAATCCATCAAAAAGCTGTTGAAAAGCTGCCAAGTTTTCAATTGGACAAGAAAGTGGAGAATAGAGCTGAATGAGTCAAAGGCCATACAGGTAGACTTTACCAACAAAAAACCGCATAAGTTCTCGGTATATATCAACAACCAACAAGTTCCATACGCAGATACTGCTAAATATCTGGGTATGACACTCGACGCCAAATTACGCTGGAAAGCTCATGTCAAAAAGAAAAGAGAAGGGTTGGATTTGCGATATAAAAAAATGTACTGGCTACTTGGAAGATCTTCGCCAGTGGCAGTACATAATAAACTTTTGTTATACAGACAAATTTTAATGCCCGTATGGACTTATGGCATACAATTGTGGGGTTGTGCCAAAAAAAGCAACATTAATATCATCCAAAGATTCCAGAATAAAGTGTTTCGAGATATCGTAAATGCACCATGGTGTATAAGAAATGACGATTTACACCGGGATCTAAAGATGTACTCCGTTGCAGAGACTATTCGAAAATACGCTACAGCTCATGAAAATAGGCTTCTACATCATGTGAACATCGAGGCCATCCAGCTCCTCGACATTACAGAGCTAGTGAGACGTTTAAAGAGAACAAAACCCTATGAACTAGTGTCGTGATTAGTGATTAGTGTATTTAGTGATTAGTGATAGCAATAATGTAATTATAAAGAACACATGAACAAAGTGTCTTCCCCTTAACAAATATGACTAAGGAAAGTCGGTGGACTGATGCTTAGAATTAATTATGTTTATGTAGAAGTTTAGGTTAATATAAAATTACTTATTAGTCTCTAGACTAGATTGTAATACACATAAAGTACTATACCTGGTACTTTATTAAATAATAAAAAAAAGTCACCATCTGCGGGTAAGGTGCCCAAAAAGCTAGTGACGTTACCTCTTTGGATCGCAAGGTTTATGCGTTTGCCGAGGTACGTGCCAGCTCTCTGATCACCAGAGTGTTCTACAAGTCGTCTGGACAACTCCCTGACAAAGGAGCGCGCTGCTGGGCCCCAAGGACCCATTATTTCGACCCCAACGGAATAAAAATAATTATAGCCATCACCTATGGCAGCATATTTATTCCGTTTGAGGTTCTCAGCAGCCTCCGCTACAGCACTGCCTGATCGCGAACTTACTTGAAGGTGGAAGGGAGCCAGTGTATCCACACAATTTGCGTCCCATACCAGTGGTCTCCCACGACTCCAAGGCCACGTCATACCATCAGACGATCGTCACGAGAGACGATATTTAGTAACTTGACTAATCTCTTTTATAAATGTCAAACATTTTTCCGGGATAAAATGTTTAAAACCTTGGGTAGGTTTTAAACATGCCTAGGATGTCAAAGAATAATTATACCAAGTTTCATCGTAATCAGACCGGTACCTTTTACGTGACGCTTGAACAGACTTTTTTTAAATCTCATTTTTGGGTTTGGTATCGATCTAATAACACCCCTGCTATTTTTTTTATATTTACAATGTACAGAATTTACACTTCTACAGTTTCATTATAAGTATAGATAGATATATCGTATCGTATCGTATCATATCACCAACATATCCACCAACATATCCATCAACATTTCCACCAACATTTCCACCAACGTTTCCACCAACTTTTCCACCAACATTTCCACCAACATACACCAACATTTCCACCAACATTTCCACCAACATATCCACCAACTTATCCACCAACATTTCCACCAACATATCCACCAACATTTCCACCAACATATCCACCAACATTTCCACCAACATTTCTACCAACATTTCCACCAACATATCCACCAACATATCGACCAACATTTCCACCAACATTTCCACTAACATTTCCACCAACATTTCCACTAACATTTCCACCAACATTTCCACCAACATTTCCACCAACATTTCCACCAACACTTCCACCAACAAATCCACCAACATTTCCACCAACATTTTCACCAACATTTCCACCCACATTTCCACCAACATATCCACCAACATATCCACCAACATATCCACCAACATTTCCACCAATATTTCCACCAACACTTCCACCAACACTTCCACCAACATATCCATCAACATATCCACCAACATATCCACCAACATTTCCACCAACATTTCCACCAACACTTTCACCAACATATCTACCAACACTTCCACCAACATATCACACCTTTCAGACAATATGTAGTCAAATTTAAATTTCAATACATAATATTAAAAACTTCAACATATTTGTATTGCAAAAAAGAGCTGTAAGAGCCATATATAAACTTGGTCCGCGAGAATCTTTGAGAGAGAAGTTTAAAGATATTAACATTCTGACTGTAGCATGTCAGTATATATATGACAATCTAATTTATATGCATAAATATAAAGACTCCTTCTGTAAAAGGAGTGATACTCATAATATAAATACTATATAAGCATAACTTTATGTTACATACCACCCGTCTCCACAAAGTAAGTAACTCTTTTATGGGGCAATGTATAAGATTCTATAACAAACTTCCCAGTGATATCCGAGAATTGTCTATGAATAAGTTTAAAAGAATCATAAAAGCCAAATTGTGTAGCAGGGCTTACTACAAAACTTCTGATTATTTAAGTGACAAAACAGCTTGGGATTGAGTCGCTCTAAATTAACACATTTAAATACAATGTAATTATATGTAAGAAATAAATATTTTAAAAAAGGATTCCTACTGAGTTTCCTGGCAGTGTTTCTCAGTAGCTGCCACGTCATGCACGCAAATTGACGATTCCACATAAATGTAATATTTTAACGGAATAAATGACTTTTGATTTTGATTTTTTTTTAATCTGCAAATGGTAACAATATTCCCAAATCTTGGAATCATTGAATTGTTGGTTCCTAATACCAGACTACGACAAGGGCCAAGGAATAGGCTGTTTAAAGTTTTGGCGGCTCGTACTAACATCCTAAAATATTCACCTGTGAGCACATCCTTAGGACTCCTTAACAGCGTCTCTAAAAAAATTGACATTTTCACTTGTACATTGGCGGAATTCGAAAGGGTGACTCTCGAGTACTTGACGTCATTATGAGTATGTTTTTTATAGTTCTTTTGTATGCCGGACTTTATAGAATATTAATTTGTTAATTTATGTTTATTGAACCTATATATTATTGTGTGAATTGTTGGCTAATTGTCGAATTGGGTGCAAACCTGTAAAGATAATTATGTTGTAGTAAATAAATAAATAAATAAAAAATAAAATTGAGGAGAAGATATGTGTTTTCTATAATTTAAGGTACCTGTTACCGGGTTGGTTTGATACACAGTATAATTATTGCCATCTTCTCCTCGACAGTGAATTAAAGGGTACTGCAAGCTATCATGAGCTCTGTGAGTTTCATTAATACACTGCAGGCGATTATCTCTAGTACGGATCACGATATCTCGTCTATCACATTCTTGGTCGACTAATACCACTGCAACTTCATTAGTCGTCAGCGCATTGTAGCGCCTGGGGTGTTCTGGAGCTGGACTTCTATCGGCATTGATTCATCATCATCATATCAGCCACAGTACGTCCACTGCTGGACAAAAGCCTCCCCAAGGAATGGGGGGTATATGCCATAATCGCCACGCTTGGCAGACGGGTTGGCGATCGCAGTTTGGTGGTCATAGTTCAGAGATAAACGCTGCTGTCCGTTCTCTGGTAGGTATTCTCTCGGGCGGTTTTTACGCCCCCCACAGGATGAGATGGGGTGATGATATTCTATGCCGTCACCACACAGCAATCGGCATTCGAACCGAAAAATTAAACTCGTTTTATTTGCATATATTTTTCCGGGATAAAATGTACCTACCCAGTGTGGTGCCTAGGATGTCAAAGAATAATTATACCAAGTTTCATAAAGAAAGAAGAAGAAAGAATATATATTTATTAGACACAAAGTACATCAGTATAAATTAAGTAAAAGTAATAGTTATAAGGGTACAACACACAGAAGAACACATAAAAAAAAATTGATACTTATAAATAACAATTAATACATTTTTCTATAACATAATTTTACGCACCTATTCAATGTGGTACCCATACTAAACACCTTTGTGACTAAAAGGCCACAGTTCAGCATTCTGCCACAGATGACTGTAGCGCTGATTTTCAACTGTGGCCAACGGCCATCCATATAAAAATAAATTTGAATATGACGGTGTAATAGAACATACTAAATAATGCAAGGAGTTGAAAAATAAAATAAATACATCCAGGAAATAAAAACAGGTGGTAATACTTGATTTTGTTACAAAATATATGAATTAATAGGAATATAAATTTAAATTTGAATTAAAATTAAAACGTACACTATTGTCACAGAATTTACCAAAACACTCGATTTCACATGTTAACTACTAAGTGTTGGAAAGCTGAATTTCCAAAGCCAACGATTTTATTTTTGATTTGAAATTAACAGGACTGTTAATATTTCTTATCGGTGGTGGTAAATTGTTCCAACACTTAGAAGCGCAATACCTAAAACTGCCCCTAAAAGCCGATGTTTTATGACGCGGAATCTTTAACACAGAAACTGATGCAGGGGAGGTATACCTACTGTCCACACTACGCCAAGAGAGCTTCGAAGAAAGGTATATTGGCTTGCCAGTCTTGACTATACCAAATAAAAGTGTAGCCAGATGAACCTCCCGTCTGTATTTCATCTTTAAAACTTTCCACAGGTTAAGATAGGGTGTTACATGGTGTCGTGGTGGTATCTTGAAGCAGTACCTTGCGCAAGCATTTTAAACCCTTTGTATAAGGTAAGAAGTTTTGGCTAATGTTTTTGGACCAAATACTACGTCAAGATAATTGAATTTGGAAAGGATGAGTGATTTTACTAATTGTATTCTCATGTTGATACTAAGGTGATCGCGTATATTATAGAGTACCTTGAGGCGATAAAAACAGTTTTTAGCAATACAAGCTATATGTTGTTCGAAGCGTAGGTTATCGTCCATGAGCAAACCCACATTTCGAGCCATCATCATTCATTCATCGTAAATCTCATTTTTGGGTTTGGTATCGATCTAATAACACCCCTGCTATTTTTTTTTTATATTTTCAATGAACAGAATTTACACTTCTACAGTTTCAATATAAGTATAGATAGATGTATCGTACCTTATCGTATCATCATCACCAACATATCCACCAACATTTCCTCCAACATATCCACCAATTTTTCCACCAACATTTCCACCAACATCCACCAACATTTCCACCAAAATTTCTACCAAAATATACACCAACTTATCCACCAACATTTCCACCAACATATTCACCAACATTTCCACCAACATCCACCAACATTTCCACCAAAATTTCCACCAACATATCCACCAACTTATCCACCAACATTTCCACCAACATATCCACCAACATTTCCACCAACATATCCACCAACATATCGACCATCATTTCCACCAACATTTCCTCCAACATTTCCACCAACATTTCCACCAACATTTCCACCAACATTTCCACCAACGTTTCCACCAACATTTCAACCAACATTTCCACCAGCATATCCACCAACATTTCCACCAACTTTTCCACCAACATTTCCACCAACATCCACCAACATTTCTACCAACTTTTCCATCAACATTTCCACCAACATCCACCAGCATTTCCACCATAATTTTCACCAACATATCCACCAACTTATCCTCCAACATTTCCACCAACTTATCCACCAACATATCCACCAAAATTTCCACCAACTTTTCCACCAACATTTCCACCAACATTTCCACCAACATTTCTACCAACATTTCCACCAATATTTCGAACAACATTTCTACCAACATTTCCACCAACATATCCACCAACATTCCACCTACATTTCAACCAACACTTCCACCAACATATCCACCAACATTTCCACCAACATCCACCAACATTTCCACCAACATTTCTAGCAACATTTCGACCAACATTTCGACCAACATTTCCACCAACATATCCACCAACAAAATATACACCAACTTATCCACCAACATTTCCACCAACATATTCACCAACATTTCCACCAACATCCACCAACATTTCCACCAAAATTTCCACCAACATATCCACCAACTTATCCACCAACATTTCCACCAACATATCCACCAACATTTCCACCAACATATCCACCAACATATCGACCATCATTTCCACCAACATTTCCTCCAACATTTCCACCAACATTTCCACCAACATTTCCACCAACATTTCCACCAACGTTTCCACCAACATTTCAACCAACATTTCCACCAGCATATCCACCAACATTTCCACCAACTTTTCCACCAACATTTCCACCAACATCCACCAACATTTCTACCAACTTTTCCATCAACATTTCCACCAACATCCACCAGCATTTCCACCATAATTTTCACCAACATATCCACCAACTTATCCTCCAACATTTCCACCAACTTATCCACCAACATATCCACCAAAATTTCCACCAACTTTTCCACCAACATTTCCACCAACATTTCCACCAACATTTCTACCAACATTTCCACCAATATTTCGAACAACATTTCTACCAACATTTCCACCAACATATCCACCAACATTCCACCTACATTTCAACCAACACTTCCACCAACATATCCACCAACATTTCCACCAACATCCACCAACATTTCCACCAACATTTCTAGCAACATTTCGACCAACATTTCGACCAACATTTCCACCAACATATCCACCAACATATCCACCAACATTTCCACCATCATATCTACCAACATTTCCACCAACATATCCACCAACATATCCACCAACATTCCACCAACATTTCAACCAACACTTCCACCAACATATCCACCAACATTTCCACCAACATCCACCAACATTTCCACCAACATTTCTAGCAACATTTCGACCAACATTTCGACCAACATTTCCACCAACATTTCCACCAACATATCCACCAATATTTCCACCAACATTTCCACCAACATTTCTAGCAACATTTCCACCAACATTTCTACCAACATTTCCACCAACATATCCACCAACATATCCACCAAAATTTCCACCATCATATCTGGGTCAATCAACTTTTAAAGTACTCCTTTCGTGTCCCTATGAAATTAAAATCCAAAAACAATATTAAATATGAATATTTTGCAAATATTGTTGTTATATTATGGAATAAGATGCTTAGATGTTATGTTACTATGTTTATATGTACAACTTTTTAAATTATTAGTCGCTTTTTTGTAAAAACGCAGGGGAACACTGTCGATATTCGTACAAAAACAGTATGTCCCCAGGTATGGGTCACAACAAACATTTGCCTTTTTTTCGGCTTAGGTGCTTAGAGACATAGGTTTTTAATATTTTTATCAGATAGCTATTTGAGTAAGCTTAGCTAAAAAGACAGTTGATACATATTTTTTTAATTATAACGTACATTTTTATTTTTTTAAGTGTTTGTCCCCAAAGAGAATCTAAAACATCAATTCTACTGCGTTATATGAAAAAAATCCAAAATTTCTCGAGAGATAGCTCTAAGCTTTAGTTATTAGCGGGAGTGATTGTCTCTAACTACGTTGGCAAGCCGCAGCAAGATCAATGTCTCACAGGTCGGCCATCACTGTGCGACAAGCTCTCAAGAGGTGTGCGTGGTTTTATTACCGCTCTACTAAGTTACGGCATCAATTTGGGTAAGATTTTATAATTAGTTGCTTTTGTTATTTAAATTTAAAGCCTTTTAGCTCTAATTTTAAAATTAGACCACTATCATTTCGTTTCATTCCGTAAATGTGAATTTATAATCGATTTTCTGTTAATTTTTCCCCCGCGTTTCTGTAAATTTCTCTGGCGTTGTAGGTAACTTTAGAGAATGTATGGCAAAGGTGATACCGATTTTAACATAATAATTAGTCTTTATTTGTAATAATAACGTCAAATTTCTATTATTTTTAAAATATTTGAACTAAATATTTAAATAACTGTATTATTCGCAATTTCAGATTCAAATAAAATACAAAACAAAAAGTATAAATGTCAATTAGTGCGGCTGAAAAACAGAAACTTTATAGAGAACGATTGGAAAATAATTCCGGAAGTTACGAAGAGGCAAAAAGAAAGCCAAGGGAACGATATCCCGAAAGATAAAGATTAGTCAAAGATTTGACTCCAAAAGAAATAACGAACAGAGTTTTGGAAAATACACCGCCAAGTTTTCGGAGACGTGAAATTACGATCTAAGAAACGCGGAAAATCACAGAAAATGATAAACATTTTTATATTCACTCCGATGATGATACGGTAAATAATGATGCTCACCAATCTTGACAAACAGCTAAATCTTCGAACGATGATGAACCCTTGGTTGTTCTCAAATTTACCAAAGAACTACAGGACATTACTAATAAGAGGCGCAAAATATATATGAAGAGGTATATTCCCAGAGCACGACTAACCCAACACTTTACCGAAAACATCCCGGACGTCAGCCTGTATGACATTAGAATGGCTCTCAAACAGCTTAAGAATAACAAGACGCCTGGTGATGATGGACTTACAGCAGAGCTTCTAAAGGCGGGTGGTACACCAATTCAGAAGTTCTTTAACTCCGTCATACTAGAAGGTCAAACGCCACAAGCATGGCACAGAGGTGTGGCAGTTCTCTTTTCAAAAAGGGTGATAAAACCCTCCTGAAGAAGTACAGACCCATCACACTGCTGAGCCATGTTTACACATTGTTTTCGAGAGTCATTACGAAACGTCTCGCACGCAGGCTTGACGCCTTCCAGCCTCCCGAACAAGCCAGTTTCCGTAAAGGCTTTAGTACCATAGTCCACATACATACGCTGCGGCAAGTTATACAGAAGGCCGAGGAGTATAACCAGCCATTATGCTTAGCGTTTGTGGACTATGAGAAAACCTCGGATTCAATCGAAACCTGGGCCGTAATGAGGTTTCTCCAAAGGAATCGAATACCGGTATATCGAGGTGTTAAAGTGTTTGGATACGCTACTATGTCTATGCGACTCCAGGACTAGAACTCGAAACCTATCCACTTGCAGCGAGGTGTGAGACTGGGAGATGTTATATCTTCGAAACTGTTCACCGCTGCATTGGAAGATGTCTTCAAGCTTCTGGAATAGGAAGGCTTTCGCATCAATGTCATGGCTGAGACCTTGGAGACCTCGGTACAATGCTCGATGGCGTCAGCAGAGTCTCTCAACAAGTGGGTCTGAAACATCCATGAAGCACCCACTCTACTTAAGGTTGGAGACTCTGCACTCGAAGTTGTAGAGAACTATATTTACCTAGGACAGATCACCTAACTAATTAGGTCCAACCTTAGAGAAGGAGGTCATTCGTAGAATCCAGCTCGGCTGGGCAACGTTCGGGAAGCTACGTAACAGCTTCTCGTCCCAAATACCGCCGTGTCTCAAGTCGAAAGTCTTCGACCAGTGTGTGTTACCTTTGATGACTTACGGAACAGAGACGTGGTCGCTCATTATGGCCCTTATCAGACGGCTCAAGATCACCCAAAGAGCGGTGGAAAGGGAAATTCCCGAAGAATAGAGAAGCTGAAGTGACAGTGGGCGGGGCACATAGCAACCGACGGCCGAAAAGTTCTCGAGTGGCGACCACGATCCGGAAGTCGCAGCGTAGGCAGGTCCTCTACAAAATGGACCGATGGTCGCTGGATGCGGATTTTGTGGTGATCTTTCGGGGAGGCCTTTGTCCATCAGCGGGCGTCTTTCGGCTGATATGACGATATATTCTTCTGATGATGAACAACCTTGTTCAAGTTACAATGAAGAAAATTCTAAAGTTGGTGATCTACACGTAAACATTTAGGCAGATTCTTACAAAATTTAAAATCAAAAATTTATTTTATGTTGATCTTACTCGCCAAATATTAGTTTAGAAAATAATGAAGAAGGTTATATTAAGTATTTGTTATTTGAGAAGATTTTTTTCTTTGCTTTTATTTTATAATGGTTTCTTAGATCTCTTTTAGGTCTTAGATCTCATTTATTTTTAACATGCGGATTTTCAACACATTCTCTGTTGTTACCAAATAGTTTTCTCTAGCGTTACTAAATGTCCCTACCTTTTTGATTTTGTTTTGGTAGTTTGTTACAAGATTTTCACTCATTTATACATAAAAACTATCAAAATGTAAACCTTAATACCTGCTTGTTGTCATACTATATAACTATTCATACTGATTATGTTCAAGTATGTTTGTTTAAAAAAATAAGCTGTCGCAATGGATATGGTAACACCGTAGACCTTAAAACATCATTTATTATGTGATAATATAATGAAAAAGAAAGTCTGATTATATTAATATCTACTGTTTGAATATCTCTAACCAATAATACAATTTGTATAAGTAATATGTTGTGTTTTACTCCATAATAATAAGTCTTAATTTTAGTAACGCGAGAGATCAATAATCATAAAGTATAAAAAATATCCGAAAATATAACAAAAACTTCGCAGCTACTACGAAAAACATAAAATTCAATATATTTCCTTAGTGACGGCACAATAAGTTTATAAAAATATGTAAAAGTATATTTTCAAAAAAATCTTGTTCAAACCGCTGAAAGGAGCACTTTAAAAGTTGATTGTCCCATCTACCAACATTTCCACCAACATATCCACCAACGTTTCCACCAACATTCCACCAACATTTCAACCAACACTTCCACCAACATATCCACCAACATTTCCACCAACATCCACCAACATTTCCACCAACATTTCTAGCAACATTTCGACCAACATTTCGACCAACATTTCCACCAACATTTCCACCAACATATCCACCAATATTTCCACCTACATTTCTAACAACATTTCGACCAACATTTCGACCAATATTTCGACCAACATTTCTACCAACATTTCCACCAACATATCCACCAACTTATCCACCAACATTTCCACGAACATTTCCACCAACATTTCTACCAACATTTCGACCAACATTTCTACCAACATATCCACCAACTTATCCACCAACATTTCCACGAACATTTCCACCAACATTTCTACCAACATTTCGACCAACATTTCTACCAACATATCCACCAACATTTTCACCAACATCCACCAACATATCCAACAACATTTCCACCATCATATCTACCAACATTTCCACCAACATATCCACCAACATTTCCACCAACATATCCACCAACATATCCACCAACATATCGACCAACATTTCCACCAACATTTCCACCAACATTTCCACCAACATATCCACCAACATAGCCAGCAACATATCGACCAACATTTCTACCAACATTTCCACCAACATTTCTACCAACATTTCGAACAACATTTAGACCAACATTTCTACCAACATATCCACCAACGTTTCCACCAACATCCACCAACATTTCCACCAACATATCCACCAACATATCGACCAACATTTCCACCAACATATCCACCAACTTATCCACAAACATTTCCACCAACATATACACCAACATATTCATCAACATATCCACCAACATTTTCACCAACATCCACGAACATTTCCACCAACATTTCCACCAAAATTTCCACCAACATCCACCAACATTTCCACCAACATTTCTACCAACATTTCCACCAATATTTCCAACAACATTTCTACCAACATTTCCACCAACATATCCACCAACATATCCACCAACATATCCACCAACATATCCACCAAAATTTCCACCAACATTTCTACCAACATTTCCACCAACATATCCACCAACATATCCACCAACATTTCCACCATCATATCTACCAACATTTCCACCAACATATCCACCAACATATCCACCAACATTCCACCAACATTTCAACCAACACTTCCACCAACATATCCACCAACATTTCCACCAACATCCACCAACATTTCCACCAACATTTCTAGCAACATTTCGACCAACAGCTACTTGAGTGGACGATCCCAGGTGATTAAAATAGATAAATACACAAGTAAAGAACAATTTCTCAGTTATGGGGTGCCACATGGTAGTGTTCTTGGGCCTACCCTGTTCCTTATCTACATCAATGACCTCTGTCGTCTATCCTTTTTTTTTTTTTTTTTTTTGCGGGGTGGAAAATCCTGCATGGATGTCCTCCGCCTTGGGGGAGGCGGAGGGGTCTGTCAGACTCCTACTGACTAAAAACCACCCCGGTGTTCCATCTCACACCTGCGCCGGGGGTCGCGGGAACAAAAGATACTTCCGCAACCCCTAGCTGGTGCTGGCCCATACCTGCGGGCCTCCTCGCATTAGCGGGGGGAGTGAGGTGTTAAACTCCCCCCGCAACGTCTAAGAGGGGCGCGCGTGGAACACGTCGCGCCGCCGCCTCGGGTCCAGATGTGTAGTGGGCGACGGACGCCCCCGAGTCCGTCGCCCCTGGACCCATTTAGGGGGGCTGGAAGAGGGCGTTGTCCGCCCTCCGCCGACGCCCGGTGCGTCTGCTGCGGGCCGGGTGGGAGGATGAGATCTCCCCCTCCCTTTCCGCAGCTTCCTTCCGCGAGATGACTGTCTCGCAGTAGGAAACCACCGCGTCCCAAGACTCCTCGCTGCCAACCATCGAGTTCACGACGGCCGGCAGCGACAGGTCACTGCCTACTCCAGAAATGAGGGCACGGCGCTGCTCCTCCCAAGCGGCACACTCTGCCAGCGTATGCAGCGCCGTGTCCTCCCGACAGTCGACGCAGTGGTGACACCGGGCGTCCGGCTCCCTGTTTATGCGACACAGGTACTTCCCGAAGCAGCCATGCCCCGAGAGTACCTGCGTCACCCGAAACAACAGGGAGCCGTGCCTCCTCCCGAGCCAACGCTCGAGTACCGGCCGGACCGCCTCGATAGTGACGAGGCCGGCGGTTGGGCGCGAGAGCCTGTCCCGCCATTCCGCCACCAGGGCCTCGCGAAGCTGGGACCGACGCAGCTCCATGTGTCGCTGCATCGGCCGTTCGCCTTGCGCCAGCATCTCCTCGCGCCACCGGTACAGTGACGCGAGTACTTTCGCCTCGAGGTCCCAGGGCGGGGATCCGGCCAGTACACAGGCCGCCTCGTAGGAGACCGTGTGATATCCCCTGATGACTCTGACGGCCATAGCTCTCTGCGGTCTCCGCAGAACAGCAATGCTACCGGCCGTCAGGTCAGCCGCCCAGATCGGGGCCCCGTACAGGCCCACGTAGAGCCGCCTACAGGCCGCGCTCGGGCCCCCCAGATTGGGAAGCAGCGTTGACAGCGCCCCAGCCGCGCCCATCAACTTAGGCACCAGCCGCCGGAAGTGGGGTCCGAAGTCCCACCGGCTATCGAGTACCAATCCCAGGTACTTCATGGTAGGCTCGACAGCGATCCGGACCCCCCCGACCACAATGTGTGATCCGGGCGGCGGCGCCCGCCGGGGACCATGGAACATCATGGCCTCCGACTTGTTGAGGGCCACCTCCAGGCCGAGGCGCCGGATGCGGCTCACCACCTGTGAGACCGCAGCCGTCGCCAGCAACGCTGCCTCCCTGTGCGAACTCCCACGGGCCGTGACCAGCGTGTCGTCCGCATAACACGTCAGGTCCACGCCCGGCTGGAGTTCGCCCCTCAGCACCCAGTCGTACCCGATGTTCCACAGGAGTGGGCCCAAAACCGAACCCTGTGGAACACCGCACGACATTGAGTGCCGGTGTCCGCCATCACGTCCCACGTAGGTGACACACCTCTCCGCCAGGTAATCCCCAACGATGTGGCGGAGGTAGGAAGGCACCCGATGATATCGCAGTGCCTCCCGAATGCAACTCCAGGGCAGGGTGTTGAAGGCGTTGGAGATGTCCAAGGACACCGCCCCAACATCACCCCACCCCGGGACACCGCTTCCTCCGCCAGGACTCTCACCCTCGACACAGCGTGGATGGTAGAGCGCCCATGCCGAAAGCCGAACTGGCTCTCGTCCAGGTCCGGCCCCTCTCCGCACAAGTGGCCGACGAGGCGGACTGCGATTATCCGCTCGAGCAGCTTGCCCACCTCGTCCAGCAGCACTATGGGCCGGTACCCGGACGGCGAGTCTGCAGGGCGCCCCGCCTTTCTGAGCAGGACCAGACGACCAGATTTCCACAAAGTGGGAAACTGGCCCCGCTCAAGGCACGCTGTGTAGAGTCCCGTCAGTTGAGGACCTAGCTCTTTCAGAGCGAGGGCCAACGCACAGCCGTGAATCCCGTCGGGCCCCGGAGCCACGTTTTTGGCCCGGAGCCGCATCACGGCCGCCCTCAACTCTTCCTGTGTCACCACTGGGACGCTAATGGCGTTCTCCTCTGTAGGCTCTGCGGCTGTGGGCAAAGCCATCGGCGGTGGCGTGTGCTCCGCTCTTGCCGGGAAGAGGGCTGCCACTACTTCCTCCAGCAGCTCGGGTTGGAGACTCTCCGTGAGTGGAGGCGCCGCGGCTCGAAGTTTCCCACGAACCGCACGATAAGGGCGCCCCCACGGATCTCCGTCCAGAGTCTCCAACATCTCCTCCCTGGCTCGCGTCTTGGCTTCACCGATGGCCAGCCGCAGAGCCTCCTTCGCCGCGTGGTACACCTCATACCGCGCGGCCTCTTCGTCAGGGACCCGACGACGTCTCCTCCGGTATCTATTTTATTTTTATTTATTTAAAACTTTTGCACATGAAAGTACACAGGCGGACTTAATGCCGTAGGCATTCTCTACCAGTCAACCTTGGGTATCGGGTGTACTGGCGCCTGACCGCCACGCACGCGACGCGCAACTGTGCGATCTCGGCAGTCCACCAGTACACCTGGCGCCTTCCTGTCTGTGTGTGGACCCGGGGCATAGACACGTCGCAGATTTGCGTCATCGCCCCGCGGAACCACAGCGCCTCCTCTTCGACGTCGACGGGTCCATTCGTCGCCGACTCCCGGTACCAGGCCTGGACAATGGCGGCCTCCTCGAGAAGTTCCCTGTCGATGCGCTTACGCGCCCAGCGCGGACCGTCTACCCGCGGGGCCGGTGGACCGCGGCCGCCAGTGGTCTGGGCGGAGACGTCGAAACGGATGTACCGATGATCCGACAACGTCTCCACCTCCACAGCGACACGCCAGTCGCGGACACGGCTCGCGACAGCAGGGCTAGCGAACGAGACGTCCACTATTGAACCGCCCCGCTGCCGCACGCACGTGTGGACCGACCCCCGATTTAGGACGGTCAGGCCAGCCGTGACCGCCCACTCCTCCAGCACCTCACCCCTGGTATCCGTCACTGGAGATCCCCACGCCGCAGACTTGGCGTTGAGATCCCCGAGCAACAGCACAGGGCGAGGGTGGAGTCGGCCTACAACGGCACCCAACTCGATAAGGAAATTCTCGAAGTCGGCGAGACTCTTGTTGGGCGAAAAATACGCCCCAACCGTACCAATGCCGTCCACGAGGGCTGCTACCCAGCCGTGACCTCGGGACGGGTGGACCAGAGCCCCGCCAATGATGGCCACCAAGCCGTCCAAGTCTCCCAACCAGTTATCCCTGGGGGGGACAAAGTAGGGCTCGGCGACCACCGCCACGCGAATCGACCACTCCGCCATGCTCTGGAGCAAGAGATCCTGAGCTCTGGCACAGTGGTTGATGTTGCCCTGGAGGAAATGGAACAGCGCCATTAGGCAGTGTCCATTCCCTCCGCACCCCTCTCAGGCCGGGAGTCGGCCGAAGGGCAGCCAGGCTGTCGGGGGGGTAAAGAGCCCCCGGCAGCCTTGGCTCCCTTTTTCTTCTTCTTGGCGGTAGCGCCACAGGCCTTCCCGCCCGCTCCGTGCCCCGCGGGCCTCCCTGCAGCTGTACAGAGGCTGCAGTTTGGCGCCGCAGAGCACTGGGCCGCCTTGTGGCCGGGCTGGCCGCAGCGATAACACTCGTCGCTGCGGTCCGTTTCAGCGGTGCACCGCGCCCGGACATGCCCAATGTCCAGGCATCGGTAGCACCGCATAGCCCTGGGCTGTAGTTTATGCAGATGATACCGCTATACTTGTTCATGGTAAAGACTGGTCAGAAACCCGTAGATATGCTGAGTCTGCTCTCCAGACGATCATGTATTGGCTATCAGATAATCTCCTTACCCTCAATCTAGATAAAACCAAATTTATAACTTTTGCACCGCGACTAATATCGCAACCAGTTTCGCCTTTTGCCATAACTGCCCATACATGTAGTTTTATATCTAACTCAACATGTAAGTGTCATAGCATTGCACGTACAAACACTATGAAATATCTGGGGGTAACCTTAGACAGCACTATGTCTTGGCACGATCACATTGACCTGCTGATCCCGCGTGTTAGGAAATTAATCTTTATTTTCAAAAATCTAAGATCGTCTGCAGATTTCCCCACACTAAAACTGGTCTACTTTGCCTTGGCACACTCGCTACTAAGTTACTGTATAACCGCCTGGGGCTGTGCTGGGAAATGTTTAATGCTGCGTCTAGAGAGGGCACAGAGAGTAATTCTGAAGGTGATATTGCACAAGCCTATCCGCTTTCCCACATGGGAGTTGTACGAACTGTGCAGGGTTCCAACAGTGAGACATATTTATATTTACAGTACCATATTGCGAAAACACTCAGAACTCGTATTTGATCCTGATTTTAAAGTGAAGAAGCGCAGATGGGATAGGGTTTGTGAAACGGAGTCGGCTAGTAATTTAATGACTAGTCGACAATACCACTTAATGAGCCCTAACCTTTATAATAAAATAAACAAGGCAGTCGATATACATCCTATGACCCCACGAAATTGCAAAAAATGTGTACACGATTGGCTGAGCAATCTTAGTTATGAAGAGCTGGAGAGTCTCGTATAGTCTTAACATCCAATACACCCATTAATTTCCTTCTAAATTTCCTTTTACTGAAATTAACATAAACGCTTTCTATAAACTTTAAACTCTATAAACACACACAATCCCCCAACCAAAACACACACACACACCTACTCACACGCACATACACACACTCAAAGTAATCTGATAGTTCATAAGATTTTCCTTTTATATTTTTATTACTTCTCACTTTTTAATAAATGTTTAAATAATTATTATCCTAACTATGGAACACTGTTGTCTACCTCGGAGGTGGGCGCTAACAGCTACGACACAGTTTTCCTAACTAATGTAGCTGCTAACGTACACACAATATTGTATATTATCTGTTTTTGGTTCCAATAAATATTTGTATTTGTAAAAAAAAAAAAAAAACATCTCGACCAACATTTCCACCAACATTTCCACCAACATATCCACCAATATTGCCACCAACATTTCTAACAACATTTCGACCAACATTTCGACCAACATTTCTACCAACATTTCCACCAACATATCCACCAACATTTCCACCAACAATGCAACCAACACTTCCACCAACATATCCACCAACATTTCCACCATCATATCTACCAACATTTCCACCAACATATCCACCAACATATCCACCAACATTCCACCAACAGTTCGACCAACATTTCGACCAACATTTCCACCAACATTTCCACCAACATATCCACCAATATTTCCACCAACATATCCACCAACATATCAACCAGCTTATCCACCAACATTTCCACCAACATATCCACCAACATTTCCTTCAACATATCCACCAACATATCCACCAACATTTCCACCAACATTTTCACCAACATTTCTACCAACATTTCGACCAACATTTAGACCAACATTTCTACCAACATATCCACCAACATATCTACCAACATTTCCACCAACATATCCACCAACATATCCAACAACATTCCACCAACATTTCAACGAACAATTCCACCAACATATCCACCAACATTTCCACCAACATCCACCAACATTTCCACCAACATTTCTAGCAACATTTCGACCAACATTTCCACCAACATTTCCACCAACATATCCACCAATATTTCCACCTAAATATCCACCAACATATCCACCAGCTTATCCACCAACATTTTCACCAACATATCCACCAACATTTCCACCAACATATCCACCAACATATCCACCAACATTTCCACCAACATTTCCACCAACATTTCTACCGACATTTCGACCAACATTTAGACCAACATTTCTACCAACATACCCACCAACATTTCCACCAACCTCCACCAACAAATCCACCAACATTTCCACCAACATATCCACCAATATTTCCACCAACATATCCACCAAAATATCCACCAGCTTATCTACCAACATTTTCACCAACATATCCACCAACATTTCCACCAACATATCCACGAACATATCCACCAACATTTCCACCAACATTTCCACCAACATTTCTACCGACATTTCGACCAACATTTAGACCAACATTTCTACCAACATATCCACCAACATTTCCACCAACATCCACCAACATATCCACCAACATTTCCACCAACATTTCAACCAACACTTCCACCAACATTTCCACCAACATTTCCACCAAAATTTCCACGAATATTTCCACCAACATTTCTACCAACATTTCGACCAACATTTCTACCAACATATCCACCAACATTTTCACCAACATCCACCAACATATCCACCAACATTTCCACCGTCATATCTACCAACATTTCCACCAACATATCCACCAACATTTCCACCAACATATCCACCAACATATCGACCAACATTTCCACCAACATTTCCACCAACATTTCCACCAACATAGCCAGCAACATATCGACCAACATTTCTACCAACATTTCCACCAACATTTCTACCAACATTTAGACCAACATTTCTACCAACATATCCACCAACGTTTCCACCAACATCCACCAACATTTCCACCAACATATCCACCAACATATCCACCAACATATCGACCAACATTCCGACCAACATTTCCACCAACATCCACGAACATTTCCACCAACATTTCCACCAACATTTCTACCAACATTTCCACCAACATTTCGACCAACATTTCTACTAACATTTCCACCAACATATCCACCAACATATCGACCAACATTTCCACCAGCTTATCCACCAACATTTTCACCAAAATATCCACCAACATTTCCACCAACATATCCACCAACATATCCACCAACATATCGACCAACATTTCCACCAACATATCCACCAACTTATCCACAAACATTTCCACCAACATATACACCAACATATTCACCAACATATCCACCAACATTTCCACCAACATCCACGAACTTTTCCACCAACATTTCCACCAACATTTCTACCAACATTTCCACCAACATTTCGACCAACATTTCTACCAACATTTCCACCAACATATCCACCAACATATCGACCAACATTTCCACCAACATTTCCACCAACATTTCCACCAACATATCCACCAACATATCCACCAACATATCGACCAACATTTCTACCAACATTTCCACCAACATTTCTACCAACCAACATTTCTACCAACTTTTCCACCAACATATCCACCAACATTTCCACCAACATTTCCACCAACATTTCTACCAACATTTCCACCAACATATCCACCAACATTTCCACCAACATTTCTACCAACATTTCCACCATTATTTCGACCAACATTTCCACCAACATATCCACCAACATATCGACCAACATTTCCACCAACATTTCTACCAACATTTCCACCAACATATCCACCAACATTTCCACCAACATTTCTACCAACATTTCCACCATTATTTCGACCAACATTTCCACCAACATATCCACCAACATATCGACCAACATTTCCACCAACATTTCCACCAACATTTCTACCAAAATATCCACCAACATATCCACCAACATATCGACCAACATTTCTACCAAAATATCCACCAACATATCCACCAACATATCGACCAACATTTCTACCAACATTTCCACCAACATTTCTACCAACCAACATTTCTACCAACTTTTCCACCAACATATCCACCAACATTTCCACCAACATTTCCACCAACATTTCTACCAACATTTCCACCAACATATCCACCAACATTTCCACCAACATTTCTACCAACATATCCACCAACATATCGACCAACATTTCCACCAACATTTCTACCAACATTTCCACCAACATATCCACCAACATTTCCACCAACATTTCTACCAACATTTCCACCATTATTTCGACCAACATTTCCACCAACATATCCACCAACATATCGACCAACATTTCCACCAACATTTCCACCAACATTTCTACCAAAATATCCACCAACATATCCACCAACATATCGACCAACATTTCTACCAACATTTCCACCAACATTTCTACCAACATTTCGACCAACGTTTCCACCAACATCCACCAACATTTCCACCAACATTTCCACCAACATAACCACCAACATTTGCACCAACTTTTCCACCAACATTTCCACCAACATCCACCAACATTTCCAATAACAGTTCCACCAACATCCACCAACATTTCCACCAACATTTCCACCAACATTTCCACCAACATTTCCACCAACATTTCTACCAACATTTCTACTAACATTTCGACCAACATTTAGACCAACATTTCTACCAACATTTCTACCAACATTTCCACCATTATATCTACCAACATTTCCACCAACATATCCACTAACATATCCACCAACATTTCCACCAACATTTCCACCAACATATCCACCAACATATCCACCAACATATCGACCAACATCCACCACTAATTCCACCAACATTTCCACTAACATATCCACCAACATTTCCACCAACATTTCCACCAACTTTTCCACCAACATTTCCACCAACATCCACCAACATTTCCAATAACAGTTCCACCAACATCCACCAACATTTCCACCAACATTTCCACCAACATTTCCACCAACATATCCACCAACATATCGACCAATATTTCCTCAAATATTTCTACCAACATTTCCACTAACATATCCACCAACATTTCCACCAATATTTGCAACAACATTTCTACCAACATTTCGACCAACATTTCGACCAACATTTCCACCAACATTTCCACCAACATATCCACCAACATATCCACCAAACCAACATTTCCACCAACATTTCTACCAAATGTCTATGAATAAGTTTAAAAGAATCATAAAACCCAAATTGTGTAGCAGGGCTTACTACAAAATTTCTGATTATTTAAGTGACAAAACAGCTTGGGATTGAGTCGGTCTAAATTAACACATTTAAATACAATGTTATTATATGTAAGAAATAAATATTTTAAAAAAGGATTCCTACTGAGTTTTCTGGCAGCGTTTCTCAGTAGCTGCCACGTCATGCACTGCACGGTAGGGTTAAAAAAATTGACGATTCCACACAAATGTAATATTTTAACGGAATAAATAACTTTTGATTTTGTTTTTTTTTTAAATCTGCAAATGGTAACAATATTCCTAATTCTTGGAATCATTGAATTGTTTGTTCCTAATACCAGACAACGACAAGGGCCAAGGAATAGGCTGTTTGAAGTTTTGGCGGCTCGTACTAACATAAAAAAAAAAAATGATTTATTCCCAACAAGCACAGATAATCCTTAATTTAGTTTACATCTAAGATCATATAACTAATTGCGTTTAATTAACATAATACTTATGAAGCATGCAACATTATAAGTACTGGCTAGGAAAGGCGTCTACCTCAGCAAATGTTACAGTAAATAATAATTACCTATTACTGTAACGCTGATCTTCCGGTAGCGCTTAAAAAACTACCTTCAATTATATAACAAAATTATCATGCGTATCGTGCGTACTTGTAGTAGCGTTTGGTTGCGACTCCAACCACTTTAAATGTCATCAAAGAGAATATAAAACAAACAACTAGTATTGCGTCATTGCTGTGTTTACCTATCAAAACTGTCAAAGTATAAAAATATTACGATAAATATGAATGTGAATGTGGGCAGTTTAATAAGGAAAAGATCGTGGCCACGTGTTTTGTGATATTTAAATGATCCTGGCAGTTGAATTAGAAAAAGACCGGAAGTAATTGCTATGGACTTTCCTGGCGGCATGCATAACCTAAGTAAGTTACAATTGATTCGGTTTTTGTTTTTCGAGTAAATGCGTCCTAAAATGTGCTTTAAAGCAGTGTTTTGTTCGCAGCGGGAGCAATAAAACGTTCCAGATATGACTAGCGGCGAATCGAAAACTGCCGCGAAACGCATTAGTCCTATGTTTAGGAGTTATCAATAGGTACGAAGAGGCCCTACTTTTATGTGAGTTGTGATCATGAGACCAAGTCAATTTATTATATAGATAACCTGGTTTCGCAGTTGCCACCACACCAAATAGCAGAGTAGCAAGATGTAGTTTTCTGCGAGCTAACATTTTTAGCATATTACCACCGTTCAGATAAGGGGTTATGTGTGATCTAGGAGGCACATTGTAGCAGAATCTAGCACATGCGTTTTGAACCCTTTGTATTAGCCTCTCAGTCCGAGCAAGCAGACATGCTCCATACATTGTGTCGGCATAGTTGAGTTTTGAGAGGATGAGAGACTCACACACACTCAGCATAATCCGCACATCAACATTTTATTTTGACATTAACAATGACTTATTTATAATACTGGTAATTGTGGTAAGCGTATAAGGTAGAGTTAACAGAAGCATCGCCAGAGATATGTCATCCACTCCCATGGCATTTGATTTTAATTTTTTTATCATTTTTAGTACCTCATTCTCACTTACAGGCCCAAGATGAAATTGACTACTAGCAAATCTGTTATGCTCATAGAAAGTCAACTGGGATATTGAAATATTATCTGGGCCAGATACCTCCAAAAAGTATTTATTCAAGATATCAGGATTACTGCAGTTTTTAGGTAAATCTGGGCGTTGAGTATTTTTTTTACTGAGTGTAGTTTTTAAATTTTTCCATAACATTTTAGGTTGTTTAATATTTTTATTAATATAATGTTTGTAATAAGCTGTTTTTTCACGTTCAAGAGCAGCTTTGACTTCATATTTTAAATGCTTATAGAAGTTAATATGGACAACAGACTTAGTTAATCTAGACCTATTTTGATACCTGTCACGTGTACGCATCATTTCCTTGATTGTATCTGTTATCCATGGAAAGCATCGTTCTTTTATTAATATTTTCTTTAAAGGAGAATGCAAGTCAAAAAGAGTAATTATATTGTAAGGAACAGCTTCATTACGTCATTCGTTCACCCGGCGTTGACTATATAAGTCAGGCGGACTAGCCGCTCGTCCATGGATACGCCTCGTAAACCGCGTCGGACGTGCCCGCATAGAAGACGCCGCGACACCAGCGCCTCGCTCGGACCTCCTCGTCGACTTCCTGGCTTCGCCACCAGAGGTCGCGAGGGGTTCACGAATTCCGAAGATTTTCACACAACTACCCACCATGCCGAAAAAGCAAAGTCCACAACAGTGCCGCAACGAGCCTGGCCCATCAAAAGGTCACGCAACTGCGCCGCCTGCTGCCGAAACCAAAGCTCGCCCGTCCAGTTCGAGTACCGGTGTAGGGTCGCAGGGGTACGCGACGCGGACTCCCGTCCGCTCGCCCCCCCGTGACCCCCGTGGTGCGGCTCCCCCCCCGAGGGGGTCGAGCCCTCCGGCTCCCCCCGCGAGGAGGTTGAGCCCCGCGGCGCCTGTGCCCGCTGCACGTGGCAACTACCACGATAACGCGAAACCGGCTCCCGCGCCACCGCCGCCGCGATCGCGAACCGCCTCCCGCGTTGCTCCCTGGTCCCCGCCGTCCGGGTTGAGCTCCGCGAACCAAGTGACGCCGACCAAAGGCAGCATCGCCATGAAGCCCGCAATACAAGGGAGAAACGGAGCGTCTGGAAGCAAGCCGCCGCCTGCACCAGCCGTCCCGCCTACCCCACACGCCTCAGCCACCCGAGCAGTGAAACCGGTCGGGACGCGCGCGCCCGCAACAAGACCGTTCGGGGTCCCGACCGTACGCCCGGACCGCCCGATGACTCCGACCAAAATCTACCCTCATTTGTCCCGCCCGATCGACATACACCGCGGCCTAGCCCAGCCCGCGGCGGGCGAGCGGGATGAAATTACTTCCGAAGAAGATGGAACAGAGGAAGAGGAAGATGAGGAATCACCATCCTCCACCGGCTCCATGGAACAAGAGACACCCACCGGTCACCTACGTTCCGGGGCGAACTCGACCTCGGCCGAGTCGCAACCTGGAACACAAGCACCGGTAAACAAGCCCAATAACTCCACCTCTCCAATGGAGTTTGAGTCCTCCTCGACCGCGAAGAACCCGGCCAGGAGGCAGCGAAGCCCTCAGGACGAGGAGGTAGCGGAGGGTAAGCGCCCGAAAACGGGCAGCAAATCCCCCCCACCCGAACTGAGAACAACAATACCCTCGTACTCGGAGGTCGCAAGCGGGCCCCGCGCTACAGGCAGTGCCGCCTCGCCACCGACCTACGGAACGAACGCAGGACTCCCACCGAAAGGAGGCGCCCACCCCAAACAGGGTCCAAGATACCCACCAATGGTAGTGGAGCGATTCCCAAATTGGATTGACCATTTACGTTTGCTGAGGCAAACACTAGGCCATACACCCCATGTCCACGCATACGGACAAGGCGTGCGATTTACCCCACAGGGTGAACAGGAATACCGAGTGATCCAGAGGTACCTCACTGACTTGGAAAAGTCGGAGGAGGTATCCTGGTTCACATATACACCAATGGCAGAAAGGAGAATAAAGGTGGCCATACGTGGGCTACCCACGGACACCGACCCAGGAGCCATCATCACAGCCCTCCGAAACAAAGGATACGCACCCAAGTACGTGAGAGAAATACGAGCCCGGCAAGGCAGACCGGGATGCGTATATTACTGCCAACTAGAGAGGACATCTAACATAACGCCAGGCATATTCGAGGTCAATGAGATCTTATGTATGCCAGGCGTACGTATAGAAGCATGGCAGGGCAAGAGGGGCCCCGCACAATGCCACCGCTGCCAAGGCTTCCGGCACTCCTCACATATGTGCCACCGGCCGCTCGCCTGTGTGCGGTGCGGAGGCCCACACTTTGCGAGAGAGTGCCCAATCCCGAGGCAAGAAAAGCCTCGCTGCGCCAATTGTAATGGCGACCACCCGGCCAACAACGTCAGGTGCCCCATTTTCAAAAGAGAGATCCGAAACAAGAAGGCCGGCACGGTCGCCATCACAGCTAGACCATGCCCACCCACGACTACCAAGCAAGTTAACCCAATCCCCACGGGGGAGGCGCCTAGCACCTCTCTCATGGCCGCGGCTAACACCCCGAAAACCAACCCTCCTAAGACTGGGAAAAAGTCGAAAAAGAGGAAAAGGCGACACAAGTCACAAAAAAGGGCCCAACCCCTCTCCGTTTGTGTCCAAAGCGAGCCTAGCGTAGAAGCGCTACAGGACGAGCCCCCACCAACAGAAGCGAAGACAACCCCGCGGACCGCCCGGAGCACCCCTCCATTGCAGATACCGCGAGTTAAAAAGGAGCTAAAGTACAAATACAAGTACCCAATCAAGCTCCTGGAAAGCCTAAGCAAACGAATCGAAGAGGCCAAGGCAGCGGTTGCAGCCGGGGAGGACCCCTGGCCGGCGCTGCTAAACCACGTGGCATCACTCGTCACCGGATACCGGATGCTCGAATTAAATCCGCACCTCGTCACTCGCGACTCGGACACCGAGTAGGCGAAGACAACAAAGCCACATTTAACATCATTCACACGGGGTCACCCCCTCCCCCCTCTTGCCCCTGTGTCGCAGGTCGGTCTTGCTGGGCCTCGCCCCACGGCGTCTCACCCGGCAGGACCCGACCGCCCAGCTGGCGAGGAGGGGGCTCTTCGAAGGGAGTGCCCCCAGTAGCACGATTCCCCAAGAAATATTGGCCAACTACAAACATCAGCCAAAGGGCTATGAACAGTCCCTAAAGAGACACAATTCACGCGTACATATCGCACCCCAAGGCCCGTACCGTCTTAACGGTATGAGATGGAAACCTCGGACGAGGGGCACAGCGCCCCGTTACCGACTCCTCGTTCGCCCCAGCAGGGGTGAACAGAGATGACTCACGACGGGCTCGTCCATTTGCCTCTCAGCGGTCACGGTGTGCAGAAGCAAGCGTTCCAGAATCGTCGCTGTCCGTTTGGAAGTTACGTAACCGTTATTTTCAAGGGCAAGTGTTAGATTAATGAGTGTGTAATTGCTAATTTGATTTATCGCTAATTATTATAAACAAGTGTGTGTTATTTAAGTTTTTGGCCATAGTAACCTGTAATTTCTCATAAACTTCATTAAAACGTTGTCTTCTGCCAATTTGTCTATTTTTTTTAGTAAATTTATTGTTTAAACCTAAAATCAGACGGTGGGATAAAAAATCCAGTTCGCCCACGAGTAAAGAAAAAATTAAGTAATTGTTCTGACACTTAGAATAAGAAAACAGTTTTTATTGTTGTTTTTCATAATCATAGCGATTGCACGCTCATTTATTGTTTACGGTTTATAAATTATTTTGTGAAGTGTATTTCCGGAGTAAGTGATAGGATGGGGCGTGACGAATCATGTAGCCGCGAAAGACAAGGAACTCGAGACACCACGTGCGACCGAGGGCAAGACTATTCTCGAAGCGAAGTCCGAGGTCGTAGCGAAGCAAGTTTGCGCCGTAGCTTGAGTGTTAAACGGCGTGATTCGAGAAGTGTCTCGCGTGTCCGAGATGGTAGCGATTCTGATTGTGTCGAAGTGCGTCGATCTCATAGTAGAATTAGGGATCGTTCGCGTAGCCGTTTGCGTATTGATCATCGCTATCGGGCTCGAAGTAGATCACGTGCTAGGTCGCGATTCAATTCGGGAGATTACTCGCGGTAGAAAACGTCATTGCACGCATCCGGAAAGCCAACCTACCCGCAATATTTTTGATTTTACGAATTCGGAATCGTCTCCGCGACAACATTCTTTGGAGCCGGGTGCTCTGAGCTCTGAGGCATCCACTCTTACGCGTGCTTTAATGGAAGTTATTAAGACTATACAACCAACGAAATCACAGCACTATTATGTTTCAGAATTGTTCGACGATCGATATGTTGTGTATAGACGTGACCGTGATCTGAAAAGTCTTCGGTCTAAGCGAACGGGTGGCGGTGTAATGATTGCAGTTAATAAAAAATTTAACACAGTTAGATTACGGGGAATTGAAAACAACGGTACGATAGAGGACCTATGGATAGTAGTTAATCTGAAGAAAGGTGATACCATTGTCAAAATTTGCATTTGTGCTGTTTATATACCGCCTCCAGTTCGCTTAGCGGACTTTGAGCAGTTTGTGGATAAGTCCAGTGCTACCCTCTTGAACTATGACCACTGCTTAGTCTTAGGTGATTTTAATATATCCAATTTAACATGGAGTAATAATAGCGATAATTTTACTATTTTACAAAGTACTTCGTGCCCATTTTATCATCTCATGTCTGAGTTCATGGCCATGAACGATTTGAAGCAGTATAATAAAATAATGAATAATAAATCTAGAATTCTTGATTTGGTTTTCTCGTCAGAATCCAATTTATCTGTTATAGAAGCGAATGAATTTTTAACTCCAATAGATAATTACCACCCTCCCTTTGAAGTCGACCTTAGAATTGATTTTTCAGACAATAATCTACCATCACACAAACTGTCTAGATATAATTTTTACAAAGCCGACTATGATGCAATTGTCGATGAATTGAATGATGTTAACTGGCCTGACTTATTCTCATCGTGTAACAATATAGACGAGATGGTAACGCAGTTTTATAGAATATTGCAGGATGCAATAAATCAATTTGTACCTAAGACTAAACTCAGAAGTAACAAATACCCTGTTTGGTATACTAGCGGTCTAATCAGGAGCCTTAAAGAAAAAAACCGAGTTAGGATACGTTTTAAGAAATATAGAAATCCCATGGATAAAGTCATCTTAGATTTGTTAAAAGTCAGAACAGAAGTACTAATGCAGCAATGTTTCACTAATTATTGCAAAAATCTAGAAACGAGTATAGCTAAGAATCCAAAATATTTTTGGACATTCATAAAACATAAACGTAATTGTAGAAGCGACATACCATCTAATATACAATTAGACGGTGAAGAAGCTACTGATATACTTCATGTTAGTAACTTATTTGCAAAGCATTTTTCATCGATTTACACACCTGACTCTCAGCCTGCTACGAATTCAACAATCCACATCTCTGATAATAGTTCCCTCTGTCTTAACACATTGATTTTACCCGAATCAGATATACTTAATAAACTAGAAAAAATTAACTTAAATAAAGGGCCTGGACCGGATGGTCTTCCAGCTGTATTTTTGACTAGATGCGCCAAACAAATATCCTTTCCTCTAAAGCTTATATTCAACGAGTCGCTCCGTTCAGGACAATTCCCTAACCATTGGAGAACGGCCAAAATTGTGCCTATCCATAAAGAAGGTCATAAAAATATGGTTAAGAACTATCGACCTATATCAATTTTATCCATAATACCAAAAATATTTGAGTCATTAATTTACCCATATTTAAATAGTTGGGCCAAATCGCGAATTATTGAACAACAACACGGCTTTATACAAAAAAGGTCCACAACTACTAATCTTGTAGCTTTTGCAGATACAATATCTTATCATCTAGATCAAGGTACTCAGGTGGACACCGTATATACAGACTTTAGCAAGGCCTTTGACAAAGTAGACCATACAATACTGACTTCGAAACTTGCGGACCTTGGAGTAGGAGGTCCTATCCTAAAATGGTTTGAATCGTACCTTACTAACCGAAAATCCTACGTAGTAGTGAATGGTACGCAGTCATCAGAATTCATCATCACCTCTGGTGTTCCACAGGGATCGCATCTGGGACCTCTTCTGTTTTTAATTCTCATAAATTCCATCTCGAAATGTTTCCACCACACAGAGTTTTACCTATTTGCCGATGACCTTAAAGTTCTGAAACCTATCCAAAGCTCAGAGGATTGTAAGCTAGTTCAAGACGACATTGACCGACTGGTTGAGTGGTGCTCACAAAATAAAATGTCCTTAAATGCTGAGAAATGCAATTATATTTCTTTTACCAGAAGTAAAACAAAGTTACAAACGTCATACACAATAAATAACCACTCACTGAAACAAGTCGACTGTGTTCGTGATTTAGGAGTTTTAATGGACAGTAAACTTACATTCAATGCACACATAGATAAAATAATACTGAATGCGACTAAGATGTGTGGTTTTATAGCTAGAAACTCTAAACGGTTTATAAAGCCTAGAACCAAAATTCTTTTATTTTATTCATTGGTCCGTAGCATTCTGGAATACTGCTCCCAGGTTTGGTCTCCATTTTATGAGGTTCACAAAAACCGACTTGAGCGAGTACAAAGGAGATTTGTCAGTCATCTTGCTTTTGACATGAAGTTGCATCATTCATTAACATCGTACAGTCGTCGTCTTGAACACTTTAGAATGGTCTCGCTGAATGAAAGACGCCAACTGCTTGACCTATCATTCTTACATAGTTTATTAAACAATAGAATAGATTGTCCTGAATTATTGTCTAAAATCAATATCTCTGTTCCAAGTAGGCTACCGCGCTCGGGAGTCTACAAGCTGCTCACTGTCCGTCGATACAAAACTAACATAGGTCTTAATTCACCTTTAATAAGAATAGCCAAATAACATAATAGCCTTCAGCGACTGGCAGACTTGGACATCTTTGGTGATAATTTGGTTAGATTTAAGAAAAAAATCACTGAATACCTGTATTCCAGGCTTCGATAATTATCATAACACACGGTTGAATATCTATTTTTATATATATATTTTTTTTTTTAATCTTAAATGTTTCCAATTTTTGTGTTAATTTTTATTTTTGATAATTTTTATTTTTAACTTAGTGTTTCTGTTTTGTTAATGTATGTAAAGCATTTTTTTATATTTGGCGAAAGCATTTTATTATTGTTAGTTGTGGTTGCCTGTAACTGAATGAGCACAAGGCATGTCTTTAAATACTACTTAGTTGTAAGAAATGTGTATCATTTGTTGGTGATCCTAATAAAATAAATAAATAAATTATGTGTCTAATTTTGATCCCTCAATAAATAATATTGAAGTATGGTGTGAAGAAGTGGATCGCGCCAGAGCAGCTAATAACTGGAGTGAATACGAGTGCATGTTACGAGTCGGTTGTTGTTTAAAGGGTGATGCCAAGGTTTGGCTCAACGAGTGGGTCAGTAACGATAGAACGTGGTCCAATTTCAAACGAGAGTTCAGACCTCTTAATCCCAATAAACTAGACTATGCAAATATTCTCTTTGACGCCATGAACAAGACGTCCGATAAATATCCAACGTTTGCCGGTGACGCACGTCGCACCTTATTACGATTAGGGATTGTTCAAGGTTTAAGTGATGAGTTGAGAATACAAATTGTCATTCGCGGTATTGATAGTCCTCAGATACGTGCAGCTGCCGCTAATGCTGCCCTTACTCCCGACACAATTGTTTCGTTTTTATCCATTTACGCGAAACCAGTAAAGCGTGAGAACTTAGTCAGTTCTAACAAAAGAGTTGATTCCAAATCAAACAACCAACGAGGTCTGAAATGCTACACTTGCAATAAGCGAGGACATGTTAGCCGCGACTGCACACGTAAAAAACCCAGCGTGGCTTCTAGCTTCCAACCGGGCCCAAGTAAATCGTGTACTTTTTGTAAGAAACAGGGACATATTGAGGGCGATTGTTTTGCGAAAGCACGTATAGAATTGCGAAATCAACGTAATGTTAATCTTTGCTCTTATCCATCTAGCTTTATACATAGCAGGGACGTAACTCCTGCTGTAGTAAACGGAGTACCAATGGATGTACTCATCGATAGTGGTGCCCTTAATGTGTCCCTCATAGCTTCAAGTGTTCTAAAATTCATTCCCTGTCAACCCAAGCCAAGACGTTGCGTATTAAAAGGCATAAGTAACAAAGAAATAGTGGCTACATCTTATGTTACGGTGACGGTAGAATTTTATAATTTATCCGTCGACGCAGATTTAGTAGTAGTACCAACATCTTTTATGAATGTCCCTATTATTATTGGTACCGATGTACTAAATCGGGACGGAATAACCTACGTGCGAACAAGGGACAAGCAGTATCTCACTCGAAACGTTGACACCTACATTCATAATGTTCAACAGAGTGAGGCGGTTAAGTTAAACACACCTCTTCAGTGCAAGGAATTGGTGAGCCTTATGTCTGTCATAAGTGAGTTTTCGGATTACTTAATATCAGGAACTGCTGCGACTACTGTTAGAACCGGCACGATGGAGATAAAGCTCCCCAAGACTACGCCGATAGTATATCGACCTTACAAGCTCTCGTACCACGAAAAACTTAAAGTTAGAGAGATCACCAAGGATCTTTTGGACAAGGGTATCATAAGGCGTTCCAAATCTGAATTTGCAAGTCCCATTATACTCGTTAAGAAGCGTGACGGGTCCGATAGGCTTTACGTTGATTATAGGGCTCTCAATCGAATTACAGTTAAAGATCGTTACCCCCTCCCGCTTATAGACGATCAGATAGATAGGCTTGGCGGATACAAGTATTTTTCTAGTCTTGACATGGCTACGGGTTTTCACCAGATCCCTCTTAAAGAGGAGTGCATACACCTTACGGGTTTTGTCACTCCGGAAGACCATTTTGAATACGTTAAAATGCCGTATGGCCTCTGCAATTCGCCAATCGTGTACCAACGCATAATAAATGACACCTTAAGGACTCACATTAACGAAGGGAACGTTTTAGTTTATGTCGATGATGTACTTCTCTTGAGTCATACCGTTAGTGAAGGAATTGACCTATTGCGTGCGGTATTAAACACGTTAACTTCAGCCGGATTTTCAATCAACCTTAGGAAATGCTCTTTCCTTGTGACCGAAGTTGAATATTTAGGCAGAGTAGTAAGTCAGGGTCAGGTTAGGCCGAGTCCTCGTAAAGTCGAAGCCCTAGCCAACAGCAAGTCACCTGAAAACGTAAAACAAGTACGTCAGTTCCTTGGTTTGGCGGGGTACTTCAAGCGATACATCAAGGACTACGCTACTAAAACAGCTCCCATAGCCCATTTGACTCGCAAAGATGTCAAATTTGATTGGACTTCCGATTGTGAGGCCATTCGCCAAAGTCTCATCAAACAATTAACAAGCGAGCCAGTTCTCTCAATTTTCAACCCCCAATCTCCCCACTGAGGTCCACACAGATGCTAGTAGCGCTGGTTACGGTGACATTCTCTTGCAAATTTACCCAGACGCGCGAAAACGAGTCGTTGCGTATTTTAGTTGATCTACTCAAGGAGCAGAGAGTAAATATCACTCCTACGAACTCGAAACCCTCGCTGTCGTTAAATCCTTCCAAAATTTTCGACATTATTTAGTAGGGTTGAAATTCTCCCTGGTCACTGATTGCAATGCCCTAAAATCCACCGAGCGTAAAAAAGACTTGTTGCCCCGAGTTGCTCGCTGGTGGATTTACCTCCAGGACTTTGACTTCTCAATCGAGTACCATAAAGGAATAATGATGCCACATGCAGATTACCTAAGTCGAAATCCTATGGTTAGTGTCAACCAAATATCCAGACCCCGTAACTGGGCTCAAATAGCTCAGTCGGCTGACCATGAAACCCAAGACCTTATCCAAAAACTTCGCGATGGCAGGCTGGATGCTAATCGTTAAACAGTTCAAAATGATATTTTGTACTACAAGTATAACCCAGTAGGTGAGGAACCGCGGCAGCTATGCTTCATACCGAAAGGCCATCGACTTAGCTTACTCCGAGTCTTCCATGATGAGCACGAGCACATTGGTGCAGAGAAGACTTTAGACCTAATTTTAAAACATTTTTGGTTCCCAAGCCTCAAGCAATTTGTACTTAAATACGTGAGTCATTGTTTGGTATGTATTTCTCAAAAGAGAGTGCCCCGAGCTCCATTACAAAGCATCGTTTCTTGGGAAAAGCCTAATATTCCTTGTCATACGGTGCATGTTGATGCTCTAGGTCCCTTGCCAGTATCAGAGGGAAACAAATTTGTTCTGATAATAGTGGATGCTTTTACAAAATTTTCGCTTCTTTACCCCATTAGCAAACAAGACGCTAAGGAATTAAAACGTGTCATTTCACAAGCCATTGCATTGTTTGGAGTACCCAAACTTATGGTTACCGATAAAGGTCGTATGTTCGAGTCTAATGACTTTGTAACCTGGATTAATGAACTTGGCTGCAACATCCACTACATTACGCCAGAGATGCATCACGCTAATGGACAAGCAGAGAGATATATGTGGACAGTTCTTAACATGTTACGCATCCAAGCAAATCATAGGAACGTTTCCTGGTCGGATACCTTGTGGAAACTGCAGTTGGTGCTCAACATAACGAAGCAGAAAACAACTCAAGTCTCCCCACTAAATCTCTTGATTGGGACAGAGGCAACAACCCCCGTTATTCAGGCCCTGGTGCGTGACGTGGCATATGAAGGCTCAAAACCCAATCGCGAAGCGTTACGGGAGATGACCAGGAGCAGGGCCCGTCAACTCCTGAAGGACAACCAATCTAAACAGGATTACCGAGTGAACCTACGACGACAGCCTCCTCGACAATTTAATATTAATGATCATGTGTTTGTTATTAAGTTTTCACAGTCTACAGGAAAGCTTGATCCCGGCATGCGCGGCCCGTACAAGGTCGTAGAAGTATTGCCAGGTGGTCGATATGCACTCAGTTTGTTGAGCGGCGGCTATGGCAAGACTACCCAAGCTGCGGCCCAGTATATGGTACCGTGGCGGGGCGAGTGGTGTCCTGAAACGTGCGCTGTATTCTTTGAAAGTAAGTAGTTTCCTCAATGAGTTATAAGTGCTAGTAGATATAGTACCATGCACTCAGGCGTGTGTCGCTTGGCGTTTGTCGCTATAACTGGGCGTAAGTCGCCATGGCACTTGGAAGTTCCGAGCTACTCCACGTAGTTGGTCGAATACGGTTAACTCATGATATGGTTGACCTAGATGAACTCGGAAAGATAAAGGCTTTGGACAAGTGTGTTTTCTTAAGAGACGTCTCTGCTTATTTTGTGTATGATGAATGCGTGATTACTCTGTGAATTGTCTAGCTAGATGATGCTTGAATTAATTGAAAGACGATCGAATGAAATTTTGCAAGGTTGTATGCAATTGTTTTGACTCCACCGAATTGTCTTTAATTCAAGGACATTTTTCAGATGGAGATTCCAATGATGATGAGAATGCATCGCTGCCAGGACCGGGTCCTACAGCCGACCCATCTATGCCATTGCTAGACGATGACGTGGAAGTCCGACAATCGACAACAACGGCTGCCAGTAGTGATATCCAGGGAGATCGTGCCATGGAAGACACGAGGTCAGGAGAGGCCGTGTAAGGAACAGCTTCATTACGTCATTCGTTCACCCGGCGTTGACTATATAAGTCAGGCGAACTAGCCGCTCGTCCATTTGCCTCTCAGCGGTCACGGTGTGCAGAAGCAAGCGTTCCAGAATCGTCGCTGTCCGTTTGGAAGTTACGTAACCGTTATTTTCAAGGGCAAGTGTTAGATTAATGAGTGTCTAATTGCTAATTTGATTTATCGCTAATTATTATAAACAAGTGTGTGTTATTTAAGTTTTTGGCCATAGTAACCTGTAATTACTCATAAACTTCATTAAAACGTCCCAATTTGTCTATTGTTTTTAGTAAATTTATTGTTTAAACCTAAAAATATATTTATTAAATGTTTCTACCATATTATTAATATCATCTAATTTGATAATAGAGTCCCAGTCCATTTTGCCCAGATCCTGTAGGAAGATTTCATGGACAATATCACCCAGTGGCCGGAAGGTGATCCAGTGGGGAGGAGGCCTTTCTATCTTAAAATTAAATACAGCCGAAACAATGGCATGTTGACCAAGCTCTGGTATGTACGTTACTGTGATTTCACATGCGTGGGCATTAGTACAGATCAGGTCTATCAATGTCTCACTGTGGTCTGTAAAATGAGTTGGTTTAGATACAATATTGACTAGGCTCGAACTCCGCAGAAAACAATCAAGTAGTTTGGTTTTGTTCTCAGAGTGATTGAGCCAATTTATATTAAAATCCCCCATCAAAATAATTTTATCAACACCAGAGAAAGTAGTGATAGAATCAGTGATAGCATCAAAGAAAACATTCACATCTAAATGTGGTGGCCTATACGCAGTTCCTATTATTAATGAATTTAAGTTTATTTTCAACCTGAGCCACATCTGTTCCACAGAGGGTGCGGGTGGATGCGGGGCAGTAGTAACTCTTGATCCTTTGCGGATATAGAAACCTATGCCGCCACCGCGGCCGCGCTTTATGTGTGGTGGTCGAGGTAGATGTCTGAGCCTGAAGTTGGGGACTGAAGGTGCACATCCTTCACCTCCCTTTTTGAGCCAAGTCTCATTTATCGCCATAATGTCCACACCTAATCCTTCCATGGCCACAATGAATTCCTCATGCCTTGTTCCAAGTGAACCCGCGTTGAAAAGCCCAACCTTAAATAGCTTATTATGATTCATTTATAATATTAAGTTCATATAGTTGTGAATAAGTTTAAGACAGTTATGAATAAAATGTGTAATTACCTTGAAGACAAGAATAAAATAGTATAGGCAATATACTGTGTCAGTATCATGTATGTATAATATATTATGTAATAGAGGATTGGAGTAGCAACGACATGCGCAATACAAATATGTTACATTTATGTCTAAATATATTATATGGAATATGACAGTTTCAGTTAAATAGAGTCAGCGGGTATCCCTGGGTGCAACACCGGGCCATGATACTATTAAAGATAATAATACACACCAAACAATAAAGTACACAAGAAAATAGCTAGAGGAAAATATAGGATATACTTTAACAAAATTATATGCAAAATTAAAATTCATAATATAAAACTGCACCTTACTACAACACACGAATGTACTACAATATGGAACAAAAATATTTTTATATAGTAGGTTCGATATTGTACAAAGTTGTGAATTTTCAAAACAACAATAATAATAATTAATAAAATACATTTGTCTACAAGGAGAATAAGACTAGCAATAGCCTGCTGAGAGATTTTACGGGGATGGGAGCTAGACCGCCTCGGCACTAATTGGCCCTTTGCCAAAAACACGCTTGAGATCGAGTTCTGTACGGATAGAGTAGGTGGCTTTCCCGACGTCCTGCCTTGCTAGAATCCGTCCCTGCTGAGTCCATACGAACTTCCAGTTTAGACGTTTCTTTTCCTCACGTGCTTTAAATAACAATTGCCTATTAGCCCTTGTTAAACGTTCGTTAATATAGAACGGACGCGACTCATTAGCGATACCAAAATCGGCTGTGTTGGCTCCACGTCTCGTTCGCATATTTTTCAGAAATAAGTCCCGAACCGCGCTACGAGTCAGGCGAACCACCAGTGGCCTAGGACGTCCGCCCTCCGCCCCATCTTCTCCCGGTGATCCGCGGTTACGCAGGCTGGATCCAACACGCTCGTCTGATACAACGTCACGTTCATCGAGACTAATCCCAAGTTTTTGGCTAATGAGCGAAACAATATGCAAGGGATTTTCACCTTTGGATTCGGGGACGTTTGTAATCTCCACATCATTTCTTAGCAGCTGCTGGTCCCTGTCATTCAACTCCAACCGAAGTTGGGTAATAATTTGATCAGGTATGATGGCTTGAGATAGACTTTTACCGCCATCAGTTTCCAACAAAGCCACCCTACTCTCTAATGCCTCTAACCGACCGTCAAACGACTCTTGGGATGCAGACATTTTGTCGCTCTTGGTCTCCAAGCTATCAAGACGAGTCACAATGTCATTCTGGTTTGTGTTCAACTAATCCAGATCCCTCCGCAAATACACCAATTCTCCCTGCAAAGTGGTCATCATTTTTTCCATTTTAAGCTCAAACAATCCAAGCTGCTGACTCAGCTCATTGTAGGTGGTTGTGTTTGGTGAATTTATACCTTTTTTGGGTAGATTGGATTCTATTCTAGGTCTGACTGCTGTTTCAGAGCTATTATCCCTGGGCTTACTTTTTTTACAGTCTGGACAGAGCCAGCTATCTCCTACATGATCAGCGTTCGATATTCTTAAGCATAAATGGTGATATACACATGTGCATTTCGAACAGCTAACGCCATCTGTCTGACCAATAAATTTTTTGCAAGCTCCACAGGAACGCGGCATTGTGCAATGCGCTTGAGTCGACCTCGCTAATTATAGGTTACTACGTAATACAGTTATTCACCGCTAGATGTCGCACGGAGACAAATGTAGGGCACCCTGATAGATAGTGTTACTGTGTTCGGATTGTGGACATTAGATGTCACTAGTGTTCTGTTGTTATCTCAGATGTTTATCGAGAATTTGCCTCAGCTGTTCACACCGCTATATCGAGAGGACAAGAGCGCACATTTGTTAAACACTGTTTAGAGTTAATCACTGGGTTTGTTACAAATCACTTTGATAATTTTAATAATAGGGTAGATTAATTTATGCCGTAGTTACTAAGTTATGTATTATAGTTTTTAAGCAATTTTTAATGTACATAAACACTGTCCTATAATGTATGTGACGTATTAAAGTCCACTGACCTAATTTGCACAGACACTGTCACTTAATACTTTTTATTTAATAAAAAAAAAACAATTAGTTAAGACCCGCTACTACTTTTACGTCAATATCGCACGGTTGGTCACGTGATACTCCTTCTAGATCCTAAAATATTCACCAGTGAGCATATCCTTAGGACTCTTATACAGCGTCTCTAAAAAAATTGACATTTTCACTTGTACATTGGCGGAATTCGAAAGGGTGACTCTCGAGTACTTGACGTCATTATGAGTATGTTTTTTATAGTTCTTTTGTATAACTGGACTTTATAGAATATTAATTTGTTAATTTATGTTTATTGAACCTATATATTATTGTGTGAATTGTTGGCTAATTGTCGAATTGGGTGCAAACCTGTAAAGATAATTATGTTGTAGTAAATAAATAAATAAATAAAAAATAAAATTGAAGAGAAGATATGTGTTTTCTATAATTTAAGGAACCTGTTACCGGGTTGGTTTGATACACAGTATAATTATTGCCATCTTCTCCTCGACAGTGAATTAAAGGGTACTGCAAACTATCATAAGCTCTGTGAGTTTCATTAATACACTGAAGGCGGTTATCTCTAGTACGGATCACGATATCTCGTCTATCACATTCTTGGTCGTCTAATACCACTGCAACTTCATTAGTCGTCAGTGCATTGTAGCGCCTGGGGTGTTCTGGAGCTGGACTTCTATCGGCATTGATTTATCATCATCATATCAGCCAAAGTACGTCCACTGCTGGACAAAAGCCTCCCCAAGGAATGGGGGGTATATGCCATAATCGCCACGCTTGGCAGACGGGTTGGCGATCGCAGTTTGGTGGTCATAGTTCAGAGATAAACGCTGCTGTCCGTTCTCTGGTAGGTATTCTCTCGGGCGGTTTTTACGCCCCCCACAGGATGAGATGGGGTGATGATATTCTATGCCGTCACCACACAGTGTATGACAGATGTCAAATCAGTCAAAGCTCGGTCAACTATATTCGATGTTTAAAAATGTAACTTAAGTTAATAAGTCAAAACATACAGTGAAAGTTTGTTTATTGTGTACCTCAGACAACATACTTCGTTATTCAGTGTTAATAATCAGTGGAAATACATAAAACTATTAAAGTGAATTGCTAGTGATAGAATCACATCTAAACCTACCCTACGTAAACAAAAAAAAAAGTGATTTAGATCATAAACCTGAACATTAGCTTCTACGAGTACTTGTGATTCTTAAATGTGCATCAACTGCTTGTCTACCTTAATACAAACTTACTGTGATTAATCAATATTATCGTTATATTAGCGATATAAAGTCTATTCGGTACCGGTGGCGACATCTAGTAGCATCGAACGTAACCGCTGTGTCGCGCCCTGGCGCTTATTTTTATTTAAAGTATTAGTAATACAAACTTAAGTATGAAGTGTGGCGCTTGCGGCAAGTATATGAATGTTAAGACAATGAAAAGCGAAGCTCGCTGTTGTAAATGCTTAAGCACATATCATCGCGGCTGTGTTATGATCCCGGAAAAGATATCTATAAAAGGGGACTGGTTATGTCCGACTTGCAAAGCGTCGCAGCCCCGCGTGGACAACTCTGCCACCCCTGTAAAGGGCCTAATAACTGCATGTACTGAAGCCTCGCTTACTCCCATCGCTTCTATATCGGAGGAGGACGATGTCACCGATACTGAGCGGGATAGTAGGGATGAGTCTAGCCTCGATCTAGCAAAAGAAATGAGGGCTTTTAGAAGGGAGCTAGGTTACATGCGGGCCGAAGTTAGTAAATATAGGTTGGAAGTGGTTAAATACGAGGAGTCACAGAACTTGTTCAGAGACCACATCGCGGCCCTGACGGATCGTGTCATTAAGCTGGAGAACGAGCTAAAAGATAAGGAACCCATCAGTGGCAGTATAATTGATGACACCATCTCTTCACTCCGCCAGGAATTAAATGAACGGGATCAGCATCTCCTGCTTTCTGATGTTATTATAGCCGGAATACCCGAAACGAAAGAAGAGAGCGTGACCCATATAGTCAAATTGCTTGGAACTAAAATTGGGTTGACCTTGGACGACAGGGATATCGTGCATATTGAGAGAATTGGGCCGGTGCGGCGAAATTTTATCGAGCCTAATGGAACGAGCGGCGACGCTTCTGCGGAACCACAAGCGGCGCGGCCGCGTCCCATCGCAGTCAAGTTAGCGAGGCGCGCGACGCGCGATAGTCTACTGAGCGCTGCACGCTTGCGGCGGAATATTACTACAGCGGATATCGAAATGTCGGGGACACAGCGTATTTACATCAATGAACGGCTGACGCGTACGAATCAACAACTTTTCAATCGCGCTCGAGAAGCCGCTCGTCAAAAATCCTGGCGATTCGTATGGACCAGAGATGGAAAGATCCTTGCCAAAAAAGCGGAAGGTACTAAAACGGAGTGGATACGTAGCGAAAAAGATTTAAATAATTATTTTGGTTTGTAACTCTGTTAGCTGTAAGTACCGTTCTTATATTAATTGCCCTTGTCCGTCAGAATTCTACGACAAATATACGCGCCCACTATCTCCGAACAATAAAAACAAGCTCAAAAAGATACACCTATCTCATCTTGATAATGCAACTTTTCGTTTATAAATTAACTCGCTACATAATGACTTACCCCACAAATATATCAACAAAAATATCAATTTATATTACCCGTACTGTAATTAAATATATATATACTTGTCATATTGCTATGTACAGAGATATAAGAATTACAATAACTTATAATTTAATTAATAAATTATATTTAATAATTTTTATATACGTATATGTTATTATTTATATTCCACTTGTTCCCTGGAATTATTGTATAAACCGTAAGACGAAAGTTTATTTAATTATTACTATTAAACAACACTGCTGTGGTACTGTACCGGATGGAATTGTTAGTATCAGCACGCTAAAAAAAGATTTCCTTCTGGCCATACGTAGGTGTTTTGACCACTGTCATGGTTGTTGACAACAACTTAACGGTTGGGTTACTCAACGTCGGCTCATTATGTACTAATCATGAGGATTTTGTTGCTTTGGTAACTAGACACCACATTGATATATTGGCAATAAACGAGACCTGGTTGAAACAAGGAGAAGAAGCTCGCGCCCCCACCCTACCGGAATTTCGCTTTATTCATTCGCCAAGGTCTCTTACATCAGGTAGGTCTAGAGGGGGGGGTGTTGGGTTTTATATTAGACGTGGGATTCATGCACGCTTATGGACTTATACTGTCGATCGTAAGTTTGATCACGTCGAGCAAATGTGGGTCACATATACATTAAATGGGAAAAAAATTGGCATCGGGACAGCTTATCGACCACCTTGGCTTGACATAGACCTTTTTTTGGATGCGGTGAACGAAATTATGAGCACCTTAGGGTACTGTGATCATATAATCCTTTTAGGCGATTTCAACGTGAACATCTTAAAACCAGAAGATAATAAGACAAAAAAGCTAGTAGAGTTCCTAAATTGTGTAAATCTCAAACAGCTCGTAACCTGTCCCACTCATTTTACTGAAAATTCAGAGAGTCTTATAGATTTAGTTTGTACAGATTTAAAAGCATTAAGTGTACAAGCTGAGCCATTTAAATCTTTAAATAGTCACTCACTCATTGTATGTCAATTTAATACAAAAAGAAAAAAATATCAGCCGCACGCCATTATTTATCGCCCTATAAAAAAAATCTGCTTAAAATTTTTTCAAAATGACTTAGAGTGCGTATAATGGGGTAGTATATCGGCCATGAATGACGTCAATAACATGGTAATCACGTTAAATTCGTATATAACTACCGTCTACGATATACATGCACCCATAAAGCAGATTTTAATAAAAACACAATCTTATCCTTAGTTGACTGATACTATAAAATTAATGATGAGGTTGAGGGACAACGCCCTGGCTAAGTACCGTAAAAACAAGCAAGATTCAAGAAAACAATATTACAAAGAATTGAAAACTTTAGTGAACACGTCATTATACAATGAAAAGGTTGCCTATTTTAAATACAGTGTTAACAATCAGATAAGAAAGCCAAATACCCTGTGAAAAAATATTAAGAAGGATGTGCTTCCCAGAAAACGACATTACTTACCCCTACATCTCAACGATCCAGATTTAATAAATATTCATTTCTTAGACGTACCCGGAAATTCACACGCTAGTATATCCGACATGACTTATTTCGAGTTTTATAAATACAGTAATGACTTACGCTTTAAGTTACGTACAGAAACGCAAGAAGAGGTCTCCAGAATTATAGGTAAATTGAAATCAAATGTTGGGGGTTACGACGGAATTACTCTCGAAATGTTGAACCTCACTCTATCCTGTACCTTGGAGCCTATTACGGACATTGTAAATAGGTCGATCCAGACTTGTACTTTCCCTGACATCTGGAAGATCGCAGCTGTCAGACCGATACCAAAAAAGTCTAATCCGAATGATGTGAAAGACCTGCGCCCAATTAGCATCCTACCGTGTTTGTCAAAGATTATGGAAAAATTAGTTAGTACTCAACTTCGTGATTTTCTTGAGAAAAATGAAATATTACCGTCTCTTCAATCTGGGTTCAGAAAATCCCGGGGTACCGCTACTGCGTTAATTGATGTTACAGACGACATAATTACTGCCACGGATAAGGGAATGTGCACAGTACTAGTGTTACTTGATTTTTCGCGTGCATTTGACGCTATAAATGTCGCATTGCTTCTGTCAAAATTGAATTACTATGGATTTGACTATGAAACTAGGAACTGGTTCCATAGTTATCTCCACAATAGGCAGCAATATGTGGATCTATGTCTTGATGATGGTACGAGTAAAACTTCTTCAATATCCTCCTTAAATAGGGGTGTACCGCAGGGCTCTATATTGGATCCTATTCTTTTTATATTGTATTGTGCGGACATAACAAAGTGCCTACATAAATGTCAGTACCATATCTACGCGGATGACATTCAGGTCTACATATCATTCTACCCCAATGATTATGACATTGCAATGCGACATTTGAACGACGATCTAACTGGAATTGCCGCATGGGCGAAGAGAAATTGCCTAGTATTGAATCCGGCAAAGACAAAATATATTGTCTTTGGCACTAAAAATCATGTTCAATTTCTACCATCCACACTTAATGTGACACTTAATGATACATTAGTAGAAAGAGTCTATGAAGCTCGTAACCTAGGCCTTAATATGGACTCGGAACTCAGGTTTGAGAGTCACATTGCGGACTCCGTAAAAAACTGCTTCTTTCGTTTGAAGGTACTGTACAGAATTAGACAATTTTTATCGGAGGAAGTGAGACTACAGCTTGTGGAGTCTCTGGTTTTGTCTAAACTAAACTATGCGGATACTGTGTACGGCCCTCGGTTATTAGCTCGTACAGAGAGACTTATTCAGCGAGTACAGAATGCCTGCGCCCGATTTTGTTTCTCTATCCCACCGAGAACTCATATCACTCCTTATTTAATCAAAAGCTTTATCCTTAAAATGAAGTCTCGAAGGAAACTTCATCTGGCGTGCCTACTATTCGGTATCATAAAGAACAAGCAACCTAACTATCTGTTTAGCAAGTTGGTCTGGTTATCGGGCGGTAACAAACACACAGGCAGAAGATGCGCACAACAGCTATCAATACAGAAGCATAAAACCGCTGGATTTAGAGGTAGTTTTCGCTATGCTGCAAGTAAAGTTTGGAATAACATACCCCCACCTCTTAAAGATGTCCGTACGATTGAAAGTTTCAGAAAGCGACTACGACAATTTCTTCTCGATACGCAAAGGAAACTAGATAATGTCCAGCAAGACTCTTCAATTATTTAAATATGTTTATTATAAGTATCAATTTCATTTAGTATACATTTCTTCATTTACTTTTCTAGCGTATTATTATTATTATTTCAGCAATAATATATATTCAATATATAATAATATCCAATCCATAGGGATATTTTGTTATGTTGTCCAGGGAAGTGGAGGCGAAGTATATAGGCGGTCAAGGCAAATTTAGATTTACTCATAAGGAGCAGTTTAATTTAAGTAGATAAAAAAAGAAGGTTGTTTTACATCTTTTTTACTGTTAATTGTGTGTGTGTAGTGTGTATTGTATTTTATACTTTTAAATTTTCATTTTATTATATCTATTCATAAGTATCTATAGTTTATATAAGGCGTAAACTGATTTGCTCTTATGTGACTCACCATGGTAGGTAGCTGAAAATCAGCGTTGCAGTTGGACTCTGGCTGTAACAGTGTGCTGAGCTGCCTACCAATTGAACACATTATATATTAATTATTCGTTGTAATTTGTTTCTTTTTAATGTTTTTGTTTTCTTAATCATGTTTAGTTGTATGTAAGTAAATATAAGATTTGTACAAACTTTATTTTCAATGTGTGTGTGTGTATATGTGTTCAATAAAAACATTTTTTCTTTCTTTCTTTCAATCGGAATTCGAACCGAAAAATTAACTCGTTTTATTTGCATATATTTTTCCGGGATAAAATGTAAACCCAGTGTGGTGCCTAGGATGTCAAAGAATAATTTATACCAAGTTTCATAGAAAGAAAGAAGAAGAAAGAATATATATTTATTAGACACAAAGTACATCAGTATAAATTAAGTAAAAGTAATAGTAATAAGGGTAAAACACACAGAAGAATACATAAAAAAATTGATACTTATAAACAATTAATACATTTTTCTATAACATAATTTTACGCACCTATTCGATGTGGTACCCATACTAAGCACCTTTGTGACTAAAAGGCCACAGTTCAGCATTCTGCCACAGATGACTGTAGCGCTGATTTTCAACTGTGGCCAACGGCCATCCATATAAAAATAAATATAAATATGACGGTGTAATAAAAACAGGTGGTAATAGATTTTGTTACAAAATATATGAATTAATAGGAATATAAATTAAAATTTGAATAAAAATTAAAATTAAAACGTACACTATTGTCACAGATTTTACCAAAACACTCGATTTCACATGTTAACTACTAAGTGTTGGAAAGCTCAATTTCCAAAGCCAACGATTTTATTTTTGATTTGAAATTAACAGGATTGTTAATATTTCTTATCGGTGGTGGTAAATTGTTCCAACACTTATAAGCGCAATACCTAAAACTGCCCCTAAAAGCCGATGTTTTATGACGCGGAATCTTTAACACGGAAACTGATGCACGGGAGGGATACCTACTGTCCAAACTACGCCAAGAGAGCTTCGAAGAAAGGTATATTGGCTTGCCAGTCTTGACTATACCAAATAAAAGTGTGGCCAGATGAACCTCCCGTCTGTATTTCAACTTTAAAACTTTCCACAGGATATGATAGGGAGTTACATGGTGTCGTGGTGGTATCCACCAACATATCCACTTACAAATCCACCAACATATCCACCAACAAATCCACCAACAAATCCACCAACAATTCCACCAACATATCCAGCCACAATTCCACCAACAAATCCACCAACATATCCACCAACAAATCCACCAACAAATCCACCAACATATCCACCAACAAATCCACCAACAATTCCACCAACATATCCACCAACATATTATTTGCATAATGTGGTCCGATTATTATGCTATAAATTAAATATGTAATAGGTACTCGCCAAATACAGTTTGATTGGGATATTGGGTCAAGATTTGCCCTTAGTTTCCTTGAAGTAATGCTTCCATGTTTATTTGCGTTCACTCATTAAAATGTATTGTGACGTATCCGTTTTTCTCACAAATACTCGACCATTTCTGACCCAGACGTATTTGTATTCCATTATATCCACCAACATATCCACCAACATATCCACCTACAAATCCACCAACATATCCACCAACAAATCCACCAACAAATCCACCAACAATTCCACCAACATATCCAGCCACAATTCCACCAACAAATCCACCAACATATCCACCAACAAATCCACCAACAAATCCACCAACATATCCACCAACAAATCCACCAACAAATCCACCAACAAATCCACCAACAATTCCACCAACATATCCACCAACATATCTACCAACTAATCCACCAACAAATCCACCAACATATCCATCAACAAATCCACCAATATTATCCACCAACAAATACACCAACAAATCCACCAATATATCCATTAACAAATCCGCCAACAAATCGACCAACATATCTACCAACAAATCTACCAACCTATCCCCCAACATATCCACCAACAAATCCACCAACATATCTACCAACAAATCCACCAACAAATCCACCAACAAATCCACCAACATATCCAGCAACAATTCCACCAACATATAATAATAATAATAATAATAATAATAAAATGATTTATTTGGATCCAACTTATTCACAATGTTTTTAAACCCGCCAAACTGCGTAACAGTTTGTCGGCGGGAATAGCGCTTAAGTTATTTAAACTTACAATACAATTAGCTATTTAAACTAACAATACAATTATAAAATACTTATAAATAACCACGACACCTCTGATATTGATCAAGTGTATAAGTTAAGCACACTCAGTTTGTTCAAACTCATTGAGTAAGAATTTCCGTAGCTTATGTTTTAAACATTGTTTACTCATCTTATGCTTACTGTGGTCTTGTCTAAGCCATGAGATTTTATTGAAGACTGTTGGCGTCAGATACTTATTGGTTCTTAAGCCATAATAGTTGTTAGTTGTAGTTTGAACATACATATGTTCTCGTACGCGTCTGGTGTTGTAGGCGTTCTGGATTCGTACTTTAAATTCGTCACTGTAGTATTGCTCAAGTACCAATAAGTATTTGACCTTCTGATGTATCGGCAGTATGTTACATTTAACAAAAAGTTTAGAATAGTTTTCTTGACAATCTATCTTCGTTCTTGAATCGACAAGATATTTCAAAAAGCGAATTTGCAGTGCTTTTATAGTATTTAGGTAGGTTTTAAATGTGCGACCATATGTACATAATCCATAGCTCAGCAGTGACTCGGCGAGGGCAAAGTAAATCATACGCAGCGTTTTCCTACTTAAAGGTGTTTTTAATGTGTAAAATTTACTAAGTACTGACCTTAATTTTGTGCAAACTGTGTCAACCTGAGTTCTCCAATTCGCGTGAGTGTCCACCCAGAGACCTAAGTACTTAAACTTACTGACATACTCCAGTCTATCACAGGTACAGTTGGCCTGATTCCTGTGTAGACAGTCAAATGTGTGACCCACGACACCTATTTCTGAGCTTCTAATGTTTTTAGCTACTTGATTGTGTGGTGAGTATATATGCATTATTTTGGTTTTGCTTAAGTTTATTATGATTCCGTTATCGTGAGCCCACTTGACGATACTATCAAAATCCGCCTGCAGAATGGCTCTAGCCTCCTGTATGTTCTTAGAGGAGTACATGCAGCACATGTCATCGGCGTACATATACACTCGGCAATTTTTTACTACGTTACTCACGCTATTGACGTGCATAATGAAGCTAACCGGCCCGGCGACGGATCCGGTTGGCACGCCCAAGTTTACGGCGGACTCCCGTCCTGTGACTCCTGCAATACTCGTTTGGAGGGTTCTGCCACACAAGTAGTTACGGAACCACTTGTTTGTGGGCCCTCTTATCCCGCAGTCATCCATGGCCTGGAGTAGCACTTCGTGATCTAAAGTATCGAAAGCCTTTTTATAGTCGATAAATAGTGCTAGGACCTGGTGACCCTGGTCTAGCCTATGATTCAGATCTTCCGAGAATTGCGATAAAGCAGTAGCTGTGCTGCGACCTTGCCTAAATCCGTGCTGCACGTCAGATAATATGAGGTTCTGCTCTAAAAATTCACTAACTTGTCCAGTTACTATTTTTTCAACAATTTTATTAACGACTGATAAGATGGCTATCGGTCTATAATTGGTGTAGTCAGTGTGTGCTCCCTGCTTAAAGATAGGCCTAATTAAAGCTTTTTTGAGGAGATTTGGATATTCTCCCCGGGACAAACACATGTTTACAAAGTGTGCCAAAACAGTTGAAATTTGTCGATTAATACTTTTTAAATCCATGGCTCGAATACAGTCGATGCCTGGCGCCTTATCACTGCTTAGCTGGTCAATAACCTTAGATACGGTATTGCCACACACGGGCTTAAAACGAAAACTTACGTTACATGCTGCCACGTATTGGGTTCGTTCTAACAATTGTATGCTACAGACATGCTTTATGTCAGAAATCTCTTGAGTAAACGTATCTGCAAACTTACTACATATATTATACATACTATCCTGTTTCCCAAAAAATCTTTTAATTATGTTATCTATGCCTTCTTTTTTCCTGCCTAACCAGCAATTGATCATTTGCCAGATTTTTTTTGGATCCCCTTTACATTTTTTTATTTCTAGTTGCCTATGTGCATTTTTAGCCTTATATATTAATTTATTTACTTTATTTCTCAACCGTGTCCATCCTCTTTGTACTGTTGTTAGGAGCATCTTTCCAATCCCTAAATAACTTATCCTTACGTAGTATCATGTTATTTAATGATTTATTTATCCATGGCTGTGCTACTCGCTTCTTACACTGGTTCATTAAAAGTGTTTTGCTATCTTTATATGTATTGCTAAATATAGACAATAACGTATCATATAGAACTAAGGGACAGTTGATAGTCAATAGTTCAGGCCAGTCAATGTTAGAAAGTTTTTTATGAACTAATTTTGAACTTATCACATACCGAATGTCCTTGTCCTCACTTTCGTTCCAGGTTTGCTTTGAAGCCGTAGGTATTGAGACTCCAACCATGTGATGATCCGACACATAACACTCGATAACGTATGACACACAGTCTAGTAACAGTTTAGAACGCACCCACACATGATCAATACACGACACTTGTTTTATACCTGCTACAATGGCTTCTCTCGTCACCTCTGTGGCGGGTATGACAGACTGTAACCCTAGCTCACACAAGCAGTTTTTATAGCACGAAACTTGAGAATTGTCACTATCTCCTATTAAGTTGATATTTATATCTCCTACCAACACTACTTCTTCGCTAGATGGGATATTACTTATTGTCTGCTCGACTTCCTCCATGAATAACGACTTGCACGTATTAGGGGGTCTATACAAAGCAAGGATATTAAGAGTCGAGGAGTCTAGTATCAGTTTCCCATGGAGTAGCTCGACTGCGCGAGTCTGCGATTTTTCTGCACACAGTCTATACTTATCTTTAACATAAATGACTAGTCCTCCTCCTCGTGAGCGTTCCCTTGTGTTCGAAAATGAATTGTATCCTTCTATGTTATATAGTGTCAACTCGTCTTCCTTAATATTAACCTCGGATAGCACTAACAAATCTATATCTTGCGGACAACACTGTAATAACACTAATAGTTCATCGAAGTGTTTTCTTAGAGAGCGAATGTTTAAATGTACTATGTGTATGTATTCACTGTGGCTAGATAAACTTCTTGCCCAGCTGCTAATACTTTGGTATCTTTTAAATTGACAGTCAAGTGCGGTAATTGCATCAAACCGATCCACTGTTATGTAATATATTGATCACAATGTGTACATCGCGCTATGCGCGCTTGTATAGGTATCTAGGAGTAAATATGGCTGCCGTTACTCCTCCCTATCCACAATCCGTTCAATATCACTTTCGCTCCTAATTGCCAATATTTTCTTTTGTTCGTCACTTTTTTTTATAAGTATTTTTCCATCCTGAACCCATATGTATTTATAGGTATTTTTTAGCTGGTTTTTAGCAAGCCAAAGTAGGTTTCTTTTGTATTTAGTGAGATTTTCGTTAATATAAATACGACTATCGCTTTTAGTGCCATATACCTGCCCATTAGTTAAGCGAACTTTGCGACTTTTGATCCATTTACTGCGCGCTTCTTTTGTTGTGAACGTTATCACCACTGGCTGCGGTTTATCGGTATCAGGTTTTTCTCGTCCTACCCTTTCTACTCGGTCAATCAGACTGGTGTCGAGTTCGAGCTTGTGGGCAATTGTGGCAACAACTGCGGTAATTTCTTCGTTCTCTTTTCTCTCCAATCCAGCTAATTCTACTTTTCTTTCGTTCTCTTTTTCTTCCAGGTTATTTAGACGTTCTTCCAGGGACTTGTTACACTTTTCTAGGTACGCATTCTTGTTTTCTAAGGCTTTCATTTTCTTTTCCGCTGATGTTTGGAACTGGCACAGTTTGTCATATTTTTCAGATACGAAATCAATCAACTCGGCCAGGTCTTGTAATTTTTTTTGCATCATATAGATTACATCCATCTTTTTATTCATTTCCGCCAGGGTGACGGCAATATTTGGTTCTGTTTCTGGGGTAGGCGGGTCAGACAGCGGGATGCAGTCTACACATTTTTCATTAGTAAAGGTTTTATTCGTTACACATTTCTTGTGGTAGATTGCTTCGCACGGTCCTTTACATCTTACGAACTCCTCCTTCGCCATCGAAATAAATTTACTACACCTTTTACACTTCAACATGATTTCGGTAACCAATAGAGGGTATTTTGTATCAGTTGTATCGCTAGTTACAAAGCTACAATGCACGGGCTAAGACACGACCGTACGCTAAGCGCGCGCGCAGGTAACCGAGAATGCGTGTCTCGTTATCCTGGATAGATTTGCGTAGTGATGTCATTTCGACGCGATATTTGGTAATTTCATCCATCATCTCATCCTTCATTCTCATCATTTCAGCCCTCAATTGCCTAATTTCCTTCACGATTTCCGCTTTATTGTCTTCTTCACCTAGACTCGGAACCATACTAGACGCTGCTACGTGACATCCATCCTCCCCACTAGCATCCTCAGAGGTAGAGATAGGGCTACTGGATGGACTATCCTGATTCCCGAGTGAGCAAGTTTCTAGGGCGGTAACCTTTGCGTCAGCGGGCTTACCATTGCATTCCAGGCATGTCCACTTTGCTACTCCTTTTCCTGATTGTGGTAACTGCGCGCAGATAAGATGATAACAGCCTCCGCATTTCTTACACGCAGCGCCACCTTTTGACGCTATGAATTTACCACAGGACAAGCATTTAGGCATCGTTCAAGTATCGGTCAAAGCGATCAACATATCTACCAACAAATCCACCAACATAACCACCAACAAATCCACCAACAAATCTACCAACAAATCCACCAATATATCCACCAACAAATCCACCAACATATCAACCAACAAATCCACCCACAAATCCACCAACAAATCCACCAACAAATCCACCAACAAATCCACCAACATATCCAGCAACAATTCCACCAACATATCCACCAACATATTATTTGCATAATGTGGTCCGATTATTATGCTATAAATTAAATATGTATTACACGCCAAATTAGTTTACCAACATATCCACCAACAAATCGACCAACAAAGCGATCAACATATCCACCAACAAATTCACCAACATATCCACCAACAAATCCACCAACAAATCCACCAACAAATCCACCAACATATCCACCAACATATCCAGCAACAATTCCACCAACATATCCACCAACATATTATTTGCATAATGTGGTCCGACTATTATGCTATAAATTAAATATGTATTACTCGCCAAATACAGCTTGATTGGGATATTGGGTCAAGATTTGCGCTTAGTTTCCTTGAAGTAATGCTTCCATGTTTATTTGCGTTCACTGATTAAAATGTATTGTGACGTATCCGTTTTTCTCACAAATACTCGACCATTTCTGACCCAGACGTATTTGTATTCCATTATATCCACCAACATATCCACCAACATATCCACCATCATATCCACCAACAAATCCACCAACATATCCACCAACAAATCCACCAACAAATCCACCAACAATTCCACCAACATATCCAGCCACAATTCCACCAACAAATCCACCAACATATCCACCAACAAATCCACCAACAAATCCACCAACATATCCACCAACAAATTCCACCAACATATACACCAAAAAATCGACCAACAAATCGACCAACATATCTACGAACAAATTTACCAACAAATCCACCAACATATCCACCAACAAATCCACCAACAAATCTACCAACAAATCCACCAATATATCCACCAACAAATCCGCCAACAAATCGACCAACATATCTACCAACAAATTTACCAACTAATTCCCCAACATATCCACCAACAAATCCACCAACATATCTACCAACAAATCCACCAACAAATCCACCAACATATCCACCAACAAATCCACCAACATATCTACCAACAAATCCACCAAAAAATCCACCAACAAATCTACCATCAAATCCACCAACAAATCCACCAACAAATTGACCAACATATCTACCAACAAATCCACCAACAAATCCACCAACATAACCACCAACAAATCCACCAACAAATCTACCAAGAAATCCACCAATATATCCAGCAACAATTCCACCAACATATCCACCAACATATTATTTGCATAATGTGGTCCGATTATTATGCTATAAATTAAATATGTCTTACTCGCCAAATACAGTTTACCAACATATCCACCAACAAATCGACCAACATATCTACCAACAAATCTACCAACAAATCCACCAATATATATACCAACAAATCCACCAACAAATCTACCAACAAATCCACCAATACATCCACCAATAAATCTGCCAACAAATCCACCAACATATCTACCAACTAATTTACCAACTAATTCCCCAACATATCCACCAACAAATCCACCAACATATCTACCAACAAATCCACCAACAAATCCACCAACATATCCACCAACAAATCCACCAATAAATCTACCAACAAATCCACTAACATATCTACCAACTAATTTACCAACTAATTCCCCAACATATCCACCAACAAATCCACCAACAAATCCACCAACTAATTCCCCAACATATCCACCAACAAATCCACCAACATATCTACCAACAAATCAACCAACAAATCTACCAACAAATCCACCAATACATCCACCAATAAATCCGCCAACAAATCCACCAACATATCTACCAACTAATTCCCCAACATATCCACCAACAAATCCACCAACATATCTACCAACAAATCCACCAACAAATCCACCAACATATCCACCAACATATCCACCAACAAATCCACCAACAAATCTACCAACCAATCCCCCAACATATCCACCATACCAACGTATCTACTAACAAATCCACCTACAAATCCACCAACAAATCCACCAACAAATCCACCAACATATCCAGCAACAATTCCACCAACATATCCACCAACATATTATTTGCATAATGTGGTCCGATTATTATGCTATAAATTAAATATGTATTACTCGCCAAATACAGTTTACCAACATATCCACCAACAAATCGACCACCATATCTACCAACAAATCTACCAACAAATCCACCAAAATATATACCAATAAATCCACCAACAAATCTACCAACAAATCCACCAATATATCCACCAACAAATCCGCCAACAAATCGACCAACATATCTACCAACTAATTTACCAACTAATTCCCCAACATATCCACCAACAAATCCACTAACAAATCCACCAACAAATCCACCAACATATCCAGCAACAATTCCACCAACATATTATTTGCATAATGTGGTCCGATTATTATGATATAAATTAATATCTGGGGACAATGTCACACAGATCACCCTAGCCCCAAACTAAGCAAAGCTTGAACTATGGGTACCAGGCGACGATATACATACTTATATAGATAGATAAATACTTATATACATAGAAAACATCCATGACTCAGAAACAAATATTTGTGCTCATCACATAAATATTTGCACTTACCGGGATTCAAACCCAGGACCACCAGCTTCGTAGGCAGGAGCACTACCAACTAGGCTACGGTGACCGATACGGTGATAAATTTGCTTCCATGTTTATTTGCGTTCAATGATTAAAGTGTATTGTGACGTATCCGTTTTTTTCACAAATACTCGACCATTTCTGACCCAGTTGTATTTGTATTCCATTATATCCACCAACATATCCACCAACATATCTACCAACAAATCCACCAACATATCCACCAACAAATCCACCAACAAATCCACCAACAATTCCACCAACATATCCAGCCACAATTATACCAACAAATCCACCAACATATCCACCAACAAATCCACCAACAAATCCACCAACATATCCACCAACAAATCCACCAACATATCCACCAACAAATCGACCAACAAATCGACCAACATATCTACCAACAAATCTACCAACAAATCCACCAACAAATCCACCAACATATCCACCAACAAATCCACCAACAAATCTACCAACAAATCCACCAATTTATCCACCAACAAATCCGCCAACAAATCGACCAACTTATCCCCCAACATATCCACCAACAAATCCACCAACATATCTACCAACAAATCCACCCACAAATCCACCAACAAATCCACCAACATATCCACCAACATATCTACCAACAACTCCACCAACATATCCACCAACAAATCCACCAACAAATCCACCAACAATTCCACCAACATATCCAGCCACAATTCTACCAACAAATCCACCAACATATCCACCAACAAATCCACCAACAAATCCACCAACATATCCACCAACAAATCCACCAACATATCCACCAACAAATCGACCAACAAATCGACCAACATATCTACCAACAAATCTACCAACAAATCCACCAACAAATTCACCAACATATCCACCAACAAATCCACCAACAAATCTACCAACAAATCCACCAATTTATCCACCAACAAATCCGCCAACAAATCGACCAACTAATCCCCCAACATATCCACCAACAAATCCACCAACATATCGACCAACAAATCCACGTACAAATCCACCAACAAATCCACCAACAAATCCACCAACATATCCAGCAACAATTCCACCAACATATCCACCAACATATTATTTGCATAATGTGGTCCGATTATTATGCTATAAATTAAATATGTATTACTCGCCAAATTAGTTTACCAACGTATCCACTAACAAATCGACCAACAAAGCGATCAACATATCTACCAACAAATCCACCAACATAACCACCAACAAATCCACCAAAAAATCTACCAACAAATCCACCAATATATCCACCAACAAATCCGCCAACAAATCGACCAACATATCTACCAACAAATCTACCAACTCATCCACCAACTAATCCACCAACATATCCACCAACAAATCCACCAACAAACCCACCAACAAATCCACCAACAAATCCACCAACAAATCCACCAATAAATCTACCAACTAATCCACCAATATATCTACCAACAAATCCACCAACAAATCGACCAACATATCTACCAACAAATCTACCAACTAATCCCCAACATATCCACCATAGCAACATATCTACCAACAAATCCACCTACAAATCCACCAACAAATCCACCAATAAATCCACCAACATATCCAGCAACAATTCCACCAACATATCCACCAACATATTATTTGCATGATGTGGTCCGATTATTATGCTATAAATTAAATATGTATTACTCGCCAAATACAGTTTACCAACATATCCACCAACAAATCGACCAACATATCTACCAACAAATCTACCAACAAATCCACCAATATATATACCAACAAATCCACCAACATATCTACCAACAAATCCACCAACAAATCCACCAACAAATCCACCAACAAATCCACCAACAAATCCACCAATATATCCAGCAACAATTCCACCAACATATTATTTGCCTAATGTGGTCCGATTATTATGATATAAATTAATATCTGGGGACAATGTCAAACAGATCACCCTAGCCCCAAACTAAGCAAAGCTTGAACTATGGGTACCAGGCGACGATATACATACTTATATAGATAGATAAATACTTATATACATAGAAAACATCCATGACTCAGAAACAAATATTCTCATCACATAAATATTTGCACTTACCGGGATTCGAACCCAGGACAACCAGCTTCGTAGGCAGGAGCACTACCAACTAGGCTACGGTGACCGATACGGTGGTAAATTTGCTTCCATGTTTATTTGCGTTCAATGATTAAAATGTATTGTGACGTATCCGTTTTTTTCACAAATACTCGACCATTTCTGACCCAGACGTATTTGTATTCCATTATATCCACCAACATATCCACCAACATATCTACCAACAAATCCACCAACATATCCACCAACAAATCCACCAACAAATCCACCAACAATTCCACCAACATATCCAGCCACAATTATACCAACAAATCCACCAACATATCCACCAACAAATCCACCAACAAATCCACCAACATATCCACCAACAAATCCACCAACATATCCACCAACAAATCGACCAACAAATCGACCAACATATCTACCAACAAATCTACCAACAAATCCACCAACAAATCCACCAACATATCCACCAACAAATCCACCAACAAATCTACCAACAAATCCACCAATATATCCACCAACAAATCCGCCAACAAATCGACCAACTAATCCCCCAACATATCCACCAACAAATCCACCAACATATCTACCAACAAATCCACCCACAAATCCACCAACAAATCCACCAACAAATCCACCAACATATCCAGCAACAATTCCACCAACATATTATTTGCATAATGTGGTCCGATTATTATGCTATAAATTAAATTTGTATTACACGCCAAATTAGTTTACCAACATATCCACCAACAAATCGACCAACAAAGCGATCAACATATCTACCAACAAATCCACCAACACAACCACCAACAAATCCACCAACAAATCTACCAACAAATCCACCAATATATCCACCAACAAATCCGCCAACAAATCGACCAACATATCTACCAACAAATCTACCAACTAATCCACCAACTAATCCACCAACATATCCACCAACAAATCCACCAACATATCCACCAACAAATCCACCAACAAATCCACCAACAAATCCACCAACATATCCACCAACATATCCAGCAACAATTCCACCAACATATCCACCAACATATTATTTGCATAATGTGGTCCGATTATTATGCTATAAATTAAATATGTATTACTCGCCAAATACAGTTTACCAACATATCCACCAACAAATCGACCAACAAAGCAGGATTTTTGAACAAGTAGGATTTTTGAACGACAACGGACATCACTGTATTCGTATTGCCTCCGTAAAATATTAGTTAAAAGTGGTTAAAAGTTGCTCATTTCATAAGTGCTATATATCATTGTGAAGGTAGTGAAACGGACTAAATAGTGAAATATATAACACATCTGGACTCCATCGGGACTGTGAGTAAACAGTGAAAACCTTTCAAAAATATTCCGCAACGACTAACGTCCCTGACCTTTTTTTTTTTTTTTTTTGCGGGGTGTAAAATCCTGCATGGATGTCCTCCGCCTTGGGGGAGGCGGAGGGGTCTGTCAGACTCCTACTGACTAAAAACCACCCCGGTGTTCCATCTCACACCTGCGCCGGGGGTCGCGGGAACGAATGATACTTCCGCAACCCCAGCTGGTGCTGGCCCATGCCTGCGGGCCTCCTCGCATTAGCGGGGGGAGTGAGGTGTTAAACTCCCCCCGCAACGTCTAAGAGGGGCGCGCGTGGAACACGTCGCGCCGCCGCCTCGGGTCCAGATGTGTAGTGGGCGACGGACGCCCCCGAGTCCGTCGCCCCTGGACCCATTTAGGGGGGCTGGAAGAGGGCATTGTCCGCCCTCCGCCGACGCCCGGTGCGTCTGCTGCGGGCCGGATGAGAGGATGTAATCTCCCTCTCCCGCTCCGCAGCTTCCTTCCGCGAGATGACTGTCTCGCAGAAGGAAACCACCGCGTCCCAGGACTCCTCGCTGCCAACCATCGAGTTCACGACGGCCGTCAGCGACAAGTCACTGCCTACTCCAAAAATGAGGGCACGGCGCTGCTCCTCCCAAGCGGCACACTCTGCCAGCGTATGCAGCGCCGTGTCCTCCCGACAGTCGACGCAGTGGTGACACCGGGCGTCCGGCTCCCTGTTTATGCGACACAGGTACTTCCCGAAGCAGCCATGCCCCGAGAGTACCTGCGTCACCCGAAACGTCAGGGAGCCGTGCCTCCTCCCGAGCCAACGCTCGAGTACCGGCCGGACCGCCTCGATAGTGACGAGGCCGGCGGTTGGGCGCGATAGCCTGTCCCGCCATTCCGCCACCAGGGCCTCGCGAAGCTGGGACCGACGCAGCCCCATGTGTTGCTGCATCGGCCCCTCGCCTTGCGCCAGCATCTCCTCGCGCCACCGGTACAGTGACGCGAGTACTTTCGCCTCGAGGTCCCAGGGCGGGGATCCGGCCAGTACACAAGCCGCCTCGTAGGAGACCGTGCGATACCCCCTGATAACTCTGACGGCCATAGCTCTCTGCGGTCTCCGCAAAACAGCGATGCTACCGGCCGTCAGGTCAGCCGCCCAGATCGGGGCCCCGTACAGGGCCATCGATCGCACGATCCCCACGTAGAGCCGCCTACAGGCTGCGCTCGGGCCCCCCAGATTGGGAAGCAGCGTTGACAGCGCCCCAGCCGCGCCCATCAGCTTGGGCACCAGCCGCCGGAAGTGGGGTCCGAAGTCCCACCGGCTGTCGAGCACCAATCCCAGGTACTTCATGGTAGGCTCGACAGCGATCCGGACCCCCCCGACCACAATGTGTGATCCGGGCGGCGGCGCCCGCCGGGGACCATGGAACATCATGGCCTCCGACTTGCTGAGGGCCACCTCCAGGCCGAGGCGCCGGATGCGGCCCACCACCTGTGAGACCGCCGCCGTCGCCAGCAACGCTGCCTCCCTGTGCGAACTCCCACGGGCCGTGACCAGCGTGTCGTCCGCATAACACGTCAGGTCCACGCCCGGCTGGAGTTCGCCCCTCAGCACCCAGTCGTACCCGATGTTCCACAGGAGCGGGCCCAATACCGAACCCTGTGGAACACCGCACGACATTGAGTGCCGGTGTCCGCCATCACGTCCCACGTAGGTGACACACCTCTCCGCCAGGTAATCCCCAACAATGTGGCGGAGGTAGGAAGGCACCCGATGATATCGCAGTGCCTCCCGAATGCAACTCCAGGGCAGGGTGTTGAAAGCGTTGGAGATGTCCAAGGACACCGCCAACATCACCCCACCCCGGGACACCGCTTCCTCCGCCAGGACTCTCACCCTCGACACAGCGTGAATGGTAGAGCGCCCATGCCGAAAGCCGAACTGGCTCTCGTCCAGGTCCGGCCCCTCTCCGCACAAGTGGCCGACGAGGCGGACTGCGATTATCCGCTCGAGCAGCTTGCCCACCTCGTCCAGCAGCACTATGGGCCGGTACCCGGATGGCGAGTCTGCAGGGCGCCCCGCCTTTCTGAGCAGGACCAGACGACCAGATTTCCACAAGGTGGGAAACTGGCCCCGCTCAAGGCACGCTGTGTAGAGACCTCTCAGTTGGGGACCCAGCTCCTTCAGAGCGAGGGCTAACACGCAGCCGTGAATCCCGTCGGGCCCCGGAGCCACGTTTTTGGCCCGGAGCCGCATCACGGCCGCCCTCAACTCTTCTTGTGTCACCTCTGGGACGCTGATGACGTTCTCGTCTGTAGGCTCTGCGGCTGTGGGCAAAGCCATTGGCGGTGGCGTATGCTCCGCTCTTGCCGGGAAGAGGGCTGCCACTACTTCCTCCAGCAGCTCGGGTTGGAGACTCTCCGTGATTGGAGGCGCCGCGGCTCGAAGTTTCCCTCGAACCGCACGATAAGGGCGCCCCCACGGATCTCTGTCCAGAGTCTCCAACATCTCCTCCCTGGCTCGCGTCTTGGCCTCGCCAATGGCCAGCCACAGAGCCTCCTTCGCCGCGCGGTACACCTCATACCGCGCGGCCTCTTCGTCAGGGACCCGACGACGTCTCCTCCGGTATCGGGTGTACTGGCGCCTGACCGCCACGCACGCGACGCGCAACTGTGCGATCTCGGCGGTCCACCAGTACACCTGGCGCCTTTCTGTCTGTGTGTGGACCCGGGGCATAGACGCGTCGCAGATTTGCGTCATCGCCCCGCGGAACCACAGCGCCTCCTCTTCGACGTCGACGGGTCCATTCGTCTCCGACTCCCGGTACCAGGCCTGGACAATGGCGGCCTCCTCGAGAAGTTCCTTGTCGATGCGCTTACGCGCCCAGCGCGGACCGTCCGCTCGCGGGGCCGGTGGACTGCGGCCGCCAGAAGTCTGGGCGGAGACGTCGAAACGGATATACCGATGGTCCGACAATGTCTCCACCTCCACGGCGACACGCCAGTCGCGGACACGGCTCGCGACAGCAGGGCTAGCGAACGAGACGTCCACTATTGAACCACCCCGCTGCCGCACGCACGTGTGGACCGACCCCCGATTTAGGACGGTCAAGCCAGTCGTGACCGCCCACTCCTCCAGCACCTCACCCCGGGCATCCGTCACCGGAGATCCCCACGCCGCAGACTTGGCGTTGAGATCCCCGAGCAACAGCACGGGGCGAGGGTGGAGCCGGCCTACGACGGCACCCAACTCGACAAGGAAGTTCTCGAAGTCGGCGAGACTCTTGTTGGGCGAAAAATACGCCCCAACCGTACCAATGCCGTCCACGAGGGCTGCTACCCAGCCGTGACCTCGGGACGGGTGGACAAGAGCCCCGCCAATGATGGCCACCAAGCCGTCCAAGTCCCCCAACCAGTTATCCCTGGGGGGGACAAAGTACGGCTCGGCGACCACCGCCACGCGAATCGACCACTCCGCCATGCTCTGGAGCAAGAGATCCTGAGCTCTGGCACAGTGGTTGATATTGCCCTGGAGGAAATGTAACAGCGCCATTAGGCTGTGTCCACTCCCTCCGCACCCCTCTCAGGCCGGGAGTCGGCCGTAGGGCAGCCAGGCTGTCGGGGGGGTAAAGAGCCCCCGGCAGCCTTGGCTCCCTTTTTCTTGCTCTTGGTGGGTGCGCCACAGGCCTTCCCGCCCGCTCTGTGCCCCGCGGGCCTCCCTGCAGCTGTACAGAGGCTGCAGTTTGGCGCCGCAGAGCACTGGGCCGCCTTGTGGCCGGGCTGGCCGCAGCGATAACACTCCTCGCTGCGGTCCGTTTCAGCGGTGCACCGCGCCCGGACATGCCCAATGTTCAGGCATCGGTAGCACCGCATAGCCCTGGGCTGCATCAGCTTGACCCTGGCTGCAACCCACCCCACCAACAGTCGCCCAGCACTGGCGACGATATTCGCCGCCGCCACCGGACACCGCACCCAGATAAATCCGAGTCCGGAGGCGTCGGCGCGAATGTCTCCCGTCCGCACATCCTCGGATCGACATCCACCGACCCGGGCAACGGCCGCCAAAACCTCGGCCGGAGTCGTCGAGTCATCCAGGCCGTCGACACGCAGCTCCGCGGTCTTCACCGGCCTGGACACCCGGACGTCATCCGGGTTTAGGACCTCCTTCAACTTGGCGGCCAGGATGTCCGCCTTCGCCCCGCTGGAGTCACCCGACACCTCAAGCAGCCGCGCCCCCGTAACCGCCGACTTCATCCTGAAGCCGGACGGTGTGCCAAGGTCGGGGAACGCGACTTTGGCTTTTGCCTCGGTCAGGACCGCCTTATACGTAATGCCCCTTTCGGCGGCTCCGGGCTGCAGTGTTATCACTACAGCCGCGGAGCGTGGGGCTCTGACCTTAGGCGGTCCCTGTGCCTTCTTGGGTACCGGTGCTCCAGCGGGTGCTGGTGCTGGCGGGGCCGCCTTCTTCTTTTTGCGGCCCCTCTTGACGACTGTCGTCCAGGCCTCAGTACTAGGCCCAGACGCAGCCGCTGGAGGCGCCGCTGGAGGCACCGCTGGAGGCGCCGCTGGAGGTCCCGTTGTCCGGGAGGTCGGCATCTGGGACACGGGCTTTGAGGTCACTGTCCTTCCTGGTCGGCTCGGTTTAGCTGCCGCGGCCACCGCGGCCGCCGGGCCCCGTTCGTGGACAACCTCCCTCCTCCGCCCGTCCCCGGCGAGTGGAGGGCGGACGGACTCCGCCGGGAGGAGCCTCGCCTCTATGGCCTCGAGGCGGGCACCAACCATCTTACCGCACTGCATCATGCAGACGCGGACGATCTTTTCGACCTCCGCATCCACAAGTGCAGGGGTCGAGAAAGAGGCCGGCGATGGAGCCGACGATGGGGCCGCCACAGGAGAGGACCCGGTGACTGCGGGAGCCGTCCCTTGGGCGGCAACCTGCCGCTTGAGGTCCTCCAGCTCCGATCGGAGACGGCCGTTCTCCTCCCACAACTTCGCCGTCTCCTCGGTGCTGGTGCGATTGGCGAGGACCTCAACCGCCTCCCGGATGCCGTCAGCTGCCTCCTTCAGAGCTCGAGTGAACGTGCCCTTCAGGTTGCCCGATTTGGTGGCAACCCTCAGAACCACGTCCACTCCGTCCAAAACCTGGCGGCTGAGCGCCACCGCCGATGGGCTCCCTCCAGCCATAACGTCCCTGACCTAGGGCAACCCGCAGATCGCCCGCTTCTACGCACACATGCACAACGCTTATATATTGCATGGCGCTTGCTTGAACAACCTGAGCCTACGTTACACGTTTATAGCAGACTTAGATTACGCCAACGCTTCTAAGTGCAGAAATTTTATCTATTTTTTATATTGAATTTTTTATATATTTTTTTTTCTTCACTATGAATTTTTTCGAAAATATAACTTTTCGAAAAACACGTACCCGATCTATGTCAGAAGATCTAATATGTGATGAAAGTATCCATAATGACTCAAAGCTAGACGGCTCCACCAGCAGTATGCCCAACTTATCATCTGATGAAAATAATTTACTAATTCAAGATCTAAAAGAACAAATAGAAAGACTTACCTTACAACTAAATTCTGCCCACAATAAAGTTAACTCCTTATCCATTGAAAATCAAGCACTAAAATTAACTATCAAAAATTTTGAAAGTAATGATTCTGATAAGATCATAAAGTGCGCTCAAACTATTCAAAAAACTTTGTCTGAGCCAACGATCATGCCTGATGAAAATACAATGCGATCAAAAGAACCAATTCGTAAATCTAAACCTAAAATATGCATTATCAGCGCCAATAGAACAAATAAAGTCCTCTCTATTGCTGAAGACACTTTCTTAAATGCTGATATATGCCACTACATGTCGCCGTATTGTGGAGTGATGAAGATACTCATCAAGAATTTGGACAGTAAAATTGCAAACTTTTCAAAAGAAGATTATTGCATCATATTTATAGGAGAAGAAGACTTCCACAAAACAAACAACTATTTGGATGTCATCACAGAATTAAGAAATACCATGCAAAAAAACCAGCACACTAATATTATAATATGCCTCCCTACTTTTAATATTCATTCACTATTATTTACTTCTAGAGTTGAAACATTTAACAACATGCTTTACTTGGATACTGAAACACACAATTACGCAATATTAGTAGATTCAAACTTAAAACTATCCTATGATTATAAAATGTTTTCTAAACATAGTGGTAAACTAAACAATTACGGAATGAGAAATTTAATGTCTAATATTCTAATAGCAATGAAGGAAATCCAAGAATTAAAGACGTTATCAGATATATACAATAAGACATACGAAAATACAGCTACACCCTCAAACCCTGGATTTTTTCTATTTTAATCATATACACATCATGCATCAAAATATTGCTGGACTGCTAAATAAATCAGACACATTAGCTGTTCATATTCAGGAACTTCAAAGTAAACAAATAGATGTAGATATATTGTGTATAACGGAACATTTTATAATGTCTGGTAATGAACATCTATTACATCTACCTAATTACAAGCTTGCAGCGTGCTATTCAAGAAAAAATATAAAACGGGGAGGAGCATGTATCTTGATAAAAAAAGGCCATGAATACAAAGATTTGCCAGACATAATGAACTACTCTGTATCTGGTATAATTGAATGTTGTGCGATAAAGTTAATTAAACATAATATAATTGTTATATGTATATATAGACCTCCAAAAACAATTAACATGTGTAAATTTTATGAGAATTTAGATAATATTTTAAAAAAAGTGTTAAACAATAATAAATGTAAAATTATATTATGTGGCGACTTTAATGTAAACACTTTGAATAAAAATAGTCTAGCTATGGAATTTGAATACTTTCTCCTGAGTTATAATCTGAAAATTGTTATAAATCAACCGACGAGACTTGATAGTAATACTTGTTTGGATAATTTTGCTCATAATCTTAGACAAAAATGTAAACACGAAGTTATTGATTTAGCCTTATCAGATCATACAGCTCAGGTACTAAAAGTAAAAGTTAGTAAAACATGTAAAATAAAAACATGGCGTAAAATAATCAGAGATACTTCCAGTAATAATTTAATTAAATTCAATAAATATCTAAACCAATTAACTTTCTCAGAAGTATTTAGTGCCGATGATCCCAACATTGCATTCAACAGTTTTATTGAACAATTTTTACTCCTCTACAATTTATGCTTTCCCTACAAAACAATTACAGTAAGGTCAGAAAATCCTATAAAATGGGTATCACGAGGTATCCGAGTATGTAGCAAAAAACAACGATATTTGCTCTGGCAGAAAAGACTCAAACCGACAAACGAAAATAAAATTAAATTTCATACTTATTCCCAAAGATTTAGATTTAAAAAAATTATTAAGCTCACCCAAAGGGCTCAAAATAATTATCTAATTCAAAATTCAAAAAACAAATCAAAAACATCGTGGCAAATCATATACAACAACAAAACAATCCCAGAACCAATCACTCAAATAAAAAAACAGAATTTAATAATAAGCAATCCCAAAGAAATCGTAGAGTCATTCAACGATTTCTTCATTGAACAGATAACAGATATAGACAAAAATGGATTAGAAGAAATTAAAAAAATTGATTATAACCCACACTCAATATTTATGTCCCCAGTTATTCCACAAGACGTAATAAGGGCCATAAATTCACTAAAAAATAAAAAGAGTTGTGGATGCGACGGTGTCTCCATGCACGTTATTAAATCTGTTTCTGTTACTATAGCGGGCCCTTTAGCCCATTGTATTAACGCTAGTATAACTTCCGGTAGATTTCCTGACAAATTAAAAACAACAATCATAAAACCACTACATAAGAAAGACAGTAAAGAAGACATGTCAAATTTTAGACCAGTTGCGCTTATTTCCAGTTTCTCGAAAATATTTGAGAAAATTATGTATGAATCAATTTATTCTTTCTTCTCTAAATTTGATCTACTATGCAATGAACAATATGGGTTCCGAAAAAATAAAAATATTAACACAGCAGTATTCTATCTACTAAAACCGACAATGGCAAACGTAGACTCAAAAACTCCTGTATGTGCAATATACACTGACATGTCGAAAGCCTTCGATTATGTGAATCACGAATTATTATTGCAAAAACTTAACTGTTATGGCATTCGCGGTAATATTCTTAATCTCATAAAATCATATTTGAGCGGTCGCAAACAGTTCACTGAGATTTCTAGAATATGTGACAAATCTAAGAACGAACTTAAATTCGCATCTTCCCACAAAGTGACAAAATTTGGTGTGCCACAGGGAAGTGTTCTAGGGCCATTATTATTTTTAATATATATCAACGACCTTCCACGACAAATTCACCATCCGATGGTCTTATTCGCTGATGATAGTACGGTAATAATCAAATGCTATGACAAAGAAAACTACGAGAAAGATATTAATGAAGCAATAAATTCAATAATAAATTGGCTAAAACATAATAATTTGATCATAAATATTAAAAAAACTAAAATTATGCATTTTTACCAAAGGATTCGCAACGAAGACATAAATATTATACACGAAGGCCAAAATGTAGAGTGTGTAGTTGTTACCAAATTTTTAGGCATTCAGATTGATAGTCAATTGACATGGAAATTTCAGGCAGAGACTATTTGTAAAAAGCTGAGTTCATCTGCTTATATGCTTTATAATCTTACCAATAAAGTAAATAATAAAACAGCACTTATTGCTTATCACGGTCTAGTAGTATCGGTCCTAAGATTTGGAATAATTTTTTGGGGCAACTGTAGCGAACGAGAAAGTATTTTCAAAGCCCAAAAGCGATGCATAAGAGCAATATTTAAACTTAAAGTTACTGATAGTTGTGTACCTATTTTTAAAGCTCATAATTTGCTAACTTTTCCGAGTCTTTACATATTAGAAGTAGCCAAATTTGTTAAAAGCAATATAATCCTATTTCCAGCGTTAAATGAAACCCGAAAACGAACCGTAACTCTAAGATCTCAATATAGAAATATGTTAAGTACCGGAAGCCATAAAACTGCCCTCTTAAAAAAAAGTGCATTTGGTATGGCACCTTTAATTTACAACAAAATTCCATCAGTAATCAAAGAGCAACCATATAATATATTTAAGAAAAGACTGATTACTCTATTACTAGAAAGATGCTACTATTCAGTTACGGATTATTTAAACGATTCATTCGATGTATAGTTTTGTTATTTAATTAGATACAATTTAATTTAGTGATTTATTTGATTCCCTATTTAGTTTAATTTTAGTTTTAAGCCTAAGTAGTTTTATTTTAGTTTTAAGTCACTGCAATGTTTGTATGCCGAATTGGCAGAATGTACTCGGTATCTTTTATTATTTATAACATCACGTATTGTAATCACCTACATTCTATGCAAATAAAGAATTATTATTATATATTATTATTATAAATCGACCACCATATCTACCAACAAATCTACCAACAAAGCCACCAATATATATACCAACAAATCCACCAACAAATCTACCAACAAATCCACCAATATATCCACCAACAAATCCGCCAACAAATCGACCAACATATCTACCAACTAATTTACCAACTAATTCCCCAACATATCCACCAACAAATCCACTAACAAATCCACCAACAAATCCACCAACATATCCAGCAACAATTCCACCAACATATCCACCAACATATTATTTGCATAATGTGGTCCGATTATTATGCTATAAATTAAATATGTATTACACGCCAAATTAGTTTACCAACATATCCACCAACAAATCGACCACCATATCTACCAACAAATCTACCAACAAATCCACCAATATATATACCAACAAATCCACCAACAAATCTACCAACAAATCCACCAATATATCCACCAACAAATCCGCCAACAAATCGACCAACATATCTACCAACTAATTTACCAACTAATTCCCCAACATATCCACCAACAAATCCACTAACAAATCCACCAACAAATCCACCAACATATCCAGCAACAATTCCACCAACATATCCACCAACATATTCGTGGGTCGCTGGCGTTCCCAGTCGGCAGACGCGTGGATCGTTTCTGTATTGTGATTGTGAACCGGTTTTCGATCGGCAGTTCGCTCGACGTGCGCTTGTTTACTTTATATTTAATATTTTTAATGCGGTTTGTTAATGAGTAGCGAAAATGTGATTCATACGCATATTGGGACAGCAGAATTAAGCGAGATGATTACGGTACCGGGTGAGATAGCAGGACCGAGTAAAGATAATTTGTTAGAGAGTGAGAACTTGGGAAAGGAATCGAATGCGGAGGCATATAAGCGAGACCGGTGTTTAGATGACGATGAAATATGGACAACTTCGATAAGGAGAAGCAAACGGTTTGTTCGTGATGTGGATTGTGTTCGTACTCCGGAAGATATGATTGAATTGAGTATTACATCTACAGAGAAATTACCGGGACAAGTTGGATTGTCGAAATTATTTAAGACGCAGAATATTCAGAATGTTATTGCGATTAAATATGTTAATGCATACAAGGCTTTCATCCGCTTTAGTAAGGAAGAGATGGCGGAGGCCTTGTATGAGTCTTCATATTTTAAAAGCATAGGGTTTAAATGTCAGAAAACCTTTGACCTTAGTTATACATATGGTGTTGTTAAAGAAATAGAGTTAGAGAAATACGTGAGAGTATAACCAGTTCATCATTGATAACAGGAATAAAGCGATTGAATAGAAGAAACAGTCAGAATGGAAAATGGGAACCCAGTGAAACAGTTAGACTATGCTTTAAAGGGTCTTCGGTGCCTTCATATGTATATCTCAATGACGTTAAGGTACAGGTTTATCAGTATATTTTCCCGGTGACTCAATGTTCACGCTGTTGGCGATTTGGTCATACCCAAAAAATGTGCCCGTCAATTAAAATAGTATGCCCTAAATGTAGTAAGGATCATCCAAATTGTGAAACCCTGCTATTTAAATGCAACAATTGTGGAGGCAAGCACATGGCGTTGTCAAAACAATGTTCAATTTATATTAAAGAACGGACGATAAGAAACTTTATGGCTGAGTTCAACTGCTCCTATAAGAAGGCTCAAATGTTGTATGTCGGTGCCACAGCTAAGCACCAGCAAGATATTGTTGACTCAGTACACAATTCTGACGATGTTTTATTACAGAAAACCTGTGCCAGTACCTCTGAGCCTCCATTAAAAGACCCTTGTAATTGAGATCCATCACCTATTTTGGTCGGCAGGACGTATGCAAGTGTTGTAAAGAAAAAACAAAAGAAACAGTTGCCTGAAAAACAAAAAAAGAAAGAAAATCGTACACGACACAACGACGCGTCTAACCTTATGGAGTATGAGTCAACGAGGGAGAAGTCTACGGGGGAGTCTGATTTAGACGGTGATACAGAAAATGAATGCAATTCAATTCGGCGAGAGCATCCCAGGGTTGAGAGTCAAGGGAAAACGTTTGATAAGTTAAATTGGATTAATTTGTGGAAAAAACTTACAAAGAAGATACTTGATGGTAGCCTGTCTTGGGAAGAACGGTTAAAAGGGGGTGCTGAAATAATTTTTGAGGGTTTAAAAGCTTTTGTGGTTAGGTGCATATCTGATTTTAATTTCGGTTTTATTTAAATATGGATTCCCGGGCCAATAAAGAATCAATTAATATTATACAATGGAATGCACATAGTTTACGACCAAAATCGATAAATTTTGAACTGCTACTGAACCGAGAAAAAATCCATATTGCTATCATTAATGAGACATGGTTAGAGCCAGATAGTGAATTTAGAATATCTGGGTATAATGTATTTCGACAGGACCGGTACGATGGGTATGGGGGTATTGCTGTATTATCCCACTGTTCCATTAATGCTAAATTTTGTACAGTTAACATTACTAATCAATTTATCCAAGCGATTCATATCCAAGTTTATAATTGTGGTGATCTAAAAAATATAATTTGTGTGTACTGTCCTCCATCTGCGACAACAAGCAAGAGAGATTGGGATCAAATATTTAAGATTTCAGAGAAGGGAACGCTTATTGCGGGAGATTTTAATGGACATCACCCTAATTCGTCCACTAGAGTAGATATTAGAGATTCGGATATATTTGATTCTATTGTAGATAGTAATCTTTTTATTTTAAATGATGGTTCTCATACAAGAATTCAGTTAGTTAATGGTTTTTTGCAACAATCTTCCCCTGATATAACATTAGTATCTACAGATTTAGCATGTAAATTTAACTGGAAAACGTTAAATGAAAATCTAGGCAGTGACCACTTAATAGTTAGTATTAAAATTGATTTGATTGTGAATAATTCAATTAAAATCCAAAGAAACTATAAGAAAGCAAATTGGCAAGGTTACAGAGAGAAACTTGAACTTTCATTGAACAATTTTTTTTTACCATTAGATAATCAGTTAGCTTATGATTCTTTCATCAATATATTAAATGAAGCCGCAGATTTATTTATCCCCAACATTAAAATTTGTAATAATCCTATCCGGCAAAGCAGATTTACACCAAAACCTTATTGGAATCAAACTATATCTAAGGCGGTAGCAGAAAGACGGTTAGCTTTGGCTCTGTTTAGACAATCTCCAAACTCAGATAATTTTGACCTTTTGCAACAGAAAATAAGTAAAGCTCAAAAACTGATAAGAGAAGGTAAGTCAAATTCTTGGCAGAGTTTTTGTAATGGAGTAGACAATACGACAACTACTTCCGAGATGTGGTCACGCATGAAATGGTTTAAAGGTTATAAATCTGCTAAATCTGTTATAGATCACGACACGGCAGAGTCGTTTCTGCGTTCTTTATGTCCGGATTTCGTATCACCTGATATCCCTAATTGCATATCCATTAATCCTGCCTTATGTGGTCCAATTACAACGGAGGAGTTATGTAACGCCATTAAAAGTTCAGATACGGCACCGGGAGACGATAACTTGACATATTCTATGTTTAGAAATCTTCCGACAGGTGGAAAAAAAATCCTTGTTGCCCTGTTTAATCGATTTTTAGGTTCCGGTTTCGTACCAAGACAATGGAGACATATAAAGGTAGTGCCAATACCCAAACATGGCAGAATTCCAGGATTGGTATCAAGTATAAGACCAATCTCTTTAATATCTTGTCCATGCAAGATTTTACACTCTATTTTAGTTAGAAGATTGGAATGGTTTCTAGAAAGAAATAAGTGTTTTCCGCAAGAAATGACAGGTTTTAGACGGTCACAATCATGTATTGATAATTTAACTCGATTAGTATCTACAATTCAAATAGGATTCTCTAATAATAATCGTATAGCGGCATGCTTTGTAGATATTGAAAATGCCTATAATAATGTGAATGTAGAAATTATGTTAAAAACTTTAGACAGTTACGGAGTGGGAGCTCCCATATGTAGATATTTATGGGAATTTTTAAATACGAGGATGTTATCGATCGAAACCAATAACCATATTAAAATATGTCGCACAACAGGAACTGGCCTAGCACAGGGTGATCCACTATCTCCTTTGTTGTTTAATGTTGTAACTGCCAGTATCTGTCAAAATATAAACAATGTGATGATTTCCCAATATGCAGATGATTTTGTACTTTATTCTTGCAAAAAACAAATATACGATGCTGTTTATGATATTGAGATTGCTTTAAACAAATTCATTGAATTAGTTGAAGAATTAGGTTTAAGTATCTCATTCTCTAAAACGAAATGCTGTATCTTTAGCAAAGGCATTATCCGCAATGCAAGCGTTCCTCGAATCGCTAATCATAATATTGAGTTGGTAGATTCTATTAAATACTTAGGCGTATGCATAGATAGATCGTTAAAATGGCGAAAGCATATTAATGAAATTCAGTATAAAACCTTGAAATATTTAAATTTATTTAAAGTTTTGGCTGGCTCTAAATGGGGTATGCACCCGAAACATTTGAGAAGATTATATATTAGCGTGATTAGAAGTAGAATTGACTATTGTAGCTTTTTGTATAATACAAGCTCCAAAAGCCTTTTATATAAGCTTGATAAAGTACAGAATCAATGCATGAGGGTTATTGGTGGATTTATAAGAAGTACTCCGACTCATGTTATGGAGGCGGAGTTGTGTTTACAGCCATTAAAGATACGGAGATATTACTTAGCTGGAAAGTTCTGGCTTAAATCTCGGGCGGTTCAAAACAATATTAGTTTAGAAATATTAGAAGAGTTATCAAATTTATGTAATAGTAGTAATTATTGGAGAAGAAAAAGAAATCCTTTGTTAGTTGATTGGCATTATTATTTTAAGGATACTCTTATTTATTCTTCAGTCATCTTGGATATGTTCTCGCTGGATTATTGGTTGAAAGAAAGAAAGAAGAAAGAAAGAAGAAAGAAAATACATTTATTCAGTAAACGAGCACAGACAATCATTATAATATATAAATAGGTACACATACAGAAGTCCTTATTGGTTATCTGTGCGAGTCCGAATTGGTCCCACCTCAGCACTAGCTGCAACATTAACTGTTGCAGCGCTGGTTTTATGATGGAACCATGTAAAATATCTCACAGACAATGATGTGTTAGTACAGCTCGCAGTTACATCTTCAAAGTACCTGGACACTAATATTATAATAACTCATAACTAATTAAAATAATAAATGTATGGAAAAACGAACTTATACAATAAAACATTAATAAATTAACACTAATTTCTAAATGCATATCAATCACACACAGTATCTAAAATAAAATGATTGTTATACTCTCGACATGATTGTCATACCTTGTTTATAACAATAGATACACCAAAAAATAATAATATCGACTATGTCACAACCAGTATACATTACATATTTAATCCATGTTATAAGCTAATTCTGTCAATTATATGCTCTCTGTCAGATTAGGTTTAATTACTCTTTGGGTCAGATGAAAGAAAAAGGGACGCGGAATTTAAATCAATTGAAAAATCTTTATGAACAGTAACTCATTGTGATTCCTAAATACAAAGTACTAAGTTTATAGCTTAAATATGTTTGATGAGTAGGTAATAGTGGTAATTGGTAATTTTCGATATAAAGGGTGAATTAAGTATGAAAACTACTTTGATGGAGTAATGGCGTTGCTATTATGTCGGAGTTCATCGCTGCGTGAGCGTCAGGGCATTGTTGTGTTCAGCTTAAACAAGCCGTTAATAGTGTGTGGTTATCTTGCGATACTCCTTCCTACAAAAGTGTGAAACAGAGACGGGTAAGTTCAGCCTTGATAAAATATTAAATTAAATAGTATTTGAACTGAGTTTGAGAGATTATGAGTTCAATTTTTGTCGCATCAACAATTCTTTTTTGTAATTGGCATTAAACGTATATATTGTTCGTAGGCACTTCAACGGAGGAGGTATATTGCACCAGACCTTTGCGGCGGCGTATTTAAAGGATCCACGAAATGCTGCAGTCCTATGTCTCGGAATTAGGATCAGGTGAGCTGAAGACCTGGTTCTATAACTATTGACGTCTGTTGACCAAGTTAATTTCCTGTACAGATACTCAGGTCTTTTGTTGGCAATCACACCAAATACTAGAGTTGCCAAGTGAAGTAGTCTACGGGCTGACATTTTTAACATGTTTCCACTATTTATGTGCGTTGTTACATGTGTTCGTGGAGGTACATTAAAACAGAAACGAGCACAGGCATTTTGTATCCGCTGGACTAGCCTTTGTGTTCTTGCCAGTAGACAGGCTCCATATACTGTGTCAGCATAATTTAGTCGAGAGAGAATGAGTGACTCACATAGTAATATGCGTATGTCGGTGTTTATATAAGGTCTTATTCGATACAGCAGTTTTAGGCGATAAAAGCAATTTTGAACTGCACTTGCCACATGCTTTTCAAACTGTAATTGTGGACCAAAAATAACACCTAGGTTGCGAGCCTCATATACCTGACCTATAGTGTTTCCATCAATTTTAATAGTATGGTGATACTGCTCCATTCGACTTATGATGTTTTTTGACCCCATAACCATAAACTTTGATTTTGATGGGTTTAAGACAAGTGAATTTTCACATGCCCATTTAGATATTCTATTTAAATCATAATTTATTTTTGTTACAGAGTCAAGACAGTCTGTGGGATGGCATGAAATATACAGTTGCAGATCATCTGCATATTGATGGAATTTGCAATATGTTATAGAATGGACAATGTCTGCACTGTATATCAGGAACAGCAGAGGCCCGAGTATTGAGCCTTGTGGCACGCCCCTGTTTACTTGACGAAGCGAGGATGAAGCTTCATGACTATTTTTGTTACCACCAATCCGTACTAATTGGTATCTTTTTGTAAGGTAACTATGAAACCACTTAACTGTCTCCACATTGCACCCATAGTATGTCAGTTTGGACAGTAGCAGTGAAATATTTATACAGTCAAATGCACGAGAGAAGTCTAGTAATGTTAATATTGTTCCCATGCCCTGGTCCCTGGCCTGGAGTATATTATCTACTACATCAATTAAAGCTGTAGTTGTGCTATGGCCTTTACGGAAGCCTGATTGTCTAGAAGGTAAAATACCAAATTGTTCTACATATTTGCTTAATTGGTCACATACCACCCTCTCCAGAATTTTGGATATACATGGTAATAAGCTAATTGGGCGAAGATCTTTAATATCATTGGGACTATCTTTTTTAGGTATAGGTCTTACAATAGCAGTCTTCCATATGTCGGGGAAAGTTGATGTTGACACTGACCTGTTTATGATTCTCGTGAGAGTTGTCAGTGTTTGTGGCAGTGTTAGTGTCAACATGTCTAGTGATATGTCATCTATTCCCATGGCAGTTGAGTGGTGTTCATATGTACGAGATAATCAAATGTAATGTTAAAAATATTAATGCAGCAAAACGTTTGATAGATCCGTCTCATATAAAAATGGTATGTCAAAAATTTATCGATTATGAATATGGTTCATTCTATAAGATTTTTTGTGATGGGTCAAAGTGTAATAATGCTGTTGGAGCAGCGTTTTTCGATCCGTTGAACGGTTTAATGGCCAAATTTAATATTAAGGAGAATATTTCTATCATGCACGGTGAATTAATTGCAATAGCAGAAGCATTGTCTTATGTTTCTACCCTTGATGGCAATAATTTTGTGGTTTTTTCGGATTCAAGAAGTGCTCTCCAACATTTGGCTCGGATAACCTCGAAATTTCGAGGACTTCCGATAGCCTACGTTATCCTTGACACAATATGCAAGCTTCGGATGAACCAAAAAAACATTGTGCTTCAGTGGATTCCTTCACATGTTGGTATTGTTGGTAATGAGGAAGCCGACCGATTGGCGAAAGAGGCAACAAGTGAAGGTATTTTGTATAAGAGCGCCCCAGTTCACACTGAAATTTTAGGTGAAGTTAGAAAACGTTGTAGAGTAAAATGGTCCGAATATTTTGATGAGCGTTCCCTGTCTAAAGGTATTTGGTACCGCACTATCCAGTAAAGCATTTTGTATTACCCCTGGTTTGATAATAAAAATATGAAGAGAGATCAGGTAGTAACATTGTTCAGACTTCGTTCCGGGCATATTCCATCCAATAGATTTAAACATTTGATAGGACTTGCAGAGTCACCTAATTGCGAAGCTTGCGGTGTGGTGGAAGATGTCCAACATGTATTGATGGAGTGTGTGCGAGGCGAAGTTTTAAGGTCACAGTTACAGTTACAATCGAATGATGTTGGTGCATGTAATACTTTGTTGGCTACACCGGGATCCAGACAATGCTATTTGTTGTATAAGATTTATGTACTGTCGATGTGCCCTAGTTAAAGTTAGATATATAGTACGTTGTCTTACGGAGGTGACATCGTCATTTAATGTACAAATCCTCCATAAATAAATGAGATTAAAAAAAAAAAAAACCAACATATTATTTGCATAATGTGGTCCGATTATTATGCTATAAATTAAATATGTATTACACGCCAAATTAGTTTACCAACATATCCACCAACAAATCGACCAACAAAGCGATCAACATATCTACCAACAAATCCACCAACATAACCACCAACAAATCCACCAACAAATCTACCAACAAATCCACCAATATATCCACCAACAAATCCGCCAACAAATCCACCAACATATTATTTGCATAATGTGGTCCGATTATTATGCTATAAATTAAATATGTATTACTCGCCAAATACAGCTTGATTGGGATATTGGGTCAAGATTTGCGCTTAGTTTCCTTGAAGTAATGCTTCCATGTTTATTTGCGTTCACTGATTAAAATGTATTGTGACGTATCCGTTTTTCTCACAAATACTCGACCATTTCTGACCCAGACAAATTTGTATTCCATTATATCCACCAACATATCCACCAACATATCCACCATCATATCCACCAACAAATCCACCAACATATCCACCAACAAATCCACCAACAATTCCACCAACATATCCAGCCACAATTCCACCAACAAATCCACCAACATATCCACCAACAAATCCACCAACAAATCCACCAACATATCCACCAACAAATCCACCAACATATACACCAACAAATCGACCAACAAATCGACCAACATATCTACCAACAAATCTACCAACAAATCCACCAACATATCCACCAACAAATCCACCAACAAATCTACCAACAAATCCACCAATATATCCACCAACAAATCCGCCAACAAATTGACCAACATATCTACCAACAAATCTACCAACGTATCCACCAACATATCTACCAACGAATCCACCAAAAAATCCACCAACAAATCTACCAACAAATCCACCAACATATCCACCAACAAATCCACCAACAAATTGACCAACATATCTACCAACAAATCCACCAACAAATCCACCAACATAACCACCAACAAATCCACCAACAAATCTACCAACAAATCCGCCAATATATCCAGCAACAATTCCACCAACAAATCCACCAATAAATCTACCAACTAATCCACCAATATATCTACCAACAAATCCACCAACAAATCGACCAACATATCTACCAACAAATCTACCAACCAATCCCCCAACATATCCACCATACCAACATATCTACCAACAAATCCACCTACAAATCCACCAACATATCCAGCAACAATTCCACCAACATATCCACCAACATATTATTTGCATAATGTGGTCCGATTATTATGCTATAAATTAAATATGTATTAGAAAGAAAGAAAGAAAGAAACAAATCTACCAACAAATCCACCAATATATATACCAACAAATCCACCAACAAATCTACCAACAAATCCACCAATACATCCACCAATAAATCCGCCAACAAATCCACCAACATATCTACCAACTAATTTACCAACTAATTCCCCAACATATCCACCAACAAATCCACCAACATATCTACCAACAAATCCACCAACAAATCCACCAACATATCCACCAACAAATCCACCAATAAATCTACCAACTAATCCACCAATATATCTACCAACAAATCCACCAACAAATCGACCAACATATCTACCAACAAATCTACCAACCAATCCCCCAACATATCCACCATACCAACATATCTACCAACAAATCCACCTACAAATCCACCAACATATCCAGCAACCATTCCACCAACATATCCACCAACATATTATTTGCATAATGTGGTCCGATTATTATGCTATAAATTAAATATGTATTACTCGCCAAATACAGTTTACCAACATATCCACCAACAAATCGACCACCATATCTACCAACAAATCTACCAACAAATCCACCAATATATATACCAACAAATCCACCAACAAATCTACCAACAAATCCACCAATATATCCACCAACAAATCCGCCAACAAATCGACCAACATATCTACCAACTAATTTACCAACTAATTCCCCAACATATCCACCAACAAATCCACTAACAAATCCACCAACAAATCCACCAACATATCCAGCAACAATTCCACCAACATACCCACCAACATATTATTTGCATAATGTGGTCCGATTATTATGATATAAATTAATATCTGGGGACAATGTCACACAGATCACCCTAGCCCCAAACTAAGCAAAGCTTGAACTATGGGTACCAGGCGACGATATACATACTTATATAGATAGATAAATACTTATATACATAGAAAACAATATTTGTCAGAAACAAATATTCGTGCTCATCACATAAATATTTGCACTTACCGGGATTCGAACCCAGGACAACCAGCTTCGTAGGCAGGAGCACTACCAACTAGGCTACGGTGACCGATACGGTGATAAATTTGCTTCCATGTTTATTTGCGTTCAATGATAAAAATGTATTGTGACGTATCCGTTTTTTTTTACAAATACTCGACCATTTCTGACCCAGACGTATTTGTATTCCATTATATCCACCAACATATCCACCAACATACCTACCAACAAATCCACCAACATATCCACCAACAAATCCACCAACAAATCCACCAACAATTCCACCAACATATCCAGCCACAATTATACCAACAAATCCACCAACATATCCACCAACAAATCCACCAACAAATCCACCAACATATCCACCAACAAATCCACCAACATATCCACCAACAAATCGACCAACAAATCGACCAACATATCTACCAACAAATCTACCAACAAATCCACCAACAAATCCACCAACATATCCACCAACAAATCCACCAACAAATCTACCAACAAATCTACCAATATTTCCACCAACAAATCCGCCAACAAAACGACCAACTAATCCCCCAACATATCCACCAAGAAATCCACCAACATATCTACCAACAAATCCACCCACAAATCCACCAACAAATCCACCAACAAATCCACCAACATATCCACCAACATATCCAGCAACAATTCCACCAACATATCCACCAACATATTATTTGCATAATGTGGTCCGATTATTATGCTATAAATTAAATATGTATTACACGCCAAATTAGTTTACCAACATATCCACCAAAAAATCGACCAACAAAGCGATCAACATATCTACCAACAAATCCACCAACATAACCACCAACAAATCCACCAACAAATCTACCAACAAATCCACCAATATATCCACCAACAAATCCGCCAACATATTATTTGCATAATGTGGTCCGATTATTATGCTATAAATTAAATATGTATTACACGCCAAATTAGTTTACCAACATATCCACCAACAAATCGACCAACAAAGCGATCAACATATCTACCAACAAATCCACCAACATAACCACCAACAATTCCACCAACAAATCTACCAACAAATCCACCAATATATCCACCAACAAATCCACCAACATATCTACCAACAAATCCACCCACAAATCCACCAACAAATCCACCAACAAATCCACCAACAAATCCACCAACATATCCAGCAACAATTCCACCAACATATCCACCAACATATTATTGGCATAATGTGGTCCGATTATTATGCTATAAATTAAATATGTATTACACGCCAAATTAGTTTACCAACATATCCACCAACAAATCGACCAACAAAGCGATCAACATATCTACCAACAAATCCACCAACATAACCACCAACAAATCCACCAACATATCTACCAACAAATCCGCCCACAAATCCACCAACAAATCCACCAACAAATCCACCAACAAATCCACCAACATATCCAGCAACAATTCCACCAACATATCCACCAACATATTATTTGCATAATGTGGTCCGATTATTATGCTATAAATTAAATATGTATTACACGACAAATTAGTTTACCAACATATCCACCAACAAATCGACCAACATAGCGATCAACATATCCACCAACAAATCCACCAACATATCCACCAACAAATCCACCAACAAATTGACCAACATATCTACCAACAAATCCACCAACAAATCCACCAACATAACCACCAACAAATCCACCAACAAATCTACCAACAAATCCACCAATATATCCAGCAACAATTCCACCAACATATCCACCAACATATTATTTGCATAATGTGGTCCGATAATTATGCTATAAATTAAATATGTCTTACTCGCCAAATACAGTTTACGAACATATCCACCAACAAATCGACCAACATATCTACCAACAAATCTACCAACAAATCCACCAATATATATACCAACAAATCCACCAACAAATCTACCAACAAATCCACCAATACATCCACCAATAAATCCGCCAACAAATCCACCAACATATAAAAATAAAAATAAATAATAAAAAAAGGTTTATTCCCAACAAGCACAGATAATCCTTAACTTAGTTTAAATCTAAGACAATATAACTAATTACGTTTAGTTTATATAATACTAATGAAGCATGCAACATTATTAGTACTAGCTAGGAAAGGCGTCTACCTCAGCAAATGTTACAGTAAATAATAATAATTACTGCAACGCTGATCTTCTGATAGCGCTTAAAAAAAACTACTAATTAAATTACAAAATTATCATGCGTATCGACCTGTAGTAGCGTTTGGTTGCGACTCCAACCACTTTAAATGTCATCAAAGAGAATATAAACAACTAGTATTGCGTCATTGCTGTGTTTGAAGAAAGAAAGAAAGAAAGAAAGAAAATACATTTATTCAGTAAACGAGCACAGACAATCATTATAATATATATAAATAGGTACACATACAGAAGTCCTTATTGGTTATCTGTGCGAGTCCGAATTGGTCCCACCTCAGCACTAGCTGCAACATTAACTGTTGCAGCGCTGGTTTTATGATGGAACCATGTAAAATATCTCACAGACAATGATGTGTTAGTACAGCTCGCAGTTACATCTTCAAAGTACCTGGACACTAATATTATAATAACTCATAACTAATTAAAATAATAAATGTATGGAAAAACGAACTTATACAATAAAACATTAATAAATTAACACTAATTTCTAAATGCATATCAATCACACACAGTATCTAAAATAAAATGATTGTTATACTCTCGACATGATTGTCATACCTTGTTTATAACAATAGATACACCAAAAAATAATAATATCGACTATGTCACAACCAGTAACTATACATTACATATTTAATCCATGTTATAAGCTGATTCTGTCAATTATATGCTCTCTGTCAGATTAGGTTTAATTACTCTTTGGGTCAGATGAAAGAAAAAGGGACGCGGAATTTAAATCAATTGAAAAATCTTTATGAACAGTAACTCATTGTGATTCCTAAATACAAAGTACTAAGTTTATAGCTTAAAATATGTTTGATGAGTAGGTAATAGTGGTAATTGGTAATTTTCGATATAAAGGGTGAATTAAGTATGAAAACTACTTTGATGGAGTAATGGCGTTGCTATTATGTCGGAGTTCATCGCTGCGTGAGCGTCAGGGCATTGTTGTGTTCAGCTTAAACAAGCCGTTAATAGTGTGTGGTTATCTTGCGATACTCCTTCCTACAAAAGTGTGAAACAGAGACGGGTAAGTTCAGCCTTGATAAAATATTAAATTAAATAGTATTTGAACTGAGTTTGAGAGATTATGAGTTCAATTTTTGTCGCATCAACAATTCTTTTTTGTAATTGGCATTAAACGTATATATTGTTCGTAGGCACTTCAACGGAGGAGGTATATTGCACCAGACCTTTGCGGCGGCGTATTTAAAGGATCCACGAAATGCTGCAGTCCGATGTCTCGGAATTAGGATCAGGTGAGCTGAAGACCTGGTTCTATAACTATTGACGTCTGTTGACCAAGTTAATTTCCTGTACAGATACTCAGGTCTTTTGTTGGCAATCACACCAAATACTAGAGTTGCCAAGTGAAGTAGTCTACGGGCTGACATTTTTAACATGTTTCCACTATTTATGTGCGTTGTTACATGTGTTCGTTTACCTATCAAAAACTGTCAAAGTATAAAATATTACGATAAATATGAATGTGAATGTGGGCAGTTTAATAAGAGAAAGATCCTTGCCACGTGTTTTGTGATATTTACATGATCCGGGCAGTTTAATAATAAAATAAGAAAAAGACCGGAAATACTTGCTATGGCCTTGGCTAGCGACGTGCATAACCTAAGTAAGTTACAATTACAATTGATCAGTTTTTTGTTTTTCTAGTAAATGCGTCCTGAAATGTTCTTTAAAGCAATGTTTTGTTCGCAGCGCACGAAGAGGCGGCAATAAAACGTTCCAGATATGACTAGCGGCGAATCGGAAACTGCCGCGGAACGCATTAGTCCTATGTTTAGGAGTTATCAATAGGTACGAAGAGGCTCTAGTTTTATGTGAGTTCTGATCATGCGACCAAGTCAATTTATTATATAGATAACCTGGTTTACCTGTTGCCACCACACCAAATAGCAGAGTAGCAAGATGTAGTTTTCTGCGAGCCATCATTTTTAGCATATTACCACTATTCAGATAAGGGGTTATGTGTGATCTAGGAGGCACATTGTAGCAGAATCTAGCACATGCGTTCTGAACTCTTTGTATTAGCCTCTCAGTTCGAGCAAGCAGACATGTCCCATACATTGTGTCGGCATAGTTTAGTTTTGAGAGGATGAGAGACTCACAGAGCATAATCCGCACATCAACACTAATGTATGGGCGAACCCGGTAGAGTAGCTTGAGACGATAGAAACAGTTTTGTACAGCTTGTACAACATGTGTTTCAAATTTTAACTGACCATCAAAAACAACCCCAAGGTTTCGTGCCTCCATTACCCGCTCTATCAAACAGTCTCCTATTTTAACGATAGGGGGTTTCTGTTCTACCTGCTTGATGATATTTCTAGATCCCATTAGTATATGTTTGGATTTACTAGGATTTAGCACTAATGAGTTCTGAGAAGCCCAGTTTGCAACACTCTCTAAATCATCATTCATATTTTTTACAGAAAGCTCACAATCAGATGGATGAAAGGAAATGAAAAGCTGGAGGTCATCAGCATAGAGATGATATTTACAGTGTTTTATGACAGTGGTGATATCTGTACTGTATAAGATGAAAAGTATTGGCCCCAATATCGATCCCTGAGGAACTCCTCTTGACACTCGAGAGTAAGAGGAAGAGGCTTCGTTACCACTCCGATCATTTCTTATCCGAACAAACTGATACCTATCACTGAGATAGCTATGAAACCATTTGACTGTTTCCGCTGTGCAACCGTAGTATGCAAGTTTAGATAGCAATAGTGAAACATTTATAGAGTCAAACGCACGAGAAAAATCAAGTAAGGTTAGTATGGACCCTTTGCCCTGATCTCCAGCCTCAAGCAGATTATCCACAACATCAATCAAGGCCGAGGAGGTACTATAACCCCCTCGGAATCCTGACTGATGTGTAGGTAATATATTAAACTGCTCGAGATACTTGGTTAACTGGTCACACACCACCCGCTCTAAGATTTTAGACAAGCAGGGTAATAAGGATATTGGACGTAGGTCACCTGGCCCAGTGGGACTAGAATTTTTGGCTATAGGCTTTACGATTGCTATCTTCCATAGATCCGGAAATTTTGATGTTAACAATGACTTATTTATAATACTGGTAATTGAGGTAAGCGTATGAGGTAGAGTCAACAGAAGCATCGCCAGAGATATGTCATCCACTCCCATAGCATTTGATTTTAATTTTTTATGATTTTTTGTACCTCATTCTCAGTTACAAGCCCAAGATGAAATTGACCACTACCAAATCTGTTATGCTCATAGAAAGTCAACTGGGATATTGAAATATTATCTGGGCCAGATATCTCCAAAAAATATTTATTCAAGATATCAGGATTACTGCAGTTTTTAGGTAAATCTGGGTAATGAGTATTTTTTTTACTGAGTGTAGCTTTTAAATTTTTCCATAACATTTTAGGTTGTTTAATATTTTTATTAATATAATGTTTGTAATAAGCTGTTTTTTCACGTTCAAGAGCAGCTCTGACTTCATATTTTAAATGCTTATAGAAGTCAATATGGACAGTAGACTTAGTTAATCTAGACCTATTTTGATACCTGTCACGTGTACGCATCATTTCCCTGATTGTATCTGTAATCCATATCAACCAACTAATTTACTAACTAATTCCCCAACATATCCACCAACAAATCCACCAACATATCTACCAACAAATCCACCAACAAATCCACCAACATATCCACCAACAAATCCACCAATAAATCTACCAACTAATCCACCAATATATCTACCAACAAATCCACCAACAAATCGACCAACATATCTACCAACAAATCTACCAACCAATCCCCAACATATCCACCATACCAACATATCTACCAACAAATCCACCTACAAATCCACCAACAAATCCACCAACATATCCAGCAACAATTCCACCAACATATCCACCAACATATTATTTGCATAATGTGGTCCGATTATTATGCTATAAATTAAATACGTATTACTCGCCAAATACAGTTTACCAACATATCCACCAACAAATCGACCACCATATCTACCAACAAATCTACCAACAAATCCACCAATATATATACCAACAAATCCACCAACAAATCTACCAACAAATCCACCAATATATCCACCAACAAATCCGCCAACAAATCGACCAACATATCTACCAACTAATTCCCCAACATATCCACCAACAAATCCACTAACAAATCCACCAACAAATCCACCAACATATCCAGCAACAATTCCACCAACATATCCACCAACATATTATTTGCATAATGTGGTCCGATTATTATGATATAAATTAATATCTGGGGACAATGTCACACAGATCACCCTAGCCCCAAACTAAGCAAAGCTTGAACTATGGGTACCAGGCGACGATATACATACTTATATAGATAGATAAATACTTATATACATAGAAAACATCCATGACTCAGAAACAAATATTCGTGCTCATCACATAAATATTTGCACTTACCGGGATTCGAACCCAGGACAACCAGCTTCGTAGGCAGGAGCACTACCAACTAGGCTACGGTGACCGATACGGTGATAAATTTGCTTCCATGTTTATTTGCGTTCAATGATAAAAATGTATTGTGACGTATCCGTTTTTTTCACAAATACTCGACCATTTCTGACCCAGACGTATTTGTATTCCATTATATCCACCAACATATCCACCAACATATCTACCAACAAATCCACCAACATATCCACCAACAAATCCACCAACAAATCCACCAACAATTCCACCAACATATCCAGCCACAATTATACCAACAAATCCACCAACATATCCACCAACATATCCACCAACAAATCCACCAACATATCCACCAACAAATCGACCAACAAATCGACCAACATATCTACCAACAAATCTACCAACAAATCCACCAACAAATCCACCAACATATCCACCAACAAATCCACCAACAAATCTACCAACAAATCCACCAATATTTCCACCAACAAATCCGCCAACAAAACGACCAACTAATCCCCCAACATATCCACCAACAAATCCACCAACATATCTACCAACAAATCCACCCACAAATCCACCAACAAATCCACCAACAAATCCACCAACAAATCCACCAACATATCCAGCAACAATTCCACCAACATATCCACCAACATATTATTTGCATAATGTGGTCCGATTATTATGCTATAAATTAAATATGTATTACACGCCAAATTAGTTTACCAACATATCCACCAACAAATCGACCAACAAAGCGATCAACATATCTACCAACAAATCCACCAACATAACCACCAACAAATCCACCAACAAATCTACCAACAAATCTACCAATATATCCACCAACAAATCCGCCAACATATTATTTGCATAATGTGGTCCGATTATTATGCTATAAATTAAATATGTATTACACGCCAAATTAGTTTACCAACATATCCACCAACAAATCGACCAACAAAGCGATCAACATATCTACCAACAAATCCACCAACATAACCACCAACAAATCCACCAACAAATCTACCAACAAATCCACCAATATATCCACCAACAAATCCACCAACATATCTTCCAACAAATCCACCCACAAATCCACCAACAAATCCACCAACAAATCCACCAACAAATCCACCAACATATCCAGCAACAATTCCACCAACATATCCACCAACATATTATTTGCATAATGTGGTCCGATTATTATGCTATAAATTAAATATGTATTACACGCCAAATTAGTTTACCAACATATCCACCAACAAATCGACCAACAAAGCGATCAACATATCTACCAACAAATCCACCAACATAACCACCAACAAATCCACCAACATATCTACCAACAAATCCACCCACAAATCCACCAACAAATCCACCAACAAATCCACCAACAAATCCACCAACATATCCAGCAACAATTCCACCAACATATCCACCAACATATTATTTGCATAATGTGGTCCGATTATTATGCTATAAATTAAATATGTATTACACGCCAAATTAGTTTACCAACATATCCACCAACAAATCGACCAACAAAGCGATCAACATATCCACCAACAAATTTACCAACATATCCACCAACAAATCCACCAACAAATCCACCAACAAATCCACCAACATATCCACCAACATATCCACCAACATATCCAGCAACAATTCCACCAACATATCCACCAACATATTATTTGCATAATGTGGTCCGATTATTATGCTATAAATTAAATATGTATTACACGCCAAATTAGTTTACCAACATATCCACCAACAAATCGACCAACAAAGCGATCAACATATCCACCAACAAATTTACCAACATATCCACCAACAAATCCACCAACAAATCCACCAACAAATCCACCAACATATCCACCAACATATCCAGCAACAATTCCACCAACATATCCACCAACATATTATTTGCATAATGTGGTCCGATTATTATGCTATAAATTAAATATGTATTACTCGCCAAATACAGCTTGATTGGGATATTGGGTCAAGATTTGCGCTTAGTTTCCTTGAAGTAATGCTTCCATGTTTATTTGCGTTCACTGATTAAAATGTATTGTGACGTATCCGTTTTTCTCACAAATACTCGACCATTTCTGACCCAGACGTATTTGTATTCCATTATATCCACCAACATATCCACCAACATATCCACCATCATATCCACTAACAAATCCACCAACATATCCACCAACAAATCCACCAACAAATCCACCAACAATTCCACCAACATATCCAGCCACAATTCCACCAACAAATCCACCAACATATCCACCAACAAATCCACCAACAAATCCACCAACATATCCACCAACAAATTCCACCAACATACACACCAACAAATCGACCAACAAATCGACCAACATATCTACCAACAAATCTACCAACAAATCCACCAACATATCCACCAACAAATCCACCAACAAATCTACCAACAAATCCACCAATATATCCACCAACAAATCCGCCAACAAATCGACCAACATATCTACCAACAAATCTACCAACGTATCCACCAACATATCTACCAACAAATCCACCAAAAAATCCACCAACAAATCTACCAACAAATCCACCAACATATCCACCAACAAATCCACCAACAAATTGACCAACATATCTACCAACAAATCCACCAACAAATCCACCAACATAACCACCAACAAATCCACCAACAAATCTACCAACAAATCCACCAATATATCCAGCAACAATTCCACCAACATATCCACCAACATATTATTTGCATAATGTGGTCCGATTATTATGCTATAAATTAAATATGTCTTACTCGCCAAATACAGTTTACCAACATATCCACCAACAAATCGACCAACATATCTACCAACAAATCTACCAACAAATCCACTAATATATATACCAACAAATCCACCAACAAATCTACCAACAAATCCACCAATACATCCACCAATAAATCCGCCAACAAATCCACCAACATATCTACCAACTAATTTACCAACTAATTCCCCAACATATCCACCAACAAATCCACCAACATATCTACCAACAAATCCACCAACAAATCCACCAACACATCCACCAACAAATCCACCAATAAATCTACCAACTAATCCACCAATATATCTACCAACAAATCCACCAACAAATCGACCAACATATCTACCAACAAATCTACCAACCAATCCCCCAACATATCCACCATACCAACATATCTACCAACAAATCCACCTACAAATCCACCAACAAATCCACCAACAAATCCACCAACATATCCAGCAACAATTCCACCAACATATCCACCAACATATTATTTGCATAATGTGGTCCGATTATTATGCTATAAATTAAATATGTATTACTCGCCAAATACAGTTTACCAACATATCCACCAACAAATCGACCACCATATCTACCAACAAATCTACCAACAAATCCACCAAAATATATACCAACAAATCCACCAACAAATCTACCAACAAATCCACCAATATATCCACCAACAAATCCGCCAACAAATCGACCAACATATCTACCAACTAATTTACCAACTAATTCCCCAACATATCCACCAACAAATCCACTAACAAATCCACCAACAAATCCACCAACATATCCAGCAACAATTCCACCAACATATCCACCAACATATTATTTGCATAATGTGGTCCGATTATTATGATATAAATTAATATCTGGGGACAATGTCACACAGATCACCCTAGCCCCAAACTAAGCAAAGCTTGAACTATGGGTACCAGGCGACGATATACATACTTATATAGATAGATAAATACTTATATACATAGAAAACATCCATGACTCAGAAACAAATATTTGTGCTCATCACATAAATATTTGCACTTACCGGGATTCGAACCAAGGACCACCAGCTTCGTAGGAAGGAGCACTACCAACTAGGCTACGGTGACCGATACGGTGATAAATTTGCTTCCATGTTTATTTGCGTTCAATGATTAAAATGTATTGTGACGTATCCGTTTTTTTCACAAATACTCGACCATTTCTGACCCAGTTGTATTTGTATTCGATTATATCCACCAACATATCCACTAACATATCTACCAACAAATCCACCAACATATCCACCAACAAATCCACCAACAAATCCACCAACAATTCCACCAACATATCCAGCCACAATTATACCAACAAATCCACCAACATATCCACCAACAAATCCACCAACAAATCCACCAACATATCCACCAACAAATCCACCAACGTATCCACCAACAAATCGACCAACAAATCGACCAACATATCTACCAACAAATCTACCAACAAATCCACCAACAAATCCACCAACATATCCACCAACAAATCCACCAACAAATCTACCAACAAATCCACCAATTTATCCACCAACAAATCCGCCAACAAATCGACCAACTTATCCCCCAACATATCCACCAACATATCCACCAACAAATCCACCAACAAATCCACCAACATATCCACCAACAAATCCACCAACATATCCACCAACAAATCCACCAACAAATCTACCAACAAATCCACCAATTTATCCACCAACAAATCCGCCAACAAATCGACCAACTAATCCCCCAACATATCCACCAACAAATCCACCAACATATCGACCAACAAATCCACCTACAAATCCACCAACAAATCCACCAACATATCCAGCAACAATTCCACCAACATATCCACCAACATATTATTTGCATAATGTGGTCCGATTATTATGCTATAAATTAAATATGTATTACTCGCCAAATTAGTTTACCAACATATCCACTAACAAATCGACCAACAAAGCGATCAACATATCTACCAACAAATCCATTAACATAACCACCAACAAATCCACCAAAAAATCTACCAACAAATCCACCAATATATCCACCAACAAATCCGCCAACTAATCGACCAACATATCTTCCAACAAATCTACCAACTCATCCACCAACTAATCCACCAACATATCCATCAACAAATCCACCAACATATCTACCAACAAATCCACCAACAAATCCACCAACAAATCCACCAACAAATCTACCAACAAATCCACCAATTTATCCACCAACAAATCCGCCAACAAATCGACCAACTTATCCCCCAACATATCCACCAACAAATCCACCAACATATCTACCAACAAATCCACCCACAAATCCACCAACAAATCCACCAACAAATCCACCAACATATCCAGCAACAATTCCACCAACATATCCACCAACATATTATTTGCATAAAATAAAATGACTGCCTCGTTGGTCTAGCGGTAGCGTGTTCACCCGCAGAAAACGAGGTCTTGGGTATAAATCCCGGGTCGGGCCAAAAAGTGATTTTGGGACTTTTCTGTAAAAAGAAAAAATTCTCAGCATCAGCCCGAAGTCTGGGAGTTGGCGGTATTATACCCCCGTGCCTCGGAGAGCACGTAAAGCCGTCGGTCCTGTACCTGACCTCTTTCCGGTCGTGTCGCATAGGCGTCCCATCGGATCATGAGAGTGATGGAATAGAAAGTGCTCCTGTGTTTGCGCACACACTTGAGCACTATAATATGTCCCGCGCAGATGGCTAATCTCTGTTGAGACTGGCCGCCGTGGCCGAAATTCGGCTAGGAGGACATCATTATTATTTGCATAATGTGGTCCGATTATTATGCTATAAATTAAATATGTATTACACGCCAAAGTCTCGTACGAGCATTTGTCAACTAAACACGCTTACACTGTTTGCCCGATAACTCAGATATCCGTAACCTTTGGTACAATTTCCTTCGCGCGCAACTGTGAAATTTAGTCGGTATGAAGTGTGCAGCCTGTGATTGTGAATTTGTTAACGGCGTCCAATGTGTTTCGTGTACGAAGCACTTCGACTTTCCTTGTGTGAATATGACGGAAACCGGATGGAAAAGACTGGGATCCAAACGAGCACAGTGGAAGTGTGCTACCTGCCGCACTGCTGGACAATCTTCATCTCCCAGTGTGCAGTTGGCACCGATTGCCGTCTCTAATGAACTAATTCTTAAGGAAATTCGTGAGTTAGGCACAAAGATGGCCGGGTTTGATTCACTGCGCGATGAGTTTCGTATTATGAGGGAAGAGTTCGGTGAACTTAAAAAGAACATTGAGATGGACAGCGGTAGGATTGATGAGTTTGGCATAAAGATAAATGACCTCGAGTCTAGATTAATTGGCCTGGAAAAGCTACAAGACAGAGTTCAATCCATGCACGTAGAGATTGATAGCATAAAGTCTCAATTGTCTTCCAACGACCAAAGATCCAGATTAAATAATGTCGAGATCAAAGGCATACCAATAAAAAAAGACGAGAATCTACTATCAATCATCACGAATATCGGCGAGAAGATTAACTACAGCTTGTCTGATAATCAGATCAACTATATATCTAGAATACCACTGTTTAACACCAAAGAAAAGTCTATAATTGTAAGTTTTCTTAATAGATATGTAAAAGAAGATTTTATTGCAGCTGCACGTTCACTCAAGACCCTTACTACTGCAAATCTCGGATTTTTGGGCCCAGACAACAGAGTCTACGTCAATGACCATCTCAACCCAGCTTCCAAACAACTATTAATCAAGACTAGATCAATGGCTAAAGAACGAGACTACAAATACGTCTGGGTTAAACACGGAAAGATTCACGTTCGAAAACATGATGGTTCGCATGTGTTCATAATTGCTAATGAAAAGGATTTAAACAAAATTTCTTAATCAACTTCTCCACTGTAGTTACTTTTTATTACAGTATAAATTGCCGTCACTATCCATTATCTTTAGAATTTAACTGCTACTTAATTATTTTTGTGGTTATTATTGCATTTCTAATTTCTTGTAAAAGGTTCAGTACTCCTGCCGTACCTGTTGCCTCGCCAATTCGCTATTGTATTTCTTATCGCACTATTCCATATGCAGCAATACATCATAAACATCTATCTATCTTGCTCGTACTACCTGCTCTTATATTGAATTATAACTATTGCTTGCGCTTTCATGCATTTATCTTTGGGCTTCTTACCTGTTGGGCAAGTAAATGTAATTATTTCCTACCGACTTATCCTTCACTTATTATGACCAAATGGTTATTTATTTCGTTAAATGTATTTTTCGGAATAATACTAGTGGAAATATCGGGACCTTATCTTGTTAGTAACGCATTTATTATGATAATTTATGTTCCCAATGGCTAATACTACAGTTAACAATCTGGACATTTATTATCAAAATGTTCGTGGACTTCGTACTAAGACTGAGGACTTCTATCGAGAGCTTAGTCTTAACTTACACGATGTGATAGTATTAACCGAAACATGGTTAGTAGATGGTATCTCGGACTTGGAGTTATTTGGCGATCAGTATATTGTATGGCGGCGGGATCGCGATTATTCCCGTACGGGTCAACTCCGCGGAGGTGGCGTTCTCATCGCGATACGTAAGTACATATCGGCGGTTCCGCAACCGTTGTTTCATTCCTCGGCCGAGGATTTATGGGTGACAGTGAATCTACGTTTACCTGCTAGTAAAAAACATGTTAAATTAAATATAGGTGTAATATATTTGTGTAGACAAAACCTTGGGAATACCTTTTCGGACCAATTGTCAAATTTTCTTTCATGCCTTAGTAACTCAATTCTAAATAATTCGGACGACAAATTTTTAATTGTGGGAGATTTTAACTTAAGCGGCATCTCATGGAAATTAATCAATGATTCGTGGTTACCTATAAATATAAGTAGTAGTGATGAATACATGCTAACGGATGAACTACGCGTTCTAAATCTTAACCAGTTTAATGGAATTTTAAATTTTCATGGCAGGATCTTGGACCTAGTACTGAGTAATGATACTGTATCCGTTAGTGAGTGTCTAGTACCTTTGGTGCCGATTGACAAACATCACCCGGCACTTATAATCGACGTTTTCTTTGCTGAATATACTTATTTAACCCCTGCGCCGCACGTTCGGTATTTTTATGATAAAGCGGACTTTAATTCGATTAATAGAGATATATCCGTTATAGACTGGAGTAATATCTTTATGAACTCATCGCTCGAGGAATGTGTAACTTATTTTTACGACACTATAGCTAACATTCGGGAGAAATACGTCCCATCTAAAGAATTATGCCATAACTCATACCCAATCTGGTACTCTCCGGCTCTTAAACGATTGATAAAAGAGAAATTTAAGTACCTACATAAATTTAGGGTATACGGCAGGCTCACTGATGAGGTCACGTTTAAACTTCTACGCGATAGGGTAAAAAAATTAGAAGCAGAGTGTTACTGTAATTATTTGGCAACTACTGAAGCTTCCATAGAGAAAAACCCTAAGTACTTTTGGAGTTTTGTTAAGCAACGGTCGAAATCTAACTCAATTCCCAGTCACCTTAAGTATGGTGATGCGACGGTTTCCTCTGCCGAGGCTATCTGTGATGCATTCTCTTCACAGTTTTACTCTTCTTTTCTAAACCCTAATAACAACAACATAAATACATGTCCAATCTCAAGCCTTTGCTTTTCCCAATCAATACCAATTGTTTCGTCCAATATAAACTCAATTGAAATTGACATTAAATGTGTGAGAAAACTGCTTACTAATCTTGATCCATGTAAATCCGCTGGTCCGGATCAGTTATCACCAAAGTTTCTCATAGGATGTGCAGAAACAATCGCGCTACCGGTAAGCCTCTTATTCGAGAAGTCTCTCGCTACATTCACTGTACCTCACGTATGGAAGTCAGCATATGTAACTCCCGTTCACAAGAAGGGCTCAAGAAATGAGATAGGCAACTATAGGCCTATCTCCAAACTATGTATACTTGCTAAAATTTTCGAAAGAATTGTCTACGATCAAGTTTACGCAGCGCTTAAAAATACTTTTAGTCCTTCACAACACGGCTTCTTAAAGGGTAGGTCCACACTTACGAATCTCGTTTTACTTAACGATTATGTCACGAAAGAAATGGATGGTGGAGCACAAGTCGATGTCGTTTACACGGACTACAGTAAATGTTTCGACAGGATAGATCACAACATCCTAAAAATGAAATTATTGACAAATGGCATAAATGGAGATCTTCTCCGATGGTTTTCTTCTTACCTAGAAAATAGAACTCAGGCGGTTGTTGTCAGTAATTATGTCTCAAGTTGGGTTTTGATTCCTAGTGGTGTACCCCAGGGTTCCTTAATGGGACCCTTATTATTTATATTATATGTAAACGACATCGACTCTTGCCTTCAAAGTTCTAATCTTCTCTGTTTTGCTGACGATATGAAGATTTATTCTATTATATCGTCGCCAAAGGATGTAGTGGATCTTCAATCCGATCTGACGCGGCTTGACAAATACTGTCAAGTAAATAAGTTAGACCTTAACCCATCCAAATGCTCAGTACTCACTTTTAGCAGGAAACGCTTCCCACTGTCAACATCGTACCAACTTAAGGGCCAAGTATTACCAAGATGCGACGGTGTACGTGACCTTGGTGTATATCATGATTCGAAGCTACAGTTTGACATACACATCGAGCAAACTATCGCCAAAGCATCAAGAGCATTGGGATTTGTAATGAGGATATCTAGGTGCTTTAAAAAAGCTAAAACATTTAAAATACTTTATTGCACTTTCGTAAGAAGTCATCTGGAATATGCCTCACAAATATGGAATCCCTGTTACAATAAATATATTGATCGCCTGGAAAATATTCAAAAACGTTTTATGAAGTTCCTTTGTTATCGTCTCAAAATCCCTTACAGTTCTACGAATTACTTAGACCTATGTAAGAAGTTCCACATTCAACCTCTAATAAATCGAAGGCGTTTGGCTGATTGCACGTTTTTATTAAAGCTGTTATCTAATGAGATTGACTGTCCCCATATTTTACAGAAACTGCACTTTAACGTTCCCCAAAGATCGTCTAGATTTAATACACCTATATCTATTCCATTGTCGTCGACTAATTATAGGCAAAATTCATATATAGTACGAGCGAGCAAGGATTTTAATAAAATATGTAAAAAGTTTGATTTTGACCCATTTAATACCAAGAGCGAGGTGGCACGCAGGCAACTGAACCTTAATTTTTTCCAATAACTTTTAAGATTATAATATGTCTTCAGCTACTCTGTTTAAGAGTAAAATCGGAAGCATTGTATGTGTGTATCAGTCGCTATCCGTGAAAACCTGTAATTGGCTTTATGTTTCCTATTATGGCAGTAATATTTTTTATGTATAGCTGTTGGTTTTCCAAACAATAAATAAATAAATAAAAAAAAAAAAAAAATTAGTTTACCAACATGTCCACCAACAAATCGACCAACAAAGCGATCAACATATCTACCAACAAATCCAACAACATAACCACCAACAAATCCACCAACAAATCTACCAACAAATCCACCAATATATCCACCAACAAATCCGCCAACAAATCGACCAACATATCTACCAACAAATCTACCAACTAATCCACCAACTAATCCACCAACATATCCACCAACAAATCCACCAACGTATCCACCAACAAATCCACCAACAAATCCACCAACAAATCCACCAACATATCCACCAACATATCCAGCAACAATTCCACCAACATATCCACCAACATATTATTTGCATAATGTGGTCCGATTATTATGCTATAAATTAAATATGTATTACTCGCCAAATACAGTTTGATTGGGATATTGGGTCAAGATTTGCCCTTAGTTTCCTTGAAGTAATGCTTCCATGTTTATTTGCGTTCACTGATTAAAATGTATTGTGACGTATCCGTTTTTCTCACAAATACTCGACCATTTCTGACCCAGACGTATTTGTATTCCATTATATCCACCAACATATCCACCAACACATCCACCAACATATCCACCAACATATCCACCAACATATCCACCAACATATCCACCAACATATCCACCAACAAATCCACAAACATATCCACCAACAAATCCACCAACAATTCCACCAACATATCCAGCCACAATTCCACCAACAAATCCACCAACATATCCACCAACAAATCCACCAATTTATCCACCAACAAATCCGCCAACAAATCGACCAACTTATCCCCCAACATATCCACCAACAAATCCACCAACATATCTACCAACAAATCCACCCACAAATCCACCAACAAATCCACCAACAAATCCACCAACATATCCAGCAACAATTCCACCAACATATCCACCAACATATTATTTGCATAAAATAAAATGACTGCCTCGTTGGTCTAGCGGTAGCGTGTTCACCCGCAGAAAACGAGGTCCTGGGTATAAATCCCGGGTCGGGCCAAAAAGTGATTTTGGGACTTTTCTGTAAAAAGAAAAAATTCTCAGCATCAGCCCGAAGTCTGGGAGTTGGCGGTATTATACCCCCGTGCCTCGGAGAGCACGTAAAGCCGTCGGTCCTGTACCTGACCTCTTTCCGGTCGTGTCGCATAGGCGTCCCATCGGATCATGAGAGTGATGGAATAGAAAGTGCTCCTGTGTTTGCGCACACACTTGAGCACTATAATATGTCCCGCGCAGATGGCTAATCTCTGTTGAGACTGGCCGCCGTGGCCGAAATTCGGCTAGGAGGACATCATTATTATTTGCATAATGTGGTCCGATTATTATGCTATAAATTAAATATGTATTACACGCCAAATTAGTTTACCAACATGTCCACCAACAAATCGACCAACAAAGCGATCAACATATCTACCAACAAATCCAACAACATAACCACCAACAAATCCACCAACAAATCTACCAACAAATCCACCAATATATCCACCAACAAATCCGCCAACAAATCGACCAACATATCTACCAACAAATCTACCAACTAATCCACCAACTAATCCACCAACATATCCACCAACAAATCCACCAACGTATCCACCAACAAATCCACCAACAAATCCACCAACAAATCCACCAACATATCCACCAACATATCCAGCAACAATTCCACCAACATATCCACCAACATATTATTTGCATAATGTGGTCCGATTATTATGCTATAAATTAAATATGTATTACTCGCCAAATACAGTTTGATTGGGATATTGGGTCAAGATTTGCCCTTAGTTTCCTTGAAGTAATGCTTCCATGTTTATTTGCGTTCACTGATTAAAATGTATTGTGACGTATCCGTTTTTCTCACCAATACTCGACCATTTCTGACCCAGACGTATTTGTATTCCATTATATCCACCAACATATCCACCAACATATCAACCAACAAATCCACCAACATATCCACCAACAAATCCACCAACAATTTCACCAACAAATCCAGCCACAATTCTACCAACAAATCCACCAACATATCCACCAACAAATCCACCAACAAATCCACCAACATATCCACCAACTAATCCCCCAACATATCCACCAACAAATCTACCAACATATCGACCAACAAATCCACCAACATATCCACCAACAAATCCACCAACAAATCCACCAACAATTCCACCAACATATCCAGCCACAATTCCACCAACATATCAGTCATCTGCGCGCGCGCTCTGCCAACACTCTGCGTACGGACGAGTTGAGAATACGCTCCGATATTTTTTATTAAACGTTGCAAATAGTAGTAGATAGTGTATACCGAACATGGTTCAGTGTAAAATGTGCAAATTATTCGTGTCGCTCGCGAAAGATGATGTGCTAAAATGTAAAGGCCCATGTGAAGGGGTATTCCACAAAAAGTGCGTGCAAAACATCAAACAATTTCAACGCAGTGAAATGTGTGAAGTATGTTCTGGAGCTATGGGAAGCGAAAAAAGTCCGAAGGCAACCGTACCACAAATTGTTGTTGACCTAAAAAAAGTAACCGTGGAATCCTTGCTAGCCGAGGTAATAATAAGCTGGAAATAATATACCAAACTCAGAAAAAAATCGAGGATCTGACCGAAACTGTCGACTTCTACGCCGAGCAATATCAGCAGATGCTTGAATTTAAGAAAAATGCAAATAAAAAGATGTTAGCATTAGAAAATAAAAATACCCACCTACAAAAAGTTAACAATGCTTTAGAATTGAGAATATCGGCCTTAGAACAAAGAGAAACTGAAAAATGTATAGAGATTTTTGGCCTTGATGAGAGTAAAAATGAAAATACAATTCAAATGGTGAAAACAATATCCCAAAAATTTAAAATCGATCCCGATAATATTGTGGAAACTAGGAGGGTAGGAAGAGATAAAGAAGTCGATAATCGACCGCGCACAATCGTCGTGACCTTGCGCACAAAAACTGCAAAAAAGGAGTGGATTAAAACTAGAAAATCATGCCTCACTAACGATGATATTTTAGGAAATAAAAATGGAAAAAGAATCTACATTAACGAACATCTCACTAAACATATACGTCAAGTACTATGGAGTTCTAAACAAATGCTCAAAGATTAGTACAAATACATTTGGGTTCAAGACCAAAAGGTCTTAATAAAAAAGGATGAAGGTGCGAAGATCCATGTCATTAAATCGGAAGATGATATTAATAAAATATGTTTCAATAGCGAGCTGTAAACAAACAAACCGCGGCCAGCTGAGGCTGCACGAGTACACACTCGGCGATTACTTCCCCATTAAAATTCGATGACATACTTTCCATCGTAGATGTCAGTATACTTTTGGTATTACATACCAAAAGTATACTGACGTTTGTAAATGGAGTTTATACTTAAAAAGTACAGATTCTTTAAGACAAATCTTTAATGAATTGCTTATTTTATTGAAACAGTGTGCATACAGTATCGATATTATTGTACTAAGTGAAATAAATATCAAACAAGATGAATTGGAAATGTACAAGATAGACGGATATGTCATGCATGGAAGTACTCGTGAGGATCGACGGGGAGGCGGACTACTCATGTATTCGAAACCTACGTATAATATTTCGTTTTCAACACGTAAGAATAATCGCTACATAGAACTAATACAGAGCCGTATTATGCATGGAAAACAGTTATTACACATCATAGCGATATATAGACCGCCAAGCACTAATAAGCTGCTCTTCATCGAGGAACTAACTAACTTGTTGAAACAAATACCAGAAAAAGAAAATTTGATCATCATTCATGCAAGAGTGCGGAATTCGTGGTCCTCTAAACAAATGGTTTCAGTGTTATTTAAAAAATAGAACGCTTTGCACCAGTATATGTGAACAGCGTGGGCAAGAAGCGGTCGTTGGGACGGGTGTGCCAACCGGATCAGTATATGGGCCTGTTGGGTACATTATGCACGTTAATAGCATGAGTAGAGTAATAAAGAATTGTAGTGTATATATGTACGCTGACGACACGTGCCTAATGTACGCTGACACCAACTTGGATACTATAGAAAAATGTATGCAAATAGATCTCGAAAATGTTATCAAATGGTCCCACGACAATGGGATTATATTAAATGTATCCAAAACAAAATGCATGCTCCTTCACTCACCATATAACAGAAAATCAATTAGAAAAATATCCATTATTGGTCACACGTATGAATGCTTACATAACAATATGCAACTATGTATGAATTGTGAACATATAGAGTTTGTGGAACAATATAAATACTTAGGTTTAACAATAGATTGTCATTTTAACTGGAAAGCCCACATCGATATTGTTTGTAACAAATTAAGGTCCGTCTTATGTAAATTCAAGCAACTTAAATATGTCACAAACCGATCCACGCTGTTTATGTTGTCGATGCAATTTTGAGCTATGGGCTGAGTGCATACGGGCGTACATTTAAAACTTATTTGGATAAAGTCTTGAATATACAAAGTAGATTCCTAAAGATTATGGTAGATAAAAACACGAAAAATGAATGTAATAAAAACTATATGAAATTGTTTAAAATATGTCATATATTACCGGTGCATCAAAAAGTTCAATATATGTTAACTGTCGAACAATATAATAAAGCAGAGTTTAAGATACCTAAAGCTCCACATTGTATGCTCAGACAAGCTGTAAGAAATAAATACAAAGAGCCTGTGTCATGTAATTACTATGGCGAACGAACACGTATGTTTATAATACCAAGACTATATAACAAAATTATGTTAGAAGAAGATTGTTTAAACTTACATATATTTAAGAAAAAGTTAAAAGAACTATTGTTACCAATATTTAATGATCAAATTCAAGATTAACAGCATCACTACTATTAAAATATATACTAGAATCTAAAAAGTTTTACAAAGGAAATAATAATTTATATAGTGTGTAATTTTTAAATGTGTTACATATTTTATTTTGTAAAATGAGCGCACAGTGTTCGCCAACAAACTGTCATGCAGTTTGGCAATATCATTTAATATGTATCTAAATGTATCACATTTGTTATAAATAAATTTAAATGTAAAAAAAAAATATCCACCAACAAATCCACCAACAAATCCACCAACATATCCACCAACATATCCACCAACAAATCGACCAACAAATCCACCAACATATCTACCAACAAATCTACCAACAAATCCACCAACATATCCACCAACAAATCCACCAACAAATCAACCAACAAATCCACAAATATATCCACCAACAAATCCGCCAACAAATCGACCTACATATCTACCAACAAATCTACCAAAGTATCCACCAACATATCTACCAACAAATCCACCAAAAAATCAACCAACAAATCTACCAACAAATCCACCAACATATCCACCAACAAATCCACCAACAAATTGACCAACATATCTATCAACAAATCCACCAACAAATCCACCAACATAACCACCAACAAATCCACCAACAAATCTACCAACAAATCCACCAATATATCCACCAACAAATCCGCCAACAAATCGACCAACAAATCGACCAACATATCTACCAACAAATCTACCAACGTATCCACCAACATATCTACAAACAAATCCACCAAAAAATCCACCAACAAATCTACCAACAAATCCACCAACATATCCACCAACAAATCCACCAACAAATCCACCGACATAACCACCAACAAATCCACCAACTAATCCACCAACATATCCATCAACAAATCCACCAACATATCTACCAACATATCCAGCAACAATTCCACCAACATATCCACCAACATATTATTTGCATAATGTGGTCCGATTATTATGCTATAAATTAAATATGTATTACTCGCCAAATACAGTTTAATTGGGATATTGGGTCAAGATTTGCGCTTAGTTTCCTTGAAGTAATGCTTCCATGTTTATTTGCGTTCACTGATTAAAATGTATTGTGACGTATCCGGTTTTCTCACAAATACTCGACCATTTCTGACCCAGACGTATTTGTATTCCATTATATCCACCAACATATCCACCAACATATCTACCAGCAAATCCACCAACATATCCACCAAAAAATCCACCAACAAATCCACCAACAATTCCACCAACATATCCAGCCACAATTCTACCAACAAATCCACCAACAAATCCACCAACAAATCCACCAACAAATCCACCAACATATCCACCAACAAATCCACCAACATATCCACCAACAAATCGACCAACAAATCGACCAACATATCTACCAACAAATCTACCAACAAATCCACCAACATATCCACCAACAAATCCACCAACAAATCTACCAACAAATCCACCAATATATCCACCAACAAATCCGCCAACAAATCGACCAACATATCTACCAACAAATCCACGAACAAATCTACCAACAAATCCACCAATATATCCACCAACAAATCCGCCAACAAATCGACCAACATATCTTCCAACAAATCTACCAACTAATCCACCAACTAATCCACCAACATATCCACCAACATATCCACCAACATATTATTTGCATAATGTGGTCCGATTATTATGCTATAAATTATATATGTATAACTCGCCAAATACAGTTTGATTGGGATATTGGGTCAAGATTTGCGCTTAGTTTCCTTGAAGTAATGTTTCCATGTTTATTTGCGTTCACTGATTAAAATGTATTGTGACGTATCCGTTTTTCTCACAAATACTCGACCATTTCTGACCCATACGTATTTGTATTCCATTATATCCACCAACATATCCACCAGGTTATTTATATAATAAATTGACTTGGTCGCATGATCAGAACTCACATAAAACTAGAGCCTCTTCGTACCTATTGATAACTCCTAAACATAGGACTAATGCGTTCCGCGGCAGTTTCCGATTCGCCGCTAGTCACATCTGGAACGTTTTATTGCCGCCTCTTCGTGCGCTGCGAACAAAACATTGCTTTAAAGAACATTTCAGGACGCATTTACTCGAAAAACAAAAAACTGATCAATTGTAATTGTAACTTACTTAGGTTATGCACGTCGCCAGCCAAGGCCATAGCAAGTATTTCCGGTCTTTTTCTTATTTTATTATTAAACTGCCCGGATCATGTAAATATCACAAAACACGTGGCAAGGATCTTTTTCTTATTAAACTGCCCACATTCACATTCATATTTATCGTAATATTTTATACTTTGACAGTTTTTGATAGGTAAACACAGCAATGACGCAATACTAGTTGCTTATATTCTCTTTGATGACATTTAAAGTGGTTGGAGTCGCAACCAAACGCTACTACAGGTCGATACGCATGATAATTTTGTAATTTAATTAGTAGTTTTTTAAGCGCTATCGGAAGATCAGTAGCAGTAATTATTATTATTTACTGTAACATTTGCTGAGGTAGACGCCTTTCCTAGCTAGTACTAATAATGTTGCATGCTTCATTAGTATTATATAAACTAAACGTAATTAATTATATTGTCTTAGATTTAAACTAAGTTAAGGATTATCTGTGCTTGTTGGGAATAAACCTTTTTTATTATTATTTATTATTTATTACCAACATATCCACCAACATATCCACTAACATATCCACCAACAAATCCACCAACATATCCACCAACGAATCCACCAACAAATCCACCAACAATTCCACCAACATATCCACCAACATATCCACCAACAAATCCGCCAACAAATCGACCAACATATCTTCCAACAAATCTACCAACTAATCCACCAACTAATCCACCAACATATCCACCAACATATTATTTGCATAATGTGGTCCGATTATTATGCTATAAATTAAATATGTATTACTCGCCAAATACAGTTTGATTGGGATATTGGGTCAAGATTTGCCCTTAGTTTCCTTGAAAAAATGCTTCCATGTTTATTTGCGTTCACTGATTAAAATGTATTGTGACGTATCCGTTTTTCTCACAAATACTCGACCATTTCTGACCCAGACGTATTTGTATTCCATTATATCCACCACCAACATATCCACCAACATATCCACCAACATATCCACCAACAAATCCACAAACATCATCATCATCATCATATCAGCCGAAAGACGTCCACTGCTGGACAAAGGCCTCCCCCAAAGATCTCCACAATTGCCGGTCTTGCGCTATCCGCATCCAGCGATTTCCAGCGACCCGCACAAGATCATCGGTCCATCTTGTAGGGGGCCTGCCCACACTGCGTCTTCTGGTTCGTGGTCGCCACTCGAGAACCTTTCTGCCCCAACGGCCGTCGGCTCTACGAGCTATGTGCCCTACCCACTGCCACTTCAGCTTGGCAATTCTTCGGGCTATGTCGGTGACTTTGGTTCGCCTGCGGATTTCGACATTTCTGATGCGATCCCGCAGGGAAACTCCGAGCATAGCCCTCTCCATTGCTCTTTGGGTGACCTTGAGCCTTCTAATAAGGCCCATAGTGAGCGACCACGTCTCTGTTCCGTATGTCATCACTGGCAACACACACTGGTCGAAGACTTTCGACTTGAGACACTGCGGTATTTTGGACGAGAAGATGTTACGTAGCTTCCCGAACGCTGCCCATCCGAGTTGGATTCTACGATTGACCTCCTTTTCGAAGTTGGACCTACCTAGTTGGATGGTCTGTCCTAGGTAAATATAGTTCTCTACAACTTCGAGTGCAGAGTCACCAACTTTCAATTGAGTGGGTGTAACATGGACGTTTGACATGATTTTCGTCTTATCCATGTTCATTTTCAGACCCACTTGTTGAGAGACTCTGCTGAGGTCATCGAGCATTGTACCGAGGTCTTCCATGGTCTCAGCCATGACTACGATATCATCGGCAAATCGAAGGTGAGTGATGTACTCGCCATTGACATTGATGCCAAAGCCTTTCCAGTCCAGAAGCTTGAAGACGTCTTCCAATGCAGCGGTGAACAGTTTCGGAGATATAACATCTCCCTGTCTCACGCCTCGCTGCAAGTGGATAGGTTTCGAGATCTGGTCCTGGAGTCGCACTGACATAGTGGCGTTTTCATACAAACACTTTAACACCTCGATATACCGGTAGTCAATTTGGCATCTTATGAGAGACCTCAGCACGGCCCATGTTTCGATAGAATCAAAGGCTTTCTCATAGTCCACAAACGCTTAGCACAGTGGCTTGTTATACTCTTCGGTCTTCTGTATAACTTGCCGCAGCGTATGTATGTGGTCTATGGTGCTAAAGCCTTTTCGGAAACCGGCTTGTTCGGGAGGCTGGAAGTCGTCAAACCTGCGCGCGAGACGGTTCGTAACGACCCTCGAAAACAACTTGTAAACATGGCTCAGCAGTGTGATGGGTCTATAATTCTTCAATAGGGTTTTGTCGCCCTTTTTGAAGAAGAGCACCACCACACTTCTGTGCCATGCTTGTGGCGTTTGACCATCTAGTATGACGGAGTTAAATAACTTCTGAAGGGCCCGTAGGATTGGTGTACCACCCGCCTTCAGAAGCTCTGCTGTAACTCCATCATCACCAGGCGCCTTGTTGTTCTTGAGTTGTTTGAGAGCCATTCTAATCTCGTACAGGCTGACGTCCGGGATGTCTTCGGTGTAATGTCGGGTTAGTCGTGCTCTGGGATCTGAGGCATGACTTTTGACAGGTGGCTGTGTTGTCGTATATAACTGTCCGTAGAACTTCTCGATCTCTCCCAGCAACTCAGGTTTAGACGTGACGATTCTACCATCCTCAGTCTTCAGCTTCGTCAGTTGGCTCTGTCCAACAGACAGAGCTCTTGCGAACACTTTAGAGCCTTTGTTTTGCTCGATGGCCTCTTTAATACTAATTGTATTAAATTGCCGCGTGTCGCGAGTCAAAGACTTTGAGATCTGTCTGTTGAGCTGCCGATATCTGGTAGCATCATCTGAGGATGTCAGAACCATTTTCCGTCTATCTTCCATAAGTTGCAGGGTAAAGTCAGAGATCTTTTTAGTTCTGTTTGTACGGCGGGCCTTGAAGACCTTAGACCCAGCCGTATGGACAGCTTCTACGAGCCTGTCATAGTATGAGTCCACTTCCTCGCAGTCTGCTAGGCATTCGAAACGGTTTTGCAGTTCGAGCTGAAATGGTTCGGGGTTTTGGACGTGGATAGGTAAAGGTCGGAGCGTAGACTTTATCAGTCGGGACCTCTGGAGTTTGACATTAAGTTTCAATGAGCCTCTGACCAGTCTGTGATCGCTCCCGGTTTTAACCGCATTGATCACGGAGACATCATTGAACATCTGTCGTCTCGTCGACAAGATAAAGTCTATCTCATTTTTAGTTTTACCATCCGGGCTCACCCAGGTCCATTTGCGGTGATCCGGCTTCCTGAAGAAGGAATTCATCATAAAGAGTCCCTCCTTCTCCATGAAGTCGGCCAACATTTGGCCCCGGGGGTTCCGGTCACCAGTTCCAAATTGCCCCACTCTCAGCTCATTACCGAATCGTTTGCCCAGCTTCGCGTTAAAGTCCCCCATGACCACGGTGAAATAGGAGTTAGAGGTATGTATGGCTCTGGATATGTCCTCATACATAACCTCGACCTCATCGTCGGAGTGTGTCGAAGTGGGTGCGTATACCTGTATAACCTTCAACGAATACCGCTTGGTGATTCTGAGTATAAGGTACGCAACCCTCGTCGACACACTCTCGATTTTCACTAGGTTGTTCACGAGGGACTTGTGGACTATGAACCCGACACCACCTTGGGATATTTGGTCACCCTCCCGGTAATAGAGCAGGTTTCCGGATTTCAGTATTATCGAGTCCTCCCCCTCTCTTCGGACTTCAGATAATCCTACAATATCCCAATGTAACCTGCTCAATTCTTCCTCCAGTTCGATTATCTTCTCGTCGGACCGCAGTGTACGTGTGTTATATGTTGCCAGGGCCAGAGGTCGTCGGTGTTGGTAACGCGGAATCTGCCGGGGATTCTTAGCACCCCCTGCCCTGCCGTAACCACGCCTGTTACCACGGCTGGGAATAGCAGGGCTGCCGGGGACTGGGGGCCGCGGTTTGGTTGTGTCCATCATTTGAGGGGATTTGCCATAATCGCCACGCTTGGCAGACGGGTTGGCGATCGCAGTAAGGTGGACATGGTACTCAGGAGAACGCTGCTGCCCGTTCTCTGGTATATATTCCCTCGGGACGACTTTTACGTCCCCCCACGGGATGAGAGGGGGTGGTGATATTCTTAGGCCGTCACCACACAGCACTATACACACCACAAACATATCCACCAACAAATCCACCAACAATTCCACCAACATATCCAGCCACAATTCTACCAACAATTTTTTTTTTTTTTTTAATTTTTTTACATATATTTTTTTGCAATTGTATAACATATAAGTAATCTCGCCAAACTGTTACGTTTAATGGCGAGTAACGCGCTCTTGTAGTACAATAAATCTTAACCTACATACATCTACATTTTAATTTTACATATTTAGGACATACTTAAGGCTAGGTACATTTGACAGACCCATCGTCTGTAGGCATGAACAATGCCTCAGGTCTCAGATGACCCCTCTCCACCATCGAGAAGTAAATCCCTCAACTTTAATTTTAAACTACTAATACTTATTTTAGGTGTTTGTCTCAATATCGGTAATTTATTGAAAATATGTGGTATTAAAAATTTTGAAGTTCGTTTTCCATAATAATTGGTCACCTTTGGTTGAACGAGATTTTTATTTATAACTCTCCTTGTATTATATTTATTTTCAACAGGAGTTTTATACGTCTCGCTATAATAATATTCTAATGCTATCAAATAATTTATTTTAGTATCTACTGGCAATAGTTTACAAATAGGGAATAAAAAGAATGGGCAAAAATATATGGAGCTTGGTCCAAATTTCCACCATCAATAAGAACTATGACATATGATGGAACACTGCGTTCTGAATCATTATAAGAAGACCGCAACCAAAAATATTTACTCAGTAAAAAGTTATGACCCCATGAAAACTTGCAATTTAAAAACCTTTTTACGCTTCATTATTTCACTATATCTTTTAAACTACTCGATTGATTTAGGTGTATGACATTTCGTTGTAATTCATACGTTATTCTGGTTGTTATAAGCTATATGAGCCAAAATATAAACAATATGGCGGTCGCGGTAGGTACCTCGCTACGTCAAAAAATCAAACCCTATCATGTGGGGTATCAAATCAAATGAAAGGACTTATAGCTATCTTTACAATGCTTATATTTATTTTAAAATATTTGTAATACTGGGAAAAATGTAAACACAAAAATATTTCACGTTCAAGTTTTATTTATTCCTGTCTCACAGTGTGGAGTCTGTCCTTAAAAGAATACATCTCATATGTCTTCATCCACAATAACATTGTCCAGATTCGCAGCTGGAAGTAGAATTGTGGGTTGGTGTCTCGCCCATCCAAAATACCAAATAATTACCATGACGTGGGCACAGCAACCCACAGTTCGCATTCCAGAAAGACAAGAACAGTAGTAGTTCGAAATGGTTTCTCGATTATGGATCATTACATACGTGTAGTATTTGTCTTGCACGTGCGTGTCGGGATTGTATTCTTGCGCGTAACAACATAGCGTTTTCAGGTTCAATGCCAAAATCAACTATTTCACTAAATGCTCCATCTCTTGCTACTTCAATCTGATACACGCCATTGCGTACGTGTTCGCTATAGTAGCTACGCGCAAGTTTTATGTGATATGAACCAAGTGCAAACAATGTCAATTCTTCTTGAGTCAGAACAGGAAATTCATCTGCTCCTATGGCGTCGGCTTCAATATTTCGAAAACTTGCCCGCCTTCTATTTATATTTCTATTTGTAACATATGCTCCCAATTGATTTGGTACATGCAATCTCTCTCTAATTATTCTTAAATATTCTTCCGCATGCGCGTTATCTTCGAATAAAAGATGAAAAGCGTTAATAAGCGCAGCAGCCACCCGGAAATCATCCATCATGTGGCTCATAGCACGATTAAAAAATTCTTGCCTGAATAGGCGAAAATCGCGCTTAAAACGTCCGTTTACGACCTCGACGACCCAGCGGCATATCGTCACTTCCCTATTTTTATTGGCTTCTAACGTGGTTAACTGGTCTTCGCCACGCCGTTTGCTAATTGGCATACGTGCCACATAACCACACGATTCCATGTCACCAATAACGTCTCTAAAGCCGCGGTCGCAGATAAAAACATCGTTTGCTTCAAAAAAGTAATGGAATGGATTGTCTTCTCTTTCGTTAATAAGACCTTTCATTATAACGGCATCCGATGTTGTTGCTGCGTGAGGCCCAGTAACATCTAATATGTAGCCATCACAACATACAATGAGAAATGGTTTTAACAGGTTCGTGTATTTGTGCAAACTGTATGTTTTCCGCTGGAAAAGGAAGTTGGAAGACTTCTGAGTATAGACGTAGGTTCCATCTATCACCAGAATAGCTTTCCTTTCTTGTAAGGGTGCATCTGGGTTTCCAAAAAGACCATTTGGCACAGTCAGATTTTTCGCAACTACTTCATTTCTTGAAATATGATCCAGGCCCAGGTGCCTTGGTACGAAATCTTGTACCAAACATTTGCGCACAGTATTCATTTTCCTTTCGAGCGTACGGCGACTCATTCTGAAAAGTACGCTGAGTCTTTCGTTCGACTCACCCGTCCGAAGCTTCATCAAAAAAATAGCAAGTGCAGTATTGGGGTCGGTTACTTCTTGCTGCAATGAAGGGGTTTCTCGTATCACTTGCTCAAATGCGTTATGAGTGATGCCCACACGATGATGCAATATTTTTGGATCCATAGTTTGTATATTTTCAAAGTCCATTGTGTTGGAACTATTAAGAACGGCTGTTTGTAAGATTTTCGTAATGTCTACGAACATTTCTCCGGTAAAATCGTGGGATAAGTTTGGAGCATCAATTAAGTGACCCCATTGATTTTCATCCAAATGTTGTTGACATACTCTTGCGTTTGGAGGTATGTATAAATTCGAGTGTACCAACAGTTCTAGTTTGATAGACGCCGGAATACGGCATCTACTTGCATTGCCACATTCATGATAAATGCATGTGTTAGATGTATTTGGTGCTCTTTTGAATTCATTGGTTTCGAAGATTCCTCCAGATGGTCTTCCGACACGAGGAGGCGGCTGGTCAGCTTGGTTTTGACTGCGGTCAACTGCATACCTTACCCGCAACCAACAATTGCGGCAGATATATTGCTCGCCATCCAGTATTAACTGCAACAAATACAACACCTTTATTCATGACGTTCTGTCTAACTGCGTGTGTTAGCTAACATGTCTACTCGCTAAGAGAGGTCCTAGGTTCGATTCCTTCCGCATACAGGCTCTCCGGCAATAAGCTAGTGTTGATTCTGTGCGTCTGGGTATATTATCCATATAAGTATGTATTCAAAACAAAACAAGAAACGGTAAGAATGATTAAAACATGACGTTACTACCGATAGTAAAATATTGATTAACTAACTTAACAAAAGTGTTACTTACAAGTAATCTTTTTGTTCACGCCATCCCACGTCTGGATATATTATCTATGTTATGTACTTATGTATTCAAAACAAAAAACGGTAATGATGATTAAAACATGACGTTACTACCGATACTAAAATATTGATTAATTGACAAACAATAGTAACAAAAATGGATCAAGACTGAAAACGTCCAAAATATTTCGCTTCAAAAAGGTTTTTCTAGGGATCTTTCGTTACAAGTAATCTTAGGCTAAGTTCAGATGAACGCGCGGCGACGCGCGGTCGGCTCGGCGCGCGGTTTGAGATTGTAACAAATCAATGTTGTTGTGTACATGACCGCGCGTCGTGTGTCACGCGGTCATGTACACAACAACATTGATTTGTTACAATCTCAAACCGCGCGCCGAACCAACCGCGCGTCGCCGCGCGTTCATCTGTCAGAAGCCTTATTGTTCACGCCTTCCGACAATCTCAAATGGAGTCGGGGCACGGCATTTGAAATAAAATACACATATGCATGTACTAACCTGTCGAGGTGCTAAAAGTCCTTGAATATGCTCTGCAGTTCCTGGGTGATTATCCAGAAACGGTTGAAGCAACTGATAGTTTCTTCTTTGAAACAATGAATAACTGCAACATATGCAGTTTCTTCTTTCCGCTTCCATTGTCACAGATACACAAAGCAATAACAAATAGTCCGATGAGATATAGCCGTAGTCGAAAGTAGAGAATCAGAAGAAATCAAGTACACAAAAGTCGCAGGGAAAATATAACCAGAAAATGCACAGTACGCACCGAAAGCAAGCAAACGAACGACTGCGTGGGACACAATATGTGTTGATTGGGTCAGGTAGTTAGGTAAAAACCAGTTCAACGTCGTCGGCGCAGCGTATACCGTATTGCTTCCTAAGTGCGAAAGGGACAAAACTAATGCTATCTCCATCTACGAGTCGACGCTAGCAATCCCCGGGTTCCGAAATGCAAAAATATTAAAAAATACTTTTAGCACGATTGCGAACCGTTCCGATTACATTTTTATATGGGTAGGTGCGCTAAGGTTATCATTGTATACTTTGCAGACGATTTGAGCGCATAACAGAACAGGGGGAATGCGTCATCATTGCTACCATGTTTTTACTGCTTGAAATGTGGCTATGTGCGAAAAAAATTAACGGTTAAATAACTAAAAATACGTATTTTTAAAACAGTCATAACTTTTTTCTGAGTGAATATATTTTTTTCACCTAGTAATCAAAATTGTATGGTATTTAGTCGACTTTAAGCTTACATAGCCCTCAATGGTGGTGGAAATTTGGACCACTTCTGCTCATTGTCTTTTGTCGTAGTCCTGATTACATTTTTGTTTTACTTTATTACTAACTAGGAATTTAATTAATCTTAACTGTAAATTTTTTATCTCATTTAAATGTGTTTTGAATGTTCTTCCATAAACAATTAAACAGTAACTTATAAGTGATTCGGCCAATGCGTAATATACGACTCGCAACGTATGTTTATTTAATATTCGGTTCAGTTGGTAAAACTTCCCTAATACGGACCTTAGTCGGTTACAAGTATGTGCGACGTGAATTTTCCAATTAAAGTTTGTGTCAATAGTAAGGCCAAGGTATTTAAATGTTTCAACATATTCTATCTCACTACAGGTGCAGCTGATTTTATTATTATGAAGACACTCGTATGTATGGCCAATTACTGTCAGGTCCTCTTTTTGAGTACTCTTAGCTCGATGGTTATATGGCGAGTGTATATGCATGCACTTAGTTTTTGACAGGTTTAATATGATCCCGTTGTCGTGGGCCCATTTGGTGATATTTTCAAAATCTTCCTCTATATTTTTTTTTACTTCCGATATATTCCTTGAGCCGTATACTATTAAAATATCGTCTGCATATACATACACCCGACACTTATTTACAATATTTGACACACTGTTCACATGCATCACGTAACCGACCGGCCCGAACACTGAACCGGTCGGCACACCTAACTGCACAGATGCCGCGTCGCCAGTCTCTCCTGCAATGGTCGTACGTATTTTCCTATTAAACAGGTAGTTTTTGAACCAGTTATTAGTGGGTCCACGTATCCCACATTCATCCATAGCCTGTAATAATGTGTCGTGATCCAGTGTGTCAAATGCTTTTTTGTAATCAATAAAAAGTGAGATCAGTTGTTTACCAGAGTCTAATGATTCATTAACATAGTCCGCAAAGTCCGTCAAAGCCGAGACAGTACTACGTCCTTTCCGAAAGCCATGCTGACTGTCTGAAAGAATATTATTACTCTCTAAAAATTTACTAGTTTGGCCCACAATATTTTTTTCTCTAATTTTATCAATAACCGATAGAATGGCTATCGGCCTGTAATTGACATATTTTAAGTGACTACCAGACTTATAAAGGGGGCGTATTAGTGCGATTTTTAATTCATTGGGATATAAGCCGTTGGTTAGGCACATATTCATGAATTTTGCTATAATAGGACTTAATTGTTTTCGCACGTATTTAATATCTTTTACCCTTATCCCATCGAATCCAGGTGCTTTTTCACATGATAGCAGATTAATATTTTTTTCTATTTCCACTGGCGTTACTGATTTATATCCGAAGGAAACATTACTTGGCTTCACATAATTATGTCTGTCTAGAAATTTAACGCTACATGTATGTTTAATACTTTGTATTTCTTCAGAAAAAGTTTTTGAAAAATTTGTACAAATTTGACTAATACTTTCCGTTTTACCTAAATATCTAAGTATCACATTATCAAGACTAGTTTTGTTGTGACCCAGCCACATATTAATATTTGACCAAATTTTCCTAAAATCTCCATTACATTCTTTTATTTGTAATTGTCTATATTTATTTTTCGCCTCGTTTACTAGCTTATTAATCTTATTTCTAAATTTTCAAAAATTTTAAAAAAATCCACCAACATATCCACCAACAAATCCACCAACAAATCCACCAACATATCCACCAACAAATCCACCAACAAATTCACCAACAATTCCACCAACATATCCACCAACATATTATTTGCATAATGTGGTCCGATTAATATGCTATAAATTAAATAGGTATTACTCGCCAAATACAGTTTGATTGGGATATTGGGTCAAGATTTGCCCTTAGTTTCCTTGAAGTAATGCTTCCATGTTTATTTGCGTTCACTGATTAAAATGTATTGTGACGTATCCGTTTTTCTGACAAATACTCGACCATTTCTGACCCAGACGTATTTGTAGTCCATTATATCCACCAACATATCCACCAACATATCTACCAACAAATCCACCAACATATCCACCAACAAATCCACCAACAATTCCACCAACATATCCAGCCACAATTCTCCCAACAAATCCACCAACATATCCACCAACAAATCCACCAACAAATCCACCAACATATCCACCAACAAATCCACCAACATATCCACCAACAAATCGACCAACAAATCGACCAACATATCTACCAACAAATCTACCAACAAATCTACCAACTAATCCACCAACATATCCACCAACAAATCCACCAACATATCTACCAACAAATCCACCAACAAATCCACCAACAAATCCACCAACAAATCCACCAACATACCCAGCAACAATTCCACCAACATATCCAGCAACATATTATTTGCATAATGTGGTCCGATTATTATGCTATAAATTAAATATGTATTACTCGCCAAATACACTTTGATTGGGATATTGGGTCAAGATTTGCCCTTAGTTTCCTTGAAGTAATGCTTCCATGTTTTTTTGCCAACCAACATATCTACCAACAAATCCACCAACATATCCACCAACAAATCCACCAACAAATCCACCAACAATTCCACCAACATATCCAGCCACAATTCTACCAACAAATCCACCAACATATCCACCAACAAATCCACCAACAAATCCACCAACATATCCACCAACAAATCGACCAACAAATCGACCAACATATCTACCAACAAATCTACCAACAAATCCACCAACAAATCCAGCAACATATCCACCAACAACTCCACCAACAAATCTACCAACAAATCCACCAATTTATCCACCAACAAATCCGCCAACAAATCGACCAACTAATCCCCCAACATATCCACCAACAAATCCACCAACATATCGACCAACAAATCCACCTACAAATCCACCAACAAATCCACCAACATATCCAGCAACAATTCCACCAACATATCCACCAACATATTATTTGCATAATGTGGTCCGATTATTATGCTATCAATTAAATATGTATTACTCGCCAAATTAGTTTACCAACATATCCACCAACAAATCGACCAACAAAGCGATCAACATATCTACCAACAAATCCACCAACATAACCACCAACAAATCCACCAAAAAATCTACCAACAAATCCACCAATATATCCACCAACAAATCCGCCAACAAATCCACCAACAAATCGACCAACAAATCGACCAACATATCTACCAACAAATCTACCAACAAATCTACCAACTAATCCACCAACATATCCACCAACAAATCCACCAACATATCTACCAACAAATCCACCAACAAATCCACCAACAAATCCACCAACATACCCAGCAACAATTCCACCAACATATCCAGCAACATATTATTTGCATAATGTGGTCCGATTATTATGCTATAAATTAAATATGTATTACTCGCCAAATACACTTTGATTGGGATATTGGGTCAAGATTTGCCCTTAGTTTCCTTGAAGTAATGCTTCCATGTTTTTTTGCCAACCAACATATCTACCAACAAATCCACCAACATATCCAACAACAAATCCACCAACAAATCCACCAACAATTCCACCAACATATCCAGCCACAATTCTTCCAACAAATCCACCAACATATCCACCAACAAATCCACCAACAAATCCACCAACATATCCACCAACAAATCGACCAACAAATCGACCAACATATCTACCAACAAATCTACCAACAAATCCACCAACAAATCCACCAACATATCCACCAACAAATCCACCAACAAATCTACCAACAAATCCACCAATTTATCCACCAACAAATCCGCCACCAAATCGACCAACTAATCCCCCAACATATCCACCAACAAATCCACCAACATATCGACCAACAAATCCACCTACAAATCCACCAACAAATCCACCAACATATCCAGCAACAATTCCACCAACATATCCACCAACATATTATTTGCATAATGTGGTCCGATTATTATGCTATAAATTAAATATGTATTACTCGCCAAATTAGTTTACCAACATATCCACCAACAAATCGACCAACAAAGCGATCAACATATCTACCAACAAATCCACCAACATAATTACCAACAAATCCACCAACATAACCACCAACAAATCCACCAAAAAATCTACCAACAAATCCACCAATATATCCACCAACATATTATTTGCATAATGTGGTCCGATTATTATGCTATAAATTAAATATGTATTACTCGCCAAATTAGTTTACCAACATATCCACCAACAAATCGACCAACAAAGCGATCAACATATCTACCAACAAATCCACCAACATAACCACCAACAAATCCACCAAAAAATCTACCAACAAATCCACCAATATGTCCACCAACAAATCCGCCAACAAATCCACCAAAAAATCGACCAACAAATCGACCAACATATCTACCAACAAATCTACCAACAAATCCACCAACATATCCACCAACAAATCCACCAACATATCTACCAACAAATCCACCAACAAATCCACCAACAAATCCACCAACATACCCAGCAACAATTCCACCAACATATCCAGCAACATATTATTTGCATAATGTGGTCCGATTATTATGCTATAAATTAAATATGTATTACTCGCCAAATACACTTTGATTGGGATATTGGGTCAAGATTTGCCCTTAGTTTCCTTGAAGTAATGCTTCCATGTTTTTTTGCCAACCAACATATCTACCAACAAATCCACCAACATATCCACCAACAAATCCACCAACAAATCCACCAACAATTCTACCAACAAATCCACCAACATATCCACCAACAAATCCACCAACAAATCCACCAACATATCCACCAACAAATCGACCAACAAATCGACCAACATATCTACCAACAAATCTACCAACAAATCCACCAACAAATCCACCAACATATCCACCAACAAATCCACCAACAAATCTACCAACAAATCCACCAATTTATCCACCAACAAATCCGCCAACAAATCGACCAACTAATCCCCCAACATATCCACCAACAAATCCACCAACATATCGACCAACAAATCCACCTACAAATCCACCAACAAATCCACCAACATATCCAGCAACAATTCCACCAACATATCCACCAACATATTATTTGCATAATGTGGTCCGATTATTATGCTATAAATTAAATATGTTTTACTCGCCAAATTAGTTTACCAACATATCCACCAACAAATCGACCAACAAAGCGATCAACATATCTACCAACAAATCCACCAACATAACCACCAACAAATCCACCAAAAAATCTACCAACAAATCCACCAATATATCCACCAACAAATCCGCCAACAAATCGACCAACATATCTACCAACAAATCTACCAACTCATCCACCAACTAATCCACCAACATATCCACCAACAAATCCAACAACATATCTACCAACAAATCCACCAACAAATCCACCAACAAATCCGCCAACAAATCCACCAACATATCCACCAACATATCCAGCAACAATTCCACCAACATATCCACCAACATATTATTTGCATAATGTGGTCCGATTATTATGCTATAAATTAAATATGTATTACTTGCCAAATACACTTTGATTGGGATTTTGGGTCAAGATTTGCCCTTAGTTTCCTTGAAGTAATGCTTCCATGTTTATTTGCGTTCACTGATTAAAATGTATTGTGACGTATCCGTTTTTCTCACAAATACTCGACCATTTCTGACCCAGACGTATTTGTATTCCATTATATCCACCAACATATCCACCAACATATCTACCAACAAATCCACCAATATATCCACCAACAAATCCACCAACAAATCCACCAAAAAATCCACCAACAAATCCACCAACATATCCACCAACAAATCCACCAACAAATCTACCAACAAATGCACCAATATATCCACCAACAAATCCGCCAACAAATCGACCAACTAATCCCCCAACATATCCACCAACAAATCCACCAACATATCTACCAACAAATCCACCAACAAATCCACCAACAAATCCACCAACAAATCCACCAACATATCCAGCAACAATTCCACCAACATATCCACCAACATATTATTTGCATAATGTGGTCCGATTATTATGCTATAAATTAAATATGTATTACTCGCCAAATTAGTTTACCAACATATCCACCAACAAATCTACCAACATAACCACCAACATATCCACCAACAAATCTACCAACAAATCCACCAATATATCCACCAACAAATCCGCCAACAAATCGACCAACATATCTACCAACAAATCTACTAACTAATCCACCAACTAATCCACCAACATATCCACCAACAAATCCACCAACATATCTACCAACAAATCCACCAGCAAATCCACCAACGAATCCACCAACATATCCACCAACATATCCAGCAACAATTCCACCAACATATCTACCAACAAATCTACCAACAAATGCACCAACATATCTACCAACAAATCCACCAACAAATCCACCAACAAATCTACCAACAAATCCACCGATATATCCACCAACAAATCCGCCAACAATTCCACCAACATATCTACCAACAAATCTACCAACTAATCCACCAACTAATCCACCAACATATCCACCAACAAATCCACCAACATATCCACCAACAAATCCACCAACAAATCAACCAACATATCCACCAACAAATCCACCAACATATCCACCAACAAATCGACCAACAAATCAACCAACATATCTACCAACAAATCTACCAACAAATCCACCGATATATCCACCAACAAATCCGCCAACAATTCTACCAACATATCTACCAACAAATCTACCAACTAATCCACCAACTAATCCACCAACTAATCCACCAACAAATCCACCAACAAATCCGCCGACAAATCCACCAACATATCCACCAACATATCCAGCAACAATTCCACCAACATATCCACCAACATATTATTTGCATAATGTGGTCCGATTATTATGCTATAAATTAAATATGTATTACTTGCCAAATACACTTTGATTGGGATATTGGGTCAAGATTTGCCCTTAGTTTCCTTGAAGTAATGCTTCCATGTTTATTTGCGTTCACTGATTAAAATGTATTGTGACGTATCCGTTTTTCTCACAAATACTCGACCATTTCTGACCCAGACGTATTTGTATTCCATTATATCCACCAACATATCCACCAACATATCTACCAACAAATCCACCAACACATCCACCAACAAATCCACCAACAAATCCACCAACAAATCCACCAACATATCCACCAACAAATCCACCAACAAATCTACCAACAAATCCACCAATATATCCACCAACAAATCCGCCAACAAATCGACCAACTAATCCCCCAACATATCCACCAACAAATCCACCAACATATCTACCAACAAATTCACCTACAAATCCACCAACAAATCCATTAACAAATCCACCAACATATCCAGCAACAATTCCACCAACATATCCACCAACATATTATTTGCATAATGTGGTCCGATTATAATGCTATAAATTAAATATGTATTACTCGCCAAATTAGTTTACCAACATATCCACCAACAAATCGACCAACATAACCACCAACAAATCCACCAACAAATCTACCAACAAATCCACCAATATATCCACCAACAAATCCGCCAACAAATCGACCAACATATCTACCAACAAATCTACCAACTAATCCACCAACATATCCACCAACAAATCCACCAAAATATCTACCAACAAATCCACCAGCAAATCCACCAACGAATCCACCAACATATCCACCAACATATCCAGCAACAATTCCACCAACATATCTACCGACAAATCTACCAACAAATGCACCAACATATCTACCAACAAATCCACCAACAAATCCACCAACAAATCTACCAACAAATCCACCGATATATCCACCAACAAATCCGCCAACAATTCCACCAACATATCTACCAACAAATCTACCAACTAATCCACCAACTAATCCACCAACATATCCACAAACAAATCCACCAACATATCTAACAACAAATCCACCAACAAATCCACCAACATATCCACCAACAAATCCACCAACATATCCACCAACAAATCGACCAACAAATCGACCAACATATCTACCAACAAATCTACCAACAAATCTACCAACTAATCCACCAACATATCCACCAACAAATCCACCAACATATCTACCAACAAATCCACCAACAAATCCACCAACAAATCCACCAACATATCCAGCAACAATTCCACCAACATATCCACCAACATATTATTTGCATAATGTGGTCCGATTATTATGCTATAAATTAAATATGTATTACTCGCCAAATACACTTTGATTGGGATATTGGGTCAAGATTTGCCCTTAGTTTCCTTGAAGTAATGCTTCCATGTTTATTTGCGTTCACTGATTAAAATGTATTGTGACGTATCCGTTTTTCTCACAAATACTTGACCATTTCTGACCCAGACGTATTTGTATTCCATTATATCCACCAACATATCCACCAACATATCAACCAACAAATCCACCAACATATCCACCAACAAATCCACCAACAAATCCCCCAACAATTCCACCAACATATCCAGCCACAATTCTACCAACCAATCCACCAACATATCCACCAACAAATCCACCAACAAATCCACCAACATATCCACCAACAAATCCACCAACATATCCACCAACAAATCGACCAACAAATCGACCAACATATCTACCAACAAATCTACCAACAAATTTACCAACAAATCCACCAACATATCCACCAACAAATCCACCAACAAATCTACCAACAAATCGACCAATATATCCACCAACATATCCAGCAACAATTCCACCAACATATCCACCAACATATTATTTGCATAATGTGGTCCGATTATTTAAATATGTATTACTCGCCTATAAATTAAATATGTATTACTCGCCAAATTAGTTTACCAACATATCCACCAACAAATCGACCAACATAACCACCAACAAATCCACCAACAAATCTACCAACAAATCCACAAATATATCCACCAACAAATCCGCCAACAAATCGACCAACATATCTACCAACAAATCTACCAACTAATCCGCCAACTAATCCACCAACATATCCACCAACAAATCCACCAACATATCTACCAACAAATCCACCAGCAAATCCACCAACAAATCCACCAACATATCCACCAACATATCCAGCACCAATTCCACCAACATATCTACCAACAAATCTACCAACAAATGCACCAACATATCTACCAACAAATCCACCAACAAATCTACCAACAAATCCACCAATATATCCACCAACAAATCCACCAACATATCCACCAACAAATCCACCAACATATCTACCAACAAATCCACCAACAAATCCACTAACAAATCCACCAACATATCCAGCAACAATTCCACCAACATATCCACCAACATATTATTTGCATAATGTGGTCCGATTATTATGCTATAAATTAAATATGTATTACTCGCCAAATACAGTTTACCAACATATCCATCAACAAATCGACCAACATATCTACCAACAAATCTACCAACAAATCCACCAACATATCCACCAACAAATCCACCAACAAATCTACCAACAAATCCACCAATATATCCACCAACAAATCCGCCAACAAATCGACCAACATATCTACCAACAAATCTACCAACTAATCCCCCAACATATCCACCAACAAATCCACCAACATATCTACCAACAAATCCACCAATAAATCCACCAACAAATCCACCAACAAATCCACCAACATATCCAGCAACAATTCCACCAACATATTATTTGCAGAATGTGGTCCGATTATTATGCTATAAATTAATATCTGGGGACAATGTCACACAGATCACCCTAGCCCCAAACTAAGCAAAGCTTGTACTATGGGTATCAGGTGACGATAAACATACTTATATAGATAGATAAATACTTATATACATAGAAAACATCCATGACTCAGAAACAAATATTCGTGCTCATCACATAAATATTTGCACTTACCGGGATTCGAACCCAGGACCACCAGCTTCGTAGGCAGGAGCACTACCAACTAGGCTACGGTGACCGATACGGTGATAAATTTGCTTCCATGTTTATTTGCGTTCACTGATTAAAATGTATTGTGACGTATTCGTTTTTCTCACAAATACTTGACCATTTCTGACCCAGACGTATTTGTATTCCATTATATCCACCAACGTATCCACCAACATATCCACCAACAAATCCACCAACATATCCACCAACATATCCACCAACAAATCCACCAACATATCCACCAACAAATCCACCAACAAATCCACCACAAATGACTGTAGCGCTAATTTTCAACTGTGGCCAACGGCCATCCATATAAAAATAAATATAAATATGACGGTGTAATAGAACATACTAAATAATGCAAGGAGTTGAAAAATAAAATAAATACATCCAGGAAATAAAAACAGGTGGTAATAATTGATTTTGTTACAAAATATATGAATTGATAGGAATATAAATTAAAATAAAAATTAAAACGTACACTATTGTCACAGAATTTACCAAAACACTCGATTTCACATGTTAACTACTAAGTGTTGGAAAGCTGAATTTCCAAAGCCAACGATTTTATTTTTGATTTGGATTGTTAATATTTCTTATCGGTGGTGGTAAATTGTTCCAACACTTAGAAGCGCAATACCTAAAACTGCCCCTAAAAGCCGATGTTTTATGACGCGGAATCTTTAACACGGAAACTGATGCACGGGAGGGATACCTACTGTCCAAACTACGCCAAGAGAGCTTCGAAGAAAGGTATATTGGCTTGCCAGTCTTGACTATACCAAATAAAAGTGTGGCCAGATGAACCTCCCGTCTGTATTTCATCTTTAAAACTTTCCACAGGATATGATAGGATGTTACATGGTGTCGTGGTGGTATCTTGAAGCAGTACCTTGCGCAAGCATTTTGAACCCCTTGTATAAGGTTAGAAATTTTGGCTAATGTTTTTGGACCAAATAACACGTCAAGATAATTGAATTTGGAAAGGATGAGTGATTTTACTAATTGTATTCTCATGTTGATACTAAGGTGATCGCGTATATTATAGAGTACCTTGAGGCGATAAAAACAGTTTTTAGCAATACAAGCTATATGTTGTTCGAAGCGTAGGTTTTGGTCCATGAGCAAACCCACATTTCGAGCCATCATCATTCATTCATCGTAATCAGACCGGTACTTTTTGCGTGATGCTTGAACAGACTTTTTTAAATCTCATTTTTGGGTTTGGTAACGATCTAATTACACCCCTGCTATTTTCTTTTATATTTTCAATGTACAGAATTTACACTTGTACAGTTTCATTATAAGTATAGATATATGTATCGTATCTTATCGTAACATATCACCAACTGTAACACTTTTTTTAATAATACATTTTGTTTACCTTTAACCAATTTCCTTATATTTCCTTATGATATTGGTGACGAACAATATATAACCAACCTCTTATCTTTACGTTATACATATTCACATTCAACTGGCACTTGTTTTTGTATTACTTATTTAGATATCATTAAATTCATTCACTTTGTTATGGTAAACATTGCTATGAAAACATCCATGATGACAGCTCGTATCAGCGACATCTAGTGTAGTGCATTCCATACTTAATCGATTTTTTATTTCACATACTTATTCAAAATTATTAATTACTAATTTCTATTTCATTTCAATTCCTTCCATCCGCAATTTTTTGACTAGCTAGGTTGCATTTTAAATAAGAATCTTAAAATATTAAATTTAGTAAGTTTAGTATGTTTTTATCCTGTGAACGGAGGCGGAAAGGCTGTCTAGAATGATGTGGCCATTTTGACGTTCTTTTTTTTTCTCTGAGCGGTGTCTGGACGAAGTCGTGTCTTTTATTTTGCGGTTAAAAGTGTTTGGCTGTGTTGAGGTGTTTTCCGTTGTCGTTACGAGGTGTATAGGTAGCGCCACGAGTTATGAGCGCTCGCTTCATCTGCGCAGAACGCACTTTTAGGTCTGTTTGGTAACAGGGTTGAGGCGCGGGGCAAGGGAGCCCGCGCCCGGCGCTGTCCTTGCGCACTATTGGAGAATCAGTCGCTGTATAACTCCCACACTCGGCGCACGTTAATTTGAGTTCGAAAGTACAGTCGCGTAAATAGTTGTTTTCAATCGTTTATATCATTTGTATTGACCAATAATTAAAAATGCTTTACGGTAAGATGTTAAAAAGACAAGATAAATACCTCGCTCGCACAATCGTTTAAAATCTTTGAAAATAGTTTAGAAAAAAGTAATGAAATTATACATCAATGCATTTTTATGCATATTTTTATTTATTATAATATGCACTAGTCCGCACTTCCACCTGTGGAAGCGTCAAAATTTTGCAAAGAGATAGTTCAAACTATCTCTGTACAAAGTTTCGTGTTTTTTTTTAGAGTACTTACTTTAAAATGTAAACTAACAAACGAATAACAAATAAACGCACTCTCGCATTAATAATATAAGGATATTTTTTAAATACTTAAATTATTATTTTAACTCGACCCTAAGTTGTTTTGTTTGCGAGTGTACACATACGTAGATCCCCACCACTAAAACAGAGCGCTCATAACTCGTGGCGCTAGGTATACCTAGTTCCTCGTGGGTATGTAGCCATTTATTGAAGTATTTTTTGTGGAAATCCGCCATGCGGTTGCCAAGATGGTAATGTGGGAACTCTTTTACAGAACGTGGCGCTCTGGTGTTTGTTGTGTGTGTTCCCGGTGCTCCTCGTGTGTCCATCCACCTGGGTAGGTCGACCACATGTGGAAACAAATAAGTATTTCTATTATTTTCCATTCTATTGCTAGGTCGCTAATGCTAGTGTGATTTTTTTCCAGAGGCGTTAACTATTAAGTGTTTGTGAGCTGGGTGTGCTGTGCTTTTGAGCTGGTGTGCTGTGCTTGGGTCTGGCTATCGATTGGACAGGATCGAAGCTAGCTGTCGCCTTCGACCAGGTGTGTTTGCATTTCCCCGGGCCAGGCCGACAACGAGGTCCTCCGTCTACTGGTGGTCAGCGGACTTAGCGCGGCTGCGGGGGTCCTGCGTCTCTGCGCGCCGCCGTTATACTAGGACCAGAAGGAGACGGCGTGCCTCGGCCGACGAGATTGCAGAGGCTTACCGAGCGTACCGCTTGGCCACCATGGCGTTCCAGTTCGCCATCAAGGAGGCAAAGACCAGGGCGTGGGAGGAGCTGATCGAGGGGATCAACAGGGATCCATGGGGGCGCCCGTACAAGATGGTTATGGGCAAGCTCAGACCATGGGTCCCTCCGCTTACCGAAACGCTCGACCCCGAGTTCGTGGGAAGAGTAGTAGACACCCTCTTCCCAAGGGCCGAGCCCGGTGACTCGGTCGCTCCACCGCCATCTATACCGGACTGGACATCCGACATGGATGTGACGGAGGACGAGCTTGAGAGCGCAGTAAGGCGACTCGCGGCGCGAAACACCGCCCCTGGGCCCGACGGTATCCCAGGTCGGGCCTGGGTGCTGGCCCTGTCGGTGCTAGGCGGTAAGCTGCGTCGCCTCTTCTCTCGCTGCCTCCACCTTGGGGTTTTCCCGTCTGAGTGGAAGGAGGCCAAGCTTGTCCTCATCCAAAAGAGAGGGAGAAATGCGGACTCTCCCTCTTCGTTCCGACCCATTTGCCTTCTGGACGAGGTGGGCAAACTCTTCGAGCGAGTAGTGTCCGCCCGTCTCAGCGGGCACCTGTCACGAGATGGGCCTGACCTGTCGGACTGCCAGTTCGGCTTCCGTCGCGGTCGTTCGACGGTGGACGCAATCCGGCGGGTCCAATCCCTGTCACAGGACGTCGTTCGGGAGGGGGGAGTGGCGATGGCTGTCAGTCTTGACATTGTCAACGCCTTCAACTCCCTCCCGTGGTGGGCAATAAGGGAGGCACTGGGTTACCACAACGTGCCCCCTTACCTACAGGGGATTGTTAGCTCGTATCTGAGCGATAGGCTCATCGTGTACACGGCTTGGGGCGGAGAGGGAATGTCAAGGAAGGTCGATCGCGGGGTTCCACAGGGATCTGTTTTAGGACCCCTCTTGTGGAACCTCGCTTTTGACGCGGTCCTTAGGACGAGGCTACCCCTCGGCGTAGATGTCGTTTGCTATGCAGATGACACTCTCGTGTTGGCCAGGGGGAGCAATTTCACGGATGTGGCACGGCTTGCCGAACTGGGAGTAGCCTGCGTCGTCGGCAGTGTCCGCGGGCTGGGCCTTCAGGTAGCGCCTCATAAAACTGAGGCGCTCTGGTTCCATAGCCTCCGTCGGGGCAGGGAACCTCCCAGCACGCGGATTCAGGTGTGTGGTGAGGCGGTCCCAGTTGGGCAAACCCTCAAATACCTCGGGCTGACGCTGGACAGTAGGTGGGCTTTTGACGCCCACTTTGTCCAGCTGGTCCCCCGACTTCGCGGAGCGGCGGGCGCACTCCAGCGTCTGCTGCCCAACCTCGGGGGACCCCGGGAAGAAGTCCGCCGCCTCTACTGTGGGGTTATCCGGTCTATGGCCCTCTACGGCGCTCCCGTCTGGTCTTCTGGACTGGCGAGAGCTCCCCGCTGCAAAGCTCTTTTGAATAGCGTGCAGCGGGTGGTTGCCATCAGAGTGGTCCGTGGATACCGGACGATCTCCTTCGAGGCGGCGACTTTACTAGGACGATTCCCGCCACTGGACATCTTGGCGGACATGGACGCGAGAGTTTACGATCTCGTCCGTGCCCGCTCGGATGCCGGGGGCCAACAACCGGACTGGACAAACGTGCGGCGGGACGCGCACCGACAGGCCTTAGAGATTTGGCGCAAGCGGCTTGAATTGCCGAGAGGCTTGCGTCAACGCTCTGTCGGTGCGGTCCTGCCGTGGTTTGACGCATGGCTGCTCCGGAAACGGGGCAGCCTAACCTTTAGGTTGACACAGATACTCACCGGACACGGGTGTTTCGGTGAGTACCTGTGTCGAATAGGTAGAGAGGCGACACCGTCGTGTCACCATTGTGGCGGCGGCCCGGACTCGGCCCAACATACACTCGAGGAGTGCCCAGTTTGGGCCCCCGAGAGGCGAGTCCTGGTCGCTGAAATAGGATTGGACCTCTCGCTGCCAGCAGTGGTTTCGGCTATGCTGGCGGCGACAACCGGATGGAACGCGGTGGCCTCCTTCTGCGAAGCTGTTATGCTCAAGAAGGAGGCCGCCGAGCGCGAGAGGGAGCGCAACGATCCCTCCCGTAGGAGAACGAGACGGCGCCGATGAACTGGATATTGACACTAATATCCGCTTCATCGGCGCCGGCGCTGGGATCTAATCTCAGCGCGAGAGAGAATGCGGCGTCCGGCTGGCTTCTCCCCGGCTTGACGTCGCCCCTGGGACCGCTGGCGTTTGGAGGAGGGGAACTCCACTCGTCTTACATAAGCGGTCCCGGGAAGAGGTAACCTGCTGTAGCTCAGGTTGCCTAAACGCGCTTGTGCGTGAAGGGGAGGGGAGGAGGCATTTGGCCCCCTCCCGTCCCCGGAGGAGAGTCTCAGACGCTCAGTGTACGGCGGGGGTACTGGCGAGATCGTTCACGAGTACCCAGGCCCCCCGCTACAGGCATTGTGAGGCTGGCTACCATGGTGGTTTTAGTGCGTATCCCGGGACTAGCCAGAGTGAGTCCCACATAACCCGTCGCCTCCCCAAGCGGCGGGTATGCGTAAGTTTAATGCATTTCCACCATGTAAAAAAAAAAAAAAAAAAAAAAAAAAAAAGGTGTGTTTGCATTTGCATTATAACCTCTACTCTAAATTCTCTCAAACTCTCACTGACTGCCTCATTGTTGTTCATGATGATCATGCAAACTCACTACCTCACTGAGGAAGTTGATCAACTGTTGTTTTTCCCTTTTAATTCACTAGATAACTAGACTGATAGCTAATTGACATAGCGACCCTCGTACAAGGTTGATTGTTGTCTAAAGAAACTAAATAAATAGAAATGTTAGATGTTCAGTTTGTTCTTTTCACCAACTAAGTGTAGACTTATTGTTGTATGTAAATTATTATCCAAGGTAACCGACCAATGAGTCATATACATTTTAAGCTAGTAATTTTATTAGCTTCATCAATACAAGATAATTTAATTGTGTACTTTGTCAATGTTTAATGGATGTATGCAAGTTCTTTTCAATTGTGGCATTGAATTGTACAATATAGTGGATGTAAATTCAACTCAATTATGAGAATGAATTACCTCATTATACCCAGATGTTTTGTTTTATAATTACAATATTTGTTTTGTTTGTAACTACAGGAGGTGTGTACTATAAGGGTGAACAGCCCTGGCTGTCACTGGCCCTGGTGTTCTGCGGGGTGACCTGATACGGCCGGCTGGGCAGTGGTCGTCACCTAACCTAAGTTTTTATATAAAACCCTTAAACCAGCCGAGCGGATCAACAAACCTCCCACCATTTTCTTTTGGTTCTTAATAAGAATAAATTAAGAGTTATTTCGCTTCTATAACTTTAATTTCTAAAAAATAAATTAATGTGTACCATATGGTGGTTTTTTATTATTTAAAATTAAAACAGTTACATGGCGCCCGAACAGGGACGTTGTTGATTCCGTGGAGATACTCTCTGACATTGGTCTTTTGCTCGATGTCGGATCGGCTGGTTTGGAATACTTTAAATAATTTATATATTCGTTTAATGTGTTCACTTGTATGGTAATGCTGTGTTATAGCTAGGCTGTACCGTTGTTTTCTACGAACCTGAATTTATTTTTGTCTTAACATAACTTAATTTTATTTTACTATAATTAATTAAGTTGATAACTTTAGACTACTATTTATTTTACTACTTAGTACTGTTGTTCAAACATGTTGAAAGAACGTCCAATACGGTTTCACCTTTTAAACAAGGATGAGCTATTGTATGAGGTTGCTATTCGGGATGGTGTCCCTGGTAATACCGTGGAACTATTGCGCTCTCAGATCAGGGGTTTGGCCAAGGAGATACCCAGTGATGAAGTGAGTTTGTTTGAGGGTGACGTTTCTGCGGAATTTAAAACTATCTCAACAAAACTTGAAGAGTTAGAGATTATATGTGATAAGAAACCCCTTTTGTTGAAAAGGGTACGTCGAATAGAGACTTTAGGGAATCATCTGTTCCATAGGTTGGGACGTGTGGAACCCATAGAAAAGGATAATATTACATTTAAATTATTACTGGATGATAGACTGCTTGTCCTTTTAAAGCGTATGGATAAGATGACATACACATTTTGTAGTTCTTTTGACTTTAAACCTGATGTAGACGTTCCTGGTACATCAAGCTCAGCTGCTGATTCGGTGGTAATGAAACCGGTTGTGACCTGCGACCGAACCTCGTCCGTCCAGTCACTTAATTTAAAATATAGTGGGAAGGATAGTGTTCAATGTTTCATTGAAAGAACTGAAGAGTTGTGTTCTTCTAGGAATATTTCTCATACTAAATTATTTAATTCCGCGGTTGAATTGTTTGTAGATGAGGCTTTGTATTGCTATCGTAGTATACGGAATGAGGTGAATAGTTGGGTGGAGTTGAAGGCTTTGTTGTTAGAGGAATATCTTCCTAATGATTATGATCACCGCTTACTTCAAGAGATTCGTTCTAGGACGCAAGGTCCTGATGAGTCTATATCACATTACCTTAGTATTATGCAAAATTATTTTTCTCGATTACGGAAATCCTTAGATGACTCTGAGAAACTTAGTATGGTGATGTTTAATATTAGGCCTTTCTATACAACTCGATTGGCCCTTGTTGAAGTTAAATCCTGGTCCGAACTTAAATCGCTTTGTCGTTTACTTGAGGTGGCAAAGCAGAGAGAAGAATCATTTACTGAACCTCCTAGGAACGTGCAAAAGGCTGTCGCTCCTGATCTTGCCTATAAAGGTAAGGTTTACCTGCGGGCGCGTTGCGACGCAGTTAGAAAACGATCGATGAAAAGTTTTGTGTGCGTTGTCGGGTTAAGGACCATAATTTGTGTGAGTGTACGGCACCCAGAATTATCATTTGTTACCGTTGTGGAGAAAAAGGGGTGACCGCCGCGGACTGTCCGAAATGTGCACCTAAATCTCACCCATCTTCGGTGACAAAAAACGAGTAAGTTTGGGCCGTCGTCGTTTGAAGACAACGCATGATGATGATTGTGATAAACGTAGTAAGAATGTGCGTGTGTGTGTCGGGAATAAAAACCCGAATGTAGCGATGGTCCGTTCAAACTGTCAGGATACTCGTCCTTACTTGAATGTGGAAATAGGTGGTGTGCCTTATTCTGGATTGTTGGATTCCGGATCAGAGATTTCAATTATTGGTGGTTCTGCTGTTGGGTATTTTACTCACCTCGCTGATTTACATGAATCAAATTCCATAGATTCGGTGATTACGGCCAATGGTTCTACTTCTCCTGTCACGGGGTACATGTTTCTACCTGTTGTAGTTAATAATGTTTTACGTGTGGTGAAGTTTTTTGTTATTCCTGGAATATCTTCATCTTTATTGTTGGGGATAAATTTTTGGGAGGCGTTTCAAGTAGCGCCCGACGTTTTGCGTTTAACTAAACGAAAAGACTCAACAGTTTTTCGTAACTCAGCTGAGGCTGTCGTATCCCAAGTAAATCGTATACACCCTTTCGATGCTTTAACTGAAGAGCAGAAGAGATTAGCGGGTGATGTGTGTAAATTGTTTGAAGATATATCAGCGGAGAAGAAAGGTTTAGGTAGGACTCATCTGATATCTCACCATATAGAAACTGGGGATGCTGCCCCTATCAAGCAGCGGTACTATATTATGTCACCTGATAAACTTCGGGAGTTGAATCGGCAACTCGACGAAATGATTGAGCTTGATGTTGTTGAGCCAAGTTGCAGTCCATGGAATAACCCTATTACTATGGCTCCCAAGGCTAATGGTGAGTTGCGTTTCTGTTTGGATAGCCGGAAACTTAATGAGGTTTCCAAGCATGATGCCTATCCTCTTCCCTACATTAATAATATTTTAGATCAACTTCGGGACTCGCGTTTCCTTTCTTCAATTGATTTGAAATCTGCGTTTTGGCAGATTCCTCTTACCTCGTCTTCCAGAGAGAAAACTGCGTTTACCGTGCCTTCGCGCGGACTTTATCAATTTAAGGTTATGTGTTTTGGTTTGACCTCGGCCCCGGCTACGCAGCAGCGACTGATGGATAAACTGTTTGGTCCCGAGTTTGGTGGACGTGTTTTTATTTATTTAGATGATATTGTGATAATTAGCGAGACTTTCGAGCAGCATATTGATCTTCTAAAGAGAGTATTTGATCGTTTGCGTTCTGCCAACCTTACCGTTAGTTTGTCTAAGTGTTGTCTGTTTCGAAAACAGTTGAAATATCTAGGATATGTAGTGGACGAATTAGGGTTGAGAACTGATCCTGAGAAGGTAAAAGCTATTACAGATTTTCCGCTTCCTACCTGTTCCAAGGATGTTAAACGATTTCTAGGGACGGCATCTTACTATAGGCGTTTTATTCGAGGTTTTAGTACTATTGCTGCACCCTTAAATGCTTTAACTTCTACTCGGAAAAATCGGCCACCTTTTGTTTGGTCTCCGGAAGCGGAGTACGCATTTCTGCAGTTAAAGAGTGCTTTGACGTCCGCTCCCGTGTTGGCTTGTCCGGATTTTTCTCTTCCGTTTATCGTACATGCTGACGCTTCGGATGTTGGGATTGGAGGCATGTTAACCCAAATATTCAAGGGTGAAGAACATCCTATCGCGTATTATAGTCGTTCATTGAATCGACCAGAGCGAAATTACTCGGCCACCGAAAGGGAGGCACTAGCGGTCGTACAAGTAGTGGAGCATTTTAGACCATACCTGGAAGGTCATAAACCCTTTAAAATAATTACCGATCATGCCAGTTTGAAATGGTTCCTTAACTTACGTAACCCTACTGGCCGTTTGGAACGCTGGGCTTGTAGGCTTTCGCCCTACAATTTTATTATTGAGCATCGGCGTGGCAAAGAGCATCTGATACCTGACTCTTTATCCCGTTCTGTGCCGGTATCTGTCGTTGATACTCCTGGAAAAGATCCCTGGTACCATAACCTCTTCCTTCGATGTCTCAATAGGCCCCAAACCTCTCCGAACTATCAAATAATAGAAGGGAAGCTCTACCGTTATACCAAGAGTAAGTCATCGTTGACTAGTGACTTTGATTGGAAAGAGGTGGTTCCTTTAGATGATAGGCAACGGCTTATTTTGGAAAGCCATGACTCTCCTTTAGGTGCCCATTTAGGCATAGAGAAGACGTATAAAAGATTGCGCCTTCGATATTATTGGCCGGAAATGTATAAGGCTGTCGAAGGTTATGTGTCGATATGTTCGACGTGTAAAGCCTTCAAACATCCTACGCGAACCACACCGGGATTGTTTGAAAATCCTAAGGTTTGTCGTAGACCCTTCCAGTGTATCAGCATTGATTTAGTTGGCCCACTGCCCAGGTCTCGACAGCAGAATGAGTATCTACTCGTGGTAGTGTGCTGTTTCTCTAAATACGTGTTAGTGTTTCCTCTTAGGCGTGCAACTAGTAACTTTACTAGTTGCACGCCTGAGAGGAAACATTGAGAGGAAACGCTGAGCCACCACTTGGTGGCTCAGCGTTTGGAAGATCATGTCTATTTAATCCATGGAGTTCCACAAACTGTTATCGTTGATAATGGGCCCCAGTTTATAGGGCGTGACGTGAAAGCTTTATTTGAAAAGTATAAGATACCTCAAATACATTATACACCCGTTTATTGCCCTCAAGTTAATACTGTAGAACGGTATAACCGTACTATTGTAACAGCGATAGCTGCCCTTGTTGGTAATGATCAGCGCAACTGGGATTCTTATTTGTGTGAAATTCAATTTGCTGTTAACACTGCTGTTAATGACACTACTACTTTTACTCCTTTTTTGCTGGTACATGGTCGAGAGGCTGTTGTTGATGGAAACGTGTATGGGGAAAGTGAAGATTTAGATGAAATAGTTCTTGGATCCCGGGCTGACTACGTCGATAAGTTAGGCGAGTTGAAAGAATTGTTTCAGAAGGTGGATACTGAATTGAAGAAATCCCATTCACGAAACGCCAAGTACTATAATCGACGCAGGAGGGATACCACGTTTGAGGAAAATGATATAGTTTGGCGTCGTACGCATGTTCGCAGTGATGCAGCTAAGCGTTTTACCTATAAATTAGCACCTCGGTTTGAGAAATGTACAGTGGTTCAAAATTTATCCAAATTAGTTTATTTATTGCAGGATGAAAATGGTAAACGAAGTGAATGTCATGTGAAGGACATCAAATGTTTGGATTAGGTATTGCTAAGTCTTGTCGTGTGTACAGTAGTTTTGTATTGTAGTGAGCCGTGTCTCAGATAGATAACATTATTGCTGGGGGTCCAGCAGGAGTTTTTGTCGTTACCTCCAAAAATTCTGGCGAGTGACGGGGTACTGTAACACTTTTTTTAATAATACATTTTGTTTACCTTTAAAACGCCGGTTAACCAATTTCCTTATATTTCCGTATGATATTGGTGACGAACAATATATAACCAACCTCTTATCTTTACGTTATACATATTCACATTCAACTGGCACTTGTTTTTGTATTACTTATTTAGATATCATTAAATTCATTCACTTTGTTATGGTAAACATTGCTATGAAAACATCCATGATGACAGCTCGTATCAGCGACATCTAGTGTAGTGCATTCTATACTTAATCGATTTTTTATTTCACATACTTATTCAAAATTATTAATTACTAATTTCTATTTCATTTCAATTCCTTCCATCCGCAATTTTTTTGACTAGCTAGGTTGGATTTTAAATAAGAATCTTAAAATATTAAATTTAGTAAGTTTAGTATGTTTTTATCGTGTGAACGGAGGCGGAAAGGCTGTCTAGAATGATGTGGCCATTTTGACGTTCTTTTTTTTTTCTCTGAGCGGTGTCTGGATGAAGTCGTGTCTTTTAGAATAGAATAGAATACTCTTTATTGTACACCATAAAAATAAATACAACATGAGATATTACATAAACAAGTTGTACAAAGGGCGGTCTTATCGCATAAAGCGATCTCTTCCAGACAACCTTAGGATGGATAGGAGCTGAACAATAACTTATAGCTAGCAGTAGGTGTGCAACAAGAGATATACCAAAATGATGGTATATCCATAAATAAAACTATTTTTAGTGAATTTACTGTTAAAATATGAAAAAGACAAAATTAAATAAGCAAATAAGAAGAGAATAGATACTTAACTTAAGAAAACATCAATTATACACTCAAATAGTGTTCTCTGACAAGCTTTTTGAAAGTTGCTATTGTCTGAGCACGTCTAATTACAATAGGCAAGGCATTCCAAAGTCGGGCTGCCTGCACACTTAAAGAGTTTCCCATAAATATAGATTTGTGCTCTGGGATATGAAGTTTTACGTTTTCTGATGATCTTAAGGATCGCAAATGCGTGTCACAAAGGAACTTGAAGCGTTCTTTTAAATATATGGGAGTAGCAGGGTTAAAGAGAATGTTATAAAGCAAGGAAAGAATATGAGCATTCCGGCGAAGGCGAATCGGCAACCACTTGAGCTTTGTACGAAATGAGGAGACATGATCATATTTGCGAAGGCCAAATATGAACCTTATACAAAAGTTTTGAAGTCGCTCAAGCTTATCGAGTTGCTCTTCAGTAAGATCAAGATAGCTGACATCGGCGTAGTCGAGGATCGGTAGGAGAAGCGATTGAGCAAGCGCGATTTTAGTGGTAATGGGGAGAAAATTGCGCAGACGCCTAAGAGAGCCTGCTGAAGCAAATAATCTTCGGCTAACTGCTTTCAGTTGTGGGCCCCAGGATAATGAACTATCTAATACAATCCCCAAATTCTTAACTGTGTCTTTAAATGGGATAATAGTACCTTCAAATGTAATTTGTGGAAGTTGGGACATATCTATCCTAGACACCATTCGAGAGCTGCCGATGATGATGGCTTGTGTTTTTGATGGGTTAATTTTAAGACCAAAACTATGGCTCCATTCCCCTATACGAGATAAATCAGAGTTGACAACTCTGATGGTATCAGGCAGGTTTGCAAGCCGAGAATGAGAATATATTTGGAGATCGTCTGCATAAAGATGATAGGAGGAAGAAAGGTTATTTGAGATAGAATTAATAAAAATAGCAAAAAGCAATGGAGATAAAACGCCACCCTGCGGCACACCGGCTACTGTATTGCACCACGAAGAGAAAGAGTCATCAATACGGACTCTTTGCCGGCGACCAAACAGGTAAGTGCGAAACCAATCAATCACTGTTGGAGATATGTTGAGAGAGCTAAGAATGCCAAGAAGAATGTCAAAATCCACAGTATTGAATGCATTACTGAAGTCTAATAGGAGCAGAACTGTAAGATTTCCATTCTCCATGGCACTCCTAATGTCTTCCGTAATATTGACCAGGGCAGTGACAGTACTATGACTGGGACGAAAACCGGATTGCATTGGATTTAGGAGATTATTTTTGCAAACAAAGGAATGAAGCTGTCTATGGACCAGACGCTCAAGGACTTTGGAGAGGAACGGGAGGATGGATATAGGACGGTAATCAGCAAAAGCGGTGGGATTTTTGGTTTTTGGTACAGGAGTGATTTGAGCTTCCTTCCATGAGGAAGGAAAACATCCACTGGACAAGGAGCAATTAAAAATATGACATAAGACGTGAAGGATTTCGTCAAGGATAGGAATGATCATATTACGGCTGACATTGTCACTACCGACTGCATTAGACGATATTGACAGAATGCTTTTCTTAACATCACAAGCAGTGAGTTGATTAAAAAGGAAAGGTGAGTGATCAGGAGTTGGAAGCGATGAAAGATGTGTCAAAGTGTTTGTTTTGGCTGTTCTGTTACATACAGCTGAAGATGAGAAATGAGCATTAAGGGCGTGAGTATCCAAAGTTTTAGGAAGTGTATCTTGGCACTTTCCAACCCCCAGTGATCTTAAAAATTTTCAGATTTTAGCTGGTTCACCGTTCTCAACGGATTTGTGGATATGTTGGCGTTGGGCAGTCCTACACATCTTGTTGCAGTGATTACGAATCTCGATATATTTTTCGCGGTTGATATCCGATCCTCTGCACTTAAATTTTTGTTTTGCCACAGCTTTACGCGCCATGACCTTTCTGATACTGTCTGTCAACCACGGCGCTGGAAAGTGTTTTATTTTTATTGCTCGTTTAGGGGCATGTATGTCATAGAGCTGAGTAATCTTCTCATTAAAAATGTTAACCTTGTTATCAATGGAGTTAGTCTTGAACAGTGAACTCCAATCAATACAACGAGCCGATTCTAATAGCTTTTCTACCTTCATACCACTAAAATTGCGCTGTAGAAGAAATTTCGACTTAGCTTTGGGAGGGCGAACTTCATAAGAAGTAAAAATTAGATCGTGGTATGAAAACCCGTCAGCTGAACATTGGCCATGCTTAGCGACATGATCGTTAGAAGAAATGATAATAAGATCAAGTAATGATGGAACAGAGTTTGGAAAATGATGAGTGGCACTTAGTGGAAGACAGCAAAGATTAAGAGATTCAAAAACTGACAAAAGAGTAGAAGCGCGAGAGTCTTTTTTGAGGAGGCAGGTATTAAAATCACCCATAAGAATAGTATGACTGTAAGAAGGGGTAAGATTAACAAGAAGTGTTTCTAGAGAGGAGAAGTAATTGATACGGAGGGAAGGGCAATAGTAAACACCAAGTAATAGCTTCGTGTGGTGTAGCTCAACCTCAATAAAAAGGTGTTCACCGGCGTTTGACAGAGGCGGCTGCGGTGACGTATTAACTATTTTAAAATTTATATAATTACGCAGATATATTGCTACGCCACCACCAGCCCCAAGCACACGGTCATTTCGTATAAGGCTAAAGCCTGGTAAAGTGTACGAAGCAGAGGGAAGGCAAGGCTTTAACCAAGATTCAGATATTAAGATGGCATGGATATTCTTACAGTCAAAGTTTGCCAGCAAATCGGGATAATGTGCTGGAATGCTTTGGGCATTTATGTGGACAACATTGAAATTCTTAGGAACATCAGAAAAATGAGAGACAAGAGTGCTGAAAAAAAACTACCAGTATCGCTATCGTATTCACAGTCTAACATAAATTAATATTTATTTAAAGTTCTAACAGTAAAAATATTATTTAATATAATATTTTCTCAAAAAGATCCACCTGCCAGTGTCTAGAAATAACAATAACAGGCAAATAACAAATGTTAAAATAAATATAGTCTCTATGGCAAATGAAAACAGCTAGTTACATAATCTTTGAGAAAAAAAAAGGAGCAAATAACAAAAAAAATATATATTATTTGAGACAAAGAGGAGAGTAAAAATAAATATATTATGTTTATTTTATTTTACGCTGACAATAACAGTTTTAGGAAACGAACTAAAAATAAATTACGTTAAATGTCATCCAATAATCTACTATCAGCGCAAAATAAATAATTACTGTTTCCACTCACCCCGCAGCCCACTCCATGCGTTCATAGACAAAAAGTAAATGCAACAAAAACGTAGTTTACAAGCATGGAACGTGCATCTAAATCTAAAACTTAACTTTGACTTTACATTACACTGACAAATTACGTAAATTGACAACAAAGTACATAATTATTATTTAGTTTGATGAGGGTGCGTGAAGAGAATGAATGTTTAACAAGAAGATTTCACTTTTTAGCGGCCGTATTTCTTTTTGGCCTCTGCGCGATGGGTTTACCGACCTCTGGTTGCTTTGAAACGTCTATGCTCGATGTCTTGGAAGCCTCTGCGATCTTATATACATCCTGTATTGTAGTGACACGGTGTCGTACGCTATCCTTATCAACTATGAAGACTTGGCCACCTTTAGAAAAACAGTTCGACAAGCCGAATGTCTCACGCCCTAATACAAACGCGGAGTGCCGAGTTTTTGTGAGAAACTCCGAAATAGTTACTCCCGTTCCTTTCAATTTAGTTTTGGAGAACCAGGCCTTATCTCGGAGTGCCGTAACTTCAAATTTACAACAGCAGAAAAAAAGCTGGTTGGCTGTGTTGAGGTGTTTTCCGTTGTCGTTACGAGGTGTACCTAGTTCCTCGTGGGTATGTAGCCATTTATTGAAGTATTTTTTGTGGAAATCCGCCATGCGTTTGCCAAGATGGTAATGTGGGAACTCTTTTACAGAACGTGGCGCTCTGGTGTTTGTTGCCAACATTTCCACCAACATATCCACCAACAAATCCACCAACATATCCACCAACATTTCCACCAACATATCCACCAACACTACCACCAACATTTCCACCAACACTTCCACCAACACTTCCACCCACACTTCCACCAACATATCCACCAACATTTCCACCAACATTTCCACCAACATATCCACCAACATTTTCACCAACATTTCCACCAACATTTCCACCAACATATCCACCAACTTTTCCACCAACATTTCCACCAACATTTCCACCAACACTTCCACCAACATATCCACCAACATTTCCACCAACATATCCACCAATTTTTCCACCAACATTTCCACCAACATCCACCAACATTTTCACCACCATTTCCACCAACATTTCCACCAACATTTCCTCCAACATTTCCACCAACATTTCCACCAACATTTCCACCAACATATCACACCATTCAGACAATATGTAGTAAAAAATAAATATTCAATACATAATATTAAAAACTTCAACATATTTGTATTGCAAAAAAGAGCTGTAAGAGCCATATATAAACTTGGTCCGCGAGAATCTTTGAGAGAGAAGTTTAAAGAGATTAACATTCTGACTGTAGCATGTCAGTATATATATGACAATCTAATTTATATGCATAAATATAAATACTCCTTCTGTAAAAGGAGTGATACTCATAATATAAATACTATATATAAGCATAACTTTATGTTACATACCACCCGTCTCCACAAAGTAAGTAACTCTTTTATGGGGCAATGTATAAGATTCTATAACAAACTTCCCAGTGATATCCGAGAAATGTCTATGAATAAGTTTAAAAGAATCATAAAAGCCAAATTGTGTAGCAGGGCTTACTACAAAACTTCTGATTATTTAAGTGACAAAACAGCTTGGGATTGAGTCGCTCTAAATTAACACATTTAAATACAATGTAATTATATGTAAGAAATAAATATTTTATAAAAGGATTCCTACTGAGTTTTCTGGCAGTGTTTCTCAGTAGCTGCCACGTCATGCACTGCACGGTAGGGTTAAAAAAATTGACGATTCCACACAAATGTAATATTTAAACGGAATAAATGACTTTTGATTTTGATTTTTTGAAGTTATACTTCTTTTGGCACGATAGAGAAAAATGATGAGAGTGAATTTTTACGATGCGCGCGCACACCGACACCAAAAAATTTAACAGCATGAAGTTAGATCTAGGTGGTATGAGAGTGAATTTTTACGATGCGCGCGCACGATGCGCGCGCGCATCGTAAAAATTAAAAATAACAGCATGACGTTAGTTCTAGGTGGTATGAAAATTGATAACTATGTTCAAGTTGTATATTAAGATGTATAACTTCTAACGCGTGTACGTCAAAGTCTACGTCGTGCATTACCACCTCCTGTGGATACTTCTTTCACTTGCGAACGTTGTGGAAAAAAATGCCGCGCGGCTATAGGGCTCTATAGCCATTAGCGACCGCCGTGGCCAATGATGATGATGATCACACAACGTTACCTAGCTCACACTCAGCAAATCTTCTATAATTGATACTAGATACACTATACTCGATAGAATACATAAAAAATAAGAGATTTAATTTAATATCAGAGCTTTTGTTAGTTTTTTATTAATTGTAAGAGAGTTACTTATGTTGAAATAAATAACATTGGATCCCATGATACAGAAGTCGAAGATTCATTTTCTGCTTGTTTAACGTCATTGTTCGTTAATTGTTGTTTAGTTTAAAATTAAATTAAATTAAAATCTGTTATTACATATATCTGTCTCTTACTACAATTTAAATTAGACTCCTAAAGTTTCTTTGTGGCTCTCTTCTCCGGGTCGTCCACCTAGGTAGCTAGAGAAAGCCGCAGGTTAGCTAGGGTAGGTTCCTCAGCGGCGAGGATCATGTTGGCCACTTAATACGTGATCGGTGATCCAGTGATTTAGAATTCTGTCTTTTTACTTCAGCGGCCTCCTGAGCTGTGGCCCGAACCACATAAGGTTGCCCTCAGGTATTAGTCGCTTAAATTAAACAACTACTACGTCTTCTGCGCTAGCTAACTGCTCGTTATCTTCAATTCTCTAATTTTAATATAGTAGTACTACATTTAATAATAGTAGCTAAGAAAGTGGTTATTATGATTAAAAAAATGTGTGATAAGAGAAATCGCACGGACGGACTAAAATAATTTTTTTGTTAATTTTATACTGTTTCTACTATGTTTATGTACCTACTGCATTGTGAGCTTGTACACACAAGTTTTTGTTTTTAATCTGCAAATGGTAACAATATTCCCAAATCTTGGAATCATTAAATTGTTGGTTCCTAATACCAGACTACCACAAGGGCCGAGGAATAGGCTGTTTGAAGTTTTGGCGGCCCGTACTAACATCCTAAAATATTCACCAGTGAGCACATCCCTAGGACTCCATAACAGCGTCTCTAAAAAAATTCCGTTTGAGGTTCTCAGTAGCCTCCGCTACAGCACCGCCTGATCGCGATCTTACATGAAGGTGGGAGGGAGCCAGTGGATCCACACAAGTTGCGTCCCATTCCAGTGGTCTCCCACGACTCCAAGGGATCAACGTGATACCATCATGATGATTGGTGATTGATGATGGCCTGATGATTCACGAGAGACGATATTTAGTAACTTGCTTTATCTCTTTTATAAAAGTCAAACAAACTCACGTGTAGGGTCGCTAAGAGGTCATTGGAAAAAAGGCGCCTTATCACTGTAGGTATGTATTTCAAAATTGAGGGCATTCATGATATCTATATATGTTTATTCATACTTTTCATAAATGTATTTTTTATAACCTCCGATACAAAATGAGAAGATTCATAAGACGATGACGTTTTTGAAGTTATACCTACTTCTTTTGGCGCGATGGAGAAAAATGATGAGAGTGAATTTTTACGATGCGCGCGCACACCAACACCAAAAAATTTAACAGCATGAAGTTAGTTCTAGGTGGTATGAGAGTGAATTTTAACGATGCGCGCGCATCGTAAAAATAACAGCATGAAGTTAGTTCTAGGTGGTATGAAAATGTATGAGAGTGAATTTTTACGATGCGCGCGCATCGTAAAAATAACAGCATGACGTTAGTTCTAGGTGGTATGAAAATTTATAACTATGTTCAAGTTGTATATTAAGAAGTATAACTTCTAACGCGTGAACATAAGTACACACAAGTTTTTTTTTATTACCTCACTAGCTGTACGCTCACTAGCTGCTGCGAGTTTGTTTGTGTAAAGCGCTATTTGTATAGAACCAACCAACCAATAATACCTCAACTTATTAATAAAACTTGAGATGTGTCAAGGGACACCCGGATGGAACGAAGTTATTTCTTATTATTTATTATGTACAAAAAACCTGTATACACAACAAAAATAATCGTCGCGACACCACACTGTTCAATGCGAAATAGAAATGAAAATATCTGGCTTGCTTTCTATAAGAGAGAGAGAGAGAGAGACAGACAGACAGAGAAACATGCGCACGCCGCACAGCTGCAAAAAGTGTCGTGACAACTTTTCGTAAGATTTTTTTCCGTCTAGCCCCCTTTCACAACGCGCGAAAAGGAAATTCGTTCAAATATTTTCTCACATAATTTTCTGAATATCCTCACGGAAAGAAAATATAAACTATAAGACTACATTATAAAATTATTGCTTGGTACCATTTTCCTTTCCTATTAATATTTTAAATGCGTAATTTTGTGAGTATGAGGCATGTATGTATGGATGATTATTTTTGGAGGCCACCCAGCTTATTGGGGGCCACCCAGCTTTTTGGGGGCCGCCCAGATTTTTGGGAGCCGCTCAGCTTTTTGGGGTCCGCCCAGCTTTATGGGGGCCACCCAGCTTTTTGGGGGCCGCCTAGATTTTTGGGAGCCGCCCAAATTTTTGGGGGCCACCCAGATATTTGGGGGTCACCCAAATTTTTGAGGGCCACCCAGATTTTTGGGGGACACTCAGCTTTTTGGGGGCCATCCAGCTTTTTGGGGGCCGCCCAGCTTTTTGGGGGCCGCCTAGATTTTTAGGATCCGCCCAAATTTTTTAAGGCGGCCCGGATTTTTGTGGGCCAACCAAATTTTTGAGGGCCACCCAGCTTTTTGGGGGCCGCCCAGATTTTTGGGAGCCGCTCAGCTTTTTGGGGTCCGCCCAGCTTTTTGGGGGCCACCCGGCTTTTTGGGGGCCGCCTAGATTTTTGGGTGCCGCCCAAATTTTTGGGGGCCGCCCAGCTTTTTGGGGGCCACCAAGCTTTTTGGGGGCCACCCAGCTTTTTGGGGGCCGCCTAGATTTTTAGGATCCGCCCAAATTTTTTGGGGCGGCCCAGATTTTTGGGGGCCACCCAAATTTTTGAGGGCCACCCAGCTTTTTGGGGGCCGCCCTGATTTTTGGGAGTCACCCAGATTTTTGGGGGCCACCCAGCTTTTTGGGGGCCACCCAGCTTTTTGGGAGCCGCCTAGAGTTTTGGGTGCCGCCCAAATTTTTGGGGGCGGCCCAGATTTTTGGGGGCCACCCAAATTTTTGAGGGCCACCCAGCTTTTTGGGGGCCGCCCTGATTTTTGGGAGTCACCCAGATTTTTGGGGGCCACCCAGCTTTTTGGGAGCCGCCCAAATTTTGGGGGCCGCCCAGATATTTGGGGGTCACCCAAATTTTTGAGGGCCACCCAGATTTTTGGGGGCCACTCAGCTTTTTGGGGGCCACCCAGCTTTTTGGGGGCCGCCCAGCTTTTTGGGGGCCGCCTAGATTTTTAGGATCCGCCCAAATTTTTTGGGGCGGCCCAGATTTTTGGGGTCACCCAAATTTTTGAGGGCCACCCAGCTTTTTGGGGGCCGCCCAGATTTTTGGGAGCCGCTCAGCTTTTTGGGGGCCCCTAGATTTTAGGATCCGCCCAAATTTTTTGGGGCGGCCCAGATTTTTGGGTGCCACCCAAATTTTTAAGGGCCACCCAGCTTTTTGGGGGCCGCCCAGATTTTTGGGAGCCGCTCAGCTTTTTGGGGTCCGCCCAGCTTTTAGGGGGCCACCCAGCTTTTTGGGGACCGCCTAGATTTTTGGGGGCCACCCAGCTTTTTGGGGGCCGCCTAGATTTTTGGGAGCCGCCCAAATTTTGGGGGCCGCCCAGATATTTGGGGGTCACCCAAATTTTTGAGGGCCACCCAGATTTTTAAGGGCCACTCAGCTTTTTGGGGGCCACCCAGCTTTTTGAGGGCCACCCAGCTTTTTGGGGGCCGCCCAGATTTTTGGGAGCCGCTCAGCTTTTTGGGGGCCGCCTAGATTTTAGGATCCGCCCAAATTTTTTGGGGCGGCCCAGATTTTTGGGTGCCACCCAAATTTTTAAGGGCCACCCAGCTTTTTGGGGGCCGCCCAGATTTTTGGGAGCCGCTCAGCTTTTTGGGGTCCGCCCAGCTTTTTGGGGGCCACCCAGCTTTTTGGGGACCGCCTAGATTTTTGGGAGCCGCCCAAATTTTTGGGGGCCGCCCAGATATTTGGGGGCCACCCAAATTTTTGAGAGCCACCCAGATTTTTGGGGGCCGCTCAGCTTTTTGGGGGTCGCCCAGCTTTTCGAGGGCCGCTTAGCTTTTTGCCCCGCTTTTTGGAGGCCAATTATTTGCCAGGTTTTTGGAGGCCACCCAGCTTTTTGGAGGCCAATTATTTGCCACGTTCTTATTATCGGAGTTTTTTATTTTCCCGCTTGTGGCATAGACAATATCAGTTTCTGACATGTTTCGACAGGAATGTTTGCCCATGCCTCACAAAAACCTTCATGAAGTTCATCCAAACTTGTATTACGATAAGTAAATGCTAGCGTATATCGCAGCTGAAGACGCTGGACTTAAAAAGAGGCAAAAAAGTACGCCACTCGACGTACGAGCCTATGTACCATTTTGTCCTCTTGCCGTGGAGACCATGGGGTGATGGGGCTCTGAGGCAGCAGCTCATCTATTATTAAGGTCTCTCCAAAGATGCCCCAATTTTTTATGTGCATTTATGACGTCACATGTGCTCATGGAAACTGATTTAACGATTGATTAAGTCATTTCCAACCTATATTTATTTGAACGCTATCTAAGAAATCGATGTTCGGCGACTTAGCCGGTAGAGCCCCAGGACAGATATTTGTGTGCATGAACATGTCTATTTGTCATTAGTCTGGGTGTAATTATCTATATAAATATTAATTTACAAAAGAAAAACAAACGTAGTAGGTAGATATGTAGTATATCAGTATTTACAAACCGAAAGACGCAGCGTGGGCAGGCCCCCTACAAGATGGACCGATGATCTTGTGCGGGTCACTGGAAACTGCTGGATGCGGATAGCGCAAGACCGGCGATTGTGGAGATCTTTGAGGGAGGCCTTTGTCCAGCTGTGGACGTCTTTCGGCTGATATTATGATGATGATGATATCAGTTGTCTGGTTTCCATAGTACAAGCTCTGCTTAGTTTGGGATCAGATGACCGTGTGTGAATAATGTCCCAAGATATTATTATTATATTATAGCACGAAATTCTGTACGCTTCTTATACTTACTTCTCGTATGGGCTGTGGTTACCCTCGTGTCAGAGGTTTTTTTAGGTGTTACAATTATTATTAGGATCCTATACTTTTGCCAAAAAAGCATGCAAAAGGTAATAAATTTAATAAATAATAATAACAACTAAAATTAACAATTGCAATTAGTGTCAAGATTAATTAAATTAAATGGTACATAAAAATAGTCAATGAATTGAATAACTACATATACTACTTTTATTTTGTAAATACATACTTATATAGACAAATTGCACCCAGACTCAGGACAAACAGAATATCTGTCCTGGGTGGGAATCGAACCCACGACTTTCGGCGTGAAAAGCAAGCATTAATTTTCGCCAACCACGCCAACAGGCCTGTCAAAAAGGAGGAGATTATTCATTTTACTGTACATCTTTATAGTCATTCTATATGTACGTTACGCAAATGATCCATTATGCCTAAACCGATAATGCTTAATCTTTTTTATTCAAATGTAAACGCTTTTCAAATGATTCCCAAAAAATTGTTCTAATTAGATTCTAATCTTAAGACTTATAAAGCAAAATTGAAGTTATTGATATGTTTTTTTAAAAGAGAAGGGACGAGTCAGCAGCGTTTCTTTCCAACTATCGGTCTATCTATCTTTCATTCAGTCGTAACTCACGTACGTATTCATGTAAGATTAAAGACTCTTTTCATTCAAACCACTCAAGTTAGTTATGCAGGAGTTATTAATGTAAAATGAATTTCCAATTCATTCTACTTTGGAAAGAAAGAAAAGGTTAGCAGACACATTTATTTCTTGACGACATTTCACAGGAACAATCACTAAGCCCTTTCATCGCAATAGATATAAATGATAGCGAAAAAAGAAAACGCGACGAAACTGCCAGCTCATTGTATCGAACAAAGTACAGTCGCCGTCAATATCAATAATATAACGCCGCCGTGTCTGTTTCCGTTCAATTGAATTAAGAGCTATTACTAGCTGTTATTTTAACACAGACAATATATATTCCTCGTCATCCCCCCTAATTTTTAGACTTCTAAAACATTCCTATTTTCTTTTTCATTTAATATAAACAAAAATGGCGTGTTTGGTAAATACTGGCCTTTCACGCCATCGTGGGTTTTATTCCCGCCCAGGATAGATATTTGTGTGCATAAACATGCCTGTTTGTCCTGAATCTGGGTGTAATTTTCTATCATCATGATCATCAGCCGGAAGACGTCCACAGCTGGACAAAGTCCTCCCCAAAAGATCTCCACAATTGCCGGTCTTGCGCTATTCGCATCCAGCAGTTTCCAGCGACCCGCACAATATCATCGGTCCATCTTGTAGGGGGCCTGCCCACGCTGCGTCTTCCGGTTCGTGGTCGCCACTCGAGAACCTTTCTGCCCCAACGGTCGTCGGTTCTACGAGCTACGTGCCCCCGTTTTCTATATAAGTACATATATATTTACAAAGAATAAGTAGTGTAAGTGCTCCTCCCGATCGAATTTCGGCCAGTCTCAATGGAGACTAGCCAATTGCGCAGGACATATTATAGTGAGCAAGTGTGTGCGGAAACACAGGAGCACTTTCTATTCCATCATTCTCATGACCCGATGGGACGAATAGTGACACGACCAAGAAGAGGTCAGGTACAGGACCGACGGATTTAGGTGCTCTCCGAGGCACGGGGGTGTAATACCGCCAACTTCCAGACTTCGGGCTGACACTGAGAGTTTTCTTGAAAAATCCCAAAATCACTTTTTGGTCCGACCCGGGATTTGAACCCAGGACTTCATTATCAGCGGTTGAACACGCTACCGTTAGACCAACGAGGCAGTCAAAGTGTATGTAGTATAAGCAGTATATGTAGTGCAGCCTTCGTAAGAAAAGCCTTCTTTTGGAAAGTTTTGCTTTATCGAGAGCCAGTGAACCGATTAACTGGATGTGTACGTTATTTCAATGCATTTGCAGCCTCTTAACGATGGTATTGATCACAATTATTATATAATATAGGCGAAAGTTTGTGAGTGTGTGACTATGTATGTTTGTTACTTCTTCACGTATAAACGGCTGAGGCGATTAGTAATAAAATTTTGTATGGAGTTAGCTGACACCCTGGCCCTGGATTAACACATAGGCTATAATTTATAAAGTTTAACGCGGGTAAAAGCGCGGGGCACAGCTAGTAAAAAATATTGCAGAAAAAAGTATTTTCAGCCTCTTAATCCCCTTATAATAAAGGACTAGTTTGAGGTGACTTTCTGACATTTGTAATATTAGGGTTAAGTAAGATAGAGCAAGGCCTTTATGAGGATGGGCCGTTCGTCATATCGCTTTAGTTACCTGGTAGTAACAAGACCACAGAACTTTTAAGAGACAGGACATTAGAGAGAGATAAAAAGTGCTGTTGGCGTGGTTGGTAGATACGTCATACGCTCCCTTTCACGCCGCAGGTCTTGGGTTCGGTTCCCACCCGGGACAGATATTTGTGTGCATGAACATGTCTGTTGGTCCTGAGTCTTGGTGTAAATTATCCATGTATGTAAGTATATATTTACAAAAGAAAAATAGTATATGTAGTATATCAGTTATTTGGTTTCCATGGTACAAGCTCTGCTTAGTTTGGGATTACATGGCCGTGTGTGAATAATTTCCCAGGATATTATTCTTATTATTATTATTAATTTCCTGATGCTCGTAATATCTGGGCTTATACTTTTATAGCGGGTTTTATAAAAAAATGAAACCAACATTTGGTTTACTTATGACAAATTGCAGCAGAAAATATTTTAATTCGAGAAAATCATTATCATTTTGTTGCTCATCTTTCCGTTAGAATTACTGGTACAGTCATTCATAATAATATATTGTAGCAGGCACTCCTCTCGGTAATTACACCGGCTCCCTTGGGCGGCGACTGTACTGTACAAAAAGTCATCTGTGATTTTTCATTTCGTTTCGTGGCCTGCCTATGTTAGGCGTACTCTGGCCAATACACTTCGACCAACCCATTTTGATATTTTCGGTTATTCTTTAAGGTTTTGTTATGCTTATTTTAAACTGTAACATTATAATTAATATTAAATAAATTTATTGTCATTTATTTTTAGAACCTTTTTATACTTCACTGATATTTTTATTGTAGAACATCATAGGGCTTAAGGCATAAGGCATTAGGGAATAAAATTTTAGAAAATTAAACAAAATAATATCGGCGACATATAACCATTTACTGAACCTTCGGTATCAAGTTGAGTTAAATTTAATTTGATATTTAATTTGTATTTTTTCTTTTTTATATTATTCATACCAACTTAAAATATATATTATGTTAAATGATCCTACGGGAAATCGGGCAAAAAAAATGGTCCATCCGTCTGTATGTCACAAACAGACACACACACAGGCAGACATCGACGTCAAACTTATAACACCCCTCTTTTTTGTGTCGGGGGTTAAAAAACAATTTATTTCACTAAAGTGCTTTTTTGTAATACTGCCTTGTTGTTTTTGGCACTTTAAATAAAGTCCTGAGTTCAAAACGTAATGGCAACAAAAAAACCCAGTAGTAACCCAAAGTTTATAAGTTCTACACACTCGGAAAATAAGTTTTATTGACTCTTGCTTCTGATCAATGCCTGCGCGAGCGCGTGGCTGTCAGCACACAGCTATGTATGTACAGACGCCAGCACACCCAGCTAACCCAATCTGTAATTTTTTTATAGATTTTCAACTTTATCACATGAGCATAAAGTTCACTTTCAATTGGGGAAATTTGACAGATTGGGGTAGCTTGATATGCTGGCGTCTGTACTCTTTTGAGAGGACTCGATATCATGGGTTTCTTACGATGATGAGGGTGGCTTTATAAAAATCAGCTTCATAGATTTATTTAAAAAAGTTAAACATATCTGTTACACTCTATTTACAGTTTTGAAAAAGTTGATTTAATGTTATAATAAATTTTCCTGTATCTAAATTTAGGAATCAAAGAGCAGCTTAAAAATAAATTTTAAACCTCTCAACTAGACCTCTGAAGCCTCACATTATAATCCCACTCAAAATTGTTCTCGGATATAAATAAAGTAGCAACTTTTGTTGTTGTTTATTCACTTAAAAATCCATTACGCACAAAAAGAGCAACTAATAAATATGAAGAACGAACGGTTTTCTTGATAAAAACCTTTATGGCTCCACCATGCAAGTTTCAACCCTAATGTATTTAGAACAAAGTTGAAATTTCCCTGAGGCAATTTAGTCGAGACATTTTAGCGTGTTTTAAAGTAGGAGAGGAGCATGTCAGAATCAATTCCTACAGCCATTTCTCAATAAAGTTCGCGAAGGAAGCGAACATGCATTGAGACTTTTAAACTTCGACGTATATTACATACGGGCAGCTTCTTCTCAGGAATAAACAATGTTCTATACAGACTGGTGTTTAGACTTGATTTTGTATCTATATAGAACCGACTTCTACTATTCTTCATAATAGAATTTAAAATCAAAATTATAAGTGACACATAATTTATATGCGACTAAAAAAATTACCTATCGAATAGATAAACAACATATATCTAGTCGAGTTCATAATTTCCTTCTTTTCGAAAGCAGTTGTAAATGGAGTTTGGTTGATAAGACATATCACACTAATATTATAAAAGCGACTGTTTGTGAGTGTTTATGTTTATCACTTCTAAACGGCTGGAGCGATTTTAATAAAAATTTGGCATGGAGTTAGTTGAAGCCCTGGATTAACACATAGGCTATAATTTATAACGTTACATAGTTTAGTTATTATGGACATTGCTGGCAATTACTATTATTAGCACTAAATGAATGAATTGAATAAGGAGTTACTTGGCGAAATCCATGACACTCAAAGTGCAAAATGAATATGTAGTACGAGCTTTGCCCCACGGGTCCAACCGCGTTAAACTTTATAAATTATATGTTTGTTTGGTATAGAGCTATATGTTTATTTGGATATATCCTCATCACACTAATATTATAGAGGTGAAAGTTTGTAACTATGGATGTATGGATTTTTGTAACTCTTTCACGTAAAACCTACTGAACGGAGTTTGATAAAACTTTGTAGAAATATTGCTTATATATCCGAATAACACATAGGCAAAACTTTATAAAATTTAACCGCGGGTCACAGCTAGAAAAATATATTACTATAAATTTTCATAAAAATCCATTCGGTTGTTTTTGCGTGAAAGAGTAACAAACATCCATACATCCATACTCACAAATTTTTTGCATTTGTAATATTATTAATTAAATAATTACGCTACATTATCAGTTCAGCCTTCCCCCTTCTTTCTTGACTCCAGGCCGTTATTAAGTAGCTCTTTTTCTTTACAGAAAAATGTCTGGCCCTAAGCGGGATATGTATCCGGAACCACCTGCGATTTAACTCAGCTACCGCTAGACTATTGAGACAGTTACTAAGACTTGCGAATAGAACTATCATTGGACGGAAACTTCTTCCAGAGATTAAAAAATAGTAAATTAAGTCACATCGTTCCATATATCTTTTTGTTAAATTTAACCAGAGATTTTCGCAGAGATATTTTCTTTTACCAAAATCCAACCGAGAATTACACACAAACAGACAAAACACGATAATCACGTTACATCCGAGTAATAAATCAACTGCCCACCATATCCAGGGAGTCAGCACAGATTTTCCCAACGCTGGGCGTAACGGGAACGCCCTGAACAAAGAAAATTACGACTCTATATTTGGTAGCGATTGTTTTGATACTTGATCAATTTTTGTGTATATTTTGGAGCAACATCATTTAAAACGATATCATACTAGCTGTGCCCCGCGGCTCTACCCGCGTTAAACTTTATAAATTATAGCCTATACATAGGCTATAATTTATAAAGTATCAAAACAAGTATCCATACTTACAAACTTTCGCCCTTATAATATTATATATAGTAGGATTTGGGATTTGGGACGACAACGTGTAATGACATAATGTTTTAAAAAAATTTCGCCGGTATTCACCTTTCCAATAATAAACACATATTTATCAAAATCTGTCCTCACCTAAAAATCTTCGTAACATATATCATCATCATCTTCATCATCAGCATCGTCATAACAGCTGTAAAAAGTCCACTGCTGGACACAATAATCATATCGGCGGGGATATGCCATAATCGCCACGCTTGGTAGACGGGTTGGCGATCGCCGTAAGATCGTCATAGTACTCAGAGGAAGCTGCTGCCCGTTCTCTGGTAGATATTTCCTCGGGTCGACTTCTACGCTCCTAACGGAATGGGAAGGGGTGATAATATTCTGATATTCACCGCTGTCACCACACAGCATCATAATAATATGTAACGTACAACAGTATGAGTCACAAATATCTATATCTATCAACTATCTATCTCTGAGATTTTTTACTGATCGCTTGAAAATAAAAATGTTTTTAATGGTAAAAACATTTTTTTAATACAACTTAGGTGGCAAACACGCATTCACCATTCACGCATTCACGCAAGTGGTCACCGGAGCCTATGAACGCTAGCAACACCAGGGGCATCATTAACGCGTTGCCGACCCTTTAGAAACCTTATAACCGGGAAAACCGTAACAGGGAGTGATAAAGTAATACGGAACCTACGATGTACTTAAACGGGCGCATCAGAAGCACCGCGTGACACAGGTGGTATAACCTAGTCTAAGTTAAGTAAGCCGTGTTACACAGCAAAGTTGTGGGGGACCCTTACGACTTCTTATTCAGGTTACTTTGAAACGAACATCAGGCACCAGTATAGTATTTGCTTAGGTAGTATAATTAGCTTATTTTGAATTTCCTTGCTCTTGCTGTTTTCAGTCTCCAGAACGCCTTATGGATGCATCCAGCGTGGAACTGTTGTGCTCGCGATTCCAACTAACTACAACGCCTGAACCTGCAACATAGAATAATTGCAGAATATTTTTGATATGAATATAAATAAATAGTATAAATAATAAAACAATATCTTTGGACATTATTCACAGACCTCGTCGAACATTCTCTAACCAAATCGGAGATGTTCTCAAGAAAGGACAGGTCAGAAGTACCCTAAACCGGCGAGCATGTATGAAGAACATAATGACAGTAATCGAGGCAAAAGACGTGTGCAAAGATCGTGGCAAATGGAAATCCGTTGTCTCTGCCTACCCCTCTGGGAAACAGGCGTAAGTCTTTGTATCTATGTATGTATCGAGACTATAATACTGTATTTCGAAGTTCAAAATAGCGATGAACTGTAGCCCTAAAGTACTGAAACGCGACTCACGTTAGTGCGAAAGTGCGCCACATCGATTCACACATTGTCGAATGTATTCCAGCGCGATGCACGTTAGTGCGAAAGTCCAGTAAATGCGAAGGCATGCCATTATGGAGATATCCATGGTTAATGTTTTTCTAGCGCTCGGCGGCCGCTGCCGCGGCACGCTCGCTACGCTCGCTCGCCTTCGCGCGCCAAATGGTCACCGTTCTAACCTAACCTAACCCAAACGATGTGGAATTCGCACTAACGTGCATCGCGGTGGAAAACATTCAAAATTATGTGTATCGATGTGGCGCACTTTCGCACTAACGTGAGTCGCATTTCAGTACTTTAGGGCTACAGTTCATCGCTATTTTGAACTTCGAAATACAGTATTACAGTGGTTTTATTCACACACGGTCTGCTGATCCCAAACTAAGCAGAGCTTGTACTATGGAAACTAGATAACTGATATACAATTATTTTTTTTGTAAATACTTACTTATATAGATAATTTCACCAAGACTCAGGGCAAACAGACATGTTCATGTACACAAATATCTGTCCTGGGTGGGAATCGAACCCACGACCTACGGCGTAAAAGGCAGCGTATCTACCAACCACGCCAACAGGCCCGTCAAATGACGCTAAGATCATCGTAGGGTAGGAATTTAGTTATGACCTTTTTGGTATGTGCTTGAAATTTGTACATTTATTTATAATTTTCTGTAAGTACCATCTAAAAAGAAACTATCTTGCACAATAAGTTAAACAGTTCTATGTTATTGTGTAAACAAAAATAATGTTCACTTAAATAAACCCTTTGAAAATCCACCACAAAATTCTAAAAGCATTGAACAAACTACGTTACACCATTTTCACCAAATGATATCCCAACTTATCTAATCTACAGATCATAGCACCCCTACTTGTCATTTCGGAGCGCATATTTTTTTATCTCCCTCCACAACTCGACAACGTCCCCATTTTTCGGGTAATTTCATACTAGAGAGGGTATTACGGAGACTTAAAATTGCATAACATTTTTCATGTTGGTAACTGGGAGATGTTTGTAGATAATTGAATTGTGTGTTGGTGTAGTTAACCCGTTTGATACTAGAGTACTTTATAAGAGACAGCATACTAGCTGGAATAGTGCTTATGCTGTTTTTAATACATACATACATCGACTCACACGTTAGCCAGAGGGATACGATGACGGTCACCATAGCCTAGTTGGTAGTGAAAGAAAAAGAAAGAAAAGAAAAGAAAATTTATTGCTAACATTGAAAGACACACTTTACACACAAATACATATACGTCTGCCAATATAAAAAAAAAATAGTTAATATTCAAGTGGGTGCATGTGTCTGTCAATTGGAGCAAGTAGGTATCCAGTTCAGCATTAGCCAACCCAGGGGCGTGGCACTGATTTTCAACTGGACCCTCTTATGTCTAAAAAATAAAATAGAATAATTGTATTATATCGTTATATATTGATAAATATGATACATACACAAATATATACTTATAAAGGATATGAATAATAAAGGGAATAATACGAAAACTAATAATATTGAAATATCTACGACTGTTTTGTGTGTACTTTGTTTGTAAAATAAAATAATAATATCTGAAGCTATAAATCACATACTTACATATATATATTTTGATCACATACATATATGATTTTTGATGAAACAATAGGTTGCATTGGCAGCATTGAGGTATGGCGTGTTGAGCTTGCACTCATATAAATGACATTATCCACGTTCACGTTGTTCAGTTCTGGCTGCGAGTTGAGAAGGTGTTGCCTTAATCGTCGTCTGAACGTGGATAACGTCTCGATTAGTCTGATGGGTGGCGGGATGTTGTTCCACACCTTCGAAGCCGCGTAGCGAAAGCAACCCCTAAACGCTGCAGACCTGTGAGAATGAGTAGACAGCTGCTGCGAGCATTCCCTCCTAGTGCAATCTCTTCGACTGGCTATCCAATCAAGCCTATCGTATAGGTACGATGGTTCTTTATATTTTATCACACCGAATAAAAGACACGTTAGATGTAGCTTACGACGCGATTTCATTTTTAAAATACCATTTTGGTTTAGAAAAGGTGTCACGTGTGTTCTTGGCGGTATGGTAAAACAGAACCTAGCACATGCATTTTGAACCCTTTGAACCAATCGCTGCGTTCTTGACAGCAGCCTAGGGCCATAGATAGTATCAGCATAATTAAGCTTGGATAACACAAGCGATTCTACCAGACGAACACGTATATCTTGTGACAAAAATGGTCTTATTTTATACAAGACCTTAAGGCGATAAAAGCAGTTTTGTACACAGGTAGCCACGTGTTTCTCAAAACGAAGATTTGCATCTATATTTAAACCCAAATTTTTAGCTTCGTAAACCCGTTCTACAGGCTCTCCAAGAAGAGTTATATTTAAATTTTGAAGTGTAATGAGCTGATTTTTTGTGCCAAAAAGGATATATTTTGTTTTGGTGGGATTTAATGCTAAACAGTTTCTATCAGACCACTTGGCTATCCGGTCTAGATCAGAATTGAGTTCAGCCATTGCTTTTTGAGCTTCATGTGGTTCAAAAGAGATGTATACTTGTACATCGTCAGCGTATAGATGATACTTGCTATTCCTTATGCAGTTAGTTATGTCAGCACAATATAGGATAAAAAGAATTGGGCCCAAGATCGAACCTTGGGGCACGCCTCTATTTAGGGTTGCCATGGATGAAATTTGTTTCTGTCCATCACTTGTACGTAATTCTACAAACTGTTGCCGATTGTGAAGATAACTGTGGAACCACTGCAGTGCTCCATGGTCAAATCCATGGTAAACTAGCTTAGATAGAAGTAGTGGTATATTAATACAATCAAATGCCCGTGAAAAATCTAGTAGAACCAGTACTGTACATAGGCCTTCATCCTGAGCTGTCAATATATTATCAGTAACATCGATAAGCGCTGTGGCAGTACCTCGCTTCTTTCGGAATCCTGACTGAAGTGGCGGTAAAATGTTGCTCTTTTCCAGAAACGATGTGAGCTGCTGACACACTACCTTTTCTATAACCTTCGAGAGACAAGGGAGGATACTGATAGGCCGAAGCTCTTTTACGTAACGAGGATTAGGCTTTTTCGGTAACGGCCTAACAGTAGCTACTTTCCAGATGTCTGGAAATGTAGCAGATGTAATTGAAGAATTTACAATATCCGTAATTGTTTTGAGAGTATGTGGTAAAGTCATAATAATCATGTTTAAATTAATATTATCACAGCCTTCAGCATTCGACTTTAGTCCGAATAATAGACGAGATATTGTATTTTGTGTAACTGGCGATAATGAGAACATAGCAGAGCTATACCGATAAAATTCGTAGTACGTTAGATGAGAAATGGTAGTCTTTTCTTTACCCGGTACATTAAGAAAATGTGAATTTAGTTTGTCTGGATTATTAAAATGGGACGGCACGTCAGTATTATTTTTAGGGGGCAATATTGTGGTTTTAATGTTTTTCCACAGCAGTTTTGGATCTCTAATTTTATTATTGATGTTATGTCGAAAGTATGCAGCCTTTTCGTTATGGAGTGATGTTACTACCATAGATTTTAATTCTTTATAGTATTTTTTTTTCGAATCTGCTTTTGTGTGGCGATACTTGGTTAATGCGCTGTCTCTTTTTCGCATCATGATCTTAAAAGTGTCTGTTATCCATGGGTATGTAGGCTCTTTAATGAGACAGGTTCTGAGAGGTGCAAAAAGGTCAAATATGGAAATAATATCTCGATTAAAAGCATTAACCATCTCGTTCACCGTGCTTAACGCACTAATATAGTCCCAATTAAGTAAAGCCATGTAAGTTAGGAATCTATCTTTACATATATTTTTGATGGGTCTATAGCTGACTATACGCGGTGTAAATGTTTCCTTCCTAACTTTTAATTCACAAATTATAACTGAGTGACTATTAATCAACTTAAAACTTTCCACCGTTAATTTGATGACTGGTAGGTCTGTACAAACTAGGTCTATCAGAGTCTGGCTCGTTTCAGTAAAATGTGTTGGAGAGTTAACCATCTGTGAAAGGCTCATAGATTTAAGAAACTCAGTAATCTTTTTCGATTGTCTGTCATTAATATTCAGAACGTTGACATTAAAATCACCCAAAAGTACCAGATGATCACATTTTCCCAATCCACTAATTGTATCAGTTAAAGCATCAAGGAATAGTTCTAAGTCAAGCCACGGGGGCCGATATGCGGTACCAACAGCAATATGTTTACCATTTAAATTTAATTCCAGCCACATTTGCTCCACAGACTCATACCTGGTGTCAGTTGGGACGGGCAGTTCCCGCACACGCAACCCTCGTCTTAGGTAGAATCCTACCCCTCCACCGCGACCCGAACGAATAAATTTAGGTCTCGGCAAGTGGCGAAATCGATATCCTGGTATGGCGGGTGCATTAGCATCTTGACCGGCACGTAACCACGTCTCATTTATGGCCATAAGATCAAAATTATGCCTTTCGAACAATGCTATAAAGTCATCCTGATCGGTATTGAGCGAGCCTACATTAAAGAGGCCAACATTCAAATATTTTTCAGTCATATTGTTTTAATGAAAAATGCACAATATTATCAAAACAATAGATACATTGCAATAATAAGCAAATAGGTACTATCCTGTTCGTGTGTTTAATATGATAGAAATACATTCTATATTTACGAGTACATATTATATTAAATAATAAGGTGTATATAGAATTTATAGAATATAGTAAATTAGAATATGATAATAATATAAAAAAGTATGTATTGAATTGGTTTAGTTCATAAAACGAAAATTGTATAATCATCAGACACATGCACCCGACTTGCACATAGTTTAAGCAATTATAACGGTTGTTAAACTGTACTAAATTTAATAAACATTTAACCCATAAGTCTAAACAATTTGGAAAAATACAAAAGTAATTAAATCTTAAGAAATCAATGCTTATAAACCACATAACATATAACAACATAGATATTAAGAAAAAGAAATATAACGCGAGTTGCAGAATATACTTATACAGTTTTAGCAACATCGGTCTCAGGCCAAAAGATTCGCTGTATATCTGTCTCACATCGTATGAGATACTTGTTGTTGTCACCGTTGCTCTTGCCTACGAAGCTGGGTGGTCCTGGGTTCGAATCCCGGTAAGTGCAAATATTTGTGTGATGAGCACGAATATTTGTTTCTGAGTCATGGATGTTTTCTATGTATTTAAGTATTTATCTATCTATATAAGTATGTATATCGTCGCCTGGTACCCATAGTACAAGTTTTGCTTAGTTTGGGGCTAGGATGATCTGTGTGACATTGTCCCCAGATATTAATAAAGATATATTAATTAATACGCAGAGATAACGGATTTCCATTTGTCTCGATCTTGTTGTGAGAAAACTATGTTCTGGGGATAAAGTCGAATTTACTTTATAGTCACTATAAATTACCCTCAAAAATTAAAACTTTTTGCAATAGAATCTATTCATCTGCCTGGCTAGCTACTGCTTCCGTATATAAGTCTGCCACCAAGCAGTTTACCGCGTTCTCGACTGGACGTATTAGAGCTATTGCCATAACCATATACACTAGCAATATTTAAAAATGTGCACACAACTCTAACTATACTATGTTTACCACATTCAAATCCTCGTTGAAAATAAGGTAGGTAATTAGAAAAATCAATCAAGAACGCATCGTGCTTACACAATTAACATTCTTCAACTTTAAAAACAGAATAAAACTAAATTTCCAAAACCGAAACAATACCCTGTCAATAAACAAGGATTCTCGAAATCGGAGAAGCCATATCCTAATAAAAAAAATATTTAATAAATAAAAAACCCGACTGCGTAAATAATGAACCAAACTACGTACATTGACAAAGAACTGAAAAGAAAAAAACAAGCACATAGATGGCTGGTGGTCTAAAATTATTTAATGTACTATTGAATGAATACTATTGAAGAAAATAAAATATATTCTAATAATGGAACATAACAACTGAACAGACGGGATCCATTAGTCGACAGCCAATCTAATTTGTCAATCTGTCAATTTGTCAATACTTTTAGTTATGAGTTCCGTTACCCTTCATTATATTAATCCCCACTTCCTATCCCCTCCGCTGCCGGGACTCGTGGTCATGTCTCGGCGGGCCTTCTATTGCAGAAATGACAGCAATAGTCGGCTGTTAATGACCACCCGCGTGTTTGTGCCGTGCGCGGGGACCCGTAAGGTAGGATGAAGGAGTCCTCGGGGTTGAGTGAAGGGGGAGTCGGGTAAGTTACTTCCCCCGAGCAACACGCCTCTTTGGTCCGGATTTCTACCGACACGGGAGGTCGGGGTCTAACCAACCACGATCAATCGGCTGCCGACGTCCGGTCTGACGGCCGTCAGGTGAGTGTCGGGTCTGGGTGGGTTTGCAGTCGGGTGAGCGACCCCTGGGCGCTGTAGTTTAGGTGCCCAGCGGGGCGCATGCTGCGGACTCGTAAATTGCCCAGAGTAACCCGCGTGTTGCTAGAGAAGGAGAAAGGAGAAAACCCACTTATTTATTTATAATATATTATATATTCTTATATATTTATGTATATTATTTTCTCTTTCCTCTTTTTCTGGCTCGGCACTATACCAACCTGATAACCCTGGTGCTTGAGAGCATCCCCAGTTGAGGGCTCGATGGAGGGTGGGGAGTCAGGTCTGGTGAAGACTCTATCCGCTTATATTATGGATAATAATATAAACAAAACTGCCGACAACAAAAAGCCCACCCAAAAGGTGGAGTCACGCGATGTCCTGCCCCTGAGGGCTGGGACATCAAACAAAGAAAAGAAAAGGGAAGCCGTGACGGACACTAGCGTACCCGGGCAGGCCCCTGCTGCTGGAACCGAGAAACCCGGTAAGGGGACTCGATTCCAGCGGCTGGACGTCACTGGGCGGCCGGTGGATGTTACTGGCAAACCCGTACATCTGACCCAGAGCGCAAACCCCACGGGACTGGCCGCAGGAGGCTCCAGCAGGCAGAGCGTACCACTCCGGATGTCACCCATACCGGGTACATCGGCGGGCGGCTCTGTCAGCGGGACAACCTTCGAGCGACCGGAACCAGAGGGCGTGCTAAAGGGAAAAAAGAGGCTCAGTGGCGCTCAAAAGCGACGAAGAGCCATAGGAAGGCAGGATGCGACGCATGGGGGAACTCCATCAGGAGGACCTCTCAAGAGAGAAAGGGAGTTCAGCGATGAAAACCCGGCCACGCACAACGTACCTAAGAGGGCAAAAACCCAGGGGTCATACAAGGACGCTCTAACTGGGACCCGCATGGTGGTAGTAAGTGCCAACTATCCGGAAGGGAAGCTGGACCCAAAAATCCTGGATCCTCTAAAAGTCCTGTTGTGGGACATGTTAGAGGAAACACCTGACCCTGCGCCGCGGTTCTCCGTAGGGAACATGATCGCTGGGGCTGTCCACATCATATGTGACGGACCCGATGCAGTGCAATGGCTCAAGATCGTCAATGGTAAGACAATTGACGGAACTGAGCTTAAAGTAATTGACGCTAAAGACCTTCCAAAACCAATTAGAATGGCATGGAGGTCTAAAACTGTGAGTAGCGTCACCTCGGAGCGTCTGATTAAGATGACGCAACGCCTGAACCCGACTCTTCGAACCGAAGAATGGAAGGTGGTACACGCAGCTGTCGAGGCAATGTACACTCGACGAATAGTCTTGATGGACAAAGCCTCGGCAGAGCAAATAAAGGCGGCAGGTTACAAGCTGCACACAGGGCTCGGAGACAGCCACTTTAAGCTCCTGGACGACGGGGAGAGAAAGGAAAAGGAGGCTGGGGCTGACAATATCGAGGCCCTAAATAAAGCGACGACGTCGTCCCATAAAGACCCCATCACGAGCGAGGCGGGTGGCTCCAGCCAGAAAGGGTCCGCCAACACTGAGGTATACCGAGAGTCAGAGGGCATACTTTCACCAGCCACCTCTATGGGCGGCCTCAGTGACTTGGATGGACTCAGACTGGATGGGGACACCCTAACCTGTGAAGAGATGGAGGGATCCGAAGAGGAAGGAGACTAAACCAGCACTAATGGCTAGTCTAAGGTGCGTACAGATAAATTTACAACATAATAAGGCTGCGACTGCCCTTCTGGCACGCGACCTTGTTATGAATAAATATGACGTAGCATTAATACAGGAACCCTATATTTACAAGGGTCAAATTAAAGGACTAAACGGGACGGGAGGAAGTATATACCACAACCGTTCTGATAATAATGCAAGGGCATGCATCTTCGTCAGAAATGACCTAGACGTAATACCCTTACACAATTTCTGTTACAGAGATCTGACAGCTGTCAAAATCATACTAAAAGAGGGGGTAGGTCGGAGAACTATCTGTATAGCCTCTGCCTACCTACCTTATGAAGCAGAAGAACCAGCTTCGCCGAAGTTAAGGGAACTCGTGAATAACTGCAGTGCTAACGACATAGACCTCATAATCGGCTGCGACGCTAATGCACACCACATCATTTGGGGCAGCACAAACATAAACAAGAGAGGAGAGAAACTACTGGACTATCTGGTAAGCTCCCCTCTCCAACTAATTAATTCTGGTAACAGGCCAACATTTGTTAACGCAAAAAGAGCTGAAGTTATCGACATAACCCTAGCCTCGGCTAGAGCCAGCAACCTAATAGAAGAATGGAATGTTCCTAATGAGATATCCCTATCGGACCATAGGTACATTTGCTTCAAGTACAAAACACGAATAAAAAGGGAGTCTGTACAACGACGAAACCCTAGACACACCAACTGGCCCACGTACATCAGGGACCTGAAGGTAGAACTAGGCGACCCGAGAGGTAAGCTCAACTCAGTCATAGAGATAGAGTTTGAGGCAGAACGCATTGCCCAAGCAGTGCTAAAAACATGGAGAGATAACTGTCCGGAAAAAACAGTCAAAGCAAAGAGGATACCCTGGTGGACACATGAGCTAATTAAGCTTAAGAAGGAAACGAGGGTAACATTCAATCTAGCCAAAGCCACTAAAGACTTTGATATGTATGCTAGAAAACTAACTGAGTATAGCAAAGCTGTTAGGAAAGCAAAAAGGCGTGCATGGAGGAATCACTGCCAAGAAATAGGGAGCATTCCACAATGCATGAGACTCACGAAAGCCCTGGCCACTGCCAGAGTCAATCCACTATCCGTCATCAGGAAAGCTGATGGGACACTAACAGATTCTGGTGAGGAGACACTAGACGTCATGTTTAAGACTCACTTCCCAGGCACTGAGACAATGAAAACCATGGAGAGAGAAATCCCAATTAGCCAAGAGGATGTGGAAAGACACACAACCAAGGCCGACTGGGACACCGCTAAAAAGATAATTAACGAGACCAAGGTAAAGTGGGCCATAAGCAACTTTGAACCATTCAAATCGCCTGGCCCGGATGGAATATATCCCATCCTATTACAAAAAGCTAATAATGTACTAAACCCACACCTATGTAGGCTATATAGAGCTTGCATAGCCTTTGGGTACACACCCCAAGCATGGCGACAAGTCAAAGTAGTCTACATACCGAAACCTGGAAAGTCGGACTACGAATCACCAAAATCATATAGACCGATTAGTCTCACATCATTCTTTCTCAAATCACTAGAAAAAATGGTAGACATACACATCAGGCAAGGGCCTCTAAAAAGATTCCCGCTACACTGGCAACAGAATGCTTATCAGGCAGGAAAATCTACCGAGACAGCCCTACACCATGTTGTGAAAAAGGCGGAAGCAGCCTTAGAAAACAAAGAAATATGCCTTGCGGCATTTCTAGATATTGAAGGAGCTTTTGACAACACGGCATTCAGTACTATACAAAATGCCGCCAGGAACCATAGCATAGAACCCACTCTATGCAGATGGATAGACAGAATGCTGAAAGGACGGCAACTGCAGTCAACACTACTAGGGGACATCAGATATGCAACGACAACCAGAGGATGCCCACAAGGCGGAGTCATCTCACCGCTACTGTGGTGCCTGGTTGTGGACGAGCTCTTGATAAACCTAAACACAGGGCCACGGTATACCGTCGGCTATGCAGACGATATTGTGATACTAATAAGTGGGAAATTCCCTCACATAGTAGCAGATATTATGAAACAAGCTTTAAAAGAAACAGAAGACTGGTGCAAATCAAATAACCTTTCTATAAACCCACAGAAAGCCGTTATAGTACCATTCACAAAAAAGAAAGACCTATCGGGTATAGGAACTTTAAAACTGTACAACACAAAAATTGATTTGTCAAAAGAAGTGAAATACCTGGGTATAACACTCGACAAATCACTCACATGGAAAGAACATGTAGAAAACAAAAAAACAAAGCCCTGAGAATATTCGGCATGTGCCGAGCAGCATATGGCAAAACATGGGGTCTAAAACCCAAAATCGTTCACTGGATATACAAAATGATGGTAAAACCGGTACTGATGTACGGTAGTATCGTCTGGTGGCCAAGAACAAAACTGGAAACTTGTAAACAAGTGCTAAACAAAATACAACGCACTGCCTGCTTAGCAATGACAGGGGCGTTTAGCACTACACCAACAGCGGCCTTGGAAGTTATTCTAGACCTAGTACCACTACACCTTGAAGTACAAGAAGAGGCAAGAAAAACACTCCTAAGGCTTACTGTCCTGGGACACATATCTAATGAACGTATGCCCACAAGGCATACACAGACAGAAAACTGGAAAAACCTTGACAATGTAATAGAGATGGGAAGTGATAAAATGCAACCCACCTACACATTTGACAAACAATATAATTTATACATCCCTAGTAGAGAGGAATGGAAATTGGGACTTTGTAAACAAAACGAACAAAGTCAAATTTGGTATACAGACGGATCAAAAATGAAATCCGGTACAGGCGCGGGCGTATATAATGAAACCTGCAGTATCAGCGAAAGCATGGGCAATTTCGCGACAGTGTTTCAGGCAGGGACATACGCGATAATTACATGCGCCCAGACGATCATAGATAGGGCGACTGAAGGTCAGACCATCTACATACTCAGTGACAGCCAGGCTACATTAAAAGCCCTGATGTCACATAAAATCGAATCAAAATTAATCCAGAACTGTATCACGGCTCTGAACAAACTTGGTAATAAAAACAAAGTCAAACTCGTATGGGTACCAGGCCATACAGGAATAGAAGGCAACGAAAAAGCAGATGCACTAGCTAGGAAGGGATCTGAAAGTCAGTTCTGTGGACCAGAACCGTGCGTAGGGATTCCTCCAAATGTAATAGGAGCAATCCTTAAAAATGAATCCACAGCTAAACACAATCAAATGTGGACCAAAATCAAGAAATTAAAACACTCAAAGCAACTCATTAAAGGAATAGACAAAAGCTGGTCCAAAAAACTTTGGAAGTACAGCAGAAACCAGCTACTAGTAGCAGTATTCACGGGCCACTATGGCACCAACTATCACCTACACAAATTGGGACTGTCGAATAGCCCGATCTGCAGGACCTGTAGGGAAGAACAGGAAACAATGCTGCATATAATATGCAAATGCGATGCATTGGCAAGACACAGAATGGCCATCCTGGGGCTGGCATATCCAGAACCAGGAGACTACAAGGATCTACCCCTAAGAAGTGTACTGGATTATGTGAAGACTTCATTCAGGGCTTTAGGGATAGAATAAAACCAGTGGGGGATAGTACAAAAGATCCTGAAGGGTCGAAGTGCTGTACGCAAGTACACCCCATCAAAGATAAGATAAGAAGATATGAGTTCCTAGCTAGTTTCAAAAATAAGTTAACCACATTATATTATAATTTTTGTTCTTAATATTTATGTTTGTTTTATATTTTTTATCATTCATTATCTAGATTTAGTTATTAAATATTATTCATTCATTTATTTATTTTACTAAAATAGAGTACAGTGGTGGTCTTACTATTAGGTTAGTCTCATCAATTTTACTCATAAACAGCATGCGAAATGTGTGATTGTTATATGTAAAATTTTACACAAATAATATAATTAATTAAATAAATCACAGTTTTTTTTTAAAGACAACCCCTGCTACACAAATTACATCCAGACTCAGAAGAACTATTTATGGGTCACACAAGTAGTTGTCCGGCGCGGGACTCGAACCCGCGACACGAAGCGGCAACGCGACTGCCTTAGCCGTAGCTCCTCACGTGCAGTAAAAAATTTGATTTGATTGAATAGAATGATTTTTCTGGGAGCCACAGTCTGAGTTGGTTTTTGAACTTTGCCGCTGAAAAATGTCTAATACTTTGCGGCAAAGCATTATACACTTTCACACATACAGCATAGGAACTTTTTCGTTGTATTAGTTATCATGTTGCGAGGAAAAACATCTTTAGCTCTAGTAAATACTGTGGCTGCGTTTTCACAAATACACCAATTTGAAAATGTACAAACACACTAGTCATAATTTTTAGTCCTTTTAACAATGATTTACATGAGACAAGCGGAGGAGTACCTGTAATTGCTTTAACGCATTTTTTTTTGCAATAGAAATGCTCTCGATTTATCTGTTGAATTGCCCCATAGTACCATACGTCGGGTAACCAAGGTAATGATTTGCCTATATATTTATCGCGATTGAGACCCGTGTCCACAGTATATAAAAAAAAATGTGCACAAATCGCGAAAGTTTCAAAACATTAAAAGATACTATACCTCAGGATAGAACCAAAGTACCCGAGATATGCCATCAAATATCGATTGGTAATAAGGCTGTTTTGCGAAGTCATGACAAAACGTATACAAACCTATCGATTCTGATGCATATTTGATCAATGTGCAATTTCCAGTCACAATAACGATCAACTGTTATTAGTCCGATTAAGGAATGACTCAAAGGAGGGTATAGAGTGCGTGAGCGGGAACCTAAGGGATATTTTCAGAAACTTGTTCAGAGTACTTAGAGGGAAAACATACTAAAAGTCCTGACGTCTAGGAGGTTAGGCGGAGGGAGGAGGGGGGAGGAGGACAAAGACCTCAATTTTAGGTTTTTTGCTAATATCTTTAAAAAGGTGCGTTTTAGCAAAAAATATTCTAATTCACTATAACTTTGATCTCATATACTTTTTCATATTCCCATTCGTTTATGAGCTACACGCTCCAGAAATATAGAAAATTTTAGTTCTTCAGCGGAACTCTTACAGAGCCTTGAGAAGTTTAGGAGACCTGATATGCTTCTGGAGGGAGGTGTGCTGGATGGAGTGAAGGCCGTCATGGCTCACATACAATGGTCCTCATCGGGACTAAGTGCGGAATTCAAACCCACTGGCATATTAGTGGGAACAAGATGATGATGAGTTATTCAGCGTGATGACCATAACCTGATGCCCGAATTATCTCTAAATTTATTTTAACATAAGCTGGGAGTACCTCCACGAGGTAAGGGCGGTAACAGCAAGATATCGCGTTTTTTGTTACAGCAGATAACTGAGCTTAGGCGGGAAAAACATCATGAAGATTGCTTTTCGCTCAATGCTCACTGTAGGAAACGCAACCTTACTGGCTAAAACTGAAAAATGACGATGAATGAATGACAAAAAATGAGATGCAATAGCATGGATATGAACACATCCTCTTCTTACACTCATTTACCGGCTACGATACAACATCAGCAACGTTTAGAAGAAGCAAGGTGGGTTTCTGTAAATTGTATTTAAATTCGGAAATTATTCAGGAAACAGCTAAGATCTTTTACAACCCAAGCTCCAGCCATAGTGATGTTGCAGAAGCTGGGAAAGTGTACTTCCTGAAATGGTATAGGACACCAGCAAAAGTGACCCTTCTCAATGTAATACTTCAAGAGGGTTTTATCGCCCTTTTTGAAGAACCACACCCCTGTGCCATGCTTGTGGCGTTTGACCTTCTAGTATGACGGAGTCAAATAACTTCTGAAGGGCCCGTAGGATTGGTGTACCAACCGCCTTCAGAAGCTCTGCCGTAACTCCATCATCACCAGGCGCCTTATTGTTCTTAAGCTTTTCGAGAGCCATTCTAATCTCGCACAGGCTGACGTGCGGGATGTCGTCGGTAAGTGTTGGGTTAGTCGTGCTCTGGGATCTGAGGCACAACTATCGACAGGTGACTGGGTTTTCGTATACAGCTGTCCGTAGAACCTCACGATGTCTCCCAGCAACTCAGGTCTAGACGTGACGATTCTGCCATCCTCAGTCTTCAGCTTCGTCGGTTGGCTCTGTCTAACAGATAGTTCTCTTGCAAACACTTTAGAGCCTTTGTTCCGCTCAATAGCTTCTTTAATACAATTTGTATTAAATTGACGCGTGTCGCGAGTCAAAGACTTTAAGATCTGTTAAGTCTGTAAGAACCATTTTCCGTCTTTCGTCCATAAGCTGCAGGGTATAGTCAGACATCTTTTTGGTTCTGTTTGTACGGTGGGACTTGAAGATCTTAGACCCAGCCGTATGGACAGCTTCTACGAGCCTGTCGTGGTATGAGTCCACTTCATCGCAAGCTGCTAGGCATTCGAAACGGTTTTGCAGTTCGAGCTGAAAGGGTTCAGGGTTTTTGATGTAGATTGGTAAAGGTCGGAGCGTAGACTTTATCAGTCGGAACCTCTGGAGCTTGACATTTAGGTTCAATGAGCCTCTCACCAGTCAGTGATCGCTCCCGGTTTTAACCGTATTGATTACTGAGACGTCATTGAACATCTGTCTAATCGTCGACAAGATAAAGTCTATCTCGCTTTTTTTTATCATCGTGGCTTACCCAGGTCCATTTGCGGTTTTCCGGCTTCTTGAAAGAGGAGTTCATCATAAAGAATCCCTCCTTCTCCATGAAGTCGGCCAACATTTGGCCCCGTGGATTCCGGTCTCCAGTTACAAATTGCCCCACTCTCAGCTCATTCCCGAATCGTTAATCCAGCTTCGCGTTAAAGTCCCGCATGACCACAGTGAAATAAGAGTTCGAGGTATGTATGGCTCTAGAAATATCCTCATACATGACCTCAACCTCATCGTCGAAGTGCGTCGAAGTCGGCGCATAAACCTGTATGACCTTCAACGAATACCGCTTGGTAATTCTGAGTATAAGGTACGCAACCCTAGTCGACACACTCCCGATTTTCAGTATGTTGTGGACGAGGGACTTGTGTACTATGAACCCAACACCACCTTGGACAGTTGGTCGCCCTCCCGGAAATTGAGCAATTGCCCGGATTTCAGGATTATAGTGTCCGCCCCCTCTCTTCGAACTTCAGATAATCCTATTATGTTCCAATGTAACCTGCTCAATTCTTCCTCCAGTTCGATCATCTTCTCGTCGGTCCGCAGTGTGCGTGTGTTGTATGTTGCCAGGGCCAGAGGTCGTCGGTTTTGGTAACGCGGAATCTGCCGAGGATTTTTAGCACCCCCTGCCCTGCCGTAACCACGGCTGTTACCACGGCTGGGAATAGCAGGGCTACCGGGGACTGGGGGCCACGGTTTAATTGTGTCCTTTATTTGAGGGGATCTGCCATAATAGCCACGCTTGGCAAACGGGTTGGCAATCGCAGTAAGGTAGACATTGGTACTCATGAGAACGCTGCTGCCCATTCTCTCGTATACGACTTCTACGTCCCCCCGCGGGATGAGAGGGGGTGGCGATATTCTCTAGGCCGTCACCACACAGCCACTAAGAGCCACTAAGAGAGTAGCTAAATATAATTCCTGAAGCACATATCACCAAGTGCAGCAGTGGCTCGGGAATGAGCTGCTCCCTCAAGAGTGGGGGTGGAAAAATTTATGGTGATATCTTGGGGCCAAGAACAACAAAAGATTTACCGGCGCCCCAGGTTTTACTAAAAACAATATTTTGTCGCTGCACCAAGGATTGTAGCAGCAGCAAATGTGGATGTCGCAAAGCTATGCTGAAATTTTCTACTGCGTGCCTTCATTGCCAAGGAAAATGCTTCAACGGCGTGTCTTTTAGCGAGGAAGACGACGAGAATGACCATAAAAATGATTGAGAGCCCTCTCAGCACTTACCACTGAGGAAGGCGAGGAAGAAGATACCACAGAAAACGACCTTTTTCCAGGACGCTAACGACCTAAGAGAATAAAAATGTGAATCATTAACAGAATTGGACTTAGAAACTAATATTTCAAAACATTTTTAATTGCACTTTTCCAGAGCCTGTAGTTTGAAAACGGATGGGATATGGAAAAGTATCAAAGTTATAGAAAATTTTATAAGCTTTCATTTCACCTTTGAACATTTTTTGCTAAAACGCGCCATATTTGAAATATTAGCGTAAAACCTAAACTTGAGGTCTTTGTCCCCCTCCCCTCCCTCCGCTTAACCTCCTGAATATCAGGACTTTTAGTATGTTTTCTCTCTAAGTACTCTGAACAAGTTTCTGAAGAAATCGCTTAGGTTCCCGCTCACGCACTCTACAACTACTTTATTAATTATACTATATACCATAAAACTTCACACTCTCTACTTTGTTAATGACCATTGTATTTTATATTTAGTAAATATGATTTACTTATTTTGCTCAAAAATTGAATAAAGTGTGTCTTGCTCAAATTCGCGGTCAGATTATTTTTATCAAGCGAATTAATTTCTATCGTATTATTAATTTCTATGTCAAAGTTATTTAACAGATTCTATGCCAAAACTATAAGGATGTCGTCTGCAAACAAAGTGCATGTATAATGAGTGATATCTATAGAGTCGCGCATAGTGGACGGTCGGACGTGTACGTTAACAATATTTAATTAATAATTATTCTAAATATATTGACCTCCTTTTATGTCGGACATTGCAGTGTAATGTATTTTGTACGTGACGATCTTCAATAATGTACTCACAGTGAAGTAACAGCGTAATAATAATTAAAAAAACATGACGAGTCCCTTCAGTGGTCTCGTGCATCCTGTGGGCTCACCATATCCGGCGCCGTTGCAACCTACACCTTCGGACTCTGACAGTGGAGCTCTGCACATACTCTATACGTCCGAAATTCAAAAATGGTTGACTAACATCAACTGTAATTTAAATGAAGTTTGCACCATCATCACTGAAGGTAAGCTCAACTCAGAGCAAAAGCTTCGTATAACAAACCTGTGCCGTAAAGTAGAATATGGTAGTTCACAAATGGCTGTCATGTACCAGTCCTTGAAGCAGAAAGCCATTCAAGCATTTAACAGGGTGGACGAACTAAAAGATGAGCGGGAACTAAAAGACCAACTATCCGGATTGAGACAAACAATCAAGGAATCATCAGGGACTACGTCTTTTGCCGATATGGTAAAGAGGGGTTCTAATAATTTTGTTAAGCCCAGCCAAATTAATTCCGTGGCCATTTACCCCAACAACTCAAGCAAGTCTACGTCAAGCGAGGATACCAAAAACATGATTCAAAAAATTATACGGCCAGAGCAAATGAAGCTCCAAGTGCGTGGCCTACGTAAAACGATAAATGGCGGAGTCATCATTAACACCGAGACCAAGGAGGACGCAGAAAAATTAAAAGTCGCTGTGGAACAATCGTCGTCCGGGCTTACAGCTGGTGATCCCTATAAGCGTAAACCTCGAATTGTTATCGTCGGAGTGCCCACATCGCTAACAGAAAAGGAGTTATTTCGGTGTATCTACGAACAGAACGTCACCGAAAAGATACCATCTTTAACTTTTGAAGAGTTCTTGTCCTCAACGAAACTAAGCCACAAGTCTGGTAAGAAAGATGTCACAACATGCAATTTTATAATCGAGGTCACAGCTAATATCCGCAAAGCCCTAATTTCGCAATCTAGAATCTTCATAAACTGGACCTCTTGTCCAGTTCGTGATTTTACACTTGTAACGAGGTGCTACAAATGCCAGCTATACGGGCACGCAGCAAAATTCTGTAAGGACACCGTTTCCATGTGCGGACATTGTGGCGATTCAGGGCATTCAATGGCAGAATGCACAAAGAAAGGTGACGCCCCATGATGTGCTACATGCCTCCGTTTCAAGAAACCGTGCAATCACAAAACTGGAGATATTGAGTGTCCCGCTAAAAAGAACGCAGAACTCAGATACATTAACTCAATCGATTATGAGGGCGCCTAGAGCGCCGTATATTTTATTTTGTTAATTAGCCTTAACTAGAACAGACATAGTTTTACACAATGACGCATAATTTAATCGATGATGTAGATAAAATTTGTTTGTATGACTCAAAACAGTGTGACACTGAAAGTTGCAAGCAATACATTTACGCATTTAGTAACCCATTAACGATACTAACTCAAAATATTCGGAGTATTTTTAAGAACATAGACAGTTTTAATATTTTTCTACATAGATTAAATGTCGACTGTGATGTTATAATTCTTACGGAATGTTGGCTTTCTAATCGTGATGGTAATATTCCTGTGCTACAGGGATACAACAACTACAACAGTTCAGTCAACTTCAATCAGAACGATGGGGTGGTTGTCTATACTAAAAAATCTCTTCTTGTCACTGTTGAAGAGCCCGTTGCACAGGAATGCAATTGCTTAGTTATTAAAATTGGAACCGACATCGCAATCGTGGCTATTTACAGACCTCCTTCTTTTAGAAATTTACATTCTTTTCATAATTCTCTTAATACAATACTCTCATCTCTCTCTTCTTTTAATAATATTGTATTAACTGGAGATATCAACTTAAACATTAATCCTGAAAACATCAATGCAGGGATGGAAAACTACCTTAATTTATGTGCATTTCATGGGCTTTTGCCTTCCCACACTTTTCCAACTCACCAGAGTGGTTCTTGTTTAGATCACGTCATGCTTAAAGCTAAATTACCAAGCTTAACCCTTGTTACTAATGCCACAATAACTGATCACTACCCAGTTCTAACTACACTTGAATTAACGCTACGTAAACAGATTTCACAATCGCAGCAAAATTCACACATAAACATGTATAACCTTGAATGTGATTTGTGCAATATTAATTTTGACCCAGTTTACTATTCTGCTGATGCTAATACGGCATTGTTATACGTAATTAATAAACTGCAAGAAGCAATTTTACGTAATACAACTATAATTAGATTAAGTAGGAAAAATATAAACATTAAGCCATGGATCACACCGGGCCTTTTACGTTGTATACGTCACAGAGATAAATTACATAAAAGAGTTACGCAATCTCCACATAATTATACACTAAAATTATCTTACAAAAGATACAGAAATTTTTGTAATAACTTGTTGAAAAAAATTAAAATTGAGTTTGACAAAAAACAACTTTATGAAGCAGGTTCAAATAGTAAACAACTGTGGAAAGTTATAAAATCCACTACCTTTTCTTCTAACCAGCATAAATCATCTTCAAGTTTACTTCGCACTCACTCCTCACCGATTATCGCTGCTGACAACGCTAATAAGTTTTATGCAAACGTTGGAAAGGAACTTGGGGAAAAAATAAAACAGCAAAACGTTAACTTGACTGGTTATTCCTCCACAAGAACTCAACTCCATAGTGGGAAATCTTTTGTTCTGTTAGACACAGATGAATCTGAAGTGGAACGAATTATTGTAGGGTTGAAAAACAACTGTGCAGCGGGTTGGGATAACATTAGTAATAATATTCTCAAAAGATTTAAGCACATTCTAGTCCCTCCTTTAACTTTCATTTTTCAAACCTGCCTAACTGATGGAATTTTTCCTAAATGCCTAAAAAAAGCCGTAGTTATTCCCGTTCACAAATCAGGGAGTAAGGATCTTGTAACTAATTACAGGCCAATTTCTTTACTACCTTCCTTTTCCAAAATTCTAGAAAAAATAATAAACAATAGACTTGTCTTATATCTAGAAAAGAACTCTTTGCTTTCAAACATGCAATTTGGTTTTAGAGCTAACTTATCCACATCAGACGCAGTTCAACATTTAACTGATTTTGTCACAGAGGAACTGGGAAAAGGGAACCTAGTAACTGGTATTTTCCTTGATCTAGCGAAGGCATTCGACACCGTGTCTATTCCTAACCTTCTATCCAAGTTAGAGGCATTAGGAATTAGGGGCACCCAGTTGAAACTCTTCGCAAGCTATTTAAATGACCGTACTCAATGTGTTAAAATTGACCAATTCATCAGTACGGACGTGAAAATTCCTGCTTTTGGAATTCCCCAGGGAAGTATACTAGGCCCTACCCTATTCCTGATCTACATAAATGATCTGTGTTCCTTAGAGTTAGACCATGGGAAAGTAATTTCCTATGCTGATGATACAGCATTAATTTTTTCTGCTCCAAACACTACTGCGGTTCATTATTACGCACAGCATGGGTTTAATGTAATAAATAAATGGCTTAGTAATAATCTACTAACTTTAAATGCTGAAAAGACAATGTTTATTAATTTTTGCATGCGTAAAAACCACAGACTTCCTAAACAAGATAACATATATGCACACTATTGTCCCAGCCCCTGGGTTTCCTGCGATTGTCCAGTTATTGCTAACACAAATAGCATGAAGTATCTTGGTGTTATTATCGATGAAGCTCTATCTTTTAAACAACATATCCTTGCCTTGTCAAATCGGGTACGGAAGCTCATATTCGTGTTTAAAAAACTACGCCATATTGCTGATATCAAATTGATTAAACTAGTCTATCAGGCATTATGTCAATCTATTATTCAATACTGCATTACTTCCTGGGGTGGTGCTTCAAAAACCTTAATGTTAACCATTGAACGTGCCCAAAGAGCAATACTAAAAGTTGCAACTTTTCGACCTTTCCTTTTTCCTACGTGCCTTTTGTATGAAAAATGCAACGTCTTAACTGTCCGCCAACTCTTTATTAAACATGCAATTTTAAAACAACACTCAACACTCACTTACAATGCTAACCTTACTAACAGCAAAAGACGGAAAGATATTATCTGCACTAGTGCATCAGAGTCTAAGTTTATTTATACAAACAGGTTTTATCCTTTTCTCGGGCCATATCTTTACAATAAAATAAATAAGTCACTATCTATATATAACCTTAACTATATAAATTGTAAAAAAATAGTCAGTAATTTTTTACAAAAGTTGACCTATGATGAGACTGAGGCGTTATTTAGTATTCTAAAATAAGTTAATTTTTAAACATTATATCTTAGATTTTTGAATATGTATAATTTAATATTGTTTAAATTTTTAATAAAGGATAAGTATACTTTTTAAGCCATTAGAACGCCTGTGGTACAGGTTTAACCTAGTACAGGCACAAACTGTCTATAGCTTAGTATTAATTATTTTTAATATAAATAGATATAAATTTTGTAGACATTTTTGAATAAATTTATTTATTTATTTATTATTATTTATTTATTTATCTGGTATGACATTAATATAGAAAAGAAAAAGAGTCCATGCTTATTTACGAGATAGTCCGATTGGCAATATTTAATTAGAGTTCCACTTTCCAGAGTGGCATTTTTTTTTTCTTTTACTGTTTACTTTTTAATCTATATTTTTTTATCTGTGATATGATAATGAATAAATAAACATCCGGGCCAAATATCACGTTAATACAAGCAGCTCTTTAAGCTGAAGTATAAGTCAGTCATTGTTATTGTTATATGTCTGCAAATTTCGCAATCTCGTGATTTCATTGAGAGATTTGATATCATGAGGATTGTTTAGTAGCTTGCGGTGGTACAGAGTACTAATAATTAAACCATCTAAAGACTTGACCTGGCTTTATGAAAAATTCAATTCAACTCAAAATTAAAATGCACGAACTGGATTGACAACGGCTCTATTCAAAGTTGTCCCTTGTAACTTGTGTACAGTTACTCCCCAACATAATATTAAAGGTAACATTTTTCTTTAAATTTTACCTTGGCCACAAAGCGCATGAAATTCGGTTGTTGATAGTTCGATTCTCACACCAACCAAAGGGACGTTGTTCTTTATATCTTTGTCTTGCATTTAAAACAATTCGATTTCGGTAGGTACCTACCTATATATAGTTTTTTCAAGTGAAGTTAAGTACTAAACCGTTTGAAGTTGGAGATGGGCGACCGTGTTAGACGTTAGATACTTTAGGTAGTCCAATATACCTAATAGATACTTTAGTATATGTCCATCAACACTCACACGCACAGTCAAACGAAGTTTTCGTCTTTTCATCGTAAATTTCTACTGTTTTAAAACCTACATGTGAGAATAGTTGTTACGCAACTTTAAATCGATATAGCTCCTAAACGGCCGGTCAAATCGAAAAATGTTGAAAGAAAACTAAAAATGTTTTTTAAATGCCTATTCAACGATACCCCACGTGACATAGTTTGATGACTTTAATTTTTTAAATTTTCACAATTTGGCGTCCAGTAGTCGCCATATTGAATTTACACTAACGTCATGTCTTTAGTGACACTTTCCGGACTGAAAGAAATCGATTGACGTGCGAATCATCAAAATCGGTCCAGGCGTTTGGTCTGTATAGTGCTTCAAAGGAACATACATACATACATAGCCTGATAAACACATTACTCTTTGCGTCCCGCAGTCGTGTAAAAATACATTATTAGCTAATATATTGATTTAAGCGAAGATTGAATAACCTCCAACTTTTCGTTCTGGTAACCTACATAATATTACTAAAACAAAATAAAATAAAAAAGCGTGTCTCATGAAGGCCACTGGACTAAAATAATAAATTAATTTATTATATTTTTAAACATGATTTGATTCAAATGTATAAAAAGCCGGCCAAGTGCGAGTCGGGCTCATCCATGAGGTTCCGTAGCAGTAATAATTTCAGTTGATTCAATGGAAGGTAAATTGCGGTTAACGACTTATGACTTATTAAAAAAAACTACTTACTAGATCTCGTTCAAACCAATTTTCGGTGGAATATTGCATGGTAATATGTACATCATATATTTTTTTTAGTTTTATCATTCTCTTATTTTAGAAGTTACAGGGGGGGGGGAACTCATTTTACCACTTTGGAAGTGTCTCTAGCGCAAACTATTCAGCTTAGAAAAAAATGATATTAGAAACCTCAATATCATTTTTGAAGACCTATCCATAGATGTATGGGTACGTTGAAAATGTTTTTTTCGAGTTTCAGTTCTATGTATGGGGAACCCCCAAAATTATTGTTCTTTTTCTATTTTTGTGTGAAAATGTTAATGCGGTTCCCAGAATACATCTACTTACCAAGTTTCAACAGTACAGCTCTAATAGTTTCGGAAAAAAGTGGCTGACATACGGACGGAAAGACAGACAGACATAACGAATCTATAAGGGTTCCGTTTTTTGCCATTTGGCAACGGAACCCTAAAAAGTGATATTCTGATTTTTGAATGATAATAAATCCAAATATTAAATTATTTCTTTACGTAATAGAAAAACCATCTATGTCAAACAGAGTAATAGATAACAGCGGGACTTTATAAGGATTTGGTTTCAAACATAGAGATAAAATTTGAGTAGCGTACTAGCGTAATTTTTTTTTATGTAAATAGTATTTTGTGATACTACTTAGAACTTAAACTAGCCACTTGCTGTGTAGTTACAGCATAGAATGCCGTCACCTCATCGCATCCCGTGCGGAATATCTACCAGAGAACGGGCAGCAGCGTTTTTCTGTGAACTATGACCACCAAACTACGATCGCTAACCCGTCTGCCAAGCGTGGCGATTATGACATATCCCCCCATTTTTTGGGGAAGGTTTTGTCCAGCAGTGGATATACTTTGGCTGACATAATCATGATGATGATAAACTAGCTATATAGGTATAGGTATTTTTAAGATGACGCGCGCACTGAGGAATTATATCGATGTATCGCGGGGCACTTTACAAACGATCAATTCACGGACCCAAAGCACACCTAGACTTAGGGTCATAAACATTGCTTTACCGTGCGGGGATCGAACCCGGAACAAGTCAAATAACACGTGCAGTTCCTCGTCACTTAAATTTAATGCCATATCGTATTGTATGATTTATACGACAAACGAACATTTGAGTCGAAGCATACCTTTGTGCTACGATTTCTTTGGAAACATAAATAAAAATCCTAAACTCCGTAGCGAGTAATAAAATATTTTCAAACCTGGCAACACTCGGCGGAGCTGGCAACATTTGCTGCACATCGACTACTGGCCATTTTATTGAGTCTATAAAATAAAAGGTGTGTAGTTCCTGTAACTCGCCTTTATATGACTTAGTTCAAAGTAACTTTATGAAGTAAATGGAGTAACTTATATGAGGGTAGTTAAATAGAACGAAGTATGAAGTCTTTGAAACGTTATGTTTCTTCTTAAACTGTCGTTTGCTATATTAGAGTTTTAAATTGTCGCTTGCTAAGTTAACATTTAGTTCTATGAGGTGATAGCCGCATGTACTGCCTCGTTGTTATAGCGGTAGCGTGTTTAACCGCAGCTAATGTGGTCCTGGGTTCAAATCCCGGGCGAGATAAAAATTTATTAGGTTTTTTGATTTTTCTACGAAGATAAATAGAGGAGAATGTATGCATTCTAATAAAGATACGCAGTTCTGATATATTATTTTGGGTGTTAGTCTAGTGGTCAGTTACCATGACTTCTAAACCAAAGTTCCTGCGTTCGATCCCCACTCATGATAAGTCTTTCTTAATCATGTTTTTTCTATTGAATCAGTAATTGCGATAAAAATAAATCATAATCGGATTGGACAAAATTCATTCCAATAGTATACCTTGCCGAATAAAAAATAATTAGCAAAATCGAAACAACTAAGAAACCACGTAACTTATTTTTTTTACATGTCGTCACAGTTAGTCTATTAATATGTACAGACGCCAGCACATCAAGCTACCCCAATCTGTCAATTTGGCCCAATTTAAAGTGAACCTTATGCTTTACTGATAAAGTTGAAAATTTATAAAAGAAAGACAGATTGAGATAGCTGGATGTGCTGGTATCTGTACAAAATTAAATTAGCACTAGATTACAAGTTTTAACATAGAATAAGCATCTTACTAACCTACTAAAACTAGCATATAATTAAGATACTATCAAATTTTTAAGACAATTATTACTAACACAGTGGAGCCTATGTAGTTCTGGAATAGAGTATAATTATTGTTATTGCTTCACCAGAATATACATACAAACTTACTTATTGTTCGGGCAGTGGTTAGTGGGTAGCCGCCAAGTAAGCCTCTGACTTGGCTTAACGAATGTAGTCGAAGAACAACAACCGGGACTCTGCCCTCCGAAGCAGAGCCTCAGAAATTACACCACTTTGGTGGTCTCTCATCTATGGACTAACCGCGTCTCTAGATGCTTAACCTCTTCGGTCACTTACGGACCGGTGAGATATATAGTCTTACTAGCTGTGTCCCGCGGTTTTACCCACGTTATACTTTATAAATTATAGCCTATGTGTTTATCCAGGGTGTCCGCTAACACGATACCAAAATTTATTATAATCGCTCCAGCCGTTTAGACGTGAAGAAGTAACAAACATATACACTCACAAACTTTCGGCTTTATAATATTATTGTGATTGATCACCTTCTTCCTTTCGAAGTCAAAGAAGTAATAATAATATCCTGGGACATTATTTACACACGGCCATCTGATCCCAAACTAAGCAGAGCTTGTACTATGGAAACCAGATAAATTATATACTACATAGGTATACTTCTTTTCTTTTGTAAATACATACTTATATAGATAATTACACCCAGACTCAGGACAAACAGACATGTTCATGCACACAAATATTTGTCCTGGGTGGGAATCGAACCCACGACCTCCGGCGTTAAAAGCAAGCATTTGGCAACTACGCCAACAGGCCCGCCAATCCCGCCGGTCATAAAATTGCATTCAACAGTCGTCATTTTGCACCCTAGGTACATTATGGCAACTTCTAGTTGAAGAAACTAATGCCCGCCAAAATGCCTTCCTGTGGCGAGCAAGTAATAGCTTAAACAAGCAAACTAAAAAAATCAGTTTAGACGTATTTAACTCTAAACCAGAGACGGTTAGAAGGGTGCTTAGCCAAAAATTTTTTCAAAAGTTGTGATAGTTTATTATAATAATCGTTAATCTAATTAGCCTTAAGTACGTGTTTAATTTAATTTTATTGTTATTATTTGTTTTTAATTTTAGAATACCACATATAGATTCGTAAACAATGTTTTAAGCGTGGAGACCTATTAATGGCTCTCTGTCACGTATAACATATAAAGCAAATATGTCGCTGAAAGCTGTTGGTCTTCCTAAGAAAAATAAATAAATAAAATAAATAAATAAAAGACTAAGACTAGACTAAGTTTAGATTTAAACCGCATTTACACTCTGTGTTACCGACACAAACACCTTTCTACTTCGCAAATAAGATGCAATGGGGTACCACAGCTATGAAATTACTAAAACAACCTAATTAAACTAATTTAAACCTTATCTCTTTAAACTAAAATAGAAATTTGAGTATAAGCTCTTATTTTCACGTATCGTTGCAAAACTATGTCATTTCATTTTGAAATTTATTTTGTATTCCATAAGTTTGCAATTGGATTGTTCAGTTACAATGTTTAATGAATTGCAATAGAATATTCATTAAGTAAATGCAGCACAAAGTAAGGAATGTAGGTATCCTGGGATATTTTAAATGAGATTCAACTAAAAGATGTATTGTACATATCACTTGCAAGCATCGTAAGTTAAAACGTAAGGCAATTTTCAGTACTGAAGCGGAGTCAAATAAATGTTGTTGCTATATTTCTTGCGTGTCTATTGCTGTGAGCTACTAAAGCTACTTTTTTACATGACGTTTACAGCGAGCCTAAGAGGCTTTAACTGCTTCACCAGGCAATTAACGAATTGAGCGCCCAAGCCGACTTCCAAAAAAAAATCGAGTGTACAAACGTGCAACAAGACCACACAACTGAAATAAAACTTAAATACACGAAACATAAGTGGCAGAAAGAGAGAAAGAAAATATGTGCTTGCACCTCTCGCCCTTGCCGCTACAGTAATATCGAATCATATGAAGGGAGACAAGTACGGGAGAAAACGAGAAGGAAAGATTTGCACTCAAACATAGTTCCTGTTCTCAATGTGGTCAAGCACAGCTCCCACTACAATGCTGTAAGAATATTTAATAAGTTACCTATTGATCTAAAATCTATATTATATGACCAGCTTTTTAAATCAAAATTAAAGGTCTATCTTTTGGAAAGGTGTCTTTATTCAATAAATGATTTATGATTGCTATTACATTGACAATTAATTTTATTTTGTATAAATTCTCTCCATGTCGTTTACTTGTTCATTAAATTGTATAGTAGAAATTAATTTGACATTTATTTAAGATTTTGAATTGACATTATTATTTAATTTATAGGAGATTTTATAGGAGATTTTGTAATTTTATTTTATCCTGAAATTTGTTTGTTATTTATGTAATTCAGACACAATATAAATATTGTTATTAAATAAATGAAATGAAATTAATATATGAAACGTGTTTCACTCCCACTCAACAACCGTTCGCCTCGCTTTGTTCACACTTTTCGGAACGCTGTCGTCATGCATTCGCCAGCTCTCTAAGTCAAGCGCGCGTAACGAAGTTTTACTTCAATAAGACTACAAACTAAATAATCGGCGCCTCAGGGTACCCCTTTTGGGATTTGAACCCCCACTTAGTGCGGTTACTATGAGTGTTAATTTTTAGGGAGTACTGTCACTCTAAGATTAATACACGAAGACGATCCGCTCGAGACGAGACTCTCAACCGATTTTATCGGAGGTGGTAGATCATCGATAAAAATAAGCTACTGGTTGAGAGCCTTTTGCGCTAGCCAACTGCTCGTTGTTTTCAATTCTTTAATTTGATATACTATTGCTAAATGTAACAATAATAGCTTTGTAACTTGTTATTTATTATTTATTTAAGGATATTAAAAATGTGACGAAACAGACCGCACGGACAGACTAATAAAAAAAATTGTTGCTTTAATTACTGTTTTTAAACTGTGTTTATGTAATACATTGTGAGCTTGACAAGTACAAGTGTATGTATGTAAATACCCCAGTGCTGAATAAATTTCATTATTTCATTTCATTGGTACACATACAAACTAATGCGGTAGAGGTAGCCTTCGTAGTCTACAAATAATGTAATGTATACAAATAATGTATCAATTAATCATAATGTCCAGGAACATTATTGACACACGCCCATTTGATCCCAAATTAAGCATAGCTTGTATGGAAATCTGATAACTGATATACTCCTATTCATTTGTGAATACATAGGTACTTATATAGATAATTAGCTGTGCCCCGCGGTTTGACCCGAGTAAAATTTTATAAATTTTCACAGCTCCTCCCCCGTAGGTGATAGCGTGATAATATGTAGCCTACATGTTGACCCGTCCTCTTAGTAATATTCATACAAAATTTGAAGAAAATCCATGCAGTACTTTTTGAGTTTAGCCCGGACATACATACAGAAGAATTCTAAAAACTATATTTTGTATTCGATACTCATTGCAAATCACGCCACAAGTATCGTTTTAAAAAATATTCAAAGTAGGTACAGTTTTGACTTTCCTACGATTTTATTATACTCGTATGTATAGATTACAGCCAGACTGAGGACAAACAGACATGTTCATAATGTTTTTACAAAGATCTAAAAAGGTATGATGAGATGGTTTGGGCTTTTAGAAAGAATTATTTAAAGAAAAAGAAGACAAAAGATGTTCACCTGGTATGTGAGAATGGTACAAACGGAAGGGGATAACCTCGTAGAACATTATTTGACCAAATCGGAGACGTTCTTAAGAAAGGCCAGGGCAGAAGTGACCTAAACCGCCAAGCATGTATGACGAATAAAGTCTTGAATGCATTCAGCATTTAAAATCCAAAAGGTAAGACGAATCTTAAAGGCCGTCGAGTAAGTCAAAATTAAAAGTTAGTATAAACTCGATTCAATGTAATGCCGAAAAATTGTTCTGGCAACATTAGCCGTAGCCTCAGCCACGCACTTTGACACGAAATAAACTGGCAATCAGGGGAGTGCGGTGTCGGAGGGAATCCTCATAAATCCGGCGTCGACTTCACTCCCGCCTTATTCAATCTCCGGGGAATGGGCGTGCAGATATAGAAAGGATAGAAGAGATAGTATTGGATCTAAGTACTTGTATTTAAATGACAGCGATTTTATTAGTATACATCAACCGATTTAAACAATATTTTTATAGGACCAATTATCAACCTCCTTCTTTTGAATAAATAATAAACGTAACTTATGGAGATAAACTGGCCTATGAAACAAAACAACGTGTAGCAGATCAACATGCAAATAGCACAAAAAGGGTAACTTCCCATACAAGAATAACGTTGATTTATAATTTTGGATAACAATATGAATAAGAATGATTTTATACGTGGAGCCGAAAAAGAATTGTGTTTGTTTCACTAACTGGTTATGATTATCTCGTCGATTGACTGCCTCGTTGGTCTAGCAATAGCGTGTTCACCGGCAGAGACCGAGGTCTTGGGTTCAAATCCCGGGTCGGGCCAATAGTGATTTTGAAACTTTTCAGTAAAAAAAAAATTCTCTGTATCAGTCTGATGTCTGGAGTTGGCGGTATTATACCCCCGTGCCTCGGAGAGCACGTAAAGCCGTCGGTCCTGTACCTGACATCTTTCCGGACGCTAGGCGTCCGGATCATGAGAGTGATGGGATAGAAAGACTTTCTCTGCGCAAACACAGGAGCACTTAGTGCTCCTGTGTTTGCGCAGACACTTGTGCACTATAATATATCCCGCACAGATGGCTAATCTCTATTGAGACTGGCCACCGTGGCCGAAATTCGGCTAGGAAGACATTATTATTATGATTGCCCAGCTGAAAAGCGTAATAAGTGCGCTCAAATGCAACATAATTAGAGTCCTAATGTCTTTAAAACTGTGACCGCTTTCCTGGTTACCAAGGCGACGCGCACTGAATTTATGGCGCTCACGTGATTCCTAATCAATTTTGTCAGTGTGTAATGTACTCATTGTCAATAAATCAAAGAGAAAACTTGCAAAATTTCAACGAGCTATGGAAAGGAGAATGCTGGGTATATAGATAGATAAATACTTATATACATAGAAAATATCCATGACTCAGAAACAAATATTCGTGCTCATCACACAAATATTTGCACTTACCGGGAATCTAACCCAGGACCACCAGCTTCGTAGGCAGGAGCACTACCAACTAGGCTTCGGTGACCGTCAAATATCCTTACCCATATTGACAAAATAAAATGGAGATGGACAGGGCACATGCTTCGCTGTACGCACGAAAAATGGAACAAGTAGGTAATGGTCTGGTATCCACGAGACGGGTCAAGGAGCCGAGGTCGCAAAGCGAGAAGATGGGAAGATGATATTAAATTGACTCTAGGTCCCCTTTGGCTCAGAATTGCGACCGACAGGAAACAGTGGAAGACGTTGGAGGAGGCCTATGCCGTAAGGCACACCGAATTAAAGGATTTACTATAGTTAGTTTACTAACATTTATAAGAAAGAAAATTGTAAAAATTTCGAAATAAAAGGCTTTATTATTATTATTATAATGTACTCATTAAAATAAAATAAAAATAAATAAAATAAAAAAGGTTTTTATTCACGTAGATTTTAAAAAAGCGCTTGTAAATAGTCAGAACATGTTTGTAGTAATACAGTTATTTTTTCTAGTTACTTATTACAGATATTTAGGTACACGGAATGTTAAAACATTTATACAATTTATTTTATAACGGTAGTGACATTTAGCTAGCTTGTATTAAGTTATTGTCAAGGAGATTATGTTTAGTTGAAGTTTTTAATATTATGTATTGATTCACTAGGACATCCAGAATTTATCTCCGTGTAGTATACTTTATGTAGAGAGGTCGTGTTTCGCGGGGCACCGATATAAAAGTCCACTTTATAAAGGCTGACCGCAGACGATCGCTTTTGTACGTTTGTCTTACACAGCCCTCAAAAGTTTTAATGTGAAGGATTGAGTTGGTTTTACTCCTTTTACTCGGTTCATTTTCAACGCTTTTAGTGCTGAAATTCAATTTAGACTGAACCATTTTCTAAAATTTGTGAAGAGTTTTGTCAAAGTGCCAGAAACTTTTTAAGGTCTAGATGGCTAATGTTTTATGATGAGTAAAAAACATAAAAGTTATAACTTATTCTGAATATTAATCTCACAAGATGGCTGAATAACATTATTAAAACCGGCCAAGTGCGAGTCGGGCTCGCCCATGAAGGGTTCTGCAGCAGCAAGTATTTCAGTTGATTAAATTAAAGGTAAATTGCGGTTTACGATTTATGACGCATTAAAAAAAAACTACTCACTAGATCTCGTTCAAACCAATTTTCGTTGTTAGTTTACATGGTAATGTACATCATATATTTTTTTTAGTTTTATGATTCTCTTATTTTAGAAGTTACAGGGGGGACACTCATTTTTCCACTTTGGAAGTGTCTCTCGCGCAAACTATTCAGTTTAGAAAAAAAATATATTTGAAACCTCAATATCATTTTTGAAGACCTATCCATAGATACCCCACATGTATGGGTACGATGAAATATTTTTTTTTGAGTTCTAGTTCTGTGTTTGGGGTACCCCAAAATTATTATTATTTTTCTATTTTTATGTGAAAATCTTAATGCGGTTCATATAATACATCTACTTACCAAGTTTCAACAGTACAGCTCTTATAGTTTCGGAAAAAAGTGGCTGTGACATACGGACGGACAGACAGACAGACATGACGAATCTATAAGGGTTCCGTTTTTTGCCATTTGGCTACGGAACCCTAAAAAGTGTATACATTTATTTTTAAAGTGAAACTTTTTTCATCATCATCATCATTACAGCTAAATAAGTCCACTGCTGGACAAGCCTCCCTCAAGAATCGTCTTGGGGGATATGCCATAATCGCCACGCTTGGCAGGCGGGTTGGCGATCGCAGTAAGATGGTCATAGTAATCAGAAGGAAGCTGCTGCCCATCCTCTGGTAGATATTCCCTCGGGTCGACTTCTACGCCCCCCACGGGATGAGATGGGGTGATGATATTCTGATTCAGATATTTGTCGCCGTCACCACACAGCTGACATTTTCACAGATGATGTACTAAAAAACTAAATAAATTAAATATTTAAGGGGGCTCGCATACAACAAACGTGTATTTTTTGCCCGTTTTTATAGATAATGGTATGAAACCTTTCGTGCGCGAGTACGACTCGCACTTGGCTCTCTCTCTCACACAAGTGCTTATTAATTTCATTTCAAATTTATGTATGCATGTCGCAATATGTCGGCGCCCATGGCTCGCGTCAGCTGACGTGTAGCAGTGAGGTAGCCCACGTAATTTACGAAGGCTATAGAAGCAAACAGTATTGAAAAACGTCCATACCCACAATTGTTTCTTAGAAATAAACGCGGTTGAAACTAAAACTTTTGGAAGAGATCCAAAACTTGGCCAAATGGAGAAGCTGGAAATAGAGCTTTAGTTTTGTCGGTTTGAGAAGATTAAATAGTCCGGGATGATTAATAATATTTATATTACTAGAAATAATAATGTATACAACTACTACAAACATGTTCTGACTATTTACAAGCGCTTTTTTAAAGTCTACGTAAATAAAAACCTTTTTTATTTTATTTTATATTCTGGGACACCCTGGACACCCATTTACACACGGCCATCTGATCCCAAACTAAGCAGACCTTGTACTATGGAACCAGATAACTGATATATTACATACACTACTTTTGTAAATACATACTTATATAGCTAATTACACCCAGACTCAGGACAAACAGATATGTTCATGCACACAAATATCTGTCCTGGGTGGGAATCGAACCCACGACCTCTAGCGTGAAAATCAAGCATTTGCCATGAGTACACTACATTAATACGAAAAACTTTATTCCGACAGTCACAAATACGAATTTCAAAATACCGATTTTAATAAATCCGAATGGTTCAGAATTCCCAATATTACAACTCCGATTTATCATTACTCCTATTTTATAATTCCTATATTTCAATATTCCTTACGATTATAATTACTCTTCTCAAAACACCGAGCTTCAATAGATCGAATAACAAAAAGTCCGACTTAATGATAATTCGAAATATCAACAATACGAATAAAAATATTTTGTTTCCCTGGTCACAATTTTAACCTAACCCAACCCAAATGATTAATCAACAATAGAGGGGATCTGAAACTCGGCGGCTGCATGCAGCATGCAAGCAGGCAGGCAAAATGCAAGCAGGCATGCAACTAGCAATCAGGCATGCAACAAGCAAGCAGGCAAGCAGGCATGCAGCATGCAAGCACGCATGCAGCAGGCATGCAGCATGCAAGCAGGCATGCAACATGCAAGCAGGTATGCAACATGCAAGCAGGCATGCAGCATACAAGCAGGCATGCAACATGCAAGCAGGCATGCAGCATGCAAGCAGGCATGCAACAAGCATGCAGGCATGCAACAAGCATGCAGGCATGCAACAAGCAAGCAGGCAAGCAACATGCAGCAGGCATTGTTTCTGTCACGGCTCCGGCGCTGCGGGGTTTGGGCGGGCCCACGCGAGCTTATCGTCGCAAATGGTTTTAACGCTCACCACCGCAGTTTCGGCTTGCTGGCCGGCTTAGCCGGCCAGCCTCCGCCGCGGCGGCGGGCCTTCAATCCACCTGCTCCTCAGCTCGCGGGCCGCCCCACCCCTCCGCGCCTACGCGGGCTTAAATTACACTCTAGGGTAGGGCAGACAAGACTACGTGAAGTCGGTTGTACAGCGATTCGTTTCTGTCACCAAATTTTGTAGCATAACATGTTGACTTTTAGTTTATTCGAAGTATTGAAAATTGGAATGTCGTTTTTCGGACTGAGAACACTTCGAGCATTTGACTCTTCGAACGTTTGAAAATCGGAAATCTAACAAATCGTATTTATGACTTTCGGTAAAATTAATTTCGTGATTTTTAATAATAGACATTACAATTCTTAGGTATTATGAAATTCGGACTTTTGAAAATCGGAACATTGAAATTCGGAATAAAATATTTCGGAGTATTGGGGTGTTCCCATTTGCCATCCACGCCAACAGGCCCGTCAATTATTTAATTAATTGATTTATTGAAATCGAATAATTGGTATTAATATCCAGACACTTAAAAAATCGTCGTTCTCATCGCATAAAGATTTATCCTGAGTGGGGATCGAACTCCCAACCTCTGGCTTGGCAGACAGGGTCACTAACCACTAGACCAACTGAACAGGCCAGTAATTGGCCTGTATCCGCTCATGTGGGTTAACCCTTCCCGCAAGAGCTATAGATAGTGCACTCTCTATTTGATATTAGAACACATACACATCCGTAATATAATGTTAATTCAATATTTTATATGTTACGTACGACTCCTAGGTCCCGCGCTTTACTCTAGGACCTGTTAACACTGGCTTCCATAGCCAAAACACAGCCGATTCCAAGCAATCGCAGTTTTTAAGAAAATATGCTACGCATATTTAGCTCTTTCAATTTAATATTGCTAGAGGGACTATCTAGCAAAGAACAGAGAGCAGACCTATGTGATCACCAACTAAGCGTCGAAAATAAGGCATATCCCCCCAATCCATTCAGTCCAGCAGTTTCAGGGTTACAGAACGTTTTTCGGCTGGTATGATTAATTGATTATTTTTAGATTTTTCCGGGAATAATAGGGTTTAATTAAATAAATACATTGCACAAAGCGGGATATGGCCGCTTCTAAAATTGACCACTGTGGCTGCGAAAAGCTCGCTGAAAATAGAGTTGAATGGCGCAAACGTGTAGTGGAGGGTCGTAAGATCTGTGATGAAGCCTGGTTCGGAGTACTTGCTGATAAGAGACAGAAGTGACATGAAAGCGGCTCGGCACGAACCACCGCAAATTTCTCTAGTCGGGCATGCCGGCATGCAGGCTATGTCGCTCTCGCATCGGTTTGTTTGGCCACCGTTAATGGTAAATCGTCTGTAACAGACGCAAAGGCCATATGTATACATTTGTATCCGTAGATGGCGTTTTCAATAAGAACTTCGTTGTAAAGAATTGCACTAATATTATAGTCAATGTTAATAGAAACGCCATAGGCTATTGTAGTATAGTAAGTATACATTTCCAAGTCACGTGGCATCACGTGGCATCGGTGGCATCATATAACGATGAACTACTCGAAACAGGATCAAAGAGAGGTCGAAGTAAACTTGACCCGAGGCGGTCTGCAAATATTGACACGACGCGTTTAACTTATACTGTCTTATTGGAGCTATTTGTATTTTATTAGCTATTCTATCAGGCTATACGAACTAAACACGTATTGTCTGTCCGCGTGAAAATCATACTGTAATCATACTATTATTATAACGGCGATAGTTTGTGAGTGTGTGAGTATGTTTGTTACTTCTTCACGCGTAAACGGCTGGAGCGATTCTAATAAAATTTAGTATAGAGGTAGCTGGGATCCTGATAGGCTTTAATTTATAAAGTTGAATGCGGGTAATACCGCGGGGCACAGCTAGTGAACCATAAACGAAATATCGCTCTCAAGGTTGGAATTCTAATATATTATATTTATACGAACGGTTCGGCATATACAAAACATATGCAAAAAGAAATCCTGAGATACTTTCAGTTTCATGCTAAAATGTATCTACCCGACTATATAAGCCGATGCAAGAAATTTCATATACTCCTCTGCATGAACGTAGAAAAATAGCAGACTTGGCGTTTCTACACCAGCTGGAAAACGACACCATTGACTGTTCTGAGTTAGTGGAAAAGATTGGGTTACGAGTTCCATCCGCTATGTTAAGAAATCATGGGCTTTTCTACCGACCGGTAGTTTACACCAACTATAGACAGAACAGTTATATGGCAAGGGCAAGTGGAACATGGTGTGTCACAGTCAGACATCGGCAGAAAGTCGATGTTGACCTATTGCGGATTATTTATTCAGTGCATTATAAGCCGTACTATTTATTATTAGATTATTCTTATTCTATTTTATTTATATTTTATCATATTATTATTTATTTGTTCATGAGCTGTCTTCCTGCCTACCTACTTTTACTTTTTCTTCCTAAACCTGTGTATATCTGTGAAAACTTTTAATTGGCCTTCATCTTCTATTCTATGTGACATTTGTAAGCTAGTCTAGCTGTAAGTTTTCTAAAGCAATAAAACAAAACAAAACAAAATTAAATGAAATGACATGAGTTACATATACCTATCCTATAGTACCCATATATAAACATGCATATAATTGAATTGCACCACGCTTACACGTGCCGCACTGTCAGCAGTCTTCATAGCGATCGAGGTTACACGCGCCGCAACGTTGCACCACGTTTACTCATGCCGCACCGTCAGCAGCCTTCATTGCGGTCGAGCCAGAGGTTACACGCGCAGCATTGTCAGCACCCCCAACCCGGCGCCACCGTGACGACACCGACTCAGCATTTTATAATATTAATGTTATAATATCACTTCTGTTCTAGCATCGAACAAGAGCACACACTTTAATTGTAAGTAGTAATAGTAATATTTTAATTAAATTAGTTTTTTTTTTAAGTCTTACGGCTGTAGTCTACGTAATTGGCGCAGTCGGTAGGACACTCAAAGCAGTGCGCGGCGCGATATTAAAGGAATCTAGTATCGAATCCTGTCGGCTCCGCATAGCCGCTGCTTGCGTTTTCAAACCTTTATCGAGGATCCAGAATCTACGAGTTCTACAGCCAGCGACTGTATCCAGACATCGATACGCAGAGAAAATGAAATTGTGAGTTGCACAGAATCTTTCTTGTGTTGCTTTCCTTTTACCTTGTAACCTTTTAGTCTTTACATAAGCTAAGTACTCGTGTTCCAAAATTTTTCGTCAAAGTAATTTAGGACCCAGCGATTCTGCAATCCGGCAGTCTCGCCGTCGTAGCCAGTTAGATAGGAATAGAGAAATAGATTCATTAGATTTAAATTTAGAGTTAAATAGTTTATATAAAATTAATAAAATGCCTTACGACCCAGACACTATTTTTAAAGCACTCAGGCCGCTCCCGATTTTGATGGAAACCCAAATGTGCTCACGCGATTTATTAGGATATGTGATCAAATAGTAATAGCGTATATGAGCACAGAAGCAGACAGTGCCTTAACCAATTTATGCCTGATAAATGGCATATTAAATAAAATCACGGGGCCTGCCGCCAGTATTATCAATTCGAACGGCATCCCCGATAACTGGTTGGAAATTCGTACCGCGTTACTAAATAATTTTGCTGATCAAAGGGATGAGACTGCCCTCTATAATGATCTATCGCTAGCCACCCAAGGTCAGAGAACCCCACAAGAATTTTACGACCATTGCCAATCATTATTCAGTACCATTATGACATATGTTAGTTTGCACGAGAAAATAGAGAATACCATAGAAGCTAAACGCGCGTTGTACAAAAAATCAGCAATGCAGGCTTTTGTTAGAGGTTTAAATGAACCATTGGGATCCCGCATTAGATGCATGAGACCCCCTACGATTGAGAAGGCTTTAGAATATGTACAGGAGGAGCTGAACACTATATATCTTCAGCAGCGAAATGAATCGCTAACTAAACCATATCACGCCCCTAAGGCTATTCAGTCAGGACCCGTACACATCCCGAAACCTTCTCATATGCTAGCAGCAGCCTGGCCAACGCCCGGTATACAGCGGCCATTACCGCCAGCACCGCAACCATTCAGATTTGCGCCACCACTTCAAGAAGCCTTCAGGCCTAACCCCGCACAGATTCACCAACCACAGGTACGTATGCCAACACGGACACAACAGATGCTAGGTGCTAGACCCCCCAACTATAACCCCCAGAGCAATGTATTCCGACATCCACCGCGTAATCAGTACGGACATTATAACTCACAGCATTCCAAACCTATGAGTGGCGTATCAAACTTTGTTCCCAAAGTATTACCGCCCTCAGGAGGACTTAGAGGACACGATTGGCGTATACATGGCAATCCGCCCCCGACGAATTACTTTAAATCCCGCGAAGTTAATATGAATGAGTGTTATGACATGAACTATTACCCTGACTATGACTACCATCCTGACGCCGACTATGACTATTACCCATACTACGACGACAGCTGTAACTATTACGAGCAACCACAGTTCAACTACACAGAACCATCTTGTTCTAATTACGACCACACTTCTAGCTTACCAGATAACTTAGAGGAAAACGATTCTGTACCTAATGTGACGGATAACCAGCAAAATTTTCAGAAAAGTCATTCATCAAAAAGATTAACATAGAAATAAATATACAGACCCAAAGACAGTTACCCTATATTCAGATAGCAGACCCACCTTTAAAATTTCTAATCGACACTGGTGCCAATCAATCACTTATAAGTCCACAAGCCGTTCAAGATTATTTTTATGACAGACCCCTAGACTATGACCCCTTCGAAATTACTAATGTTCATGCAACCACAAGAGAAAATTACTCTATTACGTTGCCTAACTTCCCGGAATTCTGTAATGACGAAAATATAAAACTTTTTATATATAAATTTCATGACTATTTTGATGGACTAATAGGACTTGACTTGTTGACTAATTGGGAAGCTAAGATTGACTTAAAAGACCAGACACTGACTACCCTATCCTAATGCATAACTCACGAAATGTCAATTTATACGAGGACGTTATACCTGCAAATAGTTCCAAATTAATCCGAGTACCGATCAACGCTTCAGACGGCGACGTTTATATTCCCAGACAAATAGTTTGTAACTGTATAGTTTCGGATTGTCTCACAAAAGTCACTAATAGTCGTGGTATATTACAAATTACAAACCCGAGTAGTAATGACATCATACTATCGCTAGATCAAGCCGTTCAGGCAGAAATATGCAATATTGAGTCTGCCCATACACAATCATCAAGGGTACAAGAAGTGATATCCCGACTTCGCACTGATCACTTGAACCAAGAGGAGTTAGCTAATTTAACTACACTTTGCACCAAGTATGCAGATGTTTTCTACATGGATAATGAGCCATTGACATTCACGAACAAAATTAAACATCGTATTAACACCACCGATGAAACTCCCATATATACAAAGAGCTATCGCTACCCATTTGTACATCGCCAAGAGGTAAAAGACCAGATAGCCAAAATGCTCTCCCAGGGTATTATTAGACCATCAGAGTCTGCGTGGAGCTCGCCTATTTGGGTAGTTCCAAAGAAAGCCGATGCCTCAGGCAAACAAAAGTGGCGCCTCGTAATTGACTTCCGAAAGTTAAATGACAAGACCGTTGACGACAAATACCCAATCCCCAACATAGCTGACGTATTAGACAAGTTAGGGAAGTGCCAATACTTCTCTACTCTAGATTTAGCAAGTGGATTTTGGCAGGTAGAAATGGACCAAAACGATATCCACAAAACTGCCTTTACAGTTGAACATGGGCATTTTGAATTTCTTAGAATGCCTATGGGCCTAAAGAATGCACCATCTACATTCCAACGGGTAATGGACAACCTGTTGCGAGGACTGCAGAACGACATATGCTTAGTCTATCTCGATAATATTATAGTTTTCAGCACTAGTTTACAAGAACATATAATAAACCTTGAAAAAATATTCCAGAGACTTCGAGAGTCCAATTTTAAAATCCAAATGGATAAATCAGAATTCTTGAAATTAGAAACTGACTTTTTAGGACACGTTATAACTAGAGACGGTGTCAAACCAAACCCCGACAAAATAGCTACCATAGAAAAGTATCCCCTACCAAAAACCACGAAACAGATAAAACAATTTTTAGGACTATTAGGATATTATAGAAAATTTATTCCCGACTTTGCTAGACTAACAAAACCAATGACATCTTGTTTGAAAAAGAACAGTAAAATTACGTTAGATAAAATATATGTAGACTGTTTTGAAAAATGTAAAAAATTACTGACCAACGATCCAATATTGCAATACCGTACGAGTTTTAATAGGAGGGTGGTTGTAGAAAGAAGTGTATTTGATTTTAGCTCGTGATAATTTTTATAATTAAAGTAATATACTGAACTTATAATTACATCAAATGTGTTCGAAGAATAGTTAACATAAATAGCCTACCAGTCCAGTGTTATTTTTCACTTTCTCTCACTGCCTTATTATATCACTAACACCATATCTTTTTCACTTCACTATATATCAAAATGGAGTCCATGCAACACGCTTTCTCCAGCTTGAAGGAGCAGCTCCTGACGCGGATGGCCCAGTTTGAAGATCAGAAGACCTCAGGCACAGTTATCACACCTACTACTTTTCCCGAAGATTATGCTGCTTTCAAGAAGTTCGTCATCGAGTCACTGAGCTGCTTCCAAAAGCAATTGGATATGCTGGCACGGTGTAATGATCAGATAGAGATGCGGGGAAGGCGCCGCATGCTGCTCTTTCATGGTCTACCCGAGGAGAAAAAGGAGCAGACAATAAAGGCTGTTGTCACTGCTATCACCAGTCATCTTGAGATATCCGGTTTTTCTGACAAAGCTCTTGAACGGTGCCATCGCCTCGGTCGTTCGCCAAGTGGGGATAAGCCTAGGCCAATTTTGGTTGAGTTCGTAAGCTGCAGAGTCCGCGACGATGTTTGGTTTGCAAAGACCAAGTGTAAAGGTACGGGTATAACTTTATCAGAGTTCTTGACTAGGCCCCGGCATGAAGCATTCTTAGCTGCTCGTCAGCGGTATGGAATTTCAAGTTGCTGGAGTCGCGAAGGAATTATATACGTGCAGGGGCCTAGTGGCATTCGCCATAAGATCACATCAATGGAAGACCTCGACAAAATTGGGCCTGTGTTGGTTCAGAAGGACGTTCCGAAGGAGGATCAAACGACGAGTAAGGCCACACAGAGCAGATCCAAAAGAGCCACCGCTGCCAAGAAGTAACTTTATTTTATGATCCTGTGTTTATATTTTGTTAGTGCAACTTCCACCGTGTTTACCTCGTAGTATAAAGTATTTGTGCCCACTTTTAGTCTCATAATTCCATATTAATATGTTACCTACCTCCACATTCATTCATTATTTCTTGTAGTAAATTCGTGTACAACATTCGTAATATCTATGGTACAGTACTTGTTAAGAGGGGTGATCAGAAACGGACAGTTCGTGTGAACGTAGGCCAATTGTCGTGTTTTCGTTTGACGGTTCTTAATAATTTTTTATTTTTAGTTTCAAATTTATAAATATTTTGTTAAATTTTATTATTATTATTCTTTTCTTTTTATTAATTTTATTTATAAATATGATTGATTAGTGTGCACAAAAATTGAGACTTGCCTACATAGTTACGTATAAAATTATGTTGTTACCTAGTTAGCACTGAACTGGTGGGGTTTTATTTTTGTTGTAGATAGTTATTTTGTTTAGTTATTGTATTTGTGTGTCTGTTCATAAAATATGTTGTCAGATGTTCATAATGACGATATTAATAGCGACGTTGATAGTTTCTTTTCGGCAAATAGTGACGATGATAGTTTTGTCAGCATACCGTCTCTCGGTGACACAATTAAATGCCACTTTGCTGACGTTCCTAAGAATTTCAATGTGATTCATATCAATGCACAAAGTATTCCGGCTCATTACTCTGATATGCTGGCAAATCTTGAACATAAATATATTCATGCTATTCTTGTTTCCGAGTCCTGGTTAAAGCCATGTCTCACTTCGGCCTCTTATACACTCCCTGGCTTTCAACTCATCAGAAATGATCGAACTGGAGCCGGGGGTGGTGGAGTTGCCATTTATCTTCGAAATAATTTCAACTTTTCAATTGTTAGTATGTCCTCACAGCCGCCACCACTGGATGCTGGTGAGCATCTATTTATAGATGTGGAGCTCCATCATACTAAAATTCTACTTGGTGTATATTACTGCCCTTCTCTACGTATAAATTTTTTTGCTTCTTTTGAACTTTTACTTGAAACCTTTCTTCCTTCCTATAGTCACACCATAATAATGGGTGATTTCAACACGTGTCTTCTAAAGAATGATTCTCGTTCTTTATCTCTTATATCTGCAATAGAATCTAGTAATCTATCTATTCTTCCTCTTAATGCCACTCACCATTTTCCTCACTCCTCACCTTCTCTCCTCGATCTCGTCCTGGTCTCTTCAAAAGATCATGTTGCTAAGCACGGACAATGCTCTGCAGACGCGTTCTCTTACCATGATCTCCTCTACCTTTCTTATAAAGTTCGCCCTCCTAAGGCAAAATCTAAAATTCTCTTACAACGTAATTTTGGTGGGATGGACCTTGATCATCTTCGTACAGATGCCGGTAGGATTGACTGGTCACCTCTTACTGCTACTGAGTCAATAGATGAGAAAGTTAATATATTTAATACCAACATAATCCGATTATACGATGTTCATGCTCCCATTCGACCTATTAAAGTTAAGCATTTACCGGCACCGTGGCTAACTGCGGAAATAAAAACTCTACTGTCTAAGAAAGCATCAGCTAAGTCTCGGTATGCGGGTCGACCTAATGACGTCAATCGTGAGAAATATCTACGTCTGCGAAATCACTCTAATAAGGTGTGTAGGAGCGCACAACGCCAACATATTCACAGCTCCGTTGAAAATGGAGATTCTGCAAAAATATGGAAATATTTACGATCATTGGGAGTTGGAAAAGCTCGAAATGATGCAATTCCAAATAATTTAGATATCAATTCACTGAATAGTAATTTCTCTACTTCGCCTATTTTTGACAGGGCAACTAAAACAAGCACTTTGAATTATCTTTCATCCATTCCATCTCCCAACTATTCTTCTTTTAGCTTTAGCCAATTTTCTGCTTGTGATGTTAAGAAGAGTATTTTATCCATAGCATCGAACGCAGTGGGCAGCGATAATATCACCCGTAATATGGTTCTTCCAATACTTGATGAAATCCTATCCCCTATATGTCACATCCTCAATCATTCTGTATCCTGCGGTGTATTTCCATCTGCATGGAAAAATGCACACATCATTCCTCTTCCTAAAAAGTCCAACCCTGCTTCGTTTGCCGATTATCGTCCTATATCAATATTACCTTTCCTCTCCAAGGTCCTTGAACGTCTAGTCCATAAGCAACTTAGTAGTTTTCTCTGTACTAATAATCTCCTTAATCCTCTCCAATCTGGTTTTCGCCCTGGGCATAGCACTACTTCAGCCCTGGTCCATATTACGGATGATATTAGAACTGGAATGGAACGCGGAAACCTAACGGTGCTTGCATTATTAGATTTTAGTAATGCTTTCAATACTGTAGATTTCGACGTGTTGCTAATGATTTTACGCTCTCTTAATATATCTCCAACAGTCATTGGCTGGTTTCATAGTTACCTGTCTGGCCGCCGGCAACGTATACGCATTGATGATTCTCACTCCTCTTGGTGCAATACTACTGCTGGCGTGCCGCAGGGTGGCGTTTTATCTCCGTTACTTTTCGCAGTTTTCATAAATTCTATCTCAAATCGACTTCTTTCCTCCTACCACCTTTACGCAGATGACCTTCAAATTTACTTACAAGCTCCTCTTAATAAGCTGGCTGATGCTGTTAGCACTATTAATAAAGATTTTATCAGTATTAGTGAGTGGAGTCGTGCATACGGTCTGCAAGTTAACCCTCTTAAGACTCAGGTCACTCTTATCGGCAGCTCAAGAATGATGTCTAAGGTTTGTTATTCTCAACTCCCTAAGTTTTTATTTGAGGGTACTATTTTGCATATAAATCGTGAAGTTAAGAACTTGGGGGTCTATTTTGATCACTGTTTTTCCTGGGGTCCACAGCTGCAAAATGTTAGTCAGAAACTTTACGCGTCCGTGGGATCTCTACGAAGATTCCGAAATTTTCTGCCTATACCCACCAAAATTATGCTTGCTGAGTCCCTCCTTCTTCCAATACTAGATTATGCAGATGTCAGCTATCTTGATCTCACCGAAGCCCAATTGGATAAACTTGAGCGACTCCAGAATGTTTGCATTAGATTCATATTTAGCCTTCGCAAATATGATCATGTCTCTGAATTTCGAAATAAACTCAAGTGGCTGCCTATACGCCTTCGCCGGAATGCTCATATTCTATCACTTCTATACAGTATACTGTTTATTCCTACTACTCCCTCTTATCTTAAAGAACGTTTTTCTTTCCTTCATGAATCACATTCGAAAGCCTTGAGATCTAATAATAATCAGCTGTTGAAAATACCAGCGCATTCCACAAATTTTCTTGATAAATCGTTTGTTGTACAAGGTGCTCGTTTGTGGAATGCGCTGCCATTGTCTATTAGGCGTGCGCAAACACTTAGTGGATTCCAACAACTTGTCAAGGATCACTACTTAAAGCTTAGCCTTGAAAGTACTCCGAGCTAAGGCTTTAGTTAATTTTCAACGATGCCGATCGTTTATTTATCATAGGTACATAATTTGAACAGACATTATGATAAATTAGTTAATAAGTGTAATTATAAGTATGGTACAGTAGTACCTTTTAGGAAATTTGTTGTGTACACCCGCAACTACCCCCATCTCTGTAACTCCTCTATTCTTTCACTACCTAGGTTGCCTGGAAGAGATCACACCTTGTGATAAGGCCGCCATTTGTACTGTAATTTATTTATGTTGTCAGTTCGTATTGTTTCTTGAGGTGTACAATAAAGAGTTTTATCTATCTATCTATCTACCCAGACTTCAGTAAAGAATTTATATTGACTACTGACGCATCCAACTTCACTCTAGGTGCCATCTTATCCCAAGGTAATATAATCCTTTGCCTCTCGTACCCTAAACGAAAGCGAGATAAATTACAGCACCATTGAAAAAGAACTCCTTGCTATAGTGTGGGCCACAAACTACTTCCGGCTCTATCTTTTTGGTAGAAAGTTTAAAATAGTTACGGATCACAAACCACTTCAGTGGATTATGAATCTTAAAGAGCCCAACTCCAGATTAACCAGATGGAGATTGAAGCTCAGTGAATACGATTTTTCCGTGGTATACAAAAAAGGCAAAAATAATACAAACGCTGACGCTTTATCCCGTATTGAAATCCATTATGAAGAAATAAGCTCCATAACCGCAAATCCCTCTGAGAAAGCACCCAGTATAGATAACTCAGTAACCAATACCGCTCACACCAGTCAAGAAAATCCTATCCTAGAAGTCCCTATCACAGATGAACCCCTTAACAAATTTCATAAGCAGTTATGTTTAAATGTAGTTGATGTTATCACTAGACGCCCCGTGGTATCCAAACCCTTTGAGTCACATACCAGAGTCGTAGTGCAAGTATCCAACTCCGATTTAGAAACCGATGTAGTTAATGCTATTAGAGAATATGTAAATCCTAAAGTCAAGACCGCTTTATTAATTAACCCTCAGTTAGCTATGTACCAAATCATACCCATTATTCAGGACAAATTCAAAAGCTCTGCAATGAAACTTGTCCTCACTAAAATAGAGTTAGAAAATATTAAAGAATATCTTAAGCAACAAGAGATAATTAGGCTGTACCACGATGGTAAAACAAACCACAGGGGAATCAACGAATGTTACTTAGCGTTATCGCGCAGATACTATTGGCCTAAGATGAAAGATCACATTAATAAATACATAAATGAATGCAGTATTTGTGGGCAGAGCAAGTACGACAGACACCCAGTTAGACCACAGTTAAACCTTGTTCCACTCGCAACCAAACCATTAGAAATCGTTCATGCCGATTTATTCTCCGTACAATCTCAAAAATATATAACGTTCATTGACGTCTTTTCGAAATATGGACAAGCCTACCATTTAAAAGATAGTACCGCAATTAGTGTTTTACAAGCCTTATTGACCTTTTGTACACATCATGGATTACCATTGACCATTATAACAGACAATGGCACTGAATTCACGAACCAACTCTTCTCTGCATTCCTCAAACTTCACAAAATTACTCACCATAAAACACTTCCTCGTTCCCCTAATGACAACGGTAACACAGAGCGATTTCATTTCACTATCTTGGAACACCTTAGGATATTAAAATTACAACAAAAGAACGAATCAGTTTCGAACCTCATGCCCTACGCCATTATTGCCTACAACAGTTCAATCCACAGCCTGACCAAATGCCGACTTTATGACATACTAAAAGGACACTTTGACCCCAGAGATCCTGTAGACATTGATGTGACTCAACACCTATTGCAACAGTACATACAGACTCACCGCGACCAGATGAAAGTAGTATATGACTTAGTAACTGATATATCTCTTGCTAACCGGACTGCTCTTATAGACAAACATAATAAGACGAGAGAACCTGAAATCGAATACCAACCTGAACAGCAAGTACTCATTAAAAATCCAGTAGCCAGTAGACAGAAAATTGCACCCCGTTACACTCAAGATAAAGTTCTAGCTGATCTTCCAATACATATCTATACTTCTAAGAAAAGAGGACCCGTAGCAAAAGCCCGCCTTAAGCGACCAACCAAGCATACAAAATTGTTACAGGACAACACTGCTGGTGACGATACTACAGCTGGCGCGAACACAGGAGATACGACTTGATAACTTAGACGATGGACCAGGACTTTTGCCATTTAAACTTGGCCCCACAAGAATGACGACACACCACCACACATTCCTGCAATACATAGACCTAGATAGAATCGAACGTGAAGTATCTGAGTTGAAAGGACAGCTAACTAACTTTGAACATAGGGTTTTCAATACCACTTACCCAGTATTTGAATTACAAATTAACTATCTAATTAATAAAACGAATCACATATTGGACCATTTGCAGACTTTAGAACCGACTCGAACAAAACGAGGCCTCATAGACGGTTTAGGATCAGTAATTAAGAGTATAACTGGAATTTTAGACTATCAGGATGCTGTTAAGTATACGAAGGCTCTTAAAGTTTTAGAAGACAACCAGAATAAAATTAGTACAGAACTGAATAACCGCGCTAGCTTGAATAATGATTGGATGAAAGAATATAGTAACACTTTAGATAAACTTATATACAACCAGAAAGAAATTAATAATACCTTACAAATGTGGTCCAGTACAGAGGACCATAAGGAGAGTAGTTTTCTTAAATTCGGAAAATTTACCCAGATTTTAACAATAATTGCAGAAAATGCAAATGATTTACTAGATGCAATAATTAATATAGAGAATATTTTAGCTTTTACTCGGACTACTACGACCCATCATTCGATGATTAGTTTTAAAGTCCTTAAATTAATGTTAGTTAAGTTAAAGTTAATTTACGGTACAGAACAAGTGGTAGACTTAGAGTTAAGAGATTATTATACTATAATAAAATCAGGGTCATACTTCGCTAATAAACAAATTGTAATAATTTTTAAGTTCCCTATAGTTTCGGAGAGTACTTACGATTTGTATAGACTATCCTTGGCCCCTAATAAACTCCATCAAGTAATTATTCCACCACTCCCATTCCTAGCAACTAATAGAAAAGATTTTGTCTACATAGAGGCTGAATGCCTGAAATACAACCACCAGTATCTCTGCGATGATTATATCCACCAGAAGACACAGAGCAAACCTGACTGCATACAGGGAATCATCCTGAAACAAACCATCGACGCAACGTGCAACTATTCAACAGTCCACCTAATCAAAGAAACAGTAGAACAATTAGACGACCGAAGCTACATACTATCCTTTCCTCAAGCTACGAAGGTACAACTTAACTGCGGAACAGAAACCTACAACATCCTGACTGGCAGCTTCCTTGTGACACTTCCGCTACAATGTTCCCTAAGAGCTCCTGAATACACAATATTAAATACCGATGACGTCATTAAAGGCCAACCTCTTAAAATTTTAAGAATAGATCAACCATTGGACAAGCCACCACAGAAGACCCCAGAGCTGCACCTGAAATCAATTGATTTGAAAACTCTACGCAATATCCAAGAGAGAACATCATATCAAAACCCATTACAATTAGAACTTGTAGATCAATCTTATTACTATCATACAACTATACCTTTCTACGCTGTACTGATCGGAGCAATTACATTCATAGCAACCATACTTATCCGCCGCTACAAGATATGTAAACCTGCAAATATTATAACCACACCGTGCACTGAAAACGAGAAGAACCAAGATGAAGTTAGAGATCATATCTACAGTAAACCATCCCAGCCAACTATTTTCTCTCACAGGATTTGAAAATAGTCGCTGATCTGAAGGGGGAGGAGTTACATATACCTATCCTATAGTACCCATATATAAAATTGCATATAATTGAATTGCACCACGCTTACACGTGCCGCACTGTCAGTAGTCTTCATAGCGATCGAGGTTACACGCGCCGCAACGTTGCACCACGTTTAGTCATGCCGTACCGTCAGCAGCCTTCATAGCGGTCGAGCCAGAGGTTACACGCGCAGCATTGTCAGCACCCCCAACCCGGCGCCACCGTGACGACACCGACTCAGCATTTTATAATATTAATGTTATAATATCACTTCTGTTCTAGCATCGAACAAGAGCACACACTTTAATTGTAATTAGTAATAGTTATATTTTAATTAAATTAGTTTAAATATAATTTCGTTTTTTTTAAGTCTTACGGCTGTAGTCTACGTAATTCATGACAAAACAAAACAAAACGAAACAAAACGAAACGCAACGAAACGAAACAAAACCCAACGAAACGAAACGAAACGAAACGAAACAAAACGAAACGAAACGAAACGAAACAAAACAAAACGAAACAACCAAACCAAACCAAACCAGAACCAAAATCAAAATCAAAATCAAAATCAAAATCAAAATCAAAATCAAAATCAAAACCAAAACCTTTCTGTGTGCATGAACATGTCTGTTTGTCCTGACTGGGTGTAATTACAGACCTATATAAGTATATAATTACAAAAGAAAACTAGGTATATGTTATGTATCTATCAGTTATCTGGTTTTCATAGTACAAGCTGCTTAGTTTGGAATGGCCGTCTGTGAATAATGTCCCAGGATATTATATTATAATCTCAATAGATACTACGCCAGAGATATTGTCGTGCAAAGTTTGTGCGAACACTCTCTTTCCCTTAAGCATCTTCTACACGGTTGCAAACCAACGTCACAACATAGGTCACCCTGGTGGTTGCCATGCATCGAGACTATAGTTGTGCAGTTGGACGTTAGTTTGCAACCGTGTAGAAGATGCTTTACTCTCATAATCGACGATTATACAAATAAATCGGGAGTGATTAGCAAACCGCGAGATGAGATGGGTGGATACTCTTACGCCCGAAATTAATAAACCATCCGCAATCTGTCATTCAGTCCTATCTCTAGATTAGCTCTATCGCTATCTTGATCTTTACCTGCGTGCCAATAACAAAACATATCAATCCATCCATTTTTTGCCCAGAGATTGGGGTGCGATCCTTTCCCTCTGCAGCGTACCGTTTTATGCAGAACTCGGTAACTCAGGACACAGATATATATTTAATTTAAGATGAAAATTTATTTTTAAATATATTAAAGATAAGTCATCAATACTGACTTATTTATAGCTAGGTTAAAATGTTTTACTAGACGACTAGGGTATATAATAATAAAATGAAACTTAATTGGTCAAACATTATGTTTTGGTGGAACGGAACGGAGTTCTGCATAAAACGGAACGCTGCAGAGGGAAAGGATCGCACCCCGATCTCTGGGCAAAAAATGGATGGATTTATATGTTTTGTTATTGGCACGCATGTAAAGATCAAGATAGCGATAGAGCTAATCTAGAGATAGGACTGACTGACAGATTGCGGATCGTTTATTAATTTCGGGCGTTAAACAGTGGCGTGAAGTTGTTGCCGCCTATTTTGTAAACAAAACAAATATTCTTATTATTTATTATTTATATGCAAAGCTATTTTGGAATATAATGAACTATTTCACCAATTTTATCTTTAGAACCAATTGTCAATGCACCTAATTTCTAGGATTGCAACTTTAGATTGTTTTGGCTATCTAAGCTTATGTCAAAATTAATGGATTGGTTATTGGCACGTGCAACCTGTCATTTTAGTACAGAGGTCTATCTTTTTATATGATCCGTCCTCCCAAAGATCGCTCGTTCGGAAAGATTGCTTTTTCAATCTGTGGATGCTTTATTGGCACGGTTTAATAGACAAATGGATCGAAATTGCTATCGTAGATAGCATAAAATGGATTAGGATCGTTTATTAATTTCGGGCGTTAGCCGTTGGCCACATATTATGTATTTCTGCCGGACCTCTTTCCGGTCGTGTCGCTAGGCATCCCATCGAATCATGAGAGTGATGGAATAGAAAGTGCTCCTGTGTTTACTAATACAATATAATATAATATATATACTAGTATAATAATAATAATATCTAGGGACAATGTCACACAGATCATCCTAGCCCCAAACTAAGCAAAGCTTGTGCTATGGGTACCAGGCGACGATATACATACTTATATACATAGAAAACATCCATGACTCAGAAACAAATATTTGTGCTCATCACACAAATATTTGCACTTATGGCTATCGCAGATGGCTAATCTCTGTTGAGACTGGCCGCCGCGCCGTAGCCGAAATTTGGCAAGGAGGACATTATTATGTATTTCTATTTATATCTTTTTCCAAACTATTGTGTTTACTAGTGTTTTTGTTCACATCCGTTGCTCATCATGCCTGATATCGTCCATTGCTAGACATCGGCCTTCTCCAAAGGCTTCTATAACGTTACCATTTAGAGGGACACACGGCCATCTGATACCTAACTAAGCAGACTACTATGGATTATCATGTCAGCCGAAAGATGTCCACTGCTGGACAAAGGCGTCCCCCCCAAGGATCTCTACAATAGCCGATTCTGCGCTGCCCGCAACCAGCGGCTTCCCGCGACCCTTGCAAGATCGTCGGTCCACCTTGTAAGGGGTCTGTCCACGCTGCGTCTTCCGGTTCGTGGTTGACTGGTTGCCACTCGAGAACCTTCCTCCCCCATCAGCCGTCGGTTCTACGAGCTATTTGCCCTGCCTACTGCCACTTCATTTTGACAATTTGGGCTATATAGGCCACTTTGGTACGCCTGCGGATTTCGACGTTTTTGATTTGATCGCGCAGGAATACTCCGAGCATAGCCCCCTCCATTGCTCTTTGGGTGAACTTGAGCCTTCTGATGAGGCCCATAGTAAGCGACCAAGTCTCTGTTCTATAAGTCATCAATGGCAGTGGCAACACACACTGGTCGAAAACTTTAGACTTAAGACACTACGGAATATCTATCCTACATATCTATACATATAATAAAATCGTAGGAAAATCAAAACTGTACATTGAATATTTTTTAAAAAGGATACTTGGGGCGTGATCTACAATCGATATCGAAGCCAAAAATATAGTTTTTAGAATTTTTGTCTGTTTGTCTGTATGTATGTCCGGGCTAAACTCAAAAAGTACTGCATGGATTTACGTCAAAATTTACATGAATATTACTAGCAGGTCGGGTCAACATATAGGCTATAGGTATATTATCACGCTATCACCTACGGGGGAGGAGCTGTGATAATTTATAAAATTTAACGCGGGTAAAACCGCGGGGCATAGCTAGTAATAAATAAAGTTACATAGCACATAGGTACAGGATCAAAATAATCATATATGGATCACATAAATAGTTGTCTTATACGGGGATCAAACCTGAAATACAAGCACGCCGAAGTAAGCATGGCGACTATTTTAAACACTGCGCTACTGCGATGTAAGAAAGCCTTCCATAAATCAGTGATCGCAGAAATCTCTTATATTTAATCCATCATAGTTCGTACGCTAGCCATCGCGCCACACTCTGTCAATAAAACTGCAATAAAACTTGGAGTATCCAAGTCCATCGTAAAGTCCCGAACCGAGCCCAGTCTTATGATGCCATATAACAGAGACGGATACAATTGCCTTTATATATTTTTTATGAACGACTAAAATATGACAATTGGATGACAGAGCAGAAGGTTCGGATTTATTATGCCTAGTAAAATTGATATTTTTTCAAAGTAACGTATAAATTTTATGTACCTACCCATGTTTAATATACTTATTTATTGAATACAAACATAAATACAATTATATAATAATTTACGTTATTAATATTTATTTATTTATTTTATTACAGAATAGTCGGAACATTTATTTATTAGACATCCTAATGTAATACATGTTAATAAGTAGGTAACCTATCTTATCCTACTAATATAATAAACGCGAAAGTTTTTATGTATGGATGGATGTTTGTTACAATAATATAGCTTACTAGATTTTCCCCGCGGTTTCACCCGCGTTAAAATAGTTTTGGCGCAAAAGAGTAACAAACACACACAAAATTCCGCATTTTTAATATTAGTAGGGTGTATACCTCTAGCGGGTTTTGCAGTGCACGCCGGAATAGCTCGCAGATGGTAGAATTTTTCCTACTTACTTGACAATCATCGTCATATTTTGGACAATTCACACAATATCTTTATAAATAGTAGCCTATGTGTTATTCTGATGTATAAGCTATATTATTATAAAGTTTCATTAAAATCCATTCAGTAGTTTTCTACGTGAAAGAGTAACATTAACAAACAAATATCCATCCATCCATACTATACATACATCAGAATAACACATAGGCTATAATTTATACAGTTTAACGCGGGTAAAACCGCGGGACGCAGCTAGTTAATAATTATAAAAACATAGAATTAAATTAACTTATGTCTAATTTAACAACTTACATATTAGTAGAAAACTTAAAACTAATTCATAGACAAGATAAACAATAACTAACTACAGAGAGCGTCAATATTCCTCCGAATTCCGGATTGGAAAACGTGCGCAGAAGACTGGCATCATTTTCATGTTGAATAGCAATGCTTATTCTTTGGCCAAAAAATAAGTCAGCCCTCTGGAAACAGGAGGAGTCAACTTCGGTCGCCAACTCGCATGCCAAGTGGATTGACTAACTGGCACTGGCAAACCTCTCCAAATGGCAGTGTTAAAGAAAACTTTGCGGGAGGCATATGCCCAGCTGTGGACGATATTAGGCTGATGATGGTTCATTGTCGATCATTTTTGGAAAAACCCGATAAAAGTTTGAAAATATTTCAACAAAATATAAGAAGCATCAAGCGCAATGTTGATGGGTTGTTACCAATTCTTATAAGAACTGATGTTATCTGGGATTATATTTTACTGACAGAGTGCTGGCTACCCTCCACTCCTAACATCCCGACTCTTGATGGCTACAATTATTGTGCGACTACAAAAAATTTAACTCAAAATGAAGGCGTTGTAGTATACTATAAAAATAATTTTGTTGTTACATTTGAAGAGCCTGAATTATCAGATGCAAACTGTCTCATAGTAAAACCTAACAGTAATACCGTAATCTTTGCAATATATCGCCCACCCGGTTATAAAAACGTAGATAGTTTTATTAAGTCATTACACAATGTGCTTCTAAAATTCACATCTACTCAAAACATTGTATTATTAGGTGACATAAATATCGATATTGGAGAAAAAAGTACTGACGGCTATACTTTCTTGTTTCTGGATATGCTTGCATTTCATGGCATTCTACCAGCTCATACTATTCCAACCCATAACAAGACATGCCTCGACCATATATTGTTAAAAACAAAACAGAAGGCTCAATGTTTAATACTGCAAACGTCCCTTACAGACCATGATAGTGTAGTGCTATATTTATCCACACGGCAAAAATTTGCTTCTCCTAAGGTTATAAAGCGCATCAATTACATAGACCTAGCATACGATTTAAAAAATACAAATTTTAACCCCTTGTATATGTTTCAAAATGTAAATGATGCCACCGATTTCTTTATAAATACACTACGTTCTAAAATTACATCAAATTCTGTAACTATAAAAATTTCAAGGCGTAAAAAAATTTTGAAGCCATGGATAACGCCAGGTATCTTAAAATGTCTTAGAAATCGAGACAATCTGTATAAAAAACTAAAAAAACAACCCGACAACCTTACCTTACAGACAACATACAAAAGGTATAGAAATTTTTGTGCATTTTTACTAAAAAATCTCAAACATGAACATGAAAAGCAACAGCTGCAAGCTGCAAAAAACAATAATAAGAAATTATGGAAAACTATCAAAGAAATCACTTACTATGCTAAACCCAAAAAATCTCCTTTACAACTGATAACTACACAAAATCCGCAACTATCTATTGATAATGTAAATAATTTCTTTGTAAATGTTGGCAAAACCTTAGCTAATGAGATAACCAAAAGGGTAAGGAGCGGTAAATTTGACTCGAAAGCTATCAAATCCAATCCCCCCTCATTTGTCATGTTTCCAACCGATATAGCTGAAGTGTCAACAATTATAACTAATCTCAAAAGTGATACTGCGGCGGGCCTAGATTCTATTTCTGCGGAAACTTTGAAAGCTAACAAAGATACCTTGACTGAGCCTATAACTTATATTTGTAATTTAGCAATTTCAACTGGTGAATTTCCCACTGCTTTTAAAAAGTCTAGGATCCATCCGATCCATAAGAAAGGGGACAGAGATTGTGTCAACAATTATAGACCTATCTCAATTCTTCCAACACTGTCAAAAATTCTTGAACGCATAATTAATAAAAGACTTGTTAACTTTCTGGAAAATAACAACTTATTATCAACATCTCAGTTTGGTTTTAGATCCGGAAAGTCAACAGCTGATGCCGTTCACGAACTGACAAATTTTGTAGCTACAAATATTGATAACAACAAAAAGATCATTGCCATTTTTCTGGATTTAGCCAAAGCGTTCGACACAGTCTCTGTCCCAATCCTTATAAAAAAATTAGAACATCTTGGAATCAGAGGTACTCAGTTGAAACTTTTTCAAACTTATCTAAGTGGTAGGACACAGTGTGTTCAAATAGGAGATTTGACAAGTAGTGAAGCTTATATGAGTTTTGGCGTACCACAGGGAAGCATCCTCGGCCCTACATTATTTTTATCATATATAAATGATTTATGCCAACTAGAGCTCCCAAATGCTAAAATAATTACCTTTGCCGACGATACCGCTCTTATTTTTAGTGGAGATACTTGGGAGGAGGTATTTATAAGTGCACAAAAGGGCTTTAACACCGTAAATAGATGGCTAAATGACAATTTTCTGACTCTGAATGTCGATAAAACTAGCTATTTAACGTTTGGTTTAAAAAATAATTGTATGCCAGCTAGTACTAAGAATATAGTGTCCCATTTATGTTCTAATTTCGAAGATGAAAATTGTTTGTGTCCTAAGCTTAAAAAATCTGACACAATTAAGTATTTGGGAATAATGATTGATAACAAGCTAAATTTCCAATGTCATATACATCAACTAGCTGCACGAGTGCGAAAATTAATTGTCATTTTTAAAAACTTGAGATGTATTGCTGATAAAAATCTGATCAGAACGGTATATCAAGCCCTATGCCAGTCAATATTAACATACTGCATCACTTCCTGGGGTGGTGCTTTTAAATCCCACTTCCTTCAAATAGAAAGGGCGCAACGAGCAATTTTAAAAGTAAGCCACTCACTACCGTTTTACCATCCAACCACTGAACTGTATAAACTAACAAAAGTTTTAACGGTGCGTCAACTGTATATCCTGCACACAGTTCTCAAAAAACATTGCCTTGTCGACTATAAACCGGATATATGTAAAACACAACGCAGAAAAGACCGAGTTTGTGAAAAGAATATGTTCAAAACTAGTTTCTCGCACCGCTTCTTCTGTTTTCAAGGTAGTAATCTCTACAATAAGGTAAACAGAGTTCTCAAAATTTATTCGCTTAATAAAACCAAATGTAAGCTCGTGGTGACAGAGTGGTTACAGCAATTGGATTATGCAGCTACTGAGAACATTTTACTATAAATTTAAGACTCACACACACAAATCAACACAATAAGACAATAAGTCAAAAATATAATAATATTTGACAATAAGTCAAAAAATTTAAGAAGAGATATCTGGAAAGTAATGAATAAGATTACCAACAGGGTTAAAGTAAAGCAAACGGATATTCGACTTAAAATAAATAACCAAATTATTGAAAGTCCACAGGAAGTGGCCGATATTCTTTTGAAAACATTCGACAGCAAATACAGCACACCTAAAATGGATGACCAAGATCCAATTCATTTCCTTCAACAAAGTACGGATAGGGTAAAAAACTATATGAATATTAAGCTTACAACTCCATGTGAAATTTCTAAAATCATTAATAGCATGCAGAATAAAAAATCATGTGGGTATGATGAAATTCCTATATCGATAATTAAAGACAATGTATCTATCTTATCAGAACCGCTTTCGACATTCTATAACAAGTGAATTATAGAAGGCATCTTTCCAGAGCAATTTAAAATTTCTAAGATCGTACCAGTTCATAAAAAAGGCACAAAAAATGATCCAAAAAACTACAGGCCTATATCCTTACTACCAATTCTTTCAAAAATCTTTGAAAAACTTTTAAAAGAACGATTGTCTCTTCATCTTAATTTAAACAAAGTCATTCATAAAAGACAATTTGGGTACCAGAAGAATGTAGGGACAGAAGATGCCATTCATAGGTTAATTGGCGATGTGATTCATAAAATGAATTCTAAAATGAAGGTTGCCGGCATTTACTTAGATTTAAGCTCGGCTTTTGACACTATTGCTCACAAACTACTCATTGCAAAAATGGAACACTATGGCGTACGCGATAATGCATTAAAACTCTTCGTCTCTTACTTGAGTAATAGAAAAATGTTTGTAGAAATTAATAATACACAGTCAGACGGGTATAGAAGGAAAATTAAATCACAAATGTTAAATATAACCACAGGTGTGCCTCAAGGATCAATTTTGGGGCCAATACTATATATATTATTCACAAATGACCTAATCAACTACATGGGGAAAGTCTTACCAGATATGGAACTTACAGTTTTTGCAGATGACACTAATGCTGTAGTCGCAGCTAACAACATCGAAGAACTTAGAGCTCAGGTAAATACAGCTCTAGCGGCTTTTTATCGTTGGTTTACCGCAAATAAACTGACAATAAACGTAAACAAAACAAATGTAATGTTATTTAAAACAACAGCGCGTAACAAAGACAGTATCGATATTGAATTAAATAAAGTTAAAATTGAACCAGTCAGGGAAGTTAAATTTCTAGGCATACATATAGACGAATGTTTAAACTGGAAAAATGAATTAGCTGCACTAGATTCATCTATATCGTCTGCTTGTTATGCGCTGCGTACTCTAATGGATGAAGTAAGCACAAAGTATTTAAAAATGGTTTACTACGCACTAATAGAGTCAAAATTAAGGTACAGCATCCAATTTTGGGGCAAAAGCTATAATTACAACTGCCAAAGGGCATTCATCTTGCAAAAAAGGGCTATTCGAACCATAATGCGTATATCCCAACAAGAGAGCTGTCGACCACATTTCGAATAACTAGGGATCCTCACTGTACCCAGCCTCTACATATTGGTATTGTTAAGCACTTTAAAAAAATATTTATACCAATATGAAACATACGAGGAGAGGTTAGCAAGGGAAAAAACGCGTAGAAAAGATTTTGCCAGCAACTTCAAGCCTCTATTTGATGTTGCTAAACATAGTCCTCATTATCAGGCTGTTAGAATTTTTAATAAGTTACCGATTGAGTTAAAAGGCATGCTGTACACAAGTTCATTTAAACCACAACTTAAGACACTCCTATTGAAAAGATGTCTCTACTCTATAGACGATTTATAAATCATTATGTTATTAATTAAATAATTTATTGATAATAACTATTATTATATAATCCATTAATGTTATTTGGATTTTTTGGATTTTTTTATAATTAATAATTAATAGTTTTTATCATAAATGTCTATGCATGTTCATTTACTTATTTTAAATTTATTGTACTGTTTTTTAATTTGTATTGTTTTTATGTTTCATGTTTGTATAATATTCACACACAATTTAAATTGTTCATGAATAAACGGAATTGAATTGAAAATTGAATTGAATTGAATCGCGAATGGTCACACATACACACACACACACACAAACACACACACACACACACACACACACAACACTCACACACACGCACATTTATTAAGTAATATGTATTCATTTTTTTATGTATTTTGCTCAACATGGTACACGTAATTTGAAAATTAACCCATAATCCTAGAACCTAGGGGTGAGGGCCTGGTGATCTGTAATACAGGATTAACCTACATCAGACACCAGCTCCTCACAAATTCAGATTAATATAAAAACGTAACATAAATGTAATGTACCTATTAATGTAAAATCTTTTTGTGAGGAGAAATAAACATTTTATTATTATGTCTTTTATTCCATTTCATTCTTATTTTATACATTTACAAATATATTGTTACAAAAAAAATATATTTATAAATATAAAAAATAGACATCCAATCGGCAACGGGAGCAGGGTCCATGCTACCGATGGTCAAGGCTCCAGAGAGAGGAACCTCCTCACAATACGCGCCGTCTCTAAAATAACTGCCTTCTGAACCTGACCCCTGACCCAACTGCCTAACGCGAGCCTCTTAAGGTGACGGTCGATTATTATTATTATTATTATTATTATATGTGTATACACAAAATATTCGGACTAAGGTACAGATGCCAGCACATCAACCTATCCCAATCTGTCCAATTTCCCCAATTGCAAGGGAACCTTATGCTTTTGTGATAAAGTTGAAAATCTATAAAATAAATTTGACAGATTAGGGTAGCTGGATATGCTGGCGTCTGTACATATATGTATATTTAAATATATAAGTCTATGCACTGCCAACTACCACTTATTCTCCTTGAAGTGCTTTGGTTCATACAACGGTTGGCTGGAACAGATTTCTACAAAAGCGAAAAAATCGCTGTTTGTATCTCATAACACAAGTAAACTTATGTTATATTTCGATTTGGTGCAATAAAGTGTCAGTGTAATTTACTTATATGCCGATTTGCAGTAGCTAATCGTTAGCGTAGCGTGTGCAACTTCAATAGTAGAGGTCCTGGGTTCAAGTACGGGTCGGGCCAAAAGTGCTTTTTGAGATTTTTCTGTAAGTAAAGAAATTTTAATGCAGGCGAACCAAAGTAACCGACATAGCCGTAAGAATTGCCAAGCTGAAGTGGCAGTGGTCAGGGCACATAGCTCGTAGAACCGACGGCCGCTGGGGCAGAAAGGTTCTCAAGTGGCGACCACGAACCGGAAGACGCAGCGTGGGCAGGCCCCCTACAAGATGGACCGGTGATCTTGTGCGGGTCGCTGGAAATCGCTGGAAGCGGATAGCGCAAGACCGGCAATTGTGGAGATCTTTGGGGGAGGCCTTTGTCCAGCTGTGGCCGTCTTTCGGCTGATATGATGATGATGATGATGAAAGAAATTTTCTCAGTAACAGCCAAAAGTCTGAGAGTTGACGGTATTACACTTGCGTGCCTTGGAGACTGTCGGTGCTGTGTCTGACCTCTTTCCAGTCGTGTCACTAGTCGTCCCATCGGATCAGGAATGATCATTTATAATAGTCCTGCGGAGTTGGCTGGACATTATAGTAATGCAAGAAAAAGGTACCTATCTATCATACTACATATAAACTCAAAAACAATATGATAAATTTAACTCGAAAACGAATCGATGCACTTCAAATTTATAACGGACCTCCATTTATGTTGGGGGTTAATATACATTCATGCTCTCCAAGTGGAAACACGGAGCATGTATGGACGTGACGGTTTGCATTCTGCCCGCATTCGCCATTCAATTTCGTTGCGATGCTCGTAAAGGAGTGCACCTACAAACTTTATTAGTCGATGTTCACTGAAATTTTCTAACTGAATTCAAGTAAGTAGCTTTCCACATAAACTAAATTTTGACTGTTTTGTCGATCTAATGGTAGCTAGTGTGCAATGGACAACTCTACATAAGTCAAGATAAAAAAGATTCTCAGTAACAGTCCGGAGGTAAGAAGTCGACGGATTTTTTTTCCACCCCTGTGCACGATAGCATGAACTTTTCATACAAATATCAGTTTTATCTAGAGTTGCCAACTGTTTTTTACTAGAAATAAAGTATATTCAGGTCTATGAAGAACATTAAACAGTATTTTAGAAAAATGAACAATATTTTATTTATTTATTGTTTTAAGTACAAATTTTTAAGAACTTCACGTACAACTTACTAATCTACAATCTATGTGGCTGCGATGCACTGAGTAGTGAATGCCCTCTGACTAAATAAATTTTAATGTAAACAGTATTTTGTATACCTTATTTTTATTCAACAGTAAAAAGTATAATTTAGTGAAAAACAGTATAATACTGTTCAAAACAGTATAGTTGGCAACCCTAGTTTCAGCCGTCTGTTAGGGTGTTTATATAAACACCCTAACAGACGGCTGTAATATTACAGCAGGAAACACAGCTGTAATATTACAGCTGTGTTTCCTAATACATTTTTCCTGAGGACTCCTTAGATAATATTCTTCTTTCAAATTTTATTTCATTATGACTGGCCGTTATAATGGCTCGCCCAACATATACGTCAACACGAACTGCGATGTATAAAGTCCATGGTTCCCTCTATACTGTTTAGAATGAGCTAGGGTTCATTGGTTGCTAAAGTCCAATCGAGAGACTGCTTATCGCTACACATTAGATTGCTAGTAAATACAAATCGATGTTGCCCGATCATCGTGGGTAATGAAATATGGGAAACCTTTCGTATTTTAAGAGTCGACATATATAATCATTTTGAATACCAATTAACTAGCACCAAACTAATTAACACCATCATTTCGAGGAATGTCTGACAAAATACTGAAATTCATAATCTGTATAAATAAAAATGACTCACCGAAATGTTTGTACGATCATAACTTCCAAACGACTGCACCAAAGTGTATAAATATTTTTTATGTGTTCGTCATATTTAGAAGAAAATTTGTATGAAAAAAAAATAGCAAATATTTAAACAATGCTAATGAGAGAGAAAACTATGAGAGGTTTTTTTTTTGGTCGTTGTTTCTTCGGCACGCTATTTGTTTTCTCTCTCGGGAAGGAAAATGTGAAAAATTTTGTGAATGTGAATTATTACTATACATATATACCTAGGTATAGCTAGTTTTAAATAAATATGACCCACCTTTATTTTTATACAACTGAGATAATTCAGAATAAATCTATAAATATTTTCATCATATCAAGATTCGATAAAAAACATGATGGAGTTGTTGGCGTGATTGGTAAATACTTGCCTTTCTAGCTGCACGCCGTGGGTTCGATTCCCACCCAGGAAAGATATTTGTGTGCACGAACATGTCTGTTTATCCTGAGTCTGGGTGTAATTATCTATATAAGTATGTATTTACCAAAAGAAAAGTAGTAGGTATATGTAGCATATCAGTTATCTGGTTTCCATAGTACAAACTCTTAGTTTGCGATCAGATGGCTGATCCCAAATATGATGATAAAAATACAGATTAATATTATTTGGAATGTGTGATCATAAGGATGACACATTCATATTAGTAGCCAGTAACACAAAATAAAATAGTAAATTTTGCTTGACTTTATCTTGGATAATCTATTGTGACTCCAGTTTACTCTCAACAGAAAGCTGTTCTGCCCATAGTTGGAGAAGACACGAGAGAGCGGCTAACTCGCTATATCGGAAGCCAATTCTACACTGAGGTTCAGGAAAATCAACGGCATTCACGATATGTATCTCATAAAAACTTAAAAATACTCGTTTAAATGGTACGAAATTCCTTGGCGTTAATATTAACTAACTTACTTACATTTACTTACTTAATATCTTTTTTCGGGATTCTTTTTACATTTTTTTACGTTGCATAGTTGCATCATATTCTCAGGATCGAGTAATAACGTGCCGTAATAGATATGCCTCTTTATGTCTGTTTTATTACCAGAAATTTAGATTAACCGTGCCTCTAGGTACTTAATTTGCTATGGGGGCTGGTCGTAGCAAGTCTAATCACACATACAAAGGGGCTGCTTATTTCATCTACGATACTCTCAAATCCAATATCCGATCGCCGTGCACACCGCCTGACTGGCGACATACGACTGGGCTATAAAATAATTTACGAGCGTGTCGCACACCGCCATCTAGTTGCGGAGATTGGCAACTCCCTGCAAATCCGCAGACGCCTTGGATGGCTTTAAACCAGATCTTTTATAGCAGCTAAGCTGAAAATGAGCTAAAGTTAAACGACTATGTCGTTTGTCGAATGTTTTATGGTTAGTCTAAGTTATGTGCGAAAAGTTAGTAAACCGGCTTAGTTATAAAATGTGGTGCTCATGAGATTATGTATAAGATTTATATGTATTAATGCAATCATATTTTACGATTCATAACTAAGTAACAAAAATATCAAACATCATGGTCATGCATCAGGAGAGCGGAACCAATAAACATGTGATTATGAAATTCATATAACTAGACACTGTAATTATAGTGATGACTAAAGGAGTCTGGCGACAAGTAATAGGCAATTTGTGATAATTTAGTATTAGTATTAGTGATAATTTCTCTTTTTTTTTATCTAATTATTTATTTAATGTATTTTGTTGTATGGATCTTGAGTCTGAAATAAGGAATATTATTATTATTATTAATTTTCACAAACAGGCTTTAGTCCTTATGAATCCGATGTCTTAAATCATAGCTACCTGTCTCTAAAACTAAGTAGGTATGTCACTATACTTAAATCAGGGTACCGGACGTTACAGTAAATCTGAATCCTGCAATTTTTACATCCAAGCAGTTTGTATTTGCTAAAGAACTTGGCACATCTGAATCCAGAAGAAAAAATATTTAAAAATATTATTATGAGTGCACTTAAAATAGGTAAACAGCTTTTACCTCATCATTACAGCTAAATAAGTCCACTGCTGGACAAGCCTCCCTCAAGAATCGTCCCCCCAAGACGATTCTTGAGGGAGGCTTATGCCATAATCGCCACGCTTGGCAGGCGGGTTGGCGATCGCAGTAAGATGGTCATAGTAATCAGAAGGAAGCTACTGCCCATCCTCTGGTAGATATTCCCTCGGGTCGACTTCTACGCCCCGCACGGGATGAGATGGGGTGATGATATTCTGATTCAGATATTTGTCGCCGTCACCACACAGCTTTTGCCTATTTTAAATATATTAAAATTTGCAGAGAGAACTAGTGAACCTTATAGCATACTTACTTTTATTAATTTTATTTCTAATACATATGATCACTAATGATCACTACCCCGTTTTACGACGACCTGACGTTAGATTGGTTGCGCGGAAGACCTCGCTTAATGCGATTACACCGCTCATTGTCAATAAATAATTCATTATAGGTACTATGTTTAACCTTAACTAAATAATTTGTAAAAGAGTACTTTAGTTTCTTACAAAAGTTGTCCATGATGAGACTGAGAAGTTATTTAGTATTCTAAAATAAGTGGGTTTTTAAACTGTACCTACATTTAGGTTCAAATAATTTGTATAATCAAATATTGTTTAAATTATTTAAAATAGGTAAATATACTTTTAAGTCATTAGAACGCCTATGTGCAGGTTTATCAGAGGTGCAGGTTTAGCAGGCTTTTCAGAGCATACTGCACCTCGTTGTACACCTGTTCCCTATGGGCTACTTATTCGCAAAGGGTCTACAGTGCCCTCCGCGTTCAGTATAATAATGCTTTTAGGGGAGTGTTGGGGCTGCCCCCCTTCTGCAGCGCCTCGGGCATGTTTGCGGATGCGCGCACTGATAGTTTTCACGCTACGATGCGTAAAAGGTGCGCCTCCCTGATGCGCAGAATCTGGGCCAGCTCTAACACTGTCCTGATGATGATCGCGGATCGATTGGATTGCCCCTATATCCAGCATTGCTCTCAGAGGCAAGTCATAAAGTGTGGGATATGGGCGTAATTTCAATCTTTCTAAATATAGCGTTATTTAATTTAATTATATGTACCTACAAATATTTATTAATCAATTAGTATCGTGTGTGTTATTATTATTATTTTTTTTATTATATTATTTCTAATTATCAATTTTGTTATTGTAATAAAATACAAAAACAAAATTAATAATTTAATGTTTGTATTTTCTGCGTATGGGTCGCAATTAGTTACCCGAAATAAACATATTTTATTTTATTTATTTAACCTAGTTCAGGTAAGAACTGTCTATAGCTTGACTTAGTAATAATTATTTTTTAATATAAATAGATATGATTTTAACACATTCTTAGTTCTATAATTATAACGCCGAGATATGGGCCTTTGGACTTCAACTAACTTTTGTTTTTTTTTTTTGCAAATATTGGCTATCGGATTGGTATATCAGATTTTTGTCAAATTATTATAAATAGGTTATTTTTTATCACATCCTTTCGTTCTCCAGACTTTGCCTTAGCCGGGCAATGAAGCAGTATGGAACACATAGGTTCTTGAATGCAACCGTTACATCTATACGGAAGTACCGACGAACTGTTTGCCTGTCGGTGGAAGTTTGCACAGCACTCCGTATCGCGGCTGCATCGCCAATTGCTGACAGCGTTTAGCTCGATTTAGCGTCTATTCTTAGAAAATAATAAACCTGTTTATTTAGAACTGAATTCTACAGTGAACATTATTGAAATAGAAAAAGGGAAAAAAAATGGTAAGCCTTTTGTTTTTGAGATATATTAATATTTATGGAGTTCCTTATCGCGCGTTGTGAAAGGGGGCTAGACGGAAAAAAATCTTACGAAAAGTTGTCACGATACTTTTTGCAGCTGTGCGGCGTGCGTATGTTTCTCTGTCAGTCTCTCTCTCTCTCTCTCTCTTATAGAAAGCAAGCCAGATATTTTCATTTCTATTTCGCATTGAACAGTGTGGTGTCGCGACGATTATTTTTGATGAGTGTATACAGGTTTTTTGTACATAATGAATAATAAGAAATAACTTCGTTCCTCCGGGTATCCCTTGACACCTCTCAAGTTTTTTTATTTATTCGAATGGGCAGTAGTAGCCCTAGTGTCAGATATGGCTTAAAGGTTCTGGTCTAATGACTAGAACCGGGACCGGTTAGCTTATTACGTGTAGTAAGCTAGTAAGCCATCTAAGTATAGGCGAATTATATAGCTGCTTAATCTCGCCAATCACTTACAAACCTGCTATGATTACATATTTATCCAGGAATTGCGAAAATGTAGGTTAATTGCTAGGAATACTAAATAGATACCTAGTATAATCACCGTTTCAAACACATACCATCGACTGGAATAATAAATTAAACGTAATAATTTTAAACACATAATATTATCACAAAATAATACCAGTAAAGAAATGAAATAAAATACTATCAATAGTTTGAATAACCTATAATTTTAGATAAGTGTAACCTCCTCTCTCCGAAATTGCTGTGCCCGACCTAGGGTCCATGTAGAATAACTAACCTATACATCTTGCAAAACCACTATGGAAGCAATATCTTAAGTATAGGTATGTTTTTATCAAACAAAACTACAAGCAAAAATATTTATTTTTGGGTCAGATCATAATCGATTTACTAAACATTACATTAAACATTAGTTTAATAATTTCGTATATAATTTATGTACAGACGCCATCACATCCAGCTATTACAATCTGTCAAATTTCTTTTATAGATTTTCAACTTTGTCACAAAAGCATAAGGTTCACTATCAATTGGGGAAATTTGACAGATTGCAGTAGTTGATGTGCTTCCTGGGATCGCTGGCGTTGGGCACTGGTAAGATCGTTCACGAGTACCCAGAGCCCCCGCTACAGGCACTGTGAGGCTGGCTACCGTGGTGGTTTTAGTGGGTCGGCCCGACACAACGTGCAAATGGCATTTCCACAAAGTAAAAAAAAAAAAAAAAAAAAAAAAAAAAAACTTGATGTGCTGTCGTCTTTTGATGGATAAGAACACACCCTCCGGTGGGTCTCGAACCAGCACTCTCTACTAATCTAGCGTAGACGCTCGGCCGTCAACCAACGAACAATACACACCGGTTGATCAAATTTAGGATACCCTAGGTAACACCTTCAAGGAGGATGCAGGTATTGTCATTCGGCTTTGTTTCAATAACATGGGTGACTCAGGTGTACACAGTAGCATGTGTAAGATTATATCATATTGACAACACCTTCCAATCAACATTTTAGTTTTAGAATAGAATACTCTTTATTGTACTCCATAAGAATACATATTTCATAGGATATTACATAAACAAGTTGTACAAAGGGCGGTCTTATCGCATAAAGCGATCTCTTCCAGATAACCTTAGGATGGATAGGAGCTGAACAATAACTAATAGCAGTAGGTGTGCAACAAGACATACACCAAAATTGTGGTTAGATAAAAAAAAAGATATTTAATAAATTTACTGTTAAAAAGAAGGAAATGTAAAAATAAACATAATTAAATAACTAAATAAGAAAAATACTTTATTTAACGTAGGTACCATATTTATAGCCTTAGGCAAAACGCAAAGCGTAAAATTTAACTCAAAAAATGGGAAATTAAGTATTTAAATGTCGGATGGGTCTCGAACCACCCAAGCACAGGCGCTTTGTCGTTAAGCTACGAATGGTACACACCGGCAGTTCAAAATTAGCAAACAGACGCCATCACATTTCTTTTATAGATTTTCAACTTTATCACAAAAGCATAAGGTTCACTATCAATTGGGGAAATTTGACAGATTGGAGTACCTTGATGTGCTGTCGTCTGTACATAGATAAGAAAACACCCTCTGTTTCATTTAATATAGGTATCATAAACCAGCAGTTCAAAATTAGGATACCCTTGCTGATACCCTCACAAACATAATAATCTATATTTCAGAAAAGAAATGTATTTATATATAAAAGATTTTAATATGAATAGCGCGTTCATTTTAGGATTCTGTCCGAACCCAATATTGAGAACAAATATAAGAAGATATAAGTCTGATAAAAGCAGTGAGAGGCAATAAAAGGCGTTTCATATTAAGATTCAGGGCAGTCAAACCTCGCCTGAGGCTTTCGATCTATTGGCTACCCTTGATATTATGTGTTACTATAGATATATAAATATATATTTGATTTGTGGCATGTGTTTTGAATCCATAATAATATCATATATTACAACTCATAAATATAATATTTTAAGACTCACTGGTCAAAAGCCATAGATCTTTCCTTGGGTTAATCTTTGAATGATAGATATACCAGATGTAACATAAATAGTACCTCAAATTTAAAGAACATATTATTCTCCATATAAAAATTGGTTCCGTGGTTTATCTCGAGAGACTGCTGGCTCTATGAAAGGATGTTTAGACCATCCAGTCGTATGGTACCTTCTGGAAATATAAGCGCACGTAACAAGGTCTTATCTTATCTTTGTTGGGGTGTACTTGCGTACAGCACTTCGACCCTTCAGGATCTTTTGTACTATCCCCCACTGGTTTTTATTCTATCCCTAGAGCCCTAAATGAAGTCTGCACATTGTCCAGTACGCTTCTTAGGGGAAGATCATTGTAGTCTGGTCTGGTCTGCTTCTGGATATGCCAGCCCTAGGATGGCCATTCTGGTACTGGTACGTAACTAAGTACTATACAACAATGAACAGACTACTTTTATATATGTATATACTACTTCACAAGGTGGTCCACCTTGTGAAGGGGCTATGCTATAACCTATAAATCGTCTTATGAGGGTTGCTGGATGCGAGTGGCGCAAGTCCTACAATCGTGGAGATCTTTGGGGGTAGCATTTGTCCAACAGTGGGCGTCTATCAGCTGACATAATGAATAAATATACTTTTTTCTCTCCTAGCATAAGATAACTCTATTGTACACCAAGTAAAATAAAATACAAGAAACAAGGATGCATCACAAAATTGTACAATTGGCGGCTTTATCACTAAATTTAATCTCTCTTCCAGACAATCTAGGCAGGGATTGGAGTACAAAATAACAGTGGGACGCACTGGTACCATGATTAAAACAGTGAACTTAATACTAACTACAAACTTATACTTAAATTACATACTATCTATACTATATACATACATATATGCATAAATATATAAATAAATAGATACATACATGAAAATAGTGGTCACTATTTTCAAATATTTCAGAACTAATAAATATACCAACAAAGGTAAGTATGCCACCCACAACCCACGTACCATCTACTCACTTACGTTTATTGTGTAGCATAAGAAGTTTACTGCACTCATAGCAATCCCAACCCTCGTATGGATTTATTTATGAACTGAACTATTTCTCATAAATATCCAATCTCGGAATTGCGACGCCCGAATATTAGCCGGATGCCGAGTATTATATACGGTGTAGATTCAAGTATACGTATATTATTAATGTTTTTATTTAATTTATGAAGTGTAAAATTACGTGTGTATAATGAAGTTACTGAACGAAATCCTTACTAATACGGCAATAGAACTTGTATGATTTGTCGTACTTCTTGACTACTCGTATGAAGCTCACAATTTTGTGTTTCGGATTCGATTCCGGTATATGACAACTGTTTCTTTAGCAGATATATAGTTGTTCTGAGTCCTGATGTGACACCAGATTCGGGGATTTATGTTCCTAATGTAGGATATTAAAACAAAGGAAGAAAACAAATATTTTTAACGATATTTAGTAACACCACGCGTCGTACGATACGTTTAACTACTCCTCGCTATTACGTGTTTTGGGTTCGATGCCCGCATAGAACATCTATTTTTGTGGCCCCTATACAGTTGTTCTGGGTGTTGGTGGGCTTTTTGCCCCAAAAAAAGGAAAAGGTGTGTTTCTCTAACGTGGGCATTGATATTATTCGTAGTTATTGCTTTCGTCATTCGATTATCCGTTATTGATAACTTTCAGCACTAATGTTATTAGGCGTATCATGTTTCAATTGAATGTAATTTAGTAACTACTTACTAAAAATTTGGTATATATCTACCACTGGTAAACCAAATTTCAATAGATAACTTGAAATGTTGCATTCTCGAAGCTCAAATTTGTTTAATTCATTGTCATCAAAATCGACCACAACGCATTAGGCGTTTAGCTCCTCCAAACGACCACATTAATTGATTAACACAATTATGGTGTATTTTGGTTGATTAGAGGCAGAGTAAACTTGGCTTTCAGCAGTTATCTTATACATTTACAGAAGCTAGATATATATTTGCCTTATTTTTTATTTTCAAACTTCTTTGTGGCTTCCTCACGGTTTTAAACTAGTTTTAATTTAATTCAACTACTTTCTAATTCATGTGTGTTCGTAGTTTAGTTATTCGTTGCTTTGATGATTGGATTATCCGTTATTGATAACTTTCGGTACTAGTTTTATTAGGCATATAATATCATGTTTCAATTGAATGTAAATTTTTCAAAGTAAGTCTCATATTCAGTTGATAACCGGATTTCAATAGGTAACTTGAAATATTGCATTCTCGAAGCTCAAATTTATTTAAATCATAGCCATCAAACATTACGACCACAACGCATTAGGCGTATAGCTCCTCAAAACGACCACATTAATTGATTTACACAATTATGGTGTGTGTTGGTTGATTACAGGCAGAGTAAACTTGGCTTTCAGCAGTTGTCTTATACATTTACAAAAGCTAGTTATATATTTGCCTTATTTTTTTATTTTTAAATTTGTTTGTGGCTTCCTCACGGTTTTAAACTGGTTTAATTTAATTTAACTAATTTCTAACTCATGTGTGATCGTAGTTTAGTTTTTCGTTGCTTTGATCATTCGATTATCCGTTATTAATAACTTTCGGTGCTAGTTTTATCAGGCATATATCATGTTTCAATTGAATGTCATTTTTTTCAAAGTAAGTCTCTTATTCGGTTGAAAACCGGATTTCAATATGTAACTAGAAATATTGTGTTCTCTAGGGCTAAATTTGTTTAATTCATAGCCATCAAAATCGACCACAATGCATTAGGCGTTTAGCTCCCTCAAAACGACCACATTAATTGATTAACACTATATGTGTTGGTTGATTAGAGGCAAAGTAAACTTGAAACAATTTGGTGTGTATTGGAAATTAGTTAAACTAAATTCGAGACCACTATCTCCATAATCCAACGGTCCAAGTACTAGGCACTATAACAATATCTAATTTGAACTTATATTGCAACTACAGGTACACAGACTTCTACGAGAAAGAGGTCACCGAATTTGGAACGGAGTACTTAATAGACTCATCAAAAGCGGCCAAAGTAAAACAACGACCCTTAACAACTTTATAAATAAACAAAGCAAACTCAATTGAAAATATATTCAAAGTGGGCTGGTCACGTTCGTACCCTCCGACGGCTATGCACATAATACCCGTGTAATACAATACTCGAGCCAACACTAAACTGCTATAAGTATTGCAAGTCGGTCCGGCCTTTAGGGGCCACGGGGCGCATACTGATGCATCCCATACAAGGAGCTCGGAAAGGTTGAAGGTGGACGGATGTGGTATGGTATTCCTTGACCCGAATGACAGCTGTCATTTCGGGACAATTTTCGTCAAAGACATTATACGGCTGGATTCGACTCACGTGGCCTCAAATAAACCTGTATGATTTTAAAGTTTGAAAACCTTTCTAGCCTTAGTACCAGGAGAAGAGAGTTATAATTACAAAATGTACCTATTTTTTGTAATTATAACTCTGACTCTGATCTGACAAACCTATCAGATTCTCTTTAATTCAGAAATGGGAGCATCTTGGATACACGTGCACGTACTCCTCTGTCCAAGTTAAATGCGAACGGCTTCCCACTTATGGAGGCTACGCCTGCGGGGGTTTACTTGCGTTAGAAGCCTGTTTAATGTCTTTCATGCTGATTTGACTAAATTAACGATAAGTTAATCGTTTCTTCGCAGGTTGTAAAATATATGCTGTGGACAGCATTAATTAACTGCAAGCGACAAAGATAAAATATAATAACAGCTATAAAAAGTATCTACTACGACTTGGAATACTTAAAAAAAGACGTTATCTTCCGTATTGAGTACGGTGACTCTAAAGTGATTTTTGCAGTTTTTCAACACAATGCTGGATGACTTGATTTTGTGTAGAACTTGTCTTTAACATCGTATTGCGGCGTGTGATGAGTCAGGGCATTGGAAAGACAACTAATGTTTATAAACGAAGCGTATAAACCGATGTCATTAAAGACGTCGATAGTGACAGTTGGTGCAACACTAATATCACGGAACACAGGCGTCACGCATTACGTACGAGTGTGTTCCGTGACCAGAGTCCCGGCAACACGTACTGCGTGAAATTTTACACTTACAGAGTCCCAGCGTCGAGCACTGTGCGAAAGTTCCGACGTACACAATACACCTCTCACTAGCACTGATCACTTGCACTGAACACTTGTTCATTTATATTTTTCTACTTTAACTTCTTCCTCTTGATTCGCCTTCGATTTCGCTTGAATTTACACTCACCGTCCTGTTTTGATATACTGCTTATACCCCTAAATCGTTCCAAATTTTTCAGATACACGCAATATTAATACCATAATGTAATATTCTAGGAAAATTTTTACACACGGCCATCTGATCCCATATTAAACAGGGCTTGTATTATGGAATAACAGATAACTGATATATAAAATATAATATTTTTCTACTTTAAATGTATGCTTGTATAGATAATTACACCCATACTCAAGACTAACAAATATGTTCATGCACACAAATATCTGTCCTGGGTTGGAATTGAACCCAGGACCTGCGATGTGAAAGCGAGCATTTACCAACCACGCCAACCGGCGTCAAACTAAATACTTCTGATTTTTCTTCACCTATCTCTTACTTGTCTAACAGGAAATGCGCACCATCTCTTTCTTTTCATTCTAGAACCATAATGACAATTTTGCATTAAGAATTTTGTATTTTCTTTTGATCCTGACCCTTACTGGTGCTGCAGTTAGAGCCCCAAACGTGACAGTATGCCAGCAAAGTTACAAAGAGTGCACATACTTGTAGGCAATAATATGTCCTGCGTATGGTTTGGTTCCATAGAGTCCTGCCGCCATGGCAGAAGTTTGTCCAATAGGACATTATTTTTAAGAGCATTGTAGGTTAGTTGAATTGTGCAGAGGATATTTCTGACTTATTTCACACTATCTTTAGTTATTTATTTCTCATCTCTTTTTCCTCCCAGCTTCCGGGTTTCCTCAGGGTTCCCTTAATAAAATGTATCAATTTATTCGATTATTCCACCGCCTTGTTTACTCCTAATCGAAGTAAAAATAAAACCGTCACATCCAACTTTCGGATGCTTCGGTCCTAACTTAGCTACTTTATTTCGAGAGGTGAGGCCGTTGAAAGTGAGATAGTTCACTCCACTTTACTGGGTAGTGTGTTCAGACCCCGCGCACGTACTCGCGGACTTTTTAACTTCGCTCCTGTAGTTATTTCTTTAGTGATTACGCTAGTCCCAACGTAGGTACAGCCAGCGTCACATCGATAGAAACATTTTTATTGGTTAATAGTCCTTATGTTGGAAGGTTTAAGGTTCTTCAATGTTACCACCTGATATAGAACAGTTGTGTGGTAAGAATAATGATGGCAAGATTACCAATGGATGACATTAGTTCGATAGTTGGTTTCCGCACTTAGTTCTTTTAATTATACCATTGTGCGTGAATGACGCTGCTTGAAACTGCTTAAGTGCTTCCTTTTAACTTTGTATTATGTTGGTTTGGTTTGGTTATATTGCAAAAGCGTGAAAAGCTTCTAACTTTTCACGCTTTTGCAATATACCTTACTGATACGGGTGCCATTTACCAATTTCCCAACGTGACATGGCCGTCTCGTTACAGATAACGTTTTCATCGCTAGATAGTGTGGTCATGGGTTTGGAGAAACTTACCTTTCATGCCGCAGGTCGTGAGTTCGATTCCCACCCAGGACGATATTTGTGTGCATGAACATGTCTTTTTGCCCTGAGTTTGGGTGTATTTATCTAGATAATCAGGAACCCGTAGTGCAAGGTATGCTTAGTTTGGGATCATATGGCCGTGTGTAAATAATGTCCCAGGATATTACATTATAGTATTAATATGATGATGTCCTCCGCGACGTGTCCGTCGATGGCGAACCCTGCTATGATTTTTTGTTGTGGGCGCGAATATGGCTCGCTAACCCAAATTTAGTTTTAAACACTCTATCGCATGACATGCAATACAGCTGATTATTAGAGTTGTATGTATAGTATTAATATTGCATGTATACGTCTAACATAAATACTGGACGTAGACATAGACATAAACATGATCATTTTGTAGGTTCGTAAATGAAACAGTTTAATCTTCTGACGAAACTTAACAACGTGTAGCATGTCAACATGAAAAAAAATACTTCCCATACAAGAAAATGGGTAGATAGTACCCAAATAATATATACATTAGAGAAAAACAGATTGAGAAATATGAAAAATATTTTATTGCTGTCCCATACAAAATCCATCAGCTGATCGTTATTCTTGTATGAGAAGTATTTTTATTACTTCTTAAGTTACATCCACTATTTATGTCCATCATGCTATCCGAATGACGTCCACAGCTGGACAAAGGCCTCCCCGAATGATTTCCACGATTGAGTTGTGTCCATCATTCGGAGGGATATGCCATAATCGCCAGACTCGGCAGACGGGTTGGCCATCGCAGTATGGCGCTCATACTACACAGAGAGACGCTGCTACCCGTTTTCTGGTAGATATATCCTCGAGACGACTTCTACACCACGGGATGCGATGGGGTAGCGATATTCTATGCCGTCAGCCACACATCTTGTATAATAAGAAAATATTAAAGTACTTCACCATCATATCAACCGAAAGACGTCCACTGCTGGACAAAGGCCTCCCCCAAAGATCTCCACAATTGCTGGTCTTGCGCTATCCGCATCCAGCGATTTCCAGCGACCCGCACAAGATCATCGGTCCATCTTGTAGGGGGCTTGCCTACGCTGCGTCTTCCGGTTCGTGGTCGCCACTCGAGAACCTTTCTGCCCCAGCGGCTGTCGGCTCTACGAGCTATGTGCCCTGCCCCCTGCCACTTCAGCTTGGCAATTCTTACGGCTATGTTGGTTACTTTGGTTCGCCTGCGGATCTCAACATTTCAGATTCCATCTCGTAGAGAAACTCCAAGCATAGCCCTTTCCATTGCTCTTTGGGTGACCTTTAGCCGCCTGATAAGGCCCATAGTGAGCGACCACGTCTCTGTTCCGTAACTTATCACTGGCAACACACACTGGTCGAAGACTTTCGACTTGAGTCACTGCGGTACTTCACCAAATCAGTAAAATTAGATTACATTTCTTACGAATTCAATTACATATCTAGTAGCAATACACAATTTATTATCTCCAGCTAACAATGTTATTCTCAGTAATTTAATATGAAAACTACAACAGATCTATTAGCTAATATAATTTAGTATATCAGCGGGGGTTGGGGGTAGTAATCAAATATTTGCCGGGACAAACCGCCCCTGGCACTCACATTCCTCCGTCGCAATGTTTACGGATATATGAGATATTTTATTAGGGAATACATAAATGCAATTTTCCATTGAAAATGTGGAGTATTTTGCTCGGAGATAATTTAGTTCCCTTATAAAGTGGTACGTGGTTCATTCCAGAGCTTCTTATACACGTGTAATAATAGCCGTAGCAGTTCTAGAACAATAGTTTATAAGTAAAATATCTTTACGCACGCTTGATTTGGAGGGTAAGCTGGTGAATGACGATGCGTGAAGACGAGAGCGTTACGAAAAGTGTGATCGGGCGAGGCGAACGGAAGTTGAGTTATGTTTCGTATATACCTAGGTACTGATGGGACAAGAGGGGCGAGCAAATATTTTCTTTCTGTCTCTCTTATAGCCTGTTACGTTTGAAGTTTCACTTCAGTCGAGTGGTCAATAAAAGCGAACTCGTAAAGTTCATGGCTCATACAACTATGTTCATTTAAATTTGTTTTATTAAAAAAAATACTAGGCAAGTATCAATATCGGGGATGACAAACACTTTACAAACATGCTATTCACAGTTATAAAGCACATCCAGATTCAGAACAATTATATGGAAGAACAAAAAAAAACAATTATATGGAAGCCTCTGGATGCGGGTAGCGTAAAACCGGCCATTGTAGAGATCTTTGGACTAAGCCTTTGTCCAGCAGTGGATGTCTTTTGGCTGATATGATGATGATGATAATGTTATATAGATTACCGAAGTAGTAATCCTCTACGGGTATATAACCCAAAGTACGAGGGTGCGGAGGTATTAGCGATGCGGCTATTTTAACCGACTTATTAAAAAAACGTCTGTAGGTATTATTTTGCTCTGTTTTAAGTTTTAAAATTAAAGGGCTAACATTTGAGGTCGCATCAGTTGATTAGCAGTCGGTCACTCTACTAACATTATTAATGTGAATGAGTGAGTATGGATGTATGAATGTTTGTTACTCTTATAGCTTACCTAATAACACATACGCTTTCATTTATAAAGTTAAACGCGTATAAAATCGCGGGGCTATGCTATTTTCATAAGTCATAAGTCATATCTTTATTTGCCAAAAAACATGGTATACAGAGCTGTTAAAAATACAATTAGACCATACATGTTTTGCTTAAAAATTAAGGCATGCAAATTTTCAGTTACAGGAATTCCTTAGTGCTATAGAAGTTATTTCCATTCAACCATTTATATAGCTCAATTCTAAATAATCTGTATTGTAGTATTTTTAGATTGTTAGGTAATTTATTATACAGACGTACACACATAGCCAGACTGCTTTTATTATATTTTGTTGACCTAGGGATCTCGTCAAGTACAAGTCTATGTTGATCCCGCCGACTTCTAGAACAAATTTCTCCTACTTTTTTAAATAGTTCTTTATGTTTATGTACAAACATACACGCTTCGTAAATATATTTTTGCAAATAAATGTGACCACTTTTCAACTGTTAAACGGTTCTGAACAACTAATCTGGCCAATAAACACTATGACCTTAAACTCTTTATACTGAGGAAACATTAAAATCGGTGGTAGAGGTAAGTCCCTTTGGACTACTATGACTCACAGAGACAATGATATTCAGCTACAATATAACGCGAACCAAAAGACGCAGCGTGGGCAAGCCCCCTACAAGGTGGACCGACGATTTTGCTAGGGTCGCGGGAAGCCGTTGGATGCGGCTATTGTGGAGATCCTTGGGGGAGGCCTTTGTCCAGCAGTGGACATCTTTCGGCTGATATGATGATGATGATGATAGGTTTCAAATGTTTAACACTCACGAATTTAAAATATTGTAGAAACCTTTCAAAATTTTAAGTTCTACTAGTTTCGGTCTTGAGGGAGGCAATATCTTTAATGTGCTATGCAATGCACCTACGCTGCTCGCTTCTTATGGAGATAAGATGGTTTGTACACTATTGCATAAGTAGGTATGTGTTTAAGTTGAAATGAATCTTATTTGAGTGGAAGAACAACTAAATTTATTTGTGAGCACACAAATTGTTAAGTACTCAGGTATTCTATCGCACATCTTGTGAATGTCTGAATATTAATAATTACATTTTAAGTTGCTTAAGAATGAAATAAATATTAGGTACTTCTATCATTAATTGGTTCTTTTCGCTGGGTGGTTATGTTTTGCACTAAGGCTGGTGAGTGGAACATTGCTCGAACCAATTCAGTTTCGTCCAGCAGTGCAAGACTGGTAAGGTCCTTGAGTGCCTTCAGCAGGTGAAGTAGACTTGTTAAGTAATGTTAGGTTAGATTATATTTATATCATTAAAACTACCAAACAATAATATCGTTTATTTATGTGGCAACACCAAATGGTGACGTTTGACCTGTAGACGAACCAAATGGTTCAGCACTTTGTTCTTAATCGCTCTACGAGTTGGTCGTGTTAAGATGAGGTGTCGATAGAGATACATATTTATTGTATTTGATTAAATAAGTTTTATAGAGTTGCAATAAATATATAACTGTTACCTACATATGGATTATTTTGCTCTTTATTTCTAATTGATATTCAGATACATATGTTTTTGAATGAATGCACAATGTATGTTCTCGTTTTATAGATGATGCGCAATTCATGCATATAAAGCACACCCAAACTTAGAACGGCTAAATATGGCTCGCACACATAGTTTTACCGTGTGGAAATCAAGGACCACGAGGACGCCCAGGTAATTACGAGGAAACTACCTACCACGGTGCCACACGTGCAGTCGAATGAGAGTCCAGTTAGCGGAACCTCGCCACCGTGTACAATATTTCCTCCCCATGCCTGCTGCTTTAGCTATTTTCTGTATATTTTAAGCGGGGCCTTATACTAATTCAGTAATTACCAGTAATCGAAGTAAGCAGAGCTATTTTTTGTACTTACTTGCAATGTTTTTATAGGATGGACATACCTTAGATTTCCGAATTAACTGGCATTTAAAATATATATAATTAAGTTTGGTATTGATTTTATAGGAGCTCATGTGTATGTATCCAAGAACTTAGATAACCTATAAATAACCGCATAAAATTAATAATTCCTAAACTTTCGTGAAAAAAATTTCGGTGGTTATTAAGTAAAGTATTAAGTACTATCATAAATTAAATTATAATTATATATAGTCCTACTAATATTATAAAGGTGAAAGTTTGTGAGTGTGTATATTTGTTACTTCTTCACGTCTAAATGGCTGGAGCGATTTTAATAAAATTTGGAGTTAGCTGACACCCTAGATTTATAAAGTTTAATGCGGGTAAAACTGCGTGGCACAGCTAGTAATTTATAATGTTTGACGCGTGTAAAGCCGCGGTGCACAGCTAGTCAACTATAATTCACGGCCTAATAATCTATTCGTACTTACCTAGAATGACAATTTATTAACTAAATACTTGAAGCGTTAAATTAAAGGTATTCAAAATTTTCTGGTATTGGTAATGTTCCCAGAATATTCGCGGCATGACCTCGTTGTATGGCAATACAGCACGCATGACGCAGCGTTGTAATAAGTTGTGTCGATATCTTACATAGATAAGGTTGGGAAAAGTAAAATCAAGTTAACTGTTTATTCTTTATTTAGACAAAAATATATACAAATACATTTCATTACTTTTATAATTAGTTTTTCTCGGATTACCCGCGGTGTGTCCCTATTAATATATACATTGGAGGTCATTAAACTGAAATAGCTCTACCTGCTCCAATCAATGGTAAATTATTTTCTAAATACCAGCCTATCCAATTTAGTACTCTTCTGGCAATAGAATAACTAAAGCGCTTTAGTACCAACCCACATGATGAATAAGTACTTACAAGGCGAATTTTCCAAACATATTTTTTCTACCATTAACGTGACACTTTTTTTTCTTTTTCTACCATTTGTAGTATATCGAAAGCGTTAACACGTGCGTTATATAAAAGCCCTTTCAGAGTACACAATAGGAAACTAGATTAGGTGCCTAATCTAAGGGATCTCTTTCAGAACTCGTAAAGAGCTATTTGGTATCAGGTCACGTGTACAAGGGTAGAGGCACAAAAAGTTCATTCCCGATCATGTTCCAGTAGTAAAGTGAATTAAATAAATGAAATTTTCGCTTTTTATATTCCGTTTACTTTCATATTTTTTAACTTATTTTCCGTCTGATATTAACTTTGAAATTATATTAACAATTGAATTTTAGCGTAGAATTTAAATGGGAACAAGAAATGTTAATGGTTACAACTTAAATTAATTTTTTATAGTTCGGTTTATAACAAATAATATACTTAAATACTTTTTACAAATAAACGTGTATATTTTTGCCTCGTCAGGCGTCGTGGTAAAATAATAAAAATAGTAATGTCCTGGGACATTATTTTCACACAGCCAAAATAATTCCAAACTAGACTGAGCTATTGTACTGTGGAAACCAGATAACTAATATACTACTTTTCGTATTTTGTAAAAACATACTTATATAGATTACACTCAGACTCATTCACGCAAAATATCTGTCCTGGGTTGAAATCGAACCCACGACATGCGGTGTGAAACAGTCCAACATCTATACATTTCATAATAATTTTGTTTTCTTATTTTTTAATTATAAATAAAAAATATTATACTCCATTAAAAATATAAATTACAAATATCGGTATTACTGTAGTACTGTTACAAAATTCTATAACAAAGCACTGTTGCTCTGTCTTGTTCAACGATGTGATCCTCCAAATAAAAGAAGCAAAATGTAATAATCCCTCGTTTCGAGTTGTTTCCCAGTAGTCCGGTTCGTTTGGCAACGCAAACAACGGTTAACAAAATGTTTGATAGGTATATTTACTAACAAGTACTACATATAAAGTGTAACGTACCATAGCCTAGTTGGTAGTGCTCCTGCCTACGAAGCTGGTGGTCCTGGGTTCGAATCCCGGTAAGTCCAAATATTTGTGTGATGAGCATGAATATTTGTTTCTGAGTCATGGATGTTTTCTATGTATATAAGTATTTATCTATCTATATAAGTATGTATATCGTCACCTGGTACCCATAGTACAAGCTTTGCTTAGTTTGGGGCTAGGATGATCTGTGTGACATTGTCCCCAGATATTATTATTATTATATTATTATTCATCATTACAGCTTAAATAAGTCCACTGTTGGACAAGCCTCCCTCAAGAATCATCTTGAGGGGATATGCCATAATCGCCACGCTTGGCAGGCGGGTTGGCGATCGCAGTATGATGGTCGTAATACTCAGAAGGAAGCTGCTTCCCGTCCTCTGGTAGATATTCCCTCGGGTCGACTTCTACGCCCCCCACGGGATGAGACACAGCAGACCATATTATTATTATTAACGTAATAATATCCTCCTAACCGAATTTGGACCACGGCGGCTAATCTCAATAGAGACGAGCCATCTGCGTGAGACATATTGTAGCACACGAGTGTGTGCAAACACAGGGGTACTTTCTATTCTATCCCTCTCACGATCCGATGGGACGACTAGTGACACGACCGGAAAGAGGTGAGGCATAGGACCGACGGCGTTTCGTGCTCTCCGACGCACTGGGGTACAATACCGTCCCAGACTTCAGGCTTTTACTAAGAATTAGTTCTTTTTTATAGAAAATTCCCTTAGCCTGTCCCGGGACTTGAACCCAGGGCCTCATTATCTGCGGTTGAACACGCTACCGATAGACCAACGAGTAAATAGTACACGTAACTAGAGAAGCGTAATTTACACATGCATCTGCACAACGTGGTCAACACCAATTTGCAAAATAGAGAAAGAATTTTTGTAACTCCCTTATTAAAAGTGATAGTTGATAGTAATAAGTTCACGCATATTGTATAATGGGTCACAAGAGAACCTCAAGGTCAAGAGAATTTTAGGATTAGGAATTTTACTTTACAAACATATAATAGACGGACACAAATCACATCCAGACTCAGAACAACTATTTGTGTGACCCATAAATGGTTGTACTGAGTCTGGGCAACTATTTATGGGTCACACAAATAGTTGTCCGGCGCGGGACTCGAACCTGCGACACGAAGCGGTGAGGCGACTGTCGCTTCTCCACACGTGCACAGATTCAACATCGTGATCCGCCTTATGTCGTACAATGCTTAAGTATCCTCCCCAAAGATTCTACAACGTTCTATTATGAGCGACCTGCAACCAGCAGCTACCCGCATCATACACTAAGTCGTCGGTCCATCTTGTTAGGAGCTACTAGCACGTGGTCGCCAGCCCAGAACTTTCGAGGTAGTCCACCAAGGGCACCCATTTGAATGGCACCTAGCCTAGTCCACAAAAGGCACCTATCAATATTTTTGGCAGGTGCTCTTCGTGGAATCAATTTATTTTTTACATTCTTGTCCACGAAGAGCACCTACGACTTATTAACCTAGGTTATTACATGAAAGATATATTAGTAATGTTAATAAACGTTCTAGTGATTTTTATCGATATCTTTCATTTTAACCTAGATTACTGTGTCGTAGGTGCTCTTCGTGGACAAGAATGTAAAAAATAAATTGAATCCACGAAGAGCACCTGCCAAAAATATTGATAGGTGCCTTTTGTGGACTAGGCTAGGTGCCATTCGCGGAGGTGCCATTCAGATGGGTGCCCTTGGTGGACTACCTCGAACTTTCTTCGTCAGCGGAAATCAGTGAGGAACAATGTGACGTTCCCTAAACTACTTCAACTTACTATGAGCTATATCTGTACTTCAAGATAGTTCACGTTAACGATGTTGCGATCGACTTTAGAAACAAAGATATACCATCTTTTCTGTCTTCTGTGTTATGTCAGATTGGTTTTAACCGCCTAGTAGACCTCTGTCGTGGCCTTTCGACTGTTTTTTAATGACATCCGGGACTGATAGCTTAACGTGCCCACCGAAGGACGGAAATGCTCAGTAATTATATACTACTATAACAGTCACATCTATAAACTGACCGCATGCCTAGGTACTTTACCTCGCCGATAACTTCTTCATAAAACATTTAACTGTGTATATCCTTACACATAACTCACTCTGACGAAAGTTTGCTGGGTAAAACTTATTTTAAATTAAGCTGTATAAAAACTATAGATTATCATGACGTGTTTTGTTAACCTTTCCATGAGTTTTTAATGTTAGTCAACCTATTAGAAGCGCGGATGTAAAACCCCGTATAAAACGGAATTGGTATCTTCAAATCCCATCAGCAATTGAGAAAACCACAAAGCTTATTGACAACCCCTAGCATACGTAACACTAAAATGTCCACGCCAACTCAAAAAGATAAAAATAATCATAGCTTGGACCATTCGGTTTTATTAGAACCCTCAATCGGCGATACGGGGTCGATAAGAACCGAGCAAATGCGAACAGTATCAGTTGAACACAGTCCCAGGGATTCCGATAAGTGGCCGTGAAACTTGAAAGACGGTTAGGTACCGACGCCAGCACATCAAGCTACCCCAATCTGTCAAATTTAACCAATTGAAAAAGAACCTTATGCTTATACGATAAAATTGATGATCTATAAAAGAAATGTCACAGATTGGTATAGCTGGATGTGCTGGCGTCTGTAGATACATCTTTTAAAAATGAAACTATTTTCCATCGCCTCAATTTTTTTTCTTCCATCTATCGCATATAGTAGTACAGCCAGCCACGGCCAATATGGCGACGCCCATGGCTCGCATGAGGTGATCGTGTAGCATTTACATTCTCACTCATTTGTGCAGTATATTGATATAAATATTGTTATTCACTTGATTGTTATTGACAATGATACAGTCAAATAAACCGCTCAACGAAGAAAAAACCTAGAGTAGGTAATGCGAAAATATCGAAGAATTAATTAATTTTACGCCGTTCGAGTCGAAATTTTCTCTTGCATAGTTCTGTTTTAAAAATTTATTATTATTAACACTTTAGTAACCTTTGCAAGGTGGATAGATAGATAAATAAATTCGTATTTCAAATGAGTATTTTGGCCTGTAATTAATTTAATGGGCATTTATTTGTACCTTGTGTTACGTTATTGTTATTTTCGTAAGGATCAGGCCATGCTACTTGCTGACAATGTTTCTAATTTTTGTTTTATTTTTTTTTTGCTTTCATCGGCCGAAATATTTCTTCTAAATCAAGGAAGGGGTTTATGAGTTTACCCATTAAACATACAAAACATTTTTTGTCTCCCTGTAATATTAGTTTAGACGACTTTATAAAATATATTGTGCCAAATATCGAGCACTTAGTTTATTTTGTACATACAGCCGTGTGGTTCCCATCCCGTTCCAAAAATCAGGATCACCCCGTATCTTCTTGTGGGTGTCGTAAAAGGCGACTAAGGGATACCCCAGGTAGTCAGGCAGCAGTGCCACCTGTGTACTACATCCTAACTGCGGTCGCCAACTTGCATGCCTAGCGCGATGACTACGGCAAACCCTTCCAAAAAGCTTTTAGTGGAGGCCTATGTCCAGCAGTGGCCGTTTCAAGGCTGGTAGTGATGAACCTCTACAGATAACAGCCACTGAACCTTGAATTAAGAATAGAGGGTATATTTATGGAAGAGAAAGGGTATGAAATAATATAGAATAATACAAGCTTACATTCTAGAAACAATAGGACGTCGCCTGACACATTTTGACCATGATCGTAGCCGAAGAGATTGGGACATTGATTTCTCCAGCTGCTATTTTGATATCTCTGCTGGCGGGATCGGCGAGGTTAGATTTCTGGGCAAGCGGTCAGTCCATAGACCATGACCATAGACCGCCCAAGTGGTTCAATTTCTCAGAGTCTTCATGCCTTGGAAGGCATGTTAGGCTATCGGTCTCATAGTTCTAATATTCAACAATCACAGTTTGATCAACTTTGCTACTGCCCACTCGATTCACAATATAATACTGGAAACCAGATAATTGATATACTAAATACATTACTTGTCTTTTGTAAATACTTAGGTACTTATATTAATAATTACACCCCGACTTTCAATTGGGACCCCGAATTTCAGGTGGGAATTGAACCCACGTGTAAGGCAAGCATCTACATACATATTTTACATGCAAACTATTAGAGTCCATAACAAAAACCATAGAAAAAATCAACAGTCAAAACGTTCCAAGTGGATTTATCAGTTTCTTAGCTTTCCTTAAAATAAATCAACGATGACCAACGTGAAGTAGGTAAAATAATAAAAACAGTTGGTAGGTACGTGTAGAACGTCTTCGTTTCCCAAAAACATAAATACTTGCATCCACGAGCAAACGAAATACGCCCCATCCTCTTGGGTTACGTGCCTCGTAACCCTTTGTCAGTGTTTATTGGGGTTCAACAGTCATCCGAAACCGTAAGGAACCCGACGCCGATACGAATGGCTTTGATTGAAAACAACACAATATAAGGCAAGCGTTCGATTTCTGTTTTCTTTATACCGGTCGGAAGATGGGTAATATTGGGTATAGCTTTTATTTGCCTCATTCTAAGTTCACAGAAGTTGAATAAGGAAAAAGAATTTAGGCTAAAGTTTTTTTTTTTTTTTTAGTTTTTAAGAATGGACGTATAATAATAATCCCTGGAAATCAACCTTGCAAGTAGGACTTGATATCTGACTGGAGAGTTACCTGCAGAAGGCGGTTTTGATGGCGAATGCCAGGATTGTGCGGGAATTTCTCTTCGTGTAGCCCATATATTGTATGAGTTGTATTTGTATTAAAATACCCTTGTACGATATGTCGTAAATAATATTAGTAATAAACATGTGAGATAATATCCTAGGACATTATTCACACGCGACTATCTGATGCCAAACTAAACAGATATTGTACTATAGAAACCAGATAACTGATATAATACATATTATTATACTACTTTTCTATGTAAATACATATTATTATACTACTTTTCTATGTAAATACATACTAAATACAAAGAATAAACAGACATGATCATGCACACAACAATCTGTCCTGGGGCTCTACCGGCTAAGTCGCCGAACATCGATTTCTTAAAAGGCGTTCAAATAAATAATGGTTAACAATGTATTAATAAATCGTTAAATCGGCTTCAACGTTGACAATCAATTCCGGACCATTTATGACGTTACATGTGCTCATGGAAGCCGATTTAACGATTGATGAAATCATTTTTAACCTTAATTTATTTGAACCTCATTTAAGAAATCGATGTTCGGCGACTTAGCCTGTAGAGCCCCTGGGTGGCAATCATACCCTAGAACGGCGGCATGAAAGCCAAGTATCTACGAACTACGCCAACCGGTCCGTCTATATATGGGTGTGTTTTACTCTTTCGCGCAAAAACTATCGTACGAATTTTGATGAAAGTTTATAGTAATATAGATTATACATCCGAATAACAAATAGGCTATAATTTATAAAGTTTAACGCGGCGAAAGCCAGGCATAGCTAGTTCACTTATTAGGTTACTACTCGCTTACTCTATTTTGCATTTTTTTCTGTATAAGTGACATACACTGAGTCAAATGAATAAGTTTTATTGACCACATTAATAAATAACAAAATAAAATAATAATAAATATCTAGAGACTTGGGATTATATATTTCTAAATACGTATTCAACATGTAACGTAAAAAGAGGTTTTAACTTAAGATACTTCATTTAACTAAGGAACCGAACAATTATAGTAGACTAGCTGTGCCCCGCGGTTTTACCTCCGTTAAACTTTATAAATTATAGCCTATGTGATAATCTAGGGTGTCAGCTAGCTCCATATCAAATTTTATTGAAATCGCGCCAGGCGTTTAGACATAAACAATTAACAAACATACACACTCACACAGTCACAAACTTTCGCCTTTATAATATTAGTGTGATTACCATACACAAAAAAATAATTAACTTCTCATAGAAGATTAATCATCAGCTGATGCTTTCAGTACAGGGCGACTGCCTCGTTGGTCTAGCGGTAGCGTGTTCAGCCGCCGAGAATGAAGCCCTTCGTTCAAATCCCGGGTCGGACCAAAAGTCATTTTGGGACTTTGCTGTAAAAAGGAAAAATTCTCAGCATCAGCCCGAACTCTGGGAGTTGGCTCCCGTGCCACGAAGATCACATAAAGCCGTCGGCCCTGTACGTGACATCTTTCCGGTTGTGATGCGTCTCGTCGGATCATGAGAGTGATGGTATAGAAAGTCCGCCTGTGTTAGTGCACACACTTGTGCACTATTATATGTCCGGCACAGATGGCTAATCTCTATTTAGATTGGCCGCCGTAGCCGAAATTTGGTTAGGAGGACATTATAATAGAGTGCTATGTTTTACTAATAGCCATTAAAATGGTTTTATTTGCACCAATATTGCTGTAACAATAGTCGTAAGGCCAAAATTAATAATACAACATCGTGTTGATACATTTTTCATTTACAACTGTCGTTGACTGCACAGAAAACCTTCCGATGGTTTTACTGTGTACGGCGCTGTTCACAGGGCAACCCACGGAAGAAATAAATAAGTTAATTTATCTCTTAAACGGGGAAATTGATATTTTTTTAATAATAATAATCATTTATTTGAATAAATAAGTTAAACATGAAGAGATTAATTTGCCTATTTAACTAAACAGCGCAGCGTAGCACATAAAAATGCAAAATTCACAAAACAAAATACTAACGCTAATACTAGAAAAACTTCTTGTAATAGGTCTTTACCTATGAAATTGCCGTTTTGTATGAAAAAATTTAAACGAATTTTTTTCATGAATTTTTTTATTTGTATTAATCGAAGTAATCACCCATGCAATCAATGCATCTTTGCCATCGCAGTGGCAGTTTATTGATGCCCTTCTTAAAGAAATCAGCTGGACGGGAGGCAACAAATTCTTCAAAGGCATTTTGTACTGCCTCTCGGGTATTGAATTTTTTTCCCGCCAAGAAGTTATCCAAATTCTGGAAAAAGTAGTAGTCTGTAGGCGCAAGGTCTGGTGAGTAGGGCGGATGACGGAGAGCTTCCAACCCCAGTTCTTGCAACTTGGAGACCGTCTGCTGTGCAGTATGAGGTCGCGCGTTGTCGTGCAGGAGCAGCGGAGACGAGCGATTGACCAATGCTGGTTGGAGATGCGCCAGCTTCTCCATCATTGTGCTCAGTTCTTCACAGTACACATCTGCAGTAATGCTCACCTCGTTTGGTAAGAAGCTGTGATGAATCACACCGGCGCTAGACCACCAAACAGTGACCATCACTTTTCTAGGGGTAAGTTTTCGTTTAGGGCATTGTTTAGGTGCTGAACCAGGATCCAACCAACTTGCTGAGCGCTTGCGGTTATCAAACAGAATCCATTTTTCATCGCAGGTAACAATGCGGTTCAAAATTCCTTCATTTGTGTGTCTGTTGAGCAGTGCAAGGCACGTCTCGACGCGTACTTCGCGCTGGCGATCATTGAGTTCGTGGGGCACCCATTTGTCAAGCTTTTTTACCTTGCCAATTTGACGCAAATGGACCAATATTGTTTTGACGCTAACGTCGAAAGCTGCTGCTAATTCAGCCGTAGATTGTGTATCATCAGCTTCCACAACCGCCTTTAATTCGTCATTGTCGACCAAAGTCTTCGGACGACCGCGAGGTTCATTTTTCAGGTCGAAATTTCCAGAACGGAAGCGAGCAAACCAATAACAGGTGGTGCGTTGGTTTGTAGTGTTAGCTCCGTAAACGTCGTTGATGTTGCGTGCCGCTTGTGCCGCGTTGCTGCCACGACGGTACTCATATTCCATAATTACTCGAATTTTTAACGTATCCATGATGACGAAAAAGATTGAAATGCGATGAAAATGTAACACTAATCAATAAAGAAATGACTACTTTTGGAAAAAAGAATCCATGTTTTTAAAATAAAATTAATTTGAAATTAGAATTCTTAGCCAAACAAAAATTATTTTGATTTGAAATGGCCAGTACTGCAGAACGGCAATTTCATAGGTAAAGACCTAATATTAGAGTTAGTATTTTGTTTTGTGAATTTTGCATTTTTATGTGCTACGCTGTTTAGTTAAATAGGCAAATTAATCTCCTTCAGCTGATGCATTTAGTATGGGAAACCAAAAATATTTTTTTCGGATTACTCAAACTGATTTTGTTTATTTTTTTTTATTTTCAAGGGTAGATAAGGCCTTAAATTACGTCCACTATTTATGACTCGTAAAATATTAGTACATAATATTATTAATATGAGACGCAGTTTCCAGTAATACAGCTTATAGAGCGAATAAACGCTTTGTTTAACCAATCTACCCTTTCCCCCGGAAAAAGAACTTGTCACATTCTGAACTCAATTATTATATAGTTATGAGAGAAAAATACTATATAGTACGGACTGATGGACGCTGACGACTTTACGTAGAATACTACAACCAAAGACTACTATAGTATACTGGCTAACTACAACATTAACATAACAATGCCTGTCTTATTAAAATATGTATTTTTCAAAATGTGTATTTTAGAGCTGTTACGAATCGAACCTTTTTTGGAACACTATATATACAAAATTCGTGTGTTATTTTAAAATTTGATACGTCAATGTCAGTTCACAGTTCTGCCCATTTTAATAAACCATAGTTTCTCCTTATACCATCGTTTTATTGGTATATGTTTAATTTCCTTCCGATATTTAACAGGAGCAAAGGAAATTTGAGTGCCATGTTGTATGTTGGCTGAATGCTTGGTGTCGAAGGTACGATATAAAAAGTACTTTCTGGTCATACTGGCCCGCATGTTTTTTTTTTTTTGATTGCTATTCCTGCAAAAAGAAAAAAAAATCATGTGGGTCAGTCTTTGGGGACTGCCGATAGCAGTGAAAACTATTTTTTCATTTCTTGTACTTGGAATGTAGTGTGTATTTGATCCGAGTAGCGAATGGAAGTTGCTACTTCCCACTTTTGGGCAGTAAAGACTCATAGTAAGTGCTTCCCTCCCTACGGATGGGAATAAATTATAAAAATAGAACCAAATTTGGTTAGGCTTTTGGTAGGTTGTAAAAAATCTAACATAAATAAAAAAAATCATAACGCAGTTTCACTTCAATAAAATCAAAATTCATAACAAAATCATATTACTTTCTTCACATGACATATTCGTTCAAAGTCGTTTCCAGAGGGTCTCCAGCCAACCAGTCCGAACGGGCCCTAACCCGCGCAATTTCCAGATTGAATTTTTACGACATCAACAAACAGACGGATAAAGAGATAAACAAATGTGTAACCGGGGAGTTGAATGACTAAACTGCGATATAAAACGGAAGTGAGTGTAATAATACATAAATTTATTAAATGGGCCAAAGAAACCCATGCTCTGGTGTGGAAATATGAACAGAAAGTTCTTTGTGTTGGGTTATGTTACTACAAAATCTAAATATGTTTAATTATTTGGAAAGATACCAGCAAATATGTCAGGCTTATCAGGTTACTTATTATAAGTAAGTATGTATAAGATTACGAACAAACTAGTATAGTTCTTCAAGTTTAATTAAGAGGAACAATTACATCTGATTCGATCTCGCTTTCCACGCATACGTATAAAAAAGAAATAGTATTAGACTGCACAAAATCGAGAGATTCAAATTCAGTTTTCAGTAACCAAGAACAGCTTCTTGTTTTTGGTAACTGAAAACTAAATTTATCATTAACCAAAAACAAGAAACTAATAGTAACTATATAATTTTCTTGTGTTTCGTCTGAGAATCAGAAAGTACTTACCGTATGGTGGTGGTTACCCAAGTGTCAGAATTATTTAAGCCGCCTTGTAGGCCTCTGACAAGGCCTAATGCTACAAACGGCTTAACGTTCCCGTTGAAGCACGGAGAAGCTCTGAAACTGAACCCCTTTGTGGTCAGCCATCTATGGACCGATGCTTAATCTAAGAGCAACGGGCTAAGACATGGTCAAATCAACAAACTTAAATAAAATATATACGAGTACCTCATAGGACCAGCGAAAAGAAGTGAAGTAATTCCTCAGTATTTTTCCTTGCAATGAATGGAGCTGAAAATGTCGTCTGCCAATTTAATAATACTTCGTGTAAGCCGTTCTACATCCTCGGTGCCGCGTGGAGAGATTTTTCTCTAATAACATTATATTGTATGCCTGTACGTTCTTATGTGAACAATTGTGCGAAAAATGCTTGTTATTCGTGTATTCAGTGCAGGGATTTGAAGAATTTAGATGAATTTATTGAGCTGTTTACATTTTTTTATATAAACATCATAATGAAGCGTCTAGGTTTAATAGCTGGAAGTTAGAGATGATCTCGGTGACTGAGCAGCGCAGTTTCGAAAGGCGGGCTCCCCATCCACGAAATATTTGAACAAGAATTGCTGTTTTAAAAACGTATAACCAACTAATAAGTGTTTTTTAACATGACGTCTAGTAAACTTTCACGGCTTCACCCGACAATATAGGCAATAGTCTAGCTAATAATCTAAGTATCTACCCGTGCCGGAGGGCACCCCCTTTGAGATGATGAGATTATCATTAATCTCATCATCTTCGAATCATTGTTTTTAGGGTCGTTTTGTGCAACTTTCCTGCAAGTTTTGTAAAGTTGTTTGCAAGCGATATTTTACTGGGCTTCTTCAGCTCAAGAATTTGGCTCTAAGTATTTTGCTATCCTATCCCAAGGGATAGACTCACCGAATATTCGGACAGTAACTATTGACGGGCTGAGGTTCGCCCTTGAGAAGAGCATGGCAGTGTTCTTGGACAGGTTCACCTAGATTCTCCACTTCTTGAACCATTCGCCTAGGGCGGTGGCGCAAATCTGGAGGTGAGTTGGACTGGCTAAGAATACAGATAATAGATGTCGCGAGGAACTCCTTCTCGTATGGGACGGGTAATGGAAACATTCTTTGTAGAACTGATTAGAATAAAATAATTATGAGACACAGAAGAGAAATTGGTGAAAACTTGCGAAATATAACCAATTTGGCTGTTGGAATCAATCTCCATTCCAAAATTCGTTCAGCTGTATAGGTAAGCGTGAAGGTGGAACAAACATACTAACTATTGAGAATCAATTAACACGGAAAGATTTATGCAGGTTTTATTTTTCGTTATATTTTAGTGGTAATGTAACTATACTTAAGCCATTACCGTGTAATTTTAAACTTGCATGTATCAATTTGGTACATTTCGAGTGTAGTTTACATTTACATTTTTCCAGGCTCTGATCTTTCAGCTACCGGCTAGTTACACAAATTTCCCTTGGGATAGAATGCAGTCACATAGCTAATACTTTTTATGTCGTGGCCAATTTTATTTCTCAAAACTTTATGCATGTGGTAGACGAATTTGTTTTAGCCACATCTAGAATTGATGTTTGGAACTCGAATATTTGGTATTTAATTTAAAATATTAACCATTTAGTTTCATAAATATTGGGTTGTAGGAATATCTTTCCTAATTAAATGTAAGAATAAAAATTAGTGTCATGGCATGTATTAGCGGCTGTAATTGTTGTTTTTCATGATTGTTTAAACTTGATTGGCATGTTAGCGTAGTGGTTAGTGACACTGACTGCTGAGCCAGCGGTCGTGGGTTCGATTTCCTTTCAGGACAAATATTTGTGTGATGAACATTATGTTTTCTGTGTCTTGGTGTAATTTATCTATACTATGTATCTATTTAGAAATATATTACTATGTTTATCAGTTGTCTGGTTGTCACAGTACAGGCTCTGTATAATTCAGGATCAGATAGCGGTGTGTCAGTTCTCCCGAAATTATTATTTATTAAAAAAATAAGGAGGTTATTAGTTTGAATGTTTTTTTCCTTTTTTTGGCATTTACACTAAAGGGTTTGTATGACTAAAGTCGACTATAACTCGTATATGGTCAAATGCATTCTGTGTTAGAATTTCATTGGTCAAATGTAGATTTCCAATACGTACGTATGTTTTTCTTCTTTGTTTGTTATTATAGCCCATTTATCCGTGAACCCAACAGGGAATATTTTTGGTATAGTCTCATATAAAATTTGTTAAAATCGGTCGGTGTTAAGAGAAGTATGTCCGCTGTACGTATTTTAAAACAGTTATTATTTTATTTTATTTTCACACATGATTATCAGTAAAATGTCTAAACTTATCAGGACAATGTTATGATATGTAGATTTTAGAACCGAAACGGTGTTTTACTTAGTGCCGAAACGAATGATTTCTTCCTTATTATACTCAAACAATTTTTGCAATCGGCTGCGTATTTCCCAGTCATCATATGATGATGACTAGGAAATACGCAGCCGACCGAATGATGTCCACTGCTGAACGAATACCTCGCCAAAAGACATCCACAATGGACGGATTTACCATGATTGCCATGCTTGCAAGCCGGGTTGGCTATCGCGGTATATTTAGACTTTATCCGCGATACATAGAGAGAGACGCTGCTGCCATTTCTCTGGTATTTCCCAGTGATTGGTAAATTTGTAAATTTGTATTAATAATATAATATAATATCCTGGGACATTATTTACACACGGCCATCTGATCCCAAACTAAGCAGAACTTTTACTATGGAAACCAAATAATTGATATGGGTACTACATATATTACTTTTATTTTGTAAATATTTGTTAGTATGTCATGAAAGTAACTGCTGGTGGTCAAAATCCTATGATCTGCTATTCTGCCTATCAAAGGTTTAAAAATCTCTTGAAACATTCTACACAAAAGCCTACAAACATTTGAATACAGCTCCAAAACGAGAACTGAGGCTTTAATATTCGAGATTGGTGCAGGCTAGATGTTAAATATAGCGCTTAGATTATCGAGCAAGTCTGTGCCTGGATGTCGCCGCTTGCAGATTAAACAAATATTACCCGACGATACCAACTGCTAAGAAGATTTTAGACGTTCCACAATATATTATAGGAAGGAATTTATTTTTAAAATAAATGATTGTCATTTTATTCAGATCTATGTCACTCTGAAGAGGATTTGGACATTTTTTTTATTGGATTTTTGATATTTTTTATACAACATTACATACAACTTAGAATAGATAATTAAAACTTAGGTACTTATCTAAATCTACAATGCAAACTGATTCTAAAGTTCTTACGCATTAAAATAAAATTCAATTTAACATTATTTATTTCCTCGAAAAAAATTGATTAGGATATTTCTGACTAGATAATTAAATACTTAACTCTTAAATTATTTCCCTGCATCAAAATTTACAAGCATATCGAAGAAACAAACAGACAGTCAGCAAGTTCTGTCAAGCCCTTAGGGTGCCAAACTATTCAGTTATTTATTGTTGTTGTACTGCTCTTATCCTAATTTTTTGGGATGGTTTCAATCATTCATCTTCTTCCATTTATCTTTTTTTGAACCAATTTCATTGTTAACGTATTTGATAAAATTCCTAGTCGTATAGTTACAGTCAGCACAGTCGTTTTCCACAATTCGTCTATAGTTTCAAATCATTCATTTGATTATTGAGTATCCAAATAGTTACGTATCTTTATTATTTCAGAATTTCATTTATGCTATAAAGAAAAAATAGTTACAGATTTTCCCAACCGCCGCATCTATACTATACTGCGGACTGTGAACGGCAGAGCTTTTGGCGCGTATTACCAAGCAATATCAATACTGGAGTCGAACCTGAGAAATGAGCATTGCCACCCCTAGGAGAGGGGGAGGGGAGTACCAATATTATTGTAAACTTATAGCGGTATATCCAACTTTAGTGGGTGAACATTTAATCGTGGTTTTGTGCAGTCGGATGACAGATAATAAAATTGGCCCGATGCAGAATTCCGGCAACTATGGTCAATATTGACAAAAGTTAGCTTAGTGAAGATGTACCAGGTTTAGTATTTACTTCGGACAAATAACTGTGCTTTACAAGACTTAAAGACTCTGGGGCGCACTTCAAAGGTTTGATTAGGCAACGAACAGCAATCGCCCAATGGCCAGCCTCGTTAGTATTGCCGGGAAGTTTTCGGTGTTACATCGCCGCACCTCCGTGCCATCACTCACACGTTGTGTATCATCTCTATCAACCTTCTCACGCCATAGCATTAACACTATATCTTTTCTATTATCACTATAAATGGTAAGTTGGGGTAGGTAATACACTCAATACCTCGGAAATTACCCATAGTAAAATCCTAATAGAATCTAATGCTTGGTCTAAGTATCTTGCTTACTGATTATCTCTGAGTCACCATAACATTACCACTATAATATTTTACCTGAAACCTTGAATTCTGGTAAGGTACCTCTCTAGTCAATCTATCTTTGAGCGATAAAAACGCTTGATTGAAATCTTACTTGATTGACACCCAATTTACTTCCCCATATACATTTAACATACACAATTAAAGGCGTCCATTCTTTGGAACAAGCTTTTTAGCTACGCTAAATGGGTTCACTCGACGAAGGGTAGACAAAAATCTCATTTCCTGAGAGTGAACGTACCCACTGATAAACGTTCCCCTGTACTCTGTTTAATGTAGTCTACATAGAACTGTTCATTCAATAGATACTTGGAACTGGATGTATATGTCTTTACTCAAAGTCATTCTGGGAAAATAAACTACAGTATTAAAATAAATATCTCTTTCGGAGGGTAGTTTAAGTAAGATACTACTAGTTCATTAATTTATCACATAGTAGCGTTGAACAAAATACAACATAATCAACGTAACCACTCATTTATATGGTCACGGTTAAAATATCTTCCATAGGAAACTGACAATAAATGACGTCATGACTTCGACAATTGTTATATCAAGCGTTTTAGAGGTCTAAGTCCATCAAGCTTTCCTCAAGTCTACACATTATCATAATAAAATTTTACATGGCATGTCAAGCAATTGCAGTGCTACACAAATTAACATAACTCTCACCAAAAGTAGAAATTTCATCCTTATTACCTGGAAAACGCCCAGTGGTAGATGACTATTGCATCTACCACCGTGCGTTGCACAAGAAACTGTTTGCCACGCACTACGACTCTGTGGAATCAATTAACTGCGGAGGGATTTTCAATCCAGTATGACATGGCAACCTTCAATAAGTGAGCCTTTCTTAAAGTCCGGCGGCCAGCGGATCACTTACCGTCAGGTGACCCACTTGCTCGTTTGCCATCCTATCATATAAAAAAATAATTGAATTTGGAAATCCTTGATAGAAAAAGCCATTTTATATGTTTTATTTTCGAAAATTACTGTTACGCTCCTGAATCTTATATAGTACGTCATTTTCATCCACTTAGCAGAGCAGACAGCACGTTATCAATACTGTTAATACAAATGCTGTTAACCAGCGAAAAGATTTCATAGATGAACATGTCTATACTCTATTTAACGTAGTCAGTGCCTATTTAAAATAAGCAGTGGTTTGTACGTAAGAGTTTGCGTTTGGTAAGTACGTTAGATTTATTTTAGATTTATCTGCATCATGCTGGTGGTCCTGGGTTCGAATCCCGGTAAGTGCAAATATTTGTGTGATGAGCACGAATATTTGTTTCTGAGTCATGGATGTTTTCTATGTATTTAAGTATTTATCTATTTATATAAGTATGTATATCGTCGCCTGGTACCCATAGTACAAGCTTTGCTTAGTTTGGGGCTAGGATGATCTGTGTGACATTGTCCCTAGATATTATTATTATTATTATATTATTTTCGGCTCGGTGGTTATTTCCAACGGAGACTAGCCAACTACGGGCATATTATAGTACACGAGTTCATGTGCAAACAGTTGTGCACTCTCTAATCCCTCAGTCCCTAAATCGAAACCCCTCTGGTCTCCATGGACGGCTGTGATCGCTTATCATTAAGTGACCCGCTTGCTCATTCACCTTGATTTTATATAAAAAAAACTTGTATTTTTCTTTGATATAATTATAAATTAGTTATTATTTTCTTTTTCAGCCAAATTTTAAGAAACCCGAAAATCAGGAAAAGAAAATGGAGCAAAACTTTCTTTAACAGTCATTCACCTGACTTTTACCAGTATATGAGTCAAGTGGAACCGTTTCTTTGATCTTGGCGTAAGTGGCTGCTGCGTCAGCCCTCGAGTGTCGGAAATCACTGTAATGGATGGGGACCGAGACTCAGGGTTGACATGCAAAAGAAACTTTTCTTGCTTATTAAAGATACTTATGATACAATTGGGTATGCAAGGTTTTTTGAGTCTTTATTCGTATTACATGAACAGACTCACTACTTGATATATTTTGATATAGCTTGTGAGGACGTCCATCATCACTTATTTATTTACTTTACGAAGCCAGCAGCTGTGGCCGACAACTCCACAATACATGTCTTTCCAGCACATTCAATCACACTGACTCTAATATGAAGACGTTATGTATCTTGCCTACATTTTAATTTAATCGCCATTCATCCGGATTAATCCTTTTAAATATGAAGAAGTGATCGCACTTAACTATAAATTCAAGCCTGTAAAGTTACTTCGGCTGTACCTGTTTTGGTAAATATGTTTGGCCATGTACTGTAGTAGTAGATAGATAGATAAAACTCTTTATTGTACACCTCAAGAAACAATACAAACTGATAACATATACAAATTAATACAGTACAAATGGCGGCCTTATCACAAGGTGTGATCTCTTCCAGGCAACCTAGGTAGTGAAAGAATAGAGGAGTTACAGAGATGGGGTAGTTGCGGGTGTACACAACAAATTTCCTAAAAGGTACTACTGTACCATACTTATAATTATACTTATTAACTAATTTATCATATGTCTGTTCATATTATGTACTGTTTCCCCAATTGAAAGTAAACCTTATGCTTTTGTGATACAGTTGAAAACCTATAAAAGAACTTTGACAGATTGGGATAGCTGAATATGCTGGCGTCTGTACCTATGATAAATAAACGATCGGCATCGTTTATTCGTTTATTACATCGAAAAATAACCAAACCCTTAGCTCGGAGTACTTTCAAGGCTAAGCTTTAAGTAAGTAGTGATCCTTGACAAGTTGTTGGAATCTACTAAGTGTTTGTATGTATAATAGACAATGGCAGCGCATTCCACAAACGAGTACCTACCTTGTACAACAAACGATCTATCAAGAAAATTTGTGGAATGCGCTGGTATTTTCAACAGCTGATTAATTATTAGATATTATTATTAGTAGTACCTACTTATAAAAAAATTTAGGATTCTGAAAGTATAAACGGTTCCCCTTTAAGATCACTAATGCGTTTGTCTGGACGGCTATCGTACCAATAAATTAATTTGGATATGGGGGCTACTTTGGGTGGCTGAGGCTCTCTAAAAGTTTACAACCATATTTATTTCTATGATTGTAAAATAATATTTTTAAAGTTATTTATGATAATATATCAAAAATATACTATGTCATCTGACTTGTGAAAGTACTGAGCCTAAATTTGGAAAAATATCTAGATAATTGGTATTTATTTATTGATTACAGAAAATTACTTAATTTTTTTCTATAATAATTTTAATATTAGTTTGTGTTTTGGAAATATCATATTTATCCATCTAATTGTTTACGGATTTTTCATTGTAAATAGTTTTTACCGTTCATATTATAACGAACAAAAAAACTTTTATAAAAAGTAAGAAAAAAGAACAAGTTGACAGCCCTGGCGGTTTTCCACGCCTGTGGCTAATAGATTACCATTACTGGCCACTTGTCCCGCCAGAGTACGCAGCGCCAGATATAAACCGAACATTCTCTATCTCACTCGCAAAATATGTCAACGTATGGCAAATCGTAAAAGTAAGGTCTGGTGTCTTGAATGTTCCAATAGATTTTACGACATATCAGATTGTGTGTGTTTTAAGGCAGCTTTCCAACTTGCCGAAAATTATGATGCCAACATATTATATTCCAAACGAACGGGAATATTATAATAATAATAATGTCCTCCTAACCGAATTTCGGCCACGGCGGCCAGTCTTAACAGAGACTAGCCATCTGCGCAGGACATATTATAGTGCACAAGTGTGTGTTCAAACACTGGAGCACTTTCTACTCCGTCACTCTCATGATGACCGGAAAGAGCTCAGGAAGCACTCTCCGAGGCACGGGAGTATAATACCGCCAACTCCCAGACTTTCCCTGATATTGAGAAATTTTTCTTTTTACAGAAAAGTCCCAAATCATGGCCCGACATGGGATTTGAAGCCAGGACCTCGTTCTCTGTGGGTGCACACATTACCGCTAGACCAACGAGACAGTCAACGCGAATATTAACAACGCAGTGACGACTGCCAATACGATGTTTTCACTGCCCGTTTGGGATAGTGGTTAGGGAGTCACGTCACTACTTTCTCAGCGCCCTCGTGGTTGGGTTCTATACCCACAAAGGATAATTATATATCCTAGGAGGAAATTATTACAGATATCTAGGAATCATTTTATGGGATTTATGATTGTATTGCGCTAATTAAAAATAATACTCTTGGCTGTTACTTAGGTACTTAAATAATAAGTACGTATTAACTAACAATTATTAATAGCTGGACTGCTTCGTAGGTGGTATGATCACCCGTAGAGAACGAGGTCCAGGGTTCAAATCCCGGGTCAGGCCAATAGTGATTTTGGGACTTTTCTGTAGAAAGAAAAATTCTCAGTATCAGCCCGAAGTCTGGGAGTTAGGGACTGGCCGCAAATTCGGCTAGTAGGACATTAGTAATAGCACACAGTTAATTGCAGTTGTCTAGCACAGTTAGTAAAGACTAACATCAAAAATAATTATAACTTCTTACGAATATGTCAATCAGGATGACGAAGAGTCGCTTTTCTTTGAAAAAGAAAATGCGCGAACACATTATATATCTTTTCTATCGTTAATTGTTCTCTAGGTATATTTATTTATAAATATATATTAGTCTATTCCAGTTTGTATGTATTGTATGTCATTATTTATAATTATATATTTTTACAAGGATAAACCTCACAAGACGTTCTTAAAGTGCACCTACTTTGTTTTTCTCTGCATCACCCCAAGGTTGACTGGTAGAGAATACCTACGGCATTAAGTACTTTCATGTGCAAATGTTTTCAAATAGAAATAAAATAAATATGTGATTTTAATGTAAGTAGTTGGTTATTAAATCTGTAAAGTGAACAAAAAATATTGAATATCCTTGATAAATATATAATGCTGGATTCATGACGCGACGGTATCATAGTTAGGATTAAGAGCTAGTGGATCTGATGATCTAAGGCCATCTTTACATGCCCGTTGATAAATAAAATATATGGCATGCCTCCGGGCAGAATATAATACTGTCGGTCATCTAAAGCCTCCCGATCATAGATATTGCCATACCAGGGGTCATACCTATACGTAAGTGCCTAATTATGTTCCAGTTAAAACAAACTGAAATTGTTTCCCACCCAATTAACAGCAAATAATTCGGTATATGTGTAATTGTCGTCCAATTTAACTTTGTTTAAAAGCATTCCAATGTTTCTTCTATGTTTAGGACTTGTGTGAACATGAATCTTGCAATTAATAATAGTCGCGATTATTTTCAAAGTTTATTTAAAGAGACTTCTTATACTTATACTTAGCGTTCCATCTGACTGTATATAACAGAATGTAACGTATTTTTCAGAAAAATATAGAAAAAGGAGTGACTTGCATCATATAAATACTAGAAATAAGGATAAAAATATAGTAATCAATACTTATAAATAATTCATGGGTATATTTTATATATTACTAGCTGTGCCTCGCAGTTTTATCCGCGTTAAACTTTCGAAATTATATCCTATATGTTAATCCAAGGTGTCAGCTAACTCCATACCAAATTTTATGAAAATCGCTTAGAATAGAATAGAAATATTTATTGTCAGAAAGTGTGTTACATACAGATGTTAAGCTGTTTAGACGTGAAGAAGTAACAAACATACACACTCACAAACTTTTTTTATGATTTTTAGGATTTTATAACAAGCTCCCTACTTGTATAACTAAGTAAACTTACACACAAATAGTGGTCCTATGCGGGAGTAGAATCCGAGACGAGCAGTAGCGACAGTCTAAACCGCTGCGTCACACTTCTTCTAAAACTTCAGCCTTCTTTTTATATCAACGCATTGAAAAGAAACATATTTGGGACAATTTTCAAAGAATTTCATGATGATTAGAATTGTGTTTCAGCAACAACTTTGGCCGGTAACTGCATGAGTTGTTTTTTGCAACTGTCGCTTCAAGTTAATGCGCGAAAAAGCAGACCTCTAGTCCGATTGGAGGTCGGAGAAGGTATATCATCGATAAATAATAATAATATAATAATATTCTGGGACATTATTCACACACGGCCATATGATCCCAAACTAAGCAGAGCTTGTACTATGGAAACCTGATATACTACATGTACTATTTTCTTTTATAAATACATTCATATATAGATAATTGCATTGATATGAATACAAACTATGGGTCATGGAAGACGCTAGTGTTAACAGCGATAAGGCATGCAAGGTATGGAAATCGCATGCATCAATATTACTTATATTTTATATAAAATTACCCATATTCTTATCACGCGCCGAAATAAACATTGTACAAAAAAAGTATCGTGTTCAAACATTTATCTTTGACTCCGACAAAGGGCGAGTACGCGATGCGTGTCGATTGACCGGAAATAGTAGCCTTATATTTACAACTTCCGGTTAGGGTTGGCGGGAAACCAATTAATAACTTTTATCGCTTGCGCTGGCGGCAAGCTCAATTAGCACAACCATAAAAATCTTCACGCCTGATTGGAAATGGCAAAACCGAACCTTTATTTTTTGATATATATATAGAACTAAGGATTAAAGATTTGTAGGATTTTTGTACCCAATTGAGTCTGTAGAAATAATTGGTATTTTTTTAATAAATATATATAGCAATAGCATATATAGCAATACGAAAGCAACAAGATGGTAGTGATGTTACTACCAGTACCAGGTACCCAGTCAATCAGTGGTGTAGTTACCATTTCTCGTTAAAAAGACTGAGATGTTAAGGGAATTCATCATCATCATCATCATATCAGCCGGAAGGCGTCCATTGCTGGACAAAGATCTCCACAATTGCCGGTCTTGCGATATTTGCATCCAGCAGTTTCCAGCGACCCGTACAAGATCATCGGTCCATCTTGTAGGAGACCTGCCCACGCTGCGTCTTAGGGCATTAGTTATGTATTATTGCTACGGTAGTTTTAAACATCGACAACAGATGTCACTGCAATGTGAATTCTTTATTCCAGAAAAATTCAACGATTGAGTCATCAAAGTTCAGTTCAGTGCTTGGCATCAAATACTATATAAGACGGAGGTACATATACCTTCAAAATATTAGCCAAACCAAAACCAAATGGGCATATGACCATTTTTTTTACATTCTCCGTTCAAAAATATTGAGTTGTATGCTCTCAGAATGCGTATAGATGCAGTAATTGAATGAGAGGGCCGGAGGCGTTTGTGGTACTTCGCAAATCTACTTACAACCTCTTTGTATTGACTATCGCGGGTTTCGGGGGTTACGAACAAAAGTTTGAAAAGACAGCCTCATGTGGTACTTTTGAGTCATTTTATATTTATATTGTAGCGACATCTATCGAAGGCCAGGTAACACTCAACCACTCACAGATCCAGGCCTGCATAGCGATAGCGAAATTCGCATGTACGCGCTGGTAGAAGTCAGAAAGCAAATAGCACGGTCGCCATGGGTAAACCACCGCGCCCGGCCGGAAGATCTTCCCTTTGTCGTGGAGAATTTTAAATTGTTTAAGCATAAGCGGACTGCAAAATATAGTTTGTGGAGATTCTATTGAGAGGTGTCTAATTGCAATTGGACGTAGGGACGTAGGGGCATTTTCCTTCCATTTTGACATATCTTAATAAAATATGTTTTACACTATATAAGGTATAGCCGTATAGTACTATAAAATGTTTAAAACTAGTTCTAAGGCTGATTTCAGAGTGGCGCGCGCTGCACGCGCCGGAGGCCAGCGCGTCTCAACAGCGGCGCGTGCGACACGCGTCACTCAGAAACGCTAGCTGCCAGTAGAGGAGCTCGGGCAGCGCTGGCCGACGGCGCGCGTGTCACCGGCGCGGCGGCACGTTTGAACTGCGTGACTATGAAACGCAACTACTATCTAGTGTAATTGTAAGCGCGCGCGTTTGGATGGCGCTGCTCGCCGGCGCGACTCTGAAATCAGCCTTAAATGTTAGCTAAATATACATTCAGCAAAATATTAATACGCGAATCAAAAACTTAATACCCCTTTTTACGAAAATTGCGCGGACGGGGGATTACGAAATTTGGAATAGATAAAGTTCTGTAAAGTTCATATGGAGAAGGAGTGCTAAAAGCTAATACTTTTATATAATAGGCATTACAGGTTAATTATTAAAATAAAATAAAACATTACACAAACTAGGATTGAGGGTAGGAAGTTCATGAGATACTTATCTCATGAACTTCTTACTCTCAATCCATGCTTTTGACACACTGACAGACAGTGTCAAAACTTAGAACAGATTAATTTGTCTTTAATGTCAGAGTAGGTATAATAACCTACTCTTTGACAATAGAACCTCAATGGTCGAATTTCGAACAAATGCCATCTCTAGTCCTACTATATATTTTAATATTATAAATGCAAAAGTTTGTGAGTATTGATGGATATATGGATGTTTGTTACTCTTTCACGCAAAAACTATCCAACGGATTGTGATGAAACTTTGTTATAATATAGCTTATACATCCGAATAACAAATAGGTTATAATTTATAAATTTTAACGCTGGTAAAACCCGGAACGGCTAGTAAGTTAAAATAAGCTGCAGTTCCAAGATGAGAGATGAGAGTTCCATGAAGAGACCGACCGTGACGTGAATTTGAGCATTAGAAGAACAGAATAAAGGAAAATGTGCGTGTTGGCGTGGTAGTGTTGAACTACGTCTTTCTAGTGCTATAAGACCAATAAGTGAGTAGAAACTTCTATTATCACTTCATTAAATAGTACCGTGAACGCAGTAGACACCCTAAGTTTATAAATGTTATAGAGCTGCTGATGATGATGATGATGTAATCAAAAATTGATTAATTAAGGCTACGGTGACCACTTACTGTTCAAAGATTTACTAATGGGTCTTCATATATTTTAGCATTAAATGTTCTCGCAGAGTTTCTACACGTGAGGAGGTAATTATTACTACTCTATTTATTAGATCCTGGGTTCAAATCCCGATTCGGGTTAAAGGTGATTTTTGGACTTTTATGTAAAAAGAAAAATTTCTCAGCATCAGCCCGAAGTCTGAGAGTTGGCGGTATTATACCCCCGTGCCTCGGAGAGCACGTAAAGTAGTCCTGTACCTGACCTCTTTCCGGTCGTGTCGCTAGGCGTCCCATCGGATCATGAGAGTGATGGAATAGAAAGTGCTCCTGTGTTTGCGCAGACACTTGTGCACTATAATATATCCCGCGCTGATGGCCAATCTCTATTGAGACTGGCCGCCGTGGCCGAAATTCGGTTAGGAGGACATTATTATTTATTAGGTACCTAAAGTATTTCTGGTTAAAAGGTTCTCCTTAAACTTTAACCTATTTTATTCTGCTTAACCTATTCCTACATCCATGTACACCACATCGGGCCCGGGGGCCTCAGTAATGACATCACCGAACGATAGGCACTTCGCTTATATCCAAGAGATTTTTATCTAAAACGCTGCCGATGTAGCCGACATACTCGTATCTCCATATACGTTATTGTGAGTGACAGTGTACCTACCAACTACCATATTATATCTGCAGAGACATTGTTGGCGACTGTTTACTGGTAGTAGAAAAATTTTACTCAAGGATATCTTTGCTTCGACTCTTAAACTGCATAATCGGCAATGCCGGAAGATTGAATTTAGTATTTCCCAGTTTTGAGAATAAACAAAAAGTCGATAATGTCACTCTTCGGGCATTACTAAGTATGTATTTACAAAAGAAAAGTAGTATATGTAGTATATCACTTATATGGTTTCCATAGTACAAGCTCTGCTTAGTTTGGGATTAGGTGCGTAAATAATGTCCAAGGATATTATTATTATTATTACTTGATCAAGGGACTTTGATTCGGTGAATTACTACCCAACCATTCCACTTACCTTGGAGTAATATGAAACGCTGCTGGTATTTGCATTAGCACCATAATTGGCATGAATGTATCTAAATCTATCCACACTAAAGGTGATTCTGTATTTTACACTACTAGGCTAATTTAATTTTTCGAGTAGCGACCACGAACCGGAAGACTCAGCTTAGCCAGGCTCCCTACAAGATGGACCAATGACCTTGCGAAGGTCGCTGGAAGCTGTTGGATGCGGGTAGCGCAAGACCGGCAATTGTAGAAACCTTTGGGGGAGGCCTTTGGCCAGCAGGGGGAGAATTTCGATTTTGATGAAGCTAATTTAAATATCAAGTCATTTCCAAAGAATTCCATGGAATTGCCAAACAATTAAAACGCGCCACATAATTAGCCGTTTCGCTTCTACTTAATCAGTTTTTCGCGCCAGAACAAAAATTTCGTAACTAAAGATGTCTTAACCTTTTCTTAAGAAGTATGTTACAAAAAAGGCAAAGATATTTAAATTAATTTAGTTGGTAGTACATAGCATTGGAGGCATAATAATAATAATACTCCAGGGCCATTATTCACACACGGCCACCTGATCCCAAACTAAGCAGAGTAACGCAGACTCAAGACAAACAGACATGTTCATGCACACAAATATCTGTCCTGGGTGGTAATCGAACCCACGACCTGCGGCGTGAAAGGCAAGTATTCACCAACCACGACAACCGGCCCGTCAAAATCTTAGTCGCCTTCTTTAATTGTCCTCATTAGTAACTTTTTTAGTTAGTAATTCTATTGGTGCTTTCAACTTTTATCATGAATAGACAACATTATTACTTCTTTAAATTGCAATGAAGCTTCGATAACTAGTTAACTAAGACAACGTTAGAGGCATAAGAAAAGGCACTCAGACCGAGGGTTAACGAAAAAACTTAGGACGAACTTAATTAGAAAAGTTTTGTTTCTTCACTGCTCTCTATATTGAGGCTTAGGTACGTGAGGAGAATGTGAGTGAATGTGTATTGACCTCGATTAAAGAGTAGTAGGATTGGGAAATTTACACTAAGATTAATAAATTCCATGTCGTACAAATATTTATGCATGAATTCACATTTTTCGACTTCAGCACGCACGCACCTTACCTACTCATACATCAAATTATTGTATACATTTTCTTAAATGTGTTTCGGTCATCTTATAAGATTGATATTAAATTATAATACTAGCTGTATGCAGTGTGGTGACGGCACCGAGTATCAGTATATCCCCATCTCATGACAATAACTTGATACGAGCTAGCTAAATATCATTTCTGTAATAAAATAAATTTTATAAATGTTTTCATACAAGATGTACCTAAATATACCTAATAATATCTAATGTATACAACTATATTACTACAAACATGTTCTGACTATTTACAAGCGCTTTTTTAAAGTCTACGTGAATAAAAACCTTTTTTATTTTATTTTTTATTTTATACCGTGGGGGGCGTAGAATTCGACCCGAGGGAATATTTACCAGAGGAGCAGCTTCTTTCTGAGTACAAAGACCGTTATACTACGATCGCCAACCCGTGGCAGCAAACTGCCAAGCGAGGCGATTATGGCATTCCCCACGGATCATTCTTGGGGGAAGATTTAGTGCAGCAGTGGACTAGCTGTACCCACCCTGCGCGCGTTTCTACGACATTATATGATTTTTTTTAATGATAATGACGTCATCTCACCTCAGAAACCATCGTGGGTTCATGCACAACACTTTCCTGAAGATCATCCCATGATCAAATGCATAATTTACGATTCTATAAGGGACATACCAGCAAATATTAATTTATATATAGATAATAATATAAAATTAATAATATACTTAGCAAAACGTTCTGTAGGTCTTTAACATGGTTTACCGCCCAGGTAAATTAAACCGCGTTTTGCAATCGTGTGTCTATAGAAGGGTATCTATAGACTGACCACGGGTCTATGTGCTCTCAAAATCTCTAAACTCACCGATCGCTTACTAATTGGTGAGAACAACTGACTATGGGCACCTGAGGGGTAGAATTGTTAGTTAAAACCTTTTACAAGACTATGAATACAAACTCCCTGTGTACGCTTGATCTCTCTGGTCCTTGCTTGCTAGATTTTTCTATTCATTTACTAGCTGTGCCCCGCGGTTTTACCAGCGTTAAGTTTTATAAATTATCACAGCTCCTCCCTCGTAGGTGATAGCGTGATAATATGTAGCCTATATGTTGACCCGACTTCATAGTAATATTCATGCAAAATTTGAAGTAAATCCATGCAGTACTTTTTGAGTTTAGCCCGGACATACATACAGACAAACAGATAAACAGACAAAAATTCTAAAAACTATATTTTTGGCTTCGATATCGCTTGTAGATCACGCCCCAAGTATCCTTTTTAAAAAATATTCATGGTACAGTTTTGACTTTCCTACGATTTTATTATATGTATAGATTCTGCTTTAATAGGTGCAAAACACGTAGTAACTGCAAGTGTAGTGTAATCTGAATATATATCTTATGTAGAATAGGGCGAAGTCAATATGAGGATGAGCCGTTGGTCATCGTAGACCCTTACGTCAACCCGCTGACTAGTACAGCGCTTTATAAGAAATAATGTATACTTAACTATATTACTACAAACATGTTCTGACTATTTGCAAGCGCTTCTTTAAAGTCTACGTGAATAAAAACCATTTTTATAAAAAAAAATAAGGGATAGCAGACGTGCAGTAGCAATAATTAAGCCCTGCTGCTCATAGTATTGGATCTAGGTGGTCTAGGTAAAGTCCGGGCAAATAAAAATTTAAAGTCTTTTTGGAAAGTGTGAAATATTTATAATTTTCCATTTAATTTGAACATACAGGTCATCACTTACATTAAATATAGTTCTCCTAAGCACTTAGAAAAACCAGCTCTATTACAGCCAATTTAATTAGGTCACCACTTTTTTCATACGACTACCTTAAAATGTTAATCCTAATAATACAAGATAAAAATATCACGGCACTTTTTCTCTGTTCATATATTTTATATTTATATAAGGCTTTTTCCAAGTTAATGCTGTGTTCCAATAAAGTGTGAGAGAAAGCTGCAAGGCTAGAGTGGGACGGCCCTGTAGACCTGGGCAAAGAAATGAGGTGACTAGAAGAGTCCGGTGACTAAGAAGTCTATATCCCTTCCGGTACCACCTAAAGTTGTGCCCACCTTTGCATTTCGAGGGTGGAGGCGAGGCCATGTGGTCGGGTCTCACGGCGTCCATGCTATGATTAAAACCAGTAGTTAATAAAGGAATCTATTACACTGGAAGGTGCTTTGGCACAGCTGTTGTGCAACGCCGAAACATCGCAATATTACCGGAGCTCTTCCATATGTAATTAACAAAGTCAAAGTGAGGATTTGGATGGTTGAAGGCCAACATAACTCATGCAAGAACATGCAAGGGCATGAGTTATGTAGCTGGGCGATTGCCATTTACGATATATTACTCAGAAAAAAAAACAAAAATAGGCTGAAGCGGGAGTAACGCTTAATATAGCACGCATGACCTCACAGGGGGGCTAAGACTGCATCTGCATGAGTACCCAATGATGGTCACCGAAACAGTGGTAAGGGGAAATTATATTAGCGTGATGAATTGGACATCTTTGCGGGGAAAAAAATTGTGTTGGAAACAGCACAAGAGATGTTTTGAGGCAGAAATGCATGGAACTATTACGTCTGGATTGAGCGCCGCGTCTATTGGTACTATAGTACTAATAGACGCACACATTAACTCAAAATGTGTGCAATTTGCGGCTTAGTAGCGGTTTCGCCTTAATGTCGTTCGCCCGAATTGGACGAATGAACTACTTTTAATTTTGAATATTTTTTAGGGCCGGTTTCGCCCGAGGCAAATTTAATGGCGGGCGAATCAGGTCCAGCAAAATTCAGTAATGTACTATTCGCCCAAATACTACTATACCTCAAAAAATAAGCCTTTATTTAATAATAAAATGTGTAATTATATAAAAAAGTACAGTTGCGTACCCAATTGTTACTTATAATAAATGCCTACACATGATTTATGCATGCACTTTATGCAGATATGTTGTTATACTGTCAGTATTCTAGACACACTAAACCAAATGATATTCGTGTACAAAGTCCTTTAATAAAGATTAAAAGAAAAAAAAACCAAATGTTGTGAAACACGCCGCACAATTTGCAAATGAGTGACAGCCAACATTATACTCCAATCTTTTGTGTTCCTGTGGGTGCGTTTATTTGCTGTGTCTTTACTTCTATCGCTTTGGAACAGAAGTCATTGTGCATATTATCTAGTACGTTACTTACTATTTTCGAGTAAATCCTCTTTAAAAATATTTGTACATGGTGCGCTCGACTGTACTACTTATTTTTTCTGATGTTTAATAGTATTTGGGCGAATAGTACATTACTAAATTTTACTTGACCTGATTCGCCCGCTAGTAAGTTTGTCTCGGGCGAAACCAGCCCTAAAAATATTCTAAATCAAAAGCAGTTCATTCGCCCGATTCGGGGGAACAAAATTAGGGCGAAACCGCTACTAAGCCCAATTTGCGAGCAAGAAATAGTGACGTCGAAAGTCAAAAAAGAATAAAATATGGTGGCTGAAATGAAGCTGATTTATCTATAAATATAAAATTATTAAGTCACATATATATCAACATATACAACAATCCGTTTGAAGGAAGTATCCTAAGTATATATAGAAATATATACTACATTAGGTAAGTGTAACATATATGGTGGACGGAACATATGAAGCTTAACTTTCCTATAACACTGATAACATAGCATAGCATACCAATAATAGCTGACCAATTTTCGGTCGTGTCGCTAGGCGTCGAGTGATCGAATAGAAATTGCTTTTGTGTTTGCGCACACACTTGTGCACTATAATATGTCCCGCGCAGATGGCTAATCTCTATTGAGACGGCCGACGTGGCCGAAATTCGGCTAGGAGGACATTATAAACCAAGTTACAATATGCACTATAAACATCAACTACAGTTTGCAAAAATAATACATTTTTCGTAGTTAAATAGATAATTATAATGTCTTCAATTTCATAGGAAAGTAATGCTTTTTCAATTTCATCCACCTTTTATGTACTTACAGAGTGCTTTAAACGGATTGTTTACATTATAATAATATTAAAAAATATCAACACATTTATTCATAAAGTTCAAGAACACACTAGTGTAACCAGCGTGGTTTAGTTATTCTAACGCTGTTTTAGTTTTGTGCAAAATTCACATGTACGTTTTTACTAAACTCTGTATAGTTAACAGTTTAACTTAATCTAAAACAATGATTACAACAAAATAACAATTAGTAAGTAGCCACAGATTAAAAATAACACAATTAAGGTTCAATATCAATAGCCAATGAGCTTTTTAAGCCGTCTAATATTGTTTCTTTGGACAGTTTAACCGATACGAGTTTAACATAACACAGTAAAACCGAATCATGTATCAGTTTTTTAAATCTATTAATGCATTTATCCTTATCTCTAAAATTAAAAACATGGCCCCTAAGAACGTATTTGTCTATTATAGTTTCAGCGTTCAGTATACTGACCGTTCTCAATGTCCCATTCTGTCGTGTTAGTATAGACACTCTAAACCCTTAAAAGCATTGTAAATATAAGTAATAGGCACTATTTTCGATGAAAAAATTCTACTATATTTTATCCGCAAAAGTATCCGAAAATATCTGCTTGTTATTTTTTTTAAAGGACTACGCCCGCACTAGTAAAATTTATCTCTGTGTCGCGCCCGCAGGGTACTTTACAAACATATAATTGGCGAACACAAAGTTCATCCAGACTCAGAACAACTACTTATGGTTTGCACAAATAGTTTTCCAGTGCGGGAATCGAACCCGGGATAAGGAGTGGCGAGGCATATTACACATTTTCGTTATAAATTTCTTAATAATATAATATTACATTTTTAATTTTTAATCATATAGAAAAGTAGATAACATATTTAAACTACGTAGTAAGGCTAATCGAATATAGGATATCAACACCCCAACATGCAGCGGCTAACTTGCTCGTAATTAATAATTATAAACAATGGCCACTGCAGACAAGCTCACGCAAAGTATTTTGTAACATTTGTGGCACGTCTAAATTTGGTTTAAAAAATCTTATTGACGTAATTTAACACATGATATTAATATTTTAAACAAAAATAGAACTGTACCGCGCCAACGCGCGTTATTGCGCGCAGTTCAGCGCTTTTAAATCTATATAAAACTAGCTGCGCCCCGCGGTTGTACCCGCGTAAAATTTTATAAATTATCACAGCTGTGATAGCGCGCCTCTTAGGAATATTCATGCAAAATTTGAAGTAAATCCATGCAGTACTTTTTGAATTTAGCCCGGACATACATACAGACAAACAGACAAAATTTTTAAAAACTATATTCTTAGCTTCGATATCGACTGTAGATCACGACCCAAGTATCCTTTTAAAAAAATATTCAATGTACAGTTTTGACATTCCTACGATTTTATTATATGTATAGGTTAATCTAAACTCCAAACTAGGAAATCATAAGTCAAGAATAATGCACCCCAACCAACTCAGAGCCAACCACGAACCAACTAAAATACTTCTGGCAGACATTCAAAACGCTCGGCCGCCCACCGGAGCGTGGCGCGTTACTGTATGTGACATAAGCTAAATTTGGTTAATCTATTTATGTATAATATTTATTATTTTATAACAATGCATATAATTATATAAAAATAAATATAATTTCAAACATTTATTAAATTGAGTAAATTAAAACAATAAACGGTAAAGTAACAGCCACTATAAGAAAATTTACTTCATACAAAATACATTTAGTTTCTATTTTCATAAAAATTCATTGTGTAGTTATATAGGTAAGTACAAACGTTTCTTTTTAAGTATAGTAATAGGTAACAGATAATAAAACTTAATAAAATATATTTAGCAACATAAGAACGTTATACACTCGCGAGCAACCAAATCGACTCAAGCCTAGACGGCGCACATATACATTGATTTTCCTAAAACGATAAATGGTAATTACAAAAGTGATATGTCATTCGAAAGCTGAAGAATTAGGCTTTCAATTAACATCAATACCTTAAAAAAAACTAAGCGCTGATTTATTGACACATTTTAATTGGCCGTCAGCGTAAATTACCTCTTTAGGAATCCACGACTTGCGCTACCTGCTCCCGCTATAAAACCCCCCACTTCCGGTTTATCTTATCAGTTGCTTGTTACAGGTTGACCGGTACACATCTCCGTAAATTGCATTCCTTGTTTTCGCTAACCCATGGATACCACACCAGAAGAAGCCGCTCAAGTTGTTGCCTTGTTGCAACAAGGGTTAAGTCAGCGAGCAATCGCTGCCCAGCTCCACTTGAGCCAGTCTTCTGTATCCCGAGTATACAGACGGTTCCAAGAGACTGGTGCCTTCAATCGGAGACCAAGAACGAGCCGCCACCGGTGCACTTCAGAGAGAGACGACCGCTTCATTGTCTCAACCTCGCTGCGCAATCGACACCTTACGGGCGTTGATGTGCAGCAAGAACTGAGACGTGTACGACAAGTGGCTGTCAGCGAGTGGACAGTGAGAAGACGCTTGAAGGAAGCCAACTTGACGCCAAAAAGACCTGCGACGGGCCCTAAGTTGACTGCAGGCCACCGACAAGCGCGCCTTCAATTTGCTCGAGAGCATCTCAATTGGAGCGTTGCGCAATGGCGATCGGTCCTGTTTACTGATGAGTGCAGAATGTGTCTGCATGGCAGTGACAGGAGAGGCCGAGTCTACAGGCGTCCGGGAGAACGATTTGCCCAATGTTGTTTCGCTGAAACAGTGGCATATGGCGGCGGTTCCTGCATGATGTGGGCTGGTATCTCTTTAGAGGGAAAAACCGAACTTGTTTTCGTGCCTGGGGGCGGCCGAGGAGGCGGGCTAACAGCTGATCGGTACATCACCGACATTCTACTGGATCATGTTGTGCCCTACGCAGGGTTTGTCGGTGAAGACTTCGTGTTAATGCACGACAATGCCCGCTGCCACACGGCACGAGTCACTCGACAGTTTCTGCAAGAGGTCGAATTACGCACGATGGACTGGCCTGCGCTCAGTCCTGACATGAATCCCATCGAGCACTTATGGGACGAGCTTAAAAGAAGAGTTCGGGCCAGAAATCCAGTCCCTTCAAGCGTAGACGAGCTAAAGACAGCATTATTAGAGGAGTGGGACGGCATTCCTCAAGAAAATGTCAAAAAATTGATAAGGTCCATGAAAAACAGACTGCGGGATGTAATTAGGGCTAGAGGGGGCAATACGAAATACTGATTTAAATAAAATAATTTTATTTTTAATTTTTTTTGTTTAATTTGTCAAATACGAGACACATACCCTTTTTCCTAAATTCCCGTTTTTCCTACTCTTGCATTCAGACATCATTTATTTCAAAAATGATGGATGGATTTCAATGATAATGATATCAAATTAAAGCTGACATCTTAAGCTTTCGAATGACATATCATTTTAATAATTTCCATTCATGATTTTAGTTGTATCAATGTATGTGTGCGCCGACAAGGCTTGAGTCGATTTGGTTGCTCGCGAGTGTAGTTAAAAAAATACTAATTTAGGTTATATTCAAACACAGGTCACACTTATCAGAATCAACAAATACCTAAACCGATTGTAACAGATCACACTCGGTATATCACAACATTGCACTGTGGTGTAAATAACCAATAAGCTCAGCCAAAATCAACTGTTATATTTACGTGTAATTGTGCTAATAGAAACATGAAACCAAAATCATGTAGAATATCAGTTTACCAAATATACAACACAAATTTATTGGCTTTTAATAAACTCCATCAGCTGTTGGCCATGTTTGTATGAGAAGTGACATTTTAAATTCAGTTTTGGTTACACATTCAATACGTTATACATATATCATCTAATACTTTTATAAACTTAATCCACACAAAAATCTGGGCCGGGTGTGTGATTAAAAATATTGTTCACTAACCATACAAACATGACGATCATCCGACACATCTAATATAATTAATATTAATACACAAATAATATAATTGATTAAAAATACACGTATTTAGGCATTCAAGAAGTGTACAAGTAGTTTAATGGAAATAAATATTTCCCTTAAACTATGCACTTACTTTGATTAGATACTTGCCATGAATTGGATTACTTTTTATACGACATAAAAAAGGTTCCTGAACTAAGAATCGTCTATATTTTAATAGATTCTAGCGCCCTTTTTGTAAAAAATAACAATGTATTCATACATTCTCAAAAAGATTCTAACTTTAGGCAGTGCTTAATATCTTTCGATGACACAATCGATGACGCCAATTACTAGCAACTTGTCAATTATTTTCGGTGCACAATACAAAATATTCTACCACAAAAACATCTTATGAGTTGTCAACTCATAAGATGTTTTCGTGGTAGAATATTTTGTTCGCATAAATTACATGATAAGACTCTGCTACATACCTATTTTGTCCATACATTCAGAACGATTATTTATCAAACTATTTGAATTTTATAAATTCCTTAAAAAAATAATGCTAATATATATTGTTTTGTTTAACGTTCAATTTATACAATAAACACAAACTTTTCTTATTTATTATTACGAGGTAATCATGTTTTGGTTTTCACTGATGTATGCTATATGATTCTTACGATATCGACTATGTTTTCTATTTAGAGACTGAACTTTGATTATCTAGATGCCATGACTAGTTTACATACTAGGTATATATCATAGCCAAATGTAGAAATATATCTTATAGATACGGGATGGTAGGTTTATTCCTCAAATATAAAGATGGCAATACTTTGTGAGTAAGACAATATTTCTTAGATAATAATAAGAATAGAAACAAATATCTTACTACCTTAATGGCACTTATCGGTATAGAAAATTAACAATATGCAATTACTTATTTACGAATCAATATCATAATATTACACTGGGTGATAATATTGCATTTTAAAAATTAATATGAGTACTTTATATGATTTCAAGTTAGGTACAGAATTATTAATTATCCTATATCATCTGTTATAGGATAATTAATAAATCATTACCTACATATAATGTATATTTATAGTCATTATTCCTCGTAAAACATATATTACTTAATAATAATAACTAGTCCTGTCTTAATATAATAAAATATACTTATATTTATAATATTAATACAATTTCGAACATTCTCTGACCAAATTGGAGATGTTCTCAAGAAAGGGCAGGTCAGAAGTACCCTAAACCGGCGAGCATGTATGAAGAATATAATGTCAGTAATCGAGGCAAAAGAAGTATGCAAAGATCGTGACAAATGGAAATCCGTTGTCTCTGCCACCCCTCTGGGAAACAGGCGTGAGTCTATGTATTAATACGTGAAGCAAAAACTTTGTACGCCTCTTTACGAAGACTGCCTTTATAGCTGCCGAGGTCATATAGAGAAAAAATGCAGAAAGCTAATATTTTTATATAATAGGCATAAGAAGTAAATTATTTTCACATACTGACAAACTGAGAAGAGGTGACAAACTGAGTGTCAAACTCAAACAAGAGAACAGATTAATATTATTTGTCTTTAATGTTTATTGTCTTTAGTCAGAAACTTAATGGTCGAATCTCGAATAAGTGCGATCTCTAGTTATTATTGACTTTTTTTCAGGTCCGTCAGCGATTGGCGGGGTAATCCCCTAAGCACGCGTGTAGTCTATAAATGGATGACCTAAGCGGTTTATTTTATGAGCATCCCCATTGACCTTGTCGTAAGCAATACACAATAGCCATTAAACCTTGTTAGAAGCTTGCTGAACGGCTTAAACAATTCTGACACTAGATACATACGCTAATGTAAGTAAGTTTAACCATTAGCGAGCAATACAATACTAATGCCTCACTGTATTATGAATACTATGATACATAAACTATAATAAAAATGATTTCACTTTCTTCTTGTCTTGAGTTTGTAAAACATAAAACTATAAATTACCTATAAAGAACAATATTATAACAATAATTAGTATTTTGTGAGGTAATATAGTACATACTTTGACATAGTTAAATCGAGGGCAAGCGTGGCCCAAAACCCGTTAGCTATACGTTTAAATAATTATAACTTATCTATACTTAACAAAATACGGTCAAATTCGTTTTTAAGCATCCCAAACGTTACACGTTGTGCACCTACATACAGTTTATTAATAAAATATTATATATTGTATAATGGAATCAAAATATTAGTCATCCTTCACATAAATAATTAAATGAGATATTTTTAGCTAGCCATGCCAGCTAATGACATTAAAAAAATCTATATTATCCATTGAAATGTCTATGACTGTAAGGTGTCCAATTTTTTGTTAAGGAGTGTATCTTAAAATTAGTTCAGTTGGTTAGAATCGGTGGCATTATATGATTCTGTTATTACTGGCTATTATTACATAGTGACAGTAAGTACGCATATTTAAATATGTATATAAATAATAAACTTAAAGTACAAATATATTAACATATATATTTAAGTACATAATACTGGCAACTGATTTTATATAACTATAAATATTAATTAACAATAGTTTGAGGTAACCATATTTGAAATTAAGTTAAATGGGTTTTTAACGACTAGGACTGATTTATATCATAAAAATATTTTGACTGACTTTATAGGAAACTGCTCCACTGTGCGAGGCGAAGGGGTTTGAAGACTCGATTACATGACAGCCAGGAGTGTCGTAGAAAATTGTAGATTAACGAAGTGCGACCTAAAAAAGATAAATAACATTGTATTCCAGTATGTATATTCTACCACGAAGGGCTGTCCATATAGATATTGTTTAACAACTAGGTTCGGATAGAAGATATACTACATACACTTCTTTTCTTTTGTAAATACATACTTATATTACACCCAGACTCAGGGCAAACTGACATGTTCATGCACACCAAATATCTGTCCTGGGTGGGAACCGAACCCACGACCACGACGAACAGCAAGCATTTACCAAACACGCCAATCGGCCCGTCAATATTTATAAAGGAAAAATGATTTTAATAATTTTAAAGGAATAAAAGATTTTAATCACAAATCTATCTAATCATTTATGTATTTCATATCGAAAACACAATACTTACACACGGAATCTCCATGAAACCAGCTACGTGGATCCAATTTTAATCTTTAGATTTACAGCGTTTCTCGAAAGTCGGATGCCACAGTTTTCTAAAATTTGGGTACGTGGAACTTCTCTCTGCCATTTCATTATTAAGAGCCACACATACTGAACAGATCGAATCCTTCATCTGTGGTTTGTGATACGTGTAAAAGGACTTCCACCAGAAATACTGTCTGTAATCGTCTGGAGTATTCATCAATTGGTACATGAACTCCGCTAGTTTTGGAACGCTATAATCTCGACTGTCAATGTAGGATCCTGGTGGAAGAAACCTGCAATAACATCGATAAATTAGGTTGAGATCACACATTAGTAATTAGGTATATTGGTAATTACATTTGAGAATAAACGCACTATTTCATGCAACTAAAACAATCGTGCTGATAATTTTAAAAACCCACACCACGATTTCCTTACCGTAAAATTTCAGTTGGCTGATGAGTTAAAACCTATAAGGTGTGTATATTAAGGATATTGTTAATGATTATAGAACGAACAAGGAAATTAAATTCGAAGTGTTTAAAGTCGTCATCTTCAACATGTTTGATATGAGAAGTGTAGCTTTATAAGCAGATAAGAAACCTCTAAAAAACCCCAAAGAGGTATTATTAAGACCTGCTATTAGGTTTCGCTTTAATGCTAACTAAAGAATTACTAACTAGGTTGGTAATGAAAGAAATTTTTATATCAAATATTAACATTAAAAAAAACAAAAGAGAAGTGGTGCATTTTTAGTTTCTTGTGTTTTGATCGTTTTCTATACATGATTAGTAAGATAAGTAATAAAAGATAATATTCACCTGGAGTAATCAGCTCCTCCGTAAACAATAGGAACAATATTTTGTTGCATTGCTCTCAGTAACTTCTCCGTCACATAATCTTCATCAAAAGAATTCTCCAATGACATGTAAAAGAAATAGTCTCTTTGTAAGATATAGTCACAATAAGAGTCGTTCCCTCTTGGACACTCCATAGTACCACAGGACCCATACACGTCAACAGTGTAACCGTAGAGTTTTAAAGCTTCTTGCAATTCCTTAACAAATATTTCTCTCCCAGATCTGGTATTACAATGTGACACAAACCACGCCGCTGCTTTACTCTTATTTTTTATACTATCATCAAACTCATTTCCTACTTTCGGTTTATCTTCCATCCATATCATATCACGTTTTGGGCCTACAACATTACCCTTATCGTCTCTTATTAATATATATCTTAAGGGTATATCAGAATCTAGTCTGTATGAGGCGGTCCAGTTATAAAAATTGTCGTATCGAGGATCACAAACTGGAAATCTGTCAGATGACTCCGTATTTACGAAAATGTATTTTTGATGAGGGGCCCTCATTTGAGGTAAGTCGGAGGAATTTACAGATCGTCCGTTAAAAACAATCGCGTCAAACTTCGTTATATCACCTTTAAAGAAATCCCTGTCCACAGTCACGAAGCAATTAGTCACAGTACAATTTTTGTTGGATATAAAAGCTTTCTGTCCTTCCCCAAAATAGTGTATTGGAAAACTATCTTTCTTCGTCCATAATAAAATGTATTTCATATTATTAGGGGCTGAACTAGTCTGCTTGTCTCCATTTTTAATTTTAGTTGACGTGAGCTGTTCTTGAATGACTGGCCGTTCTTTAGTTACTGATGGTAATTTTGTGGTAACTGGTGAAAGTACTTTGGTCACTGGTGGTTTGTGTTCAGTTTCTGGCGATTTCTCATGTGTTACTACTGTTTCCTTGGGTTCTATATGTGGTGGATTTTGTTTTTCTAGTGATTGATCAGTATTTATTAGTGACTGTTCTGATTCTTCTAGTGGCGCCTTTTGTTTGTCTAATGATTGATCATGTCGCGCAAGAGATTTTTCTGGTTCTACAAAAGCCACTTTTTGTATTACTAATGGTCGCTCATTATCTAGTAATGTTTTTTCTGGTTCTAATAGTACTTGATTTATTAATAGTGGTTGTTTTTGTTTTAATAATGGTTGGACTTGGTCGTTTAGTGATTGTTCTTCGTCTAAAAACGACTGCTCGTCATCGTATTCCTCTAATTCTTCTTCTAATACTTGTTCTTTTTGATGTAACACTGGTTGATTTGGTACTAATATTGGTGGCTCTTGGTCCAGTAATATTTGGTCTTGCTCTGCTAGTAATCTATCTTGGATTGCTTGATCAATAATTACTCGTCGTTTCTCTTGGGGACCTATGAGCTGACCATTCGTATAGTTTACATAGTAATATAAAAGTAAGATCACAGATATAGCAATAATTATGAATAAGAATTTGGCTGATCCTCTTCGCTGAAGCTGCGCCGCAAAATAAGAAGTCGGTTTGCGTGTAAACATCTCGTCATCTTCATAGTCGCCTGTCTTTAAAGGTCCATACATCTTCCAGACGCATTTACGGAAAACCTGTAAGCAATTTTAAATTGTAAAATGGCGGTGCAGCGATTTTAAAAGTAACATATGTATGTCACCTTGCAATTGTTTTTATTGTGTGTGCTGCGTTTAGGTTGAGCCAAAAAGTATTAATGGGATTTATTTATTTAACACGATAAACATCCAGCAACAGTCTGGAGCCTAGAATTAGCGAAATTAGACCCCGTGCCTGGGAGATGGAAGTTTGCATGGTAATACATCATATTATTTTGTTTTATCGTTCTCTTATTTTTTAAGTAACAGGGGGGGGGACATTTTACCACTTTTGTCTCTTGTACCAAGTGTCTGTCGCGCAAACTATTCAGTTAAAAAAAATATATATTAGAAACTTTAATCTCATTTTTGAAGACCTATCCATAGACATGTATGGGTTAGATGAAAAAAGAAATTAAGATTTCAGTTCTAAGTACTTAAGGGGAACCCCCAAAATCTATTGTTTTATTCTTCTATTTTTGTGTGAAAATCTTAATGCGGTTAACAGAATACATCTACTTACTAAGTTTCAACAGTATACAGTCAGTAGGACCCTAAAAATACCATTACTGCACCATTATGGTTCATTGTTAAACTGGATTTCGTCCTACATATCTCGCAGATGTCAAGTTTTGGTTTTAAATGGCTACGAATCCTATCCGTACTATGCCGCGTCGGGAGTTCCTCAAGGCTCGCACCTTGCACCTGTTCTCTTCTCCCTTTTCATAAACGACATAACCGACCAAATCCATCACTGTAAATACTTAATGTTTGCAGACGATCTTAAAATATATAAAACTATAACTACAAACAATGATCCCATTCTAATTCAACAAGATATCGATAGGATAGAACATTGGTGCTCACTAAACCATATGAAGCTCAATATACAAAAGTGCTGTCATATCCGGTTCTCTAGGAAAATACACACTCATGCTATATCGTACAACATAAAGGGAGAACCATTAAATTCTGCTAAAGAGGTGAGGGATCTCGGCGTCATTTTGGACAGTAAGGTTAACTTTATCAAGCATATAGACACTATTGTCAAAAAATCGGCACAGATGCTTGGTTTCATTAAAAGAAGCACCAAAGGTTTTAAAGCAGCTCGTTCCAAAATCCTACTCTATAATGCCCTAGTTCGTAGTCACCTGGAGTTTGCCGGCGTGGCTTGGAACCCACAATACTCAGTGCACTCGCAAAGGGTCGAACGCATACAGAGAGCCTTTACCAAACATCTTGCATACACTTCAAATAAAGTATTACCGAGATCTCCATATGAACAACGCCTTCAAATCTTTAATATAAACTCTTTACGTGAACGAAGAAAGCTACAGGATCTAATGTTTCTTTTCAAACTAACTAACAATAAGTTACATTGCTCTGAACTGATTACGCGCGTAGCTCTGAATGTACCATTTAAATTACCCAGATATCCTATTACGAACATGTATCACATTCAACCTTCCAAAACCAACATCGGGATAAACTCACCGCTCAATAGGGTTTGTAGAGAGATGAACTCTTTCATGAAATCTGTACCGGATGCCGACATACACCATGATTCCTTAAATTGTTTCAAGTCCAAAATCTTGAAGTCACTCAAAACTACTGTTAAGTCGTCGTAGGTATTTCATTGTTCTATAACCTAAATAATCTCAAGTGCCGATTATTCGTCTAAATTTGGAGAATGTTGGTTAACCCGTAATTGGCTAGTGTGTAAGTCTAATTTGTTAAGAAATTATTCATAAGATATATATTGTATGCACAAGCTGTGGGCAAACCTGAAGTTAATAAATAAATAAATAAATTATTCATTTTCCCTACTAACCTACTCTATCAATCTTGTAAAGTTTTGACAGTTAGGCAGTTATTCATAATGAGCATAGTACTAAAGCAGCACATATCTCTTCCGTACACCACTGATTTTACTAATAAAAGACGTAAAGATAGAGTTTGCACACAAAAGATAAAAACAACACATGCCTTCACCTCAAAGTTCTACATAGTTTTAGGACCGCTCCTCTACAATAGAGTTAATGCAATTGTAGACATTTATTCCCTTAATTACAATAACTGTAAACAAGCCCTTAAGAATGCTCTCCAAGCCTTGTCGTATGAAGATACAGAGAAACTTTTAGTCGTTTTGAAATAAAGTGGTTTTGTACTGTTTTATAATATTGATCATGTAAAGAAACTGATGATGTTTAAGAATGTGAAACCAACAAAGTCATTATGATGTAATTGTTATAAATTAGCATACACATCAATTGTTTGGGTTCAATAACATTGTATGTAACCCAAGTACGCGCATTGTACCTTTTTGCATCCATTGTTAGAATAATCATATCATGCATATTATAATTATATTAAGTGACTATTTTTAGAATATATTAATACTAGCACTCCTTTGCCTGAAAAACAGCATTACCTAGTTCGGGCACACCTGTAATGTTTGTAGCAAATTAAGAAAAATTGTATTTGTAGTTTTATTTTATGTTTTAGTTGTTAAGAATTATATCTGAAATAAATTATTATTATTATATGAATCTGATAAAAAATACCTTGGAGTACACGTTGTTAAAAGAACCAGCAAATAGAAAAGTATCATGCACTGGTTGATTAGAAGAAAAGTCTTCTCTAAGTTTAGAAAATAAACTTACCATCTACAAATCGATTCTGGTATTAAACTTTGAGGATCAGCATGTCAGTCCAATATAGAAATATTACAATACTTCCAAAACTTCCTTAAACTAATAAAATGTTGTAAACCTTGGATCATAAAAAAACCCAGAGGTTCATGAATACTTTGAAGTCCTAACTATCAAGGAACAAATTAAAAAGTCTTGGGAGGACTACAGACATAGACTCAAACATCACAGAAATATATTAGCCTAGACACTCTTGTACATAAATTTAATGGCAACAGATTGAAACGGCCCCAGCTGGTCACAATATCAATATAAAATTGTAATTTTAAATAAGATACACCACATCGTAGGATGTGATAAATTTCATACAAGCTAATAAAAAAAAAACACAATATCAGATTACAGCTGTGAGGTTGAACACAGATAGAAAGGATGAACCAAACAAAAACCAATTTGCTATTGTTGGCATAGGCTCATTGAGCACTATTTTGATTCTGTAGGCAACACCCAAATACTGACACCCCACACAATAGGGTATGAAGAAATATATTAATATCTATTAAGATTTCATAGAAATAAATAAATTAAAACTATAATTCGATATTCAGAACAATTTACCCAACATTTGCTTTTTAATCAAACATCTATACGGCAATAGGTTTGCCCTTTTGTCGCCTAGAATGAAACCCAATAAATTATTGTCGACAATCTTAGATATTTTCGAAAGGGTTTATACAGAAACTTGGTTACTGTAACTGTCTGAAAATAAATTTTCTTCAAATATAAATTGCTGTTAAAGTTTTGTAACATATTTTTAATAAATTATAATCACACTAATATTATAAAGGCAAAAGTTTGTCAAGTGTATGTTTGTTACTTCTTCACATCTAAACTGCTGGAGTGATTACAATTAAATTTAGTATGGAGTTAGCTGACTACTACAACTGCCCTAGATTAACATATAGGCTATAATTTATTATGTTTAAGGCTGGTAAAACAGCTAGTTCGAAATATGTTACAAAATTACAGTAAGATTGGCCATATCAGAATATACTATCATAATTATATTATAGTAACCATTTAGGCTTGCCATTTTTAATATCATACTCAAATAACTTTCTACCTTCAACTCTGCCTCAGTGCGTCTTTAATTTAATAGTAAATAAAATATAATTATTTTTTTTATATGAATTCAAAGAGTTGACATCATTATCTACAATAAATTATAAAATCATTTAAGTGACTATGGTAAATATTTTAGCAGCAAAGTTTTCAGTAAATAATCCAAATTATAATAAATTCAAGATTTTTTATGAAATACATCATACAGGTAGGTCAAGACTGGCCATTGTGGAGATCCTCATGGTGGTTGGGGACATATATTAGCTGTCATAAAGATGATGTTGACATTTATTTGACAAATTCCTTAAAAATTCTATCGACCATAGGGACATGCCTGAGCCTCACCGCTCAGTGTCATTTCATTGTGTGCCATCATTGATCCTGGCTTACAGGTGTTGCAGTGGTGGGTAAGAGGGAGGGACAATTCCCGAATTAAAAAAATACCATAGGACCATGATAATCACAAGGAATTAACAAAATGAAACAGGGATCAGATTAGATTGGGTTCAGATAGCAGTGAGTTATTGTCCCAAGATATTCATTTATTATTATTTCTTATAACATATATTTACAGATGTGTAGATGGATTTACTTAAGACTTAGGTGTAACACAATTTATTTTTATCTCTTACATATTTATGGATGTTAGGTATTTTCATAAAAAATACATTAACTGTATGCTAGGATGTATACATGAGCTATGGAGTGTTAGCAATGAATATAAGCACCCTACCTCATCCCATAGATTGCATACAAGGAAACAAGAGAATGGGTAGCAATGGCTCTCTTTATGACCATCCATTACACTGCAATTGCCAGCACATCTGCCAAGCATGGTGATTATGGCATATCACCCCTAAACAATCTCTTGGAGAGTAAGGGTGATTGGTGGAGTGTAATACTCACTGTTATTTAAATTATAATATAGTAAATATATTATTAATACAATTTACAAAAAAAAATTCAATGCTGATGTATAGTTAGTATTGTGGATGGAAAAGTACACAATTTTGAAAAAATTGACTTGAATTGTTATCCTGAATAAAAATTCTGGATAACATTATTTTGTGAGCACAATCTTTGGTCTAACTATACTATTTTGATATTAGTACCGTGTCTTTGACGTCATTAAAATATTTATGGTTCTGCCCAAATTTTGAAGGTCGTTGCTAATCCGATCATGCTTTTCTGCCTTTCGTATTACTGATTATGCGCACACGAAATACATCATACTTACGACCGTTATTATACAATACGACCCAAATTTAACACAAAACTTACCTATTGTATTTAGTATTTATATTTCATCTAGGTACTTAATTTTTACCATAATTTATTACAAAACTTATCCATAAAATACACAACACATGACCCTGGTAGTTAAAGTAAACATTTTTAAAAACACAATTGTACTTACATTGCATTATTTAAAGAATACATTTGACCGATAATTAATGAAGTTAACACATTTTTTGTTAAAATATGCGTCAAAAAAACAATATTTGTTTACATTCCGATTGAGGTTAGGTTGTAAATTCACGTCGACATTGACAGTTTTGGCAACTTTGACATTGACGTAGCATGACAGTATCAGGGAAGCCAAATATTTTTGATAATTCCCCGTCAAATAAACAATTCCGTTCCGTTTTCCTTCAATTAATACGTACAGGTTTTGTCGTTTATTTTAAAATAAAAAAGACTTATAAAATCACTTTAGTCTGCCCAATATGTATGTATTTTAAGCATAATGAAATGTTTCAATTAAAATTGCTTAAGATTAAACAGTAATGGATGATGACCACCAGCTTCTATGTCTATACAGAGGGTTCTGTATAGACATAGAAAATACCTAAAAGCCAGAAAGGAGTAGATAAATGCGCCGTTCCGCAAACGACTTACCAAACAGCAAAATACAGCATCTGGCTATATAAAAATGCTTTCCGAATTTTGCCACGCCTTCCGAAAGTCTCCCGCTAGAACATCAGTTACCGTAGCCGAAGCAAAGGAAATACGTGGGGACTGTCGAGCAACCCGAAAATGGACTATTTTTATGGATCATCGGTCCAATCCATAGCTCACCTAACATACTGTCCAGTCTGGCCTGCCACATGTTTTAATGAATAATAAAACTTTGCACATAAATTAACAGTTTTATTATATGACAATGGCAATACGTAAAACATTTCTTTTTTTGTAATGATGTCAGTTTGTCGATGGTATTATGAAGGAGTATATAACATTCGTCCCCCCTTATCATAGCTCTTCAATGAGACGGCGAGGTCGCCTGACCGTACGCTGACTACGGCGCACAGGTGTGGTATTATGTGTTGGCGGTGGTGATTGTCTTGCCTCATCACGTGGCATTGGTGATGGCATTGGTGATTGCCTTCCCTCACCTTGGAGCGGTGGTGACTGCCTTGCCTCTGGTGACATAACTTGAGGAAAACTGCCTAATAAAGGAGGGGTAATAATGGGTGTGGAAGGTGATGGTGTTACTATGGCTCTAGAAGTTGATTGTGCTTGTTGTAGCACTTGCGGTGATGATGGCTGCGATGGAAGTCTCGGTCGAATATGTCTCCTCTAGACGTTGATATGATATATGCGTATCGGCTCCTACGCTCGGCTATGACCCCAGGTTTCCAGGTTTTTTCCAACTTGGTCCTGTGATACACTGTATCACCAGGTGTATAGTCAGCTTTAACATCGGCCGCGTTTCTGATGTTAGCTTTCACTTGTTGGTACTGTAATGTTCTACGTTTACTGGGCCGAATGTTGGACAGTAAACAGTTTAGTTGACGGCCAAACATGATTTTAGCTGGTGATTTACCCGTAGTATTGTGTGGGGTATTTCTGTAGGTGAATAGGAACTCTCGTAAACGTTGTTGTTGGGAAGAGCCCGATGAAGATGAGAATCTAGATTTAAAAGTTCTCACTAGTCTCTCCGCTAATCCATTTGTCCTAGGATGGTAAGGTGAGGATCTTATATGTAATATGCCTTGGCTTTTGCAATATTCCTTAAACTCGGATGATGTGAACTGTGGACCATTGTCAGAAACGATCATCTGAGGATAGCCAAAGGTACAAAATATTTCATCTAAGATAGAACAAAGATTCCCGGTTAGCATATTCTTCATTGGTCTAACTTTTATCCATTTGGACAATGCATCACATAGAACTAACCAGTAAGTGTTTTCAAAAGGACCTGCAAAATCAATGTGTATCCGCTCCCACACTTGTTCTGGAATACTCCATGAGTAAACCGGAAGCTCCTGGTTCTGAGACCTATTTTCTTGGCATCTGTGACATCTTTTAACATGTTTATCGATGTCTTCATCAATCGATGGCCACCAAACATAGAACCGAGCAAGGGCTTTCATTGCGGAAATTCCCGGATGACCTCTATGAAGGTACATCATAACTTTCTGATGAAGATCACTCGGAATTACCATCCTTCCTTGCCACATAATGATATTACTTTCTATGGAAAGTTCATTACGCTTTCGGAAGTAATGTTTTACGTTACTTGCGTATTCCAAATCTCTCCAGCCAGTTTTCATGCACGTACACGTACGTATAGCGTCTTGAGTGGTTTTCTCTCTCAAAAAGTCTTCAGAGAGATGTAAATCAACCATTCTGGCTCCTAGAAGGTGCGATTCTATCCTGTGGACTACACGCTCCGTTTTTGATAGTGGTGTCTCACAGTTGGGTAATCTGGAGAGGCAATCTGCAAGTATATTGTTCTCTCCCTTTTGGTAGCAAATCTCGTAATTGTAACTACCAATAATTAGTGCCCACCTAACTAGTCTATTATTGGCTAGCTTGGGAAGATTTCGTTGAGATCCCAGTATGTATATCAAAGGTTTATGGTCAGTTACTAAAGTAAACTTAATTCCACGCAAATATTGGTCAAATTTTTTTATGCCAAATAAGATAGCTAGAGCTTCACGGTCTATAACTGAGTATTTGGTTTCAGCTGTTCGTAACTTCCTTGAAGCGAAAGCTATAGGATGCTCAGTGTTTCCGTTTTTATAGTACAATACAGCTCCTACTCCCTTTTCCGACGCGTCACAAGCGAGGAAGATTGCTCGATTTTCATCGAAGGCCGCTAGAGGTCTAGACGCTGCAATTTTTTCTTTCGTTTTCTCAAAGACTTGTCTCTCATGATTTGTGCAATGCCACGGTCGTTTTCCGCTGGTTAGGTCGTGGAGATCTGCACAAAGTCCGGAGGAATAAAACGTTCATAAAAGTTGACAAGTCCGAGAAATGACCTCAGTTCCTTTGAGTTTGAAGGTTCAGTAGCGTTTGAAATCGCTTCAATTTTTTTATCCGTGGGTCTGATACCGTTTTTATCAATTATATGCCCAAGATATTCTATTTCTTTCTCAAGAAAAGAACATTTTTTTAGATTTACCTTAAGGCCTGCTTTGTATAAGCGTTCGAAGATGAGAGATAATGTGCGTAAATGTTCATCCATACTTTTCCCCGCCACCGCTATATCATCGAAATAAGTAGCCACATTAGGTATGTCTTTAAGGAGTTCATCTAGAAAATGTTGGAAGATAGATGGCGCAGTAGAAATTCCAAATGGCATTCGATTGTACTGGAAATAACCTTTGTGGGTTGATATTGTTAGGTATTTTTTTGATTCTGGTGCTATTTCGAATTGTAAATACGCGTCTTTTAAATCAATTTTCGAAAATAGATGTCCGTGAGCCAAATTCTGCCGTAATTGGTCAAAGAGCGGTACTGGATGCAAATGTTTTACTAAAACAGGGTTCAGCGTGCTTCTGTAATCTCCACAGATTCTGATGTCACCGTTTGGCTTCACGACGTTGACAGTGGGTGTTGCCCACTCGACGGGTGTTATGTTAGGATCTATTTGATGTATGATCCCTAAAGAAACAAGCCGATCTATTTCTTTTTCGATATTTCTTTTCATCCCGAATTTTATAGGCCGTGCTGGTATGTGTACAGGTTGTGCTCCTGGTTTGATATGGATATTGACTTTGTAGTTCGTTACTTTGCCAAGTTTGCCGTCAAATAGCTGTTTATGGTTATCCAGAACTTGCTTTAATGTTGTTGGAGTCACGTTTCTAATTGAGTAAACTGGTTCAGGAAACTCCATTTCAAAGATTTCGCTCCAGTGTAAACCAAAAAGCATTAGCTAGCGTGTTTCATAACAACGACTGCAACTATTTTCTGTACCCCTGCCACTTCAACTGTAACGTCGGTAAGGCCCTTTGATTTAAGTTTATGACTGCCGTATGCTTTCAGTTTGGGTGCTTTAGTAAGACTCGGGGCTCCGATATTTCTCCAAAACTGTGTGCTTATTATATGTAGAGTAAGCTGACCCTGGATCCCAGTCCATTGTGCAGTGTTTTCCATTGATAACCGTATCGATCCTTTTGCAGTCTTTACTCTTTGTCTTTTCGATGCTGTAAACGAACTCACTATCAGTGTCATTCTCATCCGAGTGATCGTAAGTGTCGGACGATACCGATGACTCTCTCTTGACAGTGTTTGTTATTTTTTTTAGTTTATGTTTAGGTTTTTCTTGTATCTCCTTAGCAATATAAGCTCTACCCGATTTGATGCAACAACTTTCAAAATGACCAACAGTTTTACATTCTTCACATGTATGATTCTTAGCTGTACATTGACTTAAGTCATGTTTGTTGTGCTTGCCGCAACGAAGACATTGATTATTTCGTATTTTGCGAATGTTTCTATAGTTTGATGAGCGTTGGTCATTAGACTTGTACGATGTTTTTCTTTTAATATACTTAATGCTCGTAGATGGCGTGTCATGCTCAGCTTGTTCACGTGATTGTGCTATGGAAAAAAGTTGAGAAAATGTTACTTCCTTGCTTTGACCTTCGTGTGTTTCCATTAAATTAGGCCATTTCTGTTTTAAATCTGTTTCCAGTTCTATGTGGTTCAGTCCGGTTGCAAACCTGTCACGGAGTTGACGTTCTAATAAACTGTTATCGTATCCGCAGTCTTTGCTTAGGTCTTTTAGACGGTTGGCATAGTGCTCCATTAATTCGTTGTCGTCTCTAATGCAGCTCCAAAACTCTGTAAGAGCTCGGTACCTTGTCTTCTTAATCCGATATAGATCCAGAAGTTTTGTGCGTATGTCTATGTATGTGCATGTTTCGAAATTTGGGGTAAGCGCTGTTTTTATTTCTGTGAATATGCTTGGTGTGAGACAATTCAAAAGCAAGTCTTTCTTAATGTGGCTATTGATATCCACCTCGTGTATCAAGCACTTGGCTTCGAAGTACTCCATATAGTCACTCACCCTGTAAATATCTGGATTGTATTTTTCCATGTTAAATGCTTTGATTATGGCCATCTTGTTAGATGATTTAGGCGTGGTACCAGCGCTCGTCACGCTGTCGCCTTCTACCGAAGTCGTTACTGGTGTCCGTGTTGCAACAAGTTCAAGTACTGTCGCAAATAGTTTATTAATTTGGTCCTGTTGCGCCTGTTGGACGCTCAGGAATTGCTTGAATTGTTCGGCGTCCATTTCGTCGCCAATTTAATGAATAATAAAACTTTGCACATAAATTAACATTTTTATTATATGACAATGTCAATACGTAAAACATTTCTTTTTTTGTAATGATGTCAGTTTGTCGATGGTATTATGGAGGAGTATATAACAATGTTCATGGCAGGATTTTACAAAAGCCACATGCATCGCAATCAGTTTAGTTCTGGGCCAAAAATAATTTGCAATCGACACGCAAAGAATGTCAAAGAAAGATGATCAAGTAAGTGTAAGCGTTTCATTTATTGTTTATTTGGTGTTCTGGTAGAAGTGATTAATCTACTTTCCCACTTTTGGTCGTATTTTCTTCAATTAATAGGAAGCATTGACTTTTTCACTTGTATTTATGGTCTAAGGATGTAGATAATAACTTAAGTTGTAGTCCACAGTGCACTATGGAGTGAAGAGTAGATCTATAAAAAGGAAGACAATGTACGGTTTCAATTGTTCTTAAGTTCAAGTATCCTTTTTCTTAATTATGTTACCAATTCCAAGTCAAATTAAGAAAGTAAAACGTTAATGGGGTTTTGAATGAGTGTAGTTCTAAAGTGTTTTATTATTACCATAGTTAAACAGCTGAGAAAAAGGGACCTTTTTATATTAAAGCTGTAATAAGAAAATGTTGGGATTTAACTGATACAAGCAGAAACAAATGATATATAGGCTCCTGATAAGAAAAGTGCCTTGTTCTTGGTTGTTTGTATGTTGATGTGTAGGTATGAAAAGAGCACCGCCGCGCCGCCATGGGATGGATTGTATAAAAAATGTGGTATCGTTCGATTAGTTCTAGCTCCATTTAATAGTACCTACTTATGGAAGTCACTAGGTTTTAATTACATTTGTATTTATTTTCTTCATCATATTATTATCTTACCTGAACACTAGGCAGAGTCATCTACAAGTATACTTTTATGTCGGGTGTTAGGGTAGGTGATGTTAGCCATCTATTAGTTGTAGTAGTAAAATCTAAACAACATTTCTTTATTGCCTGGATGTATACTTAGTTAGGTTAGTAGTGGCTTACTTACTACTACAAATAAGTATTTAGATATTTGAATTATGTTTAATTTTTATTGTTATCTACATTCGATTAAATTTTAATAACTAAATAAATGTTGAAAAAGTAATATTTCCAACGGAGTGTTTACCTCTATCGTTCCTATCAGTCAGTACACATGATAATAATTTTGATAACTTGCGACCACGGGAAATACCCCAGATCAAGGGAAAAACAAAACCTCTTATTTTCATACTTTATTCTAATAATATATTCCGTAGTCGAGTTTGAAATTTTTTTACCTTTCACTTAAGGCCCCTCGCCCATCGCGACTTTTTTTAGTATATATGCGCGTTAGTCGCATTTGCAACGCGATACAGTAGTGATGTTAACGCGCTACAGTATCGCGACTGCATCCATACAAACGCACGCCCGTCGCGCTACCGAGTCCATCTTGCAACTGTGACGATCGCAAGCATTTTTCTGCCGCGCGACTGTATCGGGACTGCATCGTGTTCAGGTGGGCAAGGACACACAGCTAGCGACAGCATTGCGACCGTATCAATGCAAATACGCAACAGTATCGCGACTACATCACTAAAAAAAGTCGCGGTGGCCGGGGAGCCTAATTTCTATTTTTTTGTGCTCGGTGACTTTGAATTGGGTATTATATTTTTTGAAGTTATACTTCTTTTGGCGCGATGGAGAAAAATGATGAGAGTGAATTTTTACGATGCGCGCGCACACCGACACCAAAAAATTTAACAGCATGAAGTTAGTTCTAGGTGGTATGAGAGTGAACTTTTACGATGCGCGCGCATCGTGCGCGCGCATCGTAAAAATAACAGCATGACGTTAGTTCTAGGTGGTATATAACTATGTTCAAGTTGTATATTAAGAAGTATAACTTCTAACGCGTGTACATAAGTACACACAAGTTTTTTTAAGAAATTATGTTTAGGTATATGCTCCGAATATTAATATTTTTTAATATTTGGCCCTTAATGATATTTTTTATAGTATAATATTAATTAATTATTGTTTTCCGTCTTAAACGAACATCTATTTAATTACCTTGTAATGTTAATGTTTCGTTCTCTTTCTAAAAGTTCATAGTCACGTAGGTACTCGGCTTGTTTAGAACGCATTTGTTTTTGCTATGTGAATGTATTAACTTATTAATTTATTTTGGATACCAATATTTACATACCTATGTTATTTATTTTGTCATCGTCAATATTAGTCAATATCAGATTCGTAAGGCAACATTCCGTAGGTATTTGAGCTCAGAAATTCACACATTCGTAAATACGGAACTATTTTAGAACTGTCACGTAAGTTTCAAATAACATCAAAATTCACAATCCAGCCAAGATGTTTTATTCAAATGCTTTAACTATGATTCGCGGACTAACAGTAGGTACGTTCCTATCGGCTAAGCCTCCGTCGGGGCAGGGAACCTCCCAGCACGCGGATTCAGGTGTGTGGTGAGGCGGTCCCAGTTGGGCAAACCCTCAAATACCTCGGGCTGACGCTGGACAGTGGGTGGGCTTTTGACGCCCACTTTGTCCAGCTGGTCCCCCGACTTCGCGGAGCGGCGGGCGCACTCCAGCGTCTGCTTCCCAACCTCGGGGGACCCCGGGAAGAGTTCCGCCGCCTCTACTGTGGGGTTATCCGGTCTATGGCCCTCTACGGCGCTCCCCTCTGGTCTTCTGGACTGGCGAGAGCTCCCCGCTGCAAAGCTCTTTTGAATAGCGTGCAGCAGGTGGTTGCCATCAGAGTGGTCCGTGGATACCGGACGATCTCCTTCGAGGCGGCGACTTTACTAGGACGATTCCCGCCACTGGACATCCTGGCGGACATGGACGCGAGAGTTTACGATCTCGTTCGTGCCCGCTCGGATGCCGGGGGCCAACAACCGGACTGGACAAACGTACGGCGGGACGCGCACCGACAGGCCTTAGAGATTTGGCGCGAGAGGCTTGCGTCAATGCTCTGTCGGTGCGGTCCTGCCATGGTTTGACGCATGGCTGCTCCGGAAACGGGGCAGCCTAACCTTCAAGTTGACACAGATACTCACCGGACACGGGTGCTTCGGTGAGTACCTGTGTCGAATAGGTAGAGAGGCGACACCGACGTGTCACCATTGTGGCGGCGGCTCGGACTCGGCCATACATACACTCGAGGAGTGCCCAGCTTGGGCCCCCGAGAGGCGAGTCCTGGTCGCTGAAATAGGATTGGACCTCTCGCTGCCAGCAGTGGTTTCGGCTATGCTGGTGGCGAGAACCGGATGGAACGCGGTGGCCTCCTTCTGTGAAGCTGTTATGCTCTGGAAGGAGGCCGCCGAGCGCGAGAGGGAGCGCAACGATCCCTCCCGTAGGAGAACGAGACGGCGCCGATGAACTGGATATTGACGCTAATGTCCGCTTCATCGGCGCCGGCGCTGGGAGCTAATCTCAGCGCGAGAGAGTATGCGGCGTCCGGCTGGCTTCTCCCCGGCTTGACGTCGCCCCTGGGACCGCTGGCGTTTGGAGGAGGGGCACTCCACTCGTCTTACATAAGCGGTCCCGGGAAGAGGTAACCTGCTGTAGCTCAGGTTGCCTAAACGCGCTTGTGCGTGAAGGGGAGGGGAGGAGGCATTTGGCCCCCTCCCGTCACCGGAGGAGAGTCTCAGACGCTCAGTGTACAGCGGGGGTACTGGCGAGATCGTTCACGAGTACCCAGACCTTCCGCTACAGACATTGTGAGGCTGGCTACCATGGTGGTTTTAGTGCGTATTACGGGACTAGCCCGACGAGTCCCACATAACCCGTCGCCTCCCCAAGCGGCGGGTATGCGTAACATTTTGCATTTCCACCATGTAAAAAAAAAAAAAAAAAATGGTTTAGGAGATACGGGAGAATAGTTGAACTGAACATATACCTACATATAAAGTATACACACTAAACTCTTCATAGAAATTTACAATAATGCCTTATCCTTGCACAAGTCTACACAAAAAATCCGCAATTCAGATGTCATTATTAAGCCTTGGATTACGCCTGGACTCCTAAAATGTATTCGCCGTCGTAATGCGTTACACCTCGAATTACGAAAAAATCCCAATGATCTTGATCACAGGAACAAATACAAAAACTATCGAAATTATTGCGTTAATTTACTGCAAAACCTTAAAAACAAACATGACAGAGAGAAACTACATAATAGCTTAGGTGACATTAAAAAGACCTGGGATGCAATCAAAGAAATCTGTAACTTAAAAAGCGTAACATCTCACAGCGAAGACCTCTTGAAACTTGAAAGTGACCCTAATACAGCACTAAACAAGGTAAACAAATATTTCTCTAACATAGGATCTAATTATGCCACAAATATATTAACAAGAAATAATATCACCGAACAAAAGCTAGTGCAAAGGGTAAAACTTCCAAGCTTAAACTCACCTCACTCCTTTTTCATGACCCCAACTGACGTAGTCGAGGTTAGTCTTATCATTGACAAACTTAAGAATAAATCTTCCAGCGGTTGCGACAGCATAAGTAACAACGTTCTAAAACTAGCTAAAAAATCTATTGTTGCTCCTATAGCACATATCTGCAACCTCAGTTTGTCTTCTGGTATTGTTCCCGACTGTCTAAAAATTGCTTCCGTGGTTCCAGTCTACAAATCAGGAGACTATGGCAATACATCAAACTATAGACCCATTTCTATCTTAAGTACACTATCAAAAATTCTTGAGAAGATAGTCAACAAACGCCTCATGCATTATCTAGAACAGAAAAGCATTTTGTCAAGTAACCAATTTGGCTTCAGATTGAATCGATCAACCGAGGATGCGATCATTAGTCTTACAGACTTTGTTTTTGATAAAGTGGGTGAGGGATCAAAATGCATAGGGGTCTTTTTAGACCTCGCAAAAGCATTTGACACTGTATCCCGACCCATTTTACTCAGAAAACTTGAACTAATGTGCATACGAGGTATGGCACTCACTTGGTTTTCTTCCTATTTGGAGGGTCGGAAACAGAATGTGCGTATTGGGGATCACCATAGTGATTTTACTCCCATTTCTTTTGGTGTGCCATATGGCAGTGTCCTTGGACCTACCTTGTTCTTGGCATACATCAATGATCTTTGCTCTATCAGCCTCCACAACACACAACTATTTTGCTTTGCGGATGACACTGCTGTTATTTTCTGGGGCAAAGACTGGCCAACTGTTCGTGATTTGACTGAGACCAAGGCTCCAAGAAATAGCACTATGGTTAGATAATAATCTTTTGACCTTGAATACCGACAAAACTAAGGTCATTGCTTTTCGCATAACAGAGAGAACTGCTCCTCCCAAAAACGTAAAGATTACTCTACACTCGTGCCCTGACCGACATAATCTTACTTACTCTTGTCCAATTCTCATGGACGGCTACGTGATGTAGCTGACGATGCAACCATCAGACTCGTGTACACTGCCTTATGCCAGCCTCTGCTTAGATATGGTGTTAATTCTTGGGGGGCTGCAGACAAGACTAAATTTCTTCAAATAGAACGAGCACAACGTGCTGTAATAAACGTTTCATTTAGAAAACCTTTCCGTTATCCCACTGATGACATGAATTCCGAAACCAAATTCCTTCGCGTCCGGCAACTTTTCATTTTATCCACAGTACTGCGCTTTCATAAAACCTCGCTTACTACGGTGACTATGAAGCCACGACGGAAACCAAAATGGTTAATACCCTTATCACGCTCTAATTATTCTCGGAAATCTTATAGCTACAACGGTCCCCATGTTTATGGTAAAGTGAATTCTTACCTAAACATAATGAACTTATCTAATTATAAATGTAGGCAAGCAACGTCTACATGGCTTAACTCGCTTCGCTACCAATCTACCGAAGAACTACTATAATAATACTAAAAGCACACAAAACAGAAACAATAGTTACATTCCTTTTATTATATAAATACACACACGATACCTACACTACAACTCACTCATGTACACATCCACTATAGACAAACACGTACATACATTCAGCGGTAAATGTCCTGGTATATCTTTTCTCTTATTGTTTTACTTATTTTGACGGCACTTGTCGGTATAGCACTTCTCTTCTTGTTTTACAAGGTTATTTTAATGTTATCATAGTGTTATATGATTTATGTTACATATAACCACTTGGAAGGACCTAGTTCTCGCAATACAGGGTATCCTAGTGCGAGGACTAGACCACACTCAATATGTTGTATTGTTGTTATTTGCAAATAAATGTTATTATTATTATTATACATAGACTATTAAAACATAACTTTTCATAATAGGGTAAAATTGAAAGAAAATTATCACCTCTGTAGTGAAATTATTATCGGTCCATGAGCATATCCTTGTACCATTTGAGTATCTTTTAATAGATAAATAAATAAAAAACAAGCGAGCTTACAGTCGTGACATATGACGTGTATACCTAACATCTGACATATTATCATTCCGTATAATAAAATTGAAATGAAATGGAATTGAAGCCAGTTTATACATAATGTGTTTGGTCGAGCATACCATCACTGATCACATACCTACACTCAGTCAGTATCGTCAGTACATCGTGGTACCAACCTTATACAAAATTGTCAGCCATCTCTCCAACACTTCCCTGTAACACATTCCCGTCGCGTTTCCAAAATCACTCCCACAAGAAATATCCAGCAACCGAGGGAAAAATGTTACAGATCAATAATCAAATAAAACACTACCAACCCCAAACTAGGCAGAGCCTGTACTATGGCAACCAGATAACTGATAAAAATTGAAAATAAATTCATACACATCTATTCTATACATACAAATAAATAAAATTGAAGTGTCTGTTTGTAATATTCAAATACCCGATTTTTACTACATGTATATGAATATATATACGGTACATACTCCAAAATAACATTTAGATCTTTGAATGCTGTTTTAAGTAACATTTTAGAATTTTAATAACAACTTTTGAGTAAGATTCAGTAGATAAATAAAAAATTTAAATATAATATTTCAAGCCGAGTTTTTAGACTAAAAAATCAATGAAAGATTAATATGTAAAATGACCACATGTTCTGAAAATGTCGTGCCATGTACAAAACTATATTATGTTTAATTGTATCAGTTCCATGCGTAGATAGCGCTAATCGATCATTTGTTTTTTGTTTAGGCATTGGGGAGAAGAATGAATAACAAGAAGTTACACCTTGTTAACAATTATTATACACGGTTAAATTATCAACTAATTTGGGATGCTTACCATCCAAATTGGTTGTTCACATCCATTATTGCAACCCGGTTGATGAAAAAGGTTCTTTTTGTATATACAATGTATTTTTATCTTTAGTTGTTCTTGAAATGTTAAATAATGATACGATCGTGAACTATCAATTTGGATGGTGAACCCCGTATTCTTTATGAATGGATGATTATTAGGGTCGACGGCCTTGGGCTATCAATAATGATAAAAATGACGAAATAATGATACAACTTTTATAAAAGAAAACTTTACGACTGTAACTACGTACTCAATTAAACGAATCCCAACCAAGATGACATGGTAAAACAGATTGATATTTTGTCCTTAGAAAACTTCACTGTTCACATTTGATTTTCAGTCATGTTATCACAATAATCATTTTAATGGTGGCATTATACCAATTGTCAAAATGCCAAAAAATATTCAAAATAGTTCTTTTTCTACAATTTAGTTGATATCCCGCAATGACTGTCCGAAGTCAACTGATAAGGCTAACCCAATTGTAAGGACATTAAGAAATAGAATAAGTATGTAACGCGATAATGATGTGTTGATAAAATTAATAGATAAACATTCTACACGGCACGAGCAGCAATGATTAAGGTAATTGCCTCGATATCCTCATGTTCCGGATTCGATTCACGCACAGGAAAACTATTTGTATAACCCGTATGTAGTAGGGTTGACTTTGGGTGCTAAACTGTGCATGACGTCCGTGTAAAATTAATGCGATATGGGTCGGGATATATATATATATATATATATATATATATATATATATATATATATATATATATATAGTTCGGGCATCGTCATAAAAATTTTTTAAGGGGGTGCATTGATGAACAAATAGGGAAAGACTATGTCCAGAGGTAGTCTTTCGGTTGGCATTATAATTGATGACAAATAAATTACAGGTATTACAGTAGCGTACTGAGCTGCAGTAAGGGTCCCTAATCGCTTTAGAAATGCTTTCATGACACTTGTGTATTCAGAACGTTTTATATTTTTGCTCACGTTTAATACAAATAAAAAAATATCAACATCAAGCTTGACGCGTACGCCCTTACAGCGTCGTTACAGCCATTCGCAGAATACGATAACATTTTTGTATATTTATAATAAATATTACCTAATCATTAAATACTTAACTGTTCTACAGGACCTCTCGCCTAATGGTCACTATCTGCACCATTCTCATAACAATCTTATGAAATCGGATAATAGTGATAGCGATCTATCGATAAAAAGTCAACTAAAACAATTGTTGTGTACCAGCATGGATTGTAATGATAAGTAAGGTCCTATTAATTGTAACTTGATACTACAAACTTATCATTAGAAACATTACCTACATTGCTGTATTAGTTAACACGTATAACGCCACGAAATAAAATGATAAATTCCATTCAGGCCATGTCGGACAATGATGGGTGACACCGATATGTTCCGTTCGGGCCGTGTCAGACAATGTTGTCCGACAGTCAGAGCTATGTTTAAACGTCTCTACTAAACAGTATGTCAACAATACAAGGCAATATTGTACGCAGCGTGACCCGCGCGGCCTCCTAGATTAGTGTAATCACATCAGCACTGTAAAAACGTATATAAATAAAAAAGTTACGTCAGTTTTTCTAAAAATATTATTTTACTAACATACATAAAAAATTGTGTAATGCAAGTTTGATTTGTTTTTTCGATTTTATGGAAAAATTTAGTGTTCGGTTTATAGATAAATTAAAAAATCAGGATAGTAAAAATCAAAATCAGTTTTATTGTTTTAAACTTAGGAAATAGGAACAATATTATCACATTTAAACTTAAAATATTTGAGATCATGGGAAAACGTACATTTTCAATTATGTTTACTAGGTAAATTAACATAAATAGTTTTTTAGGTTTGACCCGCGAACCTAAAAACTGTTTTTTAACTTTGACCCGCGCGGCTTCAACGGAAAAAAACTCAAATAAATATACGCAGCAAGCCATGGCGGACAATGTTGGGCGACATGAATTATCTTCACATTTATAAAGATTTCTGTAGTTATGTCAATGTTTTGTGAGTTAGAAATTCATATTTAATAACACTAACAATAAAACAAAAATTTGAGATTTTGTTAATTTAAAATATTTTGTATGGCTTATATGGTAAGTTAAGTGTCGCCCAGCAATGTCCGACATGGCGTTGTACGTGTTAACTTTGGAATTATAGATAATAATGTGTTGACGTCAGAACCCGATTTTATTGATCGTTGAACTCAACGAACAGGACAAATTCACAATTTAGATCTGCTATATCGTGGTGATGAAGAATGTTGATTTTGCCAGATTATTTCATGCGTATCATTATTCGAGGATCTCCACAAGCTAGTTTCATAGATTTTAAAGATTTAATAAATATGAAGCGTCAAACGCATCTGAATTTTCAAATAATTGCTTGTATTAGGCCCGCATCACTACAGCCCTATATACTCTGATCTACAGGTCCTCTAATTTATTTCCTAGTAGGTAAGAACACCGTGTGATTTAGCTTATCTTTTCTGTGTACGATCGACAAGACCCTTAACCTCTTCGGAATTCGCTTTAAAACGATGTTGTCAGGCCAGCAGCCTTTTATGCCGGATTACTCATTCAACTGCATTACTTTTAGTAATATTACATTAATATTTAGTAAGCTTAGCATTAATACGCAAAGGAAGAGCTTTATCTTCCGTTAGCTTAACAATCTTAATCTCGTTGTATTACTTAATGTTATTTTGCGCAGAATTACTGTTGTAGATTTAGATTTGAGCTTCATTTCAGCTGCATATGTCACATAAGTTTTTATACTATCTACTTATAAATTTTTGACTTAGTGTCGTTTTGACCTTTTACAGCAAAGAAATAGTTACTTTTTAACCGCGTGCTCAATTTTGATAACCGAGCAAGCGAAGGATTCTAAAACTGAATCACGAGCGCAGCGAATGATTCATAAATTAGAATCCTGAGCATTCGCGAGGAAATCAAAAGAGCAGAAGGTGAAAAATTTTTGCACTCGAATGCAACACGTAACTTTTTATTACACCTCAGCGAGGAAATGACTAAATGCGAAAAGCATCTTATCATAAATACTTTTATCTCAGTTTAGGTAAGTATTAATTACTAGATATATTATGATATGTAATTGTAAATATTACAAGACAATCTTTAAATTATAACAAATATATAATTAAGGAAAACAAAAAGAAACGTTGCTACAGTTTGAGTGTAATAGAACAGTTATATTGCGCAAAACAATTAAAAAAGTACACCATGAAGGTTCCGAGTCTTAGTTTTAATAAATTAAAAAAAGTTGTATGATAAATTCGGCACCATAGACGTAGAAGTAAATTGGTTTACTGATATTTTACATTCACAAACTTGGTGCACACGATGTTCAAAATTCAAATTTACTTGAACCTCTAGAGGATAAATACGACTTTTACACTCAGATATCAAAGAGCAAAAATGCTCCTTAAGAGATGGGGTGATGAAAAATTATTTTTATGGCCTTTCCGAAAAACTACCACACGTCTTTCTTGTAAATACAAATTGTCTAATGTATCAAGCCGGTGACTATATTTAATTTTATTTTTTACTAGTTGTGTCCCACGGTTTTACCCGCATTAAAAAAATTATAAATTATAGCCTATGTGTTAATCCAGGGTGTCAGATAACTCCGCACCAAATTTTATTAAAATTGCTCCAGCCGTTTAGACATGACGAAGTAACAAACATACACACTCACACAGTCACAAACTTTCGCCTTTATAATATTAGTAGGATATCTTGAAACATCTTGCCACTTCCGATTTGTATTTTTATTTGATAGAAAATTCTAAATAACCAAATGGTTATACGTTCCTCCAACATTTGTAGCTAAACATGGCAATCGTGCCTCACCGGTATTAGACTCCCACTAATAGGGGCTGCGATGGCGGTATGAGAAGTGTCCTCTACTGCCGCCACGTGCAGGTAGCTCCTCGAATAATGATACGCATGAAATAATCTGGCAAATCAACATAATAGCAGCAACGATATAGCAGATCTAAATTGTGAATTTGTCCTGTTCGTTGAGTTCAACGATCAATAAAATCGGGTTCTGCCGCCACGTGCAGGTAGCTCCGGGAAGGCAGCGATTTGTTTGTGGCACAGTCGCTATGCCAGAGTGGTAGGAGTCGGTAATAGGGGAAGGCAATCCAGAGCCCTCCCAGGGTATGTCCCGACCATCTGGGACATAGCGCAAAAAGGCGCTATGTCCCAGATGGGAATCATGTAAACCATATTTTAGGAAACTATGTATCTTACCACTGCCAAGTATGTACATTTTTTAAATTTGCGTATTTGTTAAAAGCAACCCTAATCTATTTCAAAAAGCGAAGGATATATACCCTCGAAATACAAGACGGGGGGAACGGCTAGTCTTAGATATTCTACCAAGAACTACCCTATTTAAAAAAAAACTGTTTCGCAATGTGTGTAAAAGTGTACAACAGACTCCCATCAATCATTCAATAACTTCCACTAATAAGGTTCAAACTAATATTAAAGAAAGTATTGTTAGACAGAATGATATACTCCGTGAAAGAGTGGATCAGAAATGATGTGGTTGTCTCTGACTTGACATAATCTATGTAATTATTTAATAAGTATTATTAATTTGACATTTTATTTGAATTGGTTGACATTATGATGTAGGTTTGAATTCTGTGACATTAACAATTTTTTACTTTAATTTTATTTATCTACTATATAAAATAAGTCGGGTTTTCCTTCCTGACGCTATAACTCCAGAACGCACGAACCGATTTCCACGGTTTTGCATTCGTTGGAAAGGTCTCGGGCTCCGTGAGGTTTAAAGCAAAGAAAATTTATAAAATTTAACGCGGGTAACACCGCGGGCACAGCTAGTAGATAATAAAAATGTATTCACATGCTTAATACAGGCTAAATAGATTATAAGGACCATTTTACCTAATTATCATATTAACTCTATTTAGTGTGAATAAATAAATTGAATTGAATTTAATTGAATTGGCACCGGAGCAGCATCCCATCAGGCGCCAAGAGAGGTCCACGGCGGGTTAGGTTTAGTCGGTGCAAGTCTGACATACCCATCCGCAGACAATGTTTGCGGGTGGGAGGCGTAGGCCCTGCCTAATAAATAGAATCTCATTAATTACTAACTTGAAGCTCTCTTCGATTAATTAGAATACTATGATGGGAGTGGCCAGAATTTGGTTACGAATATATTCTGTATGTTTTGTTTCATTTTTTTAGTTAATACAAGTAGACACAACTCAATATAGTATTATTTTATGAAATCTACGGAAATATTATTTAAAAATATGTGTAAACTTGCGATTGGGTATAAACTTTTTCACTAGGAGAAAAAAATAAAATTATATATAGTCTTGTGTATATCTCGTTACCATCGCAAGGATTACCTAAGTAATAATTTACGTGAAGATATGGAATCCATAATGTTTGAATCCTTATATTGGCAGTAGGCCGTCAATCGGCCTCGTAGAACATTCTCTGACCAAATCGGAAATGTTCTTAAGATAAGCCAGGTCAAAAGTAGGGTACTTTTGACCTGGATATTATCTTGAGAACATTTCCGATTTGGTCAGAGAATGTGCCAGCGAGCATGTATGAAGAATATAATGACAGTAAACGAGGCCAAAGAGGTGTACAAAATTGTGAAAATGCTCTGCACTCAGGGAAACAGGCATTCAGAGTCTGTATGTATAGTAGGGCCAATTTAATAGATCACATTTGACACTTCATCAAAATTCAACGTGCGTAACTTTAACAGGCGGGCATAAAATATTATTTATTTTTCGTAGTTAGAACTCCACATTTGCATATTTTTTTCCAGTTACAATTAATTTGTATTGTTGTAATTACCAAATAAGGTATTTTACGATTCCCTTTACTCCTAACTGACAGATGTCAAATGTGATCTATTAAATTGGCCCTACTTTAATGTAAGTAATTTTCATAGGGTTAAAACAAACAAATGAATACAACAAATTTTATTCATTATACATTCATTACACTAACAACAACGATATATAAGGCTCCCTTAACATATTTTTCATAATTTTTGGTATATATATATTTACACTTTACAGTATATCTCTAGATTACAAAATACAACATTTAAGTAATGGAAAACATCAATATGGATTTTATAGAGTATGTAAGATATAACTAACAGATAAAAATACGAAAGCGTTTTCCTCTTGTAGATAAGCAAGCATTTCTATGAATTGATTTGTGTAAGACAGACATTAAAGTCCGTACTATTGAAATATTAAACCACACTTCATATCATCATTCATTTGTGTGTGAACTCTATTGCACAGTAAAAAGAAATAGTAAACTTTCATAGGTTCCAGTGAAGAAGTAAGAGATCAAAAAGAATGATATATTTTGTACTAGAAGGAAGAACTAGCTTATTTATCCGAATAACACACAAGACTATAATTTATAAAGATTATCAACACAGCTAGTTAAATATATTTTACATTTTTCAACGACAGATATTTACGGAACTCGCTCTTATGAAACTTGAAAAACATCAATACGAAAATAATATTCTGAAATTATCCTCACACAAAATGAGTTAAATAAAAACTTACTGATGTTACATGTTTTTAAGCTTCATGGGTGGATAAGTTTCATAATTATGTTCCTCTATTTATATTGCTTTTTACATACATCGCTCGTTTGATGGGCGGAGGATATACTTACGCATCATCCTAATCATAAATCTCAAAAATATTGTAATAGAGCAAATAATAATTATTATAAAAAAGACGTTACAATCCGAAATAATCCATTTCAATCCTGTTTGTCATAGAATAATGTTGATATTGTCGGCATGCAAACATTTATTAGCAGAAGATATAATGTAATAATGTTCAATAATTCATAGAATTAAGTACATAATGAAATTTAAATTAAATATTATTTACCTTTAATCATACGCAATCATTGTTACAACATCATATTTACAAACAATTAATTAGTAACCTATCTATTTATAAATAGCTTACAATAGAAGTTATCGCCACTTCCGCTATTTGTATGGATACATCCTTAAAAATGGAACAATTTGATTTTTATATAATCTTTGGAACTTTTGGCATAATGATTTGTCGTTTTGATTATTTTAAAAATCACGTCGCACATCGAAACTTTTTTTACATAGATGGGGGACAAATTAACGAACAAGAAATGACACATGTTTTGATAATGTAAATTGTCAAGTTATGTAGTTGTTTCAAGATGTAGATTGTAGATTATAAAATGTTTCTAAATATGTAAAAATAATTAAGGTTCAGAAACTTCCATTTACTTTAAATACCTACCTATTAAGTACAATTATTATCTGTGTGAATAAAGGTGTTTTTTTAATTACAAGGTTAATTTAGCGAATCTATTTGAAAAATAAAATCAAAGACATCATATTTATTTCAGAAAATCACTGGTATAAAACATTGGGCACACTAGATAAGCAACTTTATTTGAATACAATATCAGAAACAAAATAAACAATATCAATAATATTTTAAATACCAAAACTTTTACTAATGTAGAATAAAGGAATGCATGGAAATGGGTTCACATGTTTAATGGCGGATTATTACAAGATAACCTAATAGTAATGTTTACTAAATTCCATGGCTGCCATTAAATGTTTACAACATTCTATATTTGCCATGTCAGTCGCACCCGTTTACTACAGACGCCAGCACATCAAGCTACTCCAATCTGTCAAGTTTCCCCAATTGAAAGTGTACCTTATACTTTTGTGATAAAGTTGAAATTCTATAAAAGAAATTTGACACATTGGGGTAGCTGGATGTGCTGGCGTTTGTACATTTTTATTTACTTTGGAAGCGCCACTTGTTTACCTACTCTTTCTACTTAGAAAGATTGTTCAAATATTTGTTAGGAAAACGATTCGTTTATGAATAGCAATTTTGAGTGATTATTATGGGACTGCCAGAATCCCTATCAATAAACTCACTTACTTATATTTTGAAAATTAAAACTAACTAATCTCAACATAAGTATTACGAAACATATACAATATACAGACGCCAGCCTTTCTAGCTACCCTAATCTGTCAAATTTTTAAAACAAATACCACATAAGTATAAGGTTCACTTTCAATTGGGGAAATTTGACAGATTGGAGTAGCTTGATGTGCTGGCGTCTGTACATTAGCGCATGCGCAGTAGGCCGTAGTAAGTGCAAGCGAGATAATTACGATGGTTTGTTGCATTTATAACGTTCCTCATTGATAGTTCAGTGAACCGTAAACCTATCAAGTCCAAACAATCAAATGCCGCTCCAAATTTTAAATAGTTCTATTTTGTTTATTATTAATAGGGTTGCCATACGTCCTGTATATACCTACGGGGCTGTCACCGTATATACATAAGTAGGTATCACGTCCCGTATTTTCCCGTTTATCAATATTGTGATATACACTTACTTACTAAAGGCTCGAAGCCGACCGGCAGGTGACAGACGCGCGTGGGCGCACAGTTGTCGTTGTTTTATTGTTATATTTTCATTATAATATACCGTTATCACCCCTATTTTCAGTTTTTATTTATTTGCCACCAATAAGTCCCGTACCGGGTCGCAATAATAATAGAAACCCTAGTTATAAAATAAAGCGAGTCAGGTTTTCCGGCTTAGACGACAGACAGGAAACTGTAATATGTACGTCTAAAAATATACATAGTTATTTTGTAGTAATTATCTTAACGGAATGTTTTAATAAAAAAAATATTTTTCACATAACAGCTATTCAATTTTGTTTCTAATCCCCAACCTAATAGGTACTAAGTAAGTATCTGTGTGGTGACGGCGACAAATATCAGAATCAGAATATCATCACCCCATCTTATCCCGTGCGGGGCGTAGAAGTCGACCAGAGGGAATATCTACTTGAGGAAAGGCAGCAGCTTCCTTCTGATTACTATGACTATCTTACTGCGATCGCCAACCCGCCTGCCAAGCGTGGCGATTATGGCATATCCCCTCAAGACGATTCTTGAGGGAGGCTTGTCCAGCAGTGGACTTATTTAGCTGTAATGATGATGATGATGAAGTATCTGCTAATATTATATTATTCATCTGCCTCGTTGGTTTATCCGTAGTGTGTTAATGAGGTCATGGGTACAAATACCGGGTTGACCGTAAAAATGTGGTTTTTACCTCGTAGAGCTCGTAAAGCAAGCGGCACGGTGCCTGAAATCTTTCCGGTCATGTCCAACCGATATCCCATCAGATGTTGAGGGTGAGGGAATAGGAACAGCACCTGTGTGCACACACTTATGTACAGACGCCAGCACATCATGCTACCCCGATCTGTTTCCCCATTTGAAAGTGAATTTTTACTTGCTTTTATGATTAAGTTGGAAATCTGTAAAAGAAATTTGACAGATTGGGATAGCTGCATGTGCTGGCGTCTGTACCATAATTTTTCTCAATGGCTAGTCTAAATTGAGACTTTAATCAATAAACATGCATATTTACAAAAATAACTTAAATAAATACAAATCAAATAAAGCTATAAGACCTTCAATAAAATTTAAGGAACATAATAGAAAAATATTGTAAGTAACCGGGTATCTCTATCCCCCTCTCTCTCTCCTCATAAAACTAATGTTATACGTGAAATAGAATCAAACGGTCGACGGTCACCGTAGCCTAGTTGGTAGTGCTCCTGCCTACGAAGCTGGTGGTCCTGGGTTCGAATCCCGGTAAGTGCAAATATTTGTGTGATGAGCACGAATATTTGTTTCTGAGTCATGGATGTTTTCTATGTATATAAGTATTTATCTATCTATATAAGTATGTATATCATCGCCTGGTACCCATAGTACAAGCTTTGCTTAGTTTGGGGCTAGGATGATCTGTGTAATATTGTCCTCAGATATTATTATATTTATTATTATTATTATTATTATTAAATAAATATCTCAATTATATAAATTATTAGCGTAACCCGAAATACACGTGAATTTTATCTATAATCGTAACCGTAAAAAATAGCAATCATATGTGAAAAATTTGCCATTAAATATAATAGGATTGGAATTGATGTTCTATGGTTATGTTTAACTCATTATAAATACTTATTTTTCTTACTAATTTAAAAATAAATATATATAACTTGTCCCAAAATGTTAATCAGTTGTCAGGTTGCCACACCTGATAAACACACTCATATATTACTAAATTCATACATATAATAGATAAATTACACCCAGATATAGAACAAATAATCATGCTCATCATAAAAATATTTGTCTTAGGTGGGGATCGAAACGACAACCTCTGAATTAGCAGTCCAACAGGTCAGTTAAATAAGCAGAAGACTTTGGATAATATATAAAGATGTCAGATGATTTGCATCCTCCGTGTAAATTTTAATTCTAAGGCGTTATCTATACATATAATAAAATTGTAGGAAAGTCAAAACTGTACATTGAATATTTTTTTAAAAGGATACTTGGAGCGCGATCTACAATCGATATCGTTGCCAAAAATATAGTTTTTAGAATTTTTGTCTGTTTATCTGTTTGTCTGTATGTATGTCCCGGCTAAACTCATAAAGTACTGCATGGATTTACTTAAATTTTTGCATGAATGTTACTAAGAGGTCGGGTCAACATATAGGGTACATATTATCACACTATCACCTGCGGGAGAGGAGTTGTGATAATTTATAAAGTTTAACGCGGGTAAAACCGCGGGGCACAGCTAGTTAGATCATAAATAAATACGAGAAAACTTGGAATGAAAGAAAAGTGCGATAGACAAACATGGAGAATATGCTTTTGTTCTCATTCTTTTGTTTTTATTAAGGTGCTCATTGCCAATTGTCCTCATCGGTCCGTAAATGTTGAGCGAGGTTAGGCATCGCGGTCCATCCATTGCTGGGTGACCACTAAACTACTACTAAAATATATCATCGATACAAATGTAAAGGTATGCAGAATTTTGTTTTTTGCACTGGTGTCTTTTGATCTTAAAACGATTCTGAAATAACTATTCAGATAATAGATACAAATTGCCCATACCTTTAGCAGACGATCCTTACTCGTAATTTGATGAACAATAAATCGCGATATCACTTCAATCGATACCCACTTAAGGCCCAGAATTCAGCGCGCAGCGTGACATCAATATTCCAAAATATTCTATTTTAAAATTTTAAGTACACGTTACTCATAAATAAAATAGATCATTACAAATAATATCGAATGTTGTTCTTAATATTTTGGAATATTAATTTCACAAGATTACCGAAGTACAATGTTAGAATGTGTATACAATTATGTTATACCATGTAAAACATCTAAATGTGCCAGCAATATGGCGGCGCTCTGAAGTCTAGGCCTGAAACAATTGTAAAAAAGAAATAATTAAATGAACAAGCAATTTTTTTTTAGAATAACGAGTAGTCTTTTCTGTTTATACACAAACGGTTACAAACAAACGTCTTTAATCAGTTTCACAAACATACATTAATTCCTTGTTATACCAAAAGTGCAAGGCGGGTAAGACTAGGAAAGTCCTTTTCTTTGGTTTTACTATATCTATGACGACTTTATTACAAGCAGTTTCTCAACCAGTGCAGGTAGCATGATGGCGAAGACGACCAATCCCTATGCTTGCAGCTAGACTCGTATTTTTCTGTGATTTCATGGGTGTAAAGTAACATGAGTATTTAACCCCTGCTAGCTACACTGGTGCGTTTATGCATGATATTTGTAATTTGTGCATCTACTCGACTTTATCGGAGTTATTGGTGCGTACTAGCTCCCATATTAAGTGTTACTTAAAATAAACATTAATTGACTAGGTCGCTAGCGGAAACTATACGATACTTAATAACCTACTATTATGCAGTTCTCAGCCTAGCCATTATATTATAGCCATATTTTCATCCATTATTGTATTGTACCAAATCATATAGATATTTCAACCAGTTGCTCGTACCTATCCGTCAATGATCGGTGCACTAGCAGCATGGTTTTGTCTATAAATGGGTTACCGCCAGAACGGTTTAATTTCTAAGCGTCTCGTTCTCGATCTTCGGAGAGTACGATAATCGATCCCACTTATACAAGTAATCATTTGACAACAGTACTTAAGTGCCATGTCAGAGGCTTACTTGGGCAACTTGAATATCTCTGGCGTTAGGGTAACCACCATACATACGATTAAGAATATTAAATTATACATGATATAAAGAACAATAAAAAACTCCAGTACTCATTGCAGAACTCAAAATTAAATATTTTCGTATACCCTATTTTGGCATAATCACAGCAATGGGCAACAATAAATTAATTGTCCTAATACTTAATTCTACGGCAAATTATAAGACAGATAGGGCATAGTGTTCTGTAACTCAATGAGCAGGTAAATACCTTCACTTTACAGAATACATGTCTTTAGACCCAGACTTCAACACGCAGCCATCTCGCTCGCAGACATGTATTAAAATGTAAACACTTATAAAAAATGTGCCTCGGTCACCTAGTGAGACTAATATTCCAAAATATTTTCATTATAATATTGTCTATAATGACAACAAAATATTTGGAAGCAGGTTTTCCTCCAATCTTTTGTGGTAAAAACTTATTATGAATATTTTGGAATACTAATACACCAAATCGATAGTCACAATTTTTTCTGAATGCGAGGGCGATAGTCTAGGCCTTAATAGGAATTTAGGTTCTATATGTGATTGAGATGGCTAGAACCCCTAGTAGTGCAAGCGCCATAAGCTGCATTAAACGCTTACTATCGGAGGGGATATAAGTTTGTTTGCTGACTTGGGTGAATAAAAAAATATATAACCCATTCACTAATGAACATTTATGTAACATACTTATGTAGGAAACATGTGCTTATCTGTACATGGTTTTAAGTAATTAATGTTCATTATAAACCTTTAAACTAAACGTTAAATTTTAAATTAAAAGGATAGGTAACATACAAATTTTAAAGGTTAACCACCATTAACTTACTTTAAGGTCTGTCTATGGACATAAGTAGACAGGCCAGTAAACAAAAATCATAAATTTAAAACTATAATTTATATTTTTCTAAGTCTGTTAATTTAAGTACCTACGTAATGCTTCACTATAAATAGTCGCAGTCCATTTTCCAGTAATTAATCAAAAATCCAACGAAGACTCGGCGCCGCACGCGCATGCGTTAGGTGGCGGTGGGAATACCATCCAGTGGCAAAATGGCGACTACAGAACATTTTTCTATGCTCCTGTTGAGTAACCGACTTAGCAGTTATTTAAGATACCTAGAAGAAAAAAAAAACTAAAATTAAAAGGTTTCAAGTTCATTGCTGACTGCATGTGTAGCGCAAAGGTTAAGGTGTAATATTATACGTATTGTAATAATAATGTCCTCTCGGCCGAATTTCAGCCACGGCGGCCAGTCTCAACGGAGATTAGTCAACTGCGCCGGACATATTACAGTGCACAAGTTGAGTAGAGGCACTTTCAATTCCAGCACTCTCATGATCCGATGGGACGACTAGCGACACGACTGGAAAAAGGTCGGGTACAGGACCGACAACTTTACGTGCTGTCCGAGGCACGGGGGTATAATACCGCCAACTCCTAGACTTCGGGCTGATGCTGAGAAATTTTACTTTTTACACTAAAGTCCCAAAATCACTTTTGGCCCGAACCGGCATTTGAACCCAAAACCTCGTTCTCCGCGTGTAAACACACTAACGTTAGACAAACGAGGCAGCTGTGTATTTTTTTTAATACAACGACCGCACTAGGGAATCTAATCCCTGTGTCGCGGGGTACTTTACAAACATATAATAGACGGAGACATATTACATCCAGACTCAGAACAACTATTTATGGGTCACACAAATAGTTGTCCGGGTTGGGACTTGAACCCGCGACACGAAGCGGCGAGGCGACTGTCTTAGCCGCTGCGCCACACGTGCAGTCAAATTTGTATTAGTAGTAAGTATTGAATGCATATATTTACGATGTTAAATAAATAAATATAAGAAAAAGGTAAAGAAGTAGACTAGTATTAAAGAAGTTGGTCACTAGACCAAAAGCTAGCCAATATAACGGGTGAGATTGGTGCCACATGGTAACATCAAGTGTTGTCAGCCTCTTAACAATCTCAGATAAGATGTCGACTTAATATTATGACTAGCTGCGTCCCGCGTTAATCTTTATAAATTATAGCCTATGTGTTAATCCAGGGTGTCAGCTAACTCCATACCAAATTTTAATAAAAATCGCTCGAGCCGTGAAGAAGTACCAAACATACACACTCACACACTCACAAACTTTCGCCTTTATAATATTAGTGTAATAACGTTAGGTATGCACATTTCCTCTGATATTGTCACAACAAAGGAAGCAGATTTTTTATTCTGATATCAACGTCATATAGTTTGCTGATAAATTAAAATCCGTTGGCCTTATTAAATAAATAAACTATTGTGAGGCATTTTAGTAGATGATAATTTTTTTTTACTTTGCTAAATAAATATACTTGTATTTGCACAAGTGCTCTCTCAATTCCTTCATAATTCGAGTGGACGACTATTCGACACGACTGATCATATAGTAAAGTGTAGTAGTAAATTGTTATCTATCCCTAAATCACCAGCTCTTAAGAGGCTGACAACACACATGTTCCTTTAATGTTTTTAAACTTTCGCGATTTGTACACATTTTTATATATCGTGGACACGGGTCTCAATCGCGATAACGATTTAAGGCAAATCAGCCGAGCCACAACAGTCGACCCGTGACCACGGCTGGTGCAATCCATGCCGAAACGTTGGGTAACCTAAGGCCTAGAACAACCTAAGACATACACAAGCGACGTAAGGCGAAGGCACGGGGCAGGCGCAGCGCAGGCGTGGGACAGATACGGCGCAGACGCGATTTGAATTATATCAGAAGAGGCGTGGAACAGGCAAGAAACGTTCAGATGCGGCATTTTATAGGCAGACTTTGGTGCGATACCGTATCACAAGCGACGTGCTCCTTGCGTGACTCACAAGAACCGACTGCTAGCGACGCGGCGCAGGCAACGAAACGGCGTGTCTGCGCCGCGTCGCTTCAGTATAATTCAAAAACGTCGCCTGCATACATTTTGTATGAAATCGTTTTGAAGCGGCGCACGCCTGCGCCACGCCTGTTCCACGCCTGCTGCCTTACGTCGCTTGTGTATGTTTTAGGCCTAAAGGTTTTCCTTAAATCGTTATCGCGATTGAGACCCGTGTCCACAATATATAAAAACACATTTTGCCGTTTCACGCTAATACCGTGTACGTATTTACTAATACAGGTGAAAATAAGAATTATGGTGAATGTAATGGTAAGAGTTATGATAAATTAACAATTTAAAAAGAATAAGTAGTATATTTTAAATTATTTTGTATTGAGTATTCTTTTGTCGTGACTTTGATTTTTTTCTTTCGAGCTAATCTAGTTGAATCATCTTTAAAATATATACATATATATATATATGGATCATGTGATGATCTTCAGCAAAATATTTAGTATGAGCGCACGAAGGTTTCTGAGTTAGTACGCCCAACCTTCGACGGATTAACGCGGATGAAACCGCGGGGTACAACTAGTCATTTCAATTTAAATTAACCTAGTATTATTGGCTTAAAACATGCAGGAAATCACGAATGGGACTGTTATCAGCGCTTTAATAACTTAAATACTTACAATCACAAACTCTACAAGAGAGCTTCCAATATTCAATCCTATCCCTTTATATTACACCGTTTCTTATAATTTGGATGCCACCATTTTCTCAAATTTGGGTAAGTGGATGTTTTTCTCATCTTTTGGTTATTGTTGAGGGCCGTACATAGAGCACAGACATTCTCCTTCGCCTCCGGACTGTGGTACGTGTAATAGGACTTCCACCAAAAATACCGACTGTAGTCTTGTGGAGAATGCATCAGTCTGTGGATGAAGGCCGCTAGCTGAGGTGCGCTGTAGTCACGACCGTTGATATATGAGCCGGGTGGAAGGAACCTGTAAAAAAAATGCGAAACTTAATACAGGCAGCCTGTGAGTCTATGAGTATATTTTATACACATAGATTCATAGACTCACGCCTGTTTCCCAGAGGGGTGGGCAGATACAACGCATTATCATTTGTCACGATCTTTGCACGCCTCTTTTAACTCGTTTTATACATGCCCGGTTTAGGGTACTTCTGGCCTGGCCTTTCTTGAGAACATCTCCGGTTTGGTCAGAGAATGTTCTACGAAGTCTTCCCCTTCCGGTTTTCCTATTCAGACAGGCCAGGTACACTTCTTTTGTCAATCCTCTTTCATTCATCCTTTCTAAAATGCCCAAACCATCTCAGCATACCTCTTTATATCTTTGTGAGTTCATCCTCCTTCAAACCACAACGCTCTCTTACATCAATATTTCGTATTCTGTCCTTCAAAGTTCCATTCTTTTTCGGCCATATCCAACTTTCACTTCCATACACTAAAGTTGGAACTAACGCCCCATCGTGCACGGATCGTCATCGTCATAAACATTTCAATTGGAAAATGAATCTTAAAAAGCAAGGCTTAACATGCCTTACTGTTACTATCGATATGACATTTACTGATAACCGATACTGATATGATAATTCATTTTGGTTTGTGCCGAGATAAATCGCTTATAGCCTTCTGAGCGATTCGTATTTGAAATTTGCAGGGCATCCTGAGCTTGGTCCAGTTGCAGTCATTAGATAACTATTATTATGCTGTTCGAGGCTCATAGGAATAAATTAATAAGAGCCCTCAAAAATTATGGACATCCTCCAAGAACCTACAGTTGTCACCTCTTGCGCGAATCAGCCAAGATCACACCTTTTCTTCCGTTTGAGTTACTATGTCATTAGGCATAAAATAAGTCTGTCAAATAAAAATAATAAACGCTATACCCACCTGGAATAATCAGCTCCACCATAAACAATAGGAACAATATCTGTCTGCAACGCCCTCAATAACTTCTCCGTCACATAATCTTCTGCGAAAGTGTTCTCCAGTGACATGTAGAAGAAATAATCTCGTGCTAAAAGATAATCACAGCCGGAGTTATTATTTCTTGGGCATTGCATTGTACCGCAAGACCCATAGACATCAACTTTGTGTCCAAATCTTTTTAAAGCCTCTTGTAGTTGATGTACAAAGTTTTTACGGTTACTCCTAGTGGCACAATGTGATACAAACCATGCCGCAGCTTTACTCTTGTTCCCTATTTTATCAGCAGAATCTCTCACTTTCGGTATATGTTTTAGCCATTTCATGTTACGTTTCGGTCCCACAATTGTACCCTTCTTATTCTTTATAATTAAATAAGTAATTGGTATATCAGAATCTAGTCTATACGTAGCTGTCCAGTTAAAAAAATTATCGTACCGTCGGTCACAAAGTGGGAAATTGTCAGCTGATTCGGCATTCACGTATATATATTTTTGATGTAACGATCGAGTTTTAGGCAAGTCCGATGGCCTCATGTTTCTTCCGTTAAAAGCAATAGCATCAAATTTTGTGATATCACCATCGAGTAATCTCCTATTGCTGGTAACGAAGCAGTTAGTCACCGAACAATTGTTAGCCAAAAATGCTCTCTGGCCTTCCCCAAAGTAGTAGAATGGGGCGTAGTCTTTTCTAGTCCATAACAAGATGTATTTGTAGTCTTTCGGCAGTGAACTAGTCTTTCTATAAACGTCTGTATATCGGATATCACGACCCACATTTTGTAGAGCTTCTTGTATTAGGTGTTCCGTTTCTATTGGTAGTTCTTGCCTCGTGGCTTGTTGTAGAAGAAATACTGAGAATGCAGTTATGATACAGCTGACTATGAAAAAGAATTTAGCAGACCTTATCTGCCGGAAGTATAATGCAAGCCTGGAGGCCCAGTGTCGCAAAGACATCTCCGCCACATATTCATGTGTTTTCAAATTGCTTTTATGATTGTTCTCGTTGAGTATCCTGGATACCTGAAACAATAAAAATGTATTGTAATTATGGCAACTCCTGATTCACCTTTTTGTACGGTCTGAGAATAGAATCTCTATTCATTTCTAGCAAGATGGTGTAAAGTGCTAGAATAAAGTAGATTTATTGACATGTTAAAACTAACTTTAATGAATATAGTAAATTAATAACAGAATGTGATTGTTTTATCAATAATATCCCTTTGAAGAATTGCCATGATGAAGTGGCAGTGGGCAGGGCACATAGCTCATAGAATAGATGTGGCAGAAATATTTTTGAATGGCAACAAAGATCTGGAAGACTTAGCTTGGTATGCCCCCTGAAAGAGGTATCAATGATATTATGTCACCGTACCCTAGTTGGTAGTGATCCTGCCTACGAAGCTGGTGGTCCTGGGTTCGAATCCCGGTAAGTGCACATATTTGTGTGATGAGCACGAATATTTGTTTCTGAGTCATGGATGTTTTCTATTTATATAAGTATTTATCTATCTATATAAGTACGTATTTCGTCGCGTGGTACCCATAGTACAAGCTTTGGTTAGTTTGGGGCTAGGATGATCTGTGTGACATTGTCCCCAGATATTATTATTATTATTATCTTGTGTGGGTCGCCGAAAACCGCTGGATGCGGGTACCACAGGACCGGCAAGAGAGACACCATTGTCCAGCAGTGGCCGTTATTCGGCTAATATGACGATGATAATGATGATCCCCTTAAACACCCGGTTCTGTACCTCTCGCTAACGAATCCAGCGAGTGTTACAGTAGGATGCAATACGTCTAACATAATATTTATTTGTCATTTGTGTGTGAGCATAATCTCGCCTAAAGAAAAAAACAAGTTGTGCCATAAAGTACCTATTTACTCTGGTCTTAAATAAAGCAATTGATAATAATACGTGCCTACTACTACATACTGTACTTGCGTCAGGAGACATGATTATTAGGCGGACTATCTGTCGTTCATATCTTCATCTTGAGATTGTATTTTATTAACATAATTTATTTGTACGGCAAATTTAAATGGTAAATTCAGTGCGGTGCAAGTTCTGTGGTTTAAGCTTAGGCGCTGAACGTAATTTATTGAGTCGGTACTTTTAACAAATGTTTTATTTACAAAAAGTGTATGAATATAAAAAGACGCATGCGCCCTCACCCACCACCAGTATTTTTTATAACATACTTGATATAGTTTTGATTCTAGGACAGATATTTGTGTGCATGAAAATATCTGTTTGTCCTGAGTGTGGTTTTAATTATCTATATAATTATGTATTTACAAAAGAAGTATATCTAGTATATCAGTTATCTGGTTCTCATAGTACAAGCTCTGCTTAGTTTTGGATCAGATGGCCGTGTGTGAATAATGTCCCAGGATATATTATATTATTATTATTCGTTTCGAATTGATTTATGTATTAAGCCCGTTAAACTTGGTGAGTGATTAAACCTTTATCATTTGATTCGTATGATGACTCTCAACTTCGTGTGCCTTTTGGCAAAGGCCTCCTCAAGTAGTTTCCATTGGTTCCTGTCTTGAGCAATGAATATATAGAACACTGTGAATACAACATGTACCTTTTACCTTTAGACGAGATTTATTAATTATTATGTTTGTTTCATTATTCTCACTTTGGGTTCTGAATTGTTAAGAAATAAACAGGAGACTGTGGCGAAAAGACACATTCACGGTCAGCCGATGTATTTCGGCTTGTCTATTCTAGCATTCTAACCGGGAACAAAATACTACGATTCAAAAAGCGTCTCTCTCGCAGATTTAGATTTTCAAGCATACTCTCGGTACAAAAGTAATATAAACCTTCGCAATTACAATTGTAAAAGTACTGTGTAACTGTATAATGGTATATAAAAGAAGACAATGCTGCATACCTACATGAACCCTGTGGTTTCATTTATAACTTCACAGTCAACAACCTATAAGACGTTGCGTAATATCAATACCTAGTTACTATAACGTCCTTCTGATTTTCTTTTAGCGTGGTTTTAACTGATAATTATCCATCTACTAAGGAAAACATACGTGTAATTGAATTAGCTCATTTAACCAAACAGAATATCTACGTTTATCACTTTACTAGAGGTTATATGTCACTGAGCTTTGTATACGTCAGAATGCGCATAGACTATGAATATTAAAAACGTTAGTAAAAATGACTTAAGAAAATACTCCTTTCGTGGAACTCCTATGGTATTGACGTCACATCTGATATTGTGTGCACATTTAACGATGGTAATATAAATATGGTAAACAATGGAAACATAAATTTTCTGCTCTATAACTAAATATGCCACTCAACAATATATTCATACCTATTAGCAACAAATGTATGTATGTAGGTATCGTATTACAAATTTAGCTGGATGTAATTACAATATTGACTGCACGTGTGGCGCAGCGGCTAAGACAGTCGCCTCGCCGCTTCCTGTCGCGGGTTCGAGTCCCGCACCGGACAACTATTTGACCAAAAATAGTTGTTCTGAGTCTGGATGTAATTTGTGTCCGTCTATTACATGTTTGTAAAATACCCCGCGAGTACTAGTCTAGAGTAGTCGTCACAAAACCATATCCGAGTCTTAAAGGCAGTCTTTAGATTATTGAGCTAATACTTTCTGGGGAACGGTGTAAGACCCAGCCCATTCGTCCCTCCTTCCGCCTGGATACAAGTTGCCGTGACCAACCTGGAAGTCACTGATATACTTCGGACTCAGGTTGGTCGAAGTAAGGAAAACCTGCTTAGGTGGGGATTTTTAAACGGTTGCAACTTAGAGTGCAAGTGTGGTTCTGTCCCTCAAACTATGGCGTACTTGTTAACATGTCCTGCGTTCCCTAATGCCTCCACGCTTCAAGAACTAATGCACGCTACTGACAACGCTCAACTCATAGCTGAATTCTGGGCTGACATAATTTAGATTGCCATTGACACGCTAAGAAGATTGGTTTAATCAGTATCCCTCGCGGCTTAGAAGGCACATTAAGTCATCAGTCTTGGTTGGTCTATGAAGAAGTTTAATAGAATCTGATCTAACCGACATATCTACTGGTTACCTACTTCCGGTAGCTTGTCTCCAAGGGTCAGATAGAGACCAATCTTCAACAGAAATGAGCAAAGGGCTAGAAAGAAGAAGGAATATATTTGCATACAGAGGCGTTCACAGTTAGATGCTCTCACCGGTCCGCAAGTGATTGGTGAGGTTAAGCAACTTGCCTCTCGGTCTGTCAATAGATGGGTAAACATGAGTGGTTTGATTTCGGAACGTCTTCGTGCTTAGGAGAGCATAATCTGTCGGTCCTGATAACAGTCGTTAAGTCATGTCAGAGGTCTACTGGGCGGCTTGAAGAACTGTGACACTCCCCATCATACACACCCCTGCCCATACGTGAAGTAAATAACAAAATGGCTGGAAAATAGCTTAGTTTTTGTCTTTTTAGCGGCTAAGACAGTCGCCTCGCCGCTTCCTGTCGCGGGTTCGAGTCCCGCACCGGACAACTATTTGACCAAAAATAGTTGTTCTGAGTCTGGATGTAATTTGTGTCCGTCTATTACATGTTTGTAAAATACCCCGCGAGTACTAGTCTAGAGTAGTCGTCACAAAACCATATCCGAGTCTTAAAGGCAGTCTTTAGATTATTGAGCTAATACTTTCTGGGGAACGGTGTAAGACCCAGCCCATTCGTCCCTCCTTCCGCCTGGATACAAGTTGCCGTGACCAACCTGGAAGTCACTGATATACTTCGGACTCAGGTTGGTCGAAGTAAGGAAAACCTGCTTAGGTGGGGATTTTTAAACGGTTGCAACTTAGAGTGCAAGTGTGGTTCTGTCCCTCAAACTATGGCGTACTTGTTAACATGTCCTGCGTTCCCTAATGCCTCCACGCTTCAAGAACTAATGCACGCTACTGACAACGCTCAACTCATAGCTGAATTCTGGGCTGACATAATTTAGATTGCCATTGACACGCTAAGAAGATTGGTTTAATCAGTATCCCTCGCGGCTTAGAAGGCACATTAAGTCATCAGTCTTGGTTGGTCTATGAAGAAGTTTAATAGAATCTGATCTAACCGACATATCTACTGGTTACCTACTTCCGGTAGCTTGTCTCCAAGGGTCAGATAGAGACCAATCTTCAACAGAAATGAGCAAAGGGCTAGAAAGAAGAAGGAATATATTTGCATACAGAGGCGTTCACAGTTAGATGCTCTCACCGGTCCGCAAGTGATTGGTGAGGTTAAGCAACTTGCCTCTCGGTCTGTCAATAGATGGGTAAACATGAGTGGTTTGATTTCGGAACGTCTTCGTGCTTAGGAGAGCATAATCTGTCGGTCCTGATAACAGTCGTTAAGTCATGTCAGAGGTCTACTGGGCGGCTTGAAGAACTGTGACACTCCCCATCATACACACCCCTGCCCATACGTGAAGTAAATAACAAAATGGCTGGAAAATAGCTTAGTTTTTGTCTTTTTAATGAACTCGTCATTCATCATTATCTTTGTACAATTTTTTTAAATTCCTATAACACATAGTACAGGCGACGCCTCCTCGATGAATGATACGTTTTGATCTTGACCATAGTCGGCAAGGGCGGTTGCCATAATGCAAGTATACCCTTTGACATGGCGTCGACTGTACCAACTGAATCTTTAATGGGCAAGTTCAATTAGCGTATGGAACTTGTTAGTTAGTTGTAAAGTGATTCATTAGTCTATTTGCATAATGAATTTGAGTCACCACACATACTGTAACATAATTCTAAATATTATTCTTGTTTCCTTCACGTGTATGATAGTTATTATAAGAATTGGCCTGCCAAAGAGATTGAGAAACTTGTAGAATTCTATTTGATAAAAATTGTGGAAACGATAAACTTGCTGACCAAATATTAGGTCTTTACCTATGAAATTGCCGTTCTGCAGTACTGGCCATTTCAAATCAAAATAATTTTTGTTTGGCTAAGAATTCTAATTTCAAATTAATTTTATTTTAAAAACATGGATTCTTTTTTCCAAAAGTAGTCATTTCTTTATTGATTGGTGTTACATTTTCATCGCATTTCAATCTTTTTCGTCATCATGGATACGTTAAAAATTCGAGTAATTATGGAATATGAGTACCGTCGTGGCAGCAACGCGGCACAAGCGGCACGCAACATCAACGACGTTTACGGAGCTAACACTACAAACCAACGCACCACCTGTTATTGGTTTGCTCGCTTCCGTTCTGGAAATTTCGACCTGAAAAATGAACCTCGCGGTCGTCCGAAGACTTTGGTCGACAATGACGAATTAAAGGCGGTTGTGGAAGCTGATGATACACAATCTACGGCTGAATTAGCAGCAGCTTTCGACGTTAGCGTCAAAACAATATTGGTCCATTTGCGTCAAATTGGCAAGGTAAAAAAGCTTGACAAATGGGTGCCCCACGAACTCAATGATCGCCAGCGCGAAGTACGCGTCGAGACGTGCCTTGCACTGCTCAACAGACACACAAATGAAGGAATTTTGAACCGCATTGTTACCTGCGATGAAAAATGGATTCTGTTTGATAACCGCAAGCGCTCAGCAAGTTGGTTGGATCCTGGTTCAGCACCTAAACAATGCCCTAAACGAAAACTTACCCCTAGAAAAGTGATGGTCACTGTTTGGTGGTCTAGCGCCGCTGTGATTCATCACAGCTTCTTACCAAACGGGGTGAGCATTACTGCAGATGTGTACTGTGAAGAACTGAGCACAATGATGGAGAAGCTGGCGCATCTCCAACCAGCATTGGTCAATCGCTCGTCTCCGCTGCTCCTGCACGACAACGCGCGACCTCATACTGCACAGCAGACGGTCTCCAAGTTGCAAGAACTGGGGTTGGAAGCTCACCGTCATCCGCCCTACTCACCAGACCTTGCGCCTACAGACTACTACTTTTTCCAGAATTTGGATAACTTCTTGGCGGGAAAAAAATTCAATACCCGAGAGGCAGTACAAAATGCCTTTGAAGAATTTGTTGCCTCCCGTCCAGCTGATTTCTTTAAGAAGGGCATCAATAAACTGCCACTGCGATGGCAAAGATGCATTGATTGCATGGGTGATTACTTCGATTAATACAAATAAAAAAATTCATGAAAAAAATTCGTTTAAATTTTTTCATACAAAACGGCAATTTCATAGGTAAAGACCTATTATTTCAATTACCTAACGTAAGATTTATTTGCAGTTATATTTATTTATTTTATTAGGATAGGATGTACCTACATATGCAGCAGAAAGCCAATAACATGGTTTACAAGAGTACGAATCTGGTTAATTGAAAAAAAATGTATGGAATAAATTGAAAATAATAGAATACGAAACATAGTAATAATTATAATGCTTTACATATAACCTTTATGAACAAAATAGAGGTTAAGTAACCGTCTCACTGTCTTTGATTTATTACATAACTAGCTGTGCCCCGCGGTTTTACCCGCGTTAAGTTTTAATATTTAATTATCACAGCTCTTCCCCGGTAGGTGATAGCATGATAATATGTAGCCTATATGTTGACCGGACCTCTTAGTAATTTTCATGCAAAATTTGACGTAAATCCATGCAGTACTTTTTGAGTTTAGCCCGGACATACATACAGACAAACAGACACACAGACAAAAATTCTAAAAACTATATTTTTGGCTTTGATATTGATTGTAGATCACGCCCCAGGTATCCTTTTCAAAAATTATTCAATGTACATTTTTGACTTTCATACGATTTTATTATATGTATATAGCATAGATATTATATCAAACTTATATAAAGGTTTTAACAATTTTGACAAATCTTTTCGTGTATTCACATATCCATATCCATATAAATATAGGTATGTGTTTGCGTATATATAGTTTGATTATGTAAATTATCCATCAGTATAGCACTGCCTAATTATTAGCCTTATATTAACGAATAAGCTAGTCATAGTAAAATATTTTGTCGGGCAACGCTCTTATATGGCCTGCAGTAGACTCACACTGAAGAAGTGACTTATTATGTGGTTAATAGTAAAAAAATATATTAGAGCTAGGGCATAGCGTTTGGCAAAGAATTGCCACACAGTGGGCGGGCACATAGCTTGTAGAACCGACGGCCAATGTGGCAGAAAGGTTCTTGAGTGGCGACCACGAACCGGAAGACGTAGCGTGGACAGGCCCCCCTGCAAGGTAGACCAACGATCTTGCAAGGGTTGCGGGAAGCGGCACGACTGGGGAAATACCTCCCAAATTACAGCGAATGGTTCTTACAAACTTCCAGGTGTAACTCACTCCAAAAAAGCTATCAAGGGCTACGTCCGCAAAACTGCAAACGAAGCCCTCGCGCTTATTAGGAGGAATTTATGCATCATAACTAGGGTGTTAACGGGACATTGCCGTCTCAGGAAACACCTGTCTACGGTGGGCATCGGAGACTGTAGAGTGTGTAGATTCTACAATAACGCAGACGAAACGCCTCTACACCTGCTCTGCCCCTGTGAACTACTGATGCATAAACGTAACACCGTCCTGGGCCAACACTTCTTGCACCAGGACGATGTTATCGATACTCCTGTCAAAAAGATTCTGCAATTTATCTATGTTGCAGGGTTAGACAGGAAAGTTTAGTTGGAGCGGCGAGCACAATAGTTCATCACTGGACGCAGTGTTACCAGGACCTCCGGGGATTGGGAATAGCCGCCACCAGAAGAATAAGAATAATACAGCGAATGGTTCAGCAATTCTTGTTTGCTGAGTTTTTTTCAGACTGGCAAGTACATGGGCGGCATCACTTACTATCAAGTGACTCACACAACATACACAATTTTTGGTTGAATGAATGAACGTAACATTGTTTTAAAATGCTTTGTTAGTAGTTTAAAATAGATAAGTAGGTATACTTTTTAAGCCTTTTCGCCTGTTAGTGGTACATGTGTATCCTATTACGCGGACCAACTGTCTATAGCTTGGCTTAGTAATCATTATTTTTAAAATAAATATATAATTTCGTACACATTTGACTTGAATAAAAATTTATTATTATGTATTATTATTATTTGAAAATCATGTCATGGTTCGTGAAGGTATGACTAGACAATGATTGTACGCCAACAATCAAAATATTTGCTCAAAGTTTTATTTTCCTTCATATAAATCACGTCACCGATTCTCGCACACAACAAATATGTCTGTTCATGAACATGTGTCTCTATATAATCGTTTTCTGTTCATTGTACGTATATATTTACAAAACAAAATGTATTATAACGTACAACCTTTGCTTAGTTTGGGCTAGGTGGCGCCGTATGATAAGTCTCGGATATCTATTCTTCTAGAAATAAACGACAAATATTATACATAAGCTAGCAATCGCTAATGGCCTCTTTACACTGCTATCAGGCATGGGCAGTACGAGAAAGACCAACGACCCAAATGCCCAAACCCAATCCAGCTAAAGCTCAATAATGTTGGTAGATACAGGATTACGTTCCTAGGGCACGTGACCCGACCATCTGGGGCCTGGGGCATGGCGCAAAAGGGAGCGCCGGAGCAGCATACCCGCGTTCGCGTGACTCCTCCCATCAGGCGCCAAGGGAAGTCCACGGCAGGTTAGATTTGGTCGGTGCGAGTCCGACATACCCACCCGCAGACACTTCTTGCGGTTGGCGTAGGCATTTCTTGTCACATAAAATACATGATTACGTGGTGATCATTTTTTTGGTCTAGTATAGCAAAATGTTCACCCAAGTATACGTTTGTGTGTTCAACATTACCATGACACGTTTTGTGATTAATGAGACATACCTTAAGATATAAACAGGATATTTGCTCAAAAACAAATAAAGCGTCACCTGCATATTGTACGAGTGTCGGATACTTAAGGAAAAATCTATTGGCACTTGCTTCTAAACAACTTACAGAACATCAGTCGGTTTTTAGGGTTCCGTAGTTAATAAAGAACCCTTAGAGTACCTCCATCCGTCTGTCTGTACGCATCTGAGCTCAAATACTGTTAGTACCAAAAAAACGTAATTTGGCATGGATACACATATTAATCATGCTAATAGAGTAATACCATAAAATATTGGATAAAGTAGGTAAGTTCTTTGTTTTCTCGTGTACCCGATTGTGTCGTGTAGTTTGACGTTTAATAGGTCTAGAGAAATTTTCGCTTGATATGAATCTTATAGAGAATATATACATATAATATATGCAAATTTAACAATGTGATTTTGAATTGAATGAATTGAAATTGTGAATTTTGTCGAATAAAAAGAGTATAAAATCTTGTTCTGAATATCAATCTCATGACACACAACATGACTGAAACACGTTTTTCAAAAGTTTTCAGTACGTAATAGTAATACCTCTATATAAAACATTTAAATTAAATATGTGAGGTAGGTAAGTCCTGAATTCTGGGCCTTGATATAGGCGTGATTATCCCTAATAATATAATAATAATATGTCTTACGTTAATAATACCATGTTTTAAGTATAATAATTTACCCGCGGTTTACCCGTGTTAATCTTTATAAATTGTAGCCTATGTGTATAGATATAGTGTAGATATATACAACGTGTAACAGAAAGTGTGAACGTAACTTAAGGGGGTTATAAGGTATCAGGACGGCTACCTATGGACGAAACTTCAAACAGAAATAATCATTTTTTATTCAACTAGTAATTTATTTTTCTATCGACAACCTAAATCAACAAGTAAGATTACCGACTTATGAACAACACTAACAAAACTCAATGAACCTTTCACAAACTCTTTGGGTACCTACTACTTAGACTGTAAATAAAAAGTGTGGTTCTGTACAGTCACATATTAATTTATTACACGTGTTTATTTTAGATTCAATCAAATGTTTAACTGAATTTTTGCTCTAATTTTTAAAGGTTCCATGTAACAACATTTTAATCATTCATACAAATTTGATAACTAGGAAAAATCACTGAATTTAATTAAAATTGATATTCTGCAAGATGTTGGATTTAGGAGAAATAAATAATTTAATTGACTTATGTAACTGTAGATATTTTTTTGTGTGTTAAATAAATAGTAAGAATATTAAGTTTTTCTTTTAGTATGTGAATTTAATCTGGCCGGAAACGAATAGGTACTTAATTTTTAATACAAACTAACCAGATAAACAAACGCGGTACGACTACTGATAAATTACGAAAAAATATGGATAATGTACTAGGCTCATATGAACATTAGGGGACATTTCGAATTCCGTCCTGATTTTGTCGCAAGGAACTCTAATACGGCGGCGAATACAAAGGATTGCTGTAGGTAAATAATAAATGGTTAAATATTTTTTAATATTCATCAAAGCGGGCCCCGCGCGTGGCGGCGGCGCCTTTGACACAGTCAAAGATGCCGCCACCGCGCGCCGCGCCATTTGAATGTGTTCGTGGTCTAGCGGTAGCGTGTTCAACTGCAGATAATGAAGTCCTGGGTTCAAATCCCGGGTCGGGCCAAAAAGTGATTATGGGAATAATGAAGTCCTGGGTTCAATTCCCGGGTCGGGCCAAAAAGTGATTATGGGATTTTTCCGTAAAAAGAAATTTCTCAGTATCAGCCCGAAGTCTGGGAGTTGACGATATTACACCCCCATGCCTCGGAGAGCACGTAAAGCCGTCGTTCCTGTGCCTGACCTCTTTCCGGTCGTATCGCTAGTCGTCCCATCGGATCATGAGAGTGATGGAATAGAAAGTGCAGGGGCACTTTCAATTCTACCTTTAAAATTTAGAGTGATACACTCTAAATTTTAAAGGTTCCCTGTATTAATCATTCATACAATACATACAAATAAAAAAATATGAATAATGTACTAGGCTCATATGAACAGTAGGGGACATTTCGAATTCCGTCCTGATTATATCCAAAGTTACACTAATATTATTATGGTGACAAAATCAAAGAGTTGATGTAGGTAAATAATAAACGGTTAAATATCTTTTAATATTCATTCAAGCGAGCCGCGCGCGTCGTAGATACCTAGGCGGCTCTTTTGAGTGGACTCAAAGACGCCGCCAAAGGGGCCGCGTTCGATGAAAGCCGCCAAATTCATCAAATATTGTGCAATTTCATTTATTTAATAAAAATATTAAAATCATCAGTTGTTCGTAAACTGTTGTCTATTTAGGTCGTGTTTAGTTACTAAATCGTCTAAAATGTCGTTTAGTAATGAGTAAAGTGTTCCGCGAAATCCTTAACTATGTCGTTTAGTGATCGTAATAATTTTGAACATTTCGTGCATTCATCTATGAAAGCATAGCCTCAGACGTGCACTTTGTGATGATGAGGATTCATAGGTCACAGAATTTAAGGCTGTTTAATTACGAGGAACCTATGTCGTGAAGGGTACAGTGTCGCGATGGAGGCCACGCCTCTTTATAACTAAAAAACATGAAAGCTTTACGATTCTATGAATATGTTGTACATGAGAGAGACTCGTGTTAGTTGGCAAGTCTTAGAGTCAAGCTTTCGGTGTCGGTGCAGATTTTAGTGAACGTGAAATAATGAAATTCTTCCATCAGTACTGAAAACAACTTCAACTAGAAGTTAAACTATAAAAAGATTCTCGTAATGTGTTTGTGTATCACGTACTTATACGATGTAAAGTATCCAATAGCTATTCAGCAGTGCTATAAATAAAAACATAACTCGAAAATAAAACAAAATATGTGTAGTGAGTGCAATCGGAATCAAACTACCAGGCGTGCATAGAAACACAGAGGTATGTCAAACAATTTCTAGCGTAAATCAGAATCAGCTGTGCTGTGTTAGTACGGATGTTCGTTATATCGATAAAAATACTTATAGATATATTGAATGGTATATTATTTTACGATCAAGATTAAAATGATGGTATTTCGGTATGATATTTTGTGTATAGGTAGGCTTAAGGAGACCGTATATGCCCCTTAAGTTACGTTCACTCTTTCTGTTACACGTTGTATATGTGTTATTCGAATATATAAGCTATATTACTACAAAGTTTCATCATAATTCGTTTCGTAATTTTTGCGTGAAAGAGCAACAAACATCCATACATCTAACTATATACGTCCATACTCACAAACTATCGCATTCATAATATTAGTAGGATAAACAGAATGAATTTATGATTATTGCATTAAAATAATTTAGTCAGCTATTCATTCATATGTAAATGTACATACCATCGAGCTAATAAAAATAATTAGTTTAGTCTAAAAGCCGAGGTGTTCAGAAATTAAAACATTCATTTGTTTTTCGTATCGGAAACCCCCGAGTTACGTCAACATTTATTGGAAACCATTGACATCGTTTAAAGTGTCCAGCGACCTTCTTTTCAGGTTCCATACCAAAATAGTAAATAGAAACATATACGGTGCGATTGTCCTTCCTCCTTCACCACTCTATATTTGCTCAACAAACCGCCCACCACATACTTTGGGAGTGTGGTCTCTGGAATGCGTGTTATTTTGGCAATAAATAGCTTGCAATCAATATCTGTAATTGTTATTTATACAGAACGTGTAGCAACAAGGAAGTTGTTCCTTGTTGCTACACGTTCAATGCTTTTAAGCGGTTTTACTGTACCTACTATTGTAATCATATATTTAAAATGCATTCTTGGTGCTTTTTCAGCTGGCTTCTCTAGTAGAAATTCTCTAATTTCATGAGGCTGCCGACTGATTATATCATTATGTCTCCCTTTGCACTGGAGAGAAGTGGAAATACTTTTTTTAAGAGTCCTCGTTTTTTAGGTTTCCGTAGCCAAATGGCAAAAAACGGAACCCTTATAGATTCGTCATGTCTGTCTGTCCGTCCGTATGTCACAGCTACTTTTTTCCGAAACTATTGTTGAAACCGATGTACTGTTGAAACTTGGTAAGTCGATGTATTCTTTAAACTGCATTAAAATTTTCACACAAAAATAGAAAAAGTACAATAATTTTGGGGGTTCCCCATATATAGAACTGAAACTCAAAAATTATTTTTTTATCGTACCCATACATGTGGGGTATCTATGGCCAGGTCTTCAAAAATGATATTGAGGTTTCTAATATCATTATTTTCTAAACTGAATAGTTTGCGCGAGAAACACTTCCAAAGTGGTAAAATAAGTGCCCCCCCCCCCCCCCCCTGTAACTTCTAAAATAAGAGAATGATAAAACTAAAAAAAATATATGATGTACATGTATGTATGTTACAGTGCAAACTTCCACCGAAAATTGGTTTGAACGATATCTAGTAAGTAGTTTTATTTTTAATACATCATAAACCGTAAACCGCAATTTACCTTTCATTTAATCAACTGAAATACTTGCTGCTACGGAACCCTTCATGGGCGTGTACGACTCGCACTTGGCCGGTTTTTGATTATTATTAAATTCGTTGCAGGGTCTAATAAAGTTTGTAAAATAAAAAACATAACGGTTGACAGTAATAAGATAAAATTTTGTTCTTGGGCAACTCAAGGCATTAGACTGAGTAGAGATTTTTTATATGAGTTGTATGACAGAAGGTCTTATAACCCTGATGTAAATTTTATTAATTATGTTAAAAATTATTCAAAAATTTTAAAAAGGTTTGCATTCAAGCTAAATCTTTACATATAAGAGATAAAATTAAAAAATCTGATAATAAAATAAAATCAGCTTGGTAAATAATTAATACTGAAACTGGTAAAAGTAGATCAAGAGATCAAACAGTAGTATTGAATATTGGTGATGAACTGGTTTCAGACAAACTTGCCATTGCCAATTTTTTTGCTGCTTTTTTTGCAAATATACCCGTGGATATCACTAAGTGTCTCTCATCATCACCAGATGTGGCTGAACTCTTTTTAAATCAAAATTTAAAACAAACTGCCTAAATTTAGTTTTATATACGTAACAAGTGATGATATTATAAAAGCTTTTAAGAGTATTAAAAGGAAAGGCACAGAAGATTTGTGGGGACTGTCTGTTAAAGCAATTGAATCAATCATACTAAACATTGCTACAATCGTTGCAGCCATCTTCAATGGCTGTATAAGTGATGGTGTATTTCCTAATTTAATGAAAATAAGTAAGATAGTACCCGTTTTCAAGGCAGGTTGCTCAAAAAATGCCACAAAAAGTAAAATATTTGAAAAGCTGATGCTCAGCAAAATGTTGTCGCACTTTAACGTGAATGAGATATTGCATAACAAGCAGTTCGGGTTTACAATGGGCCGCTCTACTCAAGATGCAGGTTGCACATTAATTAGGTCAATATTGGAGGCTTGGGAGGGATCACAGGATGCGCTGAGAGTTTTCTGTGATCTCTCTAAGGCTTTCGATTGCGTTGATCACCGTACGCTCGTTGTTAAACTGAAATATTATGGAATATCTGGCACATCTCTTGATCTTGTGATTTCCTATCTATCGGGGCGACAACAAATGGTTTCGATAGGCAGTGTCACTTCGGCACGTCATCCTGTGAAAATGGGGGTGCCCCAAGGTTCTATATTGGGCCCATTTTTATTTCTAGTTTAAATAAATGATCTCCCTTATCTCGTAGAGAAAGTATCAGACATAGTTTTATTCGCTGATGATACGTCGCTCATATTTAAAGTAAATAGGAAGGATAAAGATCTTATTGAGCATAATAAAACACTCAGCCTTATATCAGAATGGTTTACGGCAAATAATCTCTTGTTAAATGCAGGGAAAACTAAAAGCATCAGGTTCTCATTGCCGAATGTGACTCAAATTGTACCAACAGTTGCACTTAATGCGGAAATATTAGATTTAGTCCCATCGACCGTATTTTTAGGATTGACACTTGATTCAAAATTGCAATGGGGTCCTCAGATTGAAAAGTTAGCAGGTAAATTAAGTTCTGCTTCCTATGCTGTCTGGAAAATAAAACAATTGTCAGATGAACAAACTGCTAGATTAGTGTATTTCACGTACTTTCATAGCATTGTGTCGTATGGCATTCTGCTGTGGGGTTCGGCGGCTGACATAGGTACTATTTTTGCATTGCAGTAAAGAGCAGTCAGAGCCATTTATGGTTTAGGCAGTCGCGATTCTTTGCGAAATTTCTTTAAAGAAATATATATACTTACTGTGCCATCGGAATATATATATATATAAATCAGAATATAATGTTTGTTAGAAAAAATATTCATAAATATAAAAAGAAAAGTGAACTGCATAATATAAATACTAGGAATAAAAACAAACTAGCCATGCCAGGCTTTAGAGTAAGCAAAACTAATAAATCATTTTTAGGAAATTGTATTAGGTTTTATAACAAGCTTCCTACTAAAATTACTGATCTGCCTGACACAAGTTTTAAAACACATATTAAACGTGTACTTATGGCTAGGGGTTATTACACCACTAAAGAGTACATCGATGACAAAGACGTCTGGCTCTCACGGCCTACCTGCACATTGCTCGCTGGAGACCTTGTAGCCATATAGACATGACTGATCTACTGAGTTACGTGAACTATCTGTAAATGATTGCTATCATATACTTAATTTTTTTTAAATTATTGACTCTGTCTCAAAATGAATAATGTTATTGTTTCGAAGATTTTCTTTTGTATACCTAAATTAAAACTAAAATAATAAGCATTCAGACAACCGATCGAGCATATATTGTGTTTGCCAACTAAATAATTACTTACTCTAATTGGACCAAAACCAGTGTTCATGCCCGCTTGAGTATGTTTCGCCGGACCGTCTCAACTGGGTCGTGTTGAAACCGGTAGTAGATGAACCCACTGAGTTTGTTTCGCTGGGTCTTCTCAGTTGGGGTGCATTGGATCCGGTGGTAGCATTAAAGCGCGACCGTCGTTATTAACACAAGGTCCGTCATAATAATAATACCTTAATATAGACAGAACCATTGACAATATGTAGTAAAAATATTAGACTTAAACTAGATAATTAAACATAATATCTTGACAATAACTTGATACGAGCTAGCTAAATATCAATGCTATAATAACATAAATTTAATAAATGTTTGCATACTATGTGTACCTAAATATCTATGTTACTAGAAATATTACTACAAACATGTTCTGACTATTTACAAGCGCTTTTTTAAAGTCTACGTGAGTAAAAACCTTTTTTATTTTATTTTATTTAAAAAAAAACCGTTGCAGCTATTCCCGTAGACATGCCAGCGTCTCACCACTCAATGTCATTTCATTGTGTGCGTGAGGGACTAGTACCCGTACAAAATGTCCGGCTTTCAGTCACAGTAGTAGGTACCAATATCTCCGCTTCACAAACGGCACAAACTTCCAGGTTTAACTCACTCCAAAAAAGCTATTAAGGGCTACGACCGCAAAATTGCAAATGAAGCCCTCGCGCTTAATAGAAGGAATTTATGCATCATAACTAAGGTGTTAACGGGACATTGCCGTCTCAGGAAACACCTGTCTATGGTGGGCTTCGGAGACTGTAGAGTGCGTAGATTCTACAATAACGCAGACGAAACACCTCTACACCTGCTCTGTCACTGTGAGCCCCTGATGCATAAACGTAACACCGTCCTGGGCCAACACTTCTTGCACCAGGACGATGTTATCGATACGCCTGCCAAAAAGATTCTGCAATTTATCTTGTTTGCATGGTAAGACGGGGAAGTTTAGTTGGAGCGGCGAGCACAATAGTTCATCACTGGACGCAGTGTTACCAGGACCTTCGGGGACTGGAAATAGCCGCCACCAGAAGAATAAGAAGAATATCTCCGCTACTATAGTGATTAGTAGGTACTATAGTGACTAATCACTTTGTTATAAAAATAGATTAAAAATATCAATATATAATTTATGATGATTTACACGGACTTTCAATATATATGGACAGCAGGGATCCTCGGTGTGCGTGCGAGTCCAACTCGTTTTATTTTTACCACTTCCGGCGAAGCTCGGGAGATACTCAGAAACGAAACCACAATTTCCCTTCCATATCAGACTTCGCTATCGGTTTTAATTACAAAATGATGCGAGTAATAATGCTCTTGACTGAATTTAGGCTATGGCGTATCTCAACAGAGACTAGCCAACTACGCAAAACTTAGTATAGTCTCAATAACACTTTTTATACGACCTGGGATCCGAACCTAACAGCTGTTTACACGCTACCGTTATCCCAATGCATCACTTTTCTAACGATGCGTCACCAGACTATAGAGATTAGCGATGGTTCATTTCATTAAGGAAACAAAAGAATTGTAAACGGCGGCGGCTGATAATACATTTGGAGTTCAAACCTCGATTTAGGGTTACCAACTTGGGGCACCGGAGGAGCATACCCGCGTTCCCGGGGATCCTCCCATCAGGCGCCAAGATAAGTCCACGGCAGGTTGGTTTAGTCGGTGCGAGACCGACATATCCACACGCAGACACTTTCTGCGGATGGCATACGTAGTCATTCCCCCTGCCTTATAAAAAAAAAACAAAAATACCAACTTGAAGATCCAATAGGGGGCCGAATTGTACAAATATCACTCTATAATACAAGAACACGCAGGTGACTATCGATACGACTACTAACTTTTCATGGAACGCTGTGGTGATGTCTTCCCGGCCGAATTTCGACCACGGCGGCCGGTCTCAATGGCGATTAGCCAATTGCGTAGGACATATTATTGTGCACAAGTGTGTGCGCAAACACAGAGGCACTTTATATTCAATCACTCTCATGATCCGATGGGACGACTTCCGACACGACCAGAAAGAGGTCAGGTACAAGACACACGGTTTTACGTGCTCTCCGAGGCACGGGGATATAATACCGCCAACTCCCAGACTTCGGGCTGATACTGAGAAATTTATTTTTATGGAAAAATCCCAAAATCACCTTTGTGCCCGACCCGGGATTTAAACCCAGGACCTCATTGTCTGCGGTTGAACACGCTACCGCTAGACCAACGAGGCAGTCAAACACTGTGGTACACCCAGCGAGCTCGCGGTCGTACTCTCAGCCGGTGACTACTACATGTACAGTGTATGTATGTATGTATATCACAAAGTTTCTAATAGCCTTGACTTGCTCAAGGTAAGTCGTGATCTTGTCATACACGTGCTCATCTAAAACGTATATTTAAATGTACCGACCGCCATAGAATTTCGATACCGACGAGCCAGTAAAAAAAATGAAATTAGTTAACTAACGTTATATATAACGTTATATATAGCAGATATTTGTGTGCATAAACATGTCTGTTTGCCCTGAGTCCGGGTGTAATTATTTTTATAAAAATAATTACCCAGACTCAGGGTATACAGACATGTTTAGGCGTGTAAGTATGTATTTACAAAAGTAGTATATCAGTTATTTGGTTTCCATAATACCTTGCTTAGTTTGGAGTCAATAATATCCCAGGATATAATGTACTGTTTTTAATGTGGAACTACTGTGGTCTACATGTTTTTTGTGATTTGTTGCGGGATATTGGTCAGTTGAAGCGATTTCCCGTGACATGTATAAAACCTTGTCACTTGGAGTCATTTCATTTTGTGCCACTGCTGATCCTGGCTTACAGGAGTTGCAGTAGTGGGCGCCAGTGCCTACTGTATAAATACCGAACCTGATTTCTAGAATTTAAAAATGGAAGATTGACTATTGACCAACTTCCAATTCTCCAGGGCCTTGCTATTGACAGTGGTCGTTAAGACTACATTTCAATTACTAAATGATTACATTAATTAGTAGTTGCTTACCAAATTTATTGCAAATTAAAATTTGAGTAAATATTTCTATTTATATCAGAATAACTTGTCATACACAAAAAAGCCAGCCAGTTTTGGAGTATGTAAAGCTCCATTTTTTTAATGCCCTTAACACTAGGGTATAAATGGAACCATATAAAAATATCACCTGGCATATGAATTATTTTACAATTATCATTTATTTTTCACATTCCATACAAATTTATTCGACAAAGTCACATTAAGCTATTTAAAACAATCTTACGTGTCATAAACAACGTAAATTTTTATTAGTTTTTAATATAAAAGGATTCATCGCATTTATCCATGAAATGAAAAAAAATATAGTGTATGTTTACACGCAGCGCGGCGCTATCCCGCTACCCACAATTTTGGACCACATACTCTAGGACCACCCATATTATTGACGTTAACGTCCGCTTCATCGGCGCTGGCGCTGCGCTGGGAGCTAATCACAGCGCGAGAGATTATGCGGCGCCCGGTTTAGAGGAAGGGAACTCCACTCGTCTTGTATAAGCGGTCCCGGGAAGAGGCAACTTGCTGTAGCTCAGGTTGAATTCGGGCCCCTCCCCTCCCTGGATTAGAGTCTCGCGGACGCTCAGTGTACAGCGGGGGTACTGGCGAGATCGTTCACGAGTACCCAGATCCCCCGCTACAAGCACTGTGAGGCTGACTACCGTGGTGGTTTTAGTGGGTCGGGCCCCACACAACATGTGACTTGAGCATTTCCACCATGTAAAAGAGAAAGGACCACCCATATTATTTTTATTTATATAACACTAGAGTTATGGGATATCAAAAGGCAGTGTTTATTAAAGATAAAGCCAAAGTTCATGTTATTTTTCCTATAATAGATAAGCTTATCGAAGAGCGTTATCCCCCCAAATTTTTTTTTCTAATCTCGTGGTCATACACATATGTATTACTAGCTGTGCGGTTTTCCGCTCATTAAACTTTATAAATTATATCCTGTTACATATCGGAAGGAAATTAAACATGTACCAATAATTCGCTGGTAAAAATAAACTATGGTTTATTAAAATGGGCAAAACTGTGAACTGACATGACATTGACGTATAAAATTTTACAATAGGTCAAGAATTTTGAATATAAAGTATTCTAAAAAAGGTTGGATTCGTAACATATCCTATGTATTATTTGGATACGAAGTTTCATCAAAATCCATTCATTCGTTTTTGCGTGAAAGAGTAACAAACATCCGTACATCCATGCATTTATAATATTAGTAGTATATTATACTCCTAGTCGAATTTCACTGTCGACTAATATCTAGTGTATGTGTGTAGTGTGTGCGTAAACGCACGTAGACTCTACTCCCTCAATATTATCATCCGAATGTTTTGGCGTGCCAATCCGGCCGTAGAGATAACTCGTCTATCAACTTTACGTGCTCCCGAGGAACAGTTGCGTAACAGTTAAAGTCATTTTTCTAACTACTTAAAGTATTTCGGGACTCCTGAACACTACCTTATCCGGCGTTGCACCCGCTACTGCTAATCATAACATCATCATCATCATATCAACAGAAATACATCGACTGCTGGACACAGATCTCCACAATTGCCGGTTTTTCGCCACCCGTATCCAGCAGCCAGTGACCGATGACTTTCTGAGGGTAGGCTCCCAGGGACGGGAAGGGAAGAGAAGGACATCGGCCTATCTTGTAGGGGGCCCACCTACTCTGTTTGATACCCCCAGTAGTTTATCGTCCATCTTTTAGGGGGCCCACCTACTCTACGTCTTCCGTCTTCTTAAAATAAAATAAATAAAATAAAAAAGATTTTTATTCACGTAGACTTTAAAAAAGCGCTTGCAAATAGTCAGAACATGTTCGCAGTAATATATAATTAATTTATAATTATTTCTAGGTACATATAGATATTTAGGTACACGGATTGTAGGAAATAATTTACAATAAGATTTATTTTACAACGGTAACGATATTTAGCTAACTAAAATTAAGTTATGTCAAGGATCATGTGTAGGTTTAATTATCAAAATTGTAGCTATATTTTTACTACATGTTGTCTGAATGGTTCTGTCTATATTAAGGTACGAATTAGATGTTATCATTATGGCGGACCTTGTGTTTATAACGACGGTCGCGCTTTAATGCTACCACCGGATCCAATGCGCCTCAACTGAGCATTTATATACGCTCAGCTGAATAGTAGTGTAGCTGAATGAGAATTGCCATGTGCTATGAAACTTATGCTGCACGTGCAAGTTAAAACACATACTTTTTGCCATGATTGTACGTGTGGAACATTAAGACAATTATAGCTGTTTGAGTCTCGTGTTTTTGTAGAGTCCCTTCCAAAACAGGGATTAATTCCACGAAAGCGGGTGTCGTCCTTAACAAAAAGCTCATTACACCATGCATCACGTTTCGTGAATTGCATTAAAACCTTTTTTTATTGGTATTGTTTCTTTGTTTTGCAATAAAGTATTGAAAACCTTGTTATTCTTTGTCCTTCGGGTCTTTCGGTCATAAAAATGTCCATTTTTATTTGGCATCATTATAAAAATATTTAAACAATAATTGTAGCCTATGTGTTAATTCAGATAATATATAAATTTATGTCCATTATAATTCGGAATATCATAGAGATATCCATCGCAAAGGTTATTCAAATCAGTGCATCCGTTTTAACAATTAGTACGAGTAGTATCATATTGATTCACCATATAAAAAACTATCGCATTTAGTATAGTAATAATAAAAAACGGCCTCGGGACGTGACGACCGTAACGCCCAATGTTGCCGTAAGTGGCGTCATCATAAAGCGGCTTGTGAACACAAATATACACCTACACATACACATAATTTACCGACCAGAAAAAACACGCAAAGCAGTGCCTGCTAAAGTTAAATATCATAAACCTCGGGGGGCCTCTATGAGGGCCCACAACCGCCCACAATCAAGCAGCAAATCACTGTCTGCCAAACTAAATTGGGAAATATATTCAAAAGAAGATAACTTTTTTTTTTATTTGACCTTGACTAACTGTAAACGTCTAGGTCGCCTAGGAGGCTTTTACTGATTAAACGGATAATAAGTAAATAGTTATGAGCCAGTCAGATTTAAAAACAAATTGTAATATAGATTCTTACCGACTTCAAATGAGGTTATCAATTAGACAATATCTTTTGATGCTAACTATAAATTTCGATAATTAAACCTAAACATAATCTCTGTGACAATAGCTTAATACAAGCTAGCTAAATATCATTACTATTATAAAATATTTTTTTTAATGTACGTGCATCTAAATATCTTTATGTAACTAGAAATAATTATGTATACTTAACTATAGAACTACAAACATGTTCTGTCTATTTAATAGCTTAGCTTTTTTAGTCTACGTAAATTAACCTTTTTTTTATTTTATTTTAGACTAGCTGTGCCCCGCGGTTTTACCCGCCTGAAATTTTATAAGTTATCACAGCTCCTCCCCCGTGGGTGATAGCGTGATAATATGTAGCCTATATGTTGACCCAACCTCTTAATAATATTCATGCCAAATTTGAAGTAAATCCATGTAGTACTTTTTGACTTTAGCCCGGACATACATGACATACAGATAAACAGGCAAACAGACAAAAATTCTAAAAACTATATTTATGGCTTGGATTTCGATAGTAGATCACACCCCTTGGGTCAATCATAATAAGTCTGGGGTATTAGAACAATTCATCTTTATAGAACCAATGGTTAGAAAGTGTGAGTGTAAATGAATCAGTGTGTGACGGTGATGTCCCAAAGTCAATGACCAATGGTATGGTGGTATCAATAGGGGGGGATAATTCCTATATACATCAAAAATGAAACGTAAGAGTAAAAGAAGATGTATTAGAATGTACGATGTAAATGTACAATGTTACTTTTATTATATTGAATATTTTTTTAAAAGGATACTTGTATCCTTTTAAAAAAATATTCAATGTACAGTTTGATTTGACTTTCCTTCAATTTTATTATATTATGTATAGATGTATGTTTGTTCTCCGTTATTTCTGAACCGATATTTAAATTACTTTCTTTTAATAGAAATATTTTTTTTTAAAAGTAACATTGTACATTTACATCGTACATTCTAATACATCTTCTTTTACTCTTACGTTTCATTTTTGATGTATATAGGAATTATCCCCCCCTATTGATACCACCATACCATTGGTCATTGACTTTGGGACATCACCGTCACACACTGATTCATTTACACTCACACTTTCTAACCATTGGTTCTATAAAGATGAATTGTTCTAATACCCCAGACTTATTATGATGTAAATAATAAATAAGTATGAATTTAACGAAATATCTAATGAATATGGAATTAAGAGCATGTTGAACTCACGAGAGTGACGCTATTATAATACGAGTATAATTTCGGAAGGAACAACCGGCGCGGTTACACTCTATTGTTAGAAAAACTCGTACTGCACTTGTATACACACTTTATTACTAAACACAAGTTATCACTACTAACACGAAACGTAACTCGAGATCACTTTTCACGTCTGTCGCCGCCACAAGAAAAAAGAGGGACTACCCGCCAACGCATGTATATTTATATAGTTAGTGCAAACAGTGTTGCCATGATAAACCAGTAACGAACGATTTAATAATTAATAGTTTTCAGGAAAATTAAAATGATACCATTGCCAAAACTTAAAATAAATCTTTTGATTATTGAAAATATAAATCAACATATTTTCAATAATCTAACATTCGGCTAATCCTGACGTAAAACGCGACCTCGCGTTTAAAACAAAAAAAAAACAAATACAAAATACAGAAGGCACATCTTCTACAGGTATTCTCACCCCTATCACTTACTCTTAGAAATTTCATCGACTATAGACACTCTCATTCTTAAGACTAACATTAACTATAGGCACTCTCGCTCTTAAAACTAACATCGACTATAGGCACTCTCACCCATAGCGACTCACTCTTAAAACTAAGATCGACTATAGGCACTCTCACCTATAGCGACTCACTCTTAAAACTAAGATCGACTATAGGCACTCTCACCCATAGCGACTCACTCTTAAAACTAAGATCGACTATAGGCACTCTCACCTATAGCGACTCACTCTTAAAACTAAGATCGACTATAAGCACTCTCACCCATAGCGACTCACTCTTAAAACTAAGATCGACTATAGGCACTCTCACCTATAGCGACTCACTCTTAAAACTAAGATCGACTATAGGCACTCTCACCCATAGCGACTCACTCTTAAAACTAAGATCGACTATAGGCACTCTCACCCATAGCGACTCACTCTTAAAACTAAGATCGACTATAGGCACTCTCACCTATAGCGACTCACTCTTAAAACTAAGATCGACTATAGGCACTCTCACCCATAGCGACTCACTCTTAAAACTAACATCGACTATAGGCACTCTCACCTATAGCGACTCACTCTTAAAACTAAGATCGACTATAGGCACTCTCACCCATAGCGACTCACTCTTAAAACTAACATCCACTATAGGCAATGACACCTATAGCGACTCACTCACTCTTATTTACTCATCTCTTAGAAGCCCACTTGTTACAACTCTCTTATAAATCTCTGGTTAATTAAATATATTGCAACAAGATGGCCAGTCTCTATAAAATAATATAAGTATCTCACCTATAGAGATTCACTCTTAATCACACATCTCTGAGAAGCCCACTTGTTACAACTCTCTTATATATCTCTGGTTAAATAAATATATTGTAACAAGATGTCTCTCTCTTAAATATTTTGTATAAATTATATCCTCCTTTATTATTCTCAATATGTTAGACAATCATTAATTCTCTTTGTTAGTTACAATTATGGTTAACTTTCACAATTCTTATGTTTAAAGTAAGAATACATCTTCATCTAAAGATCATGTTATTAATTTTTCATTAACTTCACTGTATACTGAATATAATAATATTTACTACAATTGATTCAGATATTCACTTCTACGGTATCTCATAAATAACTACAATTCACTGTCATATCATTATGTATGAATTCAAACATACATCATTTACTCATTTCATCACAGTACATAGGGTATCACTCGTCAACACTTGATTTTAGTTATAACAAGAAGCATTTAAAAACCACCTTCTCCACTGAATCACTTGTCATTGCATCATGAAAACCTAGTTCAAGGGAGTAACAGCAAAACCGACTTATACGGTTTACAAACTTGTTTTCTAGTAATGGGAGTATCTTCCTACCTCATAGCCATCATTACCGATAACCATTGTGACTCTAAACGGCCCTACACATTTAGGGCATATAAATTCCTACTGTCCCGGGTCTGCACGAATATCTTTTTCCATTCTTTGTAAATCGCCTAATTTATGGGTTGGTTTAATGTGAATTCGCGATCGATCGGCATCAGACCTACCCAGCCTCATCTCGATCTAATGGAGAGGTAGATTGAGAGACTAGGAAGTTAATGAAGCCACCCGAAACACCGGTTGTTTGCACCAAACAAGATCTTAGAAGAACGGCCGATGGATTTGTTAATGAAATCGTTCAGTAACGATTGAATTTGCGGTAAGCACAAATCTTATTACATGATTAGCAGCAGTTATGACATCGACCAGAGTCCGGTTGTACCTCTCAACCTGGTAAATGACCAGCTGGTAGAGGCAACTGCATTTAAAGTATGTTAGATTATTTTATCATTAATATAATCTAAAAAACTCTTTGTTAATGACACTTGTACCACGGTCTGATATTAGGAGTATACGGGTGGTACTCCAAACATCGAGCAATATTATGTAAATACCTGAATAGTAGTGCTAGTCTAGCATTTTATGTATATAGATTTCGTAAAGGTATTAATGATTACTAAAATATGTAAATTTTTCTTTTTAATTACAGGAAAGGCACCGTTATGATCAGTATGGAGCGTATTTGACAGTTTAATAATTTGGTTATAAGGTGGAGCTTCTTAACCCCGGCTGGAATCTTATTATGCGTGCCACTTAAGCAAGAGTTGCAAAACTTTTAAATAAATCGTCTCAATTCTCTTAAATATAAATAAATATGATTTGAGTAACTCTACTGTAACTCTTTTTGAAACATCTTTCGAAAAACCTCGACAGTGTCTTTAGTGTCTGAATAATTTAGGATACTCATTATTCTTTGTATCACCTGCACTGTGCTCAGCCACGCATCATCACCTATTGCCAAAATATCGACAACGTCCACTACGTCCTTAGACTCAGATATTTTGTACATCAGCATGACCCATTTTTGTCCCTCTATGTTCTACTGTAAAATGCCAGTGAGCTAGTCTAGGAATACTTTTTAGTCATTTTGCTGCTTTAGACATTTCTTAACAATAATAAACGTCTTTCTTAAAACATGGACTCTGAATCGGAAGTGCTTAAGCGTAGTAAAATGTAGTTAAATATATCTAAAACTATGAGTACATATGACAATTTATATAAAAAAACTAAAATAACCAATTTGACAATAACTTCAAAAATACCCATTTAACTAAAACATTATTATCTCAAATAAAATTATATTCTGGTTGATCAAATATAACTCTCGATCGAATATATACTTGTACCCAGAATCTATATATCTATTTTTAATTTATGATATGGATACTATCCATGTTGCGGTTATTTACAAGCGTTTCCAATGTCTATGTGAATAAAACCGTTTTTATTGTATTTTAAAATGGGTCTCGTTGTTAATTTTGAATTTAATTAATTATTAATATCGTTTAGCTATGGCTCATAAAAACGCCATACAGTATTCATTTTTGTAAATCTATTCAAAGGTTTTGCTATCATTGATTAATTGTGAATAAAACGTCGAGAATAACTAGCGAGACCAGCTAACTGTCGAACCTCGTAAACGTTTTTAGTTATGGGAAAATCAATAACTATAACAGCCTAATAATTAGGAACTCAAGTTGTATACCGTTTAATATTCTCACACATGGGTACTTGGTGATACCCTGATATTATATCAAGACTTGTAAACATATTATTAATTACCCCTTAATAGATTTGAATTATGTATATCCGATCCGATCCGATCGGATTGATACTCAACACGAGGCAGAGGATATTTATCTTTAAGTGTCTTCTATGTAGGAATCTATAGTCAATACACAGGCGTTTATCGCCATTTTTTTTTTCAGCATCATTTAACAGGACTTTATTAATAACATCCTAGGACACCACTCACACAGGGGCATCCGATCCCAAAACAAGCACAGACTGTACTATGGAAATCAGACTACCTACTGATATGCTACATACGCCACTTTTACTCTGCAAATACATATGTACTTATATAGACAATTACACCCATATTCAGGACAAACAGACATGTTCATGCGCACACACATCTGTCCTGGGTGGGAATTGAACCCACAACCTCCGGCGAGAAATGCAAGCACCCGCCATTACCCCAATAGGCCCGTCATCATAATCAGAAGTACTTTCACGTATGATACCTTTAGAGAGAAAATCTTCTATAATCTCATTTAGGGGTTCTCGTTAACTCTGGGAAACGATATGTGGATATATCCTACAGGACCATTATCGGTCAGGGTACTTTCCATTTCAGTCAGATTTGTTTTACCTAATTCTAATTCTCTTACATCCATTGCAAAACAATGTCTATATTTCTCAAATGTGCATTTCATGTTTGGGATCCTCTGTAACTATCGCACTAATTTTTACATTAGCTAAAAGGTAAGGGTTTAAGCTATTTGGTTTCTGTTGTTCTACCTACATATTCTGTATTTATGACCGGGCTAAACTCAAAAAGTACTGCATGGATTTACTTCAAATTTTGCATGAATATTATTAAGAGGTCGGGTCAACATATAGGCTACATATTATCACGCTATCACCTACGGGGGAGGAGCTGTGATAATTTATAAAATTTAACGCGGGTAAAACCGTGGGGCACAGCTAGTGTTTAAATAATTAAGTGATAGGTTAGTTAGCATTAAATACCCTTTACCTGCTTCAAACTTTCAGAGACCTGATAAAACATTATAATATATTCATTGTTACGTAAAGTTAGAAAAATATGTTGAAACAATAACTGTCCCGAGTATTTACTATTTGTAATGACATTGATGGGCATTGTAGTTTTTGGTTTTATAGCGTTATAATTTTAGGCATACATTTTAATTTTAATATCATTGTTAAAAACATCTGGGGTTTGTATTAAAACTAATTCATCATTAGATTTCAAAACTATTACATTAGGTTTTTCCATAAAAGACTACCCAATTATCATGTAAGAGTTTCGCGTCATTGTCAATATTTAGTAGCATGGCCTATTTTTTAACAAAAGTTACACTTATCTATGGGTTAACTACATTTAAAAATTATAAGCCCCATTTCATTACAATTGTTACATCGAACTGTATCTGTACTGCTATAACTTTAATTTTGTTGTTTTGCCACCTTATTAAACCTACTAAACTATTCCGGTTAAGATTTTTGTAAGATGGTGTATTAGTTTCATGTTAAGGTACCGTATGCAAGTAGTTAATGATCTGTTCTGGTTCGTCAGAACTACGGGCACCTACCCCGATTCGGACAAACTTGTCCTCGATACCACGTATAAGGCAGCACATTTACTTATAAGCGCAATCATATCGTAGTAATAATGTTCTAGGGGTCGCCCAACCCTACGCCTAAGTTTAACATTGTTGTTAATAAAAAGATCGCCGTAGTTTTCGTTCGAAGGAAAATCTAGTTTTTACTGTTGTATCACTCATCCCGATAATGTAGGACTGAGGATAAACCCTGATACCATTTTACCACTTAATTTAAGAAGAGTATAATCACATATTTGGCAGTAATAAAAAAAAATAACATCCGTGCACATTCGTTAACCACGTTTATCCAGGATCATATTGTCAGACCATGTTCACTAGGATCAAATTTTGGAACAGCGCTAAAAACCACCGGAAAATTGTTTTGAGGCCAAAACCTAGGAGTCACTGACGCATAATTACTTTTGGGAATATAAAATGTAGCAACATTATTTGTTGCCCTGTTAGGTATTGTTAGACAAGTAAAGATCAGTTTGATCGTTAACTACAATGGGAATATTTAACTTTATTTATTACAACCCATGTCAACGGGGCAGTTTTAGTAGACACCCGGTTAACATCTTACTCAGAGACCTATGCCTGCTACGCTCAACATGCGCTTGTCTTTTATACCTATGGGGATGCTTATGGCCACGGTCACTTTTCATTTTACGTCGTGACCCACGTTCACGATCGTCATGTCACTAGAGCTAGGATCTGTAGAAGCACTATCTACGCTCGATTCCCGCCGTCTTCGCTTAGATCTTTACATTATACATAGCAGTGATGCAATGAGTACATGATTCGAGATACTGTGGTACTTAGAAAGAGCAAATTCATATCACTAATATATATGCAATACACATTAAATATAAATTATCACAATATTGAATTACAGCATAAATATGAGACACCAGCAGTGAATCCAGAAATAGTGTCAATAAGTAAATAGACCACCTTAGCCAGAAAATATAAATAAACTAGTAGGCTATCGAATTTAAATTAAAATTATATGCTGTAGGTACTATAAAATTAATAATGACAGTTTTAAAACAAAGATCGACGACAATTATACGTTACTTTTCATGAAATAGCAGCTTAAATATATTTTCTGGCTGTCATTTGCAAATTAAGAACACAAACACTGACGAAATTCACTTATATATCACTCACATATCACTTTCACTAAACTTCCGAAAAATGTGTGTAATATGATGTTGATGCCGCACGCGTACTTTTTGCATAAATTTGATAATCAGGATCTAGTAAAATTTTCTCTCGTAGCCACATGGAAGTCAAATAACACTTTAAGATCTGACCTTAAACATCCGGAGTCCAGGAGACCGCAGCATCGGGCACGTAGATACACCTTGTCACTTCTGACTGTTAGAAAAACTCGTACTGCACTTGTATACACACTTTATTACTAAACACAAGTTATCACTACTAACACGAAACGTAACTCGAGATCACTTTTCACGTCTGTCGCCGCCACAAGAAAAAAGAGGGACTACCCGCCAACGCATGTATATTTATATAGTTAGTGCAAACAGTGTTGCCATGATAAACCAGTAACGAACGATTTAATAATTAATAGTTTTCAGGAAAATTAAAATGATACCATTGCCAAAACTTAAAATAAATCTTTTGATTATTGAAAATATAAATCAACATATTTTCAATAATCTAACACTATTCAATACCGATGATATGATCGCTTTATGTTCAATTCATCTTTAAAATATTTAACCAGAAGAAATTAAACCTAAATACTACATCACTCACTCGCTGTAATATACATATACATCAAGGAATAAGATTTCTACAGTGTTTGTAATAGAGAGGGAGTTATATAAAGTTTGAGCGGGGAAAAGCTATTAAGAATATAGTATACATCTTATTAAATTCAGAGGCGTTCATAGGCTATTGCTCTCATGAACGGGCCCATGGCTCTCAGCGGTCCGTAAGTGAAGGTTAAGTACAGTATATACACGCCGTTAGACGATTGATGGGCGACCGTCAAAGTGGCTTTATTTCTGAACGCCTCCGTGCTTGGGAGGACATGTAAACCTGTTGTTCTAAGTTGTATACAGTTGTTAAGCCTTGTCAGAAACCTACAGGGCGGCTTGAACAACTCTTACACTTGGGTAACCACTGCCCAAACGATAAGTAAGATATTAAGAACTGAACTTAAAATAATGAAGAAGATAGCAATATAGTTGCCATCGTATTTTGAACTCTTTGTATTTGTATACTTATGTGATTATAATTATCAAAATCAATCAATTCATTACAAATCTACAGCCTTTTAAAAAATTATTATACTCACCATTTGAGATCGAAACACCTGAGAACGTTTGTCACATTGCTAGAAATCTAAGCACTACAACGTAGAACTGATAATCACAGCCACAGGACAGAGACAAGTTAGTCGACATCTGACACAGCCGAACTTAAAACAGATACCTCAACTAGAGGCCACGACCCGCGGTAATTGATAAAAAACGCAAGAAAAATATACACTATGCGTCAATATAACAGTTAGAAATTTTCTATTCACTGACAATTTGATACATACTAAAACTTAAGTCAATAAACTGAATGACACAGTATATTTAAATTTATTACACAATTAACATAACACGCGACATCACGTCTAAACGTACCGGCTGTATTCTAACGAATGATTCATAAACGCATGTTGTAGATAACAATATGTATAGTACGTAATTGATTCCATTTTTTTGATAACGGATTATATGATACAGAAAGCGTCTGGCCATATCCGCTGAGTAGATGCAACATGCCAGTATCTAGACTGTATAAAACCGTGTTTTCAACAACAATAATTACATGTACAGTCGCGGACTTAAATGCTCCTCAGCTTAAGTAACAACTCTTTGTTACTGAGCTTAATATGAGAATAGGTTGTCATTTTTTGCTGAAATAGACACCGGGCTTCCCCACTTGTTATTATAGTACTTCATAAGGGACAGTATACTAGTAAGAGTAATATACGGGTTACGCAACATAAGTAAGCTCAATATGAAGATAGGTTGACGCTCACTTTATGGGCACACGAGTAAGAAGTGAATTAAGGCAACTTAACCCACTTGTTATCAGAGTACTTTGTAAGGGACAGTATACTAGTAAGAGTAATATACGGGTTACGCAACATAAGTAAGCTCAATATGAAGATAGGTTGACGCTCACTTTATGGGCACACGAGTAAGAAGTGAATTAAGGCAACTTAACCCACTTGTTATCAGAGTACTTTGTAAGGGACAGTATAGTAGTAAGAGTAATATACGGGTTACGCAACATAAGTAAGCTCAATATGAAGATAGGTTGACGCTCACTTTATGGGCACACGAGTAAGAAGTGAATTAAGGCAACTTAACCCACTTGTTATCAGAGTACTTTGTAAGGGACAGTATACTAGTAAGAGTAATATACGGGTTACGCAACATAAGTAAGCTCAATATGAAGATAGGTTGACGCTCACTTTATGGGCACACGAGTAAGAAGTGAATTAAGGCAACTTAACCCACTTGTTATTAGAGTACTTCATAAGGGACAGTATACTAGTAAGAGTAATATATGGGTAACGCAACATAAGTAAGCTCAATATAGAAATAGGTTGACGCTCAGTTTATGACCACACGAGTAAGAAGTGAATTAAGACAACTTAACCCACTAGTTATCAGAGTACATTGTAACGGACAGCAGACTGGATTTAGTAAGTTCAATAGAGGGATAGGTTCATTATGTACACTTAGCTAAGTAACATAATCAAGCTCAACATGAGTATAGGCAATAATTATCTATTAATATGTAGCTATCTTATCTAAGTAAGCTCAATAAGAGGATAGGTTGTTTTTTTTATTATTATTAATAATAATTAGCAGGCAGGCAGCTCAAAATAAGTGATAATTGCCCATATCCTGCTAAATATGGTTGCTTGTCAAGTCCTTTCTTGAACTCATTCGCAATATGAGCTGAAATAACGCCTTTCGGGAGCCTATTCCAAGCACTGACAACTCTGTTGCTTATAATATGTATATTGTATTGGGACTTTGCTTATGTAACATAAGTAAGCTCAGTATGAGGATAATTTGTCGTTGACAATAGACATAACACTTTGTTTTTAGAGTATTTTATTAGAGAAAATTAGATTAGATTATTTTATTAGCTACTATAGTTCTCGTAGTGTTCGTAACAAATGCGATACAATGAGAACATAACTAAGATGAATATGAGAATAGGTTGTTCAATATGGGCATTTACAACTACAGACAAGATGTCCATAATATCTGAGTCATGTAACATAAGTAAGTTTAATAAATTTATAATAGGTCTTTACCTATGAAATTGCCGTTTTGTATGAAAAAATTTAAACGAATTTTTTTCATGAATTTTTTTATTTGTATTAATCGAAGTAATCACCCATGCAATCAATGCATCTTTGCCATCGCAGTGGCAGTTTATTGATGCCCTTCTTAAAGAAATCAGCTGGACGGGAGGCAACAAATTCTTCAAAGGCATTTTGTACTGCCTCTCGGGTATTGAATTTTTTTCCCGCCAAGAAGTTATCCAAATTCTGGAAAAAGTAGTAGTCTGTAGGCGCAAGGTCTGGTGAGTAGGGCGGATGACGGGGAGCTTCCAACCCCAGTTCTTGCAACTTGGAGACCGTCTGCTGTGCAGTATGAGGTCGCGCGTTGTCGTGCAGGAGCAGCGGAGACGAGCGATTGACCAATGCTGGTTGGAGATGCGCCAGCTTCTCCATCATTGTGCTCAGTTCTTCACAGTACACATCTGCAGTAATGCTCACCCCGTTTGGTAAGAAGCTGTGATGAATCACACCGGCGCTAGACCACCAAACAGTGACCATCACTTTTCTAGGGGTAAGTTTTCGTTTAGGGCATTGTTTAGGTGCTGAACCAGGATCCAACCAACTTGCTGAGCGCTTGCGGTTATCAAACAGAATCCATTTTTCATCGCAGGTAATAATGCGGTTCAAAATTCCTTCATTTGTGTGTCTGTTGAGCAGTGCAAGGCACGTCTCGACGCGTACTTCGCGCTGGCGATCATTGAGTTCGTGGGGCACCCATTTGTCAAGCTTTTTTACCTTGCCAATTTGACGCAAATGGACCAATATTGTTTTGACGCTAACGTCGAAAGCTGCTGCTAATTCAGCCGTAGATTGTGTATCATCAGCTTCCACAACCGCCTTTAATTCGTCATTGTCGACCAAAGTCTTCGGACGACCGCGAGGTTCATTTTTCAGGTCGAAATTTCCAGAACGGAAGCGAGCAAACCAATAACAGGTGGTGCGTTGGTTTGTAGTGTTAGCTCCGTAAACGTCGTTGATGTTGCGTGCCGCTTGTGCCGCGTTGCTGCCACGACGGTACTCATATTCCATAATTACTCGAATTTTTAACGTATCCATGATGACGAAAAAGATTGAAATGCGATGAAAATGTAACACTAATCAATAAAGAAATGACTACTTTTGGAAAAAAGAATCCATGTTTTTAAAATAAAATTAATTTGAAATTAGAATTCTTAGCCAAACAAAAATTATTTTGATTTGAAATGGCCAGTACTGCAGAACGGCAATTTCATAGGTAAAGACCTAATATGTTATTCTTTACATACATACATAGACTGACCTGCCTGCATGTCTGACCGCCTGTTTCCCAGAGGGGTAGGCAGAGACAACGGATTTCCATTTGTCATGACCTTTGCACACCTCTTTTGCCTCGTTTACAGTAATAATTTTTGATAAAAAATTTAGTATAAGTAACATAAGTAAGCTCAGTATGACGAAAAGTTTATGCTCACTATAGGCACTTACCTTGTGTAACATAAGTAAGCTCAATAAGAGGAGAGGTCACTGCCTACTACTAGCACTGGGCTTACATAACATGAGTAAGCTCAATACGTTGTCGTACTCTATAGACATATAGTATAAATAATAAAGTAAATTCAAAGAGGAGGAAATTCAAGGAAGAAGAAAGATGAGGATATATTGTTGCTCATTATGGACTCTTAGCTTGGTTATGGCGGTAACTGAATGCACTTTACCATCCTGTATTCCAATGGCCATCTAAATATACTACCCATAGTCGCAACCTGTTAAACACATGTTCATATAAACACGTGATTGGCATGGCAATGGGTGTGTATAAAAAATCTGTTGCGTGTATAAAAACTACTTGGTATAGTTACTACGGTTGGCTAAAGAATCGTTAATGCCCCAATTCTATACAATAACTACAAAACTAATTTTGATGACGGACAGGTTAGTGGTCGTGGATTCAATTCCCACCCTGAGCAGATATTTGTGTGTATGAATATGTCTGTTTGTTCTGTGTCTGGGTGTTATTATCTATATAAGTATGTATTTACAATATAAAAATAGTATAATGTAGTATATCAGTTATCCGATTTCCATAGTACAAGCTTTGCTTAATTTGGGATCAGATAGCAGTGTCTAATGTCCCAGGATATTATTATTATTATTATTTTACTTCAGTATATTCATCGATATGGAAGTAACACCGTGTTGTAGGTACTCGTATATCATTAGTGGAAAAAAGGTACACTTCTCATAAAAAAGTGGCAAACAGCTGTCGCACTTTGTATTTAGCCAGCTGTTAGTACAGACGCCAGCACATCAAGTTACCACAATCTGTCAAATTTCCCCAATTGAAAGTGAATCTTATGCTTTTGTGATAAAGTTGAAAATCTATAAAAGAAATTTGTCAGACTGGGGTAGCTGGATGTGTTGGTGTCTGTACATATTTCGCAAGTCAATACCCTCTCAGGGTTATTCATTGCTTTGCCATTAGGATGTAAGAATTAATAGTCATGGATAAGATGGACCGATGATCTTGTGCGGGTCGCTGGAAATCGATGGATGCGCAATAGCGCAAGACCGGCAATTGAGGAGATCTCTGGGGGAGGCCTATGTCCAACAGTGGACGTCTTACAGCTGATATGCTGATAATGACGATGAATAAATAGTGTAAATCCTTCTCCTTTAAACATTTTTAAATCTTTACAAATGAAGAAAATGATAAATATTTATAACATGCCGTGCTCCCAAACTAGGCAGAGCTTGTATTATGGCAACTAGACAACTGATAAATATAGGTACTAATTTCTAAATACGTACAGTCAGCTCCAAAAGTCGATGAACAAAATGTATATTTAACAGTACAGTTACGGCGTCAAATCAGGGTAATCTAATGATAATATTTAATGGATAAAAAGTCTGTACAGACGCCAGCACATCCATTAAATATATCATTAGATTACCCTGATTTGACGCCGTAACTGTACTGTTAAATATACATTCTGTTCATCGACTTTTGGAGCTGACTGTACATACTATAGATAAATTACACCCTGACGCAAAACAAATAATAGTGCTCATCACAAAAAGATTTGTTCTGGGTGGGGATCTTACTCACGACCTCTGGTTTAGCAGTCAAGGTCATAAACCACTAGAGCAACACATCAGGTCAGACAGCTCTGATATATTCTTTGTAGTATTTCGGCGTAGTAAATAATAAAAAAAAATACGATATATAACGATAATGTTTTAGGAATGGTCCCGTATATGTAAGTATTGTTTCAACCGATTGTCTGAAAGGAAAATAGTAGTTTTTTATGATGTTAAACAGTATTTAAAATACTATTTACTTGCAATTTATTTTAAATACGGCATGGGTTACTCTCATCATATCAGCCGAAAGACGTCCACTGCTGGACAAAGGCCTCCCCCAAGGATCTCCACAATAGCCGGTCCTACGCTGCCCGCATCCAGCGGCTTCCCGCGACCCGCACAAGATCGTCGGTCCACCGTGTAGGAGGCCTGCTCACGCTGCGTCTTCCGGTTCGTGGTCGCCACTCGAGAACCTTTCTGCCCCATCGGCCGTCAGTTCTACGAGCTATGTGCCCCGCCCACTGCCACTTCAGTTTGGCAATTCTTTGGGCTATGTCGGCTACTTTAGTTCGCCTGCGGATCTCAGCATTTCTTATTCGATCTCGCAGGGAAACTCCAAGCATAGCCCTTTCCATTGCTCTTTGTGTGACCTTGAGCCGCCTGATAAGGCCCATAGTGAGCGACCACGTCTCTGCTCAATAAGTCATCACTGGCAACACACACTGGTCGAAGACTTTCGACTTGAGACACTGCGGTATTTGGGACGAGAAGATATTACGTAGCTTCCCGAACGCTGCCCAGCCGAGTTGGATTCTACGATTGACCTCCTTCTCGAAGTTGGACCTACCTAGTTGGATGGTATGTCCTAGGTAAATATAGTTCTCAACAACTTCGAGTGCAGAGTCTCCAACCTTAACTAGAGTGGGTGCAACATGGATGTTCGACATGATTTTCGTCTTATCCATGTTCATTTTCAGACCCACTTGTTGAGAGACTCTACTGAGGCCATCGAGCATTGTACCGAGGTCGTCAAGGGTCTCAGCCATGACTACTATGTCGTCGGCAAATCTAAGGTGGGTGATGTACTCGCCATTGACATTGATGCCAAAGCCTTCCCAGTCCAGAAGCTTGAAAACATCTTCCAATGCAGCGGTGAACAGTTTCGGAGATATGACGTCTCCCTGTCTCACGCCTCGCTGCAATTGGATAGGTTTCGAGTTCTGGTCCTGAAGTCGGATTGACATGGTGGCGTTTTCGTACAAACACTTTAACACCTGGACATACCGATAGTCAATTTGGCACCTTTGAAGAGACCTCAGCACGGCCCATGTTTCGATAGAATCAAAGGCTTTCTCATAGTCCACTAACGCTAAGCATAATGGCTGGTTATACTCCTCTGTCTTCTGTATAACTTGCCGCAGCGTATGTATGTGGTCTATGGTACTGTAGCCTTTTCGGAATCCGGCTTGTTCGGGAGGCTGGAAGTCGTCAAACCTTCGTGCGAGACGATTCGTAATGACTCTCGAAAACAACTTGTAAACATGGCTCAGCAGTGAGATGGGTCTGTAATTCTTCAATAGGGTTTTATCGCCCTTTTTGAAGAAAAGCACCACCACACTCCTATGCCATGCTTTTGGCGTTTGACCTTCGAGTATGACGGAGTTGAATAACTTCTGAAGGGCCCGTAGGATCGGTGTACCACCCGCCTTCAGAAGCTCAGCTGTAACTCCATCATCACCCGGCGCCTTGTTGTTTTTTAGTTGTTTGAGAGCCATTCTAATCTCGTACAGGCTGACGTCCGGGATATCTTGGGTGTAGTGTCGGGTTAGTCTTGCTCTTGGATCGGCATGACTATTGACAGGTAGTCGCGTTGTCGTGTATAACTGTCCGTAGAACTTCTCGATCTCACCTAGCAACTCTGGTTTTGACGTGACGATTCTACCATCCTCAGTCTTCAGCTTCGTCAGTTGGCTTTGCCCAATAGACAAATCTCTTGCGAACACTTTAGAGCCTCTATTCCGCTCGATGGCCTCTTTAATACTAATAGTATTAAATTGGCGTGTGTCGCGAGTCAGAGACTTTGAGATTTGTCTGTTGAGCTGCCTGTATCTGGCAGCATCACATGAGGATATTAGAATCATTTTCCGCCTTTCTTCCATAAGCTGTAGGGTATGGTCGGAGATCTTTTTGGTTCCATTTGTACGGCGGGTTTTGTAGAAGTTAGACCCGGCCGTATGGACAGCTTCCACGAACCTGTCGTGGTATGTATCCACTTCTTCACAGTCTGCTAGGCATTCGAATCGGTTCTGAAGTTCGAGTTGAAAGGGTTCGGGGTTTTGGAGGTGGAACGGTATGGGACGGAGCGTAGACTTTATCAGTCGGGACCTCTCGAGTTTGACATTTAGGTTCAATGAGCCTCTGACCAATCTGTGATCGCTCCCGGTCTTAACCGCATTGATCACAGAGACATCATTGAATACTTGTCTCCTCGTCGACAGGATGAAGTCTATCTCGTTTCTAGTTTTCCCATCGGGGCTCACCCAGGTCCATTTACGATGTGCCGGCTTCCTGAAGAAGGAATTCATCAAAAAGAGACCCTCCTTCTCCATGAAGTCAGCCAACATCTGGCCTCGGGGGTTCCGATCCCCGGTTCCAAATTGCCCCACTTTCAGCTCATCACCGATTCGTTTGCCCAGCTTCGCGTTGAAGTCCCCCATGACCACAGTGAAATAAGAGTTCGAGGTATGTATGGCTCTGGAAATGTCCTCATACATGACCTCGACTGCATCATCGGAGTATGTCGAAGTAGGTGCGTATACCTGTATAACCTTCAGCGAATACCGCCTGGTGATTCTGAGTATAAGGTACGCAACCCTCGTCGACACACTCTCGATTTTCACTACGTTGTTCACGAGGGACTTGTGGACTATGAACCCGACACCACCTTGGGATAGTTGGTCACCCTCCCGGTAATAGAGCAGGTTTCCGGATTTCAGTATTATCGAGTCCTCCCCCTCTCTTCCGACTTCAGATAATCCTACAATATCCCAATGTAACCTGCTCAGTTCTTCCTCCAGTTCGGTTATCTTCTCGTCGGACCGCAGTGTTCGTGTGTTAAACGTTGCCAGGGCCAGAGGTCGTCGTTTTTGGTAACGTGGAATCTGCCGGGGATTCTTAGCACCCCCTGCCCTGCCGTAACCACGGCTGTTACCACGGCTGGGAATAGCAGGGCTGCCGGGGACTGGGGGCCGCGGTTTAGTTGTGTCCATCATTTGAGGGGATTTGCCATAATCGCCACGCTTGGCAGACGGGTTGGCGATCGCAGTAAGGTGAACATGGTACTCAGGAGAACGCTGCTGCCCGTTCTCTGGTGTATATATTTCCCTCGGGACGACTTTTACGTCCCCCCACGGGATGAGAGGGGGTGGTGATATTCTTAGGCCGTCACCACACAGCATGGGTTACTCTAGTGCCAGAGTTATTTAAGCGGCCCAGTAAGACGTACATGGCGTAATGACTGTTGTCTAATAACCGCAATAGGAACTGACAGTTTTATGTGCCTTCCGAAGCACGGAGACGCTCAACAATTAAACCAATTTGGCGGTCAACCATCTACTGACCTTGTTAATGTCCCCCCTATCACTTACGGATTCGTGAGCCGAAAATCATATTCATTAATTCACATTTTTGAAGTTATACTTCTTTTGGCGCGATGGAGAAAAATGATGAGAGTGAATTTTTACGATGCGCGCGCACACCGACACCAAAAAATTTAACAGCATGAAGTTAGTTCTAGGTGGTATGAAAATTGATAACTATGTTCAAGTTGTATATTAAGAAGTATAACTTCTAACGCGTGTACATAAGTACACACAAGTTTTTTTTTTGTAATGAATCCACTTTAGCGACGGTATAAAACGAAAAAGCGACAATAAAAAGAGACAAACATATTTATTAATCGGATTTAGCCTACGGAAGAATGAGATAGTTTACCTACCAAGCTATCACGTGTCTCTGCGCCTGCGTACTACGGAGCCTTCGGAAAATGTGTCATGTCACAAACAACGCACTATCGTGTACCTTTTTTATTTAATTTCATTTGCTTATTATATTCATAGGGTAATTAATTTTTGTTGGTTTTTAAAATATCTGTGTTAATTTGACCAATTTATTTTTATTATTATTTGTTTGAAGTAAAAACATGGTGATCACATAAATGAATGAACATGAATAATATCCTAGTAATATTATAAATGCGTAAGTTTATGAGTATGGATGTATGGACGTTTGTTACTCTTTCACGCAAAGACTAACAATGGATTATGATGAAACTTTGTAGTAATATTATTATATCCGAATAACACATAGGCTATAATATGTATATATATATAATTTAACGCGGGAAAAACCACGGGGCACATCTAATATTACTTACTTATAATAACCATATACAATACACCAAAAAGATTCTGCAATTTATCTATGTTGCAGGGTTAGACAGGGAAGTTTAGTTGGAGCGGCGAGCACAATAGTTCATCACTGGAGGCAGTGTTACCAGGACCTCCGGGGAATGGAAATAGCCGCCACCAGAAGAATTAGAATAAGAATAATACTTATAATTTATCTTAAATAAGTAAAATATACGAAATTATTTATATGTTAGTGCAAACTGTAATAGTTTTAGTTAATATAAATAAATTAAGTGCGGGTAAAAATATTACAAAAATAATAAACCTTTTAATTATCTTAATAATCCTGATCTATGTACCTTTCGGAAGTTTCACTTCTGCCGTGTGTGTATTGCACACACACTTTTTTAATAACTAGATGTACTTGGCCTGCAAACATTGATCATCGATCGTCCATCTATCTGCACAATCGATGTAGGTGAAATAATTAAAATAGCTTTTTTTTTATTTGGATCTTTATGTGTAATGTTCTTGTCTTCTTCGTAGCGTGTCGACGGCAAACTAGTTACATTTTTGTGGCCCAGAATGTTGCCACACTGATTGCCCTGCTTGTGGCATTCTTAAGCGTCTCAACTGGGCCGTATTGTAACCGGTAGTAGAGACACCCGCTGAGTTTGTTTCGCTGGGTCTTCTCAGTTGGGGCGCATTGGATCCGGCGGTAGCATTAAAGCGCGACCGTCGTTATAAACACAAGGTCCACCATAATAATAACATTTAATTCGTACCTTAATATAGACAGAACCATTCAGACAATATGTAATAAAATTATAGGTAAAATTTGCTTATATATAGCTTAAGTGCAGTGGTCTGAGATTTAGGGCCTCTAGTGCAGCTGTGGAAATCGTTCTCATGCTGCCAGTAGTTGCTAAGCATGCTAGTCTTTGGAAGCTTTGGAGATTTGTTATTGCCGTGTTTAACTGCGTTCTGGGCCACCACACAACGGCACCATACGTTATCATGTGGTGTATTAACATTTTGTAGAGACATATAATAGAGTCATGGATGGTTTTAGGCCCCACTTTTTCCATAAAAGCCTTCTACATTGCCAGAAGTTCGTTCGGGCCTTGTCAATTTATTTGTTCCAGTTAAGCTTGCTATCAAGCGTTTTCCCTAGGTATTTAACCTCAGTTGAGAGGCTCAGTTCAGTGCCAAACAATTTGGGTAGGTCCATGATGTTTGGTTGTCTTTTGTTTGTGAATAGGACTAATTCTGTTTTCTTTGGGTTAAAAGTTAGGTCGTGTACGACGCACCATTTATGCACGATTTTGAAGGCGGATTGCATACGGTTACATACTATGTTTTGCGAGTTTTATCAGAATCGTGATGTCGTCGGCATAGCCAATAGTGTAGTAGCATTTTTGGTTTAGGCATTGTTTTAGGTCATCCACCACGACATGACACCTAAGCGGTTGTCGCGGTACTGTCAGTAGTGAGTGCCGCGTCATAACGGGTGGTCGCATATAAGTTTAGCTCCGTAATCTTTTTAAAAATGCAATGCATGCGTATTGCGTAGTATATGACTGTTTGAACTCGGTTTCATCAAAACGGGAGCTTTCGTATTTTAACCGTCCTGCTGATTTATAAAACAAATATGTTGTAATAAAAAATAATAACAGGTATCTAAAACATTAAAAGTTACAACCCTACAGCTTAAATAAAGCGTAGCTTATTATTTCAACAACCAGGCACAGTTACCTTACTGTCCATATTTATACTGTGGTATTGGTGCTCAGGGGAATTTAACCAACGCCTAAAAAGGAGTGGCGTGTGATTATTTCTCTACTAATTGGAATTATGGCTCTCTGCAATTACTATAAGTAACTAAACATAGGTATAGTTAAAGTTAATTTTAATTACCTTCATCTTTATAACCACGGCATAGTAGAACATAGACAGACAAATGATAATTAGGTGTGACCATAACTTAACACTTTTGTGCATTTTCGCTATATTGTGTTACGAATGCATGATTCAAAGTATACTAAAGTTTTTGGTGGGTTTTGTAATATCTTTAGAATGTTCTAGTTAATACCAGAACAAGGATAGAATGATCCTTTATAGAAAGGACATACAAAATTCTTATTGCAAAAATTAACAATATATGGTTTCAGAATAAAAAGAAATGGTACGAATTTTTTAAATGAAAAGACAGAGATAGGTGAAGACAAGGACCAAGAAGAAGACGCCTTGCGATTAATCTGTAATATAAGAGAGGAGTCTCAAAAGAAAAGAATGACTTTCGAAATGTTTAATATTTGGAACAATGTAGGGGTATATACAGTAGACGTCCACTGCTGGCCTTTGTCCAGCAGTGGACGTCTTTCGGCTTATATGATGATGATGATGAGGGGTATATAAGCGGAATATCAAATGAGGACGGTGAGCTTTCATTTAAGTGAAATCGAAGGCGAATTAAGAGGAAGAAATAAAGTGGACAAGTCCAAATGATCATTGAAAATAAACAGTACCAATTATTTAAAAAAATAAAAAATAAAATAAAAAAGGTTTTATTCACGTAGACTTTAAAAAGCGCTTGTCAGAACATGTCTGTAGTAATATAGTTGGATACATTATTATTTCTAGTAACATAGATATTTACCTAAATTTGTATAATTAGTAAATTAGTAAAAAAGTAAACATTGTATTGATTGTATGAAAACATTTATAAAATTTATTTTATAATAGCAATGATATTTAGTTAGCTTGTATCAAGTTATTGTCGAGACATTATGTTTAACTTTAATTATCTAGTTTAAGTCTAATATTTTTACTATATTTCTTATTCCCTACACAGTGAGAAGTGAGCCGTGTACGTCCGGACTTTGGCTTTGGCAGTACTCTCACGGAGACTCAGGAGTGCGCCCCGTGTGGTCTCTAAGAGAGAGCCGGTCGCCGAGACTCTGAGGACGTGTGTCTTCCATGATCTTAGTGGTGAACCATCGGTCCCTGTCGACGCCAGTAAAAGTTCCTTTACAAACACTAGTTTGTTTCCCAATCCACCGACCCACCGCTCGCCACAATGTAAGAACTGTTTTATAAATAAATAAAAAAGGTTTTTATTCACGGAGACGCGCTTGTAAATAGTCAGAACATGTTCGTAGTAATATATAATTCATTTATAATTATTTCTAGGTACATATAGATATTTAGGTACACGGATTGTAGGAAATAATTTGCAATAAGATTTATTTTATAACAGTAATGATATTTAACTAACTTAAATTAAGTTATTGTCAAGGATCATGTGTAGGTTAAATTATCTAAATTTTAGCTATATTTTACTACGTATTATACTTTGCTTAATTATCTAAATTTTAGCTATATTTTTACTACATATTATAAAAATTATACTTTGCATTGAAAAAAGAACAATTCATGGTTCTTTTTTAAATGCATAGTATAATCGCAAGTCTTGGATAAGCGCCGTGTTGTTCGTAGTTATCAATAGATGTTAATACTACCTCAATTTTAAAATGGATTTACAAGGCTTTCAAATATGGTGAAATATACGCTCGCACTAGCGAAGCTGGAATCCCTGTGTCGCGGGGTACTTTATAAACATATAATAGGCGGACACAGATTACATCCAGACTCCGACCAACTATTTATGGGTCACACAAATAGTTGTCCGGCGCGGGAATCCATCCCGGGACACGAAGTGGCGAGGCGACTGCCGGTGCACCAAACGTGCAGTCAACAAAGTTACCCTGTTCCCTTTCATTATGCCGAAGAGGCAGATGTCCAATTTAACGCGTACCTACCACTCTTCAAGCTATACTGAGGTTTTCATATTTTTGAAACGTACCTACTCATTGACTATGGAAGAGCTATTTATTTCATAAATATTTATTTATACCAACTGAATCGCTCACTCGTAAAATTTGTAGGCCCTTCTAAAATACGCATAATGGTATGTGCAACTATGAAACCCTAAACTGTGAGGGGCCTGACACGCATTTGACCAGGTTTAGAATTCGAAAAAATACTTATGATTGTCGATAAAATTAAATTTTTATACAATGCTTATTTTGTTTCATTTGGGATGCAAACATCCAATTTATATATATATTTATTTTCTTCCAGCTTCTGCCCGCGATTTAGTACACGTTGTAATCGAAATAATAATAATAGATTTATTTCTTCTCTCACACAGAAAATTACAAAGAAAGTGTCTTATTAACTAATTTATGCATAACATTAAAAAAAGGTGAGATATGTGAGAGAGACTGGTATCCGTACTAGGTGGGAAGCCTGTATGACAGATGACCAGTCCCTAACTCTAGACATAGAGGTGTTATGGTAAGAGTAGTTTGTCGTTCAATAATCATGTTGTGACAATTTTGTTTTGTGAGATGAGGAAGTATATCAGCATTCGTGATGTGTGTGTGTGGGTGTGTATGTGTGTGTGTGTCTGTGAGTGCATGTATGTGTGTGTGTGTGTGTGTGTGCGCGCGTGTGTATATATGTGTGTATGTGAGGGTTGTCCCTTTACTGAAGTAGGTTTAAAGCTATCAAGAGGGAATATGCAAAAGATTTTCGGTTTCCTCGTAGCTGAAATCAGACAACGAAGACGTTACAACGTTTAAATCAAGAAAAGAACGAGATAGAAGGAAGTGCCAAGTTTGAAGTTGATCACACCAAGAAAACACCTCGTTCAATACAAACTTTGCAACCCCTTTTCACCCACTTAGAGGTTTAATTTTCAAAAATTCTATCTCAGTGCACACATATGTACCTACGTCTCTTATTTATGAAAAATTTCATGATTACAGGCCCAGCGGTTTCATCTGTGCGTTATCGATCAGTCAGTCAGTTTCTGCTATATATACATAAATAGAAGACTAGTTTTCCTTAATTTATTATGATAGTATCTGCGCACAATGTAGTCCATGCTGTGCATTCTGTTAGTGATAAGATATAAATTATAAAGTAACAGTCAAAGATCAAACTTCCAACGTGTGTGGTGGGTGCTTTCTCTTGGGAAAATCGTTACAGGGAGTTCATTCCATAACCTCAACATACGGGGAAGAAAAACTCGCTGAAAGCGAACCATACGGGATCAAAAAGGTTCGAGGATGTGAGGTTGAACACCCTGTCTGTGGCGAGAGGTGCGATGGTAGAAGGCGGCCGTGGGCATCAAATCAAATAATTCCTCTGAACACATCCCATTATATAGACAGTAGAACACACAGAGATAGGCAAAGATTGATGAAGATAGCAATAAACTTTTGCCGTTTACTGTACTCATCGTTGGGAAAAATAAAAACTATATCTTTCTACTATATCTGGTACCATTTATCTAGTTATGCATGTATTTCGTGGCCATTATGAGCCCGCGGCCTAGTAAAATTGACTCGTAGCGTGTACTACGAGTAACGTGACTCGGTAACTCGAGTCACCTAGATGTGGGACCTTGTTAGTTTTATGAGAAACTCGTGACTCGTGACTGTTGCTCAATTATCATAGGTAGGTAATGGTTAAACCATTCCAAACTCACATGCTAATTTAAATAGTGCAATCCATGTGCAGTCGGCGGCTAATATGATGCTTAGAAATTAAGGAGTTCAAACTGCATGTTTAAAACCATTGCAGAAATTCTGCAATACCGCAATGGGGTTCCCTAATATTTAAAAATTTCCAGCTAATTAATCGTTGGGTTACCTCATTAAAAGAAATAAATTTTAAATTTATTTCGTCTACTTACAAGGAATATGCATTTGCCAATAAAAAATATGCATTTAAAAACAATGCTACATGGTTTTGGTTGTCTGGAAGAGATCACATTTTAGTGATAAGACCGCCAATTGTATACTTTTTATTTACATGCTCCTGTAATGTAAGTTCTTAATATTGGTGTACAATAAAGAGTTAATCTACCTATCTATCTATCTATCTACATGATATTGTCATGTGGTTTTAACCGACTTCAACAAGAAGGAGGTTATCAATCAGACTGTATGTTTTTTGTATGTACCCATGTTACTCGATTTCTTCGCCGCTTGTGAAACGAGTTTGAAATTCTTTTATAATTTTTATACCGAATAAAAATTAATAAAAGAATTTTCATACTCGGGAAAGTCATTCTGTATGGTCTCATACAAATTTAGTCCAAATCCGTTATCATAAAGCAAAGTTAAAGCCGGTTCTTTGTTTTTTTAACCATTAATTATTCTTATTGTCGACTTGACTCAGTTGCTAGTGAACCTGCCTTTGGATTGGTTGCGGATTCGAACCTCGCACTAAACAAATATTTTTGGCAATGAACATGTCTATTTGTCTTGGTCTGAGTGATTTATGTGTATTGTATGTACAGACGCCAGCACATCAAGCTACCCCAATCTGTCAAATTTCCCTAATTGAAAGTGAACCTTATGCTTTTGTGATAAAGTTGAAAATCTAAAAAAGAAATTTTACAGATTGGGGTAGCTGGATGTCTGTAGCAAAGTAATATAATAAAGTATTTAATATCATCATCATCATTCTATGTAAGTATAGTAATAAAATAAGTAAATAAATATTATTTCTATCCGTTGTCCATAGTATCCATAGAACGAGCTTTGCTTAGTTTGGGTTAGATGGCGCTGTGTGATATGTCCCAGAAATTTATTTATTTATCTATATCATATCAGTTGTGGGTTGTTCTTATACTGACAATAGAGTATTCCCACAACGACGCTGACATTGACCACCAATAGCGACAGAAACTGCCATTGTATTCCGCTACGGTATGCTACTAATAGCCGGTAACGTCAAAATTGAAAAAAAAGGCATAATTTCAATGTTGCCTGTATCCAATTGATATTTGACACCTGTCATTGATATTGCCTTAACCGCCAATATATAGCAAGCAAGGCCTAATATGCATGAGACGTCAAATAGGAAATACTGGCGATATATTACAATACAGCCGGTACCTGATTGACATTTGATAATTGTCTTTTATGTTGACGTAACCGACAATATGTAGCAAGGCATAACGTAACGTAATAATATGAGTTATTCAGATGCCATTCGTGTGTAGTGCTATTTGTATACAAATAATACTACTACACATTGTCGATTACATCAACATACTTAAATGACAGATGTCAAATGAGAAATATTGGTAATGTTACAATGCAGCCAATACTATTTGAGTGCAATGGAATAATACATTCGTTATTTGATATGAATAGGAATCGAAGTATGGGACAATAATCACGTAAGTACCTACAAATATAAAAAGCAGTTCCCATATAGGTACTCGAATATGAGGGCGTTCTACCCTCCGTGCCTCGGAGAGCACGTTAATCCGTCGGTCCCGGTTGTTAAGATAATATCATTAACAATCGTTAATTACTGGTATTTACTTGTAAGTATGACCACCAGGATATATTTACTATGTTCCAACATAATGTACACTCATACAAAGTGTGCATTCAATTAATTTATGTTCATTTTTCAACATTCACCCTGTATTAAAAAATAACATTATCATTATATATAAATGTAGGTATAACAGGCAACGCGCTTGGTGAACATGAAATGTACTAACTTGATTGTTAAACCCAGGAGTTATTATGTACACTGGGCCTTGTTAACTATTGTTACTGATTTATGAAAATAAAGAACTTTAAAAATCAATCAATCAATGGAATAATATGCTGTTTCAGACGCCATGCGCCATCCGCAGAGTATAAGTATATGTACAAAAAAATACAGCTGACATAGCGGCGCTGTTTTTTGTAAGCCGTCATTGTTCAGTGCACAAACGTCAAATGGCGTTAACGATTACTATTTTGGCGCCGGCACAATAAAACTGTTATTAGATTGGCATCTAAATGGTGTAAGTATATCTCTGTCTGCAGCATCGTATCTCTCAAATCCCAATTTCAATTAAGTAGGACCATTTCTGTTGGCAATAGGTACAGACGCCAGCACATCCAGTTACCCCAATCTGTCAAATTTCTTTTATAGATTTTCAACTTTATCACAAAAGCATATGGTTCACTTTCAATTGGGGAAAAATTTGTCAGATTGGGGTAGCTTGATGTCTGTACATTTTATTTGCAATGAAAATTACCTATAATTATTAAAAATTGTTTTAAGTTTCAACATTTCATTAGTGGTTGTTGAGATATACCATTGTAACAGAGAAATGGATAGACACCACGCTCGTTTTATAATATTTTGTACGGAACCCAAATCAAAAACAATGTGTTTTTGACATGTCATTTAAGTTTTTTTTTATTCAATTGGCTTATCAAGGCCGAATTTATTAGATTCATAATTACTTTAATTTATGGCAGCCATACTCATGTACCAATTTATGGGTAAATTTAGTTCCAAGAATTAATTGAACGTGCGATAACGTTTAAAAACATTTAGGCCATTAGAATTCTGTTCAATCGCGTCAGCGTCGTTTCATTTTGATATCGCAGCGTGTTTATTCTGTAGGCAGTAAGGGCGGTTTTTATCGAGCAATTGTATCCACTGACATGGTGACAACTGTACTGAAATTAGCTCAGCTTTTGTCAATTCATTTTCAAAATTAGGATATTTTAGAGTCATGGGCAAAATATGAAAAATATGTTTGTATGTGTGTAAGTCCTTTTTATGTCGCTTATCATCTTCCTAGTTACTATCCTTATATCTTACTAACTTATCGTGAGGGCAGTGGTTACCCTAGTGTCAGAATTGCTCAAGCCGCCCTGTAGGTCTCTGACATGGCTTAACGACAATTGCCTAATGGCTACAACCGGTTCGGAAAGCTTAATGTGCCCTCCGAGGCACGGAGACGCTCAGAAATTAAACCACTTTGGCGGTCACCCATCTATGGACTGACCGCGAGCCTAGTTACCTGACCTCGCCAATCACTTACGGATCGGTTAGAGCATCTGGCTATGAGCTTATATAAAAAAACAAAAAACTTGTGTGTACTTATGTACACGCGTTAGAAGTTATACTTCTTAATATACAGCTTGAACATAGGTATCAATTTTCATACCACCTAGAACTAACGTCATGCTGTTATCGTGCGCGCGCATCGTACAAATTCACTCTCATACATTTTCATACCACCTAGAACTAACTTCATGCTGTTATTTTTACGATGCGCGCGCACGATGCGCGCGCATCGTAAAAATTTACTCTCATACACCACCTAGAACTAACTTCATGCTGTTAAATTTGTTGGTGTCGGTGTGCGCGCGCATCGTAAAAGTTCACTCTCATCATTTTTCTCCATCGCGCCAAAAGAAGTATAACTTCAAAAATCCCTTGTCCTTACATAAAAAGTTGAAATAGCACACAATATACACTTCACAAAATAGATACTTACAAATTACAATGATACCAAATTGTTCTTTCAATACATGCCAACCCTATAGTGATAGATAGTCTCGTAGGCAAGATATCTTTTTCACTTCGCTGTAACTTATGTAGACAATATGCTTGACGCACTATTGACCATTAAAAAAATAATAAACATGATAAAAATCCTACATTTCCAAAATATATATTACACTAATGTAATACCAGTGGTCCTGATCTAGGCCAAGCCTGTAACTTGAACGTCAAATTTCTTTTTTATATAATATTAGTAATTAATTACAAATAGTCTAATAGGTACAGGACTACAGACTATATCCGAGATCATCTAAGTAACTTAGTTATCGGACAACGGAACCCTAAAAATTGTACAGGTAACCAAAAGAATTTGAGTTTTATTATCTACGATACACACCTGTTATTCGGTCGCTCCTCAATTCAATTGCAATCCCACCAGTTAAAAGAGTCATATTAAATCACTTTCACTGCCTTTCTACGTAGCCATCTGAAAATGGTTGGGTTAAAATGCACATGCGCACTGCGAAGTCAAGTACCATTATGAAAATCTGGGGATGGCGTATATCACGGGCGCTGGCAAAATTCGATGTTTCCCTTTTGAACGCACGTATTTAATAGTTAAAGTTTATTTTTTATTGGAAGACAATAATATTAAGTTACTGTGTGAATTATTATCAGTATTCGTGAGTTTTTTCCCTCTGATGTAACAGGAACGCGGGCTTGGGCGGGTAGCGAGCTTAGCGCACGCTCCGTGACTGAGAACCGAACAAGGTCATCGGAATATGGATGTTACGGGGTGACTCACCTTCAGCACAAATATACTGAAAAAGCCCTATAACACAGAAAAAGTTCGTTTTGATACAAAACAGTATTCCCGTCTGGCTAGCATGGCGCCATTCTGAGCACTAAATCTTTCGCTATGGGTTATTATCAGAATGCTTGTCTGGGATTCTCATGGCATAAAAGTTTTCTTTGTGTATAAGTGTTGTTAACCGACTTCAAAAGAGTGAGGTCATCAATTCGACTGTATGTAGTTTTTGTATATATTTACGTATTTTAAACGTAAACGATTTTTATACATATTTTTGTAACAGATAGGTAATGCGTTAGCAGTGGACTAAACTTCACGAGATTAATCTGCCCATAATACTGAACAACGTGTAAAACATCGTCTTGCAAAATATACAAAATTACTTCCCATTTCCCATATAAAATCAGCCGACGCTTTCTTGTATGGGGAGCGAATCTAGCTATTTTGTATTTCTCAAACTTTACTAACATAATAATATCGGGGGACAATGTCACACAGATCATCCTGGCCCCAAACTAAGCAAAGCTTGTACTATGGGTACCAGGCGACGATATACATACTTATATAGATAGATAAATACTTATATACATAGAAAACATCCACTCAGAAACAAATATTCGTGCTCATCACACAAATATTTGCACTTACCGGGATTCGAACCCAGGACCACCAGCTTCGTAGGCAGGAGCACTACCAACTAGGCTACGGTGGAACTAGGCAACATTGACTGGCACGTCGGTTAGTGCCTCTAACTGACTGCCAGAGTGTGTGGTTTCGATCCCTATTCAGAACAAATCTTTGTGTAATGAGCCGATTATTTGATTTGTGTCTGGTTTGGGAGGCAGTGCGTAAGTTGTCCCAAGACATTCGATAAGATAGGTACAAAATATTAGATATAATTTGTTGAGTTCAGTTGTCACTGTTTTTAAGGAGCCCTGCGTAAAAATGCCTATGGCATCTTATTTTGACCTGAGATAATTACAGAAAAAGAAATAGAATTAATAAACCTCCGCAGTCCATCAGTGTACCGTAATTGGTTAAAATTTTACTACTAATTTAAAATTAACCAGTTAAAATTTTCACAACATATAACATTAAATATTAATATAACATTAACTAATTAAAATAAGACAGAGTTAAAATAATAAGAACCTAAAGTATAAAGAATTGTCTCTCGATAATACAAGACCCTTCGCGTGAGAGTCGGTCAATAACAAAACTCATAAATATGCGTGCGCACTAATATACACTGAATCGTTAAGTACTAGAGCTTCTTTAAGTATTTGAGATATTTTAGCTATTATTATCACTGAGCTCTTCGCTAACGAAATCTGTTCTCACGAACGAAGTACGGAGCTATTTCACTCGACGTTGCGTAAATAATTCACAAATTTAGACACCAGGCCAGAAACTGTCGAGTTTAACTGGTCTGGATACATGTTCGAGAGTTGTATTAACATTATACTTACGTTAATACAACTCTTACGTGACGCTACTTCCTCTGTTTTGGGTTCGAGTGACGCACAGAACACCTATTTGTGTGACAAATATATTTTGGGTTGGATCTCATATCGAGTCGCCTGAATTTGAGTTAACTGTGTATATGGGAGGGTTAAGGGGGTTCGTACTCAGTGATGAAACGCATTTTTTTCTGCCGAAGACGCGCCAAATTTTTTTAAATAATTTTTAAAATCATAAGATTTCATACAAATGCATAAAACAGAACGCAATTTTGATCATTTCGTAGCGATTTCGATACCTTCAGCGTTGTAAAACAAAATAAAAACATTGCTTTCGTTTAGAAGTTATATTTTATTTTTATAACGCCTTTATATAATTATCCGAAAAATACCCAAAACTGAATTGTTCATTGTCATAAAAGTACCTACAAAAAAAATGTCATAAAAGTACATTTTTACAAAAATGTACTTTTATGAAATAATTTAGGTTAGGTTAGGTTAGAACGGTGACCATTTAGCTAGAAAAACATTAACCATGCATATATCCATAACCATGGGGTTCCGCGGGGTGGGGATGGTACGGGAGGGTCGCCCACTCCCCCCTCCACCCTCCCCCCTCAATTCACCTACGTTTGAAGGCGACTTGATCTGAGATGTTTACGTATATATTTTTTCTAATGCAATTTATTAGTGTAGGTATACAAAAATAGAACAAAAACCACTAAGCTTTGTCCGGAATACTAGATACATGTTCTATTAAAAACTAGCGAAACAGATATTATAATGTAAAGTAAATTATAATACCAACCGTATTTTAACAGTGACAAATTAATATTATGCATTACACACCAGTGAACGCAAATTACACACTCGTAGGTTCTGCACATTAAAACTCCGAGATGATTTCCTCACACAATATTTAATCGAACAGAGTAACGTTCTCATTTACCGTCGTACAAGGAATGCCCCTTTAATAATCTCCTACCCTATTTATATTTCTATCAGTGATAACCATTTAAAAGTCTAATATCGATTAATAATAGTTTTAAGATGTAAAATTATTATAGAATTATTATAATAATTAAAAATATGATAATCACTAATTAAATAAATATTCACAATGTAAATATATATGTAATTATAATATAGCAGCTACGTCATAACCGTTGCGCGGCTATTGAGTACTTGATAACAAATGAGACGGTAGATTACAGTCTTTTGAAGGACAATATACTACAGATAATTCTACAGCGTGTTAAGGAAGTGTACCTTTAACAAACATTTGATGTTTGTTTCTGTTATCTTGTTTTTTAGAGATAGTTCTAAGCTCAGAGCAATTTTTAGATATCTGTGGTTCTAAGCTATTGAGTAGGCGGAGAACTATGTGCTGGGTAGTTCTCTCACCATAGTAATTTTTTGCACTGATTATTTGTAATTTTTTTATTAGATTTTTGTCGTGTCTGAATATAATATTATGTGATATTTTGTTTTGTATGTCATTATTGAAAAATTGTTCTCTTAAAATACAGAATAAGAATTTTATATGAATTTGCAGTACATTCAATCCAAAGTACATTCAAATGTTTAAAGATATTGTTTGTATATGTGTTTGTTTTATATATAGAATTATTAGTGTATAAATATTTATATTCATAAGTTAGTATATAGTACTATTCACCGAATAATGATTTGAATGGGCAATTTTGAAATCTTGCTTTACCCTAACACTTGAGCTGGGAACTCATAATAAAAAAAGACAAACCAAGTTTCTCGCTATATAATACAGATTTCTATAAAAGTAATATCTTATTTTTATTCACTTAAGTACCACTTATCTATGGATTTATCCCAAAAACCCTAAATTGATTTAAAGGTTCTTATTTCCCGAAAATAAAGATTTGTTTTTACATCTATACATACATATAATAAAATCGTAGGAAAGTCAAAACTGTACATTGATTTTTTTTTAAAAGGATACTAGGGGCGTGATCTACATTCGATATTGAGGCCAAAAATATAGTTTTAGAATTTTTGTCTGTTTAACTTTTGTCTGTATGTATGTCCGGGCTAAACTCAAAAAGTACTGCATACTTAAAATTTTGCTTGAATATCATTAAGAGGTTGGGTCAACATAAAATATTATCACGCTATCACCTACGGAGGAGTTGTGATAATTTATAAAGTTTAACGCGGGTAAAACCGCGGGGCACAGCTAGTAATAAATAAAATATTTGATTTTGTATGTTTCTTTGTAAGTAAACAATACAGTCCATGTCACTTGCTGTATATTATAGTTTTCTATAGGTGAAAATAATATCTTTAACCAGTATCGTCCGGTGAAAGCTTCCTACGCTAACGGCAAACTTCAAAAGAAACATTACTGATTTTTAGGGTTCCGTACCCAAAGGGTAAAACGGGACCTTATTACTGACTTCGCTGTCTGTCTGTCCGTCTGTCACCAGGCTGTATATCATGAACCGTGGTAGTTAGACAGTTGAAATTTTCACAGATGATGTATTTCTGTTGCCGCTACAATAACAAATACTCAACAACAACATAAAATAAATATTTAAGGGGGTTTCTATACAACAAACGTGAATTTATTACTATTTTTTATAGATAATGGTACGGAACCCTTCGTGCGCGAGTCCGACTCGCACTTGGCCGGTTTTTTATTATTAACCAACAAAAAAACATATCAAGCTCGCTTCTATACTCCGGTGAAGAAGTGAAAACCTTCTAGGCTGACAGTGAACATCAAGTTGAAAAAGTAGGCACTATATAAAAGGTCAGCAGATGAGCTGAGGCTCTACCGGCTAAGTCGCCGAACACCGTTTTCGTGAATGACGTTCATTTGAAATACGTAATGAATAACGTATGAAAAACGTATCGATTAATTAAGTCATTTTTAACCTTCATCTATTTAGATGAAGGTTAAAAATGACTTAATTAATCGATAAATCGGCTTCCATGAGCACATGTGACGTCATAAATGGTCCAGTATCGATTGTCAACGTTGAAACCGATTTAACGATTGATTAAGCCTAACAGCAAAATCAAAATAATAAGAATTTCAAAGTCATGTTAGTTCATGAATGTGCTATGGGTATTATTAATTTTAGTCTATAAATCCTACCTTTCTCGTCTGTTTTATAACTAAATTTATATGGTATCTAACTAGATGTTCTAAATAGAATAAAAATATCTATATAAGTATTTATTTACAAAAGAAAAGTACTTTAAGCTTTAAGTAATTTTTACCCTTTATTTATTTGAACGCCATTCACGAAAACGATATTCGGTGACTTAGCCGGTAGAGCTGGCGTAATATCGGATTTAAGTTACATGATATACCTCGGGAAAGTGGGTACATTAGATGAGTACCACACCTTATCATAATAATGATGTATGTACTTAGGGAAACTACGAACTCGATCTTATGTAATTTATTATAAGTTATTATTTATTGTTCTCAAGTAAGTGACTTATTTGTTTTTATTGAGAATAAAGAATCTTTAAACCTAAACCTATATATGGATGTGAGACATGGACACTGAGAAAAAGAGATAGACAGAGATTAGAGGCATTTGAAATGTGGTGCTGGCGAAGAATAGCTGGACGGAAAGTAAAAAATAAATATGGAAGTATTACGATTGGTAGATGAGAAGTTATGCATATTAAGAACCATAGAAAACAGAAGGGGAGAGATGTTAGGGCACTTGATACGACATGACATTTTTATGAAGAATATTATTGAAGGCAAAATATAGGCAGGGAGAGGACGAGGCAGACCAAGAAGGACCTATATGGATCAGATAAAGGAAAAGATAAATGTAATGTCGTATCAAGAAGTCAAAGCGCTCACTGGAAGCCGAGACGATTGAAAGAAGCTCCACCGACAAGAGCATAGCTCTTAAATATGATGAAAATAGTGTTCCTAGCAGAATTTCGGGTACTTACCTACGGTCACCATAGCCTAGTTGGTAGTGCTCCTGCCTACGAAGCTGGTGGTCCTGGGTTCGAATCCCGGTAAGTGCAAATATTTGTGTGATGAGCACGAATATTTGTTTCTGAGTCATGGATGTTTTCCATGTATATAAGTATTTGTCTATCTATATAAGTATGTATATCATCGCCTGGTACCCATAGTACAAGCTTTGCTTAGTTTGGGGCTAGGATGATCTGTGTGACATTGTCCCCAGATATTATTATATTATTATTATTATCGTATGGGCAGTCGTTACCCAAGTGTCAGAGTTGTTCAAGCCGCCTAGTGGGCTTCTGACACCTAACCGGGACCGACAACTTAACGTACCCTCCGAAGAAAGGAGACGCTCAGAAATAAGGCCACTTGGCGGTCACTCATCTATGGACTGACCTCGAGTCTAGTTGCTTAACCTCGGCGATCAAATCGGACCAGTTTGCGACTCAAATTTCGGGTACGGCAGCAAGTACCAACGGAGAGTAGCCAACCACGTCATATTATAGTGCAGGAGTGTGAGTATAGACACAGGTGCACTCTCTATTCATACACACTCGTAATTGGATAGTTATCCGATACTACCGGTGAGATATAAGACGCAGTACCTAAGGTTATAATTACGTGCTCTGCGAGGTACGAGCGTCTAACAGATATAGAAAAATAAGGAAATTTTCTTTTTTTTATAACATAACAGTTTGCCTAGGTATCTTACACCGCTTCACCGGACAATATAGGCAAGCATGGGCTCAAGCCGTCTAACAAAATTAAATAAACTACAAGGGTATCCTTACCTTCTTACTCGGCTCAAATAACTCCGATTCAGTACAAGACATGGTCACACTTCAGCGCACGCGCACTTTAATATAATCAAAGTTAAAGCAATGCCAGTAAACCAGTAATAACGACCATACACAGAACCCAAACATTACAATACTATACAAACATAGTGACGGACATAATGTTTAACGAGTGAGTATCTAATTACGCGTACTAAGTACCCACCAAAGACCTAGACTAGTAATATAAACAAACCGAAAACATAGCTGTACACGATACGATATACAAATCGCATCTAAATCTTTCGTTTCTATTTATATAAATAGAAACACCCGGTACCGGGCATGTGTGTACTGATCGTAGTATATTTGTTAAACAGAAATATATTATTTTGTTCTAACCGTTGCTGTAAAAATAAATATATTTGAACCAAAAAATTCTAATAACAAGCTTCCATATGTAGAATCATCATATCAGCCGAAAGACGCCTATTCCTGGTCAAAGGCCTCACCCAAAGATCTTCACAATTGCAAGTTTTGCGCAACCTGCATCCAGCGACCCTCACAAGTTCTTTGGTCCATCCTGTAGGGGGCCAGCCCACGCTGCGTCTTCCGCTTCGAGGTCCCCACTCGTGAACCTTTCTGCCCCAGCGGCCGTCAGTTTAAAGAGCTATGCGCTGTGTTAGAAGTATTTTTTTGGAACGGAGTTCCTTATCGCGCGTTGTGGAAGGGGGCTAGCCGGAAAAAATTCTTACGAAAAGTTATCACGACACTTTTTGCAGCTGTGCAGCGTGCGCTTGTTTCTCTGTCTGTCTCTGTCTCTCTCTCTCTTATAGAAAGCAAGCCAGATATTTTCATTTCTATTTCGCATTGAACAGTGTGGTGTCGCGACGATTATTTTTGTTGAGTGTATACAGGTTTTTTGTACATTGTGTCCCTTGACACCTCTCAAGTTTTGCTTTTAATTATGTTTTTGTTTTTGTAACCAGCTGGATGCGAATAGCGCAAGACCGGAAATTGTGGACGTCTTTCGGCTGATATGATGATGATGATGAACCAGCTGTATCTAATCACATACCGAGCGCACCTTGAGGCAGGGCAGATACATACATTAGGTTAATATAGAATATTTACTTCATATTTATTTATCAAATTTATTTCAAATTCTTGAATTATTAATAAATAAGGCATACTACTCTATAAAAGAGTACTTGACTGATAATTTAGAAATTTAGGTGAATGCTTTGTAAGTCCGATTTAAGTTATGATGTTGAATTCTATTGTAAACTAATATTAAGTGTAATACATGACATAATGCTAATAACATACTTTAATAAGATATTTAGTGACATTAACTTTTATGTAATAATGTAATACTTTGCATGCCACATCAGGCAGAACATAGTGAACTAAGCGCCTTTATTTGTCATCTTATATTGTACCTACCTATGTTCAGCAATAAATGATTTGATTGATTGATTGATTCAAAAAAAGGAGGTTATCAATTTGAACGAGGGTTTTTAAGTAACACGATTTTTCGTTGGTACAAATCCATAGGTCGCTGGTTCATATCCGGCTCGAAGGACCACTTTTATGTATGGCTCAGAGGTGGTTATTTAGTTATGTTTGGGATGAGTTGACGAAAACCACAGACTATGCAACTAATACTATGGTTTAGTTTCGTAAAAGTTACACGAAAGTTAAGTTGGATACTAATCCGCGATTTTAGCGCTACGGCAGCTATTAGTCAACTGAATAATTATAATTAAAGACGTATATAAGTCGAGTAGCTAAAAGTAGGTCGCGGCGTTACCAGTTTTGCCTGTACGTGAACCGTACATATGTTGTAGATAATAATAATATCCTGGGACATTATTCACACAGGACCATCTGATCCTAAACTAAGCAGAGCTTGTACTTTGGAAACCAGATAACTTATATACGTATTACATATAGTACTTTTCTTTTGTAAATACATACTAATATAGATATTTTTATTCTATTTAGAAAATCTAGTTAGATACCATATAAATTAATAATACCCATAGCACATTCATTATCTAATATCACTTTGAAATACTTACCTTTAAATTAACTTGCTTTTGCTATTAGGCTTTATTAGTCGCCAGTCTTAATACTGAGAAATAAAAGAAACATTAATTGACCTATGGTGAAACAATAAATTAAATTTATATATCATTTCTTTTTTTATTCATATACCCTTTGACTATGTTTTATCGATCCTAAATATAAATTTTGCAACATTGTCAAACCCTAATATTACCAATAAAAAAACATTTACGAATTACCATCCATTAACAAGATTATAACGCGTATCAAGATCATAATAATAGGAACACTTACAATACAACAATACGTGTGTAAAACAACTTGTCTGTTGAAATCAAACAATTTTATGGTAAAATATTCACATCCGTGTGATAAGGGTTGCTAGTACGGTTCGTCACGTCACAATTTTTTGTACCGCTTTCGCAAATTGGCATACAAAATACGGCCCACCCTATGTTAAGTAGTTACTGTCGCCTAGGTTTACAAGACCTATGGTATCACTCATGCGTTAGCCACACTTTGCTCCTTTATGGATCGCTGGGGAAGCGACGGGGCATGTCGGACTCCCAGCGAGATGGTACGGCTGGGTTTACCGACTAAAACGCCAAGGTGTTCCTCAGCCATGTTCGGTCCAGACCACGGGATTCGCTCGCGCATTCAGCGCAGCCTGGACAGGTGCTGGCCTACTCTTAAGTGAGCCCCACTTCCGTTGGGGGCATCCTTCCCCCCCTCCTCAAGACACTATCTCAGGCATACCGTGGCAACCTCACCCAATCCTACTCATCCAACACTTACTATCCTTATTTCATAATGTAGAGTGAGCATTACTTCTTGGGGTCAGTCAAGATACTCATATAGCATAAAAGCGCTCCTCCTTTACTTAACCGAACCTCGCTTTAACAGGTACATAGTATGACCCAGGGTCCATGACTATAGAGTTTAAACCTAACGACGTGGTATTATTCGATATCTTAAGTATGTATAACTAGCTGTGCGCCGCGGTTTTACCGGCGTTAAACTTTATAAATAGCCAGAGTTAATCCAGGGTGTCAGCTAACTCCATACCAAATTTTATTAAAATCGCTCCAGCCGTTTAGACGTGAAGGAGTAACAAAAACATACACAGTCACACACTCAGAAACTTACGCCTTTATAATATTAGTAGAATTATCTTCCAGTTGTTTTATTACCTAAGTATGTATAGTAATTATTTCGTTTTGGCAGGTATATGCAAAATAATTAAAAAAAAACTGTTTATTACTGAAAAATGGCATTTTTAATATAATGTAAATTAGAAATAAACATGAAATCATCGAATATTTAAAAATAATCATAATAAAATAATAACACTTTTGTCATTCATGTTGAAATGTTATGGCTCGTTGATATTTTCTGTCAAAGCTTTTAAAAATAGAAAAAAAATAATAAATAAATTTGATAATCAGACATGTGTAGTCTATTTCAGCTAATAGTGCGGCTGGCTTATACATACGTTGTCACGCCATCGTTAAAATTGACTTTCAATGTCAATTATTGTCAGACCAATTTATATCAATTGATATGTAAATATTTGACAAATAGGACGGACCATAAATAAAGCCAGTTAATAGTAAAAACTAAATTTGAATTACATTAAAACTAACGACGCTATCATTATTACAGCTGAAAGTATTCCACTGCTGGACTAGCCTTCAGAAATTATCTTAAGGGGTAATGCCATAAGGAGACGGGTTGGCAATCGCAGTAAGATGTTCATAGTATCTACTCAAAAGGAAGCTGCCGTCCGTCTTCTGGTATATATTACCCTGGCTGAACTTCTACGCCCCCACGGGATGAGATGGGGTAATGATATTCTGATATTCACCGCCGTCACCACACATCACTAACGAAACCTAATCTAACGAGGCTATAAGCATGTAATAATCAAGCATGTTATAATCATGTTAGATAAAGAACGCGTATTTCTAACATATGACGTCACTTGCAGTGCTAATTAGAATAACGCGTACAGAGCTTCTGTGGATCCACTGATCCATAGAAGCTCTGTACTGACAGTCATTTTATGTGGAAGGGACAGAGCATCCTCAGTTTATCCCTACCAAGAACTTAAAACGCTTACACATCTCAAATCTTCAGCCGATTTAAATTTTTTTTCTGCTTTCTGTATTTTATTATTTAGTTCGCTATCTTAAATCAATTCAATATCATTTAGCGTTCAATACAATTTAACTATACTTTCACTGATATTTTCGATTAAATTCCCATATAAAAAAAACTATCGGCATCATCCATCATCATAATATTATCAGGTTTATGTATGGGAAGTCAAAATATTGTATAACTAGTTTTCTTTCATTTGTACAGTTCAATGGGTCCTTAAACTTGCTTCACATTTATTACGTGTTTCAACTTTTATAAATATAAATATCTATACATATAATAAAATCGAAGGAAGGTCAAAATTGTACATTGAATATTTTTTTAAAGGATAGTTGGTCCGTGATCTACCATAGATATCGAAACCAAAAATATAGTTTTTAGAATTTTTGTCTGTTTGTCTGTATGTATGTCCGGGCTAAATTAAAAAAGTACAGCATGGATTTACTTCAAATTTTGCATAAATATTACTAAGAGGTCGGTCCAATATATAGGCTACATATTATCACGCTATCACCTACGGGGGAGGAGCTGTGATAATTTATAAAGTTTAACGCGGATAAAACCGCAGGTCACTGCTAGTAAATAAAAATATGCAATTAATCCTACTCCGTACTAATATTATAAAAGTGAAAGTTTGTGAGCACGGATGTGTGGATGTTTGTTACACTTTCACGCAAAAGCTACTGAATGGATTTTGATGAAACTTTGTATTAATATAGCTTACATATCCGAATAACACCTAAGGCTATTTATAAAGTTTAACGGGGGTGAAATCACGGGTCACAACAAGTATATGATAAATCACAATTGTTTCCAATCAAATGGAATTTATGGTGTATATCCGTTTTATCCGCTAATGTACTCTACACTATTTGTACTTGGTATGGTCGGGTACAATGAACTCAGGGTGAGACGGAACTTTGCTCTGGCCGCGTATGTGGTAAAGCTATTGCGTGGTGAGGCACATAATCCAGGGGTTCTGCGTCACCTTAGACTACAGGTGCCGGACCATTACGTGTGGAAAAGGCGGCGTCCACAGCTGCTTGCCGTACCGGTGGCTAGGACCAATCTACTGGCAAAAACCTCACTCACCCGAGCAATTAGATTAATTTGAGTGAACTCGTAAAGATCCTATTAAAGGTAGTTAGTTGCATAAATAATTAGTAAAAAAATTTAGTTCAATAAGTTGTTTATAATCTTAATACTAACACTATCGCATTAGGGCAAGACCTGTAATGGTAGGTGTTAAGGAGAGAAATAAATAAATCATAAAATAAATAAATATAAACTTTGTAGTAATGTAGCTGTATTACTACCAAGTTTCATTAAACTCTGTTCCGTAGTTCTTCCATTCATGCGTGAAAGAGTGACAAACATCCATACGTCCTTACTCACAAACTTTCGCATTGATAATATTAGTAGGATTATTCATATTCTAACATAATTTCATTACACTAATTTCATTATTCATTATACAATTACTCCATAAACGGCATTTAACTATTTACTCACGGAAAAATGGACTTGCTGACACGAAGGGTACTTTTAAACGATATCAAAAAGAAGGAGGTAATCAATTTGAGTAGTTGTATTTGTTTAAGTTATGTGATATCTCTGTTTTTTGAACCAATTTTATCTTTATTTTGTCTAACGTCAATTTTGTTCCAATTGGTTGTAACACAGTTACAGTAAGTTAGAGCCGGATGTTTGTTGTTTTAGAACAGCGATAATATGATAATGTAATAGGGACATTATTCACACAAGGCCATCTTCTGATCCCAAACTAAGCAGAGCTTGTACTGTGAAAACCAGATAACTGATATACTACTTTTATTTTGTAAATACTTACATAATTGTATGTTCATGAACACAAATAAAGCTGTCCTGGGTAGGAATCGAACCCACGACCTGTGGCGTGAAAGGCAAGTAATTACCAACCACGCCAAATATTTTTCATATTATTTTTCAAATAAAAATGATTCAAGCGATGCCTATAATTTGATGGTCTGTGTATAATCACATCAGCCACAACACGCCACATAGTAATAAAATATTTATTGATTCAGATAATCGCTTATCGCTCTTTAGTCTCAGAAAAGAACTTAGTGACAACCGTAGTCATTAGTTAAATAGGCAAAAAAAGCACAGCCCTAGGTGATCCCTACTAGGGTTGTGCTTTTATTAAGCTCGATCCGATTTATTTGGATCGAAATGGATCGTATCTTATCTTATCTATCTTCGCATGTATTTAATCCGATTTCCAAAAGATCGATCCGTGAAATCGCATAAAAATACAATATTAAAATTTTTGTGCGGTGAGTACAATGACGTTCTATAATGTGTAGAGAATGTCATTGGGTGAGTAGTTGATTTGTTCTGTGTCTGGATGTAATTTATCTATAATAATAATAATATCGTAGGACATTATTTACACACTGCAATCTGATTCCAAACTAAGCAGAGCTTGTAATATGAAAACTAGATAACTGATTTACTACTTTTCTTTTGTAAATACATACTTATATAGATAACTAGCTGTGCCCCGCGGTGTTACCCGCGTTAAATGTTATAATTTTTCTTTGCTATAAACCTCACGGAGTTCGAGACCTTTCCAACGAATGCAAAACCGTGGAAATCGGTTCGAGCGTTCTGGAGTTATAGCGTCAGGAAGGAAAACCCGACTTATTTTTATATAGTAGATTACACCCAGACTCAGGACAAACAGACATGTTCATGCACACAAATATCTGTCCTGGGTGGGAATTCGAACATTTGCCAACTACGCCAACCGGCCAGTCAATAATGCTTATGTAGGTATTTAGAAATACACAAGTATGCTTGCTGTTTCATCATCATCATCCAGCTGGACAAAGCCCACCCCCAAAGATCTCCACAATTGCCAGTCTTGCGCTATTCGCATCCAGCGTGTTACCAGTGACCCGCACAAGATCATCGGTCCATCTTATAGGAGGCCTGCCCACGCTGCGTCTTCCGTTTCGCGGTCGCTACCCGAGAACCTTTCTGCCCCAACGGCCGTCGTCGCGTCGAGTCGAGCTATGTGCCCCGCCCACTGCCACTTCAGCGTTGCTCCTCGATAATTAGTAATGTACGAGGAAATAAATAATTTATACATTTAACTTTACCTCTGAAGATGGTTAAAATAAAATTATCTAGACGAATTATCATTGTAAATAAATATAGTTATATTATCATCATATCAGCCGAAACCTTGCACTAGCCGCTTCCATCGGCCTCTAGCGAATCCTATAAGATATGTAGTACATATTATAATAAGAAATTCTTAAATATGTCTTAAATTATATAGAATTTCATTGGGTGAGTACGTTGATATTGGGTGTAATTTATTTATAATACTTATTAAGTATATCACTATGTATTTAGAAAAACAGAAGTTAAATAAATACCTTTGCTAATGGTCGCACATAAATTATCGGTTGAGCCGTTGCAATGGTTTCTAAAATAAACATAATAATCTTCAATTAAACATAATAATCTAATACTTTTACCACCTAATATGTATGACATTACGTGCAAATTATTTATAAAATTAAATGCAGAGCGAAAGTTTGTGAGTGTGTGAGTGTGTATGTTTGTTACTTCTTCATGTCTAAACGGCTGGAGCGAGTTTAATAAAATTTGATGTGCAGTTAGATGACACCCTGGATTAACACATAGGCTACAATTTATAAAGTTTAACGTGGGTAAAACCGCGGGGCACAGCTAATAGTCATATAAGTCTGGGGCGGCTTGTCCGTGTATTTACAAAACAGGGATTTATGGTTTAAGACATTTATTTTCTCAAAAGATTACATAAATCACTTGCAGAGAAAATACAATAGAACTTTAAAGTACTAACATGCTTTTTCATATTGGCACAGCGTATACAATTTTATATCTTAGATTAATACAAAATATAAAAACAGGGTAATTAGAGAAAAATGCATTCAAACAAAAAATAGTCCAATACCTACGCATCGGTCATAATCAGTAGTGCGTACGGAGATTTAAAAGGTGTTTGTTAAGGTAGGTGATACAGTGGCAAAAACAAAACTTAGATCGTAATCATTATTCAAAATTTAAAGATTTTATACTTATTTTATTAATATGTATATGGTTAGATTGTATTATATTAATACTATATTATATTATTCGTATATTTTTAAATAGTATAAAAAAATAGTTCATTTAGTTTGTTTTGTATATAGCAATATAAAGTTGTATCCAAAATTTGTTTTATTTTCTATATAGGTATTGTTAATATTTATTTTTATATATTATTATGTTTTCGTTATTTATTAGTTTATTTAGCATAGTAATGAAAAATCCGCCAAAATGTAGCTTTTTAGAACTTGCTTAAAGGTGGTGAAAGATTTAATCTGTTTTATGCTATTGGGTAATTTATTGTATTGTTTGGCAATACTCTTTTTACCAATATTTGTTCTGGGGGCTCTTAGGTATACACACATCAACAAAGTCTAGGGATACGTTATTTTGAAATCAAACATGGCTTTATTGTTTAAAACCTATTTAGTTTCCTTAAAAAGTTTATTTACAGATTTAAACCTTGTCTATTCTTTATTCAAAATTTAAAAATTAAAATGAGAAACAAATGAAAACACGCAAAGCACAGCGCAATCTTGAGTTGTATCTAATTTCAAGAAGTTGCATTAAAATTTTTTTTGCGTGTTAATTGAAGAAAACCTGATAAATTGTTTTATTTTCTTTTCTCAATTGGTTGTGTAAGCTTTTTAGCGTCATGCCACGCCATCATTTGAGTCGAGATGAAATGTTACGGGCAGTTGGCATGTTACAAAACGGTGCTATTCAACGCGTCGTTGCTGAGTCTCTGGGCACAAGCCAAAATGTGGTATCCAGGCTGTGGTCACGTTATCGCGCTACTGGAGATGTGGCAGAACGGCACACAGGTAGATATCGTGTTACCACTCAGAGACAGGATCGATTTCTCCAAATGACCGCCAGAAGACTACCCAATATCACAGCGATGCAACTAGTGCAAAGGCTCCAGGAGGGTCAGCAGCTGCTGGTGAGCGACCAAACCGTGCGAAGGAGGCTGCATGAAGTTGGTCTTCATGCTCGCAGACCGCTACGAGTCCCAGCGCTGCGACGTGGCAATCGCGGTAGGCGACTTTTATGGGCTCAAGAACATTTGACATGGAGTGATCAACAATGGTCATTGGTGCTGTTCACTGATGAGTCCCGCTATGGATTTCATCCAGATTCGAGGCGAACACGCGTTTGGAGAACTCCAGGCAGGGTCAGCCGTCTCCGACATCCACAGGAGGTCCACTCTTACCAAGGCGGGACAATTATGGTGTGGGCAGGAATACGAATCGGCGGACGAACCCAACTCATTTGGATTCAGGGCAGCATGACTGCCCATAGATACCGTGAGGAGGTAGTAGAACGTGTCATTGTCCCGCTCAGGGCCCTAACGGGGCAAGAATTTCAGCTCATGCATGACAATGCACCTTCCCATACAGCGCGGCTGGTGAGGGCCGCCCTTCGAGAACACGATGTTCAGGTATTAGATTGGCCTCCACAGTCGCCAGACTTAAACCCAATTGAACACGCCTGGGACATGTTACAGCGAAGAGCATTGAGGGATTTTCCGCCCAACTTGACAACAGAAGAACAACTTTTCGAACATTTAAAAAGAACTTGGGACTGCATACCCCAGCAAGACATTGACACCTTAATTTTAAGTATGGAAAATCGTTGCCGCTGTGTGATTAATGTTAGAGGAGGAAATACCGATTACTGATTATCAGATTTGGTAAGATTTTTATTCATTTAATTCGATTGAATAATTTTATAAGAATAAAATGTTTTTGTTCACTCAGTAATTTTCTATGGCTTAATTAATTTAAGACTTTTATTAATTAGAAAAACAAAATCGCATCGTGTTGTTAATGTTTAAATATCGGCCATGAAATTATCTTTAATTCTTCCATTTACAGTCATAACAAAATGTTTATAGTTTTCTAGATAATCAATGAAATGTTCAATATCCCTAGATTGTGTTGATGTGTGTATATTATTTGCTTGCCTAGTCATTCGCTTGGTGCAATCTACTCGTTTCGTAAAAGTTATTTGGGAATGAATATCTTTTGTTAAAATTTTGCGAATAAATATACATGTGTTATATTTATATTTTTGGGCTAGATTCATTAATTTTGTTTCTTTATAGATTTCTACAGTGGGCGTAATATAGTTGTAATGAAACAAGGATTTTATTATTTTATTTTGTGTTATTTGTAATTTTTTTAAGTTGGTTTTTGCTGCCGACCCCCATATCAGGATTAAATAGTCTAAATGAGGTTTAACCAATGCGTTATAGGTACAATATTTTACGGACTTAGGAAGATATCGTGCTATTCCTCGTAGTGCCCCAGTTAGTGAATAGATTTTGTTATGTATTCTCTCAATATGCGGCTTCCAGGTAAGCTGGCTATCTAAAATTAGACCTAAATATTTTTCTATTTTTACTTTCTTAATTTTTTCACCGTTTATATTTAGAGAATCATAGCTTTCGAGTTTTTTGTTTTTGGCTGAGAAAATAATGTAATTTGTTTTTTCAGTATTAATAGTAAGTAAATTAGATTGGAACCATATATTTAGTTTGTTTAAATCATATTGGGCTTGGTTTATTAACGTTTTTAAGGAGTTGCCAAAATAAAATAGGCTGGTATCGTCCGCATATAGAGTAATATCTCCATTTAGTCCGTTAGTTAGTTAGTATTTAATTCCTTTTATACCCCATTCCAAAACCTAATTTAACATCTGCAATAAACAGTTTCTACAGGAAGTAAATTCCGCAACTGACATGCTTCATCATCATCATCATCATCATATCAGATGTAAGACGCCCACTGCTGGACAAAGGCCTCCCCCAAACATCTTCACGATTGCCGGTCTTGCGCTATCCGCATCGAGTGACTTCCAGACTGACTTGCTTACACTGAAATTAATTAACCAATGAATCTGTAGTATGTACATTCTAAAATAGCCACACTTACAATATACAATGTATACCCGTCTACTTATCTATGTTAGTATTAACGGTTTCTCTTTATTTTAACCCAACACAGCCACGTATAAACAAGCAACAAGCCGCAAATATTTAGAATTTCGAACAATATTAACAACAGCACCTGCTTTAAATATTGTTTTGAACAAATTTCAATGAAACGAATCTCGCCGCAAATATTCCTTTCAAATGGTTGTTAGGGATGTGACTCGACTACTAAAGAGAAAGAAATAAAGAAATACTTTTATTTATAATACACATACATACATACAAACTAGTTAAAAGGTGCTTAAACAAAACAAATTGCTGTGTCCACACGGCTACATCAAGCTATAATTTTCCAGTATAAGCTGATCTCGCGTTGTATAGGATTTCTATAAAATGAGAGGTCAGCTTATATTGGAAATGTATAGCCTGATATGTACCCGTGTATACCATAAATGGGTGCCAACTTCAGCATAAGCTATAGCAAAAATTACTGTAGGGCTGGTATTCTAGTTGGCCCCAGTGATGAACGCCATACGTAATATTTATATATAGATATAAGAAAAAGAGTTAAAAGGAAATTAGATACACTACTAATAATTACAAGAACAGAACAAGTTATATAGTTACTATGAACAAGAATACTTAGTTTAAATAATCCTTAGTGGATAACTAACACATACATTATACGATAAATTTAACAGTAATAAAATGTTTATAAGAAGGTCACTGAAAATTAAAAAGCAGAGATTACATTTTAAATGAAAAAATATAATAATAATGAAAAACCAATGAAGTTACTGGTTACTGACATAAAGCAATCCATATCGATTACATTACATGTAGGTAGTTTGTTACATACTCTTTGGATGACATTGCGGTGCCTAGCGTCAGTACCTACAGTGGGACAAGGATCTTTATGAACGTGACTGACATTTGTGGGAGGGCGACACTATGACGGCAAGGGTTGCGTTTAAGGAAAAATCCCTAATATTATGGGAAAATTTAAAAATGGCAATAGACTATATCAATTGTATTTTGTATCAACTTTGACGGGCCAGTTGGCTTACTTAATTTTTTTTTAATCCCACTCAGGACAGATATTTGTGTGCATGAACATGTCTGTTGGTCCTGTGTCTGGGTGTTTATCTATATAAGTATGTATTTACTCAAGTAGTATATGTAGTATATCAGCTATCTGATTTCCATAGTACAAGCTATACTTAGTTTGGGATCAGATGGCCGTGTGTGAATAACTTTATTGAGCACCCCATATATTATCGATTTATTGTAATAAATAATGTCATAGCACAAGGGAAGAAAAGAGTATTTTTATCTGTATAAATAAATTTATTTCTAAATTAGTATTTCATTCACATTACTCAATACTATAATAATGTAAAAATACAAACGAAAAATTATTACACGGATGCGACTTAAAAATCAAGCATGGTCACATTTACGTATCGCGGCGGCAACTCGCTCTTTAACTTTTTCAAATGGAATTATCGGGCCTACACTGTATTTTAATTTCATGAAAATCTCCTTAACCTTTAGGTCTATTTCCCTAACACCATTTTCTATAACTTTTAGTAAATTGCTAGTGTTTAAAACCAAATAAAACAATAATAAACTTAGAAACAACAATCAGCAAAGCAAGCTGTGGCAGAACTGTCAAAGAGACACTTTGAAAGATGGCGGCGTTAGTTCCACTTTCAGCCACGTTCATAAATATCCTTGTCGCACATAGCTAACTCGAGTGATAGTACTAGTTACTTGACAGCTAAACAAGGAGACAAGTTTTGTGAAGGTTGCAATTCTACAACATCATCATTCCGTTTGTATCGATAGATTTTGTATCATCTAGGTCATCTGGACCAATAAAGTATGACAGACGGCACTTGAGACTACTACCTTTGCAACGGGAGTTTATTCAAATTATATAATAATATCCTGGGACATTATTCACACACGGCCATCTGATCCCAAACTAAGTAGAGCTTGTACTATGTAACCCAGATAACTGATATCTATACATATAATAAAATCGTAGGAAAGTCGAAACTGTACATTGAATATTTTTTTTAAAGATACTTGGAGCGTGATGTACTATCGATATCGAAGCCAAAAATATAGTTTTTAGAATGTTTGTCTGTTTGTCTGTAGGTATGTATGACCGGGCTAAACTCGAAAAGTACTGCATGGATTTACTTAAAATTTTGCATTAATATTACTCAGAGGTCGGGTCAACATAATAGCTATATATTATCACGCTATCACCTACGGGGGAGGAGCTGTGATAATTTATAAAATTTAACGCGGGTAAAACCGCGGGGCACAGCTAGTACCTACTACATAAAAACTTTTCTTTTTTAAATATATACTTAAATAGATAATTACACCCAGAGTTAGATACAAATGTCTGTTCAGGGTGGGAATCAACCCCACGTCCTGCAGTGTGAAAGGCAAGCATCTACCAACCACGCTAACGGGCCCGTCTAAATTTGTTGTTTAAGAACGTTATTGGATCACGATTACAATTTAAAAGTAATGAAATAGTGTTGTTTCATTTTACTAATGGGAACTATTAAATTATTTTTAGGGTTCCGTAGCCAAATGGCAAAATACGGAACCCTTATAGATTCGTTATGTCACAGCCACTTTTTCCGAAACTATAAGAGCTGTGCTGCTGAAACTTGGTAAGTAGGTGTATTTTGTGAACCGCATTAAGATTTTTACACAAAAATAGAAAAAGAACAATAATTATGGGGGGTCGCCATACATAGAACTGAACATCAAAAATTTTTTTTTGATCGTACCCATACTTGTGGTAAATTGATTTGTACGAGATCTAGCAAGTAGTTTTTTTTAATACGTTATAAACCGCAATTTGCTTTCATTTAATCAACTGAAATACTTGCTGCTACGGAACCCTTCATGTGCAAGTCCGACTCGGTTTTGGCCAACATAATCCGCTGAAAAAATAATCCCCATAATATTTAATTCGTATATCCTGTATTCAGTCTTCAGGTAACTTTCTTATTAATACTCTGATATGATTCAGGAAACTATTTAAAGAACTGTCGACTTTAAAATTATATTAATCAAACCATCAAATAAAATTGAAGTCTTTACAATTTTATATCTAGAAAACTGTATATTACTAAATAACTTAAACCGAATTGAAAATATGATATAATATTCTGCCTCGTCTTCACACGGTGTACCTACTCAATATACTCAATGGTTTATTTGCATTCCACAATGTCAATTAGGTGTTATTATAATACATGGCATCATTATGGAGCTAATTCTAATATTGTGTTTGAAAGGACTTGGCACATCACTATGCAACGGAAGTTCCGCCGAATTTCCCGCCATCTGCCTGAGTCTCCATTGTGACGGACAATAAAATAAAAGAAATAATAATAAAAAATAATGGCTCCTTTGTCAACGGCTGTATGGCGGCGGAAAGTAGAAAAAATTAATTCGATTGTAACTCACAATGGGGACATGCAAATTGTCTTCCTTCTTCTATAATACTTACTTTTGCTTTGATGTTTATTTTTTTTATACCGAGTCGATACTATCTTTTTTATTAGCTTCTCTTGGAATATACCTGGTTATTAGTAGTTCATTTTTTTATGTTATAGCAAGGGAAATAATCTAGTGGGCTCACCTAATGGTAAGTGATCACCGCCGCCGCCCAAGGACACTTGTACCACCAGAGATTATTTTTTTTAAGAAAGACATCGCCTGCATTAGGGATTCTTATCCCTGTGTCGCGGGGTACTTTACAAACATATGATAGACGGCCACAAATTACATCCAGACTCAGAACAACTATTTATGGGTCGCACAAATAGTTGTCCGGCGCGGGACTCGAACCCGCGACACGAAACGGCGAGGCGACTGTCTTAGCCGCTGCACCACACGTGCAGTCATTTAATTAATTAAAGCCCGCATTGCCGTCCTTTCCTTTATTTGATTCCTTTGTGGATTTGAAATACCACCGCATCCACCATCCGAACCATTAATTGATGCCACAAAGTAATCGTCCAATCTTCTAATACATATATCCTATTGTTTGGAATATTTAGAGATGTAAAAAATACGTTTTACTTTGTCGTATGGACTATGGTTACCCTAGACTGAGATAATAACACCGTTGAGCTGACATGACTTAGGCGGCATTAATTGCAAACACAAAAGTGCAACAATGGCGGAATATCTATACATATAATAAAATCGTAGGAAAGTAGAAACTGTACATTTAATATTTTTTTAAACGATACTTGGGGCGTGATCTACAATTGATATCGAAGCCAAAAATATAATTTTTAGAATTTTTGTCCGTGTGCCTGTTTGTCTGTATGTATGTCCAGGCTAAACTCAAAAATTACGGCATGGATTTACTTCAAATTTTGCATGTATATTAACGGCTATAACTAAGAGGTCGGCTCAACATATAGGCTACATATTATCACGCTATCACCTACAGGAGAGGAGCTATGATAATTTATAAAATTTAACGCGGGTAAAACCGCGGGGCACAGGTAGTCTATCTATATATAAATAAAAAGAGAAGTCCTGACTGACTGACTAATTGACTGACTCATCAACGCCCAGCACAAACCATTGGACCTAGAATACTGAAATTTTGCACAGATATTTTCTTTATAATGTAGACAAGGAATTAGGAAGGATTTGTCGAAATTCAACCCCTAATGGGGTAAAACAGGGGTGCAAAGTTAGTTTATAATATAGACAATAATATTATTATGTTCTCCTGTCCAGTCTCTTGTTCCCTTCAGGATTTGTATGACGCTTCAGCCGAAGCGGTCATCGTTGCCAATTTTGCGCCGATAATTTTTTATTCTTACCATCGACACGATAAGAAGAATTATATGTATAATGTATATAATAATAAAATTTCATATATTTCGTTAAATTGAAAAACAGCGTTAATTCATTCATGAATTTAATCAATATATATTATATTTTTCTGTATAAATCAGCAATTACATAGGTAAGTCTAAATAAAAATATGGGTGATAAAATTATGGGTGCAGGATATTAGTATTTTATATCAAACATCAGTTTCACTTTATTTCAACTACCGTGGGTGAGCAGAGAACGCGCAAATATCCTTGTGTGCGGTAATAAAAAGAAGCCAATAAAGTTTGCAATATCCTAAAGGTTTACGTCAATCAATAGGCCGCGTTAATATCACAGCCGGATGTGACGAATGGCGACAGTTATGGCCGCCGGATGTGGCCGCCGCTGCGTGTCCACTTCCGGCACACACTGTCACTACACCGGAACTACGATGCGAAATGCATATCGAGAGTAGATATTTTAGGTTCAGAAAATATAGAAAACTAGCTGTGCCCCGCGGTTTTACCCGCGTTAAACTTTATAAATTATAACCTATGTGTTAATCTAGGGTGCCAGCTAAGTCCATACCAAATTTTATTAAAATCGCTCCAGCAGTTTATACGTGAAGAAGTTTTTGAATTTAATTTTTTTATTGCTTTAGGTAGCAGACGAGCTAGCGGCCCACCTGATGGTATATATATGTAAGTGGTAACCGCTGCTCATGGACATTCGCAGTGCCAGTGCCTATCGTGATATTAATACTCTTTTTAAACCTCGTTTGAAGAAGGACATGTCGTAGCGCTGGGGAAACACCGCAGCAGGAATTCATTCCGAAGCCGGCACGTACGTGGGATTTATGAACGCTGAAAGCGAACCATGCTTGACAAGATCGCTTCCAGGTGGTACGGATGAACCTTACTGCGAGTGCGCGTGGTGCGATGATAAAAAGGGGACGATGGTACCAGCTCAAACAGTTCCTCAGAGCATTCCCCGTGAAAGAGACGGTAGAACACGCAGAGAGATCCAAAGTCTCTCCGCTGCTCTAGCTCTAGCTAACAAACATACACACTTACACACAAACTTTCGCCTTTATAATATTAGTGTGATTATTAGAATTCTTATTATTGAATAGAAGAATAATAATTCTGATAATAAATATAGAAGAAGCGCTCATAGCTGCTCTCACTGATCCGTAAGCGAAAAGCGAGGTTAAGCAACTAGGCTTGCGGTCAGTCCATAGATGGGTGACCACCAAACTAGTGTAATGCTTCGGCGGGAACGTCGGTCCCCGTTGTAGTCATTAGATAACAATAGTTAAGCCATGCCAGAGGCCTACTGGGCGGCTTGAACAACACTGACACTAGAGTAACCACTGAGTGAGTTACGATAAGTAAGTAAGTATTGTACAGAAGATATTCTTTTACACATTTTATAGCATTCTTTTACCGCATTTAAGTAGATTTGACAGATTAGGGTAGCTGGATGTGCTGGCGTCTGTACAATTAAGAATATAGGGGAAGAAAACACCCACTAGGCGTCCGGAAGATTGGAAGTTAGCCGCGCTATGTGGTATGCTTAGGCACTCCGAAAGTTCGTAAAGCTATCGGTTCTATGCCTAATCTCTTCCCGGCCGGATAGTCGTCTCATCGGATTATGAGAGTGATGTTGAAATGTAATTATATATCTTTCTAAACTAAAGATGCCCCGTCCTTTTTATAAAAACTATGATGGAACGAAATGCATTGATATTAGTTTTATAACTATAATATTACCTAATACTCCAGTTTCCATCAGGGTTTTGTTTAAGGCATAAACTTTCATAATTTCGACGGCGAAAATTCTGTGAACTGGTTTGAGGAAACTGATCCCTGTCAAAACTCTATGAACTAAAGTCATCCTACAGACAAGACTTAACTAACTTACTAAATTAACTTTTCGTCTCAGAGATCCCTGCATCAAAATAAGTGTCGTGACTTTCATATTATACCCTACGTACTTACATGCATCCTATCCTCCTACCTTATTATTAACAAATAATATTGTAATAATAAATATGCATCTTCCTGTGCATCTTTTAGTAGTTAAGAAAGATATTAAAACTTCACTGTCATTTTATTTTCATTAAAGTAATTCTGTGCCGTACTTGCAGGAGTCGGCATTAGGGCAATCCAAAGAAGCCCTCCCAGGGTACGTGTCCCGACCATCTGGGACATGCCGCAAAAGGGGGATACCGGAGCCGCATACCCGCGTTCCCGGGACTCCCTCATCAGGCGCCAAGAGAATTCCACGGCAGGTGGGTTTAGTCGGTGCAAGTCCGAGACACTTTTTGCGGGTGGCATGCGAAGGCATTTTTTTATTTTTTTAGTCACGTAGAATTTAATAAAGCGCTTGTAAATAGTCAGAACATGTTTGTAGTAATATAGTTGTATACATTATTATTTCTAGTAACATAGCATTCCCAATCCCTTATCAAAAAAAAAGGCACTGCAACAAATTTTATGAATAAAATTCAATCAAACTTCACAGAGGAGCATGTATCGCAGCTGACCTGCGACTAACCTTTTTATCTTAATCGTGGTCACGCCACGCCACAATGGATGGCTCAGCAAAGTATCAGCTAGACTCTTTGGATTCGATAGACAGACGCGCTCGTTGGATAATCGATAAACAAGCAAAACGCTGCAAAAATTGGATCATCGGTATCCGGTTGCAAGCTTATCTGTTTTCTACAGGCTGTTTCATGGGTTGTCTACAGGATGTGATCAAGATCCCATGAACTTTTACCTCCTTCCCCCTTTTTTCATTGGACCACAAGGAGTAGGTACCAGGAGGATCTGTCGGAGGCGATTCGTACGGCATGCTGGGCATCCCACCAGCCGTACGAAGCGCTTTTCTTCCTCTTTCATCATACGCACGGCTAAGCTGTGGAACACCCTCCCGAACGACGTGTTTCCAGACTCATATTACATGGGTTTATTAAAGGCTAGAGTGTTCAGGCATCTACCACACCTTCATTTACCACCAGATGAGATCGTCAAAACCATCCAAATCCAATAAATATAAAGTTAGTCGCGTTAATACCTGTTAACAATGTTGTATAATTATGATACGCGAAAGTTTAAAAGTTTATGACCTGTCTTACTTAAAATAATATACTTTTGGTGCCTTTGGAGCTGGCTTCTACATTTTTATGAAGCTCTAGCCTTATTAGATGATTTAGTCTCCTGCTTTGCTCTGAAGGGAAGAGACAGTACGTTTAACTCCTGCTTGTTGCATTCTGATCAAGTTATTTGCGGAATTCAAGATAGGTACATAGTTGAAGCGATTCCCGGGGACGTACCTGAGCCTCTCAGCTCAATTTTACACACAAATTTGCGGTGGTCAGCCCCTAAACTCCGTATTCACTCATCAAACCGAATAAAATTTAGGAAAATGTAAATTCTTCGATTTTAAATTCTTCAGATTTAGCAATAATCCACAATACAAAGCTACTTTAAAATATGCTACACTTTCTACAATTTTCCAACCCACCAAAACCAATTCAAAACGCCCGTATAAAACCGTATTTCACAAAGTAGATACAAGTGCCGTCCACAAAATGTTACGGATACATCATATCGTCGGCACAAAGCCTTCCCTAGTCAGCCCGATTTGAGATTATCCTTCGCAAAGATTTATTGTGTTGGCCGCACAGTCAGCGTCCAGAACTCGACCACTTTTGTGAAGATTACGGCTATCCCATCGTCGTCAAAATTGTTTTGTCCACTCAATTGGATGAACGAAACGATTTTAATATTGGCTGTGTGTATCTGTATCTACGACTGATTAAAAAAATTATGAGCAGACAGTTTTTTTAAATACACTCACTAACTAGTTTAGATAAATCAAGTTATTTGCATATGAATTTAACATTATGCAGCGTTTTCGTCGTTAAGTAAACTCAAAGTACCTACTACCCCAGTAAAGTAGTGGAGACTTCACTAGAGCCTGCTATAGAATTATGGAATCATCACAGAAAATCACAACTCCCGGTAATATGCCACTTTCCTATATTGGTGCATGTTCTCGAAGACGTTATGTTTAAACATCCACCATATTTACATAGGTATATAAACTCGATTCTACACCAGTTTTAGAAAATGAAACAAAGACTCTATGTGAATTTTCCGCGTTGGCGCCAAAATTCCCATCTGTCAATTTTCAATGATTGGCTGTTTGGAATAGTACCTTTTCATCACCCCATCTCGTGAAGAGCATTTTTACTCTTGATGTCTGAGTGGAAAAGTCATTTTTATCCTCTAGAGGCTAAAGTAAATTTGAATTTAGAACATCGTGTGCACCAAGTTTGTGAATATAAAATATCAGTAAACCTATTTACTTCTACCTCTATGGTGCCGAATGTATCATACAACTTTTTTTAATTCATTAAAAACTAAGACTCGGAACCTTTTTAGTGTACTTTTTTTTATTGTTTAGCGCAATAATACTGTTCTATTACACTCAAACTGTAGCAACGTTACTTTTGGTTTTTCTTAATTATACCTAATTATTATTTGTTATAATTTAAAGATTCTCCTGTAATACTTACATATCATAATATAGTTATTACTACCTGAACTGAGATAAAAGTATTTATGATAAGATTTTTTCTCATTTAGTCATTTCCTCGCTGAGGTGTGATGAAAAGTTACGTGTTGCACTCGTGCGCAAAGATTTTTCACCTTGTTCTCTTTTGATTTCCTCGCTGATGCTCAGGATTCTAATTCTAGAATCCTTCGCTTGCTCGGTTATCAAAATTGAGCACGCGGTTAAAAAGCAACTTGGCACTCTTGTATAACCAGTAAGTATTGCTTTATTTTGATTGAGAAATTAATGAGACGGTTGGTATTGTACCCATAATAATTAAAGTACAAAATGAAGAATTTGTTAAAGTTTAAACTCATAGCAAGGTAATATTTGTTTGTATTTCATTTATACAAATAAACAGGGTGCATGCACGTGACTGCACGTGTGGCGCAGTGGCTATGAGAGTCGCCTCGCTGCTTCGTGTCGCGAATTAAAATATTACACAATATTAAAAAAAACCGATCGAAATCGATCATACAAACTGCATATAAGACCAAAGAATTCCATTTCCAAATGTCGTAATCCGTTTTTGAATATTGATAATGAAAGTGCCCTTCCGGTTTAAAGGGTCATATATACATACGAGTCTAATAGAGAAAGTTCATCTTATGTTAGATACATTTACAACCTTACTCCTTGTAAACATAATTAATTTAACATATTTTGTAATGAAACAAGTTAAATAATAGAAGAAAACTTGAACCTAAAATTTAAATCTAATTTACATAGGCTCAATTTTTGCTGGATGATAAAAATTATGATTTTGGAATTTATATTTACACATCGGAATTTCGGACAATGCTATCAAGCTCAAAATTTTATAGTGGTTTAAATGGATCTTTTAACCGAACGCTGAAGGTAGTGGAATAGAGGCATAATTATACCTAGGTACGTCTACGTAATTAACTGCAATCTGGGTTCCTACATGAACGTTACAAGATAAGGATAATTGCCTCCCCCGAGCCCCTACGAGCAAGATAATGAGCGGTTCTTATTTAGCCCCACTCAAACAACGGATAAATAATGCCAAACCTACCGAATAAAAAAAATACTAGAGCCACGCGTTTTAGAGACAACGCTAGTCTCTAAAACGCGTGGCTCTAGTATTTTTTTTATTCGGTAGGTTTGGCATTATTTTCTAATGTCAATGTTAAGATATATAACTAACTAGCTGTGCCCCGCGGTTTTAACCTCGTTAAACTTTATAAATTACTAGCTGTGCCCTGCGGTTTTACCTGCGTTAAATTTTATAAATTATCGAATATCTCCTCCCCCGTAGGTGATAGCGTAATAATATGTAGCCTATATGTTGATCCGACCTCTAAGTAATAATCATGCAAAATTTAAAGTAAATCCATGCAGTACTTTTTGAGTTTAGCCCGGATATACATACAGACAAACAGACACACAGACAAAAATTCTAAAATCTATATTTTTGGCTTCGTAATCGATTGTAGATCACGCCCCATGTATCCTTTTTAAAACATATTCTATGTACAGTTTTGACTTTCCTACGATTTCATTATATGTATAGATAGCCTATGTGTTACTCCAGGGTGTCAGCTAACGCCATACCAAATTTTATTAAAATCGCTCCAGCCGTTCAGACGTGAAGAAGTAACAAACATACACACTGACACACACACAAACTTTCGCCTTTATAATATGAATGTGATTTCTGATCCGTATCCCAATTCAGACTTGGTCTTGACTCGAGCTATTTTGATTGAGAGAAAATTGATGAATGAAATAAAACAGCCGTGTGGTTTCCGGCCCAGAAAGAATAACAGCAGGGGTGGCCCCCATATTATCCCGTGGGTGTCGTAAAAAGATTAAGAATATTGCTTGCTTATCGTATGGGCAGTGGTAACCCTAGTGTCAGAGTTGCTCAAGCCACCCAGTAGACCGAATATTATTAGAAGATTAAGGGATAGACCAGGTAGTCGAGCAGCAACGCCACCTGTGCACTAGCTACCACAGCAAAAGCTGTTGTTGTTAGCAATTGTGGTCGCCTACTTGCATACCAAGGGCGGTAACTGAGGCAAACCCCTCCGAAAGGCAACTTATAAGTATATAGGAAACTTTGGAGAAGGTCTATGTCCAGCAGTGGATGATTGCAGGCTGATTATGTGATGTGGATGAAGATGAACTACAAGATGGACCGATGATCTTGTGCGGGTCCCTGGAAATCGCTGGGTGCGGATAGCGCAAGACCGGCAATTGTGGAGATCTTTGGGGGAGGCCTTTGTCCAGTAGTGGACGTCTTTCGGCTGATATGATGATGATGTGATGTGATTTATAAATCACAACTGCTCAAGCGTGACGTGGCCTTCGAATCGACTTTCAGTTTCAAATAGAATACCTATACCTTTTTGAAGTCGATTCTTACATTTTGTGTCGACTTAAAAGATTTTGGTGTAGAGCTCCATTTGCACTGGTAATTTGTCGCTCTCATAACTGAAATAAAAATAACTGTTCCTGTTGATATAATGATATTAAACGCGGCAAAAGAGGTGTGCAAGGATCGTGCTAGATGGAAATCCGTTGTCTCTGCTTACCGCTTTAGGAAAAAAGCGTTAGTCGATGTATATTGTATCTATGTATATATATATATATATATATACATCCCGCTACCTATTGGGCACCCTTTCATTTTGCATTATTACGACGTCCACCAGTTCCACTTAAAATATATTAATTATTACTTAAATGAAAGGGTGCCCAATAGGTAGCGGGATGTATATATATATTTATATATATATATATATATATATATATATATATATATATATATATATATATATATATATATATATATATTTTTTTTTATATATATATATATATATACATCATATATAGTCATATGAAACAACAATTGAATGTCCTCCGTCGGTCCAAAATATATTAAACGTAAAGACATTTAGAATAATAACATATAGAATAAAATTTATTGTCAGTAGGTATAGGTACCTAGTCTCAAATATGTAGTAATATGTATCGTAATTATATAGCTGTACCTAATTATTATTATATTATTCCAAGATATTAATAAATAAATTATATCTATACTAATATAGATATTGGAAATAGATTAAACTACGTACAAACTAAAACTATCATTATAAACTGAAAATCAAAATACTAAATTACAAATAAAAGAATAACTTATAGATAAAAAATCGCCATCTGTAGTACTTAATAAACAATTTATGTAGTTTTAGGATATATTAATTTGTTTCTGTATGTACCGGGCCAATTGTTTTTAAACGTGTAAATAGATTCCGTATTTTTATGATACAGTGAATCCTACTAAAATTACACGAGTAAATGCGATAATTTGTGAGTATGTATGGATGTTTGTTACTCATTCACGCAAATTACGGAACGGATTTTGATGAAACTTGGTGGAAATGTAGCTTATATATACGATTAACACATAGACATTTATATAGTTTATGTGGGGTAAAACCGCGGGGCACAGCTAGTTACATTATAAAACCGCGTTCCGGCTGTGGTTATCATTGTTTTGCCGTAACTCGTCCAATGCCTAGCTATGACGAGCCCTACTGTCTTAAGAAAGTGCTTGGTATCCATATACATACTCAATGTAAGAGATCGCGCACACTCAATAGGACACCATATGTTATCATATAAATTATTGAAAATTCTTGCAATAAAACCGGGCGGGTCTGCGACATGTTGTAATAATGTACAAAGTTGTGAATATACTACTGCCATTTACCTATACGTAATGGAGTATATACCTCTATGTTAAGAGCTGTTTTTTCTCTTTCTTGTTTTAACCATAGACACACAATGGGACGTTGTAAGTATGTGCACAAGTGTGTGTGGTTTTACTCTCGGCAGGCGTGTACGATACATCGAACTATTTACAGTGTAAGGAGAGTTTTTTGCAACTTTAAAGCTTTCTATGTAAGCAGCACCGGACGTCCGGATCGTCTAAGATGTTCTCGTGACTATGGTGCTTACAGGAGATGATGATCGGGGTATATTTGACAAGGACCGCCAAACCATCCATTTGATGGTGCGGAGATACACCCCTAAATTTTCAAGGTATGCCTTTAAACATACTACCGCTAGGCCAAAGAGTAACTACGTAACCAATTGGGTGAGCGACAAGGTGGACCGATGATCTTGTGGGTCCCTAGAAGCCGTTGGAACCCGCAATTGTGTAAGAGTCGTTCAGTGTGGTGTAAGTTTTTTCTTCTCAGTGTTTTGCAATTGCATTACATCTCCCTATTCAATAAAGGGTGAAAGAACATTAAAACAAAACAAAAACCTTTGCCCTGGATATATGTAGGTTTATATATTTTATTATTTAAATCATGTACTATTTTAATAATGTACATGTATTTGTGTAGTTTTTGAATGTATGTAAATCAATCCTGGAAACGTTTGCCTGCCTCTCTTTTATTTAACAATTTTTTTTTATTTATTAAAACTTTAGCACAACGATCTACAAGGTGGACTTAATGCCAAAGGCATTCTCTACCAGTCAACCTTAGGGTGATGCAGAGAAAAACTTGGTAGGTGCACTATACATTGTTATTTGTGATGGTGAAAAATCCTATACTAATATACAAGACGTGTACTTACATAAAATACATAAATACTTATTACATAAACTAATATACCTATATTTATAAATAAAAATAAGTATAGTTATAGGTACATATACAAATATATATCCTCTCGCAGGTCTACTGCAAGAGATTTTTTTGAAATAAATAGATTGACCTTTTGATCAATGTCGTCTAATGTACATTTTTCTTTTCATATTAAAATTTTACTATACGTCCTACATAAATAAAATAGAAATAAAACGAATATATTTAAAATCCAAAAATTGAAGACAACGCCTGCAAAATAAAAGTGAGCAATACACATGATACAATAATTGCTATGAAGCTTTACATAGACAGCGATACATGCGAATAGCCTTCACTAGGCTTCGCTTTTAGAGCAGACTTGGGCAAATTTCCACTTTTCCAGCCACTCTAACGTTTTCCAGGCTTCATCCCGGGCTTAAGCCGAAACCGCACAAAATGCAAACCTATTTCAGTTCGTTCATATAAAAGCTTTTCATAAGTGACTTCACAGAATGAAATGACGTGGATACAGAACTTTAGGAAATGAAGTCTGGCTAGATATATTTCAATGTAATTACGCGTTCTTATGAATAATGTCAATGTTGAGGTTAATAAGCAAAAAAAAGGAGCGTACACTTTGACAGCTAATATATATCATACAAATTTATATATATATAATATGATTAAATAGCTAAATTTTGCGTGACGGCGACTAATGGGGTACGTAGAAATCTTTCCGAGGGATTAGCTAACAGAAAACGTGCATCAGAGTCTCTCTTCTACTATGAACATCACACTGCAATCGCCAACACGTCTGCCAAGCGTGGCTTTTGTCCAGCAGTAAACATTAACCTTCGCTTGACCAGATGATATGTATCCGTATTTGAGTCAAATTCACTTTCTGATTTTGACAGCATATAATAATCGTTCCCAAATAGGCATTATAATAATACGTGGCAGCCGCATTATAATAAGGAAAGGCAAAAATTTAATTATCATTAAAATTATTGACTCTGTCTCAAAATGAATAATGTTATTGTTTCGAAGTTTTTCTTTTGTATACCTAAATATAATCTAAAATAATAAGCATTCAGACAACCGATCGAGCATATATTGTGTTTGCCTACTAAATAATTACTCTAATTGGACCAAATCCCGTGTTCATGCCCGCTTGAGTATGTTTCGCCGGACCGTCTCAACTGGGTCGTGTTGAAACCGGTATTAGATGAACCCGCTGAGTTTGTTTCGCTGGGTCTTCTCAGTTGGGGTGCATTGGATCCGGTGGTAGCATTAAAGCGCGACCGTCGTTATTAACACAAGGTCCGTCATAATCATAATATCTTTAATATGGACAGAACCATTGACAATATGTAGTAAAAATATTAGACTTAAACTAGATAATTAAACATAATCTCTTGACAATAACTTGATACGAGCTAGCTAAATATCATTTCTGTAATAAAATAAATTTTATAAATGTTTTCATACAAGATGTACCTAAATATCTATGTTACTAGAAATAATATCTAATGTATACAACTATATTACTACAAACATGTTCTGACTATTTACAAGCGCTTTTTTAAAGTCTACGTGAATAAAAACCTTTTTTATTTTTATTTTATTTTATTATAAGGTAACAAAATAAACTACAAATTTAAAAAAGAAAGCATCTCTCTATAGAGCAGGACAGCGGTCCACATTATCTTAATGTAATTGTGGCCAAGTTATTTGAGAAGGCCGGCAATAAGGGCGAGACAAAAGCACAGTGCCTCGGGTCGGGGTAAATAATGCACGAACAAACTGCGGTTCGGTAGCAATGGGGTGATAAGCGGAGCGATTACAATTTAACCCTCAACTAGGCTTGGCTATATAATTTTTAATAATTTTTGGACCTTATTCCTAAGAGTTAAGGTCTAAGGTTGAAATTAAAGTGGTTTCGTATAATCCAAGGGTAAATTAAGTTTTTCAATAGCTGTAGCTAGTGACTTTACTGTAGTACTTAATTAAAATATATATAAGTATTGGGTTATTATCCAACGGTATTGGCATAGCATTGGAAAAAAATAGAGTATAATTATTACAATTTCTTCAAAAAATATCACTTAAAAATTATATACAGAACAAATAAACTGTGTTTTAACGATTTAGAATACCTCGGTGATGAATCATTCTTATAATTCTATTTTTTTTCTTTTTTTTAACAAAGGCACCACCCGCACTAGTGAATCTAATCCCTGTGTCGCGGGGTACTTTACAAACATATAATAGACGGACACAAATTACATCCAGACTCAGAACGGGTCATACAAATAGTTGTCCGGCGCCGGACTAGAACCCGCGACACGAAGCGGTGAGGTGATTGTCTTAGCCGCTGCGCCACACGTGCAGTCAATATAAAGAATATTTACCTTTATTTCCAAAAATAATTAAATTTAGAATCCAAAACATATTGTCTTTCGCGGATAGCTTTAGAAAACTAATAGTGTAGACTTAGTCAGTTTCAGCGGATAAAATGCCCTTGCCCCTTGCCACCACTCCGCTCATCACGATACCCTCACCCGGGGAATTCAATCAGTTTCACTCGCAAGGTGATCGCAGTGAGTAAGGGTGCGAGCATAAATAACGCAGTAGCGTCTTGCGTACGCCCTCATTCGTACTCCATAAGTTATGGCTCTGCCGAAGAGACTTACCATGAAAAACCATGTTCCTATTTAGATATCTACCCACTTTCTCTAGCCTCTAGTAGCCAAGCATCCATGTAAACCATTTCCTCTCGGTTTACTCTTGTGCATCGTGTGTAATGAAGCCAGTATACTATGAAGTATGAATTGAATGAGTAAAAAATATCCTATGTGCAGATATAGATGTAAATCTACAGTTAGTAAATGGCTTCAGCTAAAGACATACACAGACACTGAAGACCTTCTCACCCTGTCCGTTCTGTAAACATAACAGAAACTGTAAAAATAAATAAAAACTACACGATCATGAATGCTACACTACATATACATGTACTAATACACTACAAATTTACAATCACATATATTTATCCCTATTATATACAGACGACGAGGCTTCTAGGTTAAATTTTGCTAGTAGGAAAGTCAAAACTGTACATTGAATATTTAAAAAAAGGGTTCTTGGGGCGTGATCTACAACAGGTATCGAAGGCAAAAATATCGCTTTTAGAATTTTTGTCTGTTTACCTGTATGTATGTCCGGGCTAAACTCAAAAAGTACTGCATGGATTTACTTCAAATTTTGCATGAATATTACTAAGAGGTTGGGTCAACATATAGGCTACATATTATCCCGCTATCGCCTACGGGGTAGGAGCTGTGATAATTTATAAAGTTTAACGCGGGTAAAACTGTGAGGCACAGCTAGTATATCATATTAGGTCTTTACCTATGAAATTGCCGTTCTGCAGTACTGGCCATTTCAAATCAAAATAATTTTTGTTTGGCTAAGAATTCTAATTTCAAATTAATTTTATTTTAAAAACATGGATTCTTTTTTCCAAAAGTAGTCATTTCTTTATTGATTAGTGTTACATTTTCATCGCATTTCAATCTTTTTCGTCATCATGGATACGTTAAAAATTCGAGTAATTATGGAATATGAGTACCGTCGTGGCAGCAACGCGGCACAAGCGGCACGCAACATCAACGACGTTTACGGAGCTAACACTACAAACCAACGCACCACCTGTTATTGGTTTGCTCGCTTCCGTTCTGGAAATTTCGACCTGAAAAATGAACCTCGCGGTCGTCCGAAGACTTTGGTCGACAATGACGAATTAAAGGCGGTTGTGGAAGCTGATGATACACAATCTACGGCTGAATTAGCAGCAGCTTTCGACGTTAGCGTCAAAACAATATTGGTCCATTTGCGTCAAATTGGCAAGGTAAAAAAGCTTGACAAATGGGTGCCCCACGAACTCAATGATCGCCAGCGCGAAGTACGCGTCGAGACGTGCCTTGCACTGCTCAACAGACACACAAATGAAGGAATTTTGAACCGCATTGTTACCTGCGATGAAAAATGGATTCTGTTTGATAACCGCAAGCGCTCAGCAAGTTGGTTGGATCCTGGTTCAGCACCTAAACAATGCCCTAAACGAAAACTTACCCCTAGAAAAGTGATGGTCACTGTTTGGTGGTCTAGCGCCGGTGTGATTCATCACAGCTTCTTACCAAACGGGGTGAGCATTACTGCAGATGTGTACTGTGAAGAACTGAGCACAATGATGGAGAAGCTGGCGCATCTCCAACCAGCATTGGTCAATCGCTCGTCTCCGCTGCTCCTGCACGACAACGCGCGACCTCATACTGCACAGCAGACGGTCTCCAAGTTGCAAGAACTGGGGTTGAAAGCTCTCCGTCATCCGCCCTACTCACCAGACCTTGCGCCTACAGACTACTACTTTTTCCAGAATTTGGATAACTTCTTGGCGGGAAAAAAATTCAATACCCGAGAGGCAGTACAAAATGCCTTTGAAGAATTTGTTGCCTCCCGTCCAGCTGATTTCTTTAAGAAGGGCATCAATAAACTGCCACTGCGATGGCAAAGATGCATTGATTGCATGGGTGATTACTTCGATTAATACAAATAAAAAAATTCATGAAAAAAATTCGTTTAAATTTTTTCATACAAAACGGCAATTTCATAGGTAAAGACCTATTATTAGAGAAAACCTCATAATCTGCGGTTGGAAATACTACCGCTAGAAAAACAAGGTATTTCTTATGATATGTTTCTTTGCAATTAACTTGACATCCCTACTTTTAGTTAGATAGTTGGAGTGACTAGATGACTGTTAGATGTACACGAAAGCAAAGAAGCAATGAGAAGAGCTTATTATAAGCTGTAGCGGATCGGACTATAACCTTATCATTCGAATTCCCTATCCACATTCCGGTTTCATAACAATTCAAAGTCAAGACAATTCAAACAATTAAAAAAATTACATTTATGTGGAATCGTCATTTTTTTTATCCTACCGTGCAGTGCATCACGTGGCAGCTACTGACAAACACTGCCAGAAAACTCAGTAGGAATCCTTTTTTTTTAATAAAATTGGATTATTAATCATAGGTTAAAATATATTTTAGTAGAGGTAGGGCACTGAGTTCTTTCTGTGTCTGAGGAAGTACCTCCACCTTACAGAAGACATTCCTGAATAATACCTAACATTAATAATTTAATGTTGTGTTTCTTAGTGTGAGTAAGGTCACCAGAGCTCATAGGGCTGGAGGTTGGGGAGGGTCAGCAATAATTGTTAGCGAACTCATTTCAGGGCCGGCAACGCACCCGCGACTCCTCTGGTATTTCGATTTCAATTTATTTATTGCTTTCATGGGTTTTACATAGGTATTTTAGATTATAATACAGTACAAAACATGAACCCTGTAAGGGCACTGCAACAATACAATACACTTACAAATATTTTTTTGTCAAAAACTTGTTTAACTTAAATTAAAATGAATACAATAAAATAGCATTGTGAATATCTGTATAGTGTGTTTTCTGTTTTTTTCTTTATTGAATAGATAGCGATGTAATATCGTTATTAAAAAATATACTATTATGAAGGGAATTATAAATTAGGATTTATTTTCTTTAGTGTTTACATTATTTATGTATTTATGTCAAAAGATAGATTTTATAAATAGTTAATAAATATTTATTACATAGTTTTATCATTAAAATACTCATTTATTGAATAATAGCTTTTATTTATGAGCAACAATTTTAACTTTTTTATAAATTTGAATTTTTTTGTTTATTTTTTATACAGTCTGGTAGCTTGAGCACCGACATAGCAAGGAGCCTCCTTGCTATGTCGGTAAAGCAATATTCCGCATTTTTATTCGTAACACCGGAAGGTTTAGTCTATTCTTATGTCGAAGTGAGTATTTTATTGGTAGATCTTCACATTTATTAAATAATATTAATATTGCGAGTGTCCATGGGCGGCGGTGATCACTTACCATCGTTCACCTGATGGTAAGTGATCACCGCCGCCCATGGACACTCGCAATATTAATATTATTTAATTAATAGTTTTTCGCCCTTTTATATAAAATAAATAAATAAATGAGTTAGTTACTTAAAAGTGTGAAGCATTTAAATAATAGCATTACCAAAACACTGTATAAAACTGTGTGTAATGTATAAACTTATAGCCATAGAACAAACGATTACCCAAGAGAGTAAATTTAAACCAATCGATCAGCGACTAAGGGTATTGTTGCCTGCAATCATTTGTATAGACTTACATCCAATTGTGGCGGTAATGCGATCTGATCCCTCTGATTTACCTCAGCCAGTGGCGCACGAGGCAATGCTTGCGATTTTGTAGTAACACACGACTTAAATAATGTAAATGTCTATACATCTCTCTCTAATACAGCTAGTATGAAAAGAACAGGGCTAACATGGAACTGTCAAACTAGTACCGCATATAATACACGTAGCAATTAGGCGCACCAGGTCTTAATAAGTCGCCATCACACATTACATTATATATTGGTAAGTCGCCAGGTTCTAAAGTGTCGCTTAGTTTTCCTCAGTATTTTTCTAAATTAAAGGGACACAACTAAAGATGCCCTGCGTTTTCCGAAGCACTATGTTGGAAATAGATTCATTGTCATTAAAATTAGTTCAGTTTGTGTAGTTTAAGATTGGCACCGATGTCCACGTATTTGTGCAATACCAACTAGAATTAAAATGCAATTTAAATATTGCACTTTTTATAAACTGGTTATCATGAAAAGGATAGGCCAACTTTAGTTGTATTAATTTACTATTAGCGCCAAAATACTGAGAAAACCTGTCGAGCAATTAAGCGCCTAGTGCGCGTAATTGGTGCGTAACTATATCATAAGCAGTTTTAGTAGATATACAGTTCTATATGTGCCGTGCTCTTATCATATGACCTATATTAGAGTGAGATTTAAAGACATTCAAATTAGCTAAGTGGTGTAAAATACTGAAGCTGGCGAGATTATCGTTTATAAAACTCGTAGCAACTACGATGGCTACGTCTCGTAGCAGTATTAGTAGTATTAATTACGCATACATACGAGTATATATAGTTAAATAGCATGTCAAAGGCTATTAATGTGTAGGTGACATTTAAATAATATCCTGGGACATTATTTACACACGGCCATCTGATCCCAAACTAAGCAGAGCTTGTACTTTGGCAACCAGATAACTGATATACAATATATACTACCTTTCTTATGTACATACTTACTTATATAGATAATTTCACCCCGATTCAGGACAAACGGACATGTTCATGCACACAAATATCCGTCCTGGGTGGGAATCAAACCCACGACCTCCGGCGTGAAAAGCAAGCATTTGCCAACCACGCCAACATAAAATAAATAATTAGTACCTGCACGATCGAAGTCCTCTCGTTTTCCTCATAACTCTCAAGAACTAGTTTTCTGACAACCCATATTATACTCAATAATCTATGGATATGTGTCAAAATGCCTTATAAGGTTACTTGATTACACTAAGAGCTTATATATATATGTGTCAAAATGCCTTATAAGGTTACTTGATTGAGCTAAGTAAGCGAATTAAGACAAATGGAAACTATTCCGCATCAAACTAAAAAAGAATCACCTAAATCGGATTTTAAATCTCCGAGTAATCGGCGCACATACATAAAAAAGAATACCGGTGAACTTGAGAACCTCCGCCTTTTGAAGCCGGTTAAAAACGAGATAAAACGCATCTTCATAGTGTTATTAAACTCTGTATGGTGGTTATAATTATATATTTATTACAATAGATGACAACCCCAATAGATGAGTTTTTTTTTTCTTAAAAGCCAACGCCCGCACGGAAGGAAATTTAATCCCTGTATCGCTGGGTAAGTACTTATCAGACATATTATAATTGATGATAGTCTTAGCCGCTGCGTGACAATAGACAAAAGACAAGATGGGTTGGTGACAATCATCACCGTCACCACTTTTACTAAGTTTTTTATTTTCCACTACATCAGGATTTTCGACCTGAGAATGTGATATTAATTTAAACTGTGACAGACAGACATATGGACAACGAAGTGATCGTATAAGAGTATATATAATACATATACCCTTTATTGACTTACTCGTTAGACTAGCGGCAGCGTTTCCAACCGGCGTAGATAATTAAGTTCAATTCCCGGGTCTTGTTAAAAAGTGTTTTTGGGATTTTTTGTAAAAAGTGTTTTCTCAGTACCCCGAAATCTGGAAGTTGGCGGTATTACAGCCCCGTGCCTCGGAGAGCACGTAAATCCGTCGGTACTGTACTTAAACTCTTTCCGGTCGTGTCGCTAGTCGTCCCATTGGATCATGAGAGTGATGGAATAGAAAGTGCCCCTGTTTGGCAACCACCTGTGCACTATAATATGTCCTGTGCAGATGGCTAGTCTTCATTGAGACTCGCCGCCGTGATTGTAATTCGGCCTGAAGGAGATTTTATTATTATACCCCTTAGGCTGATTTTATTATTATACCCCTTAGGCTGATTTTATTATTATACCCCTTAGGCTGATTTTAGAGTGATGCGCGCGGCACGCGCCTGAGGCCAGCGCGTCTCAACAGCGGCGCGTGCGAGACGCGTCACTCTGAAACGCTGTACTGTAGAGGAGCTCGGGTCGCGCGCGCTTCGCCAGCGCTGGCCGACGCGGCGACGGCGCGCGTCTCACACGCGACGCGTTTGAACTGCGTGACTGTGAAACGCAACTACTGTCTAGTGTGATTATAAGCGCGCGCGTTTGGACAGCGCAGCTCGCCGGAGCGACTCTGAAATCACCCTTATTCCTTGTAAGATAGTGATTGCAAAGATACTAAACGAAACGTGACACTAATATTATAAAGGCGAAAGTTTGTGAGTCTGTATGTTTGTTACACTTTCACGCAAAAAGTACAGGATGGATTGTGTTGAAACTTTGTAGTAATATAGCTTATATATACGAATAACACGTAGGCTATAATTTATAAAGTTTAACGCGGGTAAAACCGTGGGGCAAAGCTAGTTATAAGGAAAACAGTACGAAGAAGACATTGAACACAAACACGTGTTCAACAGTAACAACTTCGAGAAAGGCGTGAATTCGTTTGACGTGGGAGAACGGGTGCTTTTTATGTTCGAACCTCGATAAACTCGCCCCCAAATATATTGGGAACAACCCGGACTGTTCCCATAATAATGTGTTTTATTGGACGAGCTTTATACGTTGAACAATGTGTGACTTTTATAGGTAGCCATAGGTATTTACTTAGAAAGCTTCCTTATTCTCCTTTCTCAGATCCAGTATTATATTCCTACTTAAGTGGTGGGACATAATGATCCAATTTGACTCCCATCAGTACCGCTACAAAAAAGTACGATTTAGACTAATTTAACGCTACACCTGTGTGGTGACGGCGAAAATTTTGTCCTGCAGTAGACTTCTTACAGCTGGTATGGTGAACGCTATACTAGAGACGACGAGAAAGCTGGTAAGCCAAGAATTATTGTGAACATTTAATGTTAGTCGTAAGTTATTAAACAAAATAAGTAACTCTTTTATGGGGCAATGTATAAGATTCTATAACAAAATTCCCATTGATATTAGAGAGTTATCTACGAATAAGTTTAAAAGAATTATTAAAGCGAAATAGCGAAAGCAGGGCATATTACAAAATATCTGATTATTTAAGTGATAAAAGTGCTTGGGATTGAGTTGTTCTGAGTCAACACACATGATTGTAATTAATCTTAAGTATATTTTATTTTAAAAAAGGATTCCTACTGAGTTTTTTGGCAGTGTTTCTCAGTAGCCGATATGACGATTCCACATAAATGTAAAATTTTTACGGAATAAATGATTTTGACTTTGACATTAATATGACGATTCCACATAAATGTAAAATTTTTACGGAATAAATGATTTTGACTTTGACATTAATTTGTCAACATAATAATGGTGTCCTGTGAAAAATAAAAGTGTACCTACATATGTGTTAGTCTTCATGAAAAATAATATGCTTCTTTATTTCATCCAATCTTACAATTAGTTTTGATTATAGTTAAAAGCTAATTTTATGAATAATCTTATTCTATATATCGAGTGAGTCAGAAATTAACGTTACCTTTTAAGCAGCTCGACTGGGGAAGTACCGGCATTTTACAGACAGGCCACCGGCTGATGATAGGTGGTCACTGTAGCTTATCACCGCTTATAGAACCCGGGAATCAGTAACGCGTTCAATGCCATTTAGACCTTACTACCCCTTTTTAGAATAGAATAAAATATGCATTTATTTCTCTCATCACAAAAGTAGTTTACATTTTTTAAATAAGGTGACATTTAGGATTGTACATTTCAGCAGTTATAAATGCAACCAGTTTTGTGAGAGACTGGTGCCTGAGTTAGGTTTGGGAAAACCTGTATTACAGGTCACCAGTGCCCCACTCCGCAGATTGAATTAAAGATTGCTTCCTTTGTAATTATAATTGCTTGCTTGCTAAAGGACGTTCCGAGGTGAACGTACATTATAGTAATTGAGTAATATAATAGTCCTGGTAACAAACTCATAATACTAAATCTATAACTGTAGAGATATAAATATAATAAATTTAAGAGAATAATAATATTAAGATTAGATTTTGTGTAAAAAAGCTTGTGTGTTTATGAATTCTGAATAGTCTGTAATGGGTATGTATGTAATGGGACTTAGGTTTAGGAAATAAAAACAATAATGAAATGAATGATCCCATCCTGTAGGCTCTTGCGCAATACCGTGGCTGTCAGCTTGTTCCACAACCTCATTGTTCGGGGGAGGCAGTTCCACTGAAACCGTACGAGATCGTAAAGGTTCTATACGGTAAATATGTATATTGTGTGGCTCACTACAGGTGCATTGATAGAAATTATCCGTTTGCGTGGTTGGCAGATACTTGCTTTTCACGCCGCAGTTCGTGGATCCGATTCCATGGTTGCATGACCACCTCTGTTTGTCCTGACTCTGGGTGTAATTATCTATATAAGTATGTATTTACAAAAGAAAAGTAGTATATGTAGTATATCAGTTATCTGGTTTCCGTAGTACAAGCTCTCATTAGTTTGGGATCAGATGGCCGTGTGTGAATATATCAGATTTACTATTGTCCCAGGATATTAAATCAAACTATTCATCAAAACACAGCGGAACACGTACAGGAAAGCAAAGTCACTACTCAGACTAGGTATACAATCAAACAGCTAGTCTTATCCCTGGGTAAAAAGGTCCAAGCCTATTTAGCACAGTGTTTTTTCATCGTAAAACACAAGGATTGTCTTGTCAAAGTTAAGAATTGCACAGCTCATCTTCTATATAAATTACACTCAGGGGAGCTACCGGGTAAGTCGCCAAACATCGGACTAGCGTTCAAATAAATAGTAAACTAAAAAAACGCTTAAAGATGACTTAATTAATCGTTAAATTGGCTTCGACGTTGAAAATTCGTTCGGGACCATTTATGACGTGACATGTGCTCATGGAAGCCGATTTAACGATTAATTAAGTCATTTTTAACCATTATTTATTAGAACGCCGATCACTTTCCCGACGTTCGGCGACTTAACCGGTAGCCCCCCTACAGAACACTAGCATCGAAGAGCATGCTCATCTCCCAAAGACTGTTCCCGGGTTGGGATCAAACCCAAGAATATCTGGCTAAGGAATCAGGGTCACTAACCACTGCACCAACAGGCCAGCCAAGAGCGTATCATCATCATATCAGCCGAAAGACGCCCACTGTTGGACAAAGGCCTCCCCCACCATCTCCACAATTGCTGGTCTTGCGCTATCCGCATCCAGCGACTTCCAGCGACCCTCACAAGAGCATCGGTCTATCTTGTAAGGGGCCTGCCCACGCTGCGTCTTCTGGTTCGTGGTCGTAACTCGAGAACCTTTCTGCCCCAGCGGCCGTCGGCTCTACGAGCTATGTGCCCGGCCCACTGCCACTTCAGCTTGGCAATTCTTCGGGCTATGTCGGTTACTTTGGTTCGCCCACGGATCTAAACATTTCTGATTCGATCATGAGCGTATCTATAGAGTTAATTATTTTTCCCAAAAAGCCACAATTGCCATCACCGTTACCTAAACAAACTGAAAGCTAAACAAATCTCCAAGGACTTAAGAATCCATTATTATTATAAAAAGTATAATTATGTTATACTGAATCTCTTAATTCAGGTAATAACGAGCGAAAACTGGCGGATTTTTGCATCAAATTGAATAATTCCTGTCGGACGGGCTCAGGCGAATGAGCGCTGAGATAAGCCCTTTCCCATTTAGGAAAAATAAAGGGATTTACGTACTACGGAAAAGTGTAGCTCTAATAAATATAAGTGCTTCTTACGATGGATTATCGTCTGCATAAAAATACTTAGTCATAATAATGTGTCCTCCTAGCCGAATTTCGGCCACGGCGGCCAGTCTCAACAGAGATTAGTCGTCTGCGCGGGACATATTATAGTGCTCAGGTGTGTGCGCAAACACAGGAGCATTTTCTATTCCATCACTCTGATGATCCGATTGGATGCCAAGCGACACGACCGGAAAGAGGTCAGGTACAGGACTGACGGCTTTACGTGCTCTCCCAGGGACGGGGGTATAATACCGCCAACTCCCGGACTTCGGGCTGATGCTGAGAAATTTTTCTTTTTACAGAAATGTCCCAAAATCCCTTTTGGCCCGACCCGGTATTTGAACTCAGGACTTCTTTCTCTGCGGGTGAACACGCTACCGCTAGACCAACGAGGCAGTCAAAAACTTCAAACAGTCAAAAGTACTTTGTCTTATAAATGCTTTTAACAATGTAATATGTTACTTAACGACTTCCTCAATGAATTAGTGTCCAACAGTAGATAATGAGGTCCTGGGTTCAAATCCCGGGTCGGGTCAAAAAGTAATTTTGGGGGTTTTCCCTAAAATGAAATTTCTCAGTATCAGCCCGAAAGCTGCGAGTTGGCGGTATTACACCCCCGTGCCTCTGAGAACACGTAAAGCCGTCGCTCCTGTACTTGTCTTCTTCCCGGTCGTGTCCCTAGTCTAGGCTAGATGGAATAGAAAATGGCCCTGTGTTTGCGCACATCATACTTGTGCAATAAAATATGTCTTGCGCAGTTGGCTAGTCTCCATTGAGACTGGCCACCGTGGTCGAAGTTTGGCCTGGAGGATATTATTATTATCACTATTATTTACAATATATTATATAAGGGTATTTTAATATAAATAAAACTTATAAAATATATGGGCTACATGGAGAGAAATTTCCGCACACTCCTGGCATTCGCCAGCAGAACCGCCTTTTGCATGTAACTCTCCAGCCAGATATCAAGCCCTAAACTTGCAAGGTTGATTTTCAGGGATTTAGGAATAACTCCATTTGTAGATATAACAATAGGTATGATTCAAAACTCAGATCAAGGTATTTTGAATTTTTTTCTTTTTCTGCGTTAGATATGTTTTCATCATACGGTATTGTTATATCTACAAAGGATGTATTTTTCGTTTGTTTGTCAATGACGACAATATCGGGTCGATTGGCACCTACCATTCGGTCTTATTATTATTAGAATTCGTAAGATCTGCACCTGATTTCTCACCGGTCGTGTCAGCTTCTCTATCCGTTTGGATTATCAGAGCGAGCGAAAGAGAGGGCACCTGTGTTTTCCTTTCACTTGTGGTTACAGAAATCAGGCGGTAAGTACAGGATATAAAACAAATCATGTGAAAGCGTTAAACCACCGATTCGGTCATAAATTATATTATCTATATTTATATTTGACGGGCCTGTTGGCGTGGTTGGCAAATGCTTGCTTTTCATGCCGGAGGTCGTGAGTTCGATTCCCACCCAGGACAGATATTTGTGTACATGAACATGTCTGTTTGTCCTGAGTCTGGGTGTAATTTATCTATATGTATACCTTAGTATGTATTTACAAAAGAACAGTAGTAAATGTAGTATATCAGTTATCTGGTTTCCATAGTACAAGCTCTGCTTAGTTTGGGATCAGATGGCCGTGTGTAAATAATGTTCTAGGATATATTTATTTATTTATATAATACTAGCTGTGCCCACAACTTCGTCCACACATTTTGCAATGACTCCGTAAATGTTACATCAGAATATCTCTTATATTTTGTCTCTTGTCACAAACTATAAAATGTTCACATAAACCTTAAACATTTTATAAAAACTTTCATTTGTTATTTTACACCCTTGAGGGTAAAAGCTTTACAAACTTTGAATGTCATATTTATTTATATTGAATGAACAGCCTAAAAACAAGTTTCAACCGTATAGCTATAAACATGACGATATTTCCATACAACTTTTCATTCCCCAGCCCCCTCCCCCCACCCCTTTAACCCAAACTCTCTTCCCTAAAAGTAATATTACAGGTTGAGACCCCGCATGTCTTGAGCCGCCACTAACCTCTTTAGCTCTGGTGAAGCGGTGAAGGTCTCATATTTTTTACATGTTGAAAATGAACTACGCATACTAACTACGCATACTACAACTAAGCTTAGGGCGGCGGTTATGTGAGACTCCCTGGCAGCCCATGGATTAGCATCCCAATCTTCCCACGAAAACCACCACGGTAGCCGTCCTCACAGGGCGTGTAACGTAGGCTCCGGGAACTCGAAAATGATCACTACCAGAACCCCTGCTTACCACTGCAGCCTTTCGAGGCTCACTCCTGAAGGGAGCTAAGAGGCACCCTCACTCACAACGCACAGGCGTGTTAAGGCAACCTGGGTAAAGGTATTAATCTATATAAATAAAAAGAGAAGGCCTGACTGACTGACTGACTCATCAACGCGCAGCCCAAACCCTTGGACCTAGAAAGCTGAAATTTTGCACAAATGTTTTGTTTATACTGTAGACAAGGAATAAGGAAGGATTTTTCGAAATTCAACCCCTAAAGGGGTAAAACGGGGGTGCAGAGTTAGTATGAAACTTTGCTGTTTTTGAAGTTAAAGGCATGAAAATTGGTATTTGGTCTTTCAGTTAAAAATAAAACATTACGTGTTTCAGGATTTTTGGAAATTCTACCCCCAAAGGCGAAAAATAGGGGTTGGAAGTTTCTATGAAAAATGTGTCAATATTTAAGTGAATGAAAATTGGTAGTTGGCCTCCCAGTTAAAAATAAATCATTACATATTTCAGGGTTTTTGGAAATTCTACCCCCAAGAGCGAAAAATAGGGGATGTAAGTTTGTATGAAAATGTGACAATTTTTAAGTTGAACGCATGAAAATCAGTATTTGGCCTTTTAGTTAAAAATAAAAAATATATATTTCATCTACATCTATCTATATAAATAAAAAGAGAAGCCCTGACTGACTTATCAACGCCCAGCCCAAACCCTTGGCCCTAGAAAGCTGAGATTTTGCACAGATGTTTTCTTTATAATGTGGACAAGGAATAAGGAAGGATTTATCGAAATTCAACCCCTAAAGGAGTTAAATAAGGGATGAAATTTTGTTTGGAAAATCGACATTTTGTAGTTTAAAAACCATAAAAATTGATGATTACCATTCAAGGTTACAAAGTAAAAACCACGAGTATCAGCGTTTTTGAAAAATCATCCCAGAAGATGGTTAAATAGGGAATGAAAAATTAAACCTAAAAAAATCCGTCATCCATCATCACTCAGCTCAAGTTTCGCCATCGCCAAAAACACCTTACTTATTCTGAAATAAAAAAAAAACAAAACACTTCGGATACTACGAGTATATAAACAGTGCGAGAAGGCAGGCCAACTCATTATAAATGCAACGTTTGTCAAGGTAAAACGTTTACCGCAAATGCAGTGATTGTTTACGATACAACAGGACTGTACTTTTGATTGCAAAACTGTCTTTTAAAAACTGTGCTTTTCAGCGCAATCCTTTGTTTTCCAACTTCACAAAATTGTTTTTCTTTACCAATTAATTTTTTTTTAACCTGTCTTAGTTAAACACAAAACAACAGTTACGTATTATTATCTATTACAATGGCTGTTGAATCATTAATCATTGATGGGATTATGGTGCCTCATACCATAGTTCCTATAATTGGGGATGGAGCCTGTCTGTTTCGAGCCATCTCCTATCTACTGTATGACACACAAGTGATGGCCAGAGAGATACGCGAGCAAATCGTTAGCTATGTGGCGGCCAACTGGGAACAGTTTGCCATTATGTCCCACGATAGTAACGGGGACAATTATTCCTGCGCCGCTAAATACAGCATTGACATATCACGCCTTTTACTTATGGGAATTTATGTGAATTGGAGGCGGCAGGTCAACTCTTTGCGTGGGTCTTTGAAGTTTCCCGCAACTGTGAACTGTATACAAGTTTTGGTACTAAAGGTAAACCCGTGGGGCGGCTACGCTTTTCTCATGATCTGTCACGTGGCCATTTCGATATATACGTACGTAGTGAGACCGCGATAATGTCCGAGCCCGCCTCCCCTTCTTCACTTATTCCTGTCGTCGCCAAAAAGATTACTAAGAGAAGAAGTGAAGTGCCTACTATCTCACCGCCGCTATCAGAACCAGATCGTGACTTATCTCTGTATCAATCTTTATCTGTTGCCGTTCCTACCAAATATTCTAAAAAACGTCGTGCCAGATGCACCATTGCTGAATAGTGCCAGATGCTACTCGGAAAAAACAACTTCAAAAAGCTTCTAAAACGTATGTGCATAATAACCCGTCTATTCATCGTGGTGCTGCATCCAAGTATCAAAAAAAGAATAGTAAGGTGCACATAGAAGCAGTGGCCAGATACCAGCAAACTCGTCCTGAGGTGCATAGGGAAGCTGTGGCTAGGTACCAGCAAGCTCATCCTGAGATGCATAGGGCGTCACAGTCTCGATATGATCAAAATAATCCTGAAAGACGAGTAGAAAGAAAAGGACGTTCCTGGAAAGTAAAGGCTTACTCTGGCATGGCATATGATATCGACACAGAGTATGCAATTGACAGCACTGTGGCCTTGGGTTCCATGAGCAACAAGTGCCGGTGGTGCAATGCTTTCAAGTGGAAGGATGATAACTCATCCTTGAAAGCCACGATAACTCATTGCGGCGCATTAGTAAAATGAAATGAAAATGAAAAAAAAAATTGACATGTACGCTAAAATAGAGACGGAAAGGTTGACCTATATCAGGAATAACCAGGGGCAGCTGAGGGCTGACAGTTATGTGCATTTGAGGGATGCCATAGGGGGGCAGGACGTTGATGGTGAGAACCTGGGTCAGAAGGTGGTGCTCCCGTCATCTTTTACTGGGGGACCACGCTATATGCACGAACGAACCCAAGACGCCATGACATACGTGCGCAAATACGGCCGTCCTGACCTCTTTATCACATTCACTTGTAATCCACGATGTAAGGAAATCGCAGATATACTTTTACCTGGTCAAAAGTCACACGATCGCCACGACATTATTGGCAGGGTATTTCACCTAAAGGTGAAAAAGATAATGGCTCTTCTAACCAAAGGCAATCTGTTTGGGTTGATGCTTTGCTTTATATACTATCCATATCTTGCTATGGCTAGAGCAGCGGCGTATCAACCCAGATCAAATCGACAATGTCATTTGTGCAGAAATACCTGACCCTGAGCAAGATCCTCTCCTTTACGATATTGTCAAGGCTAATATGATACATGGTCCTTGCGGTAGTTTAAACTACAAATCACCCTGTATGAAAGATAGCATAGTTGCACTAAGAGGTACCCTCGACCACTTCTCAAGGACACCCAGACAGGAGACGATGGGTATCCGCAGTATCGGAGGAGGTCTCCAGCTGACGGTGGTCACACAATAAAAATTAGGGAAATTGAGTTGGACAACCGCTGGGTAGTGCCTTACAATCCTGTCCTATCACGTACTTTCAATGCTCATATTAATGTTGAGTACTGCAACTCTGTTAAATCAATTAAATATATTTGTAAGTACGTGAACAAGGGTAGTGATCAAGCGGCGTTTACTCTGGAGAATGAGATAGATGAAGTGAAAAGCTACGAAAGCGGCCGGTACATAAGCAGTTCTGAAGCAGTTTGGAGGCTAAGCTTTCCCATTCATGAAAGGTTCCCCCCCGTTTTACGAGTACATCTCGCTGTACATCTTGAAAACGGTCAGCGTGTATACTTCACTTCCAATAACCTGTCACAGAAAATAAACAGCCCACCTCAAACAACACTATTGGCTTTTTTTGAAATTTGTAAAACGGACAATTATGCTAAGACGCTGCTCTACTTTGAAGTCCCTTCTTATTTTGTCTGGAACAACAAAAAAAATTCTAGGAGGAAAAAGGGGAAAGTTGTAGAGGGCTGGCCCGGAGTTAAGCAAGAGCACGCTCTAGGTAGGGTCTACACGATTCATCCAAACAACACGGAGTGCTACTACCTACGCCTGCTACTTCATGAAGTAAGAGAGAGAGAGAGTAATGGCATCCTCCATCCAACATTTCAGTCTGCGTGCAAGGCCCTTGGATTGCTGGAAGATGACAAACATTGGGGTACTACTTTAGAGGAAGCTGCATTGTGCGATTCTCCTTTGAAGCTGCGAGAGCTATTTACAATAATGTTAGTTTTCTGTTAACCCTCTGATCCTTTAAGCCTTTGGGAGAAATACAAAGACTGTCTTTCTGACGACATCAAACGGCAACTAGGGAGAGAGTTACAAGATAGTGCGCAGCTGCTCATAGACGAAGTGTACAATAGATCCTTGATATTGATAGAAGATGCAGTTTTAGCTCAAGCTGGACAAAACTTGGCACAATACGGATTACCTCAGCCAAAAAGATCTGCAGCAACTTTGGGTAATCGAGAATATCTGAAGGAGATCAATTATGATACCTGCGCCCTGGGGGAAGCGGTGTCGAATAATGAGAAGTTACTGACAGATGAACAGCTTTATGTTTATCAACAAATCCTCGGAAATATTGACAAAGGAATTGGGAATATCTTTTTTTTGGATGCTCCTGGTGGCACAGGAAAAACCTTCCTTATTAATTTGCTACTGGCGAAAGTAAGGCGTAATCGTGGCATTGCTTTAGCTGTCGCATCGTCAGGAATCGCTGCTACACTGTTGGAGAGAGGCAAGACAGCTCACGCTGCTTTCAAACTGCCGCTAAATCTCATTCATATTGAAACTCCTCTCTGCAACATTTCAAAGCAGAGTAATACGGCCCAAGTGCTGCGCGATTGTAAACTTATTGTTTGGGATGAAAGTACGATGGCGCATAAAAGAGGTTTTGGAGCACTAAATAGAACTCTAAAAGACATCAGAGGGAACAATGATATGATGGGTGGGATCACAGTGTTGTTAGCTGGAGATTTCCGTCAGACTCTGCCGGTGGTGCCGAGAGGAACTCTAGCTGATGAAGTAAAGTCTTGCATTAAGGCGTCAAATCTATGGCCATTAATAAAAAAACTCCACCTTAAAAAAAAAACATGCGAGTGCACTTGAAGGGTGATATTTGCGCTGGACTATTTTCCAATCTCCTTCTTAAAATAGGAAACGGAGAGTATACGGAAATTGAGGGCAAGATTATAATTCCATCAGATCTTGCCTCAGTTGTGTCCAACGTTGACGACCTAATAGCTCTAATATATCCAGATGTCCAAAACCTACATAGCAAATCTATGGAGTGGCTGTGCGAACGTGCGATTTTGACACCTAAGAACGATCGGGCTTCCGCAATTAATGACACTTTGTTGAAGTCGTTCGAAGGTGCAGAATACCAGTACAAGTCTGTGGACACTGTAGTGCATACGGATGATGCTGTACACTATCCTACGGAGTTCTTAAATGCACTCAACCCACCTGGTCTGCCATCTCACAAACTTATCCTCAAAGTGGGTGCTCCAATAATGCTACTACGAAATCTCAATCCGCCCAAGTTGTGCAATGGAACTAGGTTGCGTGTAAAAGCCTTACATAAAAACGTGGTAGAAGCCATTATATTTACTGGCTGTGCTCGAGGTGAATCGGTGTATATACCGCGGATACCACTAATACCGTCGGAGTACCCATTCGAATTTAAAAGGCTGCAGTTCCCCTTAAGGTATGTTTCGTAATGACGATTAATAAGTCTCAGGGTCAGTCACTGAAAACAGCGGGAATTGATCTTAGAAGGGACTGCTTCTCGCACGGCCAGTTTTACGTGGCCTGCTCGAGAGTAAGTTCATCTAGCTGCCTCGTTGTGTTAGCACCTGAAGGTAGAACCTATAATGTAGTATACAAAGAGGTACTTTAAGTATAAATTAAATAAATAAAATCGATTTATATCATTTTTAAAACAGGTAATTTTTTTTTCCAAAATAATTAAAACTACGGAAATTATTGTCATATTAACCCTGTACAGTCAAAACAAATTGAAAAGGACCGTAAGTCAAAGTAATAAGAATTTTAAAATCGCAGTTTTATTTTATTCATACAAATTCCATCTTTCAATAAAAAATAAAGAAAAATAAACTTTATTCCAAGAAACTAATTTGGCAATGCATATACATGTTAAATTAAAATTCAATGTATGTATTATGATTAAAACATAATATTCTTAAAATTGGGGTGTTTGAGGGTGTGCGTTAATTACGTTACATGTTGTATGATAATTGCTTTTACGTTTGAGTCAAATCGGAGACATTATTTGGACAAGTTTGAGCAGTTATGGTGTTTTGGTATTCAAACTAGACTTTGTCTTTATATGTGGGTATTATATTATTTAATCTACTATGCAATATTACCCTATATACAAATTATTTGGTATATATTTTGTTTGTTTGATTTATTTCTACAACCAATATTTAAAAAACCGCTATTGAAACCGCTATTGTGCGCGTGTGGTGTTAGACTTTAAGAGTAGAGTAAGAGACTGTAAAACGTTACCTTAATACCCAAATGAGAAAATTGTACTTTATAAACAGTGCCAATTTTTATGGTGTAGCAAGGCACTCAATCAAGTGGGTCACATGATGGTAACTGATCGATCGCCTCCAGCCACGGACACACGAAACATCAGAGGAGTCGCAAGTGCGTTGCCGGCCTTTAAGAAAGGAATAGGCTCGTTTCTTGAAGATTGCCATGTCATACCGGATCGGAAATACCTTCGCAGTTAATTGATTCCACAGAGTGGTAGTGCGCGGCGAAAAGTTTCTAGCGTAACGCACGGTGGTAGATGACCATTCATCCAGGTGATAAGGATGAAATTTCCACTTTTGGCGTGAGGGCCTGTGGTTTATTCATTGATTAATTATTTTTTTGTATAAAGACAAGAACGCTGTTCATCAGCCAGTTTTATTATAATAATAATAAGACTTTATTTTCAGACCAAATAAGTGTCCAATAAGTTAGTAACAATTTTCTTATAAACTAGTGTTAGTAATAAGTATTTTATATGTACCTAACTAATTTACCATTTGCGTACCATTGACGTAAATACAGTCGAGCGATCATGCTAAGGAGGCTGTTGGTGCTGCGACGTATTCTGCGCACCAGAGATGCGCATCTCTTACGCATCGTAGCGTAGAAACAATCTACGCGATGCTCAGCAAACATCCCTTATGCACTACAGAATCGCCGCAGCCCCATCAGCATCCTGATCGCATTATTAAATTGTACTCGGAGGGCACTGTAAGATTTTTGAGTATAGTTAGCCCACAGGCTGCACGTGTAAAATGATGTACAATAAGACCTAAAAAGTGTAATTTTGACTTCTGTCGAACAACGTGCGAACCGAATTATTAAAAAGGTTACTGACACTTATTCTCCCCTAGGTCGTTCCATAGGTAAGCAGCTACTCACAAACCAGCGCTCACATTTTGTAAAGAAAAGAGACAAGTATAATGAAGTGAACAGTTAAATGCGATCCTAATTCTAACAGTTATTCATGACTAGTGATAAAATAAATTAGGTATTTAATTAGTGCAATGGGCCGGTTGGCGTGGTTGGTAATTGCTTGCCTTTCGTCGTTCGTTATATATTTATGTATCTATTATATTAAATAAACATTTAGTATCGTACTAGCACTACCCCCGTCCGTGCGTGACTTCCAGGGTTGCCAACTGAAAACCAGCGCTAGGTGTAACCCACCTAACTAGTGCTGAGGTGGTGACCCTTTCGGCAGAACATGCAAGAATCGTAATTGTGTGTGTATTTTCTTCAAAACTAGGTATGTTATGTCTTGTAAAACTGTGTGTTGTATATTTGTACTCCTCATTTTCTTGTGTGTTGTGCTGAATTAAATGTTTTTCATTTCATTTTTTTTAAATAAACATAAATTTAGCGAAACATAATAACATTGATTGTCAATTGACATTACTATATCGATATAAAATAAATATGATATAAATGCATGCTGTGACACCTTTAAAAATTGTGCATTTGGATCCGTGTGTTTGTACTTCTAATGTTAGTATTAAGAAAAATGTAACAATTATTGGCAGTCCTTGAAAAAAAAAAATTTTTTCACACTTTATGTATTCTGCCAATCTGCAGTACAGTTTGTCGGCAGTATTCTCGCGGGTTCACATCTTAATTTCTAATAACTAAATAGTTAACAATAACTACTACATATATTAGCAAATTACAGCTCCATCATCCAATCCAATATAATAATGTCAATCTATACAAATAAATAAAATTGAAGTGTCTGTTTGTAATATTGAAATAACCGATTTTTACTACATGTATATGAATATATACCTATGGTACATACTCCAAAATATTTTTTTTACAATTTATGTCTCTCCGTCTGTCTGTTTGTTCCGGCTAATCTCTGAAATGGCTGGACCGATTTTGACGGGACTTTTATTGGCAGGCAGCTGATGTAATAAGGAGTAACTTAGGCTACTTTTATTAAAAAAAAAACAGTTATTAAAAAAAAAAACGAAATAAACTAATTAACACGCGGACGAAGTCGCGGGCACAGCTAGTTGACAATAATATTATCTTTTCCAATAATACAATTGTTTGATATAGATGAATTATGTCGTACATTCCACGCTAATTTAAAGTAACTTCGTCCATACGTCCAGTAAAGCATTCTTTCTTTAGCCGGAGTTTAGATGAAGTAAAGGAGGTCCTGTATACCCCACGCTTTGTACCCCTCAAGGAAGCGATATCAAAAGGTCGTCAAACGCTGTACCCCACTGTATTCCGAAACATTAAACGCAGTTCGACATCAACTAGGACGCGTCATTACCCCTGCCGGTGGTCTTACCAAGAGTTTGTGAAACTCGAATGTGACTCACACAGTGAAAATTGTGCTCAGAATAAGAAAGCCGACTGTTATATATTTAAAAAGAAACGCCCGCACTACGGAAATGAATCCCTCGCGGAGTACTTTAGAAACATATGATGATGATTTATTTACTTTGAAATGAGACCTGCATTTACAGGAATCTTTTAATTAGGTATCATATGAAACGGCTTCATTTCGACCTTTTAAGGCATACTTAGTTTCATTTGATTACGGCGCCACAGCGCGTCCGTCTCATTGGAAAAATAATCAAAAGTAGGTATAATTCCTGTAAGGTTCGAATTATTTGATAACAAATTCTGAAATGATTACAGGTCATCGAGTTTTCCGTAAATATTACAGAAAAATATAACGTCATTTTTAGCTAGTAGAATTTATGAAAATTTTAAAAAATATTCACAAACGAACTTAGTTATGCGGTCCTGCGCATAGGACACCGATCATCGTGATCGTGATCGGCGTTCAAATAGATGAAGGTTAAAAAATTCTAAATAATTCGACGGGAGCCTACGACAATAGCCAACCGCCTAGATCGTCCCCTGAATTTTTGGTAGGAAGTATAGGTAACCAAATGGTTCCTACACTGGTATGGTACCTTCTATACACCAATTCAACTGACACTTGGCTGGTTTTACCCTTTTATTAATATTATAAACGTGATAGTTTGTAAGTATGGATGGCTGGATGTTTGTTACTCTTTCACGTAAAAACTACTGAATGGATTTTAATGAAACTTAACAATAATATAGACTATAAATCAGAATAACACATAGGCTACAATTTATAAAGATATTTTGTGAACTGTGCAAAATATGACGATATGTGTCAAATAAATTATGAAAAAATCTACCATCTGCGAGCTATTACGGCGTGCACTGCCAAAACCGCTAGAGGTACACATCCTACTAATATTATAAACGCGAAAGTTTTTGCGTATAGATGTATGGACGTATGTTTGTTACTCTTTTACGCCAAACCACTTTAACGCGGGTGAAACCGCGGGGCATTGCTAGTATTTATATATGTGGAAGTAGCTCAACTTCTTAATTTACTGAGAACTGTTCGAATGAGAACTCGTAGTAAGATATCAGGGCTCAGATAATCATGTCTTAACAGCGCTCAGCAAGACTTTGTCATGTAAACGAGCGATTTTATGAGTACGCGGCCGTGGTCCATCACGCTTGTGACTTTAAAGGTCAGCCATGAAACACGGTTTTGTTATATGCATAAAGTATTTGCAACAATGTACCCATAGTTGTTCAAAAATACTTGAAAAATGGAAAAAAAATGATTTTTTTTATTGAGGTAAAAGAATTTAGATTTTGGAAACAGTATGCTGTATCCGAATTTTGGGATTTTGGGTACCGCTAAACGGTAGCTTGACTGGGGAAGAACTTCGAAATTACATAATACCCTCCAATCCTCCTGTTAATTCGTAACCTCTATTTTCATGACATGTTGGTATTATTAGAGAACTAAAAGCCTTATAATCTAAGTAAGTAATCATCCTACATAGTTATAATAATAAATCTTTATTTAAATCTAATTGTGTGTCACTCAGATTTAAATGAAGCAAGTACGTACAGACAGCACATCCAGCTACCCCAAACTCTCACATTACCTTTATAGATTTTCAACTTTATCACATAAGCATGAGGTTCACTTTCAACTGGGGAAATTTGACAGATAGGGGTGCTAGGATTTGACAGATAGCTTGATGTGCTGGCGTCTGTACATTGTGTAATTTAACCAAAAAGGTGATAAGATGAGATGCACTGGAGCAGCACACCAGGCGCCAAGAGAAGTCCACGGCAGGTAAGGTTTTGTCGGTGCAAGTCCGACCCGCAGACAATCTTCGCGGGTGTCATGCAAATCAGCATACAGTACTACTAAGGCTTTATACAATATTTCCGAATACCCACATGCTGCTTAAGTTTGGCAATAGAATGTAATTAGCTTGATATCATTCAAAAATAAATTGATTAATTTAAATTACTGTTTTACTTACTTCGACCAAAAAATAAAATAATGAAATCCAACCTTGCCGTCAAACTGTTCATTATGACATTAGTTATGAATATTCATTTATATAACAAATTTTGGTCCAATGACATGTTAATAGAGCATGTTATTAAGGGTTACGACTTTCCAAAAAAAGTGAAGGCTTAATTTAAGTATGTTTTTTGTCGAAATAAGTAAAACAGTATTTTAAATTATTCAATTTATTTGCAACAGATAAGACAGAAGAAAGCGCTTAACAATCTAACCGATTTCAAAGCGGTTTCTTTTATCTGTTGTGAAATTACGATAACACCGATAGACAGATAAATATATACCTAGACATATTATGCTTCATATTTATAACACCTCTATTTTTTCTGAAATAAAAACAAAACACTGTTTCCTGAAATAAAACAATGATTGAAGACTGTTGTAATTAGAGAGGAAGTCAAGAGGTTCATTAACATGACAGTGGGCCGCGGGGCTGCGATTATCATCACAAAGACCTATGGAAATGGCCTCTCACAGCTTTGCCGATATTCTTTATATATTATTCCATTGTGTTTAATGTTTTGGCAATCGTATTTCGTGGACAGAAGATAAAATTTCCAGTAAAATAACGGAGTATAACTATATTTTAAATGTTAATTTTTTGTGTTTAAAAATTAACCACATAAATGACACATAAAAATATAAAATTATTAGTAAACAATAATTTGAAAAGATTAATACATATGGCCGAAGAAAAATTTAAAGCTGAGAAACAAAGTAATGTCCTCCTAGCCGAATTTCGGCCACGGTGGCCAGTCTCAATAGAGATTAGCCATCTGTGCGGGACATATTGTAGTGCACATGTGTGTGCGCAAACACAGGAGCACAGGAGTCTAGTGACACGAACGGAAAGAGGTCAAGTACAGGACCGACGGTTTTATGTGCTCTCCGTGGAACGGGGGTATAATACCGCCAAATTTCAGACATCGGGCTTATGGTGAGAAATTTTTCATTTTACACGAAAGTCTCAAAATCACTTTTAGCCTGACCTAGGATTTGAACCCAGGACCAGGTTCTCTGCGGGTGAACAAGCTACCGCTAGAACAAGGTACAAGCATGATATGAAATGAAATTAATACATATTATTAATTGAAACGAAAACACACGCTGTCGGTAATAATTACATACTCATCTATTTTATACGACAAATATTTCCTGACAAATTCATACACTAAACGTGGTTATATTTGGTGAGTATAGTGTTATGTGCAAGTTTAAATCCATCAAAGTAAATTAGCTTTCCATCTGCAGCTTCGTCACGCAGGAACATTTTACATCGTTGTAAATTTTACCTGTGCACACCAGTGGGATAACCTATATTGAGCTAATCGCTGCAAAGTCAAAGTCAAACATCATTTATTCCGTAAAACAATTACATTTATGTGGAATCATAATTTTTTTACCCTACCGTCCAGTGCATGACGTGGCTGCTACTGAGAAACACTGCCAGAAAACTCAGTAGGAATCCTTTTTTAAAATAAAATATATTTAAGATTTATTACAATCATGTGTGTTGACTCAGAACAACTCAACCCCAATACAAACTACACTCTTGTGGAATATAATAATAAGAAATATTTTCGATTTTGGAGAAAGAAGGGCTAATTCTTCCATTTCAGTCTACTTGATCTGACAAAAGTTGCAATAGTCAACTTTTGGGAGCACCTAATTACTAATTTATCCCAATATATAGATAGGTACCTAAATAATTCATTTAAGCACACATATTTTAAGTTATTTAATCATTCACACTGTCATAATATTACAGGAAAACCAAAATACATAGCAGCAGCATTATTGAAGTGACTTTCCTTGACCTTTCCTTGATCATATATAAATAACCTTATTAAAATAGAATAGCCTATATTAAATTAAATATAATTACTAAGACTTATGTTCTTTTCTCAAAATAGGTAATTTGAATGCAGATGAAGAATGCATAGGGTTTATCTATATAATTAGTAGACCCCATGGTTTATGACATGATTAAGTTAATTGGAGATGTTCTCAAGAAAAGGCAGGTCAGAAGTACCCTAAACCGGCGAGCATGTATGAAGAATATAATGACAGTAATCGAGGAAAAAGAAGTATGCAAAGATCGTCACAAATGGAAATCCGTTGTCTCTGCCTACCCCTCTGGGAAACAGGCGTGAGTCTATGTATGTAAGTTTGCACTGCAGGACCGGTTATTGTGGAAATCCATGGGGGAGGCCTTTCTCGAGCAGTGGACGTCTTTCGGGTTATATGATGATAATGAAGTTTACACTCTGTATACTAATATATCACATAATTTTCCTATCCATACCATAATTTCAGCTGACCATTATTGTTGGGAATAGTAAATTCGGTAAGTCAGAATCATAAATTCATCACAAAACCCCCAAATTTTAGATCTTTAACTTATACTATTGACAATTTTAGACAAACTTGTGTTAACGGGTGCAAGCAGCAGGTTTTGCTCATTAAGTATGGTAACCTAAAAATAAATAATTGCTCCCACTATAAGGAAATTACTGCGAAATTTGTGAGGACGAACAATTTTGTTATCAGAAAATAACTATCCAACCATAACGAAAACCTTATTAAAATACTTAGTTTGTAACTTACCAAGTTTAATGACTTATTATTTCACTTTTTTCATTCGTTTATTAGTGTATGTATTTAGAGTAGTGGTTACTCTAAATCAATTGTTCAAGGCACCCATACGGCATCAGACATAGCTTATCGATAGTTGTCTAAACCGTTGTGGACCGAAGGCTTATCTTGCTCTCCAAAGCATGGAGACGCTCAGAAATTAATCCACCTCATCTATAATCTTACTAGGTGCTTCACCTCATCGATCGTTTTCAGATTTGTGAGGGCAAATGTCAATTAACGACTCGTTTCAATTATCACATCATTATTTAAAAGTACTTTTATATAAAAACGTTATGATCATCTTTAATCATATCAGCTGCTTTTTCACCTATCATCATAACAGGAGTATTGGTATTCCCACTTGGAATTAGTGGTATGATTGATGCATCAACAACCCTCAAGCCGTATACATGATGCACCCGCAGCCTTTCGTCTACCACACCATCTCGTCCCATCCTACACGTCCCAACCCCGTGAAGCAAAGATACCACTGTATTCTTCACATAACATCTCCAATACGCATCTGAACCCCACTTTAATCCGTCACAACCAGGTACATTCAACCTAGCAATATTACCCTTCACTTTCCTAAAATATCTCGTATCTAACAATCGACTCATGAATTTAATCCCTTCCACTATTACCAGTAAATCATCTTCATTTCTAAAATACCCCAACTCTATAATAGGCGCTTCAAAAGGATTTCGACTGCGTAAACTAACCTGTCCTCTCGAAAGTGGATGCATTAGGACGAGCATTAAATTATCTACTTCATTAAATAAGTTTGCTTTAGCTATTGATAAGCAAAATTCATCATCCAAATTAAGTATTGATTTGCATCCCAATAATATTAGAGGAGACGCTCCAGCACCTACGTAGGCATTAAAAAATTGAAAATGTGGCTGTAATTTTGACGGATAATTCGTGTGATTAAGCCTAAAGTAACCAGCTTGGATGGGTACAGGTAAAGTATCCAACTGTGGTGCTGCTGCAAGATTTTGAGCTGCTGACTGTAAGCCACGTTTACCTTTGACCATAAGTGTAACAACCTGATGATCGTGAAAATTTTTACCAACGGGAAGGTCCACGTAAGTGTATATACCAAGTTTTGATAAATGTTCTGTTGGTCCAATGCCCGACTGCATAAGAATCTTAGGGCTGTTTATAGTTCCCGCAGAAAGAATTACTTCTTTATATGCGTAAACATTAATAAGTGTTCTATCGGGTAAGGCAACTTGGACACCATATGCGCGTATATTCGTTTCGTCTATTAAAATCTTTGTTACAGTAGCATGCATCGCTACGTGAAGATTTGGTCTCTGATTGCTCCGACGCAGGTACGCCTCAGCAGTACTGGATCTTCTACCATCGTGAAAAGTAAAATGTGGCCGTGCAGCTCCGACTATTTCGGGCCCATTAATTTCTAATACCTTGTTTATACCAATTTCTTCAAATGTGTTGAGTCTTATCTCATCTATCATTTCAGTGGATAGTAATGTGACTGGCCTGGAAACTTTTACAGGGCCATGCGTTGAGTGAAGATAAGCATTTACCGGTCTTTCAAATACTGATCTGTCTTTCATTCCTTCTAGCTTCTTGAAATAATAAAGGACTGATTGCCAGTCCCACCCAGGAGCTATTTTGTTCCACTCCTCGTAATCTTGTGGAACACCTCTTGCATATATCAAATAGTTAGTGGCAGAGCAGCCACCGAGGAGTTTACCTCGAGAATATGGAAGGAATCCGTCAGGGTGTGCATCCCCGATGCCCTTATCAAACTCCCCACGATAGTTCCAGTCATACTCGGTGCCACTGAGTGTTGGAAATAAACCTGGAACCTGAAAACATTTTATAATAAAATAAACGATATTGTACGTATACATGACTTATACTTTGACGGACCTGTTGGCGTGGTTGGTAAATGTTTGCTTTTCACGCCGGAGGTCGTGGGTTCGATTCCCACCCAGGACAGATATTTGTGTGCATGAACATGTCTGTTTGTCCTGAGTCTGGGTGTAATTATCTATATAAGTATGTATTTACTAAAGAAAAGTAGTAGGTACATGTAGTATATCAGCTATCTGGTTTCCATAGTACAAGCTCTGCTTAGTTTGGGGTCAGATGGAAGTGTGTAAATAATGTCCCAGGATGTAAAAAAGTAATAGTATTAGAAATATTCAGTGTAAGCACATAAGGAACAATTATGATGATGACTAACCACACTAGTAGGTGGAGGGTCTCCTCCAGCCTCGATGAGGAGCACATTGAAGTGTGGTACCTCCGATAGTCTTGCCGCCACTATCGCTCCAGCCGAACCACCACCGACAACCACAAAATGAAAACTATCACCATCTGAAACATAAAACATGATTATCATTAAATTAAAAGGTGGAACAAAAGATTTGTACTTTTTACGAAAATAACACATTCATGCGGTTTATGAAATTTGATAACTCTTTATGTACAACATATATAGGATTCACGCCTGTTTCCCAGAGTAGTAGGCAAAGAAAATGGATTTCTATTTGTCACGAGCCTTGCACACCTCTTTTGTCTCATATATGTAATATACATAAATAAATAAAAATGAATTACACAGACTTCCATGCGTTTGAAACACACACATGGTCAACTGAGAGTCATCTATACCTACATATAATAAAATCGTAGGAAAGTCAAAACTGTACATTGAAATCTACAATCGATATCGAAGTCAAAAATATTGTTTTTAGAAATTTTGTCTGTTTGTCTGTATGTATGTCCGGGCTAAACTCAAAAAGTACAGCATGGATTTACTTCAAATTTTGCATGAATATTACTAAGAGGTCGGGTCAACATATAGGCTACATATTATCACGCTATCACCTACGGAGGAGGAGCTGTCATAATTTATAAAATTTAACGCGGGTAAAACCGCGGGGCACAGCTAGTTTTAAATAAATGTTGCCGAAAAATGTGTTTTGCACACACTCAACCAATCCAACGTTCAGGTTTTTAATTAGCTATAAGTAATATTATTAGTGTTCAGGTACTCATAAAATTGTAACTGCGAGCTGTACCTACTATTTTACAATACATTATATTCCATGAAATATTTTACATGGTTCCACTAGAAAACCAGCGCTGCAACAGTTAATGTTGCAGCTAGTGCTGAGAGACATAAATTCGAAGTCGCATAGATAACCATTTGGAACTTCTGTATGTGTACCTATAAATAGTGCTTGTTTATTGAATAACATTTATTTTCTTCTTCAATTTAACAGGTGCTTGGGTTCGTAAATATTATATTTACTCGAGTGGTTCCAAAGTCAAAAATTATTTATTCCGTAAAAAAATTACCTTTATGTGGAATCGTCATATTTTTTTTACCCTACTATGCAGTGCATGACGTGTCAGCTACTGAGAAACACTGCCAGAAAACTCAGTAGGAATCCTTTTTTTAAATAAAATATGCTTAAGATTAATTACAATCATGTGTGTTGACTCAGAACAACTCAATCCCAAGCACTTTTATCACGTAAATAATCAGAAATTTTGTAATACTGCTACACAATTTGGCTTTAATAATTCTTTTAAATTTATTCGTATACAATTCTGTAATATCATTAGGAAGTTTGTTATAGAATCTAATACATTGCCCCATAAAAGAGTTACTTATTTTGTGGAGACGGGTAGAATGCAATATGAGATTATTCTTATATCTAGGATTTACATTATCGCTCCTTTTACAGAAGGAATCGATATTTTTATGCACATAGAAAGAAAGAAAGAAAGAAAGAAAATCCATTTATTCAGTAAACTGACACAGATAATAATAACAATATATATAAATGTATACAAACAGAAGTCCTTAATTCTTATCTGTGTGAGTCCGAATTGGTCCCATCTCAGCACTAGCTGCAACATTAACAGTTGCAGCGCTGGTTTTATGATGGAACCACGTAAAATAACTCACGAACAATTAGTGTACAGGTCGCAGTTAGAATTTTACAGTACCTGGACACCAAAATATAACTTATAGCTAATTTAAACAATAAATGTATGCAAGAACGAACTTAATAAATAAATATTAATAAATTAACACCAATTTGGAGATGCATAACACAGACAGTATATAAAATAATTGTTATAATGTCGACATTCTGCTCATAATTCGTCCATAACAATACATAAGTGCACCAATAAAAAATGACATTACATTTATTTAATCCATATTTTTTAGCTGAGTCGGTCAATTATATGCTCTTGGATTGACTGTCAGACAGATGTCAAGAAAAAAGGGACGCGGAAATTGAATTACTTGAAAAATCTAATATGAACAGTAAATTATTATGCTTCTTAATACTAAGTTTATAGCGTAATATGTTTGATGTATAAGTAAAAGTGGTAATTGTGAATTTTCGATATAAAAGTAAAATATGTATGAAAACAATATTGATCGAGTAATGGTGATGCTATTGTGACGGAGTTCTTCACTGCATGAGCGTCTGGGAATTGTTGTGTTGAGCTCATTAATAGTGTGTCTTGCGGTACTCCTTCCCACAAAAGTGTGCAAAGAGATGGGTAAGTTCAGCCTTGAAAAAGTATTAAATAGTATTTGAACTGAGTTTTTGTCGCGTCAACAATTCATTTTTATAATTGGCATTAAATGTATATACTGTTCGCAGGCACTTCAACGGAGGAGGTATATTGCACCAGACCTTTGCGGCGGCATATTTAAAAGATCCACGAAAAGCTGCAGTCCTATGTCTCGGAATTAGGATCAGGTGAGCTGAAGACCTGGTTTTATAACTATTGACATCTGTTGACCAAGTTAATTTCTTGTACAGATACTCAGGCCTTTTGTTGGCAATCACACCAAATACAAGAGTTGCCAAGTGGAGTAGTCTACGAGCTGACATTTTTAACATGTTGCCACTATTTATGTACGATGTTACATGTGTTCGTGGTGGTACATTAAAACAGAAACGGGCACAGGCATTTTGTATCCGCTGGACTAGCCGTTGTGTTCTAGCCAGTAGACAGGCTCCATACACAGTGTCTGCATAATTTAGGCGAGAGAGGATAAGTGACTCACATAGTAATATGCGTATATCGGTGTTTATGTAAGGTCTTATTCGATACAATAGTTTGAGGCGATAAAAGCAATTTTGAACTGCACTTGCTACATGCTTTTCAAACTGTAATAGTGGATCGAAAATAACACCCAGGTTGCGAGCCTCATATACCTGCTCTATAGAGTCTCCATCAATTTTAATAGTAGGGCGATACTGCTCCATTTGACTTATGGTGTTTTTCGACCCCATAACCATAAACTTTGATTTTGATGGGTTTAGGACTAGTGAATTTTCACATGCCCACTTAGATACTTTACTTAAATCATAATTTATTTTTGTTACAGAGTCAAGACAGTCTTTGGGATGGCATGAGAGATACAGTTGCAGATCATCTGCATATTGATGGAATTTGCAATAAGTTATGGAATGGACAATGTCTGCACTGTAAATCAAGAACAGCAGAGGCCCAAGTATTGAGCCTTGTGGTACGCCCCTGTTTACTTGACGAAGCGAGGATGAAGCTTCATGATTATTTTTGTCACCACTAATCCGTACTAATTGGTATCTTTTTGTAAGGTAACTATGAAACCACTTAACTGTCTCCACACTGCACCCATAGTATGTCAGTTTGGACAATAGAAGGGAAATATTTATACAGTCGAATGCACGAGAGAAGTCTAGTAAAGTTAATATCGTTCCCATGCCCTGGTCCCTGGCCTGGAGTATATTATCCACTACATCAATTAAAGCTGTAGTAGTGCTGTGGCCTTTACGGAAGCCTGATTGCCTGGAAGGTAAAATACCAAATTGTTCTACATATTTGCTTAATTGGTCACATACCACCCTCTCCAAAATTTTGGATATACATGGCAATAAGCTAATTGGGCGAAGATCCTTAATATCATTGGGACTATCTTTTTTAGGTATTGGTCTTACAATAGCAGTCTTCCATATGTCGGGGAAAGTTGATGTTGACACTGACCTGTTTATGATTCTCGTGAGGGTTGTCAGTGTTTGTGGCAGTGTCAGTGTTAACATGTCTAGTGATATGTCATCTATTCCCATGGCATTAGACCTAAGGTTATGGATAATCTTTGATACCTGCTCCTCATTGACTAACTGAATTTGAAAACTACCACAACCAAACCTGTTGAATTCAAACTGTGTAAGATGGGATATAGTTACTTCATCACTACTAGGTATATTTAAAAAGTGAATGTTTAAAAGTTCAGGATTGTTGCAGTGCTGTGGTAAATCTTGGCTTTGGGTTTTGTGCTTTGTTAAATTTTTCTTAATGGACTTCCATAATATTTTAGGTTGTTTTATTTTGCTGTTAATATGAGTCTTAAAGTAAGCAGTCTTTTCTCTGTCTATGGCTGCCCTTACTTCATATTTAAGTTTCTTATAGAATTCTAAATGAATGTCTGATTTGGTCCGCCTAGACTTAGTGTGCTGTTTGTCCCTTATTTGCATCATATCTTTAATAGTGGTGGTGATCCAGGGATAAGATACTTCTTTAATCAAAATTCTTTTAACTGGAGCATGTAGATCAAATAAAGTTGTAATGTAGTTGTTTAGAGTATAGTAGGCTTTCATATATATACTGAGATAGTACAGTTAGAATGTTAACCTCTTTGAACTTTTCTCTTAGAGACACTCTCGGGCCAAGATTATAGATAGATAGATAGGTTATCTGATTACGAATTATTTTAAATGAATGTGGCATGGGATAAACACCCATGTCGCCATCTCATAATATGATTCTTAAGTTTTCTATGCACGTGTTAGTCATGATAGTTAGCTGATCAGAATATTGAAACATTGCTACATATTACGCATTATACGGCCAGGGCCGCCCAGTTTTTACTAGATACATTCATAAAATGTAGGTTACAAAGTTAATTTCTCATCAAATAGATCGAAACACCCTTGAAGTTTGGTTTGTATGAGTTTTATGTATTTTAATGATGAGTGTATTGGTTACAAGGCTTTTTTACTTGTGTCATAGGGCGACAAACGAATAAGCGGGTCACCTGATGGTAAGCGATCACCGCCGCCCATGTACACTCGCAACACCAGAGGAATCCCGGGTGCGTTGCTGGTCTTTAAGAGTTAGCAAACAAGTGGTGCCGACCCTTCCCTCCTCCTCGACGAGCTCTGGCTACCTTACTCACACTCAGAAGCACAACATTAATGTTATTATAAAGGAATGTCTTCTGTAAGGTGGAGGTACTTCCCCAGTCAGGGAAGTGCTCTTTGAGCGAATGAATGCTTTCAGCTTTTCTTACAGCTAAGAACTATTGACTGCACGTTTGGCGCAGTGGCTAAGACTGTCGCCTCGCCGCTTCGTGTCACGGGTTCGAGTCCCGCGCCGGACAACTATTTGTATGACCCATAAATAATTGTTCTGATTCTGGATGTAATTTGTGTCCGTCTATTATATGTTAAGTACCCCGCGACACAGGGATTATATTGCCTACTGAAAGAGTAGTCTTTAAAAAAATCCTACTCATAGATACCATAGATACCGACCAATGGATGGCACCTACATCCTCTGTTAGGGGTTAGCAAGGGAATCGTAATTTTATATCTGCTGACGTGTATTTACATTTATAGTCCAAAGCTTATCGGCGGCGGAGCACCTACTCCGTTTGCTAAGAGGGTGGGATTTATGCTTCCCAGTGTTATCGATATAAGTAAAACAATATTAAGAGCGGTAGGAACATGAACATAGGCTTCAATATCATGTGAGCGTCGAGGCCATCCAGCTACTCGACTTTACAGAGCTAGTGAGACGATTAAAGAGAACTACATAACCCTATGAACTAGTGTCGTGATTAGTGAATTTAGTGATTAGTGATAGCAATAATGTAATTATAAAGAACACGTGAACAAAGTGTCTTCCCCTTAACAAATATTAGTCATATTTGTTAAGGGGAAGACACTTTGTGACACGGAAAATCGGTGGACTGATTCTTAGAATTAATTATGTTTAAATGTTGACGTTTGGGTTAATATAAAATTATTTATTAGTCTCTAGACTAGATTGTAATACATATAAAGTACTTACTATATTTGGTACTTTATCTATACATATAATAAAATCGTAGGAAAGTCGAAACTGTACATTGAATATTTTTTTAAATGATACTTGGGGCGTGATCTACAGTCGATATCGAAGCCAAAAATATAGTTTTTCGAATTTTTGTCTGTTTATCTGTTTGTCTGTATGTATGTCCGGGCTAAACTCAAAAAGTACTGCATGGATTTAATTCAAATTATGCATGAATATTACTAAGAGGTCGCGTCAAAATATAGGCTATATATTATCACGCTATCACCTACGGGGGAGGAGCTGTGATAATTTATAACGCGGGTAAAACCGTGGGGCACAGTTAGTTAAATACTAAAAAGAGCGGTAGGTACGTAATGGCCCATATAATAATGATATATGATGATCTTTATTAATTGGACTGATGCATAAATAAACAGTAAACAGCTGTTCAATTAGCTTTTAATTTCATCGTCATGCTCTACCAAGCGACATTGCATGTACGGTAATGTATTTCGGCTGCGCACAACAAGCTTGTTAATTTTTTTTTTTTGCTTTCAAAATAACTCCGACTAGTACAAAAACAGAGATGACACTTTAGTACTACAATTAATATGGATGTAATTTGTGTCCATCTATTATTATATGTCTGTAAAGTACCCTGCGACACAGGGATTAAATTCTCTAGTGAGGGCGTAGTCTTTGAAAAGAAAAAAAAATAGGATTGTAATTGAATAATGCAATAATACGTTGTTGCCTGTTGGCGTGGTTGACAAAAGCTTGCTTTTCACGGCGGAGGGGGTTCGGGTTCGATTCCCACGCAGGACAGATATTTCTGTAAATGAACATGTCTGTTTGTCCTGAGTCTGGGTGTAATTATCTATATAAGTATGTATTTGCAAAAGAAACATAGTATGTGTAGTATATCAGTTATCTGGTTTCCATAGTACAAGCTCTGCTTTGATTGGGGTCAGATGGCCGTGTGTAAATAATGTCCTATGATATATTATTATATAAATTTATCAGTACTTGGTTACTACATGACAGTGCAAAGTGTCACGACCAATACGATAATATATGACATCACCTGATAACAGAGATGGGAACCCCACCGTTCCCTCTCAGGCCTGGAGCATCGCATCACGAAAAATACGGAAAATAGTTTATTTAATAAGTTTTAAAATTTGATGGGCCGGTTAGTATGGTTGGTAAATGCTTGCCTTTCAGGCCGTAGATCATGAGTTTAACTCCTACCTTAAAACAGATATTTGTGTGCATGAACATGACTGTTTGTCCTGAGTCTGTGTGTAATTAGGTATCTAAATATTTACAACAACAAAAAAGTAGAATATCAGTTATCTGGTTTCCATAGTACAAGCTCTGCTTAGTTTGGAATCAGATGGCCGTGTGTGAATAATGTCCCGGGATATTATTATTATATACATGAGAGTTGCAGATACCAGTTTTACAGTGCACCTAAATTATAGCCTTTCGCTTCTTCATACGTAGGTATTTAAGTGATCAAGTGCCTTCTCGTCTTTACGTAAATATAATCGTAACTGCATACAAATGTAGAGTCCTTACAATTGTGAAAGGTACAGGCAACGTCACATCAACAGACACATTTTTAGTAGAAAATGATCCTTATGCTGAACGCTTAAGGTTTTCCCATTTTAACTAACCGTGCGAAGCTGACTTACTTTCATTGCGGCATGACGTAATATTTGCAACTCCATAAGGATTTAATATGATATACGAGTATTTTACATGCAGCGGGTGTGTGTTTGCTGTTTATATAAACAAATACATCGACTACCTAATAATAACCCTTGCGCTTGCGCAGTTCTAAAAGTAATTGCCTCACTACTATTTCAGCGTCTTCCTGTTTCAAGTTTGATACCCACGCAACTGTAGTAATATGTTTTTGTTCAAAGACCACTGTTTAGGTGGCCCATTAATGATTGTTTAGGTGCAGGTAGGTTGTGAACATGAGTTGCATGTTTGTAAAATCCCCGCGATGCAGGCATTTATTTCCCTAATAAGGGCATTGTTCTTCACAAATTGTTTTTTATATAATCTGATGGCAAACGAGCAAGTTCGTCCCCTGATGGCAAGTGATCACCACCACCCATGGACACTCGCAACACCAGATGTAAGATCAACGCAAGTGCATTGCCGGCCTATAAGAAAGGAATAGGCTCGTTTCTTGAGGGTTGCCATGTCATACCGGATCGGAAATACCTCCGCAGTTAATTGATTCCACAGAGTCGTAGTGCGCGGCAAAACGTTTCTTTAAAAAGTTGCAACATAGAATAACATGGCGTCAATAAACCTCTGCCGATTATTGCCCACTTCTTTAATATTGAAAGAGAGTGGATGGATCTAGAACTATGTAGACAGACAAAAGAAATTATACCATCTCTGAAAAAACTCAACAAACACCTTTTCAAGATTGGCATCACAGATTGCATCTGCACAAGGGGCTGTGTGCAGATGCAATGGAAGGTAATACCAGCACATGTACTGCTACACTGCAAGAAAGTAGGCTGCCAATGCGCAATTTTCCTGAGCGATCCAGAAACGCTGTAGGAAGCACTCAACACAAGCATTCGAAATCTATTGCACTTCTAAACGGGACTAAAATGGTTCGAGTAGCCAAATATGGTTAAACACAATGGCCCAATGAGGAGGTTAAGTAACCAACAGCCCCACCAACTAACTCTCCCTTCCCGATGAACTCTGCGACCCGGCTTTACTCACCCGCAGGACCACAATACTATTAATAATATTTTTTTACCCCAAAAAGTATTTTTTTGAGATACCCTTTTATAAAGTAGGTTTTTCAAATGGCTTTCATGTGGCATGTGCTTTCTTTAGTATGTTTCGTCTGTGTGTGTGATTGTGAACCTACTGAGTTTGTTCCGCTGGGTCTTCCCAGTTGAGACACATAAGATCCAGTATGTAGCGTGGTTCTCGTACGTAGTATAAAATATAATTTTATAAAAATTTCTTAGGGTTTTATTTCATGAATACTAAATAACTAAATCAAAACTATAATAAATTAAATATTATTTCTAAATGTTCCGTGTACCTAAATCTATATAAATAAAAAGACAAGTCCTGACTGACTGACTGACTCATCAACGCCCAGCCCAAACCCTTGGACCTAGAAAGCTGAAATTTTGCACAAATGTTTGCTTCATAATGTAGACAAGGAATAAGGAAGGATGTTTCGAAATTCAACCCCTAAGGGGGTAAAACAGGGGCGTTAAGTTAGTATGAAACATTGCCGTTTTTGAAGTTTAAGGCATAAAAATTGGTATTTGGCCTTCCAGTTAAAAATAAAAAGTCACGTATTTCAGGGTTTTTGGAAATTCTACCCCCAAGGGCGAAAAATAGGGGATGTTAGTATGTACGGAAAATGTGACAATTTTTAAGTTAAACGCATGAAAATTGGTATTTGGCCTTATAGTTAAAAATAAAAAATATGTATTTCAGCATTTTTGGAAATTCCAGCCCCAGGAGCGTAAAATAGGGGGTGTAAGTTTGTATGAAAAATGTGACAATTTTTAAGTTAAACGCATGAAAATTGGTATTAGGCATTTCAGTTAAAAATAAAATATATATTCCAGGATTTTTGTAAATTCCACCCTGAAAGGCATAAAATAGGTGATGTTAGTTTATACTGACTGACTGACATATCAACGCACAGCCTAAACGGCTGGAGTGAAAGACTTGAAATTTTGACAGAAGATACCTTTTATGACGTAGGCATCCACTAAAGAAGGGTTTTTGAAAATTCTACCCCCCAAGGGCGTAAAATTGGGGATGTAAGTTTGTATGAAAAATGTGAAAAGTTTTAAGTTAAACGCATGAAAATTGTTATTTGGCATTTCAGTAAAAACTTAAAAATATATATTTCAGAATATTTGAGAATTCCCCCCCTAAGGGCGTAAAGTAGGGTACGTAAGTTTCTATGTAAACTGCGACTTGAAGTTAAACGCATGAAAATTGGTACTTAGCATTTCAGTTAAAAATTAAAAATATGTATTTCAGGATTTTTGGGAATCCCACCCCTTAGGGCTTAAAATAGTGGATGTAAGTTTATGTAAAAAATGCGACATTTTTGAAGTTAAACCCATGAAAATTGGTATTTAGCCTTTTAGTTAAAAATAAAAATATATATTTCAGGATTTTTTAAATTCCATCCCGAAGGGCATACAATAGGGGATGCAATTTAAAAATATTTATTTCAGGATTTCCGAGAATTCTGCCCCTAAGGGTGACAAATAGGGGATGTAAGATTGTATGAAAAATGTGACATTTTTGAGGTAAACGCATGAAAATTGGTATATGGCCTTTCATCAAAAAATTATAAATATATATTTCAGGATTTTTGGAAATTCCAACCCTAAGGACGACTAGAATAGGCGATGTAAGTTTTTATAAAAGTCTGTATTTTTTTATTTCAACGCATGTAAATTGGTGTTTGGTCTTTCAGTTAAAAATAAAGCAATCCAGGGAATAATTTGTTGTTAAAAAAGGTAATCCAAAACTGATTCAATAGATCGCCACCAACAATTTAAGAAAACTCAAATTTCAAAAAATTAGTTTCTTAAGCCAAGTAGCTTAAAATGTTGTGGTCGTTGTCGTCTAAGTAAAGATTTAGCGTTTTATAAGATTTGTAACTTCTTCTTTTTTGGTAAATTTTATAACAAATAAAGAAAACGACATTTTAATGAAATTGGTATAAAAAACGAATTTATCTAAAATTCGAGTTAGCGTAGTATTGTAATTGTTGGTGTCGAATCTTAATTTTACTGATCTACAAGTTCACAATTTTGTAACTAGATGGCGTTAATATCGTTTCAGATCGCGGAACTTAAGTGGCATATCGGTTAGAATAAATATGTACTTGAAATAAAAGGTAGTACAAAACTGAATCAATAGATGATCGCCTAAATCTCACCCAAAATACATCTTAATTTTACCGCTTTACAAGTTTATATTTTTGTTAGTAGATGGCGTAATCATCGTTTTAGATGGCGCTATGGTTTCGTTCACAATATGTCGCAACCTAATCTAATGGAAGTTACATTTGTAATTATACATCGTTGATTATTATTTTACTTTATTTGACTTACTCAATATATAGTTAAGGTCAATTGATACGTATTTTTTGATTTTTGCTTGATGATATCGGGTCCTTTTTGTAAATAACAGTAGCAAAGTAGAATTTCATTTATTTCTTAGTAAGGTTATTTATAGGTTAGGTGTCATTCAATTTATATTGCTTATTTGTTTTAAAAGTTATATTTTTTAGATTGATGATACTATTATAATTGTAAAATTTAGATTTAGATTAAGCTAGAATTTTGAATGATGACCAATATAACTACTTACAGTTACATTGGTCATCATTCAAAATTGTCGCGGACAATGTCGCGGGCACCAGCTAGTATTTATATATATATGTACAGACGCCAGCACAACATGTTACTCCAATCTGTCAAATTTCCCCAATTGAAAGTGAACCTAATGCTTTTATGATGTAGTTGAATATCTATAAAAGAAATTTGATTGGGGTAGTTGGATGTGCTCGCGTCTGTACCTAGAAATAATTATGTGTACTTAAACAATAATTTTAAAAAATAACAGATTACTACAAACACGTTCTGAGTATTTACAAGTCCTTTTTTAAAGTATACGCGAATTAAAACCTTTATATTTTATTTTGTATAATTAACACTCGTAAACACCGTAAATTAAACTTAGAACCAGCGCATAGTCTATTAGAATAAGTTTAGGTAAATTAATAATAGGCTGAGTTTTTCATACTGCACAGGCATTAATTTTATTCATATCTATACATACCGCGGGGCACAGCTAGTATAGAATATTATAGTAATTAAATAACATAAGTTATTATCACCTCAAATTCTTACACCATACACTATACCCTACTCCAAATTCCTTACAATAGCTGTAAGCGATAAGACCGCCAATAGTACCTTTTTTAATATAATTAATTATATTATAAATTATGTTCTGGAAATGGTGTACAATAAAGTGTATTTATCTTATCTTATAACTATTTAATAATACTAATAAACTAATAAGTATATGTGAATAAATAAAATAAATAAAAAAGGTTTTTGCTCACGTAGACTTTTAAAAAGCACCTGTAAATAGTCAGAACGTGTAGTATAATTGCTATTGTAGTATATATACTATTTTAGTATAATTAATAATAATAATATTGTCCTGGGACATTATTTACACACAGCCATCTGATCCCAAACTAAACAGAGCTTGTACAGTACAAGCTACCAGATATGTGATATACTACATATACTAATTTTCTTTTGTAAATACATACCTACTTATATAGATGATTACACCCAGACTAACGGCAAACAGACATGTTCATGCACACAAATATCTGTCCTGGGTGGGAATTGTACCCACGACCTCCGGCGTGAAAAGCAAGCATTTGCCAACGACGCCAACAGTCCCGTCAATTAAGAAAGCATAATTATTTCTAGGTACATATATATATTTTAGTACACGGAGTGTATGAAAAAAATTAGATATAATTTTTAATTTATGATTTTGTGATTTAGCTAGTTTATATTAAGTTATTATCAAGCTTATATCAAGGTTAAATTATCGAAGTTTTAGATATAATTTACTACATCTTGTCTGAATTGTTCTGTCTATATTATTATTATGACGGACCTTGTGTGTATAGCGACGGTCGTGCTTTAATACTACCATCGCATCCAATGCGCCCCAACAGAGAAGTACCAGCGAAACAAACTCTGAATACTCATAATATGTACAGACGCCAGTACATCAAGCTATCCCAAACTGACAAATTTCCCCAATTGAAAGTGAACCTTATGCTTATGAGATATAGATGAAAATTTATAAAAAAAAATTACAGCTTGGGGTAGCTGAATGTACTGGCGTCTGTACCTATTTTATATTTTTATAAAAGTAAAGATTGAATACACCACTGCAACTCCTGTAAGTCAGGATCAACAGTGGCACACAACGAAATGACACTTAGCGGTGAGGCTCAGGCATGTCCCGGGGAATCGCTTTAACTGTCTTGGATCCCGCAACGAATTTAATAAGAAAGAAAAAGGAGGAGTTAGAAATATATAGTCGCACTTCCCTCCAGAGCAAAGCGGGAGATAGAATGATATAAAGAGGCTATAGCTTCAAAAAACGAGAGAATTGCAACTAGAAAAGCCAGCTGCAAAAGCACCGAGGATCAATTTAAGGGTCCTAAGTGGGCTGTTATATTTGATTCTAATAGTAGGTATGGCAAAAACGCTTAAACGCACGGAAGTTGTTGCTTGTTGCTACAAGATGCGTATAATAAACTAAAAGTAAATATTGTTGTACCTTTAAGCTGGTAATGTTCCGGCCAGCCAGTCTGCAGGACAGCTTGTGTTAAAGCTAAGCTGCGGAGGAACCACTGCACCAAAGGAGAGGAACCCCACCCTTGTATCGTATTGAATAGTCCGTTCACTATTACATTTAAAGTAGACATTTCCAAAAATATGTATTCGGAAATATATTCCTTAAAAATTGTTACGATACGAACGAAATTGACTAGCTTATTTGATCTTGGTGTCACGTTAAATTTTCACGTCAATGAGTTTCCATTTCATCGTACTTTAGAAAAATATTTGTTATTAACACGTATGTACACAAGTAAATAAAATAAACCCACAATTAATTCCAAGAGGCTGGACTATAAGTGGGTACTATCAAAAATACATTTTGTTTTTTTCACTTTTTCTGCACTGCACTGTTTTTTTTTTGGAAACGTCTTAGTTACTCATAGACAAACGACTTAGTTGTATATACGGCCTATTGCTGCTCGTATAATTTATGTTAAGTGAGTACACTGCTAATGCTAACCGCTACTGTGACTATGTTGAATGTTTTTTTTAGGATGAACATAATTATTTTATTATAATAATATATAAAAAAGCAGCCAAGTGCGAGTCGGACTCGCCCATGAAGGGTTCCGTAGCAGCAAGTAACATAATATGTTTTTTTTTTATTTATTATCTATTTATTATATTTGATTTCATTTTCTGAAAGGTAAATTGCAGTTTACGATTTATGACGTATAAAAAAAACTACTTACTAGATCTCATTCAAACCAATTTTCGGTGGACTTTGCATGGTAATTACATCATATATTTTTTTTTAATTTTATCATTCACTTATTTTAGAAATTACAGGGGAGGGGACACTCAGTTTACCACTTTGGAAGTGTCTCTTGCGCGTAATATTCAATTTAGAAAAACATGATATTAAAAAGAAACATATATTGTGTTATTATTATTATGGTTTTAATGAAAAATATTTTTTTGAGTTTCAGTTCTAAGTATGGGGACATACTTAGAACTGAAACTCAAAAAAATATTTTTCATTAAAACCATAATAATAATAACACAATATATCTTATAATAGTTTGCTCGAGATAATCTTCTAAAATGGTAAAATGTGTGAAGAATCAAAAAAAAGTTGGATACTTATTGGTCACCCTATTTAACCTTATAATAGCGAAAATATATGCTGAACTCAAGGTAGCGTAACCTTGCCCCTGAATTAAATCATGTCTCATTGATAACACTGAAACCATGTTAAATGTTGAAACTTACAAAACAATAACAAAACTAATGTCGGTGATTGACACTTCTTCACAAGTTTTTTGGGTCAACCATATACCTTGTTTATGAAATCACGTTGAAGTAAAGCATGAATAAACACTTAGTTGAAAGAAAATTACAATGTTTCCACACCCTTTTCTTTTCAACACAAACCCGTTATTACACTGGACTGTCAAGTTGGGTAATGTTTCGACTGCTCGTGTGGTACACACGGCTACATATCAAGCTATACATTTCCAGTATGAGCTGATTCCGCGTTGTAAGGCATTTCCATACAATGAGAAGTCAGCTTATACTGGAAATGTCTAGCTTGATTTATAGCCGTGTGTACTACACCAATGGTCAATATTGAGACCTCGCTACAATTCCTCTTTTTCTATGCAAAATGGGTTTGCGCTTGACCACGATCTCACCAAATGGTATATGAAGATGTGAGTGAAGGTGGAACGCGCGATAAGATGCCTGTTCAGTCAGTCAGGTCAAGTTTGAAAACACGGCGTTTGGGAGGGTGTTCCACAGCTTTGCCGTGCGTATGACATGAACTCTCGCGCCAAACAATTATTTCTTTGACCAATATGTAGTTTATCCGACTCCGGATGAGCTTTATGATCATGAATTGCATGTTTGTAAAGCTCCCCGCGATACTGGGATTTGTTTCACTAGTGCGGGTTTTTGCCTGTAAAAAAATGTCTAATTATATTCATACGCTGACTCTGCGAAAAATTTACCCCTGCGATTTCATCATGGAAGAAATTATTATCGAATTCTTCGGCTAGAAGGGTCAGAAAGTTTGTGTATAAAATGTATTTGATGTTATGGATACTAGACAGCGGATATAAATATTGTATATTTTTTAATGTATACATAGAATACACAGATAAGACTTAGACCGAGTAAAATAGACATTTTCATGATCACAAATATTGTCTTATGCGAGGATCGAACCCGCAACCAGATCAGAAGGTAGTTTCACTACCAACTGAGTCACGGACGCGGCGGTCGGTCACCTATGGATGCTTAAGCATAACCAAATCTCATCTCAAGATTCTATAACAAACTTCCCTATGATATTAGAGAATTGTCTACGAATAAGTTTAAAAGAATTATTAACGCCAAATTGTGTAGCAGGGACTATTACAAAATTTCTGATTATTTAAGTGATAAAAGTGCTTGGGATTGAGTTGTTCTGAGTACACCACACATGATTGTAATTAATCTTAAGTATATTTTATTTTACAAAAGGATTCCTACTGAGTTTTCTGGCAGTGTTTCTCAGTAGCTGCCACGTCATGCACTGCACGGTAGGGTAAAAAAATATGACGATTCCACATAAATGTAAAATTTTTATGGAATAAATGAATTTGAATCTTTGAATCATCGTGGGTCTTATACGCGTCTGTGTTGATCTTACGGTAACGAATAACGAAAACATCGATGCTGTTATCGATGTATATGTACTAAAATATATATAATATGATAATATAATAAAAAATTCAAACCTTTGAATTCCACAAACCAGATATAAGGAGTCGACTTGCATGGAACTTCATTCTTCTTCTTTTTAGCGAGTCGATGGCAATCTAAATTGTGTCCGTCCGGAACTTGGCCATGAGAATCACATTATGAGTATCCTCCATCAGTTCTTTAAGCGTGCAGTTGTAAGGGCACGCGCTACATGATAACAGATGTTACATTGTCTGTGGGACTACATCACATTTGCATTGAAGGATGCGATCATTGATGTAACCCGACCTGAACAAGTTGTCCCTGCTACGACCAACCTGGGTTCGAACGTGACTTGACTCCAACGTGACTTCCAGGCTAGCCAAGGCAGTTTCCATCCAGGGGCGAGACTTACAGATGGTGGAACAAATGGTGTAGGCAGTTTGGTACACTCTCGCCACAGCTGGCATCTAGCCTGGATCTTCATTACAAAGGCAGTTTGAAGACGAGCGAAAGTCTGCGTATGCCTCAAACTACACTTTAAATTTAATCATAGTTTACTACGATTGTTCGGACTTAAATCCACGGTGATGTAGACACTCAATACTTAAAATGGCGCCAAAATGTAAAAATAAGTGACATATAGATTCAACAGGAGTTCCATTTTCAAACGTCGGAATGAAGTTTGAAACAGTTTTAATGAATTGGTAAATCCTTAAAGCGCCCTATGTTGTATGTAAGGTTATCTTTTGTATGCATTAAAAGTATGTATGTATCTTAGAAGAAGGTCTTAAAATAAATATTAGTAATATTTATTTTATAAGTCAGTCAGAGTCAGAGCCATTTATGGTTTAGGCAGTCGCGATTCTTTGCGAAATTTGTTTAAAGAAATAAATATACTTACTGTGCCATCGGAATATATATATCAGAATATAATGTTTGTTAGAAAAAATATTCATAATTATAAAAAGAAAAGTGAACTGCATAATATAAATACTAGGAATAAAAACAAACTAGCCATGCCAGGCTTTAGAGTAAGCAAAACTAATAAATCATTTTTAGGAAATTGTATTAGGTTTTATAACAAGCTTCCTACTCAAATTACTGATCTGCCTGACACAAGTTTTAAAACACATATTACTGCACATTGCTCGCTGGAGATCTTGTAGCCATATAGACATGACTGATCTGCTGTGTTACGTGAACTATCTGTAAATGATTGCTATCATATACTTAATTTAAAATTATTGACTCTGTCTCAAAATGAATAATGTTATTGTTTCGAAGATTTTCTTTTGTATACCTAAATATAATCTAAAATAATAAGCATTCAGACAACCGATCGAGCATATATTGTGTTTGCCTACTAAATAATTACTCTAATTGGACCAAATCCCGTGTTCATACCCGCTTGAGTATGTTTCGCCGGACCGTCTCAACTGGGTCGTGTTGAAACCGGTAGTAGATGAACCCACTGAGTTTGTTCGCTGGGTCTTCTCAGTTGGGGCGCATTGGATCCGGTGGTAGCATTAAAGCGCGACCGTCGTTATTAACACAAGGTCCGTCATAATAATAATACCTTTAATATTGACACCACATAATACCTTTAACAGAACCATTGACAATATGTAGTAAAAATATTAGACTTAAACTAGATAATTAAACATAATCTCTTGACAATAACTTGATACGAGCTAGCTAAATATCATTTCTGTAATAAAATAAATTTTATAAATGTTTTCATACAAGATGTACCTAAATATCTATGTTACTAGAAATAATATCTAATGTATACAACTATATTACTACAAACATGTTCTGACTATTTACAAGCGCTTTTTTAAAGTCTACGTGAATAAAAACCTTTTTTATTTATTTATTTTATTTATAAATACTAGTAATATCTATTTAAGACCATTTCCGAAAATTTTAATATGTGTTTTGATTTTAACACAATATTTGTCTTTGGGTAAACTCTACCGTCACACACCGTTCCATTTGTGAGTAAAAGCACGTGACATACAGATCAATGGAAAGTGGAAACACATATCAAGTTAGTTTAGCTACAGTGACAGCCAGGGTCAATATCCGAAAATATTAAGGTTGGATGAAGTATAAAAAGGTATGTGTATGATACTGACTTATGAACAATGCTCATAGCAATTCGAACTCTAAACTGATTTGTGTCAAAGCATTTAAATATGAGCCTTATTTATGTGTATGTATGTATGTGAGTTATTTTAAAAAGGTAAAATGCCGCCATTTTTTTTTTGGCTTTGAACGAAGCGAAAATCTCACTTGCCCAAACCCTGACACATTCAGTAGGGTCTAAGTAGCAGCTATCCGCGTAGTCCATGATGGGCTCATCATGGACTACGCGGATAGCTGCTACTTAGACGCTAATGAAGAGCTTCTAAATAAACTTGAGCGTCTACAAAATCTATGCACTCGGTTTTTATTTGGACTGAAAAAGTTCGATCAAGTTTCCAAGTTCCGTAAAGAACTCAAGTGACTTCCTATTAGATTTCTTAGGAACAATCGCATATTGTGCCTCCTAATCAATATTCTTCATAATCCTCTGGGGACAGAGGATTATGAAGGATATTGAATCCCTATCCTAATCCCTAGAGTTTTCTTGTAAATGTCCAACCGATGCTCTGTGTAGCTCTCATCTGAAATCCGTCCTAAAAACCCCCTTCCATAAAATGATTTTTTATTCCTACTCCTATACTGTTCATGCAGCCAGATTGTGGAACTCTCTTCCGCCTAATATACGAATCAGCAAAACAATCTCTCTTTCAAAAGACAAGTTAAAAAGCACAATCTTTCACTGCACGTGTGGCGCAGCGGCTAACACAGTCGCATCGCCGCTTCGTGTCCCGGGTTCGAATCCCGCTCAGTACAACTATTTTGTGTGAGCCATAAATAGTTGTTCTGAGTCTGGATGTACTTTGTGTCCGTTAATTGTATGTTTGTAAAGTGCCCCGCGTCACAGGGATTAAATACCATAGTGCGGGCGTTATTTAAAAAAAAGAAAACTTCGTCCTCATAGTATTTAGTATATTGTTAAGTCTAAATTGGATATAATATTTATATGTAGATATATTATTATTTATTTAAGTATTTATGTTTATCCTGCTTAATATCAAACTCTATGGGCAGCCATTCGTCAGTTTAGATAAGTAAGTGTAAATTAACATTAACAATACCAATTAATAAAACCAGTACAAGGACCCGAAATTGATATAGGTAATTATACACCTACTTAGATAAAATGACGGAGAAATAAATTAAATTTTGGATTGGGATATTGAACCGACTAACATCTGTATAAATTACACCCTGCATTGTATCAACCGTTAGGATCAATTCATCATCATCATCATAATATCAGCCGAAAGACGTCCACTGCTGGACAAAGACCTCCCCAAGGATCTTCACAATAGCCTGTCCTGCGCTGCCCGCATTCAGCGACTTCCCGCGACCCGCACAAGATCGTCGGTCCACCGTGTAGGAGGCCTGCCCACGCTGCGTCTTCCGGTTCGTGGTCGCCACTCGAGAACCTTTATGCCCCATCGGCCGTCAGTTCTACGAGCTATGTGCCCTGCCCCCTGCCACTTCAGTTTGGCAATTCTTTGGGCTATGTCAGCTACTTTGGTTCGCCTACGGATCTCAGCATTTCTGATTCAATCTCGCAGGGAAACACCAAGCATAGCCCTTTCCATTGCTCTTTGTGTGACCTTGAGCCGTCTGATAAGGCCCATAGTGAGCGACCACGTCTCTGTTCCGTAAGTCATCACTGGCAACACACACTGGAAAAAGACTTTCGACTTGAGACACTGCCGTATTTGGGACGAGAAGATATAACGGACTTTCCCGAACACACCCCAGCCGAGTTGGATTCTACGATTGACCTCCTTTTCGAAGTTGGACCTACCTAGTTGGATGGTCTGTCCTAGGTAAAAATAGTTCTCTACAAACTTCGAGAGCAGAGTCTCCAACCTTAACTAGAGTGGGTGCAACATGGATTTTCGACATGATTTTCGACTTATCCGTGTTCATTTTCAGACCCACTTGTTGAGAGACTCTACTGAGGCCATCGAGCATTGTACCGAGGTCGTCAAGGGTCTCAGCCATGACTACTATATCGTCGGCAAATATAAGGTGGGTGATGTACTAGCCATTGACATTGATGCCAAAGCCTTCCTAGTCCAAAAGTTTGAAGACATCTTCCAATGCAGCGGTGAACAGTTTCGGTGATATGACGTCACCCTGTCCCACGCCTCGCTGCAATTGAATAAGTTTCGAGTTCTGGTCCTGAAGTCGGACTGACATGGTGGCGTAAATCGACAGTAGACGCAGCTATCTCGGTGAAGAAAACTGTAAACACGTGGAGGCCAATTTTGTTACTATATACAACGTGTAACAGAAAGAGTGAACGTAACTTAAGGGGGTTATAGGGTATCAGGACGGCTACCTATGGACGAAACTTCAAACAGAAATAATCATTTTTTATTCAACTAGTAATTTATTTTTCTATCGACAACCTAAATCAACAAGTAAGATTACCGACATTATGAACAACACTAGCAAAACTCAGCCGCAAGGGTAATGAACCTTACCGCGAACTCTTTGGGTACCTACTACTTAGACTGTAAATAAAAAGTGTGGTTCTGTACAGTCACATAATTTATTACACGTGTTTATTTTAGGATTCAATCAAATGTTTAACTGAATTTTAGCTCTAATTTTTAACGGTTCCCTGTAACGACATTTTAATCATTCATTCAAATTTTATAACTAGGAAAAATCACTGAATTTAATTTAAATTGATATTCCGCAAGATGTTGGATCTAGGAGAAATAAACAATTTAATTGACTTATGTAACGGTAGATATTTTTTTGTGTGTTAAATAGTAAGAATATTAAATTTTTCTCTCAGTATGTGAATTTAATCTAGCCAGAAACGAATAGGTACTTAATTTTTAATACAAACTAACCAGATAAACACACGCGGTACAACTACTGATAAATTACGAAAAAATATGAATAATGTACTAGGCTCATATGAACATTAGGGGACATTTCGAATTCCGTCCTGATTTTGTCGCAAGGAACTCTAATACGGCGGCGAATACAAAGGATTGATGTAGGTAAATAATAAATGGTTAAATATTTTTTAATATTCATCAAAGCGGGCCCCGCGCGTGGCGGCGCCTTTGAGAGAGTCAAAGATGCCGCCACCGCGCGCCGCCCCATATGAATGTGTTCGTGTATAACTCATTGGTCTATAGAAAGTGCAGGGGCACTTTCAATTCCACCTTTAAAATTTAGAATGATACACTCTAAATTTTAAAGGTTCCCTGTAACGACATATTAATCATTCATACAATACATACAAATAAAAAAATATGAATAATGTACTAGGCTCATATGAACAGTAGGGGACATTTCAAATTCCGTCCTGATTATATCCAAAGTTACACTAATATGGCGGCGAAATCAAAGAGTTGATGTAGGTAAATAATAAACGGTTAAATATCTTTTAATATTCATGAAAGCGAGCCGCGCGCGTAGTCAATACCTCGGCGGCTCTTTTGAGTGGACTCAAAGACGCCGCCAAAGGGGCCGCGTTCGAAGTAAGCCGCCAAATTCATCAAATATTGTGCATTTTTCACTTATTTCAAAATATTAAAATCATCAGTTGTTCGTAAACTGCTGTCTATTTAGGTCGTGTTTAGTTACTAAATCGTCTAAAATGTCGTTTAGTAATGAGTAAAGTGTTCCGCGAAATCCTTAACTATGTCGTTTAGTAATCGTAATAATTTTGAAAATTGCGTGCATTCATCTATGAAAGAATAGCCTCAGACGTGCACTTTGTGATGATGAGGATTCATAGGTCACAGAATTTAAGGCTGTTTAATTACGAGGAACCTATGTCGTGAAGGGTACAGTGTCGCGATGGAGGCCACGCCTCTTTATAACTAAGAAACATGAAAGCTTTACGATTCTATGAATTTGAATATGTTGTACATGAGAGAGACTCGTGTTAGTTGGCAAGTCTTAGAGTTAAGCTTTCGGTGTCGGTGCAGATTTTAGTGAACGTGAAATAATGAAATTCTTCCATCAGTACTGAAAATAACTTCAACTAGAAGTTAAACTATAAAAAGATTCTCGTAATGTGTTTGTGTATCACGTACTTATACGATGTAAAGTATCCAATAGCTATTCAGCAGTGCTATAAATAAAAACATAACTCGAAAATAAAACAAAATATGTGTAGTGAGTGCAATCGGAATCAAACTACCAGGCGTGCATAGAAACACAGAGGTATGTCAAACAATTTCTAGCGTAAATCAGAATCAGCTGTGCTGTGTTAGTTAGTACGGATGTTCGTTATATCGATAAAAATACTTGTCGATATATTGAATGGTAGGTATATTATTTTTAAAAAACAACTGTTATAACTGCACGATAATTCCTGTTAGTATTTGATGAATTTTAATAATTACACTATTTGGATTTAGATCCTTTTTGTAAATTGTATCGAGTAAACGCGTGACGTATTTCCGTACGCCATTGAACAGAGCTGTTTGGAGGGAGTAGGAGGCGTGGCCTACCCCCATATAAGAGCTCGCACTGGCTTGTACAGGCAGTCTATCTTCGGATTAGACTCGATAAAGAGCTCTGCTCCCAACAGAACTGTTGGTCTACTTGGTACAGTCTTGCACTGTATATTGCATACGCGAAATTGCTAACGCGATACCCTATGCTATAGCTATATTGCCTAGACAATACGCTATTCGGGTGGTTGTATTGCCACTATACGAACGTAGAATTAAGATTCTGTTCGTCTCCATTATACTTTCTTTATTTTAATTGCAATCATTGTAATATTGTAATTAGTGTGTAAATTAATCGACCTTGTTAGTTAATTGTGGCTACTTAATCCCAACAACATGGGAACTCCAAACCCTGACATACCGCTCTTTGGGCCCCCCTACTCCTACATATATATGATAATCACATCTTATGTTGTACATGGCTCTGTAACTCTTAAGCTTAGCTCACTAAATCGTTAATCGGCCCTTACCATCACGCTACTCTCTAACAGCATATACCGACGATGGTCACTTACTTATACAGGGTACCCCAATCTGTCAAATTTTCCCAATTGAAAGGGAACCTTATGCTTAAACGATAAAGTTGAAAATCTATAAAAGAAATTTGACAGATTTTGGTAGCTCGATGTACTGGCGTCTGTACAAAAATTAAAGAATACGGGTTGTTCTAAAAAGTGACGGCAAAATCTTCAGCAGAACTTTAATTGTTGATCCAAATGTTTTAACATACTTTGAATCATTTTCGAAGGCTTCAAGCAGAGATTTGGCACCCACACTCGCATACATAAAGTGCTGAAAAAATATTCTACTAATATTATAAATGTGAAAGTTTTTGAGTATGGATGTTCGTTACTCTTTAACGCAAAAACTACCGAACGGATTTTGATGAAACTTTGTAGTAATATGATCTCCCTTATCTGGTAGAGAAAGTATCAGACTTAGTTTTATTCGCTGATGATACGTCGCTCATATTTAAAGTAAATAGGAAGGATAAAGATCTTATTGAGCATAACAAAACACTCAGCCTTATATCAAAATGGTTTTCGGCAAATAATCTCTTGTTAAATGCAGGGAAAACGAAATGCATCAGGTTCTCATTGCCGAATGTGACTCAAATTGTACCTACATTTGCACTTAATGCGGAAATATTAGATTTAGTCCCATCGACCGTATTTTTAGGATTGACACTTGATTCAAAATTGCAATGGGGACCTCAGAATGAAAAGTTAGCATGTAAATTAAGTTCGGCTTCCTATGCTGTCTGGAAAATAAGAGAATTGTCAGATGAACAAACTGCTAGAAATACAAATACACTTAGTATTTCGCGGACTTTCATAGCATTATGTCGTATGGCATTCTGCTGTGGAGTTCGGCAGCTGACATAGGTACTATTTTTGTATTACAGAAAAGAGCAGTCAGAGACATTTATGGTTTAGGCAGTCGCGTTTCTTTGCGTAATTTGTTTAAAGAAATAAATATACTTACTGTGCCATCGGAATATATTTATCAGAATATAATGTTTGTTAGAAAAAATATTGATAAATATAAAAAGAAAAGTGAACTGCATAATATAAATACAAACTAGCCATGCCAGGCTTTAGAGTAAGCAAAACTAATAAATAATTTTTAGAAAACTGTATTAGGTTTTCTAACAAGTTTCCTACTCAGATTACTGATCTGCCTGACACAAATTTTAAAACATATATTAAACTTGTACTTAGGGCTAGGGGTTATTACACCACTAAAGAGTACATCGATGACAAAGATGATGATGATGGCTCTCACTACCTACCTGCACATTGCTTGCTGAAGATCTTGTAGCCATATAGACATGACTGATCTGCTGAGTTACGTGAACTATCTGTAATGTGATTGCTATCATATAATTAATTTAAAATTATTGACTAGGTCTTAAAATGAATAATGTTATTGTTTCGAAGTTTTCTTTTGTAGGTATACCTAAATATAATCTTAAATAATAAGCATTCAGACAACCGATCGAGCATAATATATTGTGTTTGCCTACTAAATAATTACTCTAATGGGACGAAATCCCGTGTTCATGCCCGCTTGACTATGTTTCGCCGGACCGTCTCAACTGGGTCGTGTTGAAATCGGTAGAAGATGAACCCACTGAGTTAGTTTCGCTGGGTCTTCTCAGTTGGGGCGCAATGGATCCGGTGGTAGCATTAAAGCGCGACCGTCGTTATTAATACAAGGTCCGTCATAATAATAATACCTTAATATAGACAGAACCATTGACAATATGTAGTAAAAATATAGCTAAAACTAAAAATTTTGATAATTATAATTAAACATAATCTCTTGACAATAACTTGATACAAGCTAGCTAAATATCATTGCTATTATAAAATAAATTTTATAAATGTTTTCATACAATCAATACAATGTGTACTTACCTAAATATCTATGTTACTAGAAATAATAATGTATACTACTATATTACTACAAACATGTTCTGACTATTTACAAGCACTTTTTTAAAGTCTACGTGAATAAAAACCTTTTTAATTATTTTATTTTATTGATATGGGAGTGATGTCCTCCCGGCCGAATTTCGACCAGGGCGGCCAGTTTCAATGGAGATTGGCCAATTGCGCATGACATATTATAGTGCACAAGTGTGTGCGCAAAGACAGGGGCACTTTCTATTCCATCACTCTCATGATCCGATGGGACGACTAGCGACACGACCGGAAAGGACAGTACAGGACCGACGGCTTTACATGCTCTCCGAGGCACGGGGGTATAATGCCGCCAACTCCCAGACTTCGGGCTGATACTGAGAAATTTCTTTTTACGGAAAAATCCCAAAATCACTTTTTGGCCCGACCCGGGATTTGAACCCAGGACCTCATTCTCTGCGGTTGAACACGCTACCGCTAGACCAACGAGGCAGTCAACAAGTATTGATATGTAGAAAGAATACCGTAGGAGAGAACATCGAGCCTTGTGGCACGCCAGCGTTTAAGTTTTGGCCACCAAAATTTACTTTAATGCTCCAACCGTTCAAAAAGCCAGTGATTCAACTACAGAGTCCCTAGGAGATTCCATATGAGGGTAGCTTGGATAGAAGAGCCATGCGCCATGCGCCAAGCCCTATTGGGGATGTCATGAAGTCAGAGTGTCAGTTGACTTCTCTGTGAATTTGTAGTGACAATTATTGACGGTTGCAAAAAACAATACAACGCTCAACCAAGCACAGCTCCAGGCTGTAATTAAATACACATGCACATACGAGGAAGCAAGTAGAATGGACCAAGGTCACTGGGCAAAACAACCTCACCCAGAGCAGAGCTTGGCTTTTCCATGGAGGAATACCATTACAGGATCATTGAATGTAAATCAATTAATTTGGCCTTTAGCAGTAGAATTTGTTTATTGGAATGCTACAATAATAATACAATAATACTTGACTTTGGAAAGATTATTAGAGTTTATAAGGAAATGAACAGTTTAAATAAACCAGGTGCTATTTTACATTTTTATTTGAAAAAATCAGTCGATGACGATTAAAGTGTCATTAAGAAAAATTGAAAAATAGTTTTCATTTTCTAACACTTAGGTACCACAAATCTAACAACCATTCATCATCATCATATCAGCCGAAAGACGTCCACTACTGGTCAAAGGCCTCCCCAAAGATCTCCACAATTGCCGGTCTTGCGCTATCCGCATCCAGTGATTTCTAACAATCATTGCTTGCTTTATTTTCCCATTCTCGCTGGGAAGGTTATAATTTAGTTTAAATTTAAAATTGTTTAATACTTTTTCAGTTAGATTCATGTGAGACGTATGTTATAAAAAATATTTTTAAATTTCACTTATTTTGTATTATGTACATACAATAATATTTTATACAAGAATTTCAAAACATGCACATAGAGAGATTATACCTATACTAGTCCATCCTACGAACCAGTGATTATCACCTCTGTCTACAAAAGTGGCGACAAAACTGATCCATCAATTTTTAGACAAATCGCAGTAATAGCCGTAATAGGAAAGATCCTAGAGAAGCTTATTAACGTCCGACTGGTAAAATTCTCGGCAAAACTCCCAATACGGCTTTCGGAAAAAACATTTCCACAGAAGATACCTACTGTCATGGATTTAACCTCTTATATTGTTGAGAAGGTTGACTCCGGAAATAAATGTTCGGCAGTCTTCTTAGATATAAAAAATGCCTTCGATACCGTATCTATACCCATTCTGGTTCACAACCTTCAGTACGTTGGAATTAGAGGCTCAGCCCTCAAACTAATAGAAAGCTATCTTGTTAACCGTAGGTCTCGGGTTGGAGTGGGGTTAGTACTAAGTTCTGAGTGTACCATCAATTACGGGGTACCACAGGGCATTGTGCTCGGCCCTACGTACCTGATTTATATAAATAGACTATGTAACATGCAAATAGATGGTGGTCGCATATTTTCGTATGCTGACGACACTGCCATTGTTTTTGCAGCCAAAGACTGGAAATAGGCAAAAGTGCAGGCTGAAGTTGGTCTAGCCAAGGTTGCGACTTGGCTAAATGTCAATTTGTTGACACTTAATATCCTAAAAGTAAATACATCTGGCTCACTAAATACAGTAACAGACAACCGTCAGCTGCATTTAAAATAGTTATCCATGTTAACTGCGACATTTCCACTATGCACTGCTCGTGTGATGAATTAAAAAAGTGTCGCACACAAAATATCTGGGTATAATGGTGGATCAGCGGTTATCATAGTTGAACTGATTCTTAATAGAACTAGAAAACTTATATAGGTTTCAAATCACTGCGGTATGTGGCCTCTAAAACATTTTTACAACATACCTATATTTCCCTAGCGCAATCCGTATTAACGTACTGCTTAACAGTTTGGAGTGGGGCAAATAAAACGAGATTTCTTGATCTGGAGAGAGCTCAGAGAGCATTACTAAAGGTAATGTGTTTTAAACCACGTAAATTCTCAACAGACATGTTGTACTCAATTACTGGGGATTTGACGGTTAGAAAATTATACATTTTGAACACTGTATGGAGAACACATAAAGGAATCCATTATAAATCAAATATAAATAACTCAAGAAGGAAACATATAATTGTCACAAAACACGAGTAAAGTCAATTTAGTTCAAGGAGAGCTGCTGTCATATACCTATAATAAAATGAACGACATACTAAATATTTACCCTTTATTATACGCCAAGTGTAAAAATGTCCTCTCTGAATGGCTCAAGATAAAATCTTACGAAAAAAATATTGTTAATTAAATGTGAAAACGTACACAGAAGCTCGACTTCCACAAACATTGTCGTAGGACACACAATATCTGCAATCAAACAAACACACACGCACGCGCACACACACATACCCGGCACACGCACACACGCATATGTATTTCTGTATTTCATTATATTTTATATATAATAAGTACTATAAAATACTAACGAATATTGTTCAACTAAATAATAACTAGCATAGGTATAGGTACCTTCTTTATTATTTTTATTTTTCACCGTAAGTTTTTAATTTAGTTTAGTTTCATATCTTTATATTATTAGGGGTTAAATTTATTATTTTCTTAAAGGGTAGCTCCAACCACTAGATAATGTACAGTCCCGCAAACTTTTCTGACCCGGTGGCAGCGTCGCTGTTATCGCATTTAGTGTTGCTAGTAAATATTTTTTGCAATAAAGTGGGTAAAAATAATATGCACATTGTAACGTAAATGTTACTTCACTAAAAAGCAAACAAATACTGTCATTACTAATCTTTATAACATCTTTATATTTTTATACAATAATTATGATCATTTACATAAAATGTATGCTATGTGTTCTCTAACGGAGATGCTCCAGGTATTATTATGTGACCGGAATGGTTTAATTCAGAAGTCATTTCATCATCATCATTATCCATCCCTTTTTCGATACACATTTTCAATATTTTTGTACATTATTGCAATGCTTTTGCCATTCATTGACTATTATTTTATCAAAAGCTTCTGCAATGAATGATAGGATTTCAGAATTCTATCTACCATGCTCTTTTTCTTTCACAAGTTTTCTTACACATCACTCCCAGACAACTACAAAGGAAACAGCAAAAATTAAATAAATAATGAATATTATAAAATATGTATTTTAATTTAAAGAGCGAGGGGGAATTTCGTATTTTTTCAGAAGCTGACAACACTAACCTGTAGCAGCAGCTACGCATTCATACAACTTATTGAAGGGTATAATTGGTGCCTGAAGGCGTTATTCTTCCTTCATATAATTTAATACTTGTAATATAACGTTCCCCGCATCAATTTTTAAAGCTTTCGGCATTTTTCACAATAAAAAACCAGAAAGAGAAAAATAAATACGCGCAACAAACAATCAATGGCAGGAATGTCATGGATTGACATTTCAAACTGGCGTCATTAGTTCTACTTTTGGCCACCGGGCCAGATAAGTTTGTAGCACAGTAATAGTCTAAGTTACTGAAATAAACTATTTGATTTGATTTGACAAGATACGTTACCTTCATAGCAACTGACATTTAAAATATGCTCCCGCTGGTATACAAATACCGTTATAATGCACTAATGAATTATATATAATCGTTATAGTGCACAAAAGATATGTTAAGCATGTTAATAAAAGAGATAGATATCATTTAAACATGACTGCACAACGTTAACCTCGTCGCCGTGCTTACCGGGGCCTGAAGACAAAACGTCCCTATTGGGACGTTTTTGAGTCCTGCGCGAAGCGCGCGTTAGTAACATATCTGAATATCTGTTTCTTTTTTATATATAATTGATTATGTAGGTATAATAAACCTAGCTAGAACGCTAACTCCGTAATTAATAGTTCATTCTGGCAACACTGGCGACAAATGTCAATGTGGCATGTTGTGGTGCTCATATATTTTGGTTATGTTTTGTTATGTATGTTAGCTTTATTTGTGTGTGCGCAGACCTTTGGATTAAAACAATTCATTCATATCGCGTTATGAATATCGAAGATAAATTGGCCAACATGTCATTAAATAAGTAATCTTCTTTAAATTAACTAGTGTAGTAACTTGAGTACCGGTCCTATTTAACATAGGTATATAAACAATAATATGTTTAATGAAAGTGGTCAAAATTAATTAAAATTGTTTATTTTAAGCAACGAGTGCAAACAAACGAAACGTAATGACTACTTAAATTGGGAAGATTATTTTATGGCAACTGCCTTTTTGGCGGCAAAGCGCAGTAAAGATCCTGAATGCCAAGTAGGAGCTTGTATAGTCGACAGAGGGAACAAAGTTGTTGGTATTGGGTGAGTAATCACTTCTATAAATTTAATGGGTTTCAGTAGTTATTAATACTATCACCAGCTAAGTGCAGTCTAAAAAGTAATGAAATCTCTAGACAAAGTTGAGCCAAGTCTAAAGTTCCTTACTGCAATTTCTTTAATATTATATTTACCTAATGTTATGTGACTTGGCCGTTGACAGTTGAACCTTTTTTACACGTTAGTGGCTACAGGTTGTTAGGCCGAGTCACATAACATTAAATATAATAATAAAAAAAGTGGGATTTCACTTCTTTCTTTCTCACAAAGCTGATTAATATTATTTTTAGATCAGTAAAAATGGAGTAGGAATATTAAAAGCTTAGCTTCGGAACTAAAAGATCTATTGACTTGAAATTTTTGATTTCAAGTGTGTGATTCTGATCTAGCTTACTAGATGAGGAAAATTTCAGCATTCTTGTCCCATTCAGTGGTTCTCAAACAGGGGCCTGAAAATGAGGTGAAATGGTTCCAGAAAAGGATGGTACGGCAGTGTTGCTTCGTGCTCGACTTGGGGGGGCACTGCCATGTCCCCAGATATATTTTATTATAGCGCCCTCTGGCGCAGTCATCCTTGCAGAGAACTTGGATGGCGGGTTTTTGGGTTTAGTTGGCTTCGGTTGAGACTTTTTCCTTAGCGGCGCAGTAATCCAATAAGTTTTCAAATGACATAAATACCTTGAGTAGATTAACTGTGTGCATCTTAGGTAGTAAATAAACGCTAGTGCATGATTAAATTGCTTAAATAAATAAGGTAATATATTTTTATAGTGTAAGCATTAATGCTAAGTCTTAAGGTTTCAAATTACATATTGTTGACATAAGTAACTTATAGGAAAATTGGTGATGTAATAAGAGTTGAAAGGTTAGTGTTTTCAACTGCTGAGTAATATCCTGGGTTCAAATCCCGTGTCTGGCCAAAAAGAGTTATTGAGATTTTTCTGTGATGAAAAGTTTTGAGTATCAGCCCGGAGACTCAAAGATGAAGGTGTCACACCCTTGTGCCTCGGAGAGCATGTAAAGCGGTCTTGTACCTGATCTCTTTCCCATGGTCTGGCTAGTCCCTCTTATGATTCCATGGAACAGTTAGCTGCTACCTAGTTGCGAATCATAAGAGGGACTAGACAGTGCACCTGTGTTCACACAGATGATGTCTCCATTGAGATTGGTCACCATGACCGAAATTCGTTCAGCAGGTCATTATATGTAGCTCTTTATTACAGATACAATGGCATGCCGAATGGATGTAGTGATGATATTTTCCCTTGGGGAAAACCATCCAAAGATCGAATGGACATAAATAACAAACATTTATATGGTAAGAGAATTTTAGAGCAAAATAAATTATATTGATCATTCGACCTCAAGGAACCCCCAGTCTTTAATCAGATGAACGGCTTTGCGCCTTTGCGTATTAACGTTAAGCGACCGTTGCACAAAATGAACCAAATTTTCCTTTTGCACAAAATGAACCAAATTTTCCTTTTGCACAAAATGAACCAAATTTTCCTTTTGCACAAAATGAACCAAATTTTCCTTAAAATGCTATAAGCAAATTAAAATCAAATGACTAAACTTCTGTTGCCGAGGCTAGAATATTACCACATTTTTGCACCTTTCTCTTTAAAAATAACACCAGTCGCTGTCTGGGGACCTATCGCCTAGTTCGCCAATCATCGTGATCGTAATCGGCGTTCAAATAGATGAAGAAATGACTAAACCAGTTCCCTGATTTGGCAATTCTTCTTGTTCCACGAAGTCGTTAAATAGTTGTTTAGTTATAGTAAATTTATTGAAATGACGATGTGTTGAGATTGAAATTGCACTGTAGTGCGATGGTTTCAATAAGAGAGCTTCATCGATCAGAGATATAGATAGTAACAGGGCGGTGAAGGTTTGTCTTCTGAAGGAAGCTTTTTAAATATAACAAACCTTATACATACAAAATACTGGGTATTATTTTTAAGGTCAGCGCCCGCGCTACAGAATTAATGTGTTTCGGGAGACTTCAACATTCAAGTCATGGCCACAAAGTTCAATCAGACTCTGGACAACCATTTATGGGCCTACAAGTGGTTGCCTTGTCTGGGGTTTAAACTTAAAACACTAGGACACCGAGGTGCTGGCGAGGTGGCTACCTTCAGTATTGAGTTCTCATAGTAACCATTCGAAAACCGCTTTGGAGGATCGAATCCTGAAACGGTTTTACCAGTACCCCAGATTCGGTACACTTTCTGAACTGGTCTCACGTTGTGTTTTTGTTCTGTTTTAGTGTATTATCATTTTTATTGCAGTTTGCCACGCCGAAATGAACGCTATTGTAAACAAGAATTTGATAGATCTAAAGGGCTGCAAGATCTATGTGAACCGATTTCCTTGCAATGAGTGCGCCAAGGTGATCATACAGTCTGGCATCACCGAAGTGGTGTACCTTTCTGACAAGGGAAAAGACAAACCAATTTATAAAGCGTCCCAGCGAATGTTCGACGCTGTAGATATAACTGTTCGGTATGTATTACTATCTACGCCCGCGACGTAAGCCCACATTTCACGTATTCTATATATATTTCTACGTATTCAATGAGCGCTCTGTTTTAGTGGTGGGGATCTACGCATGTGTACACTCGCAAACAAAACAACTTAGGGTCAAGTTAAAATAATGATTTAAGTAGGTATTTTAAAAATGTTCTTATATTATTATTAGTGCGAGTGCGTTTATTCGTTTGTTACTTTACAGTTTAAAGTAGGTACTCTACAAAAACATGAAATTTTGTACAGAGATTTTGTCAGAGATAGTTTGAACTATGTATATCTTTGCAAGACGCTTCGACTAGTGGAAGTGTGTACTAGTGCATATTATAATAAATTAAAAACTTAATATATTAATAATTGTTATTTACTTTTTTTTTGCACTAACAATATAAGTTTCTCTTCGTCGATCATATTAAGTAAAAATAAAAAATTATAATAACTTTAAATCACGTCTGCACTCTTTCATTTTTGCGTGCATAATGATTACGTCAAGTCAATGCAGGAACAGTACAGGTCGCAACTTGTCGACAAGGAGTCGCGAACCAACCCTGTAAAGAGCTGTTCCGCCGCATTCGACGGCGAACAGCGCTGTACGCGGCGGAACAGCGCTGAACGCGGTGTAACAGCGCCGAACGCTCTCTATAGCATTCGCATAATAAAAACACATTTATCCTCATTTTATGCTGGTTTGCCGCGAAAGCAGAATGGACACGGAAAGCTGAATCGACGCGTACACGTTTCCATACAAAATTGTTGTTTTCTATGGACAAAAGCTGAAAAGAGCTGAATAAGTGCGCGTAGTCCCTTATACAGCGACTGATTCTCCAATAGTAGTAGTAGTACGCAAGGACAGCACCGGGCGCGGGCTCCCTTGCCCCCGCGCCTCAACCCTGTTACCAAACAGACCTAAAAATGCGTTCTGCGCAAATAAAGCGAGCGCTCACTCGTGGTGCTACCTATAACTGCCTAAAACAATAGTTACCAAAAACCTATCATATTGGTAACTAAAAGTGTTCTTGGCCAAATTTGGGCTACAGCGGACAATTTCGACGGAGGCTAGCTAACTACGTAGAACATAGTCTAAAAGCATCACAGGTGGACTCTGTTATTTCCTCACGCATATAATCCGTTAGGACGGCTATCTGAAGCGACCTGACAGCTGTCCGTACAACGGACCGCTAACTTTTAGTCTCCGGCCTGTATTTTCTTAGAAAATTCTTTTGTTTTTCAATATTTTTTTCTGTAAAATAGACTTGTCTTCACATTGTTGTACATAAATCAGTAATTAATATCCGTTTTTTTCAGACAACATACACCGCGGGTAGACAAAATTGTTATCGACTTTAATGTAGACACAATGGAAAGCTGATAGCTGAACACTAGTCGCTTTCAGTCAGACAGGCGAGAGCTTCAAATTAAGGACAACTTTATAATACTAGTGAAGTATTATAATGTATAATTGTTTTTCATAAATTTATGTTTATTTATTATCTCTAAAAATTGTATAAATTGACGAATATTAGAATAATAATATTTTTACAAGGTTTTGTGAATAATACAAAAATATAAATAAATTTGTAAAATAATTTTTTTATTACTTTATGTACAAGATGACACGGGGTACAGATACTCCAAGCACGCAACCTGAATACGATAATAAAATCAACATGGTGAATCATAAGTAACTTAATTGAACATTTTTCTATAAACACAGGTTACATCCACTGAAAAAGAAGAGTTTCAAACAATTGTCAATTCCATTTGTTAAAATATTATTTCTATCCAACTTCAACTACATCCTGCGCAGAAAAGATCGTTAACTAAGGCCAGCTCAATCTATGAAATTACAAAATTAATTCTAATGTTAGTACGTTACAATCATATCTCGGTTATCAGGTGCATTGTCACAAAGTATCTCAATGGTACCTCGCTCAGTGCGAAGGTTAAATACTACTTGTCTTTATACTAAGGTTTAATGTTGTAAACCAAACATGAGCGACTATACTAGAGCCATTATAAACGCGCGAACTAAGTCATAAATCATTACGTCATAGGAATGTCACAATGCCCCGTCACCGTTATCGATAAATGAATTATGAAAGAAAAAAAACATGCTGGACAATATTTTGCATTATTTCCTTAACCTCTCCCTCATTACTTTAACTATCGACAAATCCCTTTTTTATTGTGACACACAACACTAGGAGTGCGAGCGAGATCTGATAAAAAATATTTATGACTTGGTTCGCACGTTTGTAATGGCCCTAGAATAGTGTTCTTGATAATATCCAGGATTATCTGTACGTACAACTTTAGACTGGTTTTATAAGAAAGGTAAGTAGATGTAGTTCAGTGGATGTAGCCCAATTAACCATTCCATAGTAACAATGATACAGTAAAGTACATGTATGTTATAGATTTGGAGTATGTATTCAATTATATAATTATTGTCCAAACTTTACACATATCTACAAAGGAAAACAAACAAAGGAAATTGAACAAATAAGTGTCTTACTTTAGAGTCCATGTTCGCAACCGTACCTCCCACAAAGCCTAGCGCTCATGCAGTCAATAAGTTTCAAGTCTACTAAGACTGGAACTAACGATATTGTACAGTACAAACTTAATCGTAAGAAATATTTACAAGCGTACCTACTGTACCTCTGTTCAGCGGCCGACCCGGCCTTCTGCTAAAATTTGCCACACAACACATATTTTTACACATTTAAAACCAGTCATTATTTGAAATAGTACGACATCCGACTACAATATTTCTACGCTCATATGTAATTTTAAAATATAATACATTTTCTAGATAATACTAGGGAATACCTTTGCCTGTCCTAAGTTCCCAGTAACAATATGGTTGCAAGTACAACCAGCACTAATATAATTTCATCTCTTTCGCGCAGGATTGAACGAGTGTTAAGATTTCATTGCGAACGTTTTTCTTTTTCTGCCATTTTACTCCATATGCCAATATTCTAACTTTTATAAATTTATTTATTTGTAGGCATAAAAATAAAGATTCCCTCTCAAATTGAACATTATTGTCCGTGATTGGCAAATATATGAAGTACCCCGTAATTCCGAGACTTTTAAGTGCGAGAGTTGTCTTTTTAAGTCTTTAATTACTGCTTGCTATTATGCACTCATGTCAATCTTACCTCTATTGGAGGGTAAAGTGGAGAAAAACGTGATATTAATACTAAAGTACCAATGGTTATTTGATAATAATTATCCAAAGAAAATGAGAAAGGTTATCACAACACATGAACGTAGAAATAAGGTCGCCGTATCTCGTACTAATTAGATCCTAATCAATAATCTGTTACATGAATGTTGAACACTTGAGGCCACACGATGTTAATTTACAAAGGGATACAAACGAGAAATTACATCAATTTTAGACCGAGTGCTTATATTAGTATTGAAAAATTTACACTAAAATATTTTATCGTACAAATAGTAGACAGATGCCATTACGACATGGCAGTTTGGGATCACAGGACTAGACATACTGTTTAACTTTGTTCCTCGACAAACGCTAAAGTTTATCCTTTAATAAGTTTATGTAAACCAAACTTGCACCCCACTCGGCAATAATTGATAAGATTTGCCACATGCTCAAAATACCGTACAACATATAACATAAATAGTTCAGTATACTTAAAATTACACTTGTGAAGCATAAAATTGTAAAATATCATTTAAAATTTATGTTTTTGCCTCTTCATACAAAATCCATCGACATATTTGCATGAGGAATCAATATTTAAGACATGTCATAGTAGAGCTATTTAAAGGAGGGTATTCGTTTACATACATAGTACCGAATTAAAAGATAGTCTTTATTATACCAACACTTTGATAGTCCAACAATTAGTAACGAAAACATTTTCACACAAAATAAACATTATTTGTTATACTATGTATGGTAATATAAACGTCATATTTTGCCACGATTCGTATCAAAGTGTGGATAATGTTAATACAGTGATATCACTCTATTCAAGCTGGATGTAGGACGAGAAGAGAAGAGAGTACCCATTTTGTTTGAACCTGTCAAACTTACAGCATACAATTATTGAGAGGTGGGTAAGTATACTACAACTGTTATAAGGACGGGGTGTGCATGGGGGAAAACACTTACAACTAAAACATTAAGGAACACGTTTTCATTGCGAATTCGGACACAGTCGTGTCTCAATCAATTACTCTACGTCTTTATGATACAAAACTGTCATTACAAAAAAAAACATACGTAGTTTTGACTACCATAGATACTAGAAATTGAGAATTTTAAGTATAATCAAACGCCGCAAGTGCAGAAATCAGGATCTCGCATACGAATTTTAAAACCCATACCAAGAAAACTACTTGGACAAAGTAGTCTATAAATTGAACCACAAATATAAATACCATTAAATAGATAACAATTTATATAATATATGGTTCAAAATACTCTGTCAATGTGTGATATAATTTAATTTAAAACGTTTTAATTTAAATTAATTACGATACGGCTGATATATATAAAAAAACAAGTATATACCATACAATTCGACCAACACAATGGGCAATGAATTAGTTGAGAATAATACCATGAATTCCGAAAATACCTTACGGCATAATTTCGTTTCGACCAAGTTGCATTGATCGTGGTCGATAAATGAAACTTGGTCGAACGTCGGGTAAATAACAATACAGGTTAGTCGCGTTAATACCTGTGAACAATATTGTATAATATCTCATGGAATTGAATAATAGTAATTAAATCCTTTCAATTAGAAAAGAAGATATGTTTGCTCGTATCAGTAAGATATCCATATATTGATTGAAATTTAATATATAAAGCATTGCCCTTCAGTTGTCACAGACAGAAACTGGAACACCATGTATTTTTCAAAAAATTTAAACTAATAGCAATGCACATATTTCATATAAGACCGCCCAATATCTATTCCATCAGAATCAGATGCACAATATTCCTTTCATACCAGAAACTCACATAGATTTAACTATTTTTCTCCAAGTCTGACAAATTTAACGATTTTCTTTGAAAATGTGTAAAAATTTCAACTTTATACAGACCGACAATACCCTTAATATTTTTGGAGACCAAGTGAGATGAGTCTTTAATATGACGGGGAGACGATTATTATTTATCCACACGTAATACGAACGAGTGTCGCTTGCGGTGTAATATAGTTATGGTTGAATGCTTGTCGCTTATATTTTTACTAAAGTGTACGGAAGCACCTTAGACTATGCCCATCATTTTTATATTTGCGATGTCAAACTACTAAAATTAATTGTCCTCCTCATAAGATGTCATGATGTTATGAAGAAACGCAACGATATTAAAATGAGTGAGTATTATATAGAATTTGGGGAAATAAAGCTATTGCAAACTGTTGTTTATTATACCCTAATAATATTGCAAATGTGATAGTTTGTATGAAGATATTGAGATTTTGGTTATGCAACACACAAAAACAGATGAACAGATTTGGATAAAAATTGGAATGGCGAGACGTCATGTCTTAATGAACATGATGCTTTAAATATAATTTAAATGGATTAGATATTAAGAACCGTCTCATGCGTATACGTGCGTATAAGCGGATTCGAAATCCAGTAATAACTTTCAGTCGCTCTTGGGTTTTTAGGCATTTTCAAATTGCTATTGCCGTATACGTGGCTCATGTGAAGCAAATTTAAATACTTAAAATTAAACATACATATCAAGTGTCCATGTCAATTGCAAAGCAAATTATAATAGATAAGACAATAAAGAATAATAGTTTGTGACTATAGTTAGCTGATATTAAAACTGACAAAAACAATTACACCTTATGTTAGTAAAATGTGTATAATTTAGTTATAAATAAATAACTATTCGTCGTCTACAAATATATATGCAACTCCTAATGTGAATATTGCTATATCATTCTCCGGAATCAAAGTTTGACTTGATTAAAATTTATTTAACATTAAAATTCTACGATATTTTACACTAAATAAAATGGTTTTGTGTGACCTTTAAACAGGATTTTCGGTCATTAGTTTTCCCATCCAAATTGGTTATTCAGAAACGTTATGAAATCCAGATAATCGAAATGGCCGCAAAATATTCGGATATATATTATGACGTCACATGGCACTCATTCTAGACACTATAATAAAAAGTGGCAATGTGCCATATATTGACACTTCGCCACTTTCAAATAGGTTATACTTACAGACGCCAGCACATCAAGCTACCCCATCTGTCAAATTTTCCCAAAAGAAAGTGCACCTTATGCTTAAATGATAAAGTTGAAAATCTATATAAGAAATTTGTTTTATAGATTTTGAACTTTATCACTTGAGCATAAGGTGCACTTTCAATTGGGGAAATTTGACAGATTGGGGTAGCTTGGTGTGCTGGCGTCTGTACGATAGTGAAAAATAAAGAGTTTGTACCTTTTTTATGTTTACCTCGACTTGATAACGATTCAAAAAATAAAATTTGTTCTGAACATACTAATTACCTAAATTCCTGGATTTTACTATACTTTTTAACTGAAGATTAAAATCAGGCTATTAATTATCATAATTAAGTTATAACAATAAAAAAATTTCATCTAGTGTTCGTAAAAACTTGACAAATCAGATTTTGTTATAACATAGGTCGACTTATTAGGTCTAAAAAGCCCTTAACCCGATGTACTATTTAATGTTAATATTATACAAAGGTAATTCAATATAATTTGCAGTAAGTCGATCGTGTGTAAACATAGATAATATTGCAACAAACAGATGCGGCAACTTCCGAGACACACATTTTGTGTACAAATGCCTACTGTTAATGTAAATTTTATTTTTTCTACATGCGTATCCTCCTTGCTTATAAACACATTAAGACACGGATTTACTGGATATTGTTTTATCTCAATTAGAAGAAGAAGAAATACATTTATTCGACAATAGACGTACAAGAAATTTACAAACAGAACTAACAAAATACATATAAAAATCAAACAATAACATAGTTTAACACTAGGTCCTGTATGTCCTGCCGAAAGGGTCACCATCTCAGCACAACTACGTTACTGTAGAATGATATTTGTAATATATTATAAAAATAAAACCGGCCAAGTGCGAGTCGGACTCGCGCACGGAGGGTTCCGTACCATTATCGATAAAACGAGCAAAAAAATTCACGTTTGTTGTATGGGAGCCCTCTTAAATATTTATTTTAATTTGTTTTTTTTAGTATCTGTTGTTATAGCGGCAACAGAAACACATCATCTGTGAAAATTTCAACTGTTTAACTATCACGGTTCATGAGATACAGCCTGGTGACAGACAGACAGCGAAGTCTTAGTAACAGGGTTTTATTAACCTTTGGGTACGGAACCCTAATTTATATTTGTCTGTATGTCCTTTATAGAATCGAAAACTATGCATTTGATCATGTGATGAGGTTCAGCCAAGTGTTGTGCATGAGCCCGCGAAGGTTTCTCAGTTGAAACGGATAATCTTCTATCTCGAATCTTTCATTTTATATATTAATGTAACATCGCGCGCAGGGTACAGCTATTAAATAATATATATGTATGCTAGAAGCGAAACGTTTTTTTATAAAGCTTGCGTTGATTCAACCATAAATCCTCTTTACTTACTTTTCATGTGGGCGTCAAGTTGGTACATCTAATGTCATTCCAATATATCATTTGGTAAATTTATTATGTACTGCCCGTAAATGTCCTAGATTTCGCAATTGCTCCGGTGTCAGACTTCTCCTAAATGATGCACTCTTAAAACGAGCGGGCGATCGGTTTATATATACCCCACCATTCAGAAGTAATCTGATAGCCCAGAGTTACCCCCTTGTTTAAACACCGATCGCCTTGAGGGAGATTTCCAGTCGCTTAAATGTAAAATTTAAAACAAATTATCAAGCAGATCAGTGTTGCAATATCCTGCATTTAGATAAGGCTTAATGCTAAGCTTTGTTAAATCTTCATCTAAAATTTTTAGCAGACCAATAAACTTACATTAATTATATATTTTACAGTTTTCTACGGAAATAGTAATGATATTGACAGAAATAATAAATTTAGAACAATTTGGTTAAAGGCACGAGCGTTCCCGAGGGTTTAATGACATGGGTTCTGTGTCAAGTTGTGACGCTAGGTGGCGCTTTTGTACATGTTTAAATTCTATAAGTTTAAACAAAATACCAGCGTCACGAAGTCTCATAACAGCTGTAAAAAGTCCACTGTTGGACAAAAGCCTACCCCAAGATTCATCATAGCCACGCTTGGCAGACGGGTTGGCGATCGCAGCATGGTGGTCATAACACACAGAGTGACGCTACTGCCCGTCCTCTAGTAGATATATCTCGGGCATATATAATCATCTACCTGTTAATGTCAAGGAATCGGAAGGCAAAAAATTCAAAAACGTTTTGAAAAAGTGGCTTTTTTCCAATGTGTTTTACGATCTCAATTATATAATAATTATGTACTATTATGTTTAATTCATAAGCCTTATTGTTGCACGCCCGATACGGGTAGCTGTTGATACTCAAAATTGTATATCATCTACAACCATGTACACAGTTTTAGCAGTAAAGAAATCTTTATCTTTATATTCGACTTCTACGCCCCCCACGGTATGGGGTGATGAAATTCGGCGCCATTTGCATTACTTTAATATTACTACAAATTATTTATCATTAAAGCCTACTTTAAAACGATAGTATAAGGGCCTGAATTTTGATTGCGTTAAAACGTACCGTTATAAGTAATGACATTAAGACGAAGCACAAACAACATTGTTTATACTTTGTTCACAATCAGAACAGCAGCGCCACCTAGCATAATAACCCGAGCATACGACACCCCATTGTAAAACCAGTACAACATGAAATAATTCACACATATATAAAAATATATATACACATACATAAATAAAGCCGTACCGTAAGAAAGAAGAAGAAATAGTTAAGAGACGTCAAATTTTTTGTCATAATAATTTCTTGTCGTTCCCAATTTCACCTTTGCTATTCCCATTTATAAGCGGATGATAAATTCGAGTTGTTCAGTTGGTCACTGCGATTTCTTTAGGTTGGAGTGCCTCATCCACCACGAGGCTGTCGGGCAGGTCTATGAGCTGCTCGCCCGGCGGCTTGAACGCGATAGCGTACGGGAATTTGGTGCGACACGCTTCAACGTACTGCTCTATCTCCTTCTCGCAAGGACCGAAGTCACCTTCTTTGAGACTTTCTAATACTTCGACGCAACCCTGAAATTGTTAAGTAAATATATTATTACATAGCACACCCAGACAAATTCTAAATGGAAAGATTTGGACAGAGCACTTCGTTTTATTATAAACTTGCAGTTATGTGTTGCTATGCAAATAGTAGGCGAACATAGGTTATTATAGTATCCTGGGAACCACTGATGCATAAACATAACACCCTCCTGGCCCAACACTCGCACCAGGACGATGTTATCGATACTCCTGCCAAGAAGATTCTGCAATTTATATATGTTGCAGGGTTGGACAGGGAAGTTTAGTTGGAGTGGCGAGCACAATAGTTCATCGCTGGAAGTGTTACCAGGAACTCCGGGGTCTGGAAATAGCCGCCACCAAAAGAATAAGAATCCTGGGACATTATTTACACACAGCAATCTGATCCCAAACTAAACAGAGCTTGTACTATGGACACCAGATAACTGATATACTACATAAAATAAAGGGACACCCTTTATTTTATGTAGTATATCAGTTATCTGAGAACCGAGACAGAACAGAGAAAACATTCTGAGACACCGTGAACATTTTCTTTTTTTTTGTACATACTTATAGATAATTACACTCAAGACTCAGGAGAAACAGACATGTTCATGCACACAAATATCTGTCCTGGGTGGGAATCGAACCCACGATCTGCAGCGTGAAAAGCAAGCATCTACCACCAACGCCAATCGGCCCGTCAGTCGTATAAATCCTCAGTTCTTCCTAATTGGATGGAATATTTATGGGATCACCTGAGAACCATTATCTTATCGATCGCGTTATCAAAATCTGTTTACAAACAGAGGTTAAAAATAGCTATTTAGCGCCAGACTTCTAATAACCGTAGCCTAGTTGGTATTGCTCCTGCCTACGAAGCTGGTGGTCCTGGGTTCGAATCCCGAAGTGCAGATATTTGTGTGATGAGCACGAATATTTGTTTCTGAGTCATGGATGTTTTCTATGTATGTAAGTATTTATCTATTTATATAAGTATGTATATCGTCGCCTGGTACCCATAGCACAAGCTTTGCTTAGTTTGGGGCTAGGATGATCTGTGTGACATTGTCCCTATATATTTTAAAAAAAATCTTATCCTACCTACACGCGGGCTGGGTTTTGATGGATTTACCAACTTGCATTAGCTTCCCACTTTACTATGAATGACCCGTTGGTCTAGTAACCCTGACTGCTAAGCCACAGGTCGTGGGTTCGATTCTCGCCCGGGACAAATCTTTGTGTTGAACACAATTGTTTATTATGTGACTGTAGCTGAAGGTGTAATTTATCTATAATATGTATGTATTAACGCTTTGCATTGCGAATAATGCTATAAAATTCGAATATAATATATTTGAATTTTGTATATGTATTTAGAAATATATTATGTTTATCAGTCGTCTGGTTGCCATAGTACAGGGTCTGCCTAGTTTGGGATCAAATGGCAGTATCCCAGAAGATATTTTATTTTATGATTTATTTTTTCATGTAAAGCTTTAGTACTAAAAATATCGTATACCGGCGAACTTAATGGTAAAGTCATTATCCAAAAACTGTACTGTTCTAAGGTTGACTGGGAGAGTAAACCTTAGAACAGTACAGAGTTTGGTTACTGAGTGGTTATTAGAGTTAAACGGTACCCACTCGGGGTATTATAATAATAATGTCCTCCTAGTCGAATTTCGGCCACGGCGGCCAGTGTCAATAGAGATTACACATCTGCGCAGGACATATTATAGTGCACAATCACAGGAGCACTTTTTATTTCATCACTCTTATGATCCGATGGGACGCTTACCGACACTACCGGAAAAAGGTCAGGTACAGGACCGACGCTAACGTGCTTTCTGAGGCACGGGGCTATAATACCGCCACTTCCACTTTTACAGAATAGTCACAAAATCACTGTGGGCCCGACCCGGGATTTGTACCCAGGACCTCGATCTCTAGTGAACTCGCTACCGCTAAAACAAAGAAGCAGTGAATGGAGTATAATAAGTAGTGTGTGCCTGACCTGTATGGAGAGGTCGGGGTAGTGTAGCGCGGTGGCCGTGGCGCGCGCCTGCGCCGTGCGCTCGGGCAGCAGGCGGCACAGCGCGCGCGCGCCCCACAGCGCGGGCAGCTGGCCGGTGCGCTCCCCCGCCACGTACTCCTCCGCCATCGCCACCGCACTGCGCCCGCGGACCATCTGGAATACATTAAACCATTATATTAAAACTTATGTAGAACAAGTTCAGTCTATTTATTGGAAACCCTTGTGACACTGTACACTCATCCATTATAATATATCGGGAACCGATCACTGTACCGATTTATTTTTGTTCAATTTTCATTTTACCAAAATCTATTGACCGACGTCTTATTTGCTATATGCATTATTTGACATATTTTAAGATCACCAAAGTGTCATGTGTCATAAGTATTATTTTACCAAATTATTTTTCACCGACTTACAAAATAACTTTGCTATTTTGCTATTGGCCGAAGCCTTTTTTGAACAATTTTCATTTTCCAAATGCATTATTTGCCATATTTCCACCACACAGAAACAATATTTTACTGAATTTTGATCACAAATATATAGACGGTTACGTGGTAGCATTTTCAATATTAAATTAAAAGAGTGTCATAAAAAGTCAATATGTTGTGCTATAAAATTTCGTGTCAGAACAAATCACTATAAAACCGACTTCTCACAGTCTTGTTTGCCCTATCCCTAGAGTGTTATTTAAGCCCGCGTAGGCGCAGTGGGGTAGGGTGGCCAGCGACCTGAGGAGCAGGTGGTGATCGTAAATACTTTCTGCGACTATAAGCTCGCGTGGGCCCGCCCAAACCCCGCAGCGCTGGGGCCGTGACAGAAACAATAGTTGCTGCATGTTGTATGCCTCCTTGCATGATGCAGCAACAGCAAAAATAAGAGATGAAATAGTATGCACAAACTTTCGTAATAAAAATATGGTAAATAAAACAGTCATATAGTAAATGTTCGGAAACATAATACTTCGAACAAATGTAACTTCGGGGAAAAGCTTTTCGAACAGATAAAATGTCGATGTAACGAAAAAAAAGAATTGATAATAGTTCAACTGATACAGTGGTAGACGTGACTTCGGTGAAATAAAAACGAAACGTCAAATATTTTTCGAAATTATGATAGGTAACCATAGTTGTCTAATCTCCTATGGGAATGGCTGCCTGTACCGAAATTCGGCCTGAAGCATTGAATGTACATAAACATATAAAAATAAAAACGTGGTCTAGAAATAAAATGGATGATTGCGTAGGTCCTGGAACCCAGGACTTAGGTCAGATTCCCATTAGTGATTATTTGCTTCCTTTCGGTTTAGTAACTATAGCTAGAGATATATTCCCGAGAAACTCTATGCACTCGAATAGACTAGTGTTTCAACTATATCACACACACTCTCTTATTATAAAGAGAGTCCGAATCGCATGTAGGTAGCACAACGCTCTTTCCTTACGAAAGGATTTCTGCCAGTCAACTTCCAAGTCATAAACATTTAATATAATTAATAACCCTTTTTTTAATCTGTTGAAATTTGATATGAGTTTCTAGGCATTCTAGATAATTGTAAAGGATTCGACTTTTTAAAATTAGGCTGATGATAAGATATCCGTAGTTACCGCCCGCGTCTCCTCGGTGATAACAGCCGCGACGCTGGGATGCAGATGTACGAGCGACTCGTCCAACCAGCGCTGGAACCGCACCAGGCAGTCGTGCAGGTGGTGGTGCGAGCTGTCCACGGACCACGCACGCTTTATACTTTGTAACATCAGGAGGGGTTTGTCTGAAATGATAAGCATAACACGTTTGTTATGATTTAAAGTTACTCCCTTTACTATTCACAAATTCCATAAGAAGTAGACCTAGCCTGTGTGAATAGTACAACCGCAAGGGGAAGACCTCGTTAGAACTTTCTCTGACCAAATCAGAGACGTTCTCAAGAAAGGCCAGGTCATAAGTACCCTAAACTGGCGAGCCGGTATGGAAAATATAATGACAGTAAAAGAGGTGTAGATCGTGACAAATGGAAATTCGTTGTCTCCACGTCCTTCTGGGAAACAGGAGCAAGTCTATGTATGTATGTAAATTAAAGGTACGTTCTTTTTCTAAACCCGCCATCATACCCACCACTTACAAGAGTTAAGCCAAGGTCAACAGTGGCCCACAGTAAAAAAAAAATCTGCACAGTAAGACTCAGCCACGTCCAAAGAATAGATACCATTGAGATGTAACCCGCAACGATTTTAATCAGAAAGAAATAAGGAGTAAGAAAGCAATCCACTTTCTTACGGAGCAAAGCAGGAGGTAAATGGAGTTGATATAGGTAACTAAAGAATTGCAAGTAAAGCTAGCAGCTGCAAAAAACTTTTTAGGCCATATCAAGTGAGCTGCATAACAGATCGAAGGATTTCTGGGTTTAAACCTAGATTAGAAAAGAAGTGTTATTGTAAATTTTCTGCCAAGAAAATAACCTATAGGTAGCCTGGAGTGTAGAAGATATACTCGTTTTAAAGTTGATGGTCCCGCGTATAGGATAAATGACTCATCAGATTTTTTTTTTAAAGACCGCGCCCGCACTATCCCTGTGTCGCGGGGTACTTTACAAACATATAATTGACGGACACAAAGTACACCCAGACACACTATTTATGGTTCACACAGATAGTTGATCTGCCCGAGAATCGAACCCGGGACACGAAACGGCGAGACGACTGAACGAGCATAATATATAAGAGAGTGAACCTGTCTTGTTTTACGTATTTGGCTAGTCGCCGTAGAGATTGGCCAGGGTAGCCGTAATTCGGTTTTCTGTTAGAACACTATATTTGATTGCAATAATGGGTATGACGAAACGCGTCTCTTGGCCAGTTTTTATCATTTTGGAAACGATCTTCAATCGCAATCTGTACGACGTATCATATCAGCCGATAGACTGCTCGCCAAAGAATATTCCGTAGGGCAAAAGTACTTACCATCGTGCGGATTATAGAGTGAAAAAACGCTATGCCCTTGGCATAGTGTGTTTTCGCTCTAACTTCCATATCTATCACTGCAGGTTATTAGTTCATTAGTTTCGGTATCGCTAGGCTTCTGCAAGACACCTTATAACACTGCGGGTTTAGCTTAACTCATTACGAGAATAAAGAGGTATAATATATACTATTATAGTTTATCCACAATGCTGGTCATATATCTTACCTTTTCTAAAGTAAATTTCAAAGGCCATTAAGTGTGTCTCTATTCTATCTGCTCCCAGTGTTCTCAACGGTTGCAAGAACTTAAGAGCTTGTTCTAGGGGGTCTTCCGACTGAAATAAACCAATTATATAAATTATTATTAATTCTATAAAATACAATAACAGGACTAACAGTTACAATTATCCAGAGACTGTTCCATTAGAAAATTGATAGCTTATTTCGCATCTTTTGACGATTTTAGCATGATCATACGTCTCCACAATACATTGAATGTATAAAAAGACGTGTCCTGACGCGAATTTAACACTTTTTCCCCATCCCACAAATGCGCACAATGCCGCTAAAAAAGTTTTCACTTCAATAAACATGCGGGGCAGTCTTTGAGGACTACAGACAGAAGTGAAAACTGTTTTTACATTTCTCATACTCGGAAAGTAGTAGTTTAAAGATGTCTGAAAATCGGAAAGTAGTGTTAGTAGTTGTAGTGTGTAGATATCCGAGTAGCGAGTGTAAGATGCTACTACCCACCTTTGGGAGGTAAAGACTCATAGTAATTGGTTCCCTTCATATGGTGAGAATAACTATTAAAATAGAACTTAATTTGGTTAGGCAGTCTGCTGTAGAAAATCAAAAAAAATATGAATATTCAGGTCACGTGTCCTGGCGCCAGTTTAAAATTGTTTACCCATCCCAAAAAAAACTTGTGTGTACTTATGTACACGCATGAGAAGTTATACTTCTTAATATACAACTTGAACATAGTTATCAATTTTCATACCACCTAGAACTAACGTCATGCTGTTATTTTTACGATGCGCGCGCATCGTAAAAATTCACTCTCATCATTTTTCTCCATCGCGCCAAAAGAAGTATAACTTCAAAAAGTGCTCAACGCCGCTAAAGAAGGTATTACTTCAATAATAGAAACATAAATTAAATAAGAATATTTTTTCATTAAAAACACTGAAACAAAATTAAGCTTATCTCTATCATATCATAACTTGCAAAACGGAAATAGACTTATTTAAAGGCGGGGTTTTATCTGAAAGCAAGTTTACACGATATGGTTTTTGTAAATCACATTCTAATATTATAAATGCGAAAGTTTGTGAATGTGTATGTTTGTTACTTCTTCACGTCCAAACGGCTGGAAGGATTTTAATAAAATTTGGTATGGAGTTAGCTGATACCCTGGATTAACACATAGGCTATAATAGCTAGTATTTCATAAGATTCAAATGATAAATCTTTGCTGCCTTAGCCATGGGTGCTTGTACCAAATTCTCTCACCTATTCAACCGAGTCACGGTTACATGTTCGCCGTGACTTACCAGAGGTTATCAAAACATTTTTACAGTCAACATCAAGTCATTGTCAGCGACTTTGTAAACCAGGTAGCGTATTTATAGCATTAATTGTCTATGCCGTTATGTTGCTGCCTAGTTAATTGTATTGTGACATTCTAATCGATCAATGATATTTACTTCCCCAGGAAGTGAGTTTATGGCCTATAACGTAATATAAGTAGATATTATACAATACAGTTAACTATTAATTTGATTGGACACGTGACAATAGGTACATAAAGAAGATTGATTAAATTTCTTGCACTTCCCTTTAAAATATTATTAAGTACTAGCTGTGCCCCGTGATTTCACCAGCGTCACAATCATGGCCTATGTGTTTTTCGGATATACATATAAACTATATTTCTACACATTTTCATAAAAATCCGTTCAGTAATTGTTGTGTGAAAGAGTTACAAACATCCATACTCACAAACTTTCGTATTATAATATTACTAGGAATATTTTAAGGGTAAGTGCTCAGCAACGAACGCCGAAACAGATTAACGAATCTGATTATATTCTTTACAAGAAACTTGGAAATGGGAAAGTTCTGAATAATATTCATATGCGCAAACTTTTTGAAGTTATACTTCTTTTGGCGCGATGGAGAAAAATGATGAGAGAATAGAATTTTTACGATGCGCGCGCACACGGACACCAAAAAAATTAACAGCATGAAGTTAGTTCTAGGTGGTATGAAAATTGATAACTATGTTCAAGTTGTATATTAAGAAGTATAACTTCTAACGCGTGTACATAAGTACACACAAGTTTTTTTTCACCATTTTTCTTTCCATTCACATTGGATTGGTACTTTTTTGACAAACGACGTCCGCAGTAGTGAAATGAATGTGTTGCGGGGTAATTTACAAACATATAATTGATGGACACCAAGTACATTCACACTCAAAACAACTACTTTTGGGTCACAAAAATAGATGTATTGTGCGGGAATCAAACCCGGGACACCAATTGGTGAGGCGGCTGTCTTGACCGCTGCGCCACGCGTGCAGTCAATACTGTTTATTATGCCTCATTCAATTTTTAATTATAATTAAATTATATATATCTTAGGACATTATTCACACACGGTCATGATCCCAAACTAAGCAGAGCTTGTAATATGGAAACCAGATAACTGATACACTACATATACTACTTATTTTGTTAATACATACTTATATAGATAATTACACCCAGGCTCAGAGCAAACAGACGGTGGGAATCAAACCCACGACCTCCGGCGTTAAAAGCAAGCCTTTGGCCAACCACGCCAACAGGCGTCAAAATACTACTGATCATAACTGAAAAGACTTCAGAATTCCTCACTGGTTTCAGTTCATTTAAAACCTTAGTATTTTCAAATGAAATAGACGCACTATTATAATGAGTAACAAAGGAAGGAGCAATACTTTGAAATCTTTTTTAAATATGTATGATTTCTGGAAAAGAAACGCGCATACTAGTCAATGTATGCCCGATTCACGATTTATATATTGGAGTACAACCCACGAAAAGCTCTCTTTAATGTTGGGGACTGCTTGTCTCTGCTTTCGAACAAAGATAAAATCATCAGTCTGATATTATCATCCATTGCTAAACATAGGCATCCCCCATAGGTTTCCACTAAGTAGAATCCCGCAGGCTTTACTAAGCCATCGGTCTATCTTGAGGGGAGCCGTTCTACGCTGCAACTTTTAAACTTCCACGTGATGGCCACTTCAGAACTTTTCTACCCTATCGAGAATCTGTGTTCTGCGGCCAATCTGCGCGGCACATTACCACTTCAACTTACTTATAATTTGAGCTATGTCACCGTGTAACTTGAAGCTCATCGAGTGACTTTGACCTTTGAGCTTTCTAGCAACACTTATAGTTGTTATAAAATGTCGTTACCCTGGCTAATTTGTCCGGTATGAGTTCATCTAGCTGCGGCGCCTCAGGGTCGCCCTGTTCTTGCTGTTGGCGCGCTTTGTGATGTTGTTCACGCTTGACCTGTAAACATACAACTGTTACCGTACCAATGGAAGTACTAAAATATTCCCTTATTGGCACTTTATTCCTCAGGACCGTCTACAGGTACTTCGCTTTTCTTCGATGCTCCGATGAAAAGCGACGCTGGTAGGCGACTTCAGTGCTTCGGAGACATGATCAGTAGAACTACAGAAATAAGCTCCTTAAAGACACCAATAAATCAAAGTTAAGTTTGCAACATACACCAATAGGAATAGCGAGTTCATTAGACATAAGCTTTGCACACTCACTGTATTATTATTGAGCAATCAACATCAAGCAATTTATTTATTATATTGAGGAGAGTAAGCAACTATTTTGACGTTACTGCGGCAATAAGTGCGGGCTTAATTCACTGTGTTCATATTTGTCACATTGGCTATTCATATTTAGCTATGGGTCACACTTTATTACAAAATTCTTCCGGAACCAAATATTACCTGGGCTAAGAATGGAGGTCAAATACCGATCTATTTTAGCTACAGGCACGTACATAATTTCCATGTATTTTTTTACCGTTAGCATTAAGGAAATGTATCCAATTCGGATCAATTAGTAAGGGCTAATTAATAGCGTCTATCATTTCTATGTAAGTGCCTTATCTATCTCCTAGAGTAAGAGGTACGCAGATTCTCACCTGTACCTGTGCTTGCAAGGCGCTTTCCTGTTCTGCTTTGCGCTTGGCTTTCCTCTGTTTATTTCTAAGCTTCTTCAACTCTGACGGCGCCAAATTTTCTGTGAACAAAGATAGAAAAGTATGAGATATTGCAGACAATGAATCCACACCTAATTAATCATCATAAATATACGTGCGACTATATTTGACTGGGACTATCTGAACTGTAATTAATTTTCTGATAAAATCACAGCCTGAATATTCTTATCACTCATGTTCAGAAATTGGGACATCATATTTATCTAATTGTAGGAAACCAATCAAATGTGAATTTACGTCAATTTACAATACCGCAATTCAACTTGTCAATCTCTATCCTGAAGACTTAAATCTTTGATAGCTAGCATAGTTAGTTGGGAAATTCGTTTCCGCACTTTAGTCTGCTGATTGGGCCATTGTGCGTGAACCTATTTACCTACTCGAACCATTTCAGTAACTATAACCATTAGCAGGCAATGCTTTTGCAGTATAACACGTGTGTTGGTGTTTGTAGCTTGTCGCCCTCAACGTATTGGCACCAAAATAGTTATGCCAATAAAGCGAGAATAGAAAAATCTCTAATAATGTAAAGATTATTATATACGCTAGTTTACCAAATACAACATAATCACATCTTCCATGATAAATCACTAGTTGTCTGTTAAAAGTTCAATATGATAATAATAATATATATCTTACGAATATACGAATGAATAAGTGAGGAATCGATTTATTGATCGTCATTTCTGTTACCTTTTACTAGTGCAGGACACTAGTCTAGTTCTAGTCTCACTAGCAGTCCCATAGAAACTGCTGTAGTACCAAGCGGGTTTACTCAACTGTCTATTTAATCAAGATATCATCAACATGAGCACATTACCTATCACTAGTCTCCTGTCCCCATAAAAGTCCTGTAGTAAATGGCGGATTAAGTAGATACTAAATCCGCCAAATGGTGGAACACCAACCGTGGCAAAGTTATATTTTGCGCTGCGTACTTAACGAACGTCGAGCGTGTGACACCTCATGGCCGATGTTGGTGCCTGCAGGCACAACTTACAGCTGGACCGGTTGCCAAGTTGTTAACGAGGCAGTTATTTATTACTCGCGAGTTTCAAGTTCCACACGACCGGTAGTGTTTCCGACAGTTATCATAATAAATGGTAACAGGGTAGGTGTATATCGTAAAAGTGAAATTTAATTATTGGGAGCTATCCAGCGTGAAGTGCTAGGTGTGGTTCTGTTCCTCAAACTATGGCACACTGCTAACGTATTCTGCGTGCTCCAATTCCTGCACGTTACAAGAACCAATGGACGGAACTGGCAACGCTCAACTCAAAACTGAATTCTGGGCTGAATTTTGATTTCGATCGCCACGTTAGGCAGGACGAAGGGAAGAAGACCCATTCATAGATACCATCTTTTAATCGTTTTATGATTTACTTGCCTGGATATAATATCCAGGCAAGTAAATCATAAAACGAAACGATATAAAAATATAAAAATAAAATAATAGAAAAATATATGTCTCGTCCTAACGGACATATATTTTTCTATTTCATAAAACTAAGTGTTTGATAGTACAATGTCGCCTCATTTGTCTACTAGACATTTAATTGCGGCAATTGGGAATAGGCTATTTTTTAATAATTTCTCCAAAAATAGATTCTACCACCAAACCGAAACGGTTGGTCATGTTATCTAAAAAACAAGTTTCAAGTTCTGCAGAAAGACAAAAAGGAATTCCTTATTCTATTTCTTTAAAAGGATATTTTTATCTTTTTTATACGTATCGCGGCTTTTTGTATAAGAACCTCGTAATACATCCTCAGTTGAAGCTTTACTGGGTTGTAATATAGTCTGATCTAGACCCTACACAAAAAATAGATAATATTTGGGACCACTAACTGATACCGCCACCTGATCCCAAACTAGGAACAGCCTGTACGGCAACTAGATATATGATAGGTGATTAGGTGCAGTCAATATCATTTTAATGTCACCCACCTAGGCGCCATGGGGGTACCGTACCATATAGGGCAGTTTAAGTTGTTAAGGCAGAATAATTATCTTTAATGATTATTTTTATTATATTTATTATGATATTAAATCTTTATTGATATCGTTTTCATAATTATAAAGTTAACTGTATACGAGTAGGTTTAGTCTCAACCTACACACGCACATTCACACGTCGATTACCATAAACAAAGGGCTAACACATATGGAACTGATTAGCTGATAGTAGATAACAGATCTTGCGCGTGAGTGAACGCAAGGGTCACAGTCGTGCACATGTCATGTCACACCGTTTGTGTGAAATAGATAAGCCATTTCAAATGACACCGACTATGGTTGAAGGACAAACCTAATCATATCAGCCTTCATACGTCCACAGCTGGACAAAGGTCTTCCAAGAATCTCCATATTTCATTATTTGAGGGATATGGCATAATCGCCATGTTTGGCAGTCGGGCTGGTGATCGTAGTATGGTACAGAGAAGCTCTTTCCCGTTCTCTGGTAGGTATATTCACTCGTGGCGACTTCTACGCCCAACAAAGGAAGAGATGGGGTGATGATATTCACCGCCGTGAACTTCACAGCAAACCGTCATTAATAGCTATTACCTACCGATGGCGGTTTGCTGTAACATAAAATTCAACTTTGATTAATTAATTCCGCTGATCTTAATATCTGAGCGAAGTGTTTACGGGGATGGGTCGTCGCTTAACAATAAACACTTAGGTAAATCCCCATGCTACTAAACTAAACTACTGCATGTTATGGCCGACAATAAGTGAAAGTTATACAATATACTTATCGTTATAACCTAACCTACAGTTAAAATTGAGGTCCATAAAACATGTATAACGGGTGGTTTTTGGCTGCTTTTTTTTCCAGACAACCAGGCAAGTAGTGTACATATGTAAGAAGGAAATGGAAAACAATTGGTTATTTTGCACAATTGTAATGTTTTAACGATCATAATTTGAGCCACTAGCTAGTAGGCTAAAGGCATATAAGACACAGCAACCTATCTAAAGCAGAGCTTAAGCTGTAACTTCCATATAGGATTATGTAATTATGTAACATAAAGCAACCTTATTAGTTACTCTGTAGTTTATTTAATCTACTTGTTTAGAGTACTATATATGGGACAGCAGCTTAGCTAAAGCAGAGGAGTTAATACTATCCGAATATATAGGTTCACAAAGTTAAAATTCTATGGTAATCATTAAGCCGGGACATAACAAGGGTGACTTCAACAGGCATTAACAGGCAAACAAAGGAATTGAGCTGAAATAGGCTCATAGAGTCTGAGAGATTTGGCGACAGGCAATAATAGTAATATTATCCTGGGGCATTTTTCACAAACGGATATCTGATCCCAAACTTTACGAGAGCAGAGCTTGTACTAAGGAAACCAGATACCTGATATACTACTTGTCTTTTGTAAATATATACTTACGTATATAGATAATTACACCCAAACTCGGGTCTAACAGATATGTCCATGCACACAAATATCTATCCTGGGTGGGAATCGAACCCATAACCTGCGGCATGAAAGTCACTAAATAGTAATAATTACATTTAATAAGCAAATGCACTTGTTAGACAAGATGTTACTAAGTATTAGTAATTGAGCTTAGTCTTAGGCCAATGGACAACTACCAGCAAAATTAGCACACACCTGCCACTATTCAATTTAGTACCATACTTAACTTACCAAAAATTAAACAACCTATGTGAAATTGTAAGTATAAAACGCAAATTATATTCCGCCATATTTACATTCAACAGTCAAGGCTGTGAAAATGTCAATGGTCTATATTTCATAGTTTTTGTCTGGGATTGGTTCGCGTAGACAATAGTCCTAGCTGACCATAGAGGCATTATTGAGACAGTTTCGCAACATTGCGCCATGTGCCGCCGCCGGCGCACGCCGTATGCACCTACGCCACGATTACAGGGTTGTCATATGTCAAGCTACGATTATGCTCCACTTTTGATATAAATAGGGCTGATCTTATGTGGGATTTTGTTGGGAAATGTTCTTAAGTAAAATGTGTTACAAACATTTTGCAACAGACCAGACACTCACATTAGGCTGTATTACTGTATTTAATGTGATAAATAAATAAAAATAAATAAAATAAAATAAAAAAGGTTTTTATTCACGTAGACTTTAAAAAAGCGCTTGTAAATAGTCAGAACATGTTTGTAGTAATATAGTTGTATACATTAGATATTATTTCTAGTAACATAGATATTTAGGTACATCTTGTATGAAAACATTTATAAAATTTATTATTAAAATATATTATACATGTTTAATCCTCTTAATGGGCCATCTCAGTGCTGTGATCTTACTCTGACATAACGATAACTGTAAAGATTATAATTAAATACTTACTAGTTAAGACAATGTGTAATTTATGTATAAAAATATCAAATAGGAGGTCTAAGAGTTATGTAACGAAGTTTCTCTAATAACGAAGGTCTATTTAGGGTGTGTTTCCTGTCCAAATAGACCTATAGAATTGGGGCTTCGCAATAGTGTCTGTGCGCTAAGGTTGCATCAGATTGAATTTAGGAATGTATTTTCGCTGCAACACTAGTGCAGTGGACAACACGTCGGTAAATACTTTCGACCTTAACCCGTTTGTTACTGTACTTTATAAGGGACAGCAGACTACGTAAACCATAAGTATTTCTATTCGTAATATATGGTTTATGTAACAAAGACCGAGCTCAGAATAAGGATAGGCTTTGATATAGATAGTGAGCGGGACTCACTATAGACACATTGCCTAACCCTCTTGTTACTAAAGTACTTTATAAGGGACAGCAGACTACGTAAATCATAGTTCTTCCAGTCCGTAATATTTGGTTTATGTAACATAAACCAAGCTCAATATTAGTACAAGTACTTTATAAGGGATAGAGACTAGTAAAATCCAAGCTCATGCTGTCCGGTATATGTGGGTTAAATAGATACACTTTATGGCCCACAATATAAAAAGTTTACGGAAAAAAAATCTAAAATTATGTATACAATTGGCGGTCTTATTTCATAATAGCCATTTCTTCCAAAACACTGTAGGATGGACTAGTATAAGTCGAAAGCAACAGGCAGTTGGTAGTGTACCATCGTCAATTCTACAAAATGTAATACTTCTAACCCAAATACAGCGCAAGACCGGCAATTGTGGAGAACTTTGGGGAGGTCTTTGTCCAGCAGTGGGCGTCTTTAAGCTGATATGATGATGATGACATTTTATACACATAAATAAACGAAGTTAACAGCTTCTTTATAACATAGGCAGGCTCATTCGTATGGGCCGTGATTATACTTGTGTCAGAGTCGCTCAAACGGCTCAGTAGGCCTCTGACATGGCTCAACTACTTGTCTAATAACCAAGAACCAACAGCATAACGTACGCGCTTTAGCACAAAGACGCTCAGAAATTAAACCACTTAGGGGTCCACCCATCTACAGACTAACCGCACGCCTAGGTGCTTAACCTCACTGATCGATATAGGACCGGTGAAGGCAACTAGTTATGAGTGCCTCTATTGTTTCTTGCACTTAGTAATTGCGATTGCTACGTTTTTACTCCTTAAATCTGCATACTTACTACTATTAACACTTACAACTTAAGTGGACTGCTCATGAGATGATATTTGTGTTTCCAGACGACAAAGTGCAGTGCTTGCTTCTTAGCAAGTTAGTATATTTGTCCATTAACTCTTGAACAACCCTATAGGCCATTGTCCTAATTCATGGCAATTAGGTATGGAATGGTCGGCGATATTGGTTGGTCGGCGATATTGGTGTATAGTGGAATATATCTAGCCGCTGACTTCATAACTTAAACTCTTGTTAGGCTACAATCAGATATCTGCATATAAATACTAAGTGTAACATGGTGGAGAAAATTTTATGGAGAGCGATCTACCCATGAAACCTAACAATTTAAGAAAACCAGTTTGCACAATAGATACAAAAACTAAATTGCTTTATAGCAACATAAACTTAGAAAATTGCTTTATACAAAAAAAAAATGGCAACACAAAAACAAAATACCCCAGCTGATCAAAATTTTAGTGTGGAAAGTAGTTTTATTTGTGTAGTTAAGTTGTTATTATTATGAATCGCCAACTTGAAGTGGCATTGGGCAGGGCCCATAGCTCATAGAACCGACGCGGCAACCGTTGGGGCAGAAAGGTTCTCCAGCGGCGACCACAAACCGAAAGACGCAGCGTGGGCAGGCAACACAAGACAAAAGAAGAAGATGGACCGATGGTCTTGTGAGAGTCGCTGGAAGCCACTGGATGCGGGTAGCGCAAGACCGGCAATTGTGGAGATCTTTGGGGAGGCCTTTGTCCAGCAGTCGGCGTCTTTCGGCTGATATAATGATGATGAAGTTGTTATTATACACGTTGTTCAGTTTTATGGGCCGATTAAGCCTTAAGTTACGTTCACTATTGATATAAGGCCTGTTGGCGTGGTTGGCAAATGCTTGCTTTTCACGCCGCGGCACCGGAGGCCGTGAGTTCGAGTCTCACCCAGGACAGATATTTATGTGCATGAGTCTGGGTGTAATTATCTATATAAGTATGTATTTACAGAAAAGTAGTAGGTATATGTAGTATATCACTTATCTGGTTTCCATAGTACAAGCTCTGCTTAGTCTGGAATTTTTATTATTTATATTAATTCTTGCATATGCAACTTTCTATGGAGAATCTATCACGAAAAGAATGAATGTCAGTATTTTTAGGCAATGTCAGTGTTTTTGTTGCATAGCTAATGCAATATACACGGTCACCGTAGCCTAGTTGTTAGTGCTCCTGCCCACGAAACTGGTGATCCTGGGTTCGAATCCCGGTAAGTGCAAATATTTGTGTGATGAGCACGAATATTTGTTTCTGAGTCATGGATGTTTGCTATGTATATAAGTATTTATCTATCTATATAAGTATGTATATCTTCGCCTGGTACCCATTGTACAAGCTTTGCTTAGTTTGGGGCTAGGATGATCTGTGTGACATTGTCCCCAGATATATTAGTTAGCTATAATCAAATTGTTATGGACCTCCTATAACAAAAATAGGTTCGCTCATAGCCAGATGCTATCACCGGTCCGTAACTGGTTGGGTGAACGCCAAGTGGATTAATTTATGAGCGTCTCCGTGCTTCGGACGGCACGTCAAGCTGTCGGTTCCGGTTGAAGCCATTAGGCAACAGTCGTTAAGCCATGTCAGAGGCCTACTGGGCGGCTTTAACAGCTCTGACACTAGGGTAACCACTCCCATACGATACCAAATATAACAGCATTTAAGCGTTTGAAATACAAACTTATTGTTTCATCTTTCGTGGTATTTTTCGTAATAAGAAGGAAGAATAGCTTAAATTCTAACAGCGTGTATATTTAGGTGAGTAAACTCAACATTATTTAAATCAATGCTTAAGTGAACACAAATTTCCTGTTAGCAAATTTACACGTACTATATAACTACTTTTTAGAAGAGTTGAGCATACTGATCAACATTCTGTGCTATTTTGACGACTTTTCTTGTCCTCAGTGAGGCATGTACATACATTTCCTAATATCCGTCTTACAGACATACAGAGTTTTAGATAATTGGTAGTCACCGTCCAAATCAGAGACATTATAACGTCACGTTAAGCATAAAAACACCCCAACAGTTTTATCAATGGCCTGCTGGTCTATTGGACCTTTATTGCCAAGCCATAGGTCGTGGGTTCGATCCGCACCCAGAACAAATCTATATGAGAGCACGATTGTTTGTTGTGTTTGGGGTGTAATTTGTCTATAATATGTATGTACTTAGAAATATATAGGTAGTTGTCTGTTTGCTATAGTACAGCATGTGCCTAGTTTGGAATCAGATGTCAGTGTGTCAGTTATCCCGAGATATAAGATTTTTATATAAAGACTGTACGTAAAATCGTCGACCTCTTACGCGAACAAACTTGAATTTTTATACCAACTTATTTTTTAATGAAATAATGAAATTTATTCAGCACTTGGGTATTAACATACACTTGTACTTGTCAAGCTCACAATGCATTACATAAACATAGTGGAGAGTATAAAAGTTACAAAAAATATTAATTATTCCGTCCGTGCGGTATGTTTTAATGCATATATTTTCTGAAATCCTTAAATAAATAACAAGTTACTAATCTATTATTTTGAAATTTAGTTCTACTATATTAAAATTAAAGAATTGAAGGCAAAGCGGTTGGCTAGCGCAGAAGGCTCTTAACCAGTAGCTTAATTTAAGCTACGAGTACTAATACCTGACTGCACCCTTTTGGGGTTTAGGTCACAGCTCAGGGGGCCGCTGAAGCAAAAAGACGAAATTCTAAATGAGGGTGTGATCATATGCACGGGATCACCGATCACGCGTTAAGGGGCCAAAGCGATCCTCGCCGCTGAGGAACCTACCCTAGCTAACCTGCGGCCTTCTCTAGCTACCTAGGTGGACGACCCGGAGAAGAAAGCCACAAAGAAACTCCGGGCTTGAACTAAAGACTATAAGCATCCAACTTGCACATAAAATACTATACAAAACAAACCGAAATGCTTGTCTGCACAAATAAAGCAGTCGCATAACAGTTGTGTTGCATTAGTTTGATATCCGGCACACCTAGTCACATTCCCTAGAATTGCGGACTGTATGAGGTCTGACGGACGAGACACGACTTAAATTAACCGTTCCTAAATAGAACTAATTCAATATTACAAAGGTACTAAAGTTATGTATTGCTTCGAGTAACAAATGGAATCCTAACGGGTATTTACGCTTAATAATATTTCTCACAGATTATTACTGAAACATAATTAGTGTTTAAAAGGCATAAAACCGACATCAACTTTGCTTATCCTACTAATCCTAACTAATATTATAAATGCGAAAGTAACTCTCTCTGTCTGTCTGTCTGTCTGTCTGTTACTCTTTCACGCCAAAACTACTCAACGGATTGGAATGAAATTTGGTATACAGATGGTCTAGACCCTGACAAAGAACATAGGCAAATTTTTATAGTAAGGATAACACATAGGCCATATTTTATAAAGTTTAACGCGGGTAAAACCGCGGGGCACAGCTAGTATTATAATAAATGCGAATGTTTGTAAGTATGGATGGGTGTTTGTTACTCTTTCACGTAAAAACTACTGAATGGATTGAAACTTTACAATAATATAGGTTATACATCAGAATAACACATAGGCTACAATTTATAAAGATATTGTATGAATTGTCCAAAATATCACGATAAGTGTCAAGTAAGTAGGAAAAAATCTACCATTTGCGAGCTATTCCTGCGTGCACTGCCAAAACCGCTAGAGGTACACATTCTACTAATATTATAAATGCGAAAGTTTGTGAGTAGGTATAGATGTAAGTATGTATGTTTGTTACTCGTTTACGCCAAAACTACTTAAACGCGTGTGAAACCGCGGGGCGCAGATTGTATGTCTATAATATTACTTATCATATGTACAGTGTTTACCCTATTGACAGAGATGTTGGTAGGCCTCTCTGACATGGTTTAACGACTGTTGCCCAATAGCTACAACCGCGCTCGACAGCTAAAAGTGCCCTCCGAAGTACGGAGACGCTCACAAATTAAATCACTTGGCGGTCACCGTTCTATGGACTAACCGCGACCCTAGTTACTTAACCTCTCCAATCTGACTCGGACCACGTAAGCGCTGAGATAGTAGCGAGGCGACTACCTTAATCACGTATTTCATGAACTAGTTTTCTTTAATTTGTGTAGTTTCATGGGTAGATAGTGTTCCCTAAGTTATGTATATCCACTATTTATATTACAACTTGTATAGATATAATTTGTATTGGTACGAAGTTGCATTCTCTTTCGCTATTCTATCTACCGGCAAGTGTATTTGGAAACAAAAGAACTACAGGCTTTTGATTGCACACATTCAACAGCTTAAAAGCTTGTTCTTTAATTTACAAATATTATGAAATTTTATCAAAGACGTGTTTTAATGTAAATAAGCAATCCGGTATCGCACGTTCACGTGATTCGTGACATTGATCTTATTTTCACACGTTTTTTTAATAGCAAAAGTATAAATTAAATAATCGAGAATTTTGGATTTTTGAATCGAAATAATATTCCCACTTCCAAATCGACAAAATTATTTAACATAATTATTTTAACAATATTGAATAAAAAAGTTGACATAATATAATAATAATATAATATCCTGGGACATTATTTACACACGGCCATCTGATCCCAAACTAAGCAGAACTAGGTACTATGGAAACCATATAACTGATATACTACATACACATTATATAGATAAATTATACCCAGACTTAGGACAAACAGACATGTTCATGCACACAAATATCTCTTCCGGGTGGGAATCGAACCCACGACCTGCGGCGTGAAAGGCAGCGTATGTACCTACCACACCAACAGGCCATATCACAATTTGAATATTTTTGTGAATATGATATATACTTTTAGACTTAAGGCGCCACCAGTTCACGTAAAAATTTCATGCGAGGGGGTGAAGCACGCGCATAGCCCCCCGCTGCTGCGGGGCGGGAGGGATGCTACGGCACTCGTTGATGCCACGCGCGTGCAGATTCTTGTTATTATTTTCGTTTCGGTGTGCACACAGTGTAAAAATAGTAGTAGTGCAACTTAAATTTTATGGTAATTAATTTTAATTTGGGCATAGGTAGTGGTTGATGGGTAAGTTAAATAAATACAGTAATAACTTATGAAATGAAATGAAATTTATTCAACACTTGGGTATTAACATACACTTGTACTTGTCAAGCTCACAATGCAGTACATAAACATGAGGATAGTATAAAAGTTACAAAAAAAAATATTAATTAGTCCGTCCGTGCGGTTTGTTGTATCACATATATATATTCTGAAATTCTTAAATAAATAACAAGTTACTAATCTTTTATTTTGAAATTTAGTTCTACCATATTAAAATTAAAGAATGGAAGACTAAAGCAAATCTAAATGAGGGGATTACCGATCATACGTTAATGGGCCAAAGCGATCCTCGCCGCTGAGGAACCTACCCTAGCTAGCTTGCGGCTTTCTCTAGCTACCTAGGTGGACGACCCGGAGAAGAAAGCCACAAAGAAACTCCGGGCTTGCTTTTTTCATCTTCTTTTGATTTCAGTTTACGATTTTTTTAATATCATTAATATTTTACTTACATTATGATTGGTTGTTATGTAGGCTAATGCACGCACAGAACCGTTGTCATCCAGTGAATCATAATAAAATAAATAAACAATACCATTCAATTTCACTCAAGCACTTAGAATATCCACTTGCTAGACGAAAAAACGGTGGGTGCATCCACGAACATTTACAAAATTAACAAGTCACACGAAGTCTACCGGAGGCGAAAAAAATATGAGTACCCCAACAGCATTTCGATTAGTTACCGCAAGCAGCACCCGTTCACGAGTATGACGTGTGGGCCAGGAGTATAACGTGTGGGCCAGCCATCGCCTCCTTCGCCAAATTAGAGGGAAGGAAACGACCCGACCCACAACGTACACACCCACAATATATTTTATATCTATTAAATGGTATAACCTCTTTCAGGTTTTGCATACGCTTCATTTCATTTACAATGTTTGAAATTTTTTTACATTATACAACTGATCTCATATGCAATGTAAATTTAAGATTAACAATTACAAATAACCTAAGGGCTGCAACTTTCGAACGGCAAGACCAATTTTCATGAAATGTCCTTCCCAATTAAACTAACTATCAGATGAAATAAATGCATGTTAAACGTTAGATCCCTTTAGAAGCTGCGATGCCCCAGACAGGCACACAGAATACAAGTTAATGACACCTTGTTTTGTGTCAGGAGTTAAAAAATAGGTGGAAAATAAGTAAGTGATACAATCGTTTTACCGATCAATAATTTTTAAAACAGAAACTAATAGATAGGTGTGGTAAGTTTAACGTGTGTATCTGAGTGTATGTCTGTGGCGTCGTAGCTCCTTAACGGATTTTTTTAAAAGTTAGTATTAAAAAAATATGTTTGAAATTCATAATTATTTAAAAATCTGCGAAATTAAGAACCGTTATCTCTTCTTCATCGTGTATTCTGATACCTGCACTGAAAGAGACATCCTTATTGCATGCTATATTATTTACGACTTCCGTAATCCATAGTACATTATTAGACTGGTTGTTCTCCTTGTCTGTTTCATCGTCCCTAAATGGTTATTCCCTACTATAGTGTGAGTCAACCAGCTCAACAAGAATTTATATTTATTTTTGTAATATTTATTTTTGTAAAAATAACCAGCTATTGCTCCATCTTATTTTTCCAAAACTGTTCGTCTTTATTTATTTTAATGACTTTTAATTGTGTTTTCTCACTTTCCCATATACCTAAACTACACTTTTCTCTGCCACTAATATTCTACTGAACTTGGGTTTGAAAATACCAATTACTGTTTAGATTTTTTATTGTATTTATAAATTTATAGCTTCATGCATGCCAACTTTGGAAGGAGCTACTGGACATTTATTTCAACCAATGTGTCATCACCTACTATTCCATCTGGACTTGCCCCAAGGAATGGATATACTTTATGAATAAATAGGCCACAAGGCTCAATTTTTATAATTTATTTTTTAGCCAACTGCACTAGAGCAATTTTTCCATGTGATACAGAAGCCACGTTAGAAATATTCTTTTTGTACAAAATATCTTTACTAAATTTCCAGGACCTTTTTACTTTTAACACCCCTTCCAAAATTTGAAGCGGTGAGTAAATTTTTCCTCAGCTCTAACCATTCACAGCGGTTTCTCTGTAAAACTGTTTGTCTCTCCACCGCCTTTCTGTCCACTACAAGACCTTCTTAATTTTCTAAAAACTTTCAATTTATCCACGATGTATGGTTACCAAACAAGCTAGACCAACGATTCCGTCAATTGTTCTACTGTTCAATCCTATACACTATGTACTGCCGGCCACCTACTAGCGCAGACTTCACTATTATGGACTTTATTACTAAAGAGTTTAAGTGCTATTAGAGAAAAATATTATCGGTCATTTCGTTGACGTGTTTGACGTTTCCTTGTCCCAATTTAAATAAGTAATCTATGACGTTTATTTACCATTTTCACAAAAACAATTACTTCATAAAATGTAAAAAACAGTTCACAAAAAATCTTAAAACCTACCTAATACTACAAAAAAATAATAACTACTTTGGATAAAGTAATTTCTGTCTTATATTTATTGAAATTTTTATTAAGTTGTTCGGCGATCAGAGCGACACAGAAACCACGTCCCGGGGCAGCGTCTGAACGCGAACTGAAAGTACAAGTCGTTCCGACATTTGTTCTTGTCACTCGGTTAATAAGGTCGAACTTTGCGTAACGAAGGGCGGTCGTCTGTAAATGCAGACGCTGAAGTCAATTTATATTTAAGGTTTTTATTTAATTTTGTAAAAAATAAAGAGCAAAATTATAATATAAACGGTCTATTCTTTTAGAACCGATTTAAGGTACACACTTCTTAAAAAAAAATATGCTGTTGTCGCTTAAAATATGGAGAAATAGAAGCTGAAAATTTTTAATCTTAGGTCACTTCACATTTTTTTTTTGCTTTAGACCTTTGTTGTTTTCGAAATCTACTCGGTTCATTATTTTATTCATATTCTTCGCTTCCTACTGTATTTTTCTTAGTTTGGTATCTATTTCGAGACGTGAGATTCGTAAGAAGAAAAAGGGGCTTCTTACTGAGTTTTCAACTACGACGTCGCCTTAAAAAATAAACTGTAATAATTTTTTATTATTTACGTTAAACAAACACCACAATTCAGAGGCACCGAAAAGTGAATACGATAACAACAGGGCCAAATAAAGATTGTTAGTGGCACTTGAAGCTGTATAAGCACAAGGAAGGAATTAGGTACACACATTTCGTAACTTAAAGTAGGAGTTAAGCGCAAAAGTAGTTTCTTAAAAAGCTAATCCAATGCTGAACAGTAAAGACATGAACTTAAAACAGAAAACATGCTACCTTCTTAAGGCAACGCATTAATATTAATATTTTTTTTGATATAATAATATCTTTGCACAACTAACATACTGTAATCTAATCCCAAACTAGGCAAAGCCTGTACTATGGTAATCGTGGTAAGGGGCTTTACCGGCTAAGCCTACCTGACTGTTAAGCCGCAGGTTGTGTATAAATAAATAAATAAATAAAATATATTTATCGGTTGTCTGGGGCTCCACCGGCTAACTTGCCGAGCATCGTTTTCGTGAATGGCGTTCAATAAAATAAAGGTTAGAAATTACTTAATCAATCGTTAAATCGGCTTCCATGACCACATGAGTCGTCATAAATGGTCCGGAATCGATTTTCAACGTTGAAGCGACTAAACGATTGATTAACTCATTTTTAACCTGTATTCATTTGAACGCTATTCACGAAAACGATGTTCGGCAAGTTAGCCGGTGGAGCCCCAGACAACCGATAAATATATTTTATTTATTTATACACAACCTGCGGCTTAACAGTCAGGTTCACTAACCACTAAACCAACAGGCCAGTCATTGCAGATATAACCTAATATTTAATGGAATTGAATTCTCAGAGCAATTATTAAAAATTAGTAAGCAATATGTATGTATTTTACTTTTCAGTTTTTTGACATTTGATTATAGCTTTACACCATTGGTTAATTTTAAAATAAAATTTCATTATACTAAGTAATGAAAACAAACAGTCTCAAAATTTGGTATAATTAAATTGAAATGCATGCTTTAATTCCTTTTTAGGATTTTTTTAAGGACTAAAACTATTTTGAGCTTACCTTTCAACACAAGCTAGATCGCGCGCAGTATTGTATAGTCTAGTATCACCCACTGCCTTTTCGTCTGCCTATTTTTGTATGTATATCAATGTGCACCGCCTTAATAAGTGCTATAATTATGTCGTCAAGGTAAGTAACCTTTCAATAGCAATAATTTTAACTATAGTAAAACAGAAATATACTGCGGTTCATACAGAAAATAAAATCACAGTGTGGTGTTTTGGGGTCTCTGATACAATCATTTTTTTTTACCTATGTATGGGTGTTTGTTAGAATGCATAGGTAAACAGCATACAAAAATTAATGGGCGGATTTGAATAACCCATTAATGTATAAAAGCATTCGCTTAACAATATTAAACAGCATCTTGTTTAACTCCATATTATTTTTGAAGTTATACTTCTTTTGGCGCGATGGAGAAAAATGATGAGAGAGAATTTTTACGATGCGCGCGCACACCGACACCAAAAAATTTAACAGCATGAAGTTAGTTCTAGGTGGTATGAGAGTGAATTTTTACGATGCGCGCGCATCGTGCGCGCGCATCGTAAAAATAACAGCATGACGTTAGTTCTAGGTGGTATGAAAATTGATAACTATGTTCAAGTTGTATATTAAGAAGTATAACTTCTAACGCGTGTACATAAGTACACACAAGTTTTTTTTATATAATTTGTATATACCAATCAGTAGTTAATAGAACAAAATGTGACTAAAATATTGTATTTTACTAGCTATTATTAACTTATATTTTATCCATGTTGGTTAACCCAAATATCTTAAAGGTTAATATTAAAATTCTTCCCAAAATATGGATTGTCACTTGACATTGGTGAAGTCGTGCGTAGATAACATGGAATGCCATTAAGAAATTAGAATAAAATAGTATATCAGAAGTCAAGCAATTAGAAAATAGAATTTATAAGCTCTATCACGTGGAACTAGATCGTTAACATAACCATAGCTAATTTCAACATCAATTTTAAAATTCCTAATTTATTTTCATGAACTACCAAATTATCAATTAAGGCCCGCGATTTAATGTGCAGCTATCTTGTTCAGGCATTTAAATGTTTTATAGTATATTTTTCTCTCATCTGTTACAAATAAAATATTTAATTATTGTATTGACTTTCCCAAAAATGTGCATTAACCATCTTATGTGATTAATAATCGAAAATAAATTTTATTTATTATTGTATAATATTCTTATAATAATAAGATCAAATATTTTATTATAAACCTCATTATTGTCATCATTCCCATTCATCATTAATTCCCATTTATTTTGGTGATTTCAAGGTCGAATATTTGTCGAAAGTGCATACAATATTATTTAAAGGTTTTAATGTCTATACCTAAATGCGGGAGAATGAATCTGCTGATACCTGGGCCTTAAGCATACTACACCGCAGAGACAAGGCCGCGGGCAGAAGCTAAGTAATAATTTCGTTGAAACATTTAAACAAGTTGTCGAGTGCTGATCAAGTTGCGCAGGCAGTAACGCTTGGTTGAGTAATCCAAGACCAAACAAATCGTTAACATTATTTTTGCATGATTTCGACAAAAATTGTTGCGATCATATCAGGCCTACATGGTTTTAGATAATTAGTGCCCACGCTGTTAATTGGTTGTTCAAAATCTTTATTACGACACACAAACATTAAAAACCTTTTCCTTCGCAACTTTGTGAACGATTAGATATTTTTCTTTATTACAATCGGGATCTAATGAAGTGTATACGACTAAATTGGGACGTAGAGTTATCACGCCTCCAACCATAAATTATTTAATACCATGTATACATTGACAACTGCAAGTTCAGAAAGATTTAGCAACAAAACTATCAACAAGTCACGTAGAGATATCCAGCCCACGCCGACACGACACAGTGTTCGAGCATCGTAATAATAGGACAACAGTATTCGAGTTTATATTTACGTAAGTATATTGTGCTTCTATCCGTCTAGGACACGTCGCACACACAAATTACTGCTCTAATTCACTAGAGGTTTCGTAAAAGTAATGAAACTACGGCCGTGGCGGCAGCTGGAGCGCGAGGTCGGGGAGGTCATTTCTATAATTAAAATCTAGTACTTTACGCAGCAGGCGTTTAAAAAATGCAGTCCAATAAGTGAGGTGCGATGAGGATTTTCAAACATGGAGCCAACTTACATGTTTGTGATAAATAACATTAATTTGAAAGGCCCGGCCATTTAAAATATGTTGTAACAATTATAGTACCAACTCCGACGCCAATATTTTTACTCTTGCGTTGAATAGTCAAAACTTTTTTTAGATATCTCTCTCAGAATGCTCAATATAGCCGTAAAATATAGTACTTTATATATATCTAGTACTTTTGGGAGATTATATTAGCAAAGTTTTTATCCTTGGTTGGTTGGTTTAAGATTCGTACCCTGTAAACTATTCTCTACTTTATTACAGACACCGTTATTAAATCAATATTGGATTGGTGCTTAATGCACTAAATCTTTTAAACCGTCAAAATAATATGCGTCACCGTGGGAAGGTAAGCAAGCATACAACAAAATATAGAAAACGATTTTAATCAATAGTTCTTGTGGCAAAATCTTGATTTATAAACTCTGCACAACCGTGTACCTTTAGTAGATAATAATTGGTACAAAAATGATTTAAAACAAAAAAGCAAGTAAAATAAATTAAAATGGCATCATATCTCGTGCTTATTGTAAATATGAGTAACTCACTTAGTAGGAAATATTAATAAACATGTCTCAGTATTCCTTTTAGAACTTACAAACTAAGCGTGAAGTTACGCTACATTAAAGTACAATACCATTTAAATACCTTAGTGCTATTGCATTAAATATCAACAACAACCGTGAAAGGTGACAACAGTATGACAATAATAGATTACGTCTTCAATAAGTCATTTGTTACTGGAAGTTAAATATTTGAGTAAAATGAGCATAACAATGTTCTATCATACATGTTCATTCTTCATGGCAGGATGAAGGACATGTCGCCGTTCCGTGTACGAGCATAATAGAACAACTGAAGCGAAGCTACATTTGCTGTGTGGTGATGGCGGCGAATATCAGAATATCACCACCCCATCTGAACCCATGGGGCATATCATTCCTGAGGGAATATCTACCACGCAGCAGCTTCTTTCTGAGTACTATGACGAACATACGGCGATCGAAACCTGTCTGCCAAGCGTCGCGATTAGGCATATCCCCTAAGATGATCCTTGGGTAGGTTTTTGTCCAGCAGTGGACATCTTACAGCTGTTAATAATGAATGAAATATATAAAAAAATAAAATGAAGTGAACTAAGTGTCCCCATTTTGCCTCGCTTCCTAATCACTTCCAGTGAAGATTTTCCGATATAATGTGAATGAATGATATAAATGAAGCGAAGCGAACTATGTGGCCCCATTTTCTCTTCCCTATCACCTTCAGTCAAGATTTTCCGATATAAGTTTAATAGATTTTATTAGGATTATTTAAGACTTTCTAACTAGATCATAGTCTAGTTTATATTAGTAGCAGTTCACATATTATGAGAGTAGCCAAATGTATATAAATATTTTTTTTTAAATAATCTATAAACAATTCAAATTATTACATTATTTATTTCATAATCAGTTTTATTAGCTATCAATAGTACATTAGTGTTTAAGGCTTTAATAAGAATAAAACGTCAGGAATAAGACAAAAAAAAAATTAATATTACATCGATATTCATTCACTAGTTTATACTCAGATACAAACGGAAAGAAAAAGTTAAAAAGAAATAAGTTTTAGAAGGTAACTTCTTAAATACCAAACCCTGAACTTTATTTCTTAAATATCTTCAATGAATAGAAACATTTGTGATACAGTTTTATAATAGTAGAGTACAATAAATGACATTATAAGATACGGTCAGTATTTAACATTTGGAAACAACCCTGACGCAGGGCGCGTGTCGCAACGACCGAACTTGTTCGAGTGATAGTCGAGAGCGTGCAGCCGGTTAGTAACGTTCATTAGCAGTCGAAGTTAGACCATGCCTAGCTCTTCTACAAAATCTACAAAACTACAATGTGTATCATACTTATCCAACACATTCAATTCCTGCAGTATTAGACGTATCAATTATTTTCCAGCCACCGATTATAAGACCCCTAAATCCACAAAATAACGTCCGATAGTTTGTGTATCCTTCACTACATGCTCTACTACGGTCATATTACTTACATATGGTCACCCTAGTCCTTGTCAGAGTTGTTCAAGCCGCCGATTAGGCCTCTGACGTGGATTAACGACTGTTGCCTATCGGCTGCAACCGGGACCTTCCAAAGCGCGGGGACACTCACAAATTAACTTGGCAGTCAACCATCTACGGACTGACCGCGAGCCTGGTTACTTTACCTCTCCCATCACTTACGGACCGGTGAAAGTCATATGGCTGTTGTATATTTGTTTTACAGACCTCACGCGCTCCGCCTTTTAAATACGTAGCTACAAGAACATAATCAGGGCAAACATGGCAGTGTGACCCTCTTATGTCTTTATAAACATATTTCATGGATTCAAATAATAATAGATTAAAAGCACTAGAACGAAATATATAGGTAGTTCTACTGCGCACCTGGCATTGCATTGGTACCGGATACTCAATCAAGCGAAAGAGAAACAGATCTATTCTGCTAAGAATGTACACTTTCAGGTATATGAATCGAAGTTACTTCACCTTCAACTTTATTGCGACGTAAACAGAGTATATTTAGTGTCTAAATGTAGTGGTTCTTCTGTAGGAATGTTTCGTGTAATCTTTATACTTTAGATCAAATTGCCAAATTTCATTTTCAAAAAAAATTCTAAACATGTTAGCTATTAGCTAACAGTCAATTACCATATGAGAGGCCGCATTGGAAAAACACAACATTAATGAACCTACTTTTCAACAAGAGAAATGGCTTCGTGTAAATTAAATTAGTTTATCGAGAGATGATTTGTCATTACATTACTTATAGAAAACACCTGCTCGATTCAAACTAGAACAATAATTAATTATCTTTATTAATTAAATGGTAGGTGATATTCGACAACTGATCTTGATTATATTACGGTCAGCAACAGAAGTTTCTTCTCAGATACTCTGTTTTCGTGACTCTAGTTTGGGTCTAACCCAAACTAATTCTGGACGTACTCACGGCTACCATATCAAGCTAAACATTTCCAATATAAGCTGACCTGTCATTGTATGGAAATCCTATACAACGTGGGATTAGCTTATACTGGATATGTCTAACTTGATGTGTAGCCGTGTGTATTAGTGCACTCATAATGTTGTCAAAGGCAAAGAAACTCAGGACTCTCGGTAGTAGAATCTATTCGTCTTCCTGGCTAAATTCAAAAGGAACTACCTTGACATGTACAAACGCCAGCACATCCAGCTACCCCAATGTGTCAAATTTCCCCAATTGAAAGTGAACTTTACGCTTTTGTGATAAAGTTGAAAATCTATGAAAGAAATTTGACAGATTGGGGTAGCTGGATGTGCTGGCGTCTGTACATCCGGCGTCAATCCGTTATTATTGTGTTTCGGTAAGGAGCACTGATCGGCTACGGTAATCACTTAAAACTGTGCGGGCCGTATGCTTGTTTGTAAATTGGTTGGTAAATAAATACTATTAAAACGGTTGTTAAGGATTTATTTATCGAGATCGATCGAGATCTAATATTTCCGTTCTTCTCTATTGTAACTGGTGCATGTGTGAGACAGTGGTTAAGGTAGTCACCACGTTATTACCTCGACGCCCTTGTAGTACGGGTTTCATCCCCGCAAAGTAATAATATTTGTGTGACCCATTAATGGTTGATCAGAGTCTGGACGTGCATTGTGTCCGTTGGTACTTGTTTTAAAATCTTTGTTTAAAAAACAAAATATTCAGTATGTCCCAAATGAACAAAAGGCTATAATAATTTAGTCTTTTTTTTTTGGTAAAGCAGGGGGAATGCCTACGCATGCCACCCGCAAAAAGTGACTACGGGTGGGTATGTCGGACTCGCACCGACTAAACCTACCTGCCGTGGACTTCTCTTGGCGCCTAATGGGGGGAGCCCAGGGAACGCGGGTATGCTGCTCCGGCCCCCCTTTTGCACCATGTCCCAGATGATTGGGACACGTACCTTGGGAGGGCTCTGGATTGCCCTTCCATATTGCCGACTCCTGCCAGTCCGGCACAGCGACTGCGACACAAACAGTTCGCTGTCTTCCCGGGGCTGCTTGCAAGTGGCGGCAGTAGAGGACACTTCTCTGATTACCGCCGCAGCCCCGAGGGGGAGTTGGGCTACCGGCTGCCGCCGCCGCAATAATAATTTAGTCTACGTGACTTTTGTTGGTGACCGTACCTATATTATACAACAAGCATCAAAATAATTAATCGATGTACATTATAAGGATCAAGGATGGTGCTAATGGTTACAAAATTTAATAATAATACTTTTTTAAAATGATTAATAGCTCTAATACCTAATGTTATTTTGTATGATGTTGAGCTTTGATGATTTCTTTGTGTGGTGTTCACCCTTATTTGTTCTGTGTCTGGGTGTTAATTATCTGTAGTTTGTATGTATTTAGAAATATATAAGGGTGTATATCAGTAGTCTGGTTGCCATATATATATAGTACCATATGTTCTGCCTAGTTTGGAATGGCAGATGGCAATGTTTTATAGGTATATGTAGTGTTGTATATTTATTAACCTTTGTACCGAAAAAAATTGAAAAGGAAATTACATATGTAAATACCTTGTCTAAATTTCAATCTTTTTATGAATAATAATTGTGTCAAGGAAATATTTGTTTGTAACCATTAAATTCACGACACTCGTCAGCCACATGTAACGTAATCTTTCAATAAAAACAAGCAATTAAGTAAGGAAAAAAGGTCAAATACCTTTTATTGTAGTGTTATTACTATTTAGCAACTTGGGTATTATGTAACATATTAAGACCTGTTTGTATCCTATTCTTCGCATTCTATACTGTTATCAGATGCATACCAATCACCAAGGCTCTTAGATACCTACCTACACATGTTACTTAATTAAATTATAGGTACCTATATCATCTATGTTTATCCAATGTTTTACCAAGCCGTGGGCTATGGTGAAATACTTACTTCTTACCCTAGTGCCAAGAGTTGTTAATGCCGCCCATTAGGCCTCTGACATAGCTTAATAAATGTTGCCTTAAGGCTACAACCGGGACAGACAGCTAAACGCGCCCTCCGAATCACGGAGACGATCAGCAATTTAACCACTTTGGCGGGCACTCATCTATGCACTGACCGCGAGCTTAGTTTCTTAACCTCGCCAATCACTTACGGACCAGTGAGAGCATCTGGCTATGAGCGCCTCAATATGATAAGCGCATAATCTACAAATGAGGCTGAACAACTTGTTGAAGACTAGTTTGCAAAATATTTATAATGCTGCACGTGTGGCACAGCGGCTAAGACAGTCGCGTCGCCGCTTCGTGACCCGGGTACGATTCCCACGCCGGACAACTACATATTTGTGTGACCCATAAATAGTTGTTCTGAGTCTGGATGTAATTTGTGTCCGTCTATTACGTTTGTAAAGTACCCCGGGACAGAGGGATAAAACTTACTAGTGCGGGCGTTATACTTAAAAAAAACATGAACAATATTTAAAAAACTAATACTAGTTTTACAGCCGTTACTAGCTTGGTAGACTAGAGTAAGCATGCCACCATACTTAATTTACATAAAAAGTAACGTGAACTGTAAATAACCCTTTGGTCGCAAGGAAAAAATTAAGGGAACATTAGATTATACAAGATTGGCAACATAAATTATTTAGGGTTAAAACTTGGGGTGCGATGCTACGAAAAATCATAACAAGAAAATACAATGAGCTCTCTAAGAATTTTACTAAACAACACGAAACATAGTAAGTACTTACATCATTAATGAACCATGTAAATGATGATAATTTCGGTCAAATCGACTTGCGTCCATTAACAATGTTAAGATTAATGGCATTAACATAAATGGCATTGAGCGCACGCGCACGTTCCGTTGCGAAAGCGACTCGACCTGACCACCTGTTCTAGACAATGCAAGTCACTTTTCTTATTAGTTTTGCAAACACTACCATAAGAATAGTTGCTGGAGAAGGGGTACTAATTGCTCGAACTGCCCAGTCTACAGATATTTATTTACCTGAAATTAATAGAGATTTCTTCTCTTGATATTATTACAGTTACGTAAAGTCAGTACGCCGTTGAAGGTGTTTACCTTATTGGATAGTTTAAGATAACATTGCGACCATTAATAGTAATTGATTCTACGTGGTTTACAATAGTATACGGCAACATAAGTTTATTCTTTATTCTATCAATCTCATTATCCGATGAGACAGGAAACCCATACGACCGGAGGTGCAGGCGTGGGACCGATGGACTACCTGAAACCCACTCGACCAGAGGTGCAGGCGTGGGACTGATGGTCTACCTGAAACCGGGCTGCAAACATGACATTGTCAAGTCTCGCTAATAATAACTATTTATCACCCTATCTCAGAATCGTACCCTTAACCTCATTTTCCGAGTTTGATTAATATTTGCAGACTAGCTATGTCCCGCGTTTTACCCGCGTTAAATTTTATAAATTATCTCAGCTCCTCCACCGTTGGTGATAGCGTGATAATATGTAGCCTATATGTTGACCCGACCTTAGTAATATTCATGCAAAATGTACAGATTATACTTTCCTACGATTTTATTATAAGTATAGATAATAAATAGTTGATGGTTTAAAAGACACCAAAGTTTTGGAGGTTTGTATACATCAATTTGCAGTCATATAAAACCGCTTCTATGACAAAAAGAACTTACGTACATATATCGCTCTGTCAGTGATTTACAAGGAAAATGTAATATTCAACCATTGAAAACGTTTATTACCTTAACAAAAGTTATCATTGACCAACAAAATCTTAAAACTCATACACTCTAACGTAAGAACAAATGAGGAACGGATGCCATTACGATTTATGCGAACAATAACATAAATAAGCGCAAGCACACTTGTTGCGTTCAGTTTGACCAAGTTTTTAACTGTTTAAATTCAGTTCAAATAGGGTTTTCGTACAAACATTTAATAGATCGTTTATGATACTAAGATATCCATAACAGAAGTTTAATTATCAAACAAAAGGGTCTATCCACTCAACTCCCAAGGAACTATCTAGATAATTACGAAGATCGAAAGGGGCCACCGTCCAGCTTATACAATGGTTTAGAAGGGTTGTGTGTGACCCATGAAGAGCGTGACAAAGCTACATTTTTTTAATTTCTCGTTTTTTAACCCTTAAGACAAAAAGCTTATTAATACTAACAGCTTACACAAGAATATCTTGGCAAGCTCATCATCACACTATACAATTATTTCTGGAGCAAATATAGTTTCTTTCTTCCACTGCAAGGCACCTGGTAAAAACATTTTAGTACTGAGGCTTTAACCACATCGCCAAACAAATATTATCAAATAGATATCAGATTATGGTAGCCAACGCTAAACCTTAATAAATTACACACTTAATTCGAAGTCCAGTATTCTATGTAGTAAATCGGCAAACCGATAATTTGCGACAAAATTCACTCGGGGCCATTTAATTCTGTTATTCACGAACTAGGCAATGGCGCCAGATACCAACACCTTATTAGGTGGTCCAAAAACGACCGCAACTGATTTAGACAGTAGTTTAGATATGACAAGCATTAATTCTTGATAGGTATACGATAAAACTGCCATAATTAACTATACCTACAATATAAGTATTGTCATATATTTTTAAGCTTTTGTGTCGTTAAATTCAAATAAGGCTATTGCCGATTTTATTCTTGTTTTGTTAGATCGAAACATTTAAAAACCACAAACTATTATATGGTGCACATTTCTAATAAATCAAAAATAATTTGGTTACAGAATATCCAGGAAACATTAAATCAAGATGGAAATATCCTGCAATTGAGATTAGACGTAAAGTAGTAATTCTAAGAAAACCAAAAATAATTTAGAATAAAACTCATGTCAGAAATATACGTATGAATACTTTCAATGAATTCATAAATAGTTCAACAGAATCGTAATACAGAACGATTTTAAACGATAAATCTGTCAACATTAATTTATATGCCAGGACTTGCCATAATTTCTAATTGGATTGCTTAAATTTAGAATGCTCATTAGTAGCTAACCATATGGTACCAATGATAGATCAACTAAATTAATTGAAGTATATAAATATTAGTAAGCAAAAGGCTGACAAAGCTAAATTGTCAACAGAAATTAGACTGTAGCCAAAACAACTAACAAGGCGTAATTTAACTCGGCACTAAAACCGCAAAAATAGGCAGAAGGCACTTCATACTATTAATTAAAAGCATTTTAAGCGGCATAATCATTTCGTAGGTTTTTTTATAGTCTCGTATAAAACAGCATCACAGAGCCCTACTGTTGTTATTCTACAATTGGGATATGTCATCAAACAAGAACGCGAGCCCGCCTTAAAATAAGTTGTTGTTATGGAAACTTGCAATACCGGGGGATAACTTAGGCGTTACTGATTCATCCCTCTTGCCCGATAAGATCTGGCAGTTATATTATTACAATATTGAGTTATTATGTCTGCATGTATTCAGTTTTGACAATAAAATTAGTAGCCAAAGTTGGCAGTTAGATATTTATCATTTACAGTTTAATAAGTTGTAAACAAAACAATTAACAATTTCAACGAGGTTATAATAGGTTGAGGATCGGTCTGACTTTTATATCTTATTTATTTGGTCATTAAATTCAACGTCTTTAAAATACTATTAATGCCACGCTGTCCATATAAGGACTGATTCAGCAGAATCTGGGTTTTAATATAAATTGGAATATAAATTGGAATGTAAATTCTAAACAACCTTATTATTATACGTAGAAACTGAATCGTAATTAATAGAAAAGGAAAGCCGTTCTAAGAACTGTAGTGACTGGACAGACTACTATCCCGATTGCAGTGGCAATCACAAAATTCTATATTATTCTAAGGGCATAATCAGACCTTTGCAATATCTTACTGAATGCCCAGGAGTCGAGACAACAGAGGTCGTGGGGGAATCTAAAAGATGTTGCTGTCACACTTATTTCTTCTAATCGCAGCTGTTTGATAAGTCATACCTAGTAGAGTTTGAACACTATCGCCAGGAGCTTTACCCGTATAACAACGAGATAGAATTCGATAAGTACCGTGGATTATGTGTGGTGGTTTCATCCGAATGGATGACTAGCGCTGTCACATATGAATCCAGCATAATGTAGGTTTACTGTGTCGCAAGCATGGAATTGACAACACTCGAAAAGATATTTGTTTGAATTGTGAGCATTAAGAAGAACCTGGCTGTACTATCATCAGGCAAGACTAGGGTCAAAAGGACTAGGTAAGAAAACGAAAGTAAATAACTAAAGATTTAAATAACTCAGTTGCTAGAACATTAAATCTTTGTCACGTCGTACTTCCTAGACTTAATAACGATTAACAGGGTTATAAATCTCGCGTAACTAGGATTCAAACGATTCAATTTCCTCGCAGAGCCCATAAACGTCTCAGGTATGTGTATTGCATAAAGTGCAATTATAAATTGACGCATAACCGTTTGGCATTGAGTATCACACGGAAACCTCGTGACAAATTCACCTATAATTGCGATAATGCCGAGGTGAGCCGGTCGTGCATCCGTATCCGATATCACATGTAATGTTTAGCTTTATTATTAAAGGCTTACAATTATTTTGTTGTTAGTAAACTAAAATCACTTAAGTACTTACCTCTTGCCTTATTTCATTTCTTATGTAGTAAATTCTAGATACCACAAGACAATAAATTCAATCTATAGGAATCTTGAAAGATTGAAGCTATACCGAAAGTAGCATAAATAAAAAGAACTTAGGAATGCTAACACGCTGCCATCAGATCCAAAACTAGGCAAAGCCTAGCTAGCCATTTCTATTATAAAATAATTACAATAATTACACATTAAAAGAACAAATAATCGTGGTCATCACAAAAAGATTTGTCCTGGGTGGGGATCGAATCCACGGCTTCTAGCTTAGAAGTCAGGTTCACTAGTCACTAGCCCAGAAGACCCAACATAAGGTATAGTAGTAAGATATTGTTATATTAAGACCATATAGCCACACAATTATATACATGTGGGGAGCCAGATTCTAAAAAAATATTAGTAAATATTCTGCACATAAATTTGCTTCGTGCTTTGGGAGCATATATTAATCCATAGATAGTACCTACCAAGCGCACAATGTAGGGCACATGCATATTGAGCAAGCTCCGAGTACCATTTCCAAACAAATTGGGATACCAGTTTAAACGAAGTACTACGTTAAATTCATTTTATTGGTACACTATGGTCCCAATTTCTGAATAGATTGAATTTAATGATAACATTTCAATTCAGTTGCAATTTCTTCGTTGTTTTTATATTGTTGCCGGGGCGGTTGGAGTGGTAGATACTTACTTCTCACGCCGCAGGTCGTGGGTTCGATTCCTACGCAGGACAGATATTTGTTCACATGAACAGTCCAAGTCAGGGTGTAATTATCTATATAAGTATGTATTTATAAAAGAAAAGTAGTATATGTAGTATATCAATTATCTGGTTTCCATAGTACAAGCTCTGCTTTGTTTGGCATCAGATATCCGTGTGTAATGCCAATCTAAACCGATTATGATAATTATTTTTCATTGGTTTTGATTTGCTTTCTGAATGGCTTTCTGAATATACATTTTGTTCCTATCGGTTGTCAGAGAGAATAATTGAAGTCGTTTTATATTTTAAACTTTAACAGAGTTTAAAAGAAGGACTTTATGAAGTAGATTTTATGTATTTTGTTTGTATTTAAAAAACGTCGTAATTGTAACACTGCTTTTCCAAATGTAGTGCATATGGAAAAGCAGTGTTACAATTACGACGTTACTACGTTCATACTCAAAGTAGACTAATATCCAAAACTTTAAATATTAATATAACCGAACGCCATTACTACATTGTAACTGCATATTTTATCTCCCTTTAGAAAGTGGAATGAAATGCCTGATCATAGTCTAGCTAGTTTATTTTTATCTAAACCAGATTTTGTTCTAAGAAAGTGATATTATTTATGTCGATTGGTTGATAACATTTCAATCAACATGTTTCTATCACACACTTTCAATTCCCACATAAAATATAACAAATATACAATTTATTACATCTACTATATCTAGAATGCATATAAAATCCAGTGTCTAACCTAGAGGTAATTAATGAATCAAAATTTCATCCGTTTCTCTCGGTCATATCTCTTTATAATTATACGAACATATTATAGAGACATCATTCTGTTTTTATTCAATAAAGTGTACTTCTTCTTCTTCTTAGGAACATACACTTGAATAGTTACCATTTAACTCGTTATCCATCTTCATTTTTGGGAATCCGTACCCAAAGGTTAAAACGGGACCCTATTGCTAAGACTTCGCTGTCTGTCTGTCCGTCTGTCACCAGGCTGTATCTCATGAACCGTGATATATTTCTGTAGATGATGTATTTCTGTTCCCGCTATAACAACAAACAAAAAATTAAATAAATATTTAAGGGAGCACCCATACAACCAACTTGAATTATTTTCTCGTTTTTATAGAATACTCGCACTTGGCCGGTTTGTTTTATTTGACTCACCAACGGCAACTTATACTAATACAATTAATAACAGAGAAATCATAATCTACAATAAATACAATAAATAATTAAAGTATAGCGACCTCTTACTGGTAAGCACCACATTGACAGGTACACAATATGTCATGAATCTATAATTTTGAAATTTTATACTAATGATCCTTGGATTTGTTTTACTGCCTGTTCTTACAATTCTCGGATGGCTGATAGTACAATTTTTGTATATGCAGATATCCAAGAACTGTATTATCTATCAGTCATTTTGTTTTATGCAATTTACCTAACGCCATGATGATGATGCACTTCTTAGGTGGATATTAGTGAGCCCATTAATTAGGACTCATTAGAACTATAGTAACGAGCCCTTTTCATTTTGCCAGATAAAGAAGACGTGTGTGACGCCCTCTTCGCTGATTACTATGAACCTATCAAGCTTGGGACTGTAGCAAACAAAATTCACTTATAGTCTACTATATAAAAATAAGTCGGGTTTTCCTTCCTGACGCTATAACTCCAGAACGCACGAACCGATTTCCACGGTTTTGCATTTGTTAGAAAAGGTCTCGGGCTCCGTGAAGTTTATAGCAAAGAAAATTTATAAAATTTAACGCGGGTAACACCGCGGGGCACAGCTAGTATGTTATATATAAGGCGCTATCTCAACGGAAATAAGCCAATTCCTCAGAACATATTAAAGTGCAGGAGTGTGCACATACTATTTCCTCATTATCATAATCCGGTACGGAATGGGACAGCTAGCCATCACGGCCGCCAGAAATCAGGTGGAGGACCGAGAGCTTTATATGCTCTTTGAGGGACGGGCTTAATATAACGCCGACAGCCACCAAAGTCCGGGCTAGTTATTCGGTGTTATTCTTGCCAGAAAAATCGCAATAACACAAGTTCCACCCGGATTTGAACACATGACTTCATTATCTGCGTTTGATCTCGCTACCGCTAAACCAACTAGGCTAACTTAAGCATCATCCATCTAGACTGCACAACTGCAGTCTAGATGGATGGCGACCACCAGGGTTGCAAACCGAAGTCCCAACAGACGTCGGTTTTCAACCGTGTAGAAGATGATTTAGTATACAGTACTACACTTACAAGTTGGTATTTGGTATCGTCCCACTAGTCCTTATAGATAAATTACACGCTGGTTAATTATTATTCAACGTAAACAAGATATGTACTATTGTATGTAAATTCAAGTTATTCGTGTCAAAGCACGACGCCTTACAAGGAGTTACTTTCCTGAGAAAAAAAAGGAATTTGTATGTCAGAATTGAAGAGGTACACAGAAGTTCCACCATAATCATAGCAATGTTATGGGTTATTTTTTTTTTCTTTCGCTCTATAGAAAGTTCGTTTGGCTAAGCAATAGTGCCTGCATCTTAAATGAAACCAACACACTTGCAATAGCTTAATATTATGATAGTAAAATTACAATTTTGTGGTCCCATGCGGGACAAACGTGGACAGCCCGCTAAAGCATCAGGAAAGGAGGGGAGATGCTATATGTGTTACAAGTATCATAGGCATAGTATATAGGCAATATCTGAAAAGATATGATAAGGAAAACTATATAACCATAAAATCACAATCACTGTACCGTACGGGACTTTACAAACATCAAATTCACGGAAAAAAGTACACCACCCCGTCACAAGTGCAGTCAAAATAAGTATTATTATTCTAGGCTAGACGAACACCGGCGCGCCGGTGTTCGTCTAGCCTAGGAGCTCCGGCGCTGGGAGCTAATCTCAGCGCGAGAAAGTATGCGGCGTCCGGCTGGCTTCTCCCCTGCTTGACGCCGCCCCTGGGACCGCTGCAGTTTGGAGGAGGGGCACACCACCCGTTTTATATAAGCGGTCCCGGGAAGAGGTAACCTGCTGTAGCTCAGGTTGCCTAAACGCGCTTGTGCGTGCTGGGGAGGGGAGGAGGCATTTGGGCCCCTCCCGTGCCCGGAGGAGTCTCAGACGCTCAGTGTACAGCGGGGTTACTGGCGAGATCGTTCACGAGTACCCAGAGCCCCCGCTACAGGCATTGGGAGGCTGGCTACCATGGTGGTTTTAGTGCGTATCCCGGGACTAGCCCGGCGAGTCCCACATACCCCGTCGCCTCCCCAAGCGGCGGGCATGCGTAACGCATTTCCACCATGTAAAAAAAAAAAAGGCTGGACGAACAACTTTGAATGATGACGTTTAACTTAACTTTACCATGATGCCAAATGGCGAAAATTATTTAGTAGTATGACAAATCAAAGTAATAGAAGAGTCCTTAAAGTAGAATGAACTAACTGAATCAAGGGAGATATGGATAGAATAGGAACTGAGCAATTATATAGCCATCTAACATAGACGAATAGCAGAGGTATACACTGACATGGCAGAATGTACAATCTTAAAACAAATTCACCCATCACTGCCTCAGTCATCATCATCATTACAGCGGAATAATATCCACTGCTGGACAAGCCTCCCCCAAGAATCACCTTAGGCGATATATCGCAGTAAGACGTTCACAGAAGGAAGCTGCCGCCCTTCCTCTGGTAGATATTCCCTCTGGTCGACTTCTACACCCTGAGAGATGGGATGATGATATTCTGATATTCGCTACCGTCACCACACAGTCTCAGTACGACATTGCAATTCTTATAGAATCTTGTAGAATACTACAATACACAGTTCAAGTTGAAACTTAGAGTTATTTATATCATTCGCTAGGATACTAGGTATAAAAGCTCTTAAGTGGTCATTGTAACTTCTAAACACCCATTTTCCTGTTGGCAATGAACCAAGAGGTATAATAAGAGTATAAATTGAAAGAGTCCTCGTTTCTTAGAACACATGATTACAATAGCTCGATTAATCGGTTTCAATTGGAACCCGCAGTTATCCAATAGAGATAATTTCTTTTTAAGAAACTCGAATGAAATGGTTAAGAGTACATAACAAAACTGTTATAGTTATGGTAAATAATAACGAATATAAAAAAGCAAGCCGTTTGTTTTTGGTTATTTGACTAACAATATAGAGTGTGTTTTTTTCTTTAGTTTAGTAGGCCTCGTAAAGAAGATTCTAGTGAACCCAAACTTGATAGGAGTTCAGGTATTGAAAAGTGGCAATATTCAGCTTCTGGTTCCATAATTAAATAATCTACCATATTATTGCATAATCGTCTACATTATATTAGTGTAACAATATCAGTGTTATATAGGCCAATACTGATCATGGACAAAATATTAAAAAGACTACTCTGTTGTGTGTTGCTAATAAAACCTTCCCAACAATTCGTAAATGTATTTATTAAGACGAAAGAGTATTTTTTATACTTGATCTGAATTGCCTCATTTAGCCCTGAAAATATGTGACAATAATATTGTTACTCATCATATCATAACAGCTGTAAGAAGTCCACTGCTGGACATCCTCCTCCAAGAATAATCTTGGGTTGGAGATCGAAGATGATCACTCACAAGAAAGCTACTGCCCCATCCTCTGGTAGATATTCCTTCGGGTCGACTTCTACGCCTCCCACGGGATGAGAGGGGGTGATGGTATTCTGATATCCATCGCCGTCACCACACACGTTACTCATTATATACATATATCATTAATAAATTTCAAAATAAGTCCTTTCTTCTTATGTTACCATTGAGCTACATAAAAAACATGTTCCAAGGAAGGTAATCGAAGTTGTATACCTTGTTAAAATATTTAATTTGTTTATTGTTGATCAATCAACACATTTAATCAAGTATAGTATACTGATACGTAATTGTGAAATGCTCCGATTTTTCATACCAATAATTGATGCTTTCTAGTCCTAAGCCTTGAAACATTATGTTTAAGATACATTTTAGGTGTACAAACATACGTACGTATAGTCTACCTACCGTGATTAAACTATTATATTTTTGATTCACGACTAGTTGATGTAAACAAAATCTTACTTTACAATTAGGTAATATATTACCATTTCAAAATTAGAAAGGGAGATAGAAGTTTGTAACCTCTTAGATTCTGGATTCAATAATACGGGAATGTGAATTTAGAAAACTGAACAATTTACTTATAGATTTTTTGAAAACCGGATAAAAGTTAACCCTGAGATTTGAGGCCCTACTGTACCGACTTTAAAAGATATAGGTGATGATTATGAATGGCAAGCCATTCCCGTGTCCACAAATTTGTCCTGACAAATTCTGATATATCGGCCACGAAATCTACACGGGCAAGTATGGTGAGAATAGATTCATATCGACTATAATGATTGATCACCGGCCATAGTAGTTCCACTTGGTCGGTAATCAATCAAGGTGCATTGAGGCTAACTAGGTAACCACCAATAACCTTTTGTGATAAAGCCAAGGTTTTATTTAGTGACTACGTAAACTGAAATTATTTTGGGGGATTATGATGTATTGATGATAAGCAAAAACAATATGATTTTTTTTATCATCTCAATATGAGTAAGAATGTATAATAAGCTCACATACAAAGATTTACAATTTGGCCCAACTAACCCACATTTCGAGAACTTGACTACCTTCCAACTTGATAACATAAATTAACTGTAACTAAATGTAATGATGCTGTCTTACCTCTTTTGGAGCAGTACGCAGACAGTTTTATCTTTGCTCCATCAACCATTAAATATTATCTTTCTTTCTTCCAGCACTAAAAGAAATTGTAACCGTAAACATGCAATAATTTAGGTCGAGCTTCTTGGTTTTCCCCACAATCCAGAATAGACTTCTAAAGGTACTTTCGCAGGACTCAACAGTTTAAGGTAGTTGGCTTGCTAATACAATGGCGCTCATAGCCAGATGCTCTCACCGATCCGTAAGTGATTGGCGAGGTTAAGTAACTAGGCTCGCGGTCAGTCCATAGATGGGTGACCGCCAAAGTGGTTTCATTTGTGAGCGTCTCCGTGCTTTGGAGGGCACGTTAAGCTGTCGGTCCCGGTTGTACATTAGGCAACAGTAGTTAAGCCATGTCAGAGGCCTACTGGGCGGCTTGAACAACTCTGACACCAGGGTAACCACTGCCCATACGATAAGTAAGTAAGTAATACTTTTATACCTCGTTTCATCTAACGATAGTGCTATACAACTGCGGATAATGAGTTCCTGAGTACCGATCTAGGGTCCACGGACCAGGTAGAAGTGTTGTATATTTTTGGCAAAATAGACGCCGCTTTATCAGAAAATTGGCGGTGGTCGTGTCGTATACTCCCATACACCATATCTATATATATATATATATATATATATATATATATATTTACATACATATCTCTTGCGTGCTTGTCTATTTTCCGCTGTGTTTGGTCGTTGTATATGAAATTTTGCCAGAAGCACTCTTATTTTTTATTACTTTCGTGGTAAGTGTTGGCAGTTAGATTCCTGCACATAACAACCACAAGTAGTCGTGTGACCTACAATTGGTCAGAGTCAGAGTGCGCTTTGTTACGATATGCATCACAAAAGGAAAAATATTCTTATTTACTTTGGAAAACGAGGTGAAATGAGCGGTATTAAATTTAAAGTAGGATACTTATAAAGAATTAACGTTCGATTTGCTTATTCTAAATCTTATGTTATTATTATACTGCTTCAACTGTTCGACTATAATAAAAAAAAATCCTTCATCTTGGTAAAGTACGGGGTATAAAAAGCAATCCTAGTACATGGTGGACCACGATCAAGGGACTCTTCATTTTCATCGTGCAATTTTCTTTTTTTATATATCAGAGGGCGACAAACGAGCAAGTGGGTCACCTGATGCTAAGTGATCACCGCCGCCCATGGACACTTACAACACCAGAGGAGTCGCGGGTGCGTTGTCGGCCTTTAAGAATCAGCAAACAAGTGTTTCTGACCGATCCCCCCACCCCAATGAGCTCTGGCGACCTTACTCAAACTCAGGAACACAATATTAAATTATTAATGTTATTATTAAGGAATGTCTTCTGTAAGGTGGAGGTACTTCTCCAGTCGGTCTGCTCTTTGAGCGAATCAACACTGTGCCCTACCGCTCTCTCTATATACCGCATATATTCGTCATATTTATTTATAGCTATATTTTGTCACTGGATAATTTCATAACGGAATTTATTACTGCTGAGGTGAAATCACTATCTGATAACGCAATAGAAGCAAGACAAAACGCAACACTTTGAAACTGCACCATTCGGTGACAATTACCAATAAATGGTGAAAAATAATGTAAGAAAACTCATACCAAACCAAAGAAGGAATAAACTGAAATAACTTAACAATAAAAGAGTAAATAGAGCAATGGAAGCTAAATCTAACGTTTACAACTTGTAACTGGTTTAGATTATTTAATTTTTTTTTTTTTGTTTTTATATAATCTGCAATCAGTCGCAAGACTATAAGCGGATGAGTTAAGTGGGTATGGCTTTCAGGCGACGAGACCAGTCTCTCGACTGCCATCCTAGAATACATCCCTCCTTTTCAGCCTTTTCATCGTTACGGAGGGGATTAGAAGATCATTGGCCAAGGAATTTGGATGGTCCGAGAGCCGATCAGCATATTTCCTTTTGAATTTCTCAATTTCAGACTGAACAGTGGGAACACCAAGATATTCGTGGATCTCGTCATTTCTGGAGAACCATGGGGCAGCTGTTATGGTACGCAGAATGTTACGCAGATTCGTTAATTGAGAACATTTTTTTTTGTTCTGGGCTATATTCTGACTAGCTTTATATTTAGTCTGATATGTTCAACGAATTCAACATCAGTCGTATCCACTATTACCTCTAAATAGTGTTAAAATATGTAAAATTAGGTACCTATATCTTTCCCTTGTGACTGGTTTAGACCACCAGTCTTAAACTTGGCAACGCTTATAAACTGTAACATTCAGTGACAATTACCACAAAATGGTGAGAAAATATTAAACAAAACCAATACCAGAATAGTAAAGGAATATGCTCAAATAACTTTCCAATAATTAAGTAAATAGAGCAGCTGAGGCTGTATCTAAAGTCTGTATCTTGTAACTGGTTTAGACTAGTTAGGTGATTACCATAGGCCCTTTGCTGTCCACCTGTTGGCTCCCGACAATTCCAATTGCTATTGTAATGAAATTATTGGCAGTCGGGTTTATATATACATGGAAACTCATAAAGTTATAAGTAACTATTGCAAGTTTAAATATAATATCATAATTTCGAAGGTGTTACTAATCTATATATATAAAAATCAATGCCACTTTTCGTTGTAATGTTATAACTCAACAACGCCTTTACCGATTTGGCTAATTTTGGTCTTGAATTATTCGTGGAAGTCCAGGGTAGGTTTGTACGTAGAGAAAATTAAAAAAAAGTCTTGAAAAAGTGTAAAATAAACATCTTTCTATACTCCCATATACAAACAATTTGTACTAAAACTTAAAAGCGTAGCGAAGCACGTACCGGGCCGCTAGTATGATATATGTATCAGCCGACCATGTTGTTAGAACACAGCCGATAGAGATATTCCCGTGTGTATCGTTTAGAGGTTTACGGCAGAGCGCATACCCCGGTGTGGTAGATAGTACTAGTTCAATCCCTACCGATTAATAAAATTTATGACTTGCCAGTTTTGAGTCCAGATTACGTTTTGCATTGAGAATAATGTTAAAAATCTTTTGAAATTACAACTTAATACTAGAACAATAATTTTAAAATAACATAGGCATGGAATGAACACATGCCAAATTTAAATCTTATGTAAATGAATAACCAAGAGAAGACTAACGCCCGAAATTAATAAACGATCCTAATCCAATTTATGCTATCTACGATAGCAATTTCGATCCATTTGTCTATTAAACCGTGCCAATAAAGCATCCACAGATTGAAAAAAGCAATCTTTCCGAACGAGCGATCTTTGGGAGGACGGATCATAGAAAAAGATAGGCCTCTGTTCTAAAATGACAGGTTGCACGTACCAATAACCAATCCATCAATTTTGACATAAGCTTAGATAGCCAAAACAATCTAAAGTTGCAATCGTAGAAATTCGGCGGATTGACGATTGGTTCTAAAGATAAAATTGGTGAAATAGTTCATTATATTCCAAAATGGCTTTGCATATAAATAATTAATAATAAGAATATTTTTTTGTTTACAAAATAGGCGGCAACCACTTCACGTCACTGTTTAAATTATTTGTAAACCAAACACAGAAATCAATAATAACATTATTGCATATCATATCAGAATCCATTATAGGTATTATATTTATTAATAAGTAATTATTTGTATATTAGTTATAAATGCTTTGCAACAAAAACAAACAGCCAACTGCTTGTTTGTTTTTGTTCCGATCGGCGACGACGGCGCCGGCGGCGTTCGTTTTGCTTGTCAAATTTTGATACGTTCCGTTCCACCAAAACATAATGTTTGATCAATTAAGTTTCATTTTATTATTACATACCCTAGTCGTCTAGTAAAAACATTTTAACCTAGCTATACATAAGTCAGTATTGATGACTTATCGTTCATATTTTTACAAATAAATTTTCTGCTTAAATTAAATGGTATAATTTGTGTCCTGAGTTACCGAGTTCTGCATAAAACGGAACGCTGCAGAGGAAAAGGATCGCACCCCAATCTCTGGGCAAAAAATGGATGGATTGATATGTTTTGTTATTGGCACGCAGGTAAAGATCAAGATAACGATAGAGCCAATCTAAAGATAGGACTGACTGACAGTTTGCGGATCGTTTATTAATTTCGGGCGTAAGTCAAATAGCCATTAAAAGTCAGTAGAGTAATAAAATCAAAGCAAAATCTTAATACTAGCCCATATATCATTTGCCAACACGTATATCTCACTTAGAATTAAATCTAAATATGTAATTAGGTTGAAGCCAGTATTGCAAGTAGTCCAGTGACCGGCGGCTTGTCAATTTAACTGATATAATTTAAACCATAAACCTGTGTGTTCTTGTTCCGCATTGAATACTTAACGAACTGTTGAGCTGGTTTTATCACATAGATAACTTGTTTCTCGCCATAGAATTTGTTGTTTAGATTTACTCTACTGTAGATAGAGTTTTAATCATTTATGACATTAGAGAACTACATTACTTTTACCGGATGAAGGGTTTTATAGGCATACATAAAACAGAAATAATCTGTGCGTCTATCTATGACATCGTAGCTCGTAAAAGTTTAAGTATATTTTAATCAAAAACTAGATTTATCGCGATGGATTACGTAAAACATTATGAACAACCTTTGTCTCATGATAATATGTACAATAATAGTCTTAACTAACCATTAGTTTAAGTCGGGAAAAAAATGTCTTTTAAGAAAACTAAACATTAATAAATTTGGGGTAAGGTAGAATAAGTGAGATGAGGTTAAACAAAATGTTTGCTAAACCGGAAAACATTTTTCCACATGCTAATTTTTTTCTTAGTCACATAAAAATGATTGATAATGTTTATTGATTATTAGGGTATAATTGACTGTTAATCAGTTTTATCAACTAATACAGAGGGTAACAAACTATACTTCAAATGACCTGAATAGGCTGTAACAATATTAATAAATAAATAAAAAAAAAAAATGTTTTATTCACGTAGACTTTAAAAAAGCGCTTGTAAATAGTCAGAACATGTTTGTAGTAATATAGTTGTATACATTATTATTTCTAGTAACATAGATATTTAGGTACATATTGTATGAAAACATTTATAAAATTTATTTTATTACAGCAATGATATTTAGCTAGCAGTAATATAGTTTAAGTCTAATATTTTTACTACATATTAGTGATGTAACGAATGTCAAATTTTGGACATTCGCGAATGCGAATGCGAATATCTGCTGCCAACATTCGCGGATGCGAATGCGAATATTCAGTTTTTTTTTAATTTGGTGGAAAGTGAACAAAGAAAGGTACGGTCTTCTGTTTCCTGTAGTTCGACATTATTTAGATACACCACCAACAAGTATCCCCAGCGAGCGCATGTTTAGTGGCGCTGGACTTATTTACACGCCACATCGAAACAGACTTGAAGGAGACAAGGCATCAAAGCTTCTATTTTTAAAGTTTAATATACCTCTACTGAAGTTCAATTATTAACATGAAAAATATGTTAAAAAAATATAATTAATTGTTATTTTTTTAAGGGAGAGAAGTATTTTTGGTTTCTTTATTTAGATTAATTTTTTTATGGTCTACTGTACTGAATATAGTTTTAGTTCCATTATTACTACTTCGAAAAAACTTGAGAGGTGTCAAGGGACACCCGGATGGAACGAAGTTATTTCTTATTATTCATTATGTACAAAAAACCTGTATACACTCAACAAAAATAATCGTCGCGACACCACACTGTTCAATGCGAAATAGAAATGAAAATATCTGGCTTGCTTTCTATAAGAGAGAGAGAGAGAGACAGACAGAGAAACATGCGCACGCCGCAGAGCTGCAAAAAGTGTCGTGACAACTTTTCGTAAGATTTTTTTCCGTCTAGCCCCCTTTCACAACGCGCGATAAGGAACTTCGTTCCAATATATCTAAAGACTGACAAAAGTATAATGGAAAAATTCATTTTTGTTAGTTTCATTTGCATAAAATTATGTGTTACAAGTTCTAATGACAATTTAATTTTTTAGCTTTATTAGACTAAAACATTTACTTTAATTTCTGTTTGCTTAAAGTGTTAACTCTTTTTTAAAATGATTATATTTATAGTTTATTTATTGTAGTATTTGTTGATTATTATTTTTAGTTTTGCTCAACAAGATAATTATAAGGTTAAAACTTCGGTAAAAATTCATAGAAGAATTATTATTGTTTCTTTACATAGAGTATATTGTTGTTAAATTCTTATAAAATTTAATTATTAAGCTTCATTGCCCAAAGTTATATAGTTTAAATAAATAAATGATTTCAAATGATAAAGAGAAGACTGATAATGTGATTACGAGGTTAAGTTACTTATTCTTAAATTAAAAAAAACATAAGAAATGAATGGATTTTGTTTTATTAACCAACTATTAACCTTCAAATTTTTTTTTTATATTCGCAAAACATTCGCGGTAATTTTGCGAATGCGAATATGCAAAAATTTTTTTTCCTACTGTGGCAACACTAGCGCTAACAGCTGATTTTGAATGTCCTTAATTAATAATTGAATTTTGTTTAATTTTCATTGTATAAAAGCCCAAATCTAATTAAATCACTGCGTAATTAGTGTAGTTAACGTGTTAAAATAATTATCTATAGTGTTTTATATGTTAAATTTGTGATTATATTGTGACAGTTACCGGCACATTTGCATGGACCCCTAAGGTAAAATCCACTGTATTTACTCGCAATCTAACAACAAAGCGTGTTAACATTAATTTTATTTGGCATTTTTTATAGATAAAAGTTACTTTCAATCAAATTTATTGCGTATTATCACAGTTGACATAACCCCATTCCAGTTGATTATAAGTACATTTAATTATAAACAATGTCTGGCATTACCACTCGTGGGGCTTTGGCTCGTCAAGCTGAAGAAAACCTACTAAAAGCTTTGAAGGAGCTACAGGACTCCAAGCAATTGTGTGATTATTATGAGAAAGAGCGTGAAGATAATGAAAGAATACTGTTAGAGTCATCTGAACAGGTGAGGATATTAAAAAGTCAATTGTCACAGCTACATGTACAATATAAGGATGCTATTGAAGCCCGGGATCAGCTCCAAAACATCATAAATGGATTTGATCAATGTCGTATTGAATATGACTTTGCATTGAATAAATCCTATCGCTTGGAACAACAACTACAAGAGGCCAATAATGAAATAACAGCATTAAGATCTCAGTTGGGAAAATTAAATAACAACTTAATCACCTCGCAGAACCAAACACTTTATGATGAGTTGGTGGTCAAGGATGCGTCCATGGTTTCTGTTGCAGCCAATAACCAGCCCCATATCACATCACTCCCCACAAGAGATGAGGATTTCATTAATATAAAATCAATGGCATTTAATAGCTGTAGCAAAACTAAATTTAAAAAATACCAAAAAATTAACAAATTCATTAAAAAGTCCCAAAAATTAGTAAAAAGACATAAATTCTTCTTCAAATATGATAGTCAAAACAGGGAAAGATTGGAATTAATAGAAAAGTTGAATTTATATACTATAAAATTAAAAAATAGTACTTTAAAATACAATTGTGATATAGAAAGTCAACAAAAAAAACTTGACTTTCTTCAAGATGAACTCAAAAGAATAACAATAAAGTATGAACTGTCCGAAAAACAGTCGCTTACCTGTTCCTTGCTAGAAAAACAGTCTCCCTATTTACTGAAAACAAATAATAATAATAGTAATAGTTCCCCTAACCAATCTGAAACTTCACATAATAGGCCATTAGCTCATAGACTACACACAAATAATGTAAAAATAAATTTTAAGTCTGACGTGACAATATTCAGTGATGAAATTTGTAAAAACTTAGGGCGGTTATTATTAACAGCGGGACATTCAAATATCAATTTCTGTATGCCTGGAGCCTCTAGCCACCATATCTTCAAAAAAGTTTATGAACATAAATTTAATATTCCTGGTAATCTGATTCTTTTAATGGGAAATAGGGGTAATTTGAATAAAAAATCACTTGTACAGTATATTAATCATTTAAATTGTTTAAATATAAGGAAAATTGTTATATTCTCATTTCCCTATAGTGCTAGTTTGTCGCAGGAGGAAAATATGATTAGATATAACTTGAATCTGACTTTACACACATTATCAACCTATATGCAGGAGAAATTACATGTAATTGACATTAACACCTTTGTTAAGAAACCTTTTTACCTGACAAAAGATAACTATTGCTATCTTCCTTACTATTGTACAAGACAAATAGCTTCATCGCTATGTTATTTCTTTGACATTTCAGCCAGGAACTTGGCTAAACCGTTAGCTAGAAGTAAGGTGTTTGGCCAAGTACTGAGTACTGAGCAATGTACCGTTGACATAAATAATGCCAGTTGTATGACTACTGATGACATTTATATTCAAAATAATTTAAATTAAATAGTGTGACAATAGAGGATTTCTCTTGCATAATACCAAATTCTGGTCATGGTTCTAATGTGAGTTTAAGTGGGAAGACAGATTCACGTAGTGTAATAAAAACAAATGTGAACCCATCAAACATACATGATAAAGTCAATAAATATACTAAAAAAAATTGTATTAACCTGTTGCACCAAAATATTCAAGGTTTGATGGGAAAAGAGCTAGAATTGGAGCTGTTTTTGAATTGTGACAATATAGATATTTTATGTTTAACTGAGCACTGGCTAAAACTCCATCAATTCATTTTCAGCTTCAATAATCACCAGGTTGTAAGCTCGTTCATCAGGGAAAAATATATTCATGGTGGCTCTCTAATTTTAATAAATAAGTTGTTAAAGTTTAAAGAAAGAAGTGATGTTGTGAGCCTCTCTGTTGAGCGAGTTGTAGAGATTTCATGTGTTGAGTTGGAGCAATTTATTGTTTTGAGTCTTTACAAACCTCCTTGTGCGCCATTTGATACTTTTTCAGATATTATGGAGGATGCATTAAATAAATTATCTAACAGCCATAAAACAGTTATCATTTGTGGAGATTTTAATATAAACATTTTGGAGAAAAGCACAATAAGTTGCAATTTATTAAATTTGTTTAAATCCTATAATTTATATCACAATTTTACAGAACCAACTAGAGTTACTGCTACAAGTGCTACATGCATTGATAATATATTTAGCACTGTAAAACCTTTATTTAAATCAATAATCAATAAAATTCAGTCAGATCATTCAGGTCAGTTGGTAACTTATTCAAATGCTCCAAAAATTAAAAGAAAACTTATAAGCTATATTCCATTTAGTGAAAACCGCTTAGAAAAATTTAAATGTAATATAGTAAAACAAATAGCATGGCTGCCCTATCATGATAATCCGGATCACTTGTACAACTCTTTATTCAATTTGATTAATGATGAGTTCCGCACAATATTTACACCCAAACAACTGCACCCAAACAACTGTCTGTAAGTGACCGTCTGGTATTCAGTGATTGGGCAACTCCAGGCATCTATAAAAGTCGGAATCGGTTGTATGAATTGTATGAAGAAAGATCCCATAATCATAATACAGCTTTTCAAGAATATGTGAAACAATATGCCAAAACATTTAGACGAGCCTGTACCGCTGCTAAATCTTTGCACATAAAAAATATACTTAAAACTTCTACAAATATAATCAAAACTACTTGGAAGATAATTAATGCTGAGACAGGTAAAACAAAAATACGTAGTCGTGATTTTAACTTAGTAATAAACAATATAGATATTAGGTCTTTACCTATGAAATTGCCGTTCTGCAGTACTGGCCATTTCAAATCAAAATAATTTTTGTTTGGCTAAGAATTCTAATTTCAAATTAATTTTATTTTAAAAACATGGATTCTTTTTTCCAAAAGTAGTCATTTCTTTATTGATTAGTGTTACATTTTCATCGCATTTCAATCTTTTTCGTCATCATGGATACGTTAAAAATTCGAGTAATTATGGAATATGAGTACCGTCGTGGCAGCAACGCGGCACAAGCGGCACGCAACATCAACGACGTTTACGGAGCTAACACTACAAACCAACGCACCACCTGTTATTGGTTTGCTCGCTTCCGTTCTGGAAATTTCGACCTGAAAAATGAACCTCGCGGTCGTCCGAAGACTTTGGTCGACAATGACGAATTAAAGGCGGTTGTGGAAGCTGATGATACACAATCTACGGCTGAATTAGCAGCAGCTTTCGACGTTAGCGTCAAAACAATATTGGTCCATTTGCGTCAAATTGGCAAGGTAAAAAAGCTTGACAAATGGGTGCCCCACGAACTCAATGATCGCCAGCGCGAAGTACGCGTCGAGACGTGCCTTGCACTGCTCAACAGACACACAAATGAAGGAATTTTGAACCGCATTGTTACCTGCGATGAAAAATGGATTCTGTTTGATAACCGCAAGCGCTCAGCAAGTTGGTTGGATCCTGGTTCAGCACCTAAACAATGCCCTAAACGAAAACTTACCCCTAGAAAAGTGATGGTCACTGTTTGGTGGTCTAGCGCCGGTGTGATTCATCACAGCTTCTTACCAAACGGGGTGAGCATTACTGCAGATGTGTACTGTGAAGAACTGAGCACAATGATGGAGAAGCTGGCGCATCTCCAACCAGCATTGGTCAATCGCTCGTCTCCGCTGCTCCTGCACGACAACGCGCGACCTCATACTGCACAGCAGACGGTCTCCAAGTTGCAAGAACTGGGGTTGGAAGCTCTCCGTCATCCGCCCTACTCACCAGACCTTGCGCCTACAGACTACTACTTTTTCCAGAATTTGGATAACTTCTTGGCGGGAAAAAAATTCAATACCCGAGAGGCAGTACAAAATGCCTTTGAAGAATTTGTTGCCTCCCGTCCAGCTGATTTCTTTAAGAAGGGCATCAATAAACTGCCACTGCGATGGCAAAGATGCATTGATTGCATGGGTGATTACTTCGATTAATACAAATAAAAAAATTCATGAAAAAAATTCGTTTAAATTTTTTCATACAAAACGGCAATTTCATAGGTAAAGACCTATTATTAAAGGCGATTTGGAGATTGCGACTGAGTTTGAAAAATATTTTTCGAATATTCCAGTCGTAATTACTAACTCTCTTTCATATTCTTCTACATCTGCTGAGCAGATACTCAAGCAAAGCGTAGGGTCGTGTGACACAGTTTTTGAATTTTCGGTGGTTAGCCCTAAAGATATTTTAAATGCTTTCAAGAGTATTAATATAAAAAACACAAAGGATCTGTGGGGTCTATCTGTTAAGACTGTTTCATCAATTATTACTATAATCGCCCCACACTTAGCTACTGTGTTCAATTGCTGTGTTGCATCAGGTGTATTTCCTGACTTGATGAAGTATAGTAAAATCATTCCTTTGTTTAAAGCTGGTGATACTTCAGACCCTTCAAATTTTCGACCTGTTTCCGTGCTGCCCACTGTTAGTAAAATATTTGAAAAGCTTATGCTTAGCCAGCTGCTCAGACACTTTAATATACATAATTTACTACACCGGAAACAGTTTGGATTCACAAAGGGTTGTTCAACCATAGATGCAGGGGTCAACTTATTAAAAAGTATATTCGCGGCGTGGGAAGACTCGCAAGATGCATTAGCTATCTTTTGCGATTTGTCCAAAGCGTTCGATTGCGTTCATCATGATACTCTGGTCAGAAAATTACACCACTACGGTATTAGGAACAAGGCTCTCGAACTTCTGACTTCTTACTTGAGAAAAATAGAATTCAGAAGGTCGAAATAAACGGTAAAATATCTCCGGGATCTCCAGTGGTAATGGGCGTTCCACAGGGGTCAATTCTTGGCCCATTTTTGTTTTTAATTTATATAAATGACTTACCTTACTATGTAAGGGATAAGCATGAGATTGTGTTGTTTGCAGATGATACTTCCCTGACGTTCAAAATAAACCGACAATTAAGCAATTTTGACGATGTTAATGATGCAATCTCTAAAGTTGTTCATTGGTTTAATGCCAATAATCTTGTGCGTAATGATAAGAAAACTAAAGTCATAAAATTCACTACACCGAATGTGAAACAGGCGACAACCAATGTACAACTTAATGGAGCTAGGTTGGACCCTGTTGAATCAACTGTGTTCTTGGGTATCACTATTGACTCAAAGCTACAATGGAGCCCACAAATAGAAAAACTGTCCGGCAAATTAAGTTCTGCAGCATATGCAGTGAAAACTATTAGACGGCTGACTGATGTTGACACAGCTAGAATGGTTTATTTCAGTTATTTTCATAGTGTAATGTCCTATGGAATTCTTCTCTGGGGTAGCTCTGCTGACATTAACACCATATTTATATTGCAAAAAAGAGCTGTAAGAGCTATCTATAATCTTGGCCCGAGAGTGTCTCTAAGAGAAAAGTTCAAAGAGGTCAACATTCTAACTGTACCATCTCAGTATATATATGAAAACTTACTATATGTGCATAAAAATATCGATTCCTTCTGTAAAAGGAGCGATACACATAATGTAAATACTAGATATAAGAATAATCTCATATTGCATACTACCCGTCTCCACAAAATAAGTAACTCTTTTATGGGGCAATGTATAAGATTCTATAACAAACTTCCCAATGATATTAGAGAATTGTCTACGAATAAGTTTAAAAGAATTATTAAAGCCAAATTGTGTAGCAGGGCATATTACAAAATTTCTGATTATTTAAATGATAAAAGTGCTTGGGATTGAGTTGTTCTGAGTTAACACACATGATTGTCATTAATCTTATGTATATTTTATTTTAAAAAAAGGATTCCTACTGAGTTTTCTGGCAGTGTTTCTCAGTAGCTGCCACGTCATGCACTGCACGGTAGGGAAAAAAAATATGACGATTCCACATAAATGTAAAATTTTTACGGAATAAAGTACCTTTGACTTTGACTTACGCGAATATCCGCGAATGCGAATGCGAATATTCGTTACATCACTACTACATATTGTCAATGGTTCTGTCTATATTAAGGTATTATATTAGTGTAATAACATCAACATATACATATCTCATAACAATTTAGCTAAAATTGTATTATAATAGAATAACACATAAGTATAAAGTAATGGGAATCATTTTAAAAGATATACACAAATCTTTAGTTGGGGTGTTAACGCGACTATCCTTCTTTATTACTATTCCGAAAAATGGCATTGATCGTGGTCACGGGCTGACAGCCCAGATAAAGGTTAGTCGCGTTAATACCCGATCATTATGTATGTTACGCAAAAGTATTTACATATATCTGAAGCTATGGCACAAGTGGGAAACCTCAATATCAGTCTTAAGCCACTTAACTCTAATTAAAATAATCTTTACAATAACTCAACTGTGAATATAGTGTTACTTTGCGTCGCTAAACGATCTGCTAAACTAGACGCAATTCCAAAAACTGACAACGAATCTCTAAATCCCTTTTCAATAACCAAGGTAAGCGATAACTGTTAAGTAAATTTATTTCTTTCAATATTCCGCGTACAAAATCGCAACATTCCGAACACAAAATACGAAATATATAAAGTCAAGGCTGTAAGATAAATCTAATACAGCCAAATACAAGAACCTAATAGGCAGTTGCTCAAAGCTCTGCGGTTCGGGGAAGGGAGCTACGAGTATAATGTCCCGCCCATTATAAGGTGACGTTCACAGTAAGCCTTCAAAGTCTTTCACTGCTTTCCCAGACAATAGAGGTAAGCGTGGCCTCAAGCCTAACAATAAAAACTACAAATTATATACCGGCGCCGGGGGGCACCTCCTCTTTGGGTTTGAACGTCGACTCTGGTCTGGTGTTTTTAGGGAAGCTTTGTGCGTCTGACGGTCTACGTAAATACGCGAAGACGCGTACCTCTCGACTGATTGAGGATCGGAGAGAGAATCTCATCAACGCGTATGCAAAAAAGGGGTCATGGAGGACGCTGGTGGAGTACCTCATACGTATACCTATGGACGAGGTACAGCATCAGCGTATTCCAGCGCTAAACTGTAGTAACTATAGAAGTTATAGCTTTAGGAGCAGCTCGACAAGCCAAGTGCTACAGAATACACTCTATGCAAGAATAGCATTTTAACGTTAATGCTGTGGTCCTGGTATGAGTAATTCAGGTGCGCTATCGGGGAGCGAGGGATAGGTCGGCTACGGGTCAGTGACGCAAGCATCATACGCTACCGTAACCGCTTACCATCAGGAGGGCTATATCTTTGTTTCAGACTCGATAGTATAAGAATAAAACATAGTAGATTATTTTATGACAGAGGCCTACAAACGTGTAATAAGGTCACCTGATGGTAAGTGACCACCGCGACCCATGGACTCTCGCAACACCAGAGGAGTCGCGTGTGCGTTACTGGCCTTTAAGAGTCAGTAAACAAGCATTGCTTGCACTTACACCCTTCCGATGAGCTCTGGCTACCTTACTTACACGCAGAAACACAACATTAAAATTAATTATGTTATTATTAAGGAATGTCTTCTATAAGGTGGTACTTCCCCTAGTCGGGCTGCTCTTTGAGCGAATGAACGCTGTGCCCTACCTCTACTAAAATAGATGTTTTCTTCTTATACATTACACAGACTATTGCGACATGCATCGTTGGTTTTGCACTTAGTTCGAAGGTCTATTATACAGGTATTTATACTATGCAAATACTATGAACACCACGCAATCATACATCAAATATTTTTGTCGCGTATTTTACTAATAGCTCAATCATCCACAAAAAATCTCGCAGCGGTATAGTAAGGTCATTGGCAGTGGTACGTATAGACATTATTATAATAATTGCTCGGTGATCATTTAAATCGCCGTTATATTTTATAAATTAAACGGAATATTATTACTTTAAAGTATGTCACAACGAAGGGCAACCACTTGTAGCTAAAAATTACCACAATTACACACCTGGCCGAAGGCGACGCCTTTGAGAACCTATTGAGACAACATAAATTTTACTACGACGCTTATCTGGTAATATAAATCTAATAATGCCTACTTTAGTACCATAATCAAAGGTCATTTGGTATTATTAAGGCTCTAACGTAATATTATTTGGAGCAAATCTGTCTCTTAATAGGTATCGATAAACATAGGTATCAGTTTGTTTATTCCGATTGGGTAAGTCCGAAAAGAGTTTGAATCACAGCTTTATAATTAGAATAAAACCTCCAATTCACAAAGGAAGCACGTTCCATAAATCCACGACAAACAAACCACGTTTCGTTCAAACATCACGATTAGCTGGTGAGCAAATCTGTATACATCCGTTACGCACTCGACCGCTTCAACTACGTAAATATTACTGAGAAAATCCCACTCGGTTCCTGGGTGTCGTGCATTCGGAATGACCAAATACGTGTAGCAGGTAGCAAAAGCACGTAGAGCGGTGCGTAGGCGCAACGCACGTGCTGTGCATCGGGATGACGATGGGTCCTCCGTAATTGTGTGCGTAGGTGTGACGTATACCAAGAAACTTCAAAGGACTTGATTTACGTCAGTTAATTATTGCACAGGTAAAATATACAAAATCGAATTTAAGTAATTCATTTTTATTAAACCTTTACCTCAAACCATTTTTGGTTTAAAGACCCTTCTGATGCCTAACTAAGCTTAGACCTCAATATATCCTAAACATCCTGTTCAGTACTTAATTATCATCATCTGACGATGATGTTAATTAAGTTATAAAGCATCAACCTTAAATTTTTATATTTATAACATGTTAAATATTTTTTTAAGGAACAATATTTAACACTTGCATCTAACTAAACCTCAAGAGATATTTATTTATTGTTAGTAAGAACAAATTACCGATCAGGAAGAATAAAAACATGGCGGTCTACAAGATAGGTCTGTTATTATAAAATTATTTTTTAATATAAACTTACTTCATAATAAGGAAGTTATCAATTTGATAATTATTTTAGTGTAAGATACAAAATTATTTCTGTAGGGTGTATAAATATCGCTCAAATCGGTTCTCGTAAAGATAAGTTGCAGTCCAGCATTATATTAAAAACAGTAACTTATCATGTCTGTGTGTAGATAAAATATCTATGTTTATAAACTAAATAAGTAGCCTTTTTAGCCTCTTGCAAATTTCTAGTCACACATTTTATTTGTGAAAGTTTAAAAACAAAGTCACACGTCGCAACACTTGCACATATATAACAATGCTACTAAATTGTCAAACACCTAAATACCCTAACATAACGTAATATGGATCGGTGACGAAACTAAAGTAAAATGTAATTTTAACCCCACAAGTCATCACATCATCACTAACAAACACAAGAATGACCCATGACATCATTCTCAAGCTGAGAAGCTGTCACAGTAGAAACGTCACTACATACCACAATGATGAGTGACATACCGCAGACAAACTAAACAGAACTTAACACACACATGACTCATCGTCCATTTTAATACGCTTTTCATAAATTATTATGACTAACTTTATCTGCGTCCAATGACTAAAAATAATTTGATTGTAAATCGTGACGAAATGGCCGCTGACCCCGGACGCTAATATAATCAATGAAAGGAGTTATTTCATCCGGGTGTAAATATTAAAAAAAACTGCGTATCACAAAAACTTGTACATTATGAACTTGTAAGGACTTTAGTTCTACGAAGTGAAGCGTTTATTGTGATTAACTCAATATAAACGCCATATAAACATTGATTACATCTGCATTTAAATTGAAATTAACAGTGGCGATGGGTAATACGGAAATGAAGACGATAATTCGAGAAATTGATGGTAATATTTGCCCAGTTCGGGTCAATAAAGGATGATTCAGATATTTCTGACAAGAAAACTAAAGTCTAAAAGATGGCAGTGTTTCACCGCCGCCGCGGCCGTGCCTTAGAGCTCGAGTAAAAATATTTTATGATCAAATGAAATTAGTTATACCGAAAGTACTGAGGATGAGTCAGAATGAGATGCGTAGAATACTGTAGAACGATGTGCAGTAACGAATAATTGTCTTATTTTGTAAAGGACAAGTCGAGGAGAGTCGTGTTACACCAACTCTTTGCCACCGCCGCGCCGTAACATTAATTATCATGGCCATGTATGGCGAGGCGAATTTTTACATCACGTAATGACTTCCATAGAACGATGAGGATGGAAGGCGCTTGAGATGACAAGCATGACAAATTGCACCGACTACCATAAAAGTCCACCACGTGTTGTTAAATCAAGAGCATCACATAAATATTCCTTGTCAATCAATATTCATGATTATTATGAAGTCAATCTTTAAACAGCTCAATGCAGTGCAAAACAGTGTGAATCAAATAAAATGCCAATGTAAGTACAATCAGAAACAGAAGTGGCTGAATAGAGACGAAACTATTATTTACTACTAAGAATTTGGTACAAATAATATAAGGCAGCAATTAGGTAAATATAAATTGGTTCTCCATACTCGTTATTAGATCAAAGTAAACATTTACTTGCACTTAGTTTAAAATAAATTAAAGCTATTTTATTAGATTTTGAACTAGTCCATTCTAGGACTTATAATAAATAGGCTATCGTATCGGCGTAACATGGGACGGCTATGCCAAAATTCTTTTAATCGATAATCGACATATTGCTTTTGGATTTAACCCTATAAGTGGCCTTCGTCTGCCTATAAATATAGTCATATCTGTATATGACTTACTATATTTCATATCTGTTGTAGTTCACTACAACAATTTGGTTGCAAAACTGTAAGTGTAGTGAGTGAACATTTGTTTCATAAATAAATAAATATCTACTATATACTTACTTAATAAGTCACAGTACAGCCACATCTGTCCCTGACCGTACAAACATAAATTGCCAACCCGGAATATCGAATGCATCTCATCAATATTAAACTGTAGAAGGACGTCATAATACGGATTCAAAGAAACTGATAATTGTGTGCAAAGAATAACACATTATACCCACGGGTGCATCAGACCTCAGTAAGTAAGGGGTTTGTGGGAACAAATAAATCTCAAGTGACAAGGCCCCAGCTTAGGTTATTGTTAAAAACATGGAAAATATAATGGTTTTTCCGATGTAATCACTCATTTACATAAAACTGCGAGTTTAGCATCTTAAGAAAAATGTTTAAAAAAAAGGGAAGTACCGTGTTCACAGCTAATGTATGATGACCCTTGCTCCATTATAGAGGTATCCAATACATTATCCAGCATTGGAAGTCTTTGACTTTAATTGTCTTTGATGATGATCATGGTACATTTTCTTTTATAATATGTATTTTTATATTAATATAATTTATACAATCTCGTTCATTTAAATAACATCATTACAATAGAAATATTGTTTAATAAGTAAACATGATTTCGTTTGAAATGATTAGAACTTTTGTTTTAAATGTATTATAAAAATTGTAGTTATTAATCGTATGGGTAGTGGTTACGTACTAAATGTTGGAGATGTACCATCCATTAGGCCTCTAACAATAGTGCCGACACCTTAAGGGGCCTTTTACAGTCCACTAGCGCCGCCAATGGAAAAAATGTCATAACTCGTAAATAGAATCAAAAATACAAAATGTGGTCTATTATTAATGTAGAAAAGGCAATAACGTAATTTTATAACACATTGTCAACACTTGAAATATAGCTGTTTAGCTAAATCGTGCATTTGTAACAAAAACGGCCGTTAATGTTTTGAATGCACGATTTAGTTAAACAGCTATATTTCAAGTGTTGATAAGGTGTTATACAATTACGTTATTGCCTTTTCCACAGTAATAATAGAACATATTTTGTATTTTTGATTCTATTTACGAGTTATGACATTTTTTCGATTGGCGGCGCTAGTGGACTGTAATAGGCCTCTTAAAAAGCTCTTAGAAGTCGAAGACGTTGAGCACTAAACGTGGTGCGCTTCGTAATAATGTTTATTTACGCTAAAACCAGTATTTGTAGCCATGATTTTATAAATGGTTTTATATAAATTTAAAGTTTGTTATATAGGTCTTCATCTTTATAATTACTATATGCCACCACCGGAGCCGGTCTTAACCGGATTCGGCCCAGTCGATACGGTCCAAAGTAAATAATAATAATATTCTGTTACATTATTTACACACGGCCATCTGATACCAAACTATGCAGAGCTTGTACTATGGAAACCAGATAACTGATATACTATATATACTGCTTTTCTTTTGTAAATACATACTCATATAGATAATTACACCTAGACTCAGGACAAACAGACATGTTCACGCACACAAATATCTGTCCTGGGTGGGAATCGAAACCACGACCTCCGGCGTGAAAAGCAAGCATTTGCCAACCACGCCAACAGGCCCGTAAATATACATCAGCAGGCATGGTATTACTGTAGGCAGTCGATGAATACACTTGGAGCTTTACAGCGTGTTTAATAACGGCAGTTATCTTACTGCAATGTTTTATCGACTACAGTCGACATACAACTTACATTCTTACTTAATACATTAAGCAACAATGTAAGTTGTATGTTTTAAAAAATGTTAGTGTACGTTCAAAAAGTTCTCTTAAGAATTGTAACTTCACTGAATGAATCACGTACAATATCCAAGTAAGGTGCTGATCGCATCGCAGCATGGGCCGACACAGTAATTTGTCAATTCGCTATGCGTTGGTGCGTTACTCACGCTACACTTCACCGGAACATCGGACTTTGGAACGTCAACACAAGTTAAATGCCGACTCATTACAGCTAAGCAACAACCTTATAAGGTTGGGGATCTTTCGGTTGGGCGGAAGAACGACTACCATCTTATGGGCCAAAATGTCTTCAGTAAAAAAATATTATTTTATGCACATTGGGATTACAAATTAGTTTCTAAGAACCTGTTAAGGTTAGCGGTTCGAGTTAACGTAACACGTATTGTACTGGTTACAGCAACTCTGCGTGCATATTTAAGAAAAGATTTTTTCTTTATTATATTACAACGCAAAGCATTAGCGTCCTCAGTGAGAGTATTAACAACTTTCGAGTGCGTACAGTTCGTAGTTAAATTTATCACAACCAGACTTCTAACTTTTTAAATTTTACTGCACGTTATGATTGCTGTTATAAAAAATAATTAATTAAACAACTTTAATAAAGAAATAAACAAAATATGTAGAGTTTAGTGCTCTACATATTTTTTATTTGTTTTGTTATGTTAATTCTAATATTAAATACCAAGTAAGTATGATTTCAGATTCCAATGTCTTTATGTTCCGCTGCAGTTAATCAAAAACCTAACTGACTCTGTTAAGTTTTTCAATAGTAATTTTGAATATCCAAGAAACTTTATTACTGTGTATAGATTGATATTAAGTACATCTGTAAAGCTGGAGAAATATGCATTTTTATATTTGGTTACGTACACAAACCTACATACGTAGAGGTGTGCCTAGGTGAATGAAACTCTATCGGTGAAAGCAGTGGGTACATCTTCCATCCTGTCACTATCTGCGCAATGGCTTTAATTTTAATCCTATACTGATCTAACATGTGGATTCTCCACATGTAAGACTTGAAGATGAACTTCTAAATGTCAGATCCTGTAGCATACGAAAGTTCAATGCAACTTTAAGATATTGTGTCATATAGCTGTACTTTGAACTTTTCCTTGTTTATTCATGCAGTTTGTAAAGCTCATATACACAAATATCTGTCCTGGGTGGGAATCGAAGCCACGACATTCGGCGTGAAAGGCAAGAATTTACCAAAGACGCCAACCGGCCCGTCAATAAAATTGGTAAAACATCAGTTGTCGTACTACGCAATAAAATAAATGGCTCTGAAGCATTACTATGAGTTTACTAAAACCGAATAGGACGTCATCTGCATCCTCCTCGACCCTTATTTTGGATTCGTATTTATGACATGCCAACTCCGATCCCCAATCGGACGAGAGGTCTTGGCGTACTAGGTACACAAAACAACAATCGACCCTCTCTGTAAAGACCTGAGTCGCGTTTCACCAAAATGGGTGCCTTCAAGTAGGTATGGGTAATTAGTTCGTAATTTTGCTAGACGGCTCTAGCCCACGTTTACCTTACAGTCCGGTGAAGCAAAGTCTCTTAGAATAACTATAAACTACGCGTATAAAAAAACGTACGAACGAGTTGGAGCTCTGGACGGGTATACAGCATTATGTTTGGTTACTGTTGTGATTGCGTGATAAGTATTGGCACTCACAACTCTTCGTTCCCATAGAAAGCTTGAATTCGTTTAATTTTCTGTACTAAGCGTAATGTATACGTCCCTCAGTTGTGAATCTGTATGTATGGTAAATGAAGCTATTTCTTCGCATATTTCGCAAACTGGCGATTCGCATTTTTTATACTAAAGGAGCAATTTCAACAGCTTTCTTTTAATATACATCAATCAAAGATTAATAGTATTTAATCTATATTATTTTGATTATACAGCTTGCTAGGTACACTTTCCAATATAAAGTAGGCTATAATAATTTGAAAGATCAGACTTTCCAATGTCTTGCTTTCATGTTTATTTCTGCTATTATTGAGAACGCTATATCATACAATAAAACTTTCATCTTTCATAGCGATAGTTCAATAAGTACAAATGATTGTTTTGTATGATACAAATTTGTAATATATATCCTTACTAATATTATAAACGCGGAAGTAACTTACTTTTTAAAGCGAAATGGGTTGTACGGCGTTGAAAGTATCGTCATTTTTAGAGCTAGTTTGTAACTGGAAGATAATTAGTATAATTTCCTGGAAGTATAGAAAGGCACGGATGGCGCAGCGGTTAGTGCACTTCGGACACCTATTAATGAAATGAATAATAAAATAAAGTTCCCCGCGACACATTCAAAGCAAATAAAGATATTCTATTCAGGGATTAATTTCACTAAAGCGGGCGTTGTCCTTTATTAAATATTAAAAAAGCTAACCTTACTCTAGCAGATCACCCATCATAAAATGACCGCGCGCTCAGTACCTTCTCTCAGTCTCTCCGATCACTTAATGAGAGCCCCTGGCTATGAATATATAATTATATTTATCATATATACAATATATGCTTATATTTATCATATATACATAATATATCTATATAAATAAAAAGACAAGTCCTGACTGACTGACTGACTCATCAACGCCCAGCCCAAACCCTTGGACCTAGAAAGCTGAAATTTTGCACAAATGTTTGCTTTATAATGTAGACAAGGAATAAGCAAGGATTTTTCGAAATTCAACCCCTAAGAGGGTAAAACAGGGGCGCTAAGTTAGTATGAAACTTTGCCGTTTTTGAAGTTTAAGGCATCAAAATTGGTATTTGGGCTTCCAGTTAAAAATAAAAAATCACGTATTTCAGGGTTTTTGGAAATTCTACACCCAATGGCGAAAAATAGGGGATGTAAGTTTGTATGGAAAATGTGACAATTTTTAAGTTAAACGCATGAAAATTTGTATTTGGCCTTCCAGTTAAAAATAAAAAATCACGTATTTCAGGGTTTTTGGAAATTCCACCCCCAATGGCGAAAAATAGGGGATGTAAGTTTGTATGGAAAATGTGACAATTTTTAAGTTAAACGCATGAAAATTTGTATTTGGCCTTCCAGTTAAAAATAAAAAATCACGTATTTCAGGGTTTTTAGAAATTCCACCCCCAAGGGCGACAAATAGGGGATGTAAGTTTGTATGGAAAATGTGACAATTTTTAAGTTAAACGCATGAAAATTTGTATTTGGCCTTTTAGTTAAAAATAAAAAATATGTAATTCAGCATTTTTGGAAATTCCAGCCCCAAGAGCGTAAAATAGGGGGTGGAAGTTTGTATGAAAAATGTGACAACTTTTAAGTTAAACGTATGAAATTAGGCATTTCAGTTAAAAATTAAAAATATATATTTCAGGAATTTTTGGGAATTCCACCCCTTAGGGCGTAAAATAGGTGATGTAAGTTTATACGGACTGACTGACATATCAACGCACAGCCTAAACGGCTGGAGTTAAAGACTTGAAATTTTGACAGAAGGTACCTTTTATGACGTAGGCATCCACTAAAGAAGGGTTTTTGAAAGTTTGTATAAAAAATGTGAAAAGTTAAACGCATGAATATATATATTTCAGAATATTTGAGAATTCCCCCCTAAGTGCGTAAAGTAGGGTACGTAAGTTTATATGTAAACTGTGACTTGAAGTTAATCGCATGAAATTTGGTACTTAGCATTTCAGTTAAAAATTAAAAATATATATTTCAAGATTTTTGGGAATTCCACCCCGTAGGGCTTAAAATAGGGGATGTAAGTTTGTATGAAAAATGCGACATTTTTGAAGTTAAACCCATGAAAATTGGTATTTGGCCTTTCAGTTAAAAATAAAAATATATATTTCAGGATTTTTTAAATTCCATCCCAAAGGGCATACAATAGGGGATGCAAGTTAAAAATTAAAAATATTTATTTCAGGATTTCCGAGAATTCCACCCCAAAGGGTGACAAATAGGGGATGTAAGATTGTATAAAAAATGTGACATTTCTGAGGTAAACGCATGAAAATTGGTATATGGCCTTTCATCTAAAAATTATAAATATATATTTCAGGATTTTTGGAAATTCCACCCCTAAGGACGACTAGAATAGGCGATGTAAGTTTGTATGAAAGTCTGTATTTTTTGAGTTAAACGCATGTAAATTGGTATTTGGTCTTTCAGTTAAAAATAAAGCAATCCAGGGAATAATTTGTTGTTAAAAGGTCGTCTAAGTAAAGCGTTTTATAAGATTTGTAACTTCTTTTTTTTGGTAAATTTTATAACAAATAAAAAAACTACATTTTAATCAAATTGGGATAAAAAACGAATTTATCTAAAATTCGAGTTATCGTAGTATAAATTATTGGTGTCGAGATGATCGCACCCAAAAAACATCATCTTAATTTTATTGATCTACAAGTTCACAATTTTGTAACTAGATGGCGTTAATATCGTTTCAGATCGCGGAACTTAATTGGCATATCGGTTAAAATAAATAAATGCTTGAAATAGGTCGTCCAAAAATTTATCAATAGATGATCGCCTAAATCTCACCCAAAATATATGCACACATCTTAATTTTACCGCTTTACAAGTTTATAGTTTTGTTAGTAGATGGCGTATCATCGTTTTAGATCGCGCTATGGTTTCGTTCACAAAATGTCGCAACCTAATCTAATGGGAGTTACATTTGTGAATAATGCATCGTTGATTATTATTTTACTTTACTGAATATACTTAAGGACAATTGATATGTATTCTTTGGTTTTTGCTTGATGATATCGGGTCTTTTTTGTAAATGACAGTAGCAAAGTAGTCTTTCATTTATTTCTTAGTAAGGTTATTTATAGGCTAGGTTTTATTAAATGTATATTGCTTATTTGTTTTAAAAATTGGTTACATTGGTCATCATTCAAAATTGTCGCGGACAAAGTCGCGGGCACCAGCTAGTGATAAATATAATCATATATTATGTATTTTCTGCATTTTCGTAACTAAATACATTATTTTAAAATCAATCGGGAGTCTTGTGGAAGCCTTATTTCGACGCTGTTCGACAATTTTACAAAGGGCAAGATCATACGCGGCATACATATTGAACAGACTTGTTTACCCACTGCACAGGCAGTCGTTGACACGGGCATTAGAAGTCGATATACTTGATATATAGTCGTGTTGATGCTATGAATATCCTGAAGTCTGTGTCCATATCATCACAATAGGACACTTAAGACACGTGTGGTGACTAATTTTTATCAAACCAGTTTTCTATATCTTCTAGAATAGAGACCCCCAAGGAAGTAACAGCCACTTGGGGTGACGCAAACTAATAGGTAATCATTTTGTTAAAATTAAGTCAAGAAAGTACTAAAACATAGAAAAAGAATCTCTTAATTTAAATCATAAATCTATTATAGATTGTTAGCAAAAACAAATGATCATGCAGTCAATCTGTTGGACAGTTTTGCCCGACTTCGTATTAGGCTCAATTTACACTGCCGCGGAATGGAACGGAACCGAATGTTTGTAATGAAATTGTACATAGCATTACGAAATCTATTTCAATTGTGTAAGGTATAATCTAAATACGAGCAAATTAGAGGTCGCGTGTTGTCCGGGGAATTCTCGAGCATTCTCCTGTTCGTTATTCTATGTAAAATTTCGCTGCATAAGTTCGCTTCCATTTCATTCCGCCGAGGTGTAAATTGAGCCTTAAGGTCTAACTAATAATTACACGTAATAAAAAAATTATAGATAAAGTACACATTTGAGGTATTTTCCAACATCCCAACCTATTTCCCCTCATGCTATGTCCCTTAGAATAGAGACCCCAAGGAAATAACAGCCACTTGTGGTGATGGCAATGAGATGTTGCTGTTAGTTAGCGTAGGAGTCTTTCACTTTTTCACCGGAGTAACGGGCTACTAGCAATATTAAACTACAAACTGTGTATGTACCCGCGCCGGGAGACCCCATTTGGGGTTCGACCTCAACCTCTGGGTGGCTACTGACGTACATGTATCTACATGTACATCAAGTTCGGTTGTTTTTGGAACGTTTTGAATAATTGTCGTTCAACATTAATATGCAAATAGGCACGACTCTCGTCCCATTGAAGCTCGAGGGCATTTCATCAATACGAATGCAAACTATGGGTCACAGCGAACAATGGTGGTCGGGATACATTCGCGGTAGAATAGGGACCCCAGGGACTTAAGACACTCATGGCAATACCAATATTATTAGGCAAATTTTCTAACAAGTCAATATTTTTCTTTTAAATTTGAAACAGTTAAAGAAACCCAACCCTATTTTTCGTGTCCTAATTATAGCCACTACCGCAGCATGCACAAGTCATAGTAATTAATATCACAGAGATGTGGCCGACCACATAATTAGCACATGTGTCGAAGTGATTGATAGCTTGTATACAATTAGTGGTCGCAGTGTTTATATTACTGTTTTCATTTAAGCGGATACAAATACGGATATGATTCCTGGCGAGATAACTTAGAAACTAGACATACGTAAAATTTTTGCGCTGGTATTTTAGATAATAGCTGATAAATGAAATTATAAGTCGAATGGCACACTACACAGACAAAACAGTTAAACAAAGGTCTTTTGTTAAAATGATAGCTGGTTAAAGATTTTTAATAACCTTGTGCCGCAAATTGTGACGGATTTTAACATAAATTACTATCAATAAAAACTAACAACTGATTCTATATGAGAGTATGAGATTTATTAATATCGTTCCTCAGGATCTTTTTAAATGATACATGAAAGTATTTAGTAGATACTTTTGAAATAAGTGGACCATCTTTAATCTGTTAGTGTAGCATTTGACTCGGTTCGTTTTCATGCGTGGTCATATTTAGTGGAGAATGGCAAAACATATTATTAAATAGCAATATCAGACTGAAAATTTAAAAATAACGTTGTATTTTAATATTAGGAAAAAGAAAAAGAAGCAATGTACCTAAATCCATCTATTTAAAAAACCGACCAAGTTCGAGTCGGACTCACCCATGAAGGGTTCCGTAGCAGCAAAAAAGCCGTTGATTAAATGAAAGTTAATTTGGGTTAACAATTTATGACGTTGTTAGTTTACATGGTAATGTATCATATATTTTTTTTAGTTCTATCGTATTCTTATTTTAGAAGTTACAGGGGAAGGGGGGGGACACTCATTTTACCACTTTGGAAGTGTCTATCGCGCAAACTATTCAGTTTTTGAAAAAAATGATATTAGAAACCTCAATATCATCATTTTTGAAGACCTATCCATAGATACATGTATGGGTACGATGAAAAAATTTTTTTCGAGTTTCTGTTCTATGTATGGGGAACCCCCAAAATTATTGTTCTTTTTCTATTTTTGAGTGAAAATCTTAATTCAGTTCACAGTATACATCTACGTACCAAATTTCAGCAGTACAGCTCTTATAATTCCGGAAAAAGTGGCTGTGATATACGGACGGACAGACAGATAGACATGACGAATCTATAAGGGTTCCGTTTTTTGCCATTTGGCTACGGAACCCTAAAAATCGTAGTAAAAAGCTTTTAATGCATCTATTTTTTTGTTGAACTCGTACCTACTACGTGGTTTTATATGTATGTATGTGTGTTTGTGAGGGTTTACTACTAATATATAAATATTTATCTGCATCATAAAATAATAGATTTATAGGACCGCAACTTGTAGTACTTAAGTACCGATGCTTGTACCTATTTGCCTCCTAAGTACTCTTAAATTGGTTTTCGTACATTGCAGTTATAAACATACTATATGTATCAATTATAGGAATATATGGAGTCTCGTCAAATATGGAATAAATTAAAATTGGTAAGAATACGCAGTGCTGCTTTCTATTGTTGCAGATTTTTTGTCTACGTACAATACAAGTGACATTGCCATAACCTTCAACAATAAAACTTAACTTGCTTGTTGCGGTTATGTTAATTAGAAGTACTTAGTCAATTGCCACAATCCGGTACAAAATGAGATAACATAACCCTAGCAACCTTAGAGAATACGAACGTAAAATAATATTTAAATACCAATATGTCAACTTCCTTCTAAAACGCACAAATCAAAGTACAAAACAATTACTTCCTACATACAAACAAAACGTTTAAAAAATTACAATATACACACGGTAACGTGTCGAAAACAAAATAATTATATGGTAAACGGTGTTTAATGAACTCTCGCGACCTTGACGCCATGGCTTGAGGGCTTTTGTGATTGAACTACCCACGTTGTATAGAACAAAATAGTTAATCATACACGAACTTAGCCACTTTGCTTCAATCTTCAAACAAGGAAATAAGAGTTGTTTTTGTTCTATCTAGAAAATTAATGTTACAATATTATCGTGACGAGTGTAAACAGATTTGCTAATCTTAGCGCTGTTAGAGCAAAATTCACCGTCACAATCGCGTACTCTTCTTTTTTTTATAAATAGACATACGGGCAAGCGGTTCATCTGTTAATAAGTAATCACCACCGCCCATGGACACTCGCAAAACCAGGCTCATCTATACATATAATAAAATCGGAGGAAAGTCAAAACTGTACATTGAATCTTTTTTTAAAGGATACTTGGGATGTGATCTAGAATTGATATCGAAGCCAAAAATATAGTTTTAAAAATTTTTGTCGGTTTGTCTGTATGTATGTCCGGGCTAAACTCAAAAAGTACTGCATGGATTTACTTCAAATTTTGCATGAATATTACTAAGAGGTTGGGTCAACATATAGGCTACATATTATCACGCTATCTCCTATGGGGGAGGAGCTGTGTGATAATTTATAAAGTTTAACGCGGGTAAAACCGCGGGGCACAGCTAGTATATAATAGAATGACATGACATGTGTTTATCTTCAAAAAATGAGTTTAATTCATCTTGCCAATGAATAGTCCAAAACACCTAGAAAAAGTTTTCATTTTGATTTGAGTAATTATTTCTAGTTACATTTGATATCCTATAAAATAATTAAAGACACGACTGCGAGTTTCTGAATCCTGGGCTTTATCGACGATTTCGTTGATTTCCGGCAAGTACACGATGCAGTCAGCAGAAACTCCATTATTAATAAATAAATAAAAATAGTCTATTTTCAGTTTCTTAAAATGTAGTTCATAGTAATGGTTGGGGACATAGCAATGGTTGCAGACGATTGTGAAGTTTGATATCAAACGCTCGAAAGGAACATGAGAAGCTTCACATTCAACACTTATAAAGGGTTGCTGATTCCACTTACCCGAAATACAATAAAACCTATTTATATATCTTTATAGATTTGCCTGTATGTGGCATTGTGCTTCCAAATAGTAGGACCGGTTTTAACTCAATGACCAATTAACTTTTATTTATATTATATCAAATTTTCTTTCCATTTGAAAGCTATTTAAAAGAAAACGTACATAGATATCCAAATACCCGTCAAGGTGTAAGTGCTTTTAATAGTTTGAGTTTAAAGGGTTTTAACGGTAAGGTAAGGTTATGTTAAATGCCTTCAAACTCAATGCTTTGCTCGTTAAATAGAACCAGCAAATATTATGCAAAATCAAAATACAAAATCAATATTTAGTGTTAATTCCGCTAATTGTCAGTTTAATCATGCTGGGATGCAATTTGCACCGCCCTCCCGCCCGCAAAAATGTGCACATGCAAGAAGGACAATATAAAAAGCAAATTACATGCGCCAGTACGATACCCAACACGTGTTTCGGTCCTCCACGGACCATTCTCAAGGGCTGCTAACTCGTCGAGTGCTCGAAGGAGACTAAAAGTCAACGAGGCGAGCGCTCCCTTATATACTACCAACCGCATGGACAATTATTTCTAACTACCCCCAAATATTCGTAGTAAAGGAGATGAAACTAAATTTGTTTGGTCATTCAACAATGTAAAACTATTACTGCTATGTTTTAATATTTCTAATTGTTCCAACACACATAACCGGAAACTTTTATCACAACTATGTAAAATATTATACGTATTATTGTCGCCCAAGGAATGGCCAGTTTCAATTAAATGTTTGGCGTAATGAGATTTATCAGGATGGCCATTCCTATAAGCAGCTACATGCTCTTTATATCGTCTTTCTAAATTTCGGCCTGTCTGACCTATATATACCGCGTCACAATCATCGCAGACCAACCACGCTAGACGCCAGATTTCTTGCAATTTTCCAAATTATCTTTTCCATTACAAAGACGTCGTATAGTTTGGTCCGTCCGAAATGCAACGTGAATATTATTTTTACGGAGTAAATTGGCAATTCTATCTGAAACTGGGCCCATATAGGTCAGACTACCAACATATTTGTTAATACGGTCAGGGGGGCATGCATACAGTAAAGAGCGAACCCTACATCTCTGATTATTTTTAATCAAATTATCAACAATAGATTTTGGATAACCGTTTGATAACGCGATTTCATAAAGAATATTAAGTTCTTTTATGTAATTCTCATTAGACAAGGGGACCGACATTAACCTATGAACATAGCTGCGGAAGGCAGCTAGTTTATGTTGATTGGGGTGACAGGATGAAGCTGGAATAGCCATATCATATTTTTGCGGGCGGGAGGGCGGTGCAAATTGCATCCCAGCATGATTAAACTGACAATTAGCGGAATTAACACTAAATATTGATTTTGTATTTTGATTGTTATGGATTTCCGCAAAGTAACGCCTGATTCCATTACTTATTATGCAAAATAACAAACTAATTTGGAATATTTTTAACATACTTGAAATTTATTGACATAGAACGTCACTGTGGAATCTACTTATCTAAAAATAGGTATTTATCGGAATATTATTTAAATTAGCAAACAGGCTTAACTAAAAATAATGTGTAGACGAAGAAAAACACATTAATTATTAATTTACATTAATTAGATAAATTGTAGGCATCCGTAATACTATTGGTATAACGCTTAGAACTTTAATTAAATTCCATACTAATGGAGTAACTACTGTCCAGTCGTGTACAATTTGAAATTAATAAGCAATTTTGAATGGAATAGTACAAACACGTAACTTATTATGCATTTCATTATAAAATAAAGATATTTAAGTACTAAGTACAATTGAATTATTTTTATAAAATTAGGATTGGTTTGAAGTATTTAGGGTATAGGTCAATAGCTATTGTGTAAAATTTATTAATTTTAAATCATTTAGAAAACAAAAAGTCACGGACTGAAATTTAAGTGTGTCTTACTACACTCAATCTACTTATCAAGCTAATATCAAATAAGTAGCACCACATTTTATGAGTTTCACTCTAGTTTGATAAGTAGCATATTTATTTATTTATTAAATTAAAGACCAACAAGGACCAATTATAAAATACACTAATACAATACTTAAAATAACATACAGAACAATTACATTACAATACAACAAAACAATCAAAACAATATAATAGCATAGTATAATAAGCAGTTAGCTAAAAACACGAATAGAAATATAGCAAGGTGTTGTTTTTCTTTAAATATATGTATGATCTTATTTGAATAGTCTTTACGCTGTTTCCTTAACCATTTAAGACGGATACGGCATATTATCATGTGTTCGCGACCCACCCTTTAATGAGGTCTAGTAACACAACATTATAATATTGTGTGTAATTTATCATTATTTAAATATAGATAAATTACACAAATATTTGTATGGACAAATCTTTCCCACCAGTTCGATCAGGGTTCACTAATCGCTAGACAAACAGCCCAGTTAGTAAGCGTATTCTTTAAAGAGCACGTGCATCTAAATTCGAGGTAATATTTTTGAAGACGATAAATATTTTTCGTCTAAATCTGGATCAAAATAAAAAAAAAAAAAACATTATTCAGTTAAAATGTAAATTTTATGTGGAATCTGAAAAACACTGCCAGAAAACTTAGTAGCACCTTCTTTCTTTTTTCTAAATAGAAGTTACGATTTTAAATGTATCAATTTAGAGTGATTCGATCCCAAGCCTTTTAGTCACTTAAATATTATAAAGATTTGTAGTAAGGCCTGCTACACAATTTGACTTTCTTTCTACCTCTCTTTTCCTTTTAAATCAATTGAAACCTTGAGCGGAAGTGATTTTCCTATAGATCTTACCTAATTTCATGAAATTGCTATTCAATTTGAAGTAATAGGCTTCTACAATAGTCGTTCCCTCAATTTTCAACTTAAAAGAGTGCAAATCTATATTTAATAATAGCCTAGTTTGAGTCAAATAAGTCACTATTTATAATGAGTTTAGTTCACTAGGAGTAAGTTTTACTACCCGGCTATACAATCTCACGATACTAGTAACTGTTTGTACATTTATTTTTCCGGGCCATGGCAAGGGAAAAATCAATCAAGGCACAAGAATTCTAAGATTTCATGTCTAACGCAAATGTAGCAAGTAATGAACAAAACAAGATAAAATCGGTTTTTCAGGATTTCCTGTGGTACGTTCTTATTTAAAATAATGCTAAATCCCGGCTTAGCTAAACCCCGCTCAACTATTTCTTCATTAAATAACCCTGCTTAAAAGTTTCTCAGCTAAGTAACGTCATTTTATTTTACTCTGTCAAGGGACTGGTATAGTGCTTTACCAAAATTAATCGACTAAATTGGATGATGTATCAATACTTTACGTTTTTATCTCTATGGTAGTGATGGAACGATAGATCTGTGATCATAAAAGTGCATTTTAAAGAACTTTTGATTTTCTTAGATGGATTTTTCAAGTTTATAATAATGAATCCAACTGGAATTCAGTATTTATTTTAAAACAGCCACAAAATTCCATAAAACCTCAATTAACAAACAGACGTCAAACAAAATGTTAGCTGATGCAAAAAAATCCGCCATATTCATTTATTTAAACTAAGTATAACCCAGGGATCGACGCGGTTTAAATTTTGATAGGACTTAACCGCGGGTCAAAGTTAAACCGTGTTTTTAAAATGAAAATTTTGATAACCCACGGTTAAGCGGGCGCCTTAAATTAAAGTAGCGTTTTTAAATAACGCTGGTAGTATTTTAAACGCTAATTCGTCATTGATTTTTTAATTTTAAGTTTTATTTACTAATTTATCGGGACGGACTGGAAGCTTGACCGGCTCTCTGTCCTTTAGTATCTAAATAATGATGAAGTATACAACGTCCGCGACGCCATTATTATAATTGATGTGAAGGTAAGGGTAGCTTAACCAAACTACAAATACTCGTGTATCTTTACCTTTTTACATTTTTTTCGGATTCATTTGAAGATTGAGCGTCTTTGCATCCGTTACTATCATATTATGTACATTAAAAATAAATATGCGCGCGCGTCCCGGGCGTAAGCAAGTATTGAATAAGTCATTAAAATAGGAAATTCTGTGCTTATCTTATCGCAAGACTTAATTACCACTTTAATACCAGGTACATTAATATAAAACAATGACTTATTAATATTTTGTGACACCTTCGTTGATTTTCAGTTATCATGGAATGATGTTAAACATATATGTACCTATAAATATAGGTATTCATAGTATAAATAGCTATTTTTTTTTTTTTTTAATATTTATATAAAAAAAATATTTCAAGAACAACAGAATATTACTTCTTGTTAACCTTGCCCATTTATATGGGGTCTGATTTCATTGTTAATCTAACTGAATTCGGCCTAACCGAACAATGGTTTCTAGTTATAATGGAATGATGTTAAATGGTAAAGCATATACCTTCATATATAGGTATTCATAGAATACGTAGCTTAAAATCATTTCAAGAACAACAGAATATTACTGCTACCTAACTGTACCCATTTATATTGGATATGATTTCATTGTTAATCTAACTGAATTCGGCCTAACCGGACTATGATTTCCAGTTATCTTGGAATGATGTTAAATGGTAAAGCATATACCTACATATATAGGTATTCATAGAATATGTAGCTTAAAATTATTTCAAGAACAACAGAATATTACTTCTTCCTAACCTTACCCATTTATACTGGATCTGATTTCATTGTTAATCTAATTGAATTCGGCCTAACCGGACTATGGAATTTAGATAAATAACAACAACTGTATAAGAAATAGACACAAGTATGATATAGGTATAAAGCGAAAATAATATACTTAAAATCGGGTCGGTATACTTAAAAGGTTTTAGATATAAGCGTGTTCTTAAGCGGGGTTAAATCTCCCTTTCACGCAAAATGGGTATATGCTGACGATCACAAAATAGAAGTGACAATTTCTAACTTCTTATCTATCATTAAACAGTCATGTCAAGTGGCGCCGAGATTCAGGGTCACCGGCCCGAACGTTACGGGTCACTCACGTTCGCTTTTTTAAAACTAAATTAGACATAACGCTGTCTTATTTCGTATTATTAGGAACGAACTACCTTCATGGTATAATTACAACTTCTAATACCTGATCAATCAGTATGTAATAGCAGTGTAATCAAGTCATAATTCCATTACTTCTCAATAATCATAGAAATATCGATATTGATCAAATACTAATGCCTATTAGTATACGTGGGCTAATAAAAATGTATGTTACAACGATAGCATGGTAACGAGGCTCTATTATTTCAAATATATTAATAGAATAATAGTGGTTCTAGTCCAATTATGGCAACGACCGCATATATCAACGGAAATAAGGCATAGACGTAGGAAAAATAAAAGTGTACTATTTATCCCTTCACTATAAAATAGAACAGCCATCGGACACGATTGGTGAGATCAAGCGTGGGACTGACTTAATTACTGCTTTAAAAAAGTGTTACTCGCAATCCGGTAATTAAATCCCTGTTTCGCGGGAGTTTTTATGGGTCACACAAAATTAAATAGTTTACCTGTGCGGGACTAGAATCCTAAACACAAGCATGCCGAAGTATTAGCGAGGTAATGACAAATATATAACAATCTGGAAATACCAAGGACAGCTTTTAGGTCATCAGTTCGAGATAACCACAGGTTTACCTCGTCCTAATTAGACCTATGAGTGCAAGCATGATTAAAAAGGGTATATCCTACAAAATCTGCGTCACTGTTACCGCCGACGTGCCGGCAGTCATAAACAAGGATAGCTGCTCTAATTGATCACACTTTGTTATTGAAAAAATAAAAATCCTTAATTGATGAACGCGAATACTTTCATCCATAGAAAGCTACATTCTCAGCAAGTGACATATACAGTCATATTTTACGCCGACGTATATATTTTAATTTAAAAATAGATATCACTACTCAAATTGCAATAATATAACACAAGGTATAAAAAAAAAATAGATTTTTATTAGCTACCGAATGTCCAAGACAGAATACATCTAAATATTTTCAGTAAATATAAACTTTTTATGAACATACATAAATGTGGTATGTTATAACATATCGATATTTATTGAACAGGATATCGACTGCTAGCATATATAATTAAATATATTACCGGTACGTCAAATTACATGTAATAATGCATCTGTGGTTACATATCTCGAATGCATTAGTATGCATTACTCTATATGATAATAACAGTAATTTGAACAGGTAGGAAAGTGGTTTGGATTGAATTTAGTGGTTAACGTAGTAATATTTTTATCATGATTGTATTTTAATAGTTTAATCGAGTGCCAATAAGTATTTTCTATCAACATTTAGGTTTAGATAAACGAGACTACGTATAATGTCACGATGATTAAAGAGCTTAAGCTGCATATTGAACTATCTATACAAAAAAACAAATCTTGAGAGGTGTCAAGGGACACCCGGATGGAACAAAGTTCCTTTCGGTTAATTAGTGAAGGAATGGTAATATTTTTTTTTATTATTAACAAATATAATGTAATATAAACTTAATCAGTAGGCTCAATTATAGTAATAAAAAAAGCAAAAAGTGTCGTTACAACTTTTATTCTTAATTTTTTCCGTCTCGCCCCTTTTCGCAACGCGGGATAAGGAACTTCGTTACAATATTAATTCGATTCAAATTTTATCATGCACACGTCGACCTATCCGTAGAATAAAGTTACTTCTGCATAATCGTTACTATAGAGGAGAGCGTTTTGAAATGTGTCTAGTGCAATATCAGCATTACATTTACATATTACATAATTATTCGAGCAAATTTATTATTACTTACTTATCGTATGGGTAGTGGTTACTCTAGTGTTAAGAGTTGTTCAAGCCGCCCAGTAGGCCTCTGACATGGCTAACGACTGTTGTCTAATGACTACAACCGGGACCGACAGCTTAACGTGCCCTCCGAAGCACGGAGACGCTCAGAAATTAAACTACTTTGGCGGTCACCCATCTATAAACTGACCGCGAGCCTAGTTTCTTAACCTCGTCGATCACCCACTGACCGGTGAGAGCATCTGGCTATGAGCGAAATTTATTATTTACAGAACAATAATCAAATTGCTAGCAAAATTATCTAAAATGTTATAGTTGATTTTTAACTGTACAAACTTCAAATCGCTCTCCTATAATATAGAATAGATTTTGATTTTTAAGACAAGCCCCGCAGTACCCCTGTGTCGCGGGGTACTTTACAAACATATAATAGACGGACACAAATTAGAGAACAACTATTTGTGGGTCACACAAGTAGATGTCCAGCGTGGGACTCGAACCCACGACACGAAGCGACAAAGCGACTGTCTTAGCCGCTGCGCCACACGTGCAGTCAATTCTTTATTATTAGATTAAGATTATGCAGTAGTAACTTTATTCTACGGATATGTCGACATATATCCTTTTAGAATTAAGTGCGATACCTAGCTACCGTTTTCCCCTACAAACGTAGCCCTCATTTTCGTCCTAGGATTTAAATACTAGACCAGTACTCATATTATTATGGATATCCGTCACGGCTATGCAGAACCATGTCATCTTTGTGGGTAAATTGATTTTGTCAAAATTTTGACCCTACAAAAATCAATAGTACTTAAAACTTCAAAATAAACGTTAGCAAATAAATATGACGACTAGAAACAAAAACAATTTGCAGCGGAGACACGATCCGTGTGCTGAGGTCCTTATTCCGAATACAACCTGGTATTTCCACGTGAAATTATTTAAGGAAAACGCCGATAAATTCTCAATTCTATTTTATAGATTTATCATATATCATTTACATCTTAGTACGGAGTATAGCTAATGGTATAGACCACAGGTTATTCTCCATACTAAAATGCAAATGGAATAAATTAAGCGACCGCACCTGCGATAATTACCCACACTAAAGTATTTATTTTCACAAAAAATGTAAGTCGCCATTAAATATTGTTTGGACTATAATATAAGACGTTTTAATTAGTAATCAAATCAATTGGACCCCTATTGTTACTTTATACTAAATTATTATTACTTTAAATAGTTGTTCTGAGTCTGGGTGTACATTGTGTCCGTCAATTATAAGTTTGTAAAGTACCTACCCCGCGATATAGGAATTTATTTTAATTTATATATTGAGATGTAATTAAAAAAAAAACTTGGAATTGTACCCAAAAACTTATAAGTCAAGCAATCTTATAAGCAAACTAGCGGGTACGTATCAAAATCCCGAAAGTTCATAATTCCTATGATTGAAATACCGACGTCCAAAACACCGAAATTCAAAATACCGAAAGTTTTAAATGCCGATAGTCGTTATATCGAAACACAAAATACCGATGTTCAAATGCCCGAAAGGACGAAATCCCGAATGGACGAAATACCGATGGATGAAATCCCAAAGAGCAGCGACGTAGTTCCCGCGATTACTCATAGATGGCACTGCAACACACATGCACATACAGCATGTAAGCAGGCATGCAGCATGCAAGCAAGCATACAGTATGCACGCAAGCATGCAGCATGCAAGCAAGCATGCAGCATGAAAGCAGGCATGCAGCATACAATAAGGAATGCAGCAAGCAAGAAGGCATGCAACATGCAAGCAGGCATGCAACATACAGCAAGCATTGTTTCTGTCACGGCTCCGGCGCTGCGGGGTTTGGGCGGTCCCACGCGAGCTTATCGTCGCAGTTGGTTTTAACGCCCACCACCGCAGCTTCGGCTTGCGCTTCGCCGGCCAGCCTCAGCCGCGGAGGCGGGCTTTCAAAACCACCTGCTCCTCAGCTCGCGGGCCGCCCCACCCCTCCGCGCCTACGCGGGTTTAAATTACACTCTAGGGTAGGGCAGACAAGACTACGTGAAGTCGGTTTTGCGGCGATTCGTTTCTGTCACAAAATTGTACTTTGGGATTTTAAACTTTCAGGATTTAAAACTTTCGACCAAACAACCATTCGGCGTTTCAATTATCGGGATTTCGTCTATCGGTATTTTAAAATTCGGTCTATTAAAATTCGGGATTTTGGTAGGTACCCCAAACTAGCTGTGCCCCGCGGTGTTACCCCCGTTAAATTTTCTTTGCTATAAACCTCACGGAGCCCGAGACCTTTCCAACGAATGCAAAGCCGTGGAAATCGGTTCGTGCGTTCTGGAGTTATAGCGTCAGGAAGGAAAACCCGACTTATTTTTATATAGTAGACTAGCTGTGCCCCGCGGTGTTACCCGCGTTAAATTTTATAAATTTTCTTTGCTATAAACCTCACGGAGCCCGAGACCTTTCCAACGAATGCAAAACCATGGAAATCGGTTCGTGCGTTCTGGAGTTATAGCGTCAGGAAGGAAAACCCGACTTATTTTTATATAGTAGATAAGGACAAATATCTAAAAAATAAATTTTAAATACAGCCCATTGGTTTCGACGTTTCTTGGATAAAGAATATTGTACAGGATGTATTACATCGCATAGTTATATATTATAATAGACACGGATATGAGAAAGCCGCATATTATTTTATTCTAATGGCGTAGTTTTGCGTATTCAATCGCGGAAAATCTGTTGGCACCGTACTATACATCCGGCTTACACTTATAGAAGCAATTTATCACTACCTGACTCTTCGTAATACATGATAATGAAAAACAACATATACTTATAAATTGAATGAACTAATCCAATAGGACTACGGTTTATTACAAAAGAAATATATGGCATACAACTACTTTAAACATTAAAGTGAAGGATACCAAAAACTAAATAAATTTTTATGCAAGGTTTAGACGGATGCTACACGGTCAATCCTTACTAAAATTATAAATGCAAAAGTTACTCTGTCTGTCGTGCTTTCACGTCAAAACTACTAAACCTATTTAAATGAAATTTGGTACCCAGATAGTGCGGAGCCTCAGAAAGGACATAGGCAATGCAAAAAAAGGGTTGTAAGGGGTTGAAAGGAGGGTATGAAAAGTTTTATTGAAATATCGTCATTTTAGAGCTAGTAGCTTGAAACATATTTTTAGACTGTAGATTCGATATAAATAAATATTTTACCGTCAAGTGTGTAAATTAACAATAGGGAATGGATGAAAGTTTGTATGGAAATATATAAAGTTTATGTGAATGTTTAATAAGTTTGGGCCAAGAGGAAAAATATTAGAAATATTCTGATGTAACATTGACGGAGTCATTACAATATATGCGGATAAAGTCGCGAGCACAGCTAGTCTTACTATAAAAACACAATTTACTATATTAAGAAAAGACCATTCAATCTCAAAAGCTTTTAAATATAACTACATTTAACTGACTAGAATAAATGTTAGTGACTTGTAAAAACTGCTTAAAACAAAACAATAAAATAAAATGAGCTCAATTTAAAATAAACGGTTATCTCAATTGTTTTATATGATTAGGAAATCATTGCTGTCTATGATTTGAGATAAAGTTTTCATTTTGCGTTTTAACCCGATTTCACAGTATCTTATTTTCCCTATTCTGATTGTTGATACGCGTAGGACTTGTTTAAAAATATATTCTTTTTCTAATAGGTTCTTGTAAACTAACTGTGCCCCACGCTGTACACCAGCGTTAAACTTTATAAATTTTAGCCTACGTGTTATTCGGATGTATTACTGTAAAATTTTAATCAAACTCTGTTCCGTAGTTTTTCCGTGAAAAATTAACAAACATCCATACGCACAAACTTTCGCATCTATAATATTACTAAAATTTGCACGTAATATAAGGATATTTGGTCTATTCTGTAATTGTAATATATGATAGACCATAATGTAAAATATAATATCCTACTAATATTATAAATACGAAAGGTTGTGAGTATGGATGGATGTATGGATGTTTATTACTCTTTCAAGCAAAAACTACAGAACGGATTTTGATGAAACTTTGTAGTAATATAGCTTATTATCCGAATAACACATAGGCTATGATTTAAAAGTCTGAACGCGGGTGAAACCGCGTGACACAGCTAGTTAGTTATATATTAATAATAAAAATGGATTAACAATGGAACAATATATAATGTACCCTATACAACAGGGTATTATGTTGGTCAAAAATACATAAATTATTTAAATATTTTACCTACAATTAATACAAGTGGTGTTAGCTTACAACTTACAAGTAATTGTTGCACTTAACATTCTATCATTAAGGAAGAAATGTGAATGTAGTGTGTTAACAATTGTAGGTAAATCGAATAAATAAATAAAAGTAACTGTTAAGCTTACTAAACATCTGTTGTAACACATGGTTTTAAGTATATAAAGAATTGAATTGAATACACGTTGGATATAAAATATCACATGATCGCATTCTAAATTGTCAAGGTTTTGAGCGTGTAGAGAATGAATTCATTGTTGTTGACTCCATGAGAATGATTGAATACAATAATATATAGGTTCTAAGGTGATTATTGTTCACCTTCTAAATTAGTTGTTTAAAATCGTTATGAGACCACAATCATAAAAAATGGCTGACGAAATATTTTCAAGTTTGTACGCGATTTTACGAACCAACCTATTTATTTCTGTGCTTCTTTTTTATTTGAAGTGATAACCTCGTTATTTCTCAGGAGTAAACGTAAGTAAATCATCACGTTTATGTCGGGTATACTTGGCTCCAGTCGTCTCCAACCACGTTTACTCTCAGACAAGTCGTCAGAAGTTTTCTAGTCTACAGTGTGGTCAGTCACCCATAATGCACTAAGCCGTAAGCATTACACCCTTTTAATACTTAGCGTTATCTATCTACGATGCTGCTAACAAAAAGTTTAGGCGGTCAAACTTAATTATACCTAAACCCTGTATATCGTTTTAAAGTAATCTTACAGAAATATGTTTTTTAACATTTAAGCAGTGAATGGTACTGCCAAAAAATATCCCTAAATTAAACAAGATTACGTTTGCCGATAATCACACCCGGTTACGATTCGTAAATTAGCGATTCTATTGCGAATCTCAAATTAATTAGATAATTCTAGTTTCTCCAGTTAACCGGTGGTAAAAGCAATGACCTGAAACAGTAGTATTTCAGGTCATTGCTTCGAGTACAAGGCAACTTAAACAGAACTCTGATTTATCGATTCGATCACATTGAAATTTTGTACATTAATTATGTGACATGTACACACGGCTATATATTTCCAGTATAAGCTTCCTGATCTCGCATTGTATAGGATTTCCATACAATGACAGGTCAGCTTATATTGGAAATGTATAGCTTGATATCTAACCGTGCGTATAACTGTAACCCACATGTAGAGACACTTAACAGTTGTAACAGACAATAAGACTTGTAACTCCACTTACCAATTCAATAACCTTATCAGCATAGTATGTCTTCAAGGTAGTATAGAATATTGTATCTTACCTGAAACAAACAACATAACATTAAACATTATATACGAGTAGGTATATAGAGTTTCAAAAGTAACAAAGTAGATATTCACTGAATTAAAACCTCTACTAATTTCGCGTAGTACCTTCACGTGTTAAGGAACGCGTAACGGTCAAACGCGAAGAAATTTGGGGCGCAAATGTTGGGGTCGTGGGGACCAAAGGTACGATAAAGAAATAACTACAAGTCTCGTTGAGGCGCTACGTTCCCGGGATACATTTTGACCACATAATTAGCTTTGCATACAGCGTGGCAATGCTACTAGTATTCTGAGACGTTACCAGACAATTGGGGATGTGTTCTGCCCTTTTTTCTTTACGTTTTAACACCTTCCGTTGTCAATCATTGTCTAATTACTAGTTAAAACTATAACACCATGTTAACATATATTTCGTAGGTACACTATACAATATCGTACGGAGCATCCTACCTCCAGTCACATATTACAGGACCCTCGCGATAGGGAAATCAGTACTAACTACGGAATAAGTATCACTTATCAGCATTCCGTATCCGATATTTTCCTTATGTTCATTCAATTAAAATAATTTTTTTTTGTTCCCGAGTGGATATAGCTATTCACTCTATGAGCAGCCCGACTTGTGATATATATCCACTTTACAACATTATTCTGTGTCACTGTGTATAAATAAGGTTTAGAAAATGCATTGTGAAGGGGGATGGGTGGCTTCCAGTTTATCGCTCATAGGCGGTAGCCGCTTAGCACCAGATAGGCCGTGATCATATTTCTTATTTGCTCGTACAAAATAAATCTGAAGAAATACAGAATATTTAAGCGCAGTTATTTATTTACGTATTTCGTTTGTTTTGTTTATTTGGAATTTCAACAATCATGACTTTCAAAAATCCCTAAAAGGGAATTTCTCCAGAGTCATGCAAAAAAAAGGAAAATCGGGTTGAAAAACAAATAAAAGCATCTTAAAGCAGTTTCTCAAAGTTAAACGTTTGATATTATAACCGAAAGATAAAAACCAACTGTGTTACTATACTTTTTACACAATAAGTTTTTATTTTGTGTATAGTTGCTCTCACTAGCAGTGATCGGCGAGGTTAAGCACAAGTAGATAGGTGACCATAAAAGTAATTTTATTACTGAACACATTCTTTTAAAACCTTTACGAGGCTAATATCGCGCGGAATATGCACATGAATGACAAAAGTCACTCCAAAACATCGATTGCGTCTCTCAATACATATCTAACGTCACCACAAACAATACATGATACACGAAACATATGTATGGATGAAAAAAAAGATCCCCATACTATAAAACGGGCAGTCATGACGAAATTTATTCATCGTTGCTGATAACGGAACCTCTAAATCTATATTTAATTTTTAAAAAATCGGTGCAATATTTAATACTCTCAAGTGTGTATATCGGTATTAATTGATTTATAACCCACACATAAAATGATTCGCAGCACTATTCCGTATTCTCTTTATTTCTTTGTGCACTGGTCAGAGCGCAAGTATAGTGGGCAATCCTCATGGCAACATCCCTCCTCGAACTAACCTTATTTTTAATTGTATTCCTTAGGTTCCAATTTTGTAAATCTGTACTCTACGGTTCCCATAAAATAATGTTGTGTGCCTGTTTTCTCTTCGTAATTTAGTATCTCCGACACTCTCCGGCGACCATTATATCTTAACTGGTCACAACCCCAGATTGGGAAACGTTGCTTGAACCTAATTGATGGAAAAGTACTTTAAACTCTCGCGAATTACTGTAAATGCCTTTCTCGCAAACTGCCAACGCCATATATTTTTATGAAGCGTTAATGGTTTTGTTAAGTCTGCAAATAAATTGAATATTTTGTTGGGGTATGGGGGTTTCCAGGATGCATCATAACATTCATAACAAATTAGTTTTAAATTGAACAAACTTTTATTCATATATAACCCATTGTTTCGAAGTATGCAAATAGAATCTTTATACTCGGCGCATCTTATCCATTGTTTACAGTGGAATATTCTGGAACATTTCCCTTTTTGTACTAGCAAACATTATTGTACTGATTATATTATATGATAGTTACTGTAATGTTCCTGGATGTAACAAACTTGTTTTGGATGTTGATAATTTCTTCTAAGACCTGATCGTGTAACTTAAAAGTTAAATGCATTTCAAGGTTAGGTAGCACTTTAAATCTTTTATAAAATTTAATCATCTATGCATTTTTGGAAACTTTTCCATAAGTCATAATGACGATCGTGGTCGGAACATTCTCGCAGTAGAGTAATAGCATACTTTTGCAAACGAAAATGAAAGTCAGTTGCGTCAATATTGACTGGTGACATTACTATACTTATCTCACAACCGGCGGTGTAAATGCAGTTAATTATACGCATTACGTTGTTGCAGAAAGTGTTGATAGAATAGTGTATTATACGAATTACATGAACAGTCCGCGTTCTGTCGGTAATAGCAGAAGAGAATATTCAAACTACAACGATAAAGACCATTTTCCAATAAACATGTCTGTATTGATTTAATGTTAAGTGATCTACCTAAACGGATTATGCAGTAATTAAAGCATTTTAAACAGCGAGCTTTTTAAAGCTTCAAGTTAACAAGAGATTAGATAAGGAAGTATGCAATTTTTTAACGGATCATCGAGGAATATAAATATTACTACAAGGCTTGAGCCCTGTCCTAGGCTAACTATAAACGTCATGATAAAATGTAACTAATAAGATTTAAACGTGTAGCAAAAACTTATTAAGAACGCGCGGACGAAGGAGTATGAAATTCGAAACAGTTAAAGTTCGTATAACTTCTCCATATGGACTTTAGCACAAAGGAATAAGCATTAGAAGTACATTATTAAAAAAAAATTAAAATTACACACACTACCATACTTTTCACACACTAACAAACTAAGCGTCAAAACTGGAAACAGATTAATATTATTTGTTTTTAATGCCTAATAGACTTTAACAATAGAACCTTAATGGTCGAATTTCGAACAAGTGGGAACTCTAGTATTTATAAACGCACTTTTTTCAAGTCTTGGATCTGGGTCTGTTATCCCGCTAAACACCTGCTTAGTTAAATTTTAAATACCATCTTAAACGTTGGCTTCTCGATCTAGCCTTTTACAATCATAACGAATTATTGAACACAAAAGGATTGACCTACTATTAAAACGAATTGTATATTGTGTTCATTGATTTTTAGGGTTCCGTAGCCAAATGGCAAAAAACGGAACCCTTATAGATTCGTCATGTCTGTCTGTCTGTCTGTCCGTCCGTATGTCACAGCCTCTGTTTTCCGAAACTATAAGACCTGTACTGTTGAAACTTGGTAAGTAGATGTATTCTGTGAACCGCATTAAGATTTTCACACAAAACTAGAAAAAGAATAATAATTTTGGAGATTCCCCATACATTGAACAGAAACTCAAAAAATGTTTTTTCATCGTACCCATACATGTGGGGTATCTATGGATAGGTGTTCAAAAATGATATTGAGGTTCCAAATATATTTTTTTTCTAAACTGAATAGTTTGCGCGAGAGACATTTCCAAAGTGGAAAAATCAGTGACCTACCCCCCCCTGTAACTTCTAAAATAAGATGATAATAAAACTAAAAATAATATATGATGTACATTACAATGAAAACTAACAACGAAAATTGGTTTGAAGGAGATCTAGTAAGTAGTTTTTTTTTAATACGTCATAAATCGCAAACCGCAATTTACGTTTCATTTAATCAACTGAAATACTTGCTGCTGCGGAACCCTTAATGGGCGAGTCCGAATCGCACTTGGCCGGTTTTTCTTTTTAATTTATTATGTTTCGTTTATGTTATTTGAATACATTTTATTTAATTTTTTGATCACAAATATTACTATTATTAATAAATACTACTAGTATAATTATTCAGTACATTTTATTGCTCTATTTATAGTGTCAATAGAGTATAGGCATAAGGCGCCGTCTGTCTGAGGAATTCTACATAAATAGGCCAGGTTGTAGGTATGCCCCGGTCACGATCCCGTCTGGCATGATAAAACAAAGCGTGTTGTTGTATGGCGCATGTACTGGTCGCATATTATCATACTGCAATAACAAGTGTGTCATACGCATTACCAAACAAGATAGAAGGTACGAGACTATTTTTACGGGAGTGTGAGGACTTTGCCCCTTTGAAGGCTTTCTCTGCTTAACTACTAGTTATAATAGATAATAGAACATAGCTCAAAATAAAAACCTATATTCCAATTAGAATTTGATAGGGTATTTACATAATATAGTTCCCATATTCTTTGCAATGTTTACGGAAAAAAATCGTACCTAATATCTAATCAAAGTATATTTTTGAGTTGGTCGATCTCTGCTAATTAGGCATTTTTAAGGTAAGTACACTAGTACTTATTACTCTGTAAAGCCTAATTAGCAGAGATACTTTTCCTTTTAATAATGTAGGTAGTAGTGAGGGTGGACATACGCGTAACTTTTACAAACTTTTCCCTTATGACAATATTAATGCCTTGATCGAACTTGATCGGCCATGGCGAACAGTCTCAATGGAGATAAGCCATCTGCGCGGGACATATTATAGTGCACGAGGGAGTGCGCAAACACAAGAGAAAACATTATGTACACGAATCCAAGAATCGAAAATGTTTATTACATATCCTCAACACCTTTTAATGACGAATAATATCATAATCCCCTTTCGTGTTTTTCACTTATATTGAGCTACACAAATTTTATTATTGAAATGAAATGAAATGAAATATTTATTCGGCACTTGGGTATTAACATACACTTGTACTTGTCAAGGTCACAATGCAGTACATAAACAAAGTGGATAGTAAAAAAATACAAAAAAAAAATTAATCTGTCAGTCCGTGCGGTTTGTTTTATCGCATATATTTTCTGAAATCCTTAAATAAATAACAATGTACTAATCTATTATTTTGAAATTTAGTTCTACTATATTAAAATTAAAGAATTGAAGACTAAAGCAAAAGACGAAATTCTAAGTGAGGGTGTGATCACATGCACGGGATCACCGATCACGCATTAATGGGCCAAAGCGATCCTCGCCGCTGAGGAACCTACCCTAGCTAGCCTGCGGCTTTCTCTAGCTGCCTAGGTGGACGACCCGGAGAAGAAAGCCACAAAGAAACTCCGGGCTTGCTTTTTTCGTCTTCTTTTGCTTTCAGTTTACGATTTTTATTTTTTAAATGTCATGTATTTTACTTACATTGTGATTGGTTGTTATGTAGGCTAATGCACGCACAGAACCGTTGTCATTCAGTGAATCATAATAAAGTAAATAAGCAATAGCATTCAATTTCACTCAAGCACTTAGAATATCCTCTTGCTAGACGAAAAAACGGTGGGTGCATCCGCGTACATTTACAAAATTAACAAGTCAAACGAAGTCTACCAGAGGCGAAAAAGAAAAAAAATGAGTACCCCAACAGCAGTTCGACCAGTTACCGCAAGCAGCACCCGTTCACGAGTATGACGTGTGGGCCAGCCATCGCCTCCCTCGCCATATTAGAGGGAAGGAAATGACCCGACCCACAACGCCACCGCAAGCATTAACAGACAATGGGAGCATGACGAGCTTACAAAGGGGAGTTCATATTGAAGTCGTTAACAGCCTTCGGCCGAACAGCGTTTGACATGTTCAAGATAATACACATTTGTTTTAATAATAGGTCTAAAAATCTATAAAGTTAAATTATTACAGCATTATTTCTATAGTCGATTGAGAAACATATTCATGTATATCCTTAACATAACACTAAGATGTTGCTCTTGTTTAACCTAGCGACCAAGCGTTTTTGTCGTTTAAATAATCATTTAGAGTGTAACACTGGTCAACAAAAAAAAACTTATTTTTTGCCGTTGTTCGCCACTACTTTTTTTATACCTTAGCTAATGGGTAGTCAAGATGTGTGTGTAAAAAAAATTGCAAACAGCCAATTACGTAGAAATTTTTTTTTATTGAAAAACAAAAATTGGGCTAACTTTTAACGATTATCATTTAAAAAAAAAATTTTTTGGGTCGTTTTGCTTGTCTTTTGTAACTGCACGTTGGGACATCTCGTAATGTCCAATAAAAATCTACGACCAAATCATTTAGTTCTCCTTGCCGTATTAAATGTGGTTCTTCTCTATATCTGTTCCCTACTTTGGAGGTTGCGGTGGTGGACACTTTTCACTATGAGGAAGTGGTCTTGTTACGGATTCTACATCAGGATACACAATTTTATATCTTGTTTTGTACGAATATCCCTTCAGTTTAGTCAGACAGAAATAACAGTCAGTTACGTGATCTTTTTGTTCCCTCCAAATAACAGGTTTAGAAAATGGCATTGCTGGGTGGGTACCTTTAGACCATCCTCTTAAATAGCGTACACACCTTAGACAAAAATAACTTGGTGCCCAAGGTTTGTTAATAGTGTTTGGAATGTTCGAACCAAAATACAAATTATAAAAATTGTTTAGTGACGGTGTAGGCCGTTCTCGATTTGAAATGGAAGTAAATTTTCCACAAATAAAACAAAAAAGGTCTGGTGAATTTGAGCACTTTCGATTCATATTGTAAGCAGTGTTTATCTAACACTTGTTTGAATTAAAATATCCGAAATATAACTCCAAAAACTTGTCACAATTAAATAAACTCCGCAGAAAAATAGCACGCCGTTAACTTCTATAATCGTTGTATTAATATTAACGACAAGAACCAACAATTATGTTGCATCGAAAAGTGAGGGTATATAGTGTACTTACGAGTAGTAGTTTTAGTTTTGGTATTATGATCAATAGTGATGACTTATTTCGACATAACCTCAATTTTTTTTCATATTTACAAAAAAAAAAATTTTCGGACATCTCGATGTAATAGAAGATTTTTATTATTTTTCTGTTAATACATGAACATTAGGGATACCGAAAATATATATTTGGACAAACGGCAAAAAGTCGTGTTGACCAATGTAATAGGCCTTTTTCATTAAAATATTCTTGATCTCTGATTTAAATTTAGCATAGGACAGTTCCTGAAGATGTGTGGGTATTTTGTTATAAATTCGGATACTCAGTCCGACAAAAGAACAATGAACCTTTTGTAAACGATGGGATTCTGCACACAATTTGTGTTTATTTCTAGTGTTTATCGTGTGTGTTTCACTTCTCTTTTGAAACAAATTCAAATTTTGCCGCACATAAATTATATTAGCATAAATATATTGCGAAGATACCGTTAATATATTTATCTCCTTGAAAAACTCTTTTAAGGAGAATCTCGCACCTAGCTGATAAATAGCTCGTACTGCACGTTTTTGTAGAATAAAGATACTGTGGATGTCAGCCGCCTTACCCCACAGTAGTATACCGTAAGACATAATACTGTGGAAGTTGCTAAAATAAACCAGGCGCGCAGTATCTATGTTAGTAAGTTGTCTAACTTTTCTAACAGCATAAGCAGCAGAGCTTAATTTTCCAGCCAAGCCGGATATGTGAGTACCCCATTGAAGTTTTCTGTCTAAAGTTAAGCCCAGAAATGTAGTAGATTGAACAGATTCCAACACTTCATTGTTCATTACCAGATCTGGACCAACATTACTCACATTAGGTGTGGTGAATTTAACGCACTTCGTTTTTTTGGCATTTAGAACTAAGTTATTAACCGTAAACCATTCGGTAATCAGTGTGAGAGCACTATTTATTTCATCAAGGTTATCTCTGTTTCGATCTACTTTAAAGATAAGAGAAGTGTCATCCGCAAATCACAGAAGTTTTTCAAATAATGTGGTAAATCATTAATATACACTAAAAACAAAAAGGGACCAAGAATGGACCCTTGTGGCACGCCTAAAGTGACAGGTAGATCATTTGACTTACTACTTATTGACTCACATGTCCATTAAAATAGATACCCTTACAAAAATGCGACTACGCATCACATATAACCTTAAGAGGGCATTCGCAAGATGCGCTCGTATTCAGAACACTCCTTACATAAAAACAATTATTCGTGTCAAAGTCAATTTATGAAGCAAGTACAGTCAAACCAAAAGAAAAGTTTTGAAGATCCGTTTCTTCATTCTGTGGGTACTCTTTTCTTTCCCAAACACAGTTGTGTCATAACATATACAACATATAGCTACAACTCTTGCGGAATAGTACCGTAGAGGTTGGTAACTCTATGTCTAAGGTCCTAAAGAAGGAAGGTAACACATGCACATTGGTCTCCATTACATCTTTGGAGTCATTCGTTAGAGCATACTCGCATCGCGGAATTTTATTACTCCTCAAGATATCCTGGACAATATGTCTTATCTTCTTCTTCCATCTATCTATTTTAGACGCTATTCCATTGTTAATTCGTTTCCAGCCATGTGTTATAAGTCAACCTATACATCTCTTAGGCTTTCCTCTACTTTTATATACTTGACACTAAACTAGTTTTATGTGTTTCGTTCATACGCAAAAGACTCTTACTTCTTGACATTATTACAGAAACGATTTGCGATGGGGCCACTGTAACCTTTGCACACCAGGATTAAACTGCTTCGGGATCCGCATAGTAATTTAAACAGAAAAAATAGAACTTAAAACACATACACTTTAAGAGGAAAATATAAAGATGTGTTGGTAGCAAAAATACATTACTTGTAAGGCGTAATAGCTAGAGATATAATGTGGTTGATTGTACCTTTGCAACTAATTAATTAACTATTCTGATCGCAGGCGGAATCGGTATGCATGGTTTATTCAACTGTAAAGCAAATTAAAAAATATGTTAAGTGTCTTCATTGATCTGCATATAGACTGAAAGACAAGGCGTGATCGATGACATCTTGCATTCATATGCAAAAAAGCTTTTCGATCGAAGTTTACAGAAGGATTGATTAAGGATGTACGTGGAATACTTAGCTATTTTTAATACAGACATTAAAACTATCATTAAACGAGTGGAGACTATTTTCAACTGACCTTAGTTAGTAGTAGTAGGTTTGAATAAAGAATTGGCAAGTGGGTCTCCGAATACACATTTTAGACACTGGCATTTTGATTAAAAGTAAATAAACTTAACCCATAGTTGCTCAACATAATAAACAAACATTGAGGATTAATTATACTAATACTAAGTTTTGCATAAAAATGAATAATCAATGACTGAACCTATTGAAATGCGTTGCATCAACCCATTGTTGATTTAATTATTCCTACTTTGAGATCTCTATACTTCATTCAGAAAAATTCCATGTCTGTCTGTGTATCAAAGTAGGATTTTAAAGACTACACAGCCGCACTAGCTAAGTTTTTGTCACAACTGTCGCGTGGGCTTTTACACGATATTTATTAAGTTTTACGTTTATGATACAGCCCCATTTATGAAGGTAAGTTGTTTTCTTAACCTTCACGTTGCCGACCCTCTAGGAACCTTTGTACTCTTTATTCTAAGGGTCCCATGCTAAACACATGCCAGAAAACTTATAACCACAGCCACGGTACATCTGCATTTGCACCGAAGCTCAGATTGCATAATCAGGTTTCCCAAAATACAACGCGCGATATGGAACACTCAAACGAAGATTTCAACGTTGCCTCCACCTGGATAGTGTCGCCCACCACATACGCACGTTCTGGCTGCAGAATTGAATTGAAAACCATCTTACAGATGATTTATATCATAATGTAGATGATGCGGAAACATCACAATTTCTTGTCAAAGAAATCTTTGAAGATTGCATACTACACAGGTTGTTTGGTAAATTGTCATGTGAAAGTAATAAACTATGTGATCTCCCGTTGCATGATTTCTTTCTTTACTTTGATTTTTATACTTTCTACGGGCAATAACCAGAAGTGTTTTTCTTGGTATTGTATTAACCGGTTTATTTTAAAGTTGGACTTAAAAAAATACGAATATCAGAATGGCACGTCTCACTAGTCTACTGTCCCTCATAAAGTACTACAGTAACATGCAAGTTAAGCTAAGAGTCTATTAGGGGCGACCACCCATCCTCGTATTGATATCGCTCAATGTTGTATATCGTATTTGAAAATAATTATATATGTATATTTATATTATTATTGTGCTTTTATATTATTTATTTATTATCGACACACCAACAGTATACATACACAACATTTAAATCTTTGCTCACTACAGAGTTCAGTTCTTATATGTACACCTATTAAAGGCATGCACAACACACACTAAACATAGACAACGTTGACATACAATACAAGTTATTTTAATTTAAAAACAAACAAAAATACTATAACTAACACAGATAATAATGCATTAAAGACAATTAAAAAAGTTCTTATTGGACTAAGAAAATAAAGTCCCTAAGCTAACGCTTCCAATATTTTACGCTTGAATGCATAAAATGCATCGGGAAAAATATCTAATTGGTCGATTTTTTTTATTAAAACTGTAACGTCAATGAAAGACTCGGGTTAGCGACATACTGGTTTATTGGCCATTGAGCTTAAACTACCCACCACCTAACAATTATTAAACTTAACCTACTATATACAAATACCGACAGAACGTCACACTTCTCCCCCTTAAGCTAACAATTACATGTTTTATATTCTCATACATAAGTACACAGTAAAATTACAGTTTTAATCTAAAACGTTAAGCAAAGCTCGTTTCGCTCGATTCAATGCACGCAGTGCACGAGCGGACACGTCAGGCGGTGTCGGCGACGGCTTCGGCCCAGGCTGAGGTGCTTCCTGGGAACGGGTGTTCGGCGACTCCGCGATGACGTCCTGCCCCACATTACAGAAGCCGTCACCGCTTGACGCATCTTCAAATACCTCGGTCTCGGACCCATTACCACCCTCCGACACTACAGCCTGTGTAACTGAATCCTGAGCTACGCCGCTCAACCGAGATAAAGAATATCTAACCTTGTTAGTACAAGGTACAATTTGGTCCGCATGCCGGCGCCACTCTGTCCCGTTACCCACATCAACTTTATAAGAAACTGGGCCAGTTTTTTTTACAATTTTGGCTTCTGCCCATTTTTCCCCCTTCGCAGAATAATCACGTGCTAATACAGTATCACCTATCAAAAATTCTCGATGCGCAGAAGGCGCGTTTGCGATTTGTCGCTCCTGCTGAACGCGCACGGTGGCGGCGACATCTGGCCGGAGCGCGTCTAATCTACTACGCAGCCGCCGCCCCTGTAGCGCCACCGCCGGGGACACCCCTGTGGTGGCATGCTCACAATTTCGGTATTTGAATAGGAATCTGCTGAGGGCTGCATTAATATCTTGACCCTCATATAGGGCCCGTTTGAGAGCCTTTTTAATTGTCCTAACGGCATTCTCCGCCGCACCATTGCCTTGTGGTCTATACGGGGCTGAAGTCGTGTGTTTAATACAATTATTCCTACAGTAATTATTAAATTCGTGTGATGAAAATGGTGGACCGTTGTCGGTTACGAGCTGTGATGGAAGACCGAAACGTGCAAAAATACTTCTAAATACTTTAATAGTGCACTCAGCATTCGTACTTCGCATTGGTATCGATTCTAACCACTTGGAATGAGCGTCTACAATTACTAGATATTTTACGCCCCCACACTCTGCGAAGTCTGCATGTATACGCTGCCACGGGTACATCGGAAACTCCCACGGGTGCAACTGGGCCCGAGGAGGAGCATCCCGCACCGAACGACACGCCGCGCACTGCCTACAAACCTCCTCGATGTCCCGGTCTAAGCTTCCCCAGTATATGTAGTTCCGAGCTAGACTTTTCATTTTATTCATGCCCATATGACCCTCATGAACTTCATTTAACAGTCTCGTTTGTAATAAAGCTGGAATAACTAATCGGTATTTATACATTATGCATCCTTGATTCACAAAGAACTCACTTTTCTTACTAAAAAAAGGTTTTTCCGCATCGCAGCTCGGTTCCGATGGCCAACTAAATTGAATGTAATTTTTAATTTTACTTAGCAAAACATCACGTTCTGTCTCTTTAGCTACGTCTTTAAACGAAATTGGAAGCGAATCTTCCACAAGATTTAAATAATCTAATGTCTCCGCGGAGCGACCCTCCTGAGGTAGGGGTAAACGCGACAACGCATCGGCAGGACCGTTATCCGCCGACCTCACGAACTCGATAGCAAAGTCATATGCAGCCAGGCGCGTCGCCCATCGCTGCAAACGGCTAGCAGCTGTTTGCGGAATTCCACTTTTTTCGCCATAAATATATGTAAGTGGCTGGTGGTCCGTTCTTAGCTTAAAACGCCTCCCAAATAAATAGTGATGGTGCTTAGTGACACCGAACAAAATAGCAAGCGCTTCTTTGCCGAGCTGACTATAATTACGCTCGGGCGCGCTGAGCGTGCGCGGGACGCAGCTGACGGGGCGGCTGTGTACTAACAAGGTTAGATATTCTTTATCTCGGTTGAGCGGCGTAGCTCAGGATTCAGTTACACAGGCTGTAGTGTCGGAGGGTGGTAATGGGTCCGAGACCGAGGTATTTGAAGATGCGTCAAGCGGTGACGGCTTCTGTAATGTGGGGCAGGACGTCATCGCTTGACGCATCTTCAAATACCTCGGTCTCGGACCCATTACCACCCTCCGACACTACAGCCTGTGTAACTGAATCCTGAGCTACGCCGCTCAACCGAGATAAAGAATATCTAACCTTGTTAGTACAAGGTACAATTTGGTCCGCATGCCGGCGCCACTCTGTCCCGTTACCCACATCAACTTTATGAGAAACTGGGCCCTCAAATTTTCTTCAAGCGTCGAACACGAACTGCACTTTCCGAAGTTACACGTAGCCGCTAAATGCTTCAATGACTGTAGGTAGTCCGTTAGAGATTCGCCGACGCGTTGTCGACGTAATCTAAAAACATGGCGTTCGGCGATTTCAGACCGCTGTGGTTCTAAATGATCTGTTACCAGTTTCACTAATTCGTCGTAGGTTTTACTCTCAGGAAAATCCGGTGAACATAGATCACACATCAACGCATAAGTTTCTTCACCGACCACAGTAATTAGCATTGATACTCTCAAATCGTTACTAATAGCGTTTAACTTAATAAATTGGTTAACGCGACGAATATACGCGGGCCATTGCTTCGCATTTAGATTAAATGGTTCTATTTTACCGATCGGCATTATTATCGCACACGTGTACAAAGTAAAAAGACTATCCTCGTCGCCAATGTAACGTCAATGAAAGACTCGGGTTAGCGACAGACTGGTTTATTGGCCATTGAGCTTAAACTACCCACCACCTAACAATTATTAAACTTAACCTACTATATACAAATACCGACAGAACGTCACAAAAACCATTGTACTCATTACACGCTCGCACCAAAGGTGAATTAAGTGCGAGATTTGTTTTTGCGGGTGGGTGAGAAAAGGTTTTAGTTATTGGGTAACGTGGTGGCATTCGAGGAACTGCTATTAGAAGACGGTTGAGTAGATTACTGCAATTTATATTGTTGTTCACAATTTTATGCAGAAAGAGCAAATCGTGCAATTTTCGGCGATCCGATAACGATTTCATTTTAAAATGCTTTAGCCGCTATTATATTATATTACGTCATAAGCTGATGCTTTCCTTAAAAATAAAAATATTTGACGACGCAGTAATCAGTAGTCTACAGTTGTAACTGTTGTAACAACAGTTGAAACTCTCGTGACACTAAATACCGGTATATCGTACGCGCTGGTCGAGAGTACGAATGAGAACGCACCACGACCCCTCTCACCCCCACGACCCTTAGTTTTTATTCGATCGATTGATGAAATGTCTCCTCCTATTCTCAATCTGACAATCAGTTGGCGTTTTCGCTTATTAACGTTGAGTGGCACTTTCCTTAAACCGACCTGCTCCTGCATATCTACGTTAGGAACAGTCATGAGCTGAGGTGCGACTCTCAAAGGGGGTGACCTTTGACGCGGGTTACTAAAGTTTAGTAGTCTTGCATAAGCCAGATATTGCTTGCTTTTCACGCCGGAGGTTGTGGGTTCGATTCTCACCCAAGTTGTCCAAGTGTGTTGTTTGTTCTGAGTTTGGGTGTAATTATTTATATAAGTATGTATTTACAAAAGAAAAGTAGTATATGTAGTATATCAGTTATCTGGTTTCAATAGTACAAGTTTGCTTAGTTTGGGATCAGATGGCCGTGCGTAAATAATGCCCCAGGATATTATTATTATATATAAAAAATACAGCCAAGTGCGAGTCGGACTCGCCCATGACGGGTTCCGCAGCAGCAAGTATTTCAGTTGATTAAATGAAAGGTAAATTGCGGTTTACGATTTATTACGCATTTAAAAAGCTACTAACTAGATCTCGTTCAAACCAATTTTCGTTGTTAGTTTACATGATAATGTACATCATATATTTTTTTTTAGTTTTCTCATTCTCTTATTTTAGAAGTTGTATGTACTCATTTTTCCACTTTGGAAATGTCTCTCGAGAAAACTATTCAGTTTAGAAAAAAATGATATTAGGAACCTCAATATCATTTTGAAAACATATCCATAAATACCCCACATGTATGGGTACGATTTAATAATTTGTTTTGAGTTTCAGTTCTATGTATGGGGACCCCCAAAATTATTATTATTTTCCTATTTTTGTGTGAAAATCTTAATGCGGTTCACATAATACATCTCTTATAGTTTTGGAAAAAAAGTGGCTGTGACATACGGACGGACGGACAGACTGACAGACAGACATGACGAATCTATAAGGATTCCGTTTTTTGCCATTAGGCACGGAACCCTAAAATAGTGTTAGTAACAAGCGGTTTAAAGAGACTATAGTAACAATAATGCGACTGACGAGACGTAAAGTCGCTAGTTAACAAATAACACCAAGCTGGTTGAACATATTCAATTCACAAACTGCTCCGCATACATAAGATGTGCGTAGTAATTGTAACAATTATAATTAATTTATTGTATAATTGTGGCCTAACTTAGCATTAATGGTCTTGAGTATGGCCGTTCGTTTATTGTTGTTACTTGTATTATTATGTAGATAGATAGATAGGTAGATAAACTCTTTATTTTACACATAAGTATAACAAAATAAAAGAAAAATAATGAAAACCTTAAAAGTATACAATGGGCGGTCTTATCCCAAAATGTGACCTATGTAGGCGGTCGTTTTTTCCCGTATTCACTATAAAATGGTGTCGCAATTTGCCGCAGGAATGTGTAGACAGTCATTGAGTTCATAGAAGGATAGAGGATGAGACATTTTACCTTTGGCTCTTTGCAAAGCGAAACTTAACTGACGAACCCATTTGTACAGTAACAAATGCAAGTGTTCCAAGTTGAGCTCCGCCAGTTCGTTTCCCTAGTTCATAATAAGCCAATTCATTTTGTTTACTGGTACTGTTTACGGTTGCCTGGAAGAGATCGCACCTAGCGATAAGGCCGCCATTTGTACAATCTTGTTAACATACTCATAGTTATTTTTATGTATTATTTTTTGGTGTACAATAAAGAGTTACTTACTTACTGTATATAATACATTGGTTCCATTGGCAGACTTCAAAATATGGACATCAAGTTCGTCATAAATTCGTTTGTGAGTGTTTATTTACTGGCTGAACTAATTTTATGCTAGAAAATTATATAACTGTTCATTATTATAAACGCTGTAGAAATTATATTACTGTTCATTGGTTATATGGATTCTTAACTAAAGAACACAGGAGACTCGAGGCAAAAAAAGATGCTTTTTTTCGAATTTAGGCATCAACAGCTCTTTAAAATATTTGTTTTGACGTTATGTTATACTAGCTGGTGCCCGCGACTTCGTCCGCGACAATTTTGAATGATTACCAATGTAACTACTTACTTCTAGCTTAATCTAAAAAAAAACTTTTAAAAGAAATAAGCAATATAAATTAAGGAAAACCTAACCTATAAATAACCTAGTTAAGAAATAAACTAAAGACTACTTTGCTACTGTTATTTTAATAAAAGACCCGATATCATAAACCCCAAAAATATCAAAGAATACATATCAATTGTCCTTAAGTAAAGTCAGTAAGTCAAATAAAGTAATATAATAATCAACGATGCATTAATCACCAAGGTAACTCCCATTAGCTTAGGTTGCGACCACGGCATTGATAGGTCTAATATCACATTTTGTGAACGAAACCATAGCGCGATCTAAAACGATGATTACACCATCTACTAACAAAAATATAACCTTGTAAAGCGGTAAAATTAAGATGTGGGCATATATTTTGGGTGAGATTTAGGCGATCATCTTTTGATTCAGTTTTGGACTACCTTTTACTTCAAGCATTTATTTATTTTAACCGATATGTCAAATGAGTTCTGCGATCTGAAACGATATAAAACCCATCGAGTTACAAAATTGTGAACTTGTAGATCAGTAAAATTAAGATGATATTTTTTGGGTGCGATCATCTCGACACGAACAATTTATACTACGCTTACTCGATTTTTGGGTCAATGACTTTTTAATCCCAATTTTATTAAATTGAGGTTTTTTAATATGTTATGAAAAATACCAAAAAAAAGAAGTTACAAATCTTATAAAACGCTAAATCTTCACTTAGACGACAACAAACACAACATTTTAAGCAATAAGAAACGAATTTCTCTATAATTTAAGTTGGCGTACATTTTTGGTGTTAACCTATTGAATCAGTTATGGATTACCTTTTTTAACAACAAATTATTCCCTTGATTGCTTTATTTTTAACTGAAATATCAATTTACATGCTTTTAACTCCAAAAAAAAAAACATTTTCATACAAACTTACATCCCTATTTTTGTCGTCTTTAGGGGTGGAATTTCCAAAAGTCCTGATATAATGTTTAAATGAATGGCGAAATACCAATTTTCATGCGTTTACCTTAAAAAATGTCACATTTTTCATACGAACTTCCATCCCCTATTTGTCACCCTAAAGGGCTGGAATTCCCAAAAATCCTGAAACACATATTTTTAAATGAAAGGTCAAATACCAATTTACATGAGTTTACCTTAAAAAATGTCACATTTTTCATACAAACATCCCCTATTTGTCACCCTACGTGGTAGAATTCTCGGAAATCCTGAAACACATACTTTTAATTTTTAACTGTAAAGCTAAATACCAATTTTCATGCGTTTAACTTAAAACTTGTTGGCACTTTTTTCTTATAAACTTACATCCCCAATTTTACGCGCTAAGGGGTGGAATTTTCAAAAATCCTGAAATATATATTCTAATTTTTAACTGCAAGTCTATATACTAAAGCCTTTTACATCAAAATTAAGCACTTTCATAAAATATTTCATCCCTTATTTTAGTCCCTTAGGGGTGGTATTTTAAAAACCCTTCTTCAGTGGATGCCTACGTCATAAAAGGTAACTACTGTCAAAATTCAAGTCCTAGCTGCAGCCGTTTAGACTGTGCGTTGATATGTCAGTCAGGCAGTATAAAATTATTTCCCCTATTTTCCGCCCTTGGGGTGTAATTTCCAAAAATCCTGAACTAATGCTATATATTTTTAACAGAAAGGCCAAATACTCATTTTCATGCGTTTAACTTCAAAAACATCGCATTTTTCATACAAACTTACATCCCCTATTTTATGACCTTCGGGGTGGAATTTTCAAAATTTCTGTAATATATATTTTTTATTTTTAACTAAAAAGCCAAATTCTAATTTTCATGCGTTTAACTTAAAAATTGGGACTTTTTCGTACAAACTTACATCCCCTATTTTTTGCCCTTGGGGGTGAAATTTCCAAAAATCCTGAAACATATATTTTTTATTTTTAACTGCAAGGCTAAATACCAACTTTCATGCCTATAACTTCAAAAACGGCAAAGTTTCATACTAACTTCGCACCCCCGTTTTACCCCCTTAGGGGTTGAATTTCGAAAAATCCTTCCTTATTCCTTGTCTACATTATAAAGAAAACATCTGTGCAAAATTTCAGCTTTCTAGGGCCAAGGGTTTGGGCTGGGCGTTGATGAGTCAGTCAGTCAGTCAGGACTTCTCTTTTTATTTATATAGAAAACAGTTTCGAATACCAATTAATTTTTAACCACAGCATCCGGAGTTCATTCCACAGTCTCTGCGTACGTAGGGGGAAGTTTTGCGAATATTAATACCGATTTACAGTTGAACCTAATGGACAAAACGTAGAAGTAATATTTCAAACTAGTGTACATGATAACAAACGCAGCTCGTTATTCCCACGGTTCATATACAAGTACCTACTCCTACGTATTTCGCTAACGAGTATTTGATTAATAAATACATAGTGGTGTCAGTAGTGGAAAAGTTTCAGCGACAACAACATATGACAAAGAAATTGGACATAATTAGACTGAGTTCAAAATAAGTGTTGTTTTGCTTGTTACATTGCCGGTTAAGTGGTATTTAAATAGCCTGATGGGCGGTAAACACCGTGTAACATATCCGTAATAATGATCTTATATTAGTTGAACTAACGTAAGACAGGCTGCACATGCAGCGCTTACTATTAACACCCAGACTTCGATATTATGAACGTTCAAGTATTTGGAAATTCGATTTATAGTGGTCGATCAAATAATATTCGATTATTAGGCACTCGATTTGGCTCGCTCTAGCGGTGTACTATCACCGCGCTCTTGGGTGTTCAACCAATGAAATCACAGAAAAACACACGAGTCTATAATTGCAACCATTGGGAATTGGTCAAAAGCTGTACTTAGACTTGAGTCTGTAAGCTGGCTATCTCAAAAACAACGTCATTTTCGCTTATACTTAATCTAGTGATCGGCTCATTTTCATTTAACTTATTCTAACATGGGATAATTGAATGCTGAATGAAATGCTTAGTTTTATTGAAGCGAGATAATTATGCTATTAAATAAAAGTAAAAAGAATTTAATTGCCACAATAATAAACGTACTAATTGCATATTAGCACTTCATAACATCGCAACTAAATTATATACGAAATTAATTGTCGGAGTAACAATAGGCAAGATTTGACGAGACACACTTCACAGACGTTTCGTTATGCATATTTGGAGTTGTGCCCTTATCTACGACGTGTTTTTGATGTAAGAGAACATTGCGTGCTATTACGATGTACGTACTAGTGTTTTAATTGGACGTTACATAATACTAAACGTAATTGCTGAATGTTTTCAGTTACCTAATTAGAGTTCTAGATTAATAATAAGCATTTGTAGCGCAGAAGATGTTTTTGTATTTATGATAATCCTGTCATTACTATAATTAGTAGTTCGAATAACAAACAATAATGGTAAACCATTATTGTATCGATAAAAATTTTGTACGTCCCAATAATTTTCATTCAATTTCGGCTTAGGTCTTCCACTAAGAACTAAAAATTTAAGGAACCCGAAAGTTTGTGATTTGGAATGTCACAATCCTACTTCTAGGATTGAGATTGCGCATGCAGTTTATATGTGACCTAAACAAAGGGATCACGATTCGCCATAAATTGGGTGTCTCGACTTGCGGAAAAAAGTGATAATAAGGACTTGCATATTATGTAACATGGGCTTAAAATGACAAAAGACAAAACTATCTGGAAAACCGATCCAAGGGCCTTAAAGTCACTGTTTCACTTTTAATTTTGGATGAAACCAAATTAAAAGGTAACGTTGGATGATTCCTTCAAACTGAACATCTAAAGTCAGAAATACCCATAGACTATACCCAGCAGTGGAACACTAACATTATATTAATTTCACGATAAGATACGGTTAATTAAGTATTATCTTTGTAACAGGCATAACTACGAGAAATCAAATTATGTTTAACACAGCCTCTGCTCTCGAGTCAGTGTCAGCTCCCATTATTATCAACTAATTAGCTGTGTCACGCGGCAAAATTACGTGAAAATGCTTACTTCTAAACAATAACCGAGAAAGCCAGGGATGTGATTTCTCTTTGAGCAATTCGTTAAAATATACATACATGGTGTAAGAATTAGCTCATCCAAGACAAGTGTGTTTCTCCCAAACCCACCGAACCCTTTCATTATTTTTTCGCCTAATAAAGATATGTCATTTGTATTTGAATCTATAATATAAAACTGCTTGATTTTTTTAATACTTACGGTAAAGTTCTACACGTAGTTTATCCCGAAAACAGGCAGAATAAGATAAGACAGATTTATTATTGAGAAAGTCTAAAAAAGAGCGTATCTACTTGACTTTTGCACGTGTGGCAGAGAAATTAAGATATTTGACTCATCAACCGTGTCCCGGGTTCAATTCCCGCAAAGGATGAATATTTGAGTGGGCCATAAATAGTTGTCCTGAGTCTGGGTGTGGTTTGTTTCCGAATACTATGTTCTTAAAGTAACCATCAACACAGGGATTCATTATAGGTACAAGTGCGAGCGTTCTCATTGTAAAAGCTCAAAAAATATCCTTCCTCTAAATATGCCGACAAATACCCAACAGCCTTTTCTTGACTCCTGGTCTATTCGACGGATGCCTGGAAGAGATCGCATTTAGCGATAAGGCCGCCATTTCTACAATCGTGTTAACCATGTTCATATTTCATTGTATGTTATTATTTTGGTTTATAATAAAGAGTGACTTACTTGCTCTCCCTTACCAGCTGTATTAATCTAACAGAGAAATGAAATAACATGTGTGCAAAATGTGCCAATACGTATATCGCTTAAACAAAATGTTATTTTACAACGGTCGCAGTGCTTTCTTTAGCAAGTACTGTCACTTAATATGCTGGACCAGGTCACAAAACAGAATAAGAAAGTGCAAGCAGTCCCACTCTTGCCAACAAATTTCTCTTAAAGCCACAATGACAATAAACACAAGTACAATAGATGTATAATTTACATAGAAGAGGTGGATGAAGAAATTAACTCCCACTGTTGATTACAAAGCTAGAACTAGCCTCGGATAAACATTAAAGGTTACAACGGTGCGAGGGTTGCACGCTTGAGCAGAATATTATGATGCGGCAGATAATATTATTTAAATGCCTACTCAAATACATAAAAGATCACACGCAAAACAAAAAGTAATCAAGTGCTCGTTCAATTAAAACGACGACCGTTCCGTATAGTAGGAGAGACGTGGAAGATCGTCCTTCACCGATCTGATAACCAGATGAGACGTATTTTTTATCAAATATTTTTTATAAACAAATATGCCTATAATTGCTTGCCTATCGAAAAGTGCTCATGGCTATTTTTAATTAAATTAACTTTTATCGATTTTTTTTCATCACCTTCATACTTTTGATAACCAAATAAAATGTATTTCACTGATAGTTTTTAATACACAGAATATGCCTAGGTATGCTTGCCTACTCATTTCTGTATATAACTACCTGGCAAGCAGGTGTAAACAGGTAAGTCAAAATAGGTGACTCCATCGATATGCTAACTTATCAAAAGTTATCTCAAATTTTAGATTATTTTATTTCAAAATTAGTCATATAAACTTGCCTGCGAAAAATCGTACTTAAATTACTGTTGCCAGGCTAAAAACTTTTAGAGTTTTAGCCACTTGATAGGTGCGACAGAGAAAGTAGAGCGTCCGAGGTCCGTGTGCTAGAGCAGGACACAACATAGCAGCTGTTCGTTACCTGACTGTAGAACGTATCCGAGTGCGCATGCAAATTTAAAATACTAGATAAATATAAATAATAAATAATAAATAAATTAAAATACTAGAAAAATATACTGACAGAAACTCGCGAACAATCAATGATTACTTTAAAGTCCATTGATGCCAAAGAGTCCTAAATTAGTGGTCATCTGTTGCTGCTATTGCGATGGTGTTACCACTATCACGTAGCCTGAAGTTACTTAATGGGGGCGCCCGGCACCCTACCACTCGACCGTAATAGTGAACAAACTTATTAAAAAATCGTAACAATTTACAACATCCATTACCGAAACTAAATAACCGATTTGGACGTGAACACTAATTACAAAACCTATGTAGATATACATATATACTTGTTGATAGAGTTAAGAAACTCAGTGCCTTTAATAGAGTACGCAACAATAGTAATAATCTTATTCTCGCACATAAATTGCAGACAAACAATTATAGTAGGTACTAGACCTAGTAAAGTGAAGGCGAGTCTTTATTCATGGTTAAGTGTCTTGGCTTGAAGTTGCAGACAACGGACAATAATGCTCTTTTTGACATTTAGTATCTTTACCTAATGTCTTTATTGTGCCAAATTTACATACTTTATGGATTTAACTTCAATACATGTTTCTTTTATATACTGCCAAGTCAAACAAACAAGCATACTTTACACTTGATGGAAGACGGTTGCTGTAGGTTTTGACGCTTGTAACACGCATGACGCATTAGTTGCCGTCCCATTCCCGCACTATGTAAGGTCTAGGCGACCTCACTTACACCTAGCTGTGATTAACAAAAGCATTAAATAAGTAATATTTTGTTAAGGACGTTTGTAGTCGAGCGATTTGCAGGTCTGACACACTTGCACCAGGACAAAGCAATGTGAATAATTTTTTTTTTTATTTCAGGGCTGAATTGGCTCTCGTACCTCGGAGACCACCTTAAGCCGTCATATGAACATCCGTAATACGACAAGCTTTAAACATCGTTCTAAAACCTCCTCTACCTTTATTATTCCCTACTATAAGACTAACAGAATAGCTGTCTGTTTAGCTTATTCCGAAACCTAATAGTATGATAACTCAACGAGTCGCGATTACTGTATGAGGTCAAAATAAAAACTGACCAGAAAAGAATAAGAAAAAATAATCATGATTTTGAATAGTAAATTATTGAATGTTGGTTGTTTATTGATACTCGCCAATTACAAACCTAAATTTGCAGACTATTGTTATTCGTGTTCGCATTATTGCATGAACAGTAGGTAATTGAGTATATTGGAATTGTAATAGATTTTTAACAGGCAATTGCGTTCCTCAAATTCTATAAATAGTCCATAACAAAGAAACCAAGAAATGATAAACAGATTTAATTACAATTACCCACATTTCTTTGAATAATGAGTAGCGCAGTAGGTTATAGGACTAGAAATATCATAATGATTAATATTCGTGTTATATTCCTTAATCCGTTATATCTTTAATCATTTTCTATTGTAAAGACATAATAACCACCTACAGTGACTAATGAATCGAAGGTCGGGTCTGGTATGGGTAGGTCAAGGTATCACATGTCTTTAATAAATCGCATTTCCATTTGCTGAGAGGATGTATTAATTTTCCTCAAAGACCCTTCTAATCACATAAATTACGTTTTATTTGTACGACATAATAATCGTTTATAACTAATATTAATGTTGTTGTTTACTACGTCGTACTGTAACCCCAGAAATTGTGTTAAGTGATCTGCAACATAATTAATTTCCCACAAACAATTTTCCAATAATTTCTAGGTACAATTTGTATAGGTATAGGAACAATGGAAAATATGACAAAATACTTAAGTCTGTGTAGGCCGCAGTTAGTATTTAACTATAATCTTATCCACCAACCTCCCGTCGAAACAAGGAGTGAGACGAAATATTTGCGTCGTCGTATGGGTTCGAATGGAAAGATGTTATTCAGTTTGTATATGCAGAAGAATTGCCTTTTGAAGAAGCATCTTGGAAATTCATACATTTTCCAAACCCAGAATCATAAAAGTTTGACTACCACTGGTGAGGGCTGTATATAAACAAAATTGATATTACATTGAGGATTTGCATTTGTGAGGTGTTTACGCTACAAAGCAAGCAATTGACTAGCCAGAACCCATAAATATTTAAGGCTAACGTTTTTAGTAGGTGTGTAGGTGTTCCCAAATACGTCCACAGCTGGACAAAGGTCTCCCCCAAAATCTCTACAGTTGTTGGTCTTTTGCTATTCGTATCCAGCGGTTTCCAGGTGTTCCATATTAAGATGTTACCAATAACAGATTAACCATTGTGCCGTCAATAACACTTCTCATTTTCAACTTTTGGAATTTTGAATTTGTATTGAAACGTGTTCTATATAAGCTACATAGTCATCACCTTTCCGCTTAGTACACTATTTCTGGGGAACCCCGTAAATAAATTCATTAAATGTTTATGAAGCATAATCTTGTGGTTAGTTTTGCGCATGTGATGGATAAAAAGTAAGACAAGAACAAAAAGACGAACAGGAACAAAAAATCTTGATGGATTTAGTCCCGTAACACTTCATAATACTATTATGCCAGTCACGACTTATTCGCATCGGATATATACATTTTCACAAGTCATACCGACACGTTTCATGCCACAAAACAAGGCAGTTGCAATGATGTATCTGCCACCGATCAAACTCATCATTGTCTTTTAACAATGTCGTCAATTAATAAAACTCTACCAGTTGTTTTAATCCTCATAATAGGCAAACTTGTCTTTTACAACCATTTACGTATGTACTCGTAACATTGAGAATACAAAAATTGCTCCTATAATATAATGTTTGTTGTTCTAAATTATGTGTTTTTCTCCCATCTTTGACCAAAGTAAGTGGGTCGATTTCAAATTTCGAATTAAAATGATACCTTTTTTGTTTGATTTCTTAAATACCCGTTTTTTGGGTTATTAATGGTATTACCTCACTATATGAGGTTATATTAACATAAATTAAATAAAATAATAATGATATTTTAATGAAAACTATAGAAAAATTGAAATCAGAGTGACACGAATGAGCGATGTTGTTACCCTAATGAAATTATCTAAAACACGAATGATATTAAATGCCTACTAATGACAATAAAAAAAACATCTGTAAATACTAAATTTTAATAATTTTGCCATGTACTCTATCAGAAAATTAAAATAAAACTAAGACAGTTTTTCTATTTGTGGGCTCCATTGTAGCTTTGAGTCAATAGTGATACCCAAGAACACAGTTGATTCAACAGGGTCCAACCTAGCTCCATTAAGTTGTAGATTGGCTGTCACCTGTTTCACATTCGGTGTAGTGAATTTTATGACTTTAGTTTTCTTATCATTAAGCACAAGATTATTGGCATTAAACCAATGAACAACTTTAGATATTGCGTCATTAATATCGTTGGTAAAATTGCTTAATTATCGGTTTATCTTGAACGTCAAGGAAGTATCATCTGCAAACAACACAATCTCATGCTTATCCCTTACATAGTAAGGTAAGTCATTTATATAAATTAAAAACGAAAATGGGCCACGAATTGACCCCTGTGGGACCCCATTACTACTGGAGATCCCGGAGATATTTTACCGTTTATGTCGACCTTCTGAATTCTATTGCCCAAGTAAGAAGTCAGAAGTTCGAGAGCCTTGTTCCTAATACAGTAGTGGTGTAATTTTCTGACCATAGTATCATGATGAACGCAATCGAACGCTTTGGAATTGAACGCAAAAGATACCTAATGCATCTTGCGAGTCTTTCCAAGCCGCGAATATACTTTTTAATAAGTTGACCCCTACATCTATGGTTGAACAACCCTTTGTGAATCCAAACTGTTTCCGGTGTAGTAAATTATGTATATTAAAGTGTCTGAGCAACTGGCTTAGCATAAGCTTTTCAAATATTTTACTAATTTTGAAGGGTCTGAAGTATCACCAGCTTTAAACAAAATAATGATTTTACTATACTTTGTCCAGTCAGGAAACACACCTGATGCAACACAGCAATTGAACACAGTAGCTAAGTGTGGGGCGATTATAGTAATAATTATTGATGAAACAGTCTTAACAGATAGACAGATCCTTTGAGTTTTTCATATTAATACTCTTGAAAGCATTTAAAATATCTTTAGGGCTAACCACCGAAAATTCTAAAACTGTGACACACGATCCTGCTCTTTGCTTGAGTATCTGCTCAGCAGAGATAGAAGAATATGAAAGAGAGTAGAGAAGTAGTAATGACGACTGGAATATTCGAAAAATATTTTTCAAACTCAGTCGCAATATCCAAATCGTCTTTAGTATCTACGTTATTTCATCGTCGTTAAAATCACGACTACGTATTTTTGTTTTACCTGTCTCAGTATTGATTATCTTCCAAGTAGATTTAATTATATTTGTAGAAGATTTAAGAGTAGTTTTTATGTACAAAGATTTAGCAGCGAAACATGCTCGTCTAAATGTTTTGGCATATTGTTTCACATATTCTTGAAAATCCATATTATGATTATAGGATTTTTCTTCATACAATTCATACAACCGATTCCGACTTTTGAAGATTCCTGGAGTTGCCCAATCACTGAATATCCGACGGTCACTTACAGACAGTTGTTTGGGTGTCAATATTGTGCAACACTCATCATTAATCAAATTTAATAAAGAGTTGTACAAGTGATCCGGATTATCATGATAGGGCAGCCATGCTAGTTTTTTTACTACATTACATTTAAAAATTTCTAAGCGGCTTTCACTAAATGGAATATAGCTTATATGTTTTCTTTTAATTTTTGGAGAATTTGAAAAAGGTTCCAACTGACCTGAATTATCTGACCGAATTTTATTGATTAAAATAAAGGTTTTATAGTGCTAAATATATTATCAATGCATGTAGCACTTTTGGCAGTTACTCTAGTTGGTTCTGTAAAATTGTGATATAAATATAGGATTTAAACAAATTAAATAAATTCAGTAAAGAATTACTGAATTTGGATGCCTGTTGTTGGTTAAAAAACTTAAGAAATTCTTGTTGATGTTGTTGCCCAAATCCAGACGCCATTGCTTCTGTTTGAGTTACCATAAATGCCTGATTTTCCCAAGTACCTTTAACTTTAGCAAGTGGTGTCATATTCTACTCTTTGCGAATTCGAGAAGTTGGAGCTTTATTGGGTTTATCGGCGTGTTTAATGGTGATATCGCTAAACTCTAGGAACTCCGATTCGGAATTCCAAAGGACCTGGTGGACTAACATAGTTCCTTTAAAAGGGACTATGTTTTTGAGGAGATGAATTTCTTTTTCTCTAATCTCATGTTCTTCTACAACCGTTACCTCTACATTCTTTATGTTTTTATTTTTGATTATATTTTTCTCTCCTTGCTATTCTTCTAACTCATCTTTACTCATCCTTTTGTTATTTAGCATAATGTTCTGAAAAATTATTTCATAAATAACAGCTACTAAGCCGTAGCTTAATTACACCAAGCAACACTCAAACTCAAAATATAAACAATATAAACACCGATAATAATTTATAGCAAATTTCGTAGATAATCATGCAAATATAACTATTGATTTTCATGACATCACACACAAAAACGGAGAATTAAAAAATAAATCAAACTACCTTTGACGTAATCAGGCAGAAAGCCTTAATTTTATGTTAATAATTCATTATTATAATATGTCATTAGTGATGGATTCAATATCATTAGTGTTACTTGAAAAATTGACACCAATGACAGTAACACTAATGATATTTGGAATAAACATATAATTTTTAAGCTTGTGGAACTTTCTAGACGGCAATCGAATACATTTGAAATATCCATGTTCTTGTTTGCTATAAGAAATACTGTGTTAGAAAAATTCGATTACAATACCTTTTGCAATTATGGTTAAGAGATGAATGAGTCTAGTTTCGTCCACGGCACTGAAATCGGTAGAAATATGAATATCTCGCAAAAATATGAAAAGTACCACCGCTCTGAATAAACGCTGCAAGGCCAATGACGATGTGTCGGCGGGTGGGGTGAGGCGGAGGCCCAGGAGATCCGTGGATTTAATATTATGACGGTATTAACTTATGCTACACTAATGACAGATAAACCGTGATCAATGTTTTAAACACTAGGATAATAGTATTCTATTATTCACAAATGAAAAATGTATACTATTTTTGAAAGCTTGCACATCATCATGATATGAAATATTAAATAAATAGAATTTCTACGAGCAACTTCGTTTTTATTCGAGTTTAATTCAACGTAACCGGAAAATGAGTAATATCTTCTTAAGGGACTAAATGTTATAGTTTTAGTTTTCTCGCAAATGGCACACTTTTGGGTGTTGTTTTGTTTTGGTACGTTAAAAGGTTAATAAAGACTATAATATAAAAAAAAAACGAAAACAATCGCAAAAAAATTCAATGTTATTAGCGATGTCAACATTTTTTACTCTGTTTGAAATCGACCCAAGTCAAGATAATAATTAGCTTCAGCTGCACCTTACAAGATGGCACCACAGGCCGACAAAAATTGAATCGTAAATGATTTCGACACAAGTCCGATTTCTAAATTCATGATGTGACATATGCATCGGGAGAAGTTTAAAAGAACTCATCGCTACCATAACTTCATATTATAGGTCTCGCCAACGAACATGGGCCATAGTACAGAAAGTAATTAAGCTAGTCTATTACTCAGATGCATACTATTGAATAGTATTTGTTGGTATATCAAATAAGACCTCCAAATATGCTGAGTTCACATTACTATAATCATATAGAATCTATTATAGGTCGTTGTGCTCTGCTTCCCATTTAGTGTATAGGCGTGGTGATATGTATGACACGATATGATGATATCGCTCCGACATAGTAATTTGAGGTTAGGCCGTACGCCGGTAAGCCACTAAAACAAATCTATATCACATTTTTGCTAATGTTAACTGGATTGATTAGGGATTAAGGTGAATAGTTCAGTATTAAAACTAAATCTATGAGGAAATAATGCCTTTCCCTATTCGGTTCGGATTCCACCGAAACGGAGCGAAACCGAGAAGTGCACAAACAGGCTTTTTATATTATAATAGCAAGGTAAATGAGCAAGTGGGTCACCGGATGTTAAGTGATCACCGCCGCCCATGGACACTCGCAACATCAGAAGGGTCATTTTGTAATTGTCGTATTTTATTTCAGGTACTATAATTCCATATACCCCTAAGTTAACTCTTCAGCCCGATCCGCTAAGTAGAAGCCACGCGTTCGGATCCCTTTGTTCATCTTGCTTTACCTGGTACATCTTGATACTTTCCAGCTCGTAAGCGACTGTATTTTTTCACTCATGTGCGAACCCTACTGATATTCCTGAACACCATATTTACGATAGTGGTGAAGTGTTAAGACATTCCTAATTTGTCCTGTGGCAGTGGCAAGCTGCAAGATTAACTTACAAGGCAATGCCGTCGGATAGGGCGCTACTAAAATAGAACTTATCTAAATAAAAAAAATTGTAATAAAAGGCCGTGAGAATGGTACTCAATAAAACCTTGCCTTGGAAGTGCATCATGGCCCACCAGTTTCACGTGATCCTCACTGCTTGTTGTAGAAATGAATGAAGAAATTCGCGACCAAAATACTCTTAGTTAAAGTTGCGTTGATTATAATCGCGATGATGATTATAATCGATTATAACAAACAATTTGAGACAACATTTTCTGATTGCTTACCAGTACGGCTAATGATTATTTTATTACTGTCTTACCTGAAACAAGATAAACTTTAATTAGAAAGTTTAATTTGGGTAGATTACAAAAAACCATAAAAAAAGAAAAACAGTAAAAAAAGAAATAAAAAACAATAAAAAAGGAAAAACAGTAAAAAAAGAAAAAAAAAGCAATAAAAAAAAACAATAAAAAAAGAAAAATAGGAAGAGATTTATTTTAATTACTTTATCATCAGCCAGCCAGTTTTGGATCTAATTCCTCTTTTTTTCTTTCTGATTAAATTCGTTGCGGGATCCAAGACAGTTAAAGCGATTCCCCGGGGCATGCCTGAGCCTCACCGCTCAGTGTCATTTCATTGTGTGCCACTATTGATCCTGGCTTACAGGAGTTGCAGTGATGGGTAAGAGGGAGGGACTAGTACTGATTAAAAAAAACAATTTTTGATCGTCGCTCTCCCTTGTGGGAAGAACTTGACAACATGAAAGTAATGAACTTGCCAACCTCGGTACTGTGACGACCGACCAGCCTGTCAAATTATACGCTTCATGTCTAGCTAATGTCATTCATTATTGTCACCTCATCATAGTGTATATTCCAATCGATCATAACAGATAATATATTTAAATTATACATAACAGTCGTGACCCCAACTTATTGCCAATGTTTTGCTACAACCACAAAAGGATGTTGTAATTATTTTATTATTGATACCATTGTTCGATTTTGATCAACGGATACATGACAATGACCTCGCATACCATTACTATAGATCATAGGCACTAAAATAGATTTATAGATCTGTAAGTCGCGAATTAATGCTATAGTATGTATTGAACGACTTTTACTCAATGGAACAAAAAGCGTAGTTCCAAAATGGATGATTTTAATTTTCAATATTTTGTTTCAAATTAGACATGATATTTTTTTCCGTATATGTCTGATCTACGGAAATAAATCTCTTGTATAAATTAAAATTAAAATTTAATTTAATTAGCACATAAACTAAACAAAGCAATTTTTAGTAGGTAAAAACTGGAAATATAACGATCACGATAAAAACTTTTACTACGAACCGGGAATGCTACGAAAATTAAGCTACCGCGTAGCCATATTCAGTAATAGGTCTACGAAAACGGGATAGTGGGGATTACGCCGTAGCAAAACACTATTGGGAAGTGACTACAAAACCAAGAAGTACCAAGAACGTCTGGTCCTGTGATTACGGCGCGATGAATATATAGGCTAGGACATGATAAAACGTTTCGGAATTTTGAACCGCGAGAGTTTAGGGTTTGCCGAACCGATACTATTTGGGGTGTACTATGATCTACACATAGCTTTTTATTATAATATAACGACAAGCTATTAACACCATAAACTAATTTCGTCGAGTTTAGAAGTGTATCCGACGGATGCGTGCTAAACTCAATCAAACCGCCAATTCGTGTCAAATTTCCGAACCGTTAGTTAATTCTAGCGCCATTGTTATACAATAGCTATTGACCTTAACGTACCAGTAACGTTACATATTAATATATGCTATTTTCATAACACAACAGTCATTCAATCGTGATACAAATACAATGAATCCGCATTCATTAATACCACGTGTAATTAAAATAACGCCGCAATATGATATGGATTGGTTGGAATCGTTCACAAAATGCAATCATTAGCTATACTAAAAATAAATAAAAATTTGAAATATACTTAAAAACCCCCAATAAACATATGAAAAGTTATGTTTTATTTTTCAACGATTTAATAAAGATTACAAACGATCACTTGGAGGTCGACAGTGGTTTTCATTAAATAACACCGTACAGCTTTCAGCCAAATCCTCAAAGTAAACTTTGACGTCTATATATGGAGATCTAGAGTACTGAACACCTGGTATCGATTTTCATTAAGTACACAGGCTCGGTAACGGTAAACTTTTACATTTTTTTTTATTGTCAGAAGAATAGCAGCGTTCTGTTTACTGGATTGTTAACATTGAAATTAGTTTATTTTGGTATTGGGCAATAAGTGTAAGGTGAAGTAGTAAAGATTGCTATAAGGTATAAAAATTATATTTGAATATAACTTCTATTTAATCTACTACCTCCTACCCCTCTTCCTGTTTCTTAAAATTTCTATCTATGTATACACTTTCAATTAAATGGTTCATATTTTCTCTTCATTTATCCAAACGATCAAGGGCAATTATATTATAATCTCCCAAAAGCGTATATTTCTTATAAAAGCACGTGTAACTAAATTATTTAGGTATAAACTCGAATAGCATTCCAAATAAATATTTAAATAAGCACTATCAGACATTTATATTTAACCACAAACCAATTAGCGATATCTTTTGAATAATAGATATTATTATGAGGATTAGACAAAAATAACATAATAGCGTTAAATTATTCAAAATCGTTGACTGGCGCCAATAATAATGCGATCAACCACAAAAATCACGTGTATTTGATTCGAATAGATAATTTATCATTAGAAGGCATGAATATTAAAAGAAAAATTTAAAGTAAAGCTACTAAACCCATAAAAATAATTTCTAGGGTGCCACAAAAACTGGAATAAAATTGTAGTTTTGATTGGGTTATGTTGTTCACTTGAAACAGTTAAGACTATGAGATGGTATGTATATAGAAAAAGCTTGTTTTCAGGTGCGTTAGGGTAAGATAAAGGCCTTATCATCAAGGATTAGATCTAAACTCCAATAAAAATGGCGTTTTATTAATGTAAACAACATTTTACTCAAGACCAACATAGCTATATATATGCTTATAATGTTGTATTCATATACAAGTAGCTAATTTGTTTAAAATTACATTTAAACGGACCGAAGCCCAATGCCCTAAGCCGGCAAGCATGTATGAAGAATATAATGATAGTAAACGAGGCAAAAGATGTGTGCAAAGATCGTGACAAATGGCAATCTTTGTCTCTGCCTATCCCTCTGGGTAACAGGCGTGACTCCTATGTATGTATAAGCTCAATCTTACCCCTAACGCTTTTACCTAAAATAAACAGGATTCTATACAACCATTTTTTGCTTATAATAGTAGCCATTGAATAGTGCCACTACCTACCTCCTGGCCGCATCAGCAGACCAACTTGGTTGTAACTTATTATTACATTGGCATCCGGATTACTCGTAAAAAATATAAATGATATGTCAATTATCAGTATGTTAAAATAGACTGCCAAAATTAGATTGCATAGTTACAAGTTAAAAAAATCAGAACCTTGCTTAACCTTTACTTATATCCGGTTGGTTATATTGTATTAGACCTTATATCACGAACTTAAGTTGAAAATAATGTCGTTTGGTATAGACCACAGCGTTGCTGAGGTACAAACACAGTCCACCTTTATTTAGAATTTCAATGCTGAACAGCGTAATTAGTGAATTGTGTCTTTAACGATTAACACAGTCTATACATTAATGACTATAGAATCTTTTAAAGCTAATTCTAGGGCAGCCTGTACGTAAATATCGCTAAAGTGCACAGCCGCATGCCAGGGGTCAAATAAATTAATATATTAGCTAAAAGTTGTAATGTTATTAAAATAATAATGAGAACTTAAATGAGAGAACCGGTAGCAGGCGCCAGTGGAAAATAAGATATTGATTTTACTTTTCCATATAATATATAAGGAAAACACATTAGTACCTACCTCCTTTTTTAAAATATCTAAATGGTTGTAGTGCATTGTAAACATGCCATAAATGTGACACGTATTTATTAAGAGTAAGTGCATCAGTATTACGACCTTAATTAGTCAGAGCTAGTCGCTTCGAAGGAACTTTATCTTACCAAAATTAAACTGACTTCAATCACAAGTCTATTAAGGCTAATAGTATTGTGTACAAACGTACCTTTAATTTTGACTTACCCTAAAAATGCAGTTAGTGCAGTAAGAAGTTAAGAGACGTAATCTAAAGCTGAGAAGTAAAAGACGTGAAAGCCTTTGCAGTCGCCCAAAACATCAAGAGCATAAACCAAGCCGAGGCGTTGCTATAATAAAGCTGCCGCTACTATAAAAGGTCAAATATATTTAGTAAATAATTACCGGATATAGACTTAAAAATGGGAAATCACCAATTTTAGAATTCGGCGGGAATCAAACCTGACCTACCACCAATTCAGAGTAGGTGCTTTACCGTTAATCTACGAACAATACACACCAGTAGATTAAATTTAAGAGTTCTCTTGGTAACGTTTTTTTTTGTATAATCTAGCTGTTGGACATTTGACAAATCAATTTAACTTAGTTGTATCTGTTACATCAAAGTAACATGTTATGTGCTGCATGACGCTTCGCAGCATTCACAGCTACTGAAATTGCTTATGGAATACTTATACTGAAATTACTTATACTAAGCTACCTTAACAGGTTCGATCGGAGGACTGCCAGTCGTGACTGATATTAGAACAATAAGCCTTTCGAAGCGCATCCTCGAAGCATAATAATATCATAAAGCATTTTCAAATGCCACAATGTATATGAGAAGGTAAAGTTTAGTAACAGTTTACAAGATAGAGGGGAAACAATAATACTGGCATTAAATTAAATTGCCACTTGACATTTCTATGAGAGTTACTTTTCTAACCAGCAATGTAAATTAACTAAGAGATATGCAACCTTAAACGTTTTCGAATCGTGAGCAGTCGCAACACTAATTACAATAGACCGGACACGGTGCGTTAGGGTGCAGTCACACCCGCAGAAATTGCGCGAAAATAAAACGTCATTTACAAATCTATATATATTTTTTTAATAACTTTAACGACAAGTAGAAATTACATAGAAAAACGATCTATGTAAATACGGTTTTTGTAACTGGTGGTATACGTCCCAAACTGTGGTTCAATATCATAATCATTAGGTCACCGTGAACAGAAATTATTAAATGTAATAAAAAAACATATAACGTTCCACTATTCTGTACGACATCCGATTTGAATCAAAGTTATGTGGTTAATACTCAAAGTATTTCCCATCCCATCGTATAAAAAGATTATCAAAAACAACGGAGAAATTTCGCTTTAACTAAGTTTTATATAAATTCTTTATTTTAATTCAGACTGTTTTGCTAGCTAAGTTTAGAATGACGATTTTACACATTAAACGTGAAACTTTGTTGTGTCGTTTTTAAGTTGAATTTTGGCAATGAACCATGATTGGCTAATAATATTAGAGATATGAGCCAGATATTGCGATAGTAATAGGTTTTATTTTGTATTATTATATAATACTTTATTTTTCACTGTTTTTATCTGGTATAAATGATATAAGTAATGATTAACACAAAGAACCCTTTATACGGTTTCTTAATAATTTTTGATAAATCCGCTATTGAAGAAGGACAGCCCTTCCTGTTTGTTACTTTTATAAAATTGTTGCGTAAGGGAATGATAGATAATGGGCATGCGCTTGACCACAATACCGCCTAAGCGGACATGTAGACCCATAAGATGCATGTTCACCCTGGCCTCATTTTTACCAATTGCGAGAAAGGGTTCTCAAAACTGTCCTTACGTGTGGCTGTAATTACCGAATGTAATTTACGTGATGAAATGAAAGAAATTCTGTTATATTTAATAACAGAATTTCTTACATTTCAATAGAACGGTCGAACATCGCACATTATTACGCAACCTTGGATAAACAGCAATGCATGCGCATGCCTCTGCACCATGATTTAAAATTCTAGATACTTCCAAAATCATTAAAAAATAACAACGATAGCGGGAAATCCCAGCTATTCCGTTTTATTTCTAAGGAAATTCGAACCCAAACAAGCCATAAATAATAGGCTACATCTTATTGGCATATCTAGTATTTTTATTTTGAGCAAAACTAGTTTCGTATTCTATTTTGAGGCAATAATATGATGATACAAACTATCCATAAAAATATTATTACACTGACAATTATACATAGAACATTTCGTAGAGTATCTATACATTGGTTGACAAAATGAAATCCATTGCGACACATATAACTAAGTTTAATGAAATTTGAATTTATATTGTACAATGGCACAATATAAATGTAATAACTTGTGGAACGCTTCCGAGACCTTTCCGAGATCTGGTAACCCGCTACACGTGACCTCAAGGTTGTGATTTTGGGAGCTCGACTGGGGAAGTGCGTATCTTTACATTATAGAATAGGCTTCAATTATATGTCAATGTATTTTTCTTGAGCGTGAGTAAAGTCAGAGTTTATCTGTTGGGGGGATAAAGGCTGGCAACGAGTGAGATATTGACGTATTATAAGCTACAATAACAGACATGGTGGTATACAAAAAATTATTAGTAACAATTATCTTGGAAAAACGTTTTTCTTAGGATTTCCGCGATTAGTCGTGGCGCGCAGGCGCCGCGCTGTTCGCGCGCTTTTCTTACATCGGCCATATTGTGGGAAACGCGGGAAAGTGGAAAGTGCACAGGTTATCATCTTATTGTCAGTGTCTAGGCCGCATCATTGTCTTTGGCCTCATGTTCTCTTCCCGTGTGAAAGTCAAGAAATGTGACGCAATGGAAGAAACATTTAACGTAATTTTAACAAACCAAATTATGTAAGATTAACTACGCACTTAATAGTCGCAGTTAAAGTTAACGTCCACTCTATTTCATTAAGATAGAGACGACGACATGCCACATAGGACGGACTTATATACCCAAACGACTGAAACCTTAGTAATATGCATTATGTAAGCAATTGTATTACATTCGATTAAACTGACCAGAATTCTGTACGGATAGAACAATTGTGTACATAATTATTTATATATGTTTGATACTCAAGAGATAAATTCAACTTTAGCTGTAGTTGAGAAACAGTACTTCTTCTTAATTGTATGGGCTTAACCTAGTGTCAAAGTCGTTCACGCTACCCAGTAGCTTTCAGGCATGTCCTAACAACTACAAAAGAGAGAAGAGACCAACAGCTTAACGTACCCTTCGAGGCACGGAGACACTCAGGAATATAACGACTTTACGGGTCACCCATCTATAGGCACCAATGAACGCCTAGTATCAAATAGCTGTCGTAATATGAACTGTTAATACCGCTTTATTAAGGTATACATGTCTAACCTTGAACTCGTATCTTGGAGCATTTAGTTACCACCGTATATTAATAGGTACAAATAGAAACTTCTAGTAAGTGGACCAATATCTGTAAAAGCCGGGCATTTCATCTAACCAACGTGTATTCTCATTAAATCAAACGAATACATGATTAAGCAAGGAAAAAATCGGCAATATCATTAAACACAATGGCCAACGAAAGCTATCTCCCGCGTTAAGTGATCTAGATAAACTTGCCATGAACCGCAGGTCGTATATACATATGTACGGACTACCCCAATCTGTCAAATTTCTTTTATAGATTTTTAACTTTATCACATATGCATAAGGTTCACCTTCAATTGGGGAAATTTGACAGATTGGGGTAGCTTGATGTGCTGGCGTCTGTACATAGTGTTTCGTATCTCCTAAGTCGTACCTTAAACCTAAATCACTGTAACATTAGAGATAAACGATAATGAACATATACACTACATACATATAATATACATGACAATATCAGCTTATACCGATTAGGCAAAAGTATTTCAAAGGGCTAAACGGAATAGGGTACAATATGTAATGCAGTTAGGTGAGACCTTGAACTAACACATAGGACGCAATAAATTGCTAAATATTGCTAATAGAAAATAGTGATAATGATATTGCAACTTAGTCACGGAGTATGGAGTGGCTGTTATTCGATATCCAATTAATTACTGTCAATTTTCAGACTCTAATTTATATTAAATACCATTTAATATATAAGCTAGGTGGCCTTTAAAATCTATATCTCGCAATGAGAAGGGGGCATTCGTCTATGTTGAATAAGTATTAATATAAATGTAAAGCACTTATCTCGCGACTTCGTCCGCGTGTATTTCTTTCATCCCTTGTTTTACAACCCTCAAGAGTGAATTTTCCAAAAACGCTTATTTGGTGAAAGCCTACAACATAAAAGCTATTATCTTCTAAATTTCAACATTCTAAATTTCATTCAGTAGGAGCAAGTAATTAAAAAAAATATGAATAGATTATTATTTGTAACTTCAAAAAGTGATTGTTTTTGTGAGAAATTATATTTTTACATCTACGGAATCACACATTGTAAATGTCATGTTCTATATTGATATATAATGGTTTGAGAATATTTTAGTAAGATGACGAATTTGCGACTGTAAATAATTAGCGAGAATCTTACCACGTGGGACATATGTAATTTACGGGCATAACATGCATCTGTAGCCAAAATAATGACTAATCGAGAATGGCATATATACTCATAGTAATTATTATTGTTTTGCAAATCATGTTTCTAAAATTTAAATATATGTATATAAATTCGAGATCAATTAAGAGATTAATTTATTAAGTATTTTTTTATTTCTAGATCATTTAAAGGTGATTCTATTTTGTTATTACTTATTTTGTTACCGCGCCAAAAATGCGTAGGAGTATGTTTATTGGGTACAAACTTGTATTTTTTGTTGACAAAAATTTTATGAGCCATTGTAGGCAGCGATTAAAAAATGCTGATAAGGTGTTTTTTTTACTGAAGTCGTTTATACTAATGTTTTCTCTATGTTATGCTAATTCAGAAGTGAGGTCGTCAGAACCATAACTAGAAATATAATGGCTTGTTTATATATTTAAAATTAATCACATTCAGAGGTAATATTTGCAAAAATGTTAACAGTCGAAATTCCAATGGTTGGCGCCAAGAATTAGTTGTTATGGAAATACCTCTTTTAAGAATATGGTAAATTCTGCTAATTTATTAATACAGTATTAAAAATGATGGCAATTTGGCAAATTATTATTTGTTTGTCACGGATATACTTACAAATTGGTTAAGCAGATAAAAGTCAGGTGGGTAGGTCATGTCCAAAATTAACCATTTAAAAATGTTTACAAATAGGTGGATGTAATATTTTAATTATTTAGTAAGCGAATAAATCAATTTGATACACCTAACAGGTAGGTTCACGCGCAACAGTCAGGTAATCCTTTAAACGCATTGCCGCGTTGCACAGTAAAAAGTCGAACGTCCAAAAATACTGAACAGGTTACAAAAACGGTTGCTATGTCTCAGTCTATATGGTTTTATTACTGTCTTTTATGTTGTCGTTTGATGGGAATTCCGTGCTCGGTCGCGAGCGCATGTCCTCGCGTGGAATGCGGAGATGACCGCTCGGGGCGTCCACATTTCGTATCTCGCGGAATCTTGACTTTCTCATTAGCATAACCGAATTGAGATTGACGCCCGGCTCGACCTTTTCGTTTAAACGTACGATCAATGTCAATGTCGATATTAACATAATGAACACAATAACACGAGTCCAATTATGACATGGGTTTTGATGAATCCTCATTAAAACCTATAATGATAATTGGACCCGTGTTATTGGTTTGTGTCTTGTCTATTTTTCAACTTTGTTTACGGCATTTGACGGGTATTCATATTATACCATTATAAATGGCGGGATAACAATTCTGTCGGATAGGACATACTGGTATCCTTGATAAAACATTTTTTATGAATTTAGCAAAACTGTATTGCTTGTGAAAATCTGAGCTATATAAAAATGGAAAAATAATGACATTTTGACATATAAAAAGGTTTATGGTTTATGATGAAAATATATACAAAAAATATTTATTGAGAAAACTACAGCAGGCGCTACGCCCGATCAAATTCTTTAACCTACCCTCTTTTAAGAGTGAGAGCACCAGCCTCTTCATGATAATACAAATAACTTAATATCAATTTTTAATATAAAAATAGCATAAGGTCACTAACTGACCTACTACATAGAGTCGATTACATAGGATATATCAAAAACTACTTAACCTAGAAATCTAAATTCAATCTGATAGTTAGATATGTAGGAAACGTCAACTAAGAACAGGTTTTAGAATTGGACCGGGATCCAATAGAAGTCCACGCGGACGAAGTCGCAGGCGACCGATAGTAGATTGATGTTATGGTCATTATCCAATGAAATCTACTAACAATATCTAAAAACTAGTTACACCACATTTCATACTTGACCTTTAAATTAATTAAGCTAATTAACCAGATTAATTGTTATATGCAAATCCGTATTTTTAAACATAATCAAAACGACACAAATAGATTCTTGCAGTAATTATTCAATGAACAGTCACCCTAGGTATTAATAATGACAATATTTTTTCTAAGTAAATCATGAGTAAGCTTATTCACGTGACCATAAACCTGAGGTCAAGTCAGCAGATCAGCACGTTTCCATATATTACGTTATAACGTAACTACTTCTCTTATGTGGTACGTAAGCCATAGGCACTATCTTACGTAAATAAACTATCTGCTGAAGTCAAAAGTCTTTTGGGGTCACAGAACATCTGGAATTCATAATACAGAACAAAAAAATAGGCAGTTCTTATAGCATTACTTAGCAATGCGTAGCATGATTTAGCGCTATTATGCAAGTATTATTACTATTTCTTAGTCTACGCTTGAGAGTCGCTGGATGTGTATAGCGCAAGACCAGCAATTGTGGTGACCTTTGAGGGAGCCCTTTGTCCAGCAGTGGGCATATTTCGGCTGAGATGATAATGATGACGCTTGAGTTGTTATTAAACGAACTTTTAAAAAAAACTAGAGTTGGAGATAGAATAAGGATACATGTCACACATACAATAGCTTCACATACAGACAAAAATACCATCGCAGAATTCTAAAGTTTTACATTTAAGTCCTAGTACATAATAAGTTGTTTAAAACATATTACGGAGCGCGGTATGGGTGATCAGATAGACCTGAAACTGAATTCAATCCCTGTTTAATTTCTATTTTTTACTCATATTAATTTTATTTCTATTGAGTCCATTACGGAAGCACTCTCTTGCGAGTAAAAAGATAGCAAATTTTTATGAATTGTTTACAAATGACAGTGGAATCGTGTAACATTGATAAACTAAATAACATACAGTGAATTGTTAACCAAGAAGATTTAAAGTCAGTTAAAAATAAATAAAATGTTAAGTAAATAAAGATTATCTAGTCCTCACTGCTAATTCAGAGGTGACTGTGGTCGGTGAGGTAATTATGGGTTCGACCCAAGACAATTTTTTGTGTGACGAGTATGATTATTTGTTCTGTATGGGCGCAATTTACTAATATGTATTTCTATATAAAAGAATGTTTAACAGTTGTCTGGTTGCCATAATACTGCCTAGTTTGGGATCAGATGGCAGTGTGTTAGCTGTCCCAGGTATGTATTTATTTTGTGTTAATTAGTTACTAATAAACACGGCACATTCGTATACTTGGCACACTAGGCCAATTAGAATGGTTAAGTTATAGAACAACATACTACGGATTCTTCGGAGCGGCTTAGAGATTATAAAATTGATCCCTTTCCCTAACGACAGGTATTTTCTTGAGTACCACTTTCTAGTTACGTCCGCGGGATCGGCCTCGACTCGCTTCCGTTGCATAACGCTCTCCACAGGCACCATATAAAAGTCTGCTATTAGTATTGTCTCCTAGTTTATTACATATATGTTTTCCAAATAATCACAAAATACAACAACAAATAGAAATAAGATGATATTTAGTTAAACAATAAGGTACATACAGGAATTACAGAATGACAGCGATTCTGAAAGCCGAAGTTTAAAGTTAGTCTACAAATGTTCTGCATTTTAATTCAAAACCAAACAATAATGTTGATTGACCCATGTTCAACCGCAGTACTTACTAACCATAGACTTCGTTTTGTAAGAATGGGATGATTAAATAACAGCGGTGAAACACTTTTCAATCGTACATGGTATGGTAAGCATAATGGTATTATGCACGAAGTGGTGACGACAGTAAACCTGGTATCGTATACTCTAGGTAATAAGTGTACAACAATAAAAATGGTTGATTAGAACAATTATCAGAACAAAATCGATAAAATCCTTCATTTCTACGTTTGTTCGTAGAATTGTCTTTGTAATATTGCTAATGCAAACTTAACTTTACAGCCTACTTATTACTTTAATCTATACTTGTCGAGATCGAATGCTTCTTAACGACGACGTTGAGTCCTAAATAAATTGATTTCATTCGTAGATGTGGGTTCATCGGATGGTAAAAAAGTGAAAACTTATAAAGCCCACTGAGCATGCTAAGGAAAAATAATACATGCATTTTGCCCCTTCAAGAAATTAACCTATCCCTTTCTACGCCAGCAATCGTACGAGCAACTCCTCTGGTGATGCCAGTATCCATGGGCGACAGTGATCACTTACACGTTTGCCTTGGTATTATATAAAAATACAACATGCATTATGAACATACACTTGCAACCTGCCAACCTCAAATTGGCGAGTTTCTAAGAATACTCGGTTTTATTAAAGTTCCCGTGGAAGTTGTTTTAATCTTGTATTTTTTTAATATTTTTCCGTAGTTACCGTACCGTGTAGATAGCTTATAGCGACCGCAGACTTATTTATTAATTTCCGATGGAAAAAAGTAAACTAACGCGGCGCCAACTCGGTCGCCGTCGCGGCGGCCGGGATCCGCGTGAATCCCACTCGTTTGCATTTTATACGTTATATGGACCGCGGCCGGTCGTCCAAATCCGCAATCTCGGCAGTACGACGACCTTGGTTTTTATCATTTATGAGCCGTTATGTATAATTTGCAAGGACAAACTCAGCGACGTGAGAAGGACGGTAAGCTCCACGAGCTTTATTACATCTGTCAATGGCACACGCTCCATATACATATAAAGAAGTTCCTCCATTTTACTTCACTTTATCGACATGACTTGGCCGATTTTTATGACTTAGCTACGTGTACCTGATATCTAAAGACGAGCGGGAGATATATAATGCAATTAGTTTTTCTGATGGACGGGTGATAGAACTAGCGAAAGTCAATCAATAACCTCACCATTGCGCTTCCTCCAAATCCACAAATATCTCCTGCGCCAAAGAATGGCGAAATGGTTGACCTCGCAGTCAGAATTAGCCATGAAGTCGCTTTCTTTATACGTATACAATCAGCTTACATTAAGTAATACATCACCTCTCGCCCTCTGTTATTATTAGGTAAGTTTCTGCATTGATAAATGCAATTATAGAGGCCAACGTGTGCAGTTACAAATACTTGAAAATGCTAGAAATTTAGTTTGTAACAACTCATTTAACCTGTTCCTTTCATAGAATTGACTAACGGCTTCCGATATGATTGCATCGGCTTTGCTGGACTTAGGTAATATGTATCCTGCATGGTTTACTTAAGTTAAACTGAATGACGTAAACAGCAAATAGTTATAGCATATGAGTTCCTCATAGATCGGATGTGCTTTTGTTAGTCGTTCTCGTTGAAACACACTATTACTTAATCCAAAACGTTGTCTCGGACTATAAAAGCTATTTCAAACTTCTAGTACAATGTGAGCGCCTTTAATAAAAGCCTGTATTTCCCCCTAATCTGTAAATGCAAAAAAGAATCAGTTGCCCTTGGTAGACCAACTTTAAGAATACACAATTACAGAATTAATTAAAAAATATTTTGTGATATATTATTTATAACATCAACGAACATATTAACCAAATTAAAAAGGGGTAGTTTCTCAATTCTATTGTATGTTTATAACGTCATTATTCTGAAGTTTGATAACCGATTTTACTCATACTTATTTTAATCCAGAGGTGCTAATAAATAATGCTATTGAGATGATCCCATGCAAACTGAGGTTTTATAAACTAAATTTGAAGTGGACTGTTTTAACACAGAAATTATACCATTGATACATTAAGAGTCATGAGCTCTGCAATATAGTAATTTCACGCGTTTTCTATTGCATTATCAATTTTGGCCACGTCTTCCGATCTATTTAGGTACCTACTTGTGAATGTAATACTGACCGTGAAGACCACTTATTATTGATCGTCGAAAAAACCATCAGGACAAATCGGTAATAAGAGTAACTAAATAATGATGTCACATTCATCATTCTACGCTTAAATGTCGTAATATAAGTCGACGAATATAGATTACGATGAGCGTACATGATGAAAAAACAGGTAAATTGCATTCATAGGTCATCTTATCGTGAGACCTTGATGATTAAGCGTTTTTCACCCTATGAGCTGTTTCATATTTCGCATGTTGCAATAGTCATGAGCTACGGTAACTAATATCTATCTGTAAATTGAAATTAGGCTGATATTGCCTAATTTGATCTTAATGCATCTATGTTTATTATTATTTATTAGATTAAATTACAATGGTATATATAGCTATTAAGATTACATGTAAAATTCGCATGTGATTGTAGACAAAATGTGTGAACCTAAAACTTATGTAACTGCTGTATTTACAGACGCCAGCACATCAAGCTACCCCAATCTGTCAAATTTCCCCAATTGAAAGTGAACCTTATGCTTTACTGATGTTGAAAATCTATAAAAGAAATTTGACAAATTGGGGTAGCTGGATGTGCTGGCTATACCTACCACGCTTTTAAGCAAAATAAATACTCACTTACTGAAAAAAAACCCGCTAAACATCAAGAGGGCCATACTGATACCTAGTAGTATAAAATCGTCCGCGAATTTGTCTTTCGGTCGCAACATGTGAAATAATTTTGTGTATTATTAAAGGTAAACTTTTAAATGATCACTGCTACTGTATATTTCCAAATCCGCTTGTTTAATAAAAGGAATGCAATAAAAACTAAGGAATGTTGCTAAAACAGATGTATTTTTGGAAGTCAAAGGTCACATATTTAGTTCTTATGCAATCCATACACCTGTTCTAATAACAACAATAGTCGTGGTATATATACCTACACTATTTTACGTGCATATTTATTTAAAAATAAATAACATACTGCGTACGATATATCCGACGACAAGATATCTACACTTATAGGATTTTTATTTCAGATGCATTGTTGTAATAAAATATAATCATTTAAGTATATGTATATATTTATATGATCATCCAGAAGGAAGGTTATGCTATGATAGAACTTGTGGACTGTGCAACTGTACTAAATGTGATCATGTTTTTAAAAGGAAGGTCACTACTGTACAGATTATATAGTATAGAATAATAGATATAATTTTAGTTTGATTAGCCTGAGACTCAGCTAAATGATTCATGTCAGTCAAGTCATTCCTGCAATGGTTTAAGATGGCAGTTCGACTTCCGTGAAGAATGTCATTTATCATTACCCTACCATTGATTTAGTTTTTTTATTGATTATAAATATAAAATAATGGGTTTTCCCATACGTTTTTCACTAATATATATATAGTTGACTAACGTGTTGGTCTAGTGGTTAGTGACCCTGACTGCTAAGATAGAGGTCGTGGGTTCGATACCCACCCATAAAAAAATTTTGTGGCATGAGCACGTCTCGTTAAAAGTCGTCTCGTCATCTTGTTAAAATGTTCGATATTAAAAATTTATCTGGGGCCTGAGTTCACTTCATACATCGCATTTAAATTCCAGAAAGATCTATAAACAACATCTGATAGGTGTATTAGAATATCATTTAGTATCAGCAGCACATAAATCACTTTTTATACTGCTGACTGCTACAACAAACTATGAACATAAAATGTAGGTAAGTACATTGAATAAATTAATACATATTTTTTTCAAGTTGTTGGGCAAGCAACCAACCAAGCATTCACAACTTTCGACACAATTGTTATTGGCTCGAAAATTATTTCACAACTACTATTTACAGCAATGTTTAAAGAAAAGATACTTTCTCATATTCCAATCGTATACCCGGCTCTCCTAAATAAACAGAGTTTCGTTTTTACACAAAACATCTATCTTCTCTTGTATATTATTACTCTACAGGGTCTCAGCCTAACCCAGGAGCTAGCTTCCAGAATTAATCTTACGACTGCCATCTGACCTCGAAACCAATAGGGAACCAATAACTAAGATGATTAAACGAAATATCTGATTTTTTTACTATTTGGCTTCTACCTGGCTGTAATGATTGTACCAATGGCTGATCGTGCACGTAGCTCCAAAGCACGTAGACCCAAAAACATTTAAGTTTTATACAAAGATTGTTCGTTGCGGGGATTGAACCCACGATCTCACGGACGCGGACGGTAAGACCTGACCGGAAGGACATATAAGACTTAACCGGAAGGACATATGCACAGAATAGGAAATAATGCCGCAACATTTATATATTTCTTGTTGCTTGGGAAGTTGTATTTATCTACAAAACTTTCCAAGCAACATGATTATTGGAGTTAGAAGGTCCCTACTTTTAATACCACTAACTATATTATGTTATTTGGAATATCTTTGTACTAATACTTTAAATAAAGAAACATTTGAAATAAATTTTAAATTAGCCATGATTGTTTATTGAAATATTTAAAAATAATTGTTACATGTTAATGTTATATATATTAAGATTGACATTGGGAATGTTAATTACATAAAAGGTCAGAGTTTAAATATAAACTATCTTTAAAAATATTGAAATATAACAATCAGTAAAGTAGAAAAAATCGAACATTTATAAGCTGGGTAACCTTTCCATATTTCCCGTTTTTATGAATTGAGCAATAGTGGAGCTAGAAATAAGTAATAGCATCAAAGCCGTTACTTTCAGATAGTGCGTCAGTCTATTATTATTTACCTCACCACAAAAGAATTACTAAACAGATTTCAGCCAAATATATAGTTCAAAAGATAGGCATAAAGTCTTTCTTCTAATCTCTTTGACAATAAGTTGATATAAGCTAATCTAAATAACGAAATCAAAACTGCCCCGGGGTTTTACCGCGTTAATCTTTTTTAATTATAGCTCATGTGTTATTCGGATATATAAGCTATATTACTAAAAAGTTTTATCAAAATCAGTTCGGTAGCTTTTGCGTGAAAGAGTGACAAACATCCATACATCTATCTATAGTCACAAACTTTCGCATTTATTATATTAGTTGGATTAATCCAACTAATATAATAAATGCGAAACGAACGGAACAATTAGAAATAATATTTAAATATTATTTCTAATTGTTCCGTGACCACACGGCTACAAATCAAGCTATACATTTCCAACATAAGCTGATCTCTCATTGTATGTAAATCCTATATAACGCGGGCGGGATCAGCTTGTACTGGAAATGTATAGCTTGATGTGTAGCCGTGTGTACCTAAATAAAGTATATATACCTATGCCCCTAGAAATAAATATGTATACTTAACTATATTACTATAAACATATGCTGACTATTTACAAGCGAAGTCAACGTGAATTAAAATCTTTTTATTTATTTGGAGTACGACTTTTAAAGTAGTCTCATGCAAAGGAACCACTTCAACACTTCGGGAAGAGATCAGCGCTGGACTGACAACATAACTGAAACTTCAGCTCTAACTTCTAAACCCTGGGTGGCTACCGGGTGTCTAGCTTGTCAGAAAAATACCAATATTACATTTTTGCCCAACCCGGGATTTGAACCTAAAACCGCATCATCTGTGGTAGAACACTGCAAGACTATCAAGGTCGTTAACTTAGATAATGTAAATATGCACACGCACAGTCCAACACACAGAACATGCATCTTCATGAACGCGCGTGGATGCATTTTCAGTGTGTTGGACTGTGCGTGTTTTCTATACAAACGGAGACACTTACAAGCAACGTTAGAACACGCACTCACGCACTACGCTGCATCATGCGGGGCAGTTTGCCAATCGCCTTAGATAGGTACCTACCACTCAGACCTTAACAGTAGGTTTCGATATTACAACGGCAGTAAGGGCGTTCCACTAACCACTAACATAACGCGGACTGTACTTGAAGTTTCCTATACCTACCATTATGTTTTCATTTGAAACAACTTCCAACCTGTCATACAATTGAAACAGCCTTCAAAAGCGGAAGTCCGCACCTTAAATCTTATTATCAGTTAATTTATCACATGTAATGACATTAATAACACGACTATTAATAAAAACCAAATGGAAAAAAGTCGAATACATTGTCAAAGCAATTAATAAAATTATATTCTAAAAATATACAAGTAGTCACGAAAATTGTGGAGGAACTAAAGGAGCGCTATCTAACCATGAAACACAACAAATTAAACAGATCCAGTTCGTGATATACGAACAATATTTTTGGCTCTCCTTACAAAATGCATCAGCTGATCGTTATTCTTGCATGAGAAGTAAATATTTTGCATGTTGATGCACGGTGTTCAGTTCCAAAGATTCGTACTTTACTTAACTCACACCTATATATGTATGTACGTATTTGATTAATATTAAGTATTTATTGTTAACTTATAAAACACCATTAGACGAAGGTTTACCTTGTTCAAAAGAGGGATCCTTTGAACAAGGAAACCCTTGACTAATTATAACTTTTGTAGTTATTTATATCTATCTATCTACAGTTTTATATATGGTTTAAATATAATACTAGAAATTTATATATAATACAAAATTCATGTTTGTTCGAGAACATTAGTTCTCAAACAAATATGAATATATTAAGTTAATAATAAATATTTAACATAAATCCAATTCCATTTTATATACGGACGGAAGAATCTTTGTACGTAGAAGTGACGAAGATCAAGCAATTATAATTAAAAACACTGACAGTCTTAAGCTCATCACCTAACGAACTAATTTATCATTCACAAAGTACTAATTTAGTGTATACATATTATTACTATGTTTGATGTATATTATCAAAATGTGCAAGGTCTTCGGACCAAAACTAATGAGTTTTATAAAAATGTTCAAATGTGTAACTTTAATGTAATCGCACTTACTGAGACATGGCTAAAACCCAGCATAACTAATAACGAACTATTTGATAGTAGATATATAGTTTACCGGAGAGACCGCCAGTGCAGTTCGAATACAAAAAAAGATGGCGGAGGAGTCCTGATCGCTGTGTCTAGGAATATTCATTCTACTAGAGTCCAAAGATGGGAAACGAAAGTAGAAGATCTTTGGATATCCTTAGAACTTAAAGTTGGAAATAAAGTCAGGAAACTGGCAATCTGCGTGGTTTATTTGCCACCACCTGTGAAACCAGAAACACTCCGATATTTTCTTATGAATGTTGAGGGCGTTCTACAACAATCTGATGGCATTGTTATTTTGGGAGATTTTAATTTAGGATTTATCAAGTGGGACTCTAATGAACACAGCACTCATATGACACCTTCCAACCATGATACTCTCCTCGGAAACTCTCTTGTAGACTTTATTTATATGAACAACCTTTTTCAAATCAACTGTGTTAGCAATGGCGATGGCAGATTCTTAGATTTAATTATGACTGATATTTTGAGAGCTTCTGTAACTGTACCGTTAAATCCCTTGAGCAAGTGTTACCATTATCACCCTACTTTATTATTAACTGTACCCTATGATAATATTATTTACCTCCGTCCAAATCGTACAGTAAAATATAGTTATTATAAGGCCGACTACCAAACAATTGTGCGCGATCTTAAAAGTATTGATTGGCAGGATAGATTCTCAAAATGCGAAAACGTGGATAGCATGGTATCTGAATTATATAAATTGCTTTATACAGTCATTGACAAGACCGTTCCAAAATTGAATCCGCGTAGATTAAAATTTCCCCCTTGGTTCAGTGGATCACTCATAAAGCTTCTCGCAGAAAAAGAAAAGGTCAGAAAAAAGTATAACAAATTCGGTAACCCTCGTGATGAAATTGAGTATCATCTGTTACGCTCCCGGTGTCATAAATTGTACGACAAATGTTACTCTGCATACAAAAATAAACTAGAATCGAATGTTTCCAAGAACCCAAAAGTTTTCTGGAGCTATATTAAACACAAGCGCAGTGGACGGTCTGCAATACCAGCAACGGTCACATTAGAGAATAAGATTGCACATTCAGGACAAGACATAGCTAATTTATTCGCAGAACAATTCTCTTCAGTTTACTTAGCCAATAATGGAACTAGTACTTTACAACATAATAGTCAGCTTAATCAGCATTCACACAGATCATTCCAATTAGAAGAGGCACTTGTCCTGGAAAAAATCAAACGAATCGATCCAAAGAAAGGTACGGGCCCCGACGCTTTACCCCCAATTTTCATTAAAAGATGTGGACCAGCAATCGCCTTGCCCCTTACCATAATATTCAATCGCTCATTGAAGGAAGCTAAATTTCCTGAAGAGTGGAAAAAGGCTCGAATAGTGCCAGTCTTTAAGAAGGGAGACCAATCAGACACTCGTAATTATCGTCCAATTTCTATTCTCTCATGCTTTTCTAAGCTGTTTGAATCAGTTGTCTACGCCATATTGTACAAAGTAGTAGAAAGTCATTTATCAAATAATCAGCATGGGTTCAGGCCACGTCATTCAACGGAAACAAACTTGGTTCCGTACGTTTCTGAGCTATGCTATGAAGTTGATAAGGGTAGAGAAGTAGATGCAATATACACTGATTTCAGTAGTGCCTTCGATAAAGTGGATCACTTGATTTTAATAAAGAAGTTAAAAAGATATGAGATTGAGAGCACGTTGGTAAATTGGATAGCGTCGTATTTACAAAAAAGATCCCAATCCGTCGTCGTTAATGGTTTTGTATCCAAATCTTATTATGCAAGTTCCGGCGTCCCACAGGGATCGCACTTGGGGCCTCTACTTTTCCTAATTTTCATTAACGACATAGCAGATCACGTGAAATACTGCCAGGTCTCTATATTTGCAGATGATCTGAAGATATACAAAACCATTTTGTCTAGATCAGACTCAAACCTGTTGCAGGAAGACCTGAATAGCATAGTCACATGGTGCGAGGCCAATAATATGACTCTCAATCCCGCAAAATGCTTCCAAATAAAATTCACCAGGAAAAAAAATCCACTTGCCACAGTGTACAAGATTGGTGATGCACTATTGGAACAGGTAGATGACATTCGAGATCTTGGTGTAGTAATTGAGAGTCAGGTAAAGTTTACTACACATATTGATAAGGTAGTGAACAAAGCTGCGCAAATGCTTGGATTCTTGAAACGAAACCTTAAGGGATTTAAACAAGACCGAACAAAAATTGTCTTGTATAATTCTCTAGTTCGAAGTCACCTTGACTATGCAAGTACGGTTTGGAGCCCATATTACGCTAAGCATTCGCAGCGAGTTGAGAGCATACAGAGAGCATTCACAAGATATCTCGCGTATTCGTCACCAGGGTTCTCTCATAGAAATCCTTACAACGCACGTCTCGAAAAATTTGAATTGAATTCCCTACACGAGCGAAGACGTGTTAGAGATCAGTGTTTTTTGCACAAATTCATAAATGGGCATATTGAATGTCCCTCGTTGAACATATCTTTAAGAGTACCACGCACGTATCCACGCGGCAAAATTAGAAAGCTCTTTGACATTCCACCCGTCAAAACGAACCTGGCCTTACAGTCACCGATAGTCAGAATGATAAATGACTACCATACGCTTGCGTTACGGATCGTCGACTTGGACATCTTCAATGACAAGTTGAATAAGTTCAAAACTAAAATTAATTCTATTCTTTGATTATACTTTCATTCTTGTTTTGTTTATTACTAGTTACGCTTGGGTTAATCTAGTTAGTTATAGATATAATTTCTTTAATTTAACTACTATATCACATTGACTGTCATCATAATTTAATTTGTAAATGTAATATAAATTTAATTTATTATTTTAATGTTTAATTGTTATTTTGTACTTAGCTTAATCTTATATAACTGTTAAATGTGGCGATTATTATGTACGCCGTTATTGTCATAGGCATCAGTGACCATTGTTATAATATATGCTAGTTATGTGAATTGTTAATGTTTATGATGTGGCTGTACTCAATAAATAAATAAATAAATAAATAAATAAATATATATAGTTAGTATAAATATAGTTGGATATAATATAGATATAAATTAAATCCATTTAAATATTAAATATATAAATGGATTTTATTTCCAAAATGTTTCATACACGTTGGAAGGAGAAAATGAGTACGACCAGATGTAGTTTTCTGGTAGGTAATATGTAATATAATGCCTACATAGGGATACAGCAGGTAGTTGAGCAGCATCTCCTCCTGTGTAGGTACTAGCTACCACTTACTGCCGTCGCCAACTTGCATACCCCTCCAAATGTTATCGCCGTCGTGTAAATCTTTGAGGGAGGCCTATGTCCAGCAGTGAGGCTGATGATGATTGACGTCTTATTTGGCATTTTAAAATAATTAGTAATAATCCCGCTATCCCGAATATATATTTCTAAACATTGTTCAAAGGATCCGCATAAATGCTCGAAGGTGTAAATTAGAATTGCATAAGAAAACCGTGAGTTGAAACGAAACGTGCTAAAATATCAGTACAAACTAATTGGAACAAGGCTTTTTCTTACGAAATACCATGAGAATGTATGAAATCTGTAATAATCGATACAAAATTTGAAATAATCAAAGTCGAAATTCGAAATTACCAGTGGTATATTAGCAATGTTTTTTCATATTTCGTGTCTGTAAGTCAATAAAATAGTATTTTGTTGACTTTTCCCAGACGCCAAGAGTAATGTTGACGTCTACCGAATAAAGATTAAATATAATTGGCTGATTGATTGGTACCAATTAACACTCCGCATTCCAGCAATGATGAGATAATAATTGAAGCATCGTAAACAGTTGCTGTTGATTTTTTCGTACCTATACAAACCTGTCGATAATAGGTAACAAATACGGAAACTGGTCAGCGTCAGAATCGTAAGTGTATTCGTCAGAAATGGGTGTAAAATAACTGATAAAAATTAACTTAAGAGTACCTTTAGGAAAATTATTGGGATGATGAAATTAAATAATGAAATGTATTCAGCATACAAGTACAAGTATTTGTCAAGCTCACGATGCAGTACATAAATAAAGTCAAATACAATATTAAAGTAAAAAAAAATGTTGAACTAGTACAGACGCCAGCACATCAAGCTACCCCAATCTGTCAAATTTCCCCAATTGAAAGTGAACCTTATGCTTATGTGATAAAGTTGAAAATCTATAAAAGAAATTTGACAGATTGAGGTAGCTGGGTGTGCTGGCGTCTGTACGTTCGTGCGGTCTCTTTTATAACATTTTCTTTTTTAATATAATGAAATAAATACAAATAATAGATGCTACTACTTTAAAAGTTTAAGTCACCGAGGAGTTGGCTAACGCAGAAGGCTCTCGACTGGTAGCTTAACTCAAGCTAGTAAAGCGACCGGAGGGCACCCCTATGGGGTTCTGGCCGCTGTAGTAAAAAGACGGCATTCTAAAAGAGGGTGAGATCACTGGCAGGGACTACAAGCACTGGATCACCGTTCAGGGGCTAAGGGGCCAACGCGATGCTCGCCGGTGAGAAACCTACCCTAGCTAACCTGTGGTTTTCTCTAGCTATCTAGGTGGAGTAATAGAACCTCGCTACACAAAATGCCAAATAATATAGAAAACTAGCCGTCCCGGGTTCGCACGGGTAGAATAGCTATGGAGACGAGCTATCTACGCGGTAGTATGTGCGCAAAGACGGGCACTTTCTATTCGATCGCTCTTATGATCCCATAGAACGACTAGCGACACGACCAAAAAGAGGCAAGGTCCAAGTACAAGATAAATTGTTTAAATAATAATAGTCTCAAGTTTTTAAAAATGAAATTCTACTATGTTACTCGCTGATAATGTAGCGTGAATTTTTAAAATACATTTCATCGATATATGAGGTATATTCTTAAAATTCAGATGGATTAAACATATTTAAAGAACTCGCATTTTATTAAAAGTTGTCATATTTAAAATATGACAACTCAATTAATTAAACATATTTTTGCCGTTATTGTACCTTAATATAATGGTACTTAAAAATTTAACAATTTAATTTAATAACGTTAATAAATTTTACACCATGTTGTTAATATATTGTCACAGCTCACAGTGCCATGGGTATTTCTCTAAATTAATAATACCTGAGATCAATTTATTTGCGTCATAATAAGGAATTTGAACTATTCTATATAAAGTCTGTTAGGATCTAAATAATATAAATATTTATGTGATCAGTAAAAATAACAAGTTCAAATAAAATTAATGGATTAACAAGGTGTCTGTCACGGAATAATTTTGGAGATTTGGCGAATTATAACAACAACGAGACAGAAACACTAATATGAATAAATTACCATTACAGAATTAAAATTTAATTTGTCAATGCCACAAAGAGGAAAATCGAAAAGTTCCAGCAAAAAGTTTTAAGTAATACAAAAAGATTGAACGTAAAAAGTATAAATCGGACAAACCAAAACCTAACAAAGTTAACACATTTAGGCATCAGTGATGCAATACCAATTTAAAACTTATATATATACAAGCTGTGCCCCGCGGTTTTACCCGCGTTAAACTTTATAAACTATAACCTATGTTTTATTCGGATAATAAGCTATTTAACTACAAATTTTCATTACAATCTCGCCTACTCACAAACTTTCGCCTTTATAATATTAGTGTATATATATTAATCAACAAAAATATACTACACATATATGAGGTAGCAACACTTAAGAACGTCTCAACCGATTTGGTTGTATATTGCCGTTTTCATAAGTGTAAAAATTCTTATGAATTTTGTTTTTAATCCAGAACGTCACCCAGCCGAAATTTAGACGGGTCTCTAGTTATATAACTAAATAATGAAAATTCTTATAGTTCGCAATACCAACGCTACAAACTCAACCGTTCAATCGATGTTAATATCGATTAAACTAGCAATATCGATAGTAATCGGTTGTTACATGCCTTCGTAAATCGGAAACGAGCACAAAAGACAAATTACGTAACCGCGAACAAATCACCTTTAGTTTGACCCAACACTGCAAGTAATGCAAGCCTGGTGCAGTGGCACACATTGAAATGACACTGAGAGGTGAGGTTCACGCACGTCCCGGGGAATCGCTTTGTCTGTCTTGGACCCCGCAACGAATTTAATCAGAAAGAACCAAGGAATTGGAAAAAATAGTAGCTTTGTATGCATATTCAACAATTTGGCAAAAAGAATTGGATAGACAACTTCGAATCCGAGCGACGAAAGCCCGTTCGGGATGCTGTGCCTCACCTGTGCTTATATTAGCGTAATACTATTTAAAAAGAAGAGTCCAAAAAGATTGCTAAAGGAGACTTCAGCGGCAAGGAATAGGCAAGAAATCTAGTCTGACATCTCCGAGCACTTGCTCCTTGTTCGGAGTGTTAACCGAGCCACAATCATTACGAGGATCAACTTATGCTTAATATGTCAGTTTTGATTCTCTGGTTAAATAATGCACTTCCAGCATTTTGGAAAATAAATCTATGCAATAAGCTAAATAAATTCAGTATGGGTAATTGGGTAGGTCAGGTGGTAGCGTAAGAAGGGTCTAACGGTCTATTTGGCTAGCTACAACGCAGTCCAGCATACGATGTTATTAATAATACTCATTACATCGTCTAGTCTTATTTCCTTGCAACGCTAGCTTGAAACGAGAATGAATGAGAGAGCAATTTGCGTTCTCTATCTTGGACAATGTATACATTTTCATAAGATAATACTTAGCACAAACATATTAAAAACTCGAAATAGACGTTGAAGAATCCTCAAATATCTAAGTAAATGACGATTTTATAAACACACTCATTAATCTAAGCATCCTCTTAAAGGACACGACAATGAAAACCACAAGCTTGGCCGTGAACGTCTATAAAGCAATGCACCTACAAAAAGATATCATGAATATTCGATTACATAATTCAAGCGGCCAACCGGAGCCAAATCTGGCGGGCGTATCGCCGGCGCCTCCGCGGATGCTCTCTTCCTACTACAGATACACGATTTGGAGAAAAAGAACACTTGACGTTTTAAGTTATCCTTACTAATATGGGCGACTTTTTAAGACAGATATTGAGGAAAAGGGCAATCGAGTTTTAAGGCTTTGAGGAAAAGGGAAAAAGGCAGTCGCGTTGAATGTCTTACTTCAATGTGAGTGATATAAATTTATTTAGTTAGTTATATATAACATACTAACACACTTAAACCACCACTGTATGTATCGTATTAGTAATACGTGGAAACGTTGTGGATTGTATAATTAATCAAAGTGTCACCCTTATCACATTTTAGCTGTTTGGTATGTATGTTGTATAAATGTTTGAGTCCCAAATTAAATAAAAAAATCTTAGAAACTACACGTATTTTTTATATTTGTGGTGATGAATAATTGTGACAGCCGCAAAAATACATTAAATAGCAGTAAAGCTGCTTATCTGGACTCTATTAAATAATAGTAAAACTAATAAATCATACAACTGTTTGCAAGATATATCACTATAGATGAATGGAAAGGACTTATGGTGATCCGATCTGATCTCACTCTAAATAACATGAATAATTAATATGACTGTTAATCAGAAAACGGTGAGTAATTCCTGAGCAAATGCCAATTTCATGTCAAATTTCTAACTAACATTTTCTGCAAACACATAAAACTACAGCTGTTAGCTCCATTCACTAACGGTTATAGAAGTGATTCACTAAACTATTATGGAACGTGATGAGATTTACGACAAGCTTAGTATTGTAAGTTTTTGCGTGAGTAAACGCGAGTTTACGTCGAGAGATTGTGGTAGGGTCAACAAAGTTATGAAGTGGTCAAACGGTCAGAGCAAGCAAGCGCCTCGGTGTCGCGGAATGTGGTACGGACGCGCCGCGGCGACATCACCTAAACACGATTCCGAGAAAAAAAAACATAATGAAAATAACAAACGACCATCGCGAATCGCTTCCAAACGCGGCGCTCGTGAATATTTACTACAATCGATAGAGTTCCACGCGAAAATCAAATTTGGTTAAACGCTTCGAATTTATATGGAAGTATTAATAGTTAAATCAAAGTACTTATAATAAACCGATGACATTGTGTTATGGCAAAAATAATATTTGTGATTCTTGTGCCAATTAATGGGCACTAGACACCGAACGGTGTCTCATGGTAGAAGAGTCAATAAAATAACAAAATGACACACGCTTACTTGGCAAGTGTTTGCTGTTTCAGTTGACAAGTAAGTACTGCGGAATTATTAAAATTTGATAAGTATTTTAGGTTATAATTTTTTGTGAACAGAGTGTAAATTGCAGAACAAAACTAAATCCTTAATAAATATATGTATATATTCTTCGAAATTGATTGTTTAGAATCAACATCTATATTTAGTTATCATGACTCAAATAGTTGTTTGTGCAACAGGAATCCGCGGAAGGAATGGTCCTGTAGTAGATTCTAAGTTAGAATTCTGATCATAATGAGTAATAAATACGAAGACATAGATCATCCGGCTTTAGTGTTTGGAAAATACTTTATACTTTATTAGAAAGAAATAAAATACAAACCGTAAAAATATATAGATTTTATTTAAAATTTATGAGTAATCATGTATTTATGGAGTACAAAATACTCATGCGAAATACGTAGAAATACATTTCGATGTACATAGATACAATAACAGCTGAATTGCAGGGTAAATTCCTTCGTTGCCACTTCGACAATTACCCTACTATCCCAAAAGTTATGGACCCCATACTAATTCAGTATATACAGGAAGACCTTTATTAGGGTAAACTTCTTAAAAAAACAACAATACTATCCAGAGAAAGGAATTACAATTCTGTGTAAAGCTTAGTAATTCATAACTCAACCGGATACTGATTGTTATGAAAAGAAAAATAACACGTATATGTGTTGTATTAATTTCTCCTAATATCGTTATACTGCAATCATACCAACGAAAGGCAGACGCCATTGTAAAATAATTGTATTTATTTAAATGCCGATTATAAGTACTTTCTTTTTTATGGTTACGTAGACCAATTAAGTTGCTGAAAGTTATTAAAATGCACATAAAATATTGAACTCTTCAAGCAGTGTGTGGGTAACAATAAGTTTGGTCATTGCTTTTCAGCCATAAAGCAATTTTTGAACACGTGGAGTACAAAAAATGAACGAAATACTTTTTTCTAATTTACCTTTTTTATCATTTATCATCCTACATGGGTATTATTCTCGCCGAGACCTAAACATGCTTACTCTTACAGTACTTTATACGGAACAGCAATCAATCTAGATGAGAACTTGTGCTGTTATTAATATCTGGATTAGATGACACAGAGAGCAATCTGCATGAGGATGGGATGTCAACCATTGTAAAAACTTAAAGTAACCCGCCTTTAACCACAGTACTTTATAAGGGACAGCAGACTATTTCGAGTTGTCTGTAATATATGGATTACGTAACATAAAGAACAATCTGTACGAGGTTAGGACGTCACTCATTGTAGAAACTAAAATAAACCCAAGTCTTACTACAGTACTTTATAAGGCCAGTAGACTATCTAGGGTAAAACTTGTGTTGTCCGTAATATCTTGGATAATTATGGAATTGTTTCTGAGAAAAAATATGATGATTTGTTCTTAATAACTTATCGCAACAATAAACAAAACAATTAATTAATTGTATCGGATATTATGAGACCATGACTGTTTAAAATAGCTGTAAATAAAGTTATATAACTGAGCTAAGTCAATAAAAGACCACCTAATATATTTAGGTAATTAAATATTTTAATAAAGGTAATCAAGTTAAGTAGTAGGTATTCAAAGTTATGTCACGCCACAAATGATAACATCGATATACTAAATTAAGAACAAAATTAAATTCTCCACACGAGTAAAAATACAAAAAGATAGGTACATTTTCACATAAACATTTAATGATAATACCAACTCCTTGGGAAACCCAAGTCCCCAAAAGAGAGAAAAAACATCACCAGAAAAAAGAACTAGATCCGGCATCACACACACAGGGACACAGAAACGAGTTGATACACAGTGTTGATAAGGTTTTGGTGAATATAATATTAGTATTATGGTAATGTGCCGGTCCCGTAGTCCGTCGCGACCTTCCGAGGACGCCTCGGTGTCGATGACTCTGCGCTTGCGCAACGCCGTGAGTAGATCATCGCGTACGGTATTAGTAAAATTAGTAAAAGCCCGTAGGTATTTGGGCATATTATATCTCAGTATATTACAGAATTTGAACACATTTGAAATTTGACATTATAAATACATTATGCTGAGGTCACGGTTGTGATTTTCTATCTTAATCAGTGAAGTTAGCTAAGCCTTTTTTTTTTAGATGTTATGCAGTTTTTTTAACTATCAATGTACTGTTTTTAAAACGATACTTTGACCTTGCTATACATCTGTATGGAGTTTTGATTCACAATATCATAATCTTTAAAAACGCCGATTGTCTTTTGAATTGCTGAAACGATTATCACAATTTTTTTATAAGTACCATCACAATTAACTTAGGGTACGAATGAACAACATAACAGTTATATGGATACATCAATTTGGGAACTACGATGTCACAAAGATACATATATTCACAGAGTTCCAGAAATATTGCATATACGTCTATATAAAGATCATAACAGTAGCTAAAATAATTGTAATTTTCATTACAAAAGTCACGTCCTTTTAAATCCCAAGCAACGATATATGGACATAAACTAAAATTCGATGTAGTAAATATGGTTATTTTAAGCAAACAGGAAGCCTTTAACTAAGGTCAACGGAAAATCGGAAGTAAAAAGGAGATGATCTCACACCCTCCGTGGACAGTGTGATAAAAACTTCCACCTACGCCGACTGTTTATAATAGTTTCATATAATTCTGAGAAATTATATTTATCAGCAGTGTCATAGTACGGAGTGCCTTTGGATAACCCTTGGCTTCGAATCAGGCGCCAATATGAGAAAATAGAACTTATTCACTAAGTGTGTCAAAGGAGAGTACATTGACATGGTGTTATACAAGCCCAAAAATAAAAAGAAGTAAGCGGAATAAATATAATAGCTTAATGTAAGGCGGCCATTCTTCATGGCGACTGGCCAAAGCAGACCTACTATAGACGCCATCTCATAATTTATGGGGACGGTTCTCAAACATGACCGGATAGAGACAGTCTTACGTGCTCTCCGTGGCACAGGTGTATATAATGGATCATGGCCAACTTCCAGACGCCAGGGTGCTATCGGTAATATTTCTTGGCCGAATCGCCGCAATAACACGTAGTTGATTACGCTGCGGCTATAAAATAAATATAAATAAATATGTTGGGACAACTAAGACACTGCCATGTGATCCCACACTAGAGCCTGTACTATGACAACCAGAAAACTGATATACATCTTACTAATATTATAAAGGCAAAAGTTTGTGAGTGTGTGACTGTGTGAGTGTGTATGTTTGTTACTTCTTCACTTCTAAACGGCTGGAGAGATTTTAATAAAATTTGGTATGGAGTTAGCTGACACCCTGGATTAACAAATAGGCTATAATTTATAAAGATGAAAGCGGGTAAAACCGCGGGGCACAAATAGTTATAGATGAATTACACCCAGACCCAGAGTGAACAATCGTGCTCATCACAGATACGATTTTGTTTGGGTGGGAACGAACCCACGACCTCTAGCTTTGTAGTGAAGGTAATTAAACACTAGACCAACAGCTCAGTCAATAAACACGAGGCAGTCATCAAAATTCCAAAATAAGTCTTCAAATTGATTGCTCAGAATCTTCATTAGATCACGATAAACATAACATAATCATTATTAAGATTGTACATAGAGATATGTATAATATTTGCAATTAAAATATATAAGACAGACAGAATGTATAAATAGATAAGTATGTGCATAAATAATAATTATAATAATATTAAGTTCATATTATTATTAAAACACGATACAAGGACTCCGATCCCGTCGGGGGAGACAATGCGTTACAAACAATAAAACCTAACATAATGGGTATATACATCCTTGAGTTTTTTCCTAAAATAATCAGTTGCAATTTTACTATAGTGAACAATTTTTTTTTTGTTTATAGTGATTTAATAACCTTTCTGAACAACCAACTTTAACAACACTAATCTCAATTACATCCAATTTTTGTTGTGTATGTAATTGTACAGACGCCAGCACATCCAGCTCTACCCCAATCTGCCAAAATTCCCCAATTAAAATTGAACCTTATGCCTATGTGATAAACTGGAAAATTCTATAAAAGAAATTTGACAGATTGGGGTAGCTGAGTGTGCTGGCGTCTGTACCTCTCTTATGGATGGTACGATGTTGATTTTAATCGAGATGGTTCGGTATTTGATGGAAATCAGACAAACGCTTAAGAATTATAGCTCTTTAGCTTTCAAGTGTTTAGTACCCGACGGGTACCAGCAAAACCCTATTTCGAAGCCTCTACTTTCCGTCCATCTGTATGACTGTCTTCCATCTGGCAGTGTCAAACGAATAGTAGGTAGACAGTGGGAAATTTGATTACATAAAAACAATAATAAAAAATCTTGATGAAACGGAACGCTTTGTGTATATCCCCAACTCACACTTGACCGGGTTCCTAAAGTGTAATTTTAATATTCCATATTTGGAAAGATCTAACATCGAATACAGTAGTCGCCTAAGGCCAAATAGGCTTGTTACGATTAAGTGTGTCGCCATTAAGTCTGTCTATGTAATTGAACATCTCTTGTGTGCGATATGATGTTGATTTTAAATGGAATGATTTGGTATATTTTGCTAGATGTAGGGCTTTTAAAGTGTGTTTCCTTATTAAGGGCACCAGAATAGGCAACATAATGTATGTAATATAAACCACAGAAAAGTTGTGCAATATATTTACACGAGATTTAATGATTTTAGATTTTTATTGAAACTGGGGAATTAGGCTTTGGGGAATTTGGTAACAAGAAGGTTTTTATATGGGGCAAATTGTAGCCAAAAAACTAAACTTATTAAATCTATGCCACAACCTATGCATTGTTTACATTTTACATTAATTTTGTCGATTTTGGTACAGTGATAAAATGTGTTTTGCACATATACAGCCTCCTAATCTAATACCCGTACCGTATACCCGTGGCTATAGAATTACAGGTCTTTATTTCTTTGATTATAGAGAGCGTGAGTCTTGTCCTTTTCTAATTATTTCTTCTCCCTATATAGCCACTGCCAAATTCTTATGTCTGTGTGCGAGGGCTAATAATCATCATGATGTCAGCTAAAGTATGTCCACAGCTGGACAAGAGCCTCCCCCAAAGAATGGGGGGATATGCCATAATCGCCACGCTTAACAGACGGATTGGCGATCGCAGTTTGATGGTCATAGTTCACAGAAAATCGCTGCTGCCCGGTCTCTGATAGGTATTCCCTTGGTCGATTTCTACGCCCCCCCACGGGATGAGATGGGGTCATGATATTCTATGCCGTCACCACACAGCAACTAATATTTGGACAGGACAGATATTTGGGTGCATGAACATGTCTGTTTGTCCTGAGTCTGGGTGAAATTATCCATATAAGTAGGTATGTATTTACAAAAGAAATGTACTGTATGTAGTATATCAGTTATCTGGTTTCCATAGCACAAGCTCTGCTAAGTTTGGGATCAGATGGCCGTGTGTAAATAATCCTGGGGATGTTATTATTACATTATTATTGCCTCATGATGTTATTATATTTTTTCTTAATATTAAATGCCTCCATCTTTTCATTCTCAAAACTCGTATTCATAATCTTAATAATTATATTGTTTTTATTTACTATAAGACTTCATTAAAAACAACGTTTATACATCACTATTTTGCCACTTAGGTTGAGGTATTTTTACGATGGACTTTGTAACTCACAGGTATTAGAATCGGCATTCTTGGGATTACCCATTCTTATAAACCGCATTCTTAGCTTAGGTGGACTTTGATTACGTGTTTCTGTTCATGATAACAGACGAAATTTTTATGGAATTAATCAAATTAAGTGTAGTAGAATCTGTTAATTGTATCAATTAAAGAAACTTACAAATTCATGTCAATAAGCTTTTATATCTATACTTGTTACATGCAATTTTTTTACGTACACAAATCTCATAACTTAATTATAAAAATCATTATTGTTTATATGCCAAAAAATCGGTTCATTAAATATCTTCAATTATATTTTATTACCTATCTCGTAACCATCTAATCAATCGACAAATATCCTTCAAGTGAATTTCAGTCAAGGCGGCCTATTCTCTATGGAGACTGGGAAAATATGTGCGGAGCATATTATAGTGTACAAGTGTGTTCCGCTAACACAGATGCACTATATAAGTCTTCCCCATGATTAGGTGCTTTTTTACCTGAAAATCCCTACCCTAATAACACTTTAAAGTCCGAACCTGGGTTTGAACCCAGGGCCGAATTATTTATGGTTAAACGGGCTACCACTACACGATGCGAGAGAGACATCAATCAATTGGTGGGAGAAACCTAATATCCGCACATTTGGATTCTCCCATCAAATAGATCCTAGGAGATGCGATGAGAGGTGTGATCAGCGGCATCACAATGCACTCGCGTCACACAAGTGTCGCGACAGAGTGTATGTCAGGAGTGTGTGCCAGCGGCAGCGCTGTGTGCGTAGGCGGTGCGCACGCGCTACGCCGGCGTATTTACACCGGCGCCCCCTTCCACCGCCGCCACTCATGCGCCGCGCGACCTGCCGAACACACGTGCACCCCACCACAGACCGGCGCGGTGACCCTCACGACATAACACAACCGACATTCCAACGTTAAGCGACAACCGGGACACTACACCATCACTATGTGCCAGTGACTGATCATCAGTGAATTATAATAAACTCCAGTGAAGTGACTTTACGACGCCGTCGTGTGATGTGCATTTGAGGTGAAGAGGAACAGTGATTGCAGCCGCAGCCTCAACCGTTAACAGAAAACGTAAGATTGTGTTTGTTTACAATCTTTATAGAACGTAACGTAGTCGATTACATAGTAGCATAGGCGCGTTTCATAGTAAGTTAGCGAGTGAATAATACTTGAGGACAATCGCATGCATCCAGTCAGGTCCCCGACCCAGATCTCACGGGCTAGACGGTGCCGAAGGCGGCTCTAACAATAAGCGCGACTCCAGAAACAATGCAGCCGGTATCGCGACACAAATATTAAAGTCAAAGTTTCACAGCGACCAGCCTTCGACATAAAACCCAATGACGCCACTACAAACACCTGTGAGAACATTTAAACAAAAGTGTATCCAACTTGTGTGAGTAGTGAGTAAAGTTGCTTAACAATATAAAAATGCAGTCCTAACGTGACCAAATTCAATATTCACATTTAGTTCGCCTACTTGCATCGTATAGGTAACGACCCGTTTATTATTGTATAGCTTTTGTATAGTGTATTAGTTCCACGCAAAACACCCACAATACTTAAACGGAGCCCACGCGATATTTAATTAATTGTAAACAGTTTTATTGAATGAATCCTAACGTAATGGTAGAGGAGTCATACAAATCTGTGAAGTCCTTAACTCCTCTTCTCTACACTCAATCGCAATAATGAGTTTCTTCGCTAATGGCACAGGTGTATAAGAGACACAATCATCCTAGCTTAATTAAATTGCATCAACTCAAGCTCGGGAAACACATTAGTAATCGTAAGGAGCTTTAATGTAATGTATTCGTCATTGGGTAATTCCCAGGATAACAAGTGCCTTGTGATAAACAGTTTTGATAATGTTTTCGTGATCTGCGACGATTGTGATGTGTACGATAATTATAGAATCCGTAGATGTACTGATAACGGAACTTCCAGCCGGACCTATATTACTACGCGCGCAAAATGTATAATCGTCGATTCGTCAACATTATTACGTGACCATTTTACATACCATTCAATAAAATTCTAAAACTGTCCGAGCGCGTTGGATTCTATAACTTTGATACGTGTCGTTTTGTGATTTATATATCAAAGATGTACGACTTCATTAATATGCCATGACTTTGTCTTGTTATGGAATTAAATCAATAAAATTTTTCATCCCTAATAACAGTAACACAGATAGCAAATTGGCGACTTCCTTATTATAGCCAAAATTGAGTCTGAACTGTAGCTAAAGTTAAGATGTAGACATAAAATCGAGTGTTCGTGTTGACGATCCGTTATATCATCACAACAGACAGGCAAATAGCCGTCTTCCGATCATATATACTGCAAAAGTGAGACTACGAAAGTCGAACGTGGGCTTAATATGACATAACAATAAATGATAACTGAATACATTCATTGTTTAGGGAAGTTTTGCATACCAACAATAAACAAAATTATAATGTTGATTCCCATGACACACCTGACAATGGTATTAAAGACACTAATGATCCCAAAACTGCGGAAGAAAAATTCGTCACAGATCACACAAAGATTAAACATTCAGCTCGATTGAATTAAAACAAAATAAACTCAGCTATATCGCCGATCCGGATAAACCGTGGGAATTAAAAACAAAAGTCAATTAAAACGCGGACGTAAACCGAACTGATATCCGTGTGCATGTAATAACAACAATTACGATTTGTATTATAGATCTTATTAGAGCAAAATCATTTAACATCCGTCGTACGGGTTTTATTTTGTAGGTGAGAAAAAGTATGCTAAAATAAACCTGTTAGGTTTTACACTTAGTTACGATTAGAAAGTCCATTGAGTGCTTGTCATAAGTAAATACCCCAAATATCGAAACAAATAAACAAATAGTAATCCTCCTACATAACATGCAGTTAAACAAGCGATATCTTCATTAGAATAACGTGTTCAATTTACATTGTTACATGTATTACGCGTTTTATCAATTAAACATGTTAGCTCAGAATGCAGTAGCAGATAATGATCGTAGCTTGAGAAATATTGAACAGGTTTGAACGGACATAGCCCAATAATAATTATCATAAGACAATAGGTCAGCAAGTACCTACATTGCTTTACGTGAACAAGAAACGGAACTGAAATGGGCGTTACTTGAGGTGATGTGAGTCAAGGGTCAAACGACCTACACTTGTCTCGTGCCAATGTGAAGGTGTCTTTTGTGAGATATAGTATAATATACGTATAAGGATACGATGACACATCTTCACGAATGCAGCTCGCCTTCTTTAATCCCGGAATGCACTGACCATATGCCCTACCTTGAGATAAAGTTATAATAATATACACACTACTTTCAACGCGCAGGTGTGAAACACAAAAATAACTATATTAGTATTTGCGGACTTTAAAGCAATATCATAAAATTAATACTACTGTCTAATGTGGTTGCGCATCATAAAGCTAATTTGTTAGCACTTTCAAAACTAATATTTTAAACTCCGTATAGATTCGAAAGCAGGAAACGAACAGTTCAATAAACTAAAGGTTTTCACTGTACATCTTGAATAAATAAAATGATATAAAAATATTAAACAAAACCTTGCTCCGGTTCGGAAATGTCGATAACAATAGGCATTATACCATTGGAAAAAATATTTCTATTGCCACACTGACAAAGCCAAGCGTGTTGACATTATTTGTGAAAACATTCCATCGGATTTTTCCCGATTCAAATTGATTTAAATGATGATAACACAAACATTAGGTCATGATCTCTTATGTTTGACGACAAAAAATCCGCATCCGGCTTCAAACGATGAAAACTTAACGATAACACTGCAACAAAAAAGGAGCAACGCTTGTAAGAAACCGGTCGACAAGTATCTCGTACTCGAGCAAGGTCTACGAAAACTTAAGAGAGTCGAGAACAATATACAATGATAAATTGTCTGTGTGAAGCAATTCTGAATATGTCTTGTGTGACAATTTAAACAATAGAGAAGCTCTCAGCAATTAGTTGCGCCCGCGCATCGTCAGCACCAACATCGCTAATAGCTGTGCCGAATATAAGTTCGTCATTAGCGACCCTTTGTCACATAACGTGACAAATTCACCAAGACTAAACCTACGAGGCAATCAGTGACGGCATTAATGCGATAGATACGGCCGGCGAGCGTTCAAACCGCACACCGACGATTACAAATTTGTCTATTAAAATATGCAGCTTTTCCTCGCACGACTCGGTGCGAAGGACTCGGGCGCGATTTAAGGTTGCCTATTATCCGCCACGCTCCGAAAACCACCAAAAGGTAACACAAGAACGGCGGAAAAATTTTGAAACCTATTGCACAAGAGACGCCTCATATTAAACAATAAAGAAGTAACTAATAACGCCGATTATCTATCTGTAATCAGTTAATTGATGTTTACTACACCGGTAGTATGATCGCAATAGGGGAACCGCCCTCTTAACCGAGATCCAATCTTACTTATTCCGTACGAAGTTACTTACCGAAACAATGTTCGTTTGCGAGATAAGGTCTTACCTGAAACAAGAAATAAAACGCTTCATTAACAAAATGAACTAAAAGATGGAAGATAAACAAGTTCAAAGAGTTAACAAGAGGCACGTACATAATCCATTATGATTTCCAAAACAAAAACATGGAAAGTTAATACACAAAAGCTAGGAGATGCGGTAACAACAAAACCAATTATGTGACACATGAATAGGTAACAAACATAACATTACTTAAAAGATTACATACATGGAGTCACTGGACACGACTGCACATTACGAAATAATGAACAAGAAAGTTTTAGAACAAAGAAATGAAAGCGCGTGCGCATACGAAACGCATAGCACGTGCGGGCTTTGAAAAACCGCATTTGAATATAGTTGTGGTTAAGATAAGTTAACTTGGATGTTATATTTAAATGTACGGTCATATCTAGATCACGTTTTACTTCCTATACAACGTGTAAAGTAAATAGTATCGGAATACATAACTTACTATGAAACTGACCACTACGTCTAATATCAGTTTACAAAATATGCAAAAAAAAATTTAAATGTTATCTTCCCTTTCAATCAGCTGACACAATTTGTATGAAGGGGATGGGATGACTTGTCGAGTTCTATGGGAAGATTAAACTCCATGATACTTATCGTACAGAAGCTAACTAAAGTACTATTTCAGATAGCTAAGTTTAAAGAGACATTAAATAATCGCTAGAGGTACATATTTGGCAATGTGGATCAACAGTAAGAGCTAACTTGGCCTGTCTATGCGGAAGTGTATCTTTAATCTCCGTGAAGGCTATTTTCATACTCAGCTGTGGGAGCGATGCTTTGTACGCATAAACTTGGTACAATCTTGAAAACGTATTTAATGGTATTCTTTATAAAATGGTTTTACAATTACCAATCCTACTTACTTGTAAATAATTATTACCTACTCACTTTATGAATACTAAAAGCACTGTTGGTTGGTAAAACGAATATAATTAGGCCATACTCGGAAGTGTATACTAAAATATTCAGGAGTGGTTACTGAGCAACTATTGGTTCAAATGAAATTAATAAGAACGTGTTCAAATACAGAGACACTAATTGCCTTGAGAAGTTCTATCTTTATCAATCAACTGTCACTTCACAGTAGGGCGAAGAAACGAATATTTTCTCTAGCTGATTAATGTCTCAATATTTTTATAAGTAAGGGTGTTAAGTAGTTCTCAATTGACAGCTTCCTTAGTTACTTGAAGATGTTTTCGAGAGCTACTTCAATCAAGCGAAACCTCTTTCAATTATTTCTCGACTATGAGATCATTCATAGCTGTAGGTATAATATGTATTATCAAGTATACAAAAGTTTATATTCTGTTCGGTACGTAGTTTCACCAAAGCTTACCGAATATAGAGCAAAGATATGAACCTTGAACAAAACTATGAGCATAAATCATAAATTGCCAACAATAGTGTGCATGACAGTCAGTAGAAATAGGTACTTTGAAATATTTCTATATGAAATGGCCCCGAGCGCGGCGCGTGCGCACTCCACTATCGGATCTGGTCACGATCTACAACAATCGATTTTTCATAAAACTGTGACCTTAGTGGAAATAATGATAGCTATTTATAAATGAAACGGGGTATGACATCTTATATTTCTAAGAATATTAAATATTATTCTTCTGTAACCTGTCAAATAATAACTGTAACCTTTAAGCGATCCGAAACATAGCTAGAACGACCCGCATTAGAATCAGAAAGACATACAGACACATAGAAATGGATTTCGAACTTATACAGACGCCAGCACATTTGCTAAATTGAAAATGAATCTTATGCTAATGTGATAAAGTTGAAAATATATAAAAGAAATTTGACAGATTGGGGTAGCTGGATGTGCTGGCGTCTGTACTGCACGTTTGTGTATCAGTGACAAAAAAATCAGGAATGGACATTATAAGGACAAAGAAATATATACTATATATGTATATGTCCAGTAAGACAAAGTAGCTATAGAGTACGCAATGAACCATACTTCATTGTGCAATACCAAGACATAGAGTAAAGTAAAGTAAATATTGTGTTACAACAACACGTTTCCAAATTCAAGATAATCTCAATTTTGAACTAACTAGTGGAGGAATTTATAAAATAATTCTCACAATAAAATGCAAGGTTACTCAGATAATAATAAAGCACGTTCAGAATGATAATAAATAAAATTCGTGAGATTATAACACTAGGTAGGTACCCGTATAATTAATTTGAAAATGAGCTCAATAATTGACATAAATAAAACAGGAAACTCTATGATGACGTAAACCAGCCGGGTGTTGTAACTTGTTCAGATATTTGTCCAAATTTTTGTATCCCAGACAAGGTTAAGCTTAAATTATATACATATATTTATTATTTGGACTTCCGTAAGTAGATTCATGTGATACCTAAACGTACAAGAATAATGCAACGTCGTCATATATAACATATGATAAAAACAAACATATTTTAATTGAATTTATAGCTTTCATTAAAACGATAATAACTAACAATTTAAAACTAAATGAGAAACGGAATCTTGATAAACAACCGATTAAAATCATAGAAGGAATGCAGATGACATAATAGAATCCAAGATGGTGCATTTCATAAAACTGGTCGTGGTAGAGTCGGCGGGTCCTAGCGCCTTGACCGAGCCGGCAAGACTATAATAATTGTTTAAGTCGTCATCATTAACATTTCTAGTAGCTAGAATACCTGAGCATAACCTTTGACATTTAAGACGTTAACTTTATCTTTGTTGCATAGCATATTTATCGATCTGACTAAATTCCTACACGCAATAATGTTATGGAGCTTAGTAATTTCAACGGTATCGGTTCATATGTAAACTGAGTGGTCTAGAACGGATTATTTTGATGTTTTGTCTCAAGACAGATTTATTTACCAGACCTAAAATTCCACAAATTTTAAACAGGCATTATTTCAGATATTGGGAACGACATAAATTAATTAAAAATGTATTTAACGAAGTACACCAAAAGGTTGCTTTTGATTGTGGAATCTTTATCGTATAAAGAAAATTTAGTGCTCTATTTTCAAAAACAAGTAATGTAATTTGAAAAATGTTTATATGCAACAAAAGCCTATGGCCGATTAAATATACAATTGTTTTTGGTCTAGATCCTGAAAACGATACTAAGCTAATTTTATCTTAATTACACCCTGTATTACAATATATTGTTTTGTTTACTATTGAAACTTAAGCTTACTAATAAAAAAATTAAAGTTATTAATAAATAATCTATCTCTATTAACCGTAGATAATTCTCAATACATTGCACAATGTTTTATACCTAAACAATAGTTCAACTATAATTAATTTTGAACTAACAAAAGGAGCGTAATTTAAGAGAGGTGGTTAACTGTTGCCCGAAATAAAAGGTAATTGTAATGAGCCAATTGATCAATCAGACAGCGGGCACGCGACGGGTTCATGGATCAATCAGGGCTGCCACAACAGACACAATCTTTTGAAATCTAAGTTATTCGCCCGTACCTCAAGAGTGCACTTAAACCTCGTAAGTTAGCGGTTCTGCGTAGAGCCGTTTCCGTTGGTTTATGATAGTGCGTAATAGGCTAATCACCATTGAGTGTGGCCGCCGCAGCCGAAATTTACTATTAATTCGAAGCATATGGGCTTACTTAAAAATTACAACCTAGGTAACATAAAAAACGTACTTGACTTAATGCATACATTATTTTACTAATTAACATTACAAAATTCGATGCGAAGCCAAATTAATTAATTATGGTACTCGTATTATAGTAATGAAAAAATGTGAATATATCAATTTGTCGATATTTTCGCTTACTCACTGGTGACCTTGATGAACTGTAGCAATGATGTACGCGCATAACCGTTTCAATCTATTAACCTCTAATTGTCAAACACCAATCACATAATGCGCACGCGACCATTGATACACCGATTACTTTATGAACTTAAGGACATGCGTAATGTTATAATTTGCGTCGCTCGTGGGCCCATTGATTCGATACAGTTTCGCAAGCGCCCGACAAACTAGCCCAACCGATACCGTTACAGACAAATGTTTTATTGATTGGCGATCGCAATCATTATTATTACATTGCGTAATTTCTTCTACACACGCGTGGCGTAGATTAAGGAGTGGTCAACAAATAGTTACGCAGGAAATAGGCAGTTTAGTTTGTGGTGAATAAACGCCTGTCGCTTATCCGCCGTTCCGTAAACTCGAGGAGATCAATGCAATACTAATTTTAACGGCGGTTTTTCAAGTATGTTAAAAACTGCTTTTTAGGAATAATTTCACATGTGTACAATAGACAGGTCGTACGTTCCAGTCTATTGTATAAAAATTTATGAATGCATTTTTATATATCTGCATATCTGATTGAAGAGAAACGTGGCATCGAGTCCTGACGGTAGATAATGAATGAAAACAAAGGCCGATGGAAAGTTGGCGACGCGACGCGGGCTTGAATACAAATCATTAACAATACATCAGCCGAGAGATTTTCCCAACGCTCTGTCACAGTGAAATTAGAACGTGAAGAAAGCTTTTTATATGCACATACGAAAAAACTCCAATAAAACTGCGCTCGTTGACAAGGTTGGCGGTTTGCAAGCACCAACCACTTCGGCACCTTGTCTCGTGACTACCTATCGACAAGTTGGTAAATCAATTCATATTTTGTGACCGCAAAAAAAATCTGACACCTCGTGGAGCAAGGTCATGCGAATTGTCTTAACTTCCATCGCTCTTGTTAAATACAACGATTGTGAAGTACATACAGTCTAATTCGAGGGCTTGCGAACAATTGCAACTAAATTTTTATGAAGGCAAACTGGGTCTCGCAAATGAAAGGATGCTGCCAAGATGAGCAGCCGCGGAGTCGCAAAATGTCAAGTCGAAGTATTTACTATGAACTTTACAGCTCACCTGCTTGATGATACCTACGGTTAAATTGAGAAATATTATCTTCATACTTTGTATCAAAACTTAATAGTTATCAATTGTATTTCCATTAGTTAGGTAGGTAAGTTGTTATGCAATATTTTCTACATCAAATCGTATTATCGGGGCAGCAACAAAGCTCAGAAATATTAATGTGATGGTGTTGATTATTTATAGATCATGTTATTCGCGATATCGTAAAATAGATTATAATTTTATGAACATAGAGTTCAAATTGTAAGTTGCAACTTAAATATTACCAGATTGTTAATAAGGAGAAAAAGGCCACAGTGACCTAGTGCAGGCAGTGGTAATAATATTGGTATCCGAGTGCGCTACAATCGAATCCAATTAAAACGTCGATGGAGCGCGGTATTGCGAGGTTTAGCGCACGCCGCCGCGGCCGCCCTCTCCGATCTATGAACGGTACAGGTTGGGTGCATAAACTTAAATACAAATATAAAGCAGGTTATGCTCGTTGTATCGAGGGCGAAGTCGAGTCGGGTGACCGTGCCTTTCACGGAACCCGCCAAGCCCATCGAACGCCACGGGCAACTTCGCCTTCACTGCCCTAATATCTAGATCAACTTTTATTCTGGTAGCTGCGTCGCAAGTCTTGCAGTCACCTCTAATACTGTAGTTTTGAAATTAATGTCATTCCGAACTAGGAATAATAAAACAAACATAATTATTTCGTGACTAGCAGGAATACCTATGCCATTACGGAGCTCGGAAATTGAAAATATTATCCGATCAAATTTCAAAACTCTCAAAGGTTTCTTGTCGTTAGTGGTTGCGAACTAGGCTAATAAACAATTTCTCCGGTGAGATTGCAATGAGACTTGGAACAATGAAAACTCCGACACGTTGTAGACTAAGAATTCAACGATAGTTAAATTAAGCATGATTGTTTGATTTTTTCGTATCTAGGCTTCGCGGCCTTCCTGTCCCGCGCGGGGCGTTAATTCGCCATTCAATTTCCAATTAAACGCTTGATTCTCAATGCCAACCGGGTCGGAGGTGGTCGCTCTACAAAACTTGATAAAAGGCGGGTGGTGGTGCGCGGCGCGCCAGTGCCCGAAACACTGTCCGCCGCTTTTGTCTCTTTCCGTCCTTTCACTTCACGCGCTCATGACCGCCGACAGAGCGTATTCGATTAGCAAACAAAGCCCCACTTAGATAAGTTCATGGATTATCGTGTAGTTATTGAGTGTTTAATTGTGCAATTTTACTAAAAAGTGATGTTTTCAAAACTTTCAGATGGTGAGAGGGGCGGCGTTAGCGCTGGTGCTGGCGCTGGCATGGGCGTGCTCGACGGAAGGCAGCGTGCTTGTGCCCACTTACGTGCTGCCGCCTGACTCGTTCGTGCGCGACCAGCGCAGCCTCGGCCCACCGCCGGACGCCACAGCCGCAGAGTCTCAGCGAACTATCAAGAGACTCGTTGGCGGACATATTAAAATAAAACCAGACAAAGAGTATGGTTCTACTAAAAATTCAATATCTGTCGATGAGAAGACTGGAAGTGGTAAATTCGCAGGCGTACTGGCCCCGGACCAGTCGGGCGGCAACGTAGGATGGAACCAAGGAATTTGGGATGACGGCATGCTCATGTCCAGCGCCGGTGCTGGAAAGGACGCGCCGAGAACTAAAGAAGACGATGAAGACGTAAAGACGTTAGCGGATCAGGTGGCCGAAGGAAAATATGGTCTCATACAGAATGAAATATTCGCCAAGGTTCCTAAGAGGCCGGGCATAGTCAGTTACGAGCCTAATGCTGAAACAAGGTCGAAAGACAACCTTCAAAGTCTAGGCGGACTGAAAAAAGATGAAATTTGGCTAGCAGAAGATCATTTGTTAGTTTTGAAAGGTGGATTGTTCCCTGATCCAATCCAAGAAACAAAAGGTAGACCATGGCCACCGATCGATAACTATGAAGCGCCTAACAGGCAAGTAAAGTTACCGCAGAAGCCTAAAGTCCCCCCGCCCTTTCCGGTACGACTCTCCGACAACGGACCGCTCGTTTTCCTCACGCCAAACGGCAGTGTCCCTGCGTCCCTTTTCCCTGCCTACTTTACGGGAGAAATCGAAGGCGCTCTACCTCCTCCGCCATTCCTCTTTCCACCGGGAGCGCCCTACCCCCCGAATAATTATACGGGAAACATTACTGCCGGGGGAGCGCCGCCGCCAGGTCCTCCGTTCCCATTCCTACCCGGGAATGCGAGCGAAGGAGCATTCCCCTTCGCCCCATCCATGAACGGCTCTTTTCCAGAAGGTTTTCCACCGGGCGCAGTATTTCTACCACCACCGAGCAACCAGTCAGACCTATACGACGAAGACGACCCTTCGATCTATTATCCGCCGCCTTACAATTTTTCCTACCGCGCTGACTACAACAATAAAGTGCCAGCGGGACCTCTCGTGCCTGGAATAGTATTAGCACCTCCACCTGATTTCTTCGCACCTTTAGACGAAGAGACTACAAAAGCGTCTGAACCAAGTGACGAGAATACGACGTCTAAACCGGACAAGACACCAGTGTATGTAGTAACTACGACAAAAAGGCCCATATCGACGAACACGAGACAAAAAACGCTCCGTGTAAGGTACAAGATCACGACACCACAGCCAACTCGAAATATGGAAATTCCGTCAACAATAACAACTCCGGCGCCTATTGAATTTGTGAGTACACCAAAAGTGAGGAAACCACAACGCATACCATCACGACACCCAGTCAGGATTCACAACTTACCAGAAGAGCATACCACGAGACCAAAAACAGAGAAACCAGTTTACAGAACACGTACAAAGCTTACTTCGAAACCTTTATCAGTGTCTGTTATTTACGACTATCCCGAACCCGCGATATACGATACTAAACCACCAATAACATCTGAAAAACCATACCTATTGTACAAAGTACCACAGAATCAACCCACAGTGACGTCGAACGAAATCACATCAACACAAGTTCCACTGAACGTGCAATATTCAAATGTACAAAATGATGTGCCAACTACAAAACTGGAGCCTGTTTACAACAACAGGACACCCAATCAAAACGGATTTGCCTCATTTTACTACTACGATGAACAACCGAAAACATCACCATCTCCAGCGACATACTTTGATGGAAGGAATTATTACAAGGCGGTGCCAGTTAACCAAGCTCCTTACCCACAGCAACAGAACATAAATGCACAGTCTAACTTTGGCGCAGGAGTGGATGTCTCGTACGGGTCCATCGACCAAGCTGATGCATTATTCCTTTGGCCTCAAAAGCAAGGACCTCGTACCCTCACACAAGAATACTTCAGCATACAAAAACCAAGGCCACAACCTGTATATGTACAACAACCGAAACAACCAAATTTCTACCAACAAATTGCTGATATACAACAAACTATAGACTATTTTACCACAAAAAGGCCCAAATCGCACTCTCACAGGCCACACACTCATAAACCTAAAGCTATTACATCCAGGCCTGTTTATCAGTTTAATTACCAACCGCAGTCCAGGCCAGAACAGCTACCATTCAGAGCACCGAAATTGGACCCCGAACCTTTTAGGCCTATGGTAAGCTACAGTAAACCTTTCAACGTAGAAAACGACTTTAACGCAATCACGCCATCTGTTGCACCTGATTATCACCAACAATATCTGGTAGAGAATGTACAAGTAACTACAGGGTCACCTACATCAAGCAGGTACTACCCTACCACAAAAATACACAACCAACACTATGACGACGCTCCGATACCCAAGGACCCGAGAATTAAGAAACACAGAAATCAGATCCCTATCCAAAGTGACCAGCCGGTACCCGTTCATCATGTAGCTAGGTATCCCAACACTACGCCAAACCCTATCAACCAGGGATATTACACGAAGCAGGACGAGACTTACTTCGATGATATAACAAAGAACTCGTTCGATGTATTTGGCAAGAAACTCGAAGACAACACTCATGATGTAAATGGATTAGCGGTGACAGCACCCCTAGAGACAGTCAGGACGCCTATCGATAACAACATTAACCTGCAATACGCCTATGAGATAGTTGAAACTCAGACCAACCCACCTTCTTTGGACAGAGACACATACGTTAACTACGCTCAGCCACGGCCAACTATTAATCCCGAAAGCGAGTCCATCTCTCAAGTGAATGCCGACCTGGTGCAGCAAAAGCCACCTTCTCTAGCGGATGACACGTTAGTGAACGATCGCTTCCCTCGACCGACGATCAACCCCGACAGTGAGTTCATTCCCATACCCAACCCGGGCTACAGACAATCGCAGCAGTACAGGGCGCCGACGCAACTGCAAAGCCCGCAGTACACTGGGGAACAGTACGACTTGAACGCACCATCGTTGGCAGGAGACACGGCCGTCAACTACAAGAGGCCCCTGCCCGCGGTCAACCCCGACGCAGAGTGGATCGGGCCGGTAAACACGGCGGGTGAAGGCCGGCCCGGCTCCTACGTGTCCTACCGGCTGCCCGGTGAGGGCGCACATGTATACTTCTTGACACCGCAAGCAGCACAAGCAGCGCGGGAGCGGTACCGCGCGCCAGGCCGTGGCCGGTGAAACCAAAGCTCTAGTCTGAACTGTGACGTCGCCTCGCACGCGACGCCCCGTGTATATAATAAAGCGCAAATGTGATGTTAAAGTGTCCTAAGTAGTGTAAGATACGAGAGACTAGCGGGTCGACCCGCGTTGCCATAATATTTAAAAAGCTATAAAGCTTTACGTGAGACGCGTTCTCCATAGCGATGTCTTTGTGTAACATGACGGACGCTTTACTTTTGATACGTTTATTTATTAAATTATTTTTAAGAAACTGTGGTGCATGCATTATGATAGTTAATTTATTTATGTCAGTATTCAACGAACTAAAAGGAATGTTGTGATAATGTGTGTTGAGATGATTGTGACATTGTTATAAAATGTAATAATGACGACAATTGTTAATTTTATGAAAATTGTTATTTAAAGAATTAAGATGACAAAACATTGTGATTTTGTATTGTATTTGTAAAGAAAACAAAAATTGAAATTAAAAAATACACAAAGTTTATTACGACTTTTTATCACCAGGGACGGAAAAATAAATCACCCTTACTATATACTAAAGTAACACAGCAAAACTAAAGAGATGATGGCGCAGGAGTTTATTAGAATTAGGAATTAACTTTTTGTTTCAAGTAAGGAATGTATAAAACATTCCGAATTCGAGACAAAAAGTTCGATGCCAAACTTCTTATTGACGAATATTTTTTGTTGGCACCGTAATATTGGTACAGCAATTAAAGATATTTTGAACAATTCAAACCGAATTTAGTATTTTGAAACGAGCCCTGTAAGTAGCCGAATGCTAAATCATTATAAGCCCAATATTATTATTTGATTTTCAGCATTATACAATGACATATTATTCAAATGTTTTAATAATACAAAGATGGTTTTGTTTTATTTAAAAACTTGAATACTTCGTTGAAAAACTCCAACAAAAAATAAGCTTTTAATCGGCTCAATGACTCTTATGAGACATATCTACGAACGACCCTGATTACAATACTTTCAAAAAAATCACTGGACATAACTTTAAAATGTAACTATTTATTTGGAGTTTTTGGAAGTTTAAAGGGATTATACTGTTGAAGGTCTCCGGGCGACACACAAAACACAAATAAAAACTGGGTATTTCCGGGGGATGATAAAATACATGATCTGATCTCAGTTAGAGGCAATGCACCGTAGGTACCTATGTATCGAATGTAAACGATCTATTATTCGATACTTGGTCTAACTCCTTCATTAAACATTAAATGATAGATGCACAAACTCGGCCAGGGACACAAAATATACTTTTATATATTACCACATTAATACCAATAGACTTGTATTATAATAAAATATACAGAAGCATGTTGGGAAATGCTTACTGTACCGTTCCGCAGTATAAGTATTATGTAATAATGAAATTTATTCAGCATTTGGGTATTCACATACACCTGTACTTGTCAAGCTCACAATGCAGCAGTATGGTCTAACACAACATTGAAGTAACTAAGATTTTAGAACTAGTCCGTCCGTGCTGTTTTATCACATAAAAAGTTGAGAAATCCTTGAAATTAATAACAAGTTATTTTGCTAATAATTTAAATTGAGAACTATTAGATTAAAAATTGATGATACGGAGGAATATGAGTTTAACTTAACTATAATAAACAAGTAGTAATTTAACTTAACTATAATAAACAAAGTTGTTGGGTGGTAAAACAAGGCTACACATGCAAACGGCCTAAAAATCATATAAAGTCATATAAAAATCATGTAAAGTCAATAAGTACGACACAAACTACTCAGTCAACTTACATTAACTTGATCAGCTATAACTCAAAAGTAAACATTGGTCGGTACCAATGCATGCATATGCAGTTTAATACGTGTTCTACATTCCCTTTCGATTATTTAAATGATGACGTATAGACAAAGCAATCCACTCAATAAAAGTAATTTAGAGACGTAACGTAAACGTAGGCACGTATTTAACCCTTTATTGTACAATGCTATAAAATATACCGCCTCATTATAAACTCTATTGAGATGTAATAAGAGCTTAAACCAATGAACTATGAACATACGCTATGATCGATTAAGGATTAATGATAATGAACCGTCAAAGCGACTTCATAGTAATTGTAAAATACTTTTTTAACGAAAGCAACTCAAGGACTTTGATAAGGTTTATTTAGGAGAAAGAGGTTATAATCACAAAGTAGGCTGTCGTATCGGTTATTCGGAACTAAGATATTTCAATTAAGGTGTCAATCAAAGAAAACCCTTACTAACTTTACATTCGCAATTTAGATCATAAATGTAATCGCTCTAACACCAAGTAAACAAATTTGTTTCTTTGAGTTTGGCATGATATTCAAAGGTATGTGATATATACGTAAATTCTATGATAATTTTAAAAGCACATATCACCCATCAATTTATATGAATTAAATAATATTCATTTATTTATTTTCAATAATTGCACATCAAATTTATCCGGGCGTAACTGAAAATGTATTTCGCTACTGGAAAAGTAGGACACATTAGGTTAGAACTGCGACCATACAACGAAAGCCAGAAACAAATTTATTGACATAAAAAATCCACTTTTAAATAAATAGCAATGCATCATGCGTCACCTTAGTTACTGCTAAGATTATAAAGTTTTGATATTTAAACTATTTTGTCGAGCAATCAGTATTTTAACATATAGATACGGGATTTTTGAAAAAAAAAAAAAACAAATAAAGACTTTTTAGCAGCATTTTGCAGTTAAATACTGCAGTAAAACTACATTTTAGATTTTACATTGATTTTTGTTACGCGGTGTAGAACTCCAGAACTCCAGAACTAGAAATATAATGATACAAAATTGGGGGCAAACCCATACTTATTTTAAACGTCGACGGACATGATTAAACTCAGGAATACTTTGTCGGACTACGGTACCCTAAAAACTGGCAAACTGACCTTATGCAAGCCATACAAGGCCATACAGCACAGCTGTTAGACTTTCTCTACACACTACATTTCATACGTAGATTAACAAAACATTAAGGACTAAATGAAATAAGTAAACTAACGCAACCTATTTCACATCCACTTAATTGTTGCAATTCCAAATATACCAATTACCCTCAATTTTAATATAAAAAGCAGACTTATCTATACAAATTTATGGTTGCAACACAACATTAAAAATGTCTCATTCAACTCATCCAGCGAATGGCCGGTGAATTACTTCGTAAGTATAGCCAATTGCAAGTGGACAAATTCGGTCCGCTTTTGGGCGTAAAAGTTAGCAAGTGATTACGAATAATGAGAACGTAATAAGTAAAGTTAACTAAACCGATAAACTATACAAGTTGGCAGCAGAAATTCCTTGTGAGATAATATTATTATTTTCTCATAGGGAATAATATCAGCAGTCCTCTTAATATACAGTTAACTTCATGATAATATTACTAGATGCTTATAAATTATAGCCAACTAGCTGGTGCCCGCGACTTCGTCCGCGACAATTTTGAATGATGACCAGTATAACTACTTACTTCTAGCTTAATCTAAAAAATATAACTTTAAAAAGAAATAAGCAATATAAATTTAAGAAAACCTAACCTATAAATAACCTAGCTATGAAATAAACTTAAGACTGCTACTGTTAATTAAAAAAAAATACCCGATGTCATCTTTAAGTAAAGTCAGTAAGTCAAATAAAGTAAAATAATAATCAACGATGCATTCATCACAAAGGTTACTCCCATTAGATTAGGTTGACCCGACCTCTTAGTAATATTCATGCAAAATTTGAAGTTAATCCATGCAGTACTTTTTGAGTTTAACCCGGACATACATACAGACAAACAGACAAAAATTCAAAAACTCAAAACATTCTATTTTTGGTTTCGATATCGATTGTAGATCACGCCCCAAGTATCCTTTTAAAAAAATATTCAATGTACAGTTTTGACTTTCCTACGATTTTATTATATGTATAGATAAGATCACAGCTCCTCCCCCGTAGGTGATAGCGTGATAATATGTAGTCTATATGTTGACCCGACCTCTTAGTAATATTAATGCAAAATTTGAAGTTAATCCATGCAGTACTTTTTGAGTTTAGCCTGGACATACATACAGACAAACAGACAAACAGACAAAAATTCAAAAAATTCAATTTTTTGTTTCGATATCGATTGCAGATCACGCCCCAAGTATCCTTTTAAAAAAATATTCAATGTACAGTTTTGACTTTCCTACGATTTTATTATATGTATAGATGTGTTATTCGGATATAGAAGCTATATTACTACAAACTTTCATCAATATTCGTTCCGTAGTTTTTGCGTGAGCGTAACAAACATCCTTACATCCATACTTACAAAATCTTCGCATGTATAATATTAGTAGGTTACTTCTCTCCAACTTACTTGCGAGTGGTTACACTAGTGTTAGACTTGTTCAAGCCGCCAAGTGGATATCTAATGACTACAACCCGGACCGACAGCGTAACGTTCTTTCCGAAGCACGAATACACTAAGAAAATTAAACCACTTTTGCGGTCATCCATACCTATATGAACTGACCGCGTGCCTAAATGCCTCGGCTATCAGTTACGGAAATGTGAGAGCTCTGGCATGAGCACCTCAAAGTAAGTAGTACTTCTCTCTAATAATTTCGGCTTATACTGCCCTGCAATTTCTATATCCGAATAAACAAGCCTAAGGCCGGCGCCACACTTGTCGGAAATTACGTCGCGGATCTTTCACGACGGAACGCCAATACATGTAATTGCATATAAATTACAAATAGCGGGCACACTACGCGGAAGATCCGTCGTTCCGTCGCGGACAATCGGGCGCTCCGTGGCGGACCGCTCGCTCTCGCATCGCACGCATTCCAAGTATTTATATGTATCGCGCCACATTCGACGTATAACTTGCGGCAACAGCGCACGCACAGGATGTTTGACTCCGATATGGTAGAAATACAAGCTAGACTTAGCTGTCGAGTAGTCTGGGACTCCAGTGAAAAGCTACGGTACACTTATTTCTTCTTTCTTGTTTTAAGGCTTCATATATAGCTATCACTTCTATCGGATCTATTAGGACTACCGTTTAAGTGTTGGCAGTCAGTCGACGGATAATCTGCCACTGAATATACAGTGTGGCTGCAACGTATGGTAACGGATTGACTCCCGCGGAAGTTAGGCGTCGGAATTTCCTTTAAGTGTGGCGCTGGCCTAAGTCTAAAAAACAATCGCTGCATTTATCTGAAGTCATATAATTGAATATATGACTTCTTCTATTGAAACTAATCCTACTAATATTATAAATGTCAAATATCAAGTATGGATATATACATAGATGTATTTTGTTAAACTTTCGTGTAAAAAATACCGAATCGATTTCGATAAAACTTTAAAGAAAAAAATAACTAACAAATTACGAAAGACTAAATTACGTAATAAACAACGATGTTTTATAAAATTTTGCATTTCTAGGTTGCCCGGTAAGTGTTTTAAATGTACTATGGGCTTATCACTCAAGCGTTGCTGATACATTTACGTCCCCCAATGAGTTCTGGCAACATTACATAAACACTTTTGTGTGTCATATATCTCCGCTATATAACTAAGCACGTATAGAGCTGCTCTCCAAATGTAAAAACGCTTAGCTCTATCTATAGTTCTGTCATTCACATAATGGAACACAGTGGAAACTGCTTAGCGCCGGAATTAAGTGTGAGGGTGTACTGACTATGTGACTGCCTCGTCCCGTCGTGTTTCGGTTTTAATTGTTGCACAGGATAATTTTTGTGTCCCATAAATTTATCTGAGTATGGGTGCGGACACACCCATACTCAGATCAATTTATAAAGTTATTAAGTAGATGTTTGTAACAAGTCTCCCGCGAAACAGGGATTTATTTCCATAGAAAGCTATCATCGTATCATTACTTGAATCAATAGATAAACTAACACACTGCCATCTGATTACAAACCAAGCTTAGCTTGTACTTATAAATTTATATTTATAGATATACATATACTATAGAGGTAAATTACACCTAGACGTAGATCAAATAATCGTGCTCATCACACAAAGATTTGCCCTGGATGGAGACCGAAGACACGACCTTTGGCTTAACGGTCAAGGTCAAACCATTAGACCAACAGATCAGTCAAATCAGATCGATTATTGCTTATGCCACCGCTTAGCGATCAGCCGATCTTGCGACTTTATCGGCGACTAAAGAGGCGCTTATGAAGGCAGTTTGACCCACGGACGGTGTTTAAACAGAAGGCGTTTAAAGAACTTCCAATCCTAGGGTTGTGCTTCGCCCGAACACGATATCTCTAAAGTTCTGTGAGATATTATTGTTTATACTTGTTTGTACACTAAATAAATAAATTTCTAACGATATAGAGCCGTGAACAATAGAAACAACGCCCATTTATTTTTACTGCTAATTAAATGAATATTACCGTAGTTTTAATGGAAACATTATTAAATACCTTACAGTAACTGTTCGATGGAGTATCAGTTCTTTATGCAAAAATATTAGCCGAATAATTTCTCATTTTAGCAGAAGTTAGACCCTTTCACAAGTACAAGTCTATGTTAAAACACAGGTGCTAAATTAATGACAATCGGTTTCTTTATCGCTAGCCGGTACATAAATAGGAATAGAAATGGCTTATGCGCAAAACGTCTCTTTCGCAAAATGTCCCTTGGTCGCAAAACGTCTCTTTTGCAGAATGTCTCTTTCGCAGAACGTCTCTTTCGCAGAATGTCTCTTTCGCAAAATGGCTTTTTTGCAGAATGTCCCTTTCGCAGAATGTCTCTATCGCAAAATGTCGCGCCAGAGACTTAAGAATAAAATTGCGATTTTCAAAACAATATCATTTATTAAAATTATAGAATAATTATGTAGTCAAAACTTTGGTACCTAAGTAGGTACCAAAGTTTTGACTACATAATTATTCAATAATTTTAATTTACTTAAGTATTCCAGATAAAAAAAATATCAATAGGTATCAAACATTTTACACACATTCAAAATTTAGGTCAAAAGAATCTATACTTTCTTGATGCATGTTTAAACTTAAATTCACAACTGTTTTCAATTAAACGTAGACAAAACAACTCGGCAATAATGAATGACACATACATCCAGTTTTTTCTAACTACTCTCACATATTATATTATTTATATTATAAGTGTTGCCATCACCGAACTTTAAATTGTTCCAATTTATTATTTTAACTGTATCAAAATATATTTTTTTATTTGGAATACATACTTAAGTAAAGGTAAGTACCAAAATTTTGACATCATACTTATTCTATAATTTTAATGAATGATTTTGTTTTGAAAATCGCAATTTTATTCTTAAGTCCCTGGCGCGAAATTTTGCGAAAGAGACATTCTGCGAAAGGGACATTCTGCAAAAAAGCCATTTTGCGAAAGAGACATTCTGCGAAAGAGACGTTCTGCGAAAGAGACATTCTGCAAAAGAGACGTTTTGCGACCAAGGGACATTTTGCGAAAGAGACGTTTTGCGCATAAGCCAATAATATCGGCCATATATTGGCAGCTTGTCAATTGAACATTAAACTTTTAGTTTAACAGCATTAATCGCAATGCAAAGCGTGAATTTACGCTTTGGTCAAAAATGAGAAATCAGAATTTTAATCGTATCGTCCGGCAGGTTTTGAACCAGCACCCTCTATCAATACGGGGTAGGCGCTCTCATATTTCTACCTATAGTTCACTTTCATTTGGCATAGTTAGGGCGGTGTGCGCCAGGCCGAAACTATGGCGAAGCCGAATCTATGGAAATCACTATGCTTAATATTTTATACTATAGCTAGCTGTGCCCGCGACATCATCCGCATGATATCTTCAAGGATAACACTTATTTGTTACAGCCATATTAGTACTTTTATTTTGAAAAGACAACGCCCGCACTAGGGAATGTAATCCCTGTGTCGTGTGGGTACTTTACAAACATATAATAGACGGACACAAATTACATCCAGACTCAGAACAACTACTTAGGCAGCGTTCCCACTACGCCGGACCGGCAGATCTGCCGAAAACCGGACACCGGACAGAGTGTTCACATTACATCGGATCCCGGAAGAAATTCAGACAGTTTAATTAGACAGTTTAATTAGACATAGTTTAATTTGGACCTGCGCGCACAATGGACGACCAACATACTTCACGCCATGCTGCTAATTTTAAGTTTTTGTCTTTATAGACGTCTTCGGTCTTATCCCACAGAACAGGTCTTTCTTGGACAAGCGTAATTAAAGTTTCTGCTTGAATATCCATGCTAAACGTCTACTTTTACCAGAAAATGCGAGCCGAATGACGTGAGTGGAACACGGGCGGGGCCAGGGGAGCACGAGCGGGGCGAGCGGGGGACAGATACCGGCACAAACTCGTTCACATTACTCCGGGCCCGGTCGTTCTACCGGCAATTCGTAGTGACAAAACGCTCGGTAAAAATGCCGGGCTCGGCAAAAATGCCGGACCCGGGATAATGTGAATAGCTTCATATAAATTGTACAGCCACTAGCCCTTCCAGTAAATTTACCGGCGCGGCAGATCTGCCGGTCCGGCGTAGTGGGAACCTGGCCTTATGGGTCACACAAATAGTTATCCAGCGTGGGACTCGAACCCGCGACACGAAGCGGCGCGGCGACTGTCTTAGCCGCTGCACCACACATGCAGTACATAAATTAGTTCTTACTAAAAAAACATGTCTGCAGACATTTAAGCAACATGTGTTTATTTATGTTGTAAGTTCTTCTGTGGAATCTGGTGGCAGTGTTTTTGTTTCCAAATATATATATTTATTTATTATATTCTCGAAAAAGAACAAGAATAATAAAAAACTTTACCAAATGGCAATTAAATATTTGTTACTACAAATATTTAATTGCCATTTGATAAACACTACTGTGTTGGCGTGAAGCTCGGATGCATACACAAATAGACAAACAAATTTCTATCATCTTTATATTCGGCATACAACAACACGAAGCATTTCCTTTTCATTCGGTTACTTTTATGTACACTTTTTATTTTAATAATAAAAATGGTTAACAGTTCATTTATGAGTCTGGTTAATTGAGAAATTGTACTTGAAATGTTCATTTAAACGCATTATGCGATGGGGATATTACGAAAAACATTATTTATTTCGTTACTTATTTTACGTAAGTACATGTTATTTAAGATAGACCGATGGTCTTGTGAGGGTCACTGGAAACCACTGGATGCGGGTAGCGTAAGACGGGCAATTATGGAGATGTTTGGGGACGGCCTTTGACCAGTAGTGGGCGTCTTTCGGTTGATATGATGATGACATCTTTATTTTAGTGAATAATTGTAACGGGTAACTTACGTGATATATCTTATGTTGGACGTAGCCAACGGTTTCTATCTCTTAAGATGATCATCTTTCATTTCATTTATTCAATAACAATATTTATATTGTGTCTGAATTACATAAATAACAAACAAATTACAGCATAAAATAAAATTACAAAATCTCCTACAAAATGTTAAGTAAAAATGTGTACGTCAAATATGTACGTGGTTAAATAATAATGTCAATTCAAAATCTAAAATAAATGTCAAATTTATTTCTCTCTTCAGATCGTATGTTAGCTCCTCACGTCAGTTTCAATTATTACACGTTTATTTTCTCTATTTAAAAAGTTTGTCTAACTACACCCGGGGCGTTCATGTTTAGGGTTCAATCCCCATACAGGACAACTATTTGTGAGCCCAAATAACCACGTCTTGTACTTCTGCAGTCTGGGTGTGCTGTGTCCGTGTACTCAAATATCTATATGTACCTAGTAATAATTATGTTTACTTAACTACAAACATGTTCTGACTATTTGGAAGCGTTTTTCTGAAGTCTATGTAAATAAAAATCATTTTTATTTATTTATTTTATATTTAATTTCACGTTTGTAAAGTCCGTCGTAATATTGAGTATTGATCCTATTGTACAAATATTGTCTTATTGACAGAATATTTTAGACGACTTTTTTTTGGCGAAATTGCTTTTATTTCGAACTTTAATAGAGTAGTCAATATTACGATAATTTTACAGTTTATTTTTGTATTAAAGAATATAAGGCAACAAAGAATAGATGGACCGACGATCTTGTTAGGGTCGCTAGAAACCGCTGTAGCCGCGGGTAAAGTGAGACAGGCAATTGCGGAGATCTTTGGGAGGAGGACTTCGTCCAGTGGCGGTCTTACGGCTGATGTGATGATATTTATGGTGATGAGCTAGGGCGGGGCACATAGCTCTACGAGCTATGTGCCCCGCCCTCTGCCACTTTTGGCAATTCTTCGGGCTCTGTCGGTTACTTTGATTCGCCTGCGGATTTCGACTTTTTTCATTCGATCGCGCAGGGAATTTTGATGTCTTGGTAGTGATTTATTCTCAGAAAGACTTATTATTTAGTGTGTGGTTCACAATGAACTTGTCAGGTATTAGTGATTACGCATTATATAGGTACTAGTATCGTAGACCATTATTTCTAGAACTAATTGGAGATGGTTATTGAATAAACCGTAATGATTAATGTCTTGGAAGTGATTTATTCATAAAAAACTTATTTGTTTTGTCGTTAACAATTACCTTGAGTTTTAAGAGGGGTAGAACACTGCGTTCATTCGCTCAAAGAGCAGCCCGACTGGGGAAGTACTTCCACCTTACAGGAGACATTATTTAATAACATTAATAACTTTAATGTTGTGTTTTTGCGTGTGAATAAGTCGCCAGAGCTCATTGGAGTGGGGGGGGGGGAAGGTCAGCAACACTGGTTTGCTGACTCTTAAAGGCCGGCAACGCACCCGAGACACCTCTGGTGTTGCGAGTGTACATGGGCGGCGGTGATCACTTACCACCAGGTGACCCGCTTGCTCGTCTGTATCCCTATGCCATAAAAAAATACCTTGAACTGTTTTGGAGATTAAGCATTATATACTCACCAACAGTGAAAGTATTGTAGACGTTGTTAGTATTAGGCCCCGAGTACACGTAGTACGCGACGGATTTCGACTTTTCTAATTCGATCGCGCAGGAATATAGTATGCGATACTCCGAGCAAAGCCCTCAACATTGTTCTTTGGGCAATCTTCAAAAAAGTGCTAGTGTATAATTAAGTAATTTGTTTTAGATCAAAACAGATTGTCGAACGCGTACCAACAGTATCGTGAACAAAAATACGATGCAGAAGTACGAGACCTAAAATCTGATGTTAAGGGGAATCGTGTTCAAGATCGTATTCTATTAATGATGAGAGGATACTATATAGAAGCGGATAAGAAGATTGAGGATATGAATGACATAAGGTTCATATACGAAGAAACGGGATATTATGAATCCGGTTATTTGATGGGAGAAATCATAGAAAGGTATTTATTTTGGTTTTTTTTATAAATAAAGCGTTAAAGCAAATCTTTGCTATATTTTGGGAATACTTACTTATCTTATGGGTAGTGGTTACCCTAGTGTCAGAGTTGTTCAAGCCACCCAATATGCCTCCGACATTGCCTAACGACTGTTGCCTAATGGCTCCAACCGGGAACGACAGCTCATAAATGAAACCATCACCCATCTATGGACTGACCGCAAGCCAAGTTGCTTAACCTCGCCGATCACTTACGGACTGGTGAGAACATCTAGCTATGAGCGCTTCCGCCTATTTTGGAAATGATTACATATACTTCTTTTCTTTTATAAATACATACGTAAATAGATAATTACGCCTAGACTCAGGACAAACAAACAAGTTCATGCACACAAATACTTATCCTGAGTGCAAATCGAACCCATGACCTGCGACGTGAAAGGCAAGTATCTACTAAACACGCCAACGGGCCCGTCTAAATTAATATTAAATTATTTTCATCAAAACAACTAAGATTCTTAATAAGGTTATTTTAATCATTTCAGATACCGAAAAATAGTATCCATCACCAAACGACAAATGGCCGGCATGCACGCCTCCGTCTTCAAAAACTTAAAGGAGTTGCAAAGCATACAGATGCTGTACTTTGAATTGTACCATTTAGTTATGATGATGCACGAGATTCCTAATAAATATAAGAAAATTGGTCTACAACAATTTGCAGATAAGATGCCAGAATCGGGCGAAATACAACTCTCGCAAGCCGATGTCGAGGCGTATAAAAAGTTACAAATAATCGAAGAAGCGAAGAAAAGGCTTGAAGAAAAGCGAGCTAAGAAGCTTGCATTGTTGCATAAGCAATTGAAAGAGTTTTACGAACGTGGTGCGCAGATAGAAGGTTGGCAATCCCACCAGAGAACCAAAGCCAAGTGGTGGCATTACGATTATGGATGGGATATTGGAGATGAATGGTAATAAGTATACCAATAGAGACGTAATAGCACACATTTAAGCTACATTACGCTGTTGGTCTAGTGGTTAGTGAGTAGGTCGGGGTTCGATCCCCACTGAGGACAAATCATTGTGTGATGAACACGATTATTTGTTCTGTGCCTGGGTGCAATTTATTTATAATATAGTGTATGTATTTGGAAATATATAGGGTGGCCGAGGAATTGACGTTCAAACGCAAAATTTAGATACTTTATGGTCATATCCGAATCACCCCATGTATGTTCTACGATATTGCGTAGTGTTCGAGATAGAATTTTTAATGACTTTCGTAAATTTCTCCTAACATCAGTTTTCGATTTTTTTTTCTCGTTCTGTTGAACATTTCTGGTTAAGTTTTTTTTGTGATAACTAATTAGCATAGTTTAACCTACCACCCTAAAAAGTATGGTTTATCTAATCATTGCAGAACTGACTTAGAATTTATTCAAATCAGGGTTTGAGCTCAGGACCCATAAATTTTCAAAGTATCAAAAAAAAATTAAAATGGGGAGATTATGGTTTATAATTCGGATACTTCTCATCATAAAGTATCTAAATTTTGCGTTTAATCGTCAAATCCTCGCCTGCCTGTGCCTAGTGTGGGATCAGATGACAGTTTCCTAAGATTTTCTTTTACCACTCACTGTCCAATTTCGTATTGCAATTAATAAGTCAGAAAATTACGTCTAAATTAATTTAATTTAGAAGTAATCCTCCTAGTGATACTAAAGTAAAAAAATGAAAACAAACGGTTAATATTTTAGAGATTTAGATAAACTTCGGCGACTCATCAGTCATAGTAAAACTATATTTAACTGATTGCATTTTTATTTAATACGTAAATTATACAAATATAGTAAATGCGAAAGTTTGTAAGTATTGATGTATGAATGTATGGAGATTAGTATTTAATGCAAGTGCGTGTGAATGGTTAATATTACTGTCCCGACTTTGTACGTAATTTACGCGACACCACGTTAAAATTAAAAAGTTCAGTACGCGGAGCAAGAGCGAACACGTCCCTGTAGACGACTATATTTTAAATAAGGTTTCAAGGTGATTTTGACAAAAGAGAGACTTGTACAGTAAACAAATAGAAAATGTGAGCTGTGACGTGTAATTCAGGTACTAGGTATGGTAAAGGCGTCTAAACGCCTTATTCTTAAAGTTTTCTTAACGATTATTCTTTCTGGAATTTAGTTTTATATAGGCAGGCCTGGCGCACTCCGCACTTTAGATACACAAGCGACGAGTGTTTGTTATTTGTTATCAATATTCAGGGTTATTTTTAAAACACCAACAACCTCGCAGGACTAGGTTGCTAACATCATAAGCAACAACTTTTGTTCTGCAAGTTCGGACGTAAATCAACACATAAATATAATTCAGAGTATAGAGTAGTTAGTAATCTGCCTACTTAACAGGCAAAGTTCCTGTTAGATCCGAGCACACTGCAGGACGCAGTCACGTCAAGCTTTCTAGGTTGGTTTGATAGGCTTTGATAGACTAGGCGGATCAAATACGGCTTCGCACAATGGATAATCAAAACCAACTGCCCATCTAACTATAGTAGTATGTTTATCCCGAGGTCTTTCTCAGTGATATGGGCAGTACACTCCAATGTCAAATTTAATCAAGCTGTATAATATGCTTCTGATATGGCTTAACGATAATTCTCTCTCTCAGAAATGAGATCACTTTGGCGGTCACCCATGTATGGAGTGACCTGAGGTAAGGTATGGTAGCACATTGCTCACCTGTGTCGGGCTCGGCGGTCTGCGGCGCGTCCTGCAGCGGCTGCGCGTACAGGCGCAGGTACACCTGGATGGCCACGCGCGCGCAGCGGAAGTAGAAGGGGTGCGCGCGCAGCACGTCCTCCAGCCGCAGCAGCCCCACGTACGAGCGCAGCGTCATCTTGCGCATGCAGTACGAGTGGAAGTCGAACTGGTCTTCCATTATTTCCGAGAAATGCTGCGGGAAACAATCAAAGAACTTAGTATAAGGAATAATTTAAATGCCATTGGAATTATTAACGCTTTGAAACTAATTAATATATAATGACAAATTAAAATTCTATCGTCGAAGTAATTACAAGTATATTTGTAAAACACCAACAACCTCGCAGGACTAGATTGCTAACTTCATAAGCAACAACTTTTGTTCTACGAGTTCGGACATAACTCATTACATGGAAAAAAAATATTTTAAAAGTTTTAACCTAAAAAAAGACTTTCTTATATTAACTTAAGAGCCCTTTTAGCTTATCCTATATAGGTGATAACCCTTAGGATATCCTATATACCGGAAAAATTAAAAAAGACAATGACTCCATGATCTTATCCCTCCATCTCCCTTTTTCATCGGACTACAAGGCATCAGGAGGCTCTCCACCGCTATGTTGTTGACATCACATTATGCCGTACGAAGCGTTTTGCTTCCTCTTTCATCATACGCACGACTAAACAGTGGAACAACCTCCCAAACGACGTGTTTCCAGACTCATATAACATGGGTTTATTCAAGGTTAGAGTGAACAGGCATCTTATGGGTACGCGCGGTCCACCTTCGACCACATTTTCACTTACCATCAGGTGAGATCGTGGTCAAGCGCAAACCATTCTTGCATAAAAAAAAAAGAAAATACTCAAGTCTAAATAGGTTCCGTTCATAAAATATAGAAAGAATCCAGGACAGTAAACATGATTTTGTCTTAGTCGTCTTTTCAAAAAGCTAGTATAAAGCCAAATTGTTCATATTTGTGAGCAAAAGACACTTACCCTATCGACTTCATGAGCCTTCTTTAGGGCTTCGCCCCATTGCTGTAACCGCTGGTATGCGGCCGCAGCCTCTGTTTGGAACCACATGCACTGCATTTCATTGAGATTCTCAGTCGCCGGGACACCTGAAATATAAAATTCCTTTTTAAATAACTAAAAAGAGGAGTAATATTATAGATAAAAGTTTGAAACTTCTGCATTTATCTGATGATATCAATAACTAAAAAGTTATAACCAATTTTGGATTTGCTCAGGTATTCTGCACTTGTTTCGAAGCCTACGACTATTTTATATATTTACTATTTTACTAAACCAAATATCTCTAAAAATACCAAAATGTAAAATGGGTCTCGATAAAGTAAACTCATTTTTTTTTACATGAAAGGCGCACGGTAAGTATGTTTATTGTTTTCCAGGAGAATACTCTTAGAAAAAACTTGCAGGGCAATGTTTTTTACACTTCTATACTAAATAATCTACAATATAATAGTTGAATTATCACATTGAGATAAGCTTTTTGTCTATATATAATGTATACTAATAACGCTTTTTTTTTTTTTTTAACATGACGCGTGCAGGTAGCCCCTCGGCTTTTACTGCTTCACCGGACAGTAGGGGTGAGCGTGGGCTCTAACCGCCTAGCAAAAATTCAACTACAAACTAAGTACCCGCGCCGGAGGGCGCCCCCTGTGGGGCTCGAACCTCGGCTCTGGGCGGATACTGACGTGGAGAGGGGAAGATATCGTGGTTTTAGGGGATTTTGTGCAACTGTCGCTATACGTTAATGCGCGACGTGGGCCTCGCTACCGGTTTAGGTCCGGAGCGGGCATTCATCGGATCGAAACTAATAACGCACGGAGGTATATCTATTTATATAGTTTTACAGTATACATATAGCTAAAAGAAACTAAAAAAAAAAGCGTAACGATTAGCGCGAGTTACATTATTTTTGTTCACTTAAAAAAGTGCTCAACGCGCCTAAATAAGTTTTCACTTCAAATATCGTTTGACGGGCCGGTTGGAGTGGTTGGCAAATCCCTGCCTTTCACACCGCAGGTCTTAGGTTCGATTCCCACCGAGGACAGATATTTGTGTAAATGAACATGTCCGTTAGTCCTGTGTCTGAGTTCAATTATCAATATATATGTATTTACAAAAGAAAAGTAGTGATCTGATTTCCATAATACAAGCTCTGGGTAATTTGGGATCAGATGGCCGTGCATGAATAATGTTCCAGGATATTATTATTATATCAATCACCTTCTCTGGTAAACTTGGCGCACATATCCTCGGCTCGCTTGACGTGTCCGGCGCGGAGCATGTACCGGGCACATTTGCTGTTCACGTAGCGGTCCGCAGTGTCCATGGCTTGCGCTTCTTCTAACCACTGGTACGCTGATACTGGGTCACCAGCGTGCTGAAAAATACATCAACATTTGGTCAAAAACGTTTGGCTAAAGCTTCATAAAGGCCGGCTTATATTTAGATCACAATAAATATCAGGCTGTTGTTAAAGTTATTTTAACATCAAGATAGCAGACTTAATAATAAATAGACACAAATATATTACGAAAAGGAAAACAAGCGGCTGATAATCTTTTATAGAAATGTTCTCGAGTGGCGACCATTATAGTAAGATCTAGATAGCCGACATCTGCATATCAAGTATTTGGAGAACACGGGATTGTGCGAGCGCAATTTTAATGGTCCTATATACGTACATTTATATGCTTTTTTGATGTGAAACATCTATAGTCGCACGTAAAACAGATTTCTGGCGTGGCGACGCATGCCGTGGCGCATGCGCAATCGACTTTTTATTTTATCATTATGACATATTTAGTTTCTATCACAATATGTTCTTTTCTGCATATTACTTTTACAAAATAATGCCGATGTTTCACATCTGCCAGGCGTCCCGTGACGGCTCACATTTTTTTTATTTATAAGAAGCATATACCACGGTTTTTAAAAGACAACGCCCGCATTAGAGTTTTTTGTCCCTGTGTCGGGGGGTACTTTACAAACTTAATAGACGGACACAAATTACATCCAGACTCAGAACAACTATTTATGGGTCACACAAATAGTTGTCCAGGGCGGGACTCGAGCCCTCGACACAAAGCGGCGAAGCGACTGTCTAAGCCGTTGCGCCACACGTACAGTCAACTTATATACAAAAGTGTCAATAACAGTAAGTTAGTTCTACACAACGCTCCTAAAGTGTCCACTTCGAAAAAAATACTAACCTTATATATCCTGCCTTTTACAATAAATAGTTCTATAAGCGTCGGCGTATGTTCTATAGCCGCATCGATATACCGCAGGGCTCTATCAGTCTCCATCTTATAGTCAAAGTGTTGTGCCGCGTAGTAGTAGGCCCACAGTAATGCACTAGCCGGTTGCTTCACATCGTTAGGGTCAGAACTAAAGGCACCACTCTTCGATAAGTTATCCATGTATTGGAGTATTAATTTTTCTATTGTGTCTGCTTTACTCTGGTCTGCGTATAATGATCTGCAATTTGAGAAATTTGTTTTAAGCAAGTGCTGAATAATATTGAATTTGCTGTGTGGTGACGGCATAGATTGCTGTGTGGTGACAGCATAGATTGCTGTGTGGTGACAGCATAGATTGCTGTGTGGTGACAGCATAGATTGCTGTGTGGTGACAGCATAGATTGCTGTGTGGTGACGGCATAGATTGTTCTGTAGAGACGGCATAGAATATCATCACCCCGTCCCATCCCGTGTGGGGCGAAGAAATCGACAGAGGGAATACCAGAGAACAGGCAACAGTGTTTTTTCGTGAACTATGACGACCATCAAACTGCGATCGCCAACCCGTCTGCCAAGCGTGGCGATTATGGCATATCCCCCATTCTTTGGGAAGGCTTTTGTCCAGCAGTGGACGTACTTTAGCTGACATGATGAAAAATAATTTATTGATTTCTAGAAACAAGGTCTTTTTGAACTGGTGTCATAGTAACTGTATCTTAAATACTTGACTGCCTCATTAGTTCGGTAGCGTGTTCAACCGCAGATAATGTGGTTCTGTATTCAAATCCCGGGTCAGGACAATAAGTGATTTTGGGATTTTTTCCATAAAAAAAAATTCAGTATAAGCTCGAAGACTGGGATTTGGCGGGATTACACCCCGCCTCGGACAGCACGTAAAGCCGTCGGTCCTGTACCTGACCTCTACTTCCTATCTTAAAAAGTTACAATACAATAACCATAAATATGAATATGAATCCAAGAAATTGTCGCATCTACATTTCTTCTAAACATAACTTGTCCATAAAAATAAAGGTTTCGATGACTAAAGTCAAGTCTGTGACTGATGGATAACCTATTGTTCTAATACGGTGACTAATGTTTTTACTAACAAATTGATATCTAGCCAAAGTCAGTCATATTTATATTGTAATCAGTAATTTATTTTTACCCTAGTGTGCATATCGTGGCAGCTACTGAGAAACAATGCTATAAAACTCAATAGGGATCCTTTTAAAAAAAATATCAGTGTCAACTTAACATCGACAGGCCGGTTGGCGAGGTTTGTAAATAATTGCCTTTCACGGTCGAGGTTTCTATTCTCATCCCGGACGTATATTTGTGTGTATGAACATGTCTGTTTGTCCTGAGCCTGGGTGTAATTATCTATTAAAGTATGTATTTACTAAAGAAAAGTAGTATATGTAGGATATCAGCTATCTGATTTCCCAAACTAAGCAGAGCTTCTACAGTACAAGCTCTGCTTAGTTGGGGATATTCGTGTGCAAATAATGTCCCATGATATGATTTATTTATACATTATTTATTTATTAATTACAATTGAATCATCTAAATGTGTTGAATTAAAGATACTCATTCCCAAGCAATTTTATCAGTCACCGTCAGAAACTTTGTAATATGCCGTGCTATACATCTATTAAACCAGTGGAAGTTAATTAGCTACAAAAAGTATTAAGTATGTGTCAATACTAATTCAATAATTGTGTTTGATAGTAAGTGGAGACATGCATGGATATAATGCATATCCTCAATTGTAAATGAGGTGTCTCAACAACACATGAGGTATCTAATTTGTTGTTGACACTCATCTTATTATTTTAATAAAAGTCTTAAGGGCCATGGTTGAACCCCTGTCTTCCTTCATAAAATTAGGATTCGTGACAATTCCTTGTGTGAATGTGGATTAGATGATGGATCCTTAGATCATATTTTTCAAATAATGCAAATGCAAATGAGAACATTTGCGACTATTTCTCCTTTAAATGTTCACCATCCTCTGAATGTCCCTCTCCTTCTTTCATTAATTCCTAATCCCTGAATGACTTATTAAGTCTATATCGACTAGATTTTTCTCGCCACAGTGTGTTACTGGTAAACACGTGTGTCTGGGATTTTTTTGGCTTTTTGGTGGTTTTATGACAACTTATTGTGTCTATTTGTGTTTTTTGGTGAATTGTTATTGTTTGTGAGTGTCTATACGTGTGGTACGTACATATAAGTGTAATTCGTGTTTATTTAAATCCGTATTCATCACGTTGTGATGGATACGGATAAACCCCCTGACCCGGGGGATCCTCCGGATGGTCCATCTACTCCTCCGTATAACCCTTACCCAAATAATGTCCATATCCTTTCTCCTAACCCCCTATCCCAGCTCGCTAATGTTGCATGCTCATTGGAATCCCAACCAATGGTTGTGACTTCTGCCCCTCTTAAACGTTCTATTAACGCTCCGCCCAGTGTCCCTGCTAAACTCGCTAAAAGCCCGATAGGCCGAGATACGTACTCCACTACTGACAAAGGGCCTTTTATAGTTCATGTCTCCCGTATTGAACCTCAACCCAACGCAGGCACTACTCTTCATCCTGTTTCCTTCGGCTTATTTCTCCTAAACAATTCTATCAGGAATGTAATATCAGATGGTGTTAAGAGAGTTGGAAGAAACCGGGTATCTGTGGAGTTTGCATCTGCAGAAGATGCAAACACTTTTTTATTTAACCCAATGCTCTCTACTCATAAATTTGTTGCTATTCTTCCATCCTTTAATATCACTCGTATGGGTGTAGTCTCCGGAGTCCCAGCAGATATGACAGAGGATGAGGCTAAATCTTACCTAAAAGTCCCTTCAGGATGTGGGAAAATATTAAAAGTTAGGAGGTTAAATAGAAAAGTTGTGAAAGAAGGCATCCCAGAATGGAAACCCACAGAGACCTGTGTTATTACATTTGATGGTCAAATTCTCCCCCAAAGGGTATTTTGTTGTTACACGGCTCTTCAAGTGCAACAATACATTTATCCTACAATTCAGTGTCGGAAATGTTGTAGGTTTGGTCATGTGGAGTCTGTATGTAGGTCCAAACCACGCTGTAGCAAATGTGGACATGAGCACATAGTTGATACCTGCAACATCACAATAGAGGAAGCCTTCTGTATATTGTGCGAAGGCAATCATTTTGCTAATAGCAAGGATTGTCCAGAGCACAATAGACAGAGGAAAATAAAGTCCACCATGGCAGAAAAAGCTATCTCTTATGTTGAAGCCAGTAAAGCCACACCAGCAGTTTCTCGGAGTTATGCCAATGCTGTGAAATCCACTCCTGCTCAGCAGCGGACTGTGTCATACCGCAGAACCTATCTTCTTAAGCCAAAGACCCATGCCCCCCTTTCACCTTCTTATGATAAGTATACTCATAACCAGTTAACGTCTTCTCCCCCACCCTCACAGCCTAATGGCTGCGCATTAAATAATAACAATTCTCATTTAGATACATCTACCAATTCTTTTCTTCTTAATTTAGTAATACAGATTCTTTCTTCTAACTCATCACCGTCCCACGTTGCTAATACACTTATCCCTATTTTACTTCAATATAAAAATGGCTCCGAAAATGGTATTCCTTCAGTGGAACGTGAGGAGTGTTTTTCACAAAAAACATGACCTCATTTTCCTACTAAATAAGTACAAGCCTTTAGCTTGTTCTTTAGCAGAGACTTGGCTAACACCAAGTCTCAGTTTTCGTATGCCCCACTTTAACATTCTTAGATGTGATCGATCAGACGGCTATGGAGGGTCGGCTCTTTTCATTAATAACCATGTCCCATTTATGTCCCTTCAGATCCCACCTTCAGCAGTTGATCAGGATATGAGTATTGCTGCTGGTTGTGTTGAGGGCATCAATGTTTTTTCAGTATATATTGCCCATCCTCATAGGAATTACTTAAATATTTTAAGAAATCTATTTCAAAATGTTAGTGGTTCAATTTTAGTAATGGGTGACTTTAATTGTCACCATTTTAGATGGGGATCTGAGCGCTGTGATGCCTTTGGTGAGGGTTTAGTTGAGATCTTAGACAGTTTAAATCTCTGTGTTTTGAACAATGGTTGTTCAACTCGCAGAACTCTTCCGGGACAACACAAAAGCTGTGTGGATCTGACTTTTTGTTCCCTTGATATTGCAGCGTCTGCCCATTGGCAATGCACTAGTTTAACACATGGCAGTGATCATTATCCTATTGTAATTTCTTTGGCTACAAAAACCTATTTAGAGAAAGTTTCCCCTCCACTTCTGAAGTATAATTTATCTAAGCCAGATTGGAGTAAGTTTTCTTCACTATTGGATGGTAAAATTGACTCTCTTCCAAATTTAAACACTCAAATTTTAAATAATAATGATCACTGCCATGTTAAAACCTGCTATGATTTGTTAGTCTCTGCCATCTCTGGCACTGCTGATTCTTGCTTCCTAATAAAAAATAGTGCCTGTAATAAAATACCATCCCCTCCATGGTGGGATCATGAGTGCACTATTATTATCAGAGAGAGGAAGGAGATTGAGTTGATTTACAATGCACAGATGAACAACGATAATTTGGTATTATATAAACATGCGCTAGCCAAATCAAAAAGATTACTACGTAGGAAGAAACGGGCCAGTTGGGTTAAGTTCTGCTCTTCATTGTCCCCTGCTACACCTGCTTCTGTTGTATGGAAACATATTAATAGATTTAGGTGTGGCTGTTCTCCATCAAATTCCTCACCTATTACTAGAGAAGTTGCGGAACAATTTTTTTGTAAGATTGCCCCTCCATATGTTCCAACAGAAACAGAAGTCTCCTACTTGCCTATAGAAAATATCTTAGCTGATCCTTTGGACTTGTCATTCTCTATGAATGAGTTCACCGATATTTTGAGACATGTCCGGGACTCAGCTCCAGGCATAGATGGCCTTCCTTATTCTTTTATAGTAAATTCTACCCAAAAAACCAAGCAATACCTATTAAATATTATTAACTTTTGTTTTACTTCTGGCTGGATTCCTGATCAGTGGAAGACTCAGATAATCATTCCAATAGTTAAGCCTGGCAAGCATGCAGATGATCCAAATGGTCTTCGACCAATTGCTTTATCCTCAGTAATGGCAAAACTATTGGAGCATTTAATAAAGACTAGGTTGGAATGGTTTGTGGAATCCAGAAACTTACTACCAAGTTCCCAATTTGGATTTAGAAAAGGTCTTGGTACTTATGATAGTGTTGGAGTTTTGGTGACAGACATTCGTTTAGCCTTTTCTAAAAACGAATCTTTGGTTGCAGCTTTCTTAGATGTATCTGCAGCTTATGATAGTGTTCATCTTCCCACCCTCAGGCAAAAGTTGCTACAGCTGAGAGTTCCGGTTAAGATGGTTCATTGCATTTTCAGTTTACTCATGTCTCGATCCCTGGTATTGAGAATCCAGGGTGAGAATTTTGATGCTAGAAGGACTTGGAGGGGTCTACCGCAAGGCTCAGTTCTAAGTCCTTTGTTGTTTAATCTCTACACGGCTGATGTAGGGTCATGTCTTAATACAAACTGTCGTATTTTACAATATGCCGATGACATGGCTCTATATGTGATTAACCCCTCTATAGAGAATGCAGCATCTTCCATTTGTATCTCCCTGGACTCCCTAAATCAGTGGTTATCGAGGCACTGCCTTAGTTTGTCTGCTACCAAAAGCTCAGTGGTTATTTTTACCCGCAAAAAAAATATACCACAAGTATCAATCAATATAAATGGTGAAAACATCCCGATCAGGCCCAAAGTTAAATTTTTAGGTGTCTTTTTGGATTCCAAACTAACTGGTTTACACCATATAAATTGATTTAAAATAAAATTAATTATATATAATAATTGGTTCAAAGATGCGAGAGAGTTGTTCCGATATTAAAAGCTCTTGCAGGAGTTTGGTGGGGTGCTCATCCATATACTATGAAGTTGGTGTATAATGCCTTAATACGTAGTATAATGGACTATGGAAGTTTTCTGATGATTCCTTGTAATAAAGGGGCATTATCTAGGTTAGATAAGATTCAATCTATGTGCCTTCGCATCATATCTGGTTGCATGAAGTCTTCTCCCATCAATGCGTTGCAGGTTGAGTGTGCTGATCCCCCTTTGGCCATAAGGAGACAGTTTTTAGCTTGTCGATTTGTATCCAAAGTTATAACTCAGTCCTCCCACCCCTTAATTAACATGTTATCTAATTTAAGTTTGCAATTTAGAGAGGCAAGATATTGGCGCAATAAAGATATGCCATTAATTCTTGTATCCTTTCAAGAGTATCATAATTTTGTGATCCCTATAGTTAAGTTTCCTAGACTACCAGTTTTTAGCTTTGACTTTGAAGTTTTATGTTTTAAACCAGAAATTTACTTTGATATTGGTATTTCAAAAACATCCCCCGCGGCAGACATGATCTTCAATGAAATTATTGAAGAAAGGTGGAGTGGTTTTCAGAGATTTTACACTGACGCTTCAAAATTGGCAGACACTAAGCCTGTAGGAATTTCAGTATACTACCAAACTTCTAGCATCATTTTAAAATATAGGTGTCCTAAGGAGTCTTCAGTATTCACTGGAGAATGTGTGGCTGTTTTGGAAGCATGCCGCTTTATAGAGGGTCACAATATAAATAGAGCAGTAATTTTCTCAGATTCTTTAAGTACCCTGAAAACCTTAGATCAAAGCGCTTATCGATCAAAGATTCATAGTCCTCTTATTTTGGAAAATAAAAAATCTCTCTTGGCTTGTTGCACAAAAGGAAAAATTGTCCAACTAGTATGGATCCCCAGTCATTGTGGTATTAAGGGGAATGAATTTGCTGACTTATTGGCAAAAGAAGCTGTTACATCCCAAATTGTAGATAATAGATTTTACTGTTTTTATGGGTATGACTTGCTAAACCTTCCCAAAGGGAACTTAAAACGTGCATGGCAAAATTATTGGAATATGTCTAGCAAAATGAAAGGTGGCTTTTATTATGGGGTACAACCACATATTGTGATAAAACCTTGGTTCAATAAATATAAAAAGGTCTCTAAATGGGTGATATCAACTGTTTGTAGACTGCGATTAGGTTTCTGTTGTTCACCTGTTTTCCTGCACAAAATACGGATTCGGGATTCATCACTCTGTGAGTGCGGTTTGGACGAGGGAACCCTGGACCACATATTCTTTGAATGTTCCAATAATAATCCTACCTATAATTTATATGGTCATCTTCCAAATTTAAAGATCCCCATCCCCATTAACTTTTCTTCTTTGCTTACATTCCCTTATCCAGAACTTTATGAAGTATTAATGTGTTTTATAAGATGCAATGGCATCAAATTATGAATCTAAGTCTGAATGTTGGTGTGGCATACTTTGTTTATATATGTATATATATATATCTATTTTTAACATTCTTTTTATTATATGTATATAATTGTGTCTGTTTGTTTCAGTGTTTTAACCCCATCGACAAGATACACAATTAGTTTTAACATTTCTCAAAATCTTGGTTAAATCTTAACGCACGTTTTTCCATTTCACATCTGACATTGGCAGAATTGTCGACATCGGCATAACTTGCCATTTGGAAAAAGAAGAAGAACTATATCGACTAACATGATAAAATTATGATATTTATGATTATTGTTTTTGTTGATACGTAATTTATGTATTTCTATTCACTACCTCATAATTGTGTTTGTCTTTTGTTACAGGCTCTAAACTAGTGCCACAAAAATAAAGTAAATTATTAATTAGCCGTTGTAGTTTCCCATGAGCAGTCAACAAACACGTGACACTGGCAGATATTGCTGAAAACATCGGCAGATTGACATAAAACAAAAAAAAGAATACATGTCATGATAAGTACCTGAGATCCACAAACAGTGGGGGTATTCCTTTATGCAAACCGTGTCGTAGATATTCGTCCACCAAGCGTTCAAAAACAGGCTGGGCGTGCGCGTCCGTCAACTGTAAACGACGCGGCGCGATTGCTTTGGGATATTCTTTCCTGGAATATTCAATATTCTTGTTAATAACATGGTAAAGAGGAGTTTAACTTGGAATAAAACGTTAGGGCATGCCGCTTCATGTGAGCTGAGCAGAATCATATGTATTAGAGTGTGTTGCGAGATTGCTGATGATTGCTTGATCACGTATGAGCAATTTCACGAACCTTAACCTAAGCATAAGCTACGAAACAAAATAAAATAATGTGCCTGGTAAAATTAGATTTACACTTTTAAACTTTTGCGTATCATAATTATACAAATGGGTAGCCCGTGACCACAATCAATACAACATGGTCGAAACGTCAGGAAAATCACAATAAAGGTTAGTCGCGTTAATACATGTAAACAATATTGTAAAATTTGATATGCTTATTTACTACACTCTGACATAATCATTTTGATGAATTTATAACAATTTAGAGCATACTTTTATATGAGTCCCTGCTGCAAGCTGTCCACCTCAGTGTTGGGAGAGTGGCAGTGATTGTGTGTGTGTGTGTGTGTGTTGTTATAGGAATACTAATATAGATGTAAGAATTATTGTTACTAACAAATATGAGTCATGTTACTTGAGATAAATAAATTATTATTATACTTTCCAATTATTTTTTTCGTGTGTTTACGGACTATTGTTTTCCTTGATGACAACATAGAAACTTATATTCAAGGTACACACTATCAAGTTTATCTTTTATAAATTAAAATAGATACAGTGAATGAAAACCTCTTAAATATTTAAAGTATTCCCTTAAATGTGTAAGGCTAATTATATGGACGGACGGTCACCGTAGGCTAGTTGGTACTGCTCCTGCCTACGAAGCTGGTGGTCCTGGGTTCGAATCCCGGTAAGTGCAAATATTTGTGTGATGAGCATGAATATTTGTTTCTGAGTCATGGATGTTTTGTATGTATATAAGTATTTATCTATCTATATAAGTATGTATATCGTCACCTGGTACCCATAGTACAAGCTTTGCTTAGTTTGTGGCTAGGGTGATCTGTGGGACATTGTCCCTAGATATTATTATATTGATTAGTTCTGTCGAGATCAACTTATGTATAATACACCCACAAGCACAGCAGGTCAGTTCGCTGCATCTAACTGTAGTGTGTGAATTACTTTACAAAGAAAAGTATGGTCTCTTGAATCTACTCTTACAAAAAAGAATTTTAACAAAAAAACCAAGACTGGAGTTGTTCCTATAGTGAATCATTCATTAGCAGTAAACATGAACTGATTAGGCAATAGAAAACATCATTATAATCATAACTGAGCCTGTATGTCACACTAATTGTATAAACAAACAACATATGTAGGTACAGTCTAACCAACAACAGTTCTAATTACGTAACATTGCATACTTACCTATGTAAATACATAACAAATGTTGACCTAGTCGCGATTTATTTTTGGCGGAATTTTGCGCTAAAGACTGGACTCAATACCAGCTTTGAGGAACTTCTGCAATACATAGCAGCTTTTATAGTAATATTCTTATTGGATTTTAGATATGATTCGTTGTGGTGACGGCGAAGAATATCATCACCCGATATCATCCCGTGGGGGGCGTAAAAATCGGAATAGCTACCAGAGAAGCTCAAGCCAGGCTTTCGTGGTCTCCTGGACTTCTGCATGGAACTAAAATGGTTCGAGTAGCCAAATAATTATCACGCACAATGGCCCAATTAGGAGGCTAATTGTGGAAACCTATCGCCCAACTAACTAACCTACCAGAGAACGGGCAGTAACGGTTTTCTGTGAACTATGACCATCAAACTGCGATCAACAACAGGGATTATAGAATATCCCCCCATTCTTTGGGGAGGCTTTTGTCCAGCAGTGGACGTGATTTCGCTGATATGATGATTTTAGGATGGGTTTGTACAACCAATTCCACCAACTACTAACTAAATTAATAGAATAAGGCAGATCAAGGTTGGAGGAGTTATATCAGGTCAAGTCAAGACAGTACATCCTTTATTTTAAAATAGAACGTACGTATTTATAGAAATGCACAACATCATCAAGAATTATTAACTCAAAACTACATAGCAATACTCTCTAAAGAGATTAAGTGCAAAATTACACATAGCTACCACAAAATACGATAATCTCGCAAAGGCCGCGGGAAGCAGCTGGATGCGCGCAGTAAAAGACCGACCATGGTGGAGATGCTTGAAGGCTTTTGTCCAGCAGTAGATGTCTTTCAGTGATTATGATCAGAAACAACAATTTATGAAACCCTCATATGGCAAAAGTAACAGCGGCACAACTTTATTGAAAATCAACCATATCAAGTACTTTTAACTTAAAAATTATTCTACCAATATTTTAGTTTAGTTTATAGCATTGTAGTTAAAATTTCTTATTTAATTTATTTTAGATCTAGTTTCCATTAGATTTTATCATCTCGTTTATTCTTCTGTATTTATCAAGTTATAAACAGATTGTGTCAATCTTCTACCAATATATCTATCAGACTTAGATTTTGCTGGCTTAAAATATACCTAGCTGGACTCATCATAGTAAAAACAAATTTTCAGCAAGTATTCAAGATTAAAACAAGCTCAGTTTGGTTACCCAACTACTGCTACAAATATAATACTAATAATAATAATACTTGTTTCAGAAAAGAAACAAAATGACATTATATTTTTTATAACAACCAATTTAAACTAGATTTTTATAGGATCAATTCAAAAGCTAATGTTCAACATTGCTTGTGAACCCACTGAAAAATTCAGTTGGTTTGATAACCTCATTCTTTATGAAGTCTGTTAGAAAGCACATATACCTTACCATCAATCATAGCATTAATAAGCTTAACACTTACTTATATACATCAAAGAAGGCCACTTTTTCTTCAGGACTAATCAGTTGTTTAGCTTCTACAAGTTTTTGATAATACATCACATTCTCAGGATTTCTCTTTAACAAATCTTCATACACTGTTTCTGCTTCTTTGAATCTGAAACACATAACACATCAATTAACAAGATGCTAAAAGTTGCCTTCCACTGAGAAAATGTAAACACAGTTGACAACATAGTTCAACACCTAAACCTGAGATTTATACAAAGCTATGTAACTGCTTAGAGCTTAGGTAGTATGTAGTATGAATACTTTAAAATATCAGATGCCTACTAGTTGACATGTGCAATAATGATTCAAACTAATATTTGTTTTAATCTGTGGGCAGTGGTTGTTTAAACCACTCACTGCCCTCAGACAAAAACAAATGTTATTAAAGAAGGGAGGGCTGAAATACAAACAACAGAATATCTATGACACTTTTACTTTTTTTTATTGTCAGATAATGACAATGTTGATATTAGTAAAATAAATCCCTGTATCACTCACTGGGAGTGTAAATAAAGCAATAACTGTAATGGGTCCCACGAATAGTTGTCCTAAACAGGGATCAAACCAGAAACATGAGGGCAGCCAGGTAGTAGCGAGGACTACACCATATGTGCTGTGATTTATTCTCTAATAAGATGATAAATAATCTATCTCAACTAAAATCACAGTTCCATCAGTATGAATTCAAATTTAAACAGTGGAAATAAACTCAATGCATCATAATTTTGTTCATTTGGTAATATCAATTTATGTAACAGTTACTCAAATATGTCTAACAGAGAACATATTAAAGTGAATTCTGATCTGAATAGGTACTAAATATTTTACTCCTTATATACCAACAATCTGAGTTATATTATAGTTAGGCAACTTATACTATTGTACAATTCTGCCTAGAACAATAAAAATCCTGGAATCTCATTAACAACAAGACTTAGGACACACCAAAAATTTTCATGAAAATTAGTTTAACCATTTAGCAAAAGCTTTGTTGCTGAAACAAAGCTGAATTTAATATATAAAAGACAGTTATGTAGTTAATAACATGAGTACTCAGAACTGTTAATTGTCAAATCACTTGTCTCAGAACTGCTAGAAAGAGTGCAGCTTTTTCAAAAGGTAGGACATTATTTATTTAAAAAAAACTTAAATTATTTCTTTTTCAGGTCATTTTTATGCTCAACAAACCTATTGAGAAGCAGCCAATGAACAAGTATATATTGAATGAGATTAGTTAGAAGATATAGTAAGTAGAAATTATGACACATACTGACCTCTTCAGTTTTAAATAATACTCTCCACTGGTTTCTTTGATAGATAACTTATCAAGGATTTGACTTTGGAACTTTTGTAGATGCTGGAGGGCCCTATCATACTGGCCAGACTCTGCCAACACCATGTTTTGGTATAATAACAACTCTGAATGCTCATAATCATATGGACCTTTCATTTGATTAGTTCGGAAAGCATCTAGGATGCTGTTGGCCATCTCATAGTCTCCAAGCAGGTGGTAACTCATGGCAAATCCAATCCATGATGCTCTTTGTGTTGGTCTCAACATGAACAGTTGGTACCGTGTGTCCTGAAAGCAGAAAATTGTGCTTCTATAAAATATATATACTGGAGTGCTATGTCTATAAAAATATTGTGATATAGAATGGCTAACAATGAGGTGTTGCATAGTAGCACAGTGCAATCTGTGTATATCTTTTGATATTAGACGTTCTTTAGTAGCAAAAAAGTAGAAAAGTTAAGTTAAACAATTATGTCCTATGATTACAAATAGAGACCACATTGGAAAGATTTTGTATCCATTCATATGTTAGTATACAGTCTAGCTAATAAGATAAAAATAGTAAGAATGCCTTAACCTCTATTTATTTATCTCTAATTATGAGGAGAGAAATTAGTTATTATTATAACTAGTCTATTGTGCTCTACAATTAGAACTGACAAAAGAAATTAAATCAACTTACTTTGTATCCTTCCAAATCCCTCATCTGAATTTGTAACAAAGACAGATCCCGAAGGATCTGGATGTTTTCTTTCTCCCATTTGAGAGCATTGCGGTAACATTTGATGGCCTCATCATACTTCTTGTCAGACCTCTGAAGGAGACCATACACATGCCAACATACTGGAGACTTGAGGTCATTGCGAAGACCTCTACGAACGTACTCATAAGCTTCATCTTTACGACCCAAGCAGTTTAATGTTAATCCTTTCATAGCCAAAGTTTCTGAAAAGGTTGCATAGTAATATTATTGTATAATCGTTAAATTTGAGCTATTCAACTGCTATGATACAAATTATCATCTTAAAGTTTAGTTTAGAATGGACCTCCACTAAGGTGAATTGCTTTTCAATAAAACTGTCTATATATTCACTTTATGGGCATATTAAAATAAGTTGTACATACACACATGAATGCAACATTAATAGAATAATAACACATATCCTAGTACAGTTGTTGTACTTTATGTTAAATAAATCATTTGAACTTACCTCCATGTTCAGCAAATTTGGGGTTGGAAAGTATTTGCTTGGCAAATTTCAACCCATTTTTATATTGTTTATGTTCATAGCAGCGCTGGAAGATAACAATGCACTTATCACTGAATGTTTAACCTCTATTATTAGACACCTAGAGCCAAAAGGGTGCTAGACTAACACAAACTCTTGAAGAGGAATTTACTATGTAATTGTACAGCCATACCACAGTGTATATTTTTAGGACCAGATAATTCCCTAATACAGAATGGTAAAATGCTTCCGCTACAATCAGAATTTACAACAAATTTTAAAGATAATCGGAAATAATGACAAGCAGTACAAACCGATTTGTATGTTTACAACCGAACTTACCAAAATTCTTTTGAAAAGCGCATTTTCTTTGGGTGGCAAAGGATTACTGGGTGGCATTTTGTTCGAATAAAACGAACTATCTTTTTATTATTTCACTAATAAATTGAAATATTTCTAAAAACCTCGTGGCTATAAACCAAAGAAGTCGATGAAGGATTGCGGTCTATGGTTACTAGAGTTGGTCACGTGATCAAAATTAAACCACAGATTGAAAATTTTATTTGTTAAGCCTTACCCGCACGAGAGCTTTTTAAAGCAAGCACTAAAATTACGTTTGGAAAGTACAAGCTTGAGGTCCTTTAAATAGTGAAACTTTCCATTATGATAGCACTCATAATTATTACAAACACCTCGCTTAGTATCGGATAGCTTGTTATAAAAGTGATTCTGTTATATAGATGGTTAGCGCCCTGCTTAATGATTACATACTCTCTGGTTCTATGGACTATGAATATTGTTTTGTTTGTCAGATATTAGTCAATGAATGTGTCACGTAAATGTCATAAATAATATTTTGGTAGCGAGATTGGAAGGTCGATTAAAAGCTTAAAAACTGTGGAGGAATCACAAAATTAATCGTAAAGTATATCTTGATTTAGACCATTACATTTTATTTTAAACTGCACAAGTAATAATATGGGCATAGAAAACATGCGTCGTTGGCCAGTTTATATCGTCTTCTCAGTGTGCATTTTGTTGTTACTTTCACTTTTTAATAGTTGGAGTGCGGAAACGGAATTGCGGAACAGGGTTTCAGAATTAAGTAAGCAGCTTCAGGACTGCTCCAAACAACAGACATCATGTATGGAGGAATCTTTAACGTTGCTGGAACAGCGCGACGGGTATGTTGTCAAAGTAAATGATTTAGATAAACAAAAATCGACATTGGTCGAAGACATTGCTGAATATAAAAATAAGTTGTCGAAATCTGAGGCACAGATCAATCACACTAAAGTAGATGTCGAGGTTTGTAAGACAGAATTACAATCCTTAAACAATTTACAAGTTAGTAAGTCAGCCATCCTAGAAACTTTGAGGTTAGAAAAAGATACTCTAACAGCACAATTGGCTGAAAGGAAACAAAAGATAGAAGAATTAGAAAAGGAGATTAATAGGCTGAGGTCAGCATTAACCACTAAAAGTGGTAGTATCCAACCATCACTACCAAAAGTGACACCAGAAGCTGCTCCTCAGCCACTTAAAATCAGTCCAGCTTTGGATGCCCATGAACCTATTAAAGAGCCACTTATAGAGAATGATGCTAAAGAAGAAATTGAAGAGAATGCATTTAATGATGGCAATGACTTTGATACACACATGAAATAAAACTATTGTATTAATTAGAAAGTAATTGGTGGCCTGTTAGTGTGATAATTTAATAAATTACCATTTAATTACATGTTAAGTTAATGCTAAAAGCAGATGTAAAGTATTGTTTATGTTCAACATCATCACAATAACTATAAAAACTAGTTAAATGAAATATTCATTCCTTTACATTTACAAACTTTAATGCCATATAGAAATTGGTTTCTAGAGAGATGGTTGATGACAATCATGACTATCTAATTACATGCATAGACTCACCCCTGTTTCCCAGGGAGGTAGAAAATACTATCTATTTGTCTATGCCAATACAGCAATGAAAATACAGGTCATTTTTTGATTGGTCTGCCTAGTTTAGTTACTTAAGAATTTGGAACAACAATGTATTGGTTGCACTACCAGTTGTCCCGCACAGCAATATAAACCAAATACTTCAGGTACAGTTGTTGCCCTGAAGTATTGTTGGCCAGACATTTCGGGTTTGATTGTCCCACAAGTTCAATTGTTTAAAATAATTGTAGGAATTGTAACTTGTATGATAGAATTTAATGCCATGTCCTTTTATCCTATATATATAAAGAAAAATATATGTTAAAAATTTCTACCACTGTAGATATGTCCTTAATTTTTATTATCTAAGTACACATAAATAAATCATGGTTACATAGGATATAACTATGCTATATAGATAACATTATCATAAAAATATGTTTTGTATGATTTTATTGCAAAGTATTATATTGACTTCACTCAATAAGTAAAATGAAACTAAAATGTTTTGGAAATATATTATTGACTTAACTTTTGACAGATGATAAAATAATTGTGGTAAATTAAATCAATCTTATCTAATACTTGTTTTACCAATAGTTACTGGAAAATATATTGGTTTATTTACATGTATATGCAAGTAATAAAATGAGAGTATAAGCCTTTACTCATAGTAATTAGTAATTGTATAACTTTAGCATAAGTGAAATATAAAAAAATATAAGTGATTATATGAAAAGTGGTAAAAAATGCTAAGAGAATGGTAGTCCTACTGGGGTCATCGACCCAGATCAAATTTTATACACCCAACACAGCGTCATAGACCCAGTGTTGGGTGTATAAAATTGGTTCTATATTACTGAGAATGAATGCCCTGTCAATGCCTGAGAGGATTAAGTAAATGGTGCCATTCTACTTGATAGAAAAGCAGCATGATTAGTAGACTGCCCTTTGTTATTAAAATTGCAATGTTATGTATTAAATGTGTAAGTAGCATTGATGGTATATAGTAAATAAATTACACCCTGTAAACTGCCGTGTGGTTTAAAGAGATTGGGTTGACAGAACATCTTAAGATCTATCAGTACCACCCTTATGTATCTTCAGCAGTGAAGCTAGCACAAAGTAACATGTCTTTCTAAATTTTTCAACTAATTAAATAACAGACTATGATTAAGATCATGGACAAACACTAGCCAGGGGCTTCAACTTATCTGAATACTCAAACCATTTTCATTATTACAACTAATCTTAGCAAACAAAAAAATAGACATGTTTTTGTAATAGACCATATTTGCCGGCCGGTGGGTGTGGTTGTTAATATTTGCCTTTCACCCAGTAGGTTGTGGGTTCAATTCCCACCCAGGACAGATATTTGTGTGCATGAACATACCTGTTTGTCCTTACTCCTGACTGAGTTATATCTGACGTCCATAGTACAAGCTCTGCTTAGTTTGGGATCAGATGGCCATGTGTGAACCATGTCCCAGAATATTATTAATATATACTGTCTTACATAATCTTGTTCCTAATACATAATAACACTTACAAAAAGTACGGAAATATTTAATGATGGAAATAAAAATAAAGCAGAACATCTTCAGCATTAAGCAAACTTATGCCTTACAGAATGGGCATGTCTGATTATCTTTGGATCAATCCTCCCACTTTCATCAGGATATCCTAATGGAGCCAACCGTAGTAAAAATAATAGTTAGCAGCATGGAAGAATCTCCTCTTATTAGTTACTCCCATTGCTGTACATAAGTGGTGGTAGTTTCAATAGTTCTTATTGCCCTGATTTCTGTAAGCCATCACTCTGTTCACAGGCTAAAATTTTTTGTTCCGTTGTGCTTGTGTTACTCATTCATGTCTTTAATTTACGCCATTATGCTGTCAATGTTTACCTAGGAATGAGACTAGTATTTATTTTACAATTAAAAAAAAACATATGAGAACATTATTTTATGTTTGAAATTGATTTGATTTTGTATTAATATAATAGAACCTTTTATTATGTTTCAAATATATTCGAAATTGTATTATAAAAATAACTAAAATGGAAATTTCATTTTGATTATGACATTTCTTTTTTAAATATAAGATTCACTTTACTTATACAGATATTTCTATACTTTGTTTTCATTAGGCTTAGCTAAAGCCATAAGAGTTATTTAGCAATAATTATAATAAAGAATTAAATACCAAATCTATTAAATTCAACATTTTGTCAAAGTTACGCAATATTGGAAGTTAATGCCGAGATGGATAGACCACTGATAGGACTTGAACCTTCATTATCTAACCGACGTACGCCCCGCGCCGTTAGCAAGTTGATAATGGATCCCATATTATATAGCATCACTATTTACTATGGAAAACAAATTACACAATTCACCATAGTTTAAATGACGAGCTATTGAGATAATTAAATCACAAAGTAAGGCAAAGTAAGTGTGATGTGATTGAGATAAAACTGGTCCAAATCCTGTTGATTGTCCAAATGTATTTGTTACACATTTGAATACAACATATTTTAAATTTTAACAAGCTTGTCATTTTAAAGTTTGTCATAATTTAAAATGTAACTGGCATATGATAACCTTGACATATTTCAAGCCATGATGGTGCCAGAAAAATATAATAGATCTGATATGTGAATATTTATTTTGCTCAATTTTTATTGTATCCCAATTTTCAGCTATTTTTATTACTAATACCTTTTAAGACTGTAATTATAATTGTGTTTAACAAACTTGGATTATCAAAGTTAGGACAAATTATTAAATATTATAATTCTTAATTGAGGATTGATTTTTTGGAACATGATTTAGATATATATTGCACGAAATATTATATTTAGTTACCGTAAGTAATTATTTGTTTACACACTGTACACACTTGTAACAAGAGGTTGACAAAGTATGATTTATCTATTCCCTTGTCTATGTTTCCTGTATTTTTTTTATTTCTACATTTTTATCTTATTAACTTCAAAAGGTGGCAGGGGTATTTTTGTGTACCTTCTATTAATAATTAATATTCCCGCCATAAAAAAAAATAAAAAGGTATTTTGGAATGTACAAATGAAATTGTTTCTTTGGATACCTGTACTGAATTATGACTTATTTGCATTTTTAAACTTAAAAATAAGGAGGTTATTCTAGTAGATACAAACCGACATTCCTATATGCTTTTGAGTTCAATTCAGTAATTATTTTAAGAAATGATAGAACAATTCATGATCCTTAAAAAATTGCCTCCTCAACTATCTTTATAATTAAGTATTGATGTGTTATTATATGTAAAAGCAGCTTTTTGTTATCATAAATTACAAATTGTATTCAATTTTAATTACAATACATACCTAAGTATTTTTAATTTTGTACTATTATTACTCCACTTAGAATATAAAGTGATTTACAATACAATGTGATTGTTTTTATTTGCAACAATACAATATGTTGGGCCTTGACAATCACTTGGCACCAATATATTTATGTTTGCTGCATGGAAATTACCATGCAGATCTTAATTAAAAAAAATGATATTATATTGCTGATAAGTTGTCATGTTGTTGTGTAACTGCTAACCGCTCAGTGTCATTTAATTGTGTGCCACTGTTGATCCTGGCTTACAGGAGTTGCAGTGGTGGGTAAGAGGGAGGAACTAGTTCCGATAAAAACATGTGCAACTGCTAAGTCATTATTACGTAAATAAATAAAGATCATCATGTGAGCCAAAGTACGTTCACTGCTGTACAAAAGTCTACCCTAAAGTATGAGGGGATGTGCCATAATCGTTTGGCATGCATTTTTGTGACTGCAGTTAGGTAGTAGGTAACTACTAACACAGGTGACGCTGCTGCCCGACTACGTGGTGTATACCTTAGTCGCCTTTTACGACACCCACGTGGATTTATTTTTGAGCCAAACCCCGCATTATATAGTTAACTTCTTCCCTGTGTCGCGGGGTACTTTAAAAATATATAATAGACGGACACAATATACTCCCAGACTCAGCACAACTACTTATGGGTCACTCAAATAGTGGTCCAGTGCTAAAATTGAACCCTAAACGTGAAGACGACTTTGTTAACCGCTGCTCCACATGGCATCTCACAACTTTTTACGCTGGAAGCATAGGTAGCGTTGCGCCTTGCGAGAACAATTTATGTTTTTGATTAGTGCTGCTTTTGTGTAGATATAGTCCATTATCGTGGCATCGGAGCCTCGAAAGTGGACTATACAAAAAAAACTATATAGTAAATTTGATAGTAATCAACTATGGATGTCTGTCCTGAATTGTTCAACATACGCTTCATCTCTTTCGATTATATAATTAGATTTGAAACGCACGCCAGCACATCAAGCCACCCCAAACTGTCAGATTTTCCCAATTGAAAGTGAAACTTATGCTTATGTATTAAAGTTGAAAATCTAAAAAACACAAATTAACAGATTGGGGTAGCTTGATGTTCTGGCTCTGTACAGAAATAAGTTATTTGAAAAGGTGAGTAATTATATTTGACGATTTAATGCCCCCGTGCGTTATCGTCATCTACCTACATTAACGTTGGTGCAAAACTTGTTCGTGTGAATTTACAATTATAATTGCTGCATTTTATGTTTTTTATCTATTTAATTTAATAGTTAGAACATGAATAAGCAATTACTTATACCATGGAGGTTATACAGACCTAGTTGCGGGAAGTTGGTATTAATTTAGCATATTGTACTTTACCATTAGGAAGTTATATACTTAGTTATATATATTATTTAATTAGGTATCGAATATGAACCCCACTCATATTGTAAATGTTTGTGTGTAAACCTTTATTTATTTTAACGCCATTCACGAAACGATGTTCGGCGACTTAGCCGGTAGAGCAACTGGGGCTCTATCGGCTAAGTCGCTGACAATCGATTCCGGACCATTTATGATGTCACATGTGGTCATGGAAGCCGATTTAACGATAGATTGAGTAATTTTTAACATTTATTTATTTGAACGCCATTCACGAAAACGATATTCGGCGACTTAGCCGGTAGAGCCCCTGTATGCCATGCGTGCGTGGCGATTATGGCATAGATACTTACCCCTCAAAGTTATGGACTCAACTCCATTGTGGAAACTTTTGGGGAGGCCTTGTCCAGCAGTGGACGTCATTCTGCTGTCATTTAAGAAATCGATGTTTGGTGACTTAGCCGGTAGAGCCCCAGGTTGGCGATCGCAGTAGGTATGTTGGTACTAGTGTACCTATACAAATGTTGTTCAGTACTAAAATTGAACCCGGGACGTGAAGACGACTTTGTTAACCGCTGCGCCACATGGCATCTCACATCTATTTACGGTGAAAGCATAGCGTTGCGACTTGCGAGAACAATTTATGTTTTTAATTAGGTCTGCTTTTTTGTGTAGTCCATTCACGTGGCATGGAAGCCTCGAGAGAAGGCTAGAGGTACATACTAGGTATACCTACAGAAAAACCCTGCTGTCCGTTCTCTGGGAGATATTTCCTCGGCTCGACTTCTACGTCCCCCATCAGATGATACCTATTCTTCGCCGTCAGCCAAACGGTCCACCCTTGTTTGATAGAACAACGTTTGATAGAATATTACTAAATCGAACAACGTTTAAGAAAATCATCACTTTGTATAATATCGTTTGACAGAATTTTCAGTTCATCGAATATTTATTTGCTATAACAACATTTGCGCTAATGATCAAAAGGTATTCAGAACTTTTTTCTTCATAACATTCTATTATCATATTGCTTTAATTAAAAAAATATTATATAATACTGTCTATTTTCTAACAAAGATTAGTTTGTGGCGCTTCGCCGGCCGCTGCCGCGGCACGCTCGCTTCGCTCGCTCGGCTCGCGCGTTGTTGTGGTCACCGTTCTAACCTAACCTACTTGACTGGTAGCATCTCGTTTCTGGTGCCAATTAGATTTTTACGGGAGTCGCATTTTGAAAATTCGGCGAAATTAAATTAGTTCAAATAAATAATTACGCTAAATAAAAATTTACCAATGAATTATTCGGTCAATTGAATAATTCTTCGAAATGACTTTATTGCAACTAAAATTCGATTTAGTAATATTATATCAAAAGTTGTTCTATCAAACAAGGGTGACCCCAGCCAAACAGCTTACAAGATTGTCACGCAAGCATAGCCAGAGGAAAGTGCAAGTATGCACTCGCTTCAATAACACAAGCGCTGTTGCCTAACTGCTGACACCGCGTAACGTGCCGAAGACGACACCGGCATCGTGGTTCCCAGCATTATCTGAGAACGGCTCACTTCTTGGTCGATCGCTGACATAGCTAGGTTATTGTTAGTAATAAGTACCTACTTTTACATTGTAACTTTTATTTACTTTATATTAAATTTAATTTAAACATAATTGGTTTTTTTTGGAACCCCTGTGGCCAGGGTTCGTAAGTGGCGCAGTCTATTGGTAGAATCGTAGCTAGGGTTCAAATATCGAGCCAGCGCAACGCAGCGATTCAGAATCTACGAGTCGTACCGGCAGGGGTGAATCTAGACATCGATTCGGCCAGAGAAACCAGTTATGCTGTAGGTAAGTACCTTGAATCTTTCAAGTCCTTACTGCCCTAATTTCTAACCTTAGTATATACCTATACTAAGTACCTATCGACCCTATTTACCCTAAATACCTAAACCCAATATCTTATACATTTTAGTGTTAAAATTTTTGTGTCTCATTTTATATAATATCGTGTGATTTATTTTAATTGCGTGTAGAATAAGTCGTAGGTCATCCAGTAGCCTTAGTGCATTTGACGACTTAAGACAACTTAGGCAAAGTATGGCCCAGGAAAATATGGACGCTGTACACAAGGCCCTTAGAGTGGTGCCCGAGTTTGACGGTAACCCCCACGTGTTAACACGTTTCATAAAACTATGCGATCAGTTAGTTATTGCCTATTTTAGAGTAGAACCAGGTTTCGAATTAAGTAATTGCGCTCTTTTAAACGGCATTCTGAATAAAATTACCGGCTCCGCGGCTAGGCTTATGAATTCGAACGGTATTCCAGACACGTGGCAACTGGCAAGGCATAAAAAATGCTCTCATTAACAATTTCGCTGATCATCGCGACGAAACCACATTATATAAAGATTTATCATTACAGTCTCAGGGGTCCTCTACCCCGCAGTAATTTTATGAACGTTGCCAAAATTTATTAAGCACCATAATAACATACATTTCGTTACACGAGGAGGTTGAGTCTACTATTGACGCTAAGCGCAATCTTTATAAAAAACTGACGTTACAATGCTATCTGCGAGGTTTAAAAGACCCCTTAGGTTCGAGAATATGTTGTATGAGACCCGACACCATAGAAAAAGCCTTGGAATATGTCCAAGATAAACTTAATACACTTTACATGCAGCAACATACCGAAATCCCGCCGTCTACCAAAAGGGATGTTCAACAAACAGTTAATACCAGCAGGCCTAACGACATAAATCGTGAAAAATATTTAGCTCTGCGTAATCACAGCAATAAGGTGTGTAGGAGCGCACAACGCCAACACATCCACAATTCTGTTGAAAACGGAGATCCTTCCAAGATTTGGAAATTTCTACAAATATTGGGAGTTGGAAAAACTCGTAACGATTTTAGTCCAATAAATTTAGACATTAATTCTTTAAATAGACACTTTACTGTTTCGCCCAATTTCGACAGGGCAACCAAGATTAGTACTTTGAACCATCTTTCATCTATTCCCACTCCCAGTTATTCTCCTTTGAGTTTTAGTCAATTTTCTGCTTGTGACGTTAAGAAGAGTGTTCTTTCCATAGCATCAAATGCAGTTGGTGTTGATAATGTCACCCGTAATATGATCCTTCCCATCCTTGAGGAAATCCTTCTTGCCATATGCCACATCGTCAATTCCTCTGTTATCCTTGGTGTATTTCCATCGGCTTGGAAAGACGCTTACATCATCCCCTCCCCAAAAAGTCCACTCCTTCGGCCTTCTCTGATTTTCGACCCATTTCAATTCTACCTTTCCTGTCAAAAGTCCTAGAACGCCTTTCCAGTCTGGGTTTCGGCCCGGACACAGTACCACTACAGCTCTGGTTCATATTACGGAGGACATTGGAACTGGCATGGAACAAGGGAATCTAACGGTACTTTCGCTCTTAGATTTCAGTAACGCGTTTAATATGGTCGATTTTGATGTTCTTCTCGGAATACTACGCTCTCTTAATGTATCTCCAACGGTTGTTGACTGGCTTCGTAGTTACCTGTCTGGGCGCCGGCAGTGTATACGCATAGACTGCCGGCACACTGTCTTCTTGGTGTAGCACTACTGCAGGTGTGCCTCAGGGTGGCGTTTTATCTCCATTACTTTTTGCAATTTTTATAAATTCTATCTCAAACGAACTTCTTTCTTCCTACCACCTTTATGCGGATGACTTACAAATCTATTATCAAGCTCCAATTGAAAGACTGCCTGAGGCTATTAACACTCTTAACACTGACTTGGACAGAATTAATAAGTGGAGCTGTGCTCACGGGCTTAAGGTTAACCCTCAAAAAACCCAGGGTATTTTGATTGGCAGCTCACGTATGATTGCAAAAGTACCTTGGAATCAACTCCCTCCACTCCATTTTAATGGCAGTATTCTGCAGTTGAGCGATAGTGTTAAAAATTTAGGCGTCCTATTTGATAACTGTCTAACCTGGAATGTACAGCTGCAGAATATTAGTCGCAAATTATACCTACGCATCAGTTGGCTCATTAAGGAGACTACGTAACTTCTTGCCAATTGCCACCAAAATCACGCTTTCCCAATCTCTGCTCCTCCCAATACTAGATTATGCAAATGTCAGCTATCTTGATCTCACCGAAAATCAGCTTGATAAACTTGAGCGACTCCAAAATGTTTGCATCAGATTCATATTTGGTTTGCGCAAATATGATCACGTTTCAGAAGCTCAAGAGGTTACCTATACACCTTCGTCGGAATACTCATATTCTATCATTCTTGTACAGTATACTATTTCTTCCGTCTACTTCGTCTTACCTCAAAAACCGTTTTTCATTTCTCCACGAATCACATTTGAAGTGCTTAAGATCTTCCGAAAATTTAAAATTAAAAATGCTAGCTCATTCCACCACTTTTCTCGACAAATCTTTTTCTGTACAAAGTGTCCGTCTCTGGAATGAGCTGCCAATTACCATACGTCAAGCAAAATCATTGCGCGAGTTTAAAAAACTTTTAAAGAATCATTATTTGTCAATACCGGTTCATCAGTAATAGCATCTTCAATGTTATTGATGACTCCTATTACATGTAGATGATATGTAGTATGATTATATGTAGTTTATGATATTAGTATCTATATATCTACTATATTGCTTATAAATATTTTAATGTACGTAGTAGGATGCATATTAGAATGTATTTTATTTTTATTATTTATTTATTTTTAGTATGTAGTATGTACCCAAGAGTAGGTACCTTATTTAAACACTCTGTACACCGGCAACTACCCGTGACTGTATCCTTTCTCCTGTTTCCTAAGTAGGTTGTCTGGAAGAGATCACATTTTAGTGATAAGACCGCCAATTGTACTGTTCTCTCTAATGTGTATTGTTCTTGTTCTGATTAATATTTTGGTGTACAATAAAGAGTTTAATAATAATAATACGAATTTTAATTTGCCCTTGAACAGTTTTACGCAACGATTACCAGTATTTAATACAACCAGCCCTCCTAGACAACCCGTATATAATTTTCAGGGTCCATCAAGGCCCCAGCCTAATCAAGGTTGGAAACCGATTCCACCCCAATTTCAGCAGCCACGTTGGCCGTCGCGCACAGTACAAATGTTCCGTGCACCGCCACAGAATTATCCCTTACCTAAGACACCTACTGAGATAAAACGTTTTCTAGGATTATTAGGATATTATAGGAATCATACCCGATTTCACTCGAATAACTAAACCTCTGACACATGTTTAAAAAAAGGCTCAAAAATAGTCTTCGACCAGAAATACATAAATAGTTTTGAACAGTGTAAAACGCTTTTAACAAATGACCCCATACTATAATATCCGGATTTTACTAACGAGTTTCTATTAACAACAGATGCTTCTAATGTTGCAATAGGTACCGTTTTATCCCAGGGTTCAATTGGTTCCGATAAACCGATCGCTTATGCCTATAGAACTTTAAATTCTAGTGAACTTAACTATAGCACAATAGAAAAAGAGGTCTTTGCCATTGTGTGGGCCACTAAATATTTTAGACCCTACCTATTTGGCCGTAAATTCAAAATTATTACTGACCATAAGCCCTTACAATTGATCATGAATCTAAAGGAACCGAATTCACGACTTACAAGATGGCGTTTGAAATTAAGCGAGTACGATTATTCAGTTGTGTATAAGCAAGGTAAATGTAACACTAATGCCGATGGCTTATCACGAATCGAAATCCACAATGACGAAATTAGCTCAATAATTGTAAACCCTTCCGAAAGGGAACCAACACTTGACAATTCTAGGACAGACACCGCCCCACAAGCTACAGATGAATCACAGACTCTTACTGTACACACAGAAGATGAAAATTCCATCTTAGAAGTCCCGATTACCGATGAGCCATTAAATAAATTCACTAGATAGTTAGTTTTAACCGTTGTACCTAGGTGATATAAAAGGCAGAACCATCGTCACTAAACCATTTGAAACGCATACACGCATATCCGTTCAATTATCCGAATCTAATGTCGAAGAAGACCTCATTAATGCAATAAAGGAATATGTTCAACCCAAAATTAAGACTGGCTTATTAATAAATCCACCTTTGGCTATGTACACTATAATTCCTATTATCCAAAGAACGTTTAAAAATTCGGCAATGAAGCTTATGTTAACAAAATCAGAACTAGAAAATATCAGAGAATATTTACGACAGCAAGAAATTATTAATAAATAAATAAATACCACGATGGCAAGACTTACCATAGAGGTATAAATGAGTGCTACCTAGCCTTATCCTATAAGTATTATTGGCCAAAAATGCGTGAACATATAACTAAATTAATTATTGAATGCACCGTCTGTGGTCAGGCTAAATATGACCGTAATCCCGTGAGACCCCAATTCCGTTTAGTGCCTTCAGCAAGCAGACCCTTCGAGTTAGTACATTTAGACTTACTTACTTTCCAAAGCGAAAAGTTTTTAACTATCGTTGACTCATTTTCAAAGTATTCTCAAGCCTATTACTTAAGAGATGTACAAGCTTTACTCAAATTCTGTAAGCATCATGGAGTTCCTTTTACTGTAGTTACAGATAATGGACCGGAATTCACTAATCAGTTAATCACTGAATTCCTTAGATTGCATAGAATTCATCGTCATCGAATAGCACCGCATACGCCTAACGAAAACGGCACTGTAGAAAGATTTCATTCGACAATCCTAGAACATTTGCGTATTTTAAAATTTCAACAGAAAAATGAATCCATTTCAAACCTTATGCCTTATGCCCTTCTGGAATATAACAGTACTATACATAGTTTTACAAAGTGCCGACCAATAGATGTTATAACGGGTCATTTTGATCCACGGGACCCATTTGATGTTGATAAGTCTATCCATTTATTACAACAGTACACAACCGAACATAAGAGTAAAATGAATAAAGCCTATAATATAATTCACGAAAATAGTATGTCTTACCGTAAAGAGCTTATAGATAATCGGAACAAATCCCGCGAAACTGAGAAACAATATTCTACTGATCAGCAAGTTTTTGTTAAGAATCCGTTCGCTTCCCGGCAGAAAACAGCGCCTCGTTATACCCACGATGTGGTTATGGCGGATCTTCCAATCCATATATATACGCGTAAAAAACGTGGCCCCATTGCTAAATCTAGACTTAAAAGAGTACCTAAGAGTTCCCAATTGTTACAGGATCTTCCCAGTACTAGTACATCTTCTCATGAGATCGGCTCTAATGCAAGAGATAAAACTTGAAAATCTTGACAATAGACCTGGCGTGTTACCCTTTAAATTAGGCCCTTGTAAAGTCATCTCTCATTACCATTCATTTCTGCGATATGTGAATCTTCAGAATTTACAAGATAGAATAAATATAGTTTATAGTCAATTAAATGATTTTAACCCCAAGTTTGATAATCGAACCTTATCCTTATTCGAACCACATATAACTCATTTAAAAGGAAAGCTCCAAACTGTTCTTGAACAGCTGCAATCATTTGAAATGAATCGTGTTAAGAGAGGTCTTTTTGATGGTCTCGGGTCTGTCATAAAAAGTATCTCTGGGAATCTTGACTATACAGATGCAATACATTTCAATAATGTAGTAAAGTCTCTTGAGGACAACGATAATAAATTGTTAACTGAATTTAATAGTCATGTCAGTTTAACTAAAGACTGGATGGCAGAGCATTCTAGTATCATAGATAATATAGTAGATAATCAGAATAAGTTAGTTACGTTATTTAGGAATATAAGTCAAAGTATAATTACTCATGACGATTTAAATAGACACGCCCATTTGGCGCAAACAATTTTGGTAATAAGTGATAACGTGGATACTCTTTCTCAGGAAATATCCAAGTTACAAAATGTTTTAGCGTTTATAAAAGCTTCAATAGCGCACCATTCTATAATAGACCTAGACTCGATTAAGTCCATACTCAATAGATTACGTACTTTATATAGTAATGATAAGATAATAGATCTTAATCTTCGAGAATATTATGATATAATGAAACTAGGTTCGTATTATGTAGGCAACGACATAGTAATAGTCATTAAATTTCCCATTATTCTATCTCAGACTTATGATTTGTATAAGATATCCGTTGTACCTAATAAAAATCATGAAAGCCTTACTCCTGATTTCCGTTTCCTTGCAACCCATTTGAAAGATTTCAAGTACATAGGTAGAGGCTGAATGCCCGAAGTCCAGTAAAGGGTATCTATGTGAAGAGATACACAACGTACATAGCCGAATGTCGCCTGATTGTATCCAGACTCTAATCGAGACGCAACAGAAGATCCCCGAATGCAGTCCTACCACTGTATCTCTTCTGAACTCCGCTTTCGAGAAATTGGACGACCGTCACTACTCTGTCAACTTCCCAACACCTACCAAGATACATCTTTCCTGTGGACAAGATCTCTACAAGACGACTCAGGGAAGCTATCTTGTCATCCCACAGAACTGTTATCTGGAAACTACAGAATTTAGAATTACTAACACAAAAGACAGAATAAAAGGTCAAGCCCTGAAGATCGTTGATGTACCAAAATATGAAGTTCATATTCTGTCAGCGCAGCCTATGTACAAGTTAAAGTCGATTAATCTCGACCACATACACGCAACTAATACCAAGATATCTGCAGGGATACATAGATTGCAGGCCACCGATACATTTTACAAAAAGTTCGAACGAGAGCCTTTACCACACAACCATACCTATATATGTACTACTATTAAGTGCATGTGTACTTGCTAGTGGACTGACGTATCGAATATATCGCTTGAAACTTTTAAAGCCTCATCATAGAGAATCAGATAGTAATGAACCTGAACTACAAAGGGTGTACCCTATCCCTGACAGCAGAAGAAATAATCCAGATCATCTCCCAGCGCAATTTACGACGAGAGTCTTCAATAGTCGCTGTTCTACGGGGGGAGGTGTTACGCAAGCATAGCCAGAGGAAAGTGCAAGTATGCACTCGCTTCAATAACACAAGCGCTGTTGCCTAATTGCTGACACCGCGTAACGTGCCGAAGACGACACCGGCATCGTGGTTCCCAGCATTATGTGAGAACGGCTCACTTCCGCCACGGACCCTCTCGCCAAAAGTGGAAATTTCATCCTTATCACCTGGATGAATGGTCATCTACCACTGTGCGTTTCTCAAGAAACTTTCTGCCACGCACTACCGCTCGGTGGAATCAATTAGCTGCGGAGGTATTTCCGATCCGGTATAACATGGCAACCTTCAAGAAGCGAGCCTATTCTTTTCTTAAAGGCCGGCAACGCACTTGCAGCTCCTCAGGTGTTGCGAGTGTCCATGGGCGGCGGTGATCACTTACCATCAGGTGACCCACTTGCTCGTTTGCCAACCTATTATATATAAAAAAATAAACTTCTTGGTCGATCGCCGACATAGCTAGGTTATTGTTAGTAATAAGTACTTTTACATTGTAACTTTTATTTACTTTATATTAAATTTAATTTAAACATAATTGGTTTTTTTGGAACCCCTGTGGCCAGGGTTCGTAAGTAGATTAAGTACCTACATTTATAAATTTAAAAAAAAATTAAACACCGTCAAATGTCCGATGTAGGTAACCCCTTAATTTTAAAATCTACTCCACGGATAGTTCTTATGTTATAGTAATTTATTGATTCACATGGTTCATGTGTGTTTTATTCGAGAACATTTATATAAACAAAACAAATATACTTAAGCACATTCCTTTTGTGCGTTTGACAGCTGCGAACAATACCTAGAATCAATTCAAAATTATAGGTAGGTAGGTATTAAGTTAAGGTATACTTACTTTATGGTAGGTATATACAACTTTGTTTACATAAATGTTGTTATGGATCAATAGTTTTAATGAAAACCTCGCTTTACCACACTACCACGTTCCCAAACGTTATTACAGTTCTTGAATATCTAAGAGGGGATCTGAATTTACTAAAGACTTGAGCAATAAAAAATTTAAACAAATACAATTCAGAAATCAAAGATATTCAAAATAGGTTGAATATCTTTTTAAATATAAGCGTTTAAAGTTCTTGTCGAGGGTGAAGTGCCCGTTCTCACAATACGAACATATCTACATAGATACCTATATATAATAAAATCGTAGGAAAGTCAAAACTGTACATTGAATATTATTTTTAAAGGATACTTGGGTCATGATCTACTATAGATAAGGAATCCAAAAATATAGCTTTTAGAATTTTTTTTATGAAGGTATGTAGATATGTCCGGGCTAAACGCAAAAACTATACTGCATGGATTTATTTAAAATTTTGCATGAATATTACTAAGAGGTGGGCTCATCGTATAGGCTGCTGGCTACATATTATCACGCTATCCCCTACGGGGGAGGAGCTGCTGTAATTTATGAAATTTAAGGCGGGTAAAACCGCGGGGCACAGCTATATATCTATAAGTATAGAGATCTAGCGTTATTTGTGGCCAGTCTAAAAAATTAGAAATAGAAATTAATTTATGCACCGTTTTCTCTAATTAAAACGCGGGTCAAATGGTTACCCTGTCAAACTTGTTGAAGTCAAACAATACCTAGAATAGCATCTCTTAAGGCGCAAAATTCAGTGCACTTTTAAATATTGTCCGGAATTGCGATTTTTGATTGTGTAGTGTTATTATAATATATTCAGCACTAGTTTTTCCTACTTTAATGTATTTTTACACATCAAAAGGTATAACAATTTTTCTCACAATTAGCGGTCATTAAAAAAATATCTAATTTAATAATAGAATATTTTGAAATTGTTGTCACAAGATGACCGAAGGATTTTTTAAGCATTTGCGTAGGTACGCAGGTATATTCTACGGTAAATAAATAAAGCTAGGTATATGAGCGATCGAGATAGCTGCTGTACTGAAGTGTGAGATTTATGTTGAATTGTGTAATCATTCTGAAAAGGTTTAAATTGGTAGGTAGGTACCTATTTTAAATGTCAGAAATTGTATCTTCTTTCTTCAGAAATTGAATAATATAGTTTAGCCCAAATAAACAGACCAAAGTTATTTCTAAACAAATTTATTTACCTTATACATCTCTAGCATAATCAAAACAAAAATACTCCGACAGACATTACTTCACAAGTAATGAATGAGTTAACAACATAAAACTTAAACGTAATTAAAACTAACATTAATTGACAATCTCATTTACAATCATTTGCAAATCCTCACTAAAATTATTACATCCGTAATCTAAAATACATCCAAAATTGATACCTACCATGGGTCAAGAGAAAATAACTAACAAATTATATAGTTTGACAATAACACCCCTCGCTAAGTTAGCGAAGACCATACTTCCTACCCATCAATTATTTTACCATTACCTATACCTTCGCGTAACTTAAAAGAAGAGTAGGTATAATTTGAGCACTAACTTGGTACTTATATTGGATGGCGAGACGTCGAAGATACCAATTTGGAAGATGGCATAGCTTCAATTAAGGTACGCAAACATATAGGTTACACAACGCTTAATAAAACAAATTGACTTTAAACAATAAAAATGTCAATGCGTTTATAAGAGATTCCAGGAAATCGCCCCGAATTACCATAACTTTAAATCATCAAGACATAAATTATTCTGTTTTAAACAGACAAGGAGTTCCTCATATTTTTTATTTACTAAACGCATTTTGAAAAAGGATTAAGTGCCGAAAATACATCAGTTGTATCCACAAGGTAAATTACTAAACCCATTTTCCACGTAACCCCCCACTAATTATGTTTACGTGACAGCACTGAATCCATTGCAAGAAAATGTAGCTATGTATAGACTAGGTATTTTGTTAAAATTAATATTTGTTGGTTACCGTCAAGAATACAAGTACCCATCTTTGAGAAACCCTGGCCTAGCGGATTTAAAACTGGTTTTAGTTACGAAATTGCATCACTTCTGAATACGAGGTTACCCATAAGCTTAAGTTGCAATCCAATTCCATTTTGTTATGGATATTAACCTGTTAAATGGGTTTTACCCACAAAACAGATTAAACATTATTTTACTGACCAAATCCTACCCCTTGTAGCTTTAAAGTAATAATAATAATAATAATATCTGGGGACAATGTCACACAGATCATCCTAGCCCCAAACTAAGCAAAGCTTATACTATGGGTACCAGGCGACGATATACATACTTATATAGATAGATAAATACTTATATACATAGAAAACATCCATGACTCAGAAACAAATATTCGTGCTCATCACACAAATATTTGCACTTACCGGGATTCGAACCCAGGACCACCAGCTTCGCAGGCAGGAGCACTACCGACTAGGCTATGGTGACCGGAAAGTAAATTAACTTTCTAAGAAAATGGATTAAGTAACGAATTTAGTGGTATACCCATTGTGCATACAAGGTTTCCTATAGTTTTAGGAACAGTAATTATAAATGAATCTGTCTCAGATTCAGATCCACAGTAAAAGTTTTGAAATTTGAATGGTTAATCCGCTTCTCAAGTCTCAAGGAAAAATGGGCTGCGAAATGAGACCAAAACTTAGTATTCACTAAACCCATATTTTTGCACATTGGTATAAAATAGATTTAGTAAAGCAAATATTAAAATAAATATTCCAATATTCGCACACGGTTACCCATGACTAAGGTACTAAATCCATTTTCTAGCCACTTTGTAAATGGATTCAGTACCTTTAATTATGTGACGAAGTTACTCATACTATGTACGCGCATACTGATCATATTTTGAGCTACTAAACCCATATAGCGCATCTAAAATATATTTTAGTAGCAAAATTACAAGAGATGTCCACACAGTCACCAATCATATCAAGTTACTAAATCCATTTTCTAGCGGTGGAAAATGGATTAAGTGAGTACTTAGTTACTAAACTCATTTCATAGCTCATTACTAAATCAGTAAACAAATCAGCAAACATATTTTCACGTTGATGGGTCAGTAACAAAATTATAGCCATAGTACACCAAACTCCATTCCAATTAGGGAATAGATTTAGTGAAAGTACACCATTCTGCACATAAGATACTTTATACAGATGTAATATTGTAACCTGGATTTCATACTTAATTGCATAATTATTGCCGTTTATTTAACTTTTCTTAACAAAAATGTCGCATAAAACAATAGCCCTATGACTAAAAGACATACTAAAATTAAAACTACTCCTACAATAAAAACTATTAGTTCGGTGGTAAAAGAATAGTGGAATGACAGAGATCGCATTGAAGGATAATAAAAACGTGTTAATATTGACAATAACCAATGCTCAAATTGTAATTTAAATAGCATTGCATAAAGGCGTCTAAAATCGCCACTGTTTTCCGATATATATTAGTGCCTGTTATGTCAATACTAATTACATAGTTCAAGGAAATTAATTTAATACTGGCTTTTGTGTAATGATAGGCCTTCTAACGGGAGTTTGTACGGTCAAAAGAGAGTCCACCGTTTTGCTGATGGGGCGTATTAGCGACTCAGATAACAGGTGTAATCCCTGAAATACTGACAGAATAGTCAGCAGGTACCTATTTCATCGGTTTAAAGATACTGACGTAACCTGGAGGAATAACATGGCAATTTTAGACGCAACTAACTTAACAATCACTCTCAGTACTGTAACAAATCAATGAAAAATTGGCTGAAAGAGCTGACAAAGGCGAGTTTTATTGGCAGTAGAACATTTTTGTGACTTGGATGTTTTAAGTAAATGCCTAATATATAATACCAGTATCATACAATGACATTAATCACAAACTTATTAATATTTAGGCAGTAATCCACCTTGAAAGACGTTTCACTCTAATATGAAGTCACATTTGAGTGACAAAGACAAAAAAATAAAAGACATATTTAAGTTTACAAACAAATAAAAGTGTTGTTATTTTCGTCAGACTGATATTATTTTATAAACAGCCATATGCCTTCTACACATAATAAAATTCGGTTCTATGGTTTAGCCATGAAAACGTAACGAACAATGTAAAATATCAATAACAAATTTATATTAAAGGCGAATTTTTAAGATGGCATGCAAGTGTATTAAGCAGAAAACATATTTCATTGTCGAAAGTACAGGCAAAATAGACTAAGACAAATTTTACAGTAAGAAAACATAGTTATATAATAAAGTTCATTAATAGATATCGTATGTATTCCCTAGACTAGATCATAAACTGCTGAAACTTTATATATTTCTTTTTGTGTTTTCGGTCCAAATATGTTTCTTAGATCACAGTAAACATAAAAACTTAAATCTAAATCATAGGTTTTGTTAATTCATAGAATACTCAATGTCAGTGTTGTGATTGGAAAATTTATTTTATGTGTTTCGCTTGATAAGGATTCTAAACAACATATTTGGATGGTGAACACCAATTAGGAAAACAATACACAAAAAGAAATATCTACAGTAAAATATATACAATTAATAAAAAAAATATCCACAATGTATTGGGACCTAAATAGATCTAATTAAGCTGTTTTATTTACAAATTATGTTGCACTATAATTAGTAAATAAAACTGAACAATTTATTAGCCAAATCAGCAGAAATCCTGCACATATTAAGAGCATACAAAAATGTTTTGTCTGTTAAGAATTAGTAATCCAGCAGCTACAGCAAATCTTTAATAGGACCACCAATAAATCAGAACATAAGTTCAGTATTTACCAATAAATCTCATCTCTCAGCCTATCATAACTTGAGAAGCAGATTAACCAATCAGATTTAGGAATTGCTTCACAAATTAGAACTGAAGTCAACAATTAGAATTGTAATAATGAGTAAATACTGCCCTAAGCAGTATGCAAATAAAAATCACTCTTATGTATGGATAATAAGATTTTTATTTGCATATGATCAGTCATGATAGATTCAGCTCCTTATGATGCCTATATTTATTAAGATAAGCATCACACATTACAGACACGGTTAAACAATAGTGTAAGTCTTTCATTGGCATGATCACATCAGAAAGGCTATGCAACATGGATGTTTATTGAATGTATAACCATAGAACAAACAATATATTTTTAAATCTAGCTGGGGATGTTACAGTATTATTTTAAACAAAAAGTTTAAAAACTTTGGCCAGTATTAAGGTGTAAATAATGAAGGTATCATTATTAAAACTATTACTAACATACAAATTCATAAATCAAGAGGTCAATTGGTCACAGTGTAAACATTTTTAATACCATAAAGGTACTACATAAAAATAAAGGCTCTAAAATACAATATCTTCATATCACATGCATTATCAAAATGTATAAATTGTGCCAATTTCATTTATTCTAATTAATTTTACTGGTATATTTGTGGTAGTTGCACCTGAAAATTTTTACATAAGAAAGAAAAGTAAAAGAGCATATAAAGTTACTGTTGAACAAAAATAGAAAATGCATACTGCATTTTGTATTTTTATTCAAAATTGTATGGGGTGAACAGGAACAAAATTTTACTAATGTATGGATATTGTCCCCAATCTTCATTCACCCAGTTCTACCATAGCTATTATTGTCTGTATAGTACTATTTTTAAATTTCAAGTTTATAGCAATACTAATATTAGGAAAATATGAAAAAGGAGGTATTCTTCTTCCCTGTATGCTATAGTACTGGCAATACTACTATAACCACAAATTCACCAGTAAGATTATTAGTCGCATTTTTATACTTTCTTAAGTTCCTCTTCTTTAGCTACTTCTTCAAAAGCAGCCAACAAATTCCTTCTGCACTTGGTTTCATCTGTATACCTTAATGCCCAAATAATGTACTCCCCTATGTTCAATGGATCTTCTGAATAACTGATTTGTACTTTACACTTCCTCTCCCATTTCATAGCATCTGTACTACGACTGTTGCGTGTCCGTGTAAACTCTATATAACCATTGCATTCTACAGCTAATTTTGGCAACTGAGCATTCAAGGTATCATGTGATCTATCAGAGTCCGTCCCACTAGTAGATGGCAAACAATCACCCTGTCCCTCTTCCTGATTGGGTGGTGTGACCGGCACACACTTTCTTTTAACTTTATGTAATAATCCATCACCATGATTATTAAAATCGGAGTCATCTGAAAATGGTCTTTTAAGTGAATTAAGACTAATTTCTTCATGATTTTCATTAAAAGGCGCAATATTATCAGTCTTTTGTTTCTTTTCTATGATAATCTCATCTTGAGGTTGGCAACCATCAGCCCATTCTGGACTATTGCAGTTAGATCTTAGTAGTCTTCTCTTACGACACCTGTCTTTTGAAGGGATAACTTCAGGTGAATGCAGTGGACTAGCCAGCATGGAGTTATCTTTCCTGAAATATCAGACAGGATATTTTAGGTTTAAGTTAATGAATCTAATTAATTTTTTAAATTCTAATTGTATGTATTAGGACAAGACTTTTCTTCACAGTTACATAAAGGGTCAGCAAATGAAAACCAGATTGGAAAAAGAACTTCTATTTATTCAGTGTTAAAAATCATACAAACCTTTGCAATCTTTCATTCCTACTTTGAATTTTATCAATACTTTCAACAGTAGTGAAATCATGTCGAGAACATTGCATATCAAATTTTAGGAAGGCAGTGACTTTTTTCCTAGATTTTATTGTTCTGCCAAACCATTCAAGTGAAGCATCATCTGCTAAGTATAAAGCCAGGTTAGCTCTCTGGTTGTCAACCATGCATTTGTACCAAGCAACAAATGTTCTTGCTTGTTGACGTTCCGTGAATTTATTATTGGTGTTATTGTTATTTTCTGTTAAATTTTTTGATATTTTAGGCAGAATGTTTCTTTTATGTGGTGACAACATTTTCTGTAATATAATAAATAAATTAAGATTATTATTTGAATAAAGTACAAGTGGTTATTGTTATAAGAATGTCAAGTTCATAATACACTCCAGAGTAATAGTAGGTAGTTGGCAAAACGTAGCGCACACTATATAATGTTATAACATAAGATCTTTGTACACCTATGTTTGACAAATAAATAAGTTTGAAGTTTGTAATATACCCAGTGTTATTCCAGGTTATGTAAGTTAGGGTGAGAACACATAATAACATTTACTTCTAACAGGACATCATTCTTCACTTGTAAGGTGAGCACACAAAAATGTTCAATGTTCGGTTACAAACAAATTTTCTACTATATATCGACATCAGGAGTTATATTAGATTCAAATTGGAAAATCCATGAAAATATGGTCACATATTTAGCTATATTTAACATTTTGTTATATGAATGCTGGTTAATATCAAGTAATAATAGTATTGGATTAGGCTACATTTAAGAAAGCATGTTATGTCATGCTTTTTTAAGCTATTGCTAATACTATCAAAATAGTATTAGATATACTCACATTTATCGGATAATATTTCAACAACTTTTTGAGAACTTTGAGCGTCGTGGGCTAAATCCAACCGAAGCCCTAAAAGACGTTTCTTACTCTCTTCAATGTAAGTAGTTATCGAAAGATTTATTTCTAGCAGTTCTTTGTGTAAGGCTATTATATTAGTGTTATTCGAAGATATGTTTTCTGAAATAAGTAGAATAATTATAAAAGTTGATGTTTGTCAAACAATAAACAAAGGAAATACGATCAATTTCGATATTTAAAACATAACCTACTTAAACACTTTACTGCTTCATATGTAAGTTGTTCTCGGGATAAGTCTTCACATATTGTCGAATTCATCTTACGTTTTCCTTTTTATATATGAACATTCGCAGATTTATTCACAAAACTCTCTTTTTAATTATATATAGTTTCGACCACAAGCAAAAGCGTCGTTTTTGCGAAACAAAATGGCAACCACTCAAATTGACGTTTTTGACATGACAGTGAATTTGCTTTATCCTGATTAATAGCATAAAAAATATTGTCATCTCTGTTGGTCATCAGATGTGCAAACGAGATAAGAAAAGGTTACAAATTTGTGAAATAAAATCAAATAAATAAATTGAATGATGCCCATAGAGTATATCGACGGTTAAAAGGAAGTAGGGGATAAGCGACTAAAACCAAATTGTTCAGGGGAGCAGTTTAAAGTTTGAAATAATAGAAAAACGAACATAACTTTTTTATTTATTGTCGTATTGTGAAAATCGAAACAGTTCTAGAATCAAGATAAGTAAAAGCATTCATTGGCATTTTTAGTTTTTTGATTAGATGTTGTGTTATGTGATTTTATGTCGCTTATACCAAATAATCTTATTTTTCTTGTAAGGTCATCATCATCATCATCATATCAGCCGAAAGACGTCCACTGCTGGACAAAGGCCTCCCTCAAAGATCTCCACAATTGCCGGTCTTGCGCTATCCGCATCCAGCGTTTTCCAGCGCCCCGCACAAGATCATCGGTCCATCTTGTAGGGGGCCTGCCCACGCTGCGTCTTCCGGTTCGTGGTCGCCACTCGAGAACCTTTCTGCCCCAGCGGCCGTCGGCTCTACGAGCTATGTGCCCTGCCCACTGCCACTTCAGCTTGGCAATTCTTAGGGCTATGTCGGTGACTTTGGTTCGCCTGCGGATCTCATCATTTCTGATTCGATCTCGCAGGGAAACTCCAAGCATAGCCCTTTCCATTGCTCTTTGGGTGACCTTGAGCCGCCTGATAAGGCCCATAGTTAGCGACCACGTCTCTGTTCCGTAAGTCATCACTGGCAACACACACTGGTCGAAGACTTTCGACTTGAGACACTGCGGTATTTGGGACGAGAAGATATTACGTAGCTTCCCGAACGCTGCCCAGCCGAGTTGGATTCTACGATTGACCTCCTTCTCGAAGTTGGACCTACCTAGTTGAATGGTCTGTCCTAGGTAAATATAGTTCTCTACAACTTCGAGTGCAGAGTCTCCAACCTTAACTAGAGTGGGTGCAACATGGATGTTTGACATAATTTTCGTCTTATCCATGTTCATTTTCAGACCCACTTGTTGAGAGACTCTGCTGAGGCCATCGAGCATTGTACCGAGGTCGTCAAGGGTCTCAGCCATGACTACTATATCGTCGGCAAATCGAAGGTGGGTGATGTACTCGCCATTGACATTGATGCCAAAGCCTTTCCAGTCCAGAAGCTTGAAGACATCTTCCAATGCAGCGGTGAACAGTTTCGGAGATATAACATCTCCCTGTCTCACACCTCGCTGCAAGTGGATAGGTTTCGAGTTCTGGTCCTGGAGTCGCACTGACATAGTGGCGTTTTCGTACAAACACTTTAACACCTCGATATACCGGTAGTCGATTTGGCACCTTTGGAGAGACCTCAGTACGGCCCAAGTTTCGATCGAATCGAAGGCTTTCTCATAGTCCACAAACGCTAAGCATAATGGCTGGTTATACTCTTCGGTCTTCTGTATAACCTGCCGCAGCGTATGTATGTGGTCTATGGTACTAAAGCCTTTACGGAAACCGGCTTGTTCGGGAGGCTGGAAGTCGTCAAACCTGCGTGCGAGACGATTCGTAATGACCCTCGAAAACAACTTGTAAATATGGCTCAGCAGTGTAATGGGTCTGTAATTCTTCAAGAGGGTTTTATCACCCTTTTTGAAGAAGAGCACCACCACACCCCTGTGCCATGCTTTTGGCGTTTGACCTTCTAGTATGACGGAGTTAAATAACTTCTGAAGGGCCCGTAGGATTGGTGTACCATCCGCCTTCAGAAGCTCTGCTGTAATTCCATCATCACCAGGCGCCTTGTTGTTCTTAAGCTGTTCGAGAGCCATTCTAATCCCGCACAGGCTGACGTCCGGGATGTCGTCGGTGAAGTGTTGGGTTAGTCGTGCTCTGGGATCTGAGGCACAACTATCGACAGGTGACTGGGTTTTCGCATACAGCTGTCCATAGAACCTCTCGATCTCTCCCAGCAACTCAGGTTTAGACGTGACGATTCTGCCATCCTCAGTCTTCAGCTTCGTCAGTTGGCTCTGCCCAACAGACAGTTCTCTTGCAAACACTTTAGAGCCTTTGTTCCGCTCAATGGCTTCTTTAATACAATTTGTATTAAATTGGCGCGTGTCGCGTGTCAAAGACTTTGAGATCTGTCTGTTGAGCTGCCGGTATCTGGTAGCATCATCAGAGGATGTCAGAACCATTTTCCGTCTTTCGTCCATAAGCTGCAGGGTATAGTCAGAGATCTTTTTGGTTCTGTTTGTACGGTGGGCCTTGAAGACCTTAGACCCAGCCGTATGGACAGCTTCTACGAGCCTGTCATGGTATGAGTCCACTTCCTCGCAATCTGCTAGGCATTCGAAACGGTTTTGCAATTCGAGCTGAAAGGGTTCAGGGTTTTGGATGTGGATGGGTAAAGGTCGGAGCGTAGACTTTATTAGTCGGGACCTCTGGAGCTTGACATTTAGGTTCAATGAGCCTCTCACCAGTCTGTGATCGCTCCCGGTTTTAACCGTATTGATCACTGAGACGTCATTGAACACCTGTCTACTCGTCGACAAGATAAAGTCTATCTCGTTTTTTGTTTTACCATCGGGGCTTACCCAGGTCCATTTGCGGTTTTCCGACTTCTTGAAAAAGGAGTTCATCATAAAGAGTCCCTCCTTCTCCATGAAGTCGGCCAACATTTGGCCCCGGGGATTCCGGTCTCCAGTTCCAAATTGCCCCACTTTCAGCTCATTCCCGAATCGTTTACCCAGCTTCGCGTTAAAGTCCCCCATGACCACAGTGAAATAAGAGTTCGAGGTATGTATGGCTCTAGAAATATCCTCATACATGACCTCAACCTCATCGTCGGAGTGCGTCGAAGTCGGCGCGTAAACCTGTATGACCTTCAACGAATACCGCTTGGTAATTCTGAGTATAAGGTACGCAACCCTAGTCGACACACTCTCGATTTTCACTATGTTGTGGACGAGGGACTTGTGGACTATGAACCCAACACCACCTTGGGAGAGTTGGTCGCCTTCCCGGAAATAGAACAGATTCCCGGATTTCAGGATTATCGTGTCCTCCCCCTCTCTTCGGACTTCAGATAATCCTATTATGTCCCAATGTAACCTGCTCAATTCTTCCTCCAGTTCGATCATCTTCTCGTCGGTCCGCAGTGTGCGTGTGTTGTATGTTGCCAGGGCCAGAGGTCGTCGGTTTTGGTAACGCGGAATCTGCCGGGGATTCTTAGCACCCCCTGCCCTGCCGTAACCACGGCTGGGAATAGCAGGGCTGCCGGGGACTGGGGGCCGCGGTTTAATTGTGTCCTTCATTTGAGGGGATCTGCCATAATCGCCACGCTTGGCAAACGGGTTGGCGATCGCAGTAAGGTAGAAATTGGTACTCATGAGAACGCTGCTGCCCATTCTCTGGAATATATTCCCTTTTGACGACTTCTACGTCCCCCCACGGGATGAGAGGGGGTGGTGATATTCTCTAGGCCGTCACCACACAGCCAAGTACTTGTAAGGTAGTTCGGTATAATATACCTCTACATAGAAAAAAACGAAAAGGTAATAGGGCATAAGCGACATGACTCTAGAATAACTAAAATGGGTAGAGAAGGATAACTGACCTGACTCTAGAATAATATAGATGGGTAGAAAATGTTGGAGGTTCCATATCACTGCACTGGCAGCATTCCATATGTAAATAGTAATCTGCCACATTAAGCGTGTTTTGACTTGTTGGTTGTCATTCCGTAAAAGTGAATAAAACTGTCTTGACTGTAATGTGTGTTTTATATAAATCTATACAATAACATAGGTTCACCTGCGTACTCTGGGTGTTAGAAGTGAGGTAACATACGCTGTAATGGTTTAATCTCTATATAGTTTGTAATTATGATGCCTAGCTATAGGTAAAGAATAATTTTTGTATTAATTATTGTGTACGTTTATAAACTTAAATGTATGCGTAATGTGCCAGATTAAGGGGTCGTGTTGGAGGTTCCATATCACTGCACTGGCAGCATTCCATATGTAAATAGTAATCTGCCACATTAAGCGTGTTTTGACTTGTTGGTTGTCATTCCGTAAAAGTGAATAAAACTGTCTTGATGTGTGTTTTATATAAATCTATATAATAACATAGGTTCACCTGCGTAATCTGTACAACAATTCCCTACAGAAAAGAATAAGTGGCGATTTACATGATTACGCCAATAGGTAATAGAGCATAAGAAACAGTGCTTAGTAAAAAGATAATGAGGTTGTTAGACATTAGCGACAATGCAAGTGGGATGAAGTAATGGAAATGTGGTACTTCCACCCATCGAGTTTTGTACTCCAAGGGGCAAATGAAAACATCCAACATGCGGCAATGTCTGTGAAAGTGGTAGTATGGGTTAAATGTCACAAGTAATCTACCAGAATGCCTCTTACGACCTCTTACTCTTAGGCATTCTGGTAGATTACTTGTTCTAAAACGACAATTCTATGAACCAACCATAAATGAAAACAAAATAAATTTATTCACTGTTTATAAAAAGAAACAGTTTTAGAGTAAGTAGAATCGTAGGTATCTACTACTACATAGTTACAAAAATGAAATAATAATATTATGAAATAAAATATTAATCAAAATAACAAATTCTTCATTCACCAATATACTGTTTACCAAACTTACATAGTGGCTTACCGTTAGGGTAGCCCCTATGATGCGTTTTTGATAAGTAAGATACCTATAATATAACTTAAAAATACAATAAACAGTCACAAAGTTTAAGCATCACCTATCACATCAAAAATAAAGGTTTGAAGACGACCTTGGCCTCACCCTTGATAGTCGATGGGGTTTCGAGGAGCCCTTTGAGCGTCTGGCCTACCGAGTGCGACGGGTAACCGGCTCGTTACACCGGCTTTTGCCGAATTTCCGGGGACCTCTGGAAGAAGTTCGCCGCCTCTACGGTGGTGTCGTGCGATCCATCGTCCTCTATGGGGCGCCCCACCGGTCTGAACGACTGACGGGTGCCTCCCGCTTCAGAGCTATACTCAACAGCCTGCAGTGTGTAGTGGCCATACGGATCTCATGAGAATACCGTACGGTATCTTTTGAGGCGGTGTCATTCCTGGCGCGCCTCCCGTCATTCAATCTACTGGTGGTAGTCGACGCGGCGGGTTTTTACCAAAATACGCGTCCGCCAGCGAATAGGGTGGGGAGCCACACCAGACGCTCATTGGGTATAGACGGGAAACACAGTGGCGCGCGAGCATTAAATCTCGCCTGAACGCACGCCAACGTGCCATTGGTGCTATCCTATATGTCTAATTTATCCTGCTTTACAGAATGATAGTAAAACCGGTATTGGTGTACGGTAGCATCGTCTGGTGGCCAAGAATAAAACTAAAAAGCTGTAAAAAAGTGCTAAACAAAATACAACTCACTGCCTGCTTATCAATGACAGGAGCGTTTAGCAGAACACAAACAGCGGCCTTGGAAGTAAACCTCTACACATTGAAGTACAATAAGAGGCAAGGAAAACACTCTAAAGACTTACTGCCCTGGGCACATCTTACGAACGTATGCCCACTGCTTTGCACTACACGCAGACAAAAACTGGAAAGATCTTGACAATGTAATAGGAATGGGCAGTGATAACATGCAACCTACATTTGGCAAACAATATAACTTCCCTAGTAGAGAAGAATTGAAATTGAGATTTTTTAAACAAAACGAACTAAGTCAAATATGGTATACAGACGAGTCAGTAATGAAATCTGGCACAGGAACGGGTGTATATCATGAATCCTGTAGTATCAGCGAAAGCATGGGTAACTTTGCGACAGAGTTTCAGGCAGAGACATTTGCGGTAATAACATGCGCATAAGTAATAATAGATAGGGAGACGAAAGGTGAGCCCATCTACATACTCAGCGACAGCAAGGCTACATTAAAAGCCCTGATGTCACACAAAATCGAATCAAAATGAATACAGAAACTTGGTACAAAAACAATACAGGAATAGAAGGCAACGAAAAAGCAGATGCGCTGGCTAGGAAGGGATCTGAAGGTCAGTTCTGTGAACCAGAACCGTACGTGAAATCTCTACGTACGGTTCTGGTACCAAACATAATAGGAGCAATCCTTAAAAAGGAATCCACAGCTAAGCAGAACCAAATGTGGACCAAAATCACGGAAGTAAAACACTCTAAACTACTCATAAAAAGAGTAGACAAGAGCTGGTCTAAAAACGTTTGGAAATACAGCATAAACCAGCTATGACTAAAAGTAGCAGCACTTACGGGCCACTACGGCACCAACTATCACCTACACAAACTTGGACTGTCGAATAACCCGATTTGCAGGACCTATAGGGAAGAAAATGAAACAATGCTGCATATAATATGTAAATGCGATGCGTTGGCAAGACACAGAATGGCCATGCTGAGGCTGGCATATCCAGAGCCAGGAGACTACAGGGATCTACCCCTAACAAGCGTACTGAATTACGTGAAAACTTCATTCAGGGCTCTAGGTATAGAGTAAAAACCAATGGGGGTTAGTACAAAAGATCCTGAAGGATGGAAGTGCTTTACACAAGTACACTCCAACCAAGACAAGACAAGAAAAGGACAGCCTGCCTCACCTCGAGGCCTGGGTGGGAAGAAAAAACGGTCACGTCACCTACACTTTGACTCAGGTACTTACTGGACACGGGTGTTTCGGTGAGTATCTGAACCGGATAGGCCGATAAGCGACAACACATTTTCACCATTGCGGGAGCGACCTGGACTCTGGCCAGCATACGTTAGAGGAGTGCCCGGCCTGGGCGGCCGAGAGGCGAGTCCTGGTGGCTGAGATCGGACGGGATCTTTCGCCGCCAGCAGTCGTGTATGCGATGCTGGCAGGTTACTCCACCACATGGGACGCCGTGGTCTCCTTCTGTGAGGCAGTCATACCCCAGAAGGTGGCCGCCGAGCGGGATCTTAAAAGTGTCTCTGAGCATTATCTTTTAATTACATCAAAAGCTATAGCTATAACGCAATATATTGCGTGTAGGTGGGTAAACTCACGAATACGGCATTTTTATTTATATATTAATAATATTGCATACAAATTGTAATTGTGCTGGTATACTTAGATTGAAACAAAACTTACTTTAAATAAAATTATTATTATCTCATGTCAGCCAAAGTACGTGCATACGTTATGCATTCGTTAATCAGTCAAAAGTATGGAATTAGATAATTACGTACCAAATAGGTTATAGAAGTAAATATCTTACCGTCAGAAACTTGCAATTTTTTTACGCGCTAGCGTTTCCCACTGCACCTACACGCGGCCGACTGATTTTGGAATAACCAACACGCGAAATAGCTAGTTGAGTACAACACGGTGATTCAAATTGGCATAAACGCCATTTAATAAATAATTATTGTGAAGTAATACGGCATAACATACAGATTTATACTAAAATAGTAAATGGTAGTATGTTATATGCGACAGCTGTATTGTAAACTTGTAAAAGGTAGTAGGGTATAAGCGACAGCTGTATTGCAAACTTGTAAAAGGTAGTAGGGTATAAGCGACAGCTGTATTGTAAAACTACATGTAGTAGAAAGGCATAACCGACGCTTAATGTTTTTGACCGCATAGGTAGAAAGCCGTAAGCGCCCGCAATGTCTACGCTAGTAAGAAGTAAAAAGACATTACCGACTATAAACCAAAAGAGATGCCATTTTTACAGGGGTATAAACGCCTTCGAGGTTAAAAAGACCTGAAAATCGGTCGATTATGCCAATGTGTCACTTGTAAAACGCAGATTTTTGCTGGGGCATAAGCGACCAAAAAGTCATCGTAGAGCCATGAGATTAAGCCCATTCGAAAGAGCGGAAAATTTTAAGTAAGATGGCATTCAAAAGTCACTTTCGAAAAAAGTGTCGTTTATCCCCTACTTCCTTCTAACCGTCGATATGCTAAATCAAAAAACCAGATCAGTTTTAAACTCCGAGCGACGACTCAATAACAAGTATTGCTCTTCAATCGGTCTTATCAGATTAAAAGTCAAAGATCAGGATAAAACACAAATTAGCCGCCAAATAGGCCAAATATTTGGCAATAATATAAATACCGTGGAAGGATTGTGGAAAGAGTCGAAATATTTATAAAAGGCGCTTTAGTCGGTCGAGATAACTCCATACCAAAGCTCACGTGTGAACGAGACCGTGCATGCAGCACAAGGTTTTCTGCCGAAGGCATCATATGATACATGTCGGAATTTATCGAATTCATTAGAGATTTTTTTATTATATTATATAATAATCTAATAAGTGAGAAAAATATTTTTTTCGTTTCGTTATCTCTCTAAGAAGATTATGAGAGATGAGATAGGCTAATTTCAACCATAGACAATATATTAATTACGTAAACGATTGGATAGTGGAACAAGCGCGCTTGTTTGGGAGTGGTAATGCTTCGAACCAATCTACTGCCTTCTTGCGATCATTGACTTCGGCCATTGGTCTATCTTTTGTCAACCAATCATCGAAAAACCAGTGAGGACCCAATAATGTAAGTTAACAATTTCTGTTATTTACGCCGAATATTCTATTGCGATGGTTGATCTGCTGATTATTTGGAAATGTGTAAAAGTTTCGTGTTTTTGTTTATATCTTTCGGCGTTTCCTGATGAAATTACGTGAAGAAAAGCAGCCATTTTGATTACGTTGCTTTCCTAGGCCTCGAAAGAATGACGTGTAGAATTTCTGTAAGTTAAAGTTCCTAATACATTGGAGTTGATGGAACTGTTTTGCCACCTTTTGGAAACTTTCATATTTCTAAAGTACTTTTAAAAAATTGTTTGTAAGTATACGGCAGAGGCAGCTCCTAATTAGCAGCTTCACAAAACAGCTCCTAGTGTCTCACAACCTTCAATTTGTACTTATCGTGAATGATTGATTACTTGCAGACTAATATTCCTTGAACAATAATAGGTATGTTAATATCCTGTTTATCCTAAAATATGATTCTAGTCTTCAACATACATCGAATATTTATATTTATTTACTATCTCTTACTTTAAAACTACTCCTAATTTAAAAAAATAATTATGATTTTATTTGTTTCTTACAAAGTGACATCATGGAGCATGCTCAAATCCAGAGCACAGATGGAGGTCAAGTGATGACCATAAACGGTCAACAGCTACAAGTTCTACAGATGAACAATACTCCGCACATGATACAGGGTCCAAATGGCCAGCAAATTGTTGTACATGCGGTGCCTTCTACAGGCCCAACAATACAGGTACAATATTGTCATTTGTTTTTTAAATTTGCAACATCATATAATAGTTGAAAATTGTTTCAGTAAGTAAATATAACTTTCTAGGTACAAGTCTTGGGGTCTTAGGTTAGGGTTACTTAATAGTCAGCATACCGCAGCCTATTCCTGAGTATAAAGAAGAATTCCAGAGCTTTTTAATAGGGTATATTATAGTTCTTTAAGTTTGGCAGACCGGTTGGTGTGGTTAGTAAATGCTTGCCTTTCATGCTGCAGGTTGTGGGTTCGATTCCCACTCAGGACAGATATTTCTGTGTAGGAACATGTCTGTTTGTCCTCAGTCTGAGTGTTGTTATATATACAAGTATGAATTTACAAAAAAGTAGTATATGTAATATTTTTTTTTTTTTTTTATAATAATAATATCTGGGGACAATGTCACACAGATCATCCTAGCCCCAAACTAAGCAAAGCTTGTACTATGGGTACCAGGCGACGATATACATACTTATATAGATAGATAAATACTTAAATACATAGAAAACATCCATGACTCAGAAACAAATATTCGTGCTCATCACACAAATATTTGCACTTACCGGGATTCGAACCCAGGACCACCAGCTTCGTAGGCAGGTGCACTACCAACTAGGCTACGGTGACCGACATAATATTTCAGTTATATGGTTTCCATAGTATAAGGTCTACTTAATTTTGGGATCAGATGGCTGTGTGTAAATATTGTCCCAGGATATGGCATACAGCACTTCGTCACTTTAGGATCTTATGTATTATAGGCACAATCACTGTTAAAACTACTGGCATAAATCAGCTTATGGGCGATCCAATAGATATCTAAACAATTTATAAATTATATTTTTACTACAAGATCCTGTCAATTTGGAGCTTCATATTTTTTGCATGTTGATATCATTGAGATTCTCAGTCAGTTAAACTCACTGGTCCATGTATTGTTGTTAAGGTTAAGATCATTTGCCAGTTTCTGCCAAACTGGTTTCATTTTTGAGCACCTCCATACCTCAGAGTACATGCTAAGCTAACCCTGGATGTAATCAGTAGAGAATAGTTGTAGCCGTGCATGTTGGGAAGTTTGATTTACTCCGACAATGCCCATACAAATAAATACCAATTGCCCTGTCTTTTAATATGCTTAATTTTGTTAACATTTCTTGGTTTTAATTTCTTAAACTGATTACAAAAGAATATTGTGGAATAACCAGCTTGATACGAGAGGATGTTATACTCATAATAGAGTTATTAGACCAGTTAGAGTAGACATAGTGTGAATATGTAGGTTTATAATTAATTCTGCTGGAATTTGAATTACTAATTGTATGATTACATTTTTTTTGTTCTTGCTACCAGATTGGAACTCCACAGATCCAGGTAGTAGTGTCATACTGTTTTATGTGCTTGTATGAATCTAGTTGGTATATTTGTTTTCTATATGTCATCTTTTCTCACCTGATTTTATAGTTCAACTTAACTTTTTTATAATTTATATATTTGTTTTATGTTTTGCAATATGACCTCAGTGATGTGTATCACACACATCACAGAGGTCATATTGCAAAACATAAAACAAATATTTTACAAAATATTAAAAAAAAACTTGTGTGTACTTATGTACACGCGTTAGAAGTTATACTTCTTAATATACAACTTGAACATAGTTATCAATTTTCATACCACCTAGAACTAAAGTCATGCTGTTATTTTTACGATGCGCGCACATCGTAAAAATTCACTCTCATACCACTTAGAACTAACTTCATGCTGTTAAATTTTTTGGTGTCGGTGTGCGCGCGCATCGTAAAAATTCACTCTCATCATTTTTCTCCATCGCGCCAAAAGAAGTATAACTTCAATTATAAAAAAGTTAAGTTGAACTATAAAATCAGGTGAGAAAAGATGACATAGGTATACATTATTGTTAATGTAATTTATGCCAATGTATGATTTTGTAACTCAATTTTAGTTACACTTATTTGTAATTTATAAAAACAATCTTTTGTTACTTGATTTAGTTTATATAATTTGATTTTACTATTGCTTATATAATCAGCAGAGAAATTCCTTAACTTGTGAATTTTGAGAAACACAGTTGATTGATACAGTTTCTAATGAAATTAAATTATTGGCCTCTCATAATATTGAGCCAAAAAACTAGATAACAATGTTGAAACAAATCAAGCAGTGTTGGATTCTGGAATACATATTTTATAAATAAGAAGCATTGATTACATAATGATACATTGATCACATGAAACCATATGAAATGAAGTATGTATTTTCGTTTTCATCAACTCATCCTTGCTAATGTGCAATATGTTTATAATGACCTACCCTAAACATATTGAACATAAACAAACTCACTATTTTGAATAGTTACTATTACTCTAAACTCTCACATTTTTTTTTATATGTCTAAATATTCACATACATTTTCAGGTTGCTACACCTAACGGCCAGCAGTTGCAACAGTTACAAGTGTTACCATTATCTAGCTTGCAAGGTATGTCACAAAAATACAGTGGAATTATTTGTTCTATTTCCAAAAACTTCTGCAGTCTTTTGTAGAAGACATTCATAGCTTGGCACTATTAATGCCGTTATTCTTGTGTAGAAGACTGGTGCTCAAAAGATAAGACTGCAATCATTACCTAAAAGACACTGAAATATCTAAATACTTCTATGGTGTTCTTCTGACAATTGTTATTTCAACAATAAATTGGACAGAAATCATGCAAATTTTTATCTTGTCTTCGAAGTCTTATATAACAATATTTGTCATTTACATTGACAAATATTGTTATATAAGACTTCAAGTGTATTTTTTTTATTCAGTTTTGTTATTGCTAATAGCAAACATATTAAAATAACAAGTAAACAATTACATTTGTTTGCCACCTTGCTAATGAGAACAAGACCGAAAATTTATTTCTCCTATTTTCATTGAATATCTCAGTGAATGTAATAATAGTTATGATTAAGTAGGTACATTTTTATAACTGTATAAAATTTACTGCATGGCATGTTATTAATTATCTTTATATCATGGAAATCTTTGTTGATATAGGTGAAGACATTTGTTTGTACAGAAGTGTAGTGAAAATGTATTACATTTTTATTATGAAAAGTTTGAATAAGTATACCTACTTTAAATTCCAGGTGCGGGAAACCTGCAGCCCATGCAACTTATCCAAACTCCTGATGGCCAGACATTTATATACCAGCCTGTAACTCAAAGCCAGCCCACCATTGATCAACATCAAGTCATACAGCCAACTGGATGTAAGATTCATATTTTTTTGTTCACTTAACTTTGAAGTAATGTTATTTGTAATATGAGTCTACACAGTCTTGGAGCATTTCAGACTAAAGTTTTACTAAAGTGTTTTACCTTGTATTTTGTTATCAAATAATACCGATAACACCTATAAGATAATCCCACATGGGTTATGGAGCCTTAACTTGAGGAGGGTTAATTGTTTGGTTTGTGGTCTATGCTCCATACCTCTAGGACCATGCTAATTTTTTGAGTCAATCTTGATTTTCTGAGTTAAGGCAATCTACATTATACTAGGACAATTTATTTCCGCACTTGACACTCCTGATTGGGCCATTGTTATGACTAGCCTTACTAATTTTCCCAAATTGATTCCTCGTTGGCATCAATGTGAGATAATTCAGCTGTAATATGTTAGACTGTGACACCATTTTATTTGAAATGGGAAATGGTAAGGAAGAAATTGGAAGAGGTGTATTTTTATCCTCAAGGGTGGTTTTAGGTATACTAAACTCTTAGTGTATGGGGAGGTCTACGTCAGAGTTGTCTAAGGAATACAAGTGGGACCGATAGTTAACGGAAATACTCTGAAATTAAATAACCTTGAGCACCTCATAGGCCATGAGCGACTCACAAACACATGCAATATATTAAATTTGGGGTAAAATATGCTACAAAATTTTTTGTATTTGTTTATTTCAGTGATAAATCTTAACGGCAATCTGGTACAAGTAGCGGGTGTAGGAAATACGGTGCATACGCAGCATGTGGTCAACCAACCCAATATTGTAATGGTGAGTTATTTTTGCCAATGTTAACATCAATGCTTTTGACTCTTGTTTGACTGCACAACTGCAGTCTAGATGGATTGCTACCACCAGGGTGACCATCTAAACTAGAACCGTGTAGAAGATGCTTAAGTGAAAGACGTAAATTTGAACAAATAAGTAAAGTATGCATTAGCACTCACACACTTGTAATGAAAAATAGTGAAACTGCTTGGGTTTGGTATGTCTGTAGCAGCTTTTAAAGAGGATGAAAAGATACTTTTAATTTTTTGTCTTGTGTTGAGTTTGAGTTCATGGGTTATGTTGACTTTTACAATACTAATTGCGAGTTTTTAATGTGTGAAATGAACACGCATTGTACTACGAGGATGCGTTTTTAAGTTCGCGGAATGGAGTGATGAAATAATATTGCAAAATTATTTTTCCTTTTCAATATATTCACCTGCAACCCTAATACATTACTCAGATCTATGAATTAACTTGTGAATACCTTCATAAAAAAATGCTTTCTTTTTCTGAAAAATACGCCGAAGATGCATCATTCAACTTCTTCATCTGTTAAAAAAAATTCTTTCCTCAAAGCTCTTTTTTAAGATTTGGATAGACATAATAGTCGCTGGGAGCCAAGTCTGGGCTATAAGGTGGGTGATCAATGATATCGAAGCCCACCTTATGCAAAGCAGCTAACGCAACTCGACTCTTGTGAACAGGAGCATTGTCAAGTGCAAGAGCAGGACACCTTTGGTCAATTTTCCTTGTTTTTTTAACTGCTCTAAAATTGAAGCGTAGTATTCTCCGGATATGGAAACAAACTTCTGTGTCCCAAAAAACTGTCGCCATGTGCTTTCCCGCCGATTGCCACGCCTTGAATTTCTTACGCGGGGGTATATATCCTTTTTATGCCACTGCATGGAATCTTGTTTAGACTCAGGTTGAACCCAAGTTGCATCCCCAGTAACAATTCGCTCCAAAAAACCATCCTTGTCTTCATCACACTGGCTCAAAAACGCACGCGAAAACTCAACGCGCACTGTTTTTGAGGCAGTGTTAGCATTCTAAGCACCCATCTTCCACTGACTTTTGTCATGCTGAGATGATCATGGAGGACTATGAAAATGGTCGTTTCAGATAGTCCAACCATCCCTGCGAGGTGTTTATTCTTCAAACGTGCATCTTCCAATATAAATTTTTCGACTTGTAAGATCTGGAGTGGTAACCTCAACGGACCGCCCAGGCCGGGATCCGTCTTCAATTGATTCCCTGCCTTGCTTAAAGAGGTTGTGCTACTTTACGGTTTTTTCTGGACTTAGAGTCCCCATAAACAGATGACATCTCTTCCAAAATGGTTTGAACATTTTTTCCTTGCTTGGTAAGGAACTTTATAACGGCGCGGAACTCGATTTTCTCCACACTTCACAATTTCTTCCAGATTGAGTTGCTTGAGGGACGATTGTTCAAAGACCTCATTATGATAATACTCGGTATATATACTAATTATTAGTCACTGAACACGTTAGTACCTAAACGAGCACCCCTAACACCCTCCATCCCCTCCATTCCGCGAACTTAAAAACACATCCTCATATATCCCACTCTTAATAGGACTCGAAGGATTTGTAAAGAATGCTAAGTGTATGGTGCAGATGGTGAACGGGAATAACTCTGCCACGACTTCGAGCGCGGCTGCGGAGGCGGGCGGGTCGGGCGCGGGCTCGGACGAGGAGCCGCTGCTGTACGTGAACGCGCGCCAGTACAAGCGCATCCTCAAGCGCCGCGCCGCGCGCGCCAAGCTGCACGAGCTGGGCAAGATACCCAAGGAGCGCCCGGTACGTAGCGCTGGCCCGACGGGACTGCCTTTCAGGTTGCAGGTCGTGGGGTCCATTCCCACCCAGGACAAATAATTGTGTGCATGAACATATCCTGTGTATGTATTTACAAAAGAAAAGTATATTATGTATTATATCAGATTCACCTGGTTATCATCGAACAAAATCTGCTTTGGGATCAGATGGAATGTGTGAATAATGCCCCTGGATATTATTATAATACCGTATCTTTTTTTTAATCGAAGTACTCTTCACCAGCGTCTATACAAAATGTCATGCGTCTCAACGCATTTTTTCAGTTGTCTTCAGACACCTCTTCTACAGCTAACTCGAACGCGGTTAGTACATCTTCTGGCTGTGAAATCATTCCTTTCACGTGATATTTTATTTTGGCCAACAAAAAGAAGTCGCACGGTAACAAGACACACAGTCAAGTCACAGTCTAAATCAGCATGTTCATGTTTTGCAACCCAAAACAGTGTAAGAGTTCCAGCTCTCTCCAAAATATAACTATAGTTGGAGTCTGGGGTTTTCTAACGGTTAGGTTATTCATTAAGAGCCGATTTCACCGTTAAAATTAAACGCGATCCATTGACGCTAAACTCATTTCAGCGTCCTGTAGCTGAGTTTAGCGTAGCAAAAATAATTTTAACATTTTACACCCATTTTTATTATTTTGTTGTATTATTTATTCCAGAAATATCTTCATGAGTCTAGGCACAGACATGCTATGAACAGGATACGAGGTGAAGGTGGCAGGTTCCATTCCGGCAGTAGAAAGTGAGTAATAAATTAATTTACTTCAATTGCTGTACTCCAAGATTATTAAAGTGTAAATGTTTTTGTAGAAAAATTATTAATTGTCCCCGTGTGTTTTTCGGCCTAGAAAGAATAACAGAGCCACCGCATACCATCCCGTAGGATGTAGTCGGGCTGCGGTCACTAAGGAAAACCCCTCCAAATGACAACATTATAGAAACTTTTGGGTGAGGCCTATGCCCAGCAGTGGACGATATCAGGCTGATGATAACGAAATATAAAATCACTTAAGCAACAAGCCAATGTTAATGTACGATCAAATTACTCGTACATCGCAGTTACGCCATACAGGCAATTGCATTTAGTTGGCAATTGACACCCAATAGCGCCGCGCATCAGAACAACCTTTCATTTCCAACGAATGTCCGGAACTTAACCGTACATCGTTTTTGGTCCTTCGAGCCGGAACAAATTATTAAATATATCATTGAATAATGGCTAAAGTGTTTCATAATACTATTAATTACTATTAAAAAAAGTAGGAGTAGAAGCGGTTACCGTCGCCGTAATTGGCCGGGATCACATCATCATCAAATAAAATCTAGTTTTAATATGACCAAGGATGTATTATATTCAAATTCAAAATACTTTATGCTGGAAATAAATTACTTTTATGTATTTTTTTACCCTACCGTGCAGTGGCAGCTACTGAGAAACGCTGCCCGAAAATTCAGTAGGAATCCTTTTTAAATATTTTTTTCTTAAGATATATACATATTATTTATGTGTGTTGACTTAGAACAACTAAATCCCAAGCACTTTTGGCACTTAACATATTCAAAAATGTTATAATATGCCCTGCTACACAATCGAGTTTTAATATAATTGAGAAGTTTCTTATAGAATCTTGTAAGCTTCATACATTATTTTTGTTTTTACAGGAATATGGAGGGTTCGGAACATGTGTCTGATGAACAGAAAATGTTAATGACAGACGATATTAAACCAGACACCGTATCAATAACAATCATTCAGGTGAGGATGAGGGTTAAGTTTGAACTATTTTGAATTTAATAAAAAAAAGTGACCATCAAACTGACCATTATATTGCGTATGCCCCATTCTTTGGGGAGCCTTTTGTCCAGGAGTGGATGTAATTTGCCAGACACGATAATGATGATGATAAAATACGATTCTCATATTCCATCTGTCTATCCAACAAGCAAATTGTGATTAGTTTAGATATAATATTATTAATCTATCGAATACTTTTGCTTTTTAAATTTTCTGTAGAAGTTTTACATTTTTGTTATAATGGATGCTAACATGTATTCAATGTGTGCTAACCCCTATAGTATACAATGCATATACATATACAGAAATGGTGATTTTCAATTATCTTAAAGAAAGGCTAGGTCACAAGTACTATTAACGGGCCAACATTTGTGAGGAATGTAATGAGAGAAAACAAGGCCAATGAGGCAAGCAAGGATTGCGACTAACCAAAATCTGTTTTCTCTTACTACCCCTCTGGGAGACTGGCTTGAGTCTATTTATGTATATATATTTTAATTAAATACAAGTAAACACACAATACAAGTTGTGCCAACACTCAACTTGTAGATGTCACATTCGAAATTTGATGTATATTTCATATTTCAAAACAAAACTCTTAGTACATTGAGTTGTCTTTGAGTCGCTAAACTGACAGGCGATTGTATACCCGCAAGTCTCTAATCCCTCACTCTCATAGGAGCTGCAGGTGTAGACGTACCCGCTGGACTAGCGAGGCATAAGATGTATGTATGGGTGCACTTGCAGGACGACGAGCCCGAGCAGGCGCCCACGCAGTGGAGGCGCCTGGCGCCGCAGCAGGCGCTGCAGTCCGCCTAGCGGCTCGCCGCGGCGCCGGGGACTCTACTGACGCCGTGTCACGTCTAGTGACACGCTCTACTGTCAAAGTGTCTACATTAACGGGCCCGTCCGACCACTGGAACAGCTACGGGGCTGCCTGCCCTACGGCCTCCAGTTGCAAGGTTTGAATTTCGGGGATCCGTTTAAAGATCACTTTTAGTTCAGTATTGACAGGTAACAAAGCAATTTGATGAGTTGTACATAAGTGATGCCTTGTATAAATGGAAATATTTAAAAAATATTTTATTTTTTACTTGAATAGTGTAGATTTTTTTTTCGTTTGCCCTTAGTTATCTTAACAACTCCCACAACATGTGTCAACTATACTTTACAGCAGGATTCTCAAATTCAAATTAAAATATAAATAATATTAATATTACAGTATACTGCGTGTTCTGTTTAAGTCACTGTAAATACTGTAATGTTGCCATTATTGACTAACTTAGTTTACATAATAATATTAAAGAAACGTTGAGATATTTTTTTTTAAATTGGGCTGTACATGATTTTCTACATCACATTATTATTATCTGTTTTTTGACATTTGGATAGTAATAAAAGTTATTGTACTTTGTGGCATGTGTAAACTTTATAATTATCTATGATATTAAATATGAATCATATAAAATATCTACTATTTTGAATTGTTTTGTATAATTATGATAGCAGAGCTATTAATGTTATTAGTATGGTCTTGAACATAATCTTGCTGATATAAAATATCGTAATTTGATTTAGATTTTTACTACTTTGCACCACCGTTTTGGTTTAGTATGAATCAGAATTTCTTATATTCATTTGTACCAATTTTTTTGCAATTTTTAAGTCTTTTAGTTTCAGAGTGTTTGATTGTAAGACTTGTCTTAGCACATCCATCGCATTTTCAAAACCTAGAGTTTAAAGTTTGTAAAATAATGACATCAAATACTATAAATTGTAAAACATATCATGCAGTCGAAAATAATTTAAGATGTTCATCTTAATTGCTGGTGTGATGGTACTAGGAACCATTTCGACACATAGTGTAGAATTAGCAAAATGGTAAAAAATCTAAATTATTTTATACCATTTTATGACATAAAATAAACATTTATTGTTGTGCCATGAAGTACAAAACAATAAAAGGCTGATGTAAATATTTTAGAGGCTAGTTTTGTTTGGATAAGTTCAGTATATTAAGATTATGTTGTTTTTAGTGGAATCTGTTCTCCGTTTTATTCCAAAATTATGATGTTATATTTTTCTTTCCATAAGGGCAATATATTTGATTGTTAAACATAAATCTGTCGATATAGTTTCAATTCGTATGGCATTCATGTAATAAATAAATCACCTATAGACAAGTGTAATAATATAAAACCAAAGAGGTGTTCTGATAATTTCATGGCTGGTAAAGGAATAGTTACAATTATTTTATGTATTGTATATATTAACTATTAAGTAGATTTAAATGGTGAATTTTATAACGCAATTTCAGTACAAAATAAAAATGCACTTGTAAAACTGTTTTTTATTCATAGGTATGAACAATTTACAGACGTTTGTTATAGTTAAAAAGTTAATCAAAAGAGATTCATTATTCTTAAACAAGTAAAGTGAAAATTTAAGTACACTACTGTATTAATAATAATTGGCATCAAACATTATAATAATATATTTGTGTTTAATAAATATGATTTATGTTTCGGCTAGTAATAAATTATATAAAAAATAAATAAATAATTTAATATAATTTAGCACTTGCAGCGACTCTGATTTCTCGAAATGCTTGAAATTCAATAAAGATTATTTGTGATGAACAATCACTTACTATAATAGTATTCGCCAAGAACTATGTTAAGTTACATAACGCTCTTAGATGGCAAAGTGACCAATTCTACGTACACACGCCAACACATCCAGTTACCCCAATCTGTCAAATTTCTTTTATAGATTTTCAACCGTATCACATAAGCATAGGGTTCACTTTCAATTGAGGTAATTTGAAAGATTGGGGTAGCTTGATGTGCTGACGTCTGTACCATCTTTATCTTAACAATTTCCTTGGCCACAATAAAAGTAGGCTCTCAGTACACATATACACTGGAATTTTGTTACAAAAAGAAGCCCCCTAGAAGTAACAGAAATAAATCTAAACACAAATATACATTCGCCAAAAATGGCTTTCGAGATTAATATCAACAATTAAATGTTAGAAATAAAATACAACTAATAACAACACCGTAAGGCAGTATATAAGTTTCGATTAAATTGTAATTTTAATAATAATAATTGCACTTGGACTTATAAAACTACAATAAATACGTATAAAACTTATAGCAAATTATTGATTTCAATTAAAATGTTTAACATATTTCATTGCACATCTACTTTATTAAATTTAATTTGTAGTGTCAAAAATATGGTTAATAATTATACTACAACTTCCCACAACTGCATAGGAGATTCTTTGTTTTATAATAATATCAATTTCGCAAATTGAACACGACTGGAATAAAAAGTTAAACCAAATTCCCAAAAAGTAAGTTTTTTACGTTTCAGGCAGGAATTTGTTCCAACTGATTGTTCTACGCTTGCTTTATCTACACAAGTTGGTGATGTACAGTCAAGCGCCTTTATTAGTAATAACCGGTTGGTATGCATTATAACGGCAACAATTACTTTATATTACATCTGAGATTAGACTCAATATTGAGATATCATTTTCACAACAAACATTAAATGTGTTAGGTAAGGGTATAAAATGTGTTCGACACACCGACAAACGAATAATGATAGTAGCCATATTAGTATGTAAAGTATTCGTGTTCTCGAAAACAACTTCGATGTCTACATTTTCGAGGGTAAAAATTTATATGTATTTTCGGGGGTAAACATTTATATATATAAGTCTTATGTCTGAGAAAACTATGTAGTGCCCCAAGTACTCTAAATATTCTCTGTGGCATATTTATTTTTAGAAGAGTAAACATTTCTTCATTTCGGGGCAGGCCCCCTACTAGATGGACCGATGATCTTGTGCTGGTCGCTGGAAATCGCTGGATGCGGATAGCGCAAGACCTGCAATTGTGGAGATCTTTGGGGGAGGCTTTATGATGATGATGATGTTACTATGACAATGTTACTATGACTATGACGATGATGATCATCCGACAATTGAAAGCAGTAATTACAATTTATTTTAGGTAAGTAAGTCAGATAGTGAGAATTTGCGCCCGTTTAACTACCTAACTGATTTAAATGTCATGACAACTAATATAGGTCGTAACATTTCTTTCTATATGAGTGTGCATAAAAGTAACAGATTTTTTTTATTTGCGCGTCTGTGACGCGGACTGTAGAGATGTACCACTTTGTATCACGTTACAACACATTTTTATATCAGGTCCTATTATCACCTACACAAATAAAATAAAGCTTAATGTTGGTATTTATAAATTTAAGCTGTAGTGACGATAAGTTGATTATTATGTGCTACTTCTGCTCATTTGTGCATAAACCATTGAAGTATTACAAAGTTTGTAATACCTCCATGCCATAGACAACTTTTTAGAATTCCATTTTCAACTATGGTAAAGCAACCGGTTATTATTAATAATAATTCTGAATTAATCACATTGAGCATGACATCAAAAGGTACATATGAATATTTGGCATTACTGAGGTTTAGTGGCAGTCTCTCGGATGCGCTGTATCTCCGTCTTGATGGCGGATATGAGCGGGAGGGCCGGGTCCTCCGCCGCCAGCCGCCCCTCCGTGAGGATCAGTCCCGGGTTGACCGCGGGCCGAGCACCTAGGGACTGTTAAATTATCATCGTGTTGTCGTCCCATTGCTGTGTGGAAGAATTTTGTGGTGTTCTGTATTGTGTTGCACTGCCGGTTAATCGTTTTGGTTATTTTTTTTGTGATACTTGATAATCTGTTTGTAAATTAAATTGTGTTAGGATTGTTATTTATTTTATCAGTGAACACACAAGACACACACACACACACACACATAATAATATATATATATATATAAAAGGTTAGGGCCTATGTACACCGCGTTATTTAAGCGCGCCGTTGATGCGCGTTTGTATCGATACAAACAAAAAGCAAGCTGCTCTGTAGGATCAAAGCGCGCCGTCGACGCACGTTTCTGAAACGGGCGTCGAAGGCGCGTTTAAATATCGCGGTGTGTATAGGCTGTTAAATAGTTGGATTCTCTTACAGGACATCTTACGGACTAACATTAACAGTGTTCTATTTCATCAAAGGCTTGATCTCTTCAAATATTTACGATATTTATTTCATACGTTAGTTGTTCGATGGATGTTTGCTTAGATTATAATTAGTATGATGGATCTGTAGCTGTACTTGTTATGTAAGTCTTTCCGATTCAGAATTGAATGATATAAAACATGTCTGCAAATAATCTGTATTTATGTTTTTATAAGTGTGTCTGTACATAATTGAGTCGAGTGAATGAGATAAAATATGTCTCAAGCGAATCTGCGTCGCAACATTTTTATAAGTGACCGGGTGTGATACAGATTGAGAAACGTTTTGTCTTTGTCATTCTAGAGCGAACTAGATAAAACATGTCTCAAGCGAATCTGCGTCTCAGCATTTTTATAAGTAAGCGGGTCTGATACAGATTGAGAAACGTTTTGTCTTTGTCATTCTAGAGCGAACGAGATAAAACATGTCTCAAGCGAATCTGCGTCTCAACATTTTTATAAGTGAGCGGGTGTGATACAGATTGAGAAACATTTTGTCTTTATCATTCTAGAGCGAATGAGATAAAACATGTCTCAAGCCAATCTGCGTCTCAACATTTTTATAAGTGAGCGGGTGTGATACAGATTGAGAAACGTTTTGTCTTTGTCATTCTAGAGCGAACGAGATAAAACATGTCTCAAGCGAATCTGCGTCTCAGCATTTTTATAAGTAAGCGGGTCTGATACAGATTGAGAAACGTTTTGTCTTTGTCATTCTAGAGCGAACGAGATAAAACATGTCTCAAGCGAATCTGCGTCTCAGCATTTTTATAAGTAAGCGGGTCTGATACAGATTGAGAAGCGTTTTGTCTTTGTCATTCTAGAGCGAACGAGATAAAACATGTCTTAAGCGAATCTGCGTCTCAACATTTTTATAAGTGAGCGGGTGTGATACAGATTGAGAAACGTTTTGTCTTTGTCATTCTAGAGCGAACGAGATAAAACATATCTCAAGCGAATCTGCGTCTCAACATTTTTATAAGTGAGCGGGTCGGATACAGATTGAGAAACGTTTTGTCTTTGTCAGTCTACAGCGAACGAGATAAAACATGTCTCAAGAAAATCTGCTTCTCAACAATTTTATAAGTGAGCGGGTGTGATACAGATTGAGAAACGTTTTGTCTTTGTCATTCTAGAGCGAACGAGATAAAACATGTCTCAAGCGAATCTGCGTCTCAACATTTTTATAAGTGAGCGGGTGTGATACAGATTGAGAAACGTTTTGTCTTTGTCATTCTAGAGCGAACGAGATAAAACATGTCTCAAGCGAATCTGCGTCTAAGCATTTTCAAAGTAAGCGGGTCTGGTACAGCTTGGGAAAGTTTTGTCGTAGTCATTTTAAAGTGAATAAGATAAAACATTTCTAAAGCGAATCTGCGTCTCAACATTTTTAAAAGCGGGTGTGATACAGATTGGGAACGTTTTATTTTTTAAATTATAGAGTGAACGAGATAACATCTCAAGTGAATATGTGTCCTACATCTTAATAAGTAAGCGAGTGTGATATAGCTTGGGAAACATTTGGTGCAAGCAATTCTCAACTGAAGGTCTTTGCGTAAGCTTTGTATGCCAAAGTCAAAGTCAAAAGTTTCTTTTCAAGTCCAATGTAAATCATGTTCTATCCCGCCGCGGTAAAGAAGCATTTAGCATGAGAGCTGTTTTCTTGTGTATGACTATTATACCTGTGGTGGTGTATGTGCCCAGGCTCTAGCGGGGGGCGGTACGGTGCGTTCAGCCGCCGTACGACTGAAGGATGTGCGCGGTCGCCCGCCCACCGGCTCAGTTGTGGTACTCACGGCTCGGCTGCAGAATATATGAATTTTATAATTACAACTAATGAATTGAGGTGTGGAGTGGGGATATGGAATTAACTTGACGTGTATTAGTTACTAGCTGTGCCCCGCGGTTTTACCCGCGTTAAATTTTATGAATTATCACAGCTCCACCCCCGTAGATAATATGTAGCCTATATGTTGACCCGACCTCTTAGTAATATTCATGTAAATTTTTAAGTAAATCCATGCAGTACTTTTTGGGTTTAGCCCGGACATACATACAGACGAAACAGATAAACAGACAAAAATTCTAAAAACTATATTTTTGGCTTCGATAGCGATTTATACATCACGACCTTAAAGTCATCAAGACCTTAAGTATCCTGTTAAAAAAATATTTAATGTATAGTTTTGACTTTCCTACGATTTTATTATATTATTAGTTATAAAATCGGTGAAACTGCAAGATGTAGAGGTGGAGGAGATTTCATACGTACAAAAATGAGTTAACACATTTTTGTTGAAAATCTTAAAGTTTAATTAAAACTTTTAAAAGAACTTAGACTATAATCGCTAGATAGTTTTAATATTAAAATAAAATGTATAAAACAATGTGATAATTCATGTATTGAAGTATACTTCTCTCTAAGTTGTAATACAATGTTATAATAGAGTGTGTTTGCTTGAATGGTTTGGAATTTCTGAGTACAAAAGCTACGGTACGGTTAGCATTAAATTGCAAATATGAGTTATGTCCACTATTTCTGACACCTTGTATAACGTGTATTCATTTTTTTTTTAAAGGCAATACCCGCGTTATGGAATTTAATCCCTGTGTCGCGGGGTACTTTAGAAACATATAATAGACGGACACAAAGTACACCCAGACTCAGAACAACTATTTATGGGTCACACAAATAGTGGTCCAGCGCGGGACTCGAACCCGCGACACGGAAGTGGCGAGGCGACTGTCTTAGCCGCTGCCCCACACGTGCATTCTAAACAGTAACGGCTAGTAAACACTACTTCTTGAAGACGCCTTAAGATGTTTTATAGTTGTCGACAGTTTGTATAATCTTACCCCGGCCCAGCCCCTGCTGACCTCCCCCTCACGGTGTCCATGGCGGTGTACGGAGAGCCTGGCAGACGCACATTGTCGTTACGGGCCTGTGTCAACTGGTCGCTTGATTCTGTAATAAGTTATTTGTTTGAGCATACTCTGACTTTTTTCTGCTGACAGATACCATATATTATAATAAATAATAATAATATCCTGGGACATTATTTACACACGGCCATCTGATCCCAAACTAAGCAGAGCTTGTACTATGGAAACCAGATGACTGATAAACTACTTTTCTTTTGTAAATACATACTTACATACATACATAGTTACATTACACCCACACAAATATTTGTCATGGGTGGGAATCGAACCCACGATCTCCGGCGTGAAAAGCAAACATTTGCCAACCACGCGAACAGGGGCTCTACCGGCTAAGTCGCTGAACATCGATTTCTTAAATGGGGTTCAAATAAATAAAGGTGAAAAATGACTTAATCAATCGTTAAATCGGCTTCAACGTTGACAATCGATTCCGGACCATTTATGACGTCACATGTGCTCATGGAAGCCGACTTAACGATTAAGTCATTTCTAACCTTTATTTATTTGAACGCCATTTAAGAAATCGATATTCGGTGACTTAGCCGGTAGAGCCCCAGGCCCTTCAAAAATAAGTAACAAGGACATTTAAGACAGCGCCATCTAGTCCAAACTAAGCAAAGCTTGTACTGTGGATACCTACTAGACATCGGATTTAAAAACTTATTATTTTCATTTTTGGAAATATATTAGGTCTTTACCTATGAAATTGCCGTTCTGCAGTACTGGCCATTTCAAATCAAAATAATTTTTGTTTGGCTAAGAATTCTAATTTCAAATTAATTTTATTTTAAAAACATGGATTCTTTTTTCCAAAAGTAGTCATTTCTTTATTGATTAGTGTTACATTTTCATCGCATTTCAATCTTTTTCGTCATCATGGATACGTTAAAAATTCGAGTAATTATGGAATATGAGTACCGTCGTGGCAGCAACGCGGCACAAGCGGCACGCAACATCAACGACGTTTACGGAGCTAACACTACAAACCAACGCACCACCTGTTATTGGTTTGCTCGCTTCCGTTCTGGAAATTTCGACCTGAAAAATGAACCTCGCGGTCGTCCGAAGACTTTGGTCGACAATGACGAATTAAAGGCGGTTGTGGAAGCTGATGATACACAATCTACGGCTGAATTAGCAGCAGCTTTCGACGTTAGCGTCAAAACAATATTGGTCCATTTGCGTCAAATTGGCAAGGTAAAAAAGCTTGACAAATGGGTGCCCCACGAACTCAATGATCGCCAGCGCGAAGTACGCGTCGAGACGTGCCTTGCACTGCTCAACAGACACACAAATGAAGGAATTTTGAACCGCATTGTTACCTGCGATGAAAAATGGATTCTGTTTGATAACCGCAAGCGCTCAGCAAGTTGGTTGGATCCTGGTTCAGCACCTAAACAATGCCCTAAACGAAAACTTACCCCTAGAAAAGTGATGGACACTGTTTGGTGGTCTAGCGCCGGTGTGATTCATCACAGCTTCTTACCAAACGGGGTGAGCATTACTGCAGATGTGTACTGTGAAGAACTGAGCACAATGATGGAGAAGCTGGCGCATCTCCAACCAGCATTGGTCAATCGCTCGTCTCCGCTGCTCCTGCACGACAACGCGCGACCTCATACTGCACAGCAGACGGTCTCCAAGTTGCAAGAACTGGGGTTGGAAGCTCTCCGTCATCCGCCCTACTCACCAGACCTTGCGCCTACAGACTACTACTTTTTCCAGAATTTGGATAACTTCTTGGCGGGAAAAAAATTCAATACCCGAGACGCAGTACAAAATGCCTTTGAAGAATTTGTTGCCTCCCGTCCAGCTGATTTCTTTAAGAAGGGCATCAATAAACTGCCACTGCGATGGCAAAGATGCATTGATTGCATGGGTGATTACTTCGATTAATACAAATGAAAAAATTCATGAAAAAAATTCGTTTAACTTTTTCATACAAAACAGCAATTTCATAGGTAAAGACCTATTACATAAACATTCAGACTAAGGCAAATAGAAATGTTCTTGAACACAAATATTTGTCTTGTGCGAGGATCGAACCCGCAACCTTTGGATCAGAAGGCAGTTTCACTACCAACTGAGTCATTATGGTTGTCAATGGTTGGTAGGCTAGATAATAATCATAATGTCCTCCTGGTCGATTTCGGCCACGGCGACAAGTCGCAATGGGGACTAGCCATCTGAGCGGAACATATTACAGTGCACAAGTTTGTGCGCAAACACAGAGGCACTTTCTATTCCGTCAATCTCATGACATGATTCGACGAATAGCGACACAACCGGAAAGAGATCAGGTTTAGGACCGGTGGCTTTACGCGCTCTCCGAGGCACGTGGTATAATACTCCCAGACTTCGGGCTGATGTTGAGTAATTTTTCTTTTTACAGAAAAGTCTCAAAATCGCTTTTGGCCTAGCCTGGGATTTGGATCCAGGACCTCGTTCTCTGGGGCTGAACACGCTACCGCTAGACCAACGAGGCAGTCAACTCGTGGTAGAACTTTATTATTGTAGTCCTCCTTTTCAATAGTATTTTCTTATCATTGTTTATTACCTCCTTGTCCAACGTACCTTGTTTCTTGTCAGTATCTGTGCCCTCCTTGCCAAATGTGCCCTGTTTGTTCTCGGTGTCGATAGTGTAGGTGTCTCGCGAGTTGCTGGAGCCCACGCTGCCGAACAACGTGAAGGCGTCGTCCATCAGCTCGTTGAACCGCTGTCGCATTCGAGAAGGACCTATGTCTTTGGATGCTGTCGATTTTGCGGGGCTTGATGGTTTTGAAGCTGTGAATGAGTAAGTTTCAAATTAGTCCAGATAACAACGTTCATATTAGTGTAATATGGGTCGCCCCATATACGTATAATATCTAGGAAGCGAAACCCTAGGCGAACAAAAGTAACCGACATAGCCCGAAGAATTGCCAAGCAGAAGTGGCAGTGGGCAGGGCATATAGCTCGTAGAGCCGACGGTTGCTGGGGCAGAAAGGTTCTCGAGTGGCGACCACGAACCAGAAGGCGCAGCGTGGGCAGACCCGCTACAAGATGGACTGATGATATTGTGAGGGTCGCTGGAAGTTGCTGGATACGGATAGCGCAAGACTGGCAGTTGTGGAGATCTTTGGAAGAGGCCTTTGTCCGTTTCGGCTGATATAATGAGGGAGCGAAACAATTGTTTACGTTACAAAGCATCTTATCCAAAGCTTTTTAAAGAAATTGACAACTGTATTGTAGAGAATAACCCTCAGCCCTAATTTGACCTGCCTTCTAAGGATTGGTGTTTTGATCCTCACACAACATCGAACGCGTGTTCATGGACATGTCTTGCTCTGAGTAAATTCTGTGTATTATATATATTATTTATAAAAAAGTACATAATTATTTATTAATATCCGTTGTCTAGAATCCATAGTACAAGCTTTTCTTAGTTTGGGCTAGATGGGGCTGTATGATATAACCCTAATATCTATTATTAAAATAAAATAAATAAAAAAAAAACAGCAGATCTCAATGCTTTCACGAAATGATAGAAGAAACATCAAGAGAAGACTGATTATTTCACGTATATACTTTCCTAGGTTCGGGAACATTCTAAGCATCACTAACTTACCTGATTCCGGATTGGTAATTAAAAATGTCTAGCCAGGAAATCTCCCCCAGGAAATGAGTGAAAAGAAATGAGTTGACAAAACTTTGCAACTTACCATCTTTGATCCTCTGACAATGCAAATCCCAGACTAAGGGCCCAATAACTCCAGGGTCCTTATCTATACTGCCGAGTCTGACCAACTGGGATGCCATTTGTCTTCGTGGCACCACGTCTTTACCGCTCTGTTTGTTCTTCGGCGATGTGGCAGGGGAATCTATGTCGAGGTGTCTCACTGACACCGGTTCAAGGATTCTTGATAGTGGTTCAACGACGTTGCCTCTGGAAAAAAGAGTTGCAGAGTATGAAAAATTCAGAAGATAACACAATAAAAACATTTGTTGGAATTACCGGCATACAACATGTTGGCTCGGCTATTACTGTACCGATAGTCGTTTCTGGCAATGTCTTTATAGCAAAGAGCCCCAAAAAGTACCTAAAGAGGTTTACCTTAGGTTGTTAAGTTAAAAACTTAATAAAAAAATAAGAGCAGTAAGACCCTGTTCCTGCTGCAGGTTGCAGAGCCTATTTTTCATGTTTTTTTTTAATATTAGTTATTTTATATTTAAACAAAATCTTATATAAAAAGATCGAATAAACTAACTGATTGTGGATATTCTGTGCCCTGGGATAGTGTGATTATATTACAGGGAACAGTTTCTTCGCTTCGCGCTTCGTTATAAGAGAGATTTCAATTGATGTAAATAATCTGTAATAACATGATAAAACATGATAAGGTATAATTATTTTAATGACACGAACCACTTGTGAGTGTGTGTGCCCATGTATGTAGGTATATCCTCCCTTCTACATTTTATGTCCTCGACAGGGTCCATAATGATGCCATGAATGCAACACCTAATTGATATTATGGAATGCAAATAAAACATTGAGTATGTGTGTGTGTTTGTGCATGGAGTGTGTGTGTGTGTGTGTGAATATTTTGTGATGTGTAAATGAGGGAGATACATTATTCATTATTAGTTGTCCCTATAGTTGATTTTATTACGGCCAGTGATGTTCTTCAAATTGTTTAAAACTGCCAATATTAATTGTAATTTAAGATGATATTTTTGACGAACTTGTACATTTCATGTTGGTGCAAAGTCGTGTCCATTCTTGGTGCCATTTTAGCCTCGACTAGCGCCTTTATTACTTAAGATGGTGAGGGTGGTTCTACTAATGCAAATGTTTCCATTGTCGTGCTCTATGACATGTTGCAATACTTACCTAGGGAAAGCATTAACAGAAGGCATAGACAAGTAAGAGGTGGGCGTGGGAGGCGCTGAAGGCTGGCCACTGTCTGAGCTGTCTAGCCCAGCTGCTTCCAGCAAGCTGTCTGTTGTACCCACTGCGAATTATAAAAACTTGTATGAGCAGACTCCTGGCATTGAACTCGCTCCCACAAGCCCAAGCCATGACCTGGGTTTAAAACTAAGAAGACCTTTCTATTTGATTTTAGATAAGATATCACCTGCTTATATTCCCTGTTAGGATGTTGTTTGCCTGAGCTGACCTGTTGTACTTCTTTAGACGATCGGTTGGCGTGGTTGGTAAATTCTTGCCTTTCATGCCGCAGGTCGTGGGTTCGATTCCCACTGCTATAATGTCAGAGTTATAATAGTAATTATATAGTATATAGTAATTAGGACGCTCATACCTCTCTTTTTCTGTGGCATTCTGAGCGCGTGCGGCTTCTTCTGTCTGCGACGGAATGCGGTCGCCGTCTCCGACACTCCTGACGACGTTGTCGAGGTACTGGATCAAAATAAAAGTGAGTGATCGCGATAGAATACAATACATTGTTATGTACAAAGAAATGTCCTTGTAAAAAACGAGAATAACCTGAAGGTACGCTAGAAATCAGTACCTCTACCACGACTCCGTATAGTTTACTTAGTCGATGAAGCTTTCCGTTTTGAAATTTCCGCTAGGGGCGGTCCTAGTTAATGTACTGGAAAAAACCGCAAGTATTATAGAGAAAGTAAACTACATGAACTTGTGGTAGCCACGCTGATCCAATTAGGCCAGGGCACACAACACTATGTGTTTTTTGTCATGGGTATGTGAGAACCAAATCAAAGCCAGTGCTTTAGTAATGTTGGGCAACGCTTAAACCTTATTTTTTGACCTTCAAATCTGATAATTGACCTCATAAACAGTCAAGTACCTACCTACATTAAATATTTGGTGGCCTAATACATTTAAATAGTATCGAATACTTTTTTGCCTTCTTTAAATTATTATTCTTCTACATAAGTCCAAAGATCTTCTGAGTAACCTCATTAATATCATCAGCTACTATTATCCTTCTGGCCTAGTGAAAAGTGGGGGTACCAACCCAAATTTGATTTAGTCGCCATGTATTCATACTTTGTATAATAACTTACCTGGATGCACTAGCCGCTCGGTAGATAGGCAAAAGTGTGCTGCACGGTCTTGTCCTACTCGGAGACACCACACTTATCAGCTACAAATAAAGCAAAGATGTAGTACATGAAATGTTATCGGAAGGACTGTTCACTAGAAGTCTTAATTATACTTAAGAAAATACCTTTCCATCCTTTTCTTCGTGCACTTGTTTCAGTTGGTTCCTTTCTGCTTCTCTCATTAATTCATTTCTGTATGCGCGCAACGAAGCCGCTGATTTAATTGACTTTCTCCTAGAAGGATAAGATTTTTAAATTATTTCTTATTTACTTGGTTTTTTTTTATTTTTTTATCGAACCCACGACCTCTTGCTTAGCAATGAGGGTCACAAACCACTACCCCAACAGGCCAATCAAATAGGTTTGATTAAAATTTTTGGGATTGAGTTTTGACCTAAGATTTAGAAACGTTATACATAATTAATCTTAGGTCTAATACCACCCACATATTTTAATCAAGGAAATATTATAATTTCCTTCCTAAGATGGAGATCTTAACCTTATAATCGCCACTGTCATATACCTATAGATGACAAATCAAAATGTGGCCAGCACGCTACGGTACGATTATCCATAAAGGATGTCATTTTGGTAACTCATCTATGTCAATTAAAAGGTTATGTTCTAGGTTTCTTTGGTATTTATCGAAGAGTTGTTTATATTACTTAGCTGCTATAACATTAGATAAGTATGTTAAATATTTCATAATAACTTGAAATTTAGGACTCACACAAGGAAGTATTCTGGTTCACGTCTTGACGAAAGGAAACTTAAGAAGATAGTTAGAATTAAAATAAACGTGTCTGATTTACGTAAGAGCTTTCTGTAGGACTTATTTAAAGGAGTGAAAGAAATGAGTTGCAATAAAATGATGGTATTTCTATACCTGTGAGCGAAACAAAGCAGCACAATCAGAATCAGTATCAGCAGGAGTGCCACTGTGGCCCCCACTGCCAATGCCCATAGTTCTGTGCCGTGAATCCCTCCGCCCACATCACCTTCCAGGCCCTCGGCAGTTTTCAGGTACGCTGCTGGAACCCATGGATATTTACATGATAATAGTCGAATTGGTAACTAGTCATTGTGAAAACAAAGGAACACAATAAAGGTGTTATACATTCCCAATACATCCGTGTCATGGTTTATTAGGAGTTGATGAAAAAGCGACTCACGCTCAGCCTTAGTTGTGACTACAGCGTCCAACTCCCTCGCCACTTCGGCATCGCGCACCAACCGCATGTCCCGAGCAGCCACAGCCGCAGGCACTGCCCTGCCTCCCACCAGCACCACGTACACTATCTGGACGCTGCCCGTCTCCGGATACTGCAATGAAAAAAATTTAACTAAGAAAGATTCCACGAAGTTCTTATCAGACAGAAATTACTGAACAACTTTACTCATAGACCATATTGTCGTTGTTCTCTCTTTGTCTTTTGGAATAACATAAGTCTGCCTTCCTTGACTTGGAATATTAAAATAATATCACTAAAACAGCTCATTTCGAGCAAAAGCTATTAAGGGACTATTTCTATCTCCTAAAATATTGTGTTTATCCTTGCTCAGAAGAAAATGCAGAATAAATTATTAAAATGAAATTAAACACTGGTGAAATGTGTGTATTGCAGGCTCATACTTTCTTCATATGGTAAATAATTGCAACTAATCTACATATACAAATAACCGATAGACCAACGTACCTCAGTTATATTCTGTATGTGAACTTGTACAGGTGGCTGTTGTTCAGGCTTTATTATTTCACGTTTGAACAGCTGGGTTTCATTTCCATCTGATTCCAACGGTATATCAATCAAATCTCCGGGTGCTTCTTCCATCCCCTCCTTGTATATCACTTCCCTTTTACGGAGAATAACAGTTGGAGTAGCTAGTATCCAGGATTCAACTTCATGCAGTTTTGTAGCTATTATTTCAGAGTTCGCTGATGCTTTATTAATTTCATCTATTGAAAATATTTCTATATTTACAGGGACTACATAATCAGTTGAAGAATTATGTAGATTACGAGATGTCTCAACATTATCAACTAAAGTATTACTAACCGACTCCATAGGAGTTACCATAGAACTATCAATATAACTAAGATACTTAAAAGGGGTATTAGTGCTGTGGGGACCTACTGGACTGTTATTATCTTTATTTACAACGAATGAATGAACGTCATGTTTCTTCCGGGCTGGTGGCGCGTCTAGTGATTTTATGATACCCAGGTGCCGCTCTTGTTGCCTGAAATACACCGAGTAAAGTAAAAGAAAATTCAACAATTATACTAGAGCAAAATAATTATAAATACATATCTTAAGATACTAATAAATAAAGCACCAAAGCCATATTAAATTATTAAGATAGATTGGACTATCAAGTTAGCAAAGAAGGCTGAAAATTATTCGCTTGAACGGGAATGTTAGTTACCTCAAGAAGGCCTTCTGGTACAACCTAGCGAGTCTCAATTGCAGGCTATCTGGAGTGGATCCCTTAATGACAGTGAGGAGCCAGTACCTTCGGTCCTCGGGGATCTCGGGCTCCAAGCTACCTGGCACGCCGGGCTCACCGCAATTGAGCACGCACTCTCCCGTCGATCTGTCAGTCACCGCCTGACAGCAATTAATATAAGCTTTAAAATCCCTAGGCCGACCATCCAATGAAATAATCGTTATGTCAGAAAAAAAAATAACTCCTTGGCGGATATCGTTGCATGTTTGATAACTATAAAAACTAACAAAGAAGGAAATAAAAGAAACTTTTCATTAATAATGACTCAATTAGGCACATCCTTGTTATTCGAAAAAGAACTTATATGAATGGATACAAAATATATTGTAAACCAAGGCTTAGAAGTAGATGCGAACACCGATATATAGGTATAAAGAAACTAAATATTATATTTTAAATAATTTCCTTGTTTGATTCAAATGTAACTTACTTGCGGTGGATACGAATCCATATAAACCGTAGCAAGCACTGTGGTTGTTCTCACCACTGGAGTGGAGGGTTGAACGGGAGCTGATAAAGGCGGATCAGGAGGTGGTGGCGGTCCATCGCCTGACCCCGTCCAGAAAAAGTCTTCCAGACGAGGAGTGCGCTGGTGCTGGTCGGCCGATACCAGCATGTAGACTGGTGAACAACTATATGTTAATCACACGAAAGAAAGCTCTGGTATTTTTTTAAAATAATCCTAGTATTATTTCATTAGGTATTACCCTGGCAATGTAAAATTAACAATAAACAATAGTTGAAGACACACATGAAATTGCGAAAAGTAACAAAGAAATATATTTATTATCATAGACGATGAACTACCAAACTTCGAAGGTCAGCTGTTTGACCTAAATTCGTAATTGAAAACTCAAGGACATAAAACTGGAAAGAGACAAAGAGAAATGTACTTTTCTAATGTCTGAAATTAGCCATTCGAAACTCATTTGTTTTATTTTTATTTCTTAGCAAGTGAAGAAACCTTATAGGAATAGTGTATAAATTACATAATAATATTTATTTAAATAGCAAAACCCTTGGATTTAAAAAGGACGTTCTTTTATTTATTTCCCTGCAGATCGTAAGTTTACCTATGCAATATGTTCCTGACAGTTCAACAAACAAGTTAGTTTTGTAACATCGCGTGTGCATCGCGTGCTCTCCCGAATAATTTGGTTTACAGTCTATTGGCCCTCCCTGTAACTATAATTTTCCTGTTTGGCACAAGGTGAAAGCGACCGAGGAGGAGTTAGGAAATATGTTCACAGTACCAGTCAGATCCACAGTGCTACCAGTGGCACTTTACCCGAAACACAAATTTAAACTCAATTATTTTGTAACAAATCAGATTTTTTAAAATAAGTTACTTCATGTAGAAGGGTACAAGTATTGCATGTTGTACATCAATTAGGTTTTATATTAATATCCAAAAAGATCCCTAAAATTATAGAAAACATTATCTATAAGCATCATGGTACATCTATAAATATCATGTTTCAACCCCATCTGTAATTCCACTGGGAATATTATTAAACACTTTCATGCAAATTACAGAGGAATTCTTTTGGAGTAGCTTAGTTCTGCAATATGGCATTGAATATGTTATATTGGTATACGTGCTGCATCTCAAACGATTTATTAAGCAGTGTACAAGTATATGTCAGGCCCAGTTCAGGACTAGGTACTTAGGTTTAGTTGTAGGTACCCCTGCTTCGAATTTTAGAGGTTCAATATCTCTTCTTTATGTTGCGCATATGGAAGAGATTCAAACATTTTGTTTCATATTATCAATTGTTGCAACTTGAATAAGGATTTCTTTTCTTTATTTTGCTAAACTAACAATTCCTTACTCCTGAAGCGTTCCAAGACTTGCAAAATGCTTTATGAAGAAAAGCAGCATAGTACAGTACATTTTTCAATTCGCTATTTGTTTATAACTTGGGAAAAGCCGAACAGGATTTGCACCAACCCGTACCATGCTCCAGAGTTCATACGATACCAAACGCATTTCCTCAATCCACCATACGAATACAAGCTATATAAAAGCGTGGATGTTTATCAGGGGCCAATACATGGTTATGTAAATGAAATCGTTACGGATATTGATCATGTTTACGTAGTAAAATGTATTTGTGTTTAGAGATGTTTTTAATAAGCATTTCCACACAAATTGTTGTACAGCACCGTTTTAAGCTGACAGTCAGACACTAATAAGCTTGGATTGATTCATGATACTTTATGAACTGAGAGAACGGAGTGGTTATGAACATAAACTCTCACTAATCCAGAAATAATATTATGAGGAATTAAGTAATATTATATTTTACTAGATAATTTGATTGTATGTTTTTATTATTTGTATGGGAGTTTGAGCAATTTATCTCTATGATTAGTGATCCGATTTTGTTAATTATTTTTTATTTAAATTAGTTCCTATAAAAAAATTATTAAGTTGGTATGTGTGTTAGATAAATAATTATTAAGTAGCACCATTAGTCTAAACTCCCATTAATTTAAAGGTTTAATATGTAGTTTCCTGAATGCTGGACACGTCACATAGGTAGTTCATCACTTAGTTAAATAATGTACGCTAGCATATTTGAAAAGCCCAAAAACCTACTTCGATTGCTCATTATTGTCCGAGATTTAAAGAACTGCAAGTAGAACAAAAATGAGTGAAAAATATTACCGTAACGGAAACGCGAAATATGATCCGCGGTGCACCGGATGGCACCGATTTTATCGGATCAGTCACGGCACGGCACGATTTGAAAAACTAGTTTTGTAATAACATTAAAATTATTATACGGAAAACAAATAGATATCAGGTAATTTTATTTAAACTATTTACCTGTTTACTATTTACAGATGCAGCTAATTAATTTATTACTTTGTTATCTTAACAAACAACAACCTTTGTGTCCATGTCCAAAGCTAAAGAATAAATGGTGAATATCTTGTTGGCGAATATCTTTTTGTTATGTGAACTAATCAAGCCTCTCATTGGTATTATATGCGTTTAGTACGCATAAAGTGGACAATGAGAAGCTCGATTAGTTTGTATTACATTTAGCATTATTCGTTAAACTATGCAAGTGGAGGAACGGTTGAAGATACTATTGATTGAATCGTATTGACTTCGAACAAAGCCGGGCCTGAAAGTAGGTAAGGTAATAGGTACAATCGAGCAATCTGAGGTCGCTGCCATAAATCGGGTGCAGCGCATCCGACCGCAATGAACCTCGTTTAAGTTCGTCCCTCAGCACTAAGCACCTACATACATAGGTAGAAAAGTAGGTACTTAATTTCATTCAAAACCACTCATGTAGGTACTGATATCTGTAGAATTTTAGAGCACGCATCCTGTCGGTAACCAGAATTCGTTTCCACACAAAAAACTAACAAAAAGGCATATAATAGCGTTGTAATGGCGGCGGTTACGTGGAGCCTGCGCGCACGCACCTTTTGTGTTCATGTGATAACGGAAGTAGGGACGCGGTCGGCTGACCGGCATGATGTGACTTTGCTTTGATTGATTAATATTATTATTGTTTTTGTCATTGTGTGTGACTTATGGGAAACGAATGGAGGCAAAGACAACCTTAACTTCATTTTAATGTTAGTTTCTTCAATAAGAAGGGCATATTTCTTCAATTAGGTATGGCTTGCAGAGTAGAAAATCCAAATGGCTATGTTTCCGTAGCTTGATATCATTTAAAACCCAGCCTGCGGGTTTATGAGGGCTTTCACTTCCCGGGGTTTTCTGGTTTATTATATAACTGTTGTTCTAATTATTACAAATGGAAAACTAACGAATATTTTGGACTAATGTAATACTTATATTATACTAAGTATTTAAAATTCAGACTGATTTTGGAACCAATCCCTCCCACAACGACAACACATAAACTCTAAACTGTAAGACTCATCCAAGTCCTGGGACATATAACTGTCTTGAATCTTGCAGCTCCTTAAAGTTATAGGTAAAAGTAAATTACACTTACTTTCAAAGCAGTGCGCGAGACATAATTTGATGGGGTAATTTACCTCAGCAAAAGACTTTTAAATTGGATAAGCTAACTAGTTGTCAATCGTCACAGATATAATATTTGAATGTTTTTTAAAGGTGTCCTATTCTTTGAGTGAATCGCTTGAATGGCCAAATAGATGGTGCTAAGTATGCCAACTTTTTTTGGAAATTTTATGAAAATACGCACATGTTGTCGCAGAATATAATAATAATAATAAATATCGGCTATCTGATCCCAAACTAAGCAGAGCTTGTACTATGGTAACCAGATAACTGATATACTACATATACTACTTTTCTATTGTAAATACATTCTTATACTTATAGATGTTTTTTTAGAATAATAAATGGTTTATTAGCAGCCAATAGTACAACGGTTTGTAACGTACGGTATTTCACCATTAAGTTTTAAAATAATTTTAATTTAAAATAACAGACAAGATAAAAAAAACAAGGAAAAATGTACCAAACAGATTTTGTCAAAACTAAATTTTGGCTATACAAGTAGTAGATAGAGTTGCCCCTGACTCCCAAACTAGGAGAGATCCTGTGTTTTGAGTCAATCAGTGGTTCTTCGCTCTGACTACAAATAAAGCGAGATTTTATGCAAATTAAATTTACGTGTGTATAGAGTTACATTAATAACATAATCTGTGGCGGAAGAAAGTTTTTCGTCGATATGTTTGTATTGGCTTTCTATGTGTGTGCGTGTGTGTGTGTGCGTGTGTGTGTGTGCGTGTGTGCGTGTGTGTGTGTGTGTGTGTGTGTGTGTATGTGAGTGCGCGCGCGTGTGTGTTGTGCGCGTGTGCGTGGGTGTGTGTGCGTGCCGAGTGTGTGTGTGTGGGTGTGTCTATGTGATTTGTGAGTGACTACTTCCGTGTGGGAGAGTTTGATGGGTATAATTAATTGGAAATAAGTAATTCAGCTTCATTGTAATTTAGTGTTAAGAGCCATTTTAAGAGCGTTGATTAAACCCAGGCTCAGCACAAACAGATATGTTCATGCACGCAAATATCCTGGGTGGGAATAAAACCCACGACCTGCAGCGTGAAAGGCAAGCATCTACCAACTAGTGCACGACTTTATATCACAACAAGACAGATACTAGATGTGCCCGCGACTTCGTTCACGAGGCTCTCCAAAACTAAACCCCGTCATTTAGATAAGATTAAGAAAGCTAAAAGTGGGTAATGGATTCCACGGACTTATAAATTCTTATGTAATATTTACGGAGTCATTACAAAAGGCGCGGACGAAGTCGCGGGCACTACTGGTTCAAACAAAATTCCTAGTGGAATCTGATAATATGACAACCCATTATTAAGATGTATATAAACAATATTATCATATTATTTGGCTATATTTTTAGTTAAGTAATTTGAGTTTAAAGTTTATTATTAAATTATTACCGGGTTTATGTATTATTTTTTTTATTTTTTTACCTATATACCTACTATTAATTTAATTGCGGTCATAATCAGGCTAAAATTAACGCTAAATAATATTTAGTAATTTTTTTCTTACGTTTTTCATCGTCGCTCTCGTAATCGTCAGCAAACACAAAAACAATATAATTTAGAAACATAAACCGTAAATTAAATTGAAGCATTATGTTAACCGAATACAATGTCCCTAAAGCACTTCTAATATGAGTACATATATATTTATAACTTTAACAACACTGTTTAATTTTGTAGATCAAAATATTTCGAAATTGATTTCTTAACCACATTTTAGCAAGTATTGTGTTTTACGGTCTTATTTTCATTTTGTGGAATGAACAGTGTAACACATGCCGCGGAACAACGTTTATTATTCATCAGTACACCAACCCACTACCATTATCGGCCAAATACAACTGTGCATTTAGAATTATTATCGAGTTGCTAAGCAACTCAATTGAATAACGCGCGCATGTTCATAGACAATCTATTGGCATGCGTTATTTTATTAACCGTCTAGGCGTATATTTTTGAAAGTGTAAACAGAATAATTTGAAAATATATTACTGCGGAATAAACCGTTTAAAATATTTAATTTTGATCTATATAGAAAAATCATTTATAGATTGTTTTGCTATTATTTAATCGAAGAGACATTGTTAAGATCTCTAATTTGTCTATGACTTTCTTTACCTTTTAAAAGTATTGCAACAGAAAACAATACTACTTATATAGTAGAAATGATAACTTCTATCTGATATACCCAATCTAACCAATTCAATTTATTCGATATCAAAATGTTCAACGATATTTTGTTGAACATTTTAATACTTACGTATCTATTTAAACTTAAGAACTTTAAGGTTGGTAAATACTTGCTTGTCACGCCGTAGGTCGTGGGTTCGATTCCCACCCAGGACAGTTATTTGTGTGCATGAACATGTCTGTTTGTCCTGAGTCTGGGTGTAATTATCTATTTAAGCATATTTTTACAAAATAAATGTAGTATATGTAGAATATCAATTATCTGGTTTCCATAGTACAGCTCTGCTTAGTTAGGGATCAGATGGCCGTGTGTAAATAATCTCCCAGGGTATTATTATAATTATTTGGAAGGAAAACTAAAACAATATATATATATATATATATATATATATATATATATATATATATATATATATATATATATATATATACATAGATAAATGATAACTAAGTCCATATTGCGTCCATATTAAGACTGGCCGCACCACGTTGAATTGCTAAACTTATTTTTTGGCAAAAGAAAAAGCTAGTCCTCTGTTCACGGGGGGCATCAACCAAACGCTTTGAAATCTGGGAATATAGACTATGGGGACTCCTATCAAATTACCGTATTTATGCCGCTTGAGAGTCTTCGCACAGGCAGCAGCAGCGCCCGCCGCAGCGCTGGTACTGGGAAGATGTGCCGGGCTAGGATGTCAATGCATATCGCGTCGCACACCAAAGGACGGAATGGCCTGTAACCAACGGCCCGACTCCCATTCTCCCACAGCCAGTAGCTATTTTCCAGGTATTAATGGCCTCGAAAGGGCACGGTACTTCCAAACTAAACTGTGACGGTAAAATAATTTTCCTGGTAAGTGCTACCGGCATTGCTGTCTTCAGTCCACAGTATAGTATACTGTCGACTGAAGACAGCAATGCTGGTAAGCTTACATGTGATATTTTACGGATGGCGAACCAGCCCAAGAAAACATGAAAAGTGGCCTGTAGCCATGCTCGGTCATTCAGGTCTAAATTAAGTATATTTGTAAGAGTATCACGGATAACTTGGTCACCTTTGTCTAAAAGAGCTACCTGTTTCCAAAGGTGGCATGAATGTCATACGTTAATCAATTTGGGAACAAAGCAACAGTGTTCGTCTATTTAAGAAGAGTAAGATTGGCCTAGAATCGAGGAGCCAAGAAGATGAAGGGATTGTTTATCTGAAATCTTTAAACTCGGGGCAATTGTGTCATATTTTGGATTGTGCTAAGTCGGTCTGTTCTGTCTGAAATAAAATGTTCGCATTTTGAAAGGTTAAGTCCGTCATCAAGGAATAAAGTTAAGATGGTGTAACTCCTTTTTACCTTTGTGTAAGTTCTTGTAGCCAATATTATAATAATGTATATAGTGTATGTTTACAGTGCCCAAAATTTTGCATCGCGTACATCATTGGCCTCATACAACTCCAACAGCCGACGAAAGTATTTATGTAGGCAATGTTAAAAAACTGGCTATCATTTTTAAAATACCAAACCTTCCTACGCTTCAAAAATCGTTGTAGGTGTGTTTTATATTGATAGAGCATTCCCATTTCCGATTTTCTAGATCTCAAAAATTAACCAGCATATTATTATACAGATGCCTGATCAGATTTAAATTACCCTTGACATGTTTGCGTGGCACGTACAGTATTAATCAGATGTTGTTTTAGTAGTTTCTTTTATTTAATCTGGCAACCCTACTATTTTTCGTGGCACGCAATCCGTAGCTCCATTCGTGTGAGTTCGTCGCTTTCGTCCGTCAGGGACTTTGTGCGACGTAAACGGGTGTGTGCGAAAGTATGAAGTGAAATCGTACTCATAAGTGTGTGAAATGTTTAGTGTTAGTTTTTAATGTGCAAAGAAACAAAAATGAGTGCGAACGGCTAACAGTTTTTGCTCCTTACGGTCCCTGAAACATTGTACGCATCAGTACACGTAACATTTCATATGGACAGTTTCAAAATGGCTGTGTTTTGAAGGACCCTTTGTCCACTTTAGTGTGCTTCTTTCAGCATGATAGTCGGGTCGTACTGTCAGAAATTTAACTTAGAGAGGTGAGGAAGGCTCTAAATAAGTTTTAGTGGTCCTTGTGTAGAAACCCTGAGTGGAAAATTACTGGTTCCCGCCGATGAGCGGTGTCGGTTGATTGCTTTCTACTCGAGCGATACCCACGAAACGGTCGCTAGCAACGTGTGAGTTTCTAATTAACTTTTTATTTTGTCGTTTGTATACTAATAAAGTTAACCCAGGTATGCGGGCTGAGTGCAACATAAGTTTATTATTAGTTCGGTGTTGATTTCGTGTCGTCAAACTGGTTTGTCGGTGCGAAATAAACATAATATCACAAGACTAAAAATAAACTTTCCATTTATGTATCTTATTGGGATACTTCATTGAGCGATCACGTGTATTGTTGGCTTATATAGTATGGTTTATCGTTAGGTTATCATATCATATACCTGTCAAATGTATGTAGATAACATTGTTTGCTTACAGGTTAGAATATGTAAGTTGTTTAGATAAGTTGTTTAGCCTACAGACTCCTAACTTTCATAATATCTTAGCATCTTCTACCTTCCTAGTGGCATATTAGTAAATGCCAATGATTTTAAACTTTATTTCTATTTATTTATTTTTTAATAGGTATTGAAACCTGATATTCTAGAATATGTTATGATACTTAAATTGTGTGCAAATACTATGGGTTTAACTTTTTTTGATTAAAACAAATTACCTTTACTGGATTACAATAAAACAAATTTAATTATTTAATTAAACCTAATGTTCCTGGTGTAAAGTTTACATATCCAGGATATTTTATAACCAGATAAATGGCAATCTAGAACTTATTTTTATATTTAGGGAAGTTATTTCCATACCTGCGAGCTCTCTTAAGAAACAAAATCTTCCTCAAGAAACTATTTAACTTTCTTGAGAAAGATGTTGTTTCTTACATTAAGACATTAAACTGCTTCAATTTAAGACAAATTAGCCTAAATGTCAAGTTATTAATAAACTGCACTTTTGATAATTATAGTAACCAGTTTTATAGATTCTAACATTATTTCATATGAACAAAATAGGTAGTAAGTATTTATTTCTATTGTTAAATATTAAATATCATTTTGGTTATATTAATTGTTATTTTATAAATGTAGTTCTAGTTATTATCATATCGGTTTTAACATATTTTTAAACTTTATGGCAATCATAGTTCTAACCAACAACCTGATTTTAGTATCGGCCATTTGTCTCAAAATAATTGTTACACAATACGAATGGCACTTGAGATGGAGGCTTTGGCCGGGTGTAATAATTTAATAAATATTGATAGGTTCATTATGTGTTATTTCTTTCATACTTACAAACTAGAAAGTAAAAATAATAAAATACTATTATAATATTTCATTATAATAAATAATGAAATAATAGGAGTATTTTATTATTTATGCCAAAGCATTATAGTTTTAAATGGTTATAAAACATTAATTACCTCTTATTGCATGTGTAAGATTAGAATAGATACAAAAAGATAGTAGCAAATATTGTCCAACTGCAGCACAAAAGCTTCTCTTCTTGGAGGTATTCAGTTCATCCAACAGAGGAGTACTTTGTTTATTAAAAGGTAATTCAAGCATAACTTTCAACATGAAATTGAATACATCATAGTTGCAAAAAAAGTCTAAGTGTTATGTGCAGACAGCAAAGATGGAATTGATAGCTATATTAACCATTAATTGGACAATGGTACAATAGGGTTTGAAATGAGGTGTCATTTTAAACTTTTTTGTAATTATAATAAGAGCTATAAAACAAATGAATTCTAAACATATGCTATGACAGAAGCGCCAAGTCAGCAAGTTAAGCCATTTTGTTTGAAGGGCCATGATCTTAAATGACATTTAATTCCTTATGTACCATCTGTGGATGAAATCCTGGGTGTTGCTCGCATATTCATAGGCTATACATACATACATAGACTCACCCCTGTTTCTCAGAGTGGTAGGCAGAGACAACGGATTTCCATTTGACACAATCTTTACAGGAACTTCTTAAATGAGAGTAGGTGCATATTCCTGTTTACTGATAGCTCAAGTTGTGGGAAATGTATAGTTTATGTATTGTTTAATGGTTATTGTTATAATATGGATGTTTTGGCATGTGTAGAGGTCTATCCTCTACACATTTTGCCATGCCAAAAATAAGGTTGATGAGACAATTGCACATTGTAACTTTGAATGGTACAGTTGAAAGATGCAGACCACATAGAACATTTTCTGACGTCAGGGATGTTCTTGAATGTGGTTGGCTGTAAACTGCGCTTAGTAACATTTGAATTTTATACAGTATTGTTTTGTCGATGATGCTCTAGTTTTTGAACCAATATGAGAGTGGAAGACTTAAAAAAGATGTATTGAGATCACAGCAAGTCTTTTTTTCTTTATCATATGGGCAGTTGTCACTTTTGTGTCAGATTTGTTCAAGTCTCTCAGTAGGCTTCTGAAATGCATATGGTTGCCATTATTGTTGAGACCTGATCCGGGACTTATTAGTAGCAAATAAATAAAAATTGAGAATAGGGGTAATAAGGGTTTATTATAATAAAAAATCAATGGAAAACCAACGACAATACCGCGCCCACGCGCGTATATTGCTCGCCGACGGCTTGGAGCCTTTTTTACATGTATATTGAAATATTGATTAAATATGGGACATGATACTTAAATACGGTGACAGTCCCGTATATACGGGACGTATGGCAACCCTCGACGTAGACAACAACTGTTGTCAACGATTATAACCGGGACCGTCTTACCGTGCTTAACGTGCCCTCCTAAGCATGTAGATGCTCAATTTGGCGGTCACCCATCTATAGGCTGACCGCCAGCCTGACCTTGCTGATCATTTATAGACCGTTGAGAGCAACTCCCTGTGAGCAAGTACACATATTATATGATTTTTGCCCACCCCTCAGGGTAAAATGGCTGAGAATGTATACATATGGTTGTATTCGAGTACTGATTATTGCTAACCTCCTAGGGTAACTGTATTCATCATGTTAAAGTAAATTACTTATTTTTAAAATTATGTGAAAACAATTACAAAATTCTTGTCTATTTTTAACATCCAATACTTATAACAGACAAGTATCATGTAACCAGCAATATTTTAAAGCAAAGGTCACACCACTCAATCCAATCTCGCTGTTCGAGGCGTACCGTGAAATGTCGCAGGCACCGTTACGTACTATTGTCGAGAACTCGAAAACCGAAACGCATAACGGCGCGTCTTTGTGATTGTTGCGCTCACGCACGAGATGTTAAATGATCTCTTTTTCTTTTGAATATGGCTAGAATACCTACGTGTCTATGTACCGGTGTTTCTAGTTTTACGCCATCTAAACGTATTATATTTATCTACTGATGCCATATATTTGCACCTGACTATAATTTTATTCGAGTGTTAGGTTTTAATGTATGAATGATCCACCTCCCATCGTATGTGGGCGGTCTCGGTCGGCACCTAGTTTTAAGTGAGTTACGCCATATTGTTACTTTGCTCTATGAGCAGTGTGACAGGGAATATACCCCCACCTTGCAAAATGTGTTTTGTCTTATTCGCTTAATGCGGAGATCCTGGGGTGACTAAGATCACTGCGGGGACAAGAGCAGGATTGGCAACGATTTAGTTGTGTGTCTCAAGCGTTATAAGCTACAGTAACCGCATATTAGGTTGTTTGCCGATCTAGCAGTCACTACGATTTGGTTTGAAGCTGAAAGAGAAAATCTAATTGAATGGCATATGTTGTCACTCTTGTATCACAAACCTATTGATAGTGAAGTAGATGCTTGAGTAGTTTGATCTCATTCGCTCAAAGGACTGTTTAATGATACTTAAATAACAAAAGGCATAGCTCTCAATCTGATCAATCTAAACTTAAATATTAGGTCTTTACCTATGAAATTGCCGTTCTGCAGTACTGGCCATTTCAAATCAAAATAATTTTTGTTTGGCTAAGAATTCTAATTTCAAATTAATTTTATTTTAAAAACATGGATTCTTTTTTCCAAAAGTAGTCATTTCTTTATTGATTAGTGTTACATTTTCATCGCATTTCAATCTTTTTCGTCATCATGGATACGTAAAAAATTCGAGTAATTATGGAATATGAGTACCGTCGTGGCAGCAACGCGGCACAAGCGGCACGCAACATCAACGACGTTTACGGAGCTAACACTACAAACCAACGCACCACCTGTTATTGGTTTGCTCGCTTCCGTTCTGGAAATTTCGACCTGAAAAATGGACCTCGCGGTCGTCCGAAGACTTTGGTCGACAATGACGAATTAAAGGCGGTTGTGGAAGCTGATGATACACAATCTACGGCTGAATTAGCAGCAGCTTTCGACGTTAGCGTCAAAACAATATTGGTCCATTTGCGTCAAATTGGCAAGGTAAAAAAGCTTGACAAATGGGTGCCCCACGAACTCAATGATCGCCAGCGCGAAGTACGCGTCGAGACGTGCCTTGCACTGCTCAACAGACACACAAATGAAGGAATTTTGAACCGCATTGTTACCTGCGATGAAAAATGGATTCTGTTTGATAACCGCAAGCGCTCAGCAAGTTGGTTGGATCCTGGTTCAGCACCTAAACAATGCCCTAAACGAAAACTTACCCCTAGAAAAGTGATGGTCACTGTTTGGTGGTCTAGCGCCGGTGTGATTCATCACAGCTTCTTACCAAACGGGGTGAGCATTACTGCAGATGTGTACTGTGAAGAACTGAGCACAATGATGGAGAAGCTGGCGCATCTCCAACCAGCATTGGTCAATCGCTCGTCTCCGCTACTCCTGCACGACAACGCGCGACCTCATACTGCACAGCAGACGGTCTCCAAGTTGCAAGAACTGGGGTTGGAAGCTCTCCGTCATCCGCCCTACTCACCAGACCTTGCGCCTACAGACTACTACTTTTTCCAGAATTTGGATAACTTCTTGGCGGGAAAAAAATTCAATACCCGAGAGGCAGTACAAAATGCCTTTGAAGAATTTGTTGCCTCCCGTCCAGCTGATTTCTTTAAGAAGGGCATCAATAAACTGCCACTGCGATGGCAAAGATGCATTGATTGCATGGGTGATTACTTCGATTAATACAAATAAAAAAATTCATGAAAAAAATTCGTTTAAATTTTTTCATACAAAACGGCAATTTCATAGGTAAAGACCTATTATTAGTTAAGAGGGAAAGGATTTATTACTACAAAAATAAATTATTTGCCTGCGCAAACTTTTGATAATTAATAAAATAATTTACGCTGAAACGGTTGGTTCCTCATTTTTGATCATGTCATGTCATCTCATGATCAGATCATAATGGCTGGACTCAATGGAGACTAGACATGTGCACTTTCTATCCTCTTATGATCCAGTATGGCGTATCCACTCATGCCGAGCGGCACAGCCGGCGGCCAACCCGACGGCCTGGCCGCCGGCACGCGCATCTTTTACCACGGAAATTCATCTTTGGCAAATAAGCCGGTGGAAAATTCAGCGGCAAGGCAGCCTGCAAGCAGGCGGCAAACCCAGCGGCATGTGTGGATGCGCCAATAGGACGGCTAGCCGACACGGCCGTAAAGGGATCATGTACAGGACCAACAGCTTAACATGCACTGTGAGGCACGTGATGGTGGTGGGAGTAATACCGCTAACTTTTAGATTCTGACAACTAACTTGTCAGTATCAGCATGGAATCTGGAAGTGGCGGCACAACACCCACCACCACTTCCAACTAACTCGGGAGTTATATCTAAAATGTTGTGGGTAGTAGAAAAGGTTGTATGTAGTATTTGAGAAGTAACAAGCTTTTTAATACCCATATTTTTTTGTCACCAAAAATATATTAAATTACTGTGTTTTCCACATTTATTGTACGTAACAAAAAATTATAAAATAAACACTTGGCTGAAGCATTTTTAGAAAGTGCGTACAATTTTATAACTTGTTACACATAAAAATTTTGTCTTCAGCGCATAAAAGCGTGTAAAGTAATTGTATACACTTTCTAACAATATGCTTCAGTCATCTTGTGAGATTTATAATCCAAAATATTCACAACAAAATAAATATACAGTCGAAATCATACAATCGTATTCCTTTACTTAACATTGTTTGAAATATAACTAGACGTTGCATTGTGTACATTCACTATAATATCTGGGTAAACATTCGTTTTTAAAACCTTGAGGTTTTATTTGAAAAATAACTGTTTACCGATCTAGAAACCTTTTAAATAAAACATTACAGCCAGCGGAATAATTAAGGGTTTCAAGGCTGTCTTACTAGTTGTCGTACATGTATTTATATGTATATATCAGGTGCACTTAATGTTTTGTGCCTACTTTGGAAATGGTACAAGGAAAAAATAAATTGCATTCGTTTTCAGAGTCCTTATCGGCTCTATAGATATTGTAACTTACCCTAGATATACTGCGTTTATTCTTAAAATGAACGTCTTTCCAATGTGTTTACGTTCACAGTCACAGATAAAAATATGATTGATCGTTCAGGAACGGCACACTTTATTTTATTTATTAAGCACAGTCAATAATTGCTACATTTTTCTGTTCATTAACATAATAAGTATAATAAAAAGAATCCAAAGGCACAATTTTTAAAGGCGTCACATCATACATGTTATCAGTAAGACAATAGGCGCTCCGCATTGGCATCAAAGGGTATCGTGCCCAGAAGACTAGCAGCATTGCCACGTTGTATGGCAATGCATATTCTCTGTGCAAAAAAAGGCCACACTCTGGTCACGGGTGGCGTCGATTAATTTTTAGTGATACTCTTGAAGAGTGAACGAGCACCTGGACCCCATGGCCCTAGCTAGAGTTTCAACCCCAAATGGATCAAATTTATTAATTAAATTCTATATGCCCGGATCTATTGGCCAAATAATTCATATTTGATGCGAGCGTTCTGTCGTATGTGTGTTTTCTATGTGAAGTAATTAGGAGTGTCCTTATACGAAGCGCCCACTCATACCATTCCAATATCTGTTCTAGTAGCACTAGCTTACTTCATAAGTGGAACCCTTAGTACCCGAACAGTCCCGCTCTACGCTTACGTGAGAGACAAAAACCAATACTAAAAACGAGATTTCGTATTTCGTCCTCTAAAAAGAAGCAGACTTCAATCTCGTTATTCAGTAATCAAACTACAAGAACATAGGCCATGCCTTAGCGTTTTAGTTGTGTATTAGTTTGATATAGGTTTTTATTATGCAAATTTTGGAAGGACATCGTTTCTACAAATACAGATTTAAACATAAAAATTTAAACTGTCGTTTTAATATCCAAGGAAAGTTAATATGTTATATTTATATTCCTACAATTTGCGCGCCTTTCTAAACGTGCTTAAGAGCCATTCCTAGTGACAATTTTTCCATATATCCAATGGCTCTTTAAGTGCATTAGGAATGCATATAGGAATACGATGTGTTTCTACGTATGTATATTTATGAATTTTATGGTGCGAGCACTCTGTTGGTAGTGGTAATCTAGCTAATTTAAAACTGTTCTTCTAGCTTAGAAGTCCGTAAATCTACCAACAAACCGTTATTTCAAACCTCGTTAAAAATACGGAGGGTGGAGGAAACCTAACGGGAGGGACAAATGGCGCAGTAAAAGTCTCCTTATCCTTTGTTTTTTTTCGTCTTGGAAACCTTTTCTAGGTCTCAATTCAATTCAATTTTTATTGCAATTGTCTCCATCGTTTGGAGAGATAAGAGGTACGTGGGAGTCCCCGAGATTACCCATAAAACCACCACGTCGCATAGCCCCTAGATGTTTGAGTGATGTCTTCGAGAACGATGTCCATCCGGAACCACCAACATTGCACCTGCTTCCAGAACTGTATAGTTCATATTAAAATAAGATCCATTGGCAGTGTGTTTTTATCATTATGAGGTACCTACCCAAAGAACTTGGAACTCTTAAGTATATTTCTATAAGAAGATAGTGAGTAGAAGTACAAAGTCTTTTGAAATTCACTATCTGTCAGTTAAATATGTACTAAGTGAGAGATGTTGGTATTTCAGAGCTATTAGAGTACTCATATCAAGATTAAACAAAATGTCTGACCGTGTAGTGTTTAATTACTTAATTTTTTCATATCTCGTAGTGCAGCAGACTGTGTTTAATTGCTTGTTTTAATGTCTAAAATACTTGCATATAATGATCATTGTTCTTTTCACAGACAGGTTTTTTTTCTAATCTTTAGCAATTATTTACACTTCTTACTAAGATTGAAAATATTGACTGTAATTGTGACGTTTACAAAAGCATCTATTATTTAGCAGCTCTTAACAAATTTGCTCAGGTGTCGATTGTTGTGAAATTTACGTAACCTTTTGTATCAACTTTGGTAAACGCGGTGTTTCGCTGAGTAAAAAAATACTTCACTTGCGTATTACTTAAAGTCACAGGTATCTAGATCCGGAGCTTCGATACGCATATTCTGTTATACATAATTTTGAAACGTATATTGTAATATATATATAAGACAAGTATATTTGATCAACAGTCTATTGCTAAATTTGGTGTTCTTATTAGTAAAAAATACTTAAATATTTTTTTACTCATGGAAACACGAAGTTTACCCGAAGATCATGAGACTGTTGATCAAATAAACTCTTTTATATGTCTAGTATATTAAATCTTTCAAGGTTACATAAGTGTAGATATGTAGGACACATACAAGTACATATATTACAAATGTGGAAAATAACCTCAATCTGACGAGCGACTTATTAACGTACAGCGAAAGTTGCACAAATATTCTTAAAAACCAACCCTCTCATACATGACTGGTCTATTGGTTAGTGACCCTGACTCTGAAGCAGAGATTGAGGTTCGATCTCCGTCCAAGAAAAATCTTAGTGTGATGAGCACGATTATTTGTTCTGAATCTCTACTTCTAAATTACACCCAGAAAGGTGTAATTTATTTACAATATGTATGTATGATATATTTGTAAGTATAGTAGTAAAGGCTCTGTCTAGTTTGGTACCAGATGGCAGTGTATATGTTGTCCCAAGATATTATTTTATCTTTTTAATCGCACCGCGACCGTCATCGCCCTCCAAAGCGTGACGGTTCACTTACGTTCACTCCTCAGCAAAACGCGAATTAAAACAGTCCGAATCAAAAATTAAATGCAGTGAGTAAGTACAACCATACGCGAAAATGGGACGCACTTGAATACCAACCCGCAGAAACATCGTAATAAATCCTTTTTTATGCAAAGTCACAGTGCGTTTATTATTTTATACACAAAGGGAAGATGGCATCGTTCCCTTTGCATATCACATTCACAAAGACGTGAAAGCGAGCGCTCGCTAGCAATTTTTCAAGTCGATAATGATGCCGCTATTATTCTTAATGTCCAACATGTCATTCCAACATCACGTTTTTGACATAACCTACGCAATTTACGATAATATAGGTGCCCACGTTTGAGCGATTATAAAAATTATATATTTGTCTTGAGTACGCTTTTCATGCTTATTGGCCTTGTTGCCGATGTTAGAAGATTATAGGTCTTTCGTATCGGAGTCTATTGTTTAATAATCTAAAATATCCATAAAACCTTCAATAAGTATATATATTATCCACTTTATTTAATCGATCTCTGTACTATTTAAACCAGGTTAATAACAAATTCCAAATAAAACCATAGTTTACGTCATGATTTAATTTATTAGGTTAAGTTAAACTACCAACCGGTGTTAACTGCGTTAAACAATGAGTTATAGACTATCTGTTAATTCAGTATACAACGTATACCCATTCCAAATTTCATTTAAAGCCTTTCCGACATTTTAGCATGAATCTGTAACAAACATATAACTCACTCACTAACCTTCTCATATATAATAGTAGTGCGATAATGCAATTATTATTTTAGTATTATTTGTCTAATCTAATATCTGGCGTTCCTGCGAAGTTATGCTAGGTAATTTAATTTAACGAAGTGAAGATACAGTCAATGCCATGTCAATGAATACTAGGATCTTGAAAGCGCTTTTATTAATTAGAATAGTGCTTAGGGCGGAATTCCAAAGACTGACACTCATAATTCCATAGACATGTTACGTGTTTTCCGAGGCAGGTGCTTATAACGCCGTCAATTACCACACCCCTGGCTCCTACTGGCCGTTTTTCTTGACACATTTTGGCACGACACGGATTTAAACGTAGAACCTCATTTACTGCACCGAATACATCAAACTCCTTTTTATGTATCCATTGACTAGGCTGCGACTGTACCTGTCTATTTTATTATTGTCCGTTGTTCTAGTCGGCGCGGAGTCATGGGGTCATTATCAATAAAGCGAAGCTACAAGAACATAGACTTAGTAACGACTGGTTCATTCCCATTTGAGAGCCCAATTTACCATTTGTAACATGTCCGGCCGTTTCACCCACGCGAACGTTTAGAAAGTTGATGGGAGCTGTGATAAATACTTAGGATTCGGCGCCGGTCTTTCACGTATTGTTCTCCGACCACAATAGGATTATAGGATAAGGCCATAATGCTATTTTCACTTCCGCACCATGTTGTAGCCCGGCGATTGTGAGTGCTGCCCTTTTTAGATATCTCCGCTCCCGGCATTCATTTCAGAAGCTTGGACGTATTTAGTACTTCCTTAGGCACTTTAAAATTACATTTAAGACTGGTTGGTAGATTTGCCTTTCATGCAGTATGTCGGGGGTTCGCAGGACAGATATTTGTGTGCATGAACATGTCTGTTTGTCCTGATTCTGGGTGTAATTATCTGTATAAGTATGTATTTACAGAAGAAAAGTAAATAGTATATATAAGTACCAGTTATCTGGTTTCCATAGTACAAGCTCTGATCAAAATGGGATCAGCCATGTGTGAATAATGTCCCAAGATAATATTATTAATGTACCTACTGTTTAAACTACATAACACCGATTTCAACTTTCTTTTTAACAACCAGTTCGAAATAAAATTAGTTTCTTTGGAATATACAATTCTCGCACTAGGGAAATAAATATGTATCGCGGGGGATTTACAAACCTACAATTTAAGGTCACTAGAAATTGTCGAAAAGTCACAGCCAGTCGCTCTCACTCGCCCGCCAGTGATCTACGAGGTGAAGCACGTAGGCACTCGCCACTCGGCCAGTCTACAGATAGGTGACGATGTTTTATTTCTGAGTCTCTCTGTGCTTCGAATGGCACCTCTAGCTATCGGTCCCGGTTGTAATCGTTAGACAATAGTCGATAAACAATGTCAGAGGCACTATGGCATAAAAAAAATATGGAAGTTTATATAATAGGTACTTATTTGAAGTTCCCTGTTAAACGCTTTGATTTAATGCGTCGACTTTCAGTATTTTGTTAGTTTTGTAATATTTCCTCTATATTTTGCATCGTTTAGTTGCGTTAAAAACTACTCTGAACTAATGCGGCGCAGAAAATTAAAATTAATGTAAATTGAGTCGCCGTAGTGGAAATTGGAAAGAATTACGTACAAATTGCTTCACCTAAATTGAAAATGTATTGCGCTGGGAAAATGAAATAAAAATAAATTAGTGGATGAACATCAGTTAGAGTAAACTTAGAAATGTTTACATTTTATAGAAGTTATATTGATACGATTAAATATGTAGGCTGGATAGTTTGCTGTCCATGTATGAGACCATCTTCTTTTCTGACAAAATCGCCTTTGTTCTTTTAAAATAAATTATGAGAACATTTATTGGGAGTCCTTAACAATCAGCTCATTGTTAAGAACTCTCTTGTATCGTCATATCTCTGCTTTATATTATTTTATATAAATCCTACTAAATTGAGTGAGTATGGACGTTTATTACTCTTTCACGCAATAACGGAACGGATTTTGATGAAACTTGTAGTTATACACACATCAACACAATCTAGGGATATTGAACATTTCATTGATTATCTAGAAAACTATAAACATTTTGTTATGACTGTAAATGGAAGAATTAAAGATAATTTCATGGCCGATATTTAAACATTAACAACACGATGCGATTTTGTTTTTCTAATTAATAAAAGTCTTAAATTAATTAAGCCATAGAAAATTACTGAGTGAACTAAAACATTTTATTCTTATAAAATTATTCAATCGAATTAAATGAATAAAAATCTTACCAAATCTGATAATCAGTAATCGGTATTTCCTCCTCTAACATTAATCACACAGCGGCAACGATTTTCCATACTTAAAATTAAGGTGTCAATGTCTTGCTGGGGTATGCAGTCCCAAGTTCTTTTTAAATGTTCGAAAAGTTGTTCTTCTGTTGTCAAGTTGGGCGGAAAATCCCTCAATGCTCTTCGCTGTAACATGTCCCAGGCGTGTTCAATTGGGTTTAAGTCTGGCGACTGTGGAGGCCAATCTAATACCTGAACATCGTGTTCTCGAAGGGCGGCCCTCACCAGCCGCGCTGTATGGGAAGGTGCATTGTCATGCATGAGCTGAAATTCTTGCCCCGTTAGGGCCCTGAGCGGGACAATGACACGTTCTACTACCTCCTCACGGTATCTATGGGCAGTCATGCTGCCCTGAATCCAAATGAGTTGGGTTCGTCCGCCGATTCGTATTCCTGCCCACACCATAATTGTCCCGCCTTGGTAAGAGTGGACCTCCTGTGGATGTCGGAGACGGCTGACCCTGCCTGGAGTTCTCCAAACGCGTGTTCGTCTCGAATCTGGATGAAATCCATAGCGGGACTCATCAGTGAACAGCACCAATGACCATTGTTGATCACTCCATGTCAAATGTTCTTGAGCCCATAAAAGTCGCCTACCGCGATTGCCACGTCGCAGCGCTGGGACTCGTAGCGGTCTGCGAGCATGAAGACCAACTTCATGCAGCCTCCTTCGCACGGTTTGGTCGCTCACCAGCAGCTGCTGACCCTCCTGGAGCCTTTGCACTAGTTGCATCGCTGTGATATTGGGTAGTCTTCTGGCGGTCATTTGGAGAAATCGATCCTGTCTCTGAGTGGTAACACGATATCTACCTGTGTGCCGTTCTGCCACATCTCCAGTAGCGCGATAACGTGACCACAGCCTGGATACCACATTTTGGCTTGTGCCCAGAGACTCAGCAACGACGCGTTGAATAGCACCGTTTTGTAACATGCCAACTGCCCGTAACATTTCATCTCGACTCAAATGATGGCGTGGCATGACGCTAAAAAGCTTACACAACCAATTGAGAAAAGAAAATAAAACAATTTATCAGGTTTTCTTCAATTAACACGCAAAAAAAATTTTAATGCAACTTCTTGAAATTAGATACAACTCAAGATTGCGCTGTGCTTTGCGTGTTTTCATTTGTTTCTCATTTTAATTTTTAAATTTTGAATAAAGAATAGACAAGGTTTAAATCTGTAAATAAACTTTTTAAGGAAACTAAATAGGTTTTAAACAATAAAGCCATGTTTGATTTCAAAATAACGTATCCCTAGACTTTGTTGATGTGTGTATACTTAGCTTATATATCTATACACATAGGCTATAATTTCTAAAGTTTCGCGTTGCTGAAACCGCGGGCCTCAGCTAATATATTTATATAATATGTATATATTTAGCTATGGACTATGGTATTGTACGGTTAGGTTATATGTACAGACGCCAGCACAATCTGTCAAATTTCTGTGATATTATTTCATTTTTTATCACATAAGCAGACAGATTGGGGTAGCTTGATGTGCTGGCGTCTGTACATCTTTTAGTATCTATATGTATTTCTACTGTTGTACCACCTTTTAATTTCTTTATGCAATGTCTTTGCTTTGTGGACCTGTCTTGTTATCTCTGTAACGTTAAGATTAAGTGGGAGAAAACGCCTTAGGCATTAAGTCAGCCATTTCATTTCTATGTTCATAAAGTCTTAAAAAAATAAGAAACAAAGGCTTCTTTCTAGAGTGAGCAGTGGTTACCCCAAATACCTATCAAGAGTTGTTCATGCCCACCAGGCATTCATTAGTCTTATGTCTATAACCGAGACCGGCAGCTTAAGATGCTCTCCGAAGCAGGTAGATCCTTAGAGAATAAACTACTTTGTTGGTCACCCATATACTGACTGACCTCGCGCGTAAGTGCTTAACCTAGCGGATCACTTATAGACCGGTACTTTGCTATTAGCACTTAAAAGGCTTACCATTCAATATTCCATGAGGGCTTAAAACGATTTATTCAACATAATCCGTGTGACAGTATGAAACTGTAACGAATCGGGAAGTCAGCTCAAAGGAATTAATTTTTTAACATTTTCCTCCCCGATACCTATAAAACTTTAAATACTCCGGTAAGGAACAAGTTTGAAGTAGCAAGTTTAATTAAAGTTGATAAATCTCTTTGCCGTTTTATTGGCTATCTCAATACGGTCATCTACCCACCGTGTGAAATCTCTACCACCATCTGAAATACATTTTGAATACAATTTTAAATGACACGGAGTTAAAGATTTTTTGTATTCAGTGACTGAGACGTGGATTTAATTATGTAGGCGATAAGAAGGAAAAGGGGAACATGGCCTTATAACATCCCATCACATCCTATTATAAATTTTAATGTAAAAGTTAGGTTGTTACTCTGTAACGCATTAGCTATTCAACCGATTGTCATAACATTTTGCACACGTTTTCAGGGGTACCGAAATGAAAAGAGACTGTTTACTATTAGGTTAATTTAATTCTAAATCGTTTTACCCCGGAGAAATCCCGCAACATACGTAAGAAAATGGATAGGACTCTCACTTGGTCGTCTACCAAGTGCGGGTCGTACCATGGAAAGTTGAGAGATTTGTTTTTATCATATTTTTATTCTTAACCCTAATTTATTTGTTTGTATGGCGTCAATAGATAGATATACCCACCTTGTGAAAATTTCAACTGTCTAGCCATTACGATTCATGAGATGCGGGCAGGCGGATGGTCAGATAGCGGAGGTTTAGTAACTAAATTCTATGATTATCGTTTGGGTACAAAACCCTAAAAAAGTAGTCTTATTAATACCTTTCTTTTTGTAGTCGGTTAAAAATATCACCAATGTAAAACTTCCGATATAGTTAAATCGATCAACTAACGGGCAAATAGGGGAAACCTTGCAAGCTTACGTCTGAGATTTTAATAATCATAAGCGGATTTCACGTTCTGTCAAGGCTCAATTCTGTCTGACTGTTCAAGGCGACTCAGGTTTCATTGTAAGCCTAGATCGTTTTAGTCCGCTCGTACTTCTTTGTATTTTCTATTATAACGAAGTTATTATCAGTTATCGGCGAAGTAGGTTAACGATGTTGTTTGAGAGATGTATGGTAGCGTTGTTTTGACGCCGCAATCTAATGTATCAGGTTTAGGTAACGCTCCTCAATTTATTAATGAACGTCTAGAAAGTACAGTTTGTGTTTGCACTTCAAAAATCGACCGGTATCGTTAATTTAAGGCCTAGTATTCTGTGTGCTTATCGCTTGCGCATGTACATTGGAATATTATATAGAATGTAAAATAATGCCATTTGTTTCCGGAATAAAATGCGTTGGTTTCGTGCGATCGATAGTATTCAAAAATATCTAGACCTATCGATTCGCTCCGGCTTCGCACGGATAGATAGATAGAAAGATAAATTGACTAATTAGAACAAAAAATTGTCATTGTGACTTCACGATTACAGTTAGCCATATGGGTTTATGGATAACTGTTAATGGATTTGCTGGTATTCATGGTAATAACGAGTACTATCAATATGTAATACATACATTATTATATATCAATAGTTTTATAGGCAAATTTTGAGACAAATGGTTAATTTTTTTAGGGATCTCTAGTGTTTGGGTACTAAAATATATTTCATGTCACTGTAGATTATGATCCGTGAAGGAAATTTTATAATTCTTTTAGTAGTTTGTGAGTTTATCCTTTACAAATAAACAAATAACCTGATCTTTTCTCTTTAAAATGTATGTAGAATAACAGAATAAGTATCTATTGTCACATAAAAAAAGGATCATTCAAAATACTGGCATGTAAGTACAAAGATTACAAAAATTTTACTAGTGCTGAAATTTAATACCCACAAAAAATTACCTAAGCATATTTTTGGGGAAGTGCTTACAATAATTTCATATCTTTCAAAATATCGAGTGAGATATACTTGCGCAGAAACCTGGGCCTTAATGAATGTCAAAAAAATACAGTCGATGTCGCTTCAGTGGATATATTTGCTCTACGAAAAGTTAGCTTATTGCCTACTTATTAAAAACGCTATGAAGATGTATTTCTTTCTTGTTACGAAGTCGCGTTTTGTTCACTTCGTCTTTACGGGTCGGTTACACGGAACGGAGACATTCTTCACTGTAATGGTGGCTCTTAGCAAATGAAAACTCAATTTTTACGACGCTCTCTGCTAAATTACTTTACTGTTTACGCTAAACAATATTAAAACTGTAACGGTGTCTTTCATTCTGGCCTGCTTGACTTTTAATAATCTTTTATGATAGAATAATAAATATATAAATAGACAGCATGTAATAATGGAAGCCTCCGGACTCAGGTAGCGCAACTGGAGTTCTTTGGGGGTAGGCCTTTATCAGCTGTAGACGTCTTTCGGCTGATATGATGATGATGATTATAATCTAATAAAAGAGTGTGTGTACTTATGTACACGCGTTAGAAGTTATACTTCTTTGGCGTATGGAAAAAAAATAACTAAAATGCAGTAGTGATTAACGATAAATATTAAAATTAATCAAAAAGATTTTATTTAAATAAAAATACTAGAATATACAACTTGAACATAGTTATCAATTTTCATACCACCTAGAACTAACTTCATGCTGTTAAATTTTTTGGTGTCGGTGTGCGCGCGCGTCGTAAAAATTCACTCATCATTTTTCTTCATCGCGCCAAAAGAAGTATTAACTTCAAAAAGTCCTTACTTAAGTAATAGAATATGTGTTTTAGGATTATTTTAGATATTATACATTAACTTCGCTTCGAATACCAGAAGTTTCTCAATTACGTGAGTCCTATTAAATGTTTAACTTCAAATTTAAGTGGCATCCGAATAAAATAAGAATCTCAAAAATCTGTACACAAACAATGCAGAAAGGACAAAACCGCGAAAATTATCAACCGACTTCAACATTACGTCAATCCTTTGTTTTTATAACCTCTTATTAAGCTTTAGATGTATTTTTAACTCGATGGTTTTGGACTTTATGACAAGCTAATATAGTTCAAAATATGGTGGTTGGAATAGTATGGTATATCCTCAATGTGTATGGGTCCGATTTAAAAGCACTCCTTGATGAAGTTGAATTTTAAAAATCTGTTCACGAATAGTGTAGTCGCGTAATATACATACAATAAAGAAATATTGATAACCTTCTTTTGGAGTAGTCTAAAAAAAGAACATATACTTAGTCTCGAGTTGATAACCTTTTTTGAGTCAGTTCTATAATAATAATAATAATATCTGGGGACAATGTCACACAGATCATCCTAGCCCCAAACTAAGCAAAGCTTGTACTATGGGTACCAGGCGACGATATACATACTTATATTGATAGATATATACTTATATACATAGAAAACATCCATGACTCAGAAACAAATATTCGTGCTCATCACACAAATATTTGCACTTACCGGGATTCGAACCCAGGACCACCAGCTTCGTAGGCAGGATCACTACCAACTGGGCTACGGTGACCGTCGTTTCAAGGACTATTGATTTTCTTCGGTGGATTTTGAAGTTTGTGATAAGATTCCAACTGGAATTCAGTATTTATTTAAAAATTAAAACGGTTAGTAACTTCAATAAAACATCCATTCACAAACAAACGTCAAACAAAACGTCAGCTGATGCAAATAAAATCCGCCATATTTGAGCAAGGTTTAAACCAGGGGCCGACGTGGTTTAAATTTTGACATGGCTTAACCGCGGGTCAAAGTTAAATCGTGTTGTTTTTAAATGAAAAATTTTATAAACCATGTATGAGCGGCCGGCTTAAATTTAAGTAGCGTTTTTAAATAAGACTGTTTATGTATATACAGACGCCAGCACGTGAAGCTATCCCAAACTGTCAAATTTCCCCAATTGAAAGTGAAGTTTATGCTTTTGTGATAAAGTTGAAAATCTATAATAGAAAATTGACAGATTGGGGTAGCTAGATGTGCTGGCGTCTGTACGCTATAATTATTCCTGTGTATTTGGCATCTGAAATTCGCCAAGGAGCGCATCAACCCATGAAACAAAACAAATTGAATAAAACTAGTTTAGTAAATAAAATAGTTTGGCTTCCCATACAAAAGTCATCTGCCTGTTGGTTATTTATAGATGGGATGTATGTAATGGTATTTTTTTAATTTTTTGTCTGTTGATGAGCTACACGTTGTTCAATTTCTTAGACAAATTAAGTGCTTTTAGTTACGACCACTATTTATGTTACATCTTGTATAATGATAATTATATCATTATTTAATTGGAAGGATGTTTCATGTGTGCTAAAACAACATGTATTTCCAGGGAATGCATGTCATGTACCCGGACCCGGGTGCGCAATACCACAGCAGTCAGCCCCACCAGCAGCCCGAATACCAGCTGGTCGTGTCACCGGCGCTCCAGCCACCTAAGAAGCGCCGCGTAATAAGCCCTGCACCACCGCCGCATCATCACCTCCAACAAACACACCAGGACAACAGCGGCTACAAGGTGAATACTTTGCTTGATTATTTTTATCGTAACGTAGCCTGACTTGGGGAGTAAGCTGGTGAATGCGTGACGTGAGCGTTATAAAAAGTGTGATCAGGCGAGGTGAACGGAAGTTGAGAGGGATGTATAAGTTTCTGAAGATAGAAAGAGAGTTTTCATATTTCTGTAGGGGCGAGAGAGAGGTGCGAGCATACAATTTCTTTCTGTTTCTCTCACAGCCGGTAACGTTTCATAAATCTAAGTTCTACTTCAGTAACACGACGGTCTAAAGTAAACTCTTTTTTTTATATACTTAATATATTTACTTCTACTATCAAATCGCTTTTCTAGTAGTAGCACGGAATAATATAATATATAGTTCGTAATTCATTGGTTTAGCTCTTATTATAACTTAATAGAGTTTAAAATGAGGTGGTATGGTATTCGATTGAGGGTTAAACTCATCTTAAGACAAACGTTTTAGCTTCTAGTTTCCTTTCTTTTAACATGCGATCACAACGGTTTTAGAAAACGGCATTTCATTTGCTACTTCTAGCTGGGTCATAGAGATGACAATTGGAAGAGTTTGCTTTTTCTACTTCTTCTAATACTAATTCCCTGCGTCTGGTTTATAATAGTGAGGCATCTAGTAGCGAGCTCTAACGAGCACCTATTCCAAACACTCCACTTGTATGCCGAATTGGAACTTCGAATCAAATTTTAGTAGACGTTTTCAATACTTAAACTCTCTAGTAAGCCCGAGACAAAGTTTTAGATCCAAAATTGGTACGAATTTCCAAGAAACAATTATTTGTGTAGTTTTGGGTATGTCTATTGCTTAACGAACATGGATGACAAAGTTATTAATATAATAAACATGCACAAAATATATTAACTCAATTTTAAACAGCTAAGCTTATACATTCTGGATTAGCCTTAGTGAATGTAAGAATTATCACAATGTGACGAGAAAGCCAACGTCAAAACTTTCCATGTTACATGACTAGTTAATCTTGAGGCTTAGCAAATTTTCTTTCATGGATTATTCCATGAAAACAAATTAGCTAATCCCCAAGATTAACTGACGCTGTTAGGCGCTCGTGGTGACGGTAACCACTCAGGCCAGTCTATAGATGGATGACTGTCGAAATGGTTTAATTTCTGAGCCTCTCAGTGCTTTGGAGGTCTGAGCTACCCGTCAGTCGGAAATATTTATCATACAATAGAGGTTAAGGCATGTCAGAGCCCTACTGTGCGGCGTGAATAACTCTTGGCACAAGAATAACACTGCCCCCTCCAAGGAATTATTTCATTCAAGGGGGGCAAATAGACTAGGCCCTAACTACAACTCTTGTAAGAGAGAATCATCTGTAGCGCATAATGAAATGAGACTGAGCGTAGAGGCTCAACCATGTTCTGGGGAATGGCTTTGGGTCCTGCAACGTATTAAACAAAAAAAATAAGGAGGTATTGGAGAGGTAGTTCCACTTCCCTCAAGAGCAAAACGGGAGACAATAATTTAAAGAGGCTAAAACCTCATAAGGCGAAAGATCTGCAACGAGTGAAGCCAGCTGCAAAGCTGTAAATGAAGTAAGGATATTTTTTAAGGGTCTTAGCAAGTGAACTGTTTATTTGATTCCAATAGTAGGTACGGCAAAAGCGCTTAAACGCAAACGCGTTGTTCTGTCTGGCCACAAGATCTCTATAATAAACTACCCCAGATATTGGTTACAAGCTTTTTAACAGGATATCACGCTATCTAGACGGGTCAGTGGAAAAGTAACTGGTTATTTTAATATTCAATTGTAACACATAAATCCTATCTACTCACACACACACACACACTGCGTAGTCTTCTCACCAGATAAACAACTGGTTTTAATCGACCCATAACCTCTTTATAATAATATTATTATGTTCTCGATTTTAGTTCATAAAACCTTGTCTGTCTTCAATAAATGTATTCGGATTACATTATTTTTGAATATTATTACGATGCTTCGTTACATAATCGTTGTTGATCATAATATGAATATGTATAGTCGATGGCTTAGCTGAGATTTTCGGCGGAGCTCCCAGAGACTGCTTAATATGATATCAAATTATTGAGAGCAAACGTTGCGCGGCTAAGCTAATGCCATATGAAGGATGTAGGACATACAGTTCAGTTCATTCTACGTCACTGAGTAAGAATACCTAGTATGGAAGCATAGCTCATGTTTCTCTACAACGTTCGACCAATTAAATCATAGAAAACCACACAAATTTATGAACGAGCATGGGATTGGTCTATCGCCATACTACTAGCTACGCAGAAGCTACCAGCTGATGAATATGTAATCACGTCAACACAGTATATCCACAAAGCGAGGTGCGGCTGATATCAGATCATACATTATCATGTAAATCTCATGATTTCAAACGCGTGGAATCAGGCCGATATTTACTTTGTAATCGGTTATTTTTGGTGAACGAAATTCTCTTTTATTTGTTGTTTCTTTGAAATATTATATTTCATTATGATTTCCCAGGTGTATTTGATCAAATAACAGGACAAACTCGTTTGTTTATCTTGACCTTCATAGGTGTATGAAAAAGGCATTGCTTGAATCATACAGTACTGTTGTTCAAGTAAATAAAGCTTCGATTGATTTAAAGACTATCAATTCGACTGCTTTTAACGGTAACGGTTATTTGTGTACCGATTATGATATATTTTAATTCGATAGAAGAAAAAAAAGTACACTTTAATACATAAGAAATACAAACAGAACAATATTTCTTATCACTAAAAGCGACCTCTTCCAGGCAACATATTTGCGTTGGATGATATAGTTATGTAGGTTGTTTTCGAAACCGTCTTATATAAATTCTGTTCAAATAGGTCGGAAAAGTATGTGTCGGTTCTATGTTTCTTTATAAAGTAATCGTGATAAAAATAAGTTTTAAACCATTATGCTCTATACTAAGCTGGTTTGATTGACGATTCAATTTATGATTTCCCAGTTTTGGGTTTAAAAATGATATTGAATTTTAAAAGAAGGAGGTTATCATCTATTCTAATGTATTTTTATTTAAATATCAAATTTTCGTGATTTCTCCATTATTTATGAACTGATATTGATATTTTTTTTGCGATTGGGAACAGTTTTCATATAATTAATATTAATTTTGTTTATCTTAACGGCTTTAACGACGATTGCGGGTTCAATGTGTCTTTATGAACAGGTCTATTTGTCTCTACGTGTTTTCTGTGTACTATATGTATCTATATATTAACAATAAAAAAAAGATTGATATCCGTATCTAGTATCCTTAGTACAAGCTTTACTTAGTTCATATATAAATAAAATAAATATCTTGGGACAACCAATACACTGGCCCCAACCAGGCAAGGCATATATTTGCAAATATATATATGTTATAGATAAATTACACCCGGACACAGAACAAATAATCGTGATCATCACACAAAGATTTTTCTTGGGTGGAGTTCGAACCCACAACCTCTGTCTTATCAGTCCGGGTCTCTAACCACTAGACCAACCGACCAGTCCCGGACATTTATTATTATTATTATTTATAAATTAAAATTTAAGTCGATATACACGACCATCTGATCCCAAACTAAGCAGAGCTTGTACTATGGAAACCAGATAACTCATTTACTACATATATTACCTACTTTACTTTTGTAAATACATACTTATATAGATAATTACACCGAGACTCAGGACAAACAGACATGTTCATGCACACAAATATCTGTCCTGGGTGGGAATCGAACCTACGACCTCCGGCGTGAAAAGCATGCCAGCCAACAGGCCCGTAAATATAATACCCATATATACAATACAAATACAAAAATGATTTATTTCATCTCCACAAATTACATGAAACTAATAAAGTTGACAAAATGTATGAAGTTGCAATTTGTGGGAGATCTGGAGTCCAAACTAAGCCAAGGCCTGTATTTTGGCACTCCAGGCCCCCCCGAAACCTATTATATTATATAAATTTGTCAGTTAGATACTTTTATATTATTTATCTAGCTATATATATATATATAAGTAAATAAACCTGTGTAAGTATAATAGTAAATATATTGTTTTTAATAGTAATTATTATTAAGAGTTTCCATAAAACCAACATAGTTTTTAAGCTCAGTCCCCCTCGTTTTCGCGAAACCAACAATATGCAGTGGCGCATCTGTCGCGAGATGGCCTTTTTACCGTTAATCAACATCTGGGGCACTTTTGAAAGTAACGCCCGCACGCCCCAGCTCACTTTACGTAGTAACCAAAATGCTGTCCTTTATTGTGTATTGAACCCTACTTATATTTCAGGTAATTGAATCATTTGAAACTTTATAGCTCTTATTACAAATCAACCCTTACACAGAGACACGGAAGCTGAACGGTAAAAACAGAAATTGCACATCTTTTGTGGAATGGAATTACAATCCCACAATCTTGCAAAACTCTGTGCAATGTGCTGTTCTCAATATGATCCAAAAGCCAAATGTCTTTTGTTTAGTTAATGCATCTTTGTTTGTGTCCTACATATGGTTTAATTTCATTTTGTCATGCAATAAACGCACTAGCGTTGGTGTTTCTCAACAATGACAGACGCACACGTTAGTTTTTCTAATTATGTAACTATATAAAACTCTCATATCTTAATTTACCTATATAATAGAACGGTCTACACGTTGAACATCAATAATAAATAATCTATATTTATAAAAATCAATGCCACTTCTCGTTGTAATGTTATTATAACTCAACAACGCCTTTACCGATTTGGCTAATTTTGGTCTTGAATTATTCGTGAAAGTCCAGGGGAGGTTTGTACGTCGAGAAAATTTAAAAAAGTCTTGATAAAGTCTAAAATCAACATCTTTTAGCAATTTAAAATATTTTTTGTTTGAATAAATGAACTTAATAATCATTTTTTTATTACTATGCCTTATACGTAACGAAGCAAGTACCGGGCCGCTAGTATCGTATAATGATTATGTTGGGACGACTTACACATAGCCCTCTGATTCCAAACAAGCCTAGCCTGCACTATGGCAACTATACAACTGTTAAACAAACTTGTATATAGAAATAGTACATAATATAGATATATACATAAAATAATAATATTCTACTATATAAAAATAAGTCGGGTTTTCCTTCCTGACGCTATAACTCCAGAACGCACGAACCGATTTCCACGGTTTTGCATTCGTTGGAAAGGTCTCGGGCTCCGTGAGGTTTAAAACAAAGAAAATTTCTAAAATTTAACGCGAGTGACACCACGGGGCACATCTAGTTTATACATAAATACTAATGTAATGTTGCAGTTAAGATACTTTTTTTGGGTATTGATAAGTACTATAAACATGTAGTACATTATTTTATTTATCATCGAATTTTTCCGCAGTGTAAAAAGACATATATTATTATATCCCTGGGGATCTCGATATTACTTGAATATAAAATATAGCCCATGTTATTCCCTGATAATGCAGCTTTCAGGTGAAAGATTTTTTTTATGAGTTGAGAGAATGCAACTTTAACTCCAAACCAGGGGATAAATAAGACACAGACTTGAGCACTATGCCAATAAGTCTTTTAATAGGTTGTAGGGTATAATCTTAATATCAGAGTTTAAGAGACCTTCTTTTGTTTTTTTTTTAATCATAATCATCATTTATTTGTGAATCATAGGTAATAATACACAGTGCACTATGTTCTACCATGAGAATGGTGTACAAATCACATCTACTTATTTGGTGTACATACCATCTAAGTTTACAACAAAACAATCTAAATTTACAAATACAAAATTGTAATATAAAAATACAAAATTAAAGTCAGCCTTCCACAAACAAATTAACTAACCTACAAAAAAAAAACTTTTCTGTTCATAATATTTGGTTAGATATTTGTGCAATTATTAAAACAGGTAAATTTAGGAACAAAGTCACGTGGATCTTGTTTTTCAAATCGAATTTCTTCATAGTAGAAGTATTCCGAGGTGAAAAATAATATAAATGTTTGCGTAAGCGGCAGGCGAGGCACGTGGATGGGAGCGGAGGCCTCGTGATGCCGCAACGTGAGCGGGAGGCGGTCACCTCGCCTCCCGAATACGTAAATGGGACCAACTCGATGGGAAATGTCACGTTGAACTCCTGTTGGTTAGGCAACAGGAGTTGTTGTGTTTGTGTTGTATGTTATGTTTTTAATTAACTACAAATTGAACCAATTATTCCATATCGGTCCATTTTATAACATAACAAGAAAATGTTATATACTTTGTGTACCTTTATAACTCTTTCTCGAGTGGTTATCCTAGTTTTTTAGAGACTGTCAATGTTTTATAAAATACAATGTTCTTATAAAAATGTTAAAACGAGTTATTTATCTGCTAGACTACGCAGTGTGTGCGTAGTGGTAGATGGATGTGATTTATGTATTACAATTGAAAGCAACTTACTTTTTCACTGCTAGTGTCATCAAACCCTCTCCTTACAAAAATATAAAGTTCTTTCTGGAGGGGACAGTGGTTATACTGCTGTTAGAGTTGTTCAAACTGCTCGGTTGGCATCTGACATGGATAATGCGTACAATCGAGACCGGAAGTTTAACGTGCTGAAGCAGCGAGAAGCTCAGCAATTATACCACTTAGGCGGTCACCCGTTTATAGACTGACCGCGCGCCTAGGTGTTTAACCTCGCCGATCACTTACGGACTGATTATGGCACCTGGCCATGAACGCCGTTGATATTTATAAGTAATTACGGACTAGTTATATGTTTTATTTGATTCGCTAGAATGTGAAAATTACATTTGAGTAATAAGGAAAAATATTCTCAAGCAGATTCGCGTTTATAAGTAACACGAGGTTGGTTGTAGGTAATCCAATTGCACGAAATAAGTTATTTCGTCAACAACTAATCCGGTCTTATGATTTTTTTCACGAGGTCATTGTTCGATTCCTTGCACGTAAATTTTGTATCCTTGAGTTGCTCATTCGTGTATTAAAATGTTTCTGTTGAAAACTATATTACTATAACACGCATTATAGTAGGTAGTTAAAACCAGCGCTAGTCAAATTATTTCTGTATATAAAAATTTCGTGAATAACAATTTAATCAGAACTATAAAATTACGTTCAATATAGGACCCAACTTGTGGTATCTTTAGGTGTGAATTAGTGTGTATCGCTGTGTGACGCAATAGTGTTTGTTTACGTGGAGCAAACTGGCTACGTGCATTTAGTAAGCGGCTGGTACGACGTTGCCAAGTCGTGCCTGTGCCAAATTTGGCAGCGCGATGATGGTTGCCTACCGAAGCTCGCTGCGGCATGACCACTTTTTGTCAGTGACGAGAATTGAGTTACAGTACCAAAACGTATTTCGGTGTGTCAACTTTTTAAAATCCATAAACCGCAAAGATTAGATGCAAGCAAGATTCATGCATGACCAAATCTTTGGCTTTATATATATTTATATTGACATCCTTGTTAGTCTAGCAGTAACGTGGTTAAGTTTAATAGTTTTTTAAATAATAATATCCTGGGACACTATTTACGCACGGCCGTTTGACCCCAAACTAAGCAGAGCTTCTACTATGGAAACCAGATAACTGATATACTACTTTTCTTTTGTAAATACGTACTTATATAGATAAATTACACCCAGATCCATTACAAACATACATGTTCATGCACACAAATATCGGTCCTGGGTGAGAATTGAACTCACGACCTCCGGGGTTAAAAGCAATGGTTAAAAACATGGGAAATAAGTCAGATTGGCATATTCTCTTGCCTGGAAGATAGCGGTGCTTTGGAGAAAACGTAAAGCCGCCGCTTCTGTACCTGACTTCTTTCCAGTCGTGTCGCTTCACCGTCCAATTGTATCATGAGAATGAGGATATAGAAAGTGAATGAAATGTTGCACTACATTGTCCCGCGTAGTTGGTTACTCTCCACTGAGACTGGCCGCCATGGCCGAAATTCATTCAGGAGGACATTATTATTGTTAACCATAAAGCAAGATTTTATTGTAACTTTGTAAGTGTAGTTGGGCTTGTTTTATTTATTTAATCAATGCATCCATTTGTTTTGCACTGTGGTCTGCGGTCATCAACTGTTAAATGGGTCTGACAATTGAATGTCATGATTATCTTATTGGCGGAGCGTCGTTGCCATTGAGCGAAGAAGTCCTAGTGGCAAATAGCAGCAACAATTTGCGAGTCGTAATTTTCTTCATGTCCTGTGCATTATAATACGTAGTGAAGAAACTGATTTACTACAGCTATTCATGGAATATTTACTTTTATTTTCGCCCTTTTTTTACATGTCGATGCGCTATGCATTAACACAGGTTACTTAGCAACCTAGCTAGGACCGCTTTCCATAATTTAATTACCAACCAATTTCTGTAATAATTGATTGTATCATGTAATCTATATAAATAAAAAGAGAAGTCCTGACTGATTGACTGACTACTCATCAACGCACAGCCCAGACCCTTGGACCTAGAAAGCTGAAATTTTGCACAGATATTCACTTTATAATGTAGACAAGGAATAAGGAAGGATTTTTCGAAATTCAACCCCTAAGGGGTTACCCCCTTAGGGGTTGAATTTCGAAAAATCGGGTGCAAAGTTAGTATGAAACTTTGTCGTTTTTGAATTTAAAGGCATGAAAATTGGTATTTAGCCTTTCAGTTAAACATAAGAAATATGTGTTTCAGGATTTTTGGATATTCCACCCCCAAAGGCGCAAAATAGGGGATGTTAGTTTGTATGAAAAATGTGACAATTTGTAAGTTCGCATGGAAATTAGTGTTAGACCTTGCAGTTTAAAATAAAAAATATATATTTCAGGATTTTTGGAAATTCCTCCCCCAAGGGCGTAAAATAAGGGATCTAAGTTTGAATGAAAAATCTGTTTTTTTTTTAAGTTAAACGCATTAAAATTGGTATTTGGACGTTCAGTTAAAAGTAAAAAATATATATTTCAGGATTTTTGAAAATTGCACCCCGAAGGGCATGAAATAGGGAATGTCATATTATAAATATGGAATAAACTATTCTTTCATTCAATTCTATTAAAAATTATGTCTATTATTGGGATGAAAGCACACATGTTGGCTGCCTCTAGACCAGTAGCATATATGTACTTACTGTAACAAAAACAATTCTCGGTGCGTTAATGTGAGAACACGTACAGTCTAGTCAGGGTAAATTATACGCCTTGACATGATTTGCAAACCCAGCGCGAAGGATCGCTTGTTTTTGTTAACAATCTGACGTTGCATCGTGTTTGTGCAATGAAGATTTCGTGATGTGATGTGATGGGCGAATTGGCACTGACGGACTATACAGGTCAATCACCCGCGAAACCGCTCTCATCCCGCGCGTCCCTCGCCTTACGTAATCGCGCTGTTGCCACACCGGCGACGACATTGCCAAAGTCGATACCTCCATGCCGATCATTCGCGCCCGCTAATCATGTCTTATCAAAAGTCACTCCGGCCGTTTCCATTCAACCGGTTTATCAATTTTATTGCTGTCGTACATAAATAGAAACTTTGTTTTGGTTATAGTGTCTTGAAACAGGAGCTTGCTGGTAAACTTTCGTACAATGCGATGCCAACATCCACCAAAACAAGCCGGCTCTCTGTCACATCGATTAGTCAGTGTCACAAACTTTCACCTCCATGCACCGTAGGATATTGTATCTCCGGGTCACAAACGTTAACTTTCACGGTTGTTACTGATATAGTATACTTAATATCTTTTGCGCTCTTTCGGGTCATCTTGCCATACGAAAACGATCAATTTGCTCCGCACAAAATGTTTTTGCGGCGCCTACAAGAGCTCCTATTCACATGTTAGTTAGGGCTCATTCCCAAGACCGACCCGGCTCCGTTTCCATCGATGTCAATCGATACGTTCAATTCGTTCCGAAGTATGTCGTTTGCTTGCGAATGACCTACCTATCGACTAATATGACAGAGTTGTGTTACACGGTGCCCACGAACGATAGGTACGTGTCTCACTTGATTTATAGACGCACTCGCAGCGGTACGACTTGAACCAATATATGAACACACCAGCTAATACACGGCTATATAACGTAAGTGTGATATATGAAATGAGGCCTTTCGCAAACATGGCTGTTCGTATTACGCGTTCGATGAACTTAGAATAATAAGTCAGTCGAGCGTGGATGAAAAACGTGAAATCTAATAACTGGAAGAAGCTTGTCATATGACAAGCCACCGTAGCCTAGTTGGTAGTGCTCCTGCCTACGAAGCTGGTGGTCCTGGGTTCGAATCCCGGTAAGTGTAAATATTTGTGTGATGAGCACGAATATTTGTTTCTGAGTCATGGATGTTTTCTATGTATTTAAGTATTTATCTATCTATATAAGTATGTATATCGTCGCCTGGTACCCATAGTGCAAGCATTGCTTAGTTTGGGGCTAGGATGATCTGTGTGACATTGTCCCTAGATATTATTATTATATAATATATCCTATTGAACTACTAAATAAAGGAATTATAAAAGAAATTATTGTTTCAAGAAATTAAAACACCTACTACCTACGACACGATGTTGACTGTACTCTACAATGTAAAATAAACAAGAATTGAGCCCCACTACAAAAATTTGAATGTCGTTTCTTATTAAATTAGTTACATTAAATGTCACTGGCCATAACTAGTTGGCATTGAAAGAAATAGTAGTTTTGGTGACAAAATACGTATTTACTGTGATCATTATAAATATACAAGAAATCTCAACTTAATTAAGTACTTGTTCTCTTGAGGCGTAGCATAATGATAATAAGTAAGTTCCTCTAAAATTATTTTTTTTACAAATCTAATTTTTTTTTTTATTTTCAATGAGTACACACTTGCAAAATTTGTTATAAAAGTTACGGGGAACAAATATTTCACTACACTAATTCGAAATTAAGCATACGATGATGGTAAGCAGTCCTATAGCACATGAACCACTCACGCGTTGCTGATTTTGCTTTATAAGCTCCGGTGACCCAACTCCTCGCAGGAACACAGCGTAAGGCTAAGAATTAGTGCTCCTACTTGCAGCGTATTTAAGGTTCTGCCTTCATCTAGCTAATTCCGTGCTGGCGTCACTTACCATCGGCATGCAACAAGCTGCCATGCATTTCTCTAATTATGAAGTGAAAAAAAAAAACTTTTTGGCGGCGTTTTGGATTTTTGGGATGTGTAAAAAATATTAAATTCGCGTCAGGATACGTGACCTTATAGAATATTCGAAAGACGAAGGGTAATTTTTAAATTCACACTGGCCGTATATCCATTTACATGACCGCAGCGTTTTGGAAGTGAAAAATACTTTAGGGGCGATTTGCACTTTTTGGGTTCCGTAGCCAAATGGCAAAAAACGGAACCCTTATAGATTCGTCATGTGGACAGACAGACATGACGAATCTATAAGGGTTCCGTTTTTTGCGTTCCGTATGTCACAGTCACTTTTTTCCGAAAATATAAGAGCCGTACTGTTGAAACTTGATAAGTAGATGTATTATGTGAACCGCATTAAGATGTTCACACAAAAACGGAAAAAGAACAATAATTTTGGGGGTTCCCCGTACATAGAACTGAAACTAAAAAAAAAATTCATCGTACCCATACATGGATAGGACTTTAAAAATGATATTGAGGTTACTAATATCATTTTTCCAAAGTGGAAAAATGAGTGTAACTTCTAAAATAAGAGAATGGTAAAACTAAAAAAAATATATGATGTACATTATCATGCAAATTTCCACCGACAATTGGTTTGAACGAGATCTTATAGGTAGTTTTTTTATACGTCATAAATCATAAACCGCAATTTACCTTTTATTTAATCAACTGAAATACCTGCTGCTACGGAACCCTTCATGGGCGAGTCCAACTCGCACTTGGCCGGTTTTTAATTATTTTAGATATTTTAGAGCCAAACCAAATTTAGTTCTATTTTTAAAATTTATTGCTATCATAGAAGCAATTGCTATGAGTCTTCACCGCCCAAAGGTGGGAAGTAGCATCTTCCACTCGCTATTCGGATCAAATAAACACTACTTTCCGAGTTTGGGAAATGAAAAAATAGTTTTCACTTCTATGGGCACTGGGCAGTCCCCAAAGACTGCCCCGCATGTTATTTTTAATGAGATAATATTGGACGATTATTCAAGACCATTTCCAGATTATGTATTATTTATTGCAGACGGCAGAATGACGCCAGGATGTAAAACTGGCCATACAATATGTTCGCGAGATAATTTATATAAACATTCGTGCGAATGACGTTTCTGATCCTGTTATGATTTATATAGACTGTTATTATAAACTGATGATCGTATTAAACTATTTTGAAGGAATTTCCCTGTAAGTGTGATATCTTTAGAATGGCCTCATAACATTCGTTCGTCTAGGTTTAATTTTAATATCCACGACTATTTATTAGAATTTAGTTCGCTTCTTAAGTAAAGTCAAAATAAAGTTATGTGTCCATACATTCATTAGTATCTAATTACACGCTCACAGTATAAAAAGCAGCATCACGCAAGGAGAGTGATAATTAAAATTTTGAGCCCGACCAATTACTGTAGACAGATTACTTTTTAGTATGCTTGTATTGTGTAATCAAGTGTAATTTGCATTACTTAAATTGGCTACTTGTGACTGAATCATGTAATGTCTTGATTGAAGAATAAGAGACAGTTGTTAGTGTGAAATTTGTGAAGCGAATTCTTAGTATTCTTAAGAAAAATGCCTTCTAATAAATAAAATCATTAGTTTTTTCTGTATATGTTCTGAAAGTGAGGAAACAGTGTTATAAAATACTTCTTCTAATCGAATACCACAATTACGAATGGTATTACCAGGAGAACTTGTAGCCATTTGACAACCTTGTACCCATACGATAAGTAAGTAACCAGAAGAACTAATAATGTAATACTGTTAAATGCTTCTTTATCGAAACTTGAACACAGAATTGAACTTGCTTTGGTGCGGTTGCGGCGCAAGACTTCTTCATTAGATGGTGGGTAATGGTATCTTGAACAAGTCATTCATGAAGCAGTCGCTTTTGCCATTGTATAAAGACATATACTGGAGAATCTTCGAAATAAGCGCCAATCAGAGTAGTGTATTGACTGGCGGGCAGCTGTTTGTCCTCTTCGACTCTTGTTAGGCAGATAATGCTCCCTCCGATTCTCAATCAGACGAGCGGCCCGTGTCATCACCTATTAACGTTTAGGAACAGTTGCACAAAACGTAACTAAAACCGCCCCTATAATGCATTTTCACGTCAGTAACGATACTAAACCGAGGTTCGAAGTTTGTAGATCCATTTAAAGACGGTATGTTTATGTTGTGATTTATTTTAACTGCCGTATTAGCACTTATCAAAATAATGCTATTTTTCTATAGAGAGGTCAGGCTTACCATAATGTCATGGATTGTTGATATTAAATACAGCGAATCTTAAGCAATTATTTAGCTATGAGAAGGCCGATTATTGTATTGCTAAGAAAAATTACAAGTCATAAAGATTTCATTAATTTGCTAAAACTAAACTCAAAACTGGTGAATCATTAATTAAATCATCCGGCGTCATTCGAACTTGCATGCAACTTCTGCCCATCTAGGGTAGGCCTCCAAGCCGTTAAACTGCGAACGATACACGTTGGTAATCTAATCATTACATCCTGTTCTAACAAGTCGACTGTCTTCAATCAATCAATCATTTATTGTCTATGGTAATACCTAAAGATATGTAATTATTTACACATTTTATTTGGGTGTCTTTATATTGTGTGTTCAGTGGAGTTATATATTTGCTTGGTAAGTTTGAAATAGTATCATGTTAGTTTTTGTCATATTTATTTTTACTTATTTAAGTTCAACCAGTTGATGACTTTCTTTCAGTTCATAAAATTATCCTGCCTGTGTGTTTTGTTCGTAATAATGCGGGTTTGATTCCCATCAGACGATGAATTTATAATTTTCATGATTTGTGTTTCGATTTCGGATTATGTTTTAAACACTAACATTTTGTGTTTTTTTTTCACCAATCCAATAAGTGGAGAGCTATATGTCAACACTTTCTTTTCAAACAAGAGGCAAAAGAAATTGACTCTAGTCAGCACTTACAGGTCAGTGCTCTCACATACATAATTTGCATGAAACAAACATTCAGGTGTAATGTACAAAGTTTTCTTTAACTGGAGTTTTTCTCAGTGTTAGAGCATTGTTTTCGATCCCATCCCACACGGGGTTTGAGTTGTTGAATGCGGATTGGCCGTCAGGCCTGTAACGAGTGCACTATATCGCATTGTGTCAAAGTATGTCGCCCGTCACATCTGTATGGGACCGTTTGTCGTCCATTTGTATGCCGTTGTTGCCATGTTATCTATTGTGTCGATGTAGACCGTAATGACAATAACAATATGTACCTTTCGTATGCCTGTGTGCGTGATACTAACGTGTACTGTAGAGAAAGTCGGTTTTAAACTCGTGAGACGAAAAGTGTAGTGCTATTAATTTAAAGTCAATCTCTATGTGTACGGCATTCTAGCTACTACCGATTTCAGATCGAGTAATTTAAAACTTAGTATCCCTTTTCTATACTAATATTATAAACAGGTAACGTTTGTGACGTTGTAACGGGTAATCTCTGGATCTACTAAACCGATTTTCAAATTTATTTCGCCAATAGAAACGTTATTGTGGAGTGTCATAGACAATAAAAATTATGATTCATCATCATAATTTTTACTAACCCGAAGTATTACGCGGGACAAACAGGCAGGGACAAAAATATTTATAACGCGGAACGAAGTCCGCGGGCACTGCTAGTTTCAAATAAGGGTACATATTTAACAGTATATTTCTTGTTGAATTCACAATGGCTCTGATGATTAAAACTATTAATTAATTCTGAGACCACTGGCAGGATTACATTGCATGTCGCAATCAGCCTTCCCATGCTTAGCCTATCAAGCTGCGGTGAATCCTGTTAGGTTGTCAGAATTTATGAGGCGATCATAGCTAGATGCTCTCACCGGTCCGTAAGTGAGCGAGGTTAAGCAACTAGGCTCAGGCTAAATGGTTTCAAAGTCAAAGGTACTTTATTCCGTAATAATTTTACATTTATGTGGAATCGTCATATTTTTTTTACCCTACCGTGCAGTGCATGACGTGGCAGCTACTGAGAAACACTGCCAGAAAACTCAGTAAGAATCCTTTTTTAAAATAAAATATACTTAACATTAATTACAATCATGTGTGTTGACTCAGAACAACTCAATCCCAAGCACTTTTTCACTTAATTAATCAGAAATTTTGTAGTATGCCCTGCTACAAAATTTGGCTTTAATAATTCTTTTAAACTTATTCGTAGACAATTCTCTAATATCATTGGGAAGTTTGTTATAGAATCTTATACATTGCCCCATAAAAGAGTTACTTATTTTGTGGAGACGGGTAGTATGCAATATGAGATTATTCTTATATCTAGTATTTACATTATATGTATCGCTCCGTTTACAGAAGGAATCGATATTTTTATGCACATATAGTAAGTTTTCATATATATACTGAGATGGTACAGTTAGAATGTTGTCCTCTTTGAACTTTTCTCTTAGAGACACTCTCGGGCCAAGATTATAGATAGCTCTTACAGCACTTTTTTGCAATATAAATATGGTGTCAATGTCAGCAGAGCTACCCCAGAGAAGAATTCCATAGGACATTACACTATGAAAATAACTGAAATAAACCATTCTAGCTGTGTCAACATCCGCCAAAGTGACCGCCAATGTGGTTTAATTTCTGAGCGTCTCCGTGCTTCGGTGGGCACGTTAAGCTGTCGATCCTATTAGTATTCGATAACGTTAGGCAAAAGTCATTAAGCCACGTCAGAGGTCTAAAACCGGGCGCCTTGAACAACTCTGACACTAGGGTAACCCAGTGGTTACGACTTACGTATCGTAGGCAGTAGTAGTAGGGCAGTCCCTACTACTACTGCCTACGATACGTAAGTCGAAATTTGTCATCAACTCTCTTACACATTGTACAGGGCATACTGACATCCCACCATACAAGTTGATATATGTATATAGTATAGCAATTTCTTTAGTGATATTCGTAGTCATCAAAACATCGGTGTGTTATATATTCAAAGAAATAACATAATAAAAATAAATACGCTTAACAAAGCGAAAATCTTTAATTGATAAGATATGTGAATGATTGATTGTTTTTAATCTGCGGTATAAAACATGGCACATGGCTGTACTAAGTTTGAAGATATATGCCATATGCGGCTAACAGTGAAACACACAAGAAACCAGAAAACGTTCACTTATTTTGGGTAGTCCTTTTTTATAGGTTTTGCTGACCTCAATTTCTGGACCACACATTTCATACCTCAATTGTATTGTCTCTACATTATGGGTAAAATCTAGCTTTAATAACACTTGCAGTACCAAGAATATTGAGTTAGCATCTATTGTCAACAGCAACGAGAAATGTGCATGTATATAGAATGTTATTGTTAATATAGCCATAGTATGTATGTATATCTTTAATTCCATTGGGTCATTGTTGGTTCCCTTTTTTTGGCTTCAATGGATATTCCATAAAGAGGTTGCCTCGAAGAACTCGCAGCAGCCATGTACTTCCTTTTATTGCATAAAACAACGAGTAATTTACTTTACTTATTTTGACTGTAGTAAGGTTTGCCTTTAGCCGTGTGGATGCCGGCCCAGAAAGAATAACAGGGTCACGCCATACCATCCCGTGGGTGACGTAAAAGACGACTTAGGGATACATCTGAGCCTCTAGCACGAGTTCCTGCAGTGTACTTACTCGATCACACGTACAGTTTCTCCCATACATTGAGCACCAGCGCCTCTCGCGGAAACTATTAAGAACTAAAAATCTGGTGCTCAATGTATGGGACGAAAGTGTACGAGTGATCGAGTAAGTAAACTGCAGGAACTCGTGCTAGAGGCACTGGTAGTTGGGCAGTAGCGGCTCTTCTCTTCAGAGGTTCTTCCATTCATATCTTCGATAAGCGCTATGTTACTTCGTTTAATCCATCCGACAAATTCCCACAAACCAGAAGCCGGTATCAACAGTGGCACACTAATATTGTGTACCACTATTGATCCTGAAAGGCACTGAGAGTTGCGGCCCATGCAATGTACTTTTTGCACTGCCGCTTCCTACTGATTCTTTCTAAGATATTGTTTATTATATAATTCCTTATGGTCTTTAATTGCTTACTCCAGAATACTCCAGATACCATCGACCTTATGTTAAAATATTTCATTCATAGGTATGCATGTACTTTTTGCACTGCCGGTTCCTTCTGATTCTTTCTAAGATGTTAATTATATAATTCCTTATGGTCTTCAATTGCTAACTCCAGATACCATCGACCTTATGTTAAAATATTTCGAATTTATAGTGCTTATGAAAGGAATTTCTAAAGACTTGTAACACAATGCAGTTATGTTGACATTGTGTTAGATAGAGGCCTTAGATGACGCACGACGCGGCTGCATTGAAGAGGGCATTGCACCCTAGAACGCGAATGTATGCCTATTTGCACTGCGAGATAACAATTGATGTTTGCGACATCCATTCTTACTTATGACTGCCCCGTACACGGAGTAGAGGCAGCGTGGTTAACGAGATCGACCCAATAAGTGGTATTGGGATTATTCTGACTAGAAAAAATTAGAGTCAAGATGTTGGTATTGTACTATGGAGAACCCGTAAGTCCTGAACATGTATAGGTATCCCCACAGCTGCACTCTCTATTAGTTCCTAGTGATAGCAAATGGCAATGAGCGCCGATTCACTCTTATAAAAAGTGCTACTACTACTATACTGTGTAGATGAAAAGTATCCACTAAGATAGGGCGCCGTAACCGAAATGCGGCAAGGAGTAAGTACTTTATGGTCTTACTCAAGGTGCAAACAAGCCTGTACTGCCTAGTAGACCATGAAGAAAAATTTTGTTAAAAATTACCCAACCAATCGCCATTGTTCCGTGGTAGGTGCTACTTACTTTCTACAACCACATTGCTCTAAAAACTTTGCGAACGCGGCGATTAAATCGTGTTGAACATCGTTTAATGTAAGTGGCTATATTCTTAATTTGAATCAGTAATATATTTCTTAGCATCGTTACTTTAAGGTTGATTTTCGTTCAGTAATGTACCTATTTACGTTGGAGTAAAAGTCAGTGATCGATGTTTCCTACACTGTCACATCGTGGGAGCGATAACATCGATATACACCACTTCAGAACTAGCTGGCAACTAGACCATTGTAAAGAGATGCGCAGGCCCATTTTTTTATTAACGACCTCGAAACTACAAAACTACACGCTTGTGAATTATCCTATATCGCATGATACTTTACACTCATACAATTTAGATACACAAATCACAACCAATCTCAGAACAACTATTTCTGGGTCACACAGATAGTTGTCCTGCTCGAGGTTCAAACTCAAAGAAACACGAGGGCATCGAGTTGTTACCTACCTTAGCCACAGAACCGCACGCGCAGTCAGAATTACTAAGCAACTGTTTATCCGTATATGTAATTTCGAGATGTTTTCTGTCTTATGCTAGATTTTATACCCTGTATTACTCTAATGGCGGAACTGTCTCCAGCCTTGGTAATATTGAGACGCAGGCTCATGGCTCTCTTTAGCGTTTGACCAATGAATTCACGGAAAAATGCATTGTCTTCGTCAAGATGTTACCTACGCTGATTCAAACTAGAAAAAAAATGCAACTTTTAAATGACAGAACGGGTTCATGAAACCAGTCTACGAATCATTTTGGTTAGACTAGCTTGTCTAGGATTTAATGAAGGTTTTCCATCTTGCTAGATGGAAAATCTTCATTAAAGCCGCTGTCATTTTGATGTACTGTTTAAGGTAGTCGCTTTATTTGTGAGAACCACACAAAGGAGTTTTGAGTCTGTAGTCCGTAAATTGTTCCGTCTTGTAAAACCCTGATATTTCCGAGGACTTCCGAACTAGGATCCCACATACAAGCACATAGATACAACATGCTCTATACTCATGGTGCAGAACTCTGGTCAAAAGAACAGCGCATTCTTCCCTCCTTGAATGGAAGGTAAACCGCAAATCGTTATCAGATAGGAAAAGTAAAGCATAAAAGTCAATGCTTCAAAGGTTAAGTAAAAACGTTATGCAGAGGTCATGCGTGCAATTGTTGTTTGCATTAACAAGTTTAAAGCGTAGGTACATGATAACGGTAGCAATGATAATATTGATCTGAGTTGCGAGGCTTTTGCGCCACTTGCCATTGAAGTGAACTAGAAAAACAACTGCCCGTTATTGAATTGTCTGGGCCGTATGATACTCTGTTTGCAGCCATCTTGATAGCCCGGTGGCCAGGGCATCTAAGGGTACTTAAACATTGCACAGACCAAATCAAAACGAAATTACTGCACTTTGTATTGTTGTCGTCCTATAGTAAGGTCTTAAGTCGATCGGAACGACGAGATCTTGACTTACCTAGAACTTGTAAAGTTATTAGACCCATATATGGCCGGCCAAGACTGCGACCGTGCTGCAATCATTAACACACCCCATGACTCTTGATTTGCATTTGTATCAATTTAATGCCCTCCGAACCTACGGCTCGTGTTTTTGGTTATTAACGTAGAGAGACAATAGCACAATACTTCTATAACAATGTCTTTAAGCATGCCAGTAACCGCCTTGAGACAACGAGGGTGTTTTCTAACGCTGCTCATTCAATTCGAAGTCTTATTAGTTGGTTGGCTTAAGTACCCATCCGCCTTTACTTTTCGGAGAAGCAAGGAAAGCCTTCTGATCACTAAAACCCGACTTTTTAATCACTTTGGATAAAACTCGCAACGAAATTCCTTGCTTGCCTTTGCATAATTACTTTTCTTATTGAGTATTATAGGTTTGCTGCGGCGAGTAAAATCTGTAGGTTGTTATGCGTCGCCGTCGCTAGGTATACATGGTTGCCGCTATGCATGTGCTCCGTTGCTTGGATATTAGGTCTAGTATGCTTAATTTCCGACAACGACCTTGCAAGAGTCGCGGGAAGACGTTGGATGCGGGCATCGAAAAATCAGCCAGTTGATATGATGATGCTTAATTTCAATCTAAGACTCAAAAAGCTCTATTTGCATTACCAATAGGAGACAAGGTAAGTCTTTTAACTCTAATGCCAGTCTATTTGTAGAGGGTAAAATAAAATGGTTCAATATTTCCAAAAGCAATACCAATTCAGTTGGCGTGTAATCTCAATTTTCCTTGAGACGTGGTGGCATACCTCGACGTGACATACCGTTGCCGTCCAGGCCACATTACTATGCATTGGACGAATTTCGTACGCCACCCGCTACCACTGTTGCTAAACACGAGTCCAAACAATTTATGGCTTTTGCATAGTAATTGGATTTCAATTTGCAGGTAGCAATTGGTAACACTTGGATGCATAAACTACATAATGTTCGCGATTTTGTCTTTTACACCGGTAAACTAATTTTAAAGTCATAGCATGTCCTTTTATAGTTCCTTTGAGAGAAGAACTCCTAAAACTACAAGGCGATTAAAACTAGATGCTCCGGCTGCATAATTGTTCGACAGGTTCCATCGTGCCCCTTTTTTCCCCTCAGTATTTCACGCCATAACTATATTGACTGAACTAAGATGCCCTGTACTTACGAACTGTAAGAACTTCATTTAAATTATTTTAGTTGGTATTGCATAACAACTTGCAATGCTCATGTAGTAGCTAAACCTACAGGAATAAGCTCTTTGTTAATAGTATGGTTATCATTCTATCGTGTTTATCCCAGTTTATATTAATATTCGTCTCTGTTTGACACAATTCCATTGTTCTCGCCTCTCAGAGCCTCCCTATCCTTCCGTCTCTTTCTTTTCCTTTTATATTGTTCCACAATCTTGCCGAATAATATATTTGAAAATAAAGCGACTGGAAAAAGCAAAATCTATTTTGGGATGTGGAAATGAAGCCCCTTTTATATGGTACACTTCACCAGAAACCCATACTTTTTAATTTTTAAACAACATCCTAAATTATTCAATCATCATCATCATCATCATATCAGCCGAAAGACGTCCACTGCTGGACAAAGGCCTCCCCCAAAGATCTCCACAATTGCCGGTCTTGTGCTACTCGCATCCAGCATTTTCCAGCGACCCGCACAAGATCATCGGTCCATCTTGTAGGGGGCCTGCCCACGCTGCGTCTTCCGGTTCGTGGTCGCCACTCGAGAACCTTTCTGCCCCAACGGCCGTCGGCTCTACGAGCTATGTGCCCTGCCCACTGCCACTTCAACTTGGCAATTCTTCGGGCTATGTCGGTGACTTTGGTTAGCCTGCGGATTTCGACATTTCTGATGCGATGCAATTATTCAATACGTCAAAATAAAAAGGTAATATTAGTAGAAGCTTTGATACACAGATGGTCATGCTCCATAAAGGCTATTTTACCATTTTGGTACGGAACAATGAAAATAAGCTTAGCTATAATTTCAAACGAACTATTACCGAATATTTTTGACATTTCAATAAGGGGATGAATTAAGGGCACAGTGTAAGCCACGTCAGTTCATATAGTTAGTCCTTGACAGCGTGTTTATAACGTAGACGGCGTTACCCATAGAGATAACTACTATTTCAATCTTTTTCCTACGAAGAGCACCAAAATTATACGAAACTAAATTATCGTTTTATATTTAAAACAAACGGGCGACGTTTAATCGAGTAGCGAGTTCCAATGGTTGCGGCCGCTGACCGTTCCTATTTTCTGAGTTCGACGGCCGTCTCAAGGCTCACGAATGTTACTTCGAAGCAACACTAGTACATGATGTTTTGTACCAATAGTTGGTCAACATTGGCGTTAGTCCATACTTCTTTATATAAACGAACTCGTCACATTAATTGAAGAGGAGTACTCATTTAAATAATTGATTTTGGCTCTTGAATGACATTTGTGAAAGAGTATCTAAAACCATTATTCTCTCCTGTGTCACTAGTCTTTTATTATATTACAAAAGCGAGGAAAGGTCAGATCGAATTACATAGTAGATAGACCTAAGAAGCAAACGGTACGTCGCCGCGTCGCCTCGATTTATCTAGAAGCTTGTGACATGAGTATATGACATATGACTCGTATGTAGCCGGTCGTGCAGAAACTTTTTTACGATAACGATGAGTTCTAGTGAGGTCTGATGATGGAAGATTACTTAAACTTTCTTCACATAAAGAAACAACTTTGGAATTCGAGCATTTCTTCAAGGGAAATAATCCTACACTCTTTATGACAAAATCTCTAATGTATAGGGAGGCTGTTACCATAATCGTCACACGATATTAACTACTTTTAAGGCAAAGTCGAGAAAAGAGTCGTATCGAGACGGATTTCTATTATCCGTCTCGATACGACTTTTAAGTACGGGCGCGTGCGAAGGTAAACGAATTGGAAAGAACGATGAAAACGACGTTTTATAGATTATTGAACGAGGCGGAGTGTTATCTAATTGGGCCTAGGCTCTTAACACTGTTGTAACTACTCGGGAAATGGAGTTTCTTTTTTTGCAACAAGCATAGGAACCATCTGGTGATAAGCTTGATGATGCTTATAACACAAATGTCATCGCTAACACGTTACCGACCGGGTAAGTAAGTAAGGTCGGGTGAACATACTCATACCATAATAACATGAACAATAATAACGCAATTACCTGGACTTTATTCTGTAAGGTGTCTATAGATCTGCAGGTGGTTGCTTATAGAGCGAAAGAACACTATACTCTGTCTCACTTAAAAGTGTTTGCTACTCCTTTAGGGGATGCTAAGCGCTACCCAGGAGGGTTATTAGAGCTAAAGCGTATTATATTAAATATCGGCCTATGTAAATGTGTTACTCATCGTACACCTTACCGATGAGTAACACATTTACATAGGCCGATATTTAATATAAACATTACAGTTAATTAACTGTACTTCTATTGTTAAAAGTTTATTTACTTTGTCTTTGGATTGGAACGTGTAATTGTGTTCCTCAACGGTATGGGAAATATTTTCTTGCCGGAAAAGATGGTATGCCCGGCGACTGCGACTTCTCAAATGTTCGAGTTGCCATGTTGGGAAGTTGTTGGAAATTAATTTCGCGATTCTGGCTGGGCTGTCTGATTGGCCTGTTACCAAGGCAGTCGATTCTATTACAAACTGACTTCCAAAGGAAATAGTTATTATCATTTTGATTTGTGTATATGCCACGTTATAATTAATTGTTGGTTTGCTTCCCGCATGGTCCCATATAAATTTTGTTCAAATCGGTAGTTCTAATGTCAAGTTGAAATCGAATTTGTTTTTTAAAACATTATTCATTAGGTGGTCAGTTGTAGGTCGTTACAGATAGGTACGTAATCTGTGTAGCATCCATGAAAACATTAGCCTTTATACATTTGACATAACGTATCCAGAATCTAACCTCTCGCCAGTTGTGTTGGGTCCGCTACATCGTATCATGAGAGCCAAACCATAGAGAGTTCACCTGTATTTGTGCACACTAGTGTACTAATAGGTAATATATACCGTACGCTAGTCTCCGTGGCGGCCATTGTATTATATGTACTGTTTGTTTCTAGTCTATATTACGTATGTAGGTACCTACACAAGTTCGGTAAGTATATTATTATTTACAATATGTAAATAATCATAATTACTTTCTATTATTCTCTCATTATTCACTATATTATACTTTTGTTTCAGGTAAATACCATCGTACTCGTATAACAAATACTGTGTTTCTTAAGGTCAGTAAATACGTCTTTACTTAGTAAAATAGTCTACAACTATGTGTAACGATATTTTACATTTTTTTATTTGTTGTTGTTTAGTCGTAATTATATTTATTATAGTTCTTTTTTATTCATTGATTTGTAATTATATTTAATGGTAGAAAACCATAAGAAATAACAAACAACTAAATAATTGGATTCATGTCACCATCTGGGGAAAGAAGCTGGTGATCTGTATCTCGAGTTCCTCAATCTATATATAATATATATATATATATATATATATAGATTGGGGGACGAAGATAAGCATACTAAATTAAAAAAAATACATACTTTACTTTGATCACAATCTGTCTCTATCAACGTTATGATTACACCTTCTAATACATCCATCTATATTGTAAGATGGTTGTATTAGTTTACGTCGTAATGAAGTCGCTAACTCCACTTAAAATGAAACTTTACGGCTAAGATAGCTGGTATGCTAGTTCGAAAAGCGCATGAGATACATAAACGATACATAGCTAAGTATATTTTGCAGTTATTTATTAAAGTTAAGGAGAGGTTTAAGTCATTTCTAGCTAAGCCATTAGAAACAAACATATACACAAAATAAAACATTTACTGGTTAGATTGTATTATATTATACATATTAGATTATAATAGTAATTTACGTAGAGTAATCCACTCAATGGAATCGGCTTTCTATTAATTTTATAAGTATCTTTGAATCGTAATTGTTGGCTGTGAAAACTTATACTATGGGCTGCAAGCCATCAAGTTTTTAAGAAAATATAAGCACTGATCGTGAGATAGATCACGAAAACTTATTAAGCTTAAGAGATAAGATTCTAATCAATCTTTCTTTCGATACAAATTGCATTGAGTATAGCGATATTATTAGCATTCTAAAAAAGATTAATGATTTAAATTATAATTTCTAATTGTTCGTATTTTTTGTTAAATCCAAAACTAAATAAAGTGGTATCTATTTATTTTAGATTTCATAAAAAAATAACAGTAATAACATCTTGAATTTTATTTAGCAAATAAACCTAGCAACAGAGTAGAAAAAAAACTTGAGAGGTGTTAAGGGACACCCGGATGGAACGAAGTTATTTCTTATTATTTATTATGTACAAAAAACCTGTATACACTCAACAAAAATAATCGTCGCGACACCACACTGTTCAATGCGAAATAGAAATGAAAATATCTGGCTTGCTTTCTATAAGAGAGAGAGAGAGACAGACAGAGAAACATGCGCACGCCGCACAGCTGCAAAAAGTGTCGTGACAACTTTTCGTAAGAATTTTTCCGTCTAGCCCCCTTTCACAACGCGCGATAAGGAACTTCGTTCCAAAAATTTGACGTAATCTGTACCATACATCCCTTCGAAGTAACGCTTACTTATTTAAATGAACCTATTACAATTAACTGCTGTGTGGTGACGGCGACAAATATCAGAATCAGAATATCATCACTCCATCTCATCCCGTGGGGGGCGTAGAAGTCGACCCGAGGGAATATCTACCTGAGGAAGGGCAGCAGCTTCCTTCTGATTACTATGACTATCTTACTGCGATCGCCAACCCGCCTGCCAAGCGTGGCGATTATGGCATATCCCCTCAAGACGATTCTTGAGGGAGGCTTGTCCAGCAGTGGACTTATTTAGCTGTAATGATGATGATGATGAATTACAATTAATAAGTAGTTCGTATAACTATATAAATTTTCTTCAGTATTATGAACTAAAATTTACTTGAAGATAAGTAAATTTTAGCATAATAGTTTGATCTTACAATATATTAGGTTTACTAGACAATATTATTTAATTATTTTGCATAAGTCTTTAATTTCTTTGATTTTGCTAGCTAACTTAACAATACAAGAGGCTGACCACACCCAATTTTATAGTATTACACTAGTCACTTGTGGAGATCGTCGGGGTAGCCCTTTGTCCAGCAGTGGGAGTCTTTCGGCTGATATGATGATGATGACACTAGCCCGAATAAACTACCAAATACCGGTAAAAATGGTGTCAACACAAAATTATCAAAACACTTAATAAATCAGGGTGCAATATAACAAATACACTATTTGCTAGAAAAATAATCTTTATGACAAATCCAATAAAACAATGGTATTGTTAATGCACTTTATCGCACGGCATATTATAAATAACAATTTGAATTGAGTCTTATTTTTCGAGTTTATTTTGTTTTAAGTATGTTTTAGAGGTGACTTTGTGACTTTTTTCTAAAGAGCGGAATTAGATAAATCGTGTTTTGGGTTGAACGAAGTTCTTCAAAATGTATTCAATGTTGGCGTATATCGTTTTTAACAAGATTAACCCCGTGACATTGGCTGTAACTGTAAAAAAACACCAATTTGACTGATTTCAGCGCCTTAATGCATGGTCACTGATTATCTGTATAACTACATTCTCTATGTAATCTTTACTTTACTTTGCTGTGTAACACTTGGGTATATTTATTCATCATATATCATTGCCAGCCACCCCATCCACCTGATCCATTTCCTACACGTTTATCGCCCACGCTTATTATTCACCTTTTGTGATTTCATTAACTCCTATATGCAGATTAAATGTTTTGCTCATCTACTACATATGTAGTAAATTATTATCTATTCACCCTCTCAGTATCTTAGTTACTACCCACAGTACATATTCATAGTATTACGCTCCAAATTATTTATCTAAGTAAGTACATACGTAAGTAAATGTTATGTTCACCAAACGTCCAAACGTAACTACGTATAAAGCTATCTCAAATGAGATAAGCAACCCAACTATATACCGATTACGAAGTTAAACATAAAATTATCTGAGCCAAATAGAGAAAAAATACTCTCCCGACAACATGTTTTGTCGTCATCTTTTCAGTGAAAATCGCGTTCATTCGCCAGCCGAAATGGTGTGGAGCGGAGGGTGGGGATGACGTCAGACCCCCGACTGGGCGACCCCTGGCCCCTAAAAATAGATGCCTGAGCCCGGGAGTCGTTCAATGGCGGCCTGAGGGAAGGCTCAAGTCCTGAAGAGTAACACTGTAGAATGAAAGGCACACATACACAGTTACGTACTACATACATGTTCAGTTTAACAAAAAGACTTCAATTTGTGTTTTGAATCGAGACCGGCTTATTTAATATTTCAGGAAACTTTCTCCATTCAATGTAGCAGAGAAAATAAAATACACAAAGAGAGAATGTTTTCTGAAGCAAGTAAAGACGAAGAATCGCGTACTTTCTTATTTTATTCATTTCAGTTCTAAGATATTGTGGAACTGAAGTCCTGGGAGAATGGATGATGGATAGTTGTATTCTTAGCACTTATGAAATGTATTCACTATTTTTCTCTGATATCCATTGTTGTTTGTTGTTGGTATGGTTATATATACTGGTACCCGCATGTGTACTGTACTAATGAACTCTTCAGTAAAGTACGTTAATTTTATTCACATCACGCCATGCGGGGTAGGTAGCCAAATTAAAAATAGATTCCAACGTGAATCGATAGACACGGCCCATAATGTATAATTTATGGATGCAGATTCAGCTGCACTAATATATTCAATAAACCAGGAAACTTTTCGAAATATAAATAATATTTTATTTATTTAATTCTGCTTTTGCATTTAATTTGCAAATTAATAAAATAACACAAAAATTCGTCACTAGAATTCTCCAAATATCTGGCAGTGAGTTTATCGTATTACCGGGGACACCGCCGAGCCGCGCCAGCTTACATCAGCATATTTCGAGGCCCGGAAATTCACAACCCCGGCGACTCATTATTGCTCCTATTTACTACGAACAATGAAAAAGTCCGGACGACTTGCATACCCAGTATCCACCCCTCCGAATATTACTGCTCTTTATGCTTTGTATTTGAAAATATTTCCACAATTTGAACTTAGGAGACAAAAATAGACCTTTTTGTTTAATGTTTCCAAAACAGATATTTTACTTAATTTCATTTGTTTTGTTATATATCTGCAAGTATATCTGATGGTATACTTACGCGTTTACTATGCGTTTACAAGCGTCCCTTCGTAGTGTTAATCACTGAACTTTAGACGCTTCCCCGTTGGGCAACTGAAACACAAAATATACTTGAAATGCCTAGCAAAAATAAATTGTACAATGTCTTCACAACGATTCCTACCTTTGTCATGCAAAAAATATTACCGTAGTTGTGTCCCGAGGTCATGTCAGTGATATATAAATCACGCTATTTCCATATATCATCCCCGTACAAGTCCGAACACCTGTCCTCATATCGCAACATTCCGCAGTCCTTTCTCAAGCGCTCGTACATTTTGTATGAGAATTGTTTCGAGTCAGCGCTGCGTCTTGAATCTATTATGGAACTTAGTATCGTGTTTGCAATTTAAGAAATTGTAACTGATATAGGTATACATTGTAAAGGCATTGAGGTAAAGGTGAAACCTGAATGTACGGCCTCGTCTAGATGTGTATTGGGTAACATTTCGTGCTTCCGTTTCCAATGTACCGTCGCCTACTTATCTCTCGGTTCGAGGACAGCTTGCTTCAAGCCTTGGTACCTATAATTTAATAATTTATAAGTCTATAGTTCTTTGGGTGCCCCTTACGTTTTATGAATAATTGACAAGAAAAAAACAAATTAAAATAAATATTTAATGTAAATTACAAACTTTGGTATTGTTTTTTTTTGCTGGCTTTTGTCCAAAGGCATTTGATTATATAGACAATGAAAAAACGTAATTTCAATGTTGTATCTCTGTAAATATGTAACATAAAGATGATTTGTGTTATGTTTTGTGCTTTTGTCGATTCGTTTTAAATGGTTTGTTATGAGGGTGGGGATATGTTTGTATTGTTTAAATATAACTTTTAATAAATAGATCTGTCTGAGGTTCAGAAATATTAATGGATTGACACAGAATCTAGTGGAACAACGAGTCTTATCATTGTTATCGTGCTTCGATACTGTTAAATGAGATGCGTGCTGATAAACCATATATGAAACTGGTAAAACAGACGGAGTCTATCTTAAATTATGATTTAGTAAGGTACTTACACTCAGATCAATGGAGGCCGTATTGAAAGCGAACTCGAACTAAATATAGAGTCCCTCGATCGATCACCGGAGTGATATTACAGGGTTGTTTATTTCGTATACAGGCCGCGTTGCGGCTGAAGTTGCCACCTAAACATTAGCTGGGGCACGTGTAAATGTACAAGTACAATTTGTTGGTGTGTGTGTGTGCCTGCTCATAGTGCTCAATGGGCGGCGTGGTATCGACGCGATCGTTAGCGGGGCCGGGGGGCTGCTCGTCTGCGGAGAGGCGGGGTAGATGCGCGACCTTGGCCGTGACTCTCGGCATCCCCGAGACACCCCTGGAACAGAAGCTACTCACTACCACAAATTGATTTTCACCTGATATCCTATTTGTTTTTTCTAAAGCTTTTGACGCGATCGGGTGACGAAAATATTAAGAGCCTATTTTTTGTCTTTGTCGTGAAGGTTGACGAGAGATCAGTTTTCATTATTCAAGTCAACGCGCAGATGTAAAGTGCCCTTTTTTAAAGCATCTGATCGATAGTCACGGACTGATATTGGAAAAGCCAGACTTCCCATCTTAGCGATTGCAGAATGAAGCCTGGGCTCTTGGTTATGTGGTTAGGGACCCTGACTGCTCTAGCAGAGGTTGTGGGTTTGATCCATCCAGGACAAATCTTTAAGTGATGAGCATGATTATATGTTTATCAGTTCTCTAGTTGTTGGTAGTACATTTTATGCTTAGATGGCAAAATCCCAAGATGTTTATTTTATATATAATTAATTATATTACTTCCTAAATTTATGAATTAGTGAAAATTAGAAGTTAATAGTAATATAGAGATTGGTGTTGATTAATTACTCCAAGCATAGTGCCAATCTGAAGAATTCTGTATCAATTCACTGATTATAAGCCATTCTCCTATCATGACGTTATATTTAGATTAAAGCAACGTGAAAGGTAAACATTGATTATATCGGGTTTTAATTTCACAGATAAACACAATATGTGTATATTACAAATATATTGCAAAATAGTCAAAAAAAGGTTCTCGGGTGGCGACCACGAACCGAAAGACGCAGTGTGGGCAGGCCCCCCTACAAGATGGACCGATGATCTTGTGAGGGTTGCTGGAAGCTGCTGGATGCGAATAGCGCAAGACCGGCAATTGTTGGGATATTTGGGGGAGGCCTTTGTCCAGCGGGGGCGTCTTTCGGCTAATATGATGATGATGATGAGGCAAAAAAATCCTAAATCGCGAATTAGAGATTGCCGTTGAATACAATTGTAGTTTAGAAATGGTTTCAATAATTACGTTCTAATTGATGAAAGGTCTGCGTATGAACGTATTGCCAAAAAAGAAAACAAATCTTAAAGTTTTCTCGATAAAAAACAATATTGCTTCCTTGCCGTTACAATTAGTTTTTATATAAATTGAATTGCGTTGCCTTTACAATAATATTGCGTTCATGCATTCATTGTAGCGATCGTTGGGGGAGGGATCTATGTCCTAGAAGTGTTTCGGTTGACTTGATGATTATGAATAATTAATGATCAGATTTAAATTCTCAAAAATAATTATTTTATAAGTAGTTTCCGTCAATTTGCGCATTACGTCGTACAGTACTTATATTCATCTCATAATAAGTGTTCATAATTGAATTATGTAATCCCCAGTTCACTGGTTAGGAAATGCCCCTTTCTTTTCGTGGTAGGTCTTTAAAATGTCACTATGAACTTAGTAGGTTTTAACAAAAATATCTTAGCTGCAAACGCTATTAAGGCGACGTCGTAGTTGAAAACTCAGTAAGAAGCCCCTTTTTCTTCTTACGAATCTCAGGTCTCGAAATAGATACCAAACTAAGAAAAATACAGAAGGAAGCAAAGAATATGAATAAAATAATGAGCCGAGTAGATTTCCAAAACAACAAAGGTCTAAAGCAAAAAAAAAATGGGAAGTGACCTAAGATTAAAAATTTTCAGCTTCTATTTCTCCATATTTTAAGCGACAACAGCATATTTTTTTTTAAGAAGTGTGTACCTTAATTAGTGTCTAAAAGAATAGACCGTTTATTTTATAATTTTGCTCTTTATTTTTTACAAAATTAAATAAAAACCTTAAATATAAATTGACTTCAGCGTCTGCATTTACTGACGACCCTCCTTCGTTACGCAAAGTTCGACCTTATTAACCGAGTGACAAGAACAAATGTCGGAACGACTTGTACTTTCAGTTCGCGTTCAGACGCTGCCCCGGGACGTGGTTTCTGTGTCGTTCTGATCGCCGAACAACTTAATAAAAATTTCAATAAATATAAGACAGAAATTACTTCATCCAAAGTAGCTATTATTTTTTTGGAATATTAGGTAGGTTTTATGATTTTTTGTGAACTGTTTTTTACATTTTTAAAAGTAATTGTTTTTGTGAAAAAGGTAAATAAACGTCATAGATTACTTAGTTAAATTGGGACAAGGAAACGTCAAACACGTCAACGAAATGACCGATAATATCTTTCTCTAATAGCACTTAAACTCTTTAGAAATAAAGTCCATAATAGTGAAGTCTGCGCTAGTAGGTGGCCGGCAGTACATAGTGTATAGGATTGAACAGTAGAACAATTGACGAAATCATTGGTTTAGCTTGTTTGGTAACCATACATTGTGGATAAATTGAAAGTTTTTAAAATGTTAGAAGGTCTTGTAGTAGACAGAAAGGCGGTGGAGAGACAAACAGTTTTACAGAGAGACAGCTGTGAATGGTTAGAGCTGAGGAAAAATTTACTCACCGCTTCAACTTTTGGAAGCGTTGTTAAAAGTAAAAAGGTCCTGGAAATTTAGAAAAGATATTTTGTACAAAAAGAATATTTCTAACGTGACTTCTGTATCACATGGAAAAATTGCTCTAGTGCAGTTGGCTAAAAAAAAATTATATAAATTGAGCCTTGTGGCCTATTTATTCATAAAGTATATCCATTCCTTGGGGCAAGTCCAGATGGAATAGTAGGTGATGACACATTGGTTGAAATAAAATGTCCAGTAGCTCCTTCCAAAGTTGGCATGGATGAAGCTATAAAAACAAATATACAAATTTATAAATACAATAAAAAAACTAAACAGTAATTGTTATTTTCAAACCCAAGTTCAGTTGAATATTAGTGGCAGAGAAAAGTGTAGTTTAGGTGTATGGGAAAGTGAGAAAACACCATTAAAAGTCATTAAAATAAATAAAGACGAACAGTTTTGGAAAAATAAGATGGAGCAATAGCTGGTTATTTTTACAAAAATCAAATTCTTGTTGAGCTGGTTGACTCACGCTATAGTAGGGAATAACCATTTAGGGACGATGAAACAGACTAGGAGAACAACCAGTCTAATAATGTACTATGGATTACGGTAGACGTAAATAATATAGCATGTAATAAGGATGTCTCTTTCCGTGCAGGTATCAGAATACACGATGAAGAAGAGATAACGGTTCTTAATTTCGCAGATTTTTAAATAATTATTTTAAATAATTTCAAACATATTTTTTTAATACTAACTTTTTAAAAAATCCGTTAAGGAGCTACGACGCCACAGACATACACTCAGATACACACGTTAAACTTACCACACCTATCTATTAGTTTGTTTTAAAAATTATTGATCGGTAAAACGATTGTTTTGTAAAACGACTTATTTTCCACCTATTTTTAACTCCTGACACAAAACAAGGTGTCATAAGTTTAACGCGTATTCTGTGTGCCTGTCTGGGGCATCGCAGCTTCTAAAGGGATCTACCGTTTAAAATGCATTTATTTCATCTGATAGTTAGTTTAATTGGGAAGGACATTTCATGAAAATTGGTCTTGCCGTTCGAAAGTTGCAACCTTACGTTATTTGTAATTGTTAATCTTAAATTTACATTGCTAAATTTACTTGCTGTGTGGTGACGGCCTAAGAATATCACCACCCCCTCTCATCCCGTGGGGGGACGTAAAAGTCGTCCCGAGGGAAATATATACACCAGAGAACGGGCAGCAACGTTCTCCTGAGTACCATGTCCACCTTACTGCGATCGCCAACCCGTCTGCCAAGCGTGACGATTATGGCTAATCCCCTCAAATAATGGACACAACCAAACCGCGGCCCTCAGTCCCCGGCAGCCCTGCTATTCCCAGCCGTGGTTACGGCAGGGCAGGGGGTGCTAAGAATCCCCGGCAGATTCCGCGTTACCAACACCGACGACCTCTGGCCCTGGCAACATATAACACACGTACACTGCGGTCCGACGAGAAGATAACCGAACTGGAGGAAGAATTGAGCAGGTTACATTGGGATATTGTAGGATTATCTGAAGTCCGAAGAGAGGGGGAGGACTCGATAATACTGAAATCCGGAAACCTGCTCTATTACCGGGAGGGTGACCAAATATCCCAAGGTGGTGTCGGGTTCATAATCCACAAGACCCTCGTGAACAACCTAGTGAAAATCGAGAGTGTGTCGACAAGGGTTGCGTACCTTATACTCAGAATCACCAAGCGGTATTCGTTGAAGGTTATACAGGTATACGCACCCACTTCGACACACTCCGACGATGAAGTAGAGGTTATGTATGAGGACATATCCAGAGCCATACATACCTCTAACTCGTATTTCACTGTGGCCATGGGGGACTTTAACGCGAAGTTGGGCAAACGATTCGGTAATGAACTGAGAGTGGGGCAATTTGGAACTGGAGACCGGAACCCCCGGGGCCAAATGTTGGCAGACTTCATGGAGAAGGAGGGACTCTTTATGATGAATTCCTTCTTCAGGACGCCGGATCACCGCAAATGGACCTGGGTGAGCCCCGATGGTAAAACTAAAAATGAGATAGACTTTATCTTGTCGACGAGACGACAGATGTTCAATGATGTCTCCGTGATCAATGCGGTTAAAACCGGGAGCGATCACAGACTGGTCAGAGGCTCATTGAACCTTAATGTCAAACTCCAGAGGTCCCGACTGATAAAGTTTACGCTCCGACCTTTACCTATCCACGTCCAAAACCCCGAACCATTTCAGCTCGAACTGCAAAACCGTTTCGAATGCCTAGCAGACTGCGAGGAAGTGGACTCATACTATGACAGGCTCGTAGAAGCTGTCCATACGGCTGGGTCTAAGGTATTCAAGGCCCGTCGTACAAACATAACTAAAAAGATCTCTGACTTTACCCTGCAACTTATGGAAGAAAACAAAGGCTCTAAAGTGTTCGCAAGAGCTCTGTCTGTTGGACAGAGCCAACTGACGAAGCTGAAGACTGAGGATGGTAGAATCGTCACGTCTAAACCTGAGTGGCTGGGAGAGATCGAGAAGTTCTACGGACAGTTATATACGACAACACAGCCACCTGTCAAAAGTCATGCCTCAGATCCCAGAGCATGACTTACCCGACATTACACCGAAGACATCCCGGACGTCAGCCTGTACGAGATTAGAATGGCTCTCAAACAACTCAAGAACAACAAGGCGCCTGGTGATGATGGAGTTACAGCAGAGCTTTTGAAAGCGGGTGGTACACCAATCCTACGGGCCCTTCAGAAGTTATTTAACTCCGTCATACTAGATGGTCAAACGCCACAAGCATGGCACAGAAGTGTGGTGGTGCTCTTCTTCAAAAAGGGCGACAAAACCCTATTGAAGAATTATAGACCCATCACACTGCTGAGCCATGTTTACAAGTTGTTTTTGAGGTTCGTTACGAATCGTCTCGCGCGCAGGTTTGACGACTTCCAGCCTCCCGAACAAGCCGGTTTCCGAAAAGGCTTTAGCACCATAGACCACATACATACGCTGCGGCAAGTTATACAGAAGACCGAAGAGTATAACAAGCCACTGTGCTTAGCGTTTGTTGACTATGAGAAAGCCTTCGATTCTATCGAAACATATCTCATACGGTGCCAAATTGACTACCGGTATATCGAGGTGATAAAGTGTTTGTATAAAAACGCCACTATGTCAGTGCGACTTCAGGACCAGATCTCGAAACCTATCCACTTGCAGCGAGGCGTGAGACAGGTCAGAGGTAGATGTTACATCTCCGAAACTGTTCACCGCTGCATCGGAAGACGTCTTCAAGCTTCTGGACTGGAAAGGCTTTGGCATCAATGTCAATGGCGAGTACATCACTCACCTTCGATTTGCCGATGATATAGTAGTCATGGCTGAGACCATGGAAGACCTCGGTACAATGCTCGATGACCTCAGCAGAGTCTCTCAACAAGTGGGTCTGAAAATGAACATGGATATGACGAAAATCATGTCAAACGTCCGTGTTGCACCCACTCAATTGAAAGTTGGCGACTCTGCACTCAAAGTTGTAGAGAACTATATTTACCTAGGACAGACCATCCAACTAGGTAGGTCCAACTTCAAGAAGGAGGTCAATCGTAGAATCTTACTCGGCTGGGCAGCGTTCGGGAAGCTACGTAACATCTTCTCGTCCAAAATACCGCAGTGTCTCAAGTCGAAAGTCTTCGACCAGTGTGTTGCCAGTGATGACATACGGAGCAGAGACGTGGTCGCTCACTATGGGCCTTATTAGAAGGCTCAAGGTCACCCAAAGAGCAATGGAGAGGGCTATGCTCGGAGTTTCCCTGCGGGATCGTATCAGAAATGTCGAAATCCGCAGGCGAACCAAAGTCACCGACGTAGCCCGAAGAATTGCAAAACTGAAGTGGCAGTGGGCGGGGCACATAGCTCGTAGAACCGATGGCCGTTGGGGCGGAGAGGTTCTTGAGTGGCGACCACGAACCGGAAGACGCAGCGTGGGCAGGCCCCCTACAAGATGGACCGATGATCTTGTGCGGGTCGCTGGAAACAGCTGGATGCGAATAGCGCAAGACCGGCAATTGTGGAGATCTTTGGGGGAGGCCTTTGTCCAGCAGTGGACGTCTTTCGGCTGATATGATGATGATGATGATGAAATTTACATTACATATTAGATCAATTGTATAATGTAAAAAAATTGCAAACATTGTAAATTAAATGAAGCGTATGCAAAACCTGAAAGAGGTTATACCATTTAATAGATATATTGTGGGTGTGTATGTTGTGGGTCGGGTCGTTTCCTTCCCTCTAATTTGGCGAAGGAGGCGATGGCTGGCCCACACGTCATACTCGTGAACGGGTGCTGCTTGCGGTAACTGATCGAAATGCTGTTGGGGTACTCATATTTTTTTCGCCTCCGGACTTCGTGTGACTTGTTAATCTTGTAAATGTTCGCTGATTCACTCACCGTTTTTTCGTCTAGCAAGTGGATATTCTAAGTGCTTGAGTGAAATTGAATGGTATTGCTTATTTATTTTATTATGATTCACTGGATCACAACGGTTCTGTGCGTGCATTAGCTAACATAACAACCAATCACAATGTAAGTAAAATAATAATGACATTAATAAAATCGTAAACTGAAAGCAAAAGAACACGAAAAAACCAAGCACGGAGTTTCTTTGTGGCTTTCTTCTCCGGGTCGTCCACCTAGGTAGCTAGAGAAAGCCGCAAGCTAGCTAAGGCAGGTTACAGGGTAGGTTCCTCAGCGGCGAGGATCGCTTTGGCCCATTAACGTATGATCGGTAATCCCCCCATTTAGAATTTCGTCTTTTTGCTTTAGTCTTCCAGTATTTAATTTTAATATGGTAGAACTAAATTTCAAAATAAAAGATTAGTAACTTGTTATTTATTTAAGAATTTCAGAATATATATGTGATACAACAAACCGCACGGACGGACTAATTAATATTTTTTTTTTGTAACTTTTATACTATCCTCTATGTTTATGTACTGCATTGTGAGCTTGACAAGTATAAGTGTATGTTAATACCCAAGTGTTGAATAAATTTCATTTCATAAGTTATTACTGTATTTATTTAACTTACCCATCAACCACTTCCTATGCCATAAAAAAAATTAATTACCATAAAATTTAAGTTGCACTACTACTATTTTTACACTGTGTGCACACCGAAACGAAAATAATAACAAGAATCATCTGCACGCGCGTGGCATCAACGAGTGCCGTAGCATCCCTCCCGCCCCGCAGCAGCGGGGGGCTATGCGCGTGCTTCACCCCCTCGCATGAAATTTTTACGTGAACTGGTGGCGCCTTAATTAATTCATTTTCAATACTTTTTTAAGCCTGATTGAAATCTAGTAAAAATGAATACAATCTAGTAATATCTAGGCTTAAAGACTATATAGAGTGGTTACATAAATAGTGGATGTAGAAATAGTTACGTACTTTATATATTATACACCTTGTAGGTATATGGGCTTAGTAAGAATATTTTAGACATATGTCAACTATTTTCCACACATGTCTTTTTAAGCTTGGTCCATTTGTGTCACCCGCAGAGTATATTAATGTATCTATAGAACTAATTACTTTCTCATTTGGACATGTGAGTGTGTCTGCTAGGTTCGGGGCAAGTTACACATCACCTCACTAATTTTATTATTACATAATTTACCTATTATTTGGTCCAGTATTAAATTATTGCATTACGTTTTATGGTGCAAAAAAGAAAAATAAATAGTATATCAGATATAAACATATATCGTAATCACTAATCACCAAACAGTAACATATCAGTGTGATATCACACTGTCGCAAATAACGCTCTGCGGATTCAAACATCTCGTGACTATGTGGTGAAGATAAGGTATATGTTACACAGAATTGGTTTAACAGTAGCGTCCTGGGTTCAAATCCTTTGTCGAATATCTATCTATAGAGTTAAGTTTTCCATTTTGAATTTGCTATATTAAAAGCACAACTAATTAAAAATGTAAACAATTGACGAGTTGTGCAATAGATCTGCATGAGTTTTGATTATGTTCTATACATATATTTACAATTAGCTAATAAGTAATTTCTATAGTAGTAGTAGCAAATTGTAGCTAAATCCTTTTTTTTCAAGTCTAAAATTATCAAAAGTTGTGCAAATCTAGTGCACAATCTTTCTATTACTTAAGTCATTTCCAGTATTGGTATAAAAAGAAAAAAAGTGCTTTGCACACTTTTAACCTATCCAATGACATTAGCTTGCTTTTAGACGAACGCTTCAATACGCTTCAATTCTGCGCTAGCATGAATTGACCCTTACAACGCTTCCGCATAAATTTTTATACAAGACTAGTAAAACCTTTTACATTATCTAAATTGTTCGTGTCCCGACGTACGTAGCGATCACGCGAGGTGTCCAAAACTAAAATAGATAGAGCCGTATCTTTGTTGGAGGCCGTCAAGAATAAATTCTCAAACTAATAATAGGTGAATGGCGTGTCTTGCGGCCCGGCTTACCCGGCTAGTGGTTCTCCACTTCAGGGCTCTTGGGAGGCAGGAGTTCTTAACACGTGCTATCTCCGTTGGCGGTGTCTGGATACTTTAAAATTGTTACATTTCAAGGGGTTTGTTATGTTCTGAATTGTGAGTTTGTAGGTATAATGATGGCGGAGGGTCGCTACTCGCTATATATACATACCATTGTCTGTTTCTAGCTTTTGTATCGTTATCTCTGTCCTCAGGTTCAATGAGTTGCTCCTCTCACTTTATCAGTCCGATTGTTGTACTTTTTGTACTTCTCATTTGACAAAATAACGTTTAGCATGTTGTAGGTTTAACAGAATCACAGAAAATAAATATCATGTGATGTGGGTAGCGCTTTGGTTATGCTTAATCGAACCTATAATGAGTATGAGATTGGGTATGGGATGCCTCTGTATTTGCGTTTCACAGCAAATGCCATGAAACTTTCTTTCACTGATTAATAATGGCCAAAACCGGGTATTTCCATTCAGGGTTTATTTTATTAAAAAAATATATTTTTAAGCATTACCTAAAAGGCATGCGACCTGCCTGAGCCTACGAACTGTTATCCGATTCCTCCTTCTTTATCACCGGTTCCGATTTCTTTCTAATCTAGAATACAATATTAATTTGTTATGGTTGCATCTAGATATTCTGTAAGGAGGAGGTACTGCTCAGTGTGGTGCTTTGTTAGCTAAAAAATCATGTACTCTACCTGCATTGACTCTCACATGCGTACTAACGGGCCCAAGAGGTACTGATCCTCTTGGGCCCGTTCATATCATATACAGAGTTTTGTTAATTATCAAAGTGCGCGTTTCTCCCAGTGAGCGGAGAAAGTATCCTATTTATATTATTTCCCGCATGAGGAAAATCTGTTTATGATAGTAAACTCTTACTTTTGACTATTTATTAGTTAAAATGCTCTCCAGCCTTAAATATACAAGTTAATCCAAAAATACGCGTGGCCACTATTGAGTTACACGCACGGAACAATATCGACTATGTCTATTTTTTTTTCAGCCCACTATTAATATTGCGTCGTAGTATTAAATTGTGATAAATAAATACCTATTTATTGTTAACGAATTCATGTACCATAAAGGACATATCCGATAAACCACAGCTGTATGGCACGATCCCTCGCTTAAACTTATTTATTAAAATTCATTTAGCCGAATACGCTACCAAGCTACTCAAAAATCCCAGCGTAGTCCAGCGGATATGTTATCAATAGTACTTACGTCTAACTTATCGTTCATATAAATTATTTTTAATGGTCACGCGGAATGTTAAGCAAGCTGTTATTGTTTCGAAATAAGTCGTAATATATTCAGCTGACATCAGGGAGATAATTCTCAGTAAATTATTTGGAAACAAATTCTTGGCTGTAAAAATACTGACGACTGTTGTGTGATTGCACTTTACATTATTTTCGCTGTGGCTATTTTCACTTCATACTTATTACTTCATTCTATCTCTATAGTGTTATTTATGGACACACAATCTAAATAAGCAAATCTGTAAGGTGCGTGTGCGTCATTCTTTAGTAAGTATTATTTTTGTCAGCTGCGGAATCTAAACTAGAAAATCTGTCAAATTTATGTAAAACAAATTTAATTATAAAAGTGCTTACATTATATAAAAGCAGCAAAGTGCAGTTTGGACTCGCGTACCGAGAAATATGAAACTTTCGCACAAATTTAGTAAAAAAAAATTGTTTGTGAGTTATTTTATCCGTACATATTTTAATTATTATACTTGTACATACGGCTACATATCAATCTTTACATTTCCAATATAAGCTGACCTCTCATTGTATGGAAAGCCTATACAACGCAAGATCAGATTATACTGGAATATTATAGCTTGATATGTGGCCGTGTGTACCACTATATCTATACAAATAAATAAAATTGAAGTGTCTGTTTGTAATATTGAATTAACCGTTTTTTACTACATGTATATGCATATATATACGGAACATACACCAAAATAACATTTTTTTGTCTGTGTCTGTCTGTTTGTTCCGGCTAATCTCTGAAATGGCTGTACCGATTTAGACGGGACTTTTATTGGTAGATAGCTCATGTAATAAGGAGTAACTTAGGCTACGTTTATGTTAGAAAAATTGTTTTATTTTAGAAAAAAATAATAAAAAGTCTAAATAAGCTAATTAACACGCGGATGAAGTCGCGGGCACAGCTAGTTTCTTATAAAACCCACGCACGAAAGGGAGTTGAACATTCGTGTAGAAGTAATTAAGATTCATTTCCCAATAACATACAATAATTACATGCATAAGACTTTTTTATACAAATAAGTTCTAGTCAAGCATATGGTCCGCCTAATGGTAAGCAAACCCCGACGCCTATTGACGCTTGCAACACCAAGGGCATCACTTAGAGTGTTGCCGACACTTAAGAAATATTATCACTGTTTTGCTATAGTCTCTTGAGAAAACCGTAGCAGGGAGTCTTTCCACAGTTTCAGCGTACGTGGAAGGAAGTTTCGCTGAAACCGTATCATACGAGATCGTAAAGGTTGTTAAACGCACACCGTTTAAACTCCCTGTCGATGGTAGTAAGTCTCCGTGGGCATCATATCAAATAATATTTCCAAACACAGGCCATTTCATTTGCGGTAGTACACATAAAGTCTCTCCTTAGGGGTTCAATGTAGCCTGTAAGCTCGGGGTCATCGACCATTCTCACAGTTGCTAAATTGGATTGGACCAAGCCCTTACGAAAAATACGTCATTCGTAATAAAAAAAAACCTCGTACCATAATAACGTAGATAGTACCTAATTAACAAATGCGGCAGTACGTTATGCCTTATATTCAACGTCAATCCTTTGAAATAACTGGACATAGATATCACGCATGTTCAACGAGTGTTCATAACACAATGTCATGTAGACCGTTCCACGAATCCAGCACACCGAAGAAAATGCGTGACTTGGAACAGTTGTGTTGCCTACACCAGATACTAGTTACTAACACGCGTGTTCAATTGAAATGTTAAATATTTTTATTAACACGTTTCCATATACTTCTTTCTGCAGATTGATAAAGTAAAGTAAAAAAGGAAAAATATATTAGTAATTGATATCCGTAATAAATTTGATTGGACATTTATTTTCTAACAAATATTTGGGTTTTAATACTACTTCCATGACAGAAACTATGCGGTACCACCTGAATTGTCGCGGTGCGATTCAGACATGTATTAACTTTCTAAGTGACAAAAATACGTAAGCTAAGCTTCCGTTAACACTCGTATACTTTCCCCGTTTACAGACAAAATGTTATTATCACTGGTTTTAACACTGCCTTGTTCTGCCGGACTTGGAACCGGTTGAACCGAGGTTGATCGACACAAAACCAGTGTAAGATGGCCCGCCACGCCTCTCCACAGTGTCGTATTTTAACTTGGAAACATGTACTTCAATATGTAGTCTGACGGGTCCCAGTAATCTGGACAAGTCTTCACATGACAGCCTGCCAGCGAAGCCAACACGCACATGCGTGCATGCGGGCTACACCCGGCGTTTGAGGTACAGCACCCAGTTTTAAAAGAATTTAACGATATACTTTTAAAATTGTGTGGGAAGGTTTGAAGGTTTTCTTACGTATTTTGATTTGAAGGGTGAAGTAAATTGGCGGCCAAGATTGGAAGGTAATATTTTTACTTATTTCTCGTTTCTTGTTGGCTTCAATGAATTGTATTATGTTGAGTGATTTCAGCAGCGTGACAATTTTAACTTTGATTGCTTGTTTACGTCAGGTGGTTGCGTCAGAACCTCACATAATCAATATTTTTCTATGTTGCGATACATGAAGAGTTTCAAAATTATTGAAAAGCGCGAGAAAATTTATTTCACAGTTTAGCGTATGGTCTGACGACATACATATATATTTAGGGCCTTGATTTGAATATCACACTTTCTTTCACTAATAAGTTTAAGTCTAATAGGTTTAAGCAGTAAAGTATGACTTCCTCTTGATCAAATTTTGGCCATGGTGGCTGAGCGCAATGTAGTCTAGCCGTATCACTCCGTACTGATACTGAGTACTTTTCGTAACCTAAATATATCAACATCACTTTATGGCTCGACATGGGATTTGAACCCGAGACATCATTATTATGTAGTTGGAACTACCGCTAGACCAACAAGGCGGTTAAAAGTATAACACTGCCAAAGTAACAATATTGTCAAATGCAATTGACAAAATGGCGCTTAATTTGCTCCAGTGGCAGAATATTTGAAATTAAATGAGTACAACATCAACAATAAAAAAAAAGGTTATCATTCACGTAGACTTTAAGAAAGCGCTTGTAAATAGTCAGAACATGTTTGTAGTAATATAGTTGTATACATTATTATTTCTAGTAACAAAGATATTTAGGTACACGTTGTATGAAAACATTTATAAATTTTATTTTATTATAGACATGCTATTTAGCTAGCTCGTATCAAGTTATTGTCAAGAGATTATGTTTAATTATCTATTACTACATATTGTCAATTTATACCGTCTAGCTACAGGATCGACTCTCTCGTTGCTCTAGCGGTGTCCTGTTCAACCGCAGATAACGAAGTCCTGGATTCAAATCTATAGTCGAGTCATAAAATGTTATTATGATTTTCTGTCACAGAAGCTCAGTAGTAGCCCGGAATCTAGAACTGGGCAGCGTTACACCCATACGTGCGCGATCAAGTAAAACCATCAGACCTGTTCTTACTCTATGCGGTCGACTTAGATAATCCTATCCATCAATATCAGTGAGAGAATAGATAGTAAACCTGTCGTTGCGCACACAATTGTGGACATTTTAACATATTTAACGAAACCAGCCAGAACTTCTGAGACTTATTTCTCAAAATGGATTAAAATATTTAGCCAATTACAGTTTGATGTAAATTTTATTAACTTTAAATAGAAATAATGATGAATCTGTAAATATATCTCGAAGTACAATCAGCCTAGGAGTTATTTCTATCAAGATTGCAAGAAGTATCTCACTTAAGCACTTATTAATTAGCCTTTAAAACTTAGTTACGTTGTAGTTCCGAGAAAATTGGGAAGCAATTATAGTTATTGGACTGGTATGGATCTATATTTTGCTGACTGTGTACATACCGACAATGGCGGCAGCATATTACGATTTTCTTTAGCCATGCTAAAGTTATAGTCATATTCTTGGCGGATGAAATCTAATACGCTTTCTGTCCGGATAAATCTGGTTTAGAGAGTTTGAACGATGTCCTCCAGTGGCGAAGAATTCCTGAAAGCTGATGCAACGACAGAATAGCAACGACTAACGCATCCACAATAGATAATTAATCACTAAGTAATGCAAGTGGTAAGCAACTTCTTATGAGATTTTCTTATCGAATTCTAAAAAAGAATATCACCAGATGGCGCATTTGCTACCCCCTAACAACCCCAAAAGTTTGCACAGATTATGGACGATAACGCGGTGTCCTCTTAATACTTGTACTTCATAAAATCAATTATGACGTAATTTTTTTTACAATTCATAAGATTACATCCGACGTTGAACAAAATCTATATCAGCCAATTTCGGAAGCGGTGAAAAACTGCGTAACCTAGTATGCCAAAAGAAACATTTTACTATGATTGCTTGGCGAGAGAAAGTTCGATAGTACAGTCGTGCTAAGGGGCTTGAGACCTCACTCGTCTCTATTGTCCAGTGGAGTAGTGAAATCCTCCTAGGTTAACGGTAAACGTTATGAATAAAATAAGTATATCGGGAACCTAAGCTGGTTTTGCTAAATCAACAAACAGGTTTTCTGTTTTCGTCGTCATGAAACCTTCCTAAATCGATATATCGTCCCCAGCACAATTAAATTAGAGGTATGCCGAGAAGTATGATATAGTATGGACGCTACGCCTCTAGTAGTGAGTTAGTTATAATATGCGTGGAGCCTAATGTCGTACAGGTATAAATGTCTGCATTCTAGCGCTCGGTTATTTTGTCCGATTTTCCTTCCCGGTTTATTTTCGATAGGTCGCCTTGAGTTATGTTAATTGCGACATGACCGAATTTCAGTAGAAAATATGTTTCTGATCTCGTAAATATACTATATTATAATGTTATTTTTCATGCGAATTGCTATTGCATAGGGGAAAGCTTACATGTTCAGACAACGTGGGATTTTTATAAAGGGTGATGTATAAATGAACCCGTCAAGCAGAAAAATCTGTGAAATCTATGCCTATCAGCTAATTTGTTTTATTAAGTCATACTTGTGATCGTAATTTAAATTTAATTAATGAGTTTCACTCATTATTAGATTGACGCACTACATTAATACATTGCTACATAAGCGATAAGACGGCCGTTTGTAACTTATACATAGGTTAAGTAAATTCATGTTACAATGTAATATTATGATTTAGTGCCATAAATAGTTCTATAATAGTAACATAAAAATAATGTTTAAAAAAACACAAAACAACAATTTTAACTTTTCTTTTTGATAATAGATTGCAGTAAAGTTAGTACGGGTCCTTGTCGAAAGCATTCGTTATCGATTGAAAAATTAATATCATAATCAGTTCACAAACAATGGAGTAATCAGGTAAAATAGTCTGCTTGTAATATGAACAGTAACTAAATGCACGTGAAATAATAAACGACACTCGTAACGTTAGTCCGTTTGTTCCTAATCTAATCCCAAAACGGCTGGACCGATTTTGGCAGAACCTTCACTGGCCTGATACTTGATAGCATGGGGAGCATATAATGTAGGGGGAAAATTTCCTTTCCCTTTAACACGGGCGAACCATTTACGCAGGCATAATCGCGGGCGGAAGTTAATTAATGTAAAACACGAAAACAATATACGACGAAGTTTTGCTTCCTGATTAACTTAAATGTTTTTTATGGCCGCCGTTATGATACAAATAAATTGGTTTTGAAGTCTTTCAACAATCAAGTTCGTTTTGCCTTATGAAGGCTTGTCCTAATATACTGTGCATAATGAATTTAACAGTTTTCATTAAAAGGGACAGTCGACATATAGTGTTCCATGTACTCTTCGCTACTGATTATCACCGGTTTAAATGTTTCCACTACTGCATTGCATAAGTTTGGATTCAGGTCATGACGAACAAGCACACGCACAGAAATGACAATTTAAGAGCATGGTAACATGGCTAATACTAATTAAAACCAATCATCAGTAGTCGGTCTCACTAATTGCTTCGTATTACGTTTTAAGTCACCTCGTGATGTCAACATGTTTGTCGTAGGTATAACACCGAAATAGCCTGAGATCATTATGAAAGAAGTACTTACCTGGTCAGAACTCAGTCCTAACAAGTATTATAATATAATGCTTTTGGCTATACTATACTAATTTCGACTTCGGTGATCATTACCAACGAAGTCTAGCCAAAATGGATACACATCATATTATTATGGACGCAGAAAGTATTATGGCGCAGAAGTGTTTGCGCAAACGTAGATAATTATTTCATCGCGAGAGTCAACTAAATCCATTGTGAGAAATATGTCTCAGAGATGCGGAACAGGTTCGTTTTCTATTCTATTCTGAGGTACATGATTCGACAAAATCATGGAGATAATAAAAGAACTACCTATCATAATCATCAGCCTGATGTTGTCCACTGCTGTAGTATCTTTATTTTTATCATCAGTTTTATGCTTTAAGCTCATAGTGCATCTACCATGTATTCTCTACATCACCCCAAGGTTGACTGGGCAGAGAATGCCTTTGGCATTAAGTCCGCCTTTGTACAGACGCCAGCACATACAATTACCTCAATCTGTCAAATTTCTTTTATAGATTTTCAACTTTATCACTGAAGTATAAGGTTCACTTTCAATTGCGGAAATTTGACAGATTGGGGTAGCTTGATATGCTGGCGTCTGTACAATGTTGTGCAAGACATGTTTATAAACATTTTTAAATAGCACCTTAAAATTTAAATAAATAGGCCTCCACCAAAGTGTCTATAACTACCTATAGAACGATTAATTGTAATTCTTTAAAAATCAATTAAATACTAAAGAATACGTAAGTGAAGTAAGGCTGAATGTTCTATCTCTCTCTCTTTAGTAGGTCATATAAACGTCTTTAACCATGTGATCTAGTTCTAGATCTATAGAGCGAAGCTATATCAATATTGCTTGTTCAAGGTAGGTACATTACATGCATAGCGTATGCAGGCACATGGCAAGACCGTATGTCGTGGTTAATTCGCTAGCGGGACCGCGGCGTTGATTGGTTGTTACGTTGTTATAAAGGCAACTACGTATATAAACACACGTGATCAAATATCGGACCATACGGACGTTCGAAGCCTGAAGCGGTATATGATGCCGCTATAACGCGGTGCAGCACTTATAGCAATCAAGTATAACACAGTATTGTGACTTCGTCCAGTATCTTCTTGTATGAGATATGATGATGATTATTTATTTCTTTATTCATTGAAAATATAGTTGGGGTTTTTACATTTATGTTTCGCCAAACGGATGACACAGTTTGTATGACTTAATAACTTTTTCTTAGTATCTTACACATTTCATTTTCCATATCCCAACTCCCAAGACCTCTTTAATTTTCTTTTTTAGTCTCATTTTATGCAACCCATTATTGTCCCACTGCAGGATAAGGGCCTCCTATCACATTGAGAGCGCATAAGATCATAATCTACCATGCTGGCCAGATTTCACATGCCTACAAGTACATTTTTGGAGAACCCTCGGGCTTAGTAGACTTCATATGCCATTAAGAACATTTTTGGAGAACTCTCATGCATGCAGGTTTCCCCAAGATTGTTGCTTTCAATGTTGAAAGTAATATGTAGATAATTAATTTCTAATACGCACATGAATTCGAAAAACTAAGTAACCCTTTATTTTATTCAACCCCTTCGAATCCTTTTACAAAGTAATTAAATGTTTTCGTTGGCTAATATAATTGGTATAGAAGTTAAGCTCAAAGCGATAGGTCCATTCCACTAACTGCCTTTATTTTATGTTGCATATTCTTCTTATTAAACATGACAAAAGAACCTCTTATCTCTAATATTTATGTATGATGCAAAAATAATTAAATAATTTTAGTCGGTAACGTAAGTGTGACAGGAAAAAAATACGATACATGTTACGGCAAAAAACTTTATGCGATCTGGTTTATAGGTAGTATATGAATTATCTTATATTTTGAATACCTCCAAAATAAGTACGGAAACAATAACTTTTATAGAATATGTAGGTAGCTGAGTAAAACTCGCACTTAGAATAGAATAGAATAGAATAGAATAGAATAGAATACTCTTTATTGTACACACATACACGACAAATTCATAGGACACTAATAACACAATCATGTACAATGGGCGGTCTTATCGCATCAAGCGATTTCTTCCAGACAACCTTTGGATGGATAGGAGCTGTAATTATTTTAAAAATAGTAGGTGTGCAACAAATGAAAAAGTAGATAAGTCTAAAAACATGAATAAATATAAACATATACATACATATATACATACATATACATAAATATATATATAGATATAATAAAACTATGTATAAATACAATACAGTGCATATTATACAACTTAAAAATATAAATAAAAAAAATACATAAATATCACATTAGACAATAGGTGACTACAAACTTAGGTAGTGCTCTTTAACTGCTTTATTGAACGTGGTAAGAGTTTGGGCACGTCTGATAGTAACTGGCAAGGAATTCCACAATTGTACTGCTTGAACTGAGAATGACTTGCTCATAAATATTGTAGAGTGCATAGGAGTATGCAGCTTTAGGTTGTGTGATGATCTTAGGAATCTGGTATGCGTGTCACAGAGAAACTCGAAACGGTTTTTGAGGTATATAGGTGTAGCGGGATTAAACAGAGTGTTATATAATAAAGAAAGAACATGAGCATTCCGACGAAGGCGGATTGGCAACCATTTGAGCTTTGAACGGAACAATGAAACGTGATCATATTTGCGTAGGCCAAATATGAATCTAATACAAAGGTTTTGAAGACGCTCAAGTTTATCCAGTTGTTCTTCTGTCAGATCTAGATAGCTGGCATCGGCATAGTCGAGAATAGGCAAGAGGAGTGATTGTGCAAGAGCAGTTTTAGTGGTAATAGGGAGGAAGTTGCGCAGGCGCCTGAGGGAACCTGATGACGCAAAAAGTTTACAACTTACAGCTTTCAGTTGAGGACCCCATGATAATGTATTATCAAAGATAATCCCCAAGTTCTTAACGTTATCCCTGAGAGGGATAACGGTGCCATCAAAGATGATTTGGGGGAGTTGGGAGCAGTCCAATTTGGAAATCAGTCGAGAGCTGCCAAGTATTATAGCCTGTGTTTTCATCGGATTGATTTTGAGACCAAAGTTCTGACTCCACGCCCTAATCCGAGCTAAATCATCATTGATTGTCGCCATTGCACTGGGTAAGTTCGTAAGCGAAGCATGGGAATAAATCTGTAGATCGTCTGCATAAAGATGATAGGAGGAAGAAAGATTATTGGAAATTGTATTAATAAATAAAGCAAAAAGCAATGGAGAAAGAACGCCACCCTGTGGCACGCCAGCAACTGTATTAGACCATGTAGAAAACATATCATTAATACGGATTCGTTGCCGGCGCCCAAACAGGTAAGATCGAAACCATTCAATCACCGTTGGAGATATGTTAAGTGACGTCAAAATGCCAAGAAGAATGTCAAAATCTACAGTATTGAACGCGTTGCTAAAATCTAGTAAAAGGAGAACTGTAAGATTTCCATTCTCCATGGCACCTCTGATGTCTTCCGCAATATGGACCAGGGCTGTAACGGTACTATGACCAGGACGGAAACCGGATTGCATAGGGTTGAGGATATTGTGCTTACATACATAGGAATTAAGTTGGGTGTAGATAAGCCGCTCGAGGACTTTTGATAGGAATGGAAGAATGGATATAGGACGATAGTCGGAGAAGGAGGATGGTTTTCTGGTTTTAGGAATGGGAGTGACTAGGGCTTCTTTCCATTTAGAAGGAAAGAATCCACTCGATATGGAACAATTAAGGATGTGACTGATAATGGGTAGGATATCATCAAGGATAGGAATGATCATATTACGGCTGACACTGTCGCTACCGACCGCATTGGAAGATATTGACAGGATGCCTTTCTTAACATCACAATCGGAGAATTGATTGAAAACAAATGGTGGATGATCGGCAGTTGGAAGTGATGAAAGATATCTTAACGATTGAGTTTTACCTAATGCGTTACTCGATGATGAAGAGGAAAAGTACTGATTAAGGGAATTGATGTCTAATTTATTAGGGAGAGTATCTAGAGATTTTCCAACTCCTAATGATCTAAGAAATTTCCAGATGTTCGCTGGATCTCCGTTTTCAACGGATTTATGGATATTATGGCGTTGAGCACTCCTACACATCTTATTGCAGCGATTTCGGATTGCGAGATATTTGTCCCGAGAGTAGTCAGATGGTCGACACTTGTATCTTGATTTCGCAGCTGTTTTGAGACTTATGAGTGCCTTGATCTCATCATTAAGCCATGGTGCTGGCAAGTGTTTTACTCGTATAGCTCGAATAGGCGCGTGTATGTCGTACAAATCAATCAAAGTGGCTGTAAATATATTAACCTTGTCATCGACTGAGGCAGAATTCCATAACGAGCTCCAGTCAATACCCCTGGCGGCTTCTCGAAGACTCTCAAGGTTCATACCACTAAAATTGCGCTGCAGAAGAATTTTCGACTTAGCCTTTGGTGGACGGATTGCATAGGAAACAAAGATCAGATCGTGATAAGAAAACATGTCAGCCGAGCATTGGCCATGCTTAGCGACATGATCACGAGAAGAGACGAAGATAAGATCCAAGAGAGATGGAGTTGCATTAGGAAAGCGGTGTGTTGCATTCAATGGAAGGCAGGAAAGGTTTGTCGATTCAGAGACCGACAGGAGAGAGGAAGCACGAAAATCATTTTTTAGGAGGCAAGTGTTGAAATCACCCATTAAAATAGTATGACTGTAAGAAGGAGTGAATTTTTCTAAAAGTGTTTCAAAAGCATTAAAGAAATTGATGCGGAGGGACGGACAATAATATACACCCAAAAGCACTTTCGTATGATGCAGTTCGACTTCAATTAGAAGATGTTCACCTGCATTCAGTGGAGGCGGCTGTGGTGACGTATCTATTACGTTAAAGTTAATGTAGTTACGGAGATAAATGGCTACGCCACCACCACCACCTGCCACGCGATCATTTCGTATTAAATTAAAGCCTGGGAGGGAGTAAGAGACAGATGGGAGACAAGGTTTTAACCATGATTCGGATACCAGAATGGCGTGGATGTTCTTACAGTCAAAATTTGCCAGCATCTCTGGAAAATGAGCCGGAATGCTTTGGGCATTGATGTGGACCACATTGAAATTCCTAAGAGCATCGTTAAAGTGAGAATTGAGAGTATCACCAAGAGATGGGAAACTTAGGTAGCTCGAATCACTACACGCGGTTTCAAAGCTATCGGAATCACTGTCATAGTCAGATAGTGACATAAATAAATATTATTGTATAATAAATATGTCTATAAATATACAAATTAAATATATATAATATAAATTAATATAAAACGCAAATACGCTGTAAATCTCAAATAATCTGCTATTCGCTACTTTCCACCCGCCAGTTTCTGTGTAATTAATTACTATAGGCTAAAAATAATAAAAAATAAAAACCTAGTCACAAAGCAAATAATAAAATAAAAAATAAAACAAGTATCACCGTCGTTTGCATTCGCCCCGCTTAAGAACACCATAGACAACATAAAATGGCCAAAAGACTAATTTTGCAGGGGCGTGGACACGTGACTGACATTGATTATAGAAAGGTTTGACAGACTAAATTTAAAGAAAAACATTGAACCTAATTATAATGAGAACAGTGAAACCAAGATTACCTACAGTTATAAAAAACAATCACAAGTACATAAAAACTTATAGTTGTAGTAATATGAATGAAGGCAGAGGTTTAACAGGCATATGAAAACGCGGCGCCAATCAGCATGGGAAACGAGCAATGAAAAAACTAAAGTTTAGCAATACATCTATCACTTTTTAAGTGCCGTATTGCGCCGACTTCTTTGGGATGCTGCTTCAGAGATGCTTGTTCCCTTAGATCCGCCTGCCACAGCTTTTATCGGCTCAAGCGCGCTCGAACTAGGGGCCACCGTCTCCGTATTTAAATCAGCCGTCTTGATGTTAAGGACGTCCTCTGTAGTTACGACACGATATCTCTTACCTTGGGCACCGATGACAAATACATTCCCCATTATAGTGTAAGCCTGAGTAACGCCAAACCTGGATCTCGCAGCCATAAACGCAGTGTGCCTGGTTTTTGTCAGGAACTCCGAGACAGTTACTCCCGATCCCTTCAGCGCAGTTTTCAAGGACCAAGCCTTGTCCCGGAGTGCAACCACTTCGAATTTGCACAGAATCGGTCGAGGTCTAGATGAAGCGCCTATGCGTCCCATTCGATGGCACCGTCTGATGTCGCTCTCAGTGAAATCATCCATGCCCAGCTGTGTGCGTAGAACTTTGATGACTGTCTGTGCCACATCTTCCTGCACTTAGCTGGTATTTATTTTTTAAATCCTACGCCATTTAATGCTTTAGCGATTCTTGGCTTAAAATACTTATCCTTACGATGTGAATGATTAATGTGATGTTCATTACCGTACCTAGAGCCTATTACGTTCGCTGCTCTTAAATAACTTCAGCCTCGTATACAGCGATACGTATTTTACGACTTCATTTATAGCGGCGTATATTTGGGCTTCGAACTGACCTTCGTGCGACCATGGCGGAGGGCAACAATTATATTCAGATGTAGACCAATAACATTAATTTGCAGTGGCGTAGGGTAGAGCACGATTCCACTCGGCATTTCATAAAGGATCAGATATTTTATTTAGATTCTAATAATTTATTTGATAAGTTATATATTTTTGTGAAATAGTCAATATATAGGCAGCTAAAATATTTTATATATTTATATTTCTAGTTCTTTCTTTATCTTTTTAAAGCACATTGCAATAGAATTAATCCCCATATCGCAAGAGACTTTACAACAGACTTGACATGCAAATCATGGACACAAACTACACCCAGAGTCTGAACAAGTAATCGTCCTGTTCGGGAATCGAATTCGGAACTCGAGAGCGCTAAAGTAGTAGCGAGGTGAGTACATTAACACTGCTCTGCTAGGTTAGATAGAATTGCGTAACACTATCAATCATCTTACATCTAAAAAAAGAGAATTTTACTTTTACTCTATATCTCATACCTACCAGGCAGATATAGATTATTTCTCCTTATATAAACTATTTCTACGATTACTGATTGAATTAACTTTTCATCAATGCTTACGTAAGTATCGAGTCGCTTTGCCTCGAGTTTACTTATGAAATATTCCCACTTCGCCACTGGTATTTGGTAAAAGCCACTTATAAATTTATACCTCTCAGAAATTACTTAAGGACTACGTTTACCTACTGAAGAAAATGTAGTGAGGTTTTTCTTAAAATCATTTTCTATTTTACCTACCTTTATAAATTGTTATTCCAGCTTCTTGTGAGACGAAAATAGAATTATGGATCGCTTTTGTTGTTTTAGTCTGAAACTGTAAGATGACAATTTGATACCTACACAATTTCGTGCGTGTCGTCACAATTTGCGTGAAATAGGTCTATTGCAAAACATGAAACAGTATATTTTAAGAAGTTTTATTATAGGTGCTCATGAATTATTTAGCACAAATTAAGTAAACTACCCGCTGGGCGGGTTTATCATCAAATAATTTTAATTTGTGAATACTGCATTGCCATTTCATTCGCACATTCAGTTGTTTTTTTTTAGCCTCATTTTCATGTTTTAAAATCATGCTTGATGACCGACGCAATGCTTAAACAATTTTATGATATGTTAGTGGTATCTCTTCAGTCTATTTGTACTGTACATGTTAGTTCCGATTGGCGCATTTTGCGCGGAACTAAAATCAAACTACAATGAAGAAGCACGCATCGATCTGAATTGGTTCTCTAATTCTGAGCTTTATCGCGTGGTTGTCCGCCACCGAAGTCACTATTACACTAATTTCTGCCTCGTTGGTCTAGCGGTAGAGTATTCAACCGCAGATAATGATGTCCTGTGTTCAAATCCTGGGTCGGACCAAAAAGAGATATTAGTATTTTTCCGTAAAGAAATTTTCTCAATATCGTCTAGGAGTTGGCGGTATTATATCCCTGTGCCTCGGAAAGCACGTAAAGCCGTCAGTGCTGTACGAAATCTCTTTCCGATCGTGTCGCTAGTCGTCCCATCGGATCATGAGAGTGATGGAATAGAAAGTGTCCCTGTGTGCGCAGTTGGCTAGTCTCCATTGAGTATATGCTCAGCCACAGTGGTGGGCGAGTAAGAAGGCGGGGGCCAGGAAATTCATATGAAGCAAAAGTTCTTTACTTGATTTCCGTACAAATTAAGAGCTTTCCTGCTCGGTCTCCGCCTATTCGCTCGCTCGTATGGCTCTGTGACCGAAGACAACCAAGTATATATAACTTTATACTTGCTACGAACTAAGTCTAGAAAGTATTATGCTATGTCACGGTTTGATTTGATCGATATGCGGGCCGTGGCGTAGTAGCCTTGGGCCACTTGTAATGTACGTGTCATGATAAGTTCAAGGTTCAAACAGTGACGGACACATTAGCCCTTTGAAAAGCATATTCATTTAAAATTATTATCTTACTAAAACTGAGATTTGAATTTTTGGATTATATTTATAAAACGCTCGGAGCTTTGCATGTCACTAACAAAATGACAATATTTGTCATGAGTTTTAAGATTTTATATTTCTTCTACATGTGCCCATATTTTATCAAAATAAATACATTTAAATTAGGTTGCATACTCGCATCTGTTCAACTATTACTAGATTATTTATATAGTTATCTTATATTGTACTAGCTGGTGCCCGCGACTTCGTCCGCGACAATTTTGAATGATTACCAATGTAACTACTTACTTCTAGCTTAATCTAAAAAAAAATACTTTTAAAAGAAATAAGCAATATAAATTTAAGAAAACCTAACCTATAAAGAACCTAGTTAAGAAATAAACTAAAGACTACTTTGCTACTGTTATTTAAAAAAAAGACCCGATATCATAAACCCAAAAATATCAAAGAATACATATCAATTGTCCTTAAGTAAAGTCAGTAAGTCAAATAAAGTAATATAATAATCAACGATGCATTAATCACCAAGGTAACTCCCATTAGCTTAGGTTGCGACCACGGCATTGATACGTCTAATATCACATTTTGTGAACGAAACCATGGCGCGATCTAAAACGATGATTACACCATCTACTAACAAAAATATAACCTTGTAAAGCGGTAAAATTAAGATGTGGGCATATATCTTGGGTGAGATTTAGGCGATCATCTTTTGATTCAGTTTTGGACTACCTTTTACTTCAAGCATTTATTTATTTTAACCGATATGTCAAATGAGTTCTGCGATCTGAAACGATATAAAAGCCATCGAGTTACAAAATTGTGAACTTGTAGATCAGTAAAATTAAGATGATATTTTTTGGGTGCGATCATCTCGACACGAACAATTTATACTACGCTAACTCGAATTTTGGGTCAATGACTTTTTTATCCCAATTTTATTAAATTTTCGTTTTTTAATATGTTATGAAAAATACCAATACCAAAAAAAAGAAGTTACAAATCTTATAAAACGCTAAATCTTTACTTAGATGACAACAAACACAACATTTTAAGCAATAAGAAACGAATTTCTCTATAATTTAAGTTGGCGTACATTTTTGGTGTTGACCTATTGAATCAGTTATGGATTACCTTTTTTAACAACAAATTATTCCCTTGATTGCTTTATTTATAACTGAAATACCAATTTACATGCTTTTAACTCCAAAAAAAAAAACAGTTTTTCATACAAACTTACATCCCCTATTTTAGTCGTCTTTAGGGGTGGAATTTCCAAAAGTCCTGATGATATATTTATAATGTTTAAATGAAAGGCGAAATGCTAATTTTCATGCGTTTACCTTAAAAATGTCACATTTTTCATACAAACTTCCATCCCCTATTTGTCACCCTAAAGGGCTGGAATTCCCAAAAATCCTGAGATACATATTTTTAAATGAAATGTCAAATATCAATTTTCATGAGTTTACCTTAAAAAATGTCACATTTTTCATACAAACATCCCCTATTTGTCACCCTACGTGGTAGAATTCTCGGAAATCCTGAAACACATACTTTTAATTTTTAACTGTAATGCTAAATACCAATTTTCATGCGTTTAACTTAAAACTTGTTGGCACTGTTTTCATATAAACTTACATCCCCAATTTTATTTTATTTTTTATTTTATTTAGAAGGTACAGTTACAGATATCAGATTATATAATATAAAGTATACAACTACACACATCAACACAATCTAGGGATATTGAACATTTCATTGATTATCTAGAAAACTATAAACATTTTGTTATGACTGTAAATGGAAGAATTAAAGATAATTTCATGGCCGATATTTAAACATTAACAACACGATGCGATTTTGTTTTTCTAATTAATAAAAGTCTTAAATTAATTAAGCCATAGAAAATTACTGAGTGAACAAAAACATTTTATTCTTATAAAATTATTCAATCGAATTAAATGAATAAAAATCTTACCAAATCTGATAATCAGTAATCGGTATTTCCTCCTCTAACATTAATCACACAGCGGCAACGATTTTCCATACTTAAAATTAAGGTGTCAATGTCTTGCTGGGGTATGCAGTCCCAAGTTCTTTTTAAATGTTCGAAAAGTTGTTCTTCTGTTGTCAAGTTGGGCGGAAAATCCCTCAATGCTCTTCGCTGTAACATGTCCCAGGCGTGTTCAATTGGGTTTAAGTCTGGCGACTGTGGAGGCCAATCTAATACCTGAACATCGTGTTCTCGAAGGGCGGCCCTCACCAGCCGCGCTGTATGGGAAGGTGCATTGTCATGCATGAGCTGAAATTCTTGCCCCGTTAGGGCCCTGAGCGGGACAATGACACGTTCTACTACCTCCTCACGGTATCTATGGGCAGTCATGCTGCCCTGAATCCAAATGAGTTGGGTTCGTCCGCCGATTCGTATTCCTGCCCACACCATAATTGTCCCGCCTTGGTAAGAGTGGACCTCCTGTGGATGTCGGAGACGGCTGACCCTGCCTGGAGTTCTCCAAACGCGTGTTCGTCTCGAATCTGGATGAAATCCATAGCGGGACTCATCAGTGAACAGCACCAATGACCATTGTTGATCACTCCATGTCAAATGTTCTTGAGCCCATAAAAGTCGCCTACCGCGATTGCCACGTCGCAGCGCTGGGACTCGTAGCGGTCTGCGAGCATGAAGACCAACTTCATGCAGCCTCCTTCGCACGGTTTGGTCGCTCACCAGCAGCTGCTGACCCTCCTGGAGCCTTTGCACTAGTTGCATCGCTGTGATATTGGGTAGTCTTCTGGCGGTCATTTGGAGAAATCGATCCTGTCTCTGAGTGGTAACACGATATCTACCTGTGTGCCGTTCTGCCACATCTCCAGTAGCGCGATAACGTGACCACAGCCTGGATACCACATTTTGGCTTGTGCCCAGAGACTCAGCAACGACGCGTTGAATAGCACCGTTTTGTAACATGCCAACTGCCCGTAACATTTCATCTCGACTCAAATGATGGCGTGGCATGACGCTAAAAAGCTTACACAACCAATTGAGAAAAGAAAATAAAACAATTTATCAGGTTTTCTTCAATTAACACGCAAAAAAAATTTTAATGCAACTTCTTGAAATTAGATACAACTCAAGATTGCGCTGTGCTTTGCGTGTTTTCATTTGTTTCTCATTTTAATTTTTAAATTTTGAATAAAGAATAGACAAGGTTTAAATCTGTAAATAAACTTTTTAAGGAAACTAAATAGGTTTTAAACAATAAAGCCATGTTTGATTTCAAAATAACGTATCCCTAGACTTTGTTGATGTGTGTATATTATTAATACATTGTGAGTGAATCTGAAATCCAGTTACAGCTGTACACAACACTTGTAGTAGACAATACTTCTTTGTAAGTTAAATTAGAGTTAATCTTAAGTTAAGTTAAAAAGTACAATTAGATGTAAGTTAATTACTATTACATTTTGTTAAATTGAAGTAAAAAATATTTGAATCTGCTGAAGTTGTCGTGTAATATGTCTGTGTGTGAGCAAATAGCATTATAATTTCTACACATTCTATTAAGCGGGTTATTTAGTGATACATTATTGTTACTCGAGGGTACATTGAACAGTTGTGGAATACGAACAGATCGCAATGGTATTTTAATGTTTACCTTTTCAATGAGACAACTATCCAATGAACCATTTATAATTTTGTGGAGTGTGCATAGGTCGCTTATCCATCTTCTACTTTGTAGCGTTGGCAAAGAAAATTTATGAAGCCGGTCACTATAGTCTGGAATTTTGCGCCTTAGCCCATATTTTGAGCAGAGAGCTCTTACAAACCGTCTCTGTACTGCCTCTATACGATCAATATGTGTGCTGTAGATTGGAGACCATACAGGAGAACAGTATTCCAGAATGCTTCTTACCAAAGAACAGTATACTATAATTACGGAGCTGGTTTTTTTAAATGGGCGAGTGGTTCGGAGTATAAATGAGAGCATACGATTAGCTCTATTACAAATATTGTCATAGTGTGGTCTAAAAGATAAACAAGAGTCGAACATCACTCCCAGGTCGCGAACCTCTGTAACTCTCGTAATTATAGTATTGTCAATATGGTAATTATATTTCAGAACATTTTGTTTCTTTTTAGTAAACGTGATCACCTGGCACTTTTTTATATTTAATGACATGTGATTTTCGTTGCACCAATTTAAAATTGTGTTCATGTCAGTTTGAAGGTGTTCGCAGTCTTTATGATCCGATATTCGTTTAAATATTTTTATGTCGTCAGCAAAAGCCAAACATTCACATTTGAGACTATTCAGTAAATCGTTGACAAATATTAAAAACAAAAGGGGACCTAAATTAGAGCCCTGAGGAACGCCAGATGATGCTATATATGGAATAGAGTCATATCCGTTTAGTGTGACAAGCTGTGAGCGATTTTCTAGGTAAGACTTGAGCCATCTATACAAGTTTCCATGTATTCCTATACTTTGAAGTTTTGCAAGCAGTGCCAAATGATCCACGTGATCAAAAGCTTTTGAAAAATCAGTGTAGATCGAGTCTACTTGGCCTTTGAAGTTAAAAGATTCACATATATAGTTGCAGTAATAAAGCAGATTAGAGTTGGTAGATCGTCCTGTGACAAACCCATGTTGCTTTGTACTTAACATGGGCTTGACATAGTTATATACATGTTTGTAAATATAACTTTCAAATATTTTGGCAAAACAGTTAAGAACACAGATAGGGCGATAATTAGAGACATCTGATTTATCCCCCGATTTATATATCGGAGTAACTTTGGCTATCGTCCATAGCTCAGGGAAAGTACCCTCCTGTAATGATTTGATAAATATTATGTGCAGTGGAGTAACCAATGCAGTTGAACACATACGAATAAAGATAGGGGGAATACCATCATAACCACCGTTTTTTGAGACATCAATATCTTGAAGTTTAATCAATAGATCTTTCTTGTCAATGTGTATGTTAGTAATCGATAGATTAGAGAATACAATATCAGGGTAGTAACTACTTGTAGAACTGGAACTGTAAACTGACGAGAAGTATTCAGAAAACAGGTTAACAATATTTTCACCTGAGCTGCCGATCTTGTCTTTATAGTACATACGACTGGGCATGTTATTATTTAAACGTTTACTTTTAGTATAGCGCCAAAAAGCTTTTAGGTTGAACTTGAGATCTTCCTCAATTCGATCGATGTAGATTCCCGAGTTCTGAGCATTGAAAACATATCGTAATCCCTTGGATTTCCATATCGTTTAAATCTAATGTGTGCTTTATATTTTGTAGCTAGTAATTTTATAAGACTTTTTGAAAACCACGACGGATATCTGTTATTACATATTTTAGACTTTGGAGTAAATCTCTCTATTATTGTGTAAATACTATTGTAAAAAAATTGGACAAACTCATTACATTTCATACTTGCTGCATATATATCCCAATTTATTAGCGCTATCTCTCGTTTACAGCTTTCAAAATCAGTTTTATAATAACATAGTTTTTCTAGACATGCATTTTTTAATAATGAGGTAGTACCAGTTTTAAACGATATTTCAAACGGTGGATGATGATTATCAAGACGGCTTATGGGGGTGGTCTGAGTGACAGTGATCGAATCTGATGCATCAGTTATAACTAAGTCTAGAATGCGGTCATTTTGGTTTAAGTTATAGTTTAATTGACGTATCGTGTTAAATTGAAATAGATTATGGAGAGATTTTGACTTCTCGCAGTTACAGCCCAGAGGACAACCTGTTTCAGCAGACCAAGTTATATCACCCAGGTTGAAGTCACCCACAATACAAGTAAAATGCCTAGTTGTAGTTATTAGTCGATCATTACAATTAGTCAGGAACTCACGAAATACTTTAGTAGGTAAATAATCAGGTATATATGCAACACACAAACTGACAGTAAGAGATTCGTTTAACTTAATTTCTAGCCATAGATCTTCTAAATATTCAGTTTCCCAATCTCGTCTAAACAGAATGTTGAGTTTTTTCGAATAAGCAACCAGCACACCTCCACCATGATTCTTTTTATATCTCGCACGAAATTTGGAATCGCGATCTCGACGCAACACACAGTATCTGTCGTCGAATAATTCAGAGGAAATAACAGAATCGTCCAGCCATGTTTCAGTAAAACAAATAATATAATAATATCATTTTACGACCTTGGGGGTGGAGTATTCAAAAATCCTGAAATATATATTTTAATTTTTAACTGCAAGTCTATATACTAAAGCCACTAAAAATTAAGCACTTTCATAAAATATTTCATCCCTTATTTTAGTCCCTTAGGGGTGGTATTTTCAAATCCCTTCTTCAGTGGATGCCTACGTCATAAAAGGTAACTACTGTCAAAATTCAAGTCCTAACTGCAGCCGTTTAGACTGTGCGTTGATATGTAAGTCAGGCAGTATAAAATTATATCCCCTATTTTCCGCCCTTGGGGGTGTAATTTCCAAAAATCCTGAAGTAAATGCTATATATTTTTAACAGAAAGGCCAAATACTCATTTTCATGCGTTTAACTTCAAAAATATCGCATGTTTCATACAAACTTTCATCCCCTATTTTATGACCTTCGGGGTGGAATTTTCAAAAATCCTGAAATATATATTTTTTATTTTTAACTAAAAAGCCAAATGCTAATTTTCATGCGTTTAACTTAAAAATTGGGACATTTTTCGTACAAACTTACATCCCCTATTTTTTGCCCTTGGGGGTGAAATTTCCGAAAATCAAGAAACATATATTTTTTATTTTTAACTGCAAGGCCAAATACCAACTTTCATGCCTCTAACTTCAAAAACGGCAAAGTTTCATACTAACTTCGCACCCCCGTTTTACCCCCTTAGGGGTTGAATTTCGAAAAATCCTTCCTTATTCCTTGTCTACATTATAAAGAAAACATCTGTGCAAAATTTCAGCTTTCTAGGGCCAAGGGTTTGGGCTGGGCGTTGATGAGTCAGTCAGTCAGTCAGGACTTCTCTTTTTATTTATATAGATTGAAATACAACTTGATGTGCCTTTAATAGATTTCACAAAATCACACGAGAAACTCCCTGACAGGCAACTTCTATGATAAAGATCATGACGAATAGGTTCAGTTAGCTCTTATACAAACATCTCTCAGAATACTATCGTTACATTAGTTTGTATCAATACTGAATTACAACTACAACTTACATTAAACAACTTCACAAAGCGCAACCTTTTACTAAAGAATATTACTTCGTCCTTTATGCTAAATTTCTATTCAGTATTTAGACCTAAACTATCGTTTATTACAGTACTAAATATCCCTTTTGTAGGACAAATAGTGTCGCAATGCTTGCGTGTTTAGATAGCCCACCCATCATTTGGCACTCCTTACGTAGGCGCAGTGCCAACTATATTCCAAATGGACAATGTTTTGCTTTAAAATTTACTTACCTACATAGACTTACCTACATAGGTGTCATGATTGTCTAGTGAGTCAGACTCATGATTCGAGTTATGTAGATAAGATTATGAACTGTAGCACAATTCATTAGAAGAAATTATTTATTAACTTCATCATCCCAGACAATTTTTCTTTGTTTATAACACCTGTATAACAAATTTAAGCTCCGAGATTGAACTGTTGTCTACCGGAGAGATCTATAGGTGAAGAAAAGTAAAACGGCTACCAGATATGGTGTTCAGCTGGGAAAGTATTGAATAAACTGTCCTCGACCTAATGGGTTCGCGTATAGCTCATTTATACAAACATACAGTAACAAAGAATATATAAAATTGATATACGACACCGCTTCTATAAAAAAAAACTCTGGGTAATATTTTGAATATAAAAAAAAATACTTCTGGTATATCAGAAATATTAATTACGTAGCTGCTCATATTACGTACTTCCCTATTTATTTGATTAATTGAAGATTCAAAAGGATACGGTTCTGTCCATTATCAATTTTGTGTTTAAAGGTAATTTATTTGACACACCTTTCCACAGCCAAAATGTGTGGCTAATTGCGTCAGTGTTAGTTTTTGTAAAAATCGACGTTTGATGTCGACGTAACAGTGGATACACATATACTACGAAAACCGCCCTTACTTCTTATGGAATAAAGATGTCAAGGTCAAAGCTACTATATACTATGTTAGGTATTCATGTGGATGCAAAACACGAACAAAACATATTTTGATATTGCACAAATTGCTACATAGGTCACACGAACTCGTATGTAAATGTCAAGTGGTTTTCAATAATGTATTACTTAACATCTATAAAAGTCTTAATTTGCATTTTTATCGATGAAATGCCTTCTCGATCTTCGCCTCTTCGCGTTGAGTGAAGATCCTGGCAGTAATCGCTCTTAATCGAAGTTTGAACCCCAAAAGCTGCTCTCTGGCCCGGTTTAAGTAGTTTGTAGAATTTTTGTAAGAAGACTTTATTCCCCGCTCACTTCTATCGCCATGTGAAGCTGCTTCACTGCTAGAATAGAATATTTATTTGCATTCCACATGGTCATCACATTCTGAGTCTTAGAATTAGAAAAGGTTCTACATTTTCTACCAGATCATGTATACAAATTTTCAATACACAATCCTTCAGAGTTATAAAAATTACATTTACTTACAACATTGTAATTAAATGGGTAAATTATATATAATTATATATGGGAAAAAGAATTGGGCTGTTTTAGGGCTTTCCCAGCAATTTTTCGAATTCTTCTCACCTTTTAGACCGTCCCTAGACCTCCACGAACAATTCAAGACCAAGATAAGATGAATTCGTTCAGCCGTTCTCGAGTTTTAGCGAGGCAAACGAACAGCAATTGATTAACTGTATAAAACTATTTGACCATTATACATTTTTAATTTAAAAAGAAAAGCTGTTAAAGTGTTCATTAATGTGATTATTTAAATCATAACGCTGACGTAATTCTATTATCATGGCCGGTAATAAATTAATAATCCAAAGTGGTCTATTCGAATAGTCGCTTAGGGTGCAGTAAGTTAGATCCCATTAGGTTAATAAACTAAACCCGCATACAATTTAATATTGCTAGCATGTATCAATCTTCTATTAATTTATTATCGTTGGATAGTCTTTATCATTATGTAGTGGACATTAAAATGATTGATGTGTGCTAGATGCTCGTTTGCTATTATTTCTGCGATTGGTTTGAAGCCAATGCCCTCGTCTCAGATTTCGTACATGTACTAGACTAGACGAGTATTTCTAAGACTAGGTATATCTAGGGAATTTGAGCTGGACATTATTTCTAATTAACCACACTGTTTTATTAACTTTTAAAGGTGGTATATAAAAAGTAAAGTAAAAGTAATCATCGAAGTGGGCGGGCAATCGAACACCAACTCTGTTATGTCTGTGCCATCATATCTCGTAAATGGATGGATCAATTACAATGCGATGATCTTTTTTCATCAGCAACGAGAGGTGATTTGATGACCAAACATGGTGATTTTACTCCCTGTGGTATTGCATCCGTAGGATGCATTGTTATGGACAGACATACAAAGTGAGCATAAATAGTAGAGAGGAGCTCATCAATGAAACAAAATAAATAGTTTACGAAAATGTTATGTGTTTTGTAAAATGTTATGCTTATGTTGTATAAATAGCCTTTACAATTGCCAACATCATTATTTAGTGGCATGATGATTGAATGACGTCAACACAAGCCTTCCCCAAGAATGAGGGGAAATGTCATAATCACCACGCTTGGCATTCGCAGTTTAGTCATAGTTCACAGAGAGACGCTGCTGCCCGTTGTCCGGTAGTAGGTTTTCCTTTTGGGATGGGAGGTGGTGATGGTATCCAATGCCGTCACGGCAACCACACGGTAATATCGTGTTTTGGAAGTAAAAGAACTTTAGGTAGATAGATTGGTGGAACATTACATCGCGACATGAATTCGCTTAAACTATAACGTAATGCCTTAGGGGGGTTTTATCGCTAATGTAGAAATCTCTTCCAGAAAACCGTAGGATGAACCAACTTAGATGGCAGATATTTAAATGAATTCAGATAAGTTTTATTCTCAACCCTGCAGTAGGTATAACTTCTTTTGCTCAAGTAGAATATTTTTTTCTTTCAGTTGGCTAGATAATGTCGCCCCTTTGCGATCATTATCTTCAAACAGAATTCACTGAAGGGCTTTTACTGAACAAAGTCGACTATTTTAGCTTCGTTCAGGCCCATACACTTCGGTCTTTATGAGCGCAAGCGACTATCTTTTGTATCTAGCAGAAACTTTAGGGTTACTCAGCTTATAGTATGAATACATTGTTTCTATATCTACCGGCAAACGAGTATATTTCTACTGATACAAATCTTTGTAAAAATTACCCATATCTAATCGTTGTCATAATCAAACCATGTATTGATAATAATATCCAATATTTGCGTAACGAACTAGCAGTCACCTGCGACTTCGTCTGCGTAGAGGCGAATGTCAGTTTGTTTCTTTTACGTCTCAACTGCTCCCGAATATTATTAAATTTTGCAAAGAGGCGCTCATAGCTAGATGTTCTTTAGCCGTAGTTAATTTTTGTTAATTCAGGACATTACATATCTTCATCAGCATGTCAGCCAAAACACTTCCACTGATGGACATAGGCCTCCCCCAAAAATCTCTACAATTGCCGGTCTTACGATACCCGCATCCAGCTGCTTCCAGCGACCATCGGACCGATGGTCGCTGGAAGCAGCTGGATGTCTTGTAGGGGCCTGATCTTGTAGGGGGCCTGTCCACGCTGCGTCTTCTGGTTCGTGGTAACCACTCGAGAACCTATTGCATATCTCTAGCCTTACATTAGCATTTATTAATATGTAGAAGTATATTTATATTAACATCAAACTTTCGTTTTCAGGTAATGAAGACCCTACAACGTGTATTTTGAAAAGAAACTGGGAATTTTATGAGAGGTAAATGTCTGAAAAATAAATTTTCTAGTACTTACAATAAGCTAACGATTGTTTGCGCTTTTCACAAACACGCTCGTTATTAACACTAGCATAATTCACTCGTAAATTGTGAAAATGTTAACCAATTCATATAGTCACATAATAAGAAAAATCATTGTGTGCTTTCACTCCTAATGCATATATTTTAGTACTACTTCTTGTAGTAGTATTTTGGACTTGAAAATTTTAAATAGTGCAGGAAACCGAACATATTCAACCTACAAATTGAATCACTTTTTAATAGACTTCAAAAAGGATCAGGGTTTATTCGATGCGTCTTTTTTAACTCCCCGTGTGGGTGTCTGTCTATGGCATCATAGCTCTCAGACGGATGAACCTAAGAGAATGAACGAATCTTCGTTGCAATGCTAGCTCGGCAGCGTATCATTTCGGCAACTCTTTCTTCTAGTATACAAAAAACAAACGTGATGTAGTAAGTAAGTCTTCACTACTATAAGTTTATTATTTCCCGGCGCTTAAATTCATTGTTATTCAACCTCTGTGCAGTAACAGTGACGAAATCTTGTCTAGAAATGGTGCCTTGTCTATGTTGAGTCACTATCTGTATTGTTGCTTCAATTAGTGCCGGGTTTCCTTTTATAGTCATCAACGTTTTTGTTGGTCTTGGGTTACGTTCACCTTACTTCTTTTATCTTTTCTGGGTATTGTTTTAGTTTGCTGCTTGTTATATAGTTTCCTCCATTTTATCTCATCTTTCATACTTGTTTCTTATTTATGAAGTACCATTAATATTCAGGAAGATAGTATTTCTAGTGGAAGGATAAAGGAATTATACGTTTATTATTCGTTCCTTATGATGGATGACGTATAGCGGAACAAGTTATACAGAAAGACTATAATGGTGGAAATTATAGTTTAATATGAAGACAGCTATTTGTATTTTTTTGCTAGTAGCATGAGTTGGACCGATTATGCATGATTTAAAGCGGCCTCAACTATGTGCGTTCGATTATAACTCACAGACAAATGTGTCATTTCGGCCGTTGTATATGGTACAGACGCCAACACATTCAGCTACCCCAATCGGTCTAATTTCTTTTATAGATTTTCAACTTCATCACATTAGCATAAGGTTCAATTTCAATTGGGGAAATTTGACAGATTGGGGTAGCTTGATCTGCTGCTGTCTGTACTACGCCGCAGGGTACTTTACAAACATACATAATTGATGGACAAAGTACACCCAGATTCAGTAAAACTACTTATGGGTCACGAAAATATTTGTCGTGTACGAAAATCAAACTCGAGAGGAGACACGAAGTGGCGAGGCGACTGTCTAAACCGCTGTGCTACCAGTGTAGTCAAAATCGCCAATGTTTTCGTAGCGATATGAGATATGGTATTTCCACAAGATGCTATTAAGTTGTGTTTTACTCCACAACACGTCGTTAATATCTAATTATATTGTTTTGTTTCATGTTTAATAGCTCTATGTGGTACTCCTGTGTGTTTTGTGTTGTTAATGTATATACCTACATTGATATTTTCCACCTCGGTACTAACTGATAACGTTCGTAGAGCTCTATTACTCTATGTAGGTATAGATAACATCACAGCAAAATAATCGCTGTATTGGATAATGGTCTCTCTTTGTGTAGCTGTAAGGTACCCCACTGTTGCCTTTTATGTGGTTCTGTCTTTACCTTGTAGCCGTTAACTACCTACTTCACAACATGAAATTATTATCTATAGCTATAGTATAAAATTAATTTAGCAGTTGATGAGTGGTGTAACCGTGTATTGGCATTCGTTCAAAGAGTTGTGAAAACAATGTTAGTGGCTATTCAGGTGGTGATTATAAGTTTATTGGTCTCACTTTGCCCGGGACGGTAAAAATCTAGTTATTTATATGCAGATATGCCCGATCTCCCTGTTGTGCATTTATATATAAAACGGACCCGAGCGAATTACACGAGAGTTATAAAATTGCTCAAGTAGATATGAAAATCTCTATTTCTTCTTTTTTATAATTCTGAACAGAGATAGATTGAAGGAGTAGTTTACATGCTCTGGTGAGACATGGGTCTGTCTCACTGCTAACTTCTTTCCCTTTCCCAGAACTGCCTCACAGCCAAGATCATAGCATTAACATAACAATTAAATTACCTGTAGTATTTTCTATGAAGTAGAAATAGGGACTTCGTGTATACAACGTGAAACATACAAAGTACATAGGATACTCAAGGACCTTGCGTATCTTATGTATAGACGCTAGCACATCCAGCTACCCTAGCTAGCTAATCTGTCAAATTTCTTTTATAGATTTTCAACTTTATCACATCATAAGGTTCACTTTCAATTGGTGAAATTTGATAGATTGGGGTAGCTTGATGTGCTGGCGTCTGTACTATTTATGTTTCACGTTGTATGCAATCAAAGTGAAAACAATAGAAGGCACAAATTGTTCCTCAAATTATAAATTTGCAACTGTCTTTATATATAGACTAAACTCGTGATTATAATTAAATTCAGAAATTGTAATCTTACAAAGCTGTCAAATTGCTGAAGCACAATTAATAATTGCGGTCACTTTATAATTATCGGTGTATTGTCCTTCACATGCTTATCCAGCTTCCATTAGAGCTTATAATTGATTTATTTTCTCCTATTTGTCATTTGAATTCAATATGGTGACTTTAAATAATAAATCCAATGATATGAATAAAATTAAATCATTACTAATGATATTACTTTAACTGATGAAATTGACTACTACCGAATTACTAACAACGCAATGAAATTATTGGCCTTACAACCTACATTATACTAAACAAGTAGATAAGTAACTCAAGTTCCCAAACAGGACTTCTTTCCAAAGTATACACATTTTTTGAGAGTGATATAATCCACTCCCCATTGTGTTGTTGTGATACGAGTAAGTAAGATTAGATAAATATGAATTTTGGAAAGTTATCCTATATGTAGTGGTTATCACTTCGCGTTTCATAGCATTACAGTGGTATCTAAATGTATTCATAAAGTTTCCACTTCGTTCTGTATTTTTAATGTGACTCGGATTTCAGTTCAGTTGAATTTTTTACGAATACCCAGCACTAGATTACATGATTGCCTTGACTTTTTATCTATATTTACTGTTCTAAATGACGCAAAATCACCAAACTATACTAAATATTCCGCTCCAGTTTCAATTCCATTAGTTAATTAGTCGCTTTCAAACTCTTTATGGACAAAGCCACGAATTAGAAAACTGATTACCTTGGCGTTTTTAGGTTAAGGCTTCAATATTCGTAGGTTAAGTCCTGATGAAGGCTTCGTTAACCAACCAACTAATCCAAGAACATAATTTGAATAAACAGCACAATTAGATGATAAATCAAATTTTGCCGTATAGGTATAATAAAATAAATAATGAGTATTCCAGCTCCGTGCTGCGGATTTTAAGGTTATACTAGTTATAGCAACCAAGGTTTTGTTTTATTTTGTATAGCTATGGTAACCCATAATACAAATAGATGACAGTTGTTAGACTTAATTATGTAATGGCCAAGTACTTTTATTATTGATAACACTCTGGGTACACTCTAGCCTTATTATAAGCGCCTTTATGATGTAGGTAGGCAGTAAGGTCGGGTTTCGTAGTACAAGCATATTTACTGATGCCACCAACGCCGACTGTACTAAAAACGTTAAATCAGAAGTTAGATAATCAAAAATATGTAAGTATTATTTAATCTCAAAAATGGGAAATCATAAATTTAATCGTCCGGCGGGTCTCGAACCTGCACCATCTACCAATCCGGGGTAGGCGCTCTGCGTTAAGCTACGAACGATACACGCTGGCAGATCAAATTTAGGATTCCCATGCTAACATCCTTCCGGAGGATGTAGGTATTATCTATCGGTTTTGTTTTTCTATAAACATGGCCGACTGATATGTTCACAGTTGCATGTGAAAGATCATATCATTTTTGATAATATCTTCCAAATTATTAAATTTTAATTTTATAGCATTTTTCGCAATGCAAAGCGTTTATCTAATCTCAAAAATGGGAAATCATAAATTTAATCGTCCGGCGGGTCTCGAACCTGCACCATCTACCAATCCGGGGTAGGCGCTCTGCGTTAAGCTACGAACGATACACGCTGGCAGATCAAATTTAGGATTCCCATGCTAACATCCTTCCGGAGGATGTAGGTATTATCTATCGGTTTTGTTTTTCTATAAACATGGCCGACTGATATGTTCACAGTTGCATGTGAAAGATCATATCATTTTTGATAATATCTTCCAAATTATTAAATTTTAATTTTATAGCATTTTTCGCAATGCAAAGCGTTTATCTAATCTCAAAAATGGGAAATCATAAATTTAATCGTCCGGCGGGTCTCGAACCTGCACCATCTACCAATCCGGGGTAGATATAAAATTAAAATTTAATAATTTGGAAGATATTATCAAAAATGATATGATCTTTCACATGCAACTGTGAACATATCAGTCGGCCATGTTTATAGAAAAACAAAACCGATAGATAATACCTACATCCTCCGGAAGGATGTTAGCATGGGAATCCTAAATTTGATCTGCCAGCGTGTATCGTTCGTAGCTTAACGCAGAGCGCCTACCCCGGATTGGTAGATGGTGCAGGTTCGAGACCCGCCGGACGATTAAATTTATGATTTCCCATTTTTGAGTTTAGATAAACGCTTTGCATTGCGAAAAATGCTATAAAATTAAAATTTAATAATTTGGAAGATATTATCAAAAATGATATGATCTTTCACATGCAACTGTGAACATATCAGTCGGCCATGTTTATAGAAAAACAAAACCGATAGATAATACCTACATCCTCCGGAAGGATGTTAGCATGGGAATCCTAAATTTGATCTGCCAGCGTGTATCGTTCGTAGCTTAACGCAGAGCGCCTACCCCGGATTGGTAGATGGTGCAGGTTCGAGACCCGCCGGACGATTAAATTTATGATTTCCCATTTTTGAGATTAGATAAACGCTTTGCATTGCGAAAAATGCTATAAAATTAAAATTTAAGTATTATTTATTATATAGAGCTGTTTACCTCCAAAGTTATCTTTTCATTTCTACAATCGATTCGTCCATCTTTTGCTACCATTGTCCATTGATTATAACTTCTTCGTCCATTCAGCAGTCCAGGCACCCGATTTGGCCTGGTAGAGATCGCTTTTAGTGATAAAATTCCCATTTGTATTACTTTTTTCTATGTATATTGTACTTTCTATATTCCGTATGCAATAAAGTGTACTTCTTCTCCACTATTGTCTATAGTACACTCTCATTCAAGATTGGACAACGTATTATTATGGTTTTAAAAAAGGACTTCAAATTTCTTTAACGACTACCGTTTGAAATAAAATTGGATTTGCAAAAGAATCTCTACTGAATAAAAAAGTATTACGAAAATCGAATCACAAACAACTAAGATATCGTGTATATAGCTTTATACAATAAAAATGTATTATCGAATTGATAACGACGTTCATATCGTCCTTAGGGATCATCTTGTTTGCCTACATACGAGCTATATCCTTGTATAACATAACACTAAAATTAAAGTGTTACATGACCAAGTACACGAAAAGTGAACGTTACATTCATTGTTGCCCAACGTTTACTTAATATTTTATTAGATACGAGGCCATTAATTAATCAAAATAGACGAACTCCTGACAAGCAGTCGTGGGCGGTCATACGTGGAAAATTACTTTGGACTCGAACAGACAAAAATCATTAGATAGGAGGGACTAAACAATGGGCTCGTATCTGTGGAGAAGTGATAATCAAATAACCTAGTTGGCGAGTCTAAATTATGTTTAGAGTCGTGTGTAGCTTTAATTTAGTTAAGCATGCCGATGGTGAAGGCTTCACTTCTTTACCGCTATCCTGGACTATGATTGTTTAATAAAATTACGGCTTACATGATACAACGTATCGTTCAGTGGTATTACACCTAATTCGCAATTCGCACCCGAGTCTCAAAACTACCAATTCGCATATGGACTAGTTGTTATCAAAACTATAACTAACTGTTATTCTTAGATAGATTCCTTCAGGAAATGTCTAATTCGTAAGAGATGTCCTTCTTTTTAATCTGGAAGTTAAATACGTTCTAATTGCAAATCCTCTTTTCAGTTATCTTTTAAAATGAAGGGAAATTTCTGGCATCAACTAATAAAAATAGGTTGTAGGTATAAGAGGCTTATATCAGGTAATAACATTTTACAGTATATATTTGTAAGAAAGGTTTAGGACGTTGCTTGGAACTTTTATAATTCATGCGGTTAATTGGCACACGTTTAGCGATAAGGAACAGGATGTGAGAACGCGGCGCTTGAAAATATTTTAGATACAATTATAAATCTTTGAATTGGCAGCTGCCCTCTTGGTTGATTATGCATAGAAACAGCGTGAACTAAACTATATAAAAGCGGTGCTGAGAGTAATCGTGTTATTTGAACACCTTACCATTTGTAAGCACATCGACAAGTCCATATTGAAAACTAATAAATTATAGTGCCGTAGCCGATCTGGAAGTCCCTAAATAGAAAACATGTCTAGGTGGGGACTGTCGAGCAACCCCAAAATGGACTCTTTTTGTGGAGCATCGGTCCAGCCCATGGCCCACTTAACATCGTGCCCAGTCTGCCCTGCCACATGTTCGTGGCAGGATCTTAGGAATGCCACAAGCACTGCATCAGTGTGGCCACGTTCTGGGCCACAAAAATTTTATTAGTTCGCTAAGAAAAAGAAGATAGTGGATGTCTGAAATCTTTACAGCTTGATTGGAGAACTGGGATACTTATCTGACCAGTTTTTTGGTATAGACGGCAGAACTCCCTGTATATCATCATGGGCGTGACTACCAGGAATAAAGAATAGTTGTGTCGTAATATTACTCAACTACTTACACGTGATGTGACCTATTACATTGTCATAATCAAAACTGACGAGTCAAATCAATGTCCGCAGTCAAAGTTCAGTACCTACGTAAAACGCAAATGAGCAAATATTTTGCAATTTATCACACTTATCAATACCCACTTCCAATCAATTTCTTTGTTATTTACACGAACAGATACTTCGTAACAGCAGAAAACTTGGACACGGAATAAACCTGAAAAAGTTAATTCCGTGTCCAACTTTTCAACCATAATGAAAATATTGAAGGACTCTCTCTTCTACTTTTGAAGTACTTTTTTCTGCTAATACACATGATTAACATCTCATCTCTACTGTGTATTTATTTCGTTTCGGGGTGCATCGATTATTTGTCACATATTTGTGACGTTGGCGTATAGGGTATGTTTTCGCTTGTCTCGTAGTTCTCTCTCAAGAATATTGAGCAGCACGCAATGGAAGGGGTTATTCCTTTACACATCATTCTTTGCCATTGTATCTAATAAAAATGAGTACCTATAATAAACTGAATAGTACAGTTCAGCTATATATGTATGTACATGGCCAGTCGGGATGTCATTTACAACAGTATGTTTTCATTTCTTATGTCATTGTTAGTTAGTACTTGATTAGACCGTAAGTTATCTCTTTTTAACGTGACGTTTACAGTTACCCTAGGCGGGTTTCATTGCTTCACCGGACACAAACTTATCTCTATTGGGATATATTTTCTCATATGATTTTGTGTCCCGTTTTGCTTGGTAGGGAAGTGGAGTAACTATCTCTTTCCTTTCTTAATAAGCTCGTATGCATTTTATATCTATAGATATCAGTAATTGGTATGTATATTTTAAAATAAATTATGAATACTTAATACATTTGTAAATTAATTTATGACTTCTATACATTGTAGCAATAAAATTACCAGTAGGTATAGTAGATACTTCGTGTTCTTATTTTCATTCTTGTTTATTAAAGTGTTTTTTTATTATTTACAAAGCGGGCATCACGATACAACCTTGACATATCATTGACATTGCAATACCCTTATTGTCATTGGTTATATAGATGGGTTATTCTGTGAACCTCCAACTCCATATTTGGATGACACTCAGGTGAACTTCTCGTAGACTCGCTTAACCCTTAATGTATAAACTAGATTATCATATGCTATCGAACATTTCAGCATATATTATATGTGTCACCGTAGAATTGCAAATATCTTTAGATTTAACCTACCTCGCTAGATTGTAAACTGTCGAAAGTTGTAAACCGTAGCATACTACTTATAATTTGACGCATTTATCTGGCGCTCGGCAGCCGCTGCCGCGGTACGCTCGCTTCTATCGATAGTGCCACAGGCTTAATATTAGGAAGTAGTGATTTGAGGGAAATATTTATTATTTGTCCACATTTATCCTTTTGCAACAATGAATTCGTATATTTTTTTCCCAAATCATTTCTCTCGCGCTGATACTGAGAAATTTCTTTTTTACGGAAATATACCAAAATAACTTTTTGGACCGACCCGGGATTTGAACCCAGGACCTCATTATATGCGGTTGAACACGCTACCGCTGGGCCAAACGAGACAGTCAACTACTAATAATGTATTACGTTTTCAAACTTATACTTGAATGCCTAATAATAAGCTTATAATAGCGGCAGTGTACCGTAAGGCCACGGCTCGGTTTATTCTGTCGGTATATACATCAGATAACTTACTTTTTAGTCGGAAGCCTTGGAGTTTATTAAGTGTATTAATGTATAGGTAATTCACTAACTAATTTTAGGTATCTAATCGTTTCTTTTCAAAAGATAATGAGTAAACAATACTTACTAATCACACTAATATTATAAAGGCGAAAGTTTGTGAGTGTGTATGTTTGTTACTTCTTCACGGCTAAACGGCTGGAGCGATTTTAATAAAATTAGGTATAGAGTTAGCTGACACCCTCATAGGCTATAATTTATAAAGTTTAACGCGGGTAAAACCGCGGGCACAGCTAGTATTAGAAAAGTGAAAATATATCTATCTTATCTAATCTTTAGGGATAATGTGGGGATGAAACTATGTAAAGGTAACGCTAAATCACTGAATTCATTAGATCGGATTTAACCGGATACACACGTAGGTACTTTTAAACTATTCACGGTTACATCTTGCTGTAACATAAATCAGTAATAATACAATTAGAGATAAGACACATTTAATTCTTCCTAAAATAACCAGTTCTTATCTCCATCCATATAGCTGCCCTGATAGTGGCGCCTTCTATTACCCTCTTGCAAGATAACATCGAGCACTCTCCGCGCAGTATGTGTACATCACTTAAGATGTGATATTTTGGCCACACTAAATAAAGAAAGTAAAAAAAATAATAATAAGTAGATAAGAAATAATTATAGTTCAATAGACCACGAACTGAAAGACGCAGCGCGGGTAGGCCACCTTCAATATCCGATGATCTTGTGCGGGTCGCTGGAAACCGCTGGATGCGAATAGCGCAAAACCATTGATAATGAATTATAATTCATCCACTCCCCCTATCCATTATCAACTAACCATTACCAACTAACCCAATTTTGATGTCATTGTATTTCCTAAAGTAGCTCTTGTGGAAGGAACAGATGTTTCTAATTCAGAAATTTTAATTTACAATGTGTCACGTAGGAACCTGTTTAGGTACTAATTATGCGTGCCGGTCAAGCAATTTTAATTAGTTTTATGGTATTACGTATACCTATCAAATTCCTTTTATTATAGAAGAGGATATAATGAAATAGTGTAATCTGGGTAAAATACTAGAGATTAAACTTGAGATTCATGAATCATTGTCGGTAGGAGGCACGGGAATGAACGCGAAGAAAGGCGTGCGTACGTTGATGAAATAACCCCGGCTCGCCAGTATACCTGTCTTGCACATTTGCTTGAATTTAACGGCTTATACCATTAAGCTGTGCTTGTTGTCCACTTTTAGTGTACATTGAAAGCATATTTTTGAAGGTATTCGTCAAAATTAATGTAGAAAATAACATACATATTGCTTTTTATGTCAATGCCCTCACGTACATACATAAATAGTATGTAGGTATATTAGTGGAATAGTCTTTCTTTTACATTGTTTTGAACATGATAAGGACCTAGTGTTTGAACAACGACTGTTTTCAAACAACACGATGTGTTTTCCAAAGATAAATTCAAGGTTATATCTATTTGTATTGTTAAACTGTTTACCCAACTCTAATTTATGGAAATGGTTCCAAAATAAATGTAATAATATATCATTTCATTACGGTGAATTAAAGCAGCCTTTACAGACAACTTGAGCTCGGTTTTAACTAGTCTGATGTCACTTCTAAAGGACTTTAGTAACAAATGGATTAAATAGAGTCTATAGTGAACGACCACCTATGCTCATTATGTTTTATAGAGCGAGGTGGTACTTAACTCCAAGATAGCGATTGCGCCATATGAAGCAGAAATCCGCCCTTATGTGGAGTACTGCTCACATATCTGGGCAGGAGCTGGTATTTAGGGGTGACTCCCTCCAAAGGCGTGCTGTTAGAATCGTCGGGGATGTCAATCTTACGGACAGATTGGAATCATTAGAGTAGCGGAGACACATATCTCTGCGTGTTCTACTGTCTCTCTTAGGGGGATGCTCTGAGGAACTGTTAGGTGCCATCGTCCTCGTTTTACCATTGTACCACTCGCACTCGCAGTAAGTTTCACCCGTACCACCTGGAAGCTATCTCGTCAAGCACGGTTAACGTTCAGCGTTCATACATCCCACGTACGTGCGGGCTCTGGAATTAATTACATGCTTCGGTGTTTAGTCAGCGCTACGACATGTCGTTCTTTAATAAAAGGTTTAAAAAGATTACAAGCCCCACGGTGCATGAGAATCGGTGGGCAGCTAGTTCGTCTGCTTCGGAAAGCATTAAAAATAGTAATAAGTGTACTAAATAAAGCGTCTATAGTGACCGTCAAACTATGCTCATATTGAACTCACCGTGTTACTTTATCTAAATATTACGGACAGCATAAGTTCTGCTTTAGCTATTGTGCTATCCCTATGAATTACTCTAGTAAGAGAATAAATTGGCGAAACAGTTACAAAATTCAAATTTGAGATTGCTAGGATCAATTAGATTATTTCATATACCAAAAATAGCAGTTTCATAAGTGGAGCGTTACTTTTACCAATGTTATGTCTATTGTCTCTATACTGGTTTGTTAGATACGATCGCATATTTTCGTATTTGTTTCGGAAGATACAGTAAAGCTGTTATGTAATCGAGACTCATTGGATGGTGATTTCTGAGACTAAATATGTTTATTGTCAACTTACTTCATGGGTTTCCTGAGAACAGGAAACTGATAATTTAATTACTTCGAAACCTTGTTGAAATAAATAACGAAATTGTCTAGCGTAACTTTCCGTCCTTTATTTTGCCTGTATTATAAAAGTTCTGGGAACGTAAGAATGTCTTCATTTTGTTTAACTTTAATTTTGTAAAAAGTGAGATTAATTTTGTACCAACTTCTCCATTTTATGGTTTCGAAACGTTTTTATTTCCTCAATGTCTGGCTTACCTCTAAACCACTAACGTTTTATTAGTCTGTACCAGACCACGCCCACGGTTTTCGTTGGAAATTGTACAGTCGTCGACACGTCAGAGGATACACTTGGATTACGAATAACACCCTTACTGCCTATGTAATAACGGCGTTGTCAAGGTCAAACAGTATTCCTCAATCGGGTGAGCGTATTAAACCGCTTGTTACTTTTTTACTTTATAAGAGATAGCAGACTAGTGCGTGCCGTGCTGATGATCGTATTATATGCGTTATGTAAGATGGAGGGTATGGTCAATCACCATAAGACACTCAGTTTAACGTAAAGCGACATTTGCACAAAACGTCCCTTAAAACCGATCCTCCCATGCCACATCTCCACGTCATTTACCGACGTGCGTCGAGATTCGAACATTAAAGGGCTGCCCTCTGGTGCGGGTTACATGGCTTGTGCCTAAACGGCTGGAGGTCTCACTCGTGTCCATTGTCCGATGAAGCAGGGCTAGGCTATATTATATTTATTGTGTGTGTATATACTTTTCCTTATGTTAAGATACGCTAGGTTTAGAGAGCACCAATGTTTAACCCAGTAGACTGGAAACTTTACCTCTCAAGTCGGATCTTTCCAGGAAATTTATTGCGAGTTTTCTATCACTTTCAGAAAAAAAAGAGCTGTTATTCCACTTCCAGGAATAGAGAAACAATGTTTTTACTAGCGAAGTTCCTCCTAGCAAAGTTCTGACGTCTACTTTAATTTTGAATGAATGTTAAGTTAACTTTTAATTTGCCAACATAATTTCAAGTAAATATGAAACTAATTCTAAGAAATAATACCTAAATTATAGTGATCTTCTCAATAAAGCTGAAGGGGCGAAATGTACTGGATAGTTACTAGTAAATTGAATGTTAGTTTGAGCTCACTACATTGATTTTAACTAGTATAACTAGTAGTAGTTATTTTATTTAATAAGGTCTCATACAATATACGTACTTATACAATGTATACTCATAAACCAAAGAATATTTGTTCTTCGCTCAAACCTTGAACGAGAATCAAGATATCCACTGAAATCTGGATACAATCCGTTTAGTACCGTTCCAAATTAGAGATTTGGTACATAAAGACAGAGATGGAACTGAACAAGACAATAATTATACTGTGAAGTAAGTGAGACAAGTTGTCAAATAAGTTCCTGGTAATGAATGTCATTCGGTTGGACTAGGAGCTCTGTAAAATATCATGTTTCAATATTCAGCGTTGGCTTACTCACCTTATTTAGTCATTCGGTATATGGAGCGATATACTGAATCACTGTAAAAATTTACTCATTGCAACTACTCACCACCCACATGTTCTCTATTAGGTTTCTCTCAATGACTAGAATGTCATTGGTCTCTCTATATAAAACAATACAGACTACTTTTGACTGCCTATACAAAAGAGTGAGTGTGTGTCTCTCTGTCAGTGGCATTGATGCTCCAAGTCGGATTCCCCGTTTTCATCTGCAAGCTAATCGAAGCGAGGTTTTCAGCTTTCACGAAAAGCCGTTGAGCTTTTTCTAGTTAGAATTATTACTGCTGTTCAGTGCTGCATATTTAATCCCATTGTGTAAACTACGATGCTTGGATATTCTGCAGATCCCCAACTTTTATTGATTTTTTGGACTCACCACCCTATCTCAACCCGTGGGGGGCGTAGAAGTCGATCCGTAGCAGCTCTCTGTATACTACGACTATCAAACTGCGATCTCCAACCCATCTGCCAAGTGTGGCGATTATGGCATATCCCTCCAAATTCCAACAACTCTGTTATGGAAATCTTTTGGGGAGGTCCTTGTTTTCAGTGGTCTGCTGACATGATGGTATCACGAGCTCTTTTAATCATATTATTTTATTATTATTGTAAGCTTTCGTACGTTTTATAACCTTACCATCAACAAAGCGAAGACTAACTTGTTTTCCAAAGGTCAATTGAATTGAAAACACTGGTATAAGCAATGTGAGCAATGCCCCTGAGCTTGACTAGCCCCTACGTAATATTGGAGATCTAAGCGGATCTATTAGGCTCTACCTTCTACCTATTGCAATTTCGTCAAGAGCATGAATTTTTAAGTAATTGTGTTTACTTCAATGTAAGAAACGGCTGAAATTAAGTTTCATTACTACAGTCGCGGAAAAAGCAAGGGTAATATTTCTTTACCTTTATTCCTTACAAAGGGCATGGTTCATAAAGTTTCATCCAAGTTTATTGCTTGGTGACAAATGAGTTTAGTTCCAAACTCATACATTTATGGGATGAGTAAGTTTATATTAGAACCCACGCGCCCTGCAATGTCTTCCTTGTTAAATATACAGGAGCACAGACTTATGAAAAGAGTTTATTGTGGATTTATTTCGTCGAGAGTATCTGTTAGGATTATACGTCATACCTTTAGTTGTCACTGGAATTCGAACCTCATATTACTTACATTGTAGAGTGGACATTTTCTATCCACCTGTCCTTAAATATGTATATGTCCTCTTGTTGGAGGCAAATACCCAGTATAAGGTCACTGAACTGAACCAAAAGACGGCTCCTAAAATATTATTCATAATTTAACTCCATCCGGACTCTAACGTAATTGAATTTCCTGTTGTAGTGTAGATAATCAATTGTTTTAAGGTCTTCGCTGTTTTACTAACAGGCTTGTCTTGATTTTAATAACAAAAAATAAGTTATGACATTGACATTACATCCGTTGTTAAAAAAAAATCTACTATGCAAATTATTACATGTGTTAATTTTAGTGTAAATCACTATTAAAAGTACATAGTATGCATGCATATAGTACTACACAAGTAGGTACTATATCGATTGCAGCTTTAAACTCAAAATACGTGAAGCGATTAACGAAATATTTCCACCATTTTTTTTAAACTCATTAAAACTTTGATTAAAGAATCGACATCTGTAACCGGGATCGTGTTGGACATTTATCAGATATAATTTTTCATTCATAATTTCCAATCCTTATATTTTTTTTAAATTTGAATCATTATCATCCAAATTTTGTATTTTATTTTGTTAATTTATTAAACCCTTTATATTTCTAATCTTAGAATAGTTATTTCTTTAAATTTTTGAGAAACTGCCACCAAGCTTCTATGTTGCTCCTAAAACTGAGCATCAGTCTTGTAGGAAGTTCAGTTTCTTTTTGTATATTTTGCATTGTGTTAAGTTATATCCACTATTTATTTACACCTTGTATATTCACATATTAATGATCCTAAGTATCCAAGTGAGTTTAGTCTTTAGTTACAACTTCAAAGCATTTTCTTACGTAGGTACTATTTGCGAATGTTCATGTGTATACAGACTAATTTCGTTTCGACCACTTTCATCTCGAGTCGGGCTGAGTAAATACTTGTACAAATATCTGTCTGCTATTAATCATCATCCATTTTCCTTAGTTTAACAGATGTGTACAAACGGCTACATATCAAGCTCTGCATTTCCAGTACAGGCTGATCTAGCGTTGTAGAGGATTTCCATACAATGAGAGGTCAACTTATATTGGAACGTATAGCTTGATAAGTAGCCGTGTGTACTTCAAATTCAATTTTAATGTACCGATGGTTGTTATGATAGGTTATTTTTGCTTGATTATCTAGTAAATTATGTCTTCCGAGCGTTTTTCATCAAGGTTCTTCTTGAAAGTTGAACCATAGACTTAGCAAACAAAAGTACCTCATAGATCGGCTATGCTTTGGTAATTTAGACGTATGGACGTATTAGAGTGCAGCCAACAGTTATTTAACTGTCCACATGTTAAAAAATAGTAAGTAATATTTGCGTTTCTAATTGATCATATTAATTAGTAGTGTTACTCAATTTACCTAGTCATTTACATACAAATACATACAGCTCAAAGTGTTTAACAATTATTACACAGATCATACAAAACAACATCTCAGATTACATTTTCATGTCGTCGGCAGATGTTATCGAACCATAACGGATTCTGAGTTCATGTTTAAAGTAGGTAATATTTTAGGCTATTCGTTTTGAGTGATTTAATTTAAAAATGACATGAATTGCTTACGCCTGACTTTAACTGTTAGATGATCTGTTGGCGTATCTATGGTTTGAAAAGAAAGACATTTATCCTTTTTTTTATAAAATAAGCATATAATATTTTAAACTTATCCACCATTATTATAAGTTCACCATTTGATTATGTTGTTATATCTATTTGTTTAATCTTTATGACTGATGATGAAAAATATATAAATATTTAGATAATATTTTACGAACCATTTTTATTAATTTTATCTATTTATGTTCTAATTATTTAGATATGTCTTTTTGACGCAGTTGTTTACATAGAAAAGATTTTTTGGTTGAATTGTTTATCATTATTGCAGTTTCCCAGATAATCAATTATTTAATTTAATAACTGCAGAACAATACAAAGTTTATTTAGTTTGCAATGATTGTGTAGAAATTGCTTACTAAATAAATACTGCTCGAAAATTTACGTGGCACTACCACGTAAATTTAGCATACGGCAATAAACTGTTCTAAATTAATGTTTACAGGACAAAAAAGGTTTAATAATCATGATGTTTCAACGGATGCCCTCACTTCAAATTATGAATTCAAGTATATATATTTTTTTTAAATTAATTTGTAATGTTAAATTTGCATGCCTAACCGGTAAAATATGGCTGAACATCAATAAATTGTAACACCTTATATGTATACCTATATTTGCAAATAAACTATATTGTATTGTATTCTATTTTCCTTTCTTCTACTGCGAGCATGCCATCGAACGGCATAGTTACGCCATTGTTTCACCAGTGTGCCGCACTACGCATTGATAAAATGTGTAAATTTATTATTATAAATTCCTTTTCCGGGCAATACTATATGAATAAAAAGCAATGCGTGGCGCAGCGGTTATGACAGCCTCCCCACCTCGTGGGTTTGATTCCCGCACTGGACAAATATTAGTGTGACCCCATAAATAGTTGTTCTGAGTTGAGTTCTCAAGTATGGGCGTTGTCTTTATAAAAATATAACTGTATATTACGTGTTTAGTAACCACTTGAAAGGGAAATCTATGGATATTATAGCAAATTAGTAGAAGTCATCATTTTCATATAACTGACTTCATCGATATTTAAATTTAAAGCCTTTGTTTGTAAGTGTATCTCGTCTGAAAAACATCCCAAAAAAATCGTTTTTATCGAAAAAGTCAATTAAGGCGGCTTTTATTTTATTAAAACCGATCTAGGTGTGATATTCTAGATCGGTTTTAATCAAGAATGATTCTGCTGAACTTACATTCCTTTTTAACCAACTTAAAAAATATTAAGTGGCGATTTCTTCAGTGTTGTTGAACTGATTTTGATTGTTCCTCTTTTTTTTTCGAAAAGTTTCGTCAGTTCCATATAAATTGTGTTCAAATCAGATAATAATCTATAAGGAAATAACAGGCATTTGACGGTTCAGTAACTATGAGTTCTCTGAGACTTGAGTTAGTTAATGTTACTGTTGAGTTTGTGAATGAAACTGTTGAGTCTGTGAATAAGGCTACTATTGTATTTCTTTATGTATTGCTCTAAAGGCTTTATCGACTTACTTATCTCTGAAAGTATTACATATTGAAGTAGCGTATGGTGTTGTTACATTAATGGAAAAGAATCGTGCAGTCCTATTATGAGCTCGTTTGACACAAATAAACATGTTTGGCCAACCTATTAAGGTTATGTAGTGAATACGTGTATATGAGTTAGAAACACGGTAACATTTACTGTTTATTAAAGGAGTCAGTATTACATAGACTCACGCCTGTTACCCAGACGGGTAGACAGAGACAACGGATTTCGAATTGTTACGATCTTTGCACACCTCTTTTGCCTCGTTCACTAATTCTTCATACATGCTCGCCTGTTTAGGGCACTTCTGACCTGGCCTTTCTTGAGAACCTCTCCGATTTGGTCAGAGAATGTTCTACGAGGACTGAATGTTCTAATACTAACCGGAAGGGGGAGACCCTTCCGGTTAGTATTAGTCAGTATTCATTGTGACTATTTGCCGAGGATTGGTTTTGTCAATGGCGAAACGTAGACAGCCTTATTAGCATGGCACGATAGATATAACATTCTAAACTCTGTTGCGTTCAATCCAGGAAGTTAGTTGTGCTCTTGAGAGACACTGTTCTATTCTGTAGAGCAGTGCAGAGAACCCCATTGAAAACCTTATTATTTATAAGATAATTCCATACTTGCTATAAGGTTTAAAAAGAAGTAGTTTCACGATATGAAATAAACTAAGCGAGCTAACTAGGTGAGCAATTTGACTTAATGCCTAATTAAATTTACTACTAAACGTAATAATATATGTTGTAGCTGTAACAACATAACTATACACATGTTTATTGTTGTTTCTCGGGTAGATAGTGGTCAGAGTTGTTCAAGCCGCCCAGTCGGTCTCCGACATGATTTAACTACTGTTGTCTCTATACACATGTTTATTGTTGTTTCTCGGGTAGATAGTGGTCAGAGTTGTTCAAGCCGCCCAGTCGGTCTCCGACATGATTTAACTACTGTTGTCTCTTGTCTTATAGCTACAACTAGGACTGGTAGCTTAATTTAATCTATTTAACGTGGCCTCTGAAGCATATAGTAATCAGTTTAGTTTTTGAATTTATTCACTGCTAACAAACTTATTTTTCCTATTATTATTTTTGTGTAGTATGTTAGCCGCTATAGTAGATATAAATTCAACTTTGCGATTATTATTATTTCACAATAATTCGTAGGCAAGATCATAAAATGCTAAGAAAAACGTATATCGTTTTACGTCGCCGAACCCCCGTGTCTACCCTTCGCCACTGATGTGGACTATCTTTGGCTGCAGCGCCGGGAATATGTATTTACAACAACATAAAAAGTGTTTTATTGCTTCTGCAGTACCATCTAGACACATGGTAGTGTGCCAGGCAAGTATGGACAACAATACAATGGGTAATATTTCACGAATAATTCAAAGCCACTTTCGGTGAAACATTTCATGATTAACGAACACGTAATAATTAGAACTTTATCATCGATTTTAGAAACTAATTAGTTACATACGATTTAATTAAGTTGTGTCCTAACATTGTTGTGGAACTTTGTAATAGGCTAAGTGTAATCTTACTGTAAAAATGGCATGCAATGCATTAAAATTGCTGTAGAGTTATGATAAGTAAATAAATAAATAAAACGAAACTTGACATTAAACTACAATCTTCAAATTGATTGAGTTAGAATCTTACTGCTATGTTATAATTCAATATCACAGAACTCAAAATATTTAATTCAAATTAAAGTGCATTGTACATTCTTATAGCTATGATCTTGGGAGCTACTGTGGAACATCTTAGACCTCAACGCTTTCTTTGGTGACGCGACTCTGACCACCCTGAACGTGACATATACCGAACTTGGCTCCATTTTCGATTTATGTTTTGTTGAGATCATATTTTACGCTTGCCAGTTCATTATTGCCGTTTGATTGCAACGTAAAAAGATAGCGTGTTGCCTAAAAGTACCTCGGGTTCAAATATCTAACTCTTCTTATCTTTATTTTTACCAGACGCTCGCTATTTCGATAAGATTTATTTGCTGGATAACTAACGAGCCGATTGGTTTAGTTTTGTTATTTATATTAATAACTGTTATTTGCTCTGGTTTGTATTATGTGGGTATTTATAGATTTAGAAAAATAGTTGATCTCGGAACACGAAGATAATAAACAAGTTATAGAAGGCGGTGGTGAATGTTTGTAATACTTATAGTTCTCCTGACCGAGATTCAGTTATGACGGCCAATATTAATTAAGTTCAGATAACTACTCGGGACTCGGGGGGTTTATAGAACACATGTGTTTTAGAGCACTATGTCCGCAAACAAGCATAAGGTCCACCTGATGGCTTGCACCTGACGGTAACATGTGTTGCCGACCCTTTCCCCCCCCCCCCTCCCCTCTTCATCTCTGGCGAAATTACACACGTTGACACGATAGAAACTTTTAAGTGAGTCTTACGCTCTTTGAACAGCTATGGTGGGTGACCATAGCTGTTCAAAGAGCGAAAGACTCACTTAAAAGTTTCTATCGTGTCAACTATTTTTGTTATTTCGGTCATCTAGTGAGATTTATATTTTCATATTGATATTTTTTTAATGTCTTTCAAATATAGGAATATTAATTTCATAAATTGACCGATAAATATTCTTCACTAACAATAATAATAATATATAGGGACAATGTCACACAGATCATCCTAGCCCCAAACTAAGCAAAGCTTGTACTATGGGTACCAGGCGACGATATTTGTATGTCCTATATAAAACATCTACCGTTATAGCTGCACGCTAAATCCTGAGCCCTCTCTCACAAGCGATAGACAAGAAGCAGTCGACCAATGAAAAATCATGCTATTCCATGTACCTGACGAGGCCACCGCAGGGTACTTGGCTCCGAGCTACTGTTGAGTTGTTTTTATAATAGAAAAAGCCTTGGCTAAACTTGGCTTCCCTAAATAAATCTCAATATCTGCTAATGAACACGTTATCGACATGCAACGAAATAACATCGGACTGGCAGATTTGATGGAACGTGTTTTTTAATCAGTTAAGTTCAACACTGAAACAGACCAGGCTCCTTAATAAAACCTAATTATTTCCTCTATTCCAACATCTATCAATTTGATTGACAAGGTGTAAGCACTCTGAATTGTTTCGTACATATTTCAATTGCCATTAGAACGTTGATACGCGTTTCACTTAAAATTTATTTCGCGCATCTGCCAACGAATGCCAGGAAACGTTATATTTCCAACATTTAAAGCAACATCGCGTAAAAGACGGTTCATATCGGTAAGTATTGATTGGCGTCTTATCTATACCCAATACGTAGTATCTACTATCCAGTACCTCCATAACTCAATTGGAAGGCAATCTGCCGACGCCGGCACCCCTCTAATTACACCGCCTGTAGTCTGCTGTCAGATAAAATGGGTTTTTCTCTGCCCGTGAATAGGATTGGTTGACGCGTCTGCAATACGGGTACTGGGTACTGAGAGTGATGTGTAATGTAGATAGTCTAAAATTGTGCATGAGAAGTTTCGTAATAAATGGTTCTCACGCGAAGTTTTCTCTGTATTAATATATCTGTAATCAGAACAAATTGCATTTTGCTCTTATTTGTTTGTTTGCTCTTTAAAACGAGTGGTATAAATTTACGTGCGGGTGGGAAACAAACCCACAAATCACGGGGTTAATTGCTTCGCCACTTGAATTTATGCAATCCATCCGTTGCTCTTATAAATTTACGTATTTAAGACGGTTTAACGGCATCTTACCTAAACCTGTAGGTACGCCTAAGACGGCTGGTATGCCAATAGTTATATTAGACCATTACTAAAAGTTGACAATAGCTATTTTTTTTGTTAATTATACTTAAACTGGATTTTGTTATTACTTTGATCATTTCAAACATGCTTAACTGTAACAAAAATATGATCAATATTCTCTTAAGCATCAAGTCACAAAATAATTCGCCGATTTTGAGTTTATCATGCCATAATGCAAATGTCCATCCTTCGCATTATGGCATGATTTATATTGTCACGAGTTTTAGTTGTTCATCCAAATGAATCTGGAACAGCGCCCACAATTCCAAATTAGTGTTAAAAGCGTTCATTTGGGACCGTGAAACATCTTAATTCTTAAGGAAAGTGGTGCTATTGTAAAGTTTCCATATTTAGATACGCCTCTTATTATCTTATTCGTGATTTGACAGATGATATGTGGTTTGTACAGACAGTAAGAAAAGTCGCTTCATACATACCTACTAAACTAGGATTGCCCCTTATTAATGCGCGAGATAGATTATACCTACTATCGATGAATGGTTATGCAATGCTTGGTTGTTATTGTCAAACTAGTACTAACCTTTTTAGTTTCCAACAGTACAAACCTGACACATTTTCTATAAAATTATATATGTCCATACATAGACTAACGCCTGTTCCCAGAGGGGTAGGCAGAGACAACAAATTTCCATTGGTTTGGATTCCATTGGATCCTTGCACAACTCTTTTGCCTCGTTGCGACCATGTATAAAGAATATAATGAGAGTACTGTATGTTCGCCTGTTTAGGGCACTTCTTCACAGTTTTGTTATCCATTCTCTGACCAAGTCGGAGATGTTCTTAAGAAAGGTCAGACCACCTTTCTTTCAGAACATCTCCGACTTGGTCAAAGAATGGATAACAAAACTGTTGTTATTCAAGTATTTGAGCAACCCAAGTACATAACATTCCATATTTAATAACTAGGTGGAGTGGTTATTATTGATTAATTATTTCGTAACGTAATTAGGCACAGCATAATTTATTAATGATCTGTGTTTGTGTAATATCATGTTTTCGTAGAGGTGACTTATTTAGGTTTAGACAGACCTATGGTCATACGATAACGTATGTGCATAAATTAAGTATTTAATGTGAAATATTATTTATAATTATTAGATACACTACCAATGATGGCTTGTCCTATCTTCTGTTTTCTTTTTTACACAACAGATGTCTCGATGAAACAGCTACTGAGTATCGCAATAAGACCGCAGTTTTTTTTACCTATATATATATATATATATGTATATATGAACAAAAAGATGGCTGTGGCCCTTATATTTTTCTAGTGTAGTACTCTACCTACCATTCTGATTTTTATTTGCCCGTTTTTAATTAATCTAACACTTCAGTTGTTCATCAGACCAGTTGTTCACTCAATCATTTCTCGCATATTAGTTGTTTTTTGAGTTTTTCTATACGATCTACAAAAATAACACGACCTGATGTTTTTCCTAAGTCCACAGTATGCCCCCATTCGTGCAAAACGGAAATTGTGCGGAATTAAATAGCATTTCCCGCTTAATACGGATGCTTTCCTTTACTAATGAAGAAAATTGAAATGGTTGAAACGTGCAACTATATCAGTTCTTTCTTTCATTCTTTAGTTTTCCTTAGTTAAGAAGATACTTGTTTTATTTAGATGCATTGAGCAAAATGGTCTTAAATATTATACATGCTTTGATATATTGTACTTCATTTCATATTAGGATGCTGCTAAGTGATAGATATTACAAGGGAACGAGCAGCTATATTTTTTGCCGATGCATCGTCTTGTGGCGATATATTAAAACATAATTTACATAAACTTAAAAATATATGTTATTATTAAACCTTTATACATATTTCATCCTTATCTATTGGATGAACGGTCATCTGCCACACGTTTCACAAGAAACTTTGCTGCGCACTACGGCTGTGTGGAATCAATTAACTGCGGAGGTATTTCCGATTCGGTATGACATGGCAACCTTCAAGAAGCGAGCCTATTCTTTTCTTGAAGGCCCGCAACGCTCTTGTGCTTTCTCTGGTGTTGCGAGTGTCCATGGGCGGCGTTGATCACTTACCATCAGGTGAGACACTAGCTCGTTTTGAAATGGTGTTAAACGTCCTTTATTCTTACTAATTAACTGTGCCCAGATATCAGATGTCTCCCCGAACATCACGCGATGATAATAATGAGCATTTTAATTGCATATTGTGTTACAAAATAAATCTTCGTCAACTATTGTCTTTGAGAGTCCTACTTTTTATCTGTGAGAACATTGTTCACGCTATTTCTAAAATGTCACATTTTAAGTGTATTTACCAGCTATAGTAGCAACATTGATTTCATTTATTGTTGGAACAAATCAACTAACTTTTATACATGCTCTGATTAAAATAAAGCGTAACTTGAGTGTTCGGAACCATAGATTACGATGAAATAAGTATAAAACCTTTTTTTTTATTTATTTTTATCTTATTTTTTTCCTTATTCTAATTATGGTCCTCGATAACACAATAGAAGGTATTGTGTTATCGTATATATTATTTTAATTACACCTTAAAAAAATATTGTTATATGTATATTATTATCCATATTGTATTGTTTATTAAAAGAAGCTACGCGCCTCACGCAGTACGTCGGTATTTACATTACATACAAGCACATAGATTCCAAATCAAATCGGAATTACACGGTTCGCAATTCGCAAACATAACATCTGCGAGCAAACGTAGTTAGCTAGCAATCCCGTTTCTGTAATGCAAAATGTACCCTTAATACTGTGCCCGGAGCTCCCACGATTCATTACATTTTAATATTTATCACCCAGCGCCGCTGCGACTGCCTGCGACTCATTACGACAAATAAAAAAGCCCATATATGTTCCGTTATTTTGTTATTTTCTCTGTCCAATGGTTTATGTTTATTGTGTCCCATGCGCCGTATCTATAATGTAATCTATGACTTTTATCATACTTGTAATAGGTACCTAGACTTGTAACTTCTAATATTACATACTCGACGAATTGGGTAATAAAAAAGCTGATACGATCATTCTACTCGACTTATTATTCATTTTTGTAAATAAAACATATTTTACTCACTAGTATGTTTTGAATGTTTGTTCACCAGTCAATTGAGACAATGTTTCAACATCTCACATATACTGATGTAATTCGGCCAGGTTTAGAACAAGTCACGTGTTGGTGAAGCATCGGACATTGTATGAGTCAACGAAGCACCAGACGGGTTTAACTCCGTACCAGATATGTGGGACGTTTCGAAAGTCGATGGCGCCTGCCAAACTTTGATACGCGTTGCCAACGGCGGCGTATTGCAGCCGCACGCCACTTTCACAACACGTTTCGTTTTAGTTCACTCATATTAGACGCCTATTAGTATGATGAAGGTCTTGGAAAACATTTTTTTTAATATCTAGCACACAATATACATCCAGTGCACCAACTTGTTTACGCCAAATCATCGCAAACACGCCCTTGAGGATGTCGCTCGACAGATATAGAGCGTATAATGTGCAACATACATTGTAGTAGTAGACGGGATATTTAAGGGTTGTGCACCCAATGTGCCAGTATTAAGATAGACTTCCCATTTGTATGGATAATTTTATTACCTAAATGTTACTCATTTCTTTGAGCGCCCTTTACAAATAACCTGGAAAATATCCGCGGGATGCGCTTGAAATATTTAGAGATTGGCATAAAATTGGCGGGATAACGTCATAGTGAACTTAATCTCCTCGTGAAACTAAACAACTCGTACAACATTAATCAACATTTAGCAACATACACGAAAAAATGTTTACTTCTCATACGCACGCGCCAATCAGATGACGCACTTTGTGTGAAAATGCAAAATATATATAAAATGCAATGCAAAATATATATATAACTAAATATATTCCGCAAAGTCACGTTCTACAAATTGTATAGTTTTATGAGTAGAGTGAGATATTAAACTATCCTATTCTTTATGTCTCTCTTTATGTTGTATATGTGGACTATCTTTGTGTCTTGTAGCAATAGGAAGTATCAATTAGTGTTTTGTTTTGACGTAGCGCAGAGGAATTTATCACGTTTTATTTCGATGTACAATAAGCAATACTTGATGGCGAGATATCGTGACAGCCCTTGTTGTCGTTCCAGATCACTAAATAAAAAATAAAATAATCGGCCAAGTGCGAGTCGAACTCGTGTGCTGAGATCTATTTCACGGAATCGAGACTCGAAAGATATTTCCCGCTTTTTAATGTGATGCAACTCAATTATAACGTTTTCAGATTAACTCCTTGCAAACATTATAAGTCATGGTTTTTTCTGAAATTCATAATTCTAGGACCACGCGAATACGAAACTGCGGTATCTTTTGATTTCAATTTTGTACTTCCACACACTTCCCTGGGAAAGCTCGGGCCCCCAAGTTACCTCCGTGAGCACCGGTTGCTCGAATGTTCGATTGATTCGCTAGTAATTGCCTATCTTGGACACTAGGCAACTGGAGTAGTATCCTCTTCTCCGATGAGGATCGAATTTGTCCGAATGGTGAAGTCCGACTGACGAACGGTATGGTGACTTATATGTTGAAAAAATCACTCCTTATGGTGGGGGTCCGTTATGTTTAGGGCTTCTAGCTATAGTACCGAGGTAATTAATATCCATTGAAAATGGCTCCCCAATACGCAGAGCTACATAACAGAAATCCTTCGTCAACATGCACAACCCACAGTGATTGTTATTGGATATGATGCCATTTACATTGACGATAATGCTCGGGCCCAGCTCTCTGGCGACGTAGATGTTAGAAGTCGGTTTTCGTCGTTTAGATTGGCCAGCGCGGAGCCCCGACCTTAACCCAATTGGGCACGTCTGAGGACATCGAGGACCTCCTAAAAGGCGAGTACGATCTGTCCAACCACTTCCACAAAACATAAGACAGCTAATACGTGTGATTTCGGCTGAATGGGAACGTTTTTGACAAGACACCATCAAAATCCTAGTTGAAAGCATGACAAGACGATTACATGCCGTAGTTGCTATAAGAGGAATACTCGTTCTTAATATTAATGTCATTATTATTAAAATACTATTAAAATACGCGTATACCCATAAAAGTGTAAATTTTAACACTAAAATCCAGGAATCGCTTTTTTTGTCAATGTACTCTATTGACTAAAAAAGCGATTCCTGGATTTTAGTGTTAAAAATGCTACTATATGCTCATGGATAATAAGAAATTTCTAGTCATTTATGCTAATTACATACTCAATATAATAATATTATCCATAGAAAAGCCAACGGCTGTAAGGTGCCCTTTCTTTCTTAAATTAGTGTAGGTATAAGGATTCCTTTTTTTATTTGATGTACGGAACCCTAAAATCATTAAATATTTATGGTACGTAATAACACCGCAGTCGTTTCCTCGTTCGCTAGCTGAAAGCCGTCGCGGCGGCGGAGGCTGCGGTCGGGCCGAGTCCATGCGGTCACGTTTCGCTTCACACCGATCACGAGCCCACGACCACGGCTCTCGTTTCGTGGCCCCGTCCTGCGTTATACCATTTTAACACTCAAATGAACACCTGATTACTCGTTAATTTAAACAAGGTTATAACACAGTATACAATGTAAAGAAAGTTCACTTCTTCGTTCAGAAATTCAAATAAATCATGACTTATTGCGATTATGATTTTAGTATTCTTTATCGGCAAAAGTGCGGTAGGCGTGCCAACTTACTTGTAATTTCGCATCCAACTTGCTGAGTGCGTCAGGCCTGGGTATAGAATACAATTCACAAAATGTAACATTAAATGATTAACTTAAATTTTTGCAATTGATGAGTGACAATAATAACGAAAACAAGTCAAAGACAAACGTATTTCTTTTGTTAAATATACAAGTGTTTATAAATTCACAAAATTGACCGTGACTGTTTAGTGACGGAAATTGTTGAAACACTAAAATGTATATTTCGACCAATCTAAAAATGAATCCAATATTAATTCCCATATATCTATAGTGGTATGGAAGGTGTATAGTCTGAATTAAGTAAATAATAAATTCGGCAGAATTATCTACTTAGCTTGTCTGTGTCATTTCAACGTGAACAATAGTCGAGAATGTTTTAAATTTTTGCAGATAACCATATCATAAGTTTATCCTATACTACGCATTATTTGTTCGAAATATTCTCATATATGTTATAGCATTCCGGATATTTCGATAAAATTTACGGACTAGGCGTTAAAGGGTAAAGAATCGATATTGCTAAGGAAACTGTACTCTGTGAAAATTAAATTTTGTAAGGTATCAAGAACAAAGCGGGCGGTACTTGATTGTCCAGGTGCTAAGCATTAACAGCAATGTAGCAATCATTTTTAAATTAGACTAGTTCTACATAAATTTGTATCTTTATGTATGTAATAATGACGCACTCGAAGAAGGTAAATAAGACGTTTTATGATCCTGCCGCGACCGCGACAGATGTATGGTCTCTGTGGCATTTGCTTTGCCAAAACAACGCCGCAAATGTATTGTCTGCCCTCTAATTTTAGGCTCGTAAGACACACCCTTATTTATCTTCTGTAGTACTCATTATTTACGTAATTAATTAGCAACTTTATTCACAGGAAATTATATCTTCTGAGTAATGAAACACAGGCGGTTTTGATGTGTAACAACACTTGTAGAACTATTATATAGACGGCAAGACTTTTTGACTTCAAAACATTAGATAAGCAGCTTATCATTATTTGTCATTGCATAATGACTTTGTTTTTGTAATAATAGGTACATTCTTACGAACAACTGATACAATTTTATTATTTTAAATTGAGTCGTAATAACTTTCTCAGAGGTCGTATTTTTAAGATTATTAAAATAAAACGTAGCCTTTCACCGAAAAGAACGTCCATATCAGTTTTTGGAAGGAAAAAGCTGGAGATAAAAATCAAGTAACAAGTATTTGCGAGGAAAGCTAGATAATATGTATATGCAACATTAACAAGATGCAGCAGGGTAGACGGCGAAGGCATTGCCACGTGAAGAGGAAGCCACTATATCACGTGTTGAACATGACATTACAGCTTTCCAATCCAGGTGGAAGATCCACAGGTCCTAAAGGATAAGAGGGTATGCAACGTTTCTGAAAATGATGTTTTATAAAGATTGACAATCCAACTACCATTGGGTACGCATAGCTAGAAAGAGAGGGTGTGAGACGTAGTACAATGAAATATTATACATTTTGTGTGTTTGCCTGTAGTAGGTTATAAGTTTATGGGTGTTTTGTTAATTGTGCAGTCCTTCGACATCAGTTTTATCTTCTAATATCGGTCCATATCTGGAATCCTAAACGACTGTAAAATATAATAATTTGTTTCAAAGATCATTAGTACAAACGTGCGTCATACCTAACTGCCACAAACAATCACAAAGTTACGTAACTTTTGGGCTGCTGTTCAGAGCCAATTACTCAAAAGTTTATCACTTTTTTATACAGAGTTAACATTTTAATTTGATATGGCATAATTGATGAACGCTGTGAAGTATGCAGTATTCTATTTTTAGTAAGATTGAGTAATTGAAATTTTGGCGACGATCATAACAAATAATATAGAGCAGAACAGTAATTCGGATTAAATAAGCTAAATAAAACCGTTTAAAAATACTTTATTTGCACATCCAATATTGAGCGTCTGAGTAGGTATCTATCGCCTTGTATGTTTTTTTTATAGTATACGCCGCTAGTGGATTGTATATATGTCGCTCTCTTTTGCTCCATTTCCATGGCGTCGAAATATATTGCTCTCTTGTTATTTATTTAAATAATAATAAAATAAAGTACAATTGGTCTCTTCTAACTTATGTATAGAAATGTGCGTATACCATCCACGCTTTACTCTCAATTATCGTCCACTTATTAATCGCCGCCTAAGAAGTATCACTTCAAATATGGAAAAGGCTTAGAATATGGAAAGGTTACTGTTTGGGTCTAAAGAAAATCGATATTTATAGTACAAGAAGAATTAAAGTTCTTTAATTTAAAGGAAAAATAGGCGAGTGGTAATATCTTGATGGTTAAACTCGTTATAACAATGGATCGGAGTGCAATGCCAGCAACTGGAACGGTAGAAACTCTGCTCTCGAGGTCGCGCCGGTGACGGTAATGGACGCCTTTCTCACAACTGAAAAAACTTGTTAGCGGTGAATGTCGCAAGAATTGTAAGGGAACCGCGGTTGGAATTGGAAAACAAACTGACAATAACGGTAATCAACTGACAGCCTAGTTGACATTTAGCGGAGATGAAAAACATAAATAAATAATTGATCTATCTGGTTTGCCTTCAATTAGAAACGAAACCAACTTCCATTCTGGGTCCTTAGTTATCATGTCAACCGAAAGATGTCCACTGCTCAACTAGCGTTCATGGTTGAATATTCCATAATGTACGCTTGACAGTCAGGTTGGCCATTACTGTATGATGCTCATAGAACTCCGAGAGACGCTGCTGCTCATTCACTGTCAGATATTGCGTAGGTATACGATTTCTACGCCCCACGCCTCCACTTGTGTAGGCTTCATATCGTTATAGTTTATTTAAAAAAAATTGCATCTATCGATGCTATGATTATATTGATACAAGGAAAAGAAAAGAGCATTTCATAACTTATGTAACAGGAAACTATCTAACATTCCCATTATAATAATAAAATAATTACTATCGATCGTCTTGCATGAAAAAAGCGGTTCCCAGTCCACGGTACCGGTATCCTCTCGAAGATGAAGAATTTCAAAAGAGGGAACGAAATTTATTTTAGAAGGTAGGCAATCTCTACAAACATATAAGATAAAGATAAATTTTATCCAATGCAATTCTTCGTTACCATCGTGAGCTCGAATTAGTTTTGTATTCTGTAGACTAAGCCTACAGATGAATTTGAACTACGGTCAGATATCTATTAGGTACAGACGCCAGCACATCAAGCTACCCCAATCTGTCAAATTTCCCCAATTGAAAGTGAACCTTATGCTTTTGTGATAAAGTTGAAATCTATAAAAGAAATTTGACAGAATGGGGTAGCTGGATGTGGTGGTGTCTGTACCACTAAAGTATAAGATTACTAAATTCTCCAGCTTCACAACACTTGTGCCATAAAACTGGTATACTATCTAAAGTAGCAAGTTACAAGTATTGTCTAACAGATGTGAATAAATTCGATCTCCAAATAATTGCTTATTGTCTAGAGTTTGTCACTTCAGTAGACCTGTCGGCGTCGCCCGTGTACATAACGGTGTTAACAACAAGGACGAGGACAAATAAAGTAATATAGACAGCTGTATTTGGAGATTCGAGTATCTGGGCTGCGAATTATACGACCGCCTCGAGCGACCCATAAACCGCGCCCATAACGAGTAAGAACGCTTGAAGGATGTTTGGGCATATCGATGAATTGGGATTCTCTGATTTATATATGTAGTGCCAACTTGTAAGTTTATTAATACCATAATAAGTATATAACGAATTATAAAACATAAGCCAGTCAAAAAGTCAAAAGAAAACATAAGTCCAAATCATTATAAAGCCTTTTCATTTTTAAGGTTCCGTACACAAATCATCATAACAGATGTAAGAAGTCCACTGTTGGGAAAAAGTAGCAAAGCAAAAGTATCCGTACAAAAATGGTGACAAGGAATGCTGCGCTGTCCGTCCGTTTGACTGTCTGTTTGTCTATCAGCCGGTTTTTTGCTCTATGAATGACAATCTTGTACAACGGTACGGAACATTTCGTGTGCCATTCCGACTCGCACTTGGCCGGTTTAATAATATAAAAGGTCTTTATTTCATCACGGTGCGCCAAGCGTCTAGATTTATTGCCTTAACAGCAACGTTGCGATCAACTCCCTATCTACATTTTTCAGAAGAAATGAACCTTTCCATCTTTGCAGGATCTCTACGAATCGCGTGTCCATTTTCGAAGTATACTTGGGGTTCCTTTGTTGAAATTTGTTCAAACTTTCAGTTGTTTGAACTTAATGAAATAATTAAATTAAAAAAAATAAAATAAGAGGTGATATTAAACTTCAGGCCGTATTTTCCGATTATTCCGAACCTGACCCGAAATCCTGACCCGGTCGTGGGTTAGGTTAGGAATATGAAAAAAATAATTAGTTTTTATTTCGAACGTAACCCTAGTCCTAACCTGACCCGACGTGTCGTTCCTATCATAACCCGAATTGCGAAGTAGATAGGATTCCCTCTCCCCTTTATAATAAAAAGAACGTATGTGTCAAATCAGAGTTTAATATTTGAAACACCTAATTAAAATATCACAGAATCAACATAATTATTGAATAATCAATATACTTATAAAAAAAAATTCACATCATTAATGATACATTTACATAAAATGTAAAAAAAATCTGTTGAATGTAAATTTAATATTTCTAAACTGTCCCTCACCTTACCATTTCTTCGGTATTTCTATTCCCTCATTAATAATTGAGTAATGAAAATATCACAAAATAAATATATTTCATGAACAAACATGAACCTTAAAAATTGTAAAATAAAACTGTCGAATGTAAAACTACTTTAATATTTCGGAACAGTACCTACCCTACTCGTACACTAACTTAAGCGAACAAACAAACTTGAAATGAAGGTACTTTCGAAAATATTTTTTTCTAAGTACCGCAACTTTATTTATTCTGTTATCACTTGTATAATTGTGTGTGATGCGCTGTTGTCATATAAAACTGTGCAATTTAAATGTATATAAACGGTAAGTTAATCAATTGACATCCTTTAATGTGCATTGTTGGTTGCATATTTCCGTCTATGATGCGCAATGATAAATAACTAGAACTTGGTTTTATTTTGCAGAATATGTCTAATGTACCAGGATGTTCGTATAATACTTGTGATTTAAATTTTATAAATCGAAATGGTGGTACTTTATTGTTACGAGCTGGTTACCAGTACACAAAGAAAAGAATAAACAAAGAAACAGTTGTATGGAGATGCGTTAAATATCACAAAAATGTTAAATGCGGTGGGTCGTTAACTGTGAAGGTATTGTATCCAATCTTTTTCTTGACTGACCCGATAGTATCAGAGTTAATGATAAAATAACAATGTCAAATTTATTTTACAGCAAAACACAACGATAGTCAAAGAGACAATACATAAATGCACTCCTGATGTGGCTAAAAACGAAGTCGACATAAAATTGGATAGCTTAAAAAAAGCTGTTGTAAATTCAAATTTTGAGCCTGTGCCGACCATTTTCAATGAAACTATAGCCTCAATTAATGACACTGGTATACAACTAGTTACAAAAGTTCCTAGTTTCAAAAGTGTTAAATCTTCACTTTATTATAATAGAAACAAAAAAGAGAATATTAAAAAAATCAAATTTAACAAACCCGAAGATGTGGAAATTCCACCGATATTTAATGATTTTTTGATAGCAGACTATCGCGATGACGCTAACCGTATATTAATATTTGCTAGTGAAGAGGCGAAAAAACTTATGTCGGTATTAGAACATTTTTTTGGTGATGGCACATTTAAAAGTTGTCCTACTCCATTCAAACAAATTTACACCATACACGGAGATGACAACAGTGACATGGAGCACACACGTGTTATACCACTAGTGTACGTGCTCATGACCAAAATGAACGAGAATACATATAAGATAGTTTTTGATTTAATCAAAACAGTAATACCGAACTGGAAACCTCTCAAGTTTACCTCAGATTTTGAAAAAGCAGCTATGAATGCTATGCAATTCATTTTTCCTGAAGTCCAGATTAAGGGCTGTCAGATCCATATGGCAAAGGCTGTGAAGAAACGAGCTAAAGAATTAAAATTAGATAAAAGTAAGCTACAATACCGAACAGTAGCTTTGTGCACTGCTTTACCTCTTTTGCCCCGAAATTTAATTATTGAAGGTTGGAATTACATTTTGGATGTTATGAACTCTGATGAAAAATTAAATTCATTCTCAGCTTATATGTTTAAGCAGTGGTTAAAAGATGAGAAGTTTATTGACGTCTGGTGTGTTAGCGAGGAACGACACAGGACCACAAATTGTCTTGAAGGGTGGCATAATCGGATTAATAAAAAAATCCGAGGAAACTGCAATTTAATGACAGTTTTAAATTCTTTCAAATGTGATTCTGATTTAAACATTGTAAAAAAGAAATATTTCAATGAAAAAAGGAGCGAAAATTCAATTAACCGAGATTTATGGATTTTGTACGTTGTAGGTCAAGTCAAAAATGGAAAGATTACTGTAGGTCACTCCTTAGAAATGTTAAGGTAATTTTATATTCGACAAAAAAATTTTTAATCTATAAATCATTGATTTGGAGACAGAAATAATTTTATTATTATTGTTAATTATAATGTTGATTCTGTGATATTTTCATTACTCAATTATTAATGAGGGAAAAGAAATACCGAAGAAATGGTAAGGTGAGGGACAGTTTAGAAATATTAAATTTACATTCAACAGATTTTTTTTACATTTTATGTAAATGTATCATTAATGATGTGAATTTTTTTTTATAAGTATATTGATTATTCAATAATTATGTTGATTCTGTGATATTTTAATTAGGTGTTTCAAATATTAAACTCTGATTTGACACATACGTTCTTTTTATTATAAAGGGGAGAGGGAATCCTATCTACTTCGCAATTCGGGTTATGATAGGAACGACACGTCGGGTCAGGTTAGGACTAGGGTTACGTTCGAAATAAAAACTAATTATTTTTTTCATATTCCTAACCTAACCCACGACCGGGTCAGGATTTCGGGTCAGGTTCGGAATAATCGGTATTTTCAGAATGCAATCTGAACGAGGTCTGACAATGTCCCATTAACAGTGAGGCGGGTAGATAAAGGCAATAGCGTTGTCACGTTGGAACCGCGGCTTGTCTAAAATTCAATTAGCGTCATGGTAATTAAACCTGGTATCGGGCTAATCTCGTGGCTCGCATTCATCCGACCGCTTCGTTGCTTGTAAAGCGAATGCTTTGCGGAAAGCGGCACGTCACACGCTTTTACATTTACATTATATATTTGTGGCTCTTCGCGTGTTTACAATGCCCAATTTTCTGACACGTTGCTGCAAACATATTTGATGATACTTTTTTAAATGACTTCCAAGAGCAAAAGGATATTTTTAAAATCCTTAAATAATAATATCCTGGGACATTATTTACACGTCTGATCCCAAACTAAGCAGAACTTATACTATGTAAACCAGATAACTGATATACTACATCTACTTTACTTCAGGTGATAAGTGATCACCGGCTCCCATGGACACTATAGAAAGGAATAGACTCGCTTGTTCGAAGTTTTTTAAATAGTTTTTATTTACTGAATACAGTATTTCCTATTGATTCACATTTATGGGAACACCATTAATAGCAGGTGTAGGCGTTAGGCAGGTAGACGAGATTTATGTTACAAAGCATGACATTGAATCATAAAATGTTTTGCTTTTATAGATCACTAGCAGCCCGTGGACATTTATTTTTTAAACATTTTGGCATAAATGCAACATATACCTTAATAATAATGTATTTAGCAATAGTGTATAACATTAATTTGGTTTTAATAAAGATCCTTATTTTATTCATGCAATTAAATAGCCTGTATCAATCAGTACAAATTCTTTCATTTCCGTTACAAATATACATACATACAAATCTTTCCTCTTTATAAAATTAGTATAGATTTATTATCTAAAACCTCGCCTTGTTCAAAATTTGAAAACTCATTGAAGTTTTAAGTACCGTTTATTATTTGAAATGACTTCACTTAGAAGTACATTGCCCATCGGAAGTAATTTTCACACCATTTACATAGATTTTCCTATCAAAAAAATCGAAAGAAAAACATCGACAGGGAAATTAACTGTGAGTATAACGATCTTGTTGTCCTTGGTTATTTCCTAGACGGATGCAGTGGAGATTTGTAGTGGAAAATTGATTTACTTTAATAGAAAATCTATAAAGAAATGCATATGGCGTTGGTTGTAATGTAGTGAAGGTGTTACATCATCCTTTTACACTTGGTATTACATAAGAAATGAGCTACTGTCGCTTAGTATAGTACTAAAATGGTTGTCGTGGTGACGTCATACCGCTGTGGGCTTTCCTCGATGATTCATAGGAGCTGGCCGTACCTCCACGATACAGTAATACAGTGGATGAACTGTTCTTAAGAATTATGCAAGGTTTTATTATTGTTGTGCATAAAAATTAGCGCCTTTGTTATAAATAAATTACAACTTAGCTTTAAATATTTAAAATGCTCAAGTACCGGGTGCCACAATGACGGATATGTTCTAACGTTATAATTGTTGTGTTGTGAATAATGCCTTGCTTCCGTTATAATTCAAGGTGATTACTTCATCGATATGCCTTTAAATTATGCTGTTAGTCTTAACAATTTATATCTTTATTGACTAGATTTTTCAATTTAATTCATTTTAAATAACATATGGAGTCTCTAAAAATACAAAGCATACTGCATAAGCATATCGGGAAATGTATAGATTTAATGAATGTTGCCTATGATGAGACGGACTTGGCATCTAAAAGGTACGAGTCGCAAGTACAACCCTTCGTCTGGCACAGTACCAATAAGGGTTACACATAACGGGTGGTCTCGGAATAGAATAATCCCAGTTGATACTATTTATCTTTGTTCTATTATAAGCTTTGTTGTAACAAAGAAGTAGTATTACATTGACATTAACTTAATCTAAATATGCGTTCATATCGATGAAATGCCCTCTCCTCAATTGAAGGAGTGCGACGCGTATTAAGGAAAAGCGACAGTAGTAAAAAGCGACCTTATCAGCATAGCATTTCCAAATCAGTGGCTTAGTAGCGGTTTCGCCTTAATTTCGTTTGCCCGAATTGGGCGAATGAACTACTTTCAATTTTGAATATTTTTAGGGCCGGTTTCGCCCGAGGCAAATTTAATGGCAGGCGAATCAGGTCAAGCAAAATTCAGTAATGTACTATTTGCCCAAATACTTTTAAACCTCAAAAATAAGCCTTTATTTAAAAATAAACGTGAAATTAAAAAAAAAAAACAGTATAGTTGCGTACACAATGGTTACTTATAATAAATGCCTACACATAATTTTATGCATGCACTTTATGCAGTTATGTTGTTATACTATCAGTATTTTAGACACACTGAACCAAATTTAATGATGGGAAACACGCCGCACAATTTGGAAATGAGTGACAGAGACAGCATTATACTACCATCTTTTGTGTTGCTGTGGGTGCGTTTATTTGCTGTGTCTTTACTTCTATCGCTGAGGAACAAAAGTCATTGTGCATATTATCTAGTAGGTACGTTACTTATACTATTATCGAGTAACACATGTGCCTAAGTAAATCCTCTTTATAAATATTTGTACATGGTGCGCTCGACTGTACTACTTATTTTTTCTGAAGTATAATAGTATTTAGGCGAATAGTACATTACAAAATTTTACTGAACCTGATTCGCCCGCTATTAAATTAGTCTCGGGCGAAACCGGCCCTAAAAATATTCAAAATCGAATGTAGTTCATTCGCCCGATTCGGTACCGCTACTAAGCCAAATCAGTAACCGCCCTGAGACTTCTTGAGCCCCTGCTTGCATGCATCGCCCGGTAAAACAGTGAAAATCTTCTACACTACGTGTATACGTCATGGTTGAAAACAGTAGTAATTCATTGATATTGAGAATATTGTATCAACTATCAGCGATTGCGTTCAGTAATTTATTTTGGCCTTGCAGTAGGCGCCTTTATTAATGAATCCAACCCACGACGATTGCCAAAGTGCAAGTCTAGACTACCTACATAGGCGGTTGACTCCGCGTTTGTAAATACAATTGCGCTATGAATCCTATCCTTACTGCCTTCGTAATAAAGGCGCTGTCATGTTAAATAGTGAATATATGGCGTTGAGTGTACTATCATGTTTCAATCAACCTACACCGCACCGTTGACGTGACTGATAATAACATAAGCTTCGAACGAAAAATATGTGAGTCACAGCCAACCACGAATGGTATTAATATACTAAATGATTTCTGGTTTAAATATAAACTGGCAAGCAGTTTTGGCCGTTGAGTGCCGCCCTTATAGTGTGACTAAGATTTACTGTATACGATGCTTTAGAAATAGACTACATGGGAAAATGGCGGAATTTTATGCCAGAAGAGGGATAAAATAGAATCAATATAGAGGTAATACAGAGGTAAAAAAAAAACAATAATTGCCGGCCAAATATAATGTATATGACAAAAGACAAGTACGTTCTTTATGATCATCCATTTATATTACATACCTATACAATGCAATAATATTGGCAAGTAATTTTTAATATTTTTTTTATTTTTAAGTTTTTACGAGGAAATGTAGTTTAATCTTTTTATCGTAACAATATATACAGCATATTGTTATAATATGAACAAGATCCAAGATACAGCCCTTTGACAGTCCGGAAAATGGGATGGGCTTCGTCAGTCCCAACGCCTGCAAGGGCAGTCCCCTCGGACTTTGAGTTGTCTAGTACCTAAAACTATCAAAAATTTAGCATATAATATCTTCTTATTTACGTTATTTATTTTCTAAATGTAATCAAGTTATACAAGGATTTCAACGTATCTCATAACATTCTACAGCCACGGATCACGATTTATACAAATATTATAAAAATGGAATAGCCAAACGTGATGCAATGCTACCTTGACATGATGCTGATGATAATAATATCGAAGTCTGTACACTTACAAGGTTCTTAAGTTGAATGGGACCGATTTCATTTTATGTTGCAGTTTGTAAATAGCCTTTTTAAATAGTATGCTTTTCTTCGACATAAATTTAATCATTGCAATGCATAAGTAGGTATATAATCTTAATAGCATTAATTATCAAGGTTTGGTTATCCTTAACACAGGTAATTCCTAAACCGGAAAGACCTGATATTTGTCGCAAAACAAGTATTGTTTTGAAACTGTACTTGTACCCTTAACGTAGCAATACTGTACCTTTTTATGCATACTAACCTAAGAACTGACTAAGTGCCAGTATATGGTAGATTACGCTACACAGAATAAGCTTGCTGATTGATGATGAGCTTTAGTTATCTCTAAAAAAAAAAATTGTTGTTCGCATACCTCTTTCCTGCATGCAACTAGGTATAAATATAGTCAAATTAATCAGAGAAATACTAATACGTACAAGTTGTTGTAAGGTATTATTTGAAGAAAAAAAACAAATGTAGGTAGGTTAAACAATACGCACGTTTCGTAACCAATAACATTGTCCCATGCCTCAGGCAGCTCCTGTCATGCGAAGTGGGCCGGTCAACAATGGATCGCGGGAGGCCATGTCGCTAGGGTTGGCAGTCGTACATCTACACTAATTATAAAGAGGTAAAGTACATAAGTTGTCAGCAGTTGTCGGCTATTGTGGAGATCCTTGGGGGAGGCCTTTGTCCAGCAGTAGACGTTTTTCGGCTGATATGATGATGATGATGAATTACATGAGTTGTCAGTTTGTTTGCAGTAAGTAATCCCTTGCAATTCTGAACCGATTTAAAAAAAAATCCCCAGTAAAATCCTACATATCCTGTGTGACATCGGCTATATTTGATTGTGATTCATAATATTTTTAACAAGATAATTACATTACGTCATAAATATAAAATTTACGCACAGCGAAGTGAGCACAGGTCTGCTAGTCATTATATAAAAAAATTGTATTATCTATTTCTTTCATAATACACTTGTCAAATTGAATAAAACTGATAGTATATTCACTCAATGGGATTTTTATTAATTTATTATAAAGTATCAGTGTGAATGAAATAAGAATTGATACCTGAGTGGGTATACATTGGCAGCCCTACCTTCTGGCTTGCTTCTGACATGTCTGTGACACTGTTTATTCCATTATTGTTCTTGTCAGATAGTACTCGCATAATAATATGCTTGAATTATTTTGTGATGAAAAATGTCGAGACATTGGAAAATAATGTGACCTTTTTCATATGTGCCTGTGGTACCTACTTGTTAGGATATTGATACAACATAATTTTCCTTTTATTTGTACACGACAATGGACACTAAGGAAAACTCTTATGGCAAACATCTAGGTACAGGTAAATGATGTTTGCGCACGTTTAGTCACAGGATTGGATACCTACTGTAGTCATCAAAGGGGCACAGGCGAGAATTGACCATCCTATCTCCTTTCATAATTAATAGTAGTCACCATAGCCGAAATTGTCTGGGAAGAGATAGACAGTTAAATGTTAGGAATAGTTATAGTTGAAATCAAACACACTCTGCGTATCTCGTTGCCAGGCGTTCGGATAAAGCCGGATACGGACCGGCTCTTTAGTTGCGTGTGCACCCAAATTAGACCGGCTAATCCGGATTTTTTTATTTTACCATTTTTTTACATTTACCTTGTATTGGTTTTCGCCTGGCCCGACTTGTCTCACCTTGTATTGCTAGGGTAAGCAAGCGGACTAGCACTGTCTCCATTGCAACTAAACGCTCGTTGTAATCATCAAATGTCCGGCTTAACTGACTGGCATGTCAGGTATTGTCAGTCTTTTCGGTTTTAAGACCTGGTAACCCTATCAGCCACTCATAATTTCTGTGATAGTATGGTATTATTCCACATAACCAAGCTACCTCGTCTGGTAATCCAACCAATATGTTTTTTCAGTAAATGAAAATGTTACCCAAACTCGAAAGTTTTATTTATTACAGCAGATCAGAAAAATATATATTCAAACTTTTTTCTTATACGTTTTCACAAATTATTTTATAGCTTACACTTTAAAGGATTTTGTCCTTATTAAATTATCCATGTATGCTGTCATTTTATTGCAATTCGTGGAGTTTGACTGAACCCGTTTAGTCATTGAGTGGGAGCAGCTAAAGTGAATGAGTTTGTATGCAAATGGCTTCGCCCATACGTAATACAGGCCGATGGCCCACCTTAATTAAGCTGTCAACGCCTACTAGGGGTGGTTAGAAGATCCATAACGACTGCTTGTTCTGAATATTGCCTTGTTTATGAAGTTGTTATAGTACAAGTTTTACATTACCCGAACTTTCATACCTATGCTCTCAGCTGTGCTTCTATACAGCTATTTTATGACAGTATTCATTGTGGACGGTTTAAAAGCTTTCTTTTGTGACGATATCAAACGCTTTCCTGCACAGGTGTTCTTTAGTAAGTTGCTAGTATTTCAGGGTAGCCTCAAGTATCTCTACTGCGTTCAAACAATCATATTACGGAATTGACCATCATGTAATGTAATCTAATGGATCATTTGCGGCGATTTAATTAGTCACAGTAGTGAGTTTTATCTATAATAGAAGGTATTATAGATATTACTCACTACTAGGTAACTAAAGACTAAAAGGTATCATTATACATATGTATTTAATACGCGTAACATTTTTAGTTTACAATATATAAATAGCCTCGCCCCTTCGCGTCACGCATAGAATATAGCGCAAATGCTTTAGATAGAAATAAATAAAATTATCAACGCTTATGTTAGTTGCGCATTATCGATGTTGTATTATTTTATCTAGTTCTGACGCTACATTAAATTAAAATAAATGTAAAACTGCAAACAAGACTATACCTTATATGCTTTGCACTTCAACAACAGAATTGAGATAACATCACATTGGTTACGTCACTATTTCAACACCAATCCCGCCTTCATTAATCCAGAGGAAATGGCTACAAAAATGAACACATTTTCCTCATACACCTACGGCCTATTTCAAGGTAATAAGGTAGTCAATCCAGTGGCATATCCTCTACAGCAAAGCCTTGTTCAATACAGTCAGGGTTCTTATTTCCGCCAAGCGCGCCGGTTGGCACTGCGTTATCTGTCAGGGAAGGATTTGTCGTCGGGTTCCTTCGTATCCGGCCCTTGACGCGCATAAAATGAACTAAATAAACAAAATATATACTTTAAGTAAGTATACGTTTTGTCTTCAATGTAAACATGGGAGAAAATTATACGTTGGATGCCATGTGATGGCTAGTCGTTTACAGTAGGTAATGTTATCCTAATAGTAATGTATAATTAATTGATATTGATTTCAATGGTAATATAGCATGAGGAACGTAATATCCATGTACAAATATTGTGTCTTAGACCGTAAATTATTCCGTGAAAATACGCTTACCGTGTATCTTTTTGTATTGAATAATGAGTAAAATTATTGTGGCCAAGGTTCTGCGCTTCTATCTCAGCGCCCTCTTAATAAGGGTTGAAGCCCCGCACAAACTACCATTTGTGTGATATATAAAATTGTTCTTTAAATGTACTTTGTTGTGCAAGTTCGTAAAAAGTCCCGCAATACAGGGAATTATTTCCTTTGTAAGAGAGTGGTCTTAAAAAAGTATTTTAGACGAACATAAAAAATGATCTCTATTGCGTTAAAATGTGACGTGTATGTGCTATCTGCATGAATTATTGTGTTCATAAATCCGCCAGTACTAGTAAATAAAACAAAAATATATTAAAAACGCGAAAGTTTTTAATAAAACTTCATAATAATATAGCTTATACATCAGAATAACACATAGGCTACAATTTATAAAGATATTGTGTGAATTGTCCAAAATAGTGTATAAGTGTCAAGTTAGTAGGAAAAAATCTACCATCTGCGAGCTATTCCGGCGTGCACTGTCAAAACCGCTAGAGGTGCACATCCTACTAATATTATAAATGCGAAAGTTTGTGAGTATAGATGTATTTTTGTTACTCTTTTACGCCAAAACTACTTTAACGCGGCTGAAACCGCGGGGCATAGCTAGTTACGAAATAAATTAAACTGAGTATTTCTCAGCGTCCTTGGTGAAAAAAGCCTTTCATTATTTATTTTTAGATCATTTACTGTAGCTTACGCTGAAGCGGGCCATTAATGGTGTATTATATTTTATTTCTTTATTTTGCTAACAAAACTATTTATGCCAATTACTTTTATTTATTCCTTTACTCGTAAGGTTATGTGCCATAAATACGTTATTACATTCATTTATCTTATTATTTCTTAATATCCTTGGAGAAGAATAGGTACTGTATACTTTTTATTCATTCTCATTTACGGTGAAACCCAATTAAAGATAATAATTAGGCCAACTTTAATTATGTTATGTTATTAAAAGAGAATAATACATTATTGTTTTACAAAAAGTATTATTTAGTTTTATTTTTATTAGAAATCGGCAAAACAACTGATAGTTGCTTTTTTTTTTATCTAATACCTTTGACTTCCCAAACACATACGCGCAATGCGCATGTATATGTATGTAAATATGAGGGTCCTAGCTAGTCTGGCGGACTATATAATTTATTCTATCCCATTCCCACACAGGGAAAAATATATTATCACGTAGAAAACTTAACATCGTCTCTCTACAGGCAGTTATGAGGTCAGAGGTCAGGTGGGTGAGGTCTGAAGAGTACGTCGAGTCGTTCTAAACACGAGGCTCGTGGCGTATCAGCCATCCTTGACACATTTCACTGGAACAGATACGAATACCACGTAATTTACTGTCAGGAGACGCCTTCTCTCTCATTTTAAGTTAATGACATCGTCTGTAATTACTGTTTAACTTTTGCCCGCCACAGTCACGTATAGATGACTAATCGGCCCAGCAAGCCACAGTCCCGACTATGGGACGTACGATTTTGGTTTGCCATTTATATACATATATCAATTCATAAAAAAAAACGTAAAACTGACTTCAACTTTGCTTTATGTTAACAGATTTGGATCATATATGTATATTTTTTGAAGACGTGATATAATAAATGTACTCATTTAAGAGGATACACCAAACCTTTTCCTACAAAATCTTTGTAGTATCCTTTTAAATAATTACTAAACCAACATGTAACCTGCTGTCCTATCAATGACAAGTGTAACTGAGTTTTGAATGTGTTAAATGAATCAAAAGCATGGTTATATTTTCCTGCCACGTACCTTCAGCCGCGTACTTTCCTTTGCCGTCGCGCCAGTCGTAATTGCACGAAACCCTATAAGCGCTTTAAACCGCACGTTAATATTTAACACATCAAGACATAATAAATGCAAACTAATCACATGCACTTACGATTGCTATTAAAAAAAAAACAGAAAAAAAAACGAATTACGTCACTTTAACAACTAAAGCCTTAAACATAGCTATGTAATTGACCTTTAATGTTGATTTGTATTCTAGTAATTGCTACAATGTTCTTGAAATCATTGCGTGTTGTAAATGTGCCAAAATTACTTACGTACATTGAACAAATTAATGTTTTAAATAAGGGTTCCGTATTAATTTTAATCGAGACGGAACAATTAACTACTCTTTCATTTTGTGTACTTGCTTTTATTTATTTTTTTACTGTGTGTGTACATAAAAAGAAAATACAATATCTATGTCTTACAGCTTATTGATTAAAGTAGTCGCCGCGCTTCCAACACCTCGCCTACGCGTGCTGGTTTAATACACAGGAAAGCACTCACTCAACTATGTATTTAATGAAGCGGTCCAGGTTTTCAGAGTTGTAGTACAATAATAAGAATACCCTAAAAACTTACTACTCTTTTTTAGAGCAATCCGAGTAAGTTGAATTACAAATAAGGTACAAAAACGAATACTATGTGTAATTCATTTGACGACCGTTGATGAGTAATACTACCTCATACACCGCTATCTACCAAAACGTGAACGCTTAGAAGAAACGCCAAAGCCTCGACAAAATAATGAATTTTCATATAGTATACAAACCGGTTCCATTGTGATGTATTGGTACTGATGGCGCCCACTTATCGCTCGCCTATTCAAAATAGGTATATCTAACGTCACATCAATAGAAACGTTTTTGTTAGATATGGTCCTTATCTTTGAGGGTTTAAGGTTCCCCACTTTAACAACCTATGAGACGCTGACTGTACAATGTGTGTCTTGAAATGTTGCCGCCTCCACATATGACATAGTAGGATAAATTGAACCGATAACCTAAACAACAAAAATAAAAATATTTGTTTTATCGATCGATTTTAATTTAGAATGTTAATGAGCATCATAATTGGGCCAGGCATCATCGTATATGGGTGCACATTTAATAACCTTTTGAAGAGAATATAGGAACTTGATTCAGTTTTTTAAGAATGCCCACTTTTTATTATATATGAGCGTACTTAATTAAAGCAAATCAAATACACTATATTCAAAGTGATCTTAAATCTAGAGGCCGCAAACACGGCATAAATTCAGGCCTGCTGATAAATCAGTAAACCCGGCAACACGGTTGCCGTGGGTGACAAGTTACTCTCTAGACCTTCCAACGCGTCTAGCCCACGTACTTTGACTTAGCACCCGCCCATCCGTCCGGATTACCAACGGCTGTCCTAGTTTTTGAACGAAGGACGTGTGCGAAATTCAAAGCTTTGACACAGCCATTGATGGACGTTTCAAAGACTCGCCTTCTTTTGGAATGAGGATTTCTTTCTCGTCTTAAAATCTGAGTTACTGAAGCGAAGTCAGTATTTTGAGTGAAGGTTTCTTTTGAATGATTTTCTTTAAATTCTGCTTGTTATAAAAAGCTCTGTAATTTAGCATAGCCTAGTTTTCGTTCGCGTAAAAGTATTAGAAAGCCTCCAAAGTGTTGCAATTTCGCTGTAGCATGTTGCGTTGTTAACAAAATCGTGTATTGTCGGTTATGTTGTATTCAATCTCCAGTCTACTCTTATCTAAGATGTTACATGTTTCAAAGAAGCTCTTACACATGCATCAGTTCGGTTGTGTAGCAACTTATTGTTAGCCACGACAGAATTACAGTAGGTAGTTTTCTCCTACTCACACTGGCGTACTGTTTCATATGAATTTCTAAGATGATGTTATCGTGAACTATCACGAGACATTTTCAACTAAGCAGAGCTATTAAGGGTATTGTAACAGCAATCAGCAATCAGATATGATCATTAGAAACTATTATACTATTATATCGATTGTATTGATGAGATAATGGGATAGAATAGGACTAATTGTGGCCTCGTTATTCTTGTACGCAGAAAGGCCCCGGATTTCTTTGTTTGCCAGATCCGAAGACGATAAGACTTTTTGTTCTGATGATAACCAAAATGCATACATAACTATCAGTATTATTATGATTCTAATAGATGTGGCTTATTATGTTAATGCTATTCGTATCTTTTTCGTGATTTTTATCCATGTTTTGCTCGAGCATCTGATTTTATGTTGAATATTTTTCGCCTTCGCTTACATAATATTGCTCTATGTATGTGCTTGTTTGGGTATTTTAGCGTCAATACTAGCTGGCTCAGCGGTTATCGCTGTGATCAGATTCCAAGACGCTACATTAAAACTGAAAGTCATTAGCGTGCATCAGTGGATACTATGCATTTATGATTTTCAGGACACATGCATGCCAATTATGTAGTCTTGTCTTGTTTTTTTATGTTTGGATGAAAGTGTGATGTTTGTATAAGTAATTTTTTAATTAGTTATTGGCTTTTTCATTATGTTTGTGTGATTAACATAAGCATCTTAATGCAACTGTATCGGATTTTTAGCGTGCTGAATATTGAAGTTGAATTGTGTTACGCTGTGATTTTATTATTTTAATGGGATTAGACAATTTCAAAGCTCAATAACTGTAAAAACATGACTTGAGTATTAGTGCGCCTACTAAGCTAAATGTCCGAACATTTTATATATTTTTATTTTATTATATCAGGCGCCAAAAGAAGTCCACGGCAGGTTAGGTTTAGTCGGTGCGAGTCCGACATACCCACCCGCAGACACTTTTTGCTGGTGGCATGCGTAGTCAATCCCCCTGCCATATCAGAATACTAAACTGACTACTAAGATTACTAAGTTAAATCAAATGAACCAAGGTTTAGTTATTCTTAAATTAAATTTTAGATATTTACAAGTCATTAGAAGCAATTAGATAATGGTTGTCCATCCTCCAAGTTAGGGTTTCAGTCAGACTAGTAATGTCCTTTTTTTATTTTTGTTTGATATAGCGTTTATCATTGCTATGCCACGGTGAACGAACCCCTTTTTTGAATTCAGTACATCTGACGGGAGATGGTCACTAATTACTTTGTTAGTACTATCGTTTAGATAATATCACATAAGTAACCTGGGACAACATTGTAGAACTTATGAAGTCACAGAAGAGTGCGATTCGGTTTGCTTGGACTCGTCCTGAAGAAGGCTCCTCGGTGGAACAGAAACGTAATAGAACATTAATCACCATCTAGTATCCATAACGTTTGGATAAAATGTCTGAAAATAGCGCCTTACTCACTTCAAAGTTGCTTATCATTCCATAAGTATCGTCCATTATTCATGCAATTTGTGAATTTTCCTTTAAATTTGGTTCCAAAATGCTTTTCATTTCGAATGTATACGTGTCCATGATTGGTCGCTTTATAAATAATGGATTCATGTCGATCGTTTCCAGTAGCGTAGAATACAATATCACCAGTTCTTAGTGGATTATATTACACCTAAAATTCAACACACTTGAATCACTTACTTGTCGTATGGGCATTTGTTAAATCCCTGAAGCATGGAGACGCTCGGAAATAAAACCACTTTGGCGGCCACCCATCTATTGAGAGACCGCGTGCCTAGTCTTTACTTCGCCGGTCACTTAATGCCCCATAAGGGCAACTGGCTATTAGCGCCTATTCACTCACTTTTTAACAATACATGCAAAATGTTGTGTGTGTGATTTAATATATTTGTTACTGGAGGTAGAGCTTATCTTTCTCTTGCTTTAGCAGCTCTAATGAATCCTCCCACTTTACAGAATACGCGCAAGGTATTTTTACCGTTAATAAAGTACTCTTGGGTGTAAGTCGTAAGTTTGGTCGACAAAGTCTGGGGTAGGGGCAAGGTCGGCAATCCGTGAGTGTTGCCTACGCTTGCCATCAGATAGGCCGTATGCTGATGTACCAACTTGTTTGCATTAATAAATATTTTCATGCTTCAATGACTGAACGGATTTAAAATTAACCCTTAAACTATGGAGTATACTTGACCACATCAATTCCAATCTCATCTCTATAGAATAAAGTCCAAACACGATGAAAAATAACATAGCGAAGTCTACTTAAGACAACTTATTAACGCATAGGCTATGTTACACGCTAAACCGTAGTGGGGCGAAATCTAGTATATAAAATAAATCAAAACACCCTGATAACCCTAGCTGCGGTAATATATTTCAACGGAGACTATACATTGACGGTCACCGTAGCCTAGTTGGTAGTGCTCCTGCCTACGAAGCCGGTGGTCCTGGGTTCGAATCCCGGTAAGTGCAAATATTTGTGTGATGAGCAGGAATATTTGTTTCTGAGTCATGGATGTTTTCTATGTATTTAAGTATTTTATCTATCTATATAAGAATGTATATCGTCGCCTAGTACCCATAGTACAAGCTTTGCTTAATTTGGGGCTAGGATGATCTGTGTGACATTGTCCCTAAATATTATTAAAATATTATTATTATTATTTACACAGGAAATATTTATAGTGTGGTCAATTCATAAACTAATGGACTGGAAAACTAAACTAACTGGAGAGTCAGGACCTAAACTCTTAGCTGTTTTAGTACCACAGAAATTTTGTAACAGGTAGACATTTAGTTGTTTCAAAGTTAAATGAGCTTAAAACATCGCAACATAAGCTATGTGAGGAAAGCCTCGACCAGGACTGTCGGATATACATAGTCACCATGGCTTCTTCCTGACTTTTACTACCACTGAAAGTTTTCCTGGCTCTGTCGCAAAATGACCACTTCTCAAAATGACTACAGGTAGCAAAATGTCCCTATCTCAGTATGTCCCTTTCGCAAAATGTCCCTTTCTCAGAATGTCCTTTTCGCAAATAGTCCCTTTCTCAGAATGTCCCTTTCGTAAAATGTCCCTTTAGCAAAATGTCCCTTCCTCAAACAGGCATAAAATTATATCAATAAAAAAAAGTCAAGAGCCAGTGTACAACACAGAGGGGTACTGTATTAATGTTCAATCATTAAAATATGGGTAGGTAGGCGCATGCACATAAACTAAAATAAAATAATAGAAACCGAATTTTGTCAGATTTACTGTCAATCAAAAGATCAATTTACACAAATAAATAATCATTAAAATATGAGTAATCATTTATTACAATTATTATAATATAATCAATAATAATATACAGATTAAATATGGTTATTAATTTTATATTTAAATACCAATAATGAAAAGTCATATATCCTAAGTTCCATGTTATACCAATTTTCAATTCGTGTATTGGCAACACTTTAAACAAAAGCTATGAGGGTACTTGAAAAATAATTGCAAAAGTTATATATGTCAGTTTCGCATTGTAACATTTGGGTAATTTATCTTAAACTAACCATTTGAGATTTTCAAAATGAATCAAGAATTTTATTTCGTAAATAATCAGAAAGGAAGACAAACACTCATTTATAATGAAAATAGATATAACATAAACAGGACTAATAAAAGTGGAACTACTTTATGGCGTTATGTAACTGTTGTCTAACAGTGCAGTGCTTCATTATCTTTGGACAAAACAAGGAAAACTATTATTAGAGAAACTTTGCATATTCGATTTCTATTATTTTATTTTAGTTTATGTGCATGCACCTACCTACCCATATGAGCATTAATACAGTACCCCTCTGTGTTGTACACTAGCGCTTGACCAGTTTTTTTACTGATGAAAGTAATTTAATGCCTGTTTGAGAAAGGGGACATTTTGCTAAAGGGACATTTTACGAAAGGGACATTCTGAGAAAGGGACATTTTGCGAAAGGGACATTCTGAGAAAGGGACATTTTGCGAAAGGGACATACTGAGAAAGGGACATTTTGCTACCTGTAGTCATTTTGAGAAGTGGTCATTTTGCGACAAAGCCGTTTTCCTTACCCAAAATATCTCAATTAGGCATATCGTCAACCTCCCATATCTCATTATCTTTTGCTAAATATTAAGACAGAAAAATATTAATGTATTGTATTGGATAATAAAACGGAGCATATTGACCATATTATAGCTGTTTGGTACTACCCTTTTCCAATAATTTTTCCATCGTATTGGTCACCTCATTGTATGCAGTTATTACTATGAAATTGACGAATAATGTTTAGAACTATCTCACATCTTTCTCGTTTCATGGAACACTTATAGCCGCCTGTAGCTAAAAGATAGCAGGACTGAATGCGAGGGAAATGGCGCTAAAATATGATTGATTTACTTCCAGATCCTAAGCTATACTCATATTTCATTGTGACACAACTGTCGTATGCGCGTGGGCGAAGCTGTTACGATATATGGATAGCAGGGACGAAGCCATATTAGTATTATATTCCTAAAGTGCCTATGGTTTGTTACCTCTTCACGCCTCCACTACACATTATTTCTGTACTCCTCAATTACATCAATAATTGAGGAGTACATTATAATGAGTGGAAAAATCATTGTTATTATATCGGCTATATTCTGATAATTAAGTTTTGGGGATATACTAGTGTGACTGCATATTTCGTTATTATGTTGCAAAATATTAGCTAATAATTTGAATTAATTTTACTAAGATACTTTTTGGCGCCTAATTCTAAGTCCAAAAGGCGGACATTTCTCAATCGAATCAAATTCGCCATATTTCTAGAAAAGAAATGGGCCGATTGATAACACTTACATCATCCGAAAGGTATTTTTGGCATGCCTAGGCTAAACACTAAGACTAAACACTATAAGAAATGAGAATGAGGTTAAAATGATGTAGGTATACCTAAATATCAACGAAACTGCGACGTCTGAAAATTGTTAACAATATTTTTTGCGATTTCCTTTTTGTTATGATAATATCCAGGCTATGTCTAGCCAGTTGCCATGAACTGTGTTCACACGTGTAAGCTGTTTATTTCGTGCGCTGTGACGTCAGGCCTTCCTGTTTGACACTACACATGATCTATTGTATGTTTAACTTGTTTGTTGAATAAATTTCGCTGTCTCGACAGCCAACATATTTCGTTGATATAGGCTGCATTTCGCCCATCGCGAGGTACGCTTAGTTTAAGTGCTGCAAGGGTGAGGAGCGAAGCTGGTAACTGGTAAATGTTTCCTACACTTAGTTTCCACGCACGTTCAGGAAGCTTAGTGCTGTAAATAAACGAAAGAGTGGGACGAAGATGCGTAGCGGTCTATGCTGGGGAGGGGTAGAGTTCGCTTCCCTATCGAACCCGCACACATTCCTTACTCGCTATCCTAGTACACATCTCTCGCTTTTTTTGTATACAACATGTAACGTAATTAACGCACACGCTCAAACACCCCAATTAGAATATTAGGTATGTTGTAATAATAATACATACACTGAATTTTTTATTTAACATGTACATGCATTGTTATTTACTAAATTGGTTTCTTGGAATAAAGTTTAGTTGTCTTTATTTTGTATTGAATGATGGAATTTGCAACATAATATAATACAATAAAACTGCGATTTCAAAAGTCTTATCACTTTGATTTACGGTCCATTTCAATTTGTTTTGACTTTACAGGGTTAATATGACAATAATATCCGTAGTTTTAATTATTTTGATAAAAAATATACCTATATTAAAAATTATATAAATCGATTCAGTAAACTATTCTGAACTATTTTCAGGGTGTGCGTTAATTAAGTTACATGTTGTATATGTAGGTACAAGTACCTCGCTCCCGTAGCAGTTTTCCACCAGTGCTGTGCTGAACGAGGTTTAAAAATTAAGTGTTATATTTTTTCTTGAATAACATCTTTTTTCCAAGATTATCATTAGTAAAACTTGTGTGAGATTTTTGCATCACTTATTTTATTTCTGTTAAGATTCGGAGGTTTAAAAACACGGCTTTTCTCAGAAATAGCGCCTTAAAGCGCATAACCTAAAGAAGCTTGAGTGCTGCGAATTCCAAGTCATCCAAATCATCCCACTAATTCTGAGTGGTATACAACTACATAAGAATTCTTAAGTGTCAACGCAACCTTCATTAGCATAGGTCGGTCGTTTACTTGTACTAATCGGCTTTCATCATAGTTTCAACTTACCAGTACGCTTGCTGTGTGTAACTTCAACTTAGAAACTAGCTTTTGTTGTGGCTTGACTTGTTTTTAATTATAATTTTCTTCCAACTGTAGTTCCATAAATAGCTGAGAAAGTCGTGTTAGCTCTGCTCCCTTGAGTACCTATCTTTATAATTTACCAACCATGGCCCCCGGTTAAAGTATTGTAGTGTCTGACAACTGACAAAATGAAAAACCGCCGAGCCAGATGTTGTGGGTTCGATACCTCAGGTCAAGTTTTTTATGTTATCAGTACGAATATTATTCTCATCTTTGTCTGGGTGTTATTTATCTATAATATTTATTTATTTAGAAATATATAAGTATGTGTATCACTTGTCTGCTTCCAATGCCATCTGATCCAAAACTAGCCAGAGCCCAATCTATGGTAACCTGGCCAGTTTATATTTTTAAATACATACCTGTTATACATGAAATCACTCAGTTTTTGTGGGTGGGGATCCAACCCACAACCTCTTTCTTAGCAGCCAGGATCACTGACTTACAGGCCCGTGAAGTATTTAAGCAACATTATGTAGTTAGTAAACGGGATATTTTTTTCTACAATTTGTTAAAAACATTACACCTTATTAATGCACGAAACTAGCAATACCATTTATTTTTTATTTCGCAATTCATAACTTTTACGGCCGATAAGATCGTTAATGTTCGTCTTTAATTGCAACATCATAGAATAAGGAAGAAGCGTTCTAGGAGGAAATAATTTTGTGGGATTTTATTTATTATACATAATTTCGTTAGGTTATATTATACCATTTTTAACTATTAAAACATCAGTGTTTAACAAAATGGTAAAAGGCAGCAGGTAGGTAATTGTATCCGCGTCTCATTTATCAAAACGTGACTGTGGTCGCGTGCGCAGGAGTTGCAACAGTTGCACGCTGTAGTTAACAGATTGTGTTATTGATTGTTCGATTAATATCGAACCTCTCAATTACTGAGCAATTTACTGCTTGTTCAAAACCCGTTAGTGACTGAATTTGTAAAATCCTTGGGAAGATGCCGTTCTTATGTTAACGGCTCTTAAATAAGAATACATAGAAAATGTGGTAACATTATACCATCAAGTCGGCAATCAAGCGCTTGGCCTACCTGATGTTAAGTGGTTTTCGTTCCCTATTGATAGAAGCCTGCAGATTCATGGAAGACAAAACATGGCCATTATTACCTCTTAAGAAACACCAGATCGAGACTGTTGTATGTGTAATAAAAAAAATTATGTTATGCAAACTTCATTTCTAAAACTTGTGCAATTTTTTGGGTATCTACTTAAATTACCAATTATACACGTTAATCGGCAGACATTACAGACAAAATATTAAGCGATGGCGGATGCCTTATGTTGGCATGATCGCAGCTTAGGATTATGTAATACTGACGCTTGTCATTTTTAAATAGCGTGAAATATTTATGCATAACAGATAATAAAAATTAAGATTAAATAAAAAAAAGCATTTTATGTCGCGCGAAGTGATGGTCGCCAAATAAAACTAATTCATTATTACCTAAAGTTATATAATGTAAATAACTTTGAGAACTATTATTAAACATTTTTTTTTTATTTCATTAAGTGAGTAGGTTATAATGTGACGTTTGTTTCACCTCAGTACTAAACAAATAACAGAAATGAAAATGTCTTGTTCTTTTCATAAGCTTATTAGAAAGAAATGCAATGATATTAATATCTGTTTGGTTCTGTGTTGCTTTTTATATTATTCAAACTGACTAATTAGCGTTACAAGTCTGTACATTAATTGAAACAGTTTATAACTTTTAATAAATTAACCTGGTAGGTACCTTAATAATGCACAGGGATCAATATTCTATTACGGCTGGCTAGATTAAAAAAAAAGCCAAGTTAATAATATACATTAAAAATCCAAAATGGTGTCCATTTGTTGGTTTGCTAGTCACCTCATTCCATCTCTAGTAATCAGCCTGTTTTTCCAAACATTGGAAAAATAAAGATCGGTTTTTCTAGCAAGAATTGCCGCGCGAGTCAATCTGCAGGTAGAAGCTAATTAATTAAACATAATTAAGAACCACAGACTACAACAATAAATTGCGACGTTGCGACAATTTATAGCATCTGCTGACTATAGAACAAGAATTACAACAATATATTTACATTTTATTAAGTATATTGTAATTGCGAACCATTTTCTTAAAATTGAACTATTTATGTAGTACAGTATGACAGTCCAGGATACATTTAAAGCTCAGCAAACAGGGCCCAGGCACAGAATAAAAAGTACTTACGGCCCAGGTAACTCGCTTGCGTATTTGAGGAATATACAAAATTGATGTTATTGTAAACATTTCTCTTATATTTTAAGATTAATATAAATTGGTTAGGTTTGTATGTATTGCATTTATTAATACCGACTTGCCTATGAATCTTATAAGTTGACTGAAGCACATTTTTCGAAACCGTAATTTAAATCTTCTTTAAAATGTTTAGGATCCTTTAGTAGCCAAACAATAGGTCAGCTGCGGTGTCTTTGTAAGGAAAGGGTATCATTTTTGTTAAGTCTATAGATTTTCAGTTTAATCACAATAGATAAAGAGATGTAAAATATTTCTTATTCTTTGCACACAAAAAAATATACATTTTATACAAGTGTATTTGTAAATTTGTGTACAAAGGCGAGCTTAACTCATAGATGAGTTTTCTTCCAGCAAACCACTGACAGAAGGAGATTTGTAGAATACGGGTAAAAAAAAGTGTACAACAACAAAAGGAAAAAAAAATATAAGGTGTTACAAAAATATCTGCCACGGCTTTAATGGGAGGTAGTATTGTGTTTATAGATTACAATAGTGAAGAGCTTTCGTACCCCGAAACAGTTATTTCAATTTGAGAAGATAAAGTAGTTAAATAAACATCGACTCTACTGCGCATAAAACCGTTCACAAATTACGCGCAATGTATCGCTTCGTCAATGAAAACAACTGCTCTCTCTTCTACTACTACTGCTTCTCTTCGGTGAATGAAAACTGAAATCACAATCTGTAATAATACGCAGGCACAAGTGTTTTAAAAGTGAATTTACTTACCAGCTACTGCATTCTTCCAAAAAACTTACGTAAATAAGATGATAAACTTCCCATCACACTTATGGATATTATACTAACAGGCTTTGGACTGTCAAGTTAGTGTAAGAATCGCATTTTATTTCTTATTATTATTAAACAATCAGGTGGATGCAGTTCTTGGACTCTTGTAAAGTGGTACGGATGGAGCCCTTCCCGATTTAAAAGCCGCCACACGTAGGCGTGGCTCACTTCGAACACTCGAGCAGCATCTCTGGTGCTCGCAAGAGGATGATGTCGGAAGAAGTCCAACACTTCCTCTTCGAGTTCGGCAGAATATGGAGGCCTGCCTGCGTCAGCCGGAGGTGGGTCAAAACGGCCGTGTTCTCTAAACCTGTACACGGCATCCAGAAGGGTATGATGACTCACTCGCACACCAAACCTCTGCTGGTATAAGTTCACTGCATGCGCAGTTACAGAGTTACACTCGCGGTAGCACAATACCATTTCATGGCGTTCTTGATTAGAATACCGTGGTCTGGAAGGCATTTTTATTAAAGGCGCGCGAAATTCCGGTTATTGACCGCTCGGGCGGGGGGCGAGGTGCGACTGGCGAACGCCGCGCCGCCGCGCCGCGCCGCGCGCGCCGGGCGGTTCGGTAGCGCGTGCGACGAGCGCCGTAACCTGCGCGGGGGGCTGCGCAGTGAGAACAACATGGCCCGCGCGCAGCGGCATCGTTTAGCGGCAACAACTTATGAATGAAGTCTACAGAGTGGGTTTATGCATTATGAAATCAATTCAAATTTATACGTACAATTTTTTGTATGAAAAAAAATATGTCATATTATCAATAATTTAACTTTACTATTGTAATCTATAAACACAATACTGTCTCCCATTGCAGCCGTGGCAGATATTTTGGTTACACCTTATATAAATAAATAAGAGATACTATTTATTGCTACTACCTAACTGGTAGAAATAGATAAATAACTACATACTAATACATACTAATAATACACACAAATTACATACTATACACACTACACTACTATATATAATATAATATATCTCTCTGATTACACTGATAGTGACAAAAAGTGTTCCTTTGTTCTTCTTTTAAATACGTCTAAAGATGAGCTAGTAAGAATAGAGTGTGGAAGAGAGTTCCATAGTCGAACGGCACGTATTGTGAAAGAACCATCATAACGGCTGGAAGTATGAGAAGGCATACGAAGTAGAGATGACGTGGCTGAGCGGCAGAATTTGCCTCGAGGGACTAAGTACTCAAAGCGTTCACGAAGATAGGCAGGAGAATTAAAGTTATGAAGGATTGAGAAGAGTAGGGAAAGAATGTGACAATCTCGACGTTGCCGTATTGGCAGCCACTTCAACCGCCTCCGAAACTCCGACACATGGTCGTATTTACGGAGGCCAAAAATGAAGCGAATGCACAAATTCTGCAGACGATCGAGCTTGTTAAGAAGTTCTTCATTCGCATCCAGAAAACAGACATCGGCATAGTCTAGAAGAGGAAGTAGGAGTGATTGAGCTAAACATACTTTAGTACGGAAGGGTAAGAATTTCTGTAACCGTTTAAGAGACTGAAACGAGCAGTATACCCTTCTGCTTACTTCCGCAACGTGAGTGCTCCAAGATAAGTTACTATCAATTAGTATACCAAGATTTTTAACATGTGCAGCATAAGGTACAGGGACGTTGTCATAAAGAACTGGTGGAAGAAAGTTGTTAGGTATCAAACTAAACACATGTCTGCCACCAATAATGATTGCTTGTGATTTAGTAGGGTTAACCAACAGTCCAAAAGATTTCGCCCAATCACTAATTTTTCCAAGATCACTATTGATGGCATCCATGGCCAGACCGATATCCTCAACTTTAAAGTGTCGGTAAAGCTGCAAATCGTCTGCGTAGAGATGGTAATTTGAAAAAACAATTTTGGTTATGGCGTTTATAAACACAGAGAAGAGAAGAGGAGAGAGTACGCCACCTTGAGGAACGCCCGCAGTAAGATCGCACCACTCAGAAGAAGCTTCTTCATAGCGTACAGACTGCGAGCGTCCTCGAAGATATGAGTCAAACCATGCAGTTACTGAAGATGAGATATTTAAGGAAGATAAGATACCTAGGAGGATATCTAAATCAACTGAGTTGAAGGCACTACTGAAGTCCAATAAGACCATCACCGTGAGTAATTTCCGCTCCATGGCAAATCGGACATCATCCGTAATTTTCACTAGGGCCGTTACGGTGCTATGGCCAGGACGGAACCCTGATTGGTATGGACTTAGTAGGCTTTGAGAGGAGAGGTAACGAGAGAGTTGTTGGCTAACAACACTTTCAAGGATTTTGGACAAGATTGGAAGGATAGAGATAGGACGGTATTGAGATAAGGAAGATGGATTTTGGGTTTTGGGAAGTGGTAGGACCAGGGCTTTTTTCCAGGCTGACGGAAAAGAACTTGCCTCAAAAGAAAAATTTATAATATGGGTGATTATGGGTGCAAGTTCTTCAAGAATCAGGGAAAGCATTTGGAGCTGGACACCATCATCTCCCACTGCTTTAGTAGAGATGGATCGGATGGATTTTTTAATATCTTGTTCAGTAACTGCAGTAAAAGAAAAACAAGTACATACCGGCATAGAAGTTTTAGAGAGATAATTTAAAGTGGAAGACTTGGTGCTGGCATCCAGTGTCACCGGCGGTGTGGCAAAATGTTTGTTAAGTGCATTTAGATCCACCGAAGACGTCACATTGTCATTACGGTCCTTGCCGACACCAAGTGATTTTAGAAATTGCCATACTTGTGCTGTACCGAGGTTATTAATGGAGTTGTGAATGTGGCGCTTTTTAGCGTCTCTACACATGCGACTGCAGCGATTCCGAAGCCTTTTATATGTACACCAGTTCTCTTCCGATGGGGATTTTTTATATATTTTTTTGGCTTTATCTCGCTTTGACATAACTTTTCTAATATCATCAGACAGCCAGGGCGCAGGTGGATGTTTTATCCTCACCTTTTTGATGGGAGCATGAATGTTGTATAAATTTAATAAAGTTTGTGTGAATTTTGTAACCTTGGTGTCTATAACGATACAGTCGTAAACAGGAGTCCAATCGATACTGCCCGCATCAGCCCTCAAACGTTCCAGGACAATGTTTTTGAAGCTACGAAGGAAGAGAAATTGAGACTTTCGTCGAGGGCAGTGAATTTTATAGGAAATATATAATAGGTCATGATATGAGAAAGAAGCTGGTAATTGGCCATAAGATGCTACTTTTGAAGGGTTCGAAACAAGGACAAGATCTAGGAGTGACGGCGAACTGTGAGGAGCGCGATGTGTTGCATTCAGGGGAAGTATATGCATGTTAACAGAAGTAACTAGAGAGAGTAACCTGCGACTCGACTGAGATTTATTGTATCGATTGTCGTTCTTAATTCATTAATGCTATTGTAAACCTTTTTTCATTGGTTTTAGGCTACGGCAAAATATACTATTATAAATTATGATAAAACACAATGCTATTTACGGATGCTTTCATCAAAGAAGGAAGGCGCAATGTAACTGGCCGTGCGAGGATGGTATTGCATAAACCATGTACTATGTACTCTTAAACCGAAATATTTATACTAAGCATGTAAAGAGGGACACAAAAAGTCCCTCTTTACATGCTTACATATGGAATATGTGGATGAAAGCTAATATGACGAGGAAAGGCGTAAATATCTGAATTATTTTTATGAAAGAAGAGGAAATATTGAGCTGCAGTCAACAGAATTATACCTAAATAAAGCTTTATCATCTGTCCTATGCCACTTGTATTCATAGCATTGCTCTTTGTCTGTCATCACAATCTAGAGTCACGTAATACCTGATGGTTCTACGTTAACCTCAAACCTTTCACTTCATCTATAAAATAATGCGCATGAAACTGTAATAATGATTAGTTGATTACACAACACAGCCAAGAATTTTATAACAAAATGCACTAACGTCGCGTGCGCATCTGCATTAGATCGGCTAGAACTGTTCCATTCTTGAAATCGTTGATCATACTCGTCATTAATCGACAGACACAATATGAATGATCGATACTTCCGTATAAGAATGTGGCCATTTAGCACAATTGCTAATTGACTAAATGTTTGCCGGTATCCGTGCACCTACTTATATTGTCGAACCACATACATACATAGCTTTCTTACAAGTTTTTCCCAGAGGGGCAGGCAGAGACAACGGATTTCCTTTTGTCACGATTTTTGTACACCTCTTTTGCCTCGTTTACGGTCATATACTTCATACATGCTCGCCGGTTTTGGGTACTTTGACCTGGCCTTTCTTGAGAACGTCTCCGATTTGTCATACCACAAGCTCTAAATATTAATAAGTAATCATATTTCTAGATTACGGTTAGACAAATTTTACTTCGGCTTGGATGTACTGTACCTCTCGTTGTTAATCGACAAATATCATGATGATTCATATCATGTGATTATTAGCATATTCATCGTCGGCTATGAACTGCGTTGCGTTGGCTATGAAAGCTCAGTGTTCATATCTTAGGACAGTACAGAGATGATTATTACTTGGGTCCAACTGTACGGGTTCTATTATTGTAAACATTGAGCGTAGTTATGGTTGGTATCCGTGCGTCATCTTGAATTATTATATACCACGAGACTTGGTTTTCATATTTTTAGATTATGGTCATGCACACTGACATAGACCTGAAAATTAAGAATTACCCAGTTTCGGCGAGGTTTGTTAATAGTAATCATGGCCTTGCTTACTCTTACTCGCGTTATTGGTATGATCTGTCCATCCGTTTTCGCTTATATCTTTTGCTTTGTCACAAAGACAAGATACTTATATCCTGAAGGTCGACAGCCTGGTTTAGTAGTTGCCATAAGTTAATTGATTTAATTAAATACCTGTCTCGGTTAGATTGCGACTTTCTTTTAATTTCTCCGTAAGTATTTTTGTTTTATGGCTGAAATTTTATTCGACCTGAATGGTTTCGCCTTTTATGTCTGGTCAGCAATTGCCTCTCACGTACACATGACGATTGTTGGAAAGCATATATTTGCATGCATCTAGGTATAGCTGAAGACATTATTAGCTCGAGATAGAGAGTTTTAAGTGGTATGAATGAGTTACGGTTGGAAAATCTCTGTTGTGTTTATTGTGTGAATAGTTGTTCTGCTGTCTGTGATTGCGTAGTTGGCCTAGCGAGAGTAAAACCACAGATAAAGGTGTCTACTCTATTTCCTGGTCGGGTCGAAAAGTCTTATTTTTCTAAAACGATAAACTCTGCTCGGAGATCACCTGAGACTGCCGCTCTTACGCTTGCTTTCACTCCAGTTGAGTTGGCTCGTTCGCTCCATCAGATTATTAGAGTGAACTTATTAGAGTGAACTTATTAGAGTAAATTAATAGAATGTGCAACTGTGTTTGCACACTATAATATGTCCCGCCGAATATCGATCAATGCCTACTCATAGGTATTATTATCATTATTAAGAGCAGATTTCACCGTTAAAATGAAACGCGATCAATTGACGCTAAACTCGGTTCCGCTTCCTGTAACTGAGTTTAGCGTCCATTGATCGCGTTTAATTTTAACGGTGAAATCGGCTCTAAATGAGAAATGAACGGATTTATACGTACCTGTAGTAACTTCCACGTATCGCTAGCTTTAATGTTCTTATCTTTACTTAATAGGTATACTGTATCAAGTTTTGTAAGATTCTCATTTTACGACTTTGTGAGAATAATATTGTTGTGCTTGAATATTTTGAGCTGAATTTAAGTTTATGCAGTGTTCTCAGTAAGGTGAACGTCTCCTATATGAGCCATTCACGATAAACCTTCATATTAACCGCAACTTTTAGATTAGCCCGCCTAAACAAGTTCACTAGTACCTATATCATATTCATATGTGTTGATACAGTATGTAGTGGAAAATGTTTGTTGTAGATAAGGCCACGTATCTAGCATGATGTCGACTGGGCTGGTTCTGAACCGCATTGCACTTTGTCGCTTATATTATTGCAAGTTTCACTAGAATTTACAGTTTAACACCCGCTGTGTCACTATTTAAATTACCGTACTATAGAAGTTAGCGAGGGTTTGGAAGAGAAAATAGGATGTGTCAAGAGTTCTGACCTGAATGACACCAATTTATTGTGTAATGGCGTCCTAATTTTGCCTAATATGAATTCATGAATACGTAGAAATGATGAAAACACTTCTTTTACGTTCAATGTAAACATGTAAACTTATTTATTTCTATGTCAACTTTGAAGGAATAGTTACTGAAGCCAAGTAATTTGTGTTATTTATTCCTTACAACGAAAGGACGTCCCAAAACTTTCCACAATTTACCTCACCCAAAGGTCACCTTGGAGGATTCCATGCGAAAACAACGTGCCCTATGTTAACCTTGTGAAACTTGTAGTACTTACAGATTTCTTGTTTACCATCTTGGCTTATGCCAAACATTTTGTATTCAGGATTATTCAAATTGGCGCATTTGCGTTGGAGCTAGTACTAAATATTAAAAATTCATCCAAAATTCAGATGGACTTTTTGGTAGAAAAAGCCATCGCATGTAACGGCAAACAATATTTCAGAAATGATTTACGCGCTTCGAATTTAAACAAAAGTAGTAAGCTGGCCGAGAGCCATTTTTGATAACATTTTTATGAAAAATAAACAACTTTTTAATCCAACTTTCATAAACTATGCAGTTTCCGCTCGCGGGTTCGCGCGTTACTATTCTTTCTGGAGAAGCCAGCAATTTTCTGGGGTGATTAGTTGTCCTAAATCTTTCTCTTTCTCTCTTACTAATATACATATACAACTGATCTGTATCAAGTCCAACAATCTTCCGGAATTATAATATTGGTAATTATAGAACACAAGCATATTGTGTTTTAATTGGACTTCCATTATTAAAAGGCACGTTTTCCACACTACACACAGAATAATTTTCAGTCATTAATTTAACACCAGTTTTATATGAACAACCTACTCACATAATTATGGATTTGGTCCATGGGTATAAGCGGAAGAGTTTTAATTATGTGTGATGTATGTCATTAACAGCAGCATGTTAGGGCTTTGACTTAAGCAATTAGAGAATATCCATTTAATTAGCAAATCTTTGTACTTAATTAGATAATTATATGAGTCCTTGACTACTGAGTGTACTTAGTTACTAAGTACTACATACTAAAAAATAATATTGGTAACTTGTATTCGTAAGTACCTACATAGTCATTTGGGTTTAACGTAAACTATCATGGATATTGGGAGTAATTTACTAGGACTAAACTAATTTATGATTTGTTGGTAAGGATCGATTAGAAGTACATACACTTTTACAAGTCTATGTGACTTGAAAATAATACTCTTAAGTAAATTAAATCTAAAGGCGTAGGTATAACAGTGGTTAAATGCCTAGCAAAATGGAAATAAGGGTTGTCTCGATTGTTTACAGAACAAGTGTTGGTCAGGCGTCGGGCCGGGCTGCTGCACCGCGCCCGCCGTGCCGAGTCGCGCGTGCGATGCGGAGCGGTCCCCGCCGCCCGCGCCGCCTCCCGCTCCGCCAGTGCTTTGCACAAGACCCTGTTGCCGGGACGCTACGTAAGTACATTATTTAATAATTATTTATACAAAGGCTCAGTAAAAAAAATTATGAAACGTAATTCAACGAGGGTGGGTCAAAAAGTTCGCGGAATGGAGGGGTTGGACTGGGGAGACGGTAATTTTTTTACCTGGCACTACTTACGGACTCAATACAATTATAAATATCAAGTTTTAGTCCAATCGGTTCATTAACCTTTTGAGATATCACTGGATACACACATCAATCGGGAAGAAAACATTGACTATGGAGAAAATTGAGTTTGTGATTCAGTTCATCACTAAGCAAGGAAAACCACCACTAGTGATTATGGAAAATATGTCATCTGCTTACGGAAGTGCTTTTCAAGCAGGGTAGAGAGTCGATTAAAGACGATTCGCGCTCAGTCCGACCGATTGATGCGACGTCCTCAGACATTGTCGAAAAAGTTGAAAAGCTTGTTCTGGAAGATGCCCGTTTAAAGAAGAAAAACATCGCAGAAATGGTTGGAGTATCACCTACAACCATTTTGAATATCCTCCATGATCATCTTGGCATGTCTAAGGTCAGTGCAAGATGGGTTCCGAGAATGATTACACTGCTTCAGAAACAGCAACGCGTCGAGTGTTCACGTAAGATTTGGGTCTGTGTAGTGAAAACAGGGATGAATTTATCAACCAAATTGTTACTGAAGACAAAACTTGGGTTCATCACTATGAACCTGAGTCAAAAAAGTTGCAGCATCTCCAAAAAAGTTTAAAGTAACACAATCGGTTGGCAAGAGTATGGGTTCAGTTTTTTGGGATGCAGAGGGCATTTTATTAATCGACTATAAAGCAAAAGGTGTCATTAGTACCGGGAAATACTACGCCACATTATAAGAAAAATTATAAGACGCTATTAAGGAAAAATGAAGGGGAAAATGGACTCGAGGTGTGCTCCTTTTACAGGACAATGCACCCGTTCACAAGAGTCATGTTGCGATGGCCCTAAACAGATGCGGCTTCCGAACACTAAACCACCTATTATTTATTTCCAAAACAAAAAAAAAAGAGGAAAACATTTTTACCGATGAAGAAGAAGTGAAGTCGGCTAGTTGGACGTATTTTGAAGGCCTAGACAAAACATTTTTTTCGAAGGTATAAATAATCTTTATGGAAGTTCTGAGAAGTGTATTAGGCTTAAGGGAGAATACATCGAAAAGTAATTAATTTATTTTTAATTTCTCGCCCCTTCATCTCCATTCTGCGAACTTTATGACCTCCTCTCGTATTAACGTGGCTCAAAATCTACCGTTCAGCTTAGGTCACGTCAAATTATCATCAAGTTACACTTGGTAGTTATCAGAGTTCTGGCCAAATCATAAACCAGTTCCAGTTGCTTTCCCTGCTCAGTAAGTTATCGGAGAAGTTAAGCACTTAGCCATTGCGGTCAGTCTATAGATGGATGACCCTCAAAGTGTTTTCGAAAGTATCCGTGCTTCTAGTCTGTAAGTGTGTAGCGACTTTATGGGGCTTTCAATTTTTGAGACAGGATACTTAACTCCATATTTATATTATCTACTTTGTTGCGCAAAGCTAATTTATATGCTATAACAAAGTTCTGTAATTCCCTGCTTCAAGAGCATAGTTTTTACAGGGATTATTATAAAAGCGGAGTTTCATCGTTTATTGGTATAATTGTAGTTCATTATCTACATACCGATAGAAGTTAAAATAGAAGTGTTTTAAGAGTTTACTTTTACTTTACTTTACTATGAAGTAAACTAAATTAAGAAACTCAAAACGCTATCAAAAATTTTATCGTCCGATAGCGATCAAACTAGACCCCTCTGTAAATCCAGGGTAGTCGTTCTGCTGTTAAGCTAGGGCAGATCAAATTTATGATTCCCTTGCTGACACCCTTCCGGAGGTTGTGTCCATCGGCTTAGCCAACTTATCATATAATATTGTTAACACTTGTTAATAATATCAAATTATAGTGTTATAGTATTATTCGCAAAGCAAAAGTAAATCATAAATTTATTGGTAAAGGTTGCTGGTTCGATACCCGCCGGATGATTTTATGATTTACAGGTTTAGATTTACGCTTTGCGTTGCGATTAAGGTTAGAAAATTAAATTTGGTATAAATCTTAACCATTTTAAGATACTAAACTAACCATTAGTTTTCGACGTCTTTATGGAGGACATACATATGTTATGAAAGTGTACCCTATAATCTCAGCATCGGTGCTTTCGTTCTATCCTCGTCTCAATCTTGAGTTTATATTATCGTTTTGGTGCCATAGTTTTTATCATTTCCAGGATTTTGTCAAATCTCCTTGACGACATCCATGTCGGCTACGAATATGCCAAAACATGCTTAAACCGTTAGCCGCTACAGAATTACTTCTTTTGCTGGCATAGGATCATCGTACTAATATTATAAATGCGCAAGTTTGTGAGTATGGATTTATGGATGTTTGTTACTCTTTCACGCAAATACTACCAAACTGATTTTGATTAAACTTTGTGGTAATATAGCTTATATATCCGAATAACATATAGGTTATAACTTATAAAGTTTGCCGAATTATTGATATAAATCTATATTTCGGCAGAGTGCCACTATATGGCAGACGCTATTGTTTTACTATTAGTATTCATAATAAGTGCCGCGTAATGAACTAAGTAGATACCATTTAATATTGAGCATCACAAAGTGACACTGAATGGTAGTTAGAACACATCAGAACAATAAAATCCAAAGTATCAACATCTTATTCAAAAACAAACAAACACTGCAATGCGTACAATCGAGATTTCGTTCCCACACCGCGCCAGGCACAGTGCAACCGTACGTAGGTTATGCCCGTACTCTTATTATTGAATTGCTATACAATACGGGGAATTTGGGTATGCAGCCCCCTCGCTACCTGCTCCCCTCTTCGGCCCCTTCGGCTACCCTCCGTAGCACATTTCGCCCCAACCCCTAACGATGCGCGCACGCACCGTACAAACCGTCATTTTAAAACCACAATTTTTACTAATTCAAATATTTTTACTGGACTGTTTATGATACAAGTAAAGTGAGCAATAGTGTGTACAGTGTATATAGTGTTTTAGTGAATATGGATCTGTCTATACCTAGACTCAAGTTTGAGATTGAAGACGATGGATACGATGATTTTGATTTCGATCAAGCGTAAGTTTACTGAATACTCTTTAAAGCCCAAAATAAATCTATTGAAATATGCGTTATTGATATGGGCTAAATCAACAGATTCATAGCAAAATGGGATTAGGCTTTGGTTGTGTTGTGTCGGATAATGTTATGCGTGTTCTTATTTTTCAACCAGACGACGCGACGCTACGTTTATTTTAATAAATATTGTTCTTTACAATTTATTGTTTCAACAACCGGAATAATGAATACTGTATCACTTCATATAACATTAAATCTAATCTCGGTTTTGCGAACTTATCGCGAAACCATATTTTATCTGTGCTGTGGTAATAATATTCCTTGTCGGTTCCCATTGCGCTTGCACACCCTAGCCTTTTTTTTCTAACGGGATCTTTGTGTGGGCTAATATTTTTTGTTGCCGATATATTTTTGGGTAACAGCAAAAACAGTAAATTCCTAGTAAAGTGCGGCAAAGGTAGAAGAAAGTAAAGGCCGGAAGATCGCTAAACTCATTTTAAAAATAACTGTTCAGTCGGAATAACGATTTATTCGCTCAAAATGGTTATGTTTTGTCATTCCATAAATAATGAGGATTCATTAGATCTATGAGAATGGGTGCTTAAACATAATAACTATGGCCTAATGACGGTCACCGTAGCCTAGTTGGTAGTGCTCCTGCCTACGAAGCTGGTGGTCCTGGGTTCGAATCCCGGTAAGTGCAAATATTTGTGTGATGAGCACGAATATTTGTTTCTGAGTCATGGATGTTTTCTATGTATTTAAGTATTTATCTATCTATATAAGTATGTATATCGTCGCCTGGTACCCATAGTACAAGCTTTGCTTAGTTTGGGGCTAGGATGATATGTGTGACATTGACCAAAAAAAAAAAAAAAAAATGTCGTGAACTGTGATCGTAGACAAAGGGTACGAAGTGGATATGTACAACTTGAGTTCTAATTACTTCTACAGCCTATTGTCTGACACCATACCTAGAACGAGTTCTTTTTAAAAGACGACACCCGCACTCTGAAATGATACTCTGTATCGTGGTGGACACAAAGCACAACCAGACTCGGAACAACTACGTATGGGACACACAAATAGCTGTCCTGTTGTTGGATTAAACCCGAAACACTGGTCGATTGTAGTGAGGTGACCACCTCAACCACTGCCCAATAAATCCAGCCATGAATAATAGAGGTCTTCGGTTTGTCTTAAGGCTTAGACAAAAAATTCGGCTGTGAACTGTACTCCTATCATACCTAATTAAAGGCTCATCAAATTAAGGGAGTGACGGATTATGGTGTGTACTTGGGTCCACGCACAATCTTGAGCGCTATAATTTCTCCCGTGTACTTCGTTAGTTTCTATATAAGTGGTTAATTGGGCCGTGACCACTATTCTCATAATTTCATTATTCCATATAAAAAATAACAGCTACACAATTGTCATGTAAAGAATATAAAGGGAATTTTATAACAAAGGAAAGTAAAAGTGAACACTTTCACCGTTTAAAGGTATTCATAATCATTCGTGTGGGTCCCTAAAGTGGACCGAAGAAAGTCATTACCGCATATTTTACTGCAATCTCTTAAGGACTTTCATGCATTTATTTGGTTGCATTATTGACCGCTAAAACGTTAATTTAGAAAATAACATCGAACGCCAATTATCTTTTAAAAGTTGGAATATTAATTTGTAATTAAACACCCACTCGAAATAGATTAGCTGTACTTTGAAAGCTTGCTATTTGTTTAAAGACTAGGCATTACCTAATTTATAACCCATAACCATTTTTGGTGGAGAATTAAAGACCCGCCACTTTCTGTGTAGGTAACAATTATGTTTTAGGTTTTTGTTATTTTATTAAAGTGCAGCCTACACCACTATTCCTTCTTCTACTATGAGATGCTTACCTAGGTAGGTAAAGATGGACAAATACTGAGATTTTGTGGTGGGTTGACAGGGAAAGTATAACAAACTGAAACAAGTATAACCTTCCCCTGCTCCAGAGTTATGCTGAGCTTGTTTCTATAATGAGCACACGCAATAGAAATGGGATATATTGTTATGTTTAGCTAGATGCTCTCACCTATCCGTTAGTGATTGGCGAGGTTTAGCAAATAAGCTTGCGCTCAGTCAATAGATGGGTGATCGCCAAATTGGTTTAATTTCTGAGCGTCTCCGTGCTTCGAAGGGCACGTTAAGCCATGTCAGAGGCCAAATGGGCGGCTTCAACAACTCTGACACTAGGGTAACCACTGATATACGATAAGTAAGTTAGTAATGTTAATGTTTTATATTATTTTCTTCTTCCTGCTATTGTGCCTACGACAGACCATTGTTTAACTTCTGTGTCTGGAACTTTTATTGTTATTTTTATAACTATACAAGGTAGAGCAGAAATAGTATAGAAAACTTAAAGAGCGCTATCGACCCATGTACCTGAACAATAGAAAGAAAACCAGATTGTGAAATACGAATAAAAATGCGTTGCGTGGTTTCGTGAAACTACGTTGCAAGTATAACTTTGTCTCTACATTTTTCTTGGGTTTTCCCTCGTTGATTGACTCACTAGATGTATCGTTGTCCATCAAGATTAAGGGAACAACAACATATACATCAATACACTGATTTTAACACAAATACCGAGGAGCACATGCACAAATAAATGAGAATGTAAATGCTACACGGTCAGTTGATGCGAGCCATGCCCGCCGGCATATTGCGACATGCGATAGATGGACGAAATAATTTGAGGCTATGTAAAATGAGTATAATGTACAACTGCTGTTTCTTATCTTAATCAAATTAAGCTCATTCAGTTACATCCACTTTTATGTTAAACACCACTGTTATGTTAAACCTTGTATTTCTAGGTATTATTAATACAAGTCTGATAGTAATCTCTTAATGTTTCGCGTGGGGTCAAATTTGTTCATACTGACTAGTACGCGCGTACATGGTTCTTGACGGCTATGTAGTCCTTCAGCGACAAAATGGACAAGGTTAAGTTCAAATATCGGTGACAACCTAAACAGGATTAATATTAGAGTTGGTATTCTATAAAGCTCTAATATTAATCCTGTTAAGATAACCCTGTCCATTTTTTGGAAGAGGCATGAGCGCTTGAGTTTTTGCTTCCCCATCCTCCCCTGTCATTGGAGAACTTCCTAGTACAATTGATAGGAGTAATTATGTATATAAACCTATTTATATGAAGCCGACGTGGGTGCTTTTGAACCCATCTGACTTTTACTTCATCGAGATTCTTGTTTTATTTTGTTTAGTGTCGGAGATAGCAGCGAGTCTCGTCGCGTCGTCGATCAAGTCGGTGTCGGTGGCGCAGGCGCGGCGGGCGCTCGGCACAAGACGGCTCCGCAGGCCGCAACGACGACGGCTCACAGCAAGCAGCTGGCGGCGGGCGGGGCCAACCACCCGCCCCAGCCGCAAGGTAACCACAAACGTAATGTCCTTGTTGTTACCTCCTTTTTACACTAACACAGACACTTACTAAACATTTTAATTGTCTAATTACACTAAAAATAACAATGTGACCAAAAAAGAAAACAAACCCCTTTTATAAATTTTCTGCCGTTGGTCACGTTGCCAGAATAGTAGCAGCATTGCCATGGTCTATGGCAATGCTTATTTGTTTGGCAAAATATATGCTAGCATTACGGGAACATTTAGCTATTTCTTTGTACATACCTTTGGTCCCCACGGGCCCCAATGTTTCCACTCTAAAAGGACCTAATGTATAACCGCTATCGAATGTAGGTACTATATTTACACCTTCTTCAGAAAACAAGCTTAGGCCCAGATAATCTCACTTAGACAAACAATGAGAAAATATTTAATTGTTTAATAAAATCGTGCAATTTCATCTCAGTAGCAAAAATCAAGTAGAATGTTGTTAGTATCTAATTAATTAAGGAGTAAATTTATCTAAAAATCACAAATAAAATAGGCCTTCAAAGTGGTTAGTCTGTTTTTTATATTACAAACCAAAAGCAGCTTCTATATATAAAACAACCTTTTCTCAAAATAAATGCTCGTAACGTAGCACTTTCATAGTGATAGACAGGTAATTTGTTAAGAAAATAATTTAATTTTTTAATTCTTTTTTCAATTGGGAATAACGCCAGTTCCACCCCAAATTTACTATAAAGCAATGCAAACGTGCCATGCTACGACACTGTTAAACGTTTACATCTATCCTAGGCCGGCGCTCGCATTGCTTTATAGATACTATAAAGCAGTTCAGAATGAAACTTTTGTTTTATAGACAAAATACTTTAATATAGAATTTATTTAATTATTTCCTTGCAACTGTGTTGAAAAAGATGTTGGCTTTAAAGTTATATCAAACTCTGAGCGTGTAACCCTTTGTCTCCGCGCTGGGCCTACGTTTTTGTTACTCGTGTACCACCCTTTGTTTTGTCACCCTGCCGCCATTGTATCACAATGTACTATTGTTTTATTCCATCTGAAAATATTCTTTCTGAAATAGGTAACATTCTCTAAACTCGAGAGGTATTTTATATATAAATGAGTTTTTTGTAATCAATTATAATTTGACAACTGTAACCCTAATTCATTGAATCGTATGAATTTGATATCGAATAAATCCACTCGTTAGGATCTCTGGCAATAAAGTAGACTACGAATATAAAAGGAACTTGAAATGTTTTTGCAATAACATTTATATTGGATTCGATTTACTCATTAAAGTTAAAATAAATACATATAACATATTACACAATACAATGACACTAGAAGTGCGTCTATGTTATCTTTGGTATCAGCTGATGTTTTTAAAAAAAGTATTCATTTGATATTAGAAATAACTTAGTGAGTGAACTCTGTGTCTATGCCTCAAAAGCTGTATACACATGAAATAGATGCACTTCATTCTAATATTGGCATATTGTATAAAAATTCAACCAATCTGGCAGGAGGTAACAGCCAAACACCGTGGGTCCCGTCCTGTAGTTTGTTTGAACTTTCATGCACTATCCTTTGACAAATGCACTTAGTGTCCAAAGTAAATAATTCCCTCGTATACAAGAGTGCGCTCAGGTGGTCGCGTGGGAAATATATGGAACAAATTCTTTACTTATCTATTTGGTTAAAAGAATAAAGGAAAAGGATATACTATAAGCACTCACCTTACTTTCTTCTAGTACAATAAAGTATGAATCACTTCAATCATTGTTTTAAAAGCAAAACAAGGACTATAACGTACGAGTTCATTACTTATAGTGTTATAAATTACCGTATGGCAATGACATCTAATGGTTACTTATTTCGATATCGCTTTGAAGGAATAAGCGTTGTCTTGAACGCTAAAACCTTCCACTAATGAATGGGGAAATAAGATCGATTTCTGTATGTCAAAAAATATGTGTATGATGTCTTAAATAGGGTTTGTTTGGATATGAAAAAGATAAGTTAGATACATCAATACGAACGTGGTCCAACTATAAGATAAATATGCAGAGCGCGGATTAACGGCGGCTGCTGATCGCAAAGATATCTGGGGATACGTGAAGGACGCAGTGGATCCCGTCTCAACCCACCCACTGCACCTATCAACAGATTAATATCTGTGTATAGTTAATCTATGGTCCAGTTACCTATCTGAGCGCGTTCTGGAGTATACGAGATTCCTTTAGACCTAAGTTTATAATATGTCACAGGTATCCACATATAAACTTTTAGATTTCTTTGGACTTCTAAAAGAGCTTAAGCTTTATTTCATAAGTAAAGACAAAAATAGCAACGATTCTAATAGTACTTTAATAATATAGTTGTGTCTGCAATTAATGCTTTCTAAGTGTTAATAGATCTTTAACGTACCGCAATAATTGAGCAAATACCTAATCAGTGTTATTAAGAGTCTAATACTATGTTACTGACGTTAAATCACTGTTGTCTGTGAATGGCGCTCTCTATACATTTTAATGAGGCTATATCTATCAAACCTTGTTCCATAAAGACCCTGATGAATAAATCATCATTTACGAAGCCTTTACAAGATGGAAATTAAGCTGTCTACAAAATTTATACGAGGAAAATATATTGACAACATCAATTCGCTACGCTTCACTTAATTTTGCACTAAGATTAAAACCCATCAAGCTTACAGCTATGCTGCTTTTTCCTGCCGTGTGAGGCCGGGTTGGAATACAATACTTCTTCACCTAATGCTGGAGAAATACTTAGGATATAGCACAAATGTATGATATGACATAATGATACCGTGGTACTACCCTCACAAGTTCCGGCTGCGCCAAGCTGTATCATTGTAGCGAGAGTCAGATAGAGATGTTCCATCTGCTCACTATTAGGCAAGAATAGGGCCCCCCTTGAGAGAATGCATTGAAGTATTATTTAAAAAATATATTTAAGTTGCATTTCGCTTAGTTGTGTTCTCATTTCACAACGGAGGGAAATAACAATTAACTGACAACACCATCTGTTCTTTCTTTCCCAGATCTACAAGGAAACAAAAAATATGATCCTAATTATAGAAGACCTACAGCTCGAACAAAACGTGAGGTTTACGACTATTTTATTGTAGACTAGGCCAGAGTATTGTGGATATTAACTAAGACATTTAGAAGTCCAAAGAAACTTACTATCAGGTTGAAGGTAACTAGCGGCAGTTTTCCTAACCAGAAATTGAAATAAACACGTGTAAATTTATCTACTTTGTGGATGAATGTATAAAATTACAAACCTTTACTTAGGATAATGAAGGTTTATAATAAATTGAATGAAATTATGCATTTGTAATTATTAAATTAATTATCGATAACGGTGACTGAGTCGGCACTGCTATTACAAAACGGCATTATCTCTATTTGAATGTAATCATTTCCTAGGAAAATACTAGACTTGACTACGATTATAGCACCAAAGTTATACAAGCGAAATAGAAGAGCTTTATATATATATACAAATTTATGATGAAAGAGGTAATTGTTGATCATTTTCAAGTCTGATTAAAAATGTATTTACTGGCAATCCACGTCATTCACTTTTTTTTGTACGGTTATTTTTTTTTATAAAATACTAGTGGATCACGATGTAACGATGCATGGCACCGTCATCCGGTTTTTTAAGGGTCTTTTTTCTTCCAAAATGACAAGTTGATAACACTGTGGACCAAAATATAGCCGTCGCCGTTGTTTCACTATTGTGTCTGGATTGTGTTCAGAGGATTATACGAATTCTTCACTGCTTAGGAAAACCTCAAACCAATATATGGCAATAATAACGAAAGGCTCTGTGTTAAGCTCTTCATTCCCTGTGTAAATCTCAAGCTCTATCTATTTATCAGTTAATAGTGCCAATGCCATTTTTGCACCCACGTCTAATTGGTTTAGAAATTATTTATTCACCGGTTAAGAGCTTTGCCGTAAATTACCTGAAACCTTTAATCTAACAATTATTGTTTAATTAGGTATATATATTTATTTAGTTGATATGCATAGCTAATATGTCATCCTCGAATATCTCTACATGCGGATGCGGCCGCGCTGGTTCCTGCTACGACTGTGACTGTTCACACACAGGCTCCGGCTGCGGGGGCGATGGCGACTACCAGCTGGTGCAGCATGAGGTCCTCTACTCCTCGTCGAATAGGTGAGTGCTTAGCTTCGCAAACAACATATTAATCCTATAAAGATCTTCAATGCAGTAAGTAATGGTTACGTATGGCAATGAGATTATTTCATAAATTATAGATACAATAAACCTGTAAATGGCTTCCTGTTGTGTATTGTAATGTCTAAAATGTGTTTTCCGTTAAATAAATAATAGAACTTTGACCTGTTATTGAAATTACATTATTAAATGAGTAAAATTTCATAAATAGTTTAGTAAGTATGGAAACCAATAATCAATTTTTAAACGCCGATGAATATATCTACTTTATGATGCCAGCCGCAATTGCGTCTCAAGGTGGTTTCGAGACAGATTGTGTACTAACATCTATGTTATATGTGTCGAAACAAATTATATTAATAATAGGATATTGTTCTCATGAAAACACAGTAGTAATCCGTAATAAGGACACTCAGATTCTCAGCTCGCAACTCCTTCTATCCCATTCCAATAAGAGAACCAAGGCATGGAGACTTCATATTTGCACTATAAATATTATATCCTGTGTGATTAGCTAAGTTCCGTTGTGATTGGTCATAGTACCTAAAATTGGGCAGTGAACACGATTGCTATTGTTATATAATGTGGATGTATTTTTATGAAACTCATTGCAATGACGAGTGTACATTGACTCGAGTAACAAGGCATTGCCGTTAATTATGCAGATTGGACTTGATTAATTCACACAAGTGACGACTTTTATTGCAATAATGTATGTGTCTACATGGTTATTAATAGTTTTATTTTCATTTACAATAATATAAATCTTACAGCAAATGTGAATATCGATCAAAACAATTGAGATGTAAGAATATTGATCAAGTCAGCCTTGACAGAGAGCCTTGGAAGAGTCTGTGGTTTAATGAGTGTAAATTGGGTAGGAACTTTGTATCGATACAATTCGGTTATCTACAATCGAATGAGTGGCTTGGTATCATCGAGTATTAGATTATTATTATTAACTATTTTAAATTAAGTAAGTTGGAGTAGTATGATGAAAAAAATATAGTTTTATTTATTTATTTATTAATACCACATACACTGCCATTACAGTTTAGCCATCGCGAAAGCGTAGACATAACAATTATAATAATATCCTGGGACATTATTCATAAACGACCATCTGATCCCAAACTAAGCAGAGCTTGTAATATGGAAACCGGATAACTGATATACTACATATACAATATTTTTTGTAAATACATACTTATATAGATAATTTACACCCAGACTAAGGACAAACAGACATGTTCATGCACACATATATCTGTCCCGGGTGGGAATCGAACCCACGACCTGCAGTGTGATAGGCAGGGTATCTACTGACCACGCCAACAGGCCCGTTAATTATAACATTTTGCTTAACTAAGACATGATGTTCTATAGACACTACAGACAATATGGCTGGAACATTGATAAAATGTGCTCCCCTATTTTCAAATGTTAATATGTGTTTATTCTGGGCCGGATAATGAGAGTAACAAGAGGCAAAGAGAGTGCGTTTGCGTTTACGCACATATATTCACTATACTATATCCTGCGTAGTTATAGCCGCCGCCGTAACAAAGTTTCGGCCAATAGAACAATTGTATTAGTTAAATGTAATTGGTGTACCATTTGAATGAGTTAATCCAATTTAGTGGTGTACACTACAACTGTAAGTCGAAAATTCTTTTAATAAAGGATAAAATAAAACAAGTTCAGTATCCCAAGACCGCTTGTTTATAATAATAAACGATTATTTCAGGTAACTAACCCATAGGAACATTACAAAAATATATAAGCGATAATATAAGAATTTGCCATCAAGTAGCAATTATTGCACGAATTTGTCTGCGAGATTGCAAAGAGACTACAATAATGTTTTGTATATATGTTGAAGCTTAAAAGTTCAGGATGTTGATTGGGCTGCCACGTTTTTGTAGTGCATCGGGGATGTTTGCGAAAGCGAGGGTTGATGGTTTCCACGCCATCATCCGCAAACGGTGTGCATCCCTCCTACGCAGGGTGCGTGGTAGCTCACACAGCATCTTGAACGCATTATGTGACAAATGGGATAGTCCGATGCTGGAGCACTGGATACGACTGCACACGACGTAGACGGTGCCCTAGAACCGCGATTTTATATTTATATATTGTAAAATTACTAACATTAGGTTAAGATTTTTGTAACTAACATCTTATGGACTTAAAATGGTCTGAAATAAATGATTAATTAAAAAAAATTAAAGAGCATATTTAAAATCTTAACCATAAATTACTCAGTACGTAGTTGGAACATTACAACTTATCTATAATGTCTACTTGCCGTGTAATTTATAAGCTGAGTCCTATAACATGTAATGTTTATTTTCTCATTTCATTAGGCGTCAGTTGAAAACCTTGCACTCGTTTTATTCATTGACAGTCTCGCTTTGCTACCATTCCAAATGCATATTAATTGATGCTTAAGTAAATATCACTATTACATAAACCTTCAAGGAAACTCATTGTTTAACCTTATTTTGAAACTTCAGTCACAGCTGTATTATATCTTACGGAATGGGTCGGTGCGGTGGGTGTGTATTTAAGTAAAAGTGGCCATCCGTCCGGGTTTCCCTGGATTTGTCCTAGTTTAAGAGGGTGTCCGGCGAGAATCCGGGCGGGGATTCTTTGTAGTCCGGGCTGAAAATGTTAATGTCTTGGATCGCCGCGCGACTTGCTGGCTGCGGTGTGGACAACCGCCGAATTGACACAGGCACTGGCTGACTTGCACGACGGTTATGACTGTTGATATATCCGTATTCTGGGTTCCAAAATCCGGAGGTTTCACGTGTCTTCTCCTGGTTGCGAAATTTTAGAGATGGCAACCCTAATTTAAGTAACCAATTTTGTATTTTCATAGTTTAATGTACAGACCCCAGCATATCCAGCTGCCCCGATCTGTCTAATTCCTTTTATTGATTTTCACCTTTATCACTTAAGCGTAAGGTTCACTTTCAATTGGGGAAATGAGTCATCGCTACTTGATTAAATATGTAACATTTTATTATTGTTATTAATTACGACTTCGCTTAGATTTCTTTTTACCACAAATTCACCTAACTTATTCTTTCTAGAATCTGATTGCTGGTCAATTTAGTAGTACTAGCGTGTTAGGAGTGTCAGTCATTAAAAAGGCATATAATAAGGTCCCGGATTTAGATCCCGGGTCCAGAAAAAAGAGACGTTGGATACTTTCTCTTGATTGCCGTTGAGCTGACGGGCCATTGGTTCTTCATACGATATTTCTATTGACCGAACTACTAAACCGAACCGTAATACTATACGCTCAAAGGTTGTATTAAATATGTAACATTCAATTCTACGCATAGTGAAGCCAAAGAAACACACAAAGCGTATGCTACCAACGGACAAAGTTACCGAACGACCAGGAGGCACTCAAGTATACCCTATATCTCTTGTTCTTCTAGACGAAACTGAAATGGTTCTAGTTGTCGAATAAGGCTACGCACAATATCTCAATTTTAAGGCAATTGTTCGACTAATTATATGCATGTAATCGGTAGTAATTAAGATATAGTTCATTGTAACATGTGTTTAATGTAATTTTTCAGGTACGAGGTGTTGGAGTTCCTCGGGCGAGGCACGTTCGGGCAGGTGGTGAAGTGTTGGAAGAAGGGCACCAACGAGATAGTCGCTATCAAGATCCTGAAGAACCATCCCAGCTATGCCCGCCAAGGACAGATTGAGGTGACATTTTAATATTTGACTGTTAACGCTATCCCATCATCTTATTCTTGGTGACTACGCGTCTAGAGTTGAACTATTGTGCTCCCGATCCCTATCCAATCCCATCGTACATAACACAATATCTATTAAACTGATATTATTTTAATGAAAAAAAGTTTGGTAGATTGGATATAAGAGATAGAAGGATAACATCTCTAAGGTATTAAGTTCAAGATAGGTACAAACAGAAAAGGTATTTATAACCGAAATACACACGTTGAACGCATGCATGATCTTCATTAACTTGATGAAATTTAAGTTTAAAATAGGCCTATCCACTCTTTAGATGCAAAGCTACCAATACATCGACTTTGGCAGAAAGAAAAGAGTAGGATTTTGAAATCTTCAGGGTAAAAGAAGATTTTTCAGAATGTGTGTGTAACTAGCGTGCCTCAGCTAATGGCATACAATGCCGATAGTCACTATTTATTTGAGTGTATTGGCGAAGTGAACCATCTTTTGATTGTTTGGATTACCAGCTAAAGAATTTTCTTGGAAAATATTAATTGTGTGTATGTATATAATTATCTCATTATACTTTTTGATCGTGCCACACCTCATATTTCATTTTCTGAAATACTTTAAGGAGAGCTATAAAATTGATGAAAGAAATTGATATTGATTTACTCAACCGTGTGAAGGATGAAATCATTTGAAATGGTTCCAATATCTGGTCGCCAGATTGCTTGTCACCAACACGGCCCAAGTTTCATGTTTACTAAAATACTATTTCTACAAAGAATCTGTCACATGTTTGTCCAAAGTTTTGATGTTTGACGCTCAGCAAATGTAGTTTTTGAATGAATGCCAAGACTGTTATTAAATGTTATTTTGATGCGCTACTTTCAAAAGGTAAGTAGGTAGGTAGCTATCGTGTTTTTGTAACATACTTTAGTTTATCGTGACGGTATGATAAATATTCGTATGATGTTTCGCGCAGATATGGCAATTTCTTTATATTTTTAAATTGCACCTGTGTTGCTCTGAAATATTCACTGAAGACTATTATACACTTGCCTAGAAACATTGCATCTCGTAGAATCATCCTTTTTATACATACTATAAATGTTAAAGTTTTGTATGTTAAGATGTTTCAATATTAGTTACTCTTTCACATAAAACGCATAACAGATTTTCATGAAATTTTGGAATGGATATAAGTGAGACCAACACTTATATCATTCATATGTAGCTTACGGGAAAAAGCTTAATCGTACGTAACCACGGGGTGCATATAGTTCATAGAAAAATGTCAAGAATGCGTATATCATTAAATAAAAATTGTATAGATTCAAACATCTTTCATTCTTTGTTTAGGTTTCCCCAAAATATTGTAGATGCCCGCAACTATCAGGAATTCGATTGTTTCTTAAGACAAGGTTTTAGTTTTTTTTAGTGATAAATCTTTATTGCATTTAATTGGTACCTGGTTTTAGCTGCTTTTTTTTCGGTGAATTTTTGAATACTTTCACAACTATATTAATCGGTATTTGGGCAAAAAGGTCAAAATATGATAAAAATAATCCTGGAAATAGACTTGGAACATCAGTCATGTAATATATTGTGCATCGTACCTAGAAGTCGGTTCCATTATAGTGAGCTGGCGATGTGCCAACCGTCGTCTCTGCTTGCACATCCGAGTGTTACGCGCCACCACTCCGCAAAATGTTGGATGTTACTAAAGGAGGGAAATTAATAGAAAATGTGAAAGGCTCGGAATACCAGCGCCTCTTGATGTGCTAACGAACAATTAAAGTATTTATAAATTATCTTACTCTGATATCATAACACTCAGACACGTAGAGTTAAATAAATAATTTATGCTTGAATTACGATCAGTTATTAAGTTGATGTATTGAAATTGGGTATACACCAATAACCCTTAAATAAATAATATCTTGGGACAACAAACTCACTGCCTGATTCCAAACTAAGCGTAGACTGTATTATGGCAAACAGGCAATTAATAATCATACTTTTATATTTCTAGACACATACATTTGATAGATAAATTACAACCAAACACAGAGCAAGTAATCGTACTCACACGAAGATTTCCCCTACGTGGAGATTTAACCCACAAGTTCTGGCGGAGCTGTCAGGGTCGTTAACCACTAGACAACAGATAATATAATACTCCTAGTTTTATATATAATCTAGGGTTATTGGTTATGGAATTACACCATTTCCATAAACATGAGAAATTTTCAGCGGCTCACAATTTTCCATAGTCAACCTCGCACTAACAATAAAATGGGTTAAATAAGAATAATTCCCCGCATCACAAACCTATGTATGCTTTGCTTTACTCAAAGTAGTACACATTTGTCTACCTGCCATCTGTCTACCTGCTATCTGTCTTGTATAAGAACCTACCTGTGAATCTAACCTAACCTTTGAACCTACGCTAAATCGTATGGTGGACACTGCTTGTCAGTTTAAATAAGGGAAGATATAATTGTTACCCTCATGTTCTTATTATCCTCGAGAATAAGAAGACTGTGTGGATAATCTTCCACTATCTCAAAAACAATGCTCAATAGATTGATATTTACCAAGAGATTAATAGTTTCGAATGAAAATATAGCCTTTAAACAAACTTATTTTATGCACTGTCTTCACTGTGCAATCCATTCCCTGTGACATTTCATTTGTAACGCTACAGTTACATTGTTAGCCGACCTCGATTCTGATCTTTATGAGACGGTTAATGTGCGAATTTGGCTCCGTATTTAAAGATTTGCGCATTGTCTAGCGTCGCGTACATTGTCAGCTCAATGAGGATAACCACAATCACAGGATTGACTTTCGACACGAGCTGATGCAATGTTAGAACATTACTTGTGAACTAAAACAAGGCTTTCGTGACCAATCTTTGTCATTCGAAGCGAGTTATTGTGCCTCTAACTGGAAGAAGTTACAAAATATTCCATTACTTAGCATGAATCATGTATTGTCTTTATGTTGTATTTAAACATTTTTGTAAGATACATTTATTATTTCTCGCAAATAAACTTTGTTATTCCCTGCCGTAAAGACTGCGTTTTATATACTCAAATATATTATATTATAAACACAATACGTGATATACTTAACAATTTATTACTAAGATTTACTGCTAACATATTGTGGGAAAGTCGTATAGAAATTATTGATACAATAACCTGTGGTATTTCTCACTGCTTATGTGGTTTGGTTGTGATCCGCGCAAATATACCTACCTTGATCTATTTCACCAATATTGGATATCTCTGATGGAGCATTAAGTTATAATCAATTATAACTGTTTGAAAAGCATCCACTGACTTCTTAATTAACAGTAAACCTAACTGTTGGTTAGTTTCATGGAGTTAAATCCCTTTACCTTTGAAAACAGATCAATTACATCTAGAAAGTCTTACAAACATGGCATAGAAAAAGAACCGGTAAATTCCCGAAGTACTCCGTCTCAGGGCGAACATTCTTCTTCATACTGAGTTTGTCTATAAGTTGGCGATATTATACGGGGGTACACCCCGTGCCTCGGAGAGAACGTAACGCCGTTGGTCCTGTACCTGACGTCTATCCGAACGTGTTGCAAGTCTTAATCCGATCGGACGCGGATCATGGCGTGATGGAATAGAAAGTGCCCCTGTGTTTTAGCGCACTCACTTGTGCACTATAATATGTCATACGCAGATGGCTAGTCTCCATTAAGACTGGCCGCCGTAGCTGAAATTTGGCTAGAAGGACTGCAGACTGTAGTTTAACAATCGCTCAGAATGCAGTCCTTACCATTCGCATTTCGTCGCCGCCGCGCCCTTCATTAAGTAACTGATGCCAGACAAGTACAACCTCAAGGTTCAATATAGCCTACTGAATAGGGAGGTTAAGTTTTATTAAACTGTTATATTAGACATGGTATATTAAAACGTATATTTTTTCCAGGTGTCGATCCTCTCTCGGCTATCGCAGGAGTCGGCGGACGAGTTCAACTTCGTCCGCGCATATGAGTGCTTCCAGCACCGCTCGCACACCTGCCTGGTGTTCGAGATGCTGGAGCAGAATCTCTACGACTTCCTCAAGCAGAACAAGTTCTCGCCCCTGCCGCTGAAGTACATTCGACCGATATTGCAACAGGTGCTAACAGCACTGCTTAAACTCAAAGTAAGTCCAGCACTGTTGATTAGTTTACACTCCTCAGGGGCAGCTTCTAGTTCTATCTATGTATTTTCAAAATGAATTTATTAGAGTTACTCGTTTACTTGACTAATAATTCTCTGAGTCTCATCGAAACTTAGTCGTCTATCATAGCCGAAAGATACCCATTGCTCGAGAAAGGCATCCCACAAAGATCCCCACAATTGTTTTTCGTGGTTCGGGGCAGAAAAGTTTCCGAGTGGCGGGAAACTTTTCTGCCCCAGCGGCCGTGCCCTGCCCACTGCCACTTGAGCTTGGCAATTCTTCGGGCCAAGTCGGTTACTTTGGTTCGCCTACGGATCTCAACATGTTTGACTCGATCTCACAGGGAAACTCCAAGTTGCGCTTTCGGCGACCCAGAGCAGTTTGATAAGGTCCACAGTGAGCGAACACGTCTCTGTTCCGTAAGTCATCACTGGCACCGAGCGCTGGTCGAAGATTTTCTTGGGTCGGGAAGATGTGAAAAAGATCTGGATTTTATAGCGTAATTGAAGAACAATTAGGAGTACACTGACAAACTTTAGTTATTACACTTCAGACCATCGAAGGATTCCTAGATAAACACTCGAGACTTTTTTTACTAACCTTTAAAATGACATTAGGGTATATACTTACGAAAAAAGATTTATCATTCATTAAACGATTGATCATCTATAAAATGATGAACAGCCATGATACGATTCATCATCATCATCATCATCATATCAGCCGAAAGACGTCCACTGCTGGACAAAGGCCTCCCCCAAAGATCTCCACAATTGCCGGTCTTGTGCTATTCGCATCCAGCAGTTTCCAGCGACCCGCACAAGATCACCGGTCCATCTTGTAGGGGGCCTGCCCACGCTGCGTCTTCCGGTTCGATGATACGATTATCTTGCCAATATAAAATAGAAGACTGATGCAATTTCTCTGAATGTTTTGTTTCCAGCAACTAGGCCTGATCCACGCGGATCTGAAGCCGGAAAACATAATGCTGGTGGAACCGGCGCGGCAGCCCTACAGAGTGAAGGTGATAGACTTCGGCAGCGCCTCGCACGTCAGTAAGGCTGTTTGCAATACGTACCTGCAGAGCAGATACTACAGGTATTGTAACTTTCTCTACATATCAGTCGTAAGAATTAGCTATATTTTGTTTTAAATTAGCTATTTTTTGGCATTGGTTTGGGCCGAAAACATCTTAAATTGTATTATATAATTATGGTTAAAGAAATTTTATTTCTGAAAAGATAAATCTCTTATTCATTTAAAGAGAAAAATATTTACAATATGTAATGTAACATGCGCAGCTTATGAATAAAAACTTACATGCTAAATCTTATCATAGAAAAAAAACATATTTATTACATACTTAGTATATAAAAAACTAAATATATTTTACAATTACAGTTATTATCTTAATTATAATATATACAAACTACAATCACATTTGGGGGTAAACGATAAATGACTGTCTTGATTATGGACAGTTCATTTTTACAATAAAACGATAAATGTTGTTCATGTTTTGTAATAAAAAAAATTTGAATCTATTTAACTTCTATATTTTATTTGTTTCCAGAGCACCTGAAATAATCCTGGGCTTAGCTTTCTGCGAGGCGATAGACATGTGGTCACTTGGCTGTGTAGTGGCTGAGCTGTTTTTGGGCTGGCCGCTGTACCCCGGGTCCTCAGAGTATGACCAGATTCGGTACATCTCGCAGACGCAGGGCCTACCCACCGAACATATGCTCAACAGGTGAATATGATACTAAACTTAAACAGCAGCTCTGCTTTTTTAATATAATAAAATAAAATAAATGGTAATATATATATAAACTATAAATTTCGATAATTACACTTATACATAATGTCTTTGACAATAACTTAACATAAGCTACTACTAAACTAACATAATAACTAAATCATTACAAATTATATTATTAATTAAATATGTATCTATATGCACCTAGAAACAATTATGTATAATTAACTATATTATGTTCTCCCTATTTACAAGCGCTTTTTTAAAATCTACCTGTATAATAAAAACAAGAAATAATATTTATTATTTTAAAGTCAAATTTAAAAGCAAGCCGTTTTATTATAAAATGCTCGTCAGTAACCAATAATCATCACTACCATATTACCGGTTCAAATTATTGACTGGGGTCTATAATTCATGTTGTATTCACTAGTGCGAGTAAAACGGCGAAGTTCTTCTACCGCGATGTGGACAGCACGTACCCGTTCTGGAGGCTCAAGACGCCCGAGGAGCACGAGCTGGAGACCGGCATCAAGAGCAAGGAGGCGCGCAAGTACATCTTCAACTGCCTTGACGACATCGGACAGGTATTGCACAACATTTTGATACTGATTCTGTCGTTACAAAGTGTAATTCTCCAACTAAAGATATCCTGTCTGTTTCAAAACCCCCGTTAAATAATTGCAATCATGTCTTATATTGGAGTGGGTAGAGCAGTTTTTGGTACTTGCGACATATTGTAGTAGTATGGACATGCCTGGGATTCCAGGATTCACTGGAATTCACATTATATACTTATTGTACCCATAGTACAAGCTTTGCTTAGTTTGGGGCTAGGATGATCTGTGTGTCATTGTCCCGAGATATTATTATTATTGTTAATGTTGATAATGATTTTTAGAGGCTCTCATGCGAATGCTCAATGCATACATGATGAACTGAGATTTGTCCGCATAAAATTATATTATGCCTAACCTTACATGAAAAAGGTGGATTAGTTAGGTAAATGTTTTACTTAGATAATGTCAGTTGAAATCGAAATCAATTTTATTGTCCCAAAATCCATATTAATACATGAAGTCTTTAGCCCTACATAGTTCTACCTACGCTGATCACTAGACATGACAGAAATTTGGATTTTATAACCCCCCAGTGAACACGTCACATCGGTTGGACATCAGACGGGACTGGGGGAGCCTGACACCTGATATGCCGGAAATGATACTTCTATTAGTCGCACGACCCGTCCGGCTTTCAAATCAGACCAGGCGAGAAACGTCTCGACAAAGAAAGGATATAGAGGCACGTGGCTAGCACTTATCAAAAGCCAATTACAACACATAGTATTTTTGTATTCTTCCAGGTTAATGTACCAACGGACCTTGAAGGTGGCCAACTGTTGGCTGAAAAAGCAGACAGACGGGAATTCATTGATCTACTCAAGAGAATGCTTACTATGGACCAGGTTTGTGTTCATTGATTATTTATTTCTTTAGATAATTTTGTTACAAAATTTAAAAAAAATTGTAGCATCTTGGGTAGGCATTCGGTGAGTTTACATACACCCTATTTTTGAAGGCAATGTTTGTATAACGCCTAAACTTTATCCAATCCCATGTTGCATCGGACTATTAAGAGTAAGAGGACAAGGAGTTAATATGCTATATTGTCATTTATTTATTCATTTTATTTTATGTAATAGGTACAGAAAAAGTCTAATAACAAATTAATAATATAAATATCTTATAACAATGTTAAATCTGAAGTCCAATTATAACTGTATTTGTATACAGTTTACAAATTACCAAAATTCTGTGTGTTAGAAAAAATAAATAACAAAATACATTTTCGTACAGGCAAAGAATAGCTTGTGTTTTAGTCTCCGCGTGTGAAGAGTAGAATTATCTTGCAGTGTTGTCATTGTATTAAGAAATCATATTTAATAAGAATGATGTATGTTTTAGGAAAGACGTATAACGCCGGGCGAAGCGCTGAACCATGCATTTGTGACACTTGCGCACCTCGTGGACTACGCGCACTGCAACAACGTCAAGGCATCCGTACAAATGATGGAGGTATGATTCAATAACTTTCATTAGAGTATAATAATTTTTGGAACGAAGTTCCTTATCGCGCGTTGCTAAAGGGGGCTAGACGGAAAGAATTAAGAGGAAAAGTTGTAACGACACTTTTTGCTTTTTTTTTATCACTAAAATTGAGCCTACTGATTAAGTTTATATTAAAATATATTTGTTAATTAAAAATAAATATTATAACTTAAATAAAAAAAAATTACAATTCCTTCACTAATTAATCGAAAGGAACTTCGTTCCATCCGGGTGTTCCTTGACACCTCTCAAGTTTTATTGATTAAAATGTAATTATGACGAGTAGACGCTAGATTTGTAAATAAACATTGTTTACACTTCGTGCAACAACCTTACTGATAACGGCTAATGCTCAAAATAGAAATTGAATTTATACGATGCTTCATGGTAACGAATTTTAGAGAATTTTAACGCCACTTTTCTGAACAAACTTTACCAAACCTAAGCGAAATCTGCTTAGATTAAATTTGTCGCAAATGGTCAAGGTTGGGTCATATTTCATAATATTGCCATCGCTGAGTAAGTCTGAAATACGATTTGAGCAAAATGTACCTACACGAATGCACTTAAGTACAGATATGGTTAATATTTTTCTTATGTCATTTTACCGATTAGTAGAATTAATTTTCATATTGCTGCAGAAGTGCAGCGATAACTAATATTGCTTTTCGTTTTCCGATATTGAGAATTCCTGGGATTACTTAGTATAGCTGTGTTATTACCCCGTAGGTGTGCCGTCGCTCGGGCAGTTCGGGCGTGGGCTCCGTGGGCGGCGTGGGCGTGGGCGTGGGCGGCGCCGAGTACGTGGGCGGCGTGGTGGCCAGCGCCGCGCCCGCGCACCACCTCGCGCTCACCATCAACCAGCAGCGGCTGCGCGCCGCGCCCTACGACAACCTGGTAACTAGCGCTCTACTTAAGCAACATGTATCAATAGTGATACAGTACAATCTACCGATGGGATTAAAAAAAGAAACCAGTCTGTGAAATACGAAAAAGAATATACTGACCCTCAATACATATAGACATATAGATAGATAGGTAAACTTTATTGCACATTACAGAAAAAGGATTTAGATATATAGACATAGTTTCAATACATGTGCAATTGGATGTTATATCGCATAACAGCGATTTCTTCCAAACATGTTTGTATAGAAAGCTGAAATCTTTGTTGAAAAAAATCATATTATTATTATATATTTGTGTATTGTCGAATATTCAGTCAAATATTGGTAACTAGGTCGTACCAAAGACACTAACAAAACTAACAGTATAAAATAGGCAACTCACAAAACATTCTAGAACAATAATTTTCTGAACATGTTTCAATACTTTGTCACACCATAGAACTTACATGTTTTATACAGTGGATTTATGCGATAGAAAAGTATGAGCTGAGGCTGAAATGAGCTACTGCGATTATTTCCTGAAACTTTAGTATGAAGCAAGGAAAAATTCCATCACATGATTGAAATAGGCAATTCTTTCATTGGTTGTCAACAGCGAAGCCAACAAACTACCATTATTTATTAAGACTTCGTGTGACATAATGATGATACGAATCTAGAAACACTTTTTTGGCAGAGCATTCCACGACTGAGCCGCCCCTATAAGGAAAGAGGAAGTAAATCCCTTACTGATATACTCTAGGGGGAATTCCTTCAAAATGTTCAATACCCTCTCAAAGACTGACTGCAAGTGTGGCGCAGCGGTTAAGACAGTCGCCTGGCCACTTCATGTACGGGGTCGATTCCCTTGCAGGACAACTATTTGTGTGATCCATAAATTGTTGTACTGAGTTTGGATGTACTTTGTGTCCGTCAGTTATATGTTTGTGAAGTACCCCGCGACACAAAGACGACTTTACTGAATGATGAAATTGTCTTTAAAAAAATGGGTGGTGATGATGGTTCTGTGATTGATGTAGTATTCATCGTTTCCCCAGTACCAGCTGTACCAGGGCGGGCGCGTGGCGGTGGGCGGCGCCAGGCAGTACGCCACGCGCGCGGCCGAGCCCTTCCCGCACCAGTTCGTGTCCTCCATACTGTGCCAGCCCGCTTATCAGGTATACTAATTAGAAAAGTGTATATAAAATGTGTACTAAATTGAATACCCAACCACCTTACTGGCTAAATTTGCCAAAGCAGAAAATACACTTCGAAATCAACAAATCGTAATGGATTGGACAAGTAATTTCAAGCAATATGATTCGGTCCTGGTTGTTTCCATTAGACAAAACTCGAGTCATGTTGGAGGCCTATTGGATGGCTTAAACAACTTTGATACCGGGGTAAACACTGCTCATACCTGAGACGAATACAAATATAATAACGATAAGAACAAATCCTTAATTAATGGATTATTTTTATATCATATAACTTGATTTATTTTTTAATTTGACATGTTGTATATCTTAATTATTTTATTGACATTGGTTAATTATTGTATACCCAAAGGGCGGGATATAGCTAAATGAAAAAAAAATTGTTCACCACCTGTATTTTGTACATATGTACCTATGATCCACAATAAAGTATCTGAATGTTAAGAAGAAGATTATAGAATTTATATATTTAATAGTAGTCAATAAAGAAATGTCATTGATAAATCATATTATATCCAGTTGTGTCTCACCTAGAATATTGAGTTTATAGTTGACTGAGACATGGAAACCGGGCAATAAGTAATCATAATACGGATTTATCATGTAGTTTGTAACATATTTTTATAATGGATTGTTGTATTGTCACGTGAGCAGAATCACCACACACATGTCTACTAGTATAGTATTTGGAATGATTGCTTATACATTGTTCCGTAACTCCAGGTGCAGCAGCTGGCGGCGGCGGCGGCGGCTGCGGCGGCGGCGCACCACCAGCACGGCGTGGGCGCGGTGGGCGGCGTGGGCGACGTGGGCGGCGTGGGCGAGTGGCGCGCGCCGCTCATCGTGGAGCCCGCGCCGCTGCCCGAGCCCGACGTGTGGGACGCCTTCCACCCGCACCACCCGCACCACCAGCACCACCACCCCATCAAGAGGTAACACCCACATAACATACTAAACATCTGCTAGAATTAATGTCCGGTGCAGCAATGAAAGCCTCCTAGGCTGACTAAAAATGGGGTCCATAACGTAGTTTCGAGAGCCATATGTTCGATGAACGAAAGTCGAGTCGAGTTGTCCGAATAGAGTTTATTGCGAAACAACCTTTTCTCACCCATCAAATCAGTAAAAAAATACATTTATGTGGATCCGTATTTTTTTTACCCTATCGTGCAGCGCAAGACGTGGCACCTACTGAGAAACACTCAGTAGGAACCCTTTTTTTAAATAAAATATACTTACGATTAAAAAAATTGTTTATGTGTGTTGACTCAGAACAACGCCAAGCCATTTGTCACTTAAATAATCATACATTTTGAAATATGCCCTGTTAGACAATTTGGCTTTAATCATTCTTTTGAACTTATTCGTAGACAATTCTTTAATATCATTGGGAAGTTTATATAGTAGATATTTTATGCACATATAGTAGGTTTTCATATACATATATACTAAGATGCGACAGTTAAAATGTTAAACTCTAAACTTTTCTCTTAGAGACACTCTCGAGCCAATATTATAGATAGCTGCCTCGACTGAACGATTCTTCGAAAATTTATTATTTAATGGACAGTTCTTTCGAATTTTAAATTGAGAGTATGCAAATTGATATTATTATTTGATGTGATATTGAAAATAACATTATTTTTCAAGAAGTATTTATTTTTATGTTTAGTTCCTTAAATCTATAGAAGAAAAAAAGTTAGTATTTTAAAAGGTGTGATGAAAACTGGAATTTCTTTAAGATCGCCAATAATCGGTGTAATACGATGGTACTTAACGCTAGACGCCGTCAAATTCTAGACAATATCTTCATTGCTACTTGTCAGTATTCATGAAGGTATTGTCTAAAAGATCCCCTTTGTCAACAGATCCACAAAGCAACAGACGACGGTGCCGCACTACCAACCGCACCACCAAACGCATCAATACAGGTGCTTATGTCATTAATGTGCTCCACCCTTATTCTAAATCCTTTACCGTAGGAAAGTTTTTACTAGCCGTAGTGGACTATATTAATTTATACGCACCATAAATCTAGACTGCACCGTGTCGCAGTGGTTAAAGGTGAGTATAGACTACAACATTTTCTCGAGCATTTCTGTGTAATGTAACGTTCTTACGAATGATACAATACAGGCAAAAGCTCAGTTTCCAAAGCATTTCCATGTAATGTAACGTTCCTGCGAATGCTCGGCGTTGTTACGGGTAAATGCTCACAGCGAGTTACACCAATATGCTCGTTGGTTTGTACAATAGGCTGTAACAAGGAGGCGAGCGTGCTCGACGTTTAGTTCGTAAAAGGATGATACACTAGAACATATCATAGAGCAGCTCGTTGTTCTGTTACAAGTAAATGTTGTAGTCTATACTCACCTTAAGGTCGCCTGACTACTATCTCAGCGCTCTAGATTTCCATTCCCGCATATGACAACTATTTGTGTACCCCTATACATGCGTTACTTTTCTTTTATGAATGAATGATTTATTTATTTTGCCAGAACTTTAGTATACATTACAGGTGTTCTTATTTAATAGATGCTGTACAATTCACTATATAATAGCATGAAAAAACGAATTAATTTAAAAAAATAATAATTATATAGATAATTTTTCAAACATGGATTAAAATAAAAAAAAAATTAACACATCCAGATTCAGAATAAGTTATAAATAATATTAATTAGTTTATTTGTCACTACTTACTTAGTTATTAAATTCGTTAATCAAGTTATCTATCAGTACAATATTAGTGAATTTTGACATAATAATTAAATAAGCATATGTTTTGCTTGTGTTTGTGTTAGTCATGGCTTGTGCAAAGTTTTAGCCTGAGTTATCTATACTTTATCTCAGGACATAGTGATTAGCTGAGTAACGATGTGCATGAGTCCACTGTGTGTATATATATGTATGTGTTAGTCAGTGTTTATGGGAGGGTATGTTTCTATGTCTGGGGATTTAACCCAAAATACTAGGCCGCCGAGGTAGTAGCATAACAACTACCTTGACTACTCCGGCCATCATGCAGTCAAGTTTGTGTGCGTTATTCTATGATCCCTATCCTATGATGTTATTTATATAATTGTAAAGTCTCAGAGACAGGGGTTTGTGTCCCACAAATCCTAGTGATAGAACAGCCATTATCATAATTTAAAAAAATGTATAATTTAATTATTACCTGCAGTATGGCAAACAGCGGCGGGAAGAAGGAACCGACGCAGTTATCGCCGGTGAAGAAGCGGGTGAAGGAAGGCACGCCGCCGTCCAGGCATCGGCACCATCATCATGACCACACGTAAGCACTTTGGAAGACTTGTGCCCTTATCTATACTGATATTATAATTTCGAAAGTTTGTATGTCTGTTTGCCATAAATTAGGAATGGAGGTACATAAGGTCTTATTTCGGAGTAACATATAATTTAGCAATCATACCTGAATTATTTCCGGTGAACTAATTTATACTAATATCATAATTCTGAAAGTGTCTGTTCAATCTTTATTTTGTACCTATTCACGCCTCAACTACTGAACCAAACTGTATTTAATTTGGAATTAGGGTTTGTTTAGTGCAGAGTAACATACCGAAAAAAATATCAGTTTCTCGGCAGACATTTCTGCTGTTGAAAGTTAGTTCGTATCTATTTAAATTCTGAATGTGTATTGTTTGTTTGTTGTTATCTTTTCACGCTTCAATTATTTATTTTAGTCAATTTTAACATATAGGATAGCAATCATAGTTTTCCAATAGGAATATCCACGAAGGGCCGGATGGAATATGCTTGAATGATATTTCATAAGACACACGAATTTCACGTCAATACGACATTTAGTTAATTTTTTTATATTCTCACAGGAAGCAATAATGATAACAATTTTCGTGATAGGAAGGATTCGAGTGTTAATTCAGATAATACATCATTTGTGTAGCAAAGTTCATCCCATCAGTTTAGCCGTTTTGCGTGATTCAGTAACTAACATCTAAACATACTACTTTTACATTTAATATGTTAGGAGGATTATAATACACAATATATAAAAATCGCTAAATAAGTCTGATAAAGTATTTTCGACCCTGTTTCTCTGAGAAACATCGTGTTTGTACCGCATTTGATGTGGGTATTGAAATGTGGGAAATGAACCAACAGTACCATCGACTTTGGTGGCAGGAGCGCTCGGGCGGGCGGAGCGTGGGAGGCGGGAGCGGGAGCGGGCGCGGGCGCAGCGCACACCATCACCATCCGCGACACGCCGTCGCCCGCCGTGTCCGTCATCACCATCTCCGACTCCGACTCCGACAACGAGCAGCCGCGCCGCACGCGCCAACAGCCGCACGCGCCGCAGCAGCCGCAACAGCCGCATGCGCAGCACCAGCCGCACGCGCAGCATCAGCCGCACGCGCCCGCCCCGCACCCGCAGGCGCCGCACAACCCTACTGGTCAGTATATTAATGTAAATCATTTAGAAAAAAACATATGACAAATATTTCAAAATTAAATAGTTTTCGTTGTTTCTTAAAACAATGTCCGGTTCGCCACAAATATGTATTGTATTTTCCTAATGAGATATTTATCTAGTGTATTGATGACCTTTGTTTTGAATAAAGACTATTCAGACAATATGTAGTAAAATTTAAATTTCAATACATAATATTAAAAACTTAAACTAAATATAATCTCCTTGACAATAACTTAATTCAAGCTAGCTAAATGTTCCGAGATTCCGTGTACCTAAATATCTGTAATAAGTAACTAGAAATATTAACTGTATTACTACAAACATGTTCTGGACTATTTACAGGCGCTTTTTTAAAGTCTACGTGAATAAAAACCTTTTTTATTTATTTAATATATAATTATTCTTTTCCTACCCTGTTGACCAAGTTATGTCGTTGTGTTAGTAGGCGGCAACGGCGAGTGCGTGCCGTCAGGGCCGCCCGGGGGCGTGGCGCCTAGCTCGGGCGCGGCGCCCACCGCCGTCATCTGCAGCGCGCGCTCGCCGCGCGACGAGCGGCACGTCAAGCACGAGCCGCACCAGAACTGCCACCACCACCACACTGTAAGTACATTAGTACCGCCCGGGGGCGTGGCGCAGAGCTCGGGCGCGGCGCCCACCGCCGTCATCTGCAGCGCGCGCTCGCCGCGCGACGAGCGGCACGTCAAGCACGAGCCGCACCAGAACTGCCACCACCACCACACTGTAAGTACATTAGTACCGCCCGGGGGCGTGGCGCAGAGCTCGGGCGCGGCGCCCACCGCCGTCATCTGCAGCGCGCGCTCGCCGCGCGACGAGCGGCACGTCAAGCACGAGCCGCACCAGAACTGCCACCACCACCACACTGTAAGTACATTAGTACCGCCCGGGGGCGTGGCGCAGAGCTCGGGCGCGGCGCCCACCGCCGTCATCTGCAGCGCGCGCTCGCCGCGCGACGAGCGGCACGTCAAGCACGAGCCGCACCAGAACTGCCACCACCACCATACTGTAAGTCACCCGTTGATTCATTTTATAATCCCTCCATTTTAGGGCCTTATTATACGGATTGCGAGCGGTCAAGGCGCAGACCGAACTCGCCGCGCATGCCGGTCACCATAGCCTAGTTGGTACTGCTCCTGCCTACGTAGCTGGTGGTCCTGGGTTCGAATCCCGGTAAGTGTAAATATTTGTGTGATGAGCACGTCTATTATTGTTTCTGAGTCATGGATGTTTTCTATGTATTATATTGAGTATTTATCTATCTACATAAGTATGTATATCGTCGCCTGGTACCCATAGTACAAGCTTTGCTTAGTTTGGGGCTAGGATGATCTGTGTGACATTGTCCCTATATATTCAAATTAAAAAAATAAATAAAAAAGGCTGCGGATGCGCAACGAAATTGCCACGAATAGATGGTTTCTTCAGATGACACTGATAATGTCAAATGTGTGTTTATGTCTTAAGTCAATTTGTTTCGGATGCAACAACCCATACATACATAATACATTCGCATGTAGGAACGAAATTGTTTTGGATTATTTTTTATTCGTTTGTAAAACATAAAGTAGTCGCTCACTTCCATTCGATTAATTGAACCACCCAAAACCGTTGATGCTTTCGTTTTCGCCTAAAGCGTCTTTGAAGTAACAAAGCCAACAGCAGTGGTTCCTCATTGGCATTCATTTTCTTAATTCTTTAAGTGTAAAGTGTTCTTTTTGTACGTTCTTTATACGCGACGAAAACGTGGGGTATCTGCCACGCGTCCGCCACGTCCTCGCTATGCAGCCTCGGCATGTACGCGACTCAATCGCTGCGCACCCGCTCTGCCCCGCAGCCGCTCGCAACCCTCTAGTATGTTAAGGTCCTTAGTGTACTAAAACTGTATCCGATTCCTCAAAGAAAACATCACATGATAAATTCTACTAGCTACCATTTGAAGTAATAGAACCAGAGTGTTACAGTCTACAGTATTTGGGTGCGCGCGCTAAGATTTTGTAGTGCTATTTTTATTTAGAGGCACACAACTTTGTTAAGTTATGAAGTGGAGCTCTATATTCAAATATTTATAGTAGCAAATATAGGCTACAAAGTCTTATTATTAGAATATTAAAAGTACAGCAATATTTTCCTTCGAAGCTTACCTACAGTTTCACAAGTTACTCATTTCTAAAACGTAAATCGTTATTGGCATGTCACGGCGTAACAACTCGTATTATAAAGATATTGGAATTAAAACGTGTGTTCAATATTTGTATGTTTAGTTTCATCGACTGCCCCTAGATGGCGTTACCGTCGAATTAGATGGCGGTATGGTTTCGTTACCGCAGAATAGTGAGTTGAGTTGTGAATTTTAAATAAATTGTCTCGTTCTGAAGATACGTGTTTTATTACATTGATTCTTATGGTTTTTGGTGATTTTGACTCGAGCAAGAACAAGGTCCTAACGAGCCGAAGGGCGTTTTTGGCGAATCAAGAAGACGTTAAAGGTGGCGCTGCAATCGCTTCTCGCTGGTGGTACAAGTAATTTGAATATTAAGTGAGTGCAACATAAGGAAGATAAACTGTGAGTACAAATCCATATTCTAAGTGTCGAGAAGAAATATAAGTTAATGCATGGACTTAGAAAATTCGCGGATTACTTACTTTAGACTTAGAATAATCGTCTAAATTTGGTTGAGACGGGGAATCCACGCCCGATTTCTGAGCGAAATAAACTAAGTCCTAAACACTTAGACGATTTTGAGCCATAATCTACAAGGCACTTTAAAATATTTTTGTTGCACTCTATTGAATTTTGTACTGTTTTCTACGGAACTTAACTTGTAAAAACTAACAAGTTGAACAAAATATTATTGGAATTGCATCAAGTTTGTGACTTTATTGGATAAAACAAACATGGATAAGGATTTGAGAGTATTAGAAGACATAAGAAACCAAATAGAAAAAGCATTTATTAATTTTAAAAAGTCTCCGAAAGAGAGAATTAACGAACATTATGTGGAAACTAGACAGGACATTTTGGAGAAAACATTTGAAAACTTCTCTTCTAAATACGAAACAATGGTTCGTAACTATGGGAGTGAGCAGATAGCAGAGTATTTTGAAGATGATATTTTTGAAATAACTTCGGAAGCTTATTTGAACTATAAAGTTGAACTCAAGAAAACAATGTCTACCTTTAAAACTATTAAACCTAACTTAAGTAGCGATGTTTCACCTGACCAAGTAAGGGGTGAGTCTATGGTCCAATTACCTAAAATTAAAATACCGACATTTAGCGGACAGTACACAGAATGGTCATCGTTTCGAGATTTATTTACATCACTTATCCATAATAATAAGTCGTTAGAGGACGTCCAAAGGTTGCATTATTTACGAACTCAATTGTCAGGTGAGGCAGAGCAGCTTATCAGACATATACCCATAACGCAATCTAACTATAAAAAATGTTGGGATATGTTAGAAAGCCGTTATAATAATAAAAAGTTTATGTCAACTTGTATTCTAAAACGTTTGTTTAGCCAACGTAACATAATAGTCGAGTCAGCTAGTGCACTTAGGGAGCTTTTAGATGGGACATCTGATTGTTTACACGAATTAGCAAATCTTGGGATAGACATAACATCATGGGATGTTATTGTTATTTATGTTATAAGTTTGAAGCTGGACGTTGAATCTCGGAAGCAGTGGGAGCTGCATGTTAGCGAATCATCCGAGGATTTGCCGTCTTGGAAATTATTCAAAGAATTTTTAGAAAATCGGTTTCGAGCTCTTGAATTTCTTGAACCTAAGGTTAAGCCAAAGGTTCCGAACAATAAAACATCTCATCCTAAAGTCATGCATGGTAATATTACTAAATTGTCATGTCCGCATTGTTCCGGAGATCATAGGTTATTTAATTGTAAGAAATTTGCTAAAGAAGAGGTTGATCAGCGTCGTGATATTGCTCAGTCGCTAGGTGTATGCTACAATTGTCTAGGAAACAACCATACAACTAAGGTATGTAGAGTATTCATCAAATGCCGCATTTGCCATCGTAAACACCACACGTTATTGCATCCTAAGAATCAAGTGACAATTGCAGGTACTGTTGCTACAGCACCTACTAATGCACACGAGACCAGTTTAGATCTACCGCATCAGGAGATCTGTACAAATATTGCAACCCATTTTTTGAAAAGAAATGTTCAGGGACAAGTCCTTTTAGCCACAGCTCTTGTTAGGGCTGAGTCAATTGATGGGTCCTCTCAAATTTTGAGAGCTTTGTTAGACCAAGGATCGCAGGCATCCTTCGTAACGGAAGCAGCAGCGCAGTTACTACGTTTGAAAAAGGTAGCAACGAAAACTACCATAGCTGGTATAGGGGGTCTTCAGGGCGGCGCAGGCGTTGTCTCTAAATATGTAGTCAGCATTAATATGCAATCATTGCACGACCCTTCCTTTACCATCAACGTGACCGCGCATGTATTAAGCTCACTGACTTCAGTTATGCCGGACAGAAGCTTTAAAATCCAGGATTGGCCAGAAATTAATAGCATTCAACTGGCTGACCCTAAGTTTAACTCACCTAACAAAGTAGACATGTTGTTAGGAGCTGATATTTATGGCAAAATATTAAAAGAAGGTTTGCTCAAGAGTCCAAAAGGCTCTTCAATCGCACAAGACACACATTTGGGGTGGATTGTTTCAGGTTTTGTAGGCGAAGAGGAGAGTTTGCACAATCAATATAACGTAATTCTTAGTATGCACACGCAAGTTGAAGAAAATGATATGTTAAAAAGGTTGTGGGAACTCGACTCAGAAACTTCCTTGACTAAACGTTTCCTAACACCTGAAGAACAATTATGTGAAGATTATTTTAAAGCAACAACGCAAAGAGATGAGACTGGACGATACATCGTTAGACTTCCCTTTCGCGTTGAAGATCCGCCATGTAAGTATGGAAATTCAAAAATAATAGCAAGCAAACGATTACAAGGCCTAGAAAGGAAATTTGTTAAGGATCCTAAATTAAAACAACAATATTCTGAGGTGATAAGGGAGTATTTATTGCTAGGACACATGGAGAGAATTACAAGCGAGTCAGAAAAAAACCGGGATGACGTCGTTTACTTGCCACATCATGCCGTGATCAGGGAAGATAAGCTGACCACGAAACTCAGGGTGGTTTATGATGCATCGTGCAAGGGAACTAATGGAGTTTCCTTGAACGATACCTTAATGGTAGGACCCACCCTGCAAGCAGATTTACGTCATACTGTTTTAAGATGGCGACAATATCCGGTGTGTCTAACGGCAGACATCGTAAAGATGTATCGCCAAGTCAAGGTAGCAGATGACCATGTAGACTTCCAAAGAATTGTATGGAGGGAGGATCCTTCTCTTGAAATTGAAGATTTTCGGCTTTTACGAGTTACATTTGGAACTTCCTGTGCTCCATATTTAGCGGTTAAGGCGTTGCAGCAGCTGGCTTGTGACGAAGGGAAGTCATATCCATTAGCTGCTGACAGGGTGTTGTCAGATTTTTATATGGATGATCTGATGACATCTTGTCAGTCAGAGGCTGATGCTGTAAAAATATACCATGAATTAAATGAATTATTAGAGAAGGGAGGTTTTAAACTGCAAAAATGGTCAAGCAATAGCGTTAAATTATTAGAAGAATTAAAGGAGGACGATAGTAAGGATCTGAAAATAAAAACAGATAAAATAACAAAAGTTCTAGGACTTACCTGGAATAGAAACAGCGACGAGTTTGACTATTCAGTCAAATTTTCACCGCAAACTGCACCTGAAACAAAAAGAACTGTGGTGTCAGAAATTTCGACACTATATGATCCACTGGGGTGGATAGCTCCTTGCATTATTAAGTCGAAAGTGTTTATTCAGAAGCTCTGGATCGCTGGAATAGATTGGGATGAAGAGCTGTCACCGGAACTCTGGCAAGAATGGAAAAATTATAAAGCTGAACTCGAAACACTGGTTAAGTATCATATTCCAAGATGGATAGGTAAGAGCGACAAAAATGCTGTAATTGAATTACATGGCTTTGGAGACGCCTCGGATATGGCATATGCAACCGCTGTTTACTGTCGTGTTGTGGATTTGGATGGAGCAGTACACTGCCACCTCCTTACAGCAAAAACAAAGGTTGCCCCAATAAAAAGGCTATCTATTCCGCGTCTGGAACTGAATGGTGCTGTTTTAACCGCTAAATTATTGACGGAAGTGGCCGAGGTACTAGAAATTCCAAAGTCAAACTTACATGCGTGGACTGACTCCTCAGTAGTGCTAGCTTGGTTAAGTGATCACCCTAGTAGATGGAAAACTTATGTCGCTAATCGGACTTCAGAGATCCTCGCATTGTTAGACAGCACACAGTGGGCACACGTTCAATCAAAGGACAATCCTGCTGACATTGCTTCACGAGGAGCATCTCCGAATGTTCTTCTTCTTAACGATCTATGGAAACACGGTCCAAGCTGGTTACAAAACAGTGTGATCAAATACTTAAGACCTAGTGGAATATGCACCAAGCTAGAGAAGAAAACTGTAAAAGTTCATTCCACTACTTTGCCGTCAGAGGATGATGATAGTTTGTGGTCTCGGTTTTCCTCACTCCGAAAATTAATAAGGGTAGTAGCGCTGTGTAGAAGATTTATATCACTAATGAAGTCTCGTAATGCTAGGGCTAATCTAACAACGCACCTGGCTGTTGGCGAGCTCAAAGAATCTTTAGATTGTTGCATTCGTAAAAGTCAACAACAGTCTTTCGGGGAAGAGATAACACTTCTAACGGCTAAGCAGCCTTTATCAAAGAAGAGCCAACTATATAAATTGACACCATTCGTTGACGATAGCGGATTATTGCGTGTTGGAGGGAGACTGAGACATAGCCAGCTATCTGATAATGTAAAGCATCCGATTATAATAGCTCATGACTCCTTTCTTACAAAATTAATCGTAACTGATGCCCATGAAAAGACATTTCACGGAGGACAACAACTCGTATTGAATTTTATACGTACGAGATATTGGATACCCAGAGTTAAAAATATTGTTCGTGCTCACATCCACGACTGTGTGCCTTGTATTCGATACGCAGCCACAACGACAAACCCATTGATGGGTGAGCTTCCAGCTTGCAGAGTCAATCCCAGTAAACCATTTCTGAATTCGGGAGTTGATTACGCGGGCCCCATTCAATTAAGAGTTTCAAAAGGCCGTGGTATGCGATCATACAAAGGTTACATTTGTTTGTTTGTATGTATGGCTACTCGTGCTGTACACCTTGAGGCCGTGTCTGATTTGTCGACAGATGGATTTATGGCAGCGTTTAGACGGTTTGTCTCCAGACGCGGACAATGTCGCCACATCTGGAGTGACAACGGCACAAATTTCGTTGGTGCTGCTAAAGAGCTAAAAGTGCTATTGGCACAAGATAGTACTATGATGAGCGAAATAGCAGCAACCTTGGCAAATTCGCATACTGAGTGGCACTTTATCCCTCCCCATGCTCCAAACTTCGGTGGACTGTGGGAAGCAGGAATAAAAAGTGTGAAACATCATTTAAGGCGCGTCGTTGGAGATTCAACGCTCACGTATGAAGAGATGGCAACGGTCCTGTCCCAAATAGAGGCTTGCTTAAACTCCAGGCCACTATCTCAAGGCACTTCGGATCCAGACGATCCGATTCCGTTAACACCTGGACATTTTTTAGTAGGACAGCCATTGATAGTGGCTCCTGACTATAATTACGAGCACTGTACATTAAGTACACTTCGCAGATGGCAATTTTTACAAAGAATGGTGCAGAGTTTTTGGCGGAGATGGAATCAGGAATACCTGACCCATTTCTTTCAGAGAAATAAATGGGCTTGTAGAACTCCTGACTTTAAGATAGGCGATGTGGTATTAGTGAAGGAGGACAACTTACCTCCAGCGAAATGGTTGTATGGTAGAGTTGTCCAATTGCATCCGGGAAAGGACAATATCACACGCGTCGTCACACTTCGTTGTAAAGGTTCTAGCATTAAACGCCCAGCTTCAAAATTATGTTTACTCCCAGTGACAGATTAATTTATAGTTGTAAGTTTTATTTTGAATTGCATTATTTTTCTATTTACATTTGTTGAGTATTGCAGCACTTGTTATTTTTTAGGTTTATATTGCATGTTACAGTCCATTGACTCATACATTTGTTTAATATCTTTATACTGTTATTGTTACTTTACATTTTATAAATTGAATAGTTTATTTTGTGTTAAGAAGGTAGTTATTTCTATATAGATATAATAATTAACTAGTGAAATTGTTTTTTAAGCGATTTTGTTAAAATTTGCAATATTAACAACGACACTAGTGTATTCACGACTAACTTAGAAGTCTTACTTATTATGTTCTGCTTTATCTTGAGCTGCTCACTACTTGATAAAATAATAATAAATGAAATATTGTATACAGTCCATTGCTTTGAAAGAGTGTCGAGATGTAGTCACAGCATAGTGGGCGGTAATAAAAGGAAATAATCCTTTTAGTGGGCGGAATGTTCAATATTTGTATGTTTAGTTTCATCGACTGCCCCTAGATGGCGTTACCGTCGAATTAGATGGCGGTATGGTTTCGTTACCGCAGAATAGTGAGTTGAGTTGTGAATTTTAAATAAATTGTCTCGTTCTGAAGATACGTGTTTTATTACATTGATTCTTATGGTTTTTGGTGATTTTGACTCGAGCAAGAACAACGTGTCCCTTAAAAATGCGGTAATAGTATAGTAAGCTTTTTACATCAAGAAGCTATTTAAAATTGATCTTGAAATATTTCCAACAGTTGCTTATATTTAGTTGCCATAGTACAGTCTCTGCCTACTTTGGGATCAGATGGTAATGTGTTAGTTGTCCCAAGATATGTTAATTATCAATAATTTAATATAATTGCTTGATAGGCTAGCGGTTAAATTACCAAGTAAATACTCAATTTAATATAATAATTTATGATTCAACAGCAGCAACAACAACAACAACAGCAACAGCAGCAACAACAGCCACAACAAGCGCAACCGCAACAAGCACAGCCTCAAACCGGCAGATCTTCCAACACGAGCACAGCATTAGCAACGCCACAGAGTCAGAAGAAACGTCTTCTTGCGCTTGCGCAACAAGAGGCGCAGGCCAAGCGCGAACCGCACCACGAACAGTCGCACGCGTTACTACCACCCGTACGTAGATACACATACATTAACTGTAGCTTATATCTAATAAATAAAATAAAATAAATTCTATGTATACCTTGATATTTTCATACGAGGTACGTATATTAAAGTGAAATTCAATGACCTTTAAATTAGTATAGTAGGCAGAATCACCAGCAATATCAATTATATATAAAGTAGTTGATATAATGTATCGAGTTCTGTCATTTTAATTTAGGCCCGTAAAATGACACGTTGGAATCTGTCGTCCAATTAACTGCTGCGGATAAGCATTTTTTTTAATCATTTATTGGCAAGATCTCTTACATGTCATGAAAATAATTATTAAATTGTAATAAACGTCTAATGTGAATAAAATTATCCACCGTCTTCGCTGCAAATACGGCAGCGACGTCATCCCGTCCGCCGATAATTAAAGATCAACGAAAAAAAATGTTGGAGATAGACGAGCCTTGCGCCATACCAATCTTTGATCTTAATGGGTCTGATCTTTCCATGCCAATATACCAACACACTTGTGATTATCATACATCAACTCTATTAAAAGTGCATGTGACAGGCTATCCACATCATAGTGCTGTAATTTTACAGCAATCACAGCGTGGTTAGCCAAGTCAAAACCCTTCGACAAATCACAGTATATATATATGATATACTGTGATTTGTCGAAAGGTTTTGACGTAGCTGTGTACACACGGCTACCCATCAAGCTATAATTTTCCACTATAAGCTGACCTCTCATTGTATGGAAATCCTATACAATGCGGGATCAGCTTATACTGGATATGTATAGCTTGATGTGTAGCCGTGTGTACCACCTACTGTTTTAGTAAACCGAACTTCTGATTGAAGGACAGCGCGTTCGATCTAGCACACATTTGTTTTGTGTATACATTGTCTAGTATCCATAGTACAAGCTTTGCTTAGTTTGGGCGGGATGGGGCTATGTTATATATCCCGGATATTTATTCATGATATGAAAAGGCCTGTTAGCGTGGATGGCAAATGCTTGATTTTCACGCTGGACGTCGTGGGTTCGATTCCCACCCAGGACAGATATTTGTGAGCGTGAACATGTCTGTTTGTCCTGAGTCTGGGTGTAATTTTCTATACAAGTATGTACTTACAAAAGTCAGTTATCTGGTTGCCATAGTATAAGCTCTGCTTAGTTTGGGATCAGATGGCCGTGTGTAAATATTGTCCCAGGATATTATTATATTATTATTATATCCGGAATTGTTAGCAGCATTTGTTCTGTAATTTATCTGTGTGTTTTTATTAAAATGTGATATGTTTGTGGTGCAGAGTGGGTCAGCTGTGCGGCCATCGAACGACTATCAGTGCAATCAATACGTGCCGGTACAACACAATAAAAGGGATAGTGTAAGTTGCTTTTTTTATTTATTTTCTTTTATTTTGGGTTGAATGAGTATTTTAACGTGATAAAAATACTCCGAATAGTTAATAGATCACATTTAATTTAAAATAATAATAATTTGTTATTTTATTTTTGTACTCCTGTGTTTGACTCGTGTGTAGGGGTAGGTGTAGTTCCAAGTGTGTATGTACATTCAGTCAAAAAAGTATCGGGAATGGATGATTTGTGTATGGTTCCAAATTCAAATTATGTTTTTTTTTGTTGTTGTTAGATTGGCACAAATGTTTTCCATTTTGGCGCGGAGTTTGAGTTGCATCTGTTATTTATATTAAATACAGTGCTGGTTTTAGTAATATCATATATAGTGTGTATTGCGAATTTCATAATGGACAAAAATATCGAACAAAGAGTTTGTCTTAAATTCTGCATCGCTAATGGAATTTCGTGTTCGAAGTCACTGAAGCTTACGGTGAATCGACTTTTATCAAAAACTCGTGCTTATGAGTGGTTCAAAGCGTTCAAAAGCGGTCGAGATGTGATGAAAGATTTGCCTCGCTCTGGTAGGCCATCAACCTCTGCAACTGAAGTTAACATCGCAAAAGTGAAGGAAATAGTGACTGAAAATCCTCATTCAACTCTGAGAGAGATAGCCGCCGAACTTTCTGTATCTCACGAGTCGATTCGTACCATTTTAACTAATCATTTGGGTATGAAACATGTTGCCGCTCGGCTAGTCCCAAAAGATCTGAATTTTCTCCAAAAACTCAATCGCATGAAAGTCGCTGAGGACATGGTAGAACGAGTCAATTCCGACCCAACATTCATGAAACGCATTGTTACTGGTGACGAGACGTGGGTTTACGAGTTTGACATGCAAACTAGTCAACAAGCTTCGGAGTGGCGCCTTCCAACTGATCCGAACCCGAAAAAACCACGCCAAAGTCGATCAAAAGTCAAAGTCATGTTGACTGTTTTCTTTGACTATCGCGGTGTTGTGCACTCTGAATTCTTACCGGAAGGTCGCACGGTAAATAAAGAATATTATTTGAGCGTTATGCGGCGTTTAAGAGAGCAAATTCGACGAAAAAGGCCAGATTTGTGGAAAGAAAATTCATGGATATTGCACCACGATAATGCGCCTTCGCACAAGGCCATCATTGTGAACGAATTTTTGACCAAACACTCAACAAATACCATCCAGCAACCACCATATTCACCAGATATGGCTCCAGCTGACTTCTTTCTTTTTCCTAAACTCAAATTACCACTTCGTGGTACAATCGGTAGAAGACATAAAGGAGAATTCGCGGCGAGAACTGAACTCAATTCCGAAAGCAGCGTTTAAAAAATGTTTTGATGAATGGATTATTCGTTGGCGTAAGTGTATCGTTTCTGAAGGAGCATACTTTGAAGGTGATAAAATAAATTTGGATGAATAACAAACATTTTGTATATTATTGATCTTTTCCCGGTACTTTCTTGACAGAGTAGTATACACACAGCCGACTCGGCATTGGAGGATACACTTGTTGGACAGGGTTGTTTTAGTAGTGCTAGTGTCTCCTGACTGATGTTGCGTAGACTGTTATACAACCTTGGTTACTATTGCGATGTTCTACATAGCCAAGAGCACCGTTAGAGTGTCATGTTTTAATTATAAATGAACTCGCGTAGCTTCAATATTGAATAATTCGCTTCATCTTAAATTAAAAATTGCTATTATTATATTTAAAAATAGATACACGCTATTTAATTGGCGATCTTTTTTTTTACACTTAAAATTACATGTTTGGAAAATAAATTACAGTAAATGTTCTTTTTGTATATACGTAATACTACGGTTGATTTTGTTAAAGTCGTATAATAATCTTAGAATTTATTAGGAATTAATAGTGATTATCAAACTCGGTTTCACAAACAACGGGGTAATTCCGCAAAATGTACTAAGATAGCATTCAGTTGTATTGTTAACATCCTCAGTTTTTTAATTCAGTTAAAAACAGCTATTGTGGCATATTACTTGTTTAAATAATTTAGTATTGATATCTTATACTTAATACCACAGCCGTGTTATGAGCAGAGACAGTGTGTTGTGTCTAAGTGTAAGACGGGTCTGTTGGCGTGGTTGGAAAATGCTTGCTTTTCATGTCGTGGGTTCAATTCCCACCCAGGACCAATACTTGTGTGCATGAACATGTCTGTATGTCCTGAGTCGGGGTGTAATTATCTATATGTATAAGTATGTTTTTACAAAAGAAAAGTAGTAAATGTAATACACATATCAGTTATCTGGTTTCCATAGTACAAGCTTTGCTTAGTTTGGGATCGGATGGCCGTGTGTGAGTAATGTCCAAGGATATTGTTATATTATTATGTTGGGCTGATGCGAAGGATAATTTCTTGATATATTACTACTAGGTTAATAATGATATACTTTTGATTTGATTTTAGATATCATTGTCATTGCAGAGCGGCGGGTGTCGCGAGTACCTGCCCAACGCGGGCGCGGTGGGCGGCGTGAGTGCCGTGAGCGGCGTGAGCGTGAGCGTGAGCGGCCCGCCCGCCGCGCACAAGCACGCCGCGCCGCACGCCTGGCACCACCACCCACATCCACATTACAAGTCAGTATATACACTACTAGCTGTGCTCCGCGGTTTCGCCCGCGTTAAACTTTATAAATTATAGCCTATGTGTTAATCCAGGTCTCACCTAACTCCATACCAAATTTTATTAAAATCGCTCCAATCCGCTGGTATTCGCCAGCAAAACCGTCCAGCCAGATATCAAGTCCTAAACTTGCAAGTTGATCGCCAGGGCTTTCCGAATAACTCCATTTGTGGATATAACAATAGGTTGGATCACTGGCCTTTCGATTCTCCATATTTGCGTATATTCCAAACTTTATATTATTTTATGTTCCATATTATATATTCCAATAAATTATTTGTTCAACAGGCTGAAAACAGAACCTTCCATTATATTATCCATATAAAGATGTAAATCAAAATATAATGTGTTTACAGCGTTCATACGATACGAAATCAAAAAGTCTATAATATCGCAGTATTATCTCATAAAGTCCAAGTAATGGAAATAAGACTATGGCGCAAGAGGGAAAGCTGTGATGCACATTTTTTTTATTCCCCAATCCCATAGTATCTATGTTGTCATTGATACTTTTGGGTGTGATACATTAAATCTTTATGTATTACATTGTTGTTGGTATGTATGTACATTACTATGGCGTTAACTGATAAAATGTGTCCCGTTTGAATGTGTTGAGTAACGAGTGTCTTCACTTGACAGAGCTGGCGGCGGCGTGCTGTCGCCGGGCGGAGGCGTGTCGCCGGGCTACCTGCCGCCGCCGCTGTACGTGCCCACCTACCACTACCACACGTGAGTTGTTTATACAAATAGAAATACATTTATTCAACATGAAAACACAAGGAAGTAGTACACACGACTACATATCCAGCTATATATTTCCAATGTAAGCTGACCTCTCATTGTATGGAAATCCTACACAATGCGGGATCAGCTTATACTGGAAATGAATAGCTTGAATGTAGCCGTGTGTACAAGGTATCAGCATAATGAGAACACAAAAATAAGAAATATAAAAAAATTTGGATAATTAGTAAATACTAGCAAACATTTTGAAAATTTTATGAATATGGCCAATTACAAATTTTCACAAATAACTAAATTATATAAATATAAATTTTAATTATATATGTATTGGATAAATTATTATCCAAAATGTTTGCTAGTATTTACTAATTATCCAAATTTTAAAAGAAAAATAATAAATAAAACGTTCACTAATTGCTATTAATCACCCTATATAGTAACTACAGTAATTTTACTTTAAACTTGCACATACATTGATAAACCAACAAAACAATAACCTTTCGACGGAAAAACAGGAGCTATTCTACTTTATTTTTTCTTTTTTACTTCATCATATTATTTATTTGCAATAAGACGCGCTTGTATAAAATATCTATTATGGCTATTGTGACCAAAGAAATTTTAGGTACACATAGTTAGTTCTTTTCGAGTTTCATTTCATCAATTGGATAATAATATACATACATTGAATCACAATGGGGTAATTTAACAATTCTGAAATTTAAATAATTTATCATAGCATAGGAATCCTAAAAACCTTTAGTTATTCAGAGTTATTTGTAAAACACCAACAACCATGCAGGACTAGATTGTTAACATCATAATCAACAACTTGTTGTACGAGTTAGAACATAATATTAATTATATATTATGAAATAATAGATTTTGTTGTACTGTCGTGACATTTGTAAGTCTATGTTATATTCATAAACGAAAGGACGACGCGTGAAAGAAGCCAAGCTCCCGTTCGTGGGCGCGTCTTTGCGATGCTCGTAGAGTTATAAACATTCAAGCTGGAAACTAAATTAATACTTATTTTTGTATGAAAATAATCTAGTACTGCAAGGATGTTGGTGTTTTAGAAATAAACCAGCATATTACATTGATGTCGATGTGTGTTAGTTTCGATCAATACTGACGTGATTCTTGTCTTCCAGCGGTGGAGCGCACGGCGTAGCGGGCGTGGCCGGGGTGGCGGGCGTGGCCGGCGTGGCGGGTGTGGGCGGCGTGGGCGCGCCGCCGCCCGCGCACCACGCGTCGGGCGCGCGCCTGGGCGGCTACCTGCAGCCCTACTCGCCCACCTACCTCGTGCCGCAGCACCACCAGCAGCACCTCTGGTACACCGACTGAGTCTACCCCCAGACGCCACCGCTGCACCCTATGGCGCCGTGCTGTCCAGCGATCAAACGGATGAAGAAATTTTAGTACCGAAACCGGTGACTGGGAATTGGGATTTAGGATGAAACCGAAGTGAAGAGTGTCGAAAACGAACAACTACAGTGTTGATTTCTTAAAAATCTTCAAAAATGTACCTGAGATAGAAAAAAAATCATCATGATTTCGGTTCATGAAATCTTGCATCTTTTCGGTATAACTTTTGGGAATGACCTGTAAATTTAAGGTTTCTCTTCTGTTTGCGATGAAGATGGCCACGGTGGAGCTGTGAACGTTTAGGTGTGGGTCGGCATCCGTCACTTGTATAAAAGACATTAAGACATCGTTCCTCCGATGTCGCTGTGTGGCCCGCGCCGGCCGGTCGGTTGGCCCGGCCGCCGCTGGGCCACAGAACCACTAAGGAACCCTATCACTCGACTATCACACTGCAATTTTTAAATAAATCCATGACTAGTGTGGCCGGAGTTCCTTTGCACGTCGCCCTCCACGTTCGACGCTATATTATACGATAGTTGAAACGATACTTTCTTGTACAAATTGTGATTTTATTTCTTATAGAGATGAGTTTTATAATTTTCAATACGACGTACTACATGTAGTCGTATACGTGTTATACTTAATCAAGTATACATGTGTTTAATCATTATTTGTTAGATATGTGTAATTTATTACATGGCGAAGTATGTAAGCGCTTATAAATGTATGTAAAATAGGTTAGTGTTGCATTATTTTGTATAATTTTGTGTCTACATAGATATGTACGTAGACTTATATTCACTTGTATTATATGGATTGTAAATTTCGCGTTATTTTTTGCTGATGAAGCGAATAGGTTGCATTTACTAATATTTTATCTTAGTTTAGTGTTTGTACCAAATCATTTTAATGGGGAATTTATTGATATAGCGTATAATATTGAATAACCAATGCGTTTGTATGTAGCGGCTGCGTCTACCGGCGCCCGCGTCGATTTAGTTTTACGCGACAGTGATTTTGTCAATTATATAGTTTGATTTAATGTCGTATGTAGACTTAACAGTTCGCTTTAGTATCATGAGATTTGTTCACACGTTGGTTGCGTTTCGTATCAAGTGGCACGCGCGGTGACAAACATTTACGCTGTGTTTATTATTATTATAATAATATTCAAAATTTAAGGGTTTTATATTACGTAGGAATAATTAAATGTATATGCCGCGGTGATGGACTATGTATAGACGTAGATTTGAATATATTTAACGAAATAAAAATACCTATATAAGATATTTTATAAACATTTAGTACACACTAACGAATAACTAAGATTGTAACGATGCATGTATAATCACTTTAGATAGAACGAAATTGTTTAAAAAAAAATGATAATGTCCTTTATAGAAGATGAAAAAAAAATATGTTATGCAAACGATTTTACGACTGCAATCGATTTTAGTTTAATATTTTGATAAGTGTTTAGTGACACTAGAGCTTTTATTATTCGCTGACTCGATACGCGTTGATGTACGACTGGGTATTTCAGTTCTGCACTGTTCTATTAAACGTTAATGTAACAATAATGAAGTCCGGCACGACAGGCCCGCCCCGTGGCCTGCGCCCGCGCCGCCCGCGCAAGTATTATAAGTAAGTCATATCGTACAACATTCGTAGTCATAGCCTCCGCCGGCGGGCGCGGGGCCGGCTACCGGCTGCGACACAGCGATGTCCCTGTCTCACTCTACTGTCCCCTTCCGATATTTACTATTTACTACAATACTTCAGTATGGTTTTACTAAATACATGTAAGTTTTATTGTAGGTGTTCGTATAGAGCTATTGATGTCTTGCTTGGTCTGTATCGACGTATAATGCGCGTTTATAATACGTGTAAATGTCCTTTTCCCGGACGCTACTAATGTTAGTATGTTTTAGACTATCGCTGTTTCGTATGCTTGTAGTAGCATATACTGAGTATGATTTTTTTGATTTATTTTGGTTTAGTGTTAAGTGTTTAATTTATAAATATCCACCATTTAATCGCAAGTTTCTATAAACAAAAAAAACCACTGCATTATTTTTATTTCCTATTAAAAATGTTTTATATGACAAGACTATTAATTAACATTAGTTTGTATGATAAAGTTAGTGGATTAGTTTGCTGCCCGACAATAAATATTATGTTTAGTTCTGTATTCTTACGGTTGTAGTTTAAACTTTAATATATATGTTACTCTTATTATGTTTTATATGTATCTACTGCTTGGTTGAACGAGCATCGCATAGGATACGCCAACGAACGAATTTATACATTTTTATTCTGTTATATCTTATTACTTATAAACATATATGTATTCATTGCTTATGAGTATTATAATAGTCTATCAAGGTATATAAGCTGTCAATTTTTTTTTATAGATTTTCAACTTTATCACTTAAGCATAAGGTTAATTTTCAATTGGGGAAATTTGACAGATTGGGGTAGCTTGATGTGCTGGCGTCTGAACGATAAACACTGGCTAGTGTAATGTCTTTCTACAATACTTGAGTGAGATAAATATAGTAACGAACTACCGGCCAAACAAGGAAAGCAACTAATTAAGAAGTTGCCATAATGATCACGGAAATGTAGTTTCGCTTTTGTTCCGTTTAATTATTTGAAACTTAAAAGTAAATATGAATATAATCATTTTAAAAATATTTTATGATAATGGCATCCGAAATTTCAGCTGAGTGCTGTACAAATAAATTAACAATATGAAATTTTACGACTTTAACTTATGTTTATGTACTGATAACATTGTTTTGTTTATCACATGGACAATATATAAAGCATATTCTTACAAATCGCATATGTGTTGGAAGTGGGTTAATATAATCTACTTGTTAAGTGTCCTCACTTCTTAACAATTTCGTACATTTTATATTACAAAGTTCGTTAATATTATGCAATTAATCTTTAAACAGACTATGTACTATACGAGGTCACATTAATTTCAACCTTATCACTTTGCATTAAGCCCCAAAAAGGGTTAATGGTAACAGTATTTGGTTGGTATTGTATTTTCTGTTTGTTGGCGTGCTCTTAGCGATGCTCGGTATTGCGTCGATACTCGAGGTAACGGACGGAATAAACTGTTTAATTAAATCATTTAAAACTATACCACACCAAATGTGTGTATAATTTAGAATATTAGCGTAATTTACCGACTGATTAGTAAAATGGAAAATAATATGTTAATTAAAATTTATTCGTAAAATTGTATTAAAATGAAATTATATTTACATACTGTAATTGCAATGGCTAAGAATTGTAACAGTATTTACATCAACAAATCAGTATTACTCTGTAATGTTGATTTATTTAATGAGAAGTATCAAAATATAATAAGCGGCATTAAACCGGCGTCGTTTTTGAAACTATATATAGACGCCAGCACATCCAGCTACCCCAATTTGTCAAATTTCTTTTATTGATTTTCGACTTTATCACAAAAGCATAAGGTTCACTTTCAATTGGGGAAATTTGACAGATTGGGATAGCTTGATGTGCTGGCGTCTGTACTATGCACATTTATAATTTTTAAATCGGTGTAGTGGCGCTTCAAATGTTATGAATTTTGATTTTTTTTATTGTGGATTGTGATGATGAAATATGAGAAGGCTGTTACCCCTTGTGTCGGCGCAGAGTAGAGCGAGCTATCCCTCTGGCGAGGCTTTAGTCAATGATCTCTGTTCGAACGTGCGCATATATCTACCAGACGTGTAGCCACGCCGTTACTACGTCTCAATACTTTCGTTTTAGTGATTTTATTATTTCTAAGCTTTTATTGGAGTTTTGGGGTTTATTTTTAAGCATATTAACATAATATGGAATGTTAACACATTTTTTCTATAATTTTTTGTCTTAGTTTTTAAACGTCTGCTTACGGTATCGTTTGAAATTGCCTTATTATATTTTAGTGATGTGTGTATATGGGGCATGTTGTCGCGGCGCTTGACCGTGTTGTAGCACTTCCGTGTGCTGTGGCCGCTCGGCTGTACAGCGCCTGCCACGAGAATGCCCAGCGACTAGCGACTAGTACACGTACAATAGCAACAACACACGTTCATTGTACGTGTACTGGACGCGCTTCGCTTTAGTAGGCTAGTGAGCACCATCTACTCGCGCCGTGCATGTCTGATTTTTACTAGCTCGACTATAGAATATTGTTGGGGACATGTGATTGCTATTGTGACTTACATGCAAATTGGAATTTATTAAATATACGACGTAACGTTTCGATGGCAAATACAGGTCCCGTAAAAGTACAAACTGCTCCGCGGTGGTGTTAGTAAGACTTAGTTACGCACGGTCCAGATGTGTCAGTCAAATCACGAACAGGCATATCTGACAAATATGACAATACTATATCACGATAATTTGTTGTTTTACTTAATTAAGCTCGCATCACTTGCACGATCTCATCTTAGTGCTAAACATTTAACCTTGTAGTTTTTAGACCTTTTCTGACACTTAATAATTTTTCGACCAGTGTCCAGGAATTTTTCAAGTGCTACGATAAAAGAAGTCGTTCTACTAAAATGTTTAGAAATCCATATTTAAATCAATTGACTGCACTTTTAACTCCTGTAGTTAATGTAGTCACAGCCCTCGTGTTCCGAGTTCGATTACCGCCCGAAACCACTATTTGTGGGGACAATTTATTCTGAGTCCAAATATGTATGTGGCAATAATCGACAAAAAGCTATTTTTTTAAACTTAGTTAATCGAAAAATAACAGATACATAATAAATATAACGTGGAACGAAAAATAACAGTCTGATACAAGCATAGTATATTGTGCATAATATAGTTCGAAGTGAAATGACTAAATATAATTTAATAAGTGGTTTGATTTGTAGAACAAATGTTCAAATGACACCATAAAAAATGTTCTCGCCACGAAGCGCTTCACATTTTCAATTTTTACATTTTCAATTTTTGTTGTTTGGTAAAGTCCCCTACGATACAAGTATCAGTTTCCCAACTTCGGCCATTGTCTTTTATTTGCAATAAGCTACGCCTTTTCGTGATTTGCCGGTCGAAAACGTTTATGTATAGTCGGTGGCCGTGCACACCTGATATTCTAATAATTATCAAATGGTTATTGACGTGGTACTGTGATGTTTACTCATTATTATATTAGTTCGGAAACTGTACATTTTGGGTTGTTGCAATAAGTAAATTTTTTCTTGTGTATAAAATTGCATTTTGCGAAGCAGCTGTATGAAATGCCCCGTGTATATTTAGTTTAGTTGTGTGGTCTCACCAGGACACGATACCGATTATGTTTTATAGAGGAATTATACGAAATGGTCGCGATTAGCTAATTCGAATGACGACAATAATTTATTGTTCTACATGTATAACAATGAAATGTACAAATACTCGTGCTCGCCGGTGAGGGGTGAGTCCGCTGTAGCTACCGATGTCCTATGTTGTTTCTTTATAATGTTAAATTGCACTGTGATGATACTACGTTCAGTAACTGCATCGGTGAACCTGTTGTGGTAGGCTTCCATTTGATATATTCATGTAACTTTTTAACTAAGTACCTGTCGGTACTAACTGAGAACTAACTCTACAATAATGGGTATTTTATGTTTTAATTTAGCTTATAGGGGCTTGTGTAAGACAAGTTGATACTATTAACGTGTTTTAAATTCGATATGTGGGTGATCAGGGATATAGCACTGATGTTGCGTTACTTTCTCTTCAATAATAATCAAATAGTTTATTATTAGATGAAAAATTGTAAATAAACATCCAAATATCCCTTTTTATTTTACTTTTATTTTTGTTCCTTTACCTTGGTTCCTTTATGTTTGTGGGGGGGTGAGTGTGGGCCTGTCTCCGCACCGCACTAGTGTACTCGTACATAGCCATAGCGTGGCGCTAGTCGCCTGAACTGCTGTCTCGACAATAACCCAGTGTCAGACAATAATCATTCTTATTATTTGCCTATTAGTAGACACTTTTCAGTTTGGCCCCTTATTAGTGACCATAGATTCTACGTGTGCGTTAGACTTAGAAGTAGCGTGTGTGTTTTAGCGCAGTTTGCAGATGTCGGCAGATGATGAATACCTCTATATTTCACAGTACGAAGTCTTTTCCATAGCATATCTTTATTAGTAAATACGTAATTATATTTGGTGTGTATATTGTCGCAGTTTCATAGGAGACTTCGGAGTACTAGTAGCTATTATCGCGGAATTTTATTAGTGATACGACAATTCATACATTATAATATATATGCATTGAATAATCTTTTATAAGACGTCATCTTATCTGTCACCAGTTTTCTACAGCTCATACTTTACATACATGTTTTAATAATTAAAATTAATCAACAAATACATTGGAAGGATATATTCCATATTATTATACCTAATAACTCTTAAAAGCGCCTTAGAGAGGCCAATATTGGATGAATATTTTGATTTCAAATCGTCTATAATATTTAATTAGCATTAAAGTTACAAAAACAAATTTAGATAATTACATTACAAATTTTCTCGTTCTTAAAACGTATTAAATAAATTTTTCAAATCCTCAACACGTTAAAAGTTTTTACACATAAATCTAATCGTATAATAACTTTTCCAAATCGACTGACTGTTAACCATTTAGATTATAATAATAATTAATTATATCGTTAATCGTGCTTAGTCCGCAAGTTGTATCCAAGGGTAGTAGTGCACAGATACGTGGGTGGGGACCGGTGGCGGCGGAAGGTGTGGACGCAGTGGCTCACCGCCTTAGGCCTCCTGGACGGAAGGGCCCTTGTACCGCGTTAAAATTAAGAATCGTAGGTCTTTTTAATTTAATGTTGCGTCATGATGTAAATGAAACTCATTTGACTCTTAACAAGATAGCAATGAAGCGGTTCGACCACAACTGGGGCCTTGCAACACTTCTCGCCCACGGTTCGGAATGTCCTTGTGCCGCCACTGGTGGAGACTAGAGTTTTAAATGTTTCGATGTTGAGCACCGCGTTATTTAAGATAATATTCAGATACTAGTGTGTGCGACGCGACGCTGCGCCGGCGCCTGCCGCCGGCGCAGCGGCAACCCTCCGCGGGTGGAAAGGGATCAAGTCGCTATTTGGCATATTATAAGATTATAAACTCTAATTTTACAAGTCTGACGTCACAAGTTTGTTGTTACTAGTATATAGTTACTGCTGCTGTTAGGCTCTACTCTATAGTATTAACTTTTGTATATTCATTCTATATCTACCTAATAGGTAAACTATATGTGTGATAATAACAATAAGCTTTTCAACTAGATGGAGTACAATGAATTCTAATGATTATAGGCCAATGTTTATAAACATTATTTTTACACTGTCTATTAAAAAATGAATGTGATTTTGTCTGTAGTGAGTAAAGTTTTAGAGTTACGCAGTCCAGTGTCGTCTTCGCTTAGTATTTGAAAACGCCCGGAACATGGAGATTTACCTTTTCTACTTTATACGCTTGGGTGTGATGTATTGTCGTGTTAAGTCAATTGTACGAGATGCGAGCAGGTCAGATTCAGTAGGTGGTCTGTTAGTGCACCGTTCATCAAAATGTTTTGCCGTCCAATGTTTAGTACCTCCGCGAGGTGTGCCGCTGGCCCTGGACTGTTCTTCGATGTATTTCTTTAACTATAATCGCATATTTGGACACCAAACCGACTCGATAACTTTAGATGTCTAACATATTTTATATTTATCTAGAGCTTATAGGGTGATTAGGGCTGTATGTAGTAGTTTATAATGGTGTCGGTCGGTGTGTTACGCGTTTATGTCTACTTAGATTCGTCGGCGATGCTCACACCGACCGCTGCAGAACAATATCAGGGATGTATAGCGGTAGAGATGGCTTTTTAACTTAGACAAACTTTATCAAAGATTTATACAAGCTATGGGTGTAGTGTTTGCCTAGGGTTAGGTGTATGTCTGCATTTATGTGTAACACTCGGTGATAACGGTGTCTGACACTAAATATTTCTTAATTTAGCGTTTTATGTGCAAAGTTATTGAATGGAGTGCTTGGTTGGAAAGAGTTACATTATTTGTATTGCGGGTATAAAAGGTTGGATTAGAGTTTTCCTTTAATGGCCCTGAAATAGCAGGACAGTACACATAGTCAGAAATGAACGTGACAATATTGGTCCAATTTAGCTTGTTACACCTCCAAAAACAATGATTTAGTCACTAACTAATTAGGAAATAGCTCTTTTCAGTTAAATACTCAGTTAAATTATAGCATAATAGCAACATATAAGAAAATCTCTTTTCCCGTCTATATTCATCCTTTTTTCGGTACATAAAGTCAAAACGTTCTAAATAGTAAGGTTACTACATGTACTAAATTTGTGTAACTACGGATTGTTTTTAAATACAATCGATCTTAATTTCTTAGTGAGTTACATAATATTATCGGAAAACGTGGACAGACTAGCCCTACACATAATTGCTAAATTCCGTTATATGATAATTATTCTTAGTTCTGGTGTTTCAGAAGGCTATATTATCGCAACATATGATGATAATGATGAGTATGATTGGTCCAACTGTGTTCAACTTCTAGTCGGCACGGCATTGGTGTGCCCGAAGATGCCATAGCCAATTTTGTAGATGTACAAAATAACCTAAGCATGCGTTAAACTTTTTTGTGATTCATGTATATTATTGTTTGTGTTCTTTTTTAATAACGAAATAAAAAACGAATAAATGAATTGATAAAAAGTTTGAAAAATTTCGGGACTCTTATAACAAGTCATATGGTTTTAGGACTTTACATGACTAAGTTTAGTTTATCGATATCTGCTATCGATAAATAACGAAGTTTAAGTAAGCTAATAATATTGTATTCTGTTAAGAACCGATGGCTTTTCACGTCCAAAAATAGTATTGAAAATAAACTAGAAACTGAGTGCGCCGCGCTACTGACGTCACGAATGTAGAGAAATTTACTCTTTATTGGATGTTAGATGCGACTGTGTTAGAAGTGAATATTTAATTATTTAATGCAGTAGAAAATAGTAAGGTTTAGTTGTGTCAAATCCAAATCGAGAGTCAATACACGTTATCACCGAGTTGAAAACATTTGGTAACATAGTTGAAACGCTATTTTATATATTTATCATTATTGTTTAAATGTCCAAAATTTATTCCAGATTAACTGTCTTCATATACCTATATAACTATCTAAGATTTAACGTTTGATGTATGTCCAGCGAGTACATAAAATTATTTCGATGTGTCGATGTTGCGCCCTAGAAGCGCGTTATATTTACGACCTAACAACTATTTTATGCTAGAATAGTGTTTCCGTAACGTAGTATTACGACCAACTTAGAGACGTAATGTATAAATATATCCTAAACACAAATATAGGTACCTATTATATGCTACTAAATAATCCCGTGACGGGGGGACAAATAAAGTACAAATTTATCACTAAACCCCCGAGTCGCGACGGCTTTAACTCTTTCCTTATATACTTAGCATTATATTAGAGAAAGAAGTTGCATTTATTGTTTCATATTTCGACGTAATAAATGTTGTCGTAGTTTACTCGTTAATCCATTTCATTTATTCGATTAATTGGAATAATTATATTGTATTTTTTTCAATTATAATGACCTAACCTGACGTGTTTTTGATAATTATTAATCTCACAATGTGTATTAGATTCGTGGTAGTATAGCTAAATATCGACAACCGGATCACATTTTCGAATTAACACAAATGTAATTTTATAACAATTGATGTGCCTAAGTGTAATAATCTATTATTGTAACTGTATATATTAATGAATAGTTATCGTATTTAAAGTCTCAGGAACGCGCCTCACGGCTTAAGTTCTAAATTAACCAACCATTGTATTTCGTGTTTTGGGAAACGCAGGAACTTAATATTTGTATGGAGACAATAAGTTATTTTGCGAAAAATGTCATATTGTATGCATTTTTATATTCAAGCTCGGGTGAACTTTTAAAGCATCGTATTTTATTATCGCTTAAATTTAAATCGACTTTTGTTACGAGATTTCCCGTTAACATTTTTGTCAAATCAAAATAGTGTTGTACTGACTAGCGAGTAATTTTCTATCGGTAGATTTTTACTTTTCTCGTCACTGAAGGAAAAATTGTGAACACTTAGCTACAACTGTGGTATACTAGCTAGATGATAGTTAATAAAGTTTTATAGCACGCCGAGACGAGGTCTTTGCATTTAATCCACAAATAAATATTCACTGTTTCATTGCGTATTACAAAAATTGTATAATACATTTGTATCGTTTATTATTGTAGCTTCGTCGCCGCGTCGGCTATGTATCGGCGCGGCGTTTGAATGTACTAATTGGTAAAGTGTATCTCTGTGTAAATCATCCATACTCGCCGTGTACACGAATACGATGGGTAATTAATTGGGTAGTTGTGTAGACTTGATTGTGATATCAATAAACATTTTCATACGAGCATCAATGTGTCTTTCATTTAATAAAAATACTATTGTATGTTTTACCCACCAGTTAAATGGAAGCTTACAAAGAAGTCAAGGAGAAGGCTTACCATAGAGAAGGCTGGAAACTGCTACATCGACAAGTTATTTGATTGTATTGCATCAGTAGTCGCCTGGCGTAGGTAGTAGCCATACAAGTTGGAGGTTCGTTTGAAGTGACTGGCATTACGTCTTAAAGAGGGTCACTTTCACCTACTTGGTATGAACTGTAGGCCAACATACACTTACTTCGGGACAGCCAAAGCCAAGTTTGTGATAACGATTTGGTAACATTTAAGTTTTAAGCTATCGACTACATAATAGCAAGTCTACAATTATAATATTTGACGGGCCGGTTGGTATATACTTGCCTTTCACGCCGAAGGTCGTGGTTTCGATTCCCACCTTATTCTGGGTGCTATTTATCTATATAAGTATGAATTTACAAGAACTGCTAATTTTGGGGTCAGATGGCCATGTGTAAATAATATCGCAGGATATTATTACAATTAATTATATACATATATTTTAAATAAGAAATGCCTTCCTTCGTTTTCCTTATGAGATCCAGAAAGAATAATATATAGGGACAATGTCACACAGATCATCCTAGCCCCAAACTAAGCAAAGCTTGTACTATGGGTACCAGGCGACGATATACATACTTAGATAGATAGATAAATACTTAAATACATAGAAAACATACAAATATATACACTTAACGTACACACACAAATATATGCACTTACCGGGATTCGAACCCAGGACCACCAGCTTCGAAGGAGGAGCACTACCAACTAGGCTACGGTGACCGTATTTTTTTCATTAGCTAAATAATGTTGGCTACTATTAGGAGCCGCTGAAGACCCCCTGTCCCTAACCTACGATCCCGTGATACCCAATCACAAATTGTAATCTTTTTACTTTTTAAAACCCCTTAATGATACTTTTAGTTGTTTGGCACTTAAATTAATAACTACTTTCTACGCTCGCTAATTGGCCGGGATCGGCGTAAATCCAGTATCCTATAAACTACGCTTAATGTTGTACTAAATTGTACTGCTTAATTATGAGCATAATAAAAATACTATCATGCATATAATTACGCAGTACAGTGTAGAATACATTGGACTGAATGCATGTGATAACCCAAGTACTGAATCAATTTCATTTACCTATCAAATCAAATCAAATATTTTATTTGTAAAACATAGGTATTTACATAAAGGTGTTAAATAATTATATATGGATGCTATGTTTTGCCGTTGAGGCGTACAAATATAATTTAACTTAGCTATAGCTACTTAAGAACTAAACGAGAACTTACAATAAAAATAAAAACTATCAGAAGAAAACAAAGTTAAATATTTCTAAGTGAAAACAAAAAACATACAACAACATATTTTAATTATATTAGAAAAATGAATATATATAAATATATATAATATTTTAAAATACTTAAAACTTATGACTATTTTATATTACATTATCATTTAAACCTATGACCATGTTTATTGGCGCTTGGTCATTTGGAATCTCTCGAATGTGAGTACGACCTTATTCCAGCATAAGAATTATGACAACGTCCAATAATTCGAGAGCCCGTGACTTCATAAGCAGGTTACGAAATTAGATATTTTGACATGGATAATTTACCTGCACCGCGGGGCGCACATCGCGTTTAATTCTTTTTTATGGGAATTTGTAACATACGAGATTTCGTAACAAATAATTTAAGTTATTTATAAATTTATGTGTATCTTATGATTTCGTTGCAATATCACACATAACTTCACTACAGGAAGATGTGTGTGTGTGTTAATACACCTACCTCTCCATAATACCTGTTTAGGGTATGTGTCAATATATGGGAAACGAAAGCATTCAAGTCTGAGCCTTCTGTGTACCTACTAGTAACACTCAAAGCTAGATGCTTTCACCGGTCCGTAAGTGATCGGCGAGGTTAAGCAACTAGGCTCGAAGTCAGTCCATAGACGGGTGACCACCAAAGTGGTTTACTTTCTAAGCGTCTCCGTTCTTCTGAAGGCACGTTAAGCTGTCGGTCCCGGTTGTAGCCATTAGGCAACAGTCGTTAAGCCATGTAAGAGGCCTACTGGACGGCTTGAACAACTCTGACACTAGGCCTCCGCTCTCCGACCATTAGAATATTAGGCAATTCTTGCGTTTTATGAGGTTCTAACTTCGTTATATCATTCTGTCACTTCTTTGCATTGGAGGGAAGTGGAACTCCTTTTTTCCAACTGGGCCTTGTTTCTTTCTGATTAAATCCTTCATCCTTGTGCTAAGCCTCACCGCTTGGTGTCATTGCATCGGGTGCCACTGTTGATCCTGACTTACAGGAATTGCTGTGGTAGGTAAGAGGAAGTTGTAAGGATTTATTAAAAAACACTTCAATTTTAATTAATTCGATGGATACAAAAACGTGTGATTGATCTTCTATATTCAGAGAATGGTGTGGCAGCTTCTGAAAAATCAAATCAAATCTAATTTATTTATTGCTTATTATATTACAGGTAGGAAAATGTGGTGGTGAGTAGTATGCAAAAGAAGTATGCAAAGATCGTGACAAATGGGAATCCGTTGTCTCTGCCTACCCATCTGGGAAACAGGCGTGAGTCTATGTATGTCTCTACATAATGTAGATGGGATTCTTTTAAATGCTGAACAAAGAACTTATAACACCTTAATCAAGCAATTTCCATATCGAACAAACTGATTGCACATTATATTTACCCGGGCTGCCGCCTATTTACCTACACAAACAATCCACTTTTAAATTAATAGTAAGGCGTCATAAATTTAAATTGCTGCTACCAATATCATATTTTGAGATAACTTTTTAGCCGTCCGTATTTTTGCTTAGGATACGGAACTTTTTGTAATAAAATAAGGTGATTTTTTTATTTGCAATCAAATACGAGCACATGTAAATATTTTCTTTTTGGTGATGCCCACCCAAAATCACTCATATTATAATTTATTTATATGCTTTTGTGGTCACCAACCCTGATATTTGTATCCATCGTCGACTTTGTTATAATTATGTATGTTCTGACTTTGTACTTACTGTAGATTCAACGATATGCCAACTTTTTAAAAATGGATTCGTATTTGTAGTACATTCAAATAGTTGTCCTGTCCTACGCGGGATCCGCGACACGAAGTGCCATGGCAACTGTCTTAACACGTGCAGTTTTTTTTAAACTGTATTTGTATGTATATCTTACTGTTGAATAATGTAAGTAGGTAGATATTGTTACGACACATTAGCGGTCTTGTCGCGTTAAGGATGTCTCTTTTCATGACAGAAAGTACAGATAAGGTCGATAAGGCCATCTTTAGGTTGAAAACGTGCTTAATTAGTTTGCAGTACTTCTATCTATACTTACATGATTTGGTAGCCGTGACGGAAACGAATCTGGACAATTCAGTAGAGGACTCTGAAATATCAATTGGAGGCTGGAAAGTTCTTCGCAGAGATAGAGGGACGGCGGGTGGCGGCGTGTTGATAGCTGCACGACCAGGTTTTACCTTGACAAGGCGAAGGGAATTCGAAACGGACTGTGGCGAAGACATCTGGGCTCATTTCAAAATAAATAGCCTAAATGTGTTTGTATATGTTGTGTATGTTAAACTCACTGCAACTGATGATGATTATATGTCGTGGTTTTGCAAGGTTGAGAGCTTCATCCTCAATTCGAATGGGATTGTATTAGTTTTAGGAGACCTAAATTTAAAGAGCGCATCTGTAAATATTAACAACTATTATGGTTATTACCCGACTGCGGGACGCAAAGGGTAATGTGTTTATCAGGCTATGTATGTATGTATGTTCCTTTGAAGCACTATACAGACCAAACCCCTGGACCGATTTTAATGATTCGCACGTCAATCGATTCCTTTCAGTCCGGAAAGTGTCACTAAAGACATGACGTTAGTGAAAATTCAATATGGCGACTAATGGACGCCATATTGTGAAAATTAAAAAAAATTAAGTCAACAAACTATGTCATGTGGGGTATCGTTGAATAGGTATTTAAAAAACATTTTTAGTTTTCTTTCAACATTTTTCGATTTGACCTGCCGTTTAGGAGCTATATCGGTTTAAAGTTGCGTAACAACTATTCTCACATGTAGGTTTTAAAACAGTAGAAATTTACGATGAAAAGACGAAAACTTCGTATGACTGTGCGTGTGAGTGTTGATGGACATATACTAAAGTATCTATTAGGTATATTGGACTACCTAAAGTATCTAACGTCTAACACGGTCGCCCATCTCCAACTTCAAACGGTAGTACTTAACTTCACTTGAACAACTATATATAGGTAGGTACCTACCGAAATCGAATTGTTTTAAATGCAATGACAAAGATATAAAGAACAACGTCCCTTTGGTTGGTGTGGGAATCGAACTATCAACAACCGAATTTCATGCGCTTTGTGGCCAAGGTAAAATTTAAAGAAAAATGTTACCTTTAATATTATGTTGGGGAGTAACTGTACACAAGTTGCAAGGGACAACTTTGAATAGAGCCGTTGTCAATCTCAGTTCGTGCATTTTAATTTTGAATTGAATTGAATTTTTCATATCTCATGATATCAAATCTCTCAATGTAATCACGAGATTGCGAAATTTGCAGTCATATAACAATAACAATGACTGACTTATCTCTCAGCTTAAAGAGCTGCTTGTATTAACGTGATATTTGGCCCGGATGTTTATTTATTCATTATCATATCACGGATAAAAAAATATAGATTAAAAAGAAAACAGTAAATGAAAAAGAAATGCCACTCTGGAAAGTGGAACTCTAATTAAATATTGCCAATCGGACTATCTCGTAAATAAGCATGGACTCTTTTTCTTTTCTATATTAATGTCATACCAAATATAACTCATTATACATGCACCTTGTTTGCAGACGACATCCTTATAGTTTTGGCATAGAATCTGTTAAATAACTTTGACATAGAAATTAATAATACGATAGAAATTAATTCGCTTGATAAAAATAATCTGACCGCGAATTTGAGCAAGACACACTTTATTCAATATATATTACTAAATATAAAATACAATGGTCATAAACAAAGTAGAGAGTGTGAAGTTTTTTGGTATATAGTATAATTAATAAAGTAGTTGTAGAGTGCGTGAGCGGGAACCTAAGAGATTTCTTCAGAAACTTGTTCAGAGTACTAAGAGAGACATACTAAAAGTCCTGATGTTCAGGAGGTGAAGCGGAGGGAGGGGAGGGCGACAAAGACCTCAATTTTAGGTTTTACGCTAATGTTTCAAAAATGGCGCGTTTTAGCAAAAAATGTTCAAAGATGAAATGAAAACTTATAAAATTTTCTATAACTTTGATACTTTTCCATATCCCATCCGTTTTCAAACTACAGGCTCTGTAAAAGTGCAATTAAAAAATGTTTTGAAATATTCGTTTCTAAGTCCAATTCGTCGTTAGCGTCCTGGAAAAAGGTCGTTTTCTGTGGTATCTTCTTCCTCGCCTTCCTCAGTGGTAAGTGGTTCTTGCTGAGAGGGCTCTCAATCATCTTTATGGTCATTCTCGTCGTCTTCCTCGCTAAAAGACACGCCGTTGAAGCATTTTCCTTGGCAATGAAGGCACGCAGTAGAAAATTTCAGCATAGCTTTGCGACATCCACATTTGCTGCTGCTACAATCCTTGGTGCAGCGACAAAACCTGGGGCGCCAGTAAATCTTTTGTTGTTCTTGGCCCCAAGATATCACCATAAATTTTTCCACCCCCACTCTTGAGGGAGCAGGTCATTCCCGAGCTACTGCTGCACTTGGTGATATCTGCTTCAGGAATTATATTTAGCTACTCTCTTAGTGGCTGTGTGGTGACGCCCTAGAGAATATCGCCACCCCCTCTCATCCCGCGGGGGGACGTAGAAGTCGTCCCGAGGGAATATATACCAGAGAATGGGCAGCAGCGTTCTCATGAGTACCAATGTCTACCTTACTGCGATTGCCAACCCGTTTGCCAAGCGTGGCTATTATGGCAGATCCCCTCAAATAAATGACACAATTAAACCGCGGCCCCCAGTCCCCGGTAGCCCTGCTATTCCCAGCCGTGGTAACAGCCGTGGTGACGGCAGGGCAGGGGGTGCTAAGAATCCTCGGCAGATTCCGCGTTGCCAAAACCGACGACCTCTGGCCCTGGCAACATACAACACACGCACACTGCGGACCGACGAGAAGATGATCGAACTGGAGGAAGAATTGAGCAGGTTACATTGGGACATAATAGGATTATCTGAAGTTCGAAGAGAGGGGGAGGACACTATAATCCTGAAATCCGGGAATCTGCTCAATTTCCGGGAGGGCGACCAACTGTCCCAAGATGGTGTTGGGTTCATAGTACACAAGTCCCTCGTCCACAACATACTGAAAATCGGGAGTGTGTCGACTAGGGTTGCGTACCTTATACTCAGAATTACCAAGCGGTATTCGTTGAAGGTCATACAGGTTTACGCGCCGACTTCGACTCACTTCGACGATGAGGTTGAGGTCATGTATGAGGATATTTCTACAGCCATACATACTTCGCACTCTTATTTCACTATGGTCATGGGGGACTTTAACGCGAAGCTGGTTTAACGATTCGGGAATGAGCTGAGAGTGGGGCAATTTGTAACTCGAGACCGGAATCCCCGGGGCCAAATGTTGGCCGACTTCATGGAGAAGGAGGGACTCTTTATTATGAACTCCTCTTTTAAGAAGCCGGAAAACCGCAAATGGAACTGGGTAAGCCACGATGGTAAAAAAACAAACGAGATAGACTTTATCCTGTCGACGAGTAGACAGATGTTCAATGACGTCTCAGTAATCAATACGGTTAAAACCGGGAGCGATCACCGACTGGTGAGAGGCTCATTGAACCTAAATGTCAAGTTCCAGAGGTTCCGACTGATAAAGTCTACGCTCCGACTTTTACCCATTTACATCAAAAACCCTGAACCCTTTCAGCTCGAACTGCAAAACCGTTTCGAATGCCTAGCAGATTGCGAGGAAGTGGACTCATACCACGACAGGCTCGTAGAAGCTGTCCATACGGCTGGGTCTAAGATCTTCAAGGCCCACCGTACAAACAGAACCAAAAAGATGTCTGACTATACCCTGCAGCTTATGGACGAAAGGCGGAAAATGGTTCTTACAGACTTAACAGATCTTAAAGTCTTTGACTCGCGACACGCGTCAATTTAATACAAATTGTATTAAAGAAGCTATTGAGCGGAACAAAGGCTCTTAAGTGTTTGCAAGAGAACTATCTGTTAAACAGAGCCAACCGACGAAGCTGAAGACTGAGGATGGCAGAATCGTCACGTCTAGACCTGAGTTGCTGGGAGACATCGTGAGGTTCTACGGACAGCTGTATACGAAAACCCAGTCACCTGTCGATAGTTGTGCCTCAGATCCCAGAGCACGACTAACCCAACACTTACCGACGACATCCCGCACGTCAGCCTGTGCGAGATTAGAATGGCTCTCGAACAGCTTAAGAACAACAAGGCGCCTGGTGATGATGGAGTTACGGCAGAGCTTCTGAAGGCAGGTGGTACACCAATCCTACGGGCCCTTCAGAAGTTATTTAACTCCGTCATACTAGAAGGTCAAACGCCACAAGCATGGCACAGGGGTGTGGTGGTGCTCTTCTTCAAAAAGGGCGATAAAACCCTCTTGAAGAATTACATTGAGAAGGGTCACTTTTGCTGGTGTCCCATACCATTTCAGGAAGCACACTTTCCCAGCTTCTGCAACATCACTATGGCTGGAGCTTGGGTTGTAAAAGATCTTTGCTGCTTCCTGAATAATTTCCGAATTTAAATACAATTTACAGAAACCCACCTTTCTTCTTCTAAACGTTGCTGATGTTGTATCGTAGCCGGTAAATGAGTGTAAGAAGAGGATGTGTTCATATCCATGCTATTGCATCTCATTTTTTGTCATTCATTCATTCATCGTCATTTTTCAGGTTTAGCCAGTAAGTTTGCGTTTCCTACAGTGAGCATTGAGCGAAAAGCAATCTTCATGATGTTTTTCCCGCCTAAGCTTAGTTATCTGCTGTTACAAAAAAACGCGATATCTTGCTGTTACCGCCCTTACCTCGTGGAGGTACTCCCAGCTTATGTTAAAATAAATTTAGAGATAATTCGGGCATCAGGTAATGGTCATCACGCTGAATAACTCATCATCATCTTGTTCCCACTAATATGCTAGTGGGTTTGAGTTCCGCACTTAGTCCCGATGAGGACCATTGTATGTGAGCCATGACGGCCTTCACTCCATCCAGCACACCTCCCTCCAGAAGCATATCAGGTCTCCTAAAGTTCTCAAGGCTCTGTAAGAGTTCCGCTGAAGAACTTAAATTTTCTATATTTCTGGAGCGTGTAGCTCATAAACGAATGGAAATATGAAAAAGTATATGAGATCAAAGTTATAGTGAATTTTGTAAGCTTTTATTTTATCTTAGAATATTTTTGCTAAAACGCACCTTTTTAAAGATATTAGCAAAAAACCTAAAATTGAGGTCTTTGTCCCCCTCCCCCCTCCTCCCGCCGCCTAACCTCCTAGACGTCAGGACTTTTAGTGTGTTTTCCCTCTAAGTACTCTGAACAAGTTTCTGAAAATATCCCTTAGGTTCCCGCTCACGCACTGTATACCCTCCTTTGAGTCATTCCTTAATCGGACTAATAACAGTTGATCGTTATTGTGACTGAAAATTGCACATTGATCAAATATGCATCAGAATAAATAGGTTTGTATAAGTTTTGTCACGACTTCGCAAAACAGCCTTATTACCAATCGATATTTGATGGCATATCTCGGGTACTTTGGTTCTATCCTGAGGTATAGTATCTTTTAATGTTTTTAAACTTTCGCGATTTGTACACATTTTTTTTTATATACTGTGGACACGGGTCTCAATCGCGATAAATATATAGGCAAATCATTACCTTGGTTACCCGACGTATGGTACTATGGGGCAATTCAAAAGATAAATCGAAAGCATTTCTATTGCAAAAAGAAATGCGTTAAAGCAATTACAGGTACTCCTCCGTTTGTCTCATCTAAATCATTGTTAAAAGGACTAAAAATTATCACTAGTGTGTTTGTACATTTTTCAAATTGGTGTATTTGTGAAAACGCAGCCACAGTATTTACTAGAGCTAAAGATGTTTTTCCTCGCAACATGATAACTAATACAACGAAAAAGTTCCTATGCTGTATGTGTGAAAGTGTATAATGCTTTGCCACGAAGTATTAGACATTTTTCAGCGGCAAAGTTCAAAAACCAACTCAGACTGTGGCTCCTAGAAAAATCATTCTATTCAATCAAATCAAATTTTTGACTGCACGTGAGGCGCAACGGCTAAGGTAGTCGCGTTGCCGCTTCGTGTCGCGGGTTCGAGTCCCGCGCCGGACAACTACTTGTGTGACCCATAAATAGTTGTTCTGAGTCTGGATGTAATTTGTGTCCGTCTATTATATGTTGTTAAGTACCCTGCAACACCGGGATTAGATTCCATATAGCAGGGGTTGTCTTTAAAAAAAAAAAACTGTGATTTATTTAATTAATTATATTGTTTGTGTAAAATTTGACATATAACAATCACACATTTCGCATGCTGTTTATGAGTAAAATTGATGAGACTAACCTAATAGTAAGACCACTAAAAAAACATAAATATTAAGAACAAAAATTATAATATATACTTAATGTGGTTAACTTATTTTTGAAAATAGCTAGGAACTAATAACTAAAAAGTACAAAATAAAAAAAATATTTAATAAATAAAAAACCCGACTGCGTAAATAATGAACCAAACTACGTACATAGACAAAGAACTGAAAAGAAAAAAACAAGCACATAGATGGCTGGTGGTCTAAAATTATATAATGCACTATTGAATGAATACTATTGAAGAAAATAAAATATATTCTAATAATGGAACATAACAACTGAACAGTCGGGATCCATTGACAAATTAGATTGGCTGTCGACTAATGGATCCCGACTGTTCAGTTGTTATGTTCCATTATTAGAATATATTTTATTTTCTTCAATAGTATTCATTCAATAGTGCATTATATAATTTTAGACCACCAGCCATCTATGTGCTTGTTTTTTTCTTTTCAGTTCTTTGTCTATGTACGTAGTTTGGTTCATTATTTACGCAGTTGGGTTTTTTATTTATTAAATATTTTTTTTATTTTATAAATTTTTGTAATCTGGGTGATATGAATGGAGTGATGAATATGCGTGGGAGTAAGTTAGACGTAGTGTTGGTTCGTGAGGGCACTGGAGTAGTGTGCGAGTATGTTGAAGGCTTGGAGTTGGTTCCAATTGATCTCTATCACCCACCCCTAGACATCTTGGTGTCTCTAATAATGCATAAAGTTTATGAAAAGCTAGACCCCAGCAACATAGATCGAAGTAGGGACTCGAACTTTGCCAAAGGAGATTATAAACTTCTTTATGACCAAATAGGTTCAGCTCCATGGCATGATGTTATTAGCTGTAAAAACCCGTGCTTGGCTACCGATAAGTTTTACATTATAATGTACGATCTATTTGACACCTCCATCCCTAAAAAGAAGAGACACACTTATAGCCTTTTATAACTATAAGTGTGTCTCTTCTTTTTCCAGTGTGGTTCACTAAAGATATAGTAAACGACATAAATAAGAAAATCAAACTACACAAAAGATGGAAACAAACACATTGTGAGCATACCTACGCAGAGTTTAGTGCTTTACGATCAGAACTTAGGGTTAGAACTGAGAAAGCCTATAAGTCGTACTCCCGTAATGTGGAGAAGAGCTTAAAAAAGAATCCAAAAGATTTCTGGCAACATATATCCAGCTTAAGATCAAAGGGTGGCTTTGAACCACAAGTAGCATATAACGGAGAGCTTTGTTCAGGTGTAAAGGCGGCCGAGGCATTTGCTCAGTATTTCTCCAGTGTGTTTTTGCCTGATGTACCTAGATTGGATCCAAATATATTGAACGTAAGCTCTGAGGGAGGTGATGTACCTCTTCCTTCTCTGACAATTTGGGATGTAGAGAAGGGAATTGACAAAATTAGACCTTCTAGCTCGATCGGTCCTGACAACATTCCTGCCTACATCCTTAAGGGATGCAAAGAAAGTCTATTACCTCCCCTATGTCATATTTCAACCTGGCCTTCCCATCAGGTGCATACCCCAAACAATGGAAAATATCGCGAGTTACGCCTATTCCTAAAACCAGTGATAGATCCTCAGTGGATAAACACAGGCCTATTGCTGTCCTTCCAACGCTAGCAAAAGTTTTTGAGCATATATGAAGTATATGCTCAAAAATTTATTTACAATAGTATAAATGCTTATCTATCAGATACCCAGCATGACTTTCGGTCCGGTCGCTCCGTTAACTCAAATCTTATGGTTAAGGTGGACTTAATTTCTAGAAGCCTAGACATAGGAAGGCAAGTTGATGTCCTCTACTTCGATTTCTGAAAAGCTTTTGACAGGGTCGACAATGATGTGCTCTTAACTAAGTTGGCTGCCATTGGTTTCTGTCAAGGTTTTCTCAACTTCTTTGCTGACTACTTGCGCGATCGCACACAGTTCGTCAAACAAGGTTGCTTTGAGTCCGGGCCCTATAGTTAGTTAGTTGGGCGATAGGTTTCCGCACTTAGCCTCCCAATTGGGCCATTGTGCGTGATACTTGTTTGGCTACTCGAACCATTTTAGTTCCACCCAGAAGTCCAGGAAACCACGAAAGCCTGGCTTGAGGGCCTCCTGCAGTGTCTTCGGATCATTCAGGAACTTTGCCCGTTGGTAAGCGACGCTCTTGCAGTGTAGCATTACGTGTGCTGGTGTTTCTTCATTTTCAATGCACCCTCTGCACAGGGGGCTGTCCGTGACGCCAATCTTGAAGAGTTGTTTGTTTAGCGTGCAGTGTCCGGTAATTGTGCCTATCACCATGCGTAGATCCTTCCTGTTCAGGTGTAATAGATTACGCGACAGGCGTTTGTTCAGAGATGGTAGAAATTCTTTTGTCTGTCTGCATGATTCCAGATCTATCCACTCTTTTTCATGTTCTTGTGTGGTTTTCTCACACAGCCATGTTTTCAGTTGGTTAAAGGGTATGGGTACAATGGGTTCAGGTCCCATTGTTGTCGTTTCCGATCCCTTTCTTGCCAGCTGGTCCGCAGTGTCATTTCCTAGAGATCCACTGTGCCCTCTTATCCACTGTATTGTGACCTTGTTGGTTGTTGAGATCTTTTCAAGCGCACCGTGGCACTCCAGAATGAGTCCACTGTTGAATTGGTTGCTCTTTAAGGCTTGAAGCACAGAGGCACTGTCTGAGATTATGCGTATGGATTTACCATGTACATCTCGAGACTTGACTGCTGTTGCTGCTAGTGTTATTCCCACGCATTCCGCTTGGAAAATAGAATTTAGACTGCTAAGTGTTGTTGATATGTTGATGTTGAGGTCGTTGGAGAAGACGCCGGCTCCTGTGCCTCTGTTTGTTTTCGAACCATCAGTATATATCCGAACTTCATTTGGGCCAGAACTGTCCTTGGCTTCCTCTTGAAGTTGGATGTCGTAGTTTTTATCAAATATGAAGGTTTTAGGGATTATGTCACATATAGCGTCCATCATTGGGAGCGTCTTCTTAATTTCATCCATGATGCGCGTGTGATTTTCCCTATAATTTTGCTTCCACAGGCCAGTTTTGCTGAGCCTTATGGCTGTAGCTGCGGCCTCTTGTTGGATAACCAGGTGCAATGGTCTGAGATTTAAGAGCGCCTCTAATGCAGCTGTGGAAGTCGTTCTCATGCTGCCGGTAGTTGCTAAGCATGCTAGTCTTTGGAAGCTCTGGAGTTTTGTTTTTGCCGTGTTTAGCTGTGTTCTGGGCCATCACACAACGGCACCATACGTTATCATGGGGAGTATTAACATTTTGTAGAGCCATAGGGTCATGGATGGTCTTAGGCCCCACTTTTTCCCTATAAGTCTTCTACATTGCCAGAAGGTCGTTCGGGCCTTGTCAATTTTCACTTCCATGTGTTTGTTCCAGTTAAGCTTGCTATCAAGCGTTATCCCTAGGTATTTAACCTCAGTGGAGAGAGTCAGTTCGGTGCCAAACAATTTGGGTAGGTCCGAGATGTTTAGTTGTCTCTTGTTTGTGAATAGGACCAATTCTGTTTTCTTTGGGTTAACCGTTAGTTCGTGTTGGTCGCACCATTTTTGCACGATTTTGAAGGCGGACTGCATACGATTACATAATATGTTTTCCGAGTTGCCTTTTATCAGAATCGTGATGTCGTCGGCATAGCCAACAGTGTAGTAGCATCTTTGGTTTAGGCATCGTATTAGGTCATCCACCACTATATTCCATAGTAGGGGGGAGAGCACCCGACCTTGGGGACACCCTTTTGCTACGATGCCTCTTGTGGTGGAGTTTACCGTAAACCTTATAGCTCTCAGCCTTAGGAGGTTGTCAATCCAGCCACTGGTGGTTTGATCCACTCCGAATTTGGCAAGCGAGTGCTTTATGCTACAGAATTTTGTTTTGTCAAAAGCTCCTTCAATGTCAATGAAAGCGTGTCATCAATTTGTCAGTTAGGGCTGTCTCTATAGTTCCTACTACTGAGTGCAGGGCCGAATCTGTTGATTTTCCTGTTCTATAGGCATGTTGTTGTCAGTGTAGTGGCGTGCGTTGTTATCCGGGCCCTATAATACACGCTCAGGTGTTAGTCAAGGATCTGTGTTGGGTCCACTTCTATTCCTAGTGACCTTGTAAATAAAGTTAAATTTGCTAAATGCCTACTATATGCCGATGACCTAAAACTAATAATGGAAATAAAAAACGAGAAAGAATGTGAACAGCTACAAAAAGATATAAACGCCATTTGGCACTGGAGCATTGAAAACAAGCTGCTCTTCAACACTAGTAAGTGCTATATCATAACCTACGGTCGCGGGCGGCGACCAGTTCTTTTTAATTATACTATAGGTGGTCAACCAATTACTCGTGTCAACAACATAAAGGACCTGGGAGTGACCTTCGACCGTTGTCTCACATTTAGTGATCATGTTTCCGGTGTTGCCAAGGAATCATTTAGGCGGTTGGGTTTTGTTTTGCGTAATGTCCGTGACTTTGAGAACCCACAAGTCATCAGCCTTCTTTACAATTGTCTGGTTCGAAGCAAACTCGAGGCTAGTGCCTGTGTCTAGAACCCTCATACAGCGACCCAAATATTGATTATCGAAAAGGTGCAAAAAACCTTCCTTAGATTTCTATTTAAAAGGATATACAACTACTATCCTTATATGTACCCTACTAACTATCTTTTAGGAATGTTAGGTTTTAATTCTTTGGAGGTGAGAAGAGGCTTTGATCAGCTTACGGTAGCCTGTAAAACCTTTCTTGGAGAAATCGACTGTCCTGAGCTCCTTAATTTATTCTGTCGGTTATATGTGCCTGGTCGTAGGCATCATCAGTGCCGCCACCAGCGTGAATTATTTGCGAAGCCGCTGCATCATACTGTCGCTAGAGCCAAGTCTCCAGTATGTCGTAATACATTAGCATGGAATATCATTAACCCATCTCATCCCGTGGCGGGCTTAAAGTCGACCGAGGGAATACCTACCAGAGAACGGGTAGGAGCGTTTTACTGTGAACTATGACCATAAAACTGCGATCGCCAACCCGTCGCCAAGCGTGGCGATTATGGCATATATAAATTTCGGCCACCGGCAGGATTTGAAGCTGTGTTGAGTAAAATCCCCTTAATTTACAGTGAATTCTGCTAGGTCATCAAAATTTGTTATGATTTCTTCAATGTAGGGAATGATGGTGCCATCTGTCGGTAAAGTTCAGCAACTACTAGACTAATATTTCGACAGTTACATGTGAATGATAATATCAAATTGACAACGCTGGCTAAATTTTAAGCTTATTTACTTAATTTAAATACAATTACATCGTCCTATCCGTAGAATCAAGCTACTTCTGCATAATCGTTACTTAGAGGAGAGCGATTTGGAATTTATCTAGTATAGACGCCAGCACATCCAGCTACCCCAATCTGTCAAATTTCTTTTATAGATTTTCAACTTTATCACAAAATCATGATGTTCATTTTCAATTGGGGAAATTTGACAGATTGGTGTAGCTTGATGTGCTGGCCTCTGTACAAAAGTAATAGTAGTATCCTACGGAAAGGTCGACGTACGTGGGAATATTCCAAATCTCGTTCAGACAATAATAAATTTAGATCACCGACAGGATTTGAACGTGCATTCTCTGAGTAAGTCCCTAATGCTTTGCCAAATAAGCTAAAGTGAATTTCTCCTATTTCATCGTAATTTATTATCTGTTCTTTCCAATCCAGTCTACGGGGAATGGTGGCGCCTGATGTTGATCTAAATTTGTTATTCTCAGAATAATGGTTAGCATATGCCTGACGTTGTAAAAATGACTATTATTAAATAGATTTCTGTATACTGAATACTATCCTAAGTCCTTTATTTTCAATTTATTTTGCGATATCATTGAAAATACTCATTTTAAGATCTACTAAATGTAGTATCTATTAAAAAAAAATATTGTGTAGTCCAGTGACATACATGTGTAGTATTAATGTCAGTATTAACACTACACATGTATGTCACTGGACTACACAATAAGTAAAATTGTATATGTCCGCTTTACGGGCCCGTTGGTGTGCCTGGTAGATGCTTGCCTTTCACGCCGCAGGTCGTGGGTTCCATTCCCACCCAGGACAGATATTAGTGTCCATGAACATGTCTGTTTGTCCTGAGTCTGGGTGTAATTATGTACCTATCATCATCATATCAGCCGAAAGATCTCCAGAATTGCCGGTCTTGCGCTAACCGCTTCCAGCTACCCTCACAAGATCATCGGTCCCTCTTGTAGGGCCTGTACACGCTGCGTCTTCCGGTAATTACGTATTTACAAAAGAAATTTAGTATATGAGTTATCTGTTTTCTTTAGTACAAGCTCTGCTTAGTTAGGGATCAGATGGCCGTGTGTAAATAATGTCCCAGGATTCTATTAAAAAACAAAGTCTAATCATTTGTACTGAATAATTTGCTTAGTGTTACTTACGATAGTGTACAGATTTATACCTACAGTGTTTAAAAATGTGTGCTTGTATAACTCCTTTCTCCAACTCCTCCTTGTTCTTTCAGAATAAATTCATTGCAGGTTCCAAGACCGTTGAAGCGATTTATCAGCACGACACGGCCATGACTATATAGAGACACTTTCAGTATGTCGTCTATACATGATTGTTTATTATTATGTACACACGGCTACATATCAAGCTATACGTTCCCAGTATAAGCTGATCTCGCATTGTATAGGATTTCCATACAATGAGAGGTCAGCTTATATTGGAAATGTATATCTTTATATGTAGCCGTGTGTGACTGTAGTGTAGTATGTACAGACTTATAAATGTAGCGAAACGCTCAGTCAGATGCTCTCACCGCACCGGTCCGTGTTTGGCGAGGTTAAGCAACTAGGCTCGCGGTCAGTCCATAGATGGGTGACCGCCGAACTAGTTTAATTTCTGAGCGTCTCCGTGCTTCGGAGGGCAAGTTAAGCAGTCGGTCCCGGTTGTAACTAGTAGGCAACCGTAGGTAGCCGTTAAGCCATATCGGAGGCCTTGAACAAATCTGACACTAGGGTAACCACAATAATTGAGTAAGTATTGTTGTAGTTGATTCGTGTTTCCATCGGTGAGGGTAATATGAAAGAAAAACACAAGAGATCGAGCGAAAGAAGCTTTTTTCAACTAAATTTACAATACACAATGTCTAAGAGTTCACATAGTATAAAAATCATGAATTGTTTTGCGTTTCTTATTTACACGTGTTACAAGAAATGCTGGCATTGTTATTGCGATCAAGCACAATGTATCATTGTTTACGATAAATACATTTACATTACAGTTTGTACAACTGGTGTACTGCCGCGTTATACATTTCGCTCTTATTTCCTTTATATATTTGCCAGCTGGTCTACCAAGAGCCCACATTGGCACAATATTTAGTATCATTGTGTAGACACTAGAGGGGTCAATATACTTATATAAATATATTTACCGAGCTTTAATCACATATACTTTACCAAACATAGAACGTACAGTGTTATAATTTGGCACATTATTTATCATTTGCCTCTCAACTTTCCAATATAATAATTAATTGTAGTAATAATATATTACGTTAAATATTTGTAGTATCCCTATATTTTCGTTTAACCTACGAGACGTCCCGCCGATAATAAATACAAATTAAGTGCACTTTATGTACAGTGCTACGGGACGCAGTTACACATTTTTACAATTTAACCATCTCCATACCTTCGAACCATACGGATATATAATATATCTCACAATATCGTTATCTGATGTATTAAATTATCTCTCAAATACAAGCACTCAGGGATACAAGGATTTGCTTTCTTTCCACCTCAGGCACCGGAACTAACTCTATTAAAATAATTAAATATGAAGGTAGTAAAATTATGTTTCGAGATCATATTTAATACATCACAGGTGTTAGAGAAAAAAAAATATAATTATTTATTGAAGTGTGCTCCAAGTGTTTCGCAAAGCTAACATTACAAACAAAAAAACGTTGCTTTTTTGTCACATTTCCAATTTAAATATGAAAAATGAATTTTAATAATTAGTGAGCAAAATAATAAAAGAAGAGTTTTTTCCCTATATATCTTGTTTTTTTTTATTTCAATGGTATATACTTAGTACAAACCATTGAAATAAGAAATCACTAAGTTACCAAAACGATAATTTTCTTGGGAATTTTGTTCTGAAAATTTGATATTCCATTTGAATGAAAATTGTGTCTTTCCTAATACCTACAAAATTTATAGTTTAGATCCTGTAGCAAATAGCTCTTCTTTAACCAGTAAATTTCTAGAATGTTAACAATTCCTTTTCTAGGAATTCACAAATCAATATCGTGGATCCCATATACAGAATTGAGGTTTTACGAAATTTAATAATCCCGAAATTGCTATAATTAGAGATATTTGTAGACCATTGTTTGGTCATTAGAAGCGGTGGCACAGCACACGGCAGAATCTGTCCAGTTTTAACTATGGTATTAGCTTGATTGTGAATATTGTGATGTATCAAATCATCACGCTGATTACAGAAACACTTAGAGCACACTTAACATCTATGTATTGCAGACAGTATGCCCGTCGGCACTATGCCCAATCGAACAACATCATTATACCATATTTGATGTGCTCTCACAAACTAAGGATATCTTTGTAGCAGTATCGTACACGTGTCTGCAATGCTTATCAAACTAGGCTCCATTGCTTCTACGCTTAAACATACATGGTGATAATTTGTTCATGGTAACAGGGGATGTGATGTGTCATTTATATATAAAAATATTACTTAACACAATAAAAATATCATCAGTTTTAAAGAGCACACGCAAACACAAAAAGTTCATAAATTACTAACGTCAAATTTAAACAGGCTATATACTACAATCTGTAGTTATAATATACCTTTACAACAATATAAAAAAAAAATCATTCATTATTAACTCTGTCAAGACATAAAAGTTCATTTACTTAATTTCATTTCAGTGAATCGTCGAGAAAATATACAACTGCTTTGGTTAGCTTAAATATGCTTTACAACTGTCGTTCTATAGAAATATAGACATGCACTATGTATGTAAGTATGTATGGTCTATCCACAACTTATTATTTATAAACACTAAGCATAAGATGAGTAATGATTATGATGGATGTATGTATGTCTTTTTGTAGCGACCGCGAACCCTCGACCTAAACCTGATGAGAGAATTTGTACTTTCACAAAGGGCCACGGTGAGTCCAATCTATTGCGCGCTGAGAACAAAATTTAGAATACCAATAGCAAATAAACTATCATCAATATAATTATATTATAAACCATTGAAATAAATCAACAAAACGAATATCCTTATTTGCGAATACGAGTAGTTATTATCGCGAAACACAAATACTCAAAATGTATTGTACTACTTAAAACTTTAAAATTGCAAAATCTGTTACAGGGGAGGTAACAATGTCTTTTAATCATTGAGTATTTGTGTCAGTTTATGCTAAAACGTCTGATGAAGATTCTCTCGTAAATTCCTTGCGAAAGCGAAAGAAGATTCGAGAATGCCTTCCTTAGAGAATGCATCGAAAATGTTGAAACGCAATGCGATGAAAATTTGATTTCCACCTGGGCGACTCAACATTTCCAAGACATAATTATTGTGACTGCGACTAACTTAACATTCGACGTAAAGTCTAAATAAACCTAATATTAAACCGTAGCTATATCTAAAATAACTTAATTCAAAGAGATCATAATTCATATAATATAATCATAACTTATTACAGATTGTCACGGTACAAGTTTTGTGAATGAGTGCCTTGTTAGTTTAGCAGTAGCGTGTTCAACCTTACACAAATAGGTCCTGGGTTCAAATTCCGGGTCGGGCCAAAACTCACTAAGTTTTTAATAGAAACATCCCACAATCACTTGATATTGGAATGGCTCCATTAAAAACAATCCCACTATGAATCTGGAAGGCTCGCCCCTGACCTCTTTCCGGTCTCGTCGGCTAGCCTTCCCTTCGGACCGAGAGAGTGAGGGAATATACCTATGTTTGCGTACACACTTGTGCACTATATTATGTCCCACTCACTAGTCTCTATTTAGACTGTTTCATACATGCGATAGATTTCACTTTCACAAACCTTTTTATTGCGTTGTTGATAACATCTTCCAACACGTTTCGCATCACGTATTGATGTCGCTTTGTGGGAGATTATAACGCAATAAATGTCATTGTCTACGCTGCATCAAAGACCAGAGGGAAATCTAACGCATGCATGAACTTTCAAGATGAACTACAATGTATTTAAAGGAAGCGTTGAGCAAAACTTGGGTGTGATGTTCTGTGACAAAGGTATCATGATATATTAATCGTTGAACTAAAGATATTTTCTTAATATTACTTACTCATTACTTAACATTATTAGTAATTTGGAAACGGTATTACAATAAATTAATAAAACATAAAAAAATATACACAAGGTGACAACTGGTGCGACATAAGTGAAAAGTTCCATCAGAGGCGTGTTCGTAACTTGAAGGGAACGAAATACACTTGGGATTTGAAAAAAATCCCTTGGATGGGATTTATTGGAGATCTGATCCCGTTGCATAGTGTAGTAGCTGCCGAAACTTGTCCATGTGTCCGTGTTTGTGTTGTCACGTGTGTCTCCCGGCCTAGCTGGTGCGTTTCAAATGCGCAGGCGCAAGTCTCGCTACTTTCGGCGGGCGGATGTGGGCGCCGTGCCCGCACTCGTGCTTGTGGCCGTGCGGTGATTTCTTGGCAGCATTCGATAACCGCTTGCGTGGCTTCAAGAAATCTGGAAAGAAGAAAAAATCATTAAGAATCTTAAAAAGGAACTTTTTTGGCGATTGTACTCGTAGTTATATTTTGTTCCGTTGATTTCATGCATCGGTTATTGACTTATACCGATTACTCCAGTCGCGATAAACGCAAGGTGAAAGCATTTTATGACTCTTGTTAACATTTCTCTGAGAAGGGTGACGCGACCGCTGCGATGCATAAAATCAGTCATAAAACATTATTATTGAGGGCGGGGCCAGCACCATTGTGAATTGGTAAAAATTTTACGACCCTCAAACTCGAAGGTTCGTTAAGACGCCCGGATGCTGCTCGTGTCCTACGGGACCTTAACATTTTACGACTTCATCCATGAGGATTATATGGTAAAAAAGTCGTTTGAGAGTACTTAAAGCGCCGGAATCCTTTTTCTAAACAAATCTTGGGGCGGCGCGCGGCGACGTCTTTTGTGACCATTTCTAATTTTGAAAAAAATATGGCTTTTAATAGCTATAACATTTTACGATCTTTTTACTACTGTTTAATCTGTATAATAATAGGTTGTCTGTGAGTTACTGGTGCGAAGATTACTTCGAAATTTGAAAGTTATAGAATTTTTCGGTTATAATATAATAGTCTCTCTCTTCTTACGTACAAAGTTATGGCTCGTAAAAATCGTCTCAATGGATTTGGAGCATAAAGATGATTAAGTTGATAAGTTACAAAGTTACATGTTGTAAATCAAATACGGCTACTTATGTAAAATAATACAAATCTTTTTTTATATTTGGTAAACAGTTGGTATAAGATTCTGTTATAAGTATGATAATTGTAGGGATCCACGCATTTACTAGTAAATACCTGATACTATTATTTATTTGTCCTTATATCATCCTGGCCAAAAGAAATAATACCCAAAATCTGTCCCAATAATATTAGACATATTGAGGTTATTTTGCACACTTGATTTTTACAGTATTACTGTTAGTTTGTATAAAATATAAGTAAGTATAGTTACTTATTAAAAGTATAAACAGCGAAACGCACAAAAGCTGGAATACCTACAGATTCCTAATAAATTACGTATTTTGATTAACTAATTAAAAAAATATTGATGACTAAATTAGGTAACTGTATTTTGTCATGCAATGAATGCTGTTTCACATTCATTTGTAACAATTTGCTAGTTTATGAATGAAACAACATAGTTTTTGGAAATAAAGTATTATTATTATATAATATTGGTAGCTCAAATTTCACGGACAAGGTTAAATAATTAAAACAGCACGGGAACGAACTGAAGTAGTCTTGGGAATCATTTGAAAACAATCGCGAACTATCATCAACTAAATAATTAGTATGGACAAAAAAACGGCTGATAGTTTGAACCAAGGCCATTTTGGTGCTCGCTTACACGATTTGTTTTTAATATACTGATTCTAGGTATCCAACGGACGGACCGCGTCAACGGATAAACATTTAAATTCAGTTCTCTAGTAGGATTTCAAGTTTATAATAAGTTAGTATTATCGGTGATTCAGTACTAAGGTAATCTCGACACTGTGTAAAAAGGATGTTTCATATGTCTTAGGCAAGACCAAGGCTCATTGTCTTCAACTGTACATTAGACAAATTTTCAAAAATAGAAATATTCAAAATAGTAGTTGGAAAACTCCAACGATGCCGAAATGCGTGATAGAGTAATTCTTTTTTTAAATGATGCGATCATTCTTATCAGAATCTTAGCGGACGGTTTGGTCTTGACCTCTTACCTTGTTTATTATAGGTATGCGTAAATTATAAATATCATAGACACTTATGCTGGATTTTTTTATATATATAACATGGAACCAATACGTCTTACTCAAGATGAGGTTTCACATGTTTCGCCTATAATTGACATCCAAATATAAGAAAATTACGTTATCCGCAAAATAACCTAGACATTATAAATGACCAAATGTAATATCAGATCATGAATGAAAGACACTAAACACACACACAGACATTAAATATTTTACACTTAAAGTATTTCTTTTTATATCCTTCGACTGAGTAAAAGCTCTCTTTTATTAGCCGTTTTAAAGCACAACTTAATTTTCTATAAGGAAGGTTGACTATCACTCTATACAATGAGTAATATGTGACAGGTGCCATATAAACGAAACTTCTTCTAAAATATGTCCCAGCCGAGATACCATGCTTCAGTTACATGATCTTTAAACACAGCGTTGGCGCCAAAACTCATAGTTTTGGCGCCAACGCGGAAAACGACGCATCGATGATATGTTTCACTTTCGAGTTTTTATGTGTAAATATGGTGGATTTTTAGACATAACAACTTCGACAACGTAGACAAGTGGAGGAAAGTGCGATATTGCCGTGAATTGTGATTTTCTATGTGGAAACGAATACTCCATAGATGCCTCCAGTAAAGTCTCCACTGCTTTACTAGGTAGGGCTATGACTTGACTGTGACGGACTTGACTGGACTTTTACTGACTGACTTTAAAAACCATAAAATATACTTACGACGAGGCGGTATGGTCTGTGAACTAAGTCTGCGCAAAGGCAAAAAAAAAATTAATTCAGTATGAAAAGGTTATGACAGTATAAGCACATGGTCCATGAATAAGGCCCATCATTGCTCTTGAATATTACAGCTATTATTATAAACATCCAAATACATAGATAACCTATAAATATGTGCCTGTTTGTACAACTGTGCACAGCACAACACGTGTATTTGCTTGATAAAAATAATGTAACAGCAATCTTCCCAATATACATCGTAATCTAAAAGATACTGAATTGTTCAAATACCATAATGACAATGATGAGACAGAAAACAGGTACATATACAGGCTTATTAATAAAACCAAGGTGAAATGTCACGGCAGAATTGGTTAGCAACAGCTCGTCGTTCAACCGATCGACAGACATGTTCGTAATAATAAAAATTGTCTGAATCATGGTAAAAAACAAGCGTCGGTGTGCAGCCGGGAACTATGTCAGTGACGTCACGGAGCCAAGGTCGACTGGTGGACAAGAGGTTTCCCGCCAAATTCATCAGCACGTGGACTTTGTAGGTTATGTTCGTATTAATATAATCATTTATTCAGTATGGCGACGTCAAACTTTTAATTTAGATATCCGTATATAAGTACATACATACATCGTTACGTAAAAACCTTGGAAGAGCCAAATTGTTTATTACATAATAGATTGATAACGCTCCACCTCTCACGTTGTGTAAATAAGTATCCACAAATCGTATATCTACTAAACTTTAATTATCTACACTCCGTTATAAATAAACCGCAAATACAATAGACGTGCAATCTCGATTAAACGCATAGAAATACTTTCACGTGGTTACGTAACAGTTTCCCGCCAAATGTTCAATGGAGCGTTTCGCGCCATTTTCATCCTGATATAACCTGACTAATTCGTAACGTGATTTGTAATAGTGGATTCTGTTTACTAGCGTGGCCTATGTGTATCGGCTGGGTATTATATTAGGCACGCGTAAACATGCGGGTGTATGCGTAAACAAAATGGCCTTGAAAATCGTGCGCGTGCGCAGGCGCGGTCGCGTATGCCAAGCAAACAACTCGCACATTTATCGTGGCTATTATCAATATTTTATCAAGTATAGGCTAACTGTGTTGTAGTAAGTTAATTTTTGATAAAACATTAAAATAAGACGCCATATTCGACATAATCGATATAATATGGAGATGTAACCTGAATTGATAAAGAGGAAATAATTATAATCGATAATGCATTGCACGTGATTGAAATTGTATTATTAGGTCACAATTTTATGTTGGTAGTAAGTACTAACTAGTAACATACTTACAATAATTTGTCTTTCGTTAAATACAGAGTGGACGAACTGCGATTGAGCTGAAACGTTAACTGGTCGCCGAGTGCTGAAGCTATTTTGGGCGACCTAAATATCAGCGCGGGCGCACGAACTCTACCTCGTTTGATGCCGCTATAATTCACGTGTTTACCGCGCAAATTCGAATCATAACAAGAAACCGGTGTTCAGAATCATAAAATGCCGTCTTGACTTATGAAATAAAATTAATAAACTCAGCGTACGAGTATAGATTTATACATGTTTACGAATCCGCTTTTTTACGAGCCGTTGAAAATGACTTGTGCAATATATCTTGATTTTTGCTAAATTACTCTAGCAGATTAATGAAATCGAATCAACAACTACATTACTTACATTAACTACATTATTACAGAGATTTTGTACAAGAGTGCCAAGTTCGTTTAGCCAAGCAAGTAGTAAGAGCGATGTAATGCAATTCACGTGCATGGAAAGCCGTGGCGGCTCGGCTTACATCCTCTATGCTACACTACTAGAATCTATGATATCCTGGGAATAAAAACAAAAGGACAACATTGAAATCTGAGAAAAAATATGATGCTTCCTGAGATGCGTCAAATTAGTTTTTTTTTGTGATGCCACCGCAACGAAGCAACACATTGGGGGTGTTGTCACCGCCCTTTGATCCGGCGCCGCGCATGAGTGCAGGAAACACGTTGCGCACCCTGAATAAGTAATCATGGTACGTGGCTCCATTGCGCTCTTGACGCTAACTTTCTATAGCTTTACCGTTTTAACCACTACTGAAACATTGAAACTAAAAATCGAGTATTCAAAATCTTCGAAAAGCACAGCTGGCGAAATTTGCACCCATTATTATATTTTATTGTTCAGCCGCCACATAAAAGGTCTGATCTGTGTTCTCGCAAATTTTGCAGTTCGTGGGAATGACACAAGTGCCTCGAGTCACGATCCAGGACTTGAAACGTTTTACTCATTACATCTTCAATGCCGCGAATGGGAGAGAACCTCCTTTGTCCGGCATCGTAATTATGGAGCCTGGCACGCGGTTCAAGTTTCTGTTCCTTTTGTTAAGGATATCGAGGTAAACACTATTATACTGAGTGTAATCACTAGTTATCTAGACGCAACGATAGACAAAGCCTACGCATTATGCCGTGGCCGCTATAAAAGATTTTTAGTGCAGCTGACATAGATTTACTTTTCCGTTGCAAGAAACGTCATTTTATTAGATTTTTTTTATCGGATAGACACATCATAAATGAAGAACCCAGTGCGCACGCTGGGCGCTCTCTATTAGTCAGATCTAAATGTCATTTTCAAACAAGTCTCAACTTGATCGGACACGTTGGAGTAGGTAGAAATTCGTGTTGGTATACGTACGCCGCCGATTTGTCGGCCGCGGACGTAGGCGGCACGTCCCGAACAGAACAGGTTGCTCAGCTAGCGCACGCTCCCGCCATCTTATTTTATTCATTTACCTTAGGGCTGTTCGGTGTGTAAATTATTAATTAATTATTAGACTTTAGCAATTTTTTAAAAGGGCTAAATTTATTCAACCTCTAATTCAAGATAGTTATATATATTTATATTCAAGTTAGTTGAGTAGAATGCCTTTGGATCACCTTCTTAAGCGTGAGGCGACCTCAAACATTGAAAGTTTATGAAGCATTTTAATACTGGGCGTAGGGTTGAACAAAAACTGGAATTAGAATTTCCCCTGTTAGATTTCTAGCTGCGCAGGAAATGTATTGTAAAGCGATTGTTGCGAACAAGTTTGCATTGTGATTACAAACCAGTTCCAAAATATCTAGGCCAAGTGAAAGGCGATTCGATGTCAAAATGGCGTGCCTCGTTGCGCATACGACGCGTTTTTGTAATCGTTCCTCAGAAATGTAAAATTTATATAAGTACGGAAGGGATTTTAATTTATTTTATCATAATATGGTTAGTGGCTATACTAGTGTCAGAGTTCTTCAAGCTACCCAGGTGGCTTTTGACATGGCTTCCCGACTGACATCTTGCGACTACAACTGGGAAATACAGCTTAACGGGGAACTACAACTGGGAAATACAGCCCTCCTAAACACGGAGACGTTCAGAAACAACTTTGGCGGACACCCATCTAAGCACTAACCAAGTTCATTGAGTCTTTACCTCTCCGATCACTTACGGGTAGCTGAGAATAACAGACTATGAGCGCCTAAGTAAAAGGACATAATTTAAACATTATGGAAGCTTCCTAGAAGATTTTTTTAACAGTTTTTTAGAATATAATTTGAAAAATCATGTGCATTTTAGATCATTAATTATACCTACTCAGATTAGTCTTTTAATGGCTTATCAACACAATAAATTATTTGTTTAACTTTAACTAATAAATTAATGTGAATATTGACAGCCCTACTTTGCCAAGTTCTAATACAACTGGACGTGGCACATAAAAACGGGCAACAAAAACTAACCCTCGCGTATATCTGTATATTTGTGTATACGATGGACTGCTACTGGTTTTAAGACGGAGCCTAAACAAATAAGTGACAGTCAGGTAGCATTGTATCCTTCTTAACATTTGTTCTATATTATCTGATGCACCTTCTAGTTTTTTTTTCTCAAATTGTATTCTAGTCTTATATCAGTGAATTATTTTGTAATAATTACGGAATTAAAACCGACTTCAACTGTTTTTAGAACAAACGATTTGAGCAAAATTTGAATAAAAAAAGAATATTCAAAATAGGTTCTTAATCAACGGAAAAATTGCGTAACGTACCATAAAAAGAAAAAGTACCTCCTCTTTTTTTGAAGTTGTTTGAAAATATATCACAGTAACGTTATGTTATGTAAGTGATTGGCGAGGTTAAGCAACGAGGCTCGCGGTCAGTCCATAGATGGGTGACCTCCTAAGTGGTTTAATTTCTAAGCGTCTCCGTGCTTCGGAGGACACGTTAAGCTACCGGTTGTAGTCTAAGGACTATAGTCGTTAAGCCATGTCAGAGATCTACTGGGCGGTTGAACAACTCTGACACTAGGGTAGCCACTGCCCATACTATAAGTAAGTAATTAATTATAATAATATTAACAAGTAGCAGTTTTAACGATTATGAGTGTTGTACCACTTCAATATCAATAATATTCATTCACTTAGCATATTTCAATATTCCGACACCAATTGATTTGAAACTTGTATATTATATTGCGGTTTGAACCGACTGAAAGTGCTAATTGAGTAACTGCTAAATAATTAATGGAAGGCTGACTGCATTAGCATAACATAAATAAGAACTATTTATTAGTAAACTGTCACCGTTTGCTACATTAAACTAAAGATATGTTAATAAATATTTATGTATTACTCTTAATATAATTTGCTTTCATAATTTTGTATTATACTTGGACGATTTTTAAACTTCTTCAAAAAAGGAAAACGCTGTCAATTCGACTATGATTATTGTCTTTTTCAACGGGAAATTGGGTTTTATGTACGCCAAGGTCCGATATAAATTTTTCTTCAAATGGATAACAAAATAAGTTAGTTGATGTTTTGTTAAAACAGTAGTTATTGAAAACATTATTAAAAGAAATCACTATTCTACTGGCGAGACTCTTGTTTCTTTCCATGTATTTGTGTGAACAATTTAACGATATTAATACTTAAAATAATCGACTTTTCGTACTCCCTTATTTCGCTATTCCTGCCCCAAAATTAAATTGATTTTAAATATTTTTTGGTTTTAAGACGCTAAATTTTTTGTACAAGGCTTTGATTTACGCAGTTTCTAATAGCCTTATATTATTTTCATATATAAATAATTATATTAATAAGTGATCATCGTCGTACATTGAAGCCTTGCTTCTTGAAAGATGCCATGTCATACTCATACCATAATTATGTTAACCTAGGTTTCACTGGTTCAGGGGACAATTAATATATCTGTATTGAATTAAGTACGTATGTCTTAAAAGTCAGGGAACGAGGAATATGTATGTATGGAAAATTATAGTCAGTAATCGCTCTAAAGAGTCAATAAAAATGTCGTGCCCATATTCGCAATTCCGTGCCACAGGAAATGCTACTTTGTCGGTTAGTCATTAAGTATTAGTCATGACGCCGTGTTTTAACGATTAATTCACTTCTACAGCTTTCAAATATGACGTCATGGAAATACTCTAGGAGAGGGGGAAGCAGAATTATAACCCATTAGGCCGGTAGAGCTAATAATTTTATCCAAGGTAACAGGTAGTGGACGTCTTTCGGATGATATGATGATGATGAAATAGACAATGATTATATAAAGACATAAAATAACAGACATACATAAACATTTCAATGAATTTGTAAGGAAACAACTTAAAGTTAGGCGTTGACTAACATTACCCCAGTTACATTTAAGTCGGGTATAATTGTAGCTAAATTATCTACCTAATAATTCTCAAGTCGACAGACTAGTCTGGACCGATTCATGTCCGTAGGTTGCAATTATTTAGATTTCTATCTACGAAACAGGATGTTTCTAATGCTAATTCTATAGCGTTAGTTAGGGTTTACGTATTTCCTTAGTTTTTTTGTCTCGATTTATATCGACAGCAAAACAGCCATAGGACGGCTAATACGACTTGAGGCTTTGCCTTTTTTTTGAATATCCAGGGTGTCAAATATTGTCTGCTGTTGCAGGGCTGTCGCAGGTGCAAAAGGTGCAAAATGTTGGATTCGCACCGACTAAAACTAACCAGCTGTGCACTTCTAGCGCCTGATGGGAGGGGTGCCTTTTGCGCCATGTCCCATGTGGTCGGGACACGTACCCTGGGAGGGCTCTGGATTGCCTTTGCTTACCTCAAGTAAAACTGAGAAGCCCTTCTAGGTGAACTTAAATATCAATCAATCTATCTGATCTCAAAAATTTGCATTGCGAATAATGCTACAAAATTCAAATTTAAATAATATCTATCTGATTTCAGTCTATAGATAGGTGACTGCTGGAGTGTTTTAATTTCTAAACGTTTTCGTGCTTCGGAAGGCTATTAAGCTAAGGTCCCGGTTGTAGTCGTTGGACAACAGTCGTTAGGCAATGTCGGACTCGATAAATTGAACAGGTGACACTAAGGTAACTTTAAAGTTATATATCTTCATACAAATCTCGCACTAGTTACCAAAACCACATATTAGGGACAACATGAGCTTTAACCTACTAAAACTGCTGCATATTGTAAGCTACTATAAGAAGAAGCGGATTAAGTTCAAGGTTTATAATAAGTGACAGCATATCCTCATAGAGACCTTAATCTATGTTTCATAAATCAGGTATTAGGGACAATAACCTAGTAAGTCGGCTGACCAAAAAAAAAGTGACAACAAGTCTACATATAGACCTCGCTCTATGTGACAGCACTTACGGAGAGCAGAAACTAGTTTGATGGTATAGTAAGTTGGGTGTACTTCCCAAAGTAAGAAGCGTGATAAAAGCAATCTATATTGAAATTGGAAGTCGCTGGATGGGGATAGCTCAAGACCGACATTGTGAATATCTTTAGGGGAGGCCTTTGTCCAGCAGTGGGCGTCTTTCAGCTGATATGATGATGATATTGAAATTTTCCAATATTGTTTTAACCGGAGTTTTGCTTCAGAGACTTATTATCTTTACTTAGGGGCAAAATAAAGTCAATGTTTCTGCTTGTCTTGACATTTGAAACCTAACAGTGAAATGTCAATGTCGGCGTATTAGCTTAGCAGACATATTTGCACAGAAAATAGCGGTTTTGTTGTATGCGGGAATCACTGACGTGTATTGATAAAGTAGATCGGCTGATAGTGTCAATGTCAAGTGCATATCTTGAAGCTTGTTGAGCTCAATTGACAAAATGGTTTGTATATCTATTTGTATGTATTATCACTTTGTTTAGTACAATTACAATTTAGATGTGAGGTGGAATAAGTTACTTTTCTTTCGTATGGAATACAATCCCGGCATTTTGTGGACCTGGGTGTTAGAGGATGCCAGATATCTTCGAAGAGGCAGGACTTTTAGACTGACCTGTTGGTCTGTTAATGACTCTGACTGCTAAGCCAGGACAAATCTTTGTGCGAGGAGCTTGACTATTTTATCCATGCCTGGGAGTAATTTATCTATAATATGTATGTATTTAAGTAAAAATATATTTATTAAGTATGTTTATCAGTTGTATGATTGCCATAGTACAGGCTCTGCCTAGTTTGGGATCTGAAAGCTGTTTGTTTATTGACAGAATATTTTAATTATAATTTTTTTATTTAAGGGTCGGCAGCACGTGAGTGATGTGACTCAAGCAATATGTGCTACGATGACCGCTTACCGTATGATTTTTAGCAGTCATATGAAACTGAGTTCTCTCACATAGTACTTGTTGCGTTTCCTTCTATAAGTCTTCTATATCAAAAATGTTATCGCTTCGACCAGTTGGACAGGACTTGTCGGTCGTGTAGCACAGTATTAGAAACCGCCAGTGAGCAGCGTTGTGAAAGTGAGCAAAATGGATGCCATTGTTGCGTGTCCGATTGCCAGGGGAACTTAATAGTACACTTCGTGAGTTTATGGGTAGGAAAATTGATGTTGCATCAGTATTCGTGATAAACATTGCTTTTATACATGTTTTTATGGAGTGAAATCATATTATTGTGGAAGAAAAATCTTGGGATGTGTGTGTCTTTTTTTTAGTTAAAAATTTATGTGCGGTACAATAAACTTTCTTTCCTTTCAAATGATTTACTGACGTTTGTTCTTACATCCCACCTTTTTGTAAGCTGCATCTACAAACACATTCCTCAGAAACAAAAAAACAAACAAAAGACACTTGATTAAAATTAAAAAAAAAATTGTTTATAAGTTTGTCAAAGTAAACAATTCCATGAATACAGAATGACGGCCGCCCTCAAACACCTCGTGTTTGACGTTTCTTGACGGGCTGTTTGTTCAACTAGTTTGATAGTGGCGGTACCGATTCAAATTTGACAAAATTATTTAAGAGTTTGTTTAGGAGTAACGTCAGATTATTTCTGTTTAATCTTTCGACTTTAAGTTACTAGTATATTCATCTTTGGATGCTTATTTTGACTCGTGATGTTATGGGTCTTTAGCTTACTTTATCTCAAGGGCAGTGGTTATCTCCTATACGGTGATAGCGTCGAATAAGACTACATCTAATCCCATGGGGGTCGCAGAGTCACCCCGAGGGAATACCTACCAAAGGTACTACAGCAGCGTCTCTCTGTGTGCATTGAGCCCATAGTGCGATGGTATGTCCAAATGAGAGATAATTACATTGTAGACATATTTCGGGAGGCTATTGTTCTCCAGAGTTTCCGCTGATATGAAGATCATCACGCTGATGATTAGTTATTATGTCAAAGCCGTTTTAGCCGTGTAAGTGTTCAAGCCACCCAATAAGCCCCTGACATAGCTTAACGTCTGTTGTCTATGACTACAATCAGGGCCAACTACAGGACGTTCACAAATTAAATAATTTTAGCGGTCACCCATCTGTACCTATCACGTATGGACCGATGAGAGCTGGACTACGAACTGGCTATGAGCACCTTATGGGTCATTAAAATTGATTGATCAAAGAGTATTAATATATATTAAACTTTAAAATGGCGTATAATTATTATAAATGGATTTCTGCAGTGCAACGTTCCTGGACCGTAAAATTACGAGATAAAAGACGAACAACAAAAAAAATGACAAATACCCACTGCGGTGTGGAAGGTCATCGTACCGCGTATACGTGAAATTATTCATACGACCCACAGTATAATGAGTTGCATTCATCATTATCCTCAAATTTCAGGCTGTCTGGCTTCGGTAATAATAACCGAGCCATTAATAGGTGGCATTTTCCTAAACAAACGCTTTTATCATTTTCATCTCTCGAGTTGTTAAAGACAAAACTACAAATTAATCTTTTTCTTTTTTGTAAATTGATATCCTACACTTTATTCAGTTTTAAACAAATTAAGCTCCCGCTATATAGCCGTGACCATGGCATAATGGGCATATTTTCCTTTGTCAACTATACATGGCTATGGCGTTCAACTGCATTCACTTTTTATTTTATACCATTAATAAAATTATTAAAATTAAAAAAAATATGGAATGATTTTTTCTAGTCTTGAAAAAATGGCATATATAGCCGTAATAACCTCCTTCTTTTGAAGTCGGTAAAAAAAGAAAGTTGCTATACAAATTGGGCACTTATCTTCTATCTAATCATAAGGAAATATCGAAAAGATAATAATTATATTGTCTACTACCGCATCATATAGATAAATTGCAAATAAAAAACCGGACGGGAGAGTCGATACTCCATTGCCCGCCAACGCGTTATTCCGGTAGCAGCGAGGCTACTATTAATTTATGATGCATTTTATTTTTTATATGCACTAGAAATAACGACCTGTCAGCTTTTAACGTGTTATTATAAACCAATACCATTATAAACCGTTGAGTATAAACCAATAGTATAATCAACTATTAAAATAACGTGACCGTTAGAAAAGTCCAACTACGTATAATTACATCATTTTGGAAAAGAGGTTATACTCTTACACTGCTGGACTGATATTAACCAAATATAGCTAAGAACTACGGCAAGGGAACTGGCTTTCAAATGAAAAAATCCGCAATAACCCGAGAGATGCATACTTTCCAAGTGCTTCAGGACAAATTTCAACAGAAACTTGCCAATTACGCAGTATATATTATAGCGCACGTGTGTGCGCAAACATAGAGTTCTGTCTCTAATTCCTCCCTCTCATAATCCAAAAAGACCTCTCGCGTACCTGCTAACTGTCACCTTCCGGGGCACTACTGGTTGGTTTTATTGCCAGAAAAACTTCTAATTACACTTTTTGCCCGAACCGGCATTTGAACTCAGAACTTTATTATCTACGGTTGATCACTATTCTGCCTCGTTTGTCTAGACAAACGAGGCAGAATATAAAGTTTGTTTAAATAACCAGTTAAATAAAAGTCACTCGTCGGTTTGCTTACCGCAGAGATTTTTTGCAATGTAGGGCGACTGGAGTGAATAACCTGGGATCGACGACTTATCCAGCCCAGGTGTGACCCCACGGCCGAGTAAATTGCAGGAGCCGTCATTTATCCCGGATTGCTTCACTTTGTATCATTAGATCGATCGTTGTCTTTTTGCTTTCGGTCTTCCATATGGGTATTGGCAATTTATAGACTATCTTCAGAATAATTTAAGAATGAGTTACATAGACACTTTCAATTAAACTAATGCTTTTTTGTAATGTTATTCAAAAGAATCGATGTAGCTTAATCGATTACACATTCCACCGCTCCACTATAACAAATAAATGACTCTACAACACTACCATTCTAAAAACATCCCTTACAAATTCAAATAAAGGAGCTTAATCAAAAATCGAAACAGCATCACGGGTGCACTTAAAAAATTGAATCGATTTCCAAAGATACGAAGACACAAAACACTGGACTACTGTGCAGGTAGTGAGTACGAGACCGAGTGTATGAGCTAAACGACGGGTTTAAAATGTTAAATGAATGTTTAATAAAGCACCCCAGGGCGGCGAGTTCAAACGAAGCGCGGTACGATCAAAGCTGCCGTATCGAGAGTCGGGCTATCGACGATACAGCTCATTTACAGAACAACGCTACTGGCATACGCGAGTCGATTATCTCGAGATTATCTTTACACCGTTTAAAAGCAAATCTGTATCGTTTTAGCGGTTTAAATGGCAACCATTTTTTTGATATTTCAAGTGTCTTAAAAGCGGATAGAGTAATCGAGTTTCTACTGTAAAGTCGATATCCGTAAATCCTCAGAGGATAAAAATTTACAATATGCTAAAGCATCACGAACTTAAAGGAATTTTTGATTAGTATAGTAAAATAAATACTAAATGAATTCAAACAGAAGTTACGTATTTTCACCAAAATGATATTGGCTGGACATTTTTTCTTAGAATTAAGGACTGTTTTTCTTTGCCGATGTTGATATTGATGAGTTGTTGGAGCGTGGTATTGGCGCCGCTATTAAGAGTAGGTAGAGTATCCTTATTACTTAATCAGCATCACAGATTGATATTAAAACTAGCTAGTAAATTTATTTTAGACTGAAAAGCTAAGTTCTAAATATAGAGGTAATTTTATTTTCATTGAAATAAAACCTTAATTTTGCATAACTAATTTTTTGTATACCTTTTTTGTTTTTATACTACAACCCAGCCAAGTTCCTTCAACTGAAGAGTTATTACTAGGTTTTCATACAAAAACTAGCTTCTATTCCTAGACTTAAAAATATTTAAAATATTCGTTAAGGTGTTGGCTCATAAAATGGACGCTGTTGAATTACAAGATCATCAGCGTCAAAATTACAGCGATAATTGCATGCTGATCAGTGTTGGTATCTGCATTAACTCTGGCCGTCAACGGAGCTCAAAATATCTCACCAGATGTAACATGTTCCACAATAATTTCAACAGAAGCTGTTGGACAAACAACTCGCCAGACTATTTTTGCTCCAGGCTGCAATCGATTCTCAAACCGCATTCTCAGATTTTATGGGTAACATAAAAGTAAATCATAGTGAGCCGCTACCGAAACACGCGAACAAAGACAAAAGCGAGAATAAACTTCTCGATTTATGACTTAACGTTCTGTGCAGGTAATGGGCCAGCCTGAAGTGGACCCTTTCTGGAACCTATAGTTTGACTGATGTTTTGCTTTATATTTCACATATTAGAACTCGTGCATTTTGTTTTCTCACGAGAAAAACATACAGGACCCTATTCCTTCTTAAAGGCCGGCTATGCACGGTGATCACTTACCATCAGGTGACCCACTTGCTCATATGCCATCCCGGAGCATCCCGGAGTCTGGAGTTGGCGGTATTATACGCCATGGCCGCCAAGAGAGTACTGGTGTTCAAGCACCCTTGAACTATGATACGTATACCTTGAGATTGGCAGCCGTAATTGGGGAGGAGCAGTACTAATGCAATTCAATTCGTGGAAATATTTCAGGTTAATAACTAATATCAAGAAAGAGATCACTTTAAGTTTTTGAAGATACAAAAGTTGGAAAGGTCGTTGATCAGAGTCGGATTTCGTCAGACGTTCCCATGAACGTTAATATTCAAATTTTCACATAACAGGAGCAACAACATAAATCGGTGCAACAATGAGATCGATAATACCTACAATAAAGAGACGTAACGGCCGGAACGGTAGCTAAATGTCGTAAAAGAACAATGATGGCATTGTCCAGTCTCATTGTTCCATGATCATTCCTATTGTGGACAACAATTGTAGACAAGTACACGACTAAGCCCAAGGAGCCTAAACATCGGTCACACAAAGGTAAACATGATGCTGGGCATTGTAGATATGACCTAAGGTCGCACTAAGATGCGTGACCTCTGGACCAACCTCGGTATCTCACATTGTGAAGCACAATACATAGAAAAGATGAGATTACCGAGGGGTGATGCTGCTAAGTATTACGCTAACAATAGACACAAAGACTGGTGTGTGTTTACCCATGAATATGTGGAGTATAATGGACAATAGCCAGTGCTATGGTAATAAGATGCACACAACAGGTTAACAGCATATTTTCTCAAGATAAGCTTGCGTGTATAACGAATTTGCGTTTCATGTTAAATCGTGCATATTTGGGGACGGCGGAGCCGGTGTAATCCCGTTCCCTTTCACAAATTTTAAACGCACTATTTAGATGTTTCTGCTAACTGTAATAGCTGTATTGTTAAGTAAATTAATATAATTAACATTCGACGTGATTCAGAAAGTTTATCGTGCTCCACGTTACGGTTGTTCGGCCAGACACAATAAACAAAAGGTAATTTGTCGGTTAATTAATAAACAAAAGTTGTTTGGTTGTGTTACGTGCTCTAGCGTTCAGTGGTACGCCAGAGTGAACATTTTATTTTATTATCCAAAATGTTGGAGAACAAAGGGAGGAGTGCAGTACGTCAGAAAGTAGAGGAAAGAGTAACATCTACAGGTTTCATACGAAATTGTCTTACAAGTTTCGCAGGCTGGTAATGTCTGTACTGATAATGAATCGATAAAATTGGGATTGGGCTTCCGCCTAATTCGCCGTTTATCATGATTGGCGTTCAGAAACGATGGTTTAAAAAATCATTCGTTAAAAAAAACAAAAAACAATTTGGAACGTGGAAGCCGATTGAACGAATGATTTAGTCTATTTGAACGCCGATCACAATCTCGTTGACCTGCGAATTAGGCAGTAGCCTGTAGCCCCCCTGTTTCGTTACAATGATGTATGTACGTGTGGTTAAGGTAGCCGTCACGCTACTTCTACTTTACGAAATAAATAAGAAACATAGAGTTTAACGCAAAAGAGATATTAGTCCTTTTTATATTGTCCATAAGTGCGTCATTTGGCAGATGGGAAGAATATTTGGGCAATTATAATCGGTGTAATGGTTTAGAAGTCCGGGCCAGCCGCTAGCCGTCCAGGCGGGCGGGCGGCATCTGGCCTGGATTAGCGGAGACTCTCACCTCACTCGACCTATTGGGTTGCGGTCTCACGTTACGCACTCGGATTACTAGTTTCCTTGAACTGCTACAGTTTCTAACTAGAATGGAAAGTTCAGTTCAGTATAATGGCCACTTGACATTGCTTTTAAAATGCACAAAGTGCGAGATTAGTTATCGCTTAATGTGTGCGGTGACTGTTTGTCGGCGTGATAGTATGGCAGCAAACTTACTACCTTGTTGGTGTAGGGGTAGCGTAATCTACCGCAGACAATGAGATCGCGGGTTCTAATCCTGGGTCGAGCCCAAGTGTAAACAAGATTTTCTGTCTAGCATATTGCCACTCAGTAGCAGGTCGGAGTCTAGAAGTTGATTGTTATACGGCCGTGCATGACACCGCCTGCACTTATAATTTGTTCTGCCTAATTGGCTAGTCTCCGTTGAGGTTGGCCTCCGTAGTCGAAATTAGGCCAGTCACACTATAAGTATGGCAGCAAAGGAGGCGGTTTAATGTGTCTATTAGTATATGGTCACGATGCCGCCGGTTAACAAAAAAATATTAATGTGAGTTGATACAATCGCATGGCGTCCGAAGGACCACCCACCCTGACTCTATGCCCGAATTCGATAAAAAAAACCCAGTATGTAATCTAATCAAACACAAGATTTTTAAGCGTCACGAGGTTATAATTACCGTGGATAGATTTGTAACCCGTTTAACGATAATACTATTACAAGAAAAGACGACTGGGATCGTAAATAATAATTTAAAAACGTCGATAAAAATTAAGAATGGGAGAAATAAAAGCTGCCAGATTTTTTTTTAATAAATATAACTTTTACGACATTATTATACGGAGCCGTTTGGGGCGTAAATATATTTTTACTAACGAGCTTTTACGAGTTGACCGGCCGTTCAGATCGACAAATTCCACATTTTAAAACGTGTGAAAGTAAAACATTGAAAGGGTGGCACTTTGACACTCGGCCATAAATATATACAATAGTAATGGGTTGCGGGGTCACATCGTAAAGACGATTGGTCAAGCATTGATAGATCCAACATTATATACTTCTAAGAAAACTTTGAATATGGGTCACCGCGGGCTTGGGAAAGGAAATGCAACGTGTGCAAGTAGCGCTAAATTTAATAGCTTTTTTACTATGCCATTTGAGACGTTAGACGAACAGGATATTCTCGCGGCTGCGCCCAGTTCGGTAATAAAAGTTGGAACAACTAAGATTTTGTGTAATAAAATAAGTGTGTAATTGAACAATAAAGAAGTGAATTCTTGTGTTCGATACCGTGTGTTAGTTTGTCACGCAGTAGTAGGCCAATAAGCAACAAGGACGTGTACTGCACGTTAATCCATAACGGCAACCTACACAACGCATGAATCGTAATAGAACCCATTTGAATATTAATTCTATTTTCAAAACTAGGTATATAACATTTAAAAATATCTGGATCATTTACTGGCCGAACCGAATGATATTCAAATAATTAAAAAAAATATTCTAAAAAAACTATTCGAATTGACTTCGTTTTTGAAAATTCTAGTTTTATTTTTAAGTTGCAAATTAATTTGACGTGATATTAAAAAAATTTATTGCATATACCGTGGGAATGGTCAATCCCTGAGAACAGACCAGTTTATCGACGAGTATCTATGCTAATTTCGTGAATTCGTATCGCACGCACTGGAGCGATAAAACAGGATTTTGAAAAATTATGTGTGCAATGTGCATTTTGGGGCATGGTAACTTTATTGGCAGTGGTACTAAAATTAGTGGTGTTCTTGTAATATGATTAAGTAGTACATGGATTTTTTTTTACCAATTGTAGTTTTGTAATATCCTCCGCAACAAGAATTACTATCATTATCATTATATTACATATATTATCATCATTATATCATATAATTAAATCCAGTTTTCAAACTAACATAATAAGTAATCGTTACAAAACCTCGTTAATAATAATTTGTTAATAATTAGCACCTCAGGTGTGCAAGGCGACCGACTCTACATATTACATTACTCGTCCGTCAATTTCTTTTGATCATTGTACCAAAGAAAAAGCCTTCACTAGCATTTAATTCGAAGGCATAAAACACATCTAGACATAGAACAATTATATATAGGTCACACAAATAGTTGTCCTGTGCGGGCAACGAAACTGAAACGAAAGGTTGCCTGAAGTCGACTTTACAATTACCATACGCCAAAAAGAATTTAGACTGCATTGCCTCAAAAATGATGCCGTTATATACGTGAGTCAATTTAAATTTGTGTTTTACATCAACGTCTAAACAAAACCGCATGACATTTCGTCGATTGTTTCAAAATATTTAGCGTCTAGGTCCGTTCTCACACAAGTACCACATGCGGTTCTGCATAACGGGTGTTTCAAATAGATTTACATACATTAACGTGACACAGTCGCACAAACACGCAACACTTGGAACAATCAAAACAATGTAAATCGAAGAAAGGAGAAAGAAATCTTTACGCCTCGATTGATGTCAACAAATTAAAATAATTAAAGGGTGAGTAATTGGATATTTGCATAAATACTATTTTTGTAACGAATTTTTGGACCCTTTAGTTGAGACAAAGAGAACAACTTGTTCTGAAGATGGAGGGTTCTTTAGAAATTCATAAAAGCATCTCTGCTTTAATTAATAATAGTTCAGATGAAGCACTCATATTATTCATTCACTTATTTATTCATTCATTCGTATGGGTAGTGGTTAAACTACTGTCAGCGTAATTGAAGCCACCTAGGAGACCTCTGGTGTACCTTAGGGACTGTTGTTTAAAGACTGTAGTCATTTCCGATTGTGAACGCAAGGGATTTTTTTATAAGGCAATTGACCAAGGTAATCAGCCGCCGCCCATGAACGGTTGCATCACCAGAGGAGCCGCAAGTGCGTTGGAGAGCTTTTGTAATAAAATCGACAACATTAAGAAAAGATGTCCAATAGATTGGCATGACTTTGGATGAGATAAAATTTAAAACTTAAAGATCAGGCTACAATTTGTGCTATATAACCTACTTGTCACAACTTTATTATTCTTTTTTTTAAGACAACGCCCGCACTACTGAATTTATTCTTACCAACATATAATAGACGGACACAAATTACATCCAGACTCAGAACAACTATGCATTTTGCCGATTTTGGCACAATAATAAACATGTGTTTGGCACACATTAACCTATGCCTTAAAACGACTTTTGCGGTCCCCCTATAGAATGACCGCCTCAAACCTCGAATCGTATTCGGATCGATAATAACATCGGATATATGTACAATTGTGTAGTTAAAATAAAGTAAAAATTGGGTGACAAAAAAGATGTCTGTAAGAAAGATAAGAAAACAGACTTAAAGTGATACTTATTTATTTGTATAGATTATATTTAAAAACGTATTAAACGTACGATGACGTAAATCAAATGGAAAAATACGAATAACAATAGGATGAAGCAATAAAATTGTACTTAATTTTGTATTACAATATAATTACACAGTACGGCATGTACAAAATAAATGCAGTTTCCAGTCAGTAGCACTCTACAACAATGCTTTGTTATAAACAACAGTGCGTGGAATTCAAGGCTGGCGGCTTATCTGACGCTAAAGTGTGAAACGCATTAATCATTTTATCGCGTTTTAGATATAGTGCATGTTGAAATAGGTATACAATTAAGGTAATTACTTAAGTAACTGTTGTTTGTAATGTTTACGTAACATAAGCTTCGTTACAAATGAGCAAAATGGCTGAAGTAATTGGTTCAGTTTTAACTTAGCCTTTCGGCCAAGAAGACCCGGTAAAACGCGCGGCCAGTAAGGTCGTGAGATTGAATTATTCTGCTTCATTCTAAGATCCCAGATGTTTTTCTTCGAATCTGATCACAAAATACATTAACTTAATAGTTAATGTATATATAAAGTCGATATATATATGCTGTAATCAGTATATGTATATCAACTTTATGACCTACTTCAAAAGAAGGTTACGAATTCGACTGTAATTTTTTAAATATTTGTATGTAAGTTTCATTTAGGTTACATGTATTTTTATATAATTTCCTTTTTAATCAAAAAGAACTGCTTTCGGAAAGGTCCCATATAACTTTTGTACCAATCGTTTGTTTCAAAAAAAGTAGAAGTCGGTTCTTAAGTTTTTAAAACATTAATTATTTTAAATGACGTTTACTGTCAGCAGATTAGCAATGCTTAACTAAAGCCATTTAACAAATAAAATAAAAACTTAGTTACCAGCGTCTCTAGGCCCTCTCACTCTCTTTTAAGGCTCTTTGAGGCTTGGACCTCAAAGCTTTTGTACAACTGTGGCTCTACATTATAATGCGAAGTCGCGGGCCGGTCGGCCAGTGGAGTATCAGTGAGGGCATTACATCGAAACGAATGCAAACTTATATATTTATTTTAATGGTAAGATTTCTCCCCACATAAGGAAGTAGAGAATGGCTACGTACTAGAAGAAAAAAGATAAAAGAAAAAAAAAGCTATAATATATAAAATTTTATTATTGGTGCTGATTTACGGTCGAGTAATATCAACAATAAAACAAATATAAAACGTAAACAAAGACAAAATCATAAAGCTGACGGTGCGTAACTTGTAGTGGTTCACACAAACCAAATCATTAAATCTCGTACAACCCCATAGGGGGAGGGACTTAAATTAGAATAACCAAATGAATACAAATTATGGGAAACCATTACTCTCGATTTTGTTGGTGCACTCTATAAAATTGTGAAGGACTAGGATATTTTTGTTTTGAGATATTAAAATTATTATTAATCAAGTACCTATACTATTTTGATTATTTTTGATTTGTGACGGTTAGAAATAACGGCTAGATATCAGCTGCTTTTTTAAACGTGTGTCCACGCTTTAAATTGTTTGTTAATAATATAATTAGGTCGCAAAAATAATATGGAAATATACAGCCTTTTCTATGGTTATGTGATTTAATTTATTTGGAGTGTGTACACTAAATACCTAAGTAATAATATATTTCTTAAACTTGATGTAAATTCAAAATTATTTAAATTACTTGAACTGATTTTGTTTCAGTACATTTTCAAACAAAGAGAACATTCTTCCATAGAAAAGTGACAGCATTTAAAACAATGTCACTAATGTCACCTTTCAGAAGTATCATTTGAGAACTAATAGTGAACTGTTGACGGTATAATTTTCTAATAAGACAACGTATGGCTCTCACTTCACGGAGAAACAAAACATTATTAGCATATGTTCGCATGCGCAGTGCGCACCTCTGCGCGTACGCAGTAATATATGATCCGAGTAAATCAAGACTGTCATTATAACTTATACTAATGTTCTTTTTCAAGATGAATGGTAATTACAAACTATTTATTATTTATAGCATTTTCTACAGCATTTCTTTTACTTATGTAATTTCCGGATATTGTATCATTTGCAACAAGCGGCAGCCACATATCAGGTACATCACAGTTTTAAAATGATTTCTTGTTTTATATTGAGCTACTTGCATATTGTATGCATCCTTGTTTGTGCTACAGAAACTGCATTTTAAACAGTAGTTACGATAAAACTTCCAGCCCTAAGCGTATGCGCATATGTATACCTACTGCATGAACAATGTTCTAGTATGAACACTACCGTTATTTGATAATAAAATTAAATGTATTTACTTTTTCTGTTAAGAAAAGTGAACAGTCTATTAGATTGGATGCAACTGTGTCAATATTCATGTTTGTGTAGTCAAATCGGTTATCTTTGTACAAATTTAAACGCAGTTGGCTCTTGGAAAATATATGCAGTTTTGGAACAGCATTAGTATCATCATCAAGGTATAACTTTGAAGAAGTGTAGGATATAATATTTTGCTGAGATCAAAGGCAGAAATGCGGCGCAGTATATTTGCGTTCATTATCAGTTATTGCAGTATGTGGTCTATTTAAGGCATCTGGTCTTGTACACATACAGTCCCAGTCTTGTTAATAGTGCACTATGTCTAAGTCGAACATACAAAGAGGTATTCAAAGACCTGCCAATGCCGCCGCGTAAATCTGCGTAATGCAATTTACAATACAAATTGCTAAGTTCAATCAGTATTCAGCACAAAACGGTTGCTAATTTTGCATTCTAAAATATGCCTTTGTCATTAATGCAATATAGGTAAGACATTGTTGTATTGTTCGCTATTGTAAGGGACTTATAAGGGCTGGTCTTTGACCCTTTGCCCCAATTACGTGCAACTTGCAAAACCAGATGTACTCGGGGCCGAATAAAGATCCTGGTAAGGACAAAGCATTATGTCTCTTTGTGAAAATATGTTTCTTGGGGACTTTTCCATTTTGTTTTGAACCATTTTCTGCAAGTTTTTTTACTGTGATACTTTCTCCTGTTGATAAGTTTCTTTGTTTGCGTATATTAGCATATCAGCTTGATAACGTGGTAAACAATGCGAGTAACCAGACTGTTTGTCTGCTGTCATATCAACAAGTATCGCAACAAATACAAAAATAACGCCCACTACATTGATATCGGTCATATTTTAATAGAAATTAAGTATGCAACAATGCGTGGCTTTTTCGTCACCGATTACACGTATTGTGGCAATCGTAATTGAATTTCGTGACCAATGATTCTTATAAGGCCTTCTTGTAAGAATTCATATATTGCCGTTGCAAGTTTAAGACCTATATATATTTACTTACATAACATTTCTCTTCAGCGCTATACGGATACTCACTGGTCTGTGAGCGGCGAGGTAAAGCACTTAGGCACGCGTTCTGTTTATAGATGGATGACCAGTCAAAGTGGTTCAATTTCAGAGCGTCTCCGTGCCGGAGCACACGTTATGCTGTCGGCTTAGTGACGTTCGACAACAGTAATTGAACTATGACGCCAGGGAAACCACTGCCCATACGATAATGAAAGATGATATTTTTTCAGATTAAATATGGTAGTCCAAACTAATACTATATGTGTAAAAATTTATAAGGTTGGATGTTTTTCTATTCCGTCAAAAACTTAGGTTAATGTAGGCCTATCAGAAAGTCATCTAATGAACCCAATTTCGAATTCAACGAAGACTAAAACAAGACGACATGAATAAAACTCAAAGGAATACTTATTCCTTGCACCGTCTTGTTGACATTAAATTACATATTACTTATGACTTATTACGTAATTTTAATTATTTCCCGTACTCTATGAGGTTGCGCGGCAGATGCTCAGCTCTTATACAACTCTGACACACTAACCAAATCAGAATTTTGGTCCAGCAAACAAGCTCAACAATATTTCCATAGTCTTATTTTTCATTTGTTTTCTGATTACGATACACTGTATCACTGTTACTTGAGTGTTTGTTCAGCGGTGGTAAAAATGAACTTCATGGCTGTGTTATTTCTTAACACGAAAGGCATGTTTGTTTACGCGGCCTTTGATGAATTTCTTCCGAAAGGATTTCGGGAGAAGCCAATAAATTCTTTGGTTTACTGCTAACATACAACTGTTAGGGATCAATTGAAACTAAAGAAGAAAAACCTAGGGAACGTTTTATTTCAATATGTTTCTAATATAATTAGTAGTTACCATTAAAAAGTTAAAAATACCTTACCTAACTTTGAAGAACAGAGTTTAATTGTTTGATGATAAAGGTTTGGGAGCCAATTATTTCCCGATTAACCTTTGCCGCGTTCAAACAGCTTAGTCATCGTCATTTTCGCGCCTTCCCAACCCTAATCTAGGCAAAAGCAATTCATCATTCTGCCTATTATAAACTCAATTAAATCTCATTAGCATAACCTTGCATGAACTAGACGCTCCCTTTTCTCTCGTCTTAGAGATGTCACCACCTTTGTTCGGCGGTAACCTACTCCTATTCAAGTTGGACAACTTAGGGACAAAGCAACGTTTGACCCTCAATGGATGAGAAAAGCATTATTTGTGTATTTTGAGCAATAAACAGTGCATTTTATGCGATTGTAGTTATTTTTATTTAAATTAGAATGGCTGAATGCACATTGTCCGTTGCGTGAGCTCGTGGACTGCACTGAGCAGGTACCGTTGATGCATAATCATTAGAAATTATCGAGTTGAGCGAGAGTAACATCTCTGCGCATGGGAATTACGCGCCGATCGAGTTTGGCGGGAAAAGTGAGTGACGTTTGCAAAGTGACAGGTGATGGATGACAATGACTGTTGCAACTTTTTAATTTATGATATCAGTCCAACGATGGAATTAATTTATATAGGATTCTATAAATTTTTGGCATGAACAAGTCGATGCATTTTTTGTATTCAAAAGTTTTTTTTTATAGTTTTGGACAAAAGGTGTTCGCCTTTTTACAGACTTATGTAAAACGGTACGTGTCATGGTGTTGGGAATTCGTATAAGAGCGAGCTTAATCCTTGACTGGTGCCTAATCCTTTTTAGGAACGCCTGACTCCATTGTGTCATTTGTAAAGGTTCGAAGCAAAAGGAGGACATAAAATTCGTTTGGAAACGCTTTGTTGAATGATGTCCTATAGACGCGCAGGTATGATGTATATTGTACACTTGATGCAACACGACAGCGAAAAAAACATCTTTTGATATTCAACAAGCATACATCAAAGTACATAGCGCAGTCCAAACTAAACAATAACAAACGCAACAAGAATCGGGATTAGACGCACACACATACACCCACACGCATAAAAAAAGGATAACAAACAGTAATACAATAATTTTCATTCCTTTTCTGTGCGTACGCGCATCCTATCTGTTGCACTCACACGTGTAGTGCCATCGCACTCGTTCATTCCGGTCATTGACCTCACATCTTCGACGAGATTGCATCTAGTGGCCATACAGCTTCCCTCGATAGACGCATCACAATCGCTGACCAATTAAAAGATATTTTTTAAGCAGCTGCACTAGGTCATGTTTTCAGCCGATATTTTTCTTACAGAACCAAGCTAAGCCGGGCTTGCGAAACATTAGATTAGGTCTGACCTAGTTACAGTAATGGGTATTGAGATAAGAAAAAAATATACGCAATTTTTACAGCGCGCGTTATCGACTATCGTCCTTCCACCAAAGCGTGGCCGCTGACCGTTGGCGCGCAGCTAATAAAATTTAAATCTCGTTCCAACAAAAACTACAAGTCGTGTAGTAGTTTATTTATGACGTAGTACAAAATCTCAAACAAGACGAGCGTCGTTTTTTCCATAGCTCCATTCCCGTGATGAAAAAACCAAAACAATTTTTTTGTCGATTCCAAAATCGTTTTACGAGCGCCCTCGAATAGTAAGTGAGGGAGACAAGGATACGAGTCTTCTCGTTCTCTCCCTGGAGTGGAAAGAAACTGACACTTTGGTTAATAAGTGTTTTGTAAGGTTTCTTAGAACAGGTCGCGTTGCGTTGGTGTGATCACTCCCCATCTAATAAGACACCTCGATAAAGATACTCATAATTGCGATTCGTGGAACTAAGACAAAGTAAGCGCATTTGTCCGCCTCGTTAATTGCCAATGAACGAAATGGAAACAATGAGACGTGCTCCATTACTTAATTGTAGCAATCAGACGTGCACCCAACAGAAAATAACTCTAAACAAGACTTCTTCAATTCAGAAATCGGTTTTTAATAGTCCTTACTAATCAAATGTCTAACAAATTGCAACTAATCAAAACAATTCTAAAGAGAAGTATGTGACCGTAGCTTCAACTAATGATGCTGTCTTATATAAATTCATAAGCATTCAATTTAAAATACATTATCGAGGCAATAGAAATAAAATGGTACTTATAAATAAAATCCACTAATGTTGCTAGCAATAGCTTGGTAGAACCACATTCGGATATTTCTCCATATGCTTTCACTTCTCATAATAGAAGATTGTTGGATCTTTCTCCACCCCGAATAGCAAAACTTTACATAAAAATACATAGATTTATAAAAATATAAAAATAGCTGGTTTTATTATTTGTTGAGGAAGGTCGTTTTGAGCTCAACTACTTGACATCACAACGAGTTTATGAGATTACCAAAAAACATCAAAATAGTTATTTCTTGACGCATCATTTGAAGTCATCAGATCTTTTTTTCTCGCTTCTGGACTTAATGTTTAAAAGATTACATAATAACAGTTATGCCACAAGGATTCTTATCGGGTCATGGGATTTCAAATGCGGTTAGTGGGGCAAAAAATAATCATGAATGCCCTTCATATAATAGTAACCCACTTGCATGGGAATACGATAGCCCTTGAACTTATTTATCAGGCTACTTTGAACCGAAGCAGTTCACCAAGGATATAAGAAAAAAATCCTTCAAAGTACCGCTCTTTAAAGATTAGCAGTCAGTTAATTATAAGAGTAAAAAATCTGGTGCCAAGTTTTAAATGTTATTTTAGAGCTCTGTAACTAATTTAACCTGTATACTTAATAGGGTCCACTTGACCGAAGATATTACACTTATCAAACACACCCTCCACGATTTTACTTTTCACACACTTTTGTATTTGGACAGGCAGGAACAAAAACTCACTAAATACACCCCAAAGAAAAAGCGGACTGTCATAATGTGGATATTAAACACAAGAAACATTCTGTATTGGTTGTGCAAACTGAGAAATACTTAGTAGCTATTTAGTAAGAGAAAGATGTTGATGAACAAATAAAAAATGCTCTAAATGATCCATTTTTGACTGGATTTAATAAGCCGAATGAGATCTGTAACATTTAAAGAAACTAACTACGCGGAGTGTTCTTGGGTAATGCAAATTCATGGTCGAGTATTTGGGTGGCACAAAGTTAACATTTCCTCAAAAATTCTAAATCTTTAAGAAATTATAGTAATAGTCGAAATTATTTTATTGTCCGTAATTTATTCAAATTATAGTCAAAGTTACCTCTATGGAGATTGAAATGGTACGAGAGTTATTTGATTTAAATTATAGACAAGGGTTGGAAATGGTACAGATTAGATAGAACCTTATGAAATAAATTGATTTTGCCGCAATTTTCTTAATATGTTAATGCTACAATCAAAATGAATGTCTATTTTTTTCTCCCGTCGTGGTTTCTATTTTATAGGTTTTGAAGGTTGGTTTTCGGCCCTCCCGCGTGGTCTCCCACTAAAACTATTTTAATGTTACGGCTATCTAATAACAACAAAATGAACTAATATACATACCGATTTAATGGGATCATTATCTTTAATGTGAGACGCTTACCTGAAATCAGAATGACCATTTATTAAAAACTTATAAATAGTGACCATATCGTAAATTGGAACGGCTGTGAAGACAGTAATTTTTACTTAGATGTTTTATTTTAAATGGTTATGTCGGTATGTGGACAATCATGTGTTCTTTGGATAGAATGGCCGCCTATTAAAATAATGACTAACAGGGACCTAGGAGGTACAATTAAGTGTAGGTTGGTTCCTAACCCGCGTAGGATTGTTAGGACAACTGGAATGTCGCAATGGCAATGTACATTCGGACCATTCATATCACTTTATACACATGTTAGTAGGAATTTGTTTGTAACAATAACATTAATTTAGTTTTGTGTACAAGAATTTAATGTAGGATAATCTTTTTCTTAGGAAATAAATAGTTTATGTTCTTAAGTATATGAGTTTTGCAGAGGTATACAAATCAAGATATCGTTGGTTTTCAATGTTGTAAAGGTTATCAGATGTTACGATATAATTTTTTTTTTTTTATTGCCTTAGTGAGCAGACGAGCTAGCGGCCCACCTGATGGTAAGTGGTAACCGCTGCTCATGGACATTCGCAGTGCCAGGGGGCACAGCAAACCGCTGCCTACCGTGATATTAGTACTCTTTTTAAACCTCGTTTGAAGAAGGACATGTCGTAGCGCTGGGGAAACACCGCAGCAGGTAATTCATTCCAGAGCCGGCACGTACGTGGGATGTATGAACGCTGAAAGCGAACCGTGCTTGACGAGATCGCTTCCAGGTGATACGGATGAACCTTACTGCGAGTGCGCGTGGTCCGATGATAAAAAGGGGACGGTGGCACCAGCTCAAACAGTTCCTCAGAGCATTCCCCGTGAAAGAGACGGTAGAACACGCAGAGAGATCCGAAGTCTCTCCGCTGCTCTAGCGACTCCAATCTGTCTGTAAGATTGGAATCCCCAACGATTCTAATAGCACGCCTTTGGAGGGAGTCAAGTGGGTCGAGCTGGTATTTAGGGGCTCCTGCCCAGATATGTGAGCAATACTCCATGTGCGGGCGGACTTGTGCTTTATATAGCGCAAGCCGCTGTCTTGGAGTGAAGTACCGCCTAGCTCTATTCAGGACGCCCAACTTCTTACTTGCCAGTTTGGCTTTGTCCTCCAAATGACCCCTAAATTGGCAGGTGCCAAATATAGTCAAGAGAGTTATTTTTGAATTTTGTACATCATATGGATTTTGCGCTACGCTATGTTAAAATTCCTAGTCAACATTCTCAAGGAGTCAGAATAAAATACTATCTTAAATTGTTAACATATCGATTTTACTCCTCATAAATTCTTGTGAATATGTGTAAAATTCGATTTATGTATGTGGTATTTAATTCATCTGTATGTATAGTCTCATAAATGTCGTATAAGTGTTATTTATATAACCTTATAAGACTTTTTGTTTACGATGCAGCCCTGCCAAGAACACTGTTATATTGTACCTGTAATGTTGTAGTTACCTTGACGTTTTTAGACTTCAGCTTGTGTTCTTCATTATAGCAAAAAGCTGGTTAAGAGACTCATGGCAACACAATACAAAATATAATCATGGTTTTTTTTTATTGTTTACCCTCATTTGTCAAACGTCCAATGTTTAATAGAGTTTCTAGGATATGTTGAGGTTTTTGTCTGGTATAAAAATAGCGTATGTGGACAAGTTACGGTAATGGTTATAAGTTATAAGCACTGCTGCTTCTGGAGTAATAAGTAAAGGAGTATGTGTGGTTATTACACAATTAATGACTTTCCCGAGATTTAATTTATATTATATACCTCATAGAGATACGTCCAGAATAGTATGTTAAAGATTTAAACGAGCAATTAAGAGTTGTGGATAGATTAAATGAAGTGTAACATTTTACATTTCTTTAGTTAAAATGTAAACAAAAGAAAGATGTGCAATAGATATGTACAACTGGTGATGATATTAGATCTTTTTTAAACTATAGAATTAAGCAGCAATTTGTTAACAAGTTGATCAATTCTTTATTTTTTTCTAAATCTCAACTTATCAGAAGCCGTGCAAATCTATGCACAAATTTTCTATTGTTTACTAGTTCAGTTAGTTTTGCCGATTTTGATAGAAAAAGAGGATAAATGTAATCCACACATAGGTATGAGAGCTATCCATAACCCTTAAAGTTTGATAGAATTCACCAACACTTAAGGTTTGGGAGTAAATTTATCTCGGTAGTCTAAATGACCAAAATTCGGTCGCCCAAGTACGTACAGATTATAAGTCAATAGTCTATATTGAAGACATAAAGAAATAATTGTAATTAAGTCACAATAGTAGAAAACGTATAATGTACAATTAGTTATGCATGTACTTACATAAAAAACTTGATAGTAAATAGCTACGTCACAACATTAGGTATCACATTTTTTGCTAAAATTACTACAAACTATTTGTGACACTACATTATAGCATTCTTGATGACGTGTTACTTCAATTTGTGACTAAAATAACGGCTGTTTGTTATAGAGGCAAAATGTATCACGAAAAAAAAAAATCTGGCACATCTAATCCCCATAAATCGTTCCTAATGTCTTTGTTTATGATCTAAATAGATTAAAAAAGCTACTTTTTATAATCGCAGTGCATTGACCACTGAGTATCTCGGTATACCGACCAATTTTGTATAAAATTATCTAAGAAAATTGCAGTGTCGGTCGTATTTTTTCACGGCAGATTTACGAAATAGGTTGAATAACCTTTTCTGGTAGCGTCCTCTCTAAAGCTTAGTTTTGCTTCCATCTCACTTACTCTTGCAACAGAAGAGAGGGACACGCGTTGTTTGTTTGTAAACTCATCTATTGTAAACATTTCCATACTGCTACGATGATTTAGCATTATGCAGTCGGAACTATGAAAGTAACAAGTTTCGATTTTAGCACCGGTAAGTAAAACATAGCGTATTTGTTACATTATTAATATACCATTACGTTTTATATATCGTTTATATAAAAATATGCGTATTCGCCTTTGATATTTAAATAAATACGGTATGATAAAGCTATATAGGTATATTCTTAATAAAAAAAAACGAAAACGGTAAATATGCACTATTTACCGTTTTCGTTTTTTTTTTTTTTGCATTTATTTCGACCTTTATAGAACACCTAACGACATACTAAAACGTATTTGAGCTGTGCATGAAAGCGATCATACAGACCTTCACATGCATCGTCAAATAACAGTTAGTGGTTCCTTTCGAAAGACAAATTGCTGGTCCGATAACAGTACTTGCCGAATGAAGTAAGTAGTTTACCGTATGTAGGCGTGTAACAGCAAAATAATACATATTATTCAGTATGCCAATTAAGAGCCTAATTAAACGTTAATTATTCAGAACTATTGCAATACTACCTCTAAACAAAAAGTATATATAGAGTTCGTTAACCTCTCGCCTACGTTTTAGGGTATACCTAGCGGACAAAATTGATGTTTTGCTTAAGTTTCCGGTTTAGTACACGTACACTATATATATAACAGTTTACTTACATCTTTTGTTGCGATATCCTGCAATAATTTATTATTTATTTATTTGTGCGTGAGTGTGTGTGTGTGTGTGTGTGTGTGTGTAAACGTAAATTGAAGATCTGGCAATTCGTATAAATTCGAAGAAGTTGTGTATAAATTCTGTATGCGAATGTCTGCTGTTAAAACAATCCCGTTTATTTACTTTTCACATTGTAATTTATGACTGTGTTTATATTATTTAAGACAAAACAATTGGACGTTCATCGTTACAAATCGACGATCAAAACACTTTTGTTTGTTGACAAAGTGCGTACGCGCACCACTATTTGAATTTAGAATGAGGCTTCGCGAAAGGAGGTGCTGTCATAGTACCGTTAATTTGAGCTACCGCGGTCGTGCGCTTTAGGCAGTGGTCACACAGTCCGTTTGTACACAGTGCGGAGAAATTTCTTCATGACAGTGTCATCATTTCGTCACATAGTGGTCATATACACGTCTTGCATAACAGCATAAAGACAAAGTTTAGTTATGAACAGAATTTAACCGCACATAGCGTGTTACGTGCTTTTTGTATGCTCGTCTTTATCAATGAGCTTTGTTTGTAAACTTTCTCTACGGTTATTCATCAGGCCGAAGTGAATGTAAGTACGAAATGAATAAATTTGTACCCCGGAATGCTTCGTTCTGTTTCTTGTATAAACTTATTAATATAATTAAATATGGTTAAATTTTCAACGCAGTTTGTTAACTAGTGTATTGTAATCATCTCATTTGTATTGAATTATGGTTACCTAATTATTTTTTTTTATTTTTATCGTAAAGTGAAACCGAGGCTTTGTCTCGGCTTTAAGTTCAGTAGTCACTTAATATCTATTCAACACAGCCAAATGTTTGGTGTACGAATATTACAGTTGTGTATGTGTGCGTGTTGTTATGGTACGTTCAATAACACCGTGGCGTCGGGTCGACGAACCCGCTGCGCCGGCGCCGCGGCCGCAGATACAGGGATGCGGAAAGTCGCTGTTTCGCGCATCTAACGCAACCTTTATTGTTTGCTTTGTTCAAAAATAACTAGTGTATAATTGTAATTAGTGGCATTGCCCCCAATTCACGATCCGATGGGTTCCAGTAGCTAGATACCTTTTCCAACCATTCATTTCTTATCTTTTACGGTACTGCTGACATAAATGCAAATTAACTTATTGTACTAATCGTAATTAACACCAATACCTTAACCAATGAGTAAACGTTATTATGGTGATATTCTTTATTCACCACCTATTAAATTGCATATTTGTATATTTAAAATTGATTTTATGAAATCTTTAGGCTACCGTATTTCGACCGGTTTTATTTGAGCTCCTAAAAAAAGCTTTTTGAACCGGCGAAAAGATCCTAAAAGAGTACTGATTACAATAAGTAAAACGTCAAGCCTTTTGCGTGAAAGTAGCATAATTTTTCAACTTAAACGTCCTTCTGCGGGTTCCTTTCCATCGCGAGAGTTAATAGAGGCTGTATTAGTGGTTACTCAACTACTACACGACCGCGAATCAACTTCCAGAGGCTTAAAGATAAGTAATGGACCAACTAAGTAGAACTTGCAGAAGTGAACAATCGTGGTTTCGTTCATCATGGTCAATGGTAGGTAGGTAGGTAATGGCACTACCGTTATTAATGGTGTAAGGTCAGCGCAAACCCTTTATGGCCCCTCTAACGGCACCTTGAGTCGTGTAATCTAGTTTATAAGTACTTAGTGTTGACTTGTTGTTGTATAAGAGTTGTTGCTGTAAGATGGCTTCGGTAATGTGTTTATTTTCACGACGTTTTTAGATTAGTTAATCTGATTAATGTTTTCCATGGAAAGTGAAATTTGGCACGATTAAATAAATAGCTCTTCTTGGGGAATATTCACAAAAAGATTAGGTTAAAGTGGAGCATATGCCATATGCATGCAATAATACCATTTTAGTAGATATTCTTTATCAGTTAATAGGGCGTTATTTTTTACTCAGTTCGCAGAGACAATAGATCTCGTGACAAATTAAACCAAAGTTTAAACAGTTAATCAACTAGCGATTATTTATTAACCATTACCATTTGAGATTACTAATTCTAATCGATTTCTGTAATCAGGTGTACATTGCAGTAGCACGGAAACTAGACGTGCTAAGTTTCTTAAGTATATTTACATACATACTTCTAATTATAATGCTATTAAGTTTAATTATTATTATTGTGATCGCGTGTTGAGCCTTCAACACTTGGGTTTTGTATGTATAATTAATTTAGAATCAGCTTAATTATCCCTGTTTATAGGAATTATATTCACATTGCTTATTGCGCAGGAGTTGTATTTTATTGCAGTCAAAAATGATATAGTAGATGCTCTCATCGATCCGTAAGTGATCGGTGAGGTCAAGCAACTAGGCTCGCGGTCAGTCCATAGATGGGTGACCACCAAAGTAGTTTAATTTCTGAGCATCTCCGTGTTCGGAGATCCGACGTGACAATTTGCTCGACAAATCGTGTTGACTCCGTTAAAAGTAGCCATGGCCATGTTTAAGTGGGTCCAAAGGAGTGTTATCACTAAGTTTTGACCTTTGATCGAGGTAAATCATATTGTATTAATATAACAAAAGAGAGAAGAGCAGCCGTTACTCAATTATGCAGTGTTCCAATTGCCGATGTCGCGAGTACTCCATAATTTACAACGGCTCACGAAATTATCTTTGTCTGTCAATCAAACAATTGTACCATCAACCCATATCTCCTAATTATCATAAATATTCATAATTCTTGCGCTTCTCTATGTCCGTTCACACACAATTAGTTCTATTATACAATTCAATTCGGGCATCCCATCAAAATACAAACAAATCTAAAATTTAGATTGTAACTCTATATCGGTAGTTCTTATCCAGTACAATGGCGTGAAATATGAATTTTTATTTAACAATACAATATTTGTATTGTAGTGGCTACCATTCAAGTGGGATGAAAAATTTTTGAATCTAATTTTTAAATCTCGAAGGATGTAATGGCCGTCTCTGGAACGATGGGCGTTGTCGTTATCAATCAAAAGTGTCAAGAAATTATTTAAAAATAGCGTCACCGATTTGACGTTCGTTTGTTGTGAGGTCCTGACATTTCACATTGGACTTCTGTAGAAGTTCAATTTTAAATAGCGGGTGTCGAAAATTTGTGTTATTTTAAATATCGATTCTCTAGCTTGTCTAAAATAATGAAAATATTACCTGTTGCTGGCGACCCACAACTTACGAACTCTATGGAAGAGAAAACAAAAGAACACTGATAATTATTAATTATTCATAAACTAATATGGTTTATTAATGACTATGCGTGTTCTTTTGTTTTCTTGCAATTGCTCAATAGTAGGTGTGAGAATAAACCTCAAAACGCTGCGTGAAGATTTTTCCTTTATCTATGGTAGATAGTGGAGGAATATCTTCGATCCATCCAGTATTGAACCTAGCTGTAATCTTTTTAAATTTTTCTTTGTGGTTTTCTATCACCCAAAGATGGATATAATATGAGTCTTATTTACTTAAAAAAAAATACTAGTGAATTCCTGACAGCAACCTTGATAAATTGTTTATTTTTTTGAACGGTTATATAAGAACGCAATGAAACAAGTTTTTTTATTAGATTGACTGAGTAGGTAGCGAACCTGTCTCTGATATAAAAATTGCGGGTTCGATCTTCGTAAACGACAAACATTTGCGTTCAAACAAGCTTAGTTTGGGCTAGATGGCGCTGAGTGATCTCTCCCGGTTGGCGTGGTTGGTAAATGCTCGCTTAGCACGCCCCGTCCGGTTCGATTCCCACCCAGGACAGATATTTGTGTGCATGAACATGTCTGGGTGTAATTATCTACATAAGTATATATATAAAAAAGAAAAGTAGTATCTGTAATATATCAGTTATCTGGTTTCCATACTACAAGCTCTGCTTAGTTTGGGATCAGATGGCGGTGTGCGAATAATGTCCCAGGATATTATTATTACTAAGAACACTATTTGTTTTATACGTCAATCATGCATGTTTTCAGTGTACACACGATTACTTACAACGCTTAATCATGGGGCAATTAGAACTTATCGTTTTGCACAATGTTTACGGAAAGCAAACTAATAGCTTCCGTTTTATACAAATAACTATACTCGTTATATTGTTGTTAACATACTTTTATAATGCGTTTAGGTATATACTCAGCATAATAAATAAACTGACATATTGTAAGTATTTAGTAGGTATTATGGTAATAAAAGCGGGTCACTCAACGACCTCGTTCTCAATATAGATTTGACACAGAAGGTGTGAAATCATGAAAAGCGCATTTCTATTTATTCAGTTGTACACACTCGACATAATAATTATGATGAATTAACATTTCAATTTAAAATTAACATAGATTCTCCTTATTCTATTCATTGGGGCTATCTATCATTTCAGGGAGATGGATGGAGATTGTCGATGGTACGCTTAAGGGACATTTTTGACACTTGAATTGTCGTGAAGAATGAATTTGGTTTGTGAAAAGGAATTAATGGTATCGAAGTTAAAGTTCACACGTAGCGCGTAGGGCTTTGGTATCAACAGAAGGGGTCTTAGCGGCGTAACCCTAGCCATTGTGAGTAGGGTTGCCACATAAAGAAAAGATTTTTTTTAGTAAAAACATAGATTTTAAAGGAGATATTTTAAACATAGAACGCACTAACTTTTGGATCAGCGCGATTTAATGGTGAGATAGATACGTGTAGGTATAATTGTACAAAAAAATCTTTGATTGCGAGTATTTTAGCAACAAGGCTCGTTAGTACTTCATATTTTTATTATTAATAGTTTCGCTGCATTTGAAAAGCTACAACTGTAGAAGAACATGATAGCGATTTATTTGTTTATATACAGTTAAGTCAACAAGTATGTGGTCGTATAGAAGGCAAGCTCTTGCAATACTAGGGGTATTACTGACGCCCTGGAGCGGCGGCCCATCAGCTTAACCTAGCCACCTCTTACTAGACCGAAGCTCATCATAAAGTAACATAGTTACATCCGTGTTAAGTATATTTAACTGCTTATCTTGCAATATGTTGTAAAGGGTGAAATACCAGTATGTGAATTTTGTACATCATTTGGAATATGCACTAGGCTATGTTAAAATTTCTAGAAAATAGTCAACATTCTCAAGGGGTCAGGATAAAATACTATCTTAAATTGTTAACACATCGATTTTAATCCTCATAAACTCATGTGAAAGTATGTGTGAAAATAGTATTTAATGAATCTGTCTGTATCAGTCTTATAAATGACAGTATAAATGGCGCAGCGGCTAAGACAGTCGCCTCGCCGCTTCGTGGCACGGGTTCGCGCCGGACAACTATTTTTGTGACTCATAATTAGTTGTTCTGAGTCTGGGTGTAATTTGTGTCAGTCTTAGATTCCCTAGTGCGAGCGTTGACGTATAAAAAAAACATTTGGATATACATGGCAACCCTAATTGTGAGCGACTCGTAGGCAGGGAGTATCGTTTCAATACAAGTATATTCACCATCCTACGCATTAGTGAAAACTTTGACTATTCACAGACACGTCCAAGCACTCTTATACAAATAGGAATATCCAAACATTTTGAAATTCAAGGGCTTGTCGATACTGAAGATCTGTTTGCTTGACTTGCAGCTCATTTGCTTTAAGTTTGTATAAGACAAACATGTTGGGGAAATCGTCAATATATTAGGTCGACAACCTTTGTTGAGTTTGGAATGACTCGTGTTCCAAAATGACGAGACGGCCATCAAATAGGATAATATTTGTTGTCCCTACATAATCTGCTTTTTTTTTAAGTTTTCGTAATCGCGTTCAACTGTAGAGAATACGCTCTTGGGTCCGAACCCTAGGTCAGGACAACAATTGTTTTTTTTATTTTTGAGAAACGATTTTCGGCGTTAAAGCGCCTTAAAAAGCGTTAAGAAATATCGAATGGATTGTAAAAATTCGAAAGTGTCAGAACCACGGTGCGGTGACGGAGCCTGCCGGATACCCCTTGATCGTGGGTTCGATTCCCACCCGCACTTAAATTTATACAATTCATTTCAAATCAAAGATGTCTTTGATTTGAAATGATGAAAAATTGAATTTGAGTTTTGTGGCATGACAATTTCTATAACAGCAGCTATGAAATGGGAAGTGTTTCACATTTCCTCTTTGTTTAAGAGCAAGTAAAGCCTTCTATCTCGTTCTCTAAAGTCACGTCGCTTAGCCCGTCCCATGCGATCATGATAGTAAACGAATGACGAGCGCACCTGAGCGTACTATTGCGCGTACGCACTATTATTGCTGGATTGCGGATTTTGAACCCCGAGGGTTGCCTATTTACTAGAAGGGATAGATCCACTCGCCCAGCGGTTAAAGTCGTGATAAAAAGTACATATGCACTATAATAATTAATAGGTAGTGGGTTTCACCCAGAACGGATATTTGTGTGCATGAACATGTCTGTTGTCTTGTGTCTGGGTGTAATTATCTATGTAACCATGTATTTACAAAAGAAAAGTAGTATATAAGCTATCTGATTTCCATAGTAAAAGTTCTGATTAATTTGGGATCAGATGGCCTTGTGTCAATAATGTCCATGGATATATATTATTTATTTATTTATTAATCACGCCTGTTTTCCAGAGGGGTAGGCAGAGACAACGGATTTCCATTTGTCACGATCTTTATTTATTAATAATTCTAATTAATGCTTGAGCCCCTCGAATTCGAAACGCATTACGGTAAGACGGATCGGTTTGTCCACTCCGACCACGCGGCCATTTTTCGAGTGGCCTTTGGCCCTCGTCGATATAAGGAATAAGTAATGTGTTGATTTGATTTGATTAATGTCCGTTGTATTGTCCGGTAAGTCCTTCGGCCCTTCTTCATTGTGTTATCACGCCCTTTGACAATGACCTGAGATATTAGCATAAAGATTGATGCCAGCTGGACTGTGTGTGACTGTTTACATATAGGATTCATGTTTTACATTATTTTCTTTAGATTAAGATCTTGGAGGTACACACGGGTACACATCAAGCTACACATTTCCAGTATAAGCTGATCTCGCGTTGTGTAGGGTTTCCATACAATAACAGGTCAGCTTATCTTGGAAATATATAACCGTGCTTGAGTGTCCGTACAACTTTCGGCTTGCCTGATGTAAACTGTATTTAATACCTACCGGTATATTCCAAAGTCCTAGTTCATAAATTCTGAAGCCGTATGGAATCTGAAGGGAACTCATAAATTGATTTGCTACTGTGTATAGTGCTGGTTTGATTCCCGTCGGACGATAAAATTTATGATCTTCCAGTTATGAGTTTATGTACGATTTTAATGAACTAAACAGACACTGTTTTGGTTCATAGTTTTTACCTAAATTGAGTGTAGAGAATGAATACTATTTATCTCTTAAGGTGTCATCATACCATCGATAAGCAGACATTTAATTATTGTTTCCTTCATTTTTTTTTAAGAAAGTGACCGCACTAGGGAAATGTATCCCTCAGAACAACTACTTATGGGTCACATATATAGTTGTCCTTTGCGGGAATTGAAGTAAAGAGCTCCTGTCTAACCTTATTGTATAAATGTCTAAATACAATATATAATGAAATTGTAAATATATTCCCTCTATATTTAATTTTCCCAGTGATGCTGACAATGCAGCATCCTAGTGTTTTCATAATAATCCATTTTCCCACATAAATAACATGGTTATGGTGGTACTGTTATCAAACTGGTCCAAGGCTACATCGTTTATCGGAGGCCCATATTCTATGATCTGATTTGATAACGTAGTCACGTTTTGTCATTATCGTTACATATAACGATATTGGTATTATTGACAGGAATAGGACTCAATAATACGGTAATTAGTATTTTGTGCTCATCTTATAAACGATATTGGTATTAGTGACACGAGTAAGGCGTAATGTCAGTTTTTTTTTTAATATTAGGGCAATCGAGCAAAGAGGTGACCTGATAAATAACATTGGTTATATGGATAGGAACAAAATCGTATCGTCAGGTTTTAACTAAGACTAAGTAGAAGAACATAGTTAATTCGTGTCTACTTTTGAAGTAACTATAAACAATAACTTGTATATAACTTTTTTTTTTTAATCATGTTGGTGCAATATAGTGTCGTGGACACGACGTCCGTAGATAAACTTTCATTACGACAATCGTTCTTACTGCTTAAGTAATAAGGTTACCGTCTTTGTGGTGACTATACTACGGCCTAAGCAATTCTCGAACTTGGAGTGAAACTTAAAATATAGTAGATGTCCTGCAGTAGTGAAGAGTTAAGACTCCTCTCGGCTTCTCTTAAAAAAAAATATAAAGTTCTTTCTTCCTTTTCTAGCACACGGTCACGGTCACTAGCTTCTTCTCATATATAATTATGTAGGTATATATTTACTTTGCATCAGCTTCATGCACCATACAAATATAACCAAAAGATTTCTTAATATACTTCCAGAGCTGTCACTGACATTCCTTGACAGAAATAGATCACCCAATAACAATCCCCGACTCCAACACAAATATAACATCGCATTCGTTATTCGAAATTTAAATAATTAGTGCTCTCATTTGTTGAAACTAAACACATAATTACCATATTAAGCATGAAAAGTAAACTTGAGTGTGTACTCATGTGGACAATGTGTTCCATCTGTTTTTCTTCAATGACGCTCATAAGCATATACATTTTATTAGTGGGTTAATTAGATGCCTACTTATTATATTCATGTACATTCCACTACAATACACAAAAACCATATACAAAATTGCTTACTTCTATAATAAATTCGAAATTCAAATTATTCATAACGGAACCAAAAACAAAAGAAAGTTCTACTTTTGAAAGTCGAATGTCCGTCATTAGGATGTATCCAAATGTGCTTATACTCAATTATGTCAGCTACTCATTCGTCCTTGCGTAGCTCCTTTCCCACGAGTGTGCTTCCGTGTTTGTGTCGTCACACCCGTCTTTGAACTGTTTACACGAAATGTTACTATCGCGACTATAGCGTGAGTAAGTACTCCTTATGCAAATAGTTGAACAAGTAACATGACAGACAGCGCGGCATAAAAATACACGATAACGATAATTATCGCTTCATTATTTCATTAATGTTTCACTTTTTTCATATAGATAGATTTAGAACATACTTAATTATTACAAAAACCGTTAGAAGTTAATCAGAAAGTATTGTTAAACAAAACACCCTGCAGCTGTTATCTGCGCGAGTGCATAAGGCGGAACTTTACTGTTTTTATTCAAATTTCGAACTCGAATTCTGAACACTTCGAGCGCCGAAAAACAAAGGCACTTTATTTTATTTTTTATATAATGTTCTTCTTTCAAAAAGTACAGCTACGTTCGCATTTGCGACTTTTTAAAATAAAAGTCAAGAGTATTTTTAATCGAGGTGCATTATTCCCCCGAGACAGCTGTCAGACGAAAAAATAAAATCCGAACGTTCCCAAATTGAAATTGACGCGTTCCATTTAAAACAATAATGAAACGAGGCACCAAATTGAAAATAATGAAATACGATTGAAAAAACGATGGAATAGAAAAATGTGGTCAGTTTTACTTATAATTGCCGTACATTTTAAATCAATGCATTATGCAACAGTGCTGGCAATCTGTAATTCTAATAGACTTATAAAATATTAATTCGCATGGACTGACATAATTATTTTTTAATTAATTGGACTTACTAGGCTGAGTAACCAATGGGTCCAAGCAATAAAAAAAAATATGGCACGCTAAGGTCATATTCACACGAGGTTAACAGCCATAATTATTTATTGATCCGGTGCAAAATGGGAGCCCGTGCGGGGAAAAAATCCCCCTTAAATTGTTTCAACGGAATAGTCATGTGTGAGGGGTAGTTCACGGGGATCGGTTGAAGTTAATTAATGCCTGGGACAAAATGTCGGATATTTAACATTTGTTTTTATAACTAGATAGCATAATAATTCCTGTTAATCCAGAAAAAACCTGTTATTTTCCTCTTAGTTCTGTAATTAGGTTACATTGTTGTGTACCTACTCTTTTAGGGGATAATGAATTTTTTAGTTTTTAATGCTACTGACGTTGTATTAGTTTTAAGGTGGCTCATAACAAACATTTATAAATAGGCAGAATGTACAAGGATTCGTTATATTTCTGTAACACCATTCTTTGCAAATAAATGATTACTTACTTACTTACTTATCATACATACACACACGTACATAGTAATATTAAAATTGTTTTAAGTATTACATATACTCGTAAGCTTTGACTGTTATTTAAATATTACCACATGTAATATCTAATCAAACAATTTTGAGTACGAACTAGTATTTTTTATAACAACACTATGAGAAACAAGTAACCATTAACGCGTAACGGCTACCAATTGGTACTCCCATAGAGCTATGGGAAAACATTTAACAAGGGTGGTACATCGATATTATCAATTATCTACCCTGTATCCGATTGGAACCCTTCATTGGTTGTAGATAGTCTATGGGAACTACAGTTTACTGACCGACTGGTGTTCAAGTGGCCGTTTAATACATCATGTGTTCTCACTTAAGTTTATTGACTATTCAAAAGGTTATTGGTTACGGACGTACCTAAATGTAACTAGTATTCGATTAAAGAATACTAGGTACATTTATTTCGGATTACTAACATATTTTTTTAAAGTCCATTCAACCCTGCATAAGCGAATGAATCATTGTATTGCAGGTTACTTTACACCCAAACTCAGAATAAGTCACACGTTGTCCCAGTGGCGAGGGAATATCTTAACCGCAGCGCCACACCTCAGTTAATCAAATTGATATAAAATACTAGGTATTAATTAATATCTTGTAGTATCTGGTGCCCAAGGAACTGCTATTCTGTTTTTTCAGCAAATTATCTATACTAATATCAGGTGTGAAATTCGCGCGCGTATCACTTTCTAAGCAGGATGTAGCTGTAAGCTAGGGAATGAAGGCAGCAGCCAACCTAAAAAGTAAAACTTGGCGTAACAATAGACAATGTAAGTTGCGTAACTGCTTGCAGTTCAATGTGGCAAGAGTGCCAACACTACGGAGCTGTCTATTTAATCAGTTTCATTGTAAACACACAGTTACAGTTGACTATACTGATTTTGGAATGCGCTGCCTTTAATAATGAGAGGTGCACAAAGTCTTCAAGAGTCCCAATGACTTGTCATGAATCACTCTTTCACTACAAGATTCACAACACAAATAGGAACTTATAATAACTATAGATTGTTTGTGTATATTATTTGTTATATATTTTATATTATGTACCTATAGGCATTAGTTAAAATACAATGTATCTGTACACCGACAACTGCCCCTCTCTCTGGATATTTAGTTTTCTGAAATTTAGTTGTCTGGAAGAGACCACATTGTGATAAAACCACGACCATTACACACCAAAACTAATAACAAATGAATACACTAAAACGTTAAGTACCTATTCTTACATTTAACGTGTATTAATTTGTTAGTCATTTAGGTTTACAATAAAGAGTTTATCGATCTATATTACGTGGTATGAATACAGAGTCATTAGTAAAAGCTGTACATCACTATTTGCAGTTTTTCTTAAGTGCGGTACCAGTCTCTCGAGGCTACCAGTCTAACGGGTCTTCAGACTAACATATTTCAATTTGGAAAGCTAACGAGTATTTAACCTTCTAATAGATTGTTACGCGAGTTTATCGAACGATCAATTAGATTTGAATGCCCCTGACATGACTGTTAGCCAAGCAAGTTAATTTTATCTTGCGGAAGGCCAACTATAAAGTTTTTTTTTTTATAAATTACTTGACCGATCCACGTCTAACCTCTGAAGTCTTTAAGTTTTATTTACCCCATAAATACACAGAAAGCCTCAAGATCATAATATTATTTTAAAAATATTGAGTTTATTGCATATTTTTTAACAACATAATATAAAGTTTATGGGACCACTCTATAAGCAATCCCTATCGTTCAAAAAGTTATTATCATAATCAGTTCTTTAAAAACGGACAATTCGCGTCACAGACATACAAAACAAAAAAAGAACATCTAGTGGATTTGATAACATTTTTTTATAAGTCGGTTAATAGATATAAAAATCATCGAAGATACAGAACCTATTCACTTAAATAAAATTCCATAGAGAGGGAAATCTAAGGACACTTTCGCTTGCAGGAATGACTTGTATTTAACGGTTGGTATGATTCCCATGGAGAAATCCTCAGGGTTCCTCAGCCGGAACAGAGATTTATTCAGCTGATTTTATTTAACCGTCTTTTAATAACACCACTCAGGAGGGGTGTGAACGTGAGAAGGAAACTCAAATATAAAATGAGGGTGTTTCTCTTCTCACCGCCAGTGGAAAAACCTAATCACCAAACCACTAATTCAGAGAAATTGTTTAAAAAAATAGAGATGTAAAAAAATGGAGAGTTTCAATAAATAATCTTGTATAAACTTTTCATTTGTATAAACTTACCGAAGCATAATCATAATTATATTTTTTATAATTGTTTGTAGTTTTAATTGACTAGTGCCACTTCTATGTGATCTTATGTCTGTGCCTTTTGAATAAAAAAGTCATATGATGTTCACTGTGTGTTATATTATAATACATTACATCCTCAAACGAACTGATCACATATGAGAATCCCGTAAATTTAATATCATTGTCTATTGGAACAATAGAATCGCTTGAAACTTGTTTAGTATAAATGTGTTAGGTCATTTTGTGTTTAGGTGCATGTTTCTATGCGAAACTGTCTATCGTTTCCAGTATTTAGATAATAAAACACGAACAATAGGACATTGTTGCGATTTGATTTTGTGTAGTACAGTCAACGCCACTTCTTTGACAGAGTCTTTATTTTGAAAGCAGTAAGGACTGTTTTTGCAGTACAAGTGTATCCACGCGCCTGTGCTAAATTGAAGACCGAAGAATAAAAAGTATAAGCACTTATAGTAACTTGAGTCTAATCCTGGTATTATCGGAAGATGTAATTCGAAATGATTGTAAACTGAAGCCTAGACTGTTCGTTAGCAAATATCGAAATCGCAGTTATATGTCCTTTAAGCGCGGGTTTAGACTAAGTTACTATGTAGCATTAAGGTAGTAAAACTAAAAGCATCCATTAGTAGTTTACATCCAGGTTTATGACTTTCATTTGGAATACATGGACCACGAGACCGATTATTTATTCAATTACAGCAAATATGAAACAGTTCGTACGTTTGTCTGCGTAAAATTGGGGAAAGCAACTTCGCTCGCTTAAACTTTCTCGACATGTTTGTTTCAAGCTTTCTATTTTTTATCTTACTGTGAGGTACACTTTTGCATTATAATATGCCGCGGGTAGATGGCTATTCTCCATGGGGATAGGCCGCCATGACTCAAATTTAACTAGGACATTGTTGTGAGCCAAGAAGGATACATTAGGAACAGCGTGGACATCAATTTAAACCTAGGTAAAAAAAAAATGACGCACTAGAGAAACTACACAATCTTTCGACAGTTCACAATCCCGCGAGATAGATCATAATCTACCGTTAGAGTTCCAATTTTATGCTAACCACAATAATGCTAAATAATAAAAATGTATTATTAAGCATTATTTTGGTTGTGGGATACCAACTTGAAATTAATTGCGTACAGATTTGAAGTATGTCGCCCCGAGTAGTGGTTGAAAAAATAGCAATGTAGTTCAGTATTTTTTCGCACAAAATTTCATTGTGCGATACAATATTCCAAAAATATGTTTGCTTAGTACCATATGCACATATACGCGAGCAGTCCAGACTTGTGCATACTGGCCTTGTATACTTTCAATATACGCACTACGCAGCGCCAATAGAATCCGGTGAAAAAATTTGATTTTTTTAAATTTTTCGTTGGCCTAATTAGTATACTCCTTGGCTAACTGTAAACGTGAAACTAAAAAAAAAAAATTGCTAAATTGCCTCCCATTTTTAAGTACCTAATGTAAAAAGCGAGTTAAATTATAATTTCTGTGATATTATAATTTAACTCGCTGTTATATGTTTATTGCAAGGATAATGGTAACATCGCGCCGGTAAGCCGTTTATAAATATAATGTATAAGGTAAAATTAATTACATATATACCTATTTGAATATGTTCATAAAATAATATATAAGTATAATGACTCATCTCAATGATAATGTTTTATTAAGGAAGTGATTGTGGTATATAATATGACATAATGGAATTTAACGCGCAAATAACTTCAGTAGGAAGTTATTTGCGTATAATTATGTGGCGTGTTCAATCACAGGATCGAATCCCGGGCTAGGACGAGAAAAAAAATTTTTCTTCTGGCAAGAAAGAAACCCAGCCTGAATTCTAGGTGCTGGCGTAGCGTAGTAGTGCTTCAGGAAGCACGGGAGACCTAGGAACATGACTTACTTGATATTCTGGAGGTCTTGAGTTTGCACATAAACTCCAGTACCATAATATTGTTCTTTAATAGTTGGCTAATCTCTGTTTCGGGCGGCAATCGTAGCCAAAATTACCTATTATTATTTATACCTACTAAAATTATACTTAATTCTCAGTTTATTCTATATTCCGTTATTATATGGACAAAGTCTTAATAATAGCATATTCGTCATAAACCAAACTAAGTTACACGCAATTTCGTACTGCTGTCGACACATCGGTGTATACACTTAGACTTAGCCACCGACTTTAATGCGTAGTACATAAGAGTAATTTTTGTAGAGCAAGTTTACACTGACATGATGTCGAATGTACGCAATGACGACAATTATAAATATTAGTTCAAGTATGTCGTTGCAAAATTAATATAGATTTATATAAGCCTACTGTGATTAACTAGACAAAATTTAATGCAAATATAGGCATATAAGTAGGTAATAAGCGCAGTCTTAGTGCAAATAACACGTATTTCATAATTGTTGCTCACACTAAAGTATTAATCATCTTGTAATGAGATGAGTCAACATTTTAGCTGCCCCTCTCAATAACTCCATTAATATCTATACACTATACATATACTAAAATGGTAGGAAAATCAAAACTGTACATTGAATATTTTTTTTAAATGATACTTGGGGCGTCGATTTACAATAAATATCGAAGCCAAACATATAGTTTTTACATTTTTTGTCTGTTTGTACATGTGTCCAGGTTAAACTCAAAAAGTACTGCGTGGATTTACTTCAAATTTTGCATGAATATTACTAGAGGACGGGTCGATTCGATATATAGGCTATATATTATCACGCTATCATCTACGGGGGAGAAGCTGTGATAATTTAATAAGTTTGACGCGGGTAAAACCGCGGGGCACAGCTCGTACCTCTATAAAAATAATATCCTGGGACATTATTTACACACGGCCATCTGATCCCAAACTAAGCAGGGGGCCTACTCTCTTTCTCCGAATCGAAACTTCGTTAACGAACTATATTGAAACGAAGTTTTGCAAGTGACCCTACTCTATTTCATTTTCGGATTCACACTTGTAGTTCGCTTCCATAGACTATTTTACGTGAACGATTGTTTTGAACTATATAGTGTGGGGATTTTAGTTTCTCATTTTGGTAAACTACGGTTTGGACTTTTTTTTAAATTATTATATGAATTGGCTTTGTATTTTAATTTAAAATTAATCTTGTAGTTTTTTAAGCATTTATTGTTATTTTAATGCAGAAATTATAAATACAGAAATTTAAAATATATTTCCAAAGATATCAACCGCGATTATATAAATACCCCTTTAATTGACGTTATAAACCGGCTAATGTGAAGAGTACTATTTCATATAAACGATCGGTAGAATATGCGACATTAAAAAACATCCGTATATTCACGGAATGTCATCAAACGCCATAGCAACATAGTTTGTTATATTCTCTTTGGTTGACCATCTTGATTGAAGGATTTTTTATTTGGATTCTTTAATAAATTAATAGTCTTGTGTTAATAATTACGTTTTCAGGTGCTTTTTACATTTTTCGCAACCGCAAAGTTACAAGGAGTACCTACTGTATGTTCTCCACAAATGACCAAAAGTTGTGGTTTCGATTAATACAATTCGTAAGTAAATATCTTAAATACACATAAATATTTATTTTATACTAAAAGTACGGCCTATTCGTAATAATAAGCATTCGTAACATCTTTTCAGTATGAAATGTCAGTAGTCAAGCAATTGGAAGGCAACTACCGAACTTTAAACAGCCGCAATTGCCCGAAAAAGTTTTGGAGTATGTAGAACACAGAGAGGACTATAGCCAGCACACACAACTCTTAGAAACTGCAAGTTAACCATCAGTGTCATAAGAAACCCTGACTTTCACAAGTTGTAAGTATTTCTTTGAAGTATTTTCAGTATTCAATATTGTAAAAAAATTGTATACATGACAAAACATAAAGGTACTTTTTTTGTTAGTAGGTATATTTGTATGAAATAGCTTTCCAATTTATGGTCAGTAATGAAAATTTTACTTTAGCATCCAATAAACATAACTTGCATTATATAAAAAAGTTATTATGAATTGAATTATTTTATATATAGTGGCATATCTGTGTCCCCAAAGAGATGGTAGAGATATATTACAACTTTCACATTTTGCCTACTGATGGTCTTAGTCCCACATTATAGGGGGGGAAGGCAATATTTATTTAGAGATAATGATGTACTGAATCCATTGAAGTCATATTTTTACAGAATATACCTATTTTAAATTGTAATGTTGTTTTTGTTGCAGCTATAAAATTTAGGAGGAAACAATTAGCAGCTGGCATCAGCAGCAGATTGTTACAATTGGAAGAGATGCATGTAGGGAAAGAAATAGTCAGGAACACTGAGCCTGCAGGCATTAAAGGTGTCCTGTTGAGAGCTGGACTAATGACAAAATACTTTGATCAATTAAATTGATATCTGCAGACTCCACATAATTAACTGTCTGATTAATAGTTTCCAAACTCAATTTTGCAATAAGATAGTATATATAGTCTTTGCCCATTAATCGAACGGTCAATTATGAGTTAGTTTTGTAATAAATGTATCACATTGTTATAAACCATTGCACTACTATGCCCAACCACTAGCTTGGTGGGCAATGGAAGAATACATTACATTATAGTAACTGTTGTATGTTCTAAACTATTACTTCTAGGTTAAGTATGTAAATAAAACAAATATAAAAAGGCTGTTTTTTATTTAACTACAATTTCAAGTAAATTTATATAGTGGGTGATGGATGTCCTAAAACAAAGTGAAAGTACATTTATAGCAAATGGTGGCCTCTTTGATCTATGCACACAAATATCTGGCTGAGTGGAAATCAACCCACAACATCCGCTGTGAAAATAATAAATGAAATAAAAAAAAGGCACAAGGCACTTTGTGATAATATTTATTCAGTAAAAATTTGCAATGGTTTTCGAATCATTACAATTTTATTCCCTACCTAAAAACATAGTAACAATCCTTTTTCAAAATAGTAACTTAACATTTAATACAAATTTATCATCTAAAAGTGTTGAATTAAATCTACTCATTCCCAAGCAGTTTTATCATTAACATGCCTTGCTACACAATTTTAAACACTGCCCCATAGTAGAGTTACTGATTTTGGGGAGATCAGTAGCATGTGCAACAAGATTATGCTATTTAGAGTATTTACATTATGAATACAAATACTTTTCTTTATAAATGTATCAATATTTTGTGCAATATCAATATATATAGCAACATAGTCTGCAGGCATTAGGGTTGTCCTGTTGAGAGCTAGACTAATGAGAAAATACTTTGATCAATTAAATTTATATCTGCATAATTAACTGTCTGATTAACAGTTTCCAAACTCAATTTTGAATAAGATAGTATATATATAGTCTTTGCCCATTAATCGAACAGTCAATTATGAGTAAGTTTTTATATTTCATTTAAAATGTCTCATTTGTTTTAATAAATGAATCACAATTGTTATAAACAGTTGCACTACTATGCCCCACCATTAGCTTGGTGGGCAATGGAAGAATACATTATAGTAACTGTTGGATGTTCTAAACTATTACTTCTAGGTTATGTATGTAAATAAAACAAATATAAAAAGGCTGTGTTTTATTTCATTACAAATTCAAGTAAATTTATATAGTTGGTGATGGATATCCTAAAACAAAGTGAAAGTATATTTATAGCAAATGGTGGCCTCATTGATCTATGCACACAAATATCTGTCCTGCGTGGAAATCAACCCACAACCTACGCTGTGAATATAATAAATGAAATAAAAAAAGGCACAAGGCATAGTCTTAATATTTATTCAGTAAAAATTTGCAATGGTTTTTGAATCATTACAATTTTATTCCCTACCTAAAAACACAGTAAGAATCCTTTTTTAAAATAGTAACTAAACATTTAATACAAATTTACCATCTAAAAGTGTTGAATTAAATCTACTCATTCCCAAGCAGTTTTATCATTAACATGCCTTACTACACAATTTGTAAACACTGCCCCATAGAAGAGTTACTGATTTTGTGGAGATCAGTAGCATATGCAACAAGATTATGCTTATTTAGAGTATTAACATTATGAATACAAAATACTTTTATTTATAAATGTATCAATATTTTTATGCAATATCAATATATATCAAACTACATAAAAACTCACTCCTAAATTGGTCAAATTCATCAACAATGCCGTGTGTCTCTGGCATCTTGGTTCTGTAAATGTAATTGTTCCATTTCTTGTTTTAACTATTTTCGGGAATTTGGTTCACATTTAATTGATTTCTCAGGCGGCACGGATTTCTTTTACGCTCTACACGTTCTTCACCTAAATCAGCCTCATTTGAAAGCATTATTGCACCTATTTCAATTAAACTGAATGCAAAATCTATACAAAACAAAACCAAAAGGCACTTTTCTCGAGGTCGGCAATTCGATTCACATTTAAATGATTTCTTAGGCGGCACCGTTTTCTTCTACGCTCTAAGCATTCTTCACATGAAGCAGGCTCAGTTATAAGCATTCTTGCAGACATTTCAGTTAATATGAAGCAAAATCCACATAAACGAAAATCAAAAGGTAGCACTTTTGTGTTCGTCAATTTTGAAGTTAAAATGACGAAGTTTGATGTGTCAAAGTCAAATGTTCGTTCGGAACGTCATGAATTAGAGTAGGTTTAGAGAATCTAAATGTCAAACTATGTTCGTTCGAATGAATTCGCGGAACGAATGGAACCGTGGTAGCATACACAAGAAATTCGTAACGAACGAACGAAATTTGGAGAAAGAGAGTAGGCCCCCAGAGCTTGTACTGTGGACACCAGATAACTGATATACTACACATATAACTTTTCTTTTGTAAATACCTACATACTTATATAGATAATTACACCCAGACACAGGACAAACAGACATGTTCATGCACACAAATATCTGTCCTGGGTGGGAATCAAACCCACGACCTCCGGCGTGAAAAGCAAGCATTTGCCAACCACGCCAACAGGTCCGTCTTCTCCGAACCTACTTTGGTTGTCTGGGTGCGGGTCGAAATACTATATTTCACGCACCGGTATTGTCGGCTAAGATAGATAAGTAAACTCTTTATTGTAACACCAAAGGAATAAAAAATAGGTCTTATCACAAAATGTGATCTCTTGCAGACAACCAAAGATCGGAGAATGGAGTTATTGAGAGGGGCAGCTAACTGTACATACACACAAATTAAAGAATCATTACTAAAGCACTATTTCCTTATCAAAGTATGAACTAATTACGTATAAAATACAAAGATTTAGCATTTTTTTGAGGTGACGTTTACAATAGATGTTGATAACAAATTCTCTTCAATATATGATGAAAGTATGCACTTTTATACTTAGTCTTGGAGGCTTTCACTGCTTCACCGGACAATTGAGGCGAGCGGGGCATCAAGCCATCTATCAAACAAGACTACCAGCTAGGTAAACAGCGTTAGAGGGCATCTCTTTTGGATTGACGTGAATACGCATGAGCGGGCCGGCTTTTAGGGACCTTTTGTGCAACTGTCGCTCTATGTTTATGCGCGAAGACCGTTGCACGGTCCGAGGATTTCATCGTGACGAATGATAAAAACGTGAAGTATTGCTCCAAACTTGCGGATAGAACAATTTAGGCATGCTGTCAGCCTCTTAATTGTCGCCTACTGCAAAAGTGTTCAACTTGCCGGCGAAAAAAATTCCGGCGGTTGCTCTATCGTGGCGTGTAATTAGAAAGTATACCGAGACGTTATTTCGTATAACTGTAATTCTTTTGCTCAAAGACCTTTCACAGTTGTTCTAGACGGTTTAATCTTTAGATTGGAACAGTTTCATACTTTTAATCTAATGGTTTAAAGTGTATACCGAATACTTCCAACAAAAACTGATGTAAAATAGTCTACATAGTCTTCATAAGCCGATACAGCCACTGCTCGATACCCTGCCCACGTTAAATACAGTATCAGAGGAGTCCTGAACCTGAAAAATGTGTGAGTTGAGGTAGTACCTCATCTCGTTGGTGTTTCGGGTTCAGGACAGCTATTTGTGTGACCCATAAGTTGTTGCTATGCTTTTGTGTCCGTGAATTGCATGCTTGTAAAGTCCCCTTGATACAGGGATAATCTCATGTAATTTAATACATTACTACAATTTTGTTCACCTCACTATTCATCCCTGGATACAAATTTATCCCCTTCAACGAAAAAGAAAACAACATAATCCTTGTGTAATTAGCTGCTTAATTACACATATTATACCTATTATAACTTGTATTACGTCGTAACAGATCTATTTGAGTCCTTGATCTCAATTTTATTAATTAGCCATCTGGGTCAGGAGTCTTGCGCAATAGAATTGAAACTAACAATTGCATAAAATAGGTCATACACCAAAAATGGAGTAAGAAACAAAATAATTATAGACTGTTAAACTTTTAATGTGAAGTATTTATATTTATTTAGCCATTTGCGTTAGAAATCTTACGAAATAAATTGTAATTCGCTCAAAATAGGCCATAAAATCAAAAGAGAATATATTTCTAAACTATATCATAGACAAAAAGTAGGTCGTAATATCAAAACGCAGTAATTAACAAAATATCTATTTATGGTTAACCCTTTATTTGAAGGGTATTTTCTATGACGAAAATGATATTCGTAGTTTGAACATTCAGTTTATTTTTATAGTTTTTATTTATGATAATAGACAGGAGTTCCACCCACTAACCTTTAAATGCGATTTATGGATGACCTGGCACCGCAACACCGATCGAAAAATAATACTATGAAAAGTCGTTGTTTTTATCTCGTTTGCAAGTTCGTTAGGCGCATTGAACCATATCTTACGTGGCATTTCCTTAGGGTTGTCCGTGAGAACTATAACGTACAACACACACATTAGTCTCGTGTGGGTGGCTTGACCAATTACGATTCTGCATTAACAAGTGCAAGGAGTGTTGGTCAAGTGTTTCTTTAATTACAGGTCAGCGAATTGACGTTGTTAGGGCCGCAATTGGCCCTATGTAGAAAACAAAACTGGAATGCACTTTAGGTAAAGGTAAGGCAAGGTAGTCTACCTTAAATACCAATTAAAAGCATTAAAAGTCATTGGTGATAGGCATAGTGAAAATATCTAACATCTTGGACGGTAAACGTGGCTTATTACGACTCAAGCTAAGTTTACACGATCACAGTGATTCACCGACCCTAGCGCACTTGATGTCGAGTGGAGCCGATTCAGCGACACGAGCGTGATGGTTTACTTACGTTCACTCCTAAATCCTCGAAAAATGTAAGAAATCGAATGCCAAACAAAATTAATTTAACGTCTAAATAAACATATGCCCCTAAAGTTGATCAACAAAGCTACTCAATTTACGAAAACAAACTCGGAGTAACGTTATCCCAAATGTTTCGTTTCAGCAGATGATAGCGGTCATTGGACGCAATATTATGCGCTTGCGAAGGGGTGCTCACGCGGGGGAAGCAGATGCCGTGAACTATCGGCGACCGTTACTCCCCCTATCTGTTGAAAATTTTGAAATTCGAACACGTGTGTTGACAACCTTTTTTATCACCCGCATACTACGGTACGGTTTTCGCAATGTAGTTCCGAAATTTGAGTTAAGTTTTTACGTATTTGGAGTAGGGCATTTTAGATAACGAGTGTAATTTGATCGTTTAGCAATGTGGGGAACGGACAGGTTTCAACAAGGATACTCAAAAAAAAAGTATTTTATAATTATTTAGCGATCTGCGTTAAAAGTCTTACTTTTAAAAGTTAAAAGGAACTTGTAATTGTATTCAGTAATCATACACTCAAAACAAATCATGTCACAAAACAACTTAATACTTTTAACTTTTTAATTGCAGCATATTGCGACAAAGATGAAACAAAAAATATGTTCATCCTATTAAAAATTTATCTTCAAATAATTTATTCATTATGAACTGTCAAACCTTAATGTAAACTATATGACCAGTAGGTTTACAATTTAAAGTAGTATGTACTATATACTCATAGCATCACCCATATCAAGGGAAAATGACAGTTAAAAAATCAATACGACCGTTACAGTGTCCGCGAGGGTGCTATCCGCTAACAAAGGGCGCAGCGCACGCGCCGTCGCGTTATTGCACCCATTATGACAATCACAACACAATGCCATGCGGATTTATTCACGATGCCCCGACGCAGAGCTAGGGTGACACTTTGATTTATTAAACCAATTAATTCCATTTTCAATTAAGTTTATTGAAGATTCGAGTACAGAATTCGAGCTTGGATGAGCATAGATTGATTTTTGTTTAATTTAATGTGCAATCATATGGTGCGTTTGTTCGAATGCAATATATTCAACAAACCTAATAGAGAAAATCTAATCATTTATACAAAATAAATATATTATTAACCGACATCAAAAGAACGAGGTAGGTAATCAATTTGATTGTGTTTTTATGTAGGTGTGTATGTTACCCGATTTCTCTGTTGTTTGTGATATTCATATTTCTGTAGGATATGCTTTCGAAACTATCCCATATAAATGTTGTTTAAATAAGTCGTTTTTTACATGACGTTTACATTTAGTCTAGAAGGCTTTCACGCTTCACACGTCAATAAATCGTCGGTCGCCAATAATACTAAAAGACGTTTGTATTTTTTTTAAATATTAATTAGTATTATTGAGTAATCGCTGACGCACAGCTGAAGTATATAACATGTTTCACAATACAATAAATAATTATTGAGCCCAGGGGTTGGTAATAGGAATAGGATTGAAATCTGACACTGCAACACATCTTTAAAAAGAAGTCGTCTTGACCGGATGCAACATTTAAATAAACCCTATACAGTTGCAACTATTTCTAATTTCAAATAGCGAAGTGTACAATTATGAACTACCCCGCAGCTTCGTCCACTCGTTTTCCCATAAACCATAACATATTAAAGTTCAACGACACTACTTAGATGTAATTACGTAAGGGAAGTAAGAAATTGGGTGACCCGGTCCCCTAGGCCCCCTACTAGGTTGGTACGGTTGGTCAGTTTCAGACAATAAAATATTAAAATCGTAAGGATTGCGTTTGAACGTTTGAGAGTTCATAGAAAGTCCTTAGGAGTACATCTGCTGGAATCTAATAGTTCGAGTGTGGGTAAATACTGGTAATCGGGGTTACGATTGTTTTTATCAGTCGTCAAATAAGCGATGCGGGAAGCCGGTGCTAGTGGTATTTCGTATTAAATAAAATATGTCTCCAGAGAAACGTGGAACTATATTTAAAAAAAGAATGTATTTTAAAATATAAATAATGTATTTAAAGTACATTACAGGTCTTACTTGATTCTCTATGTGTATGTTTTGCTAGATTCCAGATTGAAAAAATATAATCTTTGGAGAAAATAATTTTGTACTCAATCTCAATCAGTACTAAAATACGGAGATATAACATCTGAAAGTTATTCAGGTAAAAAGCCAAAAATATTTTTTTGGTAAGTTTTCAAGTCTCCCAGTATAACTTAGTAAGAACATTTTAGTAATTTTTATTATACATCAAGTTCTATTAATATATTATTTTATCTATAGTGCACCTGCCATATTGACTGACCTGATGCAGTGCAGGCTAGTGACCCTGACTGGGTTCGATTGCCACCCAGGACATCAAGACCCTTTGTGTGATGAGCACGTTTATATGTTCTGCGGCAGACGTAATTTATCTGTGATATGTATGTATTTACAAATAAATACGTATGTTTATTTATTGTCTGCCTAGTTTGGGATCCGATGGCAGTGTGTTAGTTCTCCCAAGATCTGCTTCATCCAAAGTTCCACTGGTAGAAAATACCTTTGGTATTAAGTCCACTTTGGTGGAATAAACTTAAATAAATATGTATGCCTAAGTAGAACAAAAAAAAACAATAAAACCTATCAACGTTTCTACACCACTAATCTTTTAAGTATTAAAAAACTATATTCCAATAAACAAGAAGTGAGCTACCGATTATAGGGTTGGCAGGTAGCTATATTGTTAAGATATATTGCTTGTAAACGAACAAAAAATCCAAGACGCATTGTATTTATATTTAAGTTTGTATTGTTGTTTAAGAATAGATATATAGCGTAAACTGTGAGCAACACAATGAGGGGGCTAACAAACAGGCGTGTTATACGCCAACGAATAGCAATTTTATATTTGATTGGATGGACCAAAAAACGCATCTCTTGCATATAAAACGTAGATAATGATATTTAAAGGTAAAATTTTAACATTCACGCTTCTTGTTAGTATTGAAACTATGGAACTACCTAAATGCTTAGAATATGTGTCTGTCGAATTCTTTGTTCAAATAATTCCGAAGTAATGTTTTACAATAAACATATTAATTTATAGACATAATACCTAGTAACTTATCTACTCTCAGCGTTACTACAAAGCTGAGCAGAATTGTATGTAAAGGGATTTATTTATATTTCGGCCACCTCGAAGTTTCATTTTGTAATTCCCGCGCGCCGATTGCATAAAAATATAAAAACAAAACTGGCTCAAAATAAACACATTGTTAATTCGACGGTAAAAAATAAATTGACACTTGAGAATGTAAGTTCAATTGAAGCAGAATTTGCATTAAGTGATGACAAAATAAGATGCTCATTTGGATCGCGCATAAAGCCGCCATTTTGCAATCAGTGAGTGAGCGTGTGCGCGTGCGTGGATAGTGATGTGACGCGTCGCGAGCGCGTCACCGCGTGGCGTGGGTGCGACAAGGATAAATACCGTTTACTATACTCTGTATGACTGCTATAGTTACGAACGCACGTAGTCGCAAATCATCGTGTATACTGTATAGCATGTCGCTACGCTACGCTCATTTGGAAAGAACGAGAAAATCTTGAACAACGCGTCAGGAGACTTTCCCTTCGTGGAATGGAATTAAATAATAATTAAGCTTAATAAATACTTAAGTAGCTCTCTCTGTTTTATTTCCTAAAAATATATAATATTATGCATTGTTCAAAAGTCGTCATAATCTATTAAGATGCAAACAACTAAGTTTTATTACGAGAACTAGTGAAATAACGATGACCTAGTCATTTGATGTAATATCCAAGTAAAACAAATGGACATTTGGGATATGAAAAATACAATCTCAACGGTACTGTGTGAGTCGTGTTCAGGTCTTTTACTAAAGGTTACAACCTATTACTATAGATGACATACGAAGACTAACGAGTACTCTCAGTTTTCAGAATGATACCTAATAGGTACCTAAGTGATACATAACTGAGAATATGCAAATAGAAACACTAGTTAGTCCACATTTGAAACATTTGTTTAACCTTTACTTGTCGACGGGGCGACGGCTGAGACTATGCAATTTTAAGATGATAAACGTGACGAGACCGTATTGTGGTTGTAATTGTAACATCAAACTATTGTTTACAACTCGTAACCACACATGTATAATCTAAAAATGGGACAAGTGTGGGAGGCTCGGTATTCTACACATTAACACTCGAGCAGTGTATCAAAACAAATGAATCTAGGTCAGTTTCGACTACACGATAATTTGGGCATGCCGTTATTCTTTTGTTTTTTTTCTCTCTCCATATTTGAAAGAAACTACCAAACAAATGCGGTTTCGTGTAACGAGACATGAATAATAAATTTAATAAGCACTGAAACAGACTTTTTTGTCCCCTTAAATTAGAAATACGTCCATTAGAAATCGACTAAGGCGTCATAATTTTTAATTATGAGGCTGCAAATAATTTAATTAATGCTTAGCCGAGCCCTTATTGAGTATTTCACACCTTGGACGGATATATTTTTTGCGCGCCTCCTTTGAATTTTTTCGCAGTTCATTTGCAAGGGTTAAAACGATTCAAAGAATGCTAAATTGTAAATACTAGTTCCTAATAAATACATTTTTTACTAAGTCGCTTACACAGTATACATATACAGTCTTTCCCGCTAAGTATTAGAATTTTCGATAACATATTACGTAAGAGATAATACCTTTTTGAGTGTTTTGAAAAATTACTTTTATACAAATTACTCTTATATTACTTTGCTCTACTATTTACCTATATAATATATAAAAGTATTTAACCTTGTACGAAATTAAAGGAACCAGATTACGATATCAAAAGTCAAAGCTTATGAAGCTAGGAACAATAATATTCTAATATCTAAATAACAACCAACCTAACAAGTTGTGCGAAGTAGGTGGTATTATAGTCCATACACTTTTTAATAAGAGTAAAACGATATGTGTGTAGTGTGTCAGATGCTATGAGTGACCAATTAGTATCCGATTGCAAATTTATGTGATACATTATTCAGACACACAAAGAATTTGATGCCTTATGATTAAGGGCTACCGAGTTGCACGACAAATAAGACAGAAGTTTAAACTATAATGTTTAAACTTCTGTCTTAAATATATTCTAGCTTAATGGTTGGTAAAAAACTAAACATTTTAAGAAGCCATTATTTTTATGATAAAGTCTCAATTCTCAATGCATTGTACAACCACAAGTTCAACAGGCCATTTTGTTATATCATAAATGTATATCTTTCAAATATGTCCATAGATAGTGCATCATGTAGTAGCAATTTCACTGTATATATTTTATTTTATCGGACAGTCATTTAAGAAATCATGTAACTATGTAACATGAGATTTTTAGGTAAATTGATACTAGTTACCTACAACTTGTATGATAGCTAAGTATCTCTACAATGCTTTCAGTTAGTAGGTACTAACATGTTAAGTAAAAGATCACGCCACAGCAATTAGAATCAGTACCTATTTCATTGTTTGTTCAAAGCTGTATTACTGCCACATAATTAAATAGTTGGTGCAACATTTACGTCTAGGTAAGTTATATTTTTACTTATGTTTCGTCTGGTTAAAAGTAACACGCTTCTGTTGCTTTTAATGAACATAAAATGTTAATATGGATATATAGACTACACTAAAATTGTATAAATTATCTGATTTGAAATTATTTTATAAAATCTACTTACAAATTAAAATTATCTGATCATATATAGCAAAATTAACTCTACGCTTCTTTTTTAAATCAGTTGAATTTCAATATTGAGTCATCTGTGAGATAGGAATTTAGGTAATCTAAATACATTATTTAAATTGTCATTGTATTCCATTTCGAAAAGGGATTCTTTAACAACTAGGTACCTTTCGACGTATTAAATAGTTTTCATTTAATCACACAAATGCAACTAATATTCTGTTTGCGTTTATTCGAACGGTAGCTTTGTTGTCACCCTAGCCAAACATTGCAAAAATACAGTTCACCATTCAAATTACTTAAAAGTTAAAAGTGCGCTCCGATACATCGTAGGCGGCTAAATATAGAAGTCAGGTCAAAGTGACCTAGGTACGTTAGGTTTCTCATCATGTCACGAGATAAATCAGTATAAGTACCTATATGAATCACAATCACAACGTTTACAAATGCATTTGCTGCACTGATAATAAAACTTGTTTATATTATAATTTGATAGTTCAATAATAAAGTACATAGTTCGGCGTCATAGATAACAACATAAGCGAAGTAAATAAACCATTTGATGAACTTATTTCTTATTAATAATTTTGTTCAGCTCCTGGTTCAACATAATTACCAAAAAGTTAGTAAATATAGTAGAAATATCTTGTGTACCTATTACTAACTATGGAATGAAAAGAGTCCATATTCTAACTATAGCACAACACTAATATTGAATGAAAAGCTTGTTCAACCAGTCGCGTTCCATAGATTAAAAAATACTCAATGTTGACATTTTAGAGTAAATACTACGGCACTACGCATTGTTTACGCAGCGTAAAATAGAACAATATTATAGTATTATCTTATAAAACAAATGTCAACAATGGTCATTAATTAATTTTGATATCAAACACTCACCTGTTATTCTTTTCTGTGTCTTACTGCTCTCTGGACTGGATACCTTAGCCTCTTGTGATTGTGTGCTCGGTTTAGTATTTGTTATCGTGATCGGAGACCTTCGCAGAGCCGCGGGAATCGTAGACGCGGGAACTAATTGCCATGCGAATCTTTGTGAAGTAGGCAGCGGCTGCTCATTTGCAAAGTCGAACCCCCATCTTTGGCTATCCAATTCCAATTGGCGTGCCAACTCTCTCTCGACAAATCTTCTGTTTTCCTCTCTATCGGTGCAACCAAAAAGATTCCTCCGGACACCTTCAAGCGCGGTGACGCCACGAACTCGCAGCGACCGAGTGTCCAGCACTGTGGTAGCCTGCAGCCCAGGTGCCCTCAAACTCAACGTCGACATCTCTTCGAGAGTCCGTAGCAGCGAAACACAGCAACTCACTTCACAGAAAGCATCCACAGCGTATCCACCTAGCGCAAACAAGGTCAGTATTTAGTTGCAGTACACGATAGAATAGTATTGATTTAACAAACGGATAAGTGTTTGGTTCATCACGCACCAATAAGAATTCGTATTGTTAGTTTACTGTGTGTAAACAAGTCGTGAGTAACGCGGCGGAATACCGTGACGTAAACGTCCGTACGATAGAAGTACGTACGCCGACTGCGGGCGCGCGGTATAGCGGCAGAAGAGGGCAACCGCGGCGCAAGCGACTCCCCGCGCTTCCTCCTCCCGCCGCCGCGTGGCGCTAGCGTCGCTTCGTGGGTCAAGTGATTTGTGTGTTGCGCTATGCGCGTCTCCCTATTTCGTTCAAATAATTTACCCCATTGGAAAAAAATACCTAGTATTTCAGTCAAATCTTAAAAACTGTATCCATTTATTATCATTATTACAATTTTCAACGATACAATAGATAAATAATGGATTATTTGACTAACTATTATTTAAATATGTTACTATTATTTTAATGAGTATTAACGATAATGACAATGGTTATTATGAAATTAATGTAGGTACGTGTCATAAAATAAAAATAGTATCAATATTTTGTAAATATACCCAAATGGGTTCCACGGTGTAAATTCAAATTCAATTCTTCTATAATGGCTTTTGTGGATAAACGAATTCCACGGTGTAACTCTTAGGGATTCCAGTTACAAATTTAAAGGAGTTTATATGTACCATAGGTATTTTAATATTTTCAAACTGTCATTGTACTTTCTTAGTATAGTCATGTATAATTTATTCAAACTAGCAGAACTTTTGTTCATTATGCGTCCGGGACCTAGAATAGCGCCACATGGTGTAAATAATTAAATTAACGTAACATAGCTAATTCAGATAATAAAGTTTTGTTTTTCAATTTCTATAATTCTTAAACACTATAAATAATTTAAATAAAAATAAGCTGCGCTGTGTTGTGTTGTATGTACTATTGCGAGTAAGCCTGCTAAAAGTACATTTGTATGTTATATTATTATAATCCATTTGTGTCTATAAAGTATGACATTTGAGCTTAACATGCTATCCTGTTAAAAATCGATTATATATCTAACACTGTTTCTCAGTAGCTGCCACGTCATGCACTGCACGGTAGGTTAAAAAAAAATGATGATTCCACACAAATGTAATGTTTTAACGGAATAAATGACTTTTTCATTTTCATTTTCAACAAAATGTGTCATTTTGCACTTGCACTGAATTTTTTTATGCAGTATTTGCATATACATAGAACAGGTAACTAATAATTAATGAAATTCCTCTAATTGACAGCTTTGCGTTTTCTTTTCATCTCAATATTTCTGGTAAGCCACACTCAAGATTCGAAAACATTTTTAAATGCAATTTTTTTAACTGTTATCTTTTCCATGAATTTTATTTGGATCGGAACAAAATATATATGGCTTACGGACCCCGGCAAAATTTGTACAGACGCCAGCACAGCCAGCTACCCCATTTGTGTAAAACATAACGGATATTTTTCTGTGATTCTGAATTAATTTTAACGCTTTCTAGGTGGTCCAGACGCCAGCACATCAAGCTACCCCAATCTATCTAATTTCCCCAATTGAAAGTGAACCTTATGCTTTTGTAATAAAGTTGAAAATCTATAAAAGAAATTTGAAAGATTGGGGTAGCTGGCTGTGCTGGCGTCTGTACCACCTAGAAACCGTTAAAATTCATTCAGAATCACAGGAAAATATCCGTCATGTTTTACACAAAAGAGCAAAGAATTAAATTCTTCATTTTACAATTCGTTAAAAAATACAGTTCTTAATATAAAATTAAAAACATGACGGATATTTTTCGGTGATTCTGAATTAAGTTTAACGCTTTCTAGGTGGTACAGACGCCAGCACATCAAGCTACCCCAATCTATCTAATTTCCCCAATTGAAAGTGAACCTTATGCTTTTGTGATAAAGTTGAAAATCTATAAAAGAAATTTGACAGATTGGAGTAGCTGGCTGTGCTGGCGTCTGTACCACCTACAAAGCGTTAAAATTAATTCCGAATCACAGAAAAATATCCGTCATGTTTTACACAAAAGAGCAAAGAATTAAATTCTTCATTTTACAATTCGTTAATAAATATAGTTCTTAATATAAAATTAAACAAATGTGAATTATTTATTTGACGCACCATACTATACCTAAATAGTACTAATAATGTTTCCAATATAGTACTAATAATGTTTCCAATATTCACAAGTGAACAAAATGTGTATTTTATAGCACCAGCAATTTCAATATTAGTTCCGCGTGCATGAAAAATATATTGTATATACTTACATTTTTACCACTAACCTGGAGGTAACTTCTCCGAATAGATATTTTATTAATAAAAATAGTCTTAAATGATACTACTTGACAAACATACCTACCATGATTTATTTATTATACCAGTAGGAAAGCGTTGTTTGTTTATGTTAAAATATTTTTTTATTGCAATCGCGAAATAATTTGTTAAAACACCGCTTAGTTATGATTTTTTAATACAAATCACAGTAATTGCGCTTATTATATTCAATAATTTAAGGCCGGGTAGTGTTTTAAACAAATACGATTTTTTTAAATAAATATCCTTTAAATAAAAAAATTCCCTAAATTGTTGGAGCGGTAATTAATTGTCTGGCAACACTAAACTGACTTGTTTACGAAGAACGAAGACGTGTCTAGTTACGTACGTGTGCAGCATAATTCCATACTGCTTATCAGAAATATAGCTGTCTCAGTCATGCGCGTACACCTTTAGCTCATCATAATAAGGACAGAAAATGTATAAATAGCACTGAGCATCGCCGCCATTTTGCCGAAACACGACTGACTAGATTTTTGTGCTGGGTTGTTAGTATTTTTTAATAAAATAGATAGTTAAACTAAATATTATAAGTATTGTCTGATAAAATTATTAGAGGATGTTAGTATAATCTACCAGAATTAATTATGGAGATATTTTTTAATAATCTTCGCTTCCTGAACTAAATGATGGCAATAAATTGCGAAACAATTTTGACATATCGGTAAAAATAAAATGACATACAGAATAGATTGCGAATAATTACAAGTGCGAACCAAAATTAACCAGAAGCACTCACCAATACGTATGGATTTATTGTTTTCACGGAAAATTCTTCGATTTGCGGACGGGATTCATTCACTGCACTGCCGCCGTACTAATTTTCGAGATATGACAATGACGCGATGGCGAGAGCGCGGGTACGGCGCTCATTGGTCTAAAATGGCGGCCATTTGTCTCATTGGCTGGTGGAATTTTAGGCGCCAAATTTCGGTTGGTCGAGGCGCCGGATGGCGGGAAATAAATGAAGCACTTTCCGGTGCGCGTGAGTTTTGTTACGGAAAATTGTTTGCCGCGTTTAGCTACCGACTGTTTTATGCGCACAGTCGAAGCACGGTGAGATTTTCTACGATTTGTTTATGTAATTCTCCCGTTCAAACGATGGTATAAGCTTACCTATGATTTAATATTAGGTACTTTACGTTTAAAACGTTTATTGAGAATTTAATTTTTCTTTACGTCTGTCTAAATTATCATTTAATAGATAAATGTTGATTTTATATGTCGTAATTTTATATGTGGCATATGTATGTAGTTGAAGCTTAATAGCATCCATTTTTTTGTGGGTTTACACTGCAGGAAGTAGTGGTTGAGAAATAATGATAAAATTTTAATATATTATATAAGAGTTGTCACTTAATTAAAAATCTCTTGCTTTAAATTTTTTTTTAAATAATGTATTTTATTAAGTGCTTTTTTAAGACGTCACCGTTTAAAATTAGCCAAGGCTTTCATTCCTTCACCGGAAAAAGTGGCAAGCGGGGATATACGCCATCTAGTAAATAAGACTAGGACTAAGTAACTTAGACTGCTCGGCTATGACAGTCGCCACGCCGCTTCGCTCGCGGGTTCGAGTCCCGCGCCGGACAACAATTTGTGTGACCCAAAAATAGTTGTTCTGAGTCTGGATGTAATTTGTGTCCGTCTATTATATGTTTTAAAGTACCCCGCGACACAGAGATTAGGATCACTAGTGTGGGGGTAGTCTTTAAAAAAAACTCGTCAGAGGGCCCTCCCTTCGGGATTAGAACGTCGGTTGTCGGTTGCTGGAGTTGGAGATACATGATAAGGCCGTATTTTAGGGAAGTTTTGTGCGACTTTTGCTTTACGTTAATTCGCAAAGACACGGTTCGTTCATCCGATTGATGGTCGAAGGGGATATATTTGAAGTAAGTGTTAAATTACTGAACTATGTACGTAAGCCATATATTATCACACTAATATTATAAAGGCCAAAGTTTGTGAGTGTGTATGTTTGTTAGGTACTTCTTCACGATTAAACGGCTGGAGCGATTTTAATAAAATTTGGTATGGAGTTAGCTGACACGCTGGAAGACATGTTAACGCCATCGAACATTTTATGTGGTGAGGGATGGGGGGCCGCACGCGTATTCCGAATTCCTGAACTGAAGATACTGAAGGGGAAGGGGGCGGCGCGGCGTGTTGTCATCCCGCTTGGCAGCGCGCGATGAAATTATAATAATTGGAATAAAATTTTAATTTAATATTGGACTTCAATCGAAAAAAAAACTTGTGTGTACTTATGTACACGCGTTAGAAGTTACTTCTTAATATACAACTTGAACATAGTTATCAATTTTCATACCACCTAGAACTAACGTCATGCTGTTATTTTTACGATGCGCGCGCATCGTGCGCGCGCACCGTAAAAATTCACTCTCATACCACCTAGAACTAACTTCATGCTGTTAAATTTTTTGGTGTCGGTGTGCGCGCGCATCGTAAAAATTCACTCTCATCATTTTTCTCCATCGCGCCAAAAGAAGTATAACTTCAAAAAATATTGAGCAGGTATTCTGTAATAATTAAAGATAAATATTTCTATATAAAAAATATTTGCAAAATAAGACATAGGCACACCTAGTATTATTTATTTACCTATTTATTATATTATATTTTAATATATCAGTTGTCCCTATAGTCGACCTAAAAACCTATTCCTAATGAACGTTAGTGACTTATTGACCTATTTATAACGGAAATCAGTGGCGTAGGTTTGCGGTGAACACAAAAACTGTTTCCGTTCGAAACAGATGTTCGGTAAATGTTAATGTTTTTCTAATAACAAAAAGCATACTTTCTCCGCAGGTGCAGCTTAAAATAGAACATGGGTGTTTTGAATGTATCGGGGTTCGTTTCAAAAGTTGCTCTGCACGTGTGGCGCTGTATCTCGGCGCCCTCGTATTACGGGTTCGAACCCCGATCAACTGTTTATATGACTCATGTATATTTGTTCTGAGCTTAGGTATACTTTGTGTCCTTGATGGTCAATGCAGCAGTGGACATTTATAATATATATTTTTTATTAATAATGGTTTCGTCTTTATTATCATATGGGCATTACTTCTTTCGATCTTATTGTAATTATATTGATTGCCTTCATAAATTATATTAAATTGATTGTCTATGGACCTTTTGTGTTGGAACAAAATATTCTTATTATTAGTTTTCAACCGATTTCAAAAGAAGGAGGTTATCAATTCGTCTGTATTTTTGGTTTATATGTATGTTTTGCGATTTTACCGTTGTTTGTGGGCCGATTAAGATCATTCCCTTTTTAATCAACAGGGAATACTTTCGGTATGGTCTGTGGTCGTCAGAAAAAATAATAATAATAATAATATAATATCTGGGGACAATGTCACACAGATCATCCCAGCCCCAAACTAAGCAAAGCTTGTACTATGGGTACCAGGCGACGATATACATACTTATATAAATAGATAAATACTTAAATACATAGAAAACATCCATGACTCAGAAACAAATATTCGTGCTCATCACACAAATATTTGATAATGGTTGGTATTAGTTTTATTTATCTATTTATCTATCGCTTAGACGGGCCTGTTGGCGTTGTTGGCAAATGCTTGCTTTTCACGCCGAAGGTCGTGGGTTCGATTCCCGCCCAGGACAGATATTTGTGTACATGAACATGTCTGTTTGTCCTGTCTGCAAGTAATTATCTATATAAGTATGTAGGCTTCTTTTATGTAAAATAAGTAGTTCACGCAGAAATATCACATCAGTAATTTTATTTATCACTAGCTGTGCCCGCGACTTATTCCGCGTGTTAATTAGTTTATTTCGTTTTTCTTGTAAAATAAAAGACGTTTTCTAAAATAAAAGTAGCCTAAGTTACTCCTTATTACATCAGCTACCTGCCAATAAAAGTCCCGTCAAAATCGGTCCAGCCATTTCAGAGATTAGCCGGAACAAACAGACAGACAGACAGACAAAAATTGTAAAAATCGTTATTTTGGTGTATGTACCGTATATATATTCATATTAATGTAGTAAAAACCGGTTATTTCAATATTACAAACAGACACTCCAATTTTATTTATTTGTATAGAAGATAGTATAATAGTATGTTATAGTATAGTATTCATTTGATTATATATAGTATATCTATAGTGATACATTATAATAATGGCCTCCTAACTGTATTTTGGTCGCGGCGTCCAGTCTCAATGGAGACTGGCCACCTACGCGGCACATATTATATTCTATTCCATCACTTTCATGATCCGATGGGACGCCTAGCGACACAACCGGAAAGAGGTCAGGTACAGGACCGACGGTTTTATGTGCTCTCCCAGACACGGGGGTATAATACCGCCAACTTCCAGACTTCGGGCTGATACCTACTATGATTTTTTCTTTTTACAGAAAAATCCCAAAATCACTTTTGGCCCGATCCGGTATTTGAACCCAGAACTGCCCATTCACTTACGTATTTTATTTAGGATGACACGTTCACACACAAATTCGAATATTGTTCACTTCCCTCGGAATGGAATATCTGGAAATTCCATGCGTGTTACCACTTCCGTATTGAAACACCTGTTCAACCTAGCCAGTTTATCTTCGAAAATATAGGAACATATATTATCTATTCTGCGTACTATCTTACATACTTATCGTATGGGCAGTGGTTACCCTAGTGTCAGAGTTGTTCAAGCCGCCCAGTAGGCCTCCGTCATGGCTTAACGACCGTTGTCTAATGACTACAACCGGGACTGACAGCTTAACGTGCCCGCCGAAAAACGGACACGCTCAGAAATAAAACCACTTTGGCGGTCACCCATGTATGGACTGACCGTGAGCCTAGTAGCTTAACCTCGCTAATCGCTTACGGTATCGGTGAGAGCATCTGGCTATAAGCGTATATGTATATGGTTTTTTTATGTTTACTGGTAAGCGTTGCGTATAGACGCTTAATAGACGCGCACGCACTGCCGTACCCAGCAATACCCTCTGGATACTAACCGTCTATGATGTAAACGTGTAGTAGAGGGTCATAAGATGTGTGATGAAGCCTGGTTCGGAGTACTTGATAAGAGACAGAAGCGACATGAAAGCGGCTCGGCACCAACCAACGCAAGCTTCTCTTGTCAGACCTGCGGCAGGCTATGTCGCTCTCGGATCGGTTTGTTTAGCCACCAAAAGAAATGTATCTCAGACAATGCGCCGTAAATCGTCTGTAACAGACGCAAAGGCCATATATATATATATGATGCAAGAGTAAAACTTCTTGGTCTGAAGTTAAAAATGACGACGGTAGATAGATTATAGACAGGTCAATGATTAGAATTCCTATAACCGTAACCGTTGGTCTAGCGGTAGCGTGTTCAACCGCAGATAACGAGCTCCTGAGTTCAAATCCCGGATCGGGCCATAATGATTTTGGAATTTATCTGTTAAAAGAAAAAAAATCTCAGTATCAGCCCGAAGTCTAGGAGATGGCAGTATTGTACAAACGTGCGTCGGAGAGCACGTAAAGCTGTCGGACCTGTACCTGACCTCTTTCCGGTTGTGTCGCTAGTCGTCCCATCGAATCATAAGAGTGTTGGAATACAAAGTGCCCATGTGTTTTTGCACACACTTTTGCACTATAATATGTTCCGCGCAGATGGCTATTATAATCTCCAATGTGACTAGCCGCCGTCGCCAAAATTCGGCTAGGAGGAAAGTAGTATTATTATTATGAATTAAAAAAAAAAATACTAAAGCAGTTGTTTTCCTGCGTCGGATGTAGAAGTATTATATTTTATACAGTCGTCACAATGGGGAACTTCAATAATGTTTCATAATGCAATTGATAGTGCTAGCATTATTTATAATACAATTCCAAGAAGTGAATTAAAAAGGCGCGAATGCTCACGTAACCTACAATATTTGCACACTAGCCAGCTGTGTTTGCGCTACTTTATGCAATGTATTAAATGCAGACTATAAAGACGGTCTTCAGGAAGGAAATACGCAGGTACATTATAATTTATTTACCGATGCGCATCTTAAGGCTGCTTTTCCACCAGAGATGTGCTATGCTACGTTGCTCCAGGGACCGGACAATCCCGCTTCTGAGTTGAGCCGTTTGATAGGGTAATCCGTTCATTGGGTAACTCGTATCGCAGTGTTACCCTTTGATTGAAACTCGAAACCCAGTGAAAGGGTTAACACTTTTTTTATTGTAACCACGGGAAGGGGTTAACCCTTTCAGTGTCTTAAGCCCTTGAATAGCTTACCTTCTTGAAAAGGTTTTATTCGTGTTACCCTGAATTACCCAATCAACTTAACAGCGTGTAAATGGGAGTAGGTATACTCGCACCCGTGCGGTGCCTCATTGCCTAACTACTTTTAGGTAGGTACAACAAATTTAACGAACGAACGACTTTTTATATTTTAAATTTGAAAGTTTAGTGACTACAAATAGTCGAGCTAATAATTAACGTGTTATTTTAAGAACTGACTTACTTTAATCTTAATATTGTGACAATCTGTATGATGAGATTATATTTTGTTAAATAATTATTATAATATTTGGCAATCATATTCATTGATTTATTAACATTATTAGGAAGACCAACAGCTTACAATAACTTATTAGATTAGGTATACACAGCAGTTAGCCATTTATAGGTTTCCACGAATATGAATTCGGATACAAGTTAGATTTGAGGCGTATAATGATGAAACAAATGATTATTGAACACTAAATTCAGAGAAAAAATCTGATGAGAAATGAGAAAAAAAATGAGCTGCGTCTCACTGATTCTGGATTTGAATTAAAAACATCAAAATCGAATTTCTTAATATTTACGTTTAACGAATTACTCGCCCGCCACAGGAAAGCATTTTGTCGATAGTTAGTAGATAGTAATGGAAGATGTATTGGAGTATGGTGTCTTACTACTTTCGTGGGAACGTTGAAGTGGATATTTGAAAGGAGATAAGGACAATCAATTGAACCGGATACTGGGATCCCTTCTTTTCGCATAATGTTTTTTGTCCTAATATACTTCGGCATAACGATTTTGGCACAATTTGTTTTGGCATAATAATACTTTGGCATACTTTTTTTAGGCATACATTTTATGTTGGCATAATCATGTTAAAGACTAATTTGTTTTGGCATAAATTTGATTCCCATAACGTTAGTAGGCCTAATGACTATTAGCATAACGTTAGTAGGCCTAAAGACTTTTAGCATAACGTTAGTAGGCCTAATGGCTATTAGCATAATAATATTTAGGCATACAATTAATATAAATAACAAAAACAATGTTCATGCAAATGATTTATTATAAATATACATGACATTTTACATTAGTTAACTTCAATCAGTTAACTTCAACAAAAGTTAGTCACAGAACCGAATTGCTGCAAAACCGACTTCACGTAGTCTTGTTTGTCCTACCCCTAGAGTGTTATTTAAAATCGCGTAGGCGTGTAGGGGCGAGGCGGCCCGCGGGCTGAGGAGCAGGCGGCTGAGGCTGGCCGGCGAAGCCGGCCAACAAGCCGAAGCTGCGGTGGTGAGCGAAAGCCGTCTGCGACGATTAGCACGCGTGGGGCCGCCGGAGGGCCGCAGCGCCGGAGCCGTCACAGAAACCCTGCCTGCTGCATGCTTCGCATAATCAACGCTAGCATAATAATATTGTATAAACGTGTATAGTGTCTAATATTCTAGGTGTTAATAATTATTTCACTGTTATACCTATAAAAATATGTTTTAATATTTTTATGCGTTATTTATGCTTAACTTTTATGCTTTAGGATATTATGCTTAAAAAAGTTATGCTTTATAACTTTATACTTAAAAAAGTTATGCTTTAGAACTTTATGCTTAATAAGTTTATGCTTTAAAATATTATGCCTAATCATTATTATGGTTACAGACATAATGCTTAAAAAAAATATGCATGAGCTGTTATGCGTAATTATATTATGCGAAAATATAATTATGCCAAACAACATTATGCTAAGTTATATTAGGTCTTAAAATTTTATGCTAATGGATAGGGAACACCGGATACTATGTTCATTAGATACGTGACGTCACTAATTTCGCGACGCATACTGAGGGGAAGAAAGTGAAATTTGCCACATAACTGAATGCAATCTACTGATTTAAATTTGTATTTTAAGCGCAAACAAAGATATTTGATATTTTTTTTTATATTATATATTCGGGATATTTGTCGTAACGTGGATTCCAAACTTGATAGGCATATTCTAATATGCTGCGTACGAAAGCGCAATACAATATTTTAATTGTCTTGGCATCTTTAAAACTGGATTACATGCGCATCTCAAAGCCTAAGATATGTTTTTTATATAGAAGGATGCGTGCCATGGATGTGTGCTATGGATGCGTGCAATGAATGTGTGCTATGGATGCCTGCTATGGGTCGTGGCGAGTGGTGTAGCTATGTGCAGAGTAAAGTACCTGCAATAGAAATTAACTGAACGAGTCGCCGTGCGCATCTTCCTCTCGCAGCTACTTTGTGGCGGCCCATCTTCAAGAGTGCCTTTCCACCAGAGATGTGCTATGCAGTTATGCTCCGAAAATGAAAAAGCTAAGCTACGAAACTATTTGACTGTTTCCACTGATGCTAAGTTATGTGGTGGGGCGAGTAAGATGTGTTATGAAGATGCGCAGCCGCAAAGTAGCTGCACGAGAAAGATGCGCAGCTCGAGCTATGCGATGTATCGATAGTAGGGAAGTACTCCGCTCTGCACATAGCTACACCTCTCGTGACGACCCATAGCATGCATCCATTGCACACATCCATGGCACGCATCCGTCCATATAAAAAACATATCTTAGTTGAATCCGTTTCCACCAGTGCTAAGCTATGTGCACCAATGAATATGATTGGTGGATATCAAACGCATCCGTAGCAACGTAGCATAGCACATTTATGGTGGAAAAGCAGCCTAAGGGTCTGACGGCAACCAAATCGACAGTTTTTCTCAAAACTGCCAATAACAGTTTTTTCTATCGCATTATTTTTGTTGATGTAACGGCTGTTTGTTGTCTGTCGCTTTAAGCGGTACCTATATTTTGTAGTAGGTAATTTATTTTTTACATTTCTTTTCTAAAGAAATCGTCTGCACTACTTTTATAAACCCTGGGTAAGCGGTGAATTTTACAAGTGTGCAATTCACGGCCTCAAAGCACACATAGACTCGTAAGAATTATACGTGGACATGTCCTGTGGGATCGGACCCGAAACAAAAAAACTGTCACGCATCAGAAGAAACAGCAATGCGCGGTCCTTGTTCTTGCAGGTCGGTAATTTTTTGCAGAAAAATCTATAGAAGACGCCATATCTTACTACCATAAGAAATCTAAATACTCACTGCTCAATAAAATTGTAAGTTTCTAGAAGCCATACAAATAGTAAACGGTATCAAAGCTTTGATACAAGAGTTCAACGATGGTCGAAGTGTATGCCACCAATACACAGATCTACAAATATACAAGAATAATAATAATAACTATAATATAATTGCAACGGACGCCGATGACGATTGTATGCGAAGTCGATTTGTTTTCGTGTTAGCTGAATGAGTTCGCAGTTGCCATACATACATTTCTATGTGATAATAATATATAATTTCTACGCTATCGAATTGGGTTATGCACCTGTGATGTTAGTGTAACATAATAAAATTAAATAAATAATACTCAGTTTTCCTTACTAAACGGAATTTATAAATTTGGACTATAATTTGAAAAGGCTTATTTATCCCACGGCAACATGCCTCCGATACTTCTTCTCGATTGACCAAAAGTCTTTTATCTCTAAACAACGCTTAAAATATTTACAAGGTGTAACATAAACAGTGTACATAACTTTAGGAGCGCTACCTAACCATGAAACTGAAATCTTTATACAAATCAGTTTGTTCAATACAAGAAACATTTTTGGGCCCTGCATACAAAATGCATCAGCTAATAGTTATTGTTGTATTGGGAGTTAATATTCTTATTGTCTATTTTGCATGTTGCAAGCTCCTTGAATTACGTCCACAATTTTATGTAACACCTTGTATAAGAAACTCATAAATATATCACCTTGTTCAAATATAGTTAAATTAGGTGTACAAATAAGTAGTGCATTTTATGACGAGGAAATACTTTGTTGTGTTTATATCAATGCCTCGTTGGTCTAGCGGTAGCGTGTTGACCCGCAGAGAACGAGGTCCTGGGTTCAAATCCCGGGTCGAATCAAAAGTGATTTTGGGACTTTTCTATGAAAAGAAAAATTTCTCAACATCAGCCCGAAGTCTGGGAGTTGCCAGTATTATACCCCCGTGCCTCGGAGAGCACGTTAAGCCGTCGGTCCTGTACCTAACCTCTTTCCGGTCGTGTCACTAGGCGTCCGATCGGATCATTATTTATTTGGGCATCGCTAATGTTTATATTGATAGTGCTATAGTATAATAACATGTGATATCATCACCGAAATAAGATACTATAAATCAAACCTAAACCACATGCATATACTGCAAAAAATGCTGAAAATTATTGCAACCTATTATTTAATAGAACTTTGGAACGTCGCGCTACGCACCCGTACCGTAGCAGATTATAATTTGCTACGTTACTACGAATCTCGATACACGAAAAACGTTGTTGCTCTTGTTCCTGTTACGACACCATTGTAAATTGATTTGACACATTTTATTATTTACTCAGAATTATGATGAAAAAATGTAATTGTACAAGAGTTTTATTCTTTGATAAGATTACTCTAGGTAAGTACATTTTAGTGATGATTATATTTTATCTTATCTTTGTAAAGTGAAAGTCTTGCGGGAGATGATACGTAATCTTGGATTGAGTATCAAAAGTATCGATACTTAACTCATATAGTATTATATGTATTATCTTTGCTCATATGTAAGTACCTACGGTCTAGATGTATCTGATCGAAAATAACATTTTTACTTATAGTATTTTTAAAGGTTACTAACAAAAGTGGTTGATAATATTTTTCACTCGTTAACGCCTAAGCATGGGAATACTTCACGGCTTTATGTATATAGGTACTTGTTGCTGGGAGTGAGAGTGCTTAAGATTATTTAAGAGGAATCCATACTAAAGAGGTAGCTTCGCTCTACACGTATACGGTCAAAAAAGAAAAACAAAACACGACAATAACGTGGTTATGTATTTTCCAATTTAATGCGCCAAAATTGAGCTCATTTCATTATTTAAATAATTTTACATACTAAATCTCATATCATATATATGTACAACTAAACCATGGGATCTATCCGTTCAGATCTGAAGAAACATGCTATATTATGAAATGAATAAATAATAAAACAATGAAATATAAATTTTGTATTAAATCGCCAACATTTTACTTCCCTCCACTATAATGTACCAAAACTGCTGCATCGATTTGAAATTAGGTGTTAAATTTATAATAAACCTTGAAGAGTGCCAGATTATTAATCGATGTTTCAAATCGAGAATGCGTATCGATACGGATTATCAGTACTGAACTATTCATCGATTAAGTTCCTCTCCACTGTTCCTAGAAACTGTTTATAGAAAAAAGTGATTGGGTAAGTAAATTAACTTTGTATAACAAATTTATCAGCGCTTCTAGCGCTTAAAAAGTAAAAAGAGAAGTTATGAAACATTGGCTTCAGTTCGCGGGCCTGTAGCCTTCTTGGAGATCGCTATTGATAAAAAAGCGGCCAAGCGCGAGTCGGACTGGCCCATGAAGGGTTCCGTAGCAGCAAGTAACATAATATGTTTTTTTGCGGTTTACGATATTTTACAAATATGTTATTAAAAAAAACTACTTACTAGATCTCGTTCAAACCAATTTTCGGTGAAAGTTTGCATGGTAATGTATATCATATATTTTTCTTATTTGTGTCTCTCACGCAAACTATTCAGTTTAGAAAAAAAAAGATATTAGCAACCTCATAAAGAAAAATCAATATAATTTTTGAAGAGCTGTCCGTAAATACCCCACAAGGGGTTGATGAAAAAAAAATCTTGTATTTTAGTTCTAAGTATTTTTCCAAAATTTATTGCTTTTTTTCTATTTTTTTGTGAAAATCTTAATGCGATTTACAGAATACATCCACTTACCAAGTTTCAACAGTATAGTTCTTATAGTTTCGGAAAAAAGTGGCTGTGTCATACGGACGGACAGACAGACAGAGACAGTTCTGCTTTTTACCATTTGGCTACGGAACCCTAAAAATGTGCAATGTTCCGCTTTTACTGCTATTCTGAAGTTGCTCCGCACTGATCGCACAATACAGTCTAGGTAAGAACTCGAACTAATTGACTTAGTAAGAGGGTTCCGTCAACACACTTTGGATACGGAACCCCAAAAAACGATTGCTATTTAACAAAATGTAATTATACAAGTTGCAACATAAATAGTGAAGGATATTTAAGAAGCGCAATCTTGCCATAAAACTGTAGCAATTATGGGAAAGCCAGATTATTACATACGATAAGTAATAATAATAATAATATCTAGGGACAGTGTCACACAGATCTTCCTAGCCCCAAACTAAGCAAAGCTTGTACTATGGGTACCAGGCGACGATATACATACTTATATAGATAGATAAATACTTAAATACATAGAAAACATCCATGACTCGGAAACAAATATTCGTGCTCATCACACAAATATTTGCACTTACCGGGATTCGAACCCAGGACCACCAGCTTCGTAGGCAGGAGCACTACCAACTAGGCTACGGTGATCGTCCGCTCCGTCGATCGATAAGTGAAATTTTCTTAGGCGCATCGACCTCTTTTTGGTTGGATAAAAAATCTTGCAACTAGCGTCATCGTACATCAAGTTTCCCAAGGGCTATAAGTACCTATACTGTGTATATATGTGTACTTTTTGGGTGAACAAAAAACGTAAAACTCGCGTCATTGTCACGTCACGCTTACCAGGAACTATATGCATACTGTGTATATATTTGCACTTTTTGGGTGAACAAAGAACGTGAAACTCGCGTCATTGTCACGTCACGCTTTCCAGGAACTATATGCATACTGTGTATATATGTGCACTTTTTGTGTGAACAAAAAGCGTGAAACTAGCGTCATTGTCACGTCACGCTTTCCATTAACTATGTATATATGTGCACTTTTTAGGTGAACAAAAAGCGTGAAACTAGCATCATTTTCACGTCACGCTTTCCATGAACTATATGCATACTGTGTATATGTATACTTTTTGGGTGAACAAAAAGCGTGAAACTCGCGTCATTGTCACGTCCAGCTTCACATGTGCTATATGTATAACTATTATATTGTAGACTATTTAGATTAGAGGTAAAAAATAGGTTCACAGTCCCCAAAGACTGGCCCGCATGTTATTTTTGTGTGTTCCAATCGGTTGTCTTAATTAATAGTAGAAGTAGGTTTTTAAAAGTTATTATTTGGTATCAATAAAGTCGAATTTCATAGTTCATTGACATACGGTTGTACGATGTATTGATCGTAGATATACCGATCGAACGTGTGCAGCATTTAATGATTCTGCGATGTGTATCACGCGGCTTTATCTCGTGAATGTAGGTTTTGGTGTTATTTTTATTGGCTTGTTGATAAAATGGTATTTTACGTACTGTGCTGTTTGTTAAGTCGTATTTTTACGTATTTTTTATAAATTATTTCTATAAAACAATTTAAAATAAAGGGAGGTAAGGTAATTTTTCTAAATATAGGCAGCGGCTATGGTAGGCGCCTCGTCGCTTCGTGTCGCGGGTACGAATCCCGCGCCGAATAACTATTTGTGTGACCCATAAATACATGGTTGTTCTGAGCCTGGATTGAATTTGTGTCCGACTGTTACATATTTGTAAAGTACCCCGCGACACAGGGATCGGATTCCCTAGTGCAGGCGTTGTCTTAAAAATAAAACTAATAACATAATTTTGTTGCACATGCTAGCCGTCTTCGTAAACTCGATAATTATGGGGCAGTGGTTTCTTTTTTTTATAAGGATGTTAACAGTTAGTAAGTACTACACTAATGGAACACATATTGTCACCGGGTGAGAAGTTGAAATGGTTGCGAGGACCGTGGCAGAAGAAGCCGTTATCGGGACTAGTCCCTCTTACCCACCACTGCAACTCTTGTAAGCCACGATCAACAGTGGCACACAATGAAATGACACTGCGCGGTGAGGCTCAGGCATGTCCCGGGGAATAGCTTAAATGGTCCTGGATCCCGCAACTACTTTAATCAGAAAGAGACTTCCCTCCAGAGCAAAGGGGAGACAGAATGAAATAATGAGGCTGGGGGCTCATAAAACTAGAGAAGCCAGCTGCAAAAGCACCGAGTATGAATTTCAGATTTTTTACAATATGCCGTTAGTGGAATAATAAATTGCTTAGTAACAGAAATATAGGGACTTCCTTACAAAATCCATGTCATATAAATCTATTTCTGGGAATATCCGACCATATTCAACAGCACGTTGCATAAACGCACATCCTTCCTACCCAACCGGCAAGTTAAGCCCCTGTTATTATTCAAAGTCGGGACTTCGCGGTTGATTGATGGAAACCACATTTGCCGAACATGGCCCACAAAAAAACTGGAAGCACCTGGCAACCACAGATTATATGGGTTTCCGATTTGCGGAGTGCGGGAGGGTTGAGAAAAGATTTTCGGTTTTTGTTTTTAATGTGTTTATGAGTTACATTTTTTACCGACCTTCAAAATGTAGTCATAAAGTTTCTTTAGGGTTGGTAAGGCCCGGCGCTCACTATCGACACGGCATGGCAGGTCAAGACTGTCAAGGTATACCTCGCCATATATCGGAAGTCTTCGGCAGTGTAAGGCATACCTAAACACGCCTAGGCATACATCAGAAGTATTCAGCAGCGTAAGGCATAACTAAGGACGCCTCAGCATACACTTTCTTTGGCAGTGTATGCTGGACTGTAACATCTGCGTCCTGCGTCCTGCGTAGTTGGCTAGTTTTTACTGTGATTGGCTGCCGAAGCAGTAAGCACTATTAATTTATCATCGTATGATAACTAATCTACACATCTTTCAACGTTATGACCAATAATAGCCGACAAACAAATACACATGAAAGACACATTTCTGAAATTATAATATTATTTAGGTAGCATACTTTTGGATGTATGGTTATGGATATAAATAACATGACTCCCATTTTTACCGTCTGGTAAGGAATTCGTATCTCATTAACATTCAATAGCATTGTTTCCCATCTTGGCAATGATATTATGCTTATGGCCTATTATAATATTAGTATGCATAGTGTGTTCAAAACAAATGGTTCGATGTTTATTGAGGCGCTATTGTGAAATAGGTAACTATAGGACCTTTAAAAAACAAAACTCACTGGTTGCTCGTGTGGCACAGTGGTTAAAGCAAAAAAAATAAAACACAAAAAATACAACATGTAACATAATTAACGCACACCCTCAAACACCCCAATTAGAATATTATGTTGTAATCATAATACATACCCTGAATTTTTAATTTAACATGTATATGCATTGTTATTTACTAAATTAGTTTCTTGGAATAAAGTTTATTTTTCTTTATTTTGTATTGAATGATGGAATTTGTATGAATACAAATAAAACAGAGATTTACAAGTCTTATTACTTTGACTTACGGTACTTTTTAATTTGTTTTGACTGTACAGGGTTAATATGACAATAATTTCCGAGTTTTCATTATTTTGGAATAAAAAATTACCTATATTAAAAATGATATAAATCGATTCAGTAAACGATTCTGAACAAACTATTTTCGGGGAGTGCGTTAATCAAGTTACATGTTGTATATCTTGGGACATCTAACACACTGCCATTCTGATTCCAATCTAGGCAGAGCCTGTAATGGCAGCCAGCCAACTGATAAACGTATATAACGTTAATACATACATATTATGGATTAATTACAATGCTCATGGTTGGAAATAAAATCTGAACCATGAGCACTATACTATTAGAAACAAAAAAGCTAATTTTATTGTTTTTAGGGTTCCGTAGCCAAATGGCAAAAAACGGAACCCATAAGGGTTCCGTTTTTTGCGACAGACAGATATGACGAATCTATAAAGATTCGTCATGTCTGTCTGTCTGTCTGTCCGTTTTTCGTCGTTCTGTTTTTCCGGAACTATAAGAGCTGTACTGTTGAAATTTGGTACGTAGATGTATTCCGATAACCGCATTAGGATTTTCACACAAAAATAGAAAAAGAACAATAATATTGGGGGTTCCCCATACATAGATATGAAACTCAAAATTATTTTTTCATCGTACCCATACATGTGGGGTATCTATGGATAGGTCTTCAAAAATGATATTGGGATTTCCAAAATATTTTTAATCTAAAATGAATAGTTTGCGCGAGAGACACTTCCAAAGTGGTAAAATGAGTCCCCCCACCTGTAACTTCTAAAATAAGAATATGATAAAACTAAAACAAATAATTATATATATTATCACGTAAACTAACAACGAAAATTGGTTTGAACGAGATCTATTAAGTGGTTTTTTTTAATACGTCATAAATCATAAACCCAATTTAACTTATATTTAATCAACTGAAGGGTTCCGTGGCAGCAAGTATGCTGCCACGGAACCCTTCCTGGGCGAGTCGGACTCGCACTTGGCCGGTTTTTTATTTTTTAGTGTCGGCTACTTATCCTACGGATACTGGTTATTCTTCTATACATAATGTCTAAAAAAGCATAATACCATCTTCATCTTTTTTTTAGCCAACTGATTAGAAAAAATGTTTATGGACTATTCGGAATGCTGTGAATGCATTGAAAATAGTCCTATACCATCATATCACCCATCGATAAAAAAAAAGGATTATGTAAAGTCAGTACACACACATAGACAGACAGACAGACATCGACGTAAAACTAATAATACCCCTCTTTTTGCATCGGGGGTTAAAAAAAAGTTAAATATACAGTCGAAGTTATAACCTCCTTCTTTGAGTTGGTTAAAATCAGATTAAAATGTAAAAGCACGGGGCAAAATTTCCAATCAAACCACCCTCGACGACGTTTTTACCATAAAGTTTACCCTTTATTTTTTACCAATTAATTTTTTTAAAGTGTTCACAAAATTTGACCTCGGATAGTAGCCATAGAGCCAAAATCAATTCGTCCTGTTCGACGTTGTCAAGCAGGCCTGGTATTAGAGATGTGGTATCCAAATCACCGTGTAATTACCCCGGGCTTCGGTCACTGCACAGGACTATGTACAATCTCAAAGACAAGTGATTTGCGGGTATTTTTCTCAAATATTTATAGGTGAGCGAAGATAATTGTTATAAATCACATGAAAAGATTACTTTTCAATCGGCTTCAAAAGGTTATCAAGTCGAATATATGTCAGCCCGATTTTTCCGATATTTGTGAACCGATTTTAAAATTTCTTTTTTTTATAAGGATTTTTTTTCGGAATGCTTCCGTTCAATTTAGTTCCCACCTGTTGGCAATAAGAAATTTTCAGTCGGTTTTGTTTGTATACAGGCTACAGGGCGGAAGCTTTCAGCGGGTCAGTAAATGGAAGTACCTTGTCCGTTGCAGCTACAAGAAAATGGTGTTAGGAGACTATCCATAATTTTTAATGGAATTTGATCCCCATTCACAGATTAAAAAAATAAATAAATAACAGTTAGCAAGAAAATAGACATTTAACTCAAACACATTTTTTGATGCCAATCGATCCTGTTTCTAATACTGATCAAAAACTTTTATCGGACCTACCATCGCTAATAGCAAAAAAACTTTTCCCGTACATCTTATGTATGTATGACATGTATCTTGAGATTCGTGATTATTCCTCCAAACGAGTACAAATAACAATTATGTTATTAATAGCTATTATGAAACCGAAACTATTATAAGAGTTATTACATATCTATGTAACAAATCTTATAACAGTTTCGGTTTCGTAATCCATAATATTGACAATTTTATATAGTACACTGTTTAAGTAACATCATTGATATTAAGATATATTTTCAAGATAAACGAGCCAATATTTTGTCAACTTACATTCATACACTTTTCGCATTTCAGTAAATATTTATATTAGAACGCATTAAAAACTAAAGAATAATAAATAAATATCTTGGGCCAACTAACACACTACCATCTGAAAACAAAAATCTGACTAATAGACAGGACCTGTGTAATGGCAACCAGCCATCTGATAGACATATTATGCATTGTGTACCTAATATTAATAGGTTTTAGTTATAATTAGAATTAATTTAAGTGTCTTCAATATGAGGATAATGACTAGCCTTGCCTTGTTTTTTTTATCAGTGTTACTCACCAATGTCATTGTGCATGTTGTGGCACCTTCAGAAGCTGTACATTTAAATTATATTATTGTATAGATTAAAACATTTTAGATTTAAGTAAATGTAACAGCTACTGGATGTCCTTAAATAAATAAATGTTTATAAATGTATTATAGATGAATTATACATATCAAATAATAGTGTCCATCTCACAAAGATTTGTCCCAGGTGGGGATCGAACCTACGACCTCTGGTTGACAGTCAGGGCCACTAACCACTGGACTAACAGGCCAAATTATCAAATCATTAAATATAATACATTATTAAAAAATAAATAAAATAAGAAAGATTTTTATTCACGTAGACTTTATAAAAGCGCTTGTAAATAGTCAGAACATGTTTGTAATAATACAGTTAAGTATATTTCTAGTTACATATTATGTATATTTAGGTACACAGATTGTTAAAACATTTATAAATTTTATTTAATAATAGTAATGATATTCAGCTAGCTTTCATTTGCATGAATTTCATGAATATAGAAATATGATTTGTCTGCAAGAATAATTGATATTTTTATATAGATTTCCCAATTTGTTATATACCCCCTGATGAGCTCGGGAGGCTGAATTGCAACCAGATATCGCCTACTGCGTTAGCTATGAACTTGAGCACTATCCCTCGTATCCCACTTTCGTCCGTAAATATCGCTTTTTAATCAATCATCCCTTTCAATCCCTTCCCCCACTCTTTACACCCATCACACCGCCAGTGTTGCCCATTTATCCGATTGATTCCCCTTAACGAAGACGTGGGGTGTTTGTTAAGGAACATTGTTTCTTAGCATTCCATGGATTCACCGTGCGAAAACCGGGTCCATCTCGTGATAGAGGAGGAAACACTCGACAGAGTTTGATAAGATTGTAAGTTTAAGGGGCCCCTTATGATGCATCAACGCTCACCTTCTCCGGTCTCTCAGTGTTCCTTTCTCTTCCTCGCCAAATTCGGTATGATCCTAATAATGCCGCTTTGGAAACTCGTTCCAATAGAGAACTTACAGAAATTGTTGAAAATCCTAAGTCTTTGAATAGGTTGCAGAGTATAATCTAAATATCAAAGTTTATGCAACCTTACATGTGAATAAACTATAAAAAAGCGTAAGTTCTTCCAAAAATAGAATTCGAATTCCATCCATATTTTTGATGTAATGAAAGTGATGCAACTCTGCTTTGTCCCGCCTCTGCATCAAATAGAAACGGTGGTAAGGTATTCGGTAAAATTGTGTGCTCCGCCATAGTATTACGAAAACAATTGTTTTCAATTTAATAGCTAATCTCAATTCACATTAAATCTTATCACATAATTCATGTGTAATTATTCAAATGAGCATCGTAAAATTTACCTAGCCCAAGGGGTAATATCACTCTCATATCATGGACTATAATTATTTAACTGGTTGATTTCGAAATCCAACGTTATATCATTGGACATAACATTAACAATTTACTACTATCGTATTTATCACACAATGCTGTTGAACTCACGACCTAATTAATATAGAATTGTATCTATTTGTCCTCTTCCGTTATTGTGATAATGATAACAGTATGTGAAAACATAACAATTATTGAATTATGATAACTGAAGTATTAAAACAATATCTAACGAGGTAAATTAAATGGCATTTAAATAGTTATAATAATATGTATAATATCCTGGGACATTATTTACACACGGACATCTGATCCCAAATTAAACATGTGCTTATACTATGGAAACCAGATAACTGATATACATAATACCTACTACTTTTCTTTCGTAAACACATACTTATATAGATAATTACACTCCAGGACAAGCAGACATGTTCATGCACACAAATATCTGTCCTGGGTGGGAATCGAACCCACGACCGCCGGAGTGAAAATCAAGCATTTGCCAAGCACGCTAACAGGCTCCACAGTTGTGCAAAAAAAAAGCATAGGAGAGCAATTCGAATATCCATTCAAATGATGGACATAACTTCACTGTGGAAATCTTTTGGGGAGGCCTTTGTCCAGTTGTTGGCGCCGTTCTGCTAGCATGATGATGGATATTATTTACCTTCTCTATGCACCCGTAGATTTCTATTAAGCGCTTCTGGGGCTCTACCGGTTAAGTCGCCGAACATCGATTTATTAAATGGCGTGCAAATAAATAAAGGTTTAAAATGATTTCATCAATCGTTAAATCGGCTTCAACGTTGACAATCGATTCGGGACCATTTATGACGTCACATGTGGTCATGGAAGCCGATTTAACGATTGATTAAGTCATTTTTAACCTTTATTTATTTGAACGCCATTTAAGAAATCGATGTTCGGAGACTTATCCGGTAGTGCCCCTGTATCTTGTTTCGCTGGGTGATACTAAAAAATTAATACATAAGTACAGCTTAAATAACCAATACTGATAAATCTTGAGAATGTCTGGAGAGATGAAGACCAGAAAAATTAACTACGTATTTATTTTAAAAGACACATATAATCTACAATTTAAGTTGTTCGTAATAAGTGTGTATCAAAAATAATCGCAATGCTCTTAATTTTCGCAAACGTCTGTTATCACAAGGCCAATTATTAAGGAAGTAGTATTATTTGGTCTATATTGAACGAGCACAGCGTAAGAACGGCCTTGGCCAAATTATGGCTATACCGTTTTGTCTACTAACACATATTTACACGATTCCAGCTAGCCACATGGTAGTAATTAAAAAGATTTATTGACGTTACGGACAATAAAGTAAAAATGAGGCACGTCGTGGCTTGTTATGACATAATCGTATATCGTAACGAGTTGTAGTAAGTACGTCCACTGCTGGACAAAAGCCTCCCAAAAGAATGGGGGATATGCCTTAATTACCACGCTTGGCAGACGGGTTGGCGATCGCAGTTTGATGGTCATAGTTCACAGAAAAACGCTGCTGCCCGTTCTCTGGTAGGTATTCCCTCGGTCGGTTTCTACGCCCCATATGGGATGTGATGGGATGATGATATTCTATGCCATCACCACACAGCAATAAAATTATTTTAACACTGGTTACCCTAGTGTCAGAGTCGTTCGTGCTGCCCAGTAGACCTCCAACATAGCTTAACGACTGTTGCTAATAGCTACAACGGGGACCGAAAGCTTAGTGTGCCATCCGAAACAAGGAGACGCTCATAAATTAAACCACTTTGGCGGTCACCCATCTGTGGCCTGACCGCGGGCCTAATTGGTTAACCTCGCCAATCACTTACGTAACGAGTAATCGTAACCCTGGATTGGACTCCTAGCTTGGAATGGATATATCGAACCATATTGAAAAGTTAATTAGAAATGATGATATTTTTTAAATTGTTCGAATATAATAAAAAAATGCCTTTATTCCCGAAACCGAAACAATAACTTAAAACTTGTTTTATAAAAAAACACAGTTAACATAAACAACTACCTAGTGCATGCTGGTCCTACCCGACGGGCTGCTTGGCGGATACTTGCCTTTCAAACCTCAGGACGTGGGTTCGATTCCAGACAGATATTTGTGTGTATGAACATGTCTGTTTGTCGGTGTAATTATCTATACAGCATGTAACTTACGCACATCCTTAAAATAGTTTGTTCAGAATCGTTTACTGAATTGATTTATATCATTTTTAATATAGGTAGTATTTTATTCCAAAAATAATTAAAACAACGGAAATAATTGTTATATTAACCATGTACGGTCAAAACAAATTGAAATGGACCGTAAGTCAAGTAAGACTTTTAAAATCGTAGTTTTATTTGTATTTATACCAATTCCATCATTCAATACAAAATAAAGAAAAATAAACTTTATTCCAAGAAACTAATTTAGTAAATAACAATGCATATACATGTTATATAAAAAATTCTGTGTATGTATTATGATTACAACATAATATTCTAATTGGGGTGTTTGAGGGTGGTCGTTAATTATATTACATGTAGTATAAGTAGATATGCGTTTACAAAAGAAAAGTAGAATATTATCAATATATGCATATGTTGGAAGACAACCGGCTTCCAAAATACATTTCCTAGAGAGTTTTTGAACTCTTTTGCTGATGCCTCTCATGTTATTGGTAGGTATATCATCTGCTCCCCTCTTTATTTGTCCGCCTTCTGTTCCGGCTTCCATTGTCGATTGCTTGGAGTGTATATGCTATTTAATTAGTCTTAGTCTTAATCAATCTGTTGTGTCTCATAGTTTATTTGTTTATTATAATGAATATCTATTTGTTTTACTTTTGACACTTTTACCATTTGCGAATTTTACAGGTTAGTTAGTGGTTTCCAATTCGTCTAATTTTGATATTTTTATTGAAATAATGTATAGTATATGTACATATATATGACACTCCCTAAAATCGATTGGTTGAATATTTCGTTAAAAGGTTTTAGCAATTTAAAAAGTAATGGTTTTACATAATTTTAGGTATATGTGTACCTTTATATAAATTAACTGGCCGTGCCCCGCGGTTTCACCCGCGTTAAACTATATAAATTATAGGCTATGTGTTATTCGGATATATAAGCTCTATTATTACGAAAATTCATCAAAATCCGTTCCGTAGTTTTTGCGTGAAAGACTAACATACATACAGGAAATTAGCAGGATTTGTACTTTTCCTGGATACATATATTTCATTTTTAACAGATTTTGAAAATTTGTCCGAATTTTTATAATGCTGGTATGGATTTTACTTGGTCTTTGTGTGCAACCACATTTGTATGTGTATAAATAAAATCACCTGTATTACAAACAAATGATAAATTATAATATATTAAGTAACTATAACAAAAATAACCAACTTCCAAGAGATCACCGCCATTTGTACAATCTTATAAAATGTATTAATATTTTATTAATATAATGATTTTGGTGTACAGTAAAGATTTCCATACTGACCAGCCTTTTTATTTTCAAAGGATATTTCAATTTCCGATTAACAAATTTAGTTTTCGTACATAAAAGCCGTACAGACGCCAGCACATCCAGCTACCCCAATCTGTCAAATTTCTCCAATTTAAAGTAAACCTTATGCTTATGTGATAAAGTTGAAAATCTATAAAACAAATTTGACAGATTGGGGTAGCTGGCTGTGCTGGCGTCTGTACATTATTGGTTATGAAAGGCTTTTATTACGGCATGCATATTTTTCGATAATTTGAAGAATACACACTACACCATGTTTGATGCGGTTAGACACACAAACAAACATGATTGTGTTTAAAACACGGAACAAACAAGTGTTGTGTGTTTTAGGGACTCGCGTTATTCAATTATTGATATTTACTCGGAAGTCAAACCCCATATATGGAGACAGAATTCAAATATACGACGTTTAGTAGTCAGTATATCTAAATGAAATTGTCAATAGTAGCCTTTGAAAACATGTTTGTTACAGTTATCAAACAATGCATTTCCGATGAGTGTAGACTTTTTAATTTCGTTTGTAACTTCTACTTCTAGGTTTTAAATTGTTTGTTTGTCAGAATAAATACATTATTAATAAATATTTTTATTTAAAAAGACAGCGTCCGCGCTGCGGCGCCGTCTTTTTAAATTAATAAATATCTTCGGACAAATAAAACACTGCCATCTGATCCCAAACTAGGTATAGCATGAACAACTGATAAACGTTGTTATATATTTCTAAATACATAAATATTATAGATAAATAAATTATAATTATAACAAGTCACGTCAGAGGCCTACTGGGCCTGAACAACTCAGACACTGGGAACCACTGTCCATATTATTCATATTCATATCATTTATTTCCATTCCACAATGTGAACTTAGGTGGTAAACATTAGGCTTATAGCTAGGATGCTTATGGACCCTGTCGGGCACAACAAATTTATAGTTATATATATCGGTACATTATTATTGTTCGTAAATTATTAAGGAACTAATTGAGTCTTCTATTCCACTTTACATTTATATATTTATACATTACACTAGCATATTCTTATTTGACTATCATGTCGTTCAATAAGGAAAGAAATTTTGCTTATTAACAGTAACAAGTTATATTTGTGTGATACATTTGTATCTAACTATTTAATAGATTATATAAATAAAAATATATTCATGTATAAGTTTGAATGTATGTGTGTTTATTGTAATTTAGGTTATTTGTTTATCATTTAAGTATTCATTTACTGTGTAATAAGCCTTATTTATATAAGTATTTGTTTTAGATTAATTATGAAATTATACTCTCTGGTTTCATTTTTTTATAAAATTTGCTAATTTATTATATTTTTGATTGACATTACATTAGGACTGTTAGAGTGTAGTGTAATTCGGGAATTAGGTACCTGAACATAGGTATTTATATTATAGAAAGTAAGTTCATAACAGGATTTTTGGACCACAGGACAAATTTAATTGCTAGAAATATTAAGTTCCTAAAATGTCAATATTCGTATATCTGGTAATCGCACTGTTGTGCTCGACTGTACTTAAGGAGTAGAGATGTGTTCACGCTACATCGATTTGACCGAGAAAGGTAAGATCACATCTTATGCAAAAAATGCATTAGTCCCGCGCAAGTGCAGCTCTAGTCTAATGTGCACGTCCACGTATATTGTGTTTCAATCCAATTGTGGTTTTTACCGGTCGGTCTAAGTATGGATAAAATTGTATTCGTTGACTTATAAAGAAAGCAATTTTCTTCTGGAGGCAAACAAGAAATCGCAGTGAAATTCTAGTCTTACTGTAATATTCCCAATAAAAAAGAGTCTGCCAAATTATTGTTATACCAATAATAATAATATAACATCTAATATAATAATAATAATAATATCTAGGGACAATGTCACACACATCATCCTAGCCCCAAACTAAGCAAAGCTTGTACTATGGGTACCAGGCGACGATATACATACTTATATAGATAGATAAATACTTATATACATAGAAAACATCCATGACTCAGAAACAAATATTCGTGCTCATCACAAAAATATTTGCACTTACCGGGATTCGAACCCAGGACCACCAGCTTCGTAGGCAGGAGCACTACCAACTAGGCTACGGTGACCGTCATATCCTGGGACATTTATTCACACACGGCCATCTGATCCCAATATAAGCAGAGCTTGAACTCTGGAAACCAGATAACTGATTTATTACATATACTGCTTTTCTTTTGTAAATACATACTTATATAGTTAATAATTAATAATAATTACACCTAGACTCAGGACAAATAAACATGTTCCTGCACACAAATATCTGTCCTGGGTGGGAATCGAACCGACGACCTGCGGCGTGAAAGGTAAATATTTACCAACCACGCCAACACGTCGGTGGTGTATACGTGATTATATATTTGTAATAAATAGTATTGAATAATAATAACGTAATCTAAGATGCCCTATTCATTGTATATTTTAAGAAATCTTTACGTGACCACTACAGAACGCACAGCTGCACCAACAAAACTGCAATTTAAGACGATTCAATAACATCCCTCGTAAATGAGTCCATATTGTTTAAAGAGGTCACTGACCTCTATGCTCACGTGTGGACACACGTGTGAACTGCTTTGTCCGAATCTTTGTCCGATCACTCCTTTCTTGGATTTCTAAGCTCTAAATTTTGTGAGGAGGGATTCTATTCCGGTGGACTAAGGAGTCTGTGGAGTTACCTTATGCAACTGTTTTTATTTACAAAATAGTTATGATGCATAAGTAGGTACTTACTTATCAAAATTATTTTATTTGTGAAATCAGTTAAACAAAAAATCTAATGAAGAAATATTTTGTTAGTTAATATGATACTACATAACTTAGTTTTTAAGCTGGTCTGGTCAAAACTCCCGATGAGAAAGTAGCAAATTATTCCGTACATTAGTAAGTTTGCGTTTAAATTGTTACTCTGTTAGTAATAATTTAAGACTTTTTATCCGTTCAACATTTCTTTTATTTTTTATTATTTTAACTAAGAGGATCTTTTGTATAAAATAATGGACTTTTCACAATCGTCTATTATTAAATACATAAATTTTTAGGTTTTCGTGCGTGATGGGTGCCACTGCCAACGGAACTATATTACTAAGATTTCGCTGTCCGTCCGTCTGATCAGTTTGTGATCAACGGGCCATAGCGCATGGACCGTAAAAGGTAGACAGTAGAAATTTTCACAGAGTGTTTATTTTTTCAGCTGCTATAACAACAAAAAAAGTATATATTTTAAGCCGTAATAGGAAGATACTTAAATTTTCAACGTTTCAGTATTACTATTTTCACTCGATGATACGGAACTCTCTGTGTTGGAATCTGACTCTCGCTTAAAGGGCTTAAAAAAATAACAACGTCTCCATTCCATTTTCGTCCCAAACATGACCCTATCGTACACTTGTTTACGTCCAACAATGCGACCCCGCCATTCGTTCACTCACTCATTCGTTCAATGTGACATTACAATTCGTTCATTGATCATTATGTATGATTTGTAAGAGCTTTTGACAAAGCGGTAGGTAAAAGGACTGCACCACAAAGAAATATGTGGAACAAGATTTGTCATAGACACTTAGACAGGCAGTGTTTTGGCTATGCATTTTTAATAATACCTCTAAAACAAAATATGGATGATATTTCTGTTAAAATTTCCTTGTATACGTAGGTAAAACGTGTTGATTGCCTCTTTGGTCTAGCGGTAGCGAGATTTTTGCCTTGGGTTCATATCCGGGGTCGGGCAGAAAACTGTGTTATACCTCCGTGCCGCGGAAAACACCCAAAGCCGTAGGTCATACACTTGACTTCTTTCCGGTCATGTTGGCTAGCTTTTCCTATCAGAATACTTGTGCACTATATACCTATGTTCCGCGCAGATGGCTACTCTCCATTGAGACTGTCCGCGATCCGTGTGACGCAGTGGTTAAAGGTACACAAGCACGGCGCCACACAAGTATTCAAGAGTTACAATTCCATACCACCTGCCAGTTTAAAACATTTTACAGCCGTCAAATAAGACGGAAAATGTTCTTAACTGATAGGTGTCATGAAAGTCATGTCTGAAAGCATTTTTACAGAAGCGACACACTAAAGGTTTTCGTGATAGCTAATAGCGAAATGCAATGATTTTAACCAGTACGCTATTCACATTTGTCGTATTATTAGAGAACTAAGAACTGGTTAACGCCAACTTTATTAAATGAATTACCCTGTGACATTGTAACCAATACTAAGTCTAAATACCAATTTAAAAAAATACTGAGAAAGCATTATTTATCACTCTGCCCGTGAGAACAACTATTTAGTCAACAAGAAAAGTAGTAGATCTATCCTCAACTTGTACAACCTTCAAAAATATAATATTTATTTGCTAGTGAGGTTGATGTACCTAACATCAGCCGCACTGGTAAATTAATATTATTAATTCTTGATTAAGTCGAAAGTAAGGAAGTATACGAGATAGAAAGGTAAAAAAATTAGAAAGATGTTACTAATTAGTTTATACAATACAAAGTAAAGGAAGAAATAAGATTTATTTTTAAATATTAACTTATATTTATTTTAAATATGGCATATATTTAAAATAAATATAAGTTAATATTTAAAAATAAATCGTATTTCTTCCTTTACTTTGTATTGTATAAACTAATTAGTAACATCTTTCTATTTTCTATTCTATCTCGTATACTTCCTTACTTTAACATTGCATACTGAACTGAAAAACAATTAAGTAATGAAAATGTAAACAGAGCGAGAACGTTGCCGACAAACTGCTGTGCAGTTTGGCAATAATGTCAAAAACTTAAATGTGTATTTATTTTCAATAATAAAAAATTTAATATTTGTTAGGGCTTAATTTTTTTTTTTTTCAGGTAATTTTCATCCATCACAAAACAATAATAAATTAATGCTTGGTGGCACTTTGCTATTCCAACAATTTCTGATTTATTGCTGCAAAACTTCTTGACTGAGTTATGTTTTGAGTAGTGAATGTTTCTCTTTGAGTCAATTTCTTCCAGATGCATAACATGTTGCCATAATTAGACACTGTACCTAATGATATTACCTATACAACCTCTAGGATATAGGATCTCTTGTCATTCTTTTAAAAATAGCTGGTCTTAGGATTTGGTGGTGGAACGTTTTAAAATTAATATTAAGATAAAAATATTTATTAGGTAGTAGTTCAAAATGTTATAAGCTAGAGTCAAGTAATTGTGATGTAATATTATTATTTTAAAATAAAATACGGATGTTATAATGAACCACAGTGTAGTTTGATTGATATGAACTCGCTTTGAAAATCCTTGAGAATATACTCAACTGCGAGTGTTACAATACTTCTACGACGCATAGTGATGCGCCTGAGCACATAATCTGCAGACAGCTGATAGGATGCCTGTCGTCTATTTGTCGTATAAGATTGCATATTTTCAATACCTTCCAAATTCAAATCTACAAGATACTCAGTAGTATGTCTAAGTACTATTTTGTTACACGTTAATAGTATAGAATTGCCTGTTTTCGATATCTTCCAAATTCAAAATCTACAAGATACTCAGTAGTATGTCTAAGTACTATTTTGTTACACGTTAATAGTATAGAATTGCCTGTTTTCGATATCTTCCAAATTCAAAGTCTACAAGATACTCAGTAGTAGTTTGACTACAATTTTGTTCCATTTTAACAGTACCTATAGAATTGCCTGTTTTCGATATCTTCCAAATTCAAAATCTACAAGATACCCAGTAGTATGACTACTATTTTGTTACGCGTTAACAAAATAGGATTGCTTGTTTTCGATATCTTCCAAATTCAAAATCTAAAATATACCCAGTAGTATGCCTACTATTTAGTTACGCGTTAACAGAATAGGATTGCCTGTTTTCGATATCTTTTCAATTCAAAATCTACAATATACCCAGTAGTATGCCTACTATTTTGTTACACGTAAACAGTACGCCGGAAACAATGGACGCACAATAATTCCCCAAAACGAAATCATTTCTAATTATACCATCACAATTACCCGAACTACGGTCCATATAGTTCACATTCTTCACGATACGATAATTTCGTGTAATACGACGTTTATGACAGTCTGATGACAGCCATCATCATATCACATCATTGTGATGGGCATTTATTGTTAAGCTTCCGTCGCGTCGTTAACCAAATAAGAAACTAACGGGTTGACGGTAACTAGGAGCAAACCATAATCATTACGGGCCTGTTGGCGTGGTTGGCAAATCCTTGTTTTCACGCCGGAGGTCGTGGGTTCGATTCCCACCCAGAACAGATATTTGTGTGCATGAACACGTCTGTTTGTCTTGAGTCTGCGTGTAATTATCTATACAAGTTATTATTTTTTTTAAAGATGACGCCCGCACTATGTAATCTATGCCCTGTTTAGCGGGCCGAATGGTACTTTACAAACATATAATAGACGGACACAAATTACATCCATATGTATTTCCAAAAAATAGTAGTATATCAGTTATCTGGTTTCCATATTAAAGCTCTGCTTAGTTTGGGATCAGGTGGCCGTGTGTAAATAATGTCCCAGGATATTATTATTATTATTTTATATACATTTATACATTTGAATTACCTCTAAAAGGAGAAACGTCCTCAATTTTTATTTCGTACATATCGATTACCCCCGCGTTAGTTAAGTCATTTTATTTATCCTAGTTTTATTTAAATTAGTATACTTGAGAGGTGGTCTTTTGTAAATTTTGTTTAAATTGGATCTTAGATCATTAAGATTTAATTAAATGACTTATCGGTTACAAATGTCGGTGCCGTGGAAGTATGATGAAATAGTTAAAATATAATTTAGTGAAGGAGGCACTGCTGTCTCTCGCTTGTTTCCCAGAGGGGTTCGCAGCGACAACGGATTTCCATTTGTCACGATTTTTGCACACCTCTTTTGCCTCGTTAAGTGTCATTTTATTCTTCATACAAGCTCACCGGTGTAGGTTACTTCTGATTTGGCCTTTCTTGAGAACATCTCACCATACCGTACCATAGCTCTGCTTAGTTTGGGATCAGATGGACGTGTGTAAATAATTTACCAGGATATTATTATTATGTAATTGTCAAATAACTAAATCTGCGCACTTATTCGCGCCCGAACACAAAATTAGTCAACAGGTCGTTTAGTTTTTCTCAGTATTTGGCGCTAAAACTAAAATGGCACAATTGAAGATGCCCTGTCTTTTTTATAAGAAACATGTTAGAAGAAATGCAATGCTTTTAATATTATTTTATTTGGTGTTCCTTTCACTCGTTTATTTCGTGCTCGATGGAATCGTGAGCACTAAATAGTATAGACACTTAAGAATAAAGAAAGAAATTGTAACATAAAAAATTAAAACAAAACACCGACATGGTTTAGAGTCGGTGTTTGTTTTTAGTTTTTTACTTTCCTCTATTCTTTAGTGCCTATGCTATTCAGTAGGTACCCTAAAATATAAAATAAGTCAATAATAACATTTGATACCAACTAGAATAGTTCATATGTTAAGTGAACTGAGTATCAAAGTCAATTTCATAATTCATTTATTCCGTTAAAATGTTACATTTATACTGAATCCACATTTTTACCTACCGTGCAGTGCATGACGTGGCAGCTACTGACTGCCGGAAAATTCAGTAGGAATCCTTTTTATTTAATAAATGTTGTTTAATATCAATTATATAGTCTCTATATGTGTAGTGTGTGTGTAGTCTAACTTAGAGACTCAATCCCAAGCCCTTTTATCACTTAAATAATCAGATGTTTTGTAATATCTACTGCTACACAATATGGTTTTTACAGTTCTATTAAACTTATTTGTAAACCGTCATGCATGAGATTCCCAATGATATCAGATCATCGGTCATTCGGTCGCGGCGGACAGTCTCAATGCAGACTAGTCATCTGCGTGTGACATATTATAGTGCACAAGTGTGTGCGCATACTTTCTATTCCATCACTCTCATGATCCGATGGGACAAATAGCGAGAGGACGGGAAAGAGGTCACGTACAGGACCGACGGCTTTACTCCGAGGCACGGGGGTGTAAATACCGCTGACTCCCAGACTTCGGGGTGATCATCATAATCATATCACCCGAAAGACGTCCACTGCTAGACAAAGGCTTCCCCCAAAGATCTCCACAATTGCCGGTCTTGCGCTATTCGCATCCAGCGGTTTCCAGCGACCCGCACAAGATCATCGGTCTATCTTGTGAGGGGCCTGCCCACGCTGCGTCTTCCGGTTCCGGTTCGGGGTGATACTGAGAATTGATTTTTATCGAACACTCTTGAGTGCATAACGTACCCAAACATTATTTGATACAATTTTATTATTGCAAATTTTAGTCGTCAGTATAGTATATGGAAGGAATCACGTTCATAACACCAGATGGAGTTAATATAAAACCTCAAGTATTCAATTTAAAATCGGAATAGATTTAAACGCACCCTTTTATGTTGGTACTCCATGTAACCAATTACTTTACCCAAGCGATTCAAAAACGCCGCTAACGCATAAAACCACCAACGGTTGTAACCGACCAACTTTCTTAATTTCGCTATACATCGTGTGTTTACACCAGAAGGAAGATGGGTATAAGGAAGGAAGCAGTCGTTGTAGAGAGTATGATATGGTGGTGTGACGAGGGGTCCTGTAATAGGCCGCATCCCGCAATCACTGCGCAGGAGTCTGTGACGCGTGAACTGATTTGTTGGGGCTGGTGCACACTGGCTGATGTTGATATGACCTTCACTTACAAATATATTATTAAATGTTAAATATTCTTTTATGTTTTGATAGATATTTTTATGTCATGATGAGGTTCAAACCGCCAAGTAACTATAAGTTAAACGCATCTATCTACTGAAACATCAAGTCATCTGTAAAAAAAATATCTCACTGGTCTTGGTCCTTCAGCCAATGAACTAGCCGCAATTTGAATTTGCCTGTCAAGCTAAAGATGACATTGAAAAAGTAAAAAAAGTCGCTAGTAGTTTTTAACAAATCTAATATTTATTGCTTAGTTTTATAGTTTCGGGATCTTGGAAAGGTTTCTGAATTCTGGTTTTTTGGTTATATAGATTCCATAGAAAGCAAACGGATTGAGAAGATTTTCTAGTAAACTTTTTCGCTAAGAATTCGGCCCGTGCGTAACAACGGCGGGTACGCGCATTGCGCCCGCGCACGTCCAAGATTGGCACCTGTCAACGTCGCCACGGTACGCGGCCACGATCCACATTACCTCGTTGTATGTAATAACGCAAATGATTGCCGCCCTGGACAAAGACCTTTGCCAATCGCTGTCATTCCGGAGTTAATGGCAGCATTGTGAAGTAGAGCAGACGCAGTTCCCCGCTCATTGTGGGCATACTACTGTAAAATTAAAATAATATGGCATGCATTACGGATAATAGACCGAGAAAACAGTATTTTCTGTTGCACTGGGTCGCAGAAGTAACCCGACATACTTCTTAATAATTCAATTACCCGCAGTACTTGAGTATTGTGGGTATATGCAGCATATATATCTATAACAACACAAAAGTAATGAATATCAAACAATTATATATTTATAATACTTGTATTTTCATCAGAAAAGTCCTTAACAATAGTATTCATACAAAAATAAAACTAACACAATTTAAAAAAATTAGCCAACGTAGTACACGACGAGCTAGCTTACTAGTTTTACCGAAAATTAGAACTAACTGTGGCAAAAAAATGCTAACTTTTGAAGGAGCACAACTTTACAATAAAATACCCTCACATATTAGAAATGTACAGACGCCAGCACATCCAGCTATCCCAATCTGTCAAATTTCTTTTATAGATTTTCAACTTTATCACATAAGCATAAGGTTCACTTTCAATTTGGGAAATTTGACAGATTGGGGTAGCTTGATGTGCTGGCGTCTGTACACTCACTCAATGCATTCAAAACTCAACTTAGCCAGTATCTAGTCGAAGATAAAAAAATGTTGGAGAAGTGAACGCATTGAATGGGTAACTGAAGATGGTGAACTTCATTACAACTTATTCTAATTAGTATTGTTCTCAAGTAAGTGACATGTAATGTTTTTATTGAGAATAAAAGTTCTTTAAACCTATATACGAGTATGCAATGCAAAAATAATGTGGGTATGCATTTTTGTGCCCACTAGGGTATAATAATAATAGCAATATCCTGGGACATTATTAACACGGCCATATGATCCCAAACTAAGCAGAGTATGTACTATGGAAACCAGATAACTGGTATATTACATATACTACTTTTCTTTTGTAAATACATACTTATATAAATAACAAGCGGCCCGGTACGTGCTTCGCTACGTATAAGGCATAGTAATAAAAAAATATTATAAAGTTAATTAATTCATAAAAAAAAATATTTTAAATTGCTAAAAGATGTAGATTTTACACTTTTTCAAGACTTTTTTAAAATTTTCTCTACGTAAAAACCTTCCCTGGACTTCCACGAATAATTCAAGACCAAAATTAGCTAAATCGGTAAAGGCGTTGTTGAGTTATAACATTACAACGAAAAGTGGCATTGATTTTTATATATATAGATTACACCCAGACTCAGGACACACAAACATGTTCATGCAGACAAATATCTGTCCTGGGTGGGAATCGAACCCACGACCTCCGGCGTGAAAAGCAAGCATTTGCCCACCACGCCAACACGCCCGGCAAGATAGCTTAACGACTGTTGTCTAATGACTACAACCGTAATCTAATGTTATAATATTATTAATATCTATTATATAGTTTCTACACTTGGAGAGACTCAATCCCAAGCAATTTTATCACTTAAACAATCAGATGTTTGGTCTACTGCAATATCTACTGCTATACAATTTGGCTGTTATGAAATGAAATGTAATTATGAAATTTATTCAGCACTTGGGTATTAACTTACACTTGTCAAGCTCACAACGCAGTACATAAACATGGTAGAAACAGTATAAAAGTACCAAAAAACATTATATTAGTCCGTCCATGCGGTCTGTCTTATCACATATTTTTTAAATCATTCAATAAATAACAAGTTTCTAAGCTATTATTTTTAAATTTAGTACTACTATATTAAAATTAAAGAATTGAAGACAACGAGCAGTTGGCTAGCGCAGAAGGCTCTCAACCTTTAATTTAATTTAAGCGACTAATACCTAAGGGCAACCTTATATGGTTCAGGCTACATTTTCAATTTATAGTTCTGTTGATCTTATTTGTAGACAGTTATGCATTAAATATCTTCTCGATGCAAATACCGCAGTGTCTCAAGTCGAAAGTCTTCGACCAGTGTGTGTGAGTCATGACTTACGGAACAGAGACGTGGTCGCTCACTATGGGCCTTATCAGGCGGCTCAAGGTCACCCAAAGAGCAATGGAAAGGGCTATGCTTGGAGTTTCCCTGTGAGATCGAATCAGGAATGACAGAAATGACCAAACTGAAGTGGCAGTGGGCAGGGCACTTAGCTCGTAGAGCGGACGGCCGCTGGGGCAGAAAGGTTCTCGAGTGGCGACCACGAACCGGAAGACGCAGCGTGGGCAGGCTCCCTACAAGATGGACCGATGATCATGTGCGGGTCGCTGCAAATCGCTGGATGCGGATAGCGCAAGACCGGCAATTGTTGAGATCTTTGGGGGAGGCCTTTGTCCAGCAGTAGACGTCTTTCGGCTGATATGATGATGATGACGATGATGCATTAAATTAAAGGAGGGCTATTCAATTAACTTGCTGCAAGTAATTCCTTAGCTGGCTCCTATCTACGAGGCTTGCGATAACTGAATTATTTTACCAATAAAGCAAATTAAGTACTTAAACGGTTATACAGGCAGTCATTGAGCGGCGACCATGAAAGTATTAATAAAGGGGCTTACACAAATTAATTTACGATCTGGGATACTGTCCTCGGCTAATATGGAGAACGTTGAACGTATCACTGTTAGCTTCATTCGTTTCATATGAGTTTGAGTTGCGTAATCGAGGCAGCTACGCGTGGTATTCTGGGCCTTAAGATCACTGACTCATTTTGAGCAAGACTATTTATTGGTATATATTCCATTAGCATTAGGGTGTTAGAAAGGGAATCCTAAATTTGATCTGCCAGCGTGTATTGTTCGTAGCTTAACGCAGAGCGCCTACCCCGGATTGGTAGATGGTGCAGGTTCGAGACCCGCCGGATGATTAAATTTATGATTTCCGATTTTTGAAACATGCCATTAAACAATAATTACTCACTAGCTGTGCCCCGCGGTTTTACCCGCATTAAACTTTATAAATTATAGCCTATGTGTTTATCCAGAGTGTCAGCTAACTCCATACCAAATTTTATTAATATCGCACCAGTCGTTTAGACGTGAATAAGTAACAAACATACCCACTCACACACTCACAAACTTTCGCCTTTATAATATTAGTGTACTGATGAGTTTAGTAATCGCGAGAATTAGTTAGCGTAATCCATGTAGCTACGCGCGGTATTCTGGGCCTTAAGTTCACTGACTCATTTTAAACCACACTATTTATAGGTAATGTCATTAAATTGCTAATTTTTATAACCTCATTAATTTATTTGCCTTCGAGACAAAATCACTTTTTTATTTAAAATCGTAAACAGTAATCATAATTGATTAAATCCATATTCATATAAATTGTATACAATGTTTTATTTAAATAATACGTACTGTAACGTACTTTAGGAGATTAATGAAATTCATTGTTTTATTCATTACTAACATTGCCAGTTGTATATACAACCTGAAACTGAAACTGAAAATAGTTTGTTCGGAATCGTTTACTGAATCGATATCTATCATTTTTAATATAGGTAATTTTTTATTCCAAAATAATTAAAACTACGGAAATTATTGTCATATTAACCCTCTACGTGAATAAAAACCTTTTTTATTTTATTTTTATTTATTTTATTTACAGTCAAATAAAATAAATAAAAATAAAATAAAAAAGGTTTTTATTCACGTAGACTTTAAAAAAGCGCTTGTAAAAGTCAGAACATGTTTGTAGTAATACAGTTATTATTTCTAGTTACTTATAATAACCAACCAACCAAAACCAAAACCAACCAACCAAAACCAAAACCAACAAACCAAAACCAACCAACGAACCAAAACCAACCAACCAACCAAAACCAACCAACCAAATCCAAAACAAATCAACCAAAACCAACGAACCAACCAAAACCAATACCAACCAACCATAAACAAAACCAAAACCAACCAACCATAACCAAAACCAACCAACCAAAACCAAAACAAACCAACCAACCAAAACCAAAACCAAAACCAACCAACATTATTAATTAATTCTTTATGAATGCAAGTAAATATGGAGAAAATCTCCATATTTACTATGCCATTTTTAAAACATTTTCTTTTATACAAGCTGATTTAAAGCAAAAACTATACTGTAATTTAAGTATAAGTATAATTGTATTTTCTTTTTCTAGAACCAATAAACCTCTGGTGTTGCGAGTGTCCATGGGCGGCGGTGATCACTTAGCATCAGGTGACCCACTTGCTCGTATGCCATCCAACCAAAACCAAAACCAAAACCAACAAACCAAAACCAAAACCAACCGACCATAAACAAAACCATAACCAAAACAAAAACCAACCAACCATTACCAAAACCAAAACCAATCAACCATAACCAAAACTAACCAACCATAACCGAAACCAACCAACCATAACCAAAACCAACCAACCATAACCAAAACCAACCAACCAACCAAAACCATCCAACCAACCAAAACCAAAACCAACCAACCATAAACAAAACCAAAACAAAAACCAACCAACCATAACCAAAACAAAAACTAACCAACCATAACCAAAACCAAAACCTATCAACCAAAACCAACCAACCAAAACCAATCAATCACCAATCAATCAAAACTAAAACCAACATACCAAAACCAAAACCGACCAACCAAAACCAAAACCAAAACCATCAACCAAAACCAAAACCAACCAACTAAAACTAAAACCAACATACCAAAACCAAAACTGACCAACCAAAACCAAAACCAAAACCATCAACCAAAACCAAAACCAATCAACCAAAAACAAAACAAAAACCAACCAACCAAAACCAAAACCAACCAACCATAAACAAAACCAAAACCAACCAACCAAAACCAACCAACCAAAAACAAAATCAAGACCAAAACCAAAATCAAGACCAAAACCAAAACCAAAACCAACGAACCAAAACCAAAACAAAAACCAACCAACCAAAACCTAAACCAAAACCAACCAATGAACAAAAACCAACCAACCATAACCAAAACCAATCAACCATAACCAAAATCAAAACCAAAACCAAAATCAAAACCAAAACCAACCAACCAAAACCAAAACCAATCAACCAAAACCAAAACAAAAACCTACCAACCAAAACCAAAACCAACGAACCAAAACCAAAACCAACAAACCAAAGCCAACCAACAAACCAAAACCAACCAACCAACCAAAACCAACAAACCAAAACCAACCAACGGACCAAAACCAACCAACCAACCAACCAACCAAATCCAAAACAAATCAACCAAAACCAACTAACCAACCAAAACCAACGAACCAACCAAAACCAACCAACCATAAACAAAACCAAAACCAACCAACCATAAACAAAACCAAAACCAACCAACCAAAACCAAAACCAAAACCAACCAACCAAAACCAACCAACCAAAACCGAAACCAAAACCAACCAACCATAACCAAAACAAAAATCAACACCAACCAACCAAAACCAACCAACCAACCAAAACCAACGAACCAACCAAAAAAAAAACCAACCGAACATAAACAAAACCAGAACCAAAACCAACCAACCAAAACCAACAAACCAAAACCAAAACCAACCAACCAAAACCAAAACCAACAAACCAAAACCAACCAACGAACCAAATCCAACCAACCAACCAAAACCAACAAATCAACCAAAACCAAAACAAAAACCAACCAACCATAACCAAAATCAAAACCAATCAACCAAAACCAAAACCAACCAATCAAAACCAAAACCAAAACCAACCAACGAACTAAAACCAACCAACCAACCAAAACCAACCAACGAACCAAAACCAACCAACCAACCAAAACCAACCAACCATAAACAAAACCATAACCAAAACAAAAACCAACCAACCATAACCAAAACCAAAACCAATCAACCATTACCAAAACCAAAACCAAAACTAACCAACCTTAACCGAAACCAACCAACCATAACCAAAACCAACCAACCAACCAAAACCATCCAACCAACCAAAACCAAAACCAACCAACCATAAACAAAACCAAAACAAAAACCAACCAACCATAACCAAAACAAAAACTAACCAACCATAACCAAAACCAAAACCTATCAACCATAACCAAAACCAATCAACCAAATCCAAAACCAACCAACCAAAACCAATCAATCAAAACTAAAACCAACATACCAAAACCAAAACCAACCAACCAACCAAAACCAAAAGCAAAACCAACAAACCAAAACCAACCAACGAACAAAAACCAACCAACCATAACCAAAACCAAAACCAAGCAACCATAACCAAAATCAAAACCAAAACCAACCAACCAAAACCAATCAACCAAAACCAAAACCAACCAACCAAAACCAAAACCAACCAACGAACCAAAACCAACCAAAACCGACATACCAAAACCAAAACCGATCAACCATAACCGAAACCAAAACCAACCAAAACCAACCAACCAAAAACAAAACCAACCAACCAAAACCAAAACCAAAACCAAAACCAACCAACCAAAACCAACCAACCATAAACAAAACCAAAACCTACCAACCAAAACAAAAACAAAAACCAACCAACCAAAACCAAAACCAACAATCCAAAACCAACCAACGAACAAAAACCAACCAACCATAACCAAAACCAATCAACCATAACCAAAATCAAAACCAAAACCAACCAACCAAAACCAAAACCAATCAACCATAACCAAAACAAAAATCAACACCAACCAACCAAAACCAAAACCAACCAACCAACCAAAACCAACGAACCAACCAAAACAAAAACCAACCAACCATAAACAAAACCAAAACCAAAACCAACCAACCAAAAACAACCAACCAAAACCAAAACCAAAACCAAAACCAACCAACCAAAACCAACCAACGAACCAAATCCAACCAACCAACCAAAACCAACCAATCAACCAAAACCAACCAACAATAACCAAAACAAAAACCAACCAACCATAACCAAAATCAAAACCAATCAACCAAAACCAAAACCAAAACCAACCAACCAAAACCAAAACCAAAACCAAAACCAACAAACCAAAACCAACCAACGAACCAAAACCAACCAACCAACCAAAACCAACCAACGAACCAAAACCAACCAACCAACCAAAACCAAAACCAACCAACCATACACAAAACCATAACCAAAACAAAAACCAACCAACCATAACCAAAACCAAAACCAATCAACCATAAACAAAACCAAAACTAACCAACCATAACCGAAACCAACCAACCATAACCAAAACCAACCAACCAAAACCAAAACCAACCAACCAAAACCAACCAACCAACCAAAACCAACCAACCAACCAAAACCAACCAACCATTAACAAAACCAAAACCAAAACCAACCAACCATAACCAAAACAAAAACTAACCAACCATAACCAAAACCAAAACCTTTCAACCATAACCAAAACAAACCAACCAAATCCAAAACCAACCAACCAAAAGTAAAACCAACCAACCAAAACCAATCAATCACCAATCAATCAAAACCAAAACCAACAAACCATAACAAAAACTCAAACCAACATACCAAAACCAAAACCAACCAACCCTAACCAAAACTAAAACCAACATACGAAAACCAACCAAAACCAAAACTAACCAACCATAACCAAAACCAACCAACCAACCAACTAAAACCAAAACCAACACCAACCAACCAAAACCAAAACAATCCAACCATAACCCAAACCAAAACTAACACCAACCAACCAAAACCAACCAAGCAAATCCAAAACCAACCAACCAAAAGTAAAACCAACCAACCAAAACCAATCAATAAAAACTAAAACCAACATACCAAAACCAAAACCAACCAAACATAACCAAAACTAAAAGCAACATACCAAAACCAACACCAACCAACCAAAACCAAAACTATCCAACCATAACCAAAACCAAAACTAATACCACACAACCAAAACCAATCTATCAAAACTAAAACCAACATACCAAAACCAAAACCAACCAACCATAACCAAAACTAAAACCAACATACCAAAACCAAAACTAACCAACCATAACCAAAACCAACCAACTTAAAACAAAACCAAAACCAAAACCAACCAACCAAAACCAAAACCATCCAACCAAAACCAAAACCAACGAACTAAAACCAACCAACCAAAATCAAAACTAAGCAACCATTACCAAAACCAACTAACCAAACCAACCAAAACCAACCAATCAAAACCAACCAACCAAACCAACCAAACCAACCAAAACCAACAAAGCAAAGCAAATCAACCAAAACCAACCAACCAAAACCAAAACCAACCAACCAAAAACAAAACCAAAACCAAGCAACCAAAACCAAAACAAAAACCAACCAACCAAAACCAAAACCAACAAACCAAAACTAACCAACGAACCAAAACCAACCAAACAACCAAAACTAAAACTCACCCAAAAAAAAAACCAACCAATCAAAACCAATCAACCAAAACAAAAACTAAAAATAACGAACCAAAACCAAAACCAACCAACCAAAAACAAAACCAAAACCAACCAACCAAAACCAAACCCATCCAACCAAAACCAAAACCAACCAACCAAAATCAAAACTAAGCAACCATAACCAAAACCAAAACCAACTAACCAAACCAACCAAAACCAACCAACCAAAACCAACCAACCAAACCAACCAAAACCAACCAAGCAAAACAAATCAACCAAAACCAACCAACTAAAACCAAAACCAACCAACCAAAAACAAAACCAAAACCAAGCAACCAAAACCAAAACAAAAACCAAACAACCAAAACCAACAAACCAAAACTAACCAACGAACCAAAACCAACCAAACAACCAAAACTAAAACTCACCCAAAACAAAAACCAACCAACCAAAACCAATCAACCAAAACAAAAACTAAAAATAACGAACCAAAACCAAAACCAACCAACAAAACAGATTGAAAGGAACTGTAAGGCAAAGTAATAAGACTTTAAAATCGCAGTTTGATTTGTATTCATACAAATTACACCATTTAATACAAAATGAGGAAAAATAAACTTTATTCCAAGAAACTAATTTAGTAAATAACAATGCGTATACATGTTAAATTAAAAATTCAGTGTATGTATTATGATTAGAACATTTTATAGGTAGAATTAGAACATTTTGAAGGTAATCGCTTAAATAATTCTGATAGCTAGCTGTCCAAGTTAGCCTGGGAGCGGTGCAGAGATGATGATGAAGCCCATTACTGTCCCACTACAAGGAAGAAGCTAATCCCACAAGGAGAGGGTATAGGCCATAGTCCTCCACTCTGGAGTGCAGTTTGGCAGACTTCATATGCCATCAAGAACATTTTGGAGAAGTTTCAAGCATGTAGGTTTCATCACCATGTTTTCCTTTGTCGGTTTTAAGTACGAGTTAATTAATTTCTAATACGAACATGTTTTTTTAAACTCAGTGGTTTGGTTTGAACTCGAGACCACTGACTCCACAATCTAACGGTTAAATCACCACACTATCTTGTTCAGACGCCAGCACATCCAGCTACCCCAATCTGTCAAATTTCTTTTATAGATTTTCAACTTTATCACATAAGCATAAGGTTCACTTTCCATTGGGGAAATTTGATAGATTGGGGTAGCTTGATGTGCTGGCGTCTGTACTTACATTATAAAATATCTAAATAATAGGTCTTTACCTATGAAATTGCCGTTTTGTATGAAAAAATTTAAACGAATTTTTTTCATGAATTTTTTTATTTGTATTAATCGAAGTAATCACCCATGCAATCAATGCATCTTTGCCATCGCAGTGGCAGTTTATTGATGCCCTTCTTAAAGAAATCAGCTGGACGGGAGGCAACAAATTCTTCAAAGGCATTTTGTACTGCCTCTCGGGTATTGAATTTTTTTCCCGCCAAGAAGTTATCCAAATTCTGGAAAAAGTAGTAGTCTGTAGGCGCAAGGTCTGGTGAGTAGGGCGGATGACGGAGAGCTTCCAACCCCAGTTCTTGCAACTTGGAGACCGTCTGCTGTGCAGTATGAGGTCGCGCGTTGTCGTGCAGGAGCAGCGGAGACGAGCGATTGACCAATGCTGGTTGGAGATGCGCCAGCTTCTCCATCATTGTGCTCAGTTCTTCACAGTACACATCTGCAGTAATGCTCACCCCGTTTGGTAAGAAGCTGTGATGAATCACACCGGCGCTAGACCACCAAACAGTGACCATCACTTTTCTAGGGGTAAGTTTTCGTTTAAGGCATTGTTTAGGTGCTGAACCAGGATCCAACCAACTTGCTGAGCGCTTGCGGTTATCAAACAGAATCCATTTTTCATCGCAGGTAACAATGCGGTTCAAAATTCCTTCATTTGTGTGTCTGTTGAGCAGTGCAAGGCACGTCTCGACGCGTACTTCGCGCTGGCGATCATTGAGTTCGTGGGGCACCCATTTGTCAAGCTTTTTTACCTTGCCAATTTGACGCAAATGGACCAATATTGTTTTGACGCTAACGTCGAAAGCTGCTGCTAATTCAGCCGTAGATTGTGTATCATCAGCTTCCACAACCGCCTTTAATTCGTCATTGTCGACCAAAGTCTTCGGACGACCGCGAGGTTCATTTTTCAGGTCGAAATTTCCAGAACGGAAGCGAGCAAACCAATAACAGGTGGTGCGTTGGTTTGTAGTGTTAGCTCCGTAAACGTCGTTGATGTTGCGTGCCGCTTGTGCCGCGTTGCTGCCACGACGGTACTCATATTCCATAATTACTCGAATTTTTAACGTATCCATGATGACGAAAAAGATTGAAATGCGATGAAAATGTAACACTAATCAATAAAGAAATGACTACTTTTGGAAAAAAGAATCCATGTTTTTAAAATAAAATTAATTTGAAATTAGAATTCTTAGCCAAACAAAAATTATTTTGATTTGAAATGGCCAGTACTGCAGAACGGCAATTTCATAGGTAAAGACCTAATATATCGTTTTAAAAGGCTCCTCAAAAGTGTAAATTTTATTTATAAGAATAATATTCTAAAGATTATAAGAAACTCTCGTGACACTGCACACAATCAGATATTTCGTAATCACCGGCCGAGAGTACGACCACGACCAACATCACTCCTTGGTTTGCTGTCGTAACGATGAACTGCCCCTTTCGTTCTCAATGGGATGAGTAAGCCGCGTCTTTGCGTTTTAACGTACTGTGTCAGTTCTAAACGTCAGTAACCGCCCGCAGTTGAGGTACGATACCCCAAAATGGTAACCTCCTAGAACAACTGTAATCATCGTGTAAAAAACAGCATTTACGCAAAGCTCGTGTTTTAGTTCAAAATATAAAATTCATATTCAGTGAAAAAGTCTTCAACGCGCCTAAAGAACTTTTCATTTCTTAAAGTTAAATGAAAAATAAAACTGTTTTTTTTAAGTATCAAAATTAGTTTAGTTGATGTATAAAATCGAGCTTAAAGCGCCTTCAATGTGTGCGTGCGCACTGCTGTAGTGTGCAGGCGCGGATAGCAGAATTTGAGAGCGTCAAAAATGTTTTATTACGTTAAATTACGTCCTTAATTTCGCCCGTAAAAAATATGCACATGCAAGAAGAACAATATAAACAAGCAAATTACATACGCCAGTATGATACCCAACACGTGTTTCAGTCCAAAACGGACCATTATCTAGGTATGCTAATTCGTTGTCGAATGCGATCAATATTTTTTGTAGGCTGAAGGGCATTAGGTCATTGTAACGCAAGAGCGTTCCACGAAGAGGCTTCCTGTACCAGTAGCTAAATCATAAGTTGTTTGACAAACATATGCAGTGTATTGGTTTAACTTGCGTCACATGCGTGTAATGTGAAGACTGTGGATAATGTATTTATTTTATTGTTCTTAATTAGTAAACATTAGAGTAGTCACGCATCCTGTATCCATCCTAGCGTAACTTATATAACCGTGAATAATTTCCGGCTGCATCTTGTGTTGAAAGGGCATTCATTAATTAGTTGTTTAAACTAACATGTGGATATTGCTATCTCTGTGTACCAATGTCAGAAAGTAGTGTGTAGAATGTCAATAAGTGTCAGAGTTGTTTCTGTCTCTTTTATATTCCTTTGCTGATGCTGATGCTATGCAATGTTGCATAGAAGAGGCATCAGCATTTGTAGAAAATGCTGATGCCGGATGCAGAGATATCGGCGCCTTACCAAATATAGCGAAGTATTTGTATAATTGTGCAAGGCAAAACAGCAATCGGGTCACATGATCGTAAGTATATAAAGACGTTCAGGGGCTCTACCGTCTAAGTCGCCAAACATCGATTTCTTAAATGGCGTTCAAATAAATAAAGGTAAAAATTTACTTAATCAATCATTAAGTCGGCTTCCGTGAGCACATGTGACGTCATAAATGGTCTGAAATCGATTGCCAATGTCTAAGCCGATTTAACGATTGATAAAGTCATTTTTGTCCTTTATTTATTTGAACGCCATTGAATAAATCCATGTTCGGTGACTTAGCCGGTAGAGCCCCTGAGCCGGACAAGGCCTCCACCAATTCTCCCACAATGGCCGGTCTTGTGCTGCCCGCATCTAGCGGCTTCCCACGGCCCTTCCAAGATCGTCGGTCCACCTTGCCCTGCCGATGCTGCGTCTACCGGTTGGTGGTCGCCATTCAAGATCTTTTCTGCCCCAACGGCCGTCGGCTCTACGAGCAATGTGGCCCGCCCACTGCCACTTCAGTTTGTCAGAGCTATTGTTTTATAATTTTACAAAATTATAAAGTAGCTTTATACTTGACGTAATATGTATTCATATTAAATGTAAATTACAGAACAGCTGATGTGTAGGGAAGTTACGATCGGCTGTGAACTGAGTTTCCTTTCATCATACGGGCCTAAATGATGTTGTTGAAACAATAAACCGATCCCAGCCAACACCACTTCCACCCACATCCGAAATCACTTCTAAATCTCAGCCTCTCGAGACAGGTCATCTAATATGCCTGCCCGCATCCGTGTTGCGTCCTTGACTAACTAGCCTAAATACATCTTAAGTGTCCCCTTTACATGTTAAGTAGCTCCGGGAAGGGAGAAAGGAATTTCCTTAGAGCATACTTATTAGTGTGTATTGTTTGAGTGGTTATTTTGACCACACGTACTCGCGAGAAGATAATATGTGGGACGACCTCCCTTGCGTCGTACTGTAGCTGCTTTCGTTCTCTTTATTGAATAAATCTTTGCTTAATCATCTGGTTGGTTTAGGAAACCCAGGTCAAAGGTAAGTTATTGAAGCACCAGTCCTCAGGTGCCAGTCCTCTGACTTTAAAAGATAACGTGTATGATGATACCTTGTGTGGTCTGTATATCGTAGTAATATATAAGTACAGACGCCATCACATCAAGCTACTGCAATTTGTCAAATTTCCCCAGTGAGCCTTATATTTTTGTGATAAAGTTGAAAATCTATAAAAGAAATTTGACAGATTGAGTCTTGATGTACTTGGTGTCTGTCAATTATATGTTTGTGATAACACGACACAGGGTTTCATTTCCCTAATACGGGATTTCCCTAATTGTCTTTAAAAAAGAAAAGAATATACACGTTTTAATTTAACCGACTTCAAAAGGAAGGAGGTTCTCAATGTGACTACATATTTATGTTACGTAATTTTTTCCTTGTTTGCCGACTTTGATAATTCTTCAAAGTCGGCAAAGTAAAGGTTTCGAGATGGTACCCAGATCTAAATAATGGTCAAATCGGTTTCTATAAAGAATAGTTGAAGTTTGTTGAACGTTATTAAAATAGTAATTATAAAACCTCACGTTAATATTCTTGTTAGGAGGATATCTACAATTTTTTTCTCAATACGGGAGCAATTTACACACCTATTAAATTTAATGTTCGTTCCGGACGAAAACATTTAAAAGAATGTGGTTTGTTGATTGAGACATTATGCATCTCATTATTTAAGAACTTGAATCTTTCAATTGGTGAGCTAATGAACGCCAGACATTCGGCAGATGCTTGTAATCAGATTTTTTCTTATTACCGAAATTCTATAAGACCAATAATTTAATGTTATATACTCCTGGTCGAATTAGGGCATTGGCGGCCTGATCTCGATGGAGAAACGCAGATAATGAATTTTTTTTAATGCTGCCTAGCTCAGCAATCTGTCATAGGCATTTAGCTGTTTCTTTCTCTCACCATGTCTGTGCTATTCTATTTTACAAACTTCTATTTGTATAAAATCGTATCATCGGTATAATTGAACGGATAGCTCATCCCATATGATCATTGGAGTAAGTGAATAGAATAGAGAGTGCACCTTGTAGAATAACTAAGGTTTTTATTCACGTTGACTGTAAAAAGTTTTGAAAACGATTACATCAGTTTTATATTTTTATTTTAGATACTAAACGCTCATAGCTAGATGATATCACCGGTCCGTAAGTGACCGGCGAGGTTAAGCAACGAGGCTCACGGTCAGTCCATAGATGTGTATCCACCAAAGTGGTTTCATTTCTGAGCGTCTCCGTGCTGCGGAGGGCACGTTAAGTTGTCGGTCCCGGTTGTAGTCATATCATGTCATTAGATAACGGTCGTTACGCCATGTCAGAGGCCTTCTGGGCGGCTTAAATAACTCTGACATTAGGGTAACCCATATGATAAGTAAATAAGTACTAGCAAGGCAATCGAGCAAGTGGCACCCGATAGTAAGTGATCACCACCCAAAGACACTCGCAACACCAGAGGGGCTGCAAATGCAACGTAACGGAGATTCGATGATGCAAAGTTGTCTATGCCACATATATTTTTATCCATCATAGCAGCCTAACGTTGTCCACTGTTGTACAAATGCCTCGCCCAAAGATCTTCACAATGGCTGGTTTGCGCTGCTTGCAGCCAGCAGCTTCCCGCACGCCTTGCAAGAACGTCGGTTTTGCACTTTGTGGGCGGCCTGCCCAGCGGCCGCGGATTATTATGTAAAACTTGGTGTCGTGCGGCGCCTTTATGTCTATCCTAGGCCATAATTTTTGTGAACTTAATTAAATACATTAAAAGTTTCGAGTACGCCTCTTAGTTGGTGTCTCGTCAAGCGTAAAGTTCCCTACGAATCAGAACTGAGTGTCATATTAAAATAAGATCTGAAATACCTCCGCCGTTTCGTAATGTACAAATCATCTAAGAGATTGAAAAAAAAAAGCGGCCAAGTGCGAGTCGGACTCGCGCACGAAGGGTGCCGTACCATCTATAAAAACGAACAAAAAATTCATGTTTGTTGTATGGGAGCCCTTAAATATTTATTTTATTTTGTTTTCTAGTATTTGCCTATAACAACAAATACTAAAACACAAAAATACAGGAAACGGAAATACATCATCTGTGTAAATTACAACTGTTTAAGTATCACGGTTTATGAGATACAGCCTGGTGACAGACGGACAGACAGCGAAGTCTTAGTAATAGTGTCCCGTTTTACCCTTTGGGTACGTAACCCTAAAAAAAGGAAGAAATTCTGTTAATTTGCAACGCGATGACTATGAGACGCCGCTATTTATGTAACAATGAATGAACGTTGTTAGTTTCGGATTATGATGCAAAATATTCTGCCGCGCGGCGCCTTGTTGTCTAGTCTAGTCTACAGTGTATTGCACAATTAAGCTATTTTTAGAGAGTTTCTTCGCGTCTGTCATTTAAATAAAAAACCACTAGTTGTGAGCCTTTTGAGCAGGTCTCTTAGTTGGTGTTACATCATTATCGTATCAGCCGAAAGACGTCCAGTGCTGGACTAAGGAGATCTCCACAATAGTCGGTCTTCTGCTGCCCGAATCCAGCGGCTTCCCGCGACGTTTCGTATTGCATACGAAGGTGAAATTAAGTACGACTGAGAACTGAGTATCATTGCATCGTGTGAAAATCACAAAAATAGGGGTGACCACCTTGATAAAATCCTAAGCGACCGCTTAGGATTTTATCAAAATCAGAAAATACTACAATAGAAGAAATAGAGTTCTATGGGCTCTCGCTGATGGCCATTTTATACTTGAAAAATATATCTAAAGTTTGAAATAAATTTGGCAATGATATGACTTAGCCAATAGTTATATTTAGTCAATGGCATTTCAAGTACCTACTCATAATAATCATCATCATCATATCATCTGAAAGTCGCCCACTGCTGGAGAAAGGCACAAGTGCCGATCTCGTCTATCTTGTAATTTCAAGTCATAATTTTATCAAATGTCAGGTTGCAACTGGCGCCATCTAGTCCGCTATAAAACATGCCTTAGATTGGTATCAGATGACAAGATGCCTTCTTAAATCTACGAAGTCACATCATCATCATCATATTAGCCGAAAGACGTCCACTCCTGGACAAAGGCTTCCCCTAAGGATCTCCACAGTGGTCGGTCTTGAGCTGCCAGCGGCTTTCTGCGACCTTTAAAAGATCGTCGGTCCACCTTGTAGGGGGCCTGCCCACGCTGCGTTTTCCGGTTCGTGGTGATGCGATTTTATTTCTGTAACAATGAATGTAGATGTAGAATGATAATTATGTTAAATGTAATGCCGTACGGCACCTCGCTGTCTAGCTTCATAACGTATTGCGTAAATGAGTTAATTTGATGAGCTTTTCTCAGTGAGCAATGGACAGATTTGAATTGTGTGGTCTAGGTGTCAGAAACTGGGATTAGAAAAGGTGCTGTAAGTTTAAAATGGCTGAATAGAGTTTTATGAATCATATACTTAGCATTTGGTACACAAGTATCTAATAGACCGGCCTGATTGTTTAATTTATAATCTCTGTATTTGTTTCAAAAGTTATCCTTATAGTTTATGAACGGTAGCGGTCTATAACGGCCAAAAGTTCAAATATGCTCTGGCGCAGACTAAATTGTAAAAGGGTATTTTATCTATATCTATACATATCATAAAATCGTAGGAAAGTCAAAACTGTATATTGTATACTTGTTAAAAAGCATACGGGGAACGATATACTTGTTAAGGGGCGTGATCTAAAATCGATATCGAAGCCAAAAATATATTTCATAATTTTTGTCTGTTTGTCTGTATGTACATATGTCCGGGCTGAACTCAAAAAGTACTGCATGGATTTACTTAAAATTTTGCATGAATATTACTAAGAGGTCGGGTCCACATATAGGCTACATATTATCATGCTATCACCTACGGTGGAGGAGCTGAGATAATTTATAAAGTTTAACGCGGGTAACACCGCGGGGCACAGCTGGTTTCAAATAAGCGTTATTATTATTGTTTACAAATTTAAATTGGATTAAATTTACACATTACCTACGTACTTAATACTTTTCGAGGTTCATTTAGCCAATTTGGTTAATTTAACCGAATTGTGGTCCAAAGTATTTATAAATTTTATAATATATTTATTAAATATCTAAACGACGCATAAATAATATATATTCTTAGCGTTTCTTAGCTATATTCAGTTTGACTTACCAATTTTTATTTTAACAACTGTTTATGAGCTCCGCAATATGTTTGACTGGCCCGTTGCTCTAGTAACCACTAGAGCCTAACTTCTAAGCCAGAGTGCATGGGTTCGATCCCCACCTGAATATAATATTATGTTTATCACATAAATCTTTATGTGATTAACATGATTATTTGTTCTGTGTCTGGGTGTAATGTATGTATAATATTTATGTATTTAGAAAGATTTAAGTATCAATTGTCTGGACGCAATAGTACGGGCCTTGTTTGGGATCAGATCGCAATGTATACGTCTGAGGAATAACTATGGAATTCAGTAGATACATTTCTTAAACTAAATAGCAGGAAAAGATTAACAAATTCATCACAGAACAAAGCGCTCACAAACGCCACAAAAACATATTACCCTCCAGTCATTACCCTCTCTATAGAGAACCACTTCCCTCTTCCAAGTAACAAAGCAACATTAAAACCTTCACGTCTTATCCTTTTTTAAAAGGATCTACATAACTAGGGGCTGTACGTTAAAAATAAAAGAGGATAGGCCATTGCCCGAGGGCGGGCCCTCTTTGGGGCACAACGTGTTTTGAATCATAGACTATCGTGAGAGAATTTGAGATGTTGTAGTGACATGTAATTGTTATGCATCTTGTCTCGTTGATGTAGGGGCAGCGTGTTAAACCGCAGATGACGTCTTGGGTTCAAATCCTGGATCGGGTCTAAAAGTGATATGGCATTTTTCTGCAAAGAAAAGTTCTCAGTAATAGCTCTCTTTTAAATTGGCTGTGTTATACCATTGTGTCGGAGAGGATGCAAAGGCGTCGGCCCTATACAAGATGACCGAAGCATAATTTTAGAAAGTACATACAATTATATTATACCATGTAGGTATAAAATTATTGCATACATCTAATTTCTAAAATTATGTGTTGGTTATCTTGTCACATAATTATTTACTACAAGAAGTTTTGCATGCCCTTCTGTCTTTTATACAATTATGAAAACGAATAAATCTCCTGTATACACTATATATTCTACAACAATTAAAATCCATTTTTTTACCCCTTTTATAAATCCAACGCTCGCCCTCTTAAATATAATCCCCCCAACATACTTTACAAACATATAATCACAACGATGCGACGGACCCACAGTTAGCACAATTACTTAGGGGGTCAGACAACTAGTTGACCTGTGCGGGAATCGAACCCGGCACACGAAGTAGCTACGCGACTGTCTTAACCGCTGGTGCATCCTCCTTTTTTGTAATCAGGATCTGCCATACCCAGTGGGGCGTTATCCTTTATTAGATTACGGATAGCATGACCTACATTAGGTAATCTGCTCTCATTACCGTAGCCTAGTTGGTAGTGCTCCTGCCTACGCAGCTGGTGGTCCTGGGTTCGAATCCCGGTAAGTGCAAATATTTGTGTGATGAGCATGGGCTAGGATGATCTGTGTGACATTGTCCCTAGATATAATTTATATATTCAAATTGAAATTGTATTTATTCCAATAAAATGTAACATTCATTCGGAATTGTTAATCATTCTTTTACCCTACTGTGGAGTGAATGATGTGGCAGCTACTGAGAAACACTACCAGAAAACTCAATTATATTATCTTATTTTCAATAGTTTTTGTGTTTACTTAGAGCGATTCAATATCAAGCTCTTCAGACACTTAAATAAGCAAAAGTTTTGTAATTGGCCTGCTACAATTCAAACAAACAATGAAATAGTTTTTGGCACAGAATGCCTATTACAGTATTATGGAATTTTTAAATGACCCCGTGAGTGTAAGATTAGTAATATATAGATATAGTAGAAGATTAATAATATATAACGATATTGCTGATGGTTCCAAATTGTTGTTGTTAGATTGGCACAACTGTTTTTCATATTGGCGCGGAGTTTGAGTTGCATCTGTTATTTATATTAAACACAGTGCTGGTTTTAGTAATATCATATATAGTGTGTATTGCGAATTTCATAATGGACAAAAATATCGAACAAAGAGTTTGTCTTAAATTTTGCATCGCTAATGGAATTTCGTGTTCGGAGTCACTGAAAATGTTACAGAAGGCTTACGGTAAATCGACTTTATCAAAAACTCGTGCTTATGAGTGGTTCAAAGCGTTCAAAAGCGGTCGAGATGTGATGAAAGATTTGCCTCACTCTGGTAGGCCATCAACGTCTGCAACTGAAGTTAACATCGCAAAAGTCAAGGAAATTGTGACTGAAAATCCTCATTCAACTCTGAGAGAGATAGCCGCCGAACTTTCTGTATCACACGAGTCGATTCGTACCATTTTAACTAATCATTTGGGTATGAAACATGTTGCCGCTCGGCTAGTCCCAAAAGATCTGAATTTTCTCCAAAAACTCAGTCGCATGAAAGTCGCTGAGGACATGGTAGAACGAGTGAATTTCCACCCAACATTCATGAAACGCATTGTTACTGGTGACGAGACGTGGGTTTACGAGTTTGACATGCAAACTAGTCAACAAGCTTCGGAGTGGCGCCTTCCAACTGAACCTAAACCTAAAAAACCACACCAAAGTCGATCAAAAGTCAAAGTCATGTTGACTGTTTTCTTTGATTATCGCGGTGTTGTGCACTCTGAATTCTTACCGGAAGGTAAATAAAGAATATTATTTGAGAGTTATGCGGCGTTTAAGAGAGCAAATTCGACGAAAAAGGCCAGATTTGTGGAAAGAAAATTCTTGGATTTTGCACCACGATAATGCGTCTTCGCACAAGGCCATCATTGTGAACGAATTTTTGAACAAACACTCAAAAAATACCATCCAGCAACCACCATATTCACCATCACCACCATATTCACCATCACCATATTCACCATATGGCTCCAGCTGACTTCTTTCTTTTTCCTAAACTCAAATTACCACTTCGTGGTACCCGTTTTCAATCGGTAGAAGACATAAGGGAGAATTCGCGGCGAGAAGTGAACTCAATTCCGAAAGCCTCGTTTAAAAAATTTTTTAACGAATGGATTATTCGTTGGCGTAAGTGTATCGTTTCTGAAGGAGCATACTTTGAAGGTGAAAAAATAAATTTGGATGAATAACAAACATTTTGTATATTATTGATCTTTTCCCGGTACTTTCTAGACAGAGTAGTATATAAATTCGTAGTAATAACAATATAATAGAATATATGTATTTAGTAATCCTTGTGTAATACCTAAGATATATGAACGCCATGGAAAAAGTGGCAGAAAAGAGTATTCAAAATGAGAAGTGGAACTCGATTGCTAATATAATTAAACGTAGTTAACATATTATGTGCACACAAGTGTGTGCGCAAACAAAGGGGCACTTTCTATCCCATCACTCTCATGTGCCGATGGGACGACCACCGACACGACCGGAAAGAGGTCAGGTACAGGACTGCCGGCTTTACGTGCTTTCCGAGGCACGAGGGTGTAATACCGCCAACCCCCAGACTTCGAGCTGATACTGAGAAATTTATTTTTACGGAAAAATCCCAAAATTACTTTTTGGCTCGACCCGGGATTTGAACCCAGGATCTCGTTCTCTGCGGGTGAACACGCTACCGCTATAAAATATAAACAGGATGTCACAAAATGTATTAATACAGCATGTACAGACGCAAGCTTCACTCAACTATGAGTCCTATGTTAAATAAAAGCTTCCAAAACAGTATCTCACATGGTCGTAACTCTTTAATTATGATCAGCATGTTTTGTTTTGATGTTTGGTGGTCTCATTAAGAACATTAGTGGGAGTTTTAATAAAAATGATTTAAGTGCGCGCATAATTTCATTTGTCTAAATTGACTGAAGTGTTTAGCGTTTTTTGTCTCAGTTTTAAAGGAAGGGGTGAGTTTTTGTTAAGTTTTTTCATTAGTGTAGGTGGTTTATGTATAAATCGTGTGAAAAGAGAAGTGATATATATAATTTTTTAATGTTGTACAGACTAATTATTTTTACATTTCCTCTTTTTAATTATATGGCTGTGTGGTGATGGCGGCGAATATCAGAACATCACCCCATCTCATCCCTTGGAGGACGTAGGAGTTGACCCGAGGGAATATCTACCAGATGAAGGGCAGCAACTTCCATATTCTGCGATTGCTAACCCGTCTGCCAAGCATGGCGATTATGGCATATCCCCAATACCCCCCCAATACGATTTTTAGAAGAGGCTTGTCCAGCAGTAGACTTCTTTAGCTTTAGAAATTATTTTTGTTTTAAAGATATTATTGTACGTCTGTTTTTGTTTTATTACACAGACATAAAAGAAACTACCGTCTGAGGTACAGGCTTGACCTAGTTTAGACGTTAGTGTTCACTTAGAATAATGTCATAAGTAAGAAACATACTCTTAGATTAAGAAGAATGTAAACTTATCACTTACGTCAATAAAGATTTTTATTATTTAGCTGTAATTACATTAGCTGTAATGATGAATCATAATATGACGGTCGGTAAAGTGCGTTTTTTGCCACAACAAAATTTTCAATTTTATTACACCTCGAGATCTTACTGACACTCATTCACCGGCTGGAAGATATCGAGGTTTGGTAATTTGATGGACTTTGGTGCCGTGCTTGGGAGAGTGCGTCTTCGGTCCCGGTTCTCATGAAAATATCAGTGACATTAGTTACACGTATATGGAAGCCAAATTAGTTACCTGGACTTACTATCTTTGGACCAGTTCCCAATGGAACTCTATGGTCCTTTTATTTACAAATATACACTATACAAATAAAAAATGAAATGAGATGAAAGATGTTTATATTGACAAATAAAAATCTTACCAAAAATAGTGCATACTAGCTGTGCCCTGCGGTTTTACCCGCGTTAAACTGTATAAATGATTACAGCTCCTCCCCCGTATGTGATAGCGTGATAATATGTAGCCTATATGTTGACCTGACCTCTTAGTAATATTCATGCGAAATTTGAAGTTCATCCATGCAGTACTTTATGAGTTTAGCCCGGACATACATATAGACAAACAGACAAAAATTCTAAAAACTATATTTTTGGCTTCGATATCGATTGTAGATCACGCCCAAAGTATCCTTTAAAACAAATATTCAATGTAGGTACAGTTTTGACTTTCCTACGATTTTATTATATGTATAGATTAGTAAAGAAATAAAAAACACACTTATTTTGTAAAGTAAGTCTACGTTTACGTTATTCTATGTATCTACCCGTACAAATAATTACATCAAATAAGCTAATAAAAAATATTCAGTCTTATAAAAAAAAAGGAAAAAAGTTATCAATTCGACTGTAGGCTTTTCATGTATGCTCCGTGATTTTTCCGTTATTTGAGAACTGATTTTTATAATTATTTTTTTTAATTGATAGCCCTATAATTTATACATATTAATTGTGCTCCAATCTAAAAGAAAAGGTTGTCTAAAATAAAAGTTCAAGTCGTTTTTATGTTTTCTAAACAGTATTTATTACCTTTCAGGCCTTGAGGCCTTTGTAACAGAAACAAGTAGCAAATTACAGTAATTCCGCAGTGAACTCGACCTGTGGCCACGAAACGAGCGATAAGAGAGGGACAACGCACTCTTATCGATGCATTTCTCCGCTAACTACCGTGTCACGGACTTGGCTGATTGGCGACTGTTTGTGAATCATTGCAGTTATGTTTAGTTTACATTTTGTTAAGCAGCTGGTACACTTTCATTGTGGTCAGTTAACGCCTTTTGAATGTGTGATGTGATAAGCCTAAATATACAGGGTTTTAGGTCATATCAGCTGAAAGACGTACACAAGTGGACAAAGGCCTCCCCAAGAGTCTCTCAAGAGACTCCACAATAGCCGGTCCTGCGCTGCCCGCATCCAGCTGCTTCCCGCGACCCTTGCAAAATCGTCGGTCCAACTTCTAGGGGCCTGCCCACGCTGCGTCTTCCAGTTCGTGGTCGCCACTCGGGAACCTTTCTGCCCCATGGGCCGTCGGTTCTGCGAGATATGCCCTGCCCACTGCTACTTCAGTTTGGCAATTGTTTGGGCTATGTCGGCTACTTTGGTTCGCCTGCGGATTTCTACGTATTTAATTCGATTGCGCAGGGATACTTCGAGCATAGCCCTCTCCATTGCTCTTTGCGTGACCTTGAGCCTGCTCATGAGGCCCATAGTAAGCGACCAAGTCTCTGTTCCATAAGTCATCACTGGTTTTAGGTAATTAGTTCAAATTGTGGTGTGTTGTCGGCAGCGAATATCAGCAGAATGTCTTCATGAGGGCATACAAGTCGACCCGCGGGAATATCTACCAGAGGACAGGAAGCAGCTTCTTTCTGAGTACTATGACCATTATACTGCGATCGCCAACCCTTCCTGTCAAGCGTGGCGATTATGGCATGTCCCCTCGAGATGATTCTTAGGGGAGGCTTTTGTTCAGCAGTGGACTTCTTACAGCAGTTATTATGATGTGTCTAAAGTAATAAGCATACTTTTTTTGTTTTTTTTGATAAGGCAGGGGGAATGCCCACACATGCCACTTGCAATAAGTGTCTGGAAGTAGTACCGTCTAAATTGGCTAGTGATTTGTTATCAGATCACAATAAACATTTAAGGAATTATATGATCCTAAAGAAAATCGCGCATAAGTTTATTAATTCTCTTATGAGCTACTGGTTTGGAACTATAATAATAATGTCTTGGGACATTATTTACACACGGCCATCTGATCCCAAACAAAACAGCGGAAACCAGATAACTAATACATATACTACTTTTTTTGTAAATATATACTTATATGGATATGGTACCGAGACTCAGGACAAACAGACATGTTCATGCACACAAATAACTATCCTGGGCAGGAATCGAACCCATGACCTCCAGCGTGAAAAGCAATTTGAAGGGTTGCTATTACCTCTCTAGTGTTTTGTATAGTTACATACAGTACTCCACTACAGTTTCGAAATCACGGTGTGTTAAAAATGGACCAACAGAAAAATAATTCCAATTTGCATTATTCGCAACGCAAAGCTTAAATCTGATCTTTTGTTTTCTGATGTCAAACAGGAGAGTTATGTTTATATCGTGTATCCAGTCGATATGGACTGTCAATTGAAATAATATGAGACATCCTCATCACTAATGTTATGATACGTGATTAATTAATTGATCGAGTTGCTGATGGGTAGTTGACCTTATTAGGTGAGAAGGTGACTGCCTCCTTGATCTACTACTAGTAGTAACTGTAGTTACCTTAGTGTCAATTGTTTAAGACGCCCACTAAGTCTCTCACTCATGACTTAACGCCGTGTGTTTAAGCCGTGTAGGTAATAGGGGAGGGTAATCCAAAGGAGCCCTCCCGGGGTACGTGTCCCGACCATCTGGGTCATGGCGCAAAGAGCACCGGAGCAGCATACCCGCGTTCCAGGGGCTGCCCCCATCAGGCGCCAAGAGAAGTCCACGGCAGGTAGGTATAGTCGGTGCAAGTCCGACATACCCACCCGCAGCCACTTTTTGCGGGTGGTGGCATGAAAGCCATTCCCGCTGCCTTATCAAAAAAAAAAAAGAATAATCAGGGCTACCCTATACCATCTTGTGAGTCTCGTAAAATGCGACTAAGGGATACAGCAGTGTACAATAGCTACCACCTAACTACGGTCGTCAACTTGCATGCCTTTTAGAAACCTTTGGGGAAGGTCTATGTCCAGCATTGGATGATATCAGGCTGATAATGATGATGGCTTAACGACTGTTGTCTAATGACTTTAACCGTGCCCTCCGAAGTACGGAGACACTCTGATATTAAGCCACTTTGACGGTTACCCATTTATGAACTGGCCGTGTGGCCTGATGATTTATGGACTGGTGACTGATGACTAGGTTCAAATTCAAGGCTTAAAAATCTTATTGAGAATCTTCAGGTAAGACGCTACGGAGAAGAATACTCGGTCGTGTCAGACTATGAGAGTCAAAGAACAGAGTCCATTTATGTTGCTGCACACACTTCTGTACTATTGTACCTATAGAGTTTGACTCGAAGGAGTACTATTAGGTGAGAAATGATAAACGAGGTAAAGTTAAAAAAGGCAAAGTGAGTCGACGAATGGGTGAATAGGTTACAGTTTCTCTTATGAATAGGTTCAGATGGTAAGTGGTTACAAGCACTATGACGCTTGCGAAAGGTATTGCGTTACCAACTTTCCCCACACCGATTAGCTCAGCCTAATTTATAAAAAATCTAGATAGTTAATCGAAAAAACAATCGAAATAATATTTTTCATAAATCGTACTTAAAGTTCAATATATGGGAGTTAATAACTGATAGTGACATTAAATTATTTCCCTAAAAAATATTTGCGGAAATAATTTACCAAAAAGATTTTCCGATACCGGGAATCGAACCCGAGCCTCCTGGGTGAGAGCCAGGTATCCTAGCCACTAGACCATATCGGATGACGAAGAAATAGACAATAATTCTAGTGGTTGCTGGTTGATAGTTGGGCGTTTGCCAACTGCTCGGTGTCTTAATTTTATAAAATAAAACCTATTCTGACGGAACGGAACTCCAGCACTATAATATGTCCAGTATAGTTATCTAGTTTCCGTTGAGATTGGCCACCATAGACAGCATTCGGCCTGATTCTCTATTACAAAAGGACTAAGGACACAGTTGATTACTTGATTTCGCACACCGTCTCATACAGTAGCCGAGTGAGCCGATGTACAGACGCCAGCACATCAAGCTACCCCAAACTGTCAAACTTCCCCAATCGAAAGTGAACCTTATGCTAATGTGATAAAGTTGAAAATCAATAAAAGAAATTTGAGAGATTGGGGTATCTTGATGTGCTGGCGTCTGTACTTTCGTAATCCTAGTAATATTATCAATGCAAAAGTTTGTAAGTATCGACCTATGGATGTTTGTTACTCTTTCACGCGAAAACTACCGAACAGATTTTGATGAAACTTAGTAGTTATAGTATATCCAAATAATATTGCTGTGTGGTGACGGCATAGAATATCATCACCCCATCTCATCCCATGGGGAGCGTAGAAATCGTCCGAGGGAATATCTACCAGAGAACGGGCAGCAGCGTTTTTCTGTGAACTATGATCATCAAATTGCGATCGCCAACCCGTCTGCCAAGCGTGGCGATTACGGCATATCCTCCCATTCTTTGGGGAGGATTTTGTCTAGCAGTTTGGCTGACATGATGTTGATCCAAATAACTCATAGGCTATAATTTATAAAGTTTAACGCAGGCACAGCTAGTCTTAATTAATAATGCCGTGCTATGCACGTATATCAAGCCGATCCGAGTAGATAATAAGCCGTCTTAATTAGATGCATGTAAAATTTAAAATTGTATCAAAGATTGTTGTTTAATGTTGTGTATGTATTAAGTTGCCTTTAAATAAATAAAATAAAAAGTAAGTAGCTAATGTGTACCATATTCGTAAGTCATTCAACTTTATCTAGTCCTAAGTTATTCGCAAAGAACAGAGCTCCATTCACGCAGTCACACTCGACTAGAACCAGCAGATATCCGTTCTTAGACACATGATCTGTTAGGTCACTGTCTGACCGCACACCACAAGCTGACTATTTATATACGCGTTGTCAACTTGTTTATATTGAATAAACTGTTAACATTATTCAAGGAACTGAATGATTTAGTGGTTAGTGACTCCGATAGAGGGTCGTGGATTCGATCCCACCAAGGACAAATCTTTGTGCGATGGGCACGATTATTTGTCCTGAGTATAGGTGTAATTTATCTATACAATGTATGTATGACGCCGAGTGCCAGACAAAGGTTTCCCCCAAAGATCTGCACAATTGCCGGTCTTGTGCTATCCGAATCCAGCAATTTCCAGCGACCGTCACAAGATCATCGATCATCTTTTATATAAATATATAAATAAAAATACTGGGACATTATTCACACACGGCTATCTGATCCCAAACTAAGCAGAACTTGTACTATGGAAACCTGATAACTGTTATACCTATATTGTTATATAATTCATTCTTATATAGATAATTGCACCCAGACTCAGGACAAACGGACATGTTCATGCACACAAATATCTACCCTAGGTGGAATCGAACCCACGAAATGCGGGTTTCTCAATTGTCTGGTTGCCATAGTATAGGCCTGATCAGTTAGAGATCAGAGCTATTTTAAATGTTTTTATGGAAATTTATGTTATGTTATGGCAAGGCAGTGTGTTAGTTTTCTAAAGATATTTATTTATTTAGCTATCCCAAAATATTATATATCAGTTTGTGACAAAAGTGAAAGAAACATTTGACCTTTATTGCGTTACTTGATCAAATTTTTTTGCATATTTTTGTTTATTGATGACATTACATGACTTTGACTGCCACGTTAGTCTAGCGGTAGCGTGTTCAACCGCAGATAACGGGGTCCAGGGTTCAAATCCCGGGTCGAGCCAAAATATATTTTGGGATTTTTTCTGTAAAAAGAAAAAAACTCTTAATATAATATATCAGCCCGAAGTCTGGGAGTTGGCGGAATTATACCCCCGTTTCTCTGAGAGCAAGTAAAGCCGTCGGCATTGTACCTGACTATTTCCGGTCGTGTCGCTAGTCGTCCCACCGGATGATGAGAGTGATGGAATAGAAAGTGCTTCTGTGTTTGCGCACACACTTGAGCACTATAGTATGTCCCACGCAGATGGCTAATCGCCATTGAGACCAGCCGCCGTGGCCGAATTTCGGCTAGGAGGACACACTTTCTCCAGACGTTGGAGCTTGTGGAGTTACATGTCTACGTGCCTCGCTACTTGCTACGTAGGTACATACATATGCAATTGACTGATTGACTGCTTCTTGCGGCTGCGTGCTCAACCGTAGATAATGACGACCTGGGTTCAAATTCTGGGTTAGGCCAAGTGTTACAGGGATTTAAATTTTCTGGCTAAAAAACACACAGTGGCAGCCCGGACTCTTGAGGTTATGTTATACTACCGTCCCTCTAACGGATCTCTCCCTGGTGGTGTTGGATAGTCGTTCCATATGCTTAAAAGAGTGAGGGAATAGGTAGTTCTGCGTAGTCGGCTAGTTTCCGTTGAGATTTGCTGGCACTGTTATTGTACGCAAAAGGTATTAAAAACTATAGCTTCTTCCGGGATGTGACTTAAGGCAATTAATGCTACTACTGAAGTACTAGGAAATAAATAAACAATTTTAAATTATAGGTAAACTATTAATTTATGGGCAGGAGTATCTACTACGCTTAAAGTATAATGGCAACGTTCTTTCAAGCATAAAATAATATGTTGAGACTAGTTACTACTAACTATAACGCAAAATATATAGGTATACATAAAACGGACGAAGCATAAAACATTTCTACGAGTCGATAAAACGCACGTCCAAAGATCAGGAATTGTAATTTCCATTTTACTGCAACGAAAACGAAGTGAAAATTTTACTTTTATTATATCGATGGAAATAGGACTTAAGTGTTATAAAAATAGAGTTGTCTTTATCTTTTCTGATAATACCTAATCAGCTGGTCGGTGCGTTGCGCCGGCGCATCTCCGTCAGTATTGGCGCGAACGCAGCGCGCACTCGATGGCCGCGACGCACTGATTTTCCCGCCTTTTGTAACTGCGTCGAAATTTAACACGTAATCAATATTGTTTTATGATTTTACCTGAAGTTTGGTGGTCAAAAATCGTAGGGGCAGTGTTTTGAGAAGGAAGAGAACTTAGGTAAGTCAGTTTTGTAAAGAAAAAATGATTGGCTAAGTAAGTAACATAAAATACTTCGATGTTTTTTCTACGTGCAGGTGTTAAATGGAAAATATTAGCAGTAATTTAATCTATTGTTATGAATTACTATGCATTATTGTACATTACATAAGGTATTAATGGCCGGCGTGTATTTACCAACTTAAGGTATATTACGTTATTATAACAAAAGAAAATTCCTGAACCGAACAGGTTTTTCTAGTTCCTACTTCTTACCTCTTGGAATGTAATGGGATTATGAAGTAATAACTTTAGTCGAATATTTTGTGATAAAACCTGTGACTAAAATACGTAACTTAAACTTAACTTAAAGTTGCAATAGTGTATGAACAGACCCTGTCAAGTAACAGTGTAAAAATCGTAGAAAGTTAAAAAATAAACTATGAATGTATTGTTACTAATGAAATATGAGAATTAACGAAAGTAATTTTCAATTTCGTTAATTAATTTCTTTAATGATATTCTAGCAATCTATTATTATAAGTCCGAGGCTTATTGATAAAAATATTTTAATGCGTAGTGTCCTTTACCACGTCTTATTAGCGTGCACTTAACCAAGTGCGTTAGAGACTTAAGTACTTATTTATGGTAACTTTGAACTTTAAAAGGAGGTTGACAATTCGACTGTATCTTAATTTATTTGTATTTATTTTTTAACGCAATATCCTCGTTGTTATTGAAACGATTTTGATCATTCTTACTGTAACCGACAGGAAACTCTTTTGGGATGCACCACATGGTTGGTATCTATGGGTTGGACATATAAATTTTGTCCCAATCGGTAATGTTGAAAAGTGAAGTTGAAGTCTATTTATTGTTTTTAAACACTAAGTAATTATAACTATATGTTTTCAAATTAAATTCTATAATCATACGGGGTGATCCAGGTATATGATTTTACCTTGATTACACCGTATTATTATAGTATTTAAGCCTTTTAAAATGTTATGTAAATTTTGTTCCAATCGGTAGTTAAAAATTGAAGTAGAAGTCTATTTTATTGTTTTTAAACAGTTATTATAACTACATGTTTTTAAATTAAATATTACAATATTTGCGGTGAAATCAAGGTATACAATGTTACCTTGATTACACAGTATTATTAAACGGCCATTTATTTTAAAATGTTATGTAAATTTTGTTCCAATCGATAGTTAAGAACAAAATTGACGTCGGTTTTATTGTTTTTGAACTGTAATTATAACTACATGTCTTCAAATTAATTACTATTATAATACGGTGTAATCAAGGTATATGATTTTTAAGCCCTTTCTATTGATACGTGTCAACTACATGGTTCCATGGTATTCGTTTGCATTCGATTCGATGAAATGCCCTCTCCAGACCTAACCCGGAAGACCGGCCCGCGTTGCGTATTAACGTAGAGCGAAAGTTGCACAAAACATCCCTAAAACGATACGCAAGAGGGCGCATCTCCCCGCCAGTAACCGCCCAGAGTCGAGGTTCGAATCCCAAAGGGGGTGCCCTCCGGCGCGGGTACTTAGTTTGTAGTTTTGATTTGCTAGACAGTTAGAGCCCACGCTCACCTCTATAGTCCGGTGAAGCAGTGAAAGCCGTCAGGCTAACTGCATACGTGATGTTAAAAAAAAAGATCCATGATAGCAATGGATGTTTCAGTGTTAATAAAATAAAAATAAGGAGGTTATTAAGTTTATTTGTTTTAGGTTTTAGCTGAAAATCAGTGGCTGTAGGTGACTTTACGCTGCCTGCAGCAAAATGCTGAGCTGAGGCCTTTTCGACACACAATATCGCATCATAATTGATTAAGTAATATATATTTATGTATAGTATTTGTATATTGTGTATGGCTTAGTTAACCAATAAGCCCTATACCATGTTTTTCTTTTTGTGTGTCGATTAAATGCAATTCCTTCTTTCTTTATGGTTTTTTGAACAGATTATGATAAATATTTTTTAGTTAGGAAAGTTAGGAACCAGTTCCGATCTGTTGTCTAAAATAAATGTGTAGTCAACTTCAACTTCAATTTTTAATTGTGGCACTTGTGAAATAACCATCACGTTGTTTTTAAAATGTATTATCAAATGCAATAACCGGTTAGTGTCATTTAGGTAAACATAACCCCTATTAGGATACTTAACTATTGACAGCATGGTTTGATAATAGCGAAACGCGTTTAATTTTTTTTAATGAAATAACCATTCTGTGACATTTGCATGATATTATTTATCAGGTATTGATTATAAAAGTTTGATTTTATAAAAAATTACTCCCTTAAATCTTACCTCCCTTAATAACGAGAAATCAAATTTGGGCATACCTGACTTGGTACTTAAATCAGTTAAATGAAGATCTTAAGTCTAATGTGCATAAAATATGCTAAAATTCTTAATTTTTTTATCAAATCAAAGATCTTAAGTCTAAGTATCCATTCATATTCATCGTAATATTTTTATACTTTGACAGTTTTGATAGGTAAACACAGCAATGACGCAATACTAGCTGTTTATATTCTCTGTGATGACATTTAAAGTGGTTGGAGTCGCAACCGAACGCTACTACAGGTCGATACGCATGATAATTTTATAATTTAATTTTTAAAAGTAGTTTTTTAAGCGATATCGGAAGATCAGCGTTACAGTAATCATTATTATTTACTGTAACATTTGCTGAGGTAGACGCCTTTCCTAGCTAGTACTTATAATGTTGCATGCTTCATAAGTATTATGTAAACTAAACGCAATTAGTTATATCGTCTTAGATGTAAACTAAGTTAAGGATTATCTGTGCTTGTTGGGAATAAACCTTTTTTATTTATTTATCCATAAAAAAATGGCGATTATTCTTTTTATAGCTGGTTGAAGTTCTTTTTGTTTTTATATTTTTTAAATAGTTTATATTTTATGCTTTTAGTGACTTTCTATAAGCTCTAGAAAGACAATTTGAAGAATAAAGTAATTTGTCAACTTCGCATGAGGCTTTTAAATTGTTAATTTCTTACTATACTATACTAACTATTAGTATCCATAGAGATTTGCCACCACGATCGAAATGTATGTAATCATGGAAAATAATAAGCCATATTAAGACCACACATTTATTAAATTGTATAATGATAAATATATAATAATAATATGGCGTACCTTTAAACGTGGCAAATAATAATACAGATAATTATATATTATTATCATGAAATTTAATTAATTCCAGGACTTAATTTTCCTGTTACTTGACAGGTTGATAATATAGAATACTGTTTTATGTTAATCATATTCTATATATTATACATTTTATAGTATTCACCTGAAACTACTGTTGGAGGACTTTTAATACATTTAACGGTATTTGGAGTTTTCTTTTCTTACACAGGGAAAATGTTTTAGATCACTGGTATATAGAAATATGGGCATGAAAATATTTATTATTATTTATCTAAATTTTAAATACTTAAGAGACTTTTCCTACTATCATCATCATATCAGCCGAAAGACGCCCACTGCTGGACAAAGGCCTCCCCCAAAGATCTCCACAATTGCCGGTCTTGCGTTATCCGCATCCAGCGATTTCCAGCGACCCGCACAAGATCATCGGTCCATCTTGTAGGGGGCCTGCCCACGGTGCATCTTCCGGTTCGTGGTTGCCACTCAAGAACCTTTCTGCCATTGGCTCTACGAGCTATGTGCCCTACCCACTGCCACTTCAGCTTGGCAATTCTTCGGACGATGTCGGTTACTTTGGTTCGTTCTCAGCATTTCTTTTTTTTTTCATTCGATCTCTCAGTCAGTCCATAAATAAATAAAATAATAGCACCCCGTATATAATATATTAATTATTAATTACCAGCTGTGCCCCGCGGTTTTACCCGTATTAAACACTATAAATTACAGCCTATTTGTTAATCCAGGGTGTCAGCTAACTCCATACCAAATTTTATTAAAATCGCTCCAGTCGTTTAGACGTGTAGAAGTAACAAACATACACACTCACACAGTCACAAACTTTCACCTTTAAAATATAATTAGTAGGATTGACGTAATTATATTAATTATTGAATGGGCAGTGTTCTTTTTGCTATATTTGCGTAGCCAAAGTGTTTCACCGAACACTACTTAATATTATGAAGTGCTACGACGTAGTCTTCTGACGTAGCAATGATTAAAAAAGCATGAGTGTAGAGATAATCGTTGCTTTTAATAATTTTCTGCATTACCTGTTTATATGCAAGGATCGTAGTAAGTGGTAATCCGTTATTTCTAGCCAAAAGCATAGCCTATAGAAGACACTTTTTGCGGGTAGCATGAATACATATTCCTCCTACCTAATCAAAAAAAAAGGAAAGAGAAAGATTGACCGAAGCGGGAATCATAGGTACAATACGGAATTTTCAAGATATTTAATTCGTTCATATTTTTATTTCTCAGAATGGCGGAGATGGTAGTATACTACCAGTAGAATCACATGGCCTCTTGGCTAACCTGGCCTCTGGTCCCCATAACCTATATAGCAAATGCATTAATTAGTTGTATAGGAATTTCAGTATTATAAGGCATATAACTACTATTCATGATAACAATTAAGTATCAATATGGACAAATATGTAATTTTCCGATTAATTATTAATATGAATTAATATAATAACTAAACAGAAGTACGTTGTTACGTCATAAAGGCAATTGTTAAGCCAGATAACAGTCCTTTCCTTCCTTATCCTATGGGCAGTGGTTACCATAGTGTCAGTGTTCAATCCGTACACAAATATTTAAAAAAAAAAACAAAATAATGTAGAATTTAAAACCTCTGATTGAGGGAGTCGGTGAAATATTGCTTTGGTACATTATTATAACATTTTAAAACTTTTTAATTAATAGTTAGTTTTATAAATTTTGTTTCGATTGTTATTTTATTACTTTTATCCAATCTATATCGAGGAAAACGTTTAGAAACTTACTATTAGAGCGGACCTTGTGTGAATGAGGACTGCCGCACTTTAATTCTACCACCTGGATCCAATACCCAATTGTCCAATTGAGAAGATCCGGCGGAACAAACTCAGTGTGTTCTCTACTTACGTACTAAAAGTTTACACGTGTTGTTGCGATACCATTTGGAACTGTTTTTTATCAAAGTATGAATATAATATTTCTCTACACACTCAATTGTGAAAGTAAATGCAAATCTCATTCTAAAACACAGCGTAGATGTTAGAGAAAGTTTAATATAAGTACTTGGACCTTTCTATTGCCTGGCTGACATTTCTTTGTACTGCATTTAAACTCTGGAGTAGTAAAGGTAACTTAAAACAACGATAACTCAAGCGGAGACAATATAATAATAATATCTAGGGACAATGTCACACAGATCATCCTAGCCCCAAACTAAGCAAAGCTTGTACTATGGGTACCAGGCGACGATATACATACTTATATAGATAGATAAATACTTATAAACATAGAAAACATCCATGACTCAGAAACAAATATTCGTGCTCATCACACAAATATTTGCACTTACCGGGATTCGAACCCAGGACCACCAGCTTCGTAGGCAGGAGCACTACCAACTAGGCTACGGTGACCGACGTATATACGTCCATAGGTTTACGTTTGTTACTTTTGCTTACGTTTGTTGGTAAGAGAGGTTTGCGCGTACCGGCGGCGTTACTTCGAAGATACCACCTTCTTCATACTCAAGCCGCGCATAGCAACTATAAAAAGAACTCCTTTCTGTTGAAGGATTGCCATCTGTTCAATGGTGCGTGCCAAAGAGTTGATATTGATCATTTTAATATGAGCGCTTCACAAGTGAAAAAGATCTTGTGTAACAAATATTTTTCTTAAATTGTACTGATTAATGATAACCATTTTAATGTGTGCCTGTACTGCCTTAAATAACCATTTGTTAAAATAGTATAAGTGAAAACTTGTAATTGCCTTAACATGATCATACAACCTTATTACTGTTTAATTAGCTTAAGTAAGTTTTCTATGTATTTATTTTCTATATATGTTTCTTGAAAACAATGAACCCCAAATGCCAAATCATGGGGTTCGTCAGGGTTCGTCTAGGCGTTTTATCATCAGGTGACCAGAAAGCTGGTACCTACCTGCTTTTTTGTCAAAGTAACTAACTTGTATAAAAACCAATAAAAACAATCGATTGTCTGTGAATTACTCATGCCATTTTTAAATAATCTATACATATAATAAAATCGTAGGAAAGTCAAAACTGTACATTGAACATTTTTTAAAAAGGATACTTGGGGCGTGATCTACAATCGATATCGAAGCCAAAAATATAGTTTTTAGAAATTTTGTCTGTGTGTCTGTTTGTCTGTATGTATGTCCGGGCTAAACTCAAAAAGTACTGCAGTGATTTACTTCAAATTTTGCATGAATATTACTAAGAGGTCGGGTCAACATATAGGCTACATATTATCACGCTATCATCTACAGGGGAGGAGCAGTGATAATTTTTAAAGATTTACGCGGGTAAAACCGCGGGGCACAGCTAGTAACACATAAAAATACGGAATATAGCATCATCTAACTCAAATTGAGCAAAAGATGGATAAACAACACATAAAATACTTATTTTCTTTTGTAAATATATACTTATAAAATGGAGCTGCTGTTGCGGAGACCGCCAAACGGCGTAAATATATCAACCTTATAGGTCCAAGCGCTTTAACACTTTTTCGTGATGTTTCAAAACGTATGGTCGATGCTGCACGTGATCAGAGGGCTGGCCTATACGTAGGTCAAAGAATTGGCATAGCCTGCATTGACTTTTTATTCATATTTATTGGAACGATCGAAGTTCCTTATCGCGCGTTGTGAAAAAATTCTTACGAAAAGTTGTCACGACACTTTTTGCAGCTGTGCGGCGTGCGCATGTTTCTCTGTCTCTCTCTCTCTTATAGAAAGCAAGCCAGATATTTTCATTTCTATTTCGCATTGAGCAGTGTGGTGTCGCAACGATTATTTTTGTTGAGTGTATACAGGTTTTTTGTACATAATAAATAATAACTTCATCCCGGTGTCCTTTGACACCTCTCAAGTTTTTTTTATTACGCAATAAATATGTGCCCTAAATTTAAAACACAGAAAACACCTAGACCAAAACTCATCGAACCCGCAATCATTAGATCAGAGCGCAGGTACACTAATAACCGAGTCACTTTCTACAGATCTATTTCTAGTTTTTAACTACTTATTACTATGAAATTATATTTCCTGTGTAGACACGGTAACTAGCAGCAACGACCGCGTTACCAACGGGATTGCGATTCCTTGAATCGAGTGCATGGGGCAATCAGTTACAGATGTTCCCTGCTTGCTTTATTGCTTCTGCGCATAGCTGTTATGGCAATAGAAGATATTCGAGGACGCTGCCTGTTAGTATTGTAATCCGCCTACTTAAGGGCATAAGCTTGATGTGTGCAAAAAACTTTTTTCTTTCTCTAGTAATATACGATTTTATATATTTAATACTAGGGTACGCCGCGGTTTTAGTCGCGTTAAACTATATAAATTATAGCCTATGTGTTATTCGGATATATAAGCTTTATTACTTCAAAGTTTCATCAAAATTACGTTCGGTAGTTTTTGCGTCAGAGTATCAAACATTACAACAAACACAGTAACAAACTTTCGCATTTATAATATTACAAGCCGTGTTATTCTGATATATAAGCTATATTATCTACTAAACAGTTTCATCTTAATCGGTTCTGTAGTTTTTGCGTGAAAGTGTAACAAAAATCCATACATCCATAGTCACAAACTTTCGCATTTATAATTTTAGTAGGATATATAATATATATATAGTAGGATAATATTTTTCCAATTCGATACTTTTTTTTTCCATTTAAGCCTCGTTTTGGTAGATTGGTCTTCTTAAATTTGCTACACTATTTATGTTACATCCTGTATATACAAATGATTGTAATATTGTCATACCGTCCACACTCCAGCTTCTTTAACGAAGAAGAAATATTACGAGCTTCAGAACATAATAGTAATAATATCCTGGAACATTATTCACATAGGGCCATCTCATCCCAAACTAAGCAGGGCTTGTATTTATTTATTTTATTGTTTTATTTTTATTTTTAAAGAAGGCTTTCAGGGCGATAAACAACTAAATATTACAAACAGATTAACAAATTGCTAATTACAAGCCTCCACATATAGAACTACTATATCTAACTATTATATATATCTTATATACTACATATACTACTTTTCTTCTGTAAATTCATACTTATGTAGATAAATGTCTGGAAGAAATCGTTCTTATGCGATAAGACCGCCAATTGTACATGAATTGAAACTATATCTATATATCTAAATTATTATACTGTGATGTGCAATAAAGTGTACCTATCTATCTATAATTACACCTAGACTCAGGACACCACAAGTTCATGCACATAAATATCTGTCCTGGGTGGGAATCGAACCCACGACTGTGGCGTGAAAGGCAAGTATTACCAACCACGCCAACCGGCCTGTCATCTTTCATTAGTTCGCTGGATTTTATAAAGTGCTTAAGTAACGAGTGGACTAAATATATACAATTTTTTTAAATTAATCTATACATATAATAAAATCGTAGGAAAGTCAAAACTGTACATTGAATATTTTTTTAAATGGATACCAGGGGCGTGATCTACAATCGATATCGAAGCCAAAAAACATAGTTTGTGAATTTTTGTTTGTTTGTCTGTATGTATGTTCGGGCTAAACGCAAAAAATACTGCATGGATTTACTTCAAATTTTGCATGAATATTAATTACTAAGAGGTCTGGTCAACATATAGGCTACAAATGATCACGCTATCGCCTACGGGGGAGGAACTGTGATAATTTATAAAATTGAACGCGGGTAAAACCGCGGGGGACAGCTAGTGTATAATACAAGCTAAACATCCTTACTTAGTTACAAAGGGATGTAAACAAAATCAGGGCTCTCACACAAAATGCTTAGACCAGTTCATTGACATCACGATGATCACATCTGTAAGAACTTGTTTGTTTGCTTGCGGGTAAGGACGTTGAACCAGCTTACTTTACTAGCTGCATGTGGACTCCGGACTATATTTCCGGGAATCATTATAATTCGGGGATTCGGGGTCTCGTTAGTTATTCAAGGAGCGCAAGAGATAACTAGTTATGGCCGACATACGTACAAACACCTGTATTTCTAGCTACAGGAATATTGCCAGTATAATATATATTTTAAGCTGGAACGTTACTTCTTAAATAAAAAACATCACTTAAGTATACGTATTAACATTAATCCTTTCCAATAACTAACTTATAATTTTAATGAATTTAAATAATTTCTTATTTCTATATGAAAATTGGGTCAATAAAACACACAAAGTAAATTTACATTTTTGATTTCAATTGGCACATATTCTAGCCCCATCATGCAGTCCTTGATGGGGCAGCTACTGAGAAACACTGCCATTAATTCAGCACGAAAAAATTAGAAAATTGTAATCATAACTTCTAATTACAATTTAATTCGGTCGGACGGTCACCGTAGCCTAGTTGGTAGTGCTCCTGCCTACGAAGCTGGTGGTCCTGGGTTCGAATCCCGGTAAGTGCAAATATTTATGTGATGAGCACGAATATTAGTTTCTGAGTCATGGATGTTTTCTATGTATATAAGTATTTATCTATCTATATAAGTATGTATATCGTCGCCTGGCACCCATAGTACAAGCTTTGCTTAGTTTGGGGCTAGGATGATCCGTGTGAAATTGTCCCTAAATATCCTAAATATTATTAATTATCTAAATGCGTTGAATTAAATTACTCATTCCTGAGCAATTTTATCGATCAAAATAGTCTGTTTTTATCATAAAGTTAGTATACATACTAATTTTATAGTTTTTATTCTTGTTTCAAATAGTTCTCTGATATCATTCGAACGTTTGTTGTAGAAGCGTATACACTGCCTCATAAAAAATTTCTGATTTTGTCGAGACTAGTAGCATGTGCAAGAATATTATACTTAATTCGAGTATTTTCGAGGTGACACGGGTTACTGTAGTCTTATTTGCTAGACGATCTAATCGCTTCTATTGTCAGGTAAAGCAGTGAAGGCCTCGTTCGCTAACAGTAAACGTTATATCAAAAAATTAAATAATCTTAAGAAGATTTCCAGAATTCTATACCATACCAAAGATTCATAGTCGCCATTGAATATTAAACAATATACAAGACAATCACCCTAATTTACCGCGCATAACTCACCAATCGAGAACAGCATCGATATACCACAAAAACTATCTAATTTTCGAAGAAGCTGTCAGTGGTATTATTGACCCTGGCCCCTTTCCCTATCTGTAAACGAAATTAGACCACAGACGTACAAAAACACGGTTTTTTACCTGTTGAAATTGAAAGTGTAGCACGATCCATAGAAAAACATGACAAAGGAATTCTGGGATCACTTAAAAAGCACTTAGCGTAATGATGATTTGGTTTTATCAAACGCACTTTGTTTTCAAGAGTTTTAAATATTACAAATTGTATCTGTGTCGTGTGGTTGACAAATCTGTGAGATAGTTTAGATAAGTTCTGGCATGTAGCTAAATGGTTAGTGTGGCGCAGCGGGAAAGACAGTCGCCTCGCCGCGTCGTGTCGCGGGTTTGAGTCCCGCGCCGGACAACTATTTGTGTGGCCCATAAATAGTTGTGCTGAGTCTGGATGTAATTTGTGTCCGTCTATTATATGTTTGTAAAGTACCCCGCGACACAGGGAAAAGATTCCCTAGTGCGGGCTTAGTGTATTTTTCAAAAAAATATTTAAAAAAACGAAAAAAACGGTCTAATTCAAAAAATCAGTTCAATATTGTTTTTACGATGGCTTAACTACAAACTTAGGCGAGCGACTAACTTCTTTTTATATTTTAGTTAATTTATTAAATTGAGCAATAAATAAAGCAGAACTACCTGAAATTTAAAACTATACTGTGGGGTCGTTTAACGGTCCTTAATTAAATTAATATATATGATATTAATTATTATATATATTTTTTTTTTATTATTATTCCAAATTATTTATTTATTTTTCTAATTTTTAACATATTTATATCTATATAATTGATACAAAAAAGAAAACAATAATATATAATTAAATATGAAAAATATAGAGTTCGTCCAGCGGCGAGGTTTGACGCCCTAGGCAGCCGGTGGTCAGGATGACAGAGTAAGGAACCTCCTTATATTATTATTCCAAATTATTTATTTATATATTTCTTATTTTTAACATATTTATATCAATAAAATTGAAACAAAACAATAATATATAAATAAATATGAAAAAATAGAGGTCCTCCAGCGGCGAGGTTTGACACCCTAGGCCGCCGGTGGTCAGGGCGACAGAGTAAGGAACCTCCTTACAATACGTGTCGTTCCCATTATTGCCGCCTTTTGTATCCGACCCTTGACCCAGTGATCTAGCGAAAGCCTCCTAAGATGTTGTTCGAGGCTCTTCGCTATGAGACCGTTTACGGAGACGACTATCGGGACAATTATTGTTGAGTCCACATCCCACATGGCGGTAACCTCGTGAACTAAGTCTAAGTATTTTGACAACTTGTCAGTCTCGGCTCTTACGAGGTTATCGTCAAACGGGACAGTGATATCAACAATAAATGCCCGGCGCTCCAACCGGTCTACCAAAACGATATCAGGCTTATTGGCAACAATAGTCCTGTCTGTAATGATAGACCGGTCCCAGTAGAGCTTGGCACAACCGCTTTCGAGAACTGGTGCCGGTACGTACTTGTAATACGGCACTTCGGAGTCTACAAGACCATACCAAAGAGCAAGCTGCTGGTGGATAATCCTGGCAACTTGGTTATGCCTGTGCAAGTACTCGCCGTTGGCAAGATAGGAACAACCGGAAACAATGTGTCTGATGGACTCTCCGGGACGGTGACACGCCCGACAAATGTCGATGGTACCGTCCTTGAAGATGTGCTTCCGGTAGTTCCTTGTCTTGATAACTTCGTCAGCAATTGCACAGGCAAAACGTTCAGTTTCCCCAAATAGGTCACCGAAACGTAGCTAGGCCACAGATGCTTGTAGGTCCACATCAGGACCATGTAAAGCCTGGTGGAACCTACCATGAAGCACCCTGCTCTTCCATACGTCAATTCGATCTCGAGTGCTAAGTACGACGGGCTTTCTCCAGTCTTCTTTAGCCAAGGAGAGCGGCGTGAGTCCGTTGTCAACGGCGACGACGTCTCGATGCATCCCACACTCAACACGAAGAAAATATTCCCTGAGATTGCATACCTCACGGTTATGTAGGTTCTTGGCATTGAGGAAGCCGCGACCCCCACACTTCCGTGGGATATACAATCTCATTAGTGAAGAGTGTGGATGGTGCATACGGTACGTCGTTAAGCGTTTCCGGACTTTTCGATCCAGGGTATCTAACTCAGTTTGAGTCCACCTTAGTATGCCGAAGGTGTAAACCAGTAGGGGCATTACCTAGCCATTGAAAGCACGCACTTTATTACCACCTGATAATAGACTTTTCAGTACTTTTGTCAAGCGGTTAAAGAAGCGTTCCTTCACCGACTGCTTAATGTCCCCATCTGGGATATTTAGACACTCAGACATACCAAGGTATTTGTAGGTTTCGGTTTCAGAGAGGGATCTGAGAGCCATACTCTCGGTGAGTTGTAAATTATCAGAATTTACAACTCTGCCCTTCCGTACATGTATGACCGCACATTTATCTACACCGAATTCCATTCCAATATCTCTACTAAATCTTTCTGTGAGGTTTAGTAGGGATATCAGGTTTGGTTTATTCGGAGCATATAACTTGAGGTCATCCAGATATAGAAGATGAGAAATGGTCTCACCCCCTCTCCGCAACCGATAACCTAACCCGGAATCCCTCAGCACAGCGCTCAGAGGATTCAAGGCCAGGCAAAACCACAAGGGACTCAAACTGTCACCCTGGAATATACCTCGCTCAATCCTTATAGGTTCGGATATCGAAGGAGTAACTCCGGTTCCTGAAAGACGGAGAGCCGTGGTCCACTGTCCCATACACGAAGCAAGAAAGGCGCATAGAGCTGCATCAACTTTATACAACTTCAGCACCCGTCTCAACCATATATGGGGCACCGAATCATATGCTTTCTTATAGTCAATCCAGGTGGCGGAGAGACTCTTTCGACCTTTACGAACCTATTGGCTAACGGCCATGTCTATGAGGAGTAGCTCCTTAGTACCACGGGACCCAACCCTACATCCATTCTGAGCACGATCTAAAACGTGATTGGTATACAAATGTTCATTTAATTTTGACGCCAGAATGGATGTAAGGAGCTTATATATAGTAGGCAAGCACGTGATGGGTCGATAATTCTTTGGATCCGTGGTACTACCAGTTTTATGGAGCAGAAAAGTTATACCATTTGTCATAAAAGGAGGGAGGGACCCAATTTCGATAGATTCTTGAAATTGAGTGGCTAAGCGCGCATGCGAGCTTCGCAACCACTTTAACCAGAAATTATGCAGTCCATCCGGCCCAGGACTCTTCTAGTTATGAGTCGGACGAACCGCATTCCCCACATCTAAGGGGTAATTTCAATAGATTTCATAGGTTGCAAATGTTCACATGAACACTCAACTACATCAATCCATTGGCCATCGGTGTGACTTATGGGTGCTGACCAAATATTTTTCCAAAATGAGGACATTTCGTCCATATTGGGTAAACAGCCATCAGTCACACTGCTAGTAGATTCCTCCCACCTTCGATACACTTTTCTTTAATCACTTTGGAAAGATCGATTTCGGTAAAACCTATCCGCCCGTTCCTTGTACCGACGTATGCGGTTAGCCCACGCAGACACTTTCTGCTTCAGGTAGTCTATGCGTTCTGTGACACAGGCATTATAATCGCGCGGTGTTATACTTGTACCGGCAAAGGCCTGTGTCACATAACGCATAACTCTCGGGCGATTGTTTCCCGACCGGAAACAGATTAGCTTGCCGATGGTCACCCTAGCTGCTGAGATACGTCGCTCGATTCTTTCTTGCCATGCTGGTTTGTCTGTGGTGGGTCGTTTGGTCGGTCGTGGAAACCCAACATGTGCCACCCGACACGCCGAGACTGCTGCACAATAAAGAATCGAGTGCGTATCCGCAAGATCTAGGCTAGATCTAAAATATGAATCTAGCATGCAATCTAGAGCGACCACTAGCGCCATATTACGTTTGTGCGTGGGATAACGTGGTAACCGCGGTCTATCACTGATGGACTTTTCTCTGTATTCCAAAATCGCACTTTCCAAAGCACTCCTCAAACGCTCATTATCCTGGGAGCTTACCTGGGATGCATCTCCAAGGTCCACCGTCTCGGAGCTCGGATCCGTTCGCGCCGATAGCAAATTATGCCTTGGCGGCGGAGCGGATACATTATTCCGATCGGTGGTAGACGTGGAGATGACGACCTCTGCTCGCAGTCGATCAAGTGTAGATCCATCCAGCATATGGTTCCGTTGGATGACCCGCACCTGATCGGATAAGCGTTGCTCCGAAACGGTCATATTATTATTCCAACTTATTTATTTATTTTCATATTTAATACATATTTATTTTTATAAAATCGATATATAAAACAATAATATACAAATAAATACGTAAAAAACAGAGCTCCCCCAGCGGCGGGGTTGTACGCCCTAGGCCGCCGGTGGTCAGGGCGACAGAGTGAGGAACCTCCTCACGATGCGTGCCGTTCCCATAATTGCCGCCTTCTGTATCCGGCCCTTGACCCAGTGATCTAGTGAGAGCCTCTTAAGGTGTTGGTTGAGGCTCTATGTTATGACACCGTTTACGGAGACGACTATTGGGACAATTATTGTTGAGTTCACATCCCACATGGCGGTAACCTCGTATGCCAAATCTAAATACTTTGACAACTTGTCATTCTCGGCTTTTACGAGGTTATCGTCAAATGGGACAGTGATATCAACAATAAATGCCCGGTGCTCCAACCGGTCTACCAAAACGATATCAGGCTTATTGGCAACAATAGTCCTGTCCGTAATGATAGAGCGGTCCCAGTAGAGCTTGGCATAACCGTTTTCTAGAACTGGTTCCGGTACGTACTTGTAATACGGCACTTCGGAGTCTACAAGACCATACCGAAGAGCAAGCTGCTGGTGGATAATCCTGGCAACTTGATTATGCCTGTGCAAGTACTCGCCGTTGGCAAGGTAGGAACAACCGGAAACAATGTGTCTGATAGACTCTCCGGGACGGTGACATGCCCGACAAATGTCGATGGTACCGTCCTTAAAGATGTGCTTCCGATAGTTCCTCGTCTTGACAACTTCATCAGCAATTGCACAAGCAAAACCTTCGGTTTCCCCAAATAGGTCACCAAAACGTAGCCAGGCCACAGACGCTTGTAGGTCCACATGAGCACCATGTAGGGCCTGGTGGAACCTACCATGAAGCACCTTGCTCTTCCATACGTCAATTCGATCCCGAGTGCTAAGTACGACGGGCTTTTTCCAGTTTTCTTTAGCCAAGGAGAGGGGCGTGAGTCCGTTGTCAACGGCGGCGACGTCTCGATGCATACCACACTCAACACCAAGGAAATATTCCCTGAGATTGCATACCTCACGGTTGTGTAGGTTCTTGGCATTGAGGAAGCCTCGACCCCCACACTTCCGTGGGATATACAATCTCATTAGTGAAGAGTGTGGATGGTGCATACGGTACGTCGTTAGGCGTTTCCGGACTTTACGATCCAGGGCATCTAACTCGGTTTGAGTCCACCTTAGTATGCCGAAGGTGTAAACCAGTAGAGGCATTACCCAGCCGTTGAAAGCACGCACTTTATTACCACCTGACAAAAGACTTTTCAGTACTTTTGTCAAGCGGTTAAAGAAGCGTTCCTTCACCAACTGCTTAATGTCCCCATCTGGGATATTTAGACACTCAGACATACCAAGGTATTTGTAGGTTTCAGTTTCAGAGAGGGATCTGAGAGTCATACTCTCGGTGAGTTGTAAATTATCAGAATTTACAACTCTACCCCTCTGTACATGTATGACCGCACATTTATCTACACCGAACTCCATTCCAATATCACTGCTAAATCTTTCTGTGAGGTTTAGTAGGGATATCAGATTTGGTTTATTCGGAGCATATAACTTGAGGTCATCCAGATACAGAAGATGATAAATGGTCTCACCCCCTCTCCGCAACCGATAACCTAACCCGGAATCCCTCAGCACAGCGCTCAGAGGATTCAAGGCCAGGCAAAACCACAAGGGACTCAAACTGTCACCCTGGAATATGCCTCGCTCAATCCTTATAGGTTCGGATATCGAAGGAGTCACTCCGGTTCCTGAAAGACGGAGAACCGTGGTCCACTGTCCCATACACGAGGTAAGAAAGGCGCATAGAGCTGCATTAACTTTATACAACTCTAGTACCCGTCTTAACCATGTATGGGGCACCGAATCATATGCCTTCTTATAGTCAATCCAGGCAGCGGAGAGACTTCTTCGACCTTTGCGAACCTGTTGGCTAACGGCCATGTCTATGAGGAGGAGCTCCTTAGTACCACGGGACCCAACCCTACATCCATTCTGAGCAGGATCTAAAACATGATTGGCATATAAATGCTCATTTAATTTTGACACCAGAATGGATGTAAGGAGCTTATATATAGTGGGTAAGCACGTGATGGGTCGATAATTCTTTGGATCCGTGGTACTACCAGTTTTATGGAGCAGAAAAGTGATACCGTTTGTCATAAAAGGTGGGAGGGAGCCAGTATCGATAGCTTCTTGGAATTGAGTAGCTAAGCACGCATGCGAGCTTCGCAACCACTTTAGCCAGAAATTATGCAGTCCATCCGGCCCAGGACTTTTCCAGTTATGAGTCGGACGAACCGCATTCCCCACATCAGAGGGGGTAATATTAATATATTGCATAGGTTGCAAGTGTTCACATGAGCGCTTAACTACATCAATCCATTGTCCATCGGTGTGACGTATGGGCGCTGACCAAATATTTTTCCAAAATGAGGACATTTCATCCATATTTGGTAAACAACCATCAGTCACACTACTGGAAGTTCCCTCCCACCTTCGATACACTTTTCTTTGGTCACTTTGGAAAGATCGATTTTGGTGAAACCTATCCGCCCGTTCCTTGTACCGCCGTATACGGTTAGCCCACGCAGAAACTTTCTGCTTCAGGTAGTCTATGCGTTCCGTGACACAGGCAGTATAATCACGCGGTAATGTACCTGTACCGGCGAATGCCTGTGTCACATAACGCATAACTCTCGGGCGATTGTTTCCCGACCTGAAGCAGATTAGCTTGCCGATGGTCACTCTAGCTGCTGAGATACGTCGCTCGATTCTTTCTTGCCATGCTGGTTTGACGGCGGTGGGTCGTGTGGACTTGTTGGGTCCTGAAAACCCAACATGGCCCGACACGCCGCGACTGCTGCACAGTAAAGAATCGAGTGCGTATCCGCAAGATCTAGGCTAGATCCAAAATATGGTTCTAGCATGCAATCTAGAGCGACCACTAGCGCCATATTACGTTTGTGCGTGGGATAACGTGGTAACTGCGGTCTATCACAGACGGATATATCCCTATATTCCAAAATCGCACTTTCCAAAGCCCTCCTCAAATGCTCATTATCCTGGGAGCTTACCTGGGTAGCATCTCCAAAGTCCACCGTCTCGGGCCTCGGATCAGCCTGCGCCGATAACAAACTAGGCGGCAGAGCGGATACATTATTCCGATCGGCGGCAGACGTGGAGATGACAGCCTCTGCACGCAGCCGATCAAGTGTAGATCCATCCAGCATATGGTTCCGCTGTATGACCCGCACCTGATCGGATAGGCGTTGCTCCGAAACGGTCAGATCTGCATATTATTATTATTAAAATTATTATAATAAAACAATTATTATATGATACTGACACATGCCTCTCACTTTTTGTGGGATTCATGTCGATTCTCCACTTACTGAAACATTTGCCTAAGCCATTGGTAGAAAGAAGTGTGCAGATGATCGTGGATGGTATTCGGAATGGTGCCGGAGTAATATAATGCGGTGTCGTGTAGATTACGGCGAAGCTTTGATTACCTATGAGGAAGCCGACTGAGGGGCAACAAGCGGCAGTATAGTTTGCATAATACGCATCTACGAGCTAGCTTGTAACGAAGGGTCGTTTGCGTCAAAACAGTATTACTATTATAGGACGTTTAAAAACTTTATAAAATATTTTTATATATTTATATATAAAAATATTTTATATATAAATATATAAAAATATATATTAATATTCTTAATCTATACATATACCTAATAAAATCGTAGGACAGTCAAAACTGTACATTGAATATTTTTTAAAAAGGATACTTCGGCCGTGATCTGGAATCGATATCGAAGCCAAAAATATAGTTTTTAGAATTTTTGTCTGTTTGTCTGTATGTATGTCCGGGCTAATCTCAAAAAGTACTGCATGGATTTACTTCAAATTTTGCATGAATATTACTAAGAGGTCGGGTCAACATAAAGGCTACATTTTATCACACTATCACATACGGGGGAGGAGCTGTGATAATTTATAAATATTAACGCGGGAAAAACCGCGGGGCACAGCTAGTGTTCAATATTTTATTAGTGCACTATGTGTAAATATTGGAGATTGGGTCGTCTGCTTGCTTATTTTAATTAGATATATCTTTAATGTAAAGGCAATTAAATGCAGCGGCTAAGACAATCGCCTCGCCTCTTAGTGTTCGAGTTCGAGTCGACAAGTATTTGTGTGACCCATAAACACACACACACACAAAAGCGCCTGCGTGCGCATTGTAGGTATGCACGAAAAATTTGTTTTATATTAGTTTTAATTTTGTATTAGTAATTTTTTTTCTATTGGTATTTCTGTATTGTCTCAAATTTAGATACTAGAATATAAGGGAAGTAGCGAGTCAGCCCCAACACAAGTACTTTTAGTCACTTAATGGGGCTGCCTCAATTTGTTTTGATTTGTACTGTATTGAGACACAATAAACATATTATTATTATATTATAAATAGTTGTTCCGAGTCTGGGTGTAATGTGTGTCCGTCTATTATATGTTTGTAAAGTACCCCGCGTCACTGGGATTAGATACCCTAGGGCGGGCGTTATCTTTTGTAAACAAAAAAAATCGCTACAATTGGGGCTGCGAATAACATTACTGGTTTGAGGCGAAACACTGACTTAAGTATTAAGTAGTGAAAGCCACCTAGGCAAACTGCCTAGAGACAAAAGTTTAGTACATTCATTCATTACTAGCTGTGCCCCGCGGTTTTACCCGCGTTAAACTTTATAAATTATCACAGCTCGTCCCCCGGGGGTGATAGCGTGATAATATGTAACCTATATGTTGACCCGACCTCTTAGTAATATTCATGTACACATCAAGTACTTTTTGAGTTTAGCCCGGACATACATACAGACAAACAGACTAAAATTGTAAAAACTATATCTATGGCTTGCATACCGATTGTAGATCCAAGTATCCTTTTTAAATAATATTCAATGTACAGTTTTGGCTTTCCTACGATTTTATTATATGTATAGATTATTATCATTTATATCATAGTTAATTTTACCATAGCAAAATTCAAATTAATTTATTCCTAAAAAATATTACATTTGTGGGGAATCGTCAATATTTTTTACTCTACCGTGCATAACGTGGCAGCTACTGAGAAACACTGCCAGAAAACTCAGTAGGAATCCTTTTGAATATTCGTTTCTTACATAAAATTACATTGTATTTAAATGCGTCAATTTAGAGCGACTCAATCCCAGGCTGTTTTGTCACTTAAATAATCAGAAGTTTTGTAGTAAACGCTGCTACACAATTTGGCTTTTATAATTCTTTAAAGTTATTCAACAGTGATATAGAAAAGTTATATATATATATTGGATCCGGTGGTAGCATTAAAGCGCGACCGTCGTTATTAACACAAGGTCCGTCATAATAATAATACCTTTAATATAGACAGAACCATTGACAATATGTAGTAAAAATATTAGACTTAAACTAGATAATTAAACATAATCTCTTGACAATAACTTGATACGAGCTAGCTAAATATCATTTCTGTAATAAAATAAATTTTATAAATGTTTTCATACAAGATGTACCTAAATATCTATGTTACTAGAAATAATATCTAATGTATACAACTATATTACTACAAACATGTTCTGACTATTTACAAGCGCTTTTTTAAAGTCTACGTGAATAAAAACCTTTTTTATTTTTTTTATTTATTTATATATATATATATATATATATATATATATATATATCCTTACTGATATTATAAATGCGAAAGTAAGTCTGTCTGTCTGTCACGCTTTCACGCCAAAACTACTGAAACTAAATTAAAGAACGATTACCACCTTACATACATTTAAAAACCTGATAGTGAAAATGTATGTATAGTTATAAGGTTTAGCAGAAAGGCTACCTGTAAGTTAGAAAATAATGTCATAAAGTCGTTTTTACGATATAAACGCTACGAAGTCAAGAAAATATTAATTTTACTTTTCTTGGCATAATGGCAGGCGGCCTTTGCTTGCTTTGGTAAGAAGCAGGTAATTATGAGTAATAGAATTGTCTAGTTAGGATTTGTCATTTACCAAATATAAAATAAAGAAATAAATTAATGTGCTAGAACCTATCATTAACGCTCGAAGTTTATATAGGAATACTTACTTATCTATGGCCTAAAATGTAATTTTTTCGTCAAATGTCAAAAAAATCCGTTTCACTTGTACACACTTAATGACATACTGCATGATTAATGTATTTATTTATTATGTTATTTTTAATTAATAAATAATCTGTACATCTAAAATACTTATTTGTATAAAAATGCTTGTAAATAAAACGTAAAATAATCTATAAAACTCAGAAACAGAGTTGAATATCAAAGACTACATAGAGATACTGTTGAGATGCGTTCAAAATATGTTAATACGTTTTAAACCTGGACGTAGAGAAATATTAAAATATTTTTTTTTCCTGCGTTTCTTTTAACATTGTGATAAGCGTAATTAATTTACAATTCAATAAGCTGTATTTTAAGATTTATTTCATTTCTATACAAAGTCAGGTGAAAAATGGAAATTGTTCTTTGATATACACATAGTCTATAGCCTGAGAAAGGGCATAGGCTACATTTTAATGCGAAAAAAGGGTTGTAAGCGGTTCAAAGGGAGGATGAAACTTTTTTAGGCTGTTGATTCGATATAAATAATAATGACATACAAGGTTTGTAAAAGTTTAACCCTCAAGGGTATAAAATAACAAACGGTAATAGGGGATGAAAGTTTGTATGGCAATATATAAGGTTTATGTGAATGGCTACCTCGTTGGTCAAGCGGTAGCGTGTTCACCCGCAGAGTACGAGGTCGTGGGTTCAAATCCGGGGTCGGACAAAACGTTATTTTGGGAATTTTCTGTAAAAAGAAAAATTTCTCAGGATCAGCCCGAAGTCTGGGAGTTGGCAGTTTTATACCTCCGTGCCTCGGAGAGCACGTAAAGCCGTCCGTCCTGTACCTGACCTCTTTCCGGTCATGTCGCGTCCCATCGGTCGGATCATGAGAGTGATGGAATAAAAAGTGCTCCTGTGTTTGCGCACACACTTGTGCACTATAATTTGTCCCGCGCAGATGGCTAGTCTCCATTGATACTGGCCACCGTGGCCAAAATTCGGCTAGGAGGACTATTATTAGCTATTATTAGTTTTGATTGATTACAATTATGCCTAAAGTAATAAATAAAAAAGGTTTATTCCCAGCAAGCACAGATAATCCTTAACTTAGTTTACATCTACGACGATATAACTAATTACGTTTAGTTTACATAATACTTATGAAGCATGCAACTAAAACTGTAAATGGTGCTAAAAGATAAAATAAAATAAATAAATTAAAACCATTTTTAATCGCACAAATTTTAAATAGCACTTATAAGTCAGCAAATCGTAATATTACCCACAAGTCATTGTAAATTGTTGTCAAGTAATTGACATAAAATTAATTCTAAGTAAAGGTTGTTATTTGCATATATCACTAAGAATAAGCAATTAATTTATTTGTGACTATATCTCATAATAAACTGACTAATTAACTAAACCACTACTATAAACGATTTAGTTAAACAGTTAATTGATTTAAAGTATTCTCAGAATGTTATTTGAAAGTTTGTAGTTGACAATATTTATAGTTTTACCACGTCGTACCGGAATGGTTCTAACTAGGTTAAGGTAAGAATTAAATATTGTTATTACGGTGGACCTTATATTATCTATAAAGACAGTCGCGCTTTAATTCCAACCACGGGTTCATTCTCTTACTCCTCCTTGTTTCTTTCCGATTAAATTCGTTGCAGGATCCAAGACAGTTAAAGCGATTCCCCGGGACACGTATGAGGCTCACCGCTCAGTGTCAATTCATTGTGCGCCACTGTTGATACTAGCTTACAGGAGATGCAGTGGCGGCTAAGAGGGAGGGACTAATCCCGATAAAAAAAAATAACCACGAGTCTACGCGCCGCGACTGACGAGACCTAGTGAAACGAACTCGGATTCATCTACTACCGGTTTAACGCGATTTGGCGAAATAGTTATATTTTACTAAGTATTGTGGGCCATGTTTAATTTATAACACCTTTAATGTACCTGTGTTTGTTGTCAAATAAACATTATTCTATTCTATTCTATTCTATTCTATTCTATTCTATTCTATTCTATTCTATTCTATTCTATTCTATTCTATTCTATTCTATTCTATTCTATTCTATTCTATTCTATTCTATTCTATTCTATTCTATTCTATTCTATTCTATTCTATTCTATTCTATTCTATTCTATTCTATTCTATTCTATTCTATTCTATTCTATTCTATTCTATTCTATTCTATTCTATTCTATTCTATTCTATTCTATTCTATTCTATTCTATTCTATTCTATTCTATTCTATTCTATTCTATTCTATTCTATTCTATTCTATTCTATTCTATTCTATTCTATTCTATTCTATTCTATTCTATTCTAGTCTAGTCTAGTCTAGTCTATTCTATTCTATTCTATTCTATTCTATTCTATTCTATTCTATTCTATTCTATTCTATTCTATTCTATTCTATTCTATTCTATTCTATTCTATTCTATTCTATTCTATTCTATTCTATTCTATTCTATTCTATTCTATTCTATTCTATTCTATTCTATTCTATTCTATTCTAGTCTAGTCTAGTCTAGTCTATTCTATTCTATTCTATTCTATTCTATTCTATTCTATTCTATTCTATTCTATTCTAAACAATTGCGGGAGGGCTTTGTTCAGCAGTGGACGTCTTTCAGCTGATTTGATGATGATGATGATGAAGTAAACAATTATACCTATATTATTATTAAGTATACTCGCCAAACTTATAACGCCCTTCGGGTTCAATACTATAATGGTTTCAGAATGTTGCTGGGACTACCAAGGCACTGTAGTGAATCGCAAATGTTTGCAGATACCTATACGGAAGGCTTCCATGCGATCATCCGCAAGAGGGTAAGCCACCCTACTGCACCGGACGCGTAATTGTCACAACAGCATTCAGAGAACCATTTAAGAACAGTTTGACAGGCTAATTAATTTAATTTATTTTGATACTAACATAGCTCTTTAAGATAAATAATAAATGAGATAGATAGATAAATAACACTGGTCTGCGAATATTTATTTTTGGAAAGTTTTTTTATTAAATGGTTAACATTTGTTTTAATTGTCTTAAAAGTAATAGAAAACGGCATTCATATGATATATACCACGTCACGTTTATCAGATTTAGATGATATAGCATTTGAATACGAAAAATAACAAAACAAAAATTTAATAAAATTAATGAGAATTCATTTGTGAATATTTTGTAAAGTTTTATTGAGTATGTAGCTATGAAAATACTACATTAAGGTACACACAAATAAAAAAAATAATGGTAACGTGTTTTTTTTTTAAAAAAGCTGCGTTTTGTTGGTTTTCGTTTATGATTTTTTATTTCATCTCTGTGTAGCATCCAGCAATAGTCCGCCATCATATTAACGTCCCAACGACCTTGATATCTTCTTTCCATCTCTTTTACGTCCTGATGAAACAGTTCACCTTGTTCTTCACTGTAGTCGATTAGATTTTTTGGACTAGATTTTTTGGGAAACAATCAATGTGCGACTTCAAAAAATGAATTTTTCGACTCATATTACAACCTAAATTTTTTAGGCGTTAAACATTTCCTGCACAATATTTTTATACTCAGGATCTTTTGTGTTGCCTAGAAACTTAGATACGACATTTTTAAAGCCATGCCAGGCATTTCGTTCCATTGTTGTCATCACTTTGTCAAATTCTGTATCCCTAATCAGTTTCCTGATGTCAGGTCCCGTGAATAACTCTTTCAACTTCGCATCAGTTAAGCTAGGTAAACATGAAATACTTGAAAGTATTTCCATCATGCGGTAATGCCTTTACAAATGTCACCACTGCTTTGCAGATGATCACTGAGTTCTGAATTTTGTGATAAAGGCGTTTTGAAGCTATTAGTGTCAGTAGGAACTGGTATGGGTATTTCGGGCCGTTGTGAAAAAAAAAATTTGTTACTTTTTCTCACACGGGAAAGGCAGGTTAGTAATAATAGACTATAGGATGATTGGTCATAGAGTATAGAATAGAAATATAGATCATGGAATCGATTAGATAAAAAAATACAAACTAACTTACTAATCTAACGAATTATTATATATTTATCTATATGCAAAAAGAATGCGACGTGATACGTTAAAACAAAGTTTATATTTGCTATATACAGACTAACATCTACATGTTTGTGATGAATTTATTTAAAAAACTTTTTCATCGCAGACCTGTGTAATTAATTTACTAACAATACTATGGATGCAACTATCTGATATAAATGTTTTATTATTATTACCGGCGAGGATGTATGAAGAATATTATAATGACAGTAATCGAGGCAAAAGACGTGTGCAAAGATCGTGACAAATGGAAATCTGTTGTCTCTGCCTACCCCTCTGGGAAACAGGCGTGAGTCTATGTATGTATGTATTCTCTCCCAGTAGCGTGTTCAACTGCACATAATGAAGTCCTGGGTTCAAATACCGGGTCGGGTAAAAAGTGATTTTGGGATGTTTATGTAAAAACATCTCAGTATTAGCCCGAAGTCTTGGAGTTAACGGTATTATACCCCCGTGCCTTGGAGAGTACGTAAAGCCGTCGGTCCTATACCTGACCTCTTTCCGGTCGCTAGTAGTGTCGGATCATGAGAGTGATGGAATAGAAAGTGCCCCTGGGTGTACGCACAAACTTGTGCACTACAATTTGTCCCGCGCAGATGGCCGAAATTCGGCTAATAGGACATTATTGTATGAATGCGTAATACATAATTGTATTTTATAATGGTCACTAGAGTAAGTTTCGCCGGAGCGTCTCAACTGGGCGGCCGTGTTAAACCGGCAGTAAGTAGATGAATCTATATCTGTGTATATATATATGTAAATTTATATATTGTTCCTATGTTGATAACGATAAGGTAATAAATACAAATTACTAGGTACAATGCAATTGCACAATTTATCAGCTGACAAGGGCATATCAAAGTTGTTACGACCTAAATGCGATATTGGTTCATTAACATGACAACTGCATTTTTTTTTCTTTATATCTCGGCTTAATATGCATCTTGCAGAATCAAAATTATTAATTGTAAAGTGCAATTTGTGTAATAATTATGTATCAGCGGTACGTCGTACATTTGCTGGAGTAAAGAATTTATAGCGCGAGATTCGCTATTGCTTGGGCTCTGCAAGATACATAAAACTTGAGAGGTGTCAAGGGACACCCGGATGGAACGAAGTTATTTCTTATTATTTATTATGTACAAAAACCTGTATACACTCAATAAAAATAATCGTCGCGACACCACACTGTTCAATGCGAAATAGAAATGAAAATATCTGGCTTGCTTTTCTATAAGAGAGAGAGAGAGACAGACAGAGAAACATGCGCACGCCGCACAGCTGCAAAAAGTGTCGTGACAACTTTTCGTAAGAATTTTTTCCGTCTAGCCCCCTTTCACAACGCGCGATAAGGAACTTCGTTCCAATAATTGCGCTGCTCTCTAGCTATTGTCGAGAAAGTGTGAAAAATTACGATTATGTGCAGTGTGACTATTTTTTCCCTTTGTAATAAATTTTCATTTTTAGGGTTCCGTAGCCAAATGGCAAAAAACAGAACCCTTATAGATTCGATGTCTGTCTGCCCGTCCGTATGTCACAGCCACTTTTTTCCGAAAGTATAAGAGCTATACTGTTGAAACTTGGTAAGTAGATGTATTCTGCGAACTGCATTAAGATTTTCACACAAAAATTGAAAAAGAATAATAATTTTGGGAATTCCCCTTACCCCCTTAAGAAAGGAAATTCAAAAAAAAAAAATTTCATCGTACCCATACATGTGGGGTATTCTATGGATAGGTCTTCAAAAATGATATTGAGGTTCCTAATATAATTTTTTTTCTAAACTGAATAGTTTACACACGGTCATCCGATCCCAAACTAAGCAGAGCTTGTACTATGGAAACCAGATAACTGATATACTACATATACTACTTTCCTTTTGTAAATACATACCTATATAGATAATTACATACAATATACTCGGGCCAAACAGACATGTTCATGCACACATGCACATGCATGTTAATGAAGGCAGTTTGTAATTTGTAGGACGTATATTTAGTTTTTAATCACATCGTGTAGCCAAGTTGATACACTGGCCGGGGTAAATGTCAAAGTTCCAATGAGGCGTCAGATCCATTATAAATTCGCACTTCTGAAACCTAGGGGCTCACAGTTTCCATCTAAAATGGTAATCACCCCCGATGGAGATTTACTTTCTTCAATTGAAGACCTCTGCTGGATCCGCCGTCCGTGAAGTAACTATATTAAACGCGGGAAGGTCCGAAAAGTTGAATTTATATTTTTATAGTACACACGGCTACACATCAAGCTATACATTTCCAGTATAAGCTGATCTCACGTTGTATAGGATGTCCATACAATGACAGGTCAGCTTATATTGGAAATGTACAGCTTGATATGTAGCCGTGTGTACACAGTCATTGTTGTTTGAGTGTTCGACATCTGAAATAATCGGTTCTCTCTGTTTCAGTACGATCGAATCTCAGGTTGTTTTAATTACGTTGATTATTTATATAAAGACTTCCGTGTTGCTGGTACTCTTCCGAAATACCTTTGCCCTTTAGAAAAGTAAAATCAATCAAGTCCAATAGGGGTGAGAGGTATCGACCGCGCATGCGTCAAATACGCGCATGCGTCAAAATATTATGCACCTAAATGTAATATTACTGCCACAGCCATCAAAACGTTCAATACCCTATGTATCGCAAGGGCTATTGCACCGTATTTGTTATCTGTCAATTTGTTGTTGGCCATCTTGAACTTTGCTGGGTAATATGTTTGTCGCTTTTGCACAGTTGTTGATTGACAGAATTGGCAGTTCTTATAGAAATCTGCAGTTTTTATGGTTGTTTACTTAATTTGAATAAAGTGAATTATATGGTTTATTAAAGTGGACATTATTGGAAATATTTTGCCGGTGAGTTATAGATTAATTAGATTTATAATTTCTTTTTAAAGTATCCATTTGGAAATAGATTTTGGTTGCAACAAACACCGGTGTATTATGTATGGATCAGCTGTTTGGAGTGATTGTAACCTACGATTTCTTGGGTAAAGTTAATATTCTGCTTCGCCTTATTATTATTTTATTAATCATTATTATAAACCAATATTGGATCAGATATAAGGCGGCTTTCTATCTATACAAAGAAGAAGTGCAGAGAATGTTGTCACCTGACTAGGAAATTGCCCCCATAGGATGGTATCAATAAATTGATCTGGTCACCGGGTTTCTGAGTATGGGGTTTCTGGGTACCTACTGATGCGTCCTCACATCATCATCATCATATCAGCCGAAAGACGCCCACTTCTGGATACAGGGCTCCCCCAAAGATCTCCACAATTGCCGGTCTAGCGCTACCCGCATCTAGGGCTCCTTCACCACATAACTTCGTGTAATCTTCTAGAACAATTGCCATTTAAATAATTTTCTGGTTGTATTTCGGCAATGGTGGTCAGTCTTAATGGAAACAGGCCATCGACAGAGCACAAGTGTGTGCGCAAACACATTTTCTTACACTTTCTATTCCGTCACTATTGTGATCCGTTGGATCGACGGCCTTATATGGTCTCGGAGGCACGGGAGTATAATACCGCTGATTCTCAGAATTCGGGCAGATATTGAAAAATCCCAAAATTTGCCATTTTGCCTGACCCGGAATTTGAACCTATGACCTATTATCTGCGGTTGAACACGCTACTTTTTCCATTAAGATTGTTTTCTTCTCAAACATATTGACATTTGTATAAACCTGCTGTTTCCTTTCTAAGTAAATTAGATTAGATGTTCTGCTGGAATCTCTGTCTGGAATTCTCTGATTTTCCGGTGAAGCAGTGTAAACCTCCTAATAATGTTCTCCTAACCGAATTTCGGCCACTGTGGCCAGTCTCAATAGAGATTAGCCATCTACGCGGGACATATATATAGTGCACAAATGTGTGCGCAAACACTTTCTATTCTACCACGACGCCTAGCGACACGGCCGGAAAGAGGTGTCTTTTTGGCTCATCGTTACATCTATTAAACCATTTTAGCTTACCTTTATGGAGTTTAAAATAAAACATTTGTTGGCCACCCTTCTTTCGGTCATTTGAAACACCCACATTTGCAATTGCCTATAAATCGAGTAAGCTTCACATTGTACGACTAAACGCCGACAGACTGTACATCGACAAGACTTTAATTCGACTGTACTTTTCGCTGAGAGCACACTTTGCCGACAGTATTCATAATTATTGGTTTAGGTTAGGTTAGATTAGAACTGTGACCACACCGCACGAGCAGAGCGAGCGAAGCGAGCGTGTATCGGCAGCGGCCGGCGAAGTGCCAGAACCGAATGAAAAAAAAATAAAAAAAATAAAGGTTTTTATTCACGTAGACTTTTAAAAAGCGCTTGTAAATAGTCAGAACATGTTTGTAGTATTATAGTTGTATACATTATTATTTCTAGTAACATAGATATTTAGGTACCTACACATTGTATTGATAGTATTAAAACATTAATAAAATTTATTTTATAACAGCAACAGCAACAGTTTTAAACATAATCTCTTGACAATTACTTGATACCAGCTAGCTAAATATCAAGCTAGCTGGTATCAAGTAATTGTCAAGAGATTATGTTTAAGTTTAATTATCTAGTTTAAGTCTAATTATCTAGTTTAAGTCTAATATTTGTAATACATATTGGCAATGGTTCTGTCTATATTAAGGTGATATTATTATGACGGACCTTATGTTAATAACGACGGTCGCGCTTTAATGCTACCACCGGATCCAATGCGCACCAACTGAGAAGACCCAGCGAAACAAACTCAGCTCTCTAGTACCGGTTTCAACACGGCCCAGTTGAGACGCTCCGGCGAAACATACTCAATGGGGCATATACACGAGATTTGGTCCTTCGAGAATCGGTCCTATATTACACTTTGTAAATATTTCTCTCTGAATATGAGTGAAGTGTTCTGTCAGCGAAAAGTGCAGTCGAAGTAAAGTCTTGTCGGTGTACAGTCTGCCGGCGTAATGTCTGTCGGCGTTTAGTCATACACTCAAGCTTCAAGGCCGCAGACATTTGCATCTGAACCGGAAATACTCTCACACGGTCAGACTATTTCCAGTGGAATTTATGAAGAGTAAAAGTGTGGAGACGGTTCACAGCGCATGTTTTTACCCTGTAGAGGATGTTGCCGAGTATAATCTTTAATGTCTCAAATGTTATGTCGTGAGACCCTGATACCTTGCCGCGCAGTTCATCAACTGCAATTGATGCAACACACCAATTGAACACAGTCGCTAGATGTAAAGTGTAACAGTAATAATATCCTGGGACATTATTCACACATGGCCATCTGATCCCAAACTAAGCAGAGCTTGGAATATGGAAACCAGATAACTGATATACTACTTACTTTATATAGATCATTACACCCAGACTCAGGACAAACAGAAATGTTGATGCACACAAATATCTGTCCTGGGTGGGTATCAAACCCATGACCTGCGGCGTAATCTCCCAACCACGCCAACCGTTCCGTCAGATGATTGATGCCCGATAATTCATGAAATAGTCTTAACTGATTAGCTACCTAAAATTTATAATCTATGTCGCATTTCTCTACGTTTTGCTGGATTGGAGCTCCGCAAAATTTTCAGACTCAGTCGCAACTTCAAAATCGTTTTTAATTTCTACATTATTTGTTCTTAAATTAAAAGCACGACAACGTATTTTTGTTCTTATTATCTCAGTATTGTAGTAGGTAGTGGTCGTTTTAATAATATTTTTAGAACATTTTATCATAATATTTAGGTAGAAAGAAAGCCTCGTCTAAAGGTCACAATAAGCGATAATACAAAATCATTCTACGCGTCGTGTGATAATTCGACTGTTTAGGATACCATAGGACAGACATACGCTATGCGTAAAAAACGGTGCAATACGCCAAATTGAATTCTAAATAATCGAATATTAATTTGTTCGACCACTATAAATCGAATGTCTAAACACTCGAAGCCGTCAGGGCCGCCAGGGCCATGGTAGCTGGCGGCAAATGCCAGATACAAAGAATGATTCGATTGAATATTTAATAACCATTCGATATATGCACGTTCGAGTATTTAGTTAGACATTCGTTTTATATTGGTCGATCGATTGATATTTGTATTATTTGCGTTGGATTTGGCATATGAGGCATTTCACGTGAAGTGGACAGGGAAAAAAAAGTGAGGTTCTGAAAATCGATCATATTTGGCCCATTTATACTTCTAGTAGATATAAATGTGAACACAAAATATTTTTTTTGTGTAATGTATATTTCACAAGTTATGGGTTTCTAAAGAATTGTCATGATTGTAATATCAATTTTATGAAAGTTGTTTTCCGGATCTAACAAATTTAGAATAAAATATTTAACATAGCGATACATATTGTAAAAATACTGTTCTTTTTAAAAATATAATAAAATTTAAAAAATAAAAACAATTTCATGTCCAAAACCGGAAGTAAACTGTTCAAACCTGAATTTCAGTCACTTCGACCTATTTTTTTTTTCTTTTTATTTTTTCAAAATAAAGCTTATAGTATATTAAAAATACACAAGAAAATTCAAAATGGGATCTCTATTTGTTTAGGAGTTAAATGAATTAATGTACATACGCGTCGCGATGGGCGTGATATCTTGCTTGCATAGGTCGAGTAATTTGCGCGATATTTCATTACAACTCGCAACTTTATTAATATTGTATTTCGTTTCAGCGTATTTAAGCTCTTACAAGGATGTGGGATAAGTATTATTAATATAATATACTAGCTTTCGCCCGCCCGGTATGTCCAATCTTTATAAATTATAGCCTATATGTTTTATTCTGATGTCTTAGCTACATTACTGCAAAGTTTCATTAAAATCCATTCAGTAGTTTTTGCATGAAAGAGTAACAAACATACATACATTCTCCACACATATTTGCGTTTATAATATTAGTATATATATATATATATATCCTACTATTGCAAATGCAAAAACTACTGAATGGATTTTAATGAAACTTTGCAGTAATGTAGCTAAGACATCAGAATAAAACATATAGGCTATAATTTATAAAGATTGGACATACCGGGCGGGCGAAAGCTAGTATATTATATTAATAATACTTATCCCACATCCTTGTAAGAGCTTAAATACGCTGAAACGAAATACAATATTAATAAAGTTGCGAGTTCTAATGAAATATCGCGCAAATTACTCGACCTATGCAAGCAAGATATCACGCCCATCGCGACGCGTATGTACATTAATTCATTTAACGCCTAAACAAATAGAGATCCCATTTTGAATTTTCTTGTGTATTTTTAATATACTTTAAGCTATATTTTGAAAAAATAAAAAGAAAAAAAATAGGTCGAAGTGACTGAAATTCAGGTTTGAACAGTTTACTTCCGGTTTTGGACATGATTTTTTTTTTATTTTTTAAATTTTATTATATTTTTAAAAAGAACAGTATTTTTACAATATGTATCGGTATGTTAAATATTTTATTCTAAATTTGTTAGATCCGGAAAACAACTTTCATAAAATTGATATTACAATCATGACAATTCTTTAGAAACCCATAACTTGTGAAATATACATTATACAAAAAAAATATTTTGTTTTCACATTTATATCTACTAGAAGTATAAATGGGCCAAATATGATTGATTTTCAGAACCTCACTTTTTTTTCCCTGTCCACTTCACGTGAAATGCCCCATATACGCCTGCGTAAAAGCCCCCTAAAAACAAATGAAGAAATCTAAGAAACGTGGAGCTACTTTTCCAGTCGAGATGCTAATAGAGTATACGAACGCTACCAGTTACCGGTCTGTTGAAAATACACCAAGTAGGTACTCAACTGGATTTATCGCGTTGCTTCCCACGCAGCTAATGTTTGTAGGGCATAGGTAACAATCCCATTCAACCTTCAGTTTATACATACCTACATACATTAACCACAACCCAGATATTCTGAATTCCTTCGTATACCAAAACACTTTTGGTTTCTTTAATGAGTCACTGCGTTAGTGTTAAGCTATAAACAATGACTATATCACATCACACTAATATTATAAAGGCGAACGTTTGTTTGTTAATTCTTCACGTCTAAACGGCTGGAGATGGATTAACACAAGCCTATAATTTATACAGTTTAATGCGGGTTAAACCGCGGGGCAGAGCTAGTGTTTCATATATGGTTTAAGACGTTTATTTATCACTAGCTGTCCCCTGCGGTTTTACCCGCATTAAACTTAATAAATTATCACAGCTCCTCCCCCGTAGGTGATAGCGTGATAATATTTAGCCTATATGTTGACCCGACCTCTTAGTAATATTCATGCAAAATTTGAAGTAAATCCATGCAATATCCTTTTCTTCAACAAAAATTCTAAACGCTATATTTTTGGATGCGATATCGATTGATGATCACGTCCCAAGTATCTTTTAAGAAAAATATTCAATGTACAGTTTTGACTTTCTTACGATTTTATAATAGATGTATAGATAAGGAATACAATTAATTTATCTGAGAAGCAATGATGTTATGTGTCATAACATCATTGCTAAGGCATATCAATATAATAATAATATCCTGAGGCATTATTATTACATATATTGATATGATTATTCACAATACTCACACACGGCCATCTGATCCCAAACTAAGGCTATTTATTTTAGGTCAAGTACTTATGTACTTGACCTATGCCCATATATCATTTCCAAAAGATTTATAATTGATGAGGAGAGTTGAATTCCTACCTTGCGGTAATATATTTAATGTATCGCTTTGATAATCACGTAAAGCGCATTTTATCAGCTGAATGTACTGCCCAATTGAACTGCTTGCTTATAGAGGCAAAATAATGTTAAGTTCTTCCTCTGTTCAACTGGGTCTGTGGTGGCGCAGTGTGGTGTTCCAATTAAGCAAAAAAATAATTAATATGTAGTGTTAATTCCGCTAATTATTAGTTAAATTAAGCCGGGAAGTAATATGTACACACGGCTACACATCAAGCTATACATTTCCAGTATAAGCTGATCTCGCGTTCTATAGGATTTCCATACAATGAGAGGTCAGCTTATAGTGGTAATGTATAGCTTGATGTGTAGCCGTGTGTACCACCATTCCGCCCTTAAAAAATATATAAATATAATCAATATAAATCATATAAGAAGGACAATATAAAAATGCAAATTGCATGCACCGGTACGTGTTTCAATTTGACACGTGTTTCACCTTCTTCCTCCACTTCCATTATCAAGGGATGTTAACTCGTCGAGTGCTCGCATTTTAGTGTTATTTCCAAAGAATTACGCCTGATTCCATTACTTAATTAATTTTGAGTTTCTACTTTAAAAACAGTCTATAAAAATTTTACTTTAATTTGGATTATTGAATATTAATCCTACTGTTTTTTGGCAGTGTTTGGTATACGCAGCACGGTTGGGAAAAATGTTGCTCATACAAAAACATCTTTAAATTTTCATTGAATAATAATTTATGATTATTGAATATATATGGATAATAATAATAAGGCAAATAATAAAGGTTTTTATTCACGTAGAGTTTAAAAAAGTGTTTGTAGTAATATAGTTAAGTAAGTATACTTACATAATTATTTCTACGAACATGTAGATATTTAGGACTGCGACTCGTATTATAACATTTAAAGTAACATTTAATTTATGATAGTAACTACTGCCTACTAGTAAGATATAAATTTGCTTTGCTAGTTCATTTAAGTTATTGCCAAAAATATTATTTAAATACTTTTAATGGCGTTATATATAGATTTATATATAAATTTTATTTGTCTTCGAACAATACCTCTCAAAGTAATTGCTACATCTTAAACCTGTAAAGGGCTTTACCATCCGTATGTGTGTAGCTTTCTCTCTAAAGAAAAAAAAAAGTAAAGGAATGTTATGGTACCGCTACACCGTTAGATTAGACGAGTTCTCGGCTATCGGCTTAACATGGGAATAAAAATTTAATGTAATATAACTAAGGTTGCTTTAAATTGCTGTGTGGTGACGGCAGCGAATATCATCACCCTATCTCATCCCGTGGACGGCGTAGAAGGCGACCCGAGGGAATATCTACCAGAGGATGGGCAGCAGCTTTCTGTGTACTATGACCATCATACTGCGATCGCCAACCAGTCTGCCAAGCGTGACGATTATGGCATATTATGGATTATGGAAAAAAGCCTCCCCAAAAATCATCTTGGAGGGCAAGATGATTCTTGGGGGAGGCTTTATCCAGCAGTGGATTTCTTACAACTGTTATGATGATGCTCTTAATAGAGGTAGGGCATAGCGTTCATTCGCTCAAAGAGCAGCCCGACTGGGGAAGTACCTCCACCTTACAGAACACATTCCTTAACAATAACATTAATAATTTTAATGTTGTGCTTCCGAGTGTGAGTAAGGTCGCCAGAGCTCATTGGGGTGGGGTGAAGGGTCAGCAAGACTTGTTTGCTGACTTTTAAAGGCCGGCAACGCACCTGCGACTCCTCTGGTGTTGCGAGTGTCCATGGGCGGCGGTGATCACTTACCATCAGGTGACTCACTTGCTCGTTTGTCGACCTTTGACATTAAAAAAAAATCTATGTTAGAAATCTGGTATTATATGAGAGAACCAGACAACTATATATATGGGACATACAAATAGTTGTACTGTGCGGGAATGAAGCACTGAGCACATAGACGCGCGGTCACCGTGTAGATGGGTTGACCGCCGACGTGAGTCAATGTTTGGACGGCTCTGTGCTACGAAGGTCTATTCCCTCGGCTGTAGTCCTTAAGCCATGTCAAACCATTAAAATCCAAATGCGGCCTCCTGGCGGTTCCCATCTACTGGTGACCAACTATACTGTTTTATACTGTTATGCTATTTGTACAGTATTATACTGTTTCTCACAAAATTATACTTTTTACTGTTGAACAAAAATAAAGTATACAAAATACTGTTTACATTTATTTAGTCAGAGGTCGTTCACTGCTCAGTGCAGCGCAACCTTTGTGGCTGATGATTCTAAATAAGTAAGTTGTGCGAGAAGCTCTAAAAAGTATTTATTATAAAGAATAAATAAATAAAATACTGTTCATTTTTCTAAAATACTGTTTAATATTCTTCATAGACCTGAATATATTTTATTTCTAGTAAAAAAAAGTTAGCCTATTCGCATCATATGCGTGGAAAACAAAATAAACAACAAAACAAAGTACTATATTAGCCCTTATTGTTATCCTTTCATCTTATAAAAATACAATGAATGGTGCAATGTTTGTCTATGAGCCTTTTATCTTATCGTTATCAAAATGCATTTGTGTAATACCTACTTCAACTGTTGCAGGGTATTTGTTTTATTGCAAGCAATGATTGAGTCAGTTGTGGCACGAAGGTTGTTTGGGTTTCGATTCCGTAATACCTAAGCTATGTTGTCAAAGCCTGTATAATAAAAATCCTGGGACATTATTCACACACGGCCGTATGATTCCAAACTAAACAGAACTTGTACTATGGAAACCGGATAACTGATATACTAGATATACTACTTTTCTTTTGTAAATACATACTTATATAGATGATTACACCCAGACTCAGGCTACAGACATGTTCATGCACACAAATAACTGTCCTGGGTTGGAATCGAACCCACGACCTCCGGCGTGTAAAGCAAGCATTTGCCAGTCCCGCCAACAATACATTTCGAAATGTATTTAAATAAATAATAGTCCCGTAATAAAATATATAAATGTCGGTACGGAATAGTTTATAATTCCTCATCTTCATCATATCAGCTGGAAGACATCCACTATTAGACCAAGGCCACCCCAAGGATCTCGACAGTGGCTGCTCTTGCGCAGCTCGCATCCAGCTGCTTCGGCTTTGGTTTTATAATTATTAAGTAATCTTGAATTCCCAAGGTGGACCGACGATCTTGCAAGGTTCGCGGGAAGGCGTTGGATGCGGGCAGCGCAGGACTGGCTATTGTGGGAATGCTTGGGGAAGCCTTTGTCCAGTAGTGGACGTCTTTCGGCTGAAATGATGATGATGATGATTGAATTTCCTACAGCTAATATATTCTAAGCATCATCTTAAATAGAAGATGAGTAGAACTTCAGTGAAGCAGTTACTAATAGAATATTCTTCAAAAGTGTGATACAGTAGAATTAGCTTCGGTGCGATTATTATTATTCGTCCCACATACTCAAACTAAGTTATCAGGAGGATCTCCCCTTGAACTTTGGTGCTGAACTTTACGCTGTATGGTAAAGGGCAAACATTACATTACGCATCCTCAAAACAATTAGCTTTTTAACAGCTTCGCTGAGCTTCTTCGAACCACTTAGTTGCCTCCCACATCACTAGCGGAAAGCAGACTATTAATTTTGGACTATGGTGGTACTTAATAAACCATTTTCAATAGAATAGCTTGCTTGCTCATCGTATGGGGGTAGTGGTGATGACTACAACCGGGACCGACAGCTTAACGTGCGGAGGGAACGGAATCGCTCAGAAATTAAACCACTTTGGCGGTCACCCATCTATGGACTGACCGCGAGATTAGTAGCTTAACCTCGCCGATCGCTTACGGACCGGTAAGAGCATCTAGGTATGAGCACTTCGTTAGAATTTAAGTGGTTGAAAATGGAAGGCAAATGTGTTTTATTGTCCCTACAAAAATAAACATTTATCTTCAATTTTCATGTTCCATGGTTTTTAATCACAGTTTGAATTAGATCCAATCTTTGATTTCTAAAGCATCTTTTCTGTTATTTCTCCTCCATCGCATTAGCACAAAATGAAAGAAATATAAATAGGAAATATTTACTAACAATATTATGGGCCAAGTGTATGAAATATTTTTTTTTGTATAAAGTCTCATTGCTTTACTTTACCTTAGTCACTGGTAGGAACATGTTGTAACTTGTATTATGCTACGCTATGTATGTACATAGGTAGATAAAATTATGCTCATAAGTGCAGTAGCAGTTTCAGGAAACAACAGATTTATTACAGGTTCAACTTGTGGCCTTTTAATTTTGATTTAAATCAGCAACTGAACTGTAATTGAGAATAGATAGCTATTCAGTATTTTGGGTAAAACATATTGGGCTATTTATAAAAACGGAGCGGAAATTAAAAAAAATACATGGGACAATGTCTACTAAAAAGTCATGGCGCCTAACCTGGTAATGCACTTTTGACGAAGTACTTCGTTAATAACTTCCCTAATCAGTAAATGTGTTTAACTTGCTGATAAGTGAGTGCACGAATGTCATTAAAATAAAACAAATGAATATTAACAAATGAGCTGTGGTAAATATTTATCGATGGCGGTGAGTCAGTTTCCTTAAAAAAAATGCGGGTCCGATCCTCGCATAAGACAAACATTTGTGTCTTATAAAATTATTCATTATCAAATCGCTGAAAGACGTCCATTGCTGGACAAAGGCCATTCCAAGGATATCCAAAATAGCCTTATCTTGCGCTGACTGCATCCATATGCTTAGTTAGTTAGTTAGTTGGGCGATAGGTTTCCGGACTTAGCCTCCTAATTGGGCCATTGTGCGTGATACTTATTTGGCTACTCGAACTATTTTAGTTTCATCCAGAAGTCCAGGAGACCTCGAAAGCCTGCTTGAGGGCCTCCTGCAGTGTCTTCGGATCATTCAGGAACTTTGCCCGTTGGTAAGCAACACTCTTGCAGTGTAGCAGTACGTGTGCTGGTGTTTCTTCACTTTCAATACACCCTCTGCACAGGGGGCTTTCTGTGACGCCAATCTTGAAGAGGTGTTTGTTTGAGGTGCCTATCACCATGCGTAGATCCTTCCTGTCCATATGCTAACCGCGACCCTTGCAAGATCGTCGGTCAATCTTATGGGGCCTACACGTTGCGAGTTCACTCGAGAACCTTTCTGCCGGCGTCGGTTCTACGAACTATGTGACCCCGCTCACGACCACTTCAGTTTGGCAATTCTTCGGGCTATGTCGGTTACAGTTTTCAAGGAGGAATATATTTTACTTTCCAGGTAGTTCGCTTCTGAAACATTGTTTTTGTTTTTTGACGTGGACGTTGCGTGGTTGTCAAATGCTTTCTTTTCACGCTGGAGATCGTGGGTTCGATTCCCACCCAGGACAGATATTTGTGTGCATGAACATGTCTGTTTGTCCTGAGTCAGGATGTAATTATCTATACAAGTATGTATTTACAAAAGAATAGTAGTATATATAGTATATCAGTAATCTGGTTTCCATAGTACAAGCTCTGCTTAGTTTGGGATCAAATGGCCATTAAATCCCAGGATATTTTTATTATGTATCTGCTAAGATTACATATTATGAACCATTGTTGGCTATTTCTTCCTTAAATTTTTAATACTTTTACAATATTCCCCGTACCCTCTGGGGTACCGTGACTTAGTTTGTAGTTTTATTTGCAAGATGGCTTGAACCCCGATCGCGTCATTTGTCTGAAAAAGCAGTGGAAGCTCAGAAGCTAACTGTAAACGTGAAGTAAAAAGCAATTATATATCTTCGAGTGAATGTAGTAAAACAAGGTTCTCAAGGTAATCCATGTTTACAACGAAGGCGGTAAGGGAATAAGTAAGTAAGCTCATTCAGCTGCATCGACCTTCTAACTGACATTATCCAAACATTCCCAAGTATCAAGTAGCTGGGAACTTCACTTTCCTATATAATAAATTAATCAATGAGTAAATTGCCTACCAGATAACACTTGCTTTAAAGATGACTGATGAGATCACCCACAAAAAAATATCTTCACCTCTAATGAACATCAAGCTTTTTTCGTCTTCCCATGACAAAGTAATAAATCAAAAAGCAAAACTTTTGTAATCTTGTGAGCTTTGCTTGTCTCCGGAAGAGGATGTCTTGATGTCAACGAGGCAAACAACACCCTAAATGGGTGTCCTTATCCATGGTATCGGCCGTTACCCTTAGGATAGGCGCACATTAGTCAACACGGTGGGATTTACGTATCAAACTTATGGTACACTAGCTGTGCCTCGGGGTTTCACCCGCGTTAAACTTTATAAATTATAGCCTAGAATGTGTTAATCCAGCGTATCAGCTAACTTCATGCCAAATTTTATTAAAATCCCTCAGCCGTTTAGACGTGAAGAAGTAACATACACACTCACACAGTCACAAACTTTCGCCTTTATAATATTAGTGCGATTTTTGGAAAATTCGAAATGTTTTATAGAATACTGATTGACTCTTAGCCTGTAAGTCAAATACTAGTCAGAAAATCAATGGTTCAATCAATGGGTTCCTGGTATTCACAAATAACTCCTCAGAAGTGGGAGTGAATGTGATTCTGCAAGTCCTACAGCAAGTTATAGTCGCTTACTTTTGAAGAGTTCTGCAGGAGTTATTGCACTACATTTCGATTCGCCAGAAATTAACATAATAAAGAATATAGTGTTCACCAATAACAACCCACCTTACAATAAATGGGAAATGGGAGTGAAAAAGAAATATGCTAATTCGGTAAAATCTTGTCTAAGATCTCCGCAATAACGAAAGTACCGAACAATTGCCAAGTTGAAGTGCCAGTAGACATGACACATAGCGCGTAGAGACGATGGCCGCTGGGGCAGAAAGGTATTGGAAGATGGAGCGTGGGCAGGTCCCCTATCAGCGGACCGTTAGTGAGTGTCGCTGGAAATCGCTGGCTGCGGATAGCGCAAGACCGCTTTTACAGATATTATATTTAAAATCTTATCATTATTTTCTTACATATTTCATCTGTAATATGTATTTTAATGATGTTCGCGTTGTCTTATATTTAAGCTATTGAGCGTGTGATTGTAAGACCGTTGATCCAAGTGTGCGTTTCTCCTTACACAGGTGCGCCCGATAAGCTTAGATAAAAGACGCGCACGCGACTGATCTTAATTTGTCGGCTTTCTTATCAGCATTCTGTTTGAATAGTCTTTTGTATGGATGGTGTGTTTGGAGTTTTATCAAGTTTTAGACCTGAAAGCTTCATACTTACATGTTACGGGTAGTATCCGAAGTGCAGTAACACCTCTATTTGGGTTCAGTCAACCACAGTTGGTTAGTATGTGTGGTGTGGCCTGATCTAAGCTCAGGTATCTTGTTTGTGCGGTTCGGTTTTGAGGTTTATCACGTTTCTAACGTAACCTGCCTACCAATACAACAATTTCAATTTTTTACATAGTGCTTATTTATTTAATTTCATTATGACAGTTTTCTATTCACTCCATATTAACCCCGATCATGTGGTCTTTGCAATTCCGGTCTTATCAACCTCTCAACATTTTTAGTGTGAGGGAAGGGAGAAGTTGCATTAGTTCTTAAAATTATCTGTAAATATCATTGCATAATTGATTTGTGTCATAATTTAAATCGAATTTGAAGTCTAAGGTCTAAGTACTAGCCTTAGCGCTAAGACGTTAGTCAAGGTTTCGTACAATAAGATGTTAATGCAGCCTGCATTCCATTCAAAGGCTCCACCTACACATTGCATAATTATAATTTATTTATCAACAGGTTTGCTTGTATTTCATAAAACGAGGTTGTATTCATATTCATTCCGCAGCTGTCACCGCTCACCAACGAGTGTTAGGACTATGTAGTCTAGAGATGAATATGAACTGCCCATTTTTAAATTATCCAAGCAGTTCATCGGCGCTATTTGTGCCTACTAGGGTTAGTAGGCCTTAGCTTGGTTTTTCTTCAAAATTGCCCCGAAAAAAGGGTTTAGTTAAACTTTTCTTCATGGATGTGTATTATTGAAGAAAAGTTTAAACCTTTTTAGGGTTCCGTAGCCAAATGGCAAAAAACGGAACCCTTATAGATTCGTCATGTCTGTCTGTCTGTCCGTCCGTATGTCACAGCCATTTTTTTCCGAAACTATAAGAGCTGTACTGTTGAAACTTGGTAAGTAGATGTATTCTTTGGACCGCATTAAGATTTTAATACAAAAATAGAAAAATAATAATAATTTTGGGGGTTCCCCATACATAGAACTGAAACTCAAAATTATTTTTTCATTGTACCCATACAAGTGGGGTATCTATGGATAGGTCTTCAAAAATAATATTGAGGTTCCTAATATCATTTTTTTCTAAACTGAATAGCGCGAGAGACACTTCCAAGGTGGAAAAATGAGTGTCCCCCCCCCCCTGTAACTTCTAAAATAAGAGAATGATAAAACTAAAAAAAATATATAATATACATTACCATGTAACCTAACAACGAAAATTGGTTTGAACGAAATCTAGTAAGTCGTTTTTTTTAATGCGTCATAAATCGTAAACCGCAATTTACCTTTCATTTAATCAACTGAAATACTTGCTGCTGCGGAACCCTTCATGGGCGAGTCCGACTCGCACTTGGCCGGATTTTTTAAATAGTAAGGAAGTTTCCAAGGTTCATTGGGACAGTTTTGAGGTAAAACTTAGTAAGCTTGACTTGTTTCATTAGTGGGTTATAGGTACATACCTGCACGTGGCAGATATTACCCGTATGCAGGATTTCTTGGATAAGTTTACTCTAGTAATTCTCCTTCCTACGCTTCGGTGCAATGCAATTTAATCTACATCAGCCAATGGGGTGAATAATCGCGCGGGCGATGGAGATGTGAGCTCTATTCAGTTCTCATCTCCGTCATCCATGCGATTATCCACCCTGATGCGAGATGTGAGTAAAAATAAGAGTTGATCAATGTCCGATCCGGTATGACATGGCAACCTTCAAGAAGCGAGCCTATTCTTTTCTTAAAGGCCGGCAACGCACTTGCAGCTCCTCAGGTGTTGCGAGTGTCTATGGGCGGCGGTGATCACTTACCATCAGGTGACCCACTTGCTCGTTTGCCATCCTATTATATAAAAAAATGACCTTATCTGGGGTTAAATATGTTACCGCAAGACCAACGAGGCAGTCTCCTGCTCCATAATACGTTCATCCACACGACGAAGACTGTTTTTTTAGGCAGGTGATAGGGGCGCGTTTGGGCTCAAGCTTAGTAATCAGGACTACAGAATAAGTACTCTCGCCGGACACTCCCTTTGGGGTTTGTACTCTGACTCTAGGTGGTTCATCATCATCATCATGTCAGCCGAATGACGTCAACAAAGGCTTCCCCAAAAGATTTGCAATCGAGTTGTGTCCACCATTTTGGAGGAACTTTCCAAAATCGCCACGCTAGGTATGCGGGTTGGCGATTTCAGTATGATGGTCATAGTAGACAGAGTGACACTTCTGCCCGTTCTCTGGTAGATATTCCCTCGGGGCGACTCTTACGCCTCCTCTGGGATAAGAGGGGCTGACGATACTCTGACGTGGAAATGCATGACAGGATCCATTGTTGAAGGGACCTTTAGCGCAAGTGTCGTTTATCGTTGATGTTGATACTCTTTGGGCCTCTCGTCCGATTGAACATCGAACAGCATTACATCAGTACGATCGAAAGCTGTTTGCAGATGGATACAATTATATAAACTGCTCTAAGTACTGAAACAGAAGTATTACTAATCCAAGTAAGTAAATATAAAGACAATATCAGTTACAAGGCAATATGAGCTAACTAGGTCTCCGGTCTAAGATAACCTTCGTTTGTTTGTTAATAAGTTAGTGTTTATTCATTAGTGAAACCACATAGCCACCGAGTGTTAATAAATAATGTATTCTAGTAGATTTGGTCCGTGTGGTGACGGGATAGAATAGGAAACTTTCTAACAGCACGCTGGAATCAAATCGTATTGCCTCCAACACTGTTGGTGAAGCATCTACTGGATCGGAACTTGATGGTGATGGTAGAGGAAAGGGCCCCTGTGTTCGCGCACATACTTGTGTATATGTCCCGCGCGGATGGCAAGTCTCCATCGAGACTAACCGCCATAGCCAAAATGCGACAGGACATTATCATTTTTAGACGATCAATGTTATAGAATATTTTTATCTAGCATCCAATTCAGTTTTTGGTTTTTGTTTTGTGATTCAGCGTTTGAGTCGTTTAAAATATGACTGATTGATCTGTTCTTAAAATAAGTTCCACTTACACATATTAACAGGCAGTATTTATTACGTCATTACTCAGTCTTCATTAGCTCTTAAGTGTTTAACCTTCTGAGAACACTTGGAGTTTACTCATTGATATGTCAATACCTCAACACATACGTACAACTAGAAGACTTCAGTGCTCCATAAACTTTGAATTATTAAGATGATAATTGGAGGTGAGGAATTAGAGAATAAACAAAGCGACATTCCGTTGCTTGTGATATATGACCCGTATTACCTACCGTGTACCTGTCAACAAACCCGCATATTGAGCTATTGTGAGGACGTTACAGACAGAACTGCTGGACAATTTTGAGTAGCTGATTCTTATAATTAATGTTGCTGCATAATGAATGAGCATGACGGGCCTGTTGGCGTGGTCGTGGGTTCGATTCCCACCCAGGACAGATATTTGTGTGCACGAACATGTCTGTTAGTCTTGAGTCAAGGTGTAATTTATCTATATAAATATGTATTTACAAAAAGAAAAGTAGTATATGTACTATATCATGGTTTCCATAGTACAAACTCTGCTTAGTTTGGGATCAGATGACCGTGTGTAAATAATGTCCCAGGATATTATTATTATTTTATGCATTTGGGCGTTTGTGTACATACAGCTGTAATGTAAGGAGGTACAGAAGTTAAACAATCGAGGCACCTGTAACGCAAACCCACATTTAAGTAATAAAAACCCATTAACTGGTATAATTAAGACAATAACCCGCTCGCCGTAAACAGTAATCACGCTTTAACATTGAACTGACGATTGTATCTGTTTGTTTGGAGTTAGGGTACTGGCACACGAATTAGTGGCTATTACTTCTAATGGCTATATTTGACAGAAGCATGCCAGATAACTAAATCGTGAGATAGCAGTGTAGGTTTGAGACGGGAATTGTTACGTCATACGTGTAACTCAAGCTCTCTTTTAGACGTTATTATCATTTTAAAATGACATTCATAGTTGACCTAGGATTCTTTCACTGCCGTCTAGCAAATAAAACTTCAAAATAAGTACCTGCATTGAAGGGCACCCCCTTTCGGAATCGAACCTCGAGTCTGGACAATCACTTTACGTTAATTTACAAAGAAACATATAGCTTAAACTATAAATTTAGATATTTTAAACATAAACATAATCTCTTTGACAACAATTTAATACAAGCTAGCTAAATATGATTACTATTACAAAATATAAATAACTAATAAAAAAGGTTTTTATTCACGTAGACTTTAAAAAAGCGCTTGTAAATAGTCAGAACATGTTTGTAGTATTATAGTTGTATACATTATTATTTCTAGTAACATAGATATTTAGGTACACATTGTATTGATAGTATTAAAACATTAATAAAATTTATTTTATAACAGCAGTGATATTTAGCTAGCTCGTATCAAGTTATTGTCAAGAGATATAATAAATTGTATAAATGCTTTAACAATCCGTGTACCTAAGCATCTTCTACACGGTTGTAAACCAACGTCCCAACGGAGGTCACCCTGGTGGTTGCCATCCATCTAGACGGCACAATTGCAGTCTAGATGGATGGCAACCACCAGGGTAATATATATATTAAACTATATTACAACAAATGTTCTGTCTATTTACAAGCTCTTTTTTAAAGTTTACATGAATAAAAACCGTTTTGTTTAAATGTATTTATGATTTTATTATGTCATGAGCCTCTCGTGTCTCGTCCGATTGAGGATCGAAGATATTATAAATGTGAATATATTTTAGATGTGATTTTAACTGACTTTTTTATTAATGGTTCAGACGTGCTCTTGAGGCATGAACATGATTTCAGAGTTAGATGTAAATTATAAAAATATAACGAACTGACTGATCATGGGTGAATGAATGTTGGCACTAATTAATCTTCTTGAAGATTCTATTTAAACATTTAATTATTGCAAAATGAATTTGGTATACCAATGTCACGCTTCAAATGGCTTCAAAGCCCTTTGATGAATCTGGAAAATAATGTATGGGCCAGCTGGTTCGACTGGGCAGAGATCAGGTGGAGACGAGTTGCGTACCACCAACACTTTACCTCCGGGATACGATTGAGCAATTTTCATCAATCTTTTCAATAACACACACAATAACATTGTGGCGTGTCTCGAACACGGAACCTTATTAACTGTGGTTGGACTCGCTACCATTAGGAAGTATGTATGTAAAGTAATATGAATATTTGATTATCAAACTTGCAATTAGTCTCAACTTTCGATCTCAACTCTTACTTATTATTCAAAAATAATATAACCGTGGCTGTACTATTCATTTCTTAACCAGTGTTCATTGTTTAGTGGTTATCTCACTGCAAGAGGTATTTCTAGATCATATATATTTTTAAATACACTTTTACAACATACAAGTAACAGAGAGTAGCAAACTAATAGATATCTTTTCTAATAAATATCTTAAGACAAGCAACACACTGCCGTCTGATCGTAATCTAGGCAGAGTCTGTTTTATGGTAACCAGACAACTGATAAAGATATTTATATTTTTCTAAATATATATTATAGATAAATAACACCCAGACACAGGCCAAATAATCGTGCTCATCAAACAACTATCAATATATACCACTACCCACTAAACACCTCGCGATTTTCAGACATTTAAAAAATTGCTTTATCAAAAATCTGAGACAATACGGCTTAATTGGCAACGCAAATAATGTGATAAAGTCAGATTAAAATTAGAAATATTATTCATTGTATGGAAAACTTACAGCTAAGTAAATGCAATTGCATATAACCTTAGGTTAGAAACAGTGTGCCAATTACAAGTTTTCACCGGTAGGCCCATAATATTATTCAAGTGACGCAAACAATGAGGGGACTGTTTGAATTCTAGTTATAGTCCAGACTTACGGTACCTATGTTTACAACACAAGCATTACATAACAATGGGAACAAGATAATAAAACAACAAAAATACTAAATGGCTGCCTTTACTTATAAACATGTAAATTATCTTTAGGTTAGTGTACGGATACCAAAAGGATATCTATTTTAAAATATAGATGCATGAAATGAGGGAAAATATGAATAAGTTGATAACATAATAAATTTTACTTATGTCTCTACGAGTTGTCCTTTTCCAGTAAGGATTCAATCAATTCTAAATATCTTAGAAACATCCATTTTAGAGCGGAAGGGCTTTAATGATTTTACATGTGTTAGTGGATATAATTGTACAAAATAATATATTGACAAATTGTTGACAAATCATCGTTGAGATTAAGTTTGGCTGACATAGCCGAAATTTTGCCAGGACTGCTAGTTTAGTCTGCAGGGGCCCTAACTCGTAACTTGAAAGTGAAATTGCCCTACTATTCCGCTGCTACGCTCCAAATCACGCAGTAACAATGAAATTCCTCTATAAACGATATTATACTCTGAAATTCAGTTTTTTATAGAATATTGTGAAATAACTCAATTCTGGCTGTGTGGTGACGGCCTAGAGAATATCACCACCCCCTCTCATCCCGTGGGGGGACGTAGAAGTCGTCCCGAGGGAATATATTCCAGAGAATGGGCAGCAGCGTTCTCATGAGTACCAATTTCTACCTTACTGCGATCGCCAACCCGTTTGCCAAGCGTGGCGATTATGGCAGATCCCCTCAAATGAAGGACACAATTAAACCGCGGCCCCCAGTCCCCGGCAGCCCTGCTATTCCCAGCCGTGGTAACAGCCGTGGTTACGGCAGGGCAGGGGGTGCTAAGAATCCCCGGCAGATTCCGCGTTACCAAAACCGACCTCTGGCCCTGGCAACATACAACATACGCACACTGCCGACCGACGAGAAGATGATCGAACTGGAGGAAGAATTGAGCAGGTTACATTGGGACATAATAGGATTATCTGAAGTCCGAAGAGAGGGGGAGGACACGATAATACTGAAATCCGGGAATCTGTTCTATTTCCGGGAAGGCGACCAACTCTCCCAAGGTGGTGTTGGGTTCATAGTCCACAAGTCCCTCGTCCACAACATAGTGAAAATCGAGAGTGTGTCGACTAGGGTTGCGTACCTTATTCTCAGAATTACCAAGCGGTATTCGTTGAAGGTCATACAGGTTTACGCGCCGACTTCGACGCACTCCGACGATGAGGTTGAGGTCATGTATGAGGATATTTCTAGAGCCATACATACCTCGAACTCTTATTTCACTGTGGTCATGGGGGACTTTAACGCAAAGCTGGGTAAACGATTCGGGAATGAGCTGAAAGTGGGGCAATTTGGAACTGGAGACCGGAATCCCCGGGGCCAAATGTTGGCCGACTTCATGGAGAAGGAGGGACTCTTTATGATGAACTCCTTTTTCAAGAAGTCGGAAAACCGCAAATGGACCTGGGTAAGCCCCGATGGTAAAACAAAAAACGAGATAGACTTTATCTTGTCGACGAGTAGACAGGTGTTCAATGACGTCTCAGTGATCAATACGGTTAAAACCGGGAGCGATCACAGACTGGTGAGAGGCTTATTGAACCTAAATGTCAAGCTCCAGAGGTCCCGACTAATAAAGTCTACGCTCCGACCTTTACCCATCCACATCCAAAACCCTGAACCCTTTCAGCTCGAACTGCAAAACCGTTTCGAATGCCTAGCAGATTGCGAGGAAGTGGACTCATACCATGACAGGCTCGTAGAAGCTGTCCATACGGCTGGGTCTAAGGTCTTCAAGGCCCACCATACAAACAGAACCAAAAAGATCTCTGACTATACCATGCAGCTTATAGACGAAAGACGGAAAATGGTTCTGACATCCTCTGATGATGCTACCAGATACCGGCAGCTCAACAGACAGATCTCAAAGTCTTTGACACGCGACACGCGCCAATTTAATACAAATTGTATTAAAGAAGCCATTGAGCGGAACAAAGGCTCTAAAGTGTTTGCAAGAGAACTGTCTGTTGGACAGAGCCAACTGACGAAGCTGAAGACTGAGGATGGCAGAATCGTCACGTCTAAACCTGAGTTGCTGGGAGAGATCGAGAGGTTCTATGGACAGCTGTATGCGAAAACCCAGTCACCTGTCGATAGTTGTGCCTCAGATCCCAGAGCACGACTAACCCAACACTTCACCGACGACATCCCGGACGTCAGCCTGTGCGAGATTAGAATGGCTCTCGAACAGCTTAAGAACAACAAGGCGCCTGGTGATGATGGAATTACGGCAGAGCTTCTGAAGGCGGGTGGTACACCAATCCTACGGGCCCTTCAGAAGTTATTTAACTCCGTCATACTAGAAGGTCAAACGCCAAAAGCATGGCACAGGGGTGTGGTGGTGCTCTTCTTCAAAAAGGGCGATAAAACCCTCTTGAAGAATTACAGACCCGTCACACTGCTGAGCCATGTTTACAAGTTGTTTTCGAGGGTCATTACGAATCGTCTCGCACGCAGGTTTGACGACTTCCAGCCTCCCGAACAAGCCGGTTTCCGTAAAGGCTTTAGTACCATAGACCACATACATACGCTGCGGCAGGTTATACAGAAGACCGAAGAGTATAACCAGCCATTATGCTTAGCGTTTGTGGACTATGAGAAAGCCTTCGATTCGATCGAAACTTGGGCCGTACTGAGGTCTCTCCAAAGGTGCCAAATCGACTACCGGTATATCGAGGTGTTAAAGTGTTTGTACGAAAACGCCACTATGTCAGTGCGACTCCAGGACCAGAACTCGAAACCTATCCACTTGCAGCGAGGTGTGAGACAGGGAGATGTTATATCTCCGAAACTGTTCACCGCTGCATTGGAAGATGTCTTCAAGCTTCTGGACTGGAAAGGCTTTGGCATCAATGTCAATGGCGAGTACATCACCCACCTTCGATTTGCCGACGATATAGTAGTCATGGCTGAGACCCTTGACGACCTCGGTACAATGCTCGATGGCCTCAGCAGAGTCTCTCAACAAGTGGGTCTGAAAATGAACATGGCTAAGACGAAAATTATGTCAAACATCCATGTTGCATCCACTCTAGTTAAGGTTGGAGACTCTGCACTCGAAGTTGTAGAGAACTATATTTACCTAGGACAGACCATCCAACTAGGTAGGTCCAACTTCGAGAAGGAGGTCAATCGTAGAATCCAACTCGGCTGGGCAGCGTTCGGGAAGCTACGTAATATCTTCTCGTCCCAAATACCGCAGTGTCTCAAGTCGAAAGTCTTCGACCAGTGTGTGTTGCCAGTGATGACTTACGGAACAGAGACGTGGTCGCTAACTATGGGCCTTATCAGGCGGCTCAAGGTCACCCAAAGAGCAATGGAAAGGGCTATGCTTGGAGTTTCCCTGCGAGATCGAATCAGAAATGATGAGATCCGCAGGCGAACCAAAGTCACCGACATAGCCCTAAGAATTGCCAAGCTGAAGTGGCAGTGGGCAGGGCACATAGCTCGTAGAGCCGACGGCCGCTGGGGCAGAAAGGTTCTCGAGTGGCGACCACGAACCGGAAGACGCAGCGTGGGCAGGCCCCCTACAAGATGGACCGATGATCTTGTGCGGGTCGCTGGAAAACGCTGGATGCGGATAGCGCAAGACCGGCAATTGTGGAGATCTTTGAGGGAGGCCTTTGTCCAGCAGTGGACGTCTTTCGGCTGATATGATGATGATGAACTCAATTGTTCTCCGGTAGACATGTTTTTTTGAATATATTCTGTTTGTAAAGTTATGTAACATAGAGAGAGGTCAGTTTGAGGATGGATGGTCATAGACACATATGTTAACCCACTTGTTACTACATCACCTAATATGGAACAGGAGACTAGTGAGACTTGACGCACTGATCGTAATATCTCAGACAAAATATAAAAATAATAATAAATCCATTTATTTCAGGTAAGTTACCTACACCCATCATAACACAATAATAAATTAAATAAATTATAATAATAAAATGATACAATAAAAAAAATAATAATAAAAATAATATTAAAGCATTTTCTCCGACATTGGTACAGCAATATGCCTGCCGCAACAATGCCGGATGAAAGGGGAATCCAGCCTTCGCGCAATCGCGCTCAAAATGGTGTTGGAACTGGCCCGTACTCGGCGCACCATGGACGCAGCGCGCCTTCGCATGGTCGCGTGGAAGCGGTCCATGTGCGACTCTGCAAACATTGTCGAGGCGCTGCAGTATCGGGGCAGCCCCATCACCGCCCTGAACGTGTTATTATATTGGACGCGGATGGCGCTGTAATTTCTATTAGTGTAGTGAGCCCACAGGCTGCACGTGTAAAGTGATGTACAGTACGCTCTAAAGGACGTCGTCGTCACTTTTACTTCATCTGAACATCGTGCAAACCTGCGAGCTAACATATTAGCTCTGACAGACAACGCTCGCCGCTCCCGTTCGATGTCAGCGTGATCCCCGAGGTCGCCAGTGAGGACATGTCCCAAATATATTTAAATTGTGTTAGCCTCTCTAAAGGAACACTCTCTAGAGGAAAAGGCATTGAAAGCCTCTTCAATGTCGATTTTGGACCTATAAATATTCGCGTACTTTTTTTTTATAAGGCAGAGGGAATGCCTACGCATGCAACCCGTAAAAAGTATCTGCGGGTGGGTATGTCGGACTCGCACCGACTAAACCTACCCTGCCGTGGACTTCTTCTGGCGTCTGATGGGTGCGCCCCGGTTAAGCGGGTATGCTGCTCCGGTGCCAAATGTTCGCGTGCCTGGAAAAATATCGGTAATAATAATAGAAAAATAACAATAACTTATGATAATAATAGAAGGGGTTCCAACTTATAGCCAGTAAATAATCCGCAATTTAATTCAAAATCTATCTACTATTATTAGTGAATCACAACGGATCGATCCCCCTGCTCTGTGTACAGTAACCCCACACCAAACTAGTGTTAAAATCAATACGCGCACGCGCAGCGTTGAAAGATCGATATTGTCTTTCGTTCGCCCCTCACATCTGTTGCTGCGATCAGTGCGATCACCCCTGTGTGTTATGCTTACATATATATTTGAAATGCACTGCTGGTTAACGAATTTTAGATAAAAGAGTTCGTTCTGAAAGATCTAAAAGATATTAGGCATTTCTCAAAAACAAAAACAACAGCTATACAGGTTTTGACGTAATTAGTGTTACGAGCCTATATATCCTACTAATATTTTGAGAGATAAATTTTGTATAGCGGTCAAAGAGATTAGAATTTGTAAACGAGATAGATTATACAATAACACCGCGGGCGCATCAATATAATATATAGAAACAAATACATTTGTTAAGTTACGCAGTCGAAAAAATGGCCAAATACTTTTATATGTGTTTGTTGTGTGTTTATACATATATTGTTAGTATCGAGCAATAACATAAACTTCACTTACCATTTTAATTGAACCTCATAGATAATAGGCTATTGGTTTTATTATTAAAATTAGTCAGATAATACACAATTAACATAAAAAAACCGGCCAAGTGCGAGTCGGACTCGCACATAAAGCAGCCAGTAATTTAGTAGATTAAATGAATGCAAATTGCAGTTTATGACGTATTAAAAAAACTACTTGCTAGATCTCGTTCAAACCAATTTTCGCTGTTAGTTTACGTGGTAATTTACATCATATATTTTTTTTAGTTTTATCATTCTCTTATTGTAGAAGTTAGAGGGGGGGGGGGGGGGGGACACTCATTTTTCCACTTTGAAAGTGTCTCTCGCAAAAACTATTCAGTTTAGAAAAAAATAATATTAGGAACCTCAATATAATTTTTGAAGACTATACATAGATACCCCACATGTATGGGTAAAAATTTTCGAGTTTCAGTTCTATGTATGGTGAACCCCCAAAATTATTATTCTTTTTCTATTTTTGTATGAAAATCTTAATGCGGTTCACAGAATACATCTACTTACCAAGTTTCAGTAGTACAGCTCTTATAATTTCGGAAAAAAGTGGCTGTGACATATGGACGGACAGACAGACAGACATGACGAATCTATAAGGGTTCCGTTTTTTGCCATTTGGCTACGGAACCCTAAAAAATAGGATAAGATAACACTGACTTTACACCGCAATTCAATAATAAAAGTAATTGTATAAATAGGGAGACGGAATTACTTTTTTTATTTGTCAATATTAAAATATCCCCACCTTATCGCCGCCAATAAATTAATACGCATATATCTGAACTTTACCGCCAGTTTTCAAATATTTTTTTTCACTTTGTGCTATATTTCTTATGAAGTTTGCTATTTTTAATAAATTATATTTTAGTCCCATATCTCTTTCTTGTTAAGTAAATCTTTCGAAACTAATTAAATATATTCTATAATATTGCATATTCTTATAATATTCTACAACATGTCAATGATATGGAATAGTTCGTCTGCGAATATTTTATCTTTGTTACTTTGTTTTCTCATCACCATCTCACCTTTGTAGTTAAGTGCAAGACATAAAATTATTAAATAAAAGTTTGTTATTGTTATGTTTTTATTACTTCACTATTTTCTATGTTATATAATCTATATCATTACATCGTTTTAACCTTTATACCATAGGTCGAAGTTCAAACCAGCAATGGATGTTAAATTTTAACAACTCCCTACAGGGAAGAATTATTTCCTTTGTCTATTTATACTCCATAGTTGGGGCGAGGGTGGTTTGTTGAGGGTGATTGTTTTTGTCTGTCCAACTTCCACCCTGAGTGTACGTATGGTACATCAGGCGGCTGCTTTTAGAACAATGTTGACATCACATCCTCACCGCTGCACCGGGAGAATTTCGTAAACAAATCGGTAAACTTGTTGGTGTATTCACACTTCTGAGTTTCGTCTTTCATATTATTATTGTACTTACGTACGGTACATATTCTTTGAAATTACCGATATGTTTACAAAATGGACTGGTAACTAAGTCAACACTAAATATTGTTACATAATTTGTAGTGGGAAGAGTGCATTACAAATTATGTTTCAATATTTAGTGTACCCTTCAGGATCCATAATTAATATTTACTACCAACATATTATTACATACATTGTGGAATTCAATAAATAATTAAATATATAAAATAAAAAAGGTTTCTATTCACGTAGACTTTAAAAAGCTACTAAAGCTAAAGCTTGTAAATAGTCATAACATGTTTGTAGTAATATAGTTAAGTATAGGCACATAATTATTTCTAGTTACATATATGTAGATATTTAGGTACACGAATTGTTAAAATATTTATAAAAAATAATTTATAATATTAATGATATTAAGCTAATTTAATTATCAGTAAACAACTAAAAATAGAAAAGAGAAAATAAAAATAAGACGTTCGTTAATTTTGCATGCTTTCTTATTACTGTACAGAAATTATAATTAACATAAATTATGATAAATACACTAACAAATTTTCGTGTAAATGCCGCAATGTAGGAACAATTATGAGCAATCGTTTTAAGTTAGCTCTTTATATTTCTTCATTGACTATTTTACAGTCAAATATTTATAAAGATAAATAAATATTTCAATAAATTAATCAGATCGTTATTGAGTTAGTGAGCTATGTGAAACGGTTGCTCAGAATTTTTACTAAATTGCGGCTTCTAAATTTGTAGGAAGGCACAATTTAGTCGAGATTAACGTATTAGTAAGTAATCCCAGGAAATTGTTAAGTTATCCTCCAGAACTTTCCACGCCCCTTGAGTCGAATATAAGTATATGTTTAAATAACTTGTTCATACGTACACAACTTTAAACATTTGATACATACCATAGTATCTACACTTACAACTACCGCCTATTCTACCTTATTTTTGCTTGTCCACCGCTATCTCTTTCAGACAACCCTTGTCTGAAAGAGATAGCTACGATTGTACCTCTATTTGCTTATTATTAAATAATGTATTGTGTTATCTGGTGCAAGCGTAGCGTGTTCAACCGCATATTATGAAGACCTGGGTTCACAACCAAGGTCGGAACAAAAAGTGATTCTGACAAAACAATGCCACCCCGGCACGCAGTCTAGAAATGATCGGTATTATACGCCCATATCGCTGGTAGCGCATTAAAGCTGACCCCGATCTCATCCCGGTTGCGGCGAATAACCATCCTTATAGCTTATGAGAAAAAGGGAATAGAGAATGCCCCTATGTTTCCGCCCTCACTCTTGTACTATCTATTCTCCATAGTTGCCAAGTTCCCGTTGTGTATGGCCGCCTTAGCCGAAATTTGGGCATGAGCACTACATATAGCTTAAGCTGCAATCATGCCATCAAACAGCATTGATTAGCTATTGACCTGTTAAATGTGCCACTTAACGGGAACTGCCGAAATCAAGTTTTCTATAATTTGGATAACCGCATCAATTAAATACAATATAAAAGCAAAATAATTTAACATATTTTAAAACTAAACATGAATGTTCACACGTTTAATTTCTCATTAAAGTTCATTAAACAAACCAGTCACATTGACTATCACTTCACATCTGCCGACATCAAAGGCAAAAATGTCATCAAGATGCCATCAAAGCTTATAATGTAAACAAACAAAGAAGTCGAGACATATTTTAATAAGCGCGTGTTTCGTTTTAAATATATTGCTATTACTTCCTGTCATCAATTGACGGTCACCATAGCCTAGTTGGTAGTGCTCCTGCCTACGAAGCTGGTGGTCCTGGGTTCGAATCCCGGTAAGTGCAAATATTTGTGTGATGAGCACGAATATATGTTTCTGAGTCATGGATGTTTTCTATGTTTAAATGTATTTATCTATCTATATAAGTATGTATATTGTCGCCTGGTACCCATAGTACAAGCTTTGCTTAGTTTGGGGCTAGGATGATCTGTGTGACTTTGTCCCCAGATTGTCCCCAGATCAATAGGTTTTAACGATAGATAGAGTCGTACGCTGTGTGGTGACGGCGGCGAATATCAGAATATCATCACCCCATCTCATCCCCGTGGGGGCCGTAGAAGTCGACCCGAGGGAATAATAATAATATCTAGGGACAATGTCACACAGATCATCCTAGCCCCAAACTAAGCAAAGGTTGTACTATGGGTACCAGGCGACGATATACACACTTATATAGATAGATATATACTTATATACATAGAAAACATCCATGACTCAGAAACAAATATTCGTGCTCATCATACAAATATTTGCACTTACCGGGATTCGAACCCAGGACCACCAGCTTCGTAGGCAGGAGCACTACCAACAAGGCTACGGTGACCGTCAATATATCTAATCAGGAATATCTACCAGAGGACGGGCTGCAGCTTCTTTCTGAGTACTATGACCATCTTACTGCTCGCCAACCCGAGGCAATTATGGAATGCTAGCTGTGCCCCGCGGTTTTACCCGCATTAAACTTTATAAATTATAGCCTTTGTGTTAATCCAGGGTATCAGCTACCTCCATACCAAATTTTATTAAAATCGCTCCAGCCGTTTAGACATGAAGAAATAACAAACATACACACTCACACAGTCACAAACTTTCGCCTTTATAATATTACTTGGGTTGTGATTCCCCCACGATGACTGTTGGAGGAGGCTTTTGTCCAGCAGTGGACTTCTTACAGCTGTTATGATGAGAGTCGTTCGTAGCCAGTTACTCTCACAGTGCCGTGAAGCACATGGCCAGTCTATAGAAGGGTGACCGCTTTAGTAGTTTAATTTCTGAATGTCTCCCTGCTTCGGATGACATGTTAAGGGCATAGGGTTGCCATCCCTCTGGGTTTCACCGGATTGGTCCTAATTTAGAAGGTAACCGGGGAGCGTCTGGGTGGCGTTTCACAAAAAGTTCAAACTGACGAACCGACACTGGCACTAACATGGTCGGGTTCTGGGCTCATGAAAAGGACAGGGCGTCTTTTATTGTGTCAAATTAGTGTTGACGCAGAATACTGATAGGAAATAAGCGACACGTTAGAACCTGTCGAGCAGCTTTATGTATGCCTTGTTTTATCATACATTACGACCTCGGACCTATATTATTTGTTATGACATTTAAATCAGTTAGGTAGTTTAACGGGCGCAAATTCTCACTATTTGACTCACTTACCTAAAATAAATTGTAATTACTGCTTTCAATTGTCGGATGATCATCATCGTCATAGTCATAGTAACATCATCATCGTCATATCAGCCAAAAGACGTCCACGACTGGACCAAGGCCTCCCCTAAAGATCTCCACAACTGTCAGCCTTGAGATATCCGCATACAGCAGTTTCCAGTTTTTAAAGTAGCATACAACAGTATAATATATATTATATAAGTCTAATACAATAATGTATCTAAGTGTAAATATTTAGTTATTTCCTCTGCGTTATAAGCGTTGATGGGCCACACAAGAATCCAAGTTCTTGTGTGGCCAATCATCGTCTAAAACGTCACGTTGCGGCGTCGTTAGGCAGTTATACAGTGTCGGACATTGATGGACATGACATTGTGTGTAATAATAATAAATGTCACAGTATATCTGTATCAGTAGGTACATCAGCCAATCGTCTGGCTGAGTGCAATAATTGCAAAAGTTCAAGGTCTCAACATGACGTGTGAACTGTCTACTGCAGTGAAAGTAGAGATTTTTATCACGACGCATACCAATTTGTATTGGTATGCGTCGTGACACAGTTTCTTTTTTTTGACGATAATGTAGGTACAGGAATAGATTTGTCTGGTTACCATATATTACAGGCTCTGTCTAGTTTGGGATCAGATGGCACTGTGTTAGCAGTCCCAAGATAATGTTTTATGTATTTATATTTATGTACACATGCCGTAAGAATTGCCAAGCTGAAGTGGCAGTGGGCAAGGCACATCGCTCGTAGAGCCGACGGCCGCTGGGGCAGAAAGGTTCTCGAGTGGCGACCACGAACCGGAAGACACAGCGTGGGCAGGCCCTCTACAAGATGGACCGATGATCTTGTGCGGGTCGCTGAAAATCGCTGGATGCGGATAGCGCAAGACCGGCAATTGTGGAGATCTTTGGGGAGGCCTTTGTCCAGCAGTGGACGTCTTTCGGCTGATATGATGATGATGACACATGGCGGTCTTATCCGCTAGCTGAAATTAATAAAAAATAATAACTCCGAATCTTGCTTGGTCAGGAGTACCATTACGAAGTTTATTTTACAGGCTTAGTTATTGGAATGAAACAAAAGCATTACAATCGACCTAACGACATATAAAGCTCAACGTAAAGGCCCTATTACATAACTTGATAGCAACAATCGTCACCTCAAATTGGCTGTAACACGCGCGCAGTGAGGCCATTTCTTTGTCGTAGTGGAATGCGTGCGGGATGCATTATGTCTGCCTCTAGATTGTGAGGTAATTTCCGTCCATATGCCCAATAGGGCTGTCTAATAATATTACCTTTTGTATCAACCATTTGTGATACAATTTGTTGGAGGTTCCATATCACTGCACTGGCAGCATTCCATATATAAATAGTAATCTGCCACATTAAGCGTGTTTTGACTTGTTGGTTGTCAATCAGTAAAAGTGAATAAAACTGTCTTGACTGTAATGTGTGTTTTATATAAAACTATATAATAACACTAGCTGTGCCCCGCGGTGTTACCCGCGTTAAATGTTATAAATTTTCTTTGCTATAAACCTCACGGAGCCCGAGACCTTTCCAACGAATGCAAAACCGTGGAAATCGGTTCGTGCGTTCTGGAGTATAACTCCAGCGCCAGGAAGGAAAACCCGACTTATTTTTATATAGTAGATAGGTTCACCTGCGTACTCTGTACAACAATTTCCTACACAATTACTTATGTAACAATATTGCAACTAATATTTGTCGTGACACGTTCAATGCAACTTTGTGGAAATGTCGGGGAAAAACATTTGTGTAAATTATGAGTGTGTAAAATAATTAGTAAATTATGAAACTTTTATTCTGAAATAAATTGTTTATATTTTATAAATATTAATACATTATTATTATACATATAATATTGTAGAATTATGATACGCTAAAGTTAAAAAGTGTATAAAATTTGTTGTTTTGGGAAATCTGTTTAAGTCATATAGGCACTTAAAACTGCCTTTTTTAGGGTTGCGTAGCCAAATGGCAAAAAAACGGAACCCTTATAGATTCGTAGTCTGTCTGTCCGACCGTATGTCATAGCCACTTTTTTCCGAAACTGTAAGAGCTTTACTGTTGAAACTTGTGTAGATGAATACATCTACTCACTAAGTTTCAACAGTTTCTTAATGCGGTTCACAGTATTCTGAACATTTTCACAGAAAAATAAAAAAAACAATAAATTTTGGGGGTTCCCCATACTTAGAACTGAAACTCAAAAAAATACGGACGGTGAAGCAAATGATGAAGTCTAAAATAACACATCTTAAATAAATAAATATCTACAAATATCTTAGGATAACTAACACAGGACCATCTGAGCCCAAACTGACCTGTACCTACTATAGCAACCAGAAATCTGATAAAATACTTAATCTTTTCGGATATAGCGACTCTTGACAATAACTTGATACGAGCTAGCTAAATATCATTTCTGTAAAAAAATAAATTTTATAAATGTTTTCATACAAGATGTACCTAAATATCTATGTTACTAGAAATAATATCTAATGTATACAACTATATTACTACAAACATGTTCTGACTATTTACAAGCGCTTTTTTAAAGTCTACGTGAATAAAAACCTTTTTTATTTTTATTTATTTATTCATATAATTATGGTCAAATTTCACTTAAGCTCAATTTGTTTAACCTTCAAATATTTATAAATACATACATATTATATAAAAATTACATTCAGATACAGAAGAGTTCAACAAACAAAGATTTGTCTTGGGTGGGATCAAACCTACGACCTCTGACTTAACAGTCAGGCTCACATTTTCACTAGACCAACATGCTAGTTATCTTAGAATCTTAACGCACCATCATAATGTAAGAAAATTCCATTATGATGTTGCGTCGACTGTATCAAAGTAAGTTGTAATATTTTGTTGTTAGTATTAGTACCTAAGGCGTACCTACCGTGTCGTAACTTTGTATTAAATATATAAAATAATCTATACATATAATAAAATCGTAGGAAAGTCAAAACTGTACATTGAATATTTTTTAAAGGGATACAAGGGGGCGCGATCTACAATAGATACCGAAGCCAAAAATAAAGTTTTCGATTTTTTGTCTGTTTGTCTGTATGTATGTCTGGGCTAAAATCAAAAAGTACTGCATGGATTTACTTCAAATTTTCATGAATATAACATATAGGCTACATATTATCACGCTATCACCTACGGGGGAGGAGCTGTGATAATTTATAAAATTTAACGCGGGTAAAACCGCGGGGCACAGCTAGTTTGTAATAAATTAATTTGTGAGCGTCCGTGCACGTGACAAGTCGTCAGAGAGCTACTGGGTGGCTTGAACAACTCTGACACTAGGGTAACCATTGCCCATACGATATAGCAGATAATAATAGATATTGCATGCTGTTTCGAGATTATCTGTACTAGGATATCGGAAATTCTCCAAGATAATTATAACCATGAAATATTACCGCCTTTGAGAATATACTCCCAGGAATTTCAATCATAGATTTGAACTATCAACCCACGCTCGAAACCGTTATATTAACGAAGCATACCTTGGATATTGCAGCCCACAGATATACAACAAAATTGTAAATCATATAAATATATAGGAGGCTAGCGTGTATATATTCAATACAAATATTTACAAAATGTAATTTGACAGTAAATGAGGCGAAAGAGGTATGCAAGGATCATGACAAATGGAAGTCCGTTATCTCTGCCTACCCCTCTGGGAAACAGGCGTGAAAATAAACTAATTAGAGACCTATTACACTATTAATGAACGAAGCAAATTATGAAGTCTAAAATAAGACATCTTAAAAAGAAATGAGTGATGAGTGTATGTAATGTATATAGTGGATGTAGATTAAGGTGCTTCATTTGCCAATGAAACTGAGTAACTTGTAGAAAATCCATTTGCAAAAATTCACCAAAAAGTTTATAAAATTAAAATAGCCAGTTGCATTCAACGGTCCATAAGTGCTCGTCTAAGTGGTTGAATTTGTGAGCATCTCTGTGTTTCGGAAGGCACTTTAAGCTGCTGTTGTCGTTAGAAAACAGTCGTTAAGCCATGTGAGAGGCCTACTTACAAATGTGTGATTAAGTTAAGTTTTATGAATCTAGGTTGAGAACTCTTCACACTGTCGCAGTTTAGGGTTGCAAATATGTCAAAAGTGAACTATTTAATTTACCTGTTAAATCAATTACTCACCCCATAAATGCATTTGTGCCAAAGGAAACTGTAACGGAGTGTAATGTGTCGCCACTTTCGAGAGAATATCATAAGTAATTTTAGTTAATTCTGTTTAGTAGGTTTTCGCACCGGAGCAGCATACCCGCGTTCCCGGGGCTCGCCCTATCAGGCGCCAGAAGAAGTCCACGGCAGGTTAGGTTTAGTCGGTGCGAGTCCGACATACCCACCCGCAGACACTTTTTGCGGGTGGCATGCATTAGCATTCCCCCTGCCCTATCAAAAAAAAAAAAAAAAATTCGCGTGGTACTTCTCAAAACCGGAACCATTTCGGAAATTCAAATTACTAAACCACAAGCTGGCAAGCTAATAAACCCGGCCGGTTGGCGTGATGGTAAATGCTTGCCTTTCACACCGCAGGTCGTGGGTTCGATTTCCACCCAGGACAGATATTTGTGAGCATGAACATGTCTGTTTGTTTTGAGTCTGGGTGTAATCCTACTAATATTATAAACGCGAAAGTTTGTAAGTATGGATGGATGTTTGTTACTCTTTCACGTAAAAACTACTGAATGGATTTTATTGAAACTTTACAATAATATAGCTTATACATCAGAATAACACATAGGCAATTTATAAAGATATTGTGTGAATTGTCCAAAGTATGACGATAAGTGTCAAGTAAGTAGGAAAAATCTACCATTTGCGAGCTACTCCGGCGTGCACTGCCAAAACCGCTAGATAGAAGAAGGTGTACCATTCTACTAATAATCATAAATGCGAAAGTTTCTGAGTATAGATGTATGTATGTATGTTTGTTACTCTTCTATGCTAAAACTACTTTAACGCGGGTGAAACCACGAGGCGCAGCTTTTTGTCTATATAAGTATGTATTCACAAAAGAAAAGTTGTATATGTAATATATATCCAAAGTCCTTGAACGGCTTGTTCACAATCAAATCAGTAGTTTCCTCTCATCTAATAACCTCCTTAATCCTTTTCAGTCTGGTTTTCGCCCTGGACATAGTACTACCTCAGCCTTGGTCCATATTACGGATGATATTAGAACTGGCATGGAACACGGTAATCTAACCATGCTTGCATTATTAGACTTTAGTAATGCTTTCAATACTGTAGACTTCGACGTGTTGCTGGGAATTTTACGTACTCTTAATGTATCTCCAACGGTCATTGGCTGGTTTCATAGTTACCTGTCTGGTCGCCGGCAACGTATACGTATTGATAACTCTGTCTCTTCTTGGTGCAATACGAATGCCGGCGTGCCGCAGGGTGGCGTTTTGTCTCCTTTACTCTTCGCAATTTTCATAAATTCTATCTCAGATCGACTTCTCTCCTCCTACCACCTTTATGCAGATGACCTACAGATATACTCACAGGCCCCGCTTAATAGGCTCTCGGATGCTATTAGTATCATTAATAAAGATTTTATTAGTATTAATGAATGGAGTCGTTCGTACGGTTTACAAGTTAACCCCCTTAAGACTCAGGTAATTATTGTTGGAAGCTCAAGGATGATGGCAAAGATTTCTTGTTCTCAACTACCTCAAGTTATCTTTGACGGGAGTATATTGGAAATAAACCGAGTTGTTAAAAATTTGGGTGTCTATTTTGATAACTGTCTCTCATGGGGTCCGCAGCTGCAGAATACTAGTCGTAAACTTTATGCGTCAGTGGGATCTTTGCGAAGATTTCAAAACTTTCTGCCTATTCCCACCAAAATTGCACTTGCCCAGTCCCTTCTTCTTTCGATACTAGATTATGCAGATGTCAGCTATCTTGATCTTACTGAAGCCCAACTGGATAAACTTGAGCGTCTCCAGAATGTCTGCATAAGATTTGTATTTGGTCTTCGCAAATACGATCATGTCTCTGAATTTCGCAAAAAACTCAAGTGGCTACCTATACGACTTCGCCGGAATGCTCATATTCTGTCATTTCTATACAGTATTCTGTTTACTCCTTCCACTCCCTCTTATCTGAAAGATCGTTTTTCTTTCCTACATGAATCACATTCGAAAGCCTTGAGATCCACTAACAATCAGCGGTTAAAAATACCGACGCACTCCACAAAGTTTCTCGATAACGCATTTGTTGTACAAGGTGCTCGTTTGTGGAATGCGTTGCCATTGTTTATTAGGCGTGCACAATCATTAAATACATTCAAAAGACTTGTTAATGATCACTATTTGAGTACTACATAGTTCACATAATGACACGTATTATTATTATGAATGTACATATAATTAGTAAGTAGGTATAAATAGTTTTAAGTATGGTACAAATAGTACCTTATAATAAGTACTTTGTACACTTGCAACTGCCCCATCTCTGTAACTCCTTTCTCCTTTCACTACCTAGGTTGCCTGGAAGAGATCACACTTAGTGATAAGGCCGCCAATTGTACTATAATAATTTGTATGTTGTCGCTTTTGTATTATTTCTTAAGGTGTACAATAAAGACTTTATCTATCTATCTATCTATCTATCTATATCAGGTATCTTGTTGCCATAGTACAAGCTCTGCTTAGTTTTGGATCAGATGGCCGCGTGTGAATAATGACCCAGAATATTTTTATTATTTTTATAAAGTCATAATATACGGTATTATAATAGAGCGAACCCGACTCGCACTTAGACTTTTAATCTTACGATTGCGTTACGTTTGCGTTGCATTAGACATTTAATCTACCATCACATACAATGATGCATCTGTTATTCATGGGCTCATACGTCCAGTTCCGGACTGCTGCTGATGACTTCATCTTACTTATCAGCTACCATCATGCAACCCAAATAGCTTGCTTAGCAACTAACGACCTTATAATGAAGGAGACAATACAATGGCTTGGCTTTACGCATAGATACTTGTACTAAGCAGACTATGACATTTTTCGACTGCAAAATTCAATTTATCAAAGGCGTTAATCAAAGATAATTATAATTAATAGGTCTTTGGCGTTTATGGAGCACTCAGCTTGGTAGATTAGTTAAAAATCTGATCGACCAGTGGATTACTAATTTGTTGATATTTAAAGATCTAGAGACTCTCATTATCATCATATTTATCTGGCAAATCCTTGTACACTCACAAAAATGGGACCTATGATCGCCCAGTCGGCGTGGTTTAAGCTGTCTATGACTGTGCACTACCTTTCATAGAAAACTTGCGTATTATATTATTTTGTTATAAAATATGTTTGCTCTGAAGGTCTTCTTTTACAGCATTCATATCCATCACCTTTTGGACGTTCCGAATCCTAAGCTTGCTATGCTTAAGCTTATGAGAATGCACTCATGACCTCCATGAACATATCCCTCTGTTTTCATCGGACTAGTAGGCGTCGGGAGGGTCTCCACCGCTTTATTGTTGACATCCCAGCCTGCCGCACGAAGCGTTTTGCTTTCTCTTTCATCATACACACTGCTAAGCAGTGGAACACCCTCCGAACGACGTTTTACCAGACGCATATAAAATGTGTTTATTCAAGGCTAAAATGAACAGGTGCCTTATGTGGTACGCGCTGTCCACCTTCGACGTCACCTTCACGTAAGATAACTCTTTATTGTACATCGAAGAATCCAAGAATACAATAACATACATCACCAAATTGTACAATTGGCGGCCTTATCACCAAATGTGATCTTTTCTTCTTGGCAACCTTAGCAGGGATTGCAGTATGGAGTGGCAAAGATACGGTAGTTGTCAGTGTACACAACTAAAGAAACGGTACGGTATCGTGGTCAAACCCATTGAGCATAAAAAAGCTCCTTGTTTTGAGAGCTCACCCTAATTATCAAACTTACTTTGTCAATCCTATACGTTGTTGGCAACCCTGTAGAGCACACCACTTGCGCTTATGCATGTGCGCAGTAACTTAATGGCGATCGCAATCTGATAGTGTAAAAATGAGAGGATTCGCACGTATTCACTTTCGTAATATCGACGCGATAGAATTTGTTATTATGGGTTGATGGGATTCTATTTGATGTAAGGAGGAAGGTAGCCAATAAACTATCTAGTAATATAATCATCTGATATCTAGATCCAATTTATACAGCGAAAAAGAATTTTTATATTGGCTGAATATTTCCTTGGGGGCGAAGTTCCCTTGCTTCCTAATTTTAAAAAAGCACCCGATATCAAAAGTAAAACAAAAAGGTTTATACTCTTGTGCTGCCAATACCGCTCCACTAATACCAACATTTCAACATTAATGCAGCCGAACGACATCCACTAATAGACGAAGGCTGCAATGGAGTTTTGTCCATCATTTGAGGAATATGCCGAAATCACCACGCTCGACAGACGGGCTGGCAATAGCAGTTTGGTCATAGTACACAGAGACGCTGCTGCCCGTTCTCTGAGAGTTATTCTCTTGGGACGACTGCTACCCTCGGAAAGAGATGGGGTGGCGAAATCCTATGCCGTCAAGAATCGTAAAGAGCGTATTTATTATTTGGACGTCAGCATTAAGGCTCGTAAGAGCGAAAACCTGAGCTCGATATAAAACGCGATAAGTTGAAAACCCGACAATCCGCGACTATTCAATACACTTTAATTATATTGATGGGAAACTCCCGTGAGCTCAGTGCGCACGACAGTTTACTAAACACAAACAAAAATACCGTGCCATCTAGGAGCTGAAGTGGTCGGCATGACCGAAATCAATCGAACCAATCATCATTATCAATTTTAAAACGTAATTGGGACTTGGATGACCAATGTCATTTTTATGTGATTTACATAAAACTAATCAAGGTTTATATAATATAAAAATATAGTAAAAAATAGTTTGTTTATATTTCAACTATAAAGTTATGTTATTCACATAAAACGTAATCAGAAAAACCATTCTTTTAAAACATAATATATTTACTGTTTAACGGACTTCGACTTTTCTTTGAGACGACCAATGAGAATAAAATTTATATAGATAATGAAAATATAAATTTTGTTCCAATCGGTTGTCTGCTAAATACTATCGATTAAAAATCGGGTCAAAAACAACGGAGTAATCGCGTAACACCCGTACAAAATTGTATTTGATTGATAACCTCCTTTTTCATTGAGTTTGTTAAATACTGCGCAGGTATTATATGGAAACCAATTCAATCCCAATTTTCTTTTTTTAAACTTAGCAGAGCTTTATGAAAAGGATTGATTAGGTATATAAATCGTGAATGTATTAATTAAATAAAATATGTACCAAAATAAAAATACCACATTCTTTAAAGAATAAAAGAGTTCATAAATGAAAGTTTAAAGAGAATCGGAGTGTGAAAAGTAACTTCTTGCTGTGCTTATGTTTCTAAACAAGCGATGCAGCAAGATTGCACTTTCCACCCGTTGCAATAGATTTATGCATTCCTGTTTATGAGATTTATGAAATCCTGTCGTATTATTGTTTCGTGAATTTAATGCGATTTTTTTTTCTCCCAGAACATGGACAGCACAGCGGAAAATTAAGTGCTTGGTAACTATTTTCCTTAAAATATTACATCAAATAAAACTCGTGTCCATGAAACCATTATAACAATGTCCAATAAACACAGTAATAATAACATTTTATGGATAATTTATCTTGTTTTGTGTCGCTATTTAACAATGATGTCATTACAGTTATAAATACATTGAAAATACGAGCCGATATTTCCTATAGCTTCACGAATTGACAATCAGTACTCAGTTTACTGGAAACAATGGATGGAAGTACGCTAATAAAGCTTATACAACTCTTATAGCACCACTTTAGCTCCTATGATCCATGACCCATTGTTCTGTATGTTGTCCTGTATTGTCTGCACCCATTCGACCGTCGCTGTAGAATCGCATTTGCTGTCGATTCTAAGGATGTATCAGGTCACGGTGTTTGGATTTCCGTTCAATGGACAATGGTGTGGGTATTGATGGGTTTTATAGCTTTGAAATCTGACTGGGTTAATGATATAATGGATCGAATTTAGATCGAAGGGAACAGTTGGCGATAAGTCAGTGACTTGTGACGTATAAAACTCGCTTTTAAAAAAAGGTTGTAGTGTCGTGGTCAATTGGTTAGAAGTTAAACTTGTTACTATACTTTTTAATGTAATCAGTATTTTTTAGATTGACACAACTAAAGAGATCTTTGATTAATTCGATCAATCGTTCAGTTATGTATCGTTTCTGCGGTCAGTCATCGAATGAGAAACGGTTGACAACATTGGCAGTTAACCGACGTGTTCCATGTCCAGGACTCTTTGAAGTGACATTGGGCAGGTCACATAGCTCGTAGATACGATGGCAGCTGGGGCAGAAATGTTCTCGAGGCGACCTCAAACCGCTACCGGTTTGAGGTCGCCTCGAGAACATTTAAGAGAACACAGCGAGGGCACTCCCGTACAAGATGCGTCAGGGTCGTTGGAAGTCGCTGAACGTGGGTAGCGAAAGACCGGCAATTGTGCAGATCTTTGGGGGAGGCCTTCGTCCAGCAGTGACCGTCGATGATGATGATGAGAAAAACTTTATTGTCTTGGCTTTTTGGTAAATAACTGTCTGTTTTTAGCCAATTTCTAAGATTATCTGTTGCCTCTATTGTTCTGACCCGTATTCGTTAGCTTATAGGTCCTAGTTTGCCGTAACATTAGGTCTAGTCAGTCTCTTTATATAACACTAGGTTTTAATTTAATCAACGTTCGGAGAAAGTGTTTTTTACGGTTAAGAATAACTTTATTTCTCATAAAGAATTGTATAGGTACATAATTCACTTACTGAGAAACAATTTTTAAAACTAAGATTTATAATTAGGGCGCACAAGGGTACGTATATAAATTAACAAAAACAATATTCTTAAGAACAAAATAAATGTGGGTAAGTAAATATCATGACCGGTAAGAAACTCAAGTCAAGTTAACCAAGCACAACATGGATGTACGTATACGAATTTTACTGGATGTGGCATTTATGGCATAGTTCGTTATCACCAAGTTATTGTAAAATTATGATTTGTTATTATAAAAGTATTTTATTTTTAGTTAATTATTTATATTTGAGGTGTATATATATATATATATATATTATACATGGTTTCTAAAACATTTTAAGTATTGAATTTTATTTTTAATCTCATTTTTTTTATTTTTTTTATTAAGTTATTACTTATGTATATTTTAATTTAGAGATACTTAATCTATACATTGTATATTTATGTATATATATTTATGTTTGTATATATGTATTGTTTTTTTTTATTCACTTATTTGTATGTATTTATTGTGTACATTTTTAGTAGCTTTTTGAACCGGGCAAAACTTTTTTCTTCTTTTATTACTGATGGTATTTTATTATAAATTGTAATACCCTCATACTCCAAATTTCTTTTTCCATAGTTGGTTCTAGGAGGGCGGGTCACCAAGTAACTAGCCCGTCTTAAGTTAATCTTTCGAGTTTGTTGTTTTGTGACAATTATGTTAGAGTGGATTTCCTTATTTAATATTTTACGTATTAGAATACATGTGTAGTATATGTATGTTTGTTTTATATTCATAATTGTTTTTGTTTCTTCGTATATATTTTCTGTAGATGTCCGAAGTTTATAGTTGAATAATATTTTAATTAACCTATTCTGAACTCGTTGAATTGGATCTATATTAGTCTTCGCTGCAGTACCCCAGATTTCAATGAGGTAGTCGATATGAGGCTTAACCAGAGAATTGTAAATGAGATACCGTACTTTTCCAGGAAGACAGTTAGTTATATTGCGTAGTGCCCCTGCGAGCCGAATTAGTCTAAGTTTAATTTTTTCTAAGTGTGGCTTCCAAGTAAGGTTATTATCTAAGATAAGACCGAGATATTTTTCTTTAGTTTTTCTTTCAAGTAATTGGCCGTCTATTTTAAGTTCAAAATTATCATATTTTTTTTTTATTTTTGGCTGTGTACATTACATAATTGGTTTTAGAGATATTAATTGTTAAAATATTTGACTGAAACCATTCACTTAACAGATTAAGATCATTCTGAGCGTTGGATATTATAGCTTCGACTGAGTGTCCAAAGTAAAAGAGACTTGTTTTAATAATGGACTACTAACTCACATACACGCTTCGTAGTCGCCGGGTATTGAAGGTCTTTAATTACACCCATCGTAGCCGCGATTACCACAAGCTGTTATTTCACATATACTTTCACATCATTATCAACGTAATGTGGTTTAAGAGGCGAATTATATTTAAAAAAAAAAAAAAAAAAAAAAATACTGTGTTTTTAACCGATTTCAGTGGAAGAAGGTTATTAGGTCACTTTAACATTTATAGTCAGTATTGGCTAGGTAAAGCAACTAGGGTCGCGGCCAGTCAATAGATGGGTGAACTTCCAAGTGGCTCCAGTTCTGAGCGTATCTGTGCTTTTCGTTGTTGTTGTTACGTTAGCTGTCGATCCCGTTTCTTGACGTTACACATCAGTCGTGAAGTCATGTCAAAGGCGTACTGTGCGCTTTGCACAACTCTGCCAGAAGGGTAACCACTTACTTACCCTAAGGCATTGGTTATATACCATGGTGGCCACCCAGCTAGCGTCTGTCATACCTTAATGACTATTATTTATTTTATTGGATCCGGTGGTAGCATTAAAGCGCGACCGTCGTTTTAAACACAAGGTCCATTATAATAATAATACTGAATTCATACCTTAATAGAGACAGAACCATTCAGACAATATGTAGTAAAATATAAATTTCAATAATTAAACCTAAACATAATTTCCTTGACAATAACTTAATACAAGCTAGCTAAATATCACTACCATTATAAAATAAATTGTATAAATGTTTTAACATTCCGTGTACCTAAATATATGTAATAAGTGAATAGAAATAATAACTGAATTACTACAAACATGTTCTGACTATTTACAAGCGCTTTTTTAAAGTCTACGTGAATAAAAACCTTTTTTATTTATTTATTTTATTATAATGAATCAATAAACAAAAAAAAAATCAAATACAGTGTCTACGCCTTGGCGCTCACGCACCTTGAATGTATTACGTCATACATACAAATACAATAACACTAGCTTAAAAATGATTGAAAGTGAAATTTCATTAGCCTCTACCGTATTCTGCGAAACAGAAATATGACTTCAATACATACTAAACATATTTAAAACTAGCTGTGCCCGCGACTTCGTCCGCGTGTTAATTAGTTTATTTAGTTTTTTTAGTAAAATAAAAGACTTTTTCTAAAATAAAAGTTGCCTAAGTTACTCCTTATTACATCAGCTACCTGCCAATAAAAGACCCGTCAAAATCGGTACAGCCATTTCAGAGATTAGCCGGAACAAACAGACAGACAGACAGACAAAAATTGTAAAAAATGTTATTTTGGTGTATGCACTGTATATAAATTCGTATTTATGTAGTAAAAACCGGCTATTTCAATATTACAAACAGACACTCCAATTTTATTTATTTGTATAGATAGTTGCTCCATAGATGTAAGTAGTTAAATGAACACTTGTGTAACTTTAACAAAAAGCATACCCCAGTTTTATTTTCCATCGGGCCGGTAGACGTGGTTGGTAAATGCTTGCCTTTCACGTGCACGTGCGGCAGGTCGTGGGTTTGATTCCTCCCAGGACAAATATTTGTGTGCATGAACATCTCTGCTTGTCCTGAGTCTGGATGCAATTATCTATATAAGTATGTATTAACAAAAGAAAAGTAGTATATGTAAAGTTATCAGTAGTCTGGTTTCTATAGTACAAGCTCTGCTTAGTTTGGGATGAGATGGCCGTGTGTAAATAATGTTCCAGGATATTATATTTTGTATATGGCAATACTTTATGATCGTTTGACTGGCCTGTTGGTCTAATGGTTAGTGAACCTGAATCCTAAGCCAGAGGTTGTGGGTTCGATACCCAACCCAGGACAGATATTTGTGTGCATGAACATGCCTGTTTGTTCTGAGTCTGGGTGTAATTATCTATATAAGTAGGTATGTATTTACAAAAGTAAAAGTAGTACGAGTAGATATATGTAATATATCAGTTATCTGGTTTCCATAGTACAAACTCTACTTACTTTGGGATTAGATGGCCGTGTGTGAGTAATGCTCCACGATATTGGTTAGTTATTATAATTAAAAATATTTACAAAAATCTCTGCCTACGCTACGTATCACTCTATATCAACTTCGGTGCATTAATTGTAGTACCTATAGACTGTTATCGTATTTATTACTCATATGTCACCGACAGGAAAACAAAATATTAACTCAAACATTAAATTAATAAAAAAAGAGACCGTGTCTTTCCTGGCTCCCACTGCACATTTTGCAATGACTCAGGCCACGCTCGGCCGTCATACCACCGACACTATTAGATAAGTATTAGCCAAGCTGTGTTGGAATCGACATTCAATACTTTTACAATAAAAAGTTAATCTTAACTAATAGTATCAATGCGAAAGTAACTCTGTATATCTGTCTCGCTAGCACGCAAAAACGACTGAACTGATTTAAATGTTTGCAAAGGAGATCGGCAACCAGCCCATACAAACATGGCCTGGAATGGACATAAATAAAACAATATGCATTTTGAAGGGATACTAATATTCTATGAACCTGTATATTTATTTTTTATGTAAAACATGGGATTTGTGTGTTATAAGGCGTATAAGGTCAACAAGATTTCAAAATTGTATTAGATCATGGAACGAAGTTTTGTAATAATTATACTACTTTCTATATATAAATAAGTAAAACAGGTTAAGATATGTTTATGGCAAACGTGGTAAGTTCACACCTATTCAATAAAATAACCGCGGCCATACTTGCTTAGTGCAAAATAAGTGGTCCGAGGTGCGAATAGCAGAGGTAAATCGTGATGCGTAGATCCAAAGTCCAAGAAATTCGGGGTCAGTCAGTAAGTCGAAAACATAATCCAGAAACAAAGTCAAAGGTCGTCGTAAATATACAAGCCACAAGAAAACATTCACGATGCAAATCAAGCAAGTCTAAACACGAATGTAAATCAAAATACAATCAGTTCAATCTGACAGATAAAAAAAGTGTTGCCATTACTATAAAGAATTGATTCCTTAATTGATTTATAAATCAACATACCGCACATACTATTGATTTATATTATGACTATTGAGGATAATATTATCTACGCAAATAATACATATTTCAATACAGTGAAAGTATAACGCCTCTGACTATGACAATATAATAATAGGTCTTTACCTATGAAATTGCCGTTTTGTATGAAAAAATTTAAACGAATTTTTTTCATGAATTTTTTTATTTGTATTAATCGAAGTAATCACCCATGCAATCAATGCATCTTTGCCATCGCAGTGGCAGTTTATTGATGCCCTTCTTAAAGAAATCAGCTGGACGGGAGGCAACAAATTCTTCAAAGGCATTTTGTACTGCCTCTCGGGTATTGAATTTTTTTCCCGCCAAGAAGTTATCCAAATTCTGGAAAAAGTAGTAGTCTGTAGGCGCAAGGTCTGGTGAGTAGGGCGGATGACGGAGAGCTTCCAACCCCAGTTCTTGCAACTTGGAGACCGTCTGCTGTGCAGTATGAGGTCGCGCGTTGTCGTGCAGGAGCAGCGGAGACGAGCGATTGACCAATGCTGGTTGGAGATGCGCCAGCTTCTCCATCATTGTGCTCAGTTCTTCACAGTACACATCTGCAGTAATGCTCACCCCGTTTGGTAAGAAGCTGTGATGAATCACACCGGCGCTAGACCACCAAACAGTGACCATCACTTTTCTAGGGGTAAGTTTTCGTTTAGGGCATTGTTTAGGTGCTGAACCAGGATCCAACCAACTTGCTGAGCGCTTGCGGTTATCAAACAGAATCCATTTTTCATCGCAGGTAACAATGCGGTTCAAAATTCCTTCATTTGTGTGTCTGTTGAGCAGTGCAAGGCACGTCTCGACGCGTACTTCGCGCTGGCGATCATTGAGTTCGTGGGGCACCCATTTGTCAAGCTTTTTTACCTTGCCAATTTGACGCAAATGGACCAATATTGTTTTGACGCTAACGTCGAAAGCTGCTGCTAATTCAGCCGTAGATTGTGTATCATCAGCTTCCACAACCGCCTTTAATTCGTCATTGTCGACCAAAGTCTTCGGACGACCGCGAGGTTCATTTTTCAGGTCGAAATTTCCAGAACGGAAGCGAGCAAACCAATAACAGGTGGTGCGTTGGTTTGTAGTGTTAGCTCCGTAAACGTCGTTGATGTTGCGTGCCGCTTGTGCCGCGTTGCTGCCACGACGGTACTCATATTCCATAATTACTCGAATTTTTAACGTATCCATGATGACGAAAAAGATTGAAATGCGATGAAAATGTAACACTAATCAATAAAGAAATGACTACTTTTGGAAAAAAGAATCCATGTTTTTAAAATAAAATTAATTTGAAATTAGAATTCTTAGCCAAACAAAAATTATTTTGATTTGAAATGGCCAGTACTGCAGAACGGCAATTTCATAGGTAAAGACCTAATAATAACTACACGACTGGAAAAATATATATTTCCCCAACGGCTCAAAAGACCGAAGCAGCTAGACCCTATAAGACAGTTTAAGAAACATGAATGCCGGAACTAAATGATTTACTTTTAAGAATTGAAATCATTTTCCCATGTTGTACAAGGAAATAAAAGGCATGGAGGGATTTTAAATATTATGATTTCTTTTTTAAATAGTAATAAACTTTTGTCCATCACAGGCCGGGATTTGCCGAAGTCCTTTGTAAATTTTGCAAACATTTCAATAGCCTAAGAAAAGACATAGGCTACTTTTTAATGCAAAAAAAGAGTTGTAAGTGGGGATTAAAATTTTATGGAAGTATCGTAATTTTTAGAGCTAGAAATATTGAAACTAATTTTTAGGCTGTTGATTTGAAATAAACAAATATGACATTCAAAGTTTGGAAAAGTTTTACTCTTAAGGGTGGAAAATAATAGCGCGGTGTAATTAATAAATACTAATGTGGGGAAATTTGTCCAAGTGAGCTTAACCGAACGGGTAGACAAATACTAATTTCCAAATGCTACTCAAAGACAAAATTCCACGTGGATGAAGTCCGGGAACAGCTAGTATATAATAATCTTCTGTTTTGACTATTAGACAGTATGTACTTAAAGATCTTTGTATAGTGGTAAGTACTGTTACCCACGAAAATCACTTATCAAGAAGACAGCTCCACCGCACACCTCATAAACTTCACATTAAATAATTGTATTGGAACTAAACTCACCCGCATAGTCACCATTTTCTTTAAATGTATAAATAATTTTTTGTTTTAATTCACATATTCGGTATTAAAACTCCCAGGGATGTTTGTATTAGGCATTCGCGATATTACTTACAGCATACATTTGAACCTAAGTATCTATATAAGTATGTATTTACAAAAGAAAAGTAGTGTATGTAGTATATCATTTATCTGGTTTCCATAGTACAAGCTCTGCTTAGTTTGGGGCCGTGTCTAAATAATGGCCCTGGATATAATTATTATTATTCTTATTATAAATAAAAATGTAATTTCAGGTTCAGATTTTTTTTATCTAACCCCACTCCTCTGTGGTGACAATGACATACGACGTGTAGGCTGAAGGCCGAACAATGTAATTGGCATGTACTGATGATATTACTTAGAAACAAAAATCTGAACCTAAGTAAAAACGTTATACTCTGATTCCGAATTTTTTATCTAGCCCCAGTGGCGACTATGGCATACAACGTGAAAGCTAGTAATGTTACTAAATCACGTCTCGGTGCGATCCGGCCGGGTTTATTTTGAGTCATCATTTTATTCCCCTCTCACATGACAGTCGTTCACGGGTGGGTTGCTAGAAACAATGGCACAGGATGCGGCAGGAGACGATATTGTCGTCGGATCCATTGTCCAGTGTTGCTAACAGATTAATTACAATTACGCATTGTTGGCTTTTTGCTGCACTTTTTAGAAGACTTGGCTGTGCCTGAACTTCATCGATTCCAAGGACATGTTAGTGATTTTTGACTGGTAAATCGTTCAATCCGCTGATTTATCTTCGTTCTTGTTGATAATGTTGTGATTAATCTACTGGATCTTCTAGGTAATAAGTTGATTTTAGACGTGATTTGTTCAAGAGACAATACTTCATAAAAGGTGTGTGAAAGGTTTTGCATTGGTCATAAGTCATAAGTCATTTATTTTCATAACTAATACATTTGTGTTGAAAATTTTAAAGCTAAATTTATAAATTAAAATTAATTACATTACACTATTATCAATTTTATATTATTATGTTCATGTGTCATACCATTTCATTATATAATTAGGAAGTCATGTATAAATTCTTGTACACTATAAAAGCCTTTCTTCAATAAATAGTTTTTAATTTGTCCCTGAATATATTTGGTCTATATATGCTTTTAAATTCTAAAGGCAACTTATTATATAATGAGACCGATTGTACTCTCGAACTGTGTTGAACCACATTAAGTTTGGCTTGGAACAATGAAGGTATGTCCTTTCTACGAGTTTGCTCTCTAATTTGTCTTTCCTCAACATTTTCAAATTTGAGGAGGTTTTTACAAAGCCTGTTAATAAAACTAATATATATAAGCACGGGGCAGTCAAAATTTCTAGCTTAATAAAATATTCTCTGCATGAATCCATTTGCTGCAAGCGGAGCATTGTTCTTATCGCTCTTTTTTGTAAAACAAACACTGATTGGATGTTGTAGTTATAACTATTGCCCCAGAATTTGATGCTATATCTGAGCTTCGACTCAACCAGAGTAAAATAAACCAGCTTGAGTTGAACCAAGCTGAGTTCGTCTCTCAAATTTTTTTTTTTTTTTTTTACTATGCAATCCAGATTTATTTATTTTATTTAAGAAACTTTACTACACACAGTCTAAAGTACAATACCTTAGCATACATCTTATAAACCTTAAAATAACTACAAAAATAAAGATTATATATTAACAGACTCGTATCTAGTAATAAATCTAAAACCATTATTATGTGTAAAAGTAAAAATGTAAACTATAATAAACGAGCATTACTTCACTTATAATAAGATAGCTAAACTAACTCCAAACGGACCAATGCATGGCAGGACATAAACAAATTCGGTAATTGCACAACACCGTCTGACCAGTCTTTGAATAAATAGAACTGAATACGCTAACATAATTTGAACTTAAACTCGAAATTCATAAAGTACAGAACGGCTTGCGTATAATTTTACGACCACAAACGTTAGTGCAATATCGCGTGTTAGAACTGTAAAGAAATGACAAAAATAAAGTGAAATTGGTTCATCAAAGTGTAAGTGTAAGGACATGCCGTTTGTATCAGTTTTGACCATTGTTTTAACTTCCTGAATAAGTATTATTACAGTATGCGGTAATATCCAAAAAGTGTTGCTCAATTTAGACTGAGTATAAGTAGCAGTTAATCCTTGTTTACAAAATATATTATCTATCATATACTTTTTACTTATTAGCTCGTAAATTATTAAACAATATCAATATCAAAATTACAAATAGCATAGCTTGCAGAACTAATTGCTTTCGTTATGGATGATGTTTCCAATTGCCAATTCAGCAAAGCGTCAATATATACTCCTAAGAACTTAACATTATCAACTACCAACCAACTGTGGTGACCACAATGTCTCTCAGTGTTATAACCGCCTATACTTATTTGTTGCTTTAGTTGTATAAAACGAAGTTGAGTGTCTCGTTGGTCTAGCGGTAGCTTGTCCAACCACAGGCAAAGAGACCCTGGGTTCAGATCCCAAGCCGGGCGGTAAAAGTGATTTGTGGGAATTTTCTGCTAAGAAACTTTTTTAGTATTCTAAGTCTGGGAGAGCACGTCTAGCCGTCGGTCCTGTGCCTGACCACTTTCCAGTCGCATCGCTAGTCGTTCCACCAGATCATGAGAGTGATGGAATTGAAAATTCACCTGAGTTTGCGGGCACACTTGAGCCCTATAATATGTTCCGCGCAGATGTCTAGTCTCCATTGAGACTGGCCGCCATAGCCAAAATTCGACTAGGAGGATATTAGAAATTAATCCCCATACAAAATGGGTCAGCTTTATTCTTTAACATGACTAGGGGGCTTTTACTGCTTCAGCGAAAAGGCCGGTTAGCGTGTTTGGTAGATACTTGCCTTTCACGCCGTAGGTCGTGGGTTCGATTCCCATGTGCATGATGAACATGTCTGTTTGTTCTGAGTCTGGTTGTAAGTATCTATGTAAGTATCTATTTACAAAGGAAAAGTAATATATTTAGTACATCAGTTATCTGGTTTCCATAGTACAAGGTCTGCTTTTTGTTGGTTGTTTGTTGTTGTTGGTTGTTGAGTTTGGGATCAGATGGCCGTGTGTGAATAATGTCCAAGGATATTATTATTTGGCAGACCTGAATCGTGGTTGTTAAATACTTGCCCTTCACGCCGCAGATCGTGGGTTCGATTCCCACCCAGGACAGATATTAGTGTGCATAAACATGTCTGTCTGTCCTGAGTCTGGGTGTATTTGCCTATAGAAGTTCCTATGTATTTACAAAAGATAAGTAGTATACTCGTATCAGTTAACTAGTTTCCATAGTACAAGCTCTGCTTCGTTTCGGATCAGATTATCTAGCCACATATAATTACAAACTCAGCACTAGCACCGGTGGTCATCTCCTTCAGGGATGCATCATCTGATCGCTATTCTTCTATAGGAATATAACCTTTGTCGATGTATATTTTGCATGGAAATGTGCTACACGTATTTCATTTTCATGCGCAAATAAAGCTACTTAAGATACGTACACTATTTATATAGATAACGGTACCGAATATTACCTTCCCCCCACGTTCGTTGAGGTTGTAAAATGAACTCCCTGTTACGGTTTTCCCAAGAGACTAGAGCAAAAAGGGAGTTATAAAGTTTATAAAGGGTCGGCAACGCGCTAATGATGCACCAGGCGTTCATAGGCTACTTACAATCAGGTGGACCGTATTATAATATGAAACAACCGCTCACCACATACTTTGGGAGTGTGATCCCTGGCAAAATCAGCGTGATATTATGTTAAATAGCTTGCAACCGATATCTGGAGTAGTTTATTATACGGATCTTGTAGCAACAAGGAACAACTTCCGTGCGTTTAAGCGCTTTTGCCATACCTACTATTGGAATCGAAATAACAGCTCACTTAGGACCCTTAAATTGATCCTCGGTGTCTTTGCAGCCGACTTCTCTAGTTGCAATTCTCTCGTTTTACGAGGCTATAGCCTCTTTATATCATTCTGTCTACCGCTTTGCTCTGGAGGGAAATGGAAGTATTCATTTTCTAACTCCTCCTTGTTTCTTTCTGATTAAATTCGTTGCGGGATAGCAAGACAGTTGAAGCGATTCTCCGAAACATGCCTGAGCCTCACCGCTCAGTGTCATTTCATTGTGTGCCACTGTTGATCCTGGCTTACAGGAGTTGCAGTGGTGGGTGAGAGGGAGTGACTAATCCCGATAAAACGTGGACCGTATGTTTGTTTGCCAACTAAGTTGTATAAAAAAAGCCTAAGCTCAAAATGCAATTCCCTAGTGATACTTATAATAGCTGTTTATGTATCAATTGTGCTTGCCACAACAATATAAAGTACGATTAGAGGAATAAACTGTTGAGGATGCGGATCAATCAGGCATGACGCGACTTCCGTCGGATGGGCGCGTCCTGAACCCCACTAGGTCATGTCACATATCATTTGGGGATTTAACAACATAAACTACATGTGAGAGCGTGAGTAAGTGGGGATTTATTTAGAGGTACAATCGACGAAATGTTAGTATACCTCGGCAGTAGCTAAAGGCCTTGCCACATGTCCCGTGTTAGAATACCGCACAGGAGTTGTCCTGTGCGGTATTCTAACATGTTGTTGACAACATGTAGCACATTTCAATGCAAAATCAACACAAATAGTTGTATTTGTGTTGATTTTGTATTGAAATGTGCTACATGTTTTCAAATTTCATAGGCAAATAAAGATTCTTAAGATACGTAGACTATTTATATCTAGATAACGGTACCGAACATTACCTTCCTCCCACGTACGTTGAGGTTGAGGTTGTGGAATGAACTCCTTGTTTCGGTTTTCCCAAGAGAATACAGCATGGGACCCTTCAAAAACGGAGTTATAAAGATTCTAAAGGGACGGCCACCGTAGCCTAGTTGGTAGTGCACCTGCCTACGAAGCTGGCCCAAGCAGCAAAATGTGGTCTAGTAATTGTCCTGGAACCACCATTTCATTAGGACTATAACGGAATAGTAAGCAATTATAACCACGGAAAAGGGCCCAATTTATAGGCGTATTTTAGCTAATTAAATATCTATAGTAGACTTGGTGAATACCATTTTGACCAATAACGGCCATATAGTTGGACTATGTAAAACTATTTTCTCCCGCGAAGCCAACTATCAGCGCTTAATGGAACCAATCACGACAATAGTAACCTTATAGTTAGACCACGTAGAACTATTTGCTCTCGCGAAGCTAACTATGAGCGCTAAATGGAACCAAACACGACAATAACGTACACAGTGAATATCTTACAAGCTCATACAAAGTGATGTGAATTGGTGAATGTTGCTATGCACATTTGTAAAGATTAATTAATATTGATAAAGGTAAGTTATTATATTTTTATAATAAATATTATCTAGAATAAGAGTAGGGTGTTAGTTAACAATAAGTGAAGCCGTGTTTGAATGTGCATGGCGCAGGTATATTTTCGGTGAAGTGTAATAAGTTTTTTGTCAAAATTTTTAAACGCCCCTCGAAATTCACGTTTTCATTAAGTTGAATTTTAAAATAATGTTGTTTTCAGTAAGACATACAACGAAAAGTCGCCATCTTGACAAACTTGGTTTTCCCAAATACATTAACAAACCGTTATAGACGTACTTTGTTTAAAAATGGTAAATATCAGAACTTGCTTGGCCATATTGTTTGGAATTAGAGTTCCGCAAATATTGTAATGTTACGTTATGTCTATGTTGTTATTAGGTACCGATGTCTTATTTTCATATTTTTGTTTAGGTGTGACGTGTGAAAATGGTAATGTTTCTGGACGTCGATAGCTTTTTAACTAAACTTTTTAAAAAAACTAACTAAAAGGGATTTTCGAGCTTTAAAAATTGTTTGAAATATTTTCTACTTCTATTTTTGTGCTTTCCCTTGCTAGCTTGGTTTATTGTTTCACAGAATCGTGATCAAGACCAAATTAGTGAGATGCCAACGGTCTCTCGAGAAGATACTCGTTCAAATACTACAAGATCACTTCATTTACAACAAAACTCGGCTACCATTCAATCCGGTTCAGCAATTTTACCTGTATCTTCTTTTGTCGCGCAAAACCCTCAACTTGTCATAACAGAATCAGAAGAAACACTGTCAGATGTCAGTTTAAATGCTCAACATTTCGTTCTTTACAACAGGGATAACCAAATACAGCCTGTCGAGGATGGTCAAATTCCACAACTGCAACATGAAGTAAAGTCAATCAAAGAAGACATTTAAACCATCATACCAAATCAAAATACACTTTATGAAATACAAACTAACATGTGCTGAGTGCTGTGTCGAAGAGAGATTCAGAATGAATTAAACTCGTAGGTACATCCAATGACCGTTTCAAGAAAGCAAGAAGACGTAGATGTAGACATGTTATAAGAAATCTAAAAGAACTTGAAGAATTTGAAACAAATACATTTATTCAAATTTCTAATAAAGAATTGAATGCCGCATGTCGTATTGTATTCTACAGCCCCTTTTCTAACATCGCTATGTATTTGAAAATTGGAATAATTTTCAATATCGCATTCATCTTCTTGTACAGGTTCCACACTAACACAATCTTCCAAGTCTACATTTAAAATTGCTTTAATCGATTAAACTATTTTTCGTGCAGAATCATTAAAATAAACATTTTGTCTTAAATTTTCACAATAACAATTTTGTACGGAACCTTCTCGTATTTCTACGATTCAACAAAATCAAAATATCCGTACTGAGACTATAACAGAATTTGCAAGACCATTATAAACCAATGTTTTCTTGTTCAGGACACCACGGATATAGTTTTGGATACTAAGTATATTATATTAAACCTTTATAAGCGTGTTAAGATTATAACGATATTAGTTTATACCACTATATAACCGCTCCATTTTACTGATAATTGTTCTGTAAAGTAAATTTATAAACCCTTATAAAACCAAGTAATAAATGCAAATAGTATCCAGAATGTTTAGTTCTGTTTATCACTCTTATTGGTGTACTTTACTTATAGTGGTTCTATAATGTTTCTTGTTAGTAGTTATAAGCATAGCTTACCAGTTTATCTGCTCTTGAGTGCGTTTACACCCTCGCGATACTTTTATAGGTCACCCAAGCTTATATTTGACCTTTAATTTCGGCCTATAAGTAATTATAAGTTAATGTATAGGAGGAGATATACTATAAGGCCCAACTAACTCCATGCTTGCTATTATAAGCGATGCAGCAAAAACTAGAACCCTTAAGAAAACATTAAAAGTGCTGGAGTCCTATAACGTCTGCACTATAGGATAATTTTGCTGCTTGGGGGTGGTCCTGGGTTCGAATCCCGCTAAGTGCAAATATTTGTGTGATGAGCACGAATATTTATTTCTGAATCATGGATGTTTTCTTTGTATTAAGTATTTATCTGTCTATATAAGTATGTATATAGTCGCCTGGTACCCATAGTACAAGCTTTTGCATAGTTTTGGGCTAGTATGATCTGTGTGACATTGTCCCCTAGATATTATTTGTGTGACCCATAAATAGTTGCCCTGAGTTTGGATGTACTTTGTATCCGCCAATTATATATTTGTAAAGTACCCCGCGACACAGGGGTTAATTTCCCTAGTGCGATCATTGTCTTAACAAAATAAAGATATCTCCTACTTCGTTTGTGTACTGGTAACATGTTCAACCACAGATTTATTTATTTGGAAAACCAACAGCAACAAATACAAAATAAATAGATGTTATAAGCAACACATAGCCAATTACAGGTCTTCACTTTTAAACATCTAGTTAAAAATATGGACAAGAAAAATATTACCAGTTAGTACATAAATACACTTAACCAAAAAAAGTAAAAAATAAGTAACTTATAAAATCTAAGTTACAAAAGGGAGAATTATGAAGCCTACGTTGGAAGTTAAACATTTAGATAATTATTGAAAAACTCAGCGCTCATCAGCCTTCTTACTGACGCTATACTCGCATTAAAAATATCTACTTCATTATATATTGTTTGAAAACATCATTTACTGTCGATAAAGCGGTCTTGGATTCAAAAGTTTGACGGGCTCGTTGGCGTGGTTAGCAGATGCTTGCCTTTCACGCCATTGCTAATGGGTTCCATTCCCACCCAGGAGAAATATATATTTGTGTGCATGTAAATGTATTTTTGTCCTGAGTCTAGGTGTAATTGTCTATATAAATATGTATTTACAAAAGAAAAGTAGAATATGTAGTATATCAGTTATCTGGTTTCCATAGTACAAGATCTGCTTAATTTGGGATCAGATGGCCGTGTGTGAATAATGTCCCTAGATATTATAATTATTGTATTATACACTTGGAGTACGTAAACCTTTCTGCCTGCGTAATAAAGGCGTGATCACGGTCAAACTGCTTTATTGGTCTTTCGGTAGCCTGTGAAACCGCAGTTAACGAGGTCTTGAGCCTATGAGCTATTTTGAAACGGGGTACGAGACAATTGTGCCATGAGTTCTGGGCCTTAAGTAACTCTGTTTATTGTCATGCGACGGCCACACACAACGATTCGCTGGTGGCTATTATTCAGATTACAATAGATGTTTGTACTCTTAATCAGTCAGTACCTACACTGCCTTTTCATCAGACATGTGTGTGATATCCACCGTTAAGATAGTTTGATATTGCAGTACCTACTTGAAGAAGTAAGTCTTTTATTTATTTAGTACTAGCCCCCGCGGTTGTACCCGCGTTAATCTTTATAAATTAGAGCCTCCTAGCTATGCCCGCGGTTTCACCCGCGTTAAAGTAGTTTTGGTGTAAATGAGTAACAAACATACATACATACATCTATACTGACAAACTTTCGCATTTATAATATTAGAAGAATGTGGTGCACCTCTAGCGGTTTTGGCAGTGTACGCCGGAATAGCTTGCGGGTGGTAATAATAAATCCATTCAGTAGTTTTTACGTGAAAGAGTAACAAACATCCATCCATCCATACTTACAAACATTCGCGTTTATAATATAAGTAGGATGTGTTATTCGGATATATAACCTATACTACCTGTGCCCCGCGGTGTTACCCGCGTTAAATTTTATAAATTTTCTTTGCTATAAACCTCACGGAGTCCGAGACCTTTCCAACGAATGCAAACCCGTGGAAATCGGTTCGTGCGTTCTGGAGTTATAGCGTCAGGAAGGAAAACCCGACTTATTGACAATAACTTGATACGAGCTAGCTAAATATCATTTCTGTAATAAAATAAATTTTATAAATGTTTTCATACAAGATGTACCTAAATATCTATGTTACTAGAAATAATATCTAATGTATACAACTATATTACTACAAACATGTTCTGACTATTTACAAGCGCTTTTTTAAAGTCTACGTGAATAAAAACCTTTTTTTTTTTTTTTTTTTTTTTATATAGCAGATTACTACAGTTTCATCAAAATCCGTTCCGTTTTTGTGTGATAATGTAACAAGCATCCATAAATCCATAATCATAAACTTTCGCATTTATAATATTGTTGGATGGGAGCACCTGCAGCCGACATAGGTATAGTTAGCGTTTTAAAAAATATAGAATCATCTCGTAACTTTGATTTACTACAACCGATTTAAACAAAAATTATATCTGATCACCTCGAAAGCATTCCATATCTAATTAACAAATAAGTTTCAAAATCACTTAAACATACAGGTAAATTGATAAACTGCTTAAAGTATGTTCAAAATAAACAGTCATCATCATCATCATCATATCAGCCGAAAGACGTCCACTGCTGGACAAAGGCCTCCCCCAAAGATCTCCACAATTGCCGGTCTTATAAACACAAAAATAAAAAAAATATTTAATAAATAAAAAACCCGACTGCGTAAATAATGAACCAAACTACGTACACAGACAAAGAACTGAAATATGAAGAATGGAACATAACAACTGAACAGCCGGGATCCATTAGTCGACAGCCAATCTAATTTGTCAATGGATCCCGACTGTTCAGTTGTTATGTTCCATTATTAGAATATATTTTATTTTCTTCAATAGTATTCATTCAATAGTACATTATATAATTTTAGACCACAAGCCATCTATATGCTTGTTTTTTTCTTTTCAGTTCTTTGTCTGTGTACGTAGTTTGGTTCATTATTTACGCAGTCGGGTTTTTTATTTATTAAATAATTTTTTTATTTTGTACTTTTTAGTTATGAGTTCCTAGCTAGCTTCAAAAATAAGTTAACCACATTAAGTATATATTATAATTTTTGTTCTTAATATTTATGTTTTTTTTTTTATATTTTTATCATTCATTATCTAGATTTAGTTATTAAATATTATTCATTCATTTATTTATTTCACTAAAATAGAGTACAGTGGTGGTCTTACTATTAGGTTAGTCTCATCAATTTTACTCATAAACAGCATGCGAAATGTGTGATTGTTATATGTCAAATTTTACACAAATAATATATTTACTTAAATAAATCACAGTTTTTTTTAAAGACTACCCTTGCAATATGGAATCTAATCCCTGTGTTGCAGGGTACTTAAAAATAATAGACGGACACAAATTACATCCAGACTCAGAACAACTATTTATGGGTCACACAAGTAGTTGTCCGTCGCGGGACTCGAACCCGCGACACGAAGCGGCAACGCGACTGCCTTAGCCGTTGCGCCTCACGTGCAGTCAAAAATTTATCCTCTCTCGTCTAAATTATGCAGACACAGTGTATGGAGCCTGCCTACTGGCAAGAACACAAAGGCTAATACAACGGGTACAAAATGCCTGTGCTCGTTTCTGCTTCAATGTGCCCCCACGAACACATGTAACTTCATACATAAATAGTGGGAACATGTTAAAAATGTCAGAGCGTAGATTACTTCACCTAGCAACCCTAGTATTTGGTGTGGTTGCGAACAAGAGGCCTGAGTATCTTTACGAGAAATTAACATGGTCAATGGATGTTAATAGTTACAGAACCAGGTCTTCAGCTCACCTGATCTTAACCCCGAGACATAAGACTGCAGCATTTCGTGGATCCTTCAAATATGCGGCCGCAAAGGTCTGGTGCAATATACCACCCCCTTTGAAGTGTCTGCAAACATTGCATACCTTTAATACCAAATATAAAAAAGAATTGTTAGACCGACAAAAACTAATATCTTAAATTCTCAAGCTCAGTACAAGTACTATTTTACTACTTTACAAGGCTGAACTTACCCGTCTTTATGCACATTTTGGTGGGAAGGAGTATCGCAAAATAACCACACACATTTAGCGGCTTGTGTCAGCTCAAAACAACTATGCCCTGACGTTCACGCAGCGACGAAGTCCATGGTAATAGCATCGCCATTACTCCATTAGTGTTGTTTTCATAAATCATCATATTTCAGTTTTATGTCAAAAAATCACAATCACCACTCGTACCTATACACCAAACATGTTTACGCTATTAATTTAGTACCTACTGCGTATAATGAACCAAAATAATTTGTTGTGCACATAGATTAATAAGTGATTCAAATTCCGCGTCCCTTTTTCTTTCATCTGACAGTCAGAATCCAAGAGTATGTAAGGATGACAGACAACTCGGCTCGATTAGTAACATAGATTAAATAATTAATGTATATTGTGCAATAGTCGAGTTAGTCGTAATTAGTTTGTTTTTGGTGTGTCCAAATAAATGAAAAACATGTGACAAGAATGTAGACATAATCACAACATTAATTTTATTTTTATTTTATATATTACAAATTAGTGTTTGTAGTTATTAATATTTTTATTTTATAAGTCTCCATATCCACATATTTAGTATTTAAATTAGTTGTAAGTAATATTATTAGTGTTCAGATACTTTTTTCTTTTAATTGAATTGCGAGCTGTACTGGCACATGAATTGTTATTATTTACCGGGTTCCATCAGAAAACCAGCGCTGCATCAGTAATGTCGCAGCTAGTGCTGAGATGGGACCAATTCGGACTCGCACAGATAGCAATTAAGAACTTCGTTATGTGTACCTATATATTATTATTATTATCTGTGCTTGTTTACGGAATAAATATATTTTTCTTTCTTTCTTTCATTGAATAGAATGATTTTTCTAGGAGCCACAGTCTGAGTTGGTTTTTGAACTTTGCCGCTGAAAAATGTCTAATACTTTGCGGCAAAGCATTATACACTTTCACACATACAGCATAGGAACTTTTTCGTTGCATTAGTTATCATGTTGCGAGGAAAAACATCTTTAGCTCTAGTAAAATACTGTGGCTGCGTTTTCACAGATACACCAATTTGAAAAATGTACAAACACACTAGTCATAATTTTTAGTCCTTTTAACAATGATTTACATGAGACAAACGGAGGAGTACCTGTAATTGCTTTAACGCATTTTTTTGCAATAGAAATGCTCTCGTGTTATCTGTTTAATTGCCCCATAGTACCATACGTCGGGTAACCAAGGTAATGATTTGCCTATATATTTATCGCGATTGAGACCCGTGTCCCGAGCATATAAAAAAAAATTGTGTACAAACCGCGAAAGTTTAAAAACATTAAAAGGTACCATGCCTCAGGATAGGACCAAAGTACCCGAGATATGCCATCAAATATCGATTGGTAATAAGGCTGTTTTGCGAAGTCGTGACAAAACGTATACAAACCTATTGATTCTGATGCATATTTGATCAATGTGCAATTTCCAGTTACAATAACGATCAACTGTAATTAGTCCGATTAAGGAATGACTCAAAGGAGGGTATAGAGTGCGTGAGCGGGAACCTAAGGGATATTTTCAGAAACTTGTTCAGAGTACTTAGAGGGAAAACATACTAAAAGTCTAGGAGGTTAGGCGGAGGAAGGAGGGGGGAGGGGGACAAAGACCTCAATTTTTGGTTTTTTGCTAATATCTTTAAAAAGGTGTGTTTTAGCAAAAAATATTCTAAGATAAAATTAAAGCTTACAAAATTCACTATAACTTTGATCTCATATACTTTTTCATATTTCCATTCGTTTATGAGCTACACGCTCCAGAAATATAGAAAATTTAAGTTATTCAGCGGAACTCTTACAGATGCCTTGAGAAGTTTAGGAGACCTGATATGCTTCTGGAGGGAGGTGTGCTGGATGGAGTGAAGGCCGTCATGGCTCACATACAATTGTCCTCATCGGGACTAAGTGCGGAATTCAAACCCACTACCATATTAGTGGGAACAAGATGATGATGAGTTATTCAGGGTGATGACCATTACCTGATGCCCGAATTATCTCTAAATTTATTTTAACATAAGCTGGGAGTACCTCCATGAGGTAAGGGCGGTAACAGTAAGATATCGCGTTTTTTTGTAACAGCAGATAACTGAGCTTAGGCGGGGCTGGTGTAGGAAACGCAACCTTACTGGCTAAAACTGAAAAATGACGATGAATGAATGAATGACAAAAAATGAGATGCAATAGCATGGATATGAACACATCCTCTTCTTACACTCATTTACCGACTACGATACTCATACATGACCTCAACCTTATCGTCGAATTGCGGCGAAGTCGGCGCGTAAACATGTATGACCTTCAACGAATACCGCTTGGTAATTCTGAGTATAAGGTACGCAACCCTAGTCGATTCACTCCCGATTTTCAGTATGTTGTGGACGAGGGACTTGTGTACTATGAACCCAACACCACCTTGGGACAGTTGGTCGCCCTCCCGGAAATAGAGCAGATTCCCGGATTTCAGGATTATAGTGTCCTCCCCTCTCTTCGAACTTCAGATAATTCTATTATGTCCCAATATAACCTGCTCAATCCTTCCTCCAGTTCGATCATCTTCTCGTCGGTCCGCAGTGTGCGTGTGTTGTATGTTGCCAGGGCCAGAGGTCGTCGGTTTTGGTAACGCGGAATCTGCCGGGGATTCTTAGCACCCCCTGCCCTGTCGTAACCACGGCTGTTACCTCGGCTGGGAATAGCAGGGCTGCCGGGGACTGGGGGCCGCGGTTTAATTGTGTCCTTTATTTGAGGGGATCTGCCATAATAGCCACGCTTGGCAAACGGGTTGGCAATAGCAGTAAGGTAGACATTGATACTCATGAGAACGCTGCTGCCCATTCTCTGGTATATATTCCTTCGGGAGGAGCGGGATGAGAGGGGGTGGCGATATTCTCTAGGCCGTCACCACACAGCCACTAAGAGCCACTAAGAGAGTAGCTAAATATAATTCCTGAAGCACATATCACCAAGTGCAGCAGTGGCTCGGGAATGAGCTGCTCCCTCAAGAGTGGGGGTGGAAAAAGTTATGGTGATATCTTGGGGCCAAGAACAACAAAAGATTTACCGGCGCCCCAGGTTTTACTAAAAAAACAATATTTTGTCGCTGCACCAAGGATTGTAGCAGCAGCAAATGTGGATGTCGCAAAGCTATGCTGAAATTTTCTACTGCGTGCCTTCATTGCCAAGGAAAATGCTTCAACGGTGTGACTTTTAGCGAGGAAGACGACGAGAATGACCATAAAGATGATTGAGAGCCCTCTCAGCAAAAACCACTTACCACTGAGGAAGGCGAGGAAGAAGATACCAAAGAAAACGACCTTTTTCCAGGACGCTCACGACCTAAGAGAATAGAAATGTGAATCATTCACAGAATTGGACTTAGAAACTAATATTTCAAAACATTTTTTAATTGCACTTTTCCAGAGCCTGTAGTTTGAAAACGGATGGGATATGGAAAAGTATCAAAGTTATAGAAAATTGTATAAGCTTTCATTTCATCTTAGAACAGTTTTTGCTAAAACGCGCCATTTTTGAAATATTAGCGTAAAACCTAAAATTGAGGGCTTTGTCCCCCTCCCCTCCCTCCGCTTCAGTTCCTGAACATCAGGAGTTTTATCATGTTAGTTAGTTGTTTTTGCTTTTAGTACTCTGAACAAGTTTCTGAAGAAATCGCTTAAGTTCCCGCGCACGCACTCTACAACTACTTTATTAATTATACTATATACCAAAAAACTTCACACTCTCTACTTTGTTTATTTTATATTTAGTAAATATGATTTACTTATTTTGCTCAAAAATTGAATAAAGTGTGTCTTGCTCAAATTATTTCAGATTATTTTTATCAAGCGAATTAATTTCTATCGTATTATTAATTTCTATGTCAAATTTATTTAACAGATTCTATGCCAAAACTATAAGGATGTCGTCTGCAAACAAAGTGCATGTATAATGAGTTATATCTGGTATGACATTAATATAGAAAAGAAAAAGAGTCCATGCTTATTTACGAGATAGTCCGATTGGCAATATTTAATTAGAGTTCCACTTTCCAAAGTGGAAAGGAAAGTTTTTTTTTTACTGTTATCTTTTTAATCTATATTTTTTAATCTGTGATATGATAATGAATAAATAAACATCCGGGCCAAATATCACGTTAATACAAGCAGCTCTTTAAGCTGAGAGATAAGTCAGTCATTGTTATTGTTATATGACTGCAAATTTCGCAATCTCGTGATTTCATTGAGAGATTTGATATCATGAGGATTGTTTAGTAGCTTGCGGTGGTACAGAGTACTAATAATTAAACCATCTAAAGACTTAACCTGGCTTTATGAAAAATTCAATTCAATTCAAAATTAAAATGCATGAACTAAGATCGACAACGGCTCGATTCAAAGTTGTCCCTTGCAACTTGTGTACAGTTACTCCCCAACATAATATTAAAGGTAACATTTTTCTTTAAATTTTACTTTGTCCACAAAGCGCATGAAATTCGGTTGTTGATAGTTCGATTCTCACACCAACCAAAGGGACGTTGTTCTTTATATCTTTGTCATTGCATTTAAAACAATTCGATTTCGGTAGGTACTATACTATATATAGTTTTTCAAGTGAAGTTAAGTACTAAATCGTTTGAAGTTGGAGATGGCCGACCGTGTTAGACGTTAGATACTTTAGGTAGTCCAATATACCGAATGGATACTTTATTATATGTCCATCAACACTCATACGCACAGTCATACGAAGTTTTCGTCTTTTCATTGTAAATTTCTACTGTTTTAAAACCTATATGTGAGAATAGTTGTTACGCAACTTTAAATCGATATAGCTCCTAAACGGCCGGTCAAATCGAAAAATGTTGAAAGAAAACTAAAATTTTTTTTTAAATACCTATTCAACGATACCCCACATGACATAGTTTGTTGACTTAAAATTTTTTAATTTTCACAATATGGCGTCCAGTAGTCGCCATATTGAATTTTCACAAACGTCATGTCTTTAGTGACACTTTCCGGACTGAAAGAAATCGATTGACGTGCGAATCATTAAAATCGGTCCAGGCGTTTGGTCTGTATAGTGCTTCAAAGGAACATACATACATACATAGCCTGATAAACACATTACCCTTTGCGTCCCGCAGTCGGGTAATAAACAGTAGTAACCTACTCTAACTACAGTAAATTATGATATGATAAAAATTAGACCATTTTGAATGTATATTATTATATAATACTATTTTACAAATCGGTTTATAAATGACGGAATTAGATATCAAGTAACAAACATGAAAACATTATGAATTGAGAACCTCCTCCTCCCTTTTTTCGAAGTCGGTTAAGAAACCTGTGTCTTGGCAATTGGCATACAGCGCCAATCCCTCTAATCGTGTTGTATTAAGTTAACTATACTAAGTTAGCTAGCTGGTAGAAATATTATTAAATGTTTTTAAATAATTGTCGTTAAATATCAAAATATAGTTGATATGAATGTGGTTATTATCATAATCATTATGAATATTATAATCATTATTTCAAGCGGCCTACATTCCAAACACAATGGCGGTGTCTGTCATCATAATATTACAATTATTATAATAAATAATAAAAGTGGGTTATAAGCGATCGGAATGTTGATTTTATTAAAGGTGGGAAACTTATTACTAAAATATTGGGGTATTTTACACAGCTCCATCTAGCTACGACCAAGACAAAAAAGTCATGTTTATAAACACAATTTTTGTATTGTGTCAGGATCGAACCTGCTACTTTTTGATAACAAGGCAGGTTTTCTAGCAATTGAGACACGGCAGACGTCAAATTATAGATAATTCAGAGAAGAAAAAAACATATTTAAAATTGCCTGATAGAACTCATGTTATGTTATCCTCCATTTAATTTTGTAGAACGCTCAAGTCCGACCTTGCATGGTGTACTGTTCTCATCTTTTGGATAGCTCTGCAAAGTATCACCTGTACTCTTTGGATTCAATAGACTGACGCGCTCGCAGGATAATTGATGACAGAGACCTAACAAATAAAAAGCTGCAACGCTTAGATCACAGGCTGTTTCATGGAGAATGCCCTCACCTACATGAACATATCCCTCCTTCCCCCTTTTTTCATCGGACTACCAGGCGTCAGGAGCGTCTCAACCGCTTTATAATACAATACAATACAAATATCGTTTATTTTTCTCCACAGACATTTTCTTACATGTCATGAACAATTGGGTGATGTAGATACTTAATACTATGTTGTGGAGACTGGAGCCAGTACTAGGTAAAACCTGTGTTACAAGTCTCCAGCTTTGTTGTTGACATCCCAGTATGCCGTATGAAACGCTTTGCTTCCTCTTTCATCATACGCACGGCATAGCAGTGGAACACACTCCCGGACGACGTGTTTCCAGACTCATACAACATGGGTTTATTCAAGGCTAGAGTGAACAGGCATCTTATGGGTACGCGCGGTCCACCTTCGACCACATCTTCACTTACCATCAGGTTTGATCGTGATCAAGCACAAACCCATCCAGCACAAAAAAACCAAACTGAAACAAAAAGAATTGCAGCCAATTCAAAGAGCAAGAAGCAGTATTCCTATAAATTGTCCCACGACTCCCCAACCAATTTCCTAAGAACCTCGGCCCTTTATACTACATTCCTGTTGCCCTCCATTAAAAATCGAAATAAATTCTTGTAAGCAACGGTTACTCTAATAACATTAATCACTGTAATCATGTCCCAAAGCCAAAGAGTCATAATACAAAAAACGTCAAGTTGAATGCATTGCGTGTCTCTAATTCTATTAAAGTCAATGTGGAGACGCCATTTGTTAGACTGCGTAACTAAGGGCTGGAGTGGACTGGCAACTAAATAATGATAATGAAATGGAATAAGATGATGATGAAATATAATGAAATTTATTCAGCAATTACATAAATATAGCCAACTTGACGGGCCTGATGGCGTGGTTGGGAAATGCTTGCTTTTCACGCCGGAGGTCGTGGGTTCGATTCCCACCCAGGACAAATATTTGTGTGGATGAACATGTCTGTTTGTCCTGAGTCTCTGGTATCTGGGTGTAATTATCTATATAAGTATGTATTTAAAAAAGAAGAGTAGTATATGTAGTATATCAGTTATCTGGTTTCCATAGTACAAGCTCTGCTTAGTTTAGGATCAGATGGCCGTGTGTATATAATGACCCACTCTTGGGGCCGCGTATCGTTCCGCGCTTGAGTCCTAGTGTATTTTGCTGTAATTATTTGCTATCATGTATTTAATACATCAGTTATTGTTTTAATACTTAATAGGTAATAATTAATATGCAATATTGTAAGATTAGACGCATTGAATACAGTAAATTAAGTACCAAATATTTAATCGTAATTTCTTCTACAGGTATCTCTCATCTTGAAGAAGATCGCGGACATCAGTTTTATTGTAAGTAACATTTAGTCAAGTTTCAGACATGTTTGAAATTAGTTATAGAAATTTAAGTACGGTGGGAATCGAATCCACAACCACAGAGCCCCTGTCCCCCTTGTGCGTTAACCGCTCAAAAACTGAGATTTATACAATCCTTTCCATGGTCCATGCTACCGCAATGAAGAAGCTTAACGACACGCCATCTTAAAGAAATCTACACGACTAAGACGGCTGGAATGCCAATAATCTAACGGTGTAACTAATGCCTAGATCTGAAAAAAAGCAAAATCCTACCGCCAATTTCTTGTGTCGCTTAAGTGTATTGGATAAGCTGAGTGTGCGCAAAACACATTTGGCTTTTTATTCCAAAATAGGCAACATTAATTCAAAATGTTAACAATGGAAAAGTTGTGTAATTTCTATTGCACAACGACAACGTTTAGATTAAATAAAATGTACAGGATTAGGCTACAATTTGCTATAAAACAACCTCATCATGACATCCGAATGACATGCACTGAGGAACAAATAATCCTCCACAAAAGATTTCCATAGAGGATTGTATCCATTTTTTGGGGGGAATAAGTCATAATGGCGGAAGGGTTGGCGATCATAGTACACAGGGATACGCTGCTGCCCGTTTTCTGAGAGCTATTCCCACGGGACGACTTCTACACCCACCACCTTCGATCAATAATAGTAGGTACTAGATTGAGGATTACGTACAAAATTAATTCGCTTAAGTGGCCACGTTTGCACAAATGTAAAACAAACAACGTTCTTAGAAAAATGTTTAATAATATTAACAACTTCAGTTTATTGCAAACCTTTACAACTGAACATAAAGTTCAATTACAACTGCACAATAATATATATTTAAGTCCTTTCATCGGAGAAATGTTAAAAGCAATAAATTTATAATGTCGTTTACAAATAAAAAGACATGATTATAAAACAATTTATTCTAAAATTAAACTTAATGTCTAAGTAATAAGGTGTAAAACATTATGTTGATAATTTCGTACTTACTCCATTTTGGAACTAGACACAATAATTCAAATATTTGGACATTATTTCTAATTTTACAATTATCGTAAAGTTGGCTATGATTGGACCATACTAATTTGAAATAAGACCACAAACGTATCTGTGGTCTTATTTTTCGGGCCGTTTTTGAAGCGGTCATCGGGAATCTAGTACTGTTATTGATCGAAGACCACCACGGGATGGGTAGGGTGGTATTTTTTGCCGTCAGCCGCACAACAAACAACCTAGTTGATAGCAAATTGTAGCCTAATTAATTAGATAAAAACATATTCTTAAATCGTCAAAAGTCATGCTAATATTACACAACTTTTCTATTGTTTATATTTTTAACAAATGTTGCTGATTCTGTTGCAAAAAGAATAATTTGTTCTGGACCCAGGCTTCCTATCCAATGCCCTTACCGTTTTCCGCGATCTGCACAGTTAATATTATTTATGATGCGGGATGTTGTTCGATACGGTCGCCACTTATATTATTACGGTGTTAAGTCATTAGAGAAAAGATGTTCTGTCCTTATGAGTTATATTGAGCGGAAGTATTAAGGATTGGCTTATAAATTATATCGCTGCGTGTGTTCTGAGCGGGATAGTATAACTAGTCAATCAATATTCTTGTGAGATGCTTATTTACTGTCCGAGTTTGCGCATATTAAAGGAAACATATTTGGATTTGGACAAGGAAACATAGCGACAAACGTGCAAATGGGTCATCTGATGGTAATTGATCACCGCCGCCCATGGACCTTTGCAACACCAGAGGCTGTCGGCCTTGAAAAGAGTCCGCAAATAAGTTTTGCTGATCCTCCCCACCCCCCATCACGATGACCTCTGGAGCCTTACTTACACTCAGAAACGTGTGGCGCAGCGGCTAAGACAGTCGCCTCGCCGCTTCGTGTCGCGGGTTCGAGTCCCGCGCCGGATAACTATTTGTGTGACATGTGTGTGTGTGTGTGTGTGTAAATAGTTTTTCTGAGTCTGGATGTAATTTGTGTCCGACTATTATATGTTTGTAAAATACCCCGCGACACAGTGATTAATTCCCTAGTGCGGGCGTTGTCTTTATAAAAAAACACAACATTAAAATATTAATGTTATTATTAAGGAATGTCTTCTGTAAGGTGGAGGTACTTCCCCGGTCGAGCTGCTCTTTGAGCGAATTAACGCTGTGCCCTAAGTCTACAAAAAAATATTTTGGTTAAATGATATCAGCGGGAAATTACTAAAATATTTCCATCAGTGAATTACGACATGATTATTTACTGTGATTTCAAATAAACTAGAGCTTAATACACAATATTTGGGATAGTCTACTGGTTAGACCGTTAAACTGTGGGGTAAGTGGTCGCGAGTTCAAATGCTAACACGTAAGGCTAACCACTGACTTTTCAGGTTTACGTATCTGGTACTGAAAACGGTGAAGAAAAACATTGTGAGGGAATATTGGAGTTTAAAAAAAGCCAATCCAAACATATAGAACTCATTTATCTTAAACGGCTCTTTTCAGGAAGTCGTTCATAAGAAAAAAAAATATTTCTTAACCCTCAGTAAAATATATATCTCTAGTTAAACAGACAACGGTACCTCAATACCGTGACTGCACGTGTGGCGCAGCGGCTAAGACATTCTCCTCGCCGCTTCGTGTCTCAGGTTCGATCCCCGCGCCGGATTTAATTTGTGTGACCCATAAATAGTTGTTCTGAGTCTGGATGTAATTTGTGTCCATCTATTATATGTTTGTAAAGTATCCCGTGACACAGGGAAAAGATTCCCTAATGCGGGCGTTGTTTTTTTAAATAATATAAAGTAAATACATACGCCTTGAACACGATAACGACCGTAATCACTAAGAAATAAGGGCGGTTTCATTGTGCAATTGTGCGCACTGACGTGATGTCGACTCAACCATATCATTTACCCTGGAGCTGATTATATAGCTTATGGTGAGGGATGCTGTCTAGTTAAATCACTTACATGTTTATGGTGTGAAATCGTTAGGTAAATCGGTTAATGATGCTGTTCACGCCATTTCTGTGAATATATCTTGATAGCGTCTTTATTATGTGGAAAATAAGGTTGCTTTTTGTAAAACAAGTTTATCCGCTAGCGTGGCATCTACTGCACCTATGAGTTATGTTAGGCGAAATTATTAAGAGGCTGACAACAAACAATTTTTTTTCAACCGTTCGCGGGTGCCAATGCCCTCCAAGTAGGTGGTACAGACGCCAGCACATCGAGATACCCCAATCTGTCAAATATCCCCAAGCGAAAGTGAACCTTATACTTACGTGATAAAGTTGAAAATCCATAAAAGCAATTGACAGATTGGGGTAGCTGGATGTGCTGGCGTCTGTAGTAAAATCGAGTTGACACAACTATCAGAACGAGTTAAAAAACGAGGTGTAAATGGACCGCGGTTTGACAGTTCCATCAAGGGTCTTTAATACATCAAAAAAAAAAATACTTGGCCAAATCTACTATATAAAAATAAGTCGGGTTTTCCTTCCTGACGCTATAACTACAGAACGCACGAACCGATTTCCACGGTTTTGCATTCGTTGGAAAGGTCTCGGGCTCTGTGAGGTTTATAGCAAAGAAAATTTATAAAATTTAACGCGGGTAACACCGCGGGGCACAGCTAGTTAAGTATAAACAAAAAACACTTAAATATTCCGGATACTGAATGGGCAATTCACTCTAAAATTCCAAAGATACAAGAAAATAACAAATAAAAGACAATTATACCCCGTAAGCGTAGGAGTTTGTTGTTTGGTGACGGCATAAATATCATTACCCCATCTTATCCCGTGGAGGGCGTAGAAATCGTCCGAGGGAATACCTACCAGAGAACGGGCAGCAGTGTTTTTCTGTGAACTATGACCATCAAACTTCGATAGCCAACCCGTATGCCAAGCGTGGCGATTATGACATATCCCCCTTATTCTTTGGGGATTTTTTGTCCAGCTGTGGACGTACTTTGGCTGACATGATGAAACGTAGGAAAATACAAAAAACTTGAGAGGTGTCAAGGGACACCCGGATGGAACGAAGTTATTTCTTATTATTTATTATGTACAAAAAACCTGTATACACTCAACAAAAATAATCGTCGCGACACCACACTGTTCAATGCGAAATAGAAATGAAAATATCTGGCTTGCTTTCTATAAGAGAGAGAGAGAGAGAGACAGACAGACCGAGAAACATGCGCACGCCGCACAGCTGCAAAAAGTATCGTGACAACTTTTCGTAAGAATTTTTTCCGTGTAGCCCCCTTTCACAACGCGCGATAAGGAACTTCGTTCCAATAAATTAACAAAAACCTTCTGTTATTAATTTCACTTTGAATAAGTACCTATTAATAATTTATTTTCAAAAAGTAATAATATGAAAAGTTTGGCGTTCATTCAATGAAGTTTTCATAGCCAACATTTTTTTTTCAATCTTATGCAATACGGTGATATTCCCATATATTCCTACGAAGTAAGTTAGTTCCTAGTATTCCCACGTATCACGCTAACCCTATATGCGGTATTAGTATAGGTTCACACGGTGCCGCGGTGTAGTGCCAATACCCCTGATGTGTCTGTCGCCTTAGAAAGGGATGCTCAAACTTTGTTGCGACCGCAAGTGCATCTTTAACTATTCAATTTTAAGCATGAATTGATAGGTAAGGCCTACATTGCAATTTTTTTTATTATTTTTTAAAAGACAACGCCCACATTAGCGAATTTAATCCCTGTGTCGCGGGGTACTTTACAAACATATAATAGACGGACACAAATTACATCCAGACTCAGAACAACCATTTATGGGTCATTCAAATGGTTGTCCGGCGCGGGACTCGAACCCGCGACACGAAGTGGTGAGGCGACTGACTAAGCCGCTGCGCCACACGTGCAGTCATTACATTAGGTAAACTAAATATTTATATTAGGTATTATATTTAGTTATATTAAAGAAAGGGATCACTGACCACGTGTCTAGGCTATGATTGCCTCCATACCTACGAAACACAAGGTGGATATAAAGTTCATGTCGGTGGGGAATCCTACCCTTTTTTTTCGCGTGCTCAAATCGCATGTCATGTACGGCTCGTCCCACTAAAACCACCACGGTAGCCTGCCCCACAATGCTTGTAGCGGGGGCTCTGGGTACTCGTAAACGATCTCGCCAGTACCCCCGCTGTACACTGCAGCCTCTACGAGGCTCTCACCCGGGAAAGGGAGGGGGCACGAATGCCTCCCGCCCTCCTCAGCACGCACAAGCCTGTTTAGGCAACCTGAGCTACAGCAGGTTACCTCTTCCCGGGGCCGTTTATACAAGAAAAAGTTTGTGGGGTTTAAGTTTTCATGTTTATTGGTTATTTAATTGACTAACTTTTATTTTGAGTAGATTTGCAAACACAGTTTAAGACTGAAATCATTACGATCCCATTAATCACTTGCTGTAAATATCAAACTAGAGGTCTTGTCATTTTAATAACTTACATTATATTAAGTTGTTCATTCTTTAAATGTATTAATATCGTTAATTAATAGATAGGTATTAAAAAAAGTGAGTTTTACAAGAGCAACTGACACTTGACAGTATGCGTAACGATCCCCGCAAACGGTAAAAAAAAGAACTGTCAATGTCTATCTGGCTGTCATGTTTACTTGGTGAAAAACAAGCATGATTTTCGGATGTTTTTATCGTTTGTTGCCACTGTTTTTGTTTTAATTAAGTGTGTCGCCGCCGTTCGTTGTTAGGTCAGGCTATAGTTAGCTTAATTCTACTGTTGTTAATGTTCAATTAAAGTATAACATGCCAAAGCTTATTCTACACTTTCATATTGAGTGTCATTATCGTTATTGCTTGATAGTTCTAGCATCATCTTACTGTTAAAAACTATTTAGTTAAAGGGGACATATTTCTTATAATTCTTACATTGTTGCAGAGCCCATCTTTCAATTTACCAATATTTTTTGAGTAGGTGGGTACTCATCTACACCTAACCTCAAAACTGAACTTTGATTTATATTATTAAGAAAACCCCACAAAATATTTCTATATTTTTTACTTTATTATATGTTATGATATCACTCCTCTTTTACCTCCAATTTTGGTAATCATACAAAATTATTTACTGAGGGACGAAGCTCTATAGAAGAATGGGCAATTTCCTTTGGTATGGAGTTAGCTAATACCCTGGATAAACCATCTCTAATGTTTAACGTGGATAAAACCGTGGGGCACAGCTAGTGCAAAATTAATATGTGATATTAATTACGCTAAAGCTTGATTAAACTGAGAATTAGCGGAATTAATACTAATATTAGTTTTGTTTCTTAAATGTTATTAATTTCTGCAAAATAACGGCTGATTCCATTACGAGTTCGGGAATACTAAATTAAGAAATAAAAATCAGTTATTATTCCTGATAAGTTTGAGCATCTTTGCCGTATATATGATCTATATAGCCAGTGGCCATGCGGTTGCAACTCGCAACCGTCAGACAGACCGCGACCGCACTTCCGCAATGACATTCAATAGTGAAGTGACACTATGTAAATCACTGATCTGCATAAATTAAATTAAACAGAAATATGATTTCACTTAATCAAATTTTATATAGATACTTTCTAGATTCTAGATTATAGCGAAGTGCGAAATTTTGTTTTTGTGAATGTAAACCCAGTCGTTAGAGACTCTGATGTCTCTTATAAAGTTATTTAGTAACAAGTAGATATAGGTAGGTGTCTGCGGGTGTCTATAATTATGTTTATTGATATTGAGCCAGAATATTCGGGAAAAGGAGCTATTATTTAGTTAGACCGATGTTTCTAATAAAGGGATTAACTGACATTCGAGTAAAGTTAAGTACCTATCTATATTGAGCGACAATTTAAACTTATATTGTGCCTGCTCTATAATTACATAAGCCAGACGTTACGGCCAAATGAGCTCTTATTTACCTAGTCCGATGTCTTTTGTGAAAGGCTTTAGTAACAAGTGGATTAAGTTATGTCTATAGTGAGCTACAATCTATATTAATATTGAGTCTGCTCTGTGTCTGGGCTTTGTAACATTACGGCAAAATGAGTTCTTCTTTAGCTTGTGCTTTGGTAACAAAATAACACTCCGTCTAACTATGAGCAGATACCGTAGCGTATTTGCAGTACTTAACTCTGTACCCCATTACTTAATAAAACTTTTAAAGCGACTGACAAACCCCATACTGATTAAGCCATTAGGTGTAGAACCATAACATTATTCACACGAGTTCCGGACATTTCGGTAATGCACCTATTACACCAAGCATCTATAGGCTACTATAACCTCTATTCATTCGGCGAATAACAAGCTTGTTTGCTAATTTATTTGTATAAAAAACATAATTTAGCTCTGTGGTGGGTTAACATAACTATGTAGTGAGTATGTTCTATTAAATATAATCGAACACAGATTGTTAGGTCTAATAGATTAGCTGTATAGTAGACTTGTGTGTAGACGTAGAGATGTGCCCGGAGACCTCGTAAAGCCGACAGTCTTGTGCCTTTTCTAGTAGCGCTGGATTGTTGTTCCATCCAATATAATCCTCTGTTGATAGTGAGGGAACAGAGTGTGCAATTCAAATTGTGTTTACACTTGTGCACTATAATATCACCTGCGTTTAGATTTCCCGCTGTAATCCAAATTTAGAAAAAAATATAATTTTAGGGCGTCGTATTAACTTTGTACATAATAAATGGGGTGCTATAACATTAGAACGTTTTAACGAGTGTTAGTATAGTAAATGCCAAACGGGTTTACTATTTTTATTGACCTATAATATCATTCATCGAGAGGCTTGTTTTGAAGAAAATCTGTTAAGCACTTTTGAACAGGCTCTTTTTCTAGATGGAGCTTTTCAGATTAGTGAATAAAAGTAGTATACAAAATAATGTTTTGTTACGTGATCTATTTACAAATAAGAATGAATGGCGAAATCCCCAATTATTTCTACTTCGAAGTAATAACTCTATTAAAGCCAGATGTTTTAATTATCTACTCTCTTTATCGTACGCAATCTAATAACAATTCAGATATCATGTAATTATTATCATATACTTTAAAATAATTTGATTTGAATTACAAGAGAATACAGAGCTCTGAATTGTTATTAGATTGCGTTCATAGTTTTCTATTATCATATACAAGTTAATAATATTCAGAACCAGTTAAGTACTTTCAGAATTCTCTAATAATTTAGGCGATCTAATAATAAATCAGAACAAATTATTTTCAGGATTCTCTCTCACTCAATGTACGCAGTCTAACATTAAAATCAGAACACATTATTCAAGATTTATGAGCGTTGCATACTTTTCAAAACCGCCTCGCACTTCTCTATAAATAATACTTCATCATATTAATGACCATCATAAAAAATCTATTTGCCATAAATTAGAAAAAGGCTGTCGTATAAATCTGACGTAAATCTGACGCACATCACTAGTGTAACGACGCCCAGATACAAGCTAGTCTTATAAAAAGACCTGCGATTCTGTGCATTGTAGAGGTGTGGTCCCACTGGGGTGTAACGTAATAATCTAATTGATAGCAACATAAAGGTAGCTATCCTGCGAATACATTAACATTCGTATGTAACATTCATCTTACGTCGTCTTACGTTACAATAAAAATGGATTGAATTCATTTTATCGATTAGTTATTTGCTTAAAAAAAATTAAGGTAAAATTTTATAAAGCTAAGTCATAGTTTAAATTGTGATTTCAAAGGTTCGGTTTAATTTTTAACTTAACTTAATCTCCTTAAGATTTTTTAAGTTATTTTTTTTATTTTGCTATAATACCGCCAATTGTACATTATTTAAATATTAAGATTTTTCTGTAAAATGCTTTTATAGTTTGTGCAATAAAGGTATCTATCTATATAACGCGGATATGAACGCTAATTCTACTAGCTATCTGAATGAAATAACCAACTTTGGTATCAATCCACATGTATCAAATAACTATATTATATTTATAAATTTTATTAATGTTTAATATTGCGTACGGGTAAATTAGATTATAGGTTTTCCAAATAAAAATATTTATTTGGAATTCTTTTTAAATATTTTTACAATGAAATACACCGGCAGAACGAACACAACAAAATGCAGCAAGAAATAGTTAAGTATTAAATTTTAATAAAAATTATGGTTTAACTAATTAAATGTTACAAAATCAGCCAAATCAGTTGAACTGTTCTCAAGTGATGTTCCCTCATACATATCGTAATGATTTTTATTTATATAATTATGATAATTCATAATGTGAAAACTGAACTGACTGAACAGTGAACACCATCTGTGACCTTTTTTTATAAGAACTTAATTAACTGTCATTAACGAGTTTTAATTGTTTTTGTACATATTTTTTAATTCCCCGGAAAACAGTAGTCAGTCCTAAGTTAACTGTAAACGCCGTTTAAAATAAAAAGTTTTAAGCATTTTTTTATATGGATTCTTTAGTACCATTAATGACATTTAATCATTGAAGTTAACACATAGATGATCTAATGTATGTGAACCCTTCATTTCTCCATTACCGAGGTAATAACTCAGGGTTCGGTCGATGCTCCTCGTATGACGAGAGGCGACATTCTGGACTTTTTTGTTACACAATACGTGGATTTGAATCGAATAGTGTACTACGTGTAATAATTATAGGTAGACATATTTAAGAATTACATCCTCTCTAAGAAATTGAAAGAAGAAAGAAATAAAATGTTTTTATTGAACACATACCCATTGAAGTTAAGTTTGTACAAATCTTATATTTACTTAGATACTATCATAAAACTAAACATGATTAAGAATAAACATTATAAAGAAACAAATATCAAAGAATAGTTAATATATTATGTGTTCAATTGGTAGGCAGCTCAGCACACTGTTACAGCCAGAACCCAACCGCAACGAAAGCTGGCAATTTTGTTAAACAATATGGTAAAAAATTTACTATTCTCCGAAACAAGTGTGTTGTTTTTTCAACAACATGAAGTTATTTTTTTTTGTAGTATTCAAATAGATGTGATTTGATTGCCCTGAAATTACAGCAGAAGCGAGCATAACCGCCGGGCCAAAATGAAAAAGGTGGGATTTTTCAGTCAAGGAAAATTATAAGGAGTCGCCCGGAGTCAGGAACTTGGCGACGACATACCGCGTAACGCTGAGCTGTCTATCTTTACCTAACCTCTCTCAAATTATGTTGGCCTTTGCCCACACACTTAAAACATCCAACGTAGATATCTACAACGTGTAACAGAAAGAGTGAACGTAACTTAGAGGCATATACGGTCTCCTTAAGCCTACCTATACACAAAATCTCATACCGAAATACCATCATTTTAATCTTGATCGTAAAATAATATACCATTCAATATATCGACAAGTATTTTTATCGATATAACGAACATCCGTACTAACACAGCACAGCTGATTCTGATTTACGCTAGAAATTGTTTGACATACCTCTGTGTTTCTATGCACGCCTGGTAGTTTGATTCCGATTGCACTCACTACACATATTTTGTTTTATTTTCGAGTTATGTCTTTATTTATAGCACTGCTGAATAGCTATTGAATACTTTACATCGTATAAGTACGTGATACACAAACACATTACGAGAATCTTTTTATAGTTTAACTTCTAGTTGAAGTTGTTTTCAGTACTGATGGAAGAATTTCATTATTTCACGTTCACTAAAATCTGCACCGACACCGAAAGCTTGACTCTAAGACTTGCCAACTAACACGAGTCTCTCTCATGTACAACATATTCATAGAATCGTAAAGCTTTCATGTTTCTTAGTTATAAAGAGGCGTGGCCTCCATCGCGACACTGTACCCTTCACGACATAGGTTCCTCGTAATTAAAAGGCCTTAAATTCTGTGACCTATGAATCCTCATCATCACAAAGTGCACGTCTGAGGCTATTCTTTCATAGATGAATGCACGAAATGTTCAAAATTATTACGATCACTAAACGACATAGTTAAGGATTTCGCGGAACACTTTACACATTACTAAACGACATTTTAGACGATTTAGTAACTAAACACGACCTAAATAGACAACAGTTTACGAACAACTGATGATTTTAATATTTTTATTAAATAAATGAAATTGCACAATATTTGATGAATTTGGCGGCTTTCATCGAGCGCGGCCCCTTTGGCGGCGTCTTTGAGTCCGCTCAAAAGAGCCGCCTAGGTATCTACGACGCGCGCGGCTCGCTTCCATGAATATTAAAAGATATTTAACCGTTTATTATTTACCTATATCAACTCTTTGATTTTGCCGCCATATTAGTGTAACTTTGGATATAATCAGGACGGAATTTGAAATGTCCTCTACTGTTCATATGAGCCTAGTACATTATTCATATTTTTTTATTTGTATGTATTGTATGAATGATTAATATTTCGTAACAGGAAACCTTTAAAATTTAGAGTGTATCACTCTAAATTTTAAAGGTGTAATTGAAAGTGCCCCTGCACTTTCTATTCCATCACTCTCATGATCCGATGGGACGACTAGCGATACGACCGGAAAGAGGTCAGGCACAGGAACGACGGCTTTACGTGCTCTCCGAGGCATGGGGGTGTAATATCGTCAACTCCCAGACTTCGGGCTGATACTAAGAAATTTCTTTTTACGGAAAAATCCCATAATCACTTTTTGGTCCGACCCGGGAATTGAACCCAGGACTTCATTATGCCCATAATCACTTTTTGGCCCGACCCGGGAATTGAACCCAGGACTTCATTATTCCCATAATCACTTTTTGGCCCGACCCGGGATTTGAACCTAGGACTTCATTATTCCCATAATCACTTTTTGGCCCGACCCGGGAATTGAACCCAGGAGTTCATTATTCCCATAATCACTTTTTGTCCCGACCCGGGAATTGAACCCAGGACTTCATTATTCCCATAATCACTTTTTGGCCCGACCCGGGAATTGAACCCAGGACTTCATTATTCCCATAATCACTTTTTGGCCTGACCCGGGAATTGAACACAGGACTTCATTATTCCCATAATCACTTTTTGGCCCGACCCGGGATTTGAACCCAGGACTTCATTATTCCCATAATCACTTTTTGGCCCGACCCGGGAATTGAACCCAGGACTTCATTATTCCCATAATCACTTTTTGGCCCGACCCGGGAATTGAACCCAGGACTTCATTATTCCCATAATCACTTTTTGGCCCGACCCGGGATTTGAACCCAGGACTTTATTATCTGCAGTTGAACACGCTACCGGTAGACCAATGAGTTATACACGAACACATTCAAATGGCGCGGCGCGCGGTGGCGGCATCTTTGACTCTCTCAAAGGCGCCGCCACGCGCGGGGCCCGCTTTGATGAATATTAAAAAATATTTAACCATTTATTATTTACCTACATCAATCCTTTGTATTTGCCGCCGTATTAGAGTTCCTTGCGACAAAATCAGGACGGAATTCGAAATGTCCCCTAATGTTCATATAAGCCTAGTACATTATTCATATTTTTTCGTAATTTATCAGTAGTCGTACCGCGTGTGTTTATCTGGTTAGTTTGTATTAAAAATTAAGTACCTATTTACCACCCATACCCAGTTACATAAGTCAATTAAATTATTTATTTCTCCTAGATCCAACATCTTGCGGAATATCAATTTAAATTAAATTAAGTGATTTTTCCTAGTTATCAAAGTATGAATGATTAAAATGTCGTTAAAAATTAGAGCAAAAATTCAGTTAAACATTTGATTGAATCTTAAAATAAACACGTGTAATAAATTATGTGACTGTACAGAACCACACTTTTTATTTACACTCTAAGTAGTAGGTACCCAAAGAGTTCGCGGTAAGGTTCATTCATTACCCTTGCGGCTGAGTTTTTAGTGTTGTTCATAATGTCGGTAATCTTTGTTGTTGATTTAGGTGGTCGATAGAAAAATAAATCACTAGTTGAATAAAAAATGATTATTTCTGTTTGAAGTTTCGTCCATAGGTAGCCGTCCTGATACCCTATAACCCCCTTAAGTTACGTTCACACTTTCTGTTACACGTTGTATATACAGTAAGACCGGCTCCCTTAGCTGAAATCACACCAGGACATTATTATTATGAATTGATAAGTTGATAATACTTGTAGAAAGTAAAGAAAAGAATATATGAAAAGACTGGAGAAGGAACTTCTCCGTATGGAAATTTTAAATTGAGGTGCCGCAATTAGTACCTCTTGCATCGGTAGACTAAGATCCTTGAATATGACTATCGTTTATTTTACACGTTTTATACTTATTTTAAACCAAGGCACGTTAGACTTTTTGTTTTTCCTCCTTGGGTCGGAAATGGATGGTATGCAATTTTTTGTTATGCTCTAGTTTAATTGCTTCCTAATATGTATGGAGTTTAGAATTTTGTCGTTACTGCCATAAAAGTTAAGCAACGATGCAACATTTTTCGGTCCTGGTGTTTTGTTTTATGTTCAACTAAAATACAGAAAATATATTGAATAACTAGCTGACTTCGTACTGCCTCAATAGATAAATAAAAGACCTAACCTTTTGTTTTAGAAAACGTTTAGATAGGAAAAAGAAAAGGGCTGGTTTTAGGGTTTTCCCGGCAATTATTATAATTTTTCTCACCTTTTAAACCTTCCCTAGATCTCCACGAACATTTCAAAACCAAGATAAGACAAATCCGTTCAGCCGTCCTCGAGTTTTAGCGAGACTAACGAACACCAATTGATTTATATATATATATATATGAAATAAATGAAATGAAATAATGAAATTTATTCAGCACTTGGGTATTAACATACACTTGTACTTGTCAAGTTCACAATGGAGTACATAAACATAGTCGAATACAGTATAAAAATTACAAAAATATAATTAGTCTAAAAAATTAATCTATTATTTTGAAATTTAGTTGTACAATATTAAAATTAAAGAATTGAAGGCAATGAGCATTTGGCTAGCGCAGAAGGCTCTTAACCAGTAGCTTGAATTAAACAATTAATACCCGAGGCCACCCTTTTAGGGTTCGGGCCACAGTTCAGGGGGCCGCTGAAGCAAAAGGACAGAATTCTAAGAGAGGGTGTGATCAGTTGCACGGGATCACCAATGACGCGTCAAGGGGCCAAAGCGATCCTCGCCGCTGAGGAGCCTACCCTAGCTAACCTGCGGCTTTCTCTAGCTACCTAGGTGGACGATGTACACACATCAACAAAGTCTAGGGATACGTTATTTTGAAATCAAACATGGCTTTATTGTTTAAAACCTATTTAGTTTCCTTAAAAAGTTTATTTACAGATTTAAACCTTGTCTATTCTTTATTCAAAATTTAAAAATTAAAATGAGAAATAAATGAAAACACGCAAAGCACAGCGCAATCTTGAGTTGTATCTAATTTCAAGAAGTTGCATTAAAATTTTTTTTGCGTGTTAATTGAAGAAAACCTGATAAATTGTTTTATTTTCTTTTCTCAATTGGTTGTGTAAGCTTTTTAGCGTCATGCCACGCCATCATTTGAGTCGAGATGAAATGTTACGGGCAGTTGGCATGTTACAAAACGGTGCTATTCAACGCGTCGTTGCTGAGTCTCTGGGCACAAGCCAAAATGTGGTATCCAGGCTGTGGTCACGTTATCGCGCTACTGGAGATGTGGCAGAACGGCACACAGGTAGATATCGTGTTACCACTCAGAGACAGGATCGATTTCTCCAAATGACCGCCAGAAGACTACCCAATATCACAGCGATGCAACTAGTGCAAAGGCTCCAGGAGGGTCAGCAGCTGCTGGTGAGCGACCAAACCGTGCGAAGGAGGCTGCATGAAGTTGGTCTTCATGCTCGCAGACCGCTACGAGTCCCAGCGCTGCGACGTGGCAATCGCGGTAGGCGACTTTTATGGGCTCAAGAACATTTGACATGGAGTGATCAACAATGGTCATTGGTGCTGTTCACTGATGAGTCCCGCTATGGATTTCATCCAGATTCGAGACGAACACGCGTTTGGAGAACTCCAGGCAGGGTCAGCCGTCTCCGACATCCACAGGAGGTCCACTCTTACCAAGGCGGGACAATTATGGTGTGGGCAGGAATACGAATCGGCGGACGAACCCAACTCATTTGGATTCAGGGCAGCATGACTGCCCATAGATACCGTGAGGAGGTAGTAGAACGTGTCATTGTCCCGCTCAGGGCCCTAACGGGGCAAGAATTTCAGCTCATGCATGACAATGCACCTTCCCATACAGCGCGGCTGGTGAGGGCCGCAATTCGAGAACACGATGTTCAGGTATTAGATTGGCCTCCACAGTCGCCAGACTTAAACCCAATTGAACACGCCTGGGACATGTTACAGCGAAGAGCATTGAGGGATTTTCCGCCCAACTTGACAACAGAAGAACAACTTTTCGAACATTTAAAAAGAACTTGGGACTGCATACCCCAGCAAGACATTGACACCTTAATTTTAAGTATGGAAAATCGTTGCCGCTGTGTGATTAATGTTAGAGGAGGAAATACCGATTACTGATTATCAGATTTGGTAAGATTTTTATTCATTTAATTCGATTGAATAATTTTATAAGAATAAAATGTTTTTGTTCACTCAGTAATTTTCTATGGCTTAATTAATTTAAGACTTTTATTAATTAGAAAAACAAAATCGCATCGTGTTGTTAATGTTTAAATATCGGCCATGAAATTATCTTTAATTCTTCCATTTACAGTCATAACAAAATGTTTATAGTTTTCTAGATAATCAATGAAATGTTCAATATCCCTAGATTGTGTTGATGTGTGTATATATGTATATAAGAAATGTCTAATTTAAATACTGAAAAGGTTTTAATAATAATAATATCCTGTAACAATTCACATATGTTGACGGGCCGGGTGGCGTGGTTTGTAGGTATTTGCCTTCAGGCCGCAGGTCGTATGTACGATTCCCACCCAGGACAAGCCCCCAAATTTGTAGGTCTGAGGCGGTGAAATAATAGCAGATTTACTATCTTAGACTTTTATTAATTTTTTAAAATTACACAGTGTACACCTTATCGGTTCTACGGTTATCGCCATCTTAACTTTTCCCCTTCCATCCTTCCTCTCTCTCACACACATATGTCGTCTCGCTTACACTCACTCATGCTTATTATTCTAACTACTAAGTACACATTTTAAAATCCCACAACTCGGCTGTCCTGATAATTTGTCTGCCCTCAGACAACCTTAATTACAATTTCAATCTTCAGCTTAAATAACAAAATGAACCAACCTCTTATCTTAAAGTTAAGAAACAATGAACGTATCATACATCAAGAATTGTTCTATACTAGGTTACAATAATACCAGTTTAAAATAGAAGTTACTTTGCTTTACAACATTACAGATTTATATGGAACTCATTACAAACAGAATATGGCCAATTGGTGTACAAATACACAATTTATAAAGTGTGGACAATGATAGATTACCTAATATTATATCAATACAGAATACACACCGTTTATGCCAATAAACATTACAGTTGATATAACAAGGGTTCTGTTTTTATTTACTTAACCTTTCATCCATCTACTAACAACAAAAATAATTAAAGAAAATACCTACTGCGGCCATGGCTTCATTTGGTCCGCGGAGCTAGACGTTTTAATAGGCCCTTCGGTAGCACGCTCAACCTTCTCCACATCGTAGCGATCATTTCGCTTAACCTTTGATACTCGATACGGCCCCAGAAACTTGGGCTTCAGCTTCATCCCCGTACCAAACTGTGTCCTTTTTATAGCCACTAAATCTCCTTCTTTATATTGGGTACTTGGCTTCCGCTTTTCATTGAATGTCTTCTTATTCTCATCTTGTACTTGTAGTATTTGCTTCTTGGCTTTGATTCTAATCTCTTCTCTATTTTCTTCATATTGATCAATCTCTTCCTGTTTTAACAATTCCAATATGTGTAGGTCTTCCTTACATCTCATACTTATGCCAACCATAAGGTGAAACGGAGTTGTATCTATACTTCGTTGGTATGTACTATTTATAGCCCTTTGCACTCGACTGATATGTCTATACCACAATGATGGATTTTCCAGACATAGCTTGGTCAATACAGCTAGTATAGTCCTGTGCAGCCTTTCCACTTGGCCATTTCCCCTCGGGACTCCTGTGGTGATGGTAACATGTTGTATGTTCTCCTCTTGGCAGTACTCTTGGAATTCACCTCCAGTAAATGCAGTCCCCCGGTCGCTTATTATCCTCACAGGGTTTCCATAGTGCTGTTGATGTATCTTTAGTTTTTCAACCGTTTCTTTACTTGTTGTACTCCTAGTAGGGAAGATCCACGTGAATTTAGTGAAACCATCCACTATTGTCAATATGTGATTGTACATTTTCTTCGTATCCGTCAGTGGTCCCAAATGATCTATATGTAGAGTGTGTAATGGGATACCTTCTTTATCAATTGGATTCAGATATCCCTCTTGCTTGCCTGCCTTCTTCGTAGCCAGTAGACATGGTATGCAAGACACCACAAACTCTTGTAGCTTCTTATCCAAATCTTGGATAAAATAATCTTGTTTTATAATTTCTTTCATTTTTTTCATAGAGAAATGCCCCTTACTGTGAGCTTGCTTTATGATTTCTTTCTCCAGTGACTTAGGTATAACAAGCTGCTTATGCTCTCCTTTGTATAGAAGCCCATTGTCTAGCCAGTAATCTGAAAAAGAACCATGTTTTAGTACTTCACACACTGCCTTTAATCCGTCATCATTTTGTTGAGCCAGCCTTATTTGGTTTTGTAGACTGTTTACTGTTATAATCATACACGGATGTCGGCTTAACGCGTCGGCATGCTGCATCTTCGTGCCAGCTCTGTGCTCAATGTCATAGTCAAACTGATCTAAGTACAAAACCCAGCGAGTTACTTTCGGTGACAGTTCTTTCTTCTTCAGTGTCAACTCAAAGGCTTGACAGTCAGTCACTATTTTAAAATGGATACCATATAAATAAATTCGAAACTTTTTCACTCCCTCAATGATGGCTAATGCTTCTAGTTCATAGCTTGAATACCTCGATTCGGCGTCAGTAGTCCTCTTGCTCATGTAGTAAACAGGGTGCCAGCCGTCTTTGTGTAGCTGCAGCAGTATGGCAGAATAGGCAACAGCAGAAGCGTCTGTGTGCAATTCGGTGGGTAAATAAGAATCATAAATCTTCAATACTGGCGAATCGCCTAACTTTTGTTTTAAGTTCTCAAATGCCATTGTTTCTTTCTCACCGAACTCAAACAGAGCATCCTTCTTGAGTAAGTCTGATAAGGGTTTGGCTATAAATGCATAATCTTTAATGTACTTTCTAAAATATGAAGTGAGGCCAAGAAAACTATGAACTTGCCTTGTTGTTGATGGTCTTGGATACCTCATGACAGCATCAATCTTCTCAGTAGAGGGTCTCACTTCTCCGTTCTTCACTAAGTGTCCCAAGTACTCTATTTCTCGGGAGATCAATTTTGCTTTCTTCCAATTTATCTTTAAACCATATTGCTCTGAAATCATAAGTACTTTCTTAAGCCGTTGCACAGCTTGGGCCTCATCTTTTGCCGGTATCAATAAATCGTCAATAAATATTATGACTTCATCTTTTGCTAGTAATTCTCTGAAAATGATTGTTATAAATCTCATAAAATATTTTGGACAGATGCTTAAACCAAAAGGAGCCCTCAAGAATTCATATTGTCCATTGTGTGTGACAAAAGCAGTATACTTGATGGACTCTTCGCACACTTTCAGGTGAAAAAACCCATTTTTTAAATCGAGTACACTGTAGACCCTAGCATCCTTTAATTTATCAATCAGATCTTCTATTACTGGTAATGGAAATTCATCTTTAACCATTTTTCTATTTAACAATCTATAGTCAACACAGACTCTAACAGAATTATCTTTTTTCTTAACCAATACCAGCGGGCTACTATATTCTGAATGACTCACGCGTATGATGTCCTTTTCTAACCATTCTGCAACCTGTTTATCCACTATTTCCTGCTCCTTCAGCGCCAAACGTCGTGGTCGTTGCGCCACCGGAACGTCATCCTTGAGCACGATTTGCAGTTGCAGCGGTGCTTCTTTCGTTTGATGAGGCTTGTAGTTTCGTACACAATTTAGCACTTCTTCTCTTAACGCCGGATCCTTCATGTGAGCTACAACAGAATCAGATGGGCATACTTCACTCACATAACATCCCAGTCGCTCCCACTCTTTGCTATAAAATTTCACGCAACCCCTTTTTAACACAACTGTAACGTCGTTAAGAAATTCCTGACCTATTATTACATCGTACGGTATATAGTCTTTACATAGAACGTGAAATATAACATCTGGGTAGCACTGTTTGTCCACGCACAAATTCAAACGACACTTTCCCATCGAACGCACTGTTGATTGTCCAATGCCGGAGAGTAATAATTCGTCCTTTTCGTATTCTGGTTTTCCAATCGCATCATAAACATCCGCCGAAATAATGTTCACGTCGCTGCCCGTGTCTACTAACGCTTTTAACTGCACGTTGTTTATTTCCAACAAAACAACCGGCTTTTTCTCTTTTGTCAACATTGACATTGAAACTTCTTCGTCGTTGTAAACAAACGCCGCCATTTTCGATTCGTCGTTCGAAAAGTATCCGCTTCCGCTTGGGGCGCTGTCTTCTTCGTCATTCACCGTCGTGAGCATCGCTCGCTTTGTGTGTTGGTAGTCCTGTAGTTCGTTACACAGGAGGTCGCTAGAGGCGCCACCGTCGTCTTGTGTGACGTCCGCCGCGAACATCGCGCTCTTCGTATGCTGCTGTTGGTAGCTCCGTCGTGTTTTACCGATCTCGTCCGATGATGCACGATGGCTGGGTTTCGGCGTCGCCGACGCCGACGCTAGCGCCGCCTCCGATGAAGTGCACGCCGATCCAACATGTCCGAATTGGTTACATTTAAAACACTTCAATCCTTTGCTTTTATGCGGGCAATCGGCTGATGCATGTCCAACTTCACCACATCCATAGCACCGAATCCATGGTTTGCCGCTTGAATGGGGTTTATTGCTACTTGTACTCACTGCTGAACGCCTCTGCACCTGCGCCGCACTCTGCATCTTTTTGATTATAGCTTCATAAATCTTGAGTTTTTCTTTAAGGTCGTTATACGCGGTGACACCATACAACATGATTTTATTTGTTTCGACATCCAATATTCCATCCACTATGTACTTGATTGCGACGTAGTCAGGCATCTTACCGCGCTTTCCGAGTTCCTTCATAACAAGCATGTAGTCTAAGCAGGATTCATTCGGCAGTTTCTTTCTGTTGCTCATTAATTCATGGATGGATTTGATGTCGACAGTGTCTGGAAATTCTTTTACCAGCGCTGCCTTGAGCTCTTCCCAAGTTTTATGTGGACGCTCCGCCCGTAACCATAGCTGTGCTGTACCTGTCAGCGCTCGTTTCGCAATTAGGAGCTGCTGAAGCGGTGTCCACTCGAATATCTCGGCGTTGGATTCTACTTCGTCTATCCACCGCGTCACCGGATAGGTGTCGTCGCGGCCGCTAAAGCTGGGTATCAGCTCGGCCGTCATTTGAAGCATGTTGCCGTTACGCTTTCTCGCATCGCAGTCGTCCTGGCAGTCGGTGTAGTCTTCTTGTCGACTTTTCCTGCGATCTTTCGCGGGTTTGGACATTTCGTCGTAGTCGTTGAGACAGTCTTCTACCGCAGAAACCGCCGTCGTTCGCGTGTTCCTGTGCACGTGGTAGCCGATCTGCACACGTCGTTTTTATTTCACCGGCCGTACTATTCCGCCTTTCTTTTTGATATCCCGGACGAGCCCCCAAATTTGTAGGTCTGAGGCGGTGAAATAATAGCAGATTTACTATCTTAGACTTTTATTAATTTTTTAAAATTACACAGAGTACACCTTATCGGTTCTACGGTTATCGCCATCTTAACTTTTCCCCTTCCATCCTTCCTCTCTCTCACACACATATGTCGTCTCGCTTACACTCACTCATGCTTATTATTCTAACTACTAAGTACACATTTTAAAATCCCACATATAATATAATATTAATTTAATATATGTATATTTTCAATTCCAAGTTCTGCTTAGTTTGGGATCAGATGGCCGTTTGTGAATAATGTCCCTTGATATTATTATTATTGATATAAAAAAAAACGAAAATCCAACCCTCGAAAACGCCGCAGAAGTATCAAAATGAATGCTATGAAAGCGTTTAGATATCCATACTGTAATAAACATAATACAAGATTTTTTTATTTGTTAATTCAATACTTAATCGATTACAAAAAATTATATACATTTCACAGCTTTTAATAGTTTAAGTTAAAAGTTGACAAAAAGTTAACGGGTAGTTAAGTAACTTAACACATTTTTTATAGATTAGTTGTTCTAGATTTGCTTTAGGTTTCTTAATTAAAGTTAAAATAGCTTTTCTCCCTCACAACGAAGGGGAACTTTGATAACGATAAAGTTTTATTTATATCTTGTAAACTAAGATTAAAAATAGAGCAATTCTCATCCCCTAAGGTACAGGATACTGTGGGTGAAATAGGAGGCGAGAATCCTCGTGAGAAATCTTATAAAAACTTTGATACTTACTATTATTATTACAAACTATGTCCAATGAACACTTTAACAGATGGATATGGGAGTAACCCTTGTCTTAAAAATGCCCATCTGCTATTGGATAACAGATTTATTTAAGATTAGGTACTTAAGGCTTGAATATCGGGTAATTATTTCCGTTCATACAACTTAAATAGAGTCAACGGGAAACTGTTAACTTTATTTATAAAATAACGTGAAATTATTATTACTAAGGGCGGTATAGGTTGGATCGTTTAGTGTATTTCTAGATGATCTGTGTGACATTGTCCCTAGTTATTATATGTTTTATAGAAAAAAAAAAATATAACAAGTATACAAATACAAATATGCTATAAAACCACCCACTTGTACATTGCAGCCTAATTAGTCAAGAAACAGAGCCCAAATTGTTATAACTTGTGTATATCTATTGCACAACATTTCTATGGTTTACATTTAAACTCTTGTTGCTGACTTTGGTGGAAATGCGTTTTGCACTCAAAACGCATTTTTGCTTGCAATGTACAAGTGGGTGGTTTTATAGAATACTAGCTGTGCCCCGCGGTTTTACCCGCGTTAAACTTTATAAAATATGGTCTATGTGTTATCCTAACTATAAAAATTAGCCTATGTTCTTTCTCAGGGTCTAGACCATCTGTATACCAATTTCATTCAAATCCGTTCAGTAGTTTTGGCGTGAAAGAGTAACAGATAGACAGACAGACAGAGTTACTTTCGCATTAATAATATTAGTTAGGATTTAGTTGTGATATTAAAATACACTAAACGATCGGGCTATAGTTTGCACGTGTGGCGCAGCGGTTAACATAGTTGCCTCGCCACTTCAATTCCCACCCAGGACAACTATATATGTGAACCATAAAAAGTTGTTCTGAGTCTGGATGTACTTTGTGTCCGTCAATTTTATGTTACTAAAGTACCCCGACACATGGATTCCCTAAGGCGGGTGCGTAGTCTTTATAAAAACAATTATAGGTTGATAAACACATCAAATTTGTGCAAATCTATTGCACAACCTTTTCTATGGTTTTCATTTTTAATTAATGTTGCCGGTAGTGATAGAAAAAGAAAAATGTGTTTTGCACAGTATTAAACTATTGAATTTTGTATACGTCTCAACTAAACTACCTAATGGCAAGCATTCATTTGACGGTCACCGTAGCCTAGTTGGTAGTGCTCCTGCCTACGAAGCTGGTGGTCCTGGGTTCGAATCCCGGTAAGTGCAAATATTTGTGTGATGAGCACGAATATTTGTTTCTGAGTCATGGATGTCATTTCTATGTATTTAAGTATTTATCTATCTATATATATCGTCGCCTGGTACCCATAGTACAAGCTTTGCTTAGTTTGGGGCTAGGATGATCTGTGTGACATTGTCCCAAGATATTATTATTATTATACCAACTGAAAGGAAACTAAACAAAGATGTCCACAATTGCCGGTCTTGTGCTATCCGCATCCAGCAACTTCCAGCGACCCTCACAAGATCATCGGTCCATCTTGTAGGGGGCAAGCAGTTAATATAGCCTATTGCGCTAGTTTCAATCACGAAATGCTGATACACCCTAAAAGACAGCATCGTCGGTATACGGACGGGCCTGTTGGCGTGATTGGCAAATGCTTGCTTTTCAGGCCGGAGGTCGTGGGTTCGATTCCCATCAACGATAGATATTTGTGTGCATGAACATGTCTGTTTGTCCTGAGTCTGGGTCGAATTATCTATATATATAAGTAATTATTTACAAAAGAAAAGTGGTATATGGCAAACTTATTCTCCAAACGAAACATAAATACATAAATTTAGGATAGAATTTGTATGTGACCCGAAATCTGGGATCTTTCAATATTTTAATTAGCCCAGCCATGGAATTGATGATAGTAATCAACTTCATCAGCCCCCATAAGAACAAAATGCCTCTAGCAATTCCCATTAAAAGATCACTTTTTTAATAAAAAGCGTCATTAAAATCCCAATGCGGGCGAAATTCCCAAAAACTCTATTATCTATGCCATGACGAAACATTGACATATGTAAATTAATAACATATTAGAGACAATTTGTTTTAGAGGGTGGTTGGCACAGACAGACATGCGGGCTTAACTTAGTCGATCAAGTAATAGTCTTAAATTGGAGATCAATTTATCTGTTAAATGCAGTTTTTGTTGTTTTGTACGGTTTTCTGTAATTTAGTTTCGATTGGTACAGTCAACCACAGAAGTATATTCTCAAAGACTAAAACTTTACTCCCGATTGGATTCGGAATTGGTAGCCAGTCTAAACTGTACCCGCGTGGGAGCCTGATCACAGATATAAATCTTGTTTCTGTGATCTGTGTTACACTATTATAGTGCACAGATGTGCGCGTTAACACAGATGCCCATTCTACATATCTATGTATCTATATCTCACAGTGCCCATATGCCCATTTTATTGATTCAAAAGGCGCAGGACCTTACTGAGGTGTGAAATCTAGGTATAGATACTATAAATACACAATACGTACTGAATTTTTCATATTAACAGTTTTAGGAATCAAGCTGAAAACCTGTTATGGCTTAACGCCGCCGCTAGACCGACGTGCGACGGTGCAATTTTAGCTTATTAAATGCAGACTGCATGGTAAATATTAAATGATATAAAATATATATTTATTTACATTGACTTTAAAAAGCGCTTGTTTGTCAGAACATAGTTAAGTATACATAATGATTAATAGGTACATAATATTTAGCTATGCGGCTTTGGAAATAATATTTCATTTATGATGGTAATGATTTGATTTGTTTTGATTTGATTGGTTACTATTGGTTATTTTACAGTATTGTCTGGCATCAATTTCATCATTGACCATAGATATTATATGTATATAACTTTTAAGACCAGAAAATTGGGTCTTATCTAAACGTGAAACAACAACCATACGAGCTATAAAATTACGGGTAACGGGGTTGTAAAGTCTTAAACTATCGACAGGTTACAACTTCATCAGAAAAACTCTTTCATTACTCAGCGCGAGACAAAGTTGTGCTGATCGCACTCAACCTCAAGTAGGCCTCCAGGTGGACTTGAAACGTCTCAAGCGTAAAGAGTAATCCACAGAAACTTCTGTTGGTGTCTGTACTAATGTGGTGAGTTGTTAATAAATATAAATTAAAAGAGTTGCGGTTACTTAGTTTTGTTGTAAGGGCATCGGGTTATTTACTTTTATTGATACACAAAGACTTTTATGTTCCTTTTAAGTTGAGATCCAGAGTGGGAGGTAAATTACAAAGAATAGTGAATTGGAAACGCGTTTTTCGATATACAATTTAAAAATAATTCGATTGCACTGATTAGATTACTAAAGGTTTTTCATTCGCTCAAATGTAATAGAATACCAGCGACAAAATATAGCTAATGCAGTTCAATATCTAAAATATGTTTTCCTAGCTGTGCCCCGCGGCTTTACCCGCGTTAAACTTTGGAAATTATAGCCTATGTGTTAATCCAGTGTGTCAGCTAACTACATACCAAATTTTATTAAAATCACTCCAGCTGTTTAGACGTGAAGTAGTAACAAACATACACACACAAACTTTCATCTTTATAATATTAGTGTGATAAGTAAAGCGTTTGAATGAAATTTAATGCAGTATTCAGCATATTGCAATTTGCAGATTTTATGCATTACTAACTATACTCATACCATTGTATTTGAATACCATTGCATGTATTATCTAGCATATTTTTGATAAAAAAGACTTGTTATCTTTAGTAGTGTCAATTAACTTTGTCGCGAATTATTGCGTAAAAATAAGCGACACGTTAGAACCAATATAAGAGGAATAAAAAAGTTAAACTACACATGAAAGTGATGGCTAAGAATAAGAATAAATGTAAATTGAAAACACAATCATTCAAGATATAGCTAATCTGAAGTTTTTGTGGGTAGGTACCACAGATATCTATTTAATGCTCTGAGGTAGGTACTAGGTAGGTACTGTGACGATCTTCATGCTCCTGCACCTTCGTTCGTCAAGGGAAACGTATTAAAAAGAAATATTTAAAAATAAGTTTGATAGATATAATTTTATCTGTCAGAGTCTACGACAGAATCCTTAGAGTGAACACGCTGTAACGTATTATAGTAAAAGTGATGAAAATATAAGTCAAATCAAAGTTGAATTCTACGTATTTTATTCCAATATAAAAAGATCCCGAAGGCATCTGGAGTAACAGATCGTCATAGTATGTATAGTATGTATAGTTACAACAACACTACACAGGTAGGCCTGTGTGTAATGTCATGTAGTTATTCATATAAGTATGTGTAAAAAAACTATATAGTCATTCATGTATGTGTAAGGAGCTATATATTTTTTCATATAAGCTAGGTAAATACAAGTAGACTTTAAAAAAGCGCTTGTAAATAGTCAGAACATGTATGTAGAAATATAGTTAAGTATACATAATTATTTCTAGGTAAATATAGATATTTACGTACACAGATTGTATGAAAACATTTAGATATAACATTTAATTTATAATGGTAATGATTTAGTTATTTAGCTAGCTTATATTAAGTTAATGTCAAAATTGTATCATCATCATCATCATATCAGCCGAAAGACGTCCTACGACAGCTGGACGAAGGCAAGCATCTCCACAATAGCCGATCCTGGGCTGCCCGCATCCAACGGCAAAATTGAATATATAGGATTAATTATCGAAATTAAAAGTTTTAGATATATTTTAATACATCTTGTCTCAATGGTTCTGGCCCTTTTAAGAACATAATTCTATTTACCTGGAATATTCACGTAAACGTGTAGAAACTGTGATTGTCACGGATATTTTGCAACACAATCTCCGTAGGTAGCGTGTAACATACAATGTTATGCAAATTGTTTCGTAGATTGAGATTAATGACAATTAAACAAACACTGCCAACGAACTTAATTGATGCAATCATTCCCTGAGACCTAAATATTGTACTGTCATTAACCATCATTGTGGTTGCTTTGATTGTTTTACTGTGTGTAGGTATTTATATATAGGTAGGTATGTCATTAAATGTGTGTTTGATTTAAATTGATTAGTTATATTCCGCACATTTACATTGAAATAGAGTAGTAATTATTGAGTTAATAATTAATTACTTTTAATGGCTGTGTAGTTAGGGTACACTAAATCAAATGCTAAATATCATATACTCATGGATATTTTGCTTAAAATATTGCAACGACCGCATTAAATAATTAAATACCTGTATAGCGGGGTACTTTACAAACATGCAATTCACTGACATGTCGTGTGCGGATTATGGGTCACGTAAATAAGTGTCCGGTGCCGGACTCGAACCCGAAATATGTGGCTACCGAGGTAGTAGCGAAGCGATCACGATGACCACTGCACGACACGTAGTTATCATATTAAACACATTGGAAACAATTCGATTGTCAACTAAATAAATATGAGAGCAACGAGAACGGTTAGTATTTGCTACTCTAAAACTTTAACACATAGAGAAATACGTTTTTATAAATCACTAGCGACCCGCTGTGGGTACACACGGGTAGATATTAATAATAATAAATCACTAATAAAATAGTACTTTACTTCAAATAATGACTTCAATAAGCACATTTTTGATACCTTATTATATTGAAAAGTGCTACTTTGTTGATAACGAGTATAATTTTTAATTGTATTTATGTATTTTTTCTTGTAATAATGTATTTTTTTCTTGTATTATTGTATTATTTTCTTGTAAAGTTTTAATTATTTCCTGTTACTGGAATTACAATGTCATGTATAACAATTTAATTACGATATTTATATGTATAATGTGCCAATTTGACATTATAAATATACAACGTTAAAACATTATTAACATTAAAACAATTTTACGAAATAAACTAAAATGTAATGTCTGTTTTACGAGCATTTTAAATATTTGCATGCCTAAAAGCGGATTGTGGTGATACCTATTATTATTAATTGAAACAATTTATGTAAACAAGACCCAATTTCGCAAAAAATGATTTTGCTTTTTTAAATGTCGTGGGAATCGAAATATTGTTTCTATAATAAAATACAGTACATGTTACTCATTGAAAAACATTTTTAAATCTGTTCAGTAGTTTTTAAATATATCCATTAGATTCAAACAACTAAAAATCAAACATTTTCTCATTATGTTATCATAGATGTCGACGATTTGAGATATAAAAAGAATAAGTCTATGAGAATCTTAGTTTATAGATATTCATTATAACTCATATTTACAATACGTTTGAAACGATACGGGTCATTCTGAAAAAAAAAACAAACATGATTTTTTTTACAGATTTGGGTCTTAAGAATAATTCTTCGAACATCTATAAAACCATCACCACCTCGCACAAACATATCAATCTGTAATCGCACTTTACGACTGTACCGGGTGTGCAGTGTGCAGTGCACAACCCACGCGCTGAAAGTAGCTATTTACAATATTCCCCTGCAGAGCTCTGCTTTCGATCTCTGCTCATTTATTTACGTCCTTACCCTGTGGAATCCATTTTTGGGCAAAACTGGATTATTTATGAGCGATGTGTTTCCAAGTTTAATCTTCGCGATGGTCAGGCGTCTTGTAGTCTTTTTTTATATCGACCATATAAAAAAGTCCATGAAAGTAAAGCCGTGAAGTTTATTCATATATTTATACAAGTTGTAACGCAAATAGTAGATGTAACTTAAAGAGCGCTATCAACCCATGAAATTGAACTAAATAAACGGAACCAATTTGTGAATCTTTTATTAATGACACTAAGATATAGTTTTTATTGGTTTCGTTTACCGTATTATTATGTGACATAGTTATTAGTAGATATAATATTTAGATTACAATTTGATTCAATTTCTTTTTAATGTGTGTAAAACTTGTTTTTGTATTATGTTCTCTGTTTTAAATTTGTTATAGGCTTATTTTATTTTGTGATTTTAGATTATGAACTAGTTAATTCAATTTATTTATACATACATAGACTCACGCCTGTTTCCCAGAGGGGTACGCAGAGACAACGGATTTCCATTTGTCACGATCTTTGCATACTTCTTATGCCTCGATTATTGTCATTATATTCTTCATACATGCTCGCCGGTTTAGGGTACTTCTGACCTGCCCTTTCTTGAGAACATGTCCAATTTGGTCAGAGAATGTTCGACGTGGTCTTCCCCTTCCGGTTGTCCCATTCACACAGGCCAGGTATACTTCTTATGTCAATCTTCTTTCATTCATCCTTTTTAAATGGCCAAACCATCTCAGCATGCCATTTATTTATGACTAGGTATATTATATGTCAAACTATTTTAATATTATGTAGTGTCAAGATTAACATTTCGATGCATTTAGGTCGAATGCAGAGTTCTATTATTTTAATATATATGTACATACCTGCGTTCAGATTTAGATTATTGAAACAATTTTTTTGGCATGTCATATAGAGTGCAAAGGTTGATCGTTATACTTGTATGGGGAGTAAATATTTTGTGTTGCTCTTTAGTTCTATAGGCAAATTAAGCTCCTTAACTTACGTCTACTATGTTATATTTATGTTACGCCTTGATTATATATGGGGTATTATATGTTTAAGGGTTCATACTTCAAAATGTTTGGTTCAGAATAGTTACAAGATCACGGCGGAGATAAAAAAAGAAAAGGAAATCGATTTTGTTCGTTCTAACTAGTTCAGAACTGCATTTAAACAAAAATAATAGATTTTTTCTAACTTTTCTTATGTAGTTGGACATACCAAGTATTTGATTAAAAAAGTTTTCAATCGAAGTATGTCCATAAAAAGTTATCGAAATATAAACGTGGTTTCGTAAGGACGAAACTACACTTATACTTACTAGCTACTTATATAATGTTCGTATATAGTTCATGAAAAACAACGTGCTGAAAGACAGATAGATAGACAGATAGCCGCTGACCGGCTATATATGGCTTAGAAAAAAATACATTAACTAACGATTAAAAACGATTAATAATAAATTAACTATTAAAAATTAAGATAAGTCAGTTAATTAATATCTTGGGACAACTAGCCCATTGCCATCGGATCCCAAATCTGTATGTACTATGACAGCTATACAACAATATATATTTCAAAATACGTACATATTTAAATAATTATTTGCTCATTACACAAAGATTTTTCCTGGATGGGGATTGAATCCACGATCACTGGCTTGGTAGTAAGGGCAAGTTTACCACTATACAAACAGGCCAGTCAACAGATATACCGATGGAAATAATTAAATCCTATCTAAACCGTGATTTAGATTGATTTATTCGATAGGAGTCCGGCCCTTTGTCCGTTACAATGCCATGCTTACAAACAATACAACAATTTACGATACAATACCAACTTAATGTTATCTGTAATTGGTATCGGACCAAAAGTTTTCGAAAGGTATACTTACTTACTTTTGTATTTACGTGCAGTTGGAATTCCAAGTTAATATGTATCATACTAATATTATAAAATAGCTGTGCCCCAAGGTTTTAACTGCGTTAAACTTCATAAATTATAGCCTATGTGTTATTGAATATTTTTTTTTAGAGACAACGCCCGCACTAGGTAATCTAATCCCTGTGTCGCGTGGTACTTTACAAACATATAATTAGAAGGTCACAAATTACATCCAGACTCAGAACAACTATTTATGGGCCACACAATTTGTTGTCCGGCGCGGGATTCGAACCCGGGACACGAAGCGGCGAGGTGACTGTCTTAGCCGCTACGCCATACGTCCAGTATTTGTATATTTTTATATCATAGTTTTTGCGAAAGTGTGCCAAACATCAATAAATGAATAAAATAAAAAAGGTTTTTATTCACGTAGACTTTAAAAAAGCGCTTGTAAATAGTCAGAACATGTTTGTAGTAATTATAATTTCTAGTTACATAGATATTAAGGTACACGGATTGTATGAAAACATTTATAAAATTTATTTTATAATAGTAATGATATTTAGCTACCCTGTATTAAGTTATTGTCAAAGTTATTATGCTTAAGTTTAATTATCGAAATTTATAGTTTTAGCTATATTTTATTACATATTGTCGGAATTGTTCTGTCTATAAATAAATACATACTAACAATCTTTCGCATTTATAATATTAAGTAGGATGTGAAAGTTTGTGGCGATGGATTTTGATGAAACTTTGTAGTAATTAACCATAATGAAACATAATATACACGACACGTTAAGAAAACGTGACGTGTGTGGTTAAGGTGGCCACAGCTCATCAGGGAATAGGGAATTTTCACTGATGCGTGAGTGATACTGATAGTATTGCAAGTGCTTATCCACGGTAACCACTTAGCAAAAGAATGGTCCTATGATAGTAGGCCGTAACCATAGTATATTCAATTCGCAACATATTTCTCCTATGGAATGTTTTTGAGCAAGATATCTAATTATTTCAGTAGCTGCTTCTGGTGTCATCTCCTTCCCAACACCTATGACTGACTACTTGGATCTTTAAGGTCAGGTATCATCTGTCACACAACGAAACGAACCATTGTACCTACATCCTAAATGCAATATGACCTTACAAAGTAAAAAATGTCTCAAATTGCCGTGTATCAATTTCGGATGCACTTGTCAGTATTCATAGGGCGGAAGCGGTTCGTTGAGCCGCCATTTTGCATCCGTGCGGCGCGTGCGCAACGCAATTATTTCTCATACGACAAAATATCGGTGGTAACACTTGTGGAAGAAAAACAATCTAAATAACGAACTATAAGTCACACGAATGTTACCATTGATGTGCGCCCAGTCGTTAAACGTACACCCTAAGTTTTAAATTTAGAATGCTTCCGATGCGATATTCGACGTTGACAGTTTGTAAACTATGGCTTTCAGGAAATATTGCTGTATGAATTGGTACAATGAACTATTGTTACCAACACGAAGGTACTTACTACGTATTGCGTATGAGACCTTTTTAGAAAAGTACTGTATTACACTTAATCCTACCATTTCCTTTAACCCCTCTTTGTGTTTTATTTCTCAAGCTTAGTCTGCGTAAAGGCGAAAGTGAGTTTGTTTTACGACTTAATTACCTAACGGATCATCAAGGGGATAGGGGCATAGAAAAGAACATAGGACCATCCAGAAAATAAGAACAGCTCTCAAGGGATAGAAAAATAACTTTTAGGTGGCCGAATTATTTAGCGATAGAGCGGGCGGAAGTTAGTACATATCTATATAATATTACTCTTTATAACACCAGCTATCTGCGAGTGAAAGTTTTTAGCTGGAACAGACAGACAGCAAAAAGAATAGATTTTCTTACTCGTATAATCAGAGAAAGGATAAAACGGGTCCCTATTACTAAGACTTCGCTGTCTGTCTGTCCGTCTGCCACTAGGCTGTATCTCATGAACCGTGATAGTTAGACAGTTGAAATTTTCACAGATATTTGTATTTCTGTTGCCGCTATAACGGGTTGGATCTCATATCGAGTCGCCTGAATTTGAGTTAAGTGTGTATATGGGGGGGTTAAGGGGGTTCCTACTAAGTGATAAAACGCATTTTTTTCTGCCGGAGACGCGCCAATTATTTTTAATTAATTTTTCAAAATCGTAAGACTCCATACAAATGCATAAAACAGAACGCAATTTTGAACATTTCGTAGCGATTTCGATACCTACAGCGTTGTAAAACAGTGTAAAAACATTGCTTTCGTGTTTAGAAGTTATATTTTGTTTTTATATAATTATCCGAAAAATACCCAAAACTGAATTGTTCATTGTCACTATCATAATATTTTTGCAAAACTGCACTTTTATGAAATAATTTGGGTTAGGTTAGGTTAGAACGGTGACCATTTGCCACGCGAAAGCAAGCGAGCGTAGCGAGCGTGCCGCGGCAGCGGCCGCCGAGCGCTAGAAAAACATTAACCATGGATATCTCCATAACCATGGCGTTCCGCGGGTTGGGGATGGTACAGGAGGGTAGCCCCCTCCCCCCTCCATCCCTCCCCCCTGAATTTACTTACGTTTGAAGGCGACTTGATTTGAGATATTAACCGCTATAACAACAAATACTAAAAAACAAAATAAAATAAATGTTTAAATGGGCTCCCATACAACAAACGTGAATTTTTTGCTCGTTTTTATAGATAATGGTAAGAACCCTTCGTGCGCGATTCCGACTCGCACTTGGCCGGGTTTTTTAAATATTACTTTAAATCTTGTTACTATTATCTGTAAATGGTGTGCAATAAAGTGTATTTCATTTATCTTAAATGCATTTAGTATAAAGCTTCTATTTCGATATTAGAAAGCGACATTTATTTGTTATTTTAATTGTCTATCTATGTACTTGTATTTGTATGTACAAACTACAGACTAAACTTACCCGCAAAAGAAAGTCATTCAACAAATGAGTTTATTAAGTATTTATAAATGGTAATAAAACTCTGCTTACTGCATTTTGCAGAAGGTTTCCGTATTTAAAGTGCAGTCGACGCCACGTCGGTTACACACCAAGAACTGTAAAACGTCTTTATTACGTAGGCAGTAAGGCAAATTTTTCGTAGTATAGCATAACCATAATAGCACGTTGGAGACCCTGATTTTCTGTACGTTACATGGTTATATCCTGTGCGTTACAACAGGTTAGGGTTGTCACTACTAAATTGTAAATTACAGGCATCTTTTTAAAAAGATTTGTACAAATTTAAGTTCAAGTGGGAATCGCACCCAAAAACCACGGGGTAGCTTCATGTGCGTTAACGACACTGCAACTACACCTTGGTACTCAGAATCTAATTTATACAAGTTATTCAATGCTCCATTAACTTTATGACGTACTGAAGACCCTGACGCCATCTTATCGGAACCTGCACTGATAAGACGACAGGTATGCCAATACTTCGATTGGACCATTACCAACATCAGGAATAGAATTCCATTCTTGAAGATTTAACTAGCCTTCTAACAAGACTTTCCTACAAAGGCACTTGTCAAATACAATAGGTTAGGAAGTAAGAGAAGTTAGTTACTAGAAGCTTTTATGCTAGACCTTTTGTACTATAATGTATAACTTTAGATGGTGATGGCAATATTAAAAGTACGTTATAGACTGTTATATTACGTTACGTTTTTATATCCAGTGTGTTGCGGAAGATCAAGGCTATCACTCAATTGATTTTTTTGTGAATTGATATTTAAAAACCGTTAGTTTGTACAATAAATGCAGTAAAACTTAGTAAATTAATGCCTGTTCGGGCTTTGTGGTTTTTGTTATATATTAATTCAGTATTTCTTATAAAAGGCTATGTTTTAGAATGTTTATACTTAGCGTGGCCAACTCAATTTGAATAAAACATTGAATACTCAAATAAATAAAATTAACGAGAATAAGAAAAAATATTACATCTATTTCTTTTACATCCAATTTCATAGTTCAACGTCAAAAATTATGAAATTTCTTAGATCACTTTGAGTTTTAAGGTAATAATATAAATAAGATAATAATTTAAGATAATAAAATAAATAATAAGCATAAGATTGACTGTCCGCAATGTTCAATGTTACATTGAACACTGCGGACTAGTGTTCCGGAGGCCTATAAAGCCTACTATTTTATCAAGGCCGTAAAAAAGTACTAATAGGCTTAAATTTAGGCCTAATAGCCCATAAGCCCCGGGAACCCTACTGCGGACAGTTGGGAAAAGATCCTACACCTTTGCTAAACCTGAGCATATACTTTAAAAATAAAACACGAGTTGGTTACTAAAAATTAGACCCTATTTATTGCAGTAAATAATATGGCTAATTATGGATTAAGTATGACCTAATTATATTAGTTGTTCGTTGTTGTCGGTTCGATGTTTATTCCGTCTTCTGAGCGTATTTTAATAAGTTACATATATACGTTACAACACTGATTACATATAAAAAGATAACAGTCCAATTAGATAAAATCTACATTAAACTCCTTAATTATATCAAGAATTGTAATAATTTTATTCGTTTAAATTTGGGGCAGCCCTATTTCGTCCCTTCTTACGCACCGACTGTGACGTAATTAATGTCATCATACATCACGTCCTTACTGATAGCTTAAACGTACGACACGTGATTTATGATCTAAGTTCACGTCTAGACGATGTAGCAGATATGGAGGTTTCCATGGATGAAAGGGAAATCGAGAGTTTTACTTTCAGTAAGGAATATTTTGCTATTGTTTGTGGTGCAATTAAAAAAGGGAAATCTCTGGGTCATGATGTTGAATAACGTATTTATTAAGCACTTTGGGGAATACTTTATGATTAAAAACTTGATAAATAAACGTTCCAAGAAAATAACTAACACATTCCTAAACAATTTCTGAGTGTTTTGTGACTCAAAATAGTGAATTTAAGTTTAACATTGACAGTGAACTTGAACTTGTTATTGAACACTAGTGAATTATAATAATCGGAATACCGTCATATTATACACATGTGATGTGTCGCCGCTCAAACTTGTACCATAGTGATCAACAATTTCACGTAGAATCATTAATGTGACTGTGGCATGGTATAACAGACCTGTGCCTCATAACGATATAGTCCGCTGATTGCTAGTTCAAACCCACGACAGACTGGTGAACTCTTTTTGTGCATTAATACTAAATAACAAATATGTCTAGTTGTGATACATGTGGAAAAATAGTAAAAAAACAAGATAGATTAACATGTTCAAACTGCGAAAACGACTACCACTACTTATGTGTTAATTTGAACGCGACCGGGTTTAAAAAACTTAGTAAAACTGCTTTAGCAGCATGGCAATGTTCGAATTGTAAAATTCATAGTCAGCCTACGGCTAAAGGAAGCAAGGTTAATGATACACTTCTGGCCCAAAAATCACCGTACACTGAAGATGATAGCTCAGACGATGCAACTAAACAAGGTGATATAAGACGTATTATTAGGGAGGAAATCCGTAACTCGATGCGTATAGAGGTTAAAAACATGACCCGTGAACTTAGAGCCGAAATCGAAGACATCAAAAATCAGCTGGAGGAGTTAAAGTTATCCGGTTCTTTCGACATATCACAAGTTCAGGAATTAGAAACCAATTACCAACAATTGAAACACGAAAATGTTGAACTTCGGGCACAGAACGCGACTATGCAAGAAACCATAAGTGGATTAAAAACTCAGTTGAATAACATGGATCAACTTATGCGGGAGGCTAACTTGGAAATTCATGGCTTGCCGGAAAACAAAAATGAAGTTCTTTCAAATATATTGCTCCAATTGGCGAATGTCGTTTCATACAAACTAAATGACTGTCAAATAATGAAATGTACTCGTGTCGCCAGTCTTACGAACAACAAGTCACGTCCTCGAATTGTTGTGGTCAAATTATGCAGCCCTAGGTGCCGAGACGAACTATACTCAGCTGTAACCCGATACAACAAAGCCAACAAAGATAATAAATTAAACACATCCCTTTTAGGCTACTCTTGCGCCAAGCAACCGATTTATGTTTCTGAGCATCTCTCACCAATTAATAAGTCTCTACATGCTGCCGCTCGGCTTAAGGCTAAAGAAAAATCGTATAAATTTGTGTGGATTAAATATGGGAAAATATATGTATGTAAAAATGAAGATTCCAAAAGTATTCTGATTAAAGATGAACAGTCTTTAGATAAGATTATTTAAGGTTTTTAACAGTTTATGTGACGTAGATTCTTATTTCTTTTGCAATTATTATGGTTAAGTTATCTATCTTTTATCAAAACGTAAGAGGAATAAAAACAAAAGCACAAGAATTTCTCTTTTCAATTTTAAACACAAATTATGATATAGTATGTATTACAGAAACTTGGTTAGACGAAGCATTTTTATCTTCGGAATATTTTGATCAAAGATACACTGTTGTACGTCGCGATCGTAGCGCGGCTTTCAAACAAGTTTATTCAAAATCTTATGGTGGCGGGTTATTAGTAGCTGTTAGTAATAAATTTACATTTGTGAATAAAATACATTGGCAAACCTCTGTAGAGGATATTTGGTTATGTTTGTCAATTGGAAATGTCTGTATTAATCTTTGTCTTGTCTATCTACCTAGTTATATACCTCCTAACGTTTTTAATGAATTTCTATCTAGAACCGAAGAAATATGTCTTGGATACCCGGAATCAATGTCACTGATAATTGGTGATTTTAATCTTCCACATATTAATTGGTCACATAAAAGCAACCCTTTTCTCGGACTTTCTGATCCAAAATCCATAGCCCTCAAGAACTTTCTTAGTATGACAGACCATATACAAGTTAACAATATTTGTAATCAAAATAGCAATATCTTAGATCTCATTATGGTGGATAGTAAGATGAGTGTACATGTCGCCGAAGCGCCGGCCCTTAGCAAACTGGATATTCACCACCCGCCCCTAGAGTTAGTGTACCAGATGCAATTTGAACCCAATCTGAGTCATAATACATCACTTATAAATTTTAATTTTTCTAAAACTGACTATGAATCTTGTATTAATGATTTAAAACGTATTGAGTGGGATCAGTTTTCTAACTTGGATTGTAACGAGTATGTTCAACATTTTTACAATATTATGTGGGAAATCATTGAAAAATATACTCCTCAAGGTAAGCCTAAGAAGGGTAAATATCCAGTCTGGTTTTCGTTGTCATTAATTAGACTTCTTAAAGAAAAGGATAAATATCACAGCCGGTTCAAAAAGTTCCGTAATCCTCGAGACTATGATACTTTCGATTGTTTACGATCAAAAGCTAAATTAGCTATATTGAATTGCTTTCGCGGTTACATAGAAAGGCTGGAGAGCAATTTAAAAAGCAATATCAAGGCATTTTGGGGTTACGTAAAAACAAAAAAGTCTTATAAAGGTGTTCCGCACCAGGTCTTATATGGCGATCGTGTTGGAGAGGGAGGTACGAATGTGGTTAATCTCTTCGCAGAATATTTTTCTTCAGTATACACTAGTAATAGCGATAAATCACAGTCAATTAATCAAGAGGCGCACCTCAAATCCAGCTACACTTTACCTTCTATCAGTATATTAGAGACTGACATCAAATCAGCTATAGAAAAAATTAACTTAAACAAAGGTGCTGGTCCAGACGGTATACCTCCTACATTCATTCGCGTTTGTATGAATGCTCTCATTCACCCGCTTTTTATAATTTTTAATAAATCGCTTAATGAAGGTACTTTCCCTGAAATATGGAAAATATCTCATATTGTCCCCATACATAAATCTGGAAGCATGAATGACGTCACTAATTACCGGCCTATTTCTATTATTTCTCAATTTGCTAAATTATTTGAAGGTTTAATATATAAAGTAGTTTACTCGCATCTCAGACAGTTAATTAATCCCCGACAACACGGCTTTGTCTCTGACCGGTCTACAGCTTCAAACTTAATTATATATACAACGTTTATTACAGATACTTTTGAAGCTAGAGGTCAGGTTGATGCTGTATACACGGATTTTGCCAAAGCATTTGATCGGGTCGATCATTCGATACTTTCTACGAAGCTAAATCATGCAGGGATTCACGGTTCTTTATTGCGTTGGTTTGAAAGTTACCTACAAAATCGTTGCCAGCTTGTATCTCTGTCAGGTTATGAATCAATTCCATTTATTCCAAGTTCCGGTGTTCCTCAAGGGTCCAAATTAGGTCCTTTATTATTTTTGTTATTTATAAATGACCTCCTGGACTTACTGCAATGCGAATGCCTGGCATATGCAGATGATCTAAAGATATTTTCTCGCATAACTGTTGAAAATGACTGCTCAAAACTACAAAACGAACTTGACCTTCTCCAGCAATGGTGTGTGGACAATAAAATGACGCTCAATATAAAAAAATGTCATTACATAACATTCACGAACAAAACTAAATTTATAGACAATAAATACCACATTGACGGAGTGTATCTCGACCGAGTGCCTGTTATTTGCGATCTTGGAATTTACTTTGACGCCTCTTTATCATTTCGCCAACACATGGATTACATAATGCTTAAAGCAAAGAAAACTCTGGGATTCGTTATTAGAATGACAAAACCCTTTCGGAATAATGATAGCATTATACTTCTATATAATGCTTTGGTAAGGAGTACTCTCGAGTATTGTTCAGTCATATGGTCTCCCTATTACTCGACCTATTCGAATGGTATTGAATCCACCCAAGCTCGTTTTCTACGTTATTTGTCCATAAGAAATGGAATCCGTAAGTCTATTCCTGACTACAATGACAGATTGGCACACTTCAAAATACTATCATTAAAGGAAAGACGCGAAATATCTGATCTTCTATATCTCCACAAGATCATAAATGGCTCTGTTGATTCCCAATTGATAAAACATTTTAACTTCAAGGTGCCTCAACGCTCTGTACGGCTATATCGATTATTTGATATACCCAAATCCACTTTAAATTCTTCTTATAACAGTCCCCTTACGCGTTTTGCAAGGTTATATAATGAAAGATTAACAAATAATACATCTTTTGACATTTTTTCAATGAAATTTGTATCATACAGTCATTTCCTATTGTATAAATAATATGTATCTAAATCTTGTACGGCCTACTTACTATAGCTCTTTAATTTAAGTATGTGTAGTTATTTTTGTGATTCTTAAGCAGAATTTTATCTGCACTGGAAGTCTATAAAGACATTTTCAACAATGTTATGCATACCTGTTATCTGTATGATTACTAACACATAACATTAGTTAACTGAATAATTTATAAGTCTATGTAATTGTACTGTTGGTGTGCTTATTAATAAAAATAAAATAAAATAAAATAAAATACCCAAGCGCCCTCAGGACTGCGGCTACTGCTACCTTGCCGTAGTTGTCATAAATGTCATAATAATAATATCTTGGGACATTATTCACAAACGGACATCTAATCCCAAACTAAGCTTAGCTTGTACTGTGGAAAGCAGATAACTGATATGCTACATATACCTACTACTTTTCATTTGTAAATACATACTTGTTTAGATAATTACACCCAGACTCTGGACAAACAGCTATGTTAGCTATGCACACAAATATCTGTCCTGAGTGAGAATGGAACCCATGACCTGCGACGTGAAAGGCAAGCATTTTACCAACCACGCAAACCGGCCCGTCAAATGTGTGAGATAGCGGCTTCCTTACTGTAGCGCTTACATACTCCGAACAGCATACTAAAGATGATTGCAGGCTGTTCCGTCCAAAGACATTGGATGGAGAAAGTTATAGGTACACTGAAATGAAAATAAAATAAATTTCTCAGTAAGTTAAGTACTAAGAAGACTAGTAAAGCATGTAAGCATATATAATCAACTGCCTTCTAAACACCATAGGATTAGATAGGGTGGAGTCTCCTATTGTGCGGCACTGGAATAAGCTGCATAATTCTGGTGCTGTCCTGTTTAATGTACGTTAATAATTAATAAGTAGATTTTAAGGTAGGTGCTAACATGGTTTTTAAGCCTTACTGTAATGGAATTATGTTCTGAAATAAAAATTATTACCATTATTATACATGGGAACTAACTCAACACTAAATAATAAGGAATTTGTTTTTGTACTTGTCAATCTCACAGTTAAGTAGCAAAGTCTAATAACAATATTGAGCCGATGGCCTAGTCTGTCTGTGCGGCTTGTCTTAACACATATAATATTTTGTGCTTAACAATTCGACATTATTTTGACGTGTTCAATTTATGTATCTTTGTGAGATGAAAGATGATCTTTAAAGAGCTATCGATATTCATATACGGCTGCTACTTTGGTCTGGTTCTAGAATAAACAACTGTATACTATGTGGCATCAGTTCGTTATTTCGAGAAATACGTTTATACAATTAAGCTGTGGCCCGCAATTTTACCGCGTTAAATTTTATAAATTATCACAGTTCCTCTCCCGTAGGTGATAGCGTGATAGCCAGTATAGCCTATATATTGACCCGACCTCTTAGTAATATACATGCAAAATTAAAGTAAATCCATGCAGTACTTTTTGAGTCTACCCCGGACAGACAAATAGACAAAAATTCTAAGAACTATGTTTTTGGCTTCGATATCAATTGAAGATCCCGCCCCAAGTATCCTTTTTTAAAAATTTTCAATGTACAGTTTTGACTTTCGTACGATTTTATTATGTGTATAGATATAGATCACAGCTCCCTTCCCGTAGGTGATAGCGTGATAATATGTAGCCTATATGTTGACCCGACCTCTTAGTAATATTCATGCAAAATTTGAAGTACATCCATGCAGTACTTTTTTAGTTTAGCCCGAACATACATACAGATAAACAGACAAAAATTCTAAAAACTATATTTTTGGCTTCGATGTCGATTGTAGATGACGCCAAAGGTATCCTTTAAAAAAAATATTCATTGAACAGTTTTGACTTTCCTACGATTTTATTACATTATGTACCTATAGATTAAAGTATTAAATATTAATTTTAGACACATATTGGACCATTATCCACAGAAAGTAGGCAAGTGGATCCCATTCCTGAAAATTAAACTAGGTTTCCAACAAGACTTTCCTACAAAGGCACTTATCAAATTCAACCTCCGTTCGCGCAATTTTTGTAAAAAGGGGTGCAAAGATTTTGCTTTACGTAATAATATTATTAAATTCAATGTCGATATAAACTGCTAATAATTAAAGCAAAATGAAAATATTACTAGATTTAGTATTTCCATATACTAATTATGATTATATTAAAAATATAATCATAATTAGTATATGGAAATATGTTATTGTAGTAAGAAATATCTGTAGCACTATGAACTCAGGAAGTTGACAATGCTACGACCCTGTGCATTCAAGAAAATGTTAACCTGTCAGTATTGTGCCTGACCTCTTTACATTCATATTGACTAACCAGTCTCATTCGACAAGAGTTAGCGAATATATAGAATGCACCTGTGTTTGCACACCTACTTATACACTATAACTACATTGCGTAACGGCAATGGAATTATTGTTATCTCAAGAAGTATCTTTATGGAAATGATTCGTCCTTCAGCATTTTTGTTGGCTTACTTCTTCAATTGACGTTTAATTAACATAGGAAAGACATTTACTGCTTTACCATGGACATTAAAGTAGACAATTTTCATTTTTGACAGACACTATTTCCGACTTTTTCCTTTTTTTTTCCTTACAACTAACACCTTTTCTGTCTTACTATTTCCTTGTCCACCCAATGGTTGTTTGGAAAAGATCGCTACAAAGCGATAAGACTGCCGATTGTACCCGTACTTGCTTATTTTCAAGTGGTGTAATGTTGTTTTTTAGTTAGTGCATTAAAGTGTATTCTACCTAACTATCTCAAGGCGAGCGAGAGCTCTACTCAATTAGCATAAAACGTATGTTAGCCACACAAGAGGCACATCCTTTCAGGTTCTAACCTTGATTCGAGATTTTTATAAACATTATGTGCAACCGTCGCTGTACGTGAACGTGAATATGCGAAGACGTGGGAAACTCGTTCGATTGAGGTTCTGAAAGCACATTTTATTGATTCGAATAAAAACTTGCAATTTTGATTGAGTTAAATGATATCTTCTTCGGTTCTTCGAATCTTCGGTTGCAACTTTGGCGATGTGGCCAGCGTCGATAACTTATATCAGAGCCTATTAGACATTAGGTAACCAATGCATGTACGTACGAATGAATGAATTCACCCAGGTGCTCTCACCGGTCCGTAATTGATCGGTTCCTAGGCTCGCGGTCAGTCCGTAGATGGGTGACCGTCGTAGTCGTTTAACTTCTGAACGTCTCCATTCCACGGAAGGCAATTTATGTAGCGGTCCCGGTTGTAACCACTAAGCAACAGTCGTTAAGCCATGTCATAGGCCTAATGGGCGGCTTGAACAACTCTGACACTAGGGTAACCACTGCCCATACGGTAAGTACCCATTCCTTTCTTGCCGGCTCAGCTGGCGAGTGTCCGTGAGCGTCTATGATCACTTTGCATCAGGTGACCCCGTCTTACTAAAAGAAAATAAGAGTGGGGAAATAGGGTGTCCACTTGTGTTTGTGCACACTCGTCCTGCATAGTAAGTTGGTCTAATTTACCAGTCACTGATCACGTTTGTCGCAGTGGATAAAGTCGTCATTTTGTTGACAAACACCGCACAGGAAATCCAAGTGTCATCTTGAATCAGAATGTGTTTTATATCTATTTCTTTTCCCTACTGCAGGTTTTGTTTGAAAACAACAATAAAATTACAAACAAAAGCACCATTATTGTTAGGTAACACCATAATAGCTCATACAACAGGGAGGTCGTAAAAGTCCAATTTGTATCTATTACCACAAAGCTGTACTAACACAAATTCCGGCTCCCAATCGAGCCGTAACTTCTTAATTCTCACCTTAGTACAACAAACAATGAAACAAACAATGAAACAACCAAATAACCAAACTATTTGTTATAAAGCGGCTGCATATAATTAAATCCTTTAGTTCGGATCCAGTGCGTAAAGATCAAGATACGAGTCTGCAGCCCTTCATGAATATGTAACGCACTTTTTAAGAAACACCGTTTCCGTTTTAGGGCATTTGTGACTTGGTGTAACAATATATGATGCAAAGTTCTGATTTCAAAGTATGTACGAAATAAATAGCTGAATTATTTAAACGGTAAAATTTTTTTATAACTTCGGCACCAGTCCGCTTACCATCCACAACCCTCTCCAGCCTGCCAACACCTAAGGAAGTTAATAATTGAGGTGAATCCTAACTACTAAGGTACTACCGTCCTCTAAAATCAAAATCAAATTCAATCAAAATAATAAGCATTCAGACAACCGATCGAGCATATATTGTGTTTGCCTACTAAATAATTACTCTAATTGGACCAAATCCCGTGTTCATGCCCGCTTGAGTATGTTTCGCCGGACCGTCTCAACTGGGTCGTGTTGAAACCGGTAGTAGATGAACCCACTGAGTTTGTTTCGCTGGGTCTTCTCAGTTGGGGCGCATTGGATCCGGTGGTAGCATTAAAGCGCGACCGTCGTTATTAACACAAGGTCCGTCATAATAATAATACCTTTAATATAGACAGAACCATTGACAATATGTAGTAAAAATTTTAGACTTAAACTAGATAATTAAACATAATCTCTTGACAATAACTTGATACGAGCTAGCTAAATATCATTGCTGTAATAAAATAAATTTTATAAATGTTTTCATACAATATGTACCTAAATATCTATGTTACTAGAAATAATATCTAATGTATACAACTATATTACTACAAACATGTTCTGACTATTTACAAGCGCTTTTTTAAAGTCTACGTGAATAAAAACCTTTTTTATTTTATTTTATTTTATTTCATATCATCACCGCAGTTTATCTCGTGGGGGCGTAGAAGTCCCTACGAGAATATCTACCAGAGGACGGGCGAGGAGGGCGGTGTATATAATATTTGACTTTTATTATTCTTTATTGAAAATATAAATATAATTAGAAGCATCTTATTGATATAGGTAAAACTTAACTATGGTGTGAGACAGACGGTGACGAATATAGCCACCGCATCTCAAATAGGACAAAAAATAAATAAATGATTTATTAATTTTATATCCTCAAACTTGAATCAATTGATTGAATGAAATGTGTGCATTTTTATGACTAGGCATAAAATAGAAATCGAGTGATCATAAAATTTAAATGAATTAAAGTGATCATAGAATAACATGCAATCAGAATTATGTACACACGTGCGTGTAAATTATAACTGGAGAAGGGTATGACACTATATGGATGCATTTTAGGGCTAAGTACCATTAATAAACTGGACTAATGCGAGTCGAAATCTGGGCAAAAATATATAGAAATTATGATCATAAGAACTTAATTGGAATAAATGATCAGGGACAGAAGAGATATGACTGCATTTTAGGGCTTATTTCAATAAAAAAATTCGGTTAAGTGCGAGTCCAATTTGCACATGAAGAGTTCCATAGATACCATCGCAGCGATTGGTAAGATAAATAAATAAATTTCTTGGGGCAACGATGTAATACACTGTCGAGCCAGACAACTTTTAAAAATACTTGTATACTTCTAAATACATTAAAATGATAGGTAAATTATACCCAGATACATCACACAAATCTTTGTCCTGCATGGCAATCAAACCCACTATAGCAGTCAGGGTCACCAACCATTAGACCAACAGCCCAGATCAAGCAAATAACCAATAAATTGCAAGAAATAATTTGAATGGTAAATCGTCATAAAATTTTCGATTCAGCTCTGTCAAAAAATATGTTCTTATTTATCTACCTATAAACCACCTGTGAATTCCAGCTTTATAAGTCAAGAAGTCGTGTGCCAAGGAGCTTTTATACTGGGTGGCCGAGGAGTTGACGTTCAAACGCAAAATTTTGATACTTTATGATGAGGAGTGTCCGAATCATCCCCATGTATGTTCTACGATTTTGCGTAGTTTTCGAGATAGAAATTATTAAGGATTTTTTTCGTAAATATCACCCAACATCAGTTTTCAATTATTTCTCGTTCTGTTGAACATTTCTGGTTCAGTTTTTTTGTGATAACTAATTAGCATAGTTTAACCTAACACCCTAAAAAGTATGGTTTATCTAATCATTGCAGAACTGACTTCGAATTGATTCAATATTTCAAAATTAGGGTTTGAGTTCAGGACTCATAAATTTACAAAGTATCAAAAAGAAGAATTAAAATGGGAACATGCATGGGGGTGGTTCGGACACTCCTCATCATAAAGTATATAAATTTTGCGTTTGAACGTCAACTCCTCGGCCACTCTGTATATTAAGATTTGTAAGTAGATTTGCACGAACGTTTATTGTTTACGGAACTATTGTTTAATGAATTTACGATCGGTCAGCGGTCGTGGCCAGAAATAACAGAGTCACTTGCTTCGCAGGTGTTCCCGTATATTCGCAACATGGCAAATAATTATCCATGGTGCGGTAGATGGTACACTGGTACTAGAATAATTGCCCTTACTACCTAGGTAATAAGGATGGTATATTGATCAAGGTGTAAATACCGAGGAGTTATACGTGTATTGATATCTTATTAATGCTGACGTACTCCAATAGTTCTATTGGTGGTTTAGAAAAGTAGAACTGCTAAACACGCCAAGGACTTCGAGCATAATCCGACACAGAATTGACTGCAGTAAGTGAAAGAAAAAAAACATGCGGGGCAGTCTTTGGGGACGGCCGATAGAAGGGAAAACTATATTTTGATTTCTTATACTCGGAAAGTAGTGTTTATTTGATTCGAGTAGCGAGTGGAAGATGCTACTTCCCGCCTTTGGGCGGTAAACACTCATAGTAATTGCTTCCATGGCAGCCATAGATTTTAAAAAAAGATCTAAATTTGGTTGTAAAAATCTAACATAATTAAGAAATGAATGCTGCAGTCATGTGAGTGTATAAACGGCCAGTGTGAATTTAAAAAAGAGATCCCCCGTCTTACGAATATTTAATTAGGTCAAGTGTCCGGACGCGATCTTAGCATCTTCTACCCATCCCAAGAAAGTGCACAAGTGCACAACGCCTTTAGCGGCGTTACGCCGATAAAGAAATTTTCACTTCGTTGTTGTTCGTATGGCACCCAGATAACTGATAAACATACTTATATATTTCTAAATACATATGCGTTATAGATAAATTATACTCAGGCACAGAACAAATAATCGTGATCTTCACACAAAGATTTTATCCTAGGTGGGGATCGAACTCACGACCTCTGGGTTAGCAGTCAACGTCATTAGCCACTAGACCCATTATTTGACTGGTCTGTTACAGGCCAGTCAAATAATGGGTCGAATGCACGTCGTGCAAATCTTCACCTTGTTGGCAAGGGACGTTTTACTAGGCGCAGTGAAATTGATTAACCCAAGTATCTCGGTCTCCCTCCATTTCATATACCCTAGATATAACAAGTGATAGGATTCATCTCTCACTAGTCTGATACCCCTCAGTAAGTGTTGTAGTAACAATTGTGGATTAACTTAAGTAACCATTAAGAACAATTGTTCATTCTTATCTTGATCTCGCTCTACCTGACATAACTTTTTATTTTTTTTTTGACATGGCTGGGTGAATGCCTACGCATGCCGCAAAAAGTGTCTACGGGTGGGTATGTCGGACTCGCGCCGACTAAACCTACCTGCCGTGGACTTCTCTTGGCGCCCAATGGGGGACCCCGGGAACGCGGGTATGCTGCTCCGGTGCCCCCCTTTTGCGCCATGTCCCAGATTGTTGGGACACGTATCCTGGGAGCGCTCTGGTTTGCCCTTCCCAAATTGCCGACTCCTGGAAGTCCGGCCCAGCGACTGCGCTACAAACAGATTGCTGTCTTCCCGGAGCTGCTTGCCACGTGGCGGCAGTAGAGGACACTTCTCTGACTGCCATCCCAGACCCGAGGGGGAGTTGGGCTACCGGCTGCTGCCGCCGCCCCGACGCCTCCTTCGTCTGCGAGCAGGATCGGCTCTCTCCCGCTCCCGCTCGGCGGCCTCATTTTGGAGCATGACTGCCTCACAAAAGGAGACCACGGCGTCCCAGCATCGCCCCTACGATTGCCGGCGGGGACAGTTCCCGGCCGAACCTGACATAACCTAGATATAAAGAAAAACAGGACGTCACCTCGCAATACTCCGGTGAAACAGTGAAAGCCTCCCAGCCTAACTGTTAACGTCAAGTTAAAAACAAAAAATAAACATCAACTCTCACTAGTATGCTGTCTCTTATACTCGTATAGTAAGCGATTTTTTATCGCTTACTATACGGGTTAAACAAAAGACCAAAGACCCTTTGCCCTCTTTATGTAGTTTTCTAGTCCATGTCTATCGTCCAATTAACAAATTATTAAAATCGTTTTAATCTAAAACCTAGACAGACTTATTAAGGACAATAAAACTGCATCTTCCACCAAAAATAGTATTTTAACGGTTAGTCAACTTTGTGTCATTGAATGACCTAATTCTTGTATCTTTCCTAATATAGAAGAAACGAATTGCATCTTTTTCAAACCTCGTGGTAATTTGAGCATTTATGTTTGACTTACTTCAATAAAAGGGTGATTCAATTCACGAAAACATACGTAGTCAGGTTTAGAAGTAGAAATATCGAAATTAATTGCACATTTGAATACAAAGGCTTTTTTGTGCTACTTTTTACGTTGAAGTAGTTTTACTGAGGTGATAAAAATGTAAATTTACTACAACTTACTGCAGACATGTACTTATCTATTTGTTTAAGAGAACACCTACATACCCATTCAGTAGGTACCCATATTACACTATCTAGTTCCTTCATCCTCCTGCGTTGTAACTTGGGTCAGAAACAAAAGAGAATCTTGGCAGAAACTTAGCTTATATCGGTCGCAGAAAAGTTCTCGAGTGGCGGCCATGGACCAGAAGACGCAGCGTTGGCAGGTCCCCTACAAGATGGACCGATGATCTAGTGAGGGTCGCTGGAAGTCGCTGGATGCGGATAGCGCAAGACCGGCAGTCGTGGAGGTCTTTGGGGGAAGCCTTTGTCCAGCTGTGGACGTCTTTCGGCTGATATGATATATACATCGGTCGCAGTTGCTGTGCCAGACTAGCAGGAGTAGGCAATGGGGAGGGCAATCCAGCGCCCTCCCAGGGTACGTGTCCCAACCGATGTCCCAGATGGGGGCACCGGAGCAGCATTCCCGCGTTTCCGGGGCTCCTCTCCTCTCCTCTCATGACTATTAGCGGATCTAATAATTTAATTTTTATAACCGGAACCTTTGTCAATCGTCTTGCAAATACTAAAAATGGATTCCTACTGAATTTACTGGCAGTGATTTCAGTAGCTGGCCACATCACTCACTGCCCGGAATTAGTATCGATGAAATGTCAGTGACCGCCCAGAGTCGAGGTCCGAACCCCAAAGTGGGTGCTCTTGTTAGTTAATATATACTCGTCGTTAGATCCTGACCACTATGTATTAATCACCTTGTTTTGTAAATCTCATTCTTGTTTACTATTTCCTAATGACTTTTGTATAGTTAACACTCATTTAAGATGTTTCGATTCTAAAGCTTATGTTTGTAAAATAAATAGTCCTTAATGTACTTTTTCCTTTATATATACCCATATATATAATATGTGATTTAAGATTCATTCCATTCCTAACTTCGGTTCTATATCTTTCAAATCATTGTGTTGTATTATTTTTTAATTATTCTTCCTTGTATTATAATTTGAATAAATTAAGTAGTTTTTAAAATACTAGTCTTCTCTTTGCCATAACACGATGCAGAAGACTCGCACCTACTAAACCTAACCTACCGTAGACAACTCTTGGCTTCTGTTGGGAGGAGCCCCGGGTATGCTGCTCCGGGGCCCCCTTTTGCGCCATGTCCCAGATGGTCGGGACACGTACCCTAGGAGAGCTCTCGATTGCCTATTGCCGAAACACCCTCAGTTGCGGGTACCCTATTCTGTAGTATATATTTACTAGACGGCTCGAGCCCATACTCGCCTCGACAGTCCGGTGAAGCAGTGAAGCGGCTAACAAAACTATAAAAAAATATATAAAGGTATCATTTTCAAGTTAGTAACAACGGTTCAAAAATAACACTTAAACTGCATGTTCTAAAAATAGCCAACAGCATCACTCATCCGTCAATACCTACTTCTAATTATTATTGTTCTTAGTAACAATACTGCTGGCCTACATGTTAGTCTATATTTAGTTGTCACAGTATGACAGATGCGCCGTAGGTACTTAGAATTATATGCGCGCGCGCATATCATGGGGATAAAGGTTGGTGCTGATTGGTAACGTTTTATCTGTCCTGTGTTTTTGTTCAGAGAATTCAGTAAATCCTTTGAGATAGAATTAAATCAAGATATGGGATACAAAAAATTTATAATAATAGTTTATTGATTAATTGTAGTGTAAACCAAGATGTAACGATACCGATATTTTATCTGTTGACTAAGCGTACTGTTTGACAGTTGCCTTGTACAGACATCAAGTTACCCCAATCTGTCAAATTTCCCCAATTGAAAGTGAACCTTATGCTTATGTGATAAAGTTGAAAATCTATAAAAGAAATTTGACAGATTGGGGTAGCTGATTGTGCTGGCGTCTGTACTTTATGTGCTTTTTTAGTCAAATATAAATAATAATATAAATAACCCGGGGTACCGCTGTTGATTCTAGGTATTCTTCTTCTCTATTATATGAGCAGGTGTTACCCTGGTGTCAGAGTTCTTCAAGCCCAGTAGGCTCTGTCATGGCCTAACGATAACAACCGACAACATAACATGACCTTTGAAGCACGGAGACCCTCTGAAATTTAGCCACTTAGACGGACCTAGGCACGCGGTCAGGCTATAGATGGGGATCTATAGCCTCACCGCGTGCCTAGTTGCTTAATCTCGCCGATCATACTCAAAACTAGAACAATGGAACCGATGGTGTTCTAGTCTTGAGTCGCTCAGAATGGATGCGTTCTCTAGAGGCCCTACTATGTTATTATTCAAAAAACCTTATGAAATATTATTAACTGCGAACTGATCGCGATATTTCAGGTCCCGATTCATCCTACCGTTCTACAAACAATCTGTTATAAAATCAAAAAGACGCACCTTAAAGTTAAATTCGGGACTAGTCCCTCCCTCTTGCCCACCACTGCAACTCCTGTAAGCCAGGATCAACAGTGCCACATAATGAAATGACAGTGAGCGATGAGGCTCAGGCATGTCCCGGGGAATCGCTTTTGACTGTCTTGGATCCCGCAATGTATTCAATCAGAAAGAAGAAAGGAGGGGTTACAAAATGAATAATTGCACTTCCCTCCAGAGCAAACCGGGAGACAGAATGATGATGTAGAGAGGCACCTTAAAGTTAAGGTTAGATTGTCTGTCTCAATCTCAGTAATCCTACACAAATCGAATGCAGACAAGTCTCCTACATATCGTAGAACTTATACATGATAAAATACCTATTCATCGGGTATCATTGGCGTCTATTTGTCTACGTTCTTTGTTTGTTTTATATAATGCATCTTAAGAACTAAAGAACGGGTTTGTAAGAAACTTGTTAAAGTAAAAAGCGTATGTTTTGACTTAATAACTTTATATTTTTTAATCCACTAAGACGGATGTCGCCAACGATGAATATGACCACACCATCACATCCCGTGAGAGGGGTTGAAGTCAGTAGGCACCCCCCGTGCTGCCTGTTCTCTGCTAGGTATTGCCTCGGTCGATTTCTACGCCCCCCACGGGATGAGATGAGGGATGATATTCTATGCCGTCACCACACAGCAGATTTACGTTTTGTTCAATATTTAATACAATAGTTGTATGATTTATTAGGTATTTCCAATTTAAACAATATGTTCCGTAGCCGCGTTTCAAGCACCCACTGGTTCCTGTTCACAATCTTTCACACGGAAGCCGCAAAGCGTTCGCAAAATATATAACATCTTTCGTTTCGCTCGTTCGCAGGGTTTTGTGGATGTTTACATGTACCGACTATTGTCCATCAACGCCGTTTTGTAAACATAACGTGTTGAGATTCCTCTGTATTATAAATATAAGCCGTGGGCATTGTCTTGGTGGTTGTGTTTGTAAGAACAGATATTTTTCTTAGCGTGAATGGTATTATGACGGACTTGTAACACCTTCTTAAGGGGTAAACAAAAAATGTTGTGGGGTTTTCACGCCCACATATCTTTCATATCGTTCTAAAGAAAGGGCAAGTCAGAAGTACCCTAAACAATGAAGAATATAATTACAGTAATCGAGGCAAAAGAAGTATGCAAAGATCGTGACAAATGGAAATCCGTTGTCTCTGCCTACCCCTCTGGGAAACAGCTGTGAGTCTATGTATGTATGTATATCTTTCAATTGATGGTTAAAGCGTTTAATGTGTGAGGATATACAGATATTTTGACTATATGGGTTAGTATCTCCATTGAGGAAAACATAATAGTTGGATTCTCGATTAGACGGGCCTGGTGGCATGGTTGGCAAATGCTTGCTTTTCACGCCGGAGGTCGTGGGTTCGATTCCCTCCCAGCACAGATATTTGTGTGCATGAACAATAATGAACTTGTCTGTTTGTCCTGAGTCTGGTTGTGATAATATATATACATATAGGGTAGGGTGGTATAAGATTGCGCAGTTTGCAATCAATAGGTAATAAAATCAAAACTATTAATCTTATCTGAGATCAATTATTTATTTATTTATCCTTATTAATATGGCAACAAATAATTATACGAATGGTAACTAAAAACATGTAATATTCTAAGTAATTAAACCAAAACCACAATTCGGGAAATGCGCAATTTTGTACACCCCAGTGTGTAAGATTGCGCGTTGGGATCGATAAGATTGCGCAACTATATTATTTGCACACATCATAAATAAAAGCGCCGGAGCCATTATAATCTGAAAAGTTTCCATGCCACCACTCTTTACATGTTATTCACGCGATCCATTCTTCTATTATCGGCTCTAACAGTTCTGCCTTCATCCTCTTCCTTCCAAATAAATACACATCATCATCATCATATCAGCCGAAAGACATCCACTGCTGGAAAAAGGCCTCCCCCAAAGATCTCCACAATTGCCGGTCTTGCGCTATTCGCATCCAGCAGTTTCCAGCGACCCGCACAAGATCATCGGTCCATCTTGTAGGGGGCCTGCCCACGCTACGTCTTCCGGTCGCCACTCAAGAACCTTTCTGCCCCAACGGCCATCGGTTCTACGAGCTATGTGCCCCGCCCACTGCCACTTCAGTTTTGCAATTCTTCGGGATATGTCGGTGACTTTGGTTCGCCTGCGAATTTCGACATTTCGGATTCGGTCCCGCAAGGAACTCCGAGCATAGCCCTCTCCATTGCTCTTTGGGGGACCTTGAGCCTTCTAATAAGGCCCATAGTGAGCGACCACGTCTCTGTTCCGTAAGTCATCACTGGCAACACACACTGGTCGAAGACTTTCGACTTGAGACACTGCGGTATTTTAGACGAGAAGATGTTACGTAGCTTCCCGAACGCTGCTCAGCCGAGTTGGATTCTACGATTGACCTCCTTCTCGAAGTTGGATCTACCTAGTTGGATGGTCTGTCCTAGGTAGATATGGTTCTCTACAACTTCGAGTGCAAAGTCACCAACTTTCAATTGAGTGGGTGCAACATGGACGTTTGACATGATTTTTGTCTTATCCATGTTCATTTTCAGACCCACTTGTTGGGAGACTCTGCCGAGGTCATCGAGGATTGTACCGAGGTCTTCCATGGTCTCAGCCATGACTACTTTATCATCGGCAAATCGGAGGTGAGTGATGTACTCGCCATTGACATTGACATTGAATACAATGACAATAAATACACAGGAGGAATTAAATGACCAGTCACAGACACATCATTGACGGCAGTCACGTTGGAGCCTTCCTCTCCGCTGTAGGGTTTGATGACTGAACGTTGACCCTTTCGAGACAGTACTTTCGGCTTAGGATTAGGATAAGATACAGTGGATATAACCGTCTCATCCATATATGGATGGACTGCGGTGGAAAATTATATTTATCTATCAGAACAGATAAATTTATGTAAAATTGCTCCACCTGCTGTCTGTTGAGTCCCACTGCAATACATTTGGAAGTTGGCTGTCTACGAGTAATAGCCAGGTGCCGTTTTAGAAATGCACTAAACCACTCCTTTCCTACAATTTTAGTTCCTTTGTTGAATCTATGAGAAATTTTATTTATTTCAGCATACTCAAACGCTACACTCATAATTTTTTTTGGTGTTAAACCATAAAACATATTATCTAAGGTATGCAGGTGCTTGCAAAAGTCTTCTTCTACTTCTTTAGAAAATGTTGTATCATATCCGACTAATTTTTTAGCACGTATTCCTTTCTCGTGACATTCTGAAAAAAATATAGGAAAACGAATATCCGCTTAAAATAGACACAAATACTTAATATTTTAAACGACTCAAAGGGTTTGGAAAATTTACGACACGATTAGTTTTAGTTGTTTAGGCTGAATATAATTGACAGTATTATAACGATGGAAGCTATCGTATTTTTTTACATATTCTCTATTAAGCATCGCGATGCAAGAAAAGCTACAAAAAAATCGGACGTGTAAAATTGCGCGCGCAATCTTACACGCACCCAAAGTGCGCAATTTTACACATTGCAATAGCACTCTAAAAATCGCGATATTACTGCCATCTCTTTGAAAATGTCCAAACTACTTCCAGTGAAATAGAAACATGAGTGATACTGTCGCGACAAAATAGTAACAAATTACTAAAATTACCTAGAGTTTTGGTACAGTAATGCATTCATTTTATCAAATAATTAGATCAAAAGTGAATAAAAACTTTGTACTTACATATCTCTTTTGTTTTCCGCTTATATACGATTTATTTTTGGGAGCACATGCAAGTCGCCATCGCTAACAAAATACAACTGAAGTTGGCTATGAAGCTCACTCTGTTCTCCTGTTATGACGTATGCGCAATTTTATCGCCCGCACAATCTTATACCACCCTACCCTATATTTACTAAAGAAAGTAGTATATGTAGTATATCAGTTATCTGGTTTCCATAGTACAAGCTCGGCTTAGTTTGGGATCAGATCCTAGGATATTAATATTACTATGATTTAACTTCGGCCCAAACCGTAATTTGACTTTATAACTTAGTTAAAATAAAAATCTTATTTTTGCAGTACACACATTCATAGGGACGTTTTGTGAAACTGTCGCTCTACGATAATACGCGTAGAGTGGGCCTCTCATACAATTGAGATTCGGAGAGGGCATTTATTCAGTACGAATGTGATACATATTCTGCATTACCTTTAGCTATAGGCAATCTAGACTTCGGAAATATATTAATTAATAAGGTTTTGACTATATGCCAAATAGATGGATGATCTGAAGAAGACGACGAGTAAAACTCGGTGAGAAAACGATGCTAACCACAAAAGAAAGGCGGCCTATATAATACTCAGAAGTGGGTTTTTTTCAGCTCTTGATGAATCTTTAGGAGAAATAAAGAGAAACACAATTAGTAATCAAAATACTCCGATGAAAAAGATATGGGAAATTATAATACTTATGGGGTGGTTTGGACAAGCAGCTAAGGGTGTTACCAAAACAATCGATCGAGGGTAGGTATATTGGAACAGTTGACGTATATATATATATTTTTTATTTATTTATTTATTATTGGAACGTAGTTCCTTATCGCGCGTTGTAACGGAAAAGATTCTTACGAAAAGTTGTCACGACACTTTTTGCAGCTGTGCGGCGTGCGCATGTTTCTTTGTCTGTCTGTCTGTCTCTCTCTCTCTCTCTCTCTCACTCTCTCTCTTATAGAAAGCAAGCCAGATATTTTCATTTCTATTTCGCTGTACATGTTTCACCGAAAAACATTTTTTTCAGTTTTTTGTACATAATAAATAATAAGAAATAACTTCGTTCCATCCGGGTGTCCCTTGACACCTCTCCAGTTTTTATCTCATCACAAAAACATTGCTTACGATAAACATGATCGAGACATGACATGAGGTTCATGTGTTATTTCCACGGTGTCCAGGGATGGCAAAGAAACAGTATTATAATAGTTAGTGGCTTAACTGGGCACGAAGAATCAAAGTACTGATAATTTCAATATATGTTGGATGACCAACAACCGCGCTCAGCGTGCCGCCCATGGACATTTGGTTAATAGGAGTAAACAACCTATTTTGTGAGAGACTGGTGCCTGATGTAGGTTCGAAAGAACCTGAATTACAGGTCATCAGGAGTGGGCCCTCTCTGTCTCAATCAATTGGGTTTTGGCTGCTCTGCATATTAATATCTACCACACTAATCAATCGATCGTCAATCGGTCAATTGTTGATCGATGGCATTATTCGGCGATCGATCCATTAATGTCCGCAAGACAATATTCAAAATTCATAACTTTTTGAACAATGGTGAACTTACTATTCACTCGGCGCTTGTCGTGTCGCGATAAATCTTTCATACATATATGTCGCTTGAAAAAACATCTCAGATATCAATTTACAACGTCGAATGGCTTTGATTACATATCGGTTTCATAATAATTAACTTCGTCAGTGATATGATCCCTTTATAGAGACTACCTATTCAATGAACGGCCAGACGAGCTTCTAACCTGGCTTATAATAATAATAATATATTTATGCCATAGTAATTTGCTAGTAATGGCTTAGAAATATGTTAGTACTACACTAATAAATCTATCTTACGTTAAAAATGGGAGCCCTGGAACCCATGTGAACACTGTTCCAGTGGCTCACTATTGGGCAATCAATTTTGTGCAATATGGTATTTAAGAGGCTGCTGGTACTGCCTCGCACACGACGCATCAGGGAGGCAGTTCTTTTCCTTAAAATTGCCTTGTAGCAATCAATCCCTGCTTCTGCAAACATACCTGATGCGCTGCACCAGCGGGACAGCCCCATCAGCATCCTAAAACCATTATTGTATTGTACACGTAGTGTGTCAAGTGACCTGCGACGATAACTGACCCATAAGCTGCAGGTGTACAGAGTTTGGCAGTAAGATTTAAAAAGTGCTATTTTCACTTCTCTTGTACACCGTGCAAACCTACGAGCCAGCATGTTACACCTCACTGCCAAGGCCCTTCGTTCACGCTCTATGTCTAAGTCATCTGAGAGGTCCTCAGTAATCCAGTGGCCCAAGTATTTAATTTTTGTAACCCAACTTAAAGGGATCCCATTAAGAAATTTATGTACTTTGTTACCAGACTTAAACACCAACAGCTGACTTTTCACTGCGTTATACCGAAGCCCGTGAGCCTCTGCGTACCTCTCAAAAATCACTATTAACTGCTCTAGGGCCTTATGTGATGGAGAAACCAATACTGAATCGTCCGCGTATACTATATTATTGTCAATTTTTCCATCAATAGAGCATCCGATGTCAGTGCTGATTAACTCTTATGCGATCATATTTATGGCAGATTTCAAGTGCATAGGTTGATAAAAGGTATTTGACTGATTTCTTTATTTTTGTTATATGTGATAAAATCTATACAAATATAAAATAATGTCTCGTTTGTTTGCCTGCTACGTTTTCACGACATAATGAACCAAGTTTAATCACAATAGCCGATTGTGGAAACCACAACAATTTTGTACAAATCTCTACACTTATGAGCAAATTGTAGCCTTATTTATTTGTTTAAAAAAGAAGCATCAAAAGTCATGCAAATCTATTGCTCATCTTTTCTATCACACTAACATAATAAAGGCCAAAGTTTGTGAGTGTGTGAGTGTGTATGTTCACATTCACACAATCACACTACTTCTTCACGTCTAAACGGCAGGAGCGATTTTAATAAAAATAACACATAGTCATAGCCTTAAATAATTCGATGTTGCGCTACGTTTTGTCATTTATGACATACAAATACAATCAATACATCAGATTTAATTAAATAAACAAAATTACTACGAAAATTACTATGTAAGCAATTATAATAAAATATAACAATGAGCAAGTGATTTATTACATAAATAGTAATCTAAGGCATAATAACATTTCTCAGTCAATAGCTTAGTAAGATATTTTTGAACATCTCTAATGGCATACACTTTATAACATCAGGTTTCCTTTCCGTCGCTTTTGCGGAGAAATTTCCGTTCGAATATCACTTTAACGAAGACTGTTTTCAGTCAGACAATGCAATATGTATTCACTAATTAAGCGGTTGTTAAAATGTTCGTTTAGCGTCGACTCTTGCGCAGCCGAAACTGCTAGTTGCTGTTTGTATGTCTACCAAAACACCAGGGCTGTGTTGTTATATTGACAATAAACAATTTAAAAATTTATTTATTTTTATATTTTATTCGCATGAGTTCAAATATACCTTATGGCCATTTTAAGAATCAGAGATGTTGTAAGTTTAATGAAATGAAATAAAATATCCTTTTACCTTAAAATTAACTTGCCTGTATAAATTTTATATATTTAACTATTTTTCTTTCTGAAACATAATTGAAAATAGTGTAATAACTTACTACTACTAAATAATATTAATATACTTCATAACATACTTCAAAAGGCGGCGACCTAAAAAAGAAGGTTTTTTTTACACTTTGTGTTTGAACCTACAATAATAAGTTTCGTGGGGATTCGTAGGGCTCTAAATTTATTTTAAAATAAAATATCTCTAATAATGTAGCTTTCGATAGTCGCAAGATTTCGCGCCAACCCTACGGGCAAACTCACGCGCACCCGCTAATTAACTTGACTACCGTTAGTGCAACTCGCAAATTACTTTCTGCTACTGCACTTGTGCCAGTTGCCACTGTTAGGGTATGCACTGACTTGTCAGCTATGTACGTACATAATGTGTATCAGATTAAGTCTGTATTTTCTAGTTTTTGAACTCCTACAACTTTATAACTGCAAGATATCAAAAAAGAGTAGAAAACAGCTTATTTATTAGACCCAACATAATATGGGCTATTATAAAACCAACGCAGGAGTATTTAACTTGTTTTTCCATGTTTGTCTTATTTAGCATTGTGTTATTATTGCATACTACAAGACAAACATAAACCAACTATAAAATCAACTTTAATCCAATATATATTGAATCTTTATGGTCGCCAAAATGAGTTGAGTGTTAATGGTCAGTGTATGGAATATAATTATTTGTATTTAATTAGATAAACGAATCCTACTTCCTAATAACATTATAAATGCCAACGTTTGTGTGTATGGATGGATGCATGTATGGATGGATTTTACTCATTCACACATATTTGAAAAAAATATTATTATTAATATTATCATTTATTAATATTAATTAATGTATCTTACTGACTACTTAGCCAGTGGCTAGCGTGTCTATGGTGGCACGTGTCAATCGACACACACCTTTACACTTTGATTGCTCCACACTTAGCGCTCCGTCAAACTGAACGTTTCAACGCGTTACATAACGTTTGTTTGTCTGTGTGTTTGCCACTTTCTTAGAAACCGTAACAAAGGTTCAAGAACCTTGCGGTTGTTTTTGACACGTTTATGCTAAACTAGTATTTTTCTGTCATTTTCCTTCGTGATTCTACGTAAGAATTCCTTTTGTAAATTGACATGAACAGAATCTTCAAATTTCTTTGTCGAATTTAAAAAAACATATGATTTATGTCCTCCTAGCCGAATTTGGGCCACGGCGGCCGAAGTCTCAGTACAGATTAGCCATCTGCGCGGGACATATTATAGTGCACAAGTGTCTGCGCAAACACAGGAGCATTTTCTATTCCATCACTCTCATGATCCGATGGGGCGCCTAGCGATATGACCAGAAAGAGGTCAGGTACAACATATAATTTACAGTTATATTGGATTGAAAATCAGTTCGTCTAATGACTACAGCCGGGATTAAAACTACAGCGAGCTCTGCGAAACACTTAGACGTTTAAAAATTAAACTACTTCGGTGGTCAACACATATGTATAATATATTCAATAATGGGTGAAGTCAAAAAAGTAGATAGCACCAGTTTTACAATGAAATTAAATAAACATCCTTATATACTAATACACACTTTGATATAAAATAATTATAATAAATATCTTTGGACAAGTAACCCTCTATCTGATACCAGGCAGAGCTGGCTGGACAAAAGCCTCCACCAAGAATCATCATGGGGTGATATGTCATAATTGCCACGCTTGGCTGAGGGGTTGACGGTGACACTAAAATGGTCGTAGTATACTAAAAAGAAGCTACTGCCCTTCCTCTGGTAGGTATTCCCTCGGGTCGACTGTTACGCCCCCCACAGGATGAGATGGGGTGATGATATTCTGATATTCGCCGCCGTCACCACACAGTATAAATATACTTATATAATATCTTTAAATACGTACATGTTATAAACAAAATTCATAGACAATGGGTGGGAATTGAACCCACGAGCTTAGCATTCAAGTTCCCTACCACTAGATCAACAGTTGAGTAAAAATATAAAAATAATAATAAAATGTATACCTAGCCTACATATAAAGCTTTGTTATGTTATTACAAATAATATTAAAAAATATGCATACTAAAGCTATATTATAATATATCATACTATACAATAATATATGGACAGATGCGAAAAGATTTATGAAATTTCAACAGCATGATTTCATGAAATCATCTTTTTATAGCCCATTTGGAACATAACACGTTTCTTAAGCATACTGAGAGAAATGGAAACCAAATGTTAGATATGAAATATCTGTTAAACATTGAACCCCTTAATCGTGATCCCTGAGGTCGTGAAATAAGGTCACTTTTAGATACAAGTCTAGAATACGAGGCGATAATCTATAAGCATCATTCGACATTGAATAGGCGACCCAACGAGTACATCGAACCGCCCTTGGCCGGCCAGATTTGTTATACTTTAATGAGTAGCAGAGAGAAACAGTGATCTCTTGCGACTGTCAAATTAATTCTAGTAAATAAAATTAAAGACAGACAGCGTCCAGTATAGCTAGATTATACTTTAATACATCTTGACGGGCTCATAGCTCGTAGAGCCGACGGTTGCTGGGGCAGAAAGGTTCTCGAGTGGTGACCACGAACCGGAAGACGCAGCGTGGGCAGGCCCCCTACAAGGTAGACCGATGATCTTATGCGAGTCGCTGGAAACCACTGGTTGCGAATAGCGCAAGACTGGTATTGACGAGAAAAGCTATTTATTGAAATGACTTCACGATTAGATCACTTGTCAGTAACCGCCCTGAACGACGTTCGAATCCCAAAGGGGGTGCCCTCAGGCGTGGGATTCCTATTGTGTAGTCTTATTCGTTAGCTGGCTTGAACCTCCATCCTTTTTGTTGTCCGGTGTAGTTCTAAACTTCATGTAAATATAAACGAAATAAATATATTGTAGGTATTTGGTATGGTTTCATCGAAATTATAATATACAGTTGTGTTGTTTTGGATCTTACATAGTTCGAATAAGGATTGTTTGTTTTACTATTAAAATATTGATATTGACTTGTTTCCAGCCTACTTATTTATAGTGCAATTTAGTAGTTACATTTAGACTGAGTTTTGTATTTTATATTAAGTTGGTTTAGGTCAATAACTCTTCGATTTTATTAGTTCAATATAGTCATCTTAAAGCTTGTCCACTATTCCATAAATGCCTAACTTCAACATAATGATTATGGATATTTTTGTATACCTTTTAGTTGAATTTATATTGCAACCCTGCGAACAATCATTGACTGAAGATTTCAATCTCCTGGTCTTTGTAAATGATTTAATTTCCAGTGACTCAATTCCTTTTATTTTAGTTATTATATTAATTTACAGTTAGGTGTACATTTCAATACTACTACTCCTTACTAATATATCGTTTCTTTCTTTCCAGGCTACCTCAATCACCAAAGAAAATGACCAACGTGCGGAGGTGCCTCTTCCCCGATGTGATCCGTGACCAGGCCAGAATTGACAATACTGCTAACAAAATCCAAGAACTCATGAATACGGACGTCGAAGGGAAGTGTATCCTGTATAATTTTGATTTCAAAAATGATGTACCTCTAGTAGGTCGCTATAAATGGTACAAAAAAGATGACGACACTTGGATTGGTAGGAGGGCAAAAGCTGATGAGACTGATACGACTACTAATGCTACTGATACTTCTGAAGAAAATAAGTTTATTCCGATACAAGTGGAAAATGAGAACACACCACGTCGCGCCACAGATGATATTGTTCCTTTGATTAGAAAAAGGCGAGTTGATTTGGAAAAAAATACTGACAGTTCAGTGAGGAGGAGGATTGATTACGAAGACGGATATCAACGCCAGCCAGATTATTAAAACTTTCTTTAGATTCTGAATATATATCATAAACTGTTAAATATATAGGCGGGTATATGAATCGCCCATCAATGTATTTTGCGATCTAAATGTTTAATGTCCATAAAATAATATAAAATCACAAAGAAGATATCTATACTGGTCCAATCAATCTGGTATTATCCTAAGATATTACTGAACTAAGAAGATGAATTACTCTTATGAAACACACACACGCACACAACAAACCAAACATAAATAATGTGTGATTGGTAAAAGTATTTTTTTTGAAACTTAAAACTTACAGCAAATCTTTTAACAAATTATGCAAAACACACATTGTTTTATGCCGTGTACCAAAATACGAGACATAAAAAATACGGAATGAAAAACTGATGTTGAAGTTGTTCAAATCCATGAGAAGAATGAACTGCTGGAATTAATAGCGAATTTTGGAGACCAAATACCCACGTAAGATATATTACTGTACAAGTGTGTGTGCTTTGAATAACTACTTTAGAACACCTTCTGATCTGGTCTTATGTGTTCAATGTTGCCAGACCTGTAAAGATATCTTCCTTGTTCATATACCTTGGTGTTTTTAGTTATCATCTTCATGCAATATTGGGAACTCATCATCCATATAGGTAATATATTCTTTATATAACTATATAGACCATAGTGTTCTTATACTATCAAGTTCGTCTGTATTTTTAATACAATTCTATTTTAATACATCATACTGCATCATATGATGTCCCTAGGTAATTTGGTTGATCGTTGCAATATTTGGTCAACTGCGACTATATTTAGTTGACTATGACTATATTAGGTGACTATGACTATATTTATTAAACTGTGGCTATATTTTAGTTGTCTATTACAATGTTAAGTCATCCGTGACTCTATTTAGACGCCTGTTAATACATTTTATTAAAATAAAACTAGTCTGTACCTATTTAAATGAGACAATACCATTTTTTGTATATGATATGCAATTGTATAGTTTGTCACGTACGAAACTTTGAATACGGGAGTTAGGAGTTCTATATTTTGCCGAGTTTCAACAGTAATTTACACATTTTACTATAAATGAAGAGAAAGATATATTTATGAATCCTAGACGCAATATAATATGAAGAGATATGTTCAAAAAATGAGTAGAGGGAGTAGACGAAAAAAGTGTTGAGACACTTCTTGGTACGGCATACTTTCATAAACAACATCATAGAAGGGAACATGTTGGGATAACTTACATGGCTCAATTGAACAGAAAGTAGAAGCAGGGTCGTATCAAGAAGTCATAGCGCTTGGTAAAGATAGGGAGGCTTTTAAGATAGCTTATCTATATACAAGGTATAACATAAACTGTTGAAGAAACTTAAAGAGAAGAAGAAGTAGAAAGACGAAAAAGATTTATTTTAAAATTGCACAGACAAAGTATAAAATAACATTATTGTTATTTTATACTTTGTCTGTGCAATTTTAAAATAAATCTTAAAAAAGAAATATAAAAATAAAGACATTTGTTGTCCGTGTAAGACCGAAATGGCACCATCTCAGCATTTCCTAGAACATTTGATTGTTCTAGTGCTGGTAATACTGATGGTGCCGAGTGATTATCACGGAACATTAACCTAAAAATAATATAAGTAAGTCACAGAACAAATTGAGATGTCTTACAAATGAATAACAAAATGTCCATGAAACTGATCAAATAACAACCAATTTGGGAAAAACATGAAAAATATTGTTGTTGGCCATACAAAATGCATCACCTGTTGTTATTCTATGGGTAAATGATACTTTTTTTGTTGATTTTACATTTTTTTAAAGACTGCACCCGCACTAGGGAATTTAATCCCTGTGACGCGAAGTACTTAACAAACATGTTGACGTTTTCCAGTTCCATAAACAAATTAGACTATACTATACTAACACAATTTATGTTATCTCTTGTATATTGGATAGATAGATAGATTCCATACAATACTCCATGCGTTTATATTACTGTTTTTTAACCAGTCCAAATAACCGAAACTTCCGCACTTCGTATCAAAATACGCTTATAACGTGCCACAATTAGGCTATATTTTAAGTTGTAAGTATGTTTTAAGTATTTTAAATACTTGATTTAAATGTAAAGTATGCTATTATTTCCTGCTCACATCTTCTATAAAAAGACTGTATGTTTTATTTGTTAGATAATTTAATTTGTAAATATTGGATTTTGTCACGTTTACCTTCCACTTCTGATGTCACAATCGAACCATGATATTAAAATTATTTCTTAAGATTTCTTTTTTATTAGGCTCTTTGGTATTATTCTTCATGAAATATAATTTAGGTATGTTTTGAGGCAGTTGACAAATGAACTACATTTTGTGTGCAAATTTCATTAGCCGGTGAGACGTCATTATGAAACTATTGCCAGGTTGTCGTGCTATGATTTGTGTAAAACTGATATTTATTACTGCGGCTACATAAAAGTAGTTTATTTGCAACTGCTTTTATTATTTATTAAAACATTATGGTAATGGACGAATGTGATCACCGATAATTTAAATTGTGTAGTAAAATTTTAATAATAAATGTGAGATTTGTTTTAGATTCCTTGTGAATATATTTTAGTACTTTAGATCTTATGTGGAAAATTGAAAGTTTTTTTTGTTTCCGGTACTTCTAAAACCAATTTAATTTGAATTCTGCTTTTATATACCTACAGGGTTATTTGTAAAACACCAACAACCTCGCAGGAATAGATTGCTATCATCATAAGCAACAACTTTTGTTCTACGAGTTCGGACATAACTCAAACTTGAAACATTTTAGTTGTTATTCAGTCATGACATTCATAAACGAAAGTGAAACGCGTGAACGACGCTAAGTCCGCGCGTTTGCATGGCTTTGCGATGTTCGTAGATTTATAAGCATTCAAGCGGGAAATTAAATTAATACCTGTTATTGTATGAAAATAAAAAGTAACGAATTATCAAAAGTTGTTGCTTATGGTGATAACTATCTAGTACTGCGAGGTTGTTGGTGTTTTAGAAGTAACCATCTATTATAAATAGTTGGCCTGTGCAGGAATAGAACCTGGCACACGAAGTCGCCAGAGCTCATTGGGGTGGGGGGAAGGATCAGCAACACTTGTTTGCTGACTCTTAAAGGCCGGCAACGCACCCGCGACTCCTCTGGTGTTACGAGTATCCATGGGCGGTAGTGATCACTTACCATCAGGCGACCCACTTGCTCGATTTTCGCCCTCTGACTTGCTCTGGGATAAAAATAGGGGTGATCGAACTATATTAAAATCGCATATATCATTTATAAATCTGTGTGTGTCATTTGACCCAAGATATTTAAATTTATTTTGTATTAAAACGGAAGACATAGTAATAGATTTTACTGTGAAATGCATTCACAAGGATGTAGATTTATTGATATTTGTGGTATGTATAGTTACTAAAATAATCCATACTTATTTTAAATTATGTGTCTTAGTACGAATTAATCTATCGATGTTACTATATTCATCAGTTTCTATCGATATTAATTCAAGCAAAATAATTAATTTAAATTCAATAAAATACAAATAAAAATGAAATCATTTTAAAATGTAACATTCCAATTGTGTCTACTAAAAATACCCATAACTAGAGAAGCATATATTTCAGAAGTATGATTTTAAAATTTAGTTAATCATCGTATGAATGTGTCACTTATTAGCCTAAAAAATATTTAAATAAATCCATTTAAAATTTGTGGTAATAGGTAGATAATTTTTAATATTCGATGAAAAATACCTCCTGAATGATATTTAAAATGTAATCTAAGTATGAATAAAATATTTTTTAACTGTGGAGACACTGGAAAAATGTATATAAATTCTAAATGTATTACGTATAAAAATACTACTAACTCACTAACTTATGTATTATAGACAAATAATGACATAAATTTATGATTTAAATCTAGACTGAATAATAAAACATCAAAACAACTACATTAAATCGCTTGGCTATATTATATTAAAACAAATGACAAACAACATTTTAATTTGCAAGGGTTTATTTAAGACCTTTAATAATAGGAATATTTTTAAATAAAAATCTGGATAGATATTTTAAGACTAATATATAATTTCTAATTGTTTATATTCAACAACACAGCTGAAATCCAAAGTCCACGTAGGATTCATAGCCTTGTAGCGACAACTAGGCGACGATAAATTATGTTATGTACTTATTTTAGATATACTTTTAAACCATTACTTTCGGAATTGTGTACATTGATATTGTAATAAGTTTTATTTATAATTTGTATAATAGGTATTTATTATTTAAATTATTGTAATCCATTGTTTCATTAAAGCCATTGCTTGGTTAAAGTTGTTTTTTTTTATATATCTCTACGAACTAGACATGTGCGCCGATGCTTACATGATCGGCGGCGGCGCCTGGTATATAATATGCCGGCGGCTGCGGCGGCGTCATCGGCGTAATCGGCGTGGAAAAGCTAAGCACAATGGCTGGTTATTCTCTTAAGTCTTCTGTATAACTTGCCGCAGCGTATGTATGTGGTCTATGGTGCTAAACCGTTTTCGGAAACTGGCTTGTTCGTCAAATCTGCGTGCGAGACAATTCGTAATGACCCTCGAAAACAACTTGTAAACATGGCTCACCAGTGTGATGGGTCTAGAATTCTTAAATGGGTTTTGTCGCCCTTTTTGAAGTAGAGCACCACCACACTTCTTTGCCATTCCTGTGGCGTTCAACCCTCTAGTATGACGGAGTTAAATAACTTCTGAAGGGCCAGTAAGATTTGTGTACCATTCGCTTTCAGAAACTCTGCTGTGACTCCATCATTACCAGGCGCCTTGTTGATCTTCAATTGTTTGAGAGCCATTCTAATCTCGTATAGGCTGACTTCCGGGATGACTACCCCGGGTGAGAGTCTCGCTGAGGCTGTAGTGTTCGGCGGGGGTACTGGCGTGATCGTTCACGAGTACCCAGAGCTCCCGTTACAAGCACTGCGAGGCTGGCTACCGTGGTGGTTTCAGTGGGTCGAAGCCTACATGACCTGTCGCCTGGGCCCCAAGCGATGGGCAGACGGAAAGCGCATTTCCACCACGTAAAAAATATCTGGGATCTGAGGCTATCTGAACTATTGACAGGTGGCAGCGTTGTCGTATACAAGTGTCCGTAGAACTTCTCGATCTCTCCCAGCAACTCAGGTTTAGACGTGAAGATTCTACCTTCTGTCGAACAGACAGATCTCTTGCGAATACTTTAGAGCCTTTGTTCCGCTCGATGGTTTTTTAATACTGATTGTATTCAATTGACGCGTGTCTCGAGTCAAAGACTTTGAGATCTGTCTGTTGAGCTGCCGGTATCTGGTAGCATCAAACAAAAAACGCTATGTATGCAAATAAAAAAATATATATTAAATTAAGTGCGTTATATATTCTTGATTAATCTAGAATATTATTTAAATTTGACGCCGATGAAATCAATTCGGCGGTATCGGCCTGGCTAAATTTACACATGTATAATAGCTACTCGCTAGACAGCTAATCGTTAAACAGCTACTGCCTCGATAGCTACTCGCTGGACAGCTAATCATAAGACAGATACTTGGTAGACAGCTACTTGCTAGACAGCTAATCGTTAGACAGCTACTGCCTAGATAGCTACTCGCTAGACAGCTACCGTCTAGATAGCTACTAGCTAGATAGCTAATGGTAAGACAGCTACTGCCCAGATAGCTACTTGCTCGACTACTAATTGTAAGACAGCTACTGTCTGGACAACTTCTCGCTAGACAGTTAATCGTATGACATCTACTTCCTAGATAGCTACTCGCTAGACAGCTACTCGCTAGACAGCTAATCATAAGACAGCTAATCGTATGGCAGCTACTGTCTAGATAGCTACTCGCTAGACAGCTACTGTCTAGAGAGCTACTCGCTAGACAGCTACTGTCTAGAGAGCTACTCGCTACACAGCTACTGTCTAGATAGCTACTCGCTAGACAGCTACTGTCTAGATAGCTACTCGCTAGACAGCTAATCGTAAGACAGCTACTTGCTAGACAGCTAATCGTAAGACAGCTACTTGCTAGACAGCTAATCGTAAGACAGCTACTACCTAGATAGCTACTACTTGCTAGACAGTTAATCATATGACAGCTACTGCCTAGATGGCTACTCGCTAGATAGCTAATCGTAAGACAGCTACTTGCTAGACAGTTAATCGTATGGCAGGTCCTGTCTAGATAACTACTCGCTAGACAGTTAATCGTATGGCAGGTCCTGTCTAGATAACTACTCGCTAGACAGTTACTCTCTAGGTAGCTACTAGCTAGACAGCTACTGCCTCGATAGCTAAGCTAATCGTATGACAGCTACCAACTGTCCCAAGGTGGTGTCGGGTTCATAGTCCACAAGTCCCTCGTCCATAACATAGTGAAAATCGAGGGTGTGACGACTAGGGTGTGGTACCTTATACTCAGAATTACCAAGCGGTATTCGTTGAAGGTCATACAGGTTTAAGCGCCGACTTCGACGCACTCTGACAATGAGGTTGAGGTCATGTATGAGGATATATCTAGAGCAATACATACCTCTAACACTTATTTCCCGGGGGACTTTAACGCGAAGCTGAGTAAACAAATCGGAAATGAGCTGAGAGATGAGTGGGTAAATTTGGAACTGGAGACCGGAACCCCCGGGGCTAAATGATGGCCGACTTCATGAAGAAGGAGGGAGTCTTTATGATGAATTCCTTTTTCAAGACGCCGGGTAACCGCAAATGGACCTGGGCAAGCCCCGATGGTAATATAAAAACGAGATTGACTTTATCTTGTCGACAAGAAGACAGATGTTCAATGATCTCTGTGATCAATACGCTTAACACCGGGAGCGATCACAGACTGACTGAGAGGCTCATTGAACCTTAATGTCAAACTCCAGAGGTTCCGACTGATAAGGTCTACGCTCCGACCTTTACACCTCCACGTCCAAAACCCTGAACCCTTTCAGCTCGAACCGCAAAACCGATTCGAATGCCTACCAGATTGCGAGGAAGTGGACTCATACAACGATAGGCTCTAGAAGCTGTCAATCCATACGACTGGGTCTTATGTATGTCCTCAAGGTCTTGCTGACGATATAGTAGTCATGGCTGAGACCTTGGAAGACCTCAGTACAATGCTCGATGGCCTCAGCAGAGTCTCTCAACAAGTGGGTCTGAACATGAACATGGATAAGATGAAAATCATGTCGAACATCCATGTTACGCTCACTCTGCACTCCAAGTTGTAGAGAACTATATTTACCTAGGACCATCCAACTTGGTAGGTCCAACTTCAAGAAGGAGATCAATCGTAGAATACAACTCGGCTGGGCAGCGTTCGGGGAGCTACGTAACATTTTTTCGTCCCGAACACCGCAGTGTATCAAGTCGAAACTCTTCGATCAGTGTGTGTTGCCAGTGATAACTTACGGAACAGAGACAAGGTCGCTCACTATGGGCTTTATCAGACGGCTCATAGTCACCCATATAGCAAGGGAGAGGGCTATGCTTAGAGTTTCCCTGCGATATCGAATCTGAAATGCTGAGATCCGCAGGCGAACCAAAGTAACCGACATAGCCCGAAGAATTGCCGAGCTGAAGTGGCAGTGGGCAGGGGACATAGTTCGTTAAGCCGTCGGCCACTGGGGCAGAAAGTTTTGGCCGAGTGGAAACCACGAAACGAACGGCAAAGCGTGGACAGGTCCCCTACAAGATGGACCGATGATCTTGTGAGGGTCGCTGGAAGTCGCTGAATATGGATAGCACAAGACCGGCAATTGTGGAGATCTTTAGGGGAGGCCTTTGGCCATCAGTAGGCGACTTTCGGCTGATAAGATGACTAATCACACCAACCAATCACCAAAGTAGACTGCTCAAAGTGGAAGTGACGGGCTCGCTTTGCTAATTCGCTATTTCTCGCAAAGTATCAGATTCCCTGACGTGTTCTTTCACAAATGCAGACATAAAGGAAACTCGTTTCCCATTTTTCCTCAAGTTATTTGTCAATTACTGACATTCCGGAATAGTCGCCGCGATAATCAGTTTACTATGAGAAATCGATGATTCCATTGCGCCAACATGTTTATCTAATTTTCCTAATGGGTCATAAAACCCTATATATGCAAATTATAAAATATTTATTAACTCTAGAATATTATTTAAATTTTGACGCCAATGACGCCGATAAAATTCGGTGGCGGCGTCGATCGGCGCACACGTCTAGGTACAATCAGCGACAAGGAAGCGAGTGTATTACTTCATATCGGTACAGGTACGAACATTATATATGTATACAACACGTCCACATCAAACAGTATAAAACTGGAGAGACAACTGACAAAATCATAATTTACATTGAAGAAGCCGCGAATGGAAGGTATCGGCATTACTATATTCTCCAATATGTAGCAGATAGTACACCGTTACGGTGACAAGGAAGAGATTGTTTTACTCCTCGGTACATGTAAGTTCAATATAACACCTACTGGCATATATTATACGTTTACATTGTACAGTGGACGTAAGGTCAGTCAGTCAATATACTCTGGGTACGAAAACCGATCCTGCTACTAACGTAATAGAGGCGCTATTAAGGTCAAGGTGTATCCACCAACGTGACGTCAAATTTACATCATTTACTAATCGTAGTCGGCAGTGTCAGAATTGTACAAGCCGTCTATTAGGCCTCTGACATGTCTTAACGACTGTTATCTAAAAACTACAACCGGGACGGATCACGGAGAACGCAGCGGCTAAGACAGTCGCTTCGCCGCTTCGTGTCGCGGGTTTGAGTCCCGCGCCGGACAACTATTTGTGTGACTCATAGTTATTCTGAGTCAATAGTTGTTCTGAGTCTGAATGTAATTTGTGTCCGTCTATTATACCTATGTTTGTAAAGTACCCCGCGACACAGGGATTATACTCCTAGTGCGGGCATTAATAATATTTAATAATAATATCTAAGGACAATGTCAGACAGATCATCCTAGCCCCAAACTGAGCAAAGCTTGTACTATGGGTACCAGGCGACGATATACATACTTATTTAGATAGATAAATACTTATATACATAGAAAACATCCATGACTCAGAAACAAATATTCGTGCTCATCACACAAATATTTGCACTTACCGGGATTCGAACCACCAGCTTCGTAGGTAGGAGCACTACCAACTAGGCTACGGTGACCGTCTTTTTAATACATCAAAATATGACATTGTCTTTTTAATACATCAAATCAAATCAAAATCAATTAAAATCACTTTGGTGGTCACCCATATATGGATTGACCGCGAGCCTAGTTGCTTAACCTCACCGATCACTTACGAACCGGTGAGAGCATCTTGCTATATGCCAGTCGTTTTACACGTGCAGTCTGTGGACCAAGTATACCCAGCGGGCATACAGCGACCTGCGCGTACAGTACAATAACGCATTCAGGGTGCTCTTGGGGTTGCCGTGGCGGTGTAGCGCGTCGGGGATGTTCGCGGAGTCGTGCGTCGACGGGTTCGCCGCGATCATGCGGAGGCGCTGCGCTTCCATGATGGAGCGCTTGCGCTTCTCCTCCAATGGCATCCTGAATGTGTTTTCTGATCGGTGGGACTCTCCCCTTTTATACAGGTGGGTAAGAGTCCAGACACCCTTAATATAATTAATGTAATTGATACTAACATTAGGCTAAGTTATATATAGGTATATGGATATTTTTCCGAAATAAATACTATTGAATTGAATTGAATTGAATATACGAGCGCCTCCGACCTACTTTACGTCGATATGCTACAAGACACCAACATGTTACAGAACAAGATATGCGCCCCAATAACATTATATATTTTAAGAGAGGCAGGTCATTACAGAAGACATTCCTTAATAATAACATTAATAATTTTAATTTGATTTTGACGGGCCTGTTGGCGTGGTTCGCAAATGCTTGCTTTTCACGCCGGAGGTCGTGGGTTCGCTTCCCACCCAGGACAGATATTTGTGTGCATGAACATGTCTGTTTGTCCTGAGTATGGGTGTAATTATCTATATAAGTATGTATTTATAAAAGAAAAGTAGTATATGTATTATATCAGTTATCTGGTTTCCATAGTACAAGCTCTGCTTAGTTTGGGATCATATGGCCGTGTGTTAATAGTGTCCCAGAATATTATTATTATTTAATGTTGTGTTTCCGAGTGTGAGTAAGGTCGCCAGAGCTCATTGGGGTGGGGGGAATGGTCATCAACACGTTTTTGCAGACTTTTAAAGGCAGGCAACGCAGCCGCGATTCCTCTGGTGTTGCGAGTGTCCATGGGCGGCGGTGATCACTTACCATCAGGTGACCCTCTTGCTCGTTTGTCGCCCTCTGATATGTAAAAAAAAATATATCTTTGTATTATTTTAATTCACCGAGTAGGTATCGTGGTTTTCTCCCAATTTTATTGCAAACAACTCGGCTGTCCAAACTGATATCAAGTGAAACATATTTTACCACCATTCGATTCTCGGCATAAATTCGCACTTTTCTAAAGAGCACCTTTTATTGAGTATGTTAAATATTATTCTGACGGGCCCGTTAGCGTGGTGAGTTGATGCTTGCCTTGCACGCCGCAGGTCGTGGGCTCATTCCATTCCCACCCAGGACAGATATTTGTGTGCATGAACGTGTATGTTTGTCCTGAGTCTGGGTGTAATTATCTATATAAGATAAATGAAAGTATATGTACTGTAGCAGTTATCTGGTTTCCATAGCAAAGCACTGCTTAGTTTGGGATCAGATGACCGTGTATAAATAATGTCTCAGGATATTATTATTAGGTATTATTCATAAGAGTTCATAAGAGCAACAGGGCACTGCTGCACAGTTGATTAGTCTCTATGTAGATGAGCCACACTACTTTGGATGACCGAATCACACTGGTCAAAAGAAGTATTAGAAATTTATCAAACATTTATTATAAGAGACAAACTTAATAGCATCTTTATAAGACCGATTATAAGCCCTGTTTTCGTAAAGCAAGTATATTCGCTGGAGTAGCATCGTCTGTACCTACCATAATTTACACAATTAGACTCACTAACATAAAAATGTAAAATACTACAACCATAAATAATTCACGGGCATCGGGACATCTTCCTGAGGTCATCACCGTGAAGCGAGGTCCTATAATGTATGCACCCTGACATCCTGTGAACGAGTTATTTTGGTTTCCTTTGTAAAACTGTTCCAAGCGTAAAGAGTATCATCAGAAGTGGTAAAGGTTGGGATACATATCGTTAGTAGTCTGATATAAATCTTGAGAAAAGGGTCTTCTTGAGTATTTTTCCAATTGAGGGCATAATTTAATTATATATAATGAGTTAAAACATTGTGCAAATGATCACTTAAATCAAACCCACACGACGCTAATGTTATGCGTTTCATTCACTAATGTATACAATACGTTTACATGAAGTTAACCATAGGCTTTCTAGGCTTTCACTTACTTATTTTATGGGCAATGGTTACCCTAGTGTCAGAGTTGTTCAAGCCGCCCTGTAGACCTCTGACATGGCTTAACGACCGTTGTCTGATGACTACAACCGGGACCGACAGCTTAACGTGCCCTCCGAAGCATTGAGATGCTCAGATATTAAACCTCTTTGGTGGTCACCCATGTATGGACCAACCGCGAGCGTAGTTGTTTAACCTGGCAGATCGCTTACGGACCGGTGAGGGCATCTAGCGATGACTTTTACTCCTTCATTGGACAATAGGATAGGGTTCAAGCTATCTAATAAATTAAATCTACCAACTAAGTCACTTGGGCACCTATCCCCTTCGGGGTTCAAACTACAACTCGGTGATCACTTACCATCAGGTGACCCACTTGCTCGTTTGCCATCCTATTATATAAAAAAAAACAAAAAAACTCTGCGCGGTTACTGACTGAAGAAGGTTGGTTCTTAGAGACGTTTTGTGCGATGATCGCTCTACGTTATCTGATAAGAGTATTGCGAAATACGAATGCAAACTACGAGTCAAGCAGAGCAAAGACTGTATGAAAGAAGGATTGTGTACATTGTCGCCAGAGTTTCTAAAAGCACTGACTTTTTCTAGGGTATGTAAACAGTGATCTTATTATCTGTATTGGTTTGTTCCAAATTTGCCCCACTTTTTCGTCCTACATTCCAAAGAATTCTTCTCTTGCCCCATATTCAATTTGATTCCTGTTTCGCCCTACTTTATAGTACCAACCAAAGTATGGTTAGCAAATTAAAACGTGTTGTAATATTATTATGAAAGGCTGTTGGTGCTTTGGTTAGATAATATACAAACGTAAAGCTAGGCCAAAATATGTGGTTTCAAGTCGAATCTTAAATGGGTAAGGCGGTATTTTCTTGTACGGGTGGAACTGATCTATTATATGCAGGAAGTTAGAAATGTATAATAATAGTAAGTATCTTTGTCAATTTTTTATTCCTACCATATTTTAATCATAATATTTATCATAGTTTTCAACCTCTGTTTCTCCAATACCAAGTAGGCCACCACTAAGTCTACCATAGTATCCTACCTAGTTTATGATTGAATAATTATTGTCTTTAAAAACTTTGCATGCTACCTGTACTAAAATTCTATTAATTTGCACACAAAAAGTATTCGAGGCAAATAAGGAAAGGAAAATAGGACGAAACAGAAATAAAATATTAAATTTAAAATAAATATTAAATTTGGGGCTAAAAAGGAACAAAATGTATGGCGAATGCGGAATTTTTTATGTGGGGCAAAACTTCGCGAGGCCAACGCGGAACAAACCTCTGGATTGTCTAAGATATTATTTTATTAAGGCAACGGTGCATAAAAGAGAGGTCGATCTTGATTTACTTGTCTACCGCACCTAACAAGGGACTTGGATGGTGCATGCCGGAGACAAGCCTCATTTTAGACATCAGGTATTATGAAGATTCCCATTTTGGAAAAAAGTATTATCGAATTGGAACAATTATCAAATGCGATATTATTGTCTTTCTCCGTATTAACTTAGAAATTTTGTGATGTTATGTTTAAATATTTTATATAGATATAAGAAAAGCATGTGTTTAACTGTGGGTAACGTTTTTTGTGCTCTGTACGCATGTCGAATTTTAGCTTGAGCGAATCAAGGGAATCTAGTCATTTTTGCAGGACATGATAAACCAAGAGAACTTTCCTGACTTCAGTATGATACTAAGAGACGTATATGTCGCTAGAAAAATCACAGTATGGATTGTGGTCTTAACCCGCGATTTGAACCCAGAACCTGATTATCCACGATTATGTTGCTACCGCTAGAACAACGAGATAGTTCATTTTAATCCGTATAACAAACTACATATGTGTATCTAAATCAAAACAATTCCTTTAATTTTTACTTACAGCTCATTAGTATTGGTGCAATTAGTGCTTATCACGTGACCCATTCATTCCCACGATAGTCAAGAAACCATATTATATTTATCATTCACAATAATAACTTTCCATTTCACTTGAAACGTTTTAAATTACTTTTTAACATAAGTTTTTGCGACCTCATTGTAATTAAAATTAAAGGAAATAATTATGTCACTGACAAACATTTTTATGAAGTAAAAGTAAGATAGTCTTTATTCTACGCCATAATTAAAATTAAAATTGATGTATGCACATAAATTAGGTACAAAGGGCGGCCTTATCGCTACTGCGATTTCTTCCAGACAACCAAGATATATTTGCCAGTCCTATAATGAAATCTCACATATAAATTGTAATACATATGTATTATAAATTACTGCCTCGTTGTCCTAGCGACAATATTGGTTGTGATACAGACCACTCAAAATAAATTCTATGTTTTAAAAAACTATTATTGTAAATATATTTGTTTTCTGCATTTGAGTTTCTCTCATACATATGTATAGTGCAGTAAAGATCCTAAGCGTTGCAGCAATGTATTTATTCTCGTAGCCAATGCTGAGATAGCCGTTTTGATCTCAATAAACTTTAGTTTTCTTTCTACAGTACCGCGTAACTAAATTATTTCGACGCAATTTTAATCGTTATTATGGCTTACACATAAGGTTTGTAATTGCGTAGCAAACATTTTTAGTTATGTGTGTCTAAGCCCTCCCTCTTACCCACCACTGCAACTCCATAAGCCAGATTGAACAGTAGCACACAGCGAAATGACACTGACTGATATATAAAGCGTGTTTTTAGTGTTGTTAAGCTATTATTATAACCATTAACCAATAAAACAACCCCACAGTTTTTTGTAACCCACAGTTACCTTTTAACTTTTACTTTCATCCCGTCAGGGTAACCGTCCCGAAGCCATTCGTCCCGTCTCCGGAGTGTGACGATCGGATTTCCTCCTCATTGCTATGCATGAGATTACAGTTTTGATGTAAAACAGACTATTTTATTTGGTTTCCCTTAGAGGAAGTCGCTAGTTAGTACAGAAGGGGTGTGAAGTTAAATTATAATATTACATCCTTTTCATCCATCCGCATAGACGTACAGCAAAATTAGAAATCATTGAACTAAAATCAACTTTACTCCACTTATCACGAAGGAATTGTAATAATAATGTCATAGGACATTATTCACACACGGTCATCTGATCCCAAACTAAGCAGAGCTTGTACTATGCAAACCAGATAATTATCTGATACTGCATATACTACTTTTCTTCTGTAAATACATACTTATATAGATAATTAAACCCAGGCTCAGGACAAACAGACATGTTCACGCATTGCATTAAAACTAACTAACAGAATAATAATAATGTCCTCCTAACGGAATTTCGTCAACGCGGCCAGTCCAATAGAGATTAGGCATCTACGTGGAACATATTATAGTGCTCAACTGTGTGCGCAAACACTTTCTATTCCATCACTCTCATCATCCAACGGGACGCCTAGCGACACGACCTGAAAGAGGTCAGGTACAGGACCGACGGCTTTACGTGCTCTCCGAGTCACAAGGGTATAATTCCGCCAACTCCTAAACTTCGGGCTGATGCTCAGACATTTTTCTTTTTACAGAAAGTCCCAAAATCACTTTTGGCCCGACCTGGGATTTGAACCCAGGACCTCGTTCTCTGCGGGTGAACACGCTACCGCTATACCAACGAGGCAACTAATAGAATACAGAGTAAAATACACGTTTCTGTGATGCAACGACAGAGTGTAACGTTACCTAATACTTCCGCCGGGTATCGAACCGGATCCGACGGAAACGAGCGAGTGAGGATGTTGTTCTAGGGCTTCATAAGACAGCTGTCAAATGACAAATGCTTATACATCATCGCCTTAGTACCTATACTAGGACTTAGCAATAATAAAGAAATGTTACCAACTCAACACAAGTTAGTACTATCCCCCTAGGTTAACACTTGGCTTTGGTGTTCTCCTTACGATACCGGTTTAGGCCGAGAAACTAAAAAGCAAAACAAAAATAATAATATGGTAAGTAGGTGCATTAAAGTATAAAAATATTATAGGTGAGCAGATATATAAGATACAGACGCCAGCACATCCAGCTACCCCAATCTGTCAAATTTTGTTTTATAGATTTTAATATTTATCACATAAGTATAAGGTTCACTTTCAATGGGGAAATTTGACAGCTGGGATAGCTTGATTTGCTGGGCTGTACATAAATAAATAAGATACATATCATAATATATACCTACTTACATACTATAATATACCAGCAGCCCGGTACGTGCTTCGCTACGCCTTTAAGTATTAGTACAAATTGTTTGTATATGGGAGTATAGAAAAATTTTGATTTTACACTTTTTCAAGACTTTTTTTTAATTTTCTTTACGTACAAACCTTCCCTGGACTTCCACGAATAATTCAAGACCAAAATTAGCCAAATCGGTAAAGGCGTTGTTGAGTTATAACATTACAACGAAAAGTGGCATTGATTTTTATATATATAGATATACTAATATATTATATGAATGTAATCAATAAAAATAATACAACTGTAATATCATATTAACCTTTTTAAAAGATATGCGCGAGTTTTCTTTTTAAAAGAGTAACGATTCTTTGCCATCCTGATTTCCGGTGGAAGGGAGTTCCAAAGAAGAATGGATCGTACGAAGAAAGAAAAGTGTATTAAATTAGAATGATGAGAGGGGCACTGAAATATTTAACCTTGGTGGGAATCGAACCTACAACCTGCGGCATGAAAGGCCACATTTACCAAACACTCCAACAGGCCCGTCAATAATTGAATATAATAGTTATTATCTATATAAATATGTATTTACAAAAGAAAAGTAGTATATGCAGTATATCAGTTATGCGGTTTCCATAGCACAAGCCCTGCTTAGTTTGGGATCAGATGGCCATGTGTAAATAATGTCCCAGGATATTATATTATTATTATTATTTACTGTTGCTCTTCTTGTATATAAATAAATTAATTAACGCAAGTATACTCTGCATAATATTTATTGAACGGAAATGATCACCATACTATCTATTTTAGGCACCAAAACACAACAATAGGGGCAACCGTTATCAATTCATCCGTATTATCAATTGTACCGACATTTCATTGAATACCACAACATGCAACGGGGGGAAACATACTAGAACCAATGAAAAAAGCATAAAATTAATTTGATTGCACATTCTGTTGCGGCACATTGAAACAATATGGTAAGCCAATTTGAGCGGATGGTTTTATGATGGGAGAGCGAATTCAAATGAGGGCGGCTTGTTTGTGAGTTTGTGATGCAGTTTCCGGGGTACAAATGCTGTTTCTTTAATAAGCGTATATTTAAATTGTTATTGGAGACGGTATGTCTAGATGATAATGATGTGTGAGATTCGTTACTCCTATTTTTCACCGACTCAGAAATGACTCGAAATAAATCTTTTTTTGCTTTTACATTATTCACACACGTTCATCTGATCCCAAACTAAGCAGAGCTTGTACTATGGAAACTATATAACTGAATATACATTACTTTTCTTTAGTAAATACATACTTATATACACGGGCCTGTTGGCGTGGTTGGCAAATGCTATAAATTATTTTAATCCTCCACGGATCATTTCCAAGAGATGCTAACTCGTCAAATCACTCGACATTTCAAATATGTACATACAGTAATATGAGGAGCTTCTCTGTAGTAAATATTAGTTTGCAGAACTCTGTCCACTTTACAGAGTAAATATTGAAAAAAGCGGCAATTTAAGTTTCGCCATATAATTAGACTACCTACCTACACATGACTATGATATAGCTATAGGTATTTTATTCTCTGAACAATATATATGATTTTAATCTTGCATATGTGGTCTCGTTCATAGGACACAGTACGAGACCTGAGAGCTGCAACCGCAAGAACAAAAGACATGTGCAGAATAAAAACCATATACCACTTCTATCCCTTCTGCTGTTTCTCTGGACATTAAATTTTTATTTGCTGTGGTGCATCAGCATAAACCCTCAAACGGCGCAAATACACCAAGCTCATTGGAAATTTTGTATTTGAGACTTTTGGGGTCGAGACCCTTGGGCCGTGGAGTCCTAACGCACGTTTTCTTATTTGTGAAATTTCGAAACGTTTGATCGACGCTTCCCGTGAACAGAGAGCAATCCAGAGCCCTCCCAGGGTACGTGTCCCAAACATCTGGGACATGGTGCAAAAGGGGGGCACCGGAGCAGCATACCCGCGTTCCCGGGGCTCCCCCCATTAGGCGCCAAGAGAAGTCCACGGCAGGTAGGTTTAGTCGGTGCGAGTCCGACATACCCACCCGTAGACACTTTTTGCGGGTGGCATGCGTAGGTATTCCCCCTGCCTTGCCAAAAAAAAAGGCTTTTTTGGGACATAGAATTAGCATTGCCATACAGCGTGGCAATGCGGCCAGCTTTCTGGGCACTTTACCTCCCGACGATGGGGAGGAATTTTACAACGACGCCCTATACCTTAGTTATTTTAGTTGAATTAGCTGAGATTTTTATTTAAATGTTAAATTGATTTACTGAATAAATTAAACTTATTTGAACTACAAACCTCTCTACCTCTGAGAGTAAATAATATCAGAATAATAAATAAATAAATAAAAAAGGTTTTTATTCACGTAGACTTTAAAAAAGCGCTTGTAAATAGTCAGAACATGTTTGTAGTAATATAGTTGTATACATTAGATATTATTTCTAGTAACATAGATATTTAGGTACATCTTGTATGAAAACATTTATAAAATTTATTTTATTACAGAAATGATATTTAGCTAGCTCGTATCAAGTTATTGTCAAGAGATTATGTTTAATTATCTAGTTTAAGTCTAATATTTTTACTACATATTGTCAATGGTTCTGTCTATATTAAAGGTATTATTATTATGACGGACCTTGTGTTAATAACGACGGTCGCGCTTTAATGCTACCACCGGATCCAATGCGCCCCAACTGAGAAGACCCAGCGAAACAAACTCAGTGGGTTCATCTACTACCGGTTTCAACACGACCCAGTTGAGACGGTCCGGCGAAACATACTCAAGCGGGCATGAACACGGGATTTGGTCCAATTAGAGTAATTATTTAGTAGGCAAACACAATATATGCTCGATCGGTTGTCTGAATGCTTATTATTTTAGATTATATTTAGGTATACAAAAGAAGAACTTCGAAACAATAACATTATTCATTTTGAGACAGAGTCAATAATTTTAAATTAAGTATATGATAGCAATCATTTACAGATAGTTCACGTAACACAGCAGATCAGTCATGTCTATATGGCTACAAGATCTCCAGCGAGCAATGTGCAGGTAGGAAGTGAGAGCCAGACGTCTTTGTCATCGATGTACTCTTTAGTGGTGTAATAACCCCTAGCCATAAGTATACGTTTAATATGTGTTTTAAAACTTGTGTCAGGCAGATCAGTAATTTGAGTAGGAAGCTTGTTATAAAACCTAATACAATTTCTTAAAAATGATTTATTAGTTTTGCTTACTCTAAAGCCTGGCATGGCTAGTTTGTTTTTATTCTTAGTATTTATATTATGCAGTTCACTTTTCTTTTTATAATTATGAATATTTTTTCTAACAAACATTATATTCTGATATATATATTCCGATGGCACAGTAAGTATATTTATTTCTTTAAACAAATTTCGCAAAGAATCGCGACTGCCTAAACCATAAATGGCTCTGACTGCTCTTTTCTGCAATACAAAAATAGTACCTATGTCAGCCGCCGAACCCCACAGCAGAATGCCATACGACATAATGCTATGTCAGAGGCACGTGTACATAAATAACAAAATCAAATATACCTTGTAATGAATTTTAGGGTTGTCAATGATTGGTTTGCACCCCACAACATGTCATACACGTGTCACCGGTCCGAAATTAATTGACAACAAACAATAATTTCAACATACACCTAATTTATATCGGAAATCATTACACAGCGAAAATTATTAATACATAATATAATTGATAACTGCAAACCGATCGTTAGGTCAGTCAGCGTGAAATTGAGGACCAATGGTTCGGCCAATATGGCTTTTTATTACCCGACTACGGAAAAGAGGGTGGCGTGTTGGCTAATTAATAACAGGTATCGCGACTTGCGTGAGTTGTTTTACGAAAGGGGAACTTGACTACAGTTTTAGAGTAGGATTAATACTGGCTCCTGGTATTTGGTTTGTATTGTTCGGTAAAGTTGAGAGAGTCGTTGCTTCGGTAGTCGGGATGACTGCAGATGTCAGTAAGTGGAAAAGAGCGGATGGCAGCGCCATTGCAGGCGGCATCGCTGCAGATAAGGTAAACTGTCGACTTCGGTTTACACACATATGACGTCATATGTGTGTAAACCGAAGTCGACAGTTTAATAAACGTAATTAAGGTTTATCCAAAGAACGAAACGATTGGGTATCTTGCGTCTTGGCAGAAATTGTGACAAAAAATATTGGTCCTGTTTCAAAAATAAGGTACAAAAGTGAAGTAATTTTGTGTTTATTATTATTATATTGAAACTGCATTATTTTAGCAGCCGACTCTACAAAAGCATCCATATTGATTAATTCCGTCATTAGCCACAGGTGTAGGTTTATATAGATGTCGACAAGAAAAAATGCAATTAATTGCCACATAAACATTAGTCACAGAAACAAACAATTACACACCAAAATCTTTAAAATCACGGCTTAACACAAATTCCTTTCTAAAATCCTGCTAGACACTCCGACGACACGCATCCACACACATTAAACCGAAAATAACCTAAAACCGTAACAAATCGATTCACGGACCTGAATAAGGACTTTTACCCTGCACTCCGGTCACAATAGTCGAGGTTACGTTAATGAACTTTTAGGGTAGAACGCACTATTGTCGATCGTACACACGTTGAAGGATTGTGATTATTTGTGATTTCTGATTGATGAAGACGAATGGAGTAGAACTGATGTGACTATTACAGAGCTGCTAATGGTAATGCAGTTCGTGAGATAATGTGGACATCATTGGAGGGTCGATACAGATATTATATTTATTTTATTTCAATATCATCAAATTTTCAGTTTTTTTTTATAAATAACATATCAAGATCATAAATGAAACAAAAAAAAACCTATGCCATGTTCAATTGATGATCTTTCATACAAGCGGGAACTGTTATATTTAATATACAATAATAGTTAATAGTAACAGTTAGTTGACGGAATGGTTGGCGTGGTTAGTAAATGCTTGCCTTTCATGGGTTCGATTCCCACTCAGGACATATATCGGTGTGCATTAACATGTCTGTTTGCCCTGAATCTGTGTGTAATTCTCTATATAAGTATGTATTTTAAATAATAAAAACTCTTTAAAAAACGGATAAAAATCTGTGAGAATTGTCGATGATCCCAAGGTTACAGGCCAGATTGAACCCGTAGGTATGTTCTATGACCTATTATACAATGTTCTGATTTCAGAACCTCGCCTCACTCATACCCTAGAACCTTTACGATCACATACGGTACAGTTTCAGCAAAAAAATAAAAATACAGTGTTAAGGTTTCAAAAGAGTCGTCAACGCGGAAGTGATGCCCTGGTTTTGCAAGCGTCCATAAACTACGGTGACCACTTATCGGCTGTTGCTGACTTAATTGTATATTTGACCAAGACACGGCTCAAACTGTGGCGAGACAGTGCTTGCCTACCCATCCCATTCGTCCCTCCCGCTGAAAACCTTCCGCCCTGACACAAGTTGCAATGGCCATCCTGGAAGTCCCTGAATAGACTCCGGACCCAAGTTGGTCGAAGCAAGGAAAACCTGCTCAGGTGGGGGTTTTTAAACATTTCCAACCTAGAGTGCAAGTGTGGTTCTGTTCCTCAAACTATGGCACACTTGTTAAAATGTCCTGCGTGCCCCAATGCCTGCACGTTACAAGATCTAATGGACGCTACTGACAACGCTCAACGCGTAGCTGAATTCTGGGCTGACTTAATTTAGATTGCCATCGACAAGCTAAGAAGAAGAAGATTTTATTTGTATTAAACATGGTAATTATACAGGTCTTAGAATCCAAAACAGGGTCCACCAGGGTACAAAGTGTCTGTTTTTGCACACACACTTGTAGCGCAATTAATATGTCCATTGATACGAGCAGGAGGACATAATCTAGTTGTAAGTATAAATAAAAAGATTTTCTTTTTATAAGGTAACAGTCAAATTCCGAACAGACATACTTAACTCTGTTTGTAAGATTATAAGATTGGTAAAAGCTGATTGAAAAATTTGGCGCGGAAGATCCTTCATCATTCATCACAAGTTAGAGCGCATGCGTCTCTGTTTATGTTGTTTTGTCAATACAAAGCCCTAACATTAGTCGGGCCGTACCTATGCTTGTCTGTCGACTTACTATTAATTATAAAAACTGCTACCGTTATGTCTTAGTTGCTAGTTCATGAGCATTATTTATAGCAATACTATTAAATACTTCACAAAGCAATAAACATATCGCCGTGATTATAAGAATCGTAAACAAAATGTAGCGATAAAATTTAACAGACCGTTCAAGGTAAAGTTACGCCATCTATTATCGAGTAATGTCAATGTATTGGTTAAGTTTTGAATATGTATGTGTAAGAAACACCGTTTTCGGCTTCCAAACGTTACCTCCCTGCCTCAGAGAGCTTTTAAAGCCCTCGGTCTTGAACCCTAAACTCTTTCCGGTCATGTAGGACAGCTGTCTCTTCGGATCATGAGAGTCAGGGAATAGCACGTTCACCTGTCTACCTGTCTGTCACAGACTTTTGATTAGTGCAAAAGTGTGTGTACCGCGCAGATGGCTAGTCTCCACTGAGTCTGGCCGCCATGATAAAAGATCGAGCAGGAAGACATTCTATTATTGTTATAATATACAATGTAAGCAAATCTTAGATTAACAATATTTATGATTGGGTATTATTAAAGATTTTATTACTAACTAGCTGTGCCCCGCGGTGTTACCCGCGTTAAATTTTATAAATTTTCTTTGCTATAAACCTCACGGAGCTCGAGACCTTTCCAACGAATGCAAAACCGTGGAAATCGGTTCGTGCGTTCTGGAGTTATAGCGTCAGGAAGGAAAACCCGACTTATTTTTATATAGTAGACTATAGACTGTAGTAGTTTTATATTGCATAATACCTACGCAATAATTTACAACTTACACATTATACTATTCTCATCAAGTTCTTTTGCAATTAATAAACTCTTTATTTATAGGAAAGTTGTAAAAAACATCTGATACTTCCGTAACCGATAACCGTAGCTTATGAGCATTGAGCACTTGTAATGCACAAGTACATGTTACCTGCACAATACAATATACACTGAATGCACAAGCTCGTGGCATATAAATCATCAAGTTTTAGTTCGTGTGTGGTTATCCCGACTTGGTAGTACAAAAACATTATGTTAGTTTATTGGTCACAATCGACCAAAGCCTTTACCGTATACTTTATTGTATAAATCGCAAATAGTTTGAAATACTACACTGTGGACCGTGTTTACTTAACAATACAATAATTAACTCAATACAGAAATGTTGAGATCCGCAACGAAACAAACTAACCGACATAGCCCGAAGGATTGTTAAGCTGAAGTGGCAGTGGGCAGGGTACATAGCTCGTAGAACCGAAAAGAGAAGAGAAAGGTTCTCGAGGGTCGACCAAGAACTGGAAGACCCAGCATGGGCAGGCCCGCGATGACTGATGAGATTGTGAGGGTCGCGTGATGATCTTTGTCCAACAGTGGGCATGATGAGAATGCAACATTTTCTGATGGGATTAGTCCCTCCCTCTTACCCACCACTGCAACTCCTGTAAGCCAGGATCCACAACAGACGCTTAGCGGTGAGGCTCAGGCATGTCCCGGGGAATCACTTTAACTGCCTTGGATCCCGCAACGAATTTAATCAGAAAGAAACAAGGACTTAGAAAATTATTGGTTCCACTTCCCTCCAGAGCAAAGCGGGACACAGAATGATATAACGAGGCTATAATCTCATAAAACGAGAGAATTACAACTAGAGAAGCCAGCTGCAAAAGCACCGAGGATCAATTTAAGGGTCCTAAGTGAGCTGTTGTCCTAAGAGCTTCTGAAGGCGGGTGGTACACCAATCCTACGGGCCCTACAGAAGTTATTTAACTCCGTCATACTAGATGATCAAACGCCACAAGCATGGCACAGAAGCGTGGTGGTGCTCTTCTTCAAAAAGGGCGACAAGACCCTATTGAAGAATTATAGACCCATCACACTGCTGAGCCATGTTTACAAGTTGTTTTCGAGGGTCGTTACGAACCGTCTCGCGCGCAGGTTTGACGACTTCCAGCCTCCCGAACAAGCCGGTTTCCGAAAAGGCTTTAGCACCATAGACCACATACATACGCTGCGGCAAGTTATACAGAAGACCGAAGAGTATAACAAGCCACTGTGCTTAGCGTTTGTGGACTATGAGAAAGCCTTCGATTCTATCGAAACATGGGCCGTGCTGAAGTCTCTCATAAGGTGCCAAATTGACTACCGGTATATCGAGGTGATAAAGTGTTTGTATGAAAACGCCACTATGTCAGTGCGACTCCAGGACCAGATCTCGAAACCTATCCACTTGCAGCGAGGTGTGAGACAGGGAGATGTTATATCTCCAAAACTGTTCACCGCTGCATTGGAAGACGTCTTCAAGCTTCTGGACTGGAAAGGCTTTGGCATCAATGTCAATGGCGAGTACATCACTCACCTTCGATTTGCCGATGATATCATAGTCATGGCTGCGACCATGGAAGACCTCGGTACAATGCTCGATGACCTCAGCAGAGTCTCTCAACAAGTGGGTCTGAAAATGAACATGGATAAGACGAAAATCATGTCAAACGTCCATGTTGCACCCACTCAATTAAAAGTTGGTGACTCTGCACTCGAAGTTGTAGAGAACTATATTTACCTAGGACAGACCATCCAACTAGGTAGGTCCAACTTCGAGAAGGAGGTCAATCGTAGAATCCAACTCGGCTGGGCAGCGTTCGGGAAGCTACGTAACATCTTCTCGTCCAAAATACCGCAGTGTCTCAAGTCGAAAGTCTTCGACCAGTGTGTGTTGCCAGTGATGACATACGGAACAGAGACGTGGTCGCTCACTATGGGCCTTATTAGAAGGCTCAAGGTCACCCAAAGAGCAATGGAAAGGGCTATGCTCGGAGTTTCCCTGCGGGATCGCATCAGAAATGTCGAAATCCGCAGGCGAACCAAAGTCACCGACATAGCCCGAAGAATTGCCAAGTTGAAGTGGCAGTGGGCAGGGCACATAGCTCGTAGAGCCGACGGCCGTTGGGGCAGAAAGGTTCTCGAGTGGCGACCACGAACCGGAAGACGCAGCGTGGGCAGGCCCCCTACAAGATGGACCGATGATCTTGTGCGGGTCGCTGGAAAATGCTGGATGCGAATAGCACAAGACCGGCAATTGTGGAGATCTTTGGGGGAGGCCTTTGTCCAGCAGTGGACGTCTTTCGGCTGCTATGATGATGATGATGAAGTGAGCTGTTATATTAGATACATTGTCTGATGTGTAATGTGCCTGTGCATTGCAAGTGTCACATATTATTACATTGAACACGGTAATCGCGAGTCAAGTCGATCGTTTCTGACTGTATAATATAAAATAAGCAAGTTTTCTTCCAACTTTACGTTGGTTAAGCCAATCTTAACTCCACGCAGTGTCCAAAATAGCGAAACCCAGTGAATATCAACAAAAAACTACACCTTATGCCATATTGGACAAATCCCAGATGGTTGAAACACTACACTGTGGCATGTGACCATTTTTTTATCCTTAAAAAAGTTGATAAGCAAAATGTGTGGCTGCGGCTTTAGTTTTACGCTGATTTATGGTTATGCCGAAAGAAATGGGTGCACAAAAACATATTTATCTCCGAAATAATCGTTTTGACCTCAAATTGTGTCATTTATTTGATTGTGGGTTATTTTATACTAGCTGTGCCCCGCGGTTTTACCCACGTTAAACTTTACCACGTATAAATTATAGCCTATGTGTTAATCTAGAGTATCGGCTAAGTCCATACCAAATTTTATTAAAATTGCTTTAGCCGTTTAGACGGGAAGAAGTAACAAACATGAATGTGTGAGTGTGTATACACTCACACATTCACAAACTTTCGGCTTTATAATATTAGTTTAATAGTATAATCTAGGTAGTCATAGCTAGATGCTCTCAACAGTCCGTAAGCAATCGACGAGGTTAAACAACTAAACTCACGGTCTGTCCATAGATGGGTGACCGCCAAACTGGTTTAATTTCTGATCGCCTCCGTGCTTCAGAAGTTATGTATATAGCTGTTGGTCCCGGTTGCAGTCAATTAGACAGCAATAATTACTAGGCAGCTTGAACAACTCTGACACCAGGGGAACCACTGCAAATTTGAGCTAACAAACAAGGTACTGTCAAACAGGGTAAATAGGAACACCGGGGTGACTATAGCAATAGCGACGTTATCCATACAAACGTAAAAATTTGTTGGTGTTTCTGTTCACCCCGGGGTTTCTAATCACCCCGTATCAATGTATGACAAAGTGGTTGAGTAGCTGCCCCGTAGATAGGTAGGTACCGTAAAACGGGGTGATTACATACACGGGGGGTGAATAGCAATAGGGACAGTTTCCACACAAAAGTAACAAAACTTTTCACCCCCGGTGTTTCTATTTCACCCCGTTTTACCGTTACGGAATAGTTTACATTCGATTCCACAACTTTTAACCGAAACACTTCGTGTGATAGTCTGATGAAGCAAACAAGTCATGGTACTGACGTACCAGACGCTGATCGTGCTCCTCGTCCTCCTTGAAGAAGGGGAAGAAGTCAAGTTTTATTTTTAATATTATTACTATACATAATTGCAAAATTATATTTGCGTGAAGACTTTTTCTGCCGGTATTGTGCTAAACTAGTTTTATTCATACTACCGGTCTATTACAGTTTTATTATTACTACAAAGAACAATAAATTTATCGTCGAGTTTATAATATGCAAACGTAAAGTGAAAAAAAAAATGTAATCAATCCGTACTATATCAATAATCTAACGCCATCTGTTATCGAATAGGAAAAGTTTTGATCCTGCAATTTTTTTTGTGGTAGTCGCCCAGAAAACCCTTGATACCGTGTGCTAGAATCATTATTTTGATACTACTAAGTAAACTATAAAAATAGGCATATGATCTAAACGGCTTCCGATGCCCTTCCCCGAAGATTATCCAGGACCATTACATCAAGAAGCTTAGTACACGTATGATTAGAAAATGCTCTACATTTTCACAGACTATACAGAGACAGAGTTTTTGCCAATTATCCAATATTTGCCAAATATATGAAACTTAATTCTGCTCTGATCTACAATAAACTTGAGAAAAACACAATATACAAGTCTGAACTTGAGCGCGATTTTAAAATGAATTTTATTCAACTTTTACTCTTTAATGTTCATGGCCCAATTCTACTAAATAAAAAAGGCCAAGTGCGGGTTCCGTACATAGTTTTTTATATTATGTGTTAAAATTTCAATGTTATGGTTTTCAGGTTCGTCCCTTGACTTTTCTTCCACTCAAATTAAATGGTTACGGAAAATACCCTACTTTCTTACAAATGCCAAATTTTCGGTATCAACGGTTATTATCTTTTGTTTGCAATGGCTTGGAAGTTTGATTGTATCACAGCTTCAAGAGATTTACAAACTAAGTATGTGACATTAATTTCAACTTAATAATTCTAGGCAATCCTGGCAAAAATAGGTATTGACAGACAGACAGACTAACATTCAACAAATTGATACTAGAAGAGTCCTTTTCAGCTAATAAATACCTAAAAAGAAAAAAAATCTTCCAGTAGATATCTTGGCAATGAGTGAATTCACACGATGCAAACACCTAAATATAGTACAAATAGAAGCATTAGCCTATCATAGCCCTTTGCATAGTGGCCTAGTAACCTATTTAAACCAATTGAATCAATTTATGTGTAGATGATCGTCTGGTTGGGCTGCGTAATGCGACGTAGGCATTCCATCCACAGTTTGCATAGGTAGTAGTTATTGTAACCAGATCTATTTGCATTGAATCGTTGTTTACATGAACTATATAATTTACTACGTAAGAAGGTCGTTATAGATTCGACTGTGGTTTATTTTGTCATTTTGTATCGCCGTTTCTACGTTGTTTATGAACCCATTTATTCGTGAAATTAAAATACAATAATATCCTCCTAGCCGAATTTCGGCCACGGCAGCCAATCTCAATAGAGATTAGCCATCTGCGAGGGACATATTATAATGCACAAGTGTGTCCGCAAAAACACGAGCGCTTTCTATCCATCACTCTCATGATCCAATGGGATGCCTAGCGACACGACCGGAAAGAGGAAGAGACCGTGCTCTCGTCCATATGTGACAGCTTGACTTGAATCTGAAGCACGGAAATGTTTAGAAATTTAGATAAAGTTAGAAGAATCAGCGAGCTTTTACAGATCTGTGATGCCAACTGGCTATGAGCGACATTTTTTTAATCTTGTTAATCTTAATAATATAAAACCGTAAGTTTACTCATTCACTCACTTTCTAAACAGGAATGCTATAAAAGTAATCGACTTATGAAGCTGAAATTACATAATGTTAGATAGCGCAGTTAAGTTAGTAGTAAGTTAAGTTAAGTATATGTAGCAGACGCCAGCTACAAACAGAACGAGCATTCTGTGACAGGCAGGACCGAATCTGAATCCGAATCAAAATGAATTCAGAATTTATATAGTACCTACCATTTCAGAAGCATTTATTCTGTCGAATAAATAAAATAACTGTTAAAATCGGATCACTAAATAATAATAATAATAAAATGTTTATTTCTCCTCACAAAAAGATTTTACATAGGTACATTACATCTATGTTACGTTTTTATATTAATCTGAATTTGTGAGGAGCTGGTGTCTGATGTAGGTTAATCCTGTATTACAGATCACCAGGCCCTCACCCCTAGGACCCTAATCCTGAGAAATGTTGTAATATAAATAAAATAGTATATCTAATGGATTATATCTATGTACAAACTAAAACTATCATTATAAACTTAAAATTAAACTATAAAATTAAAAATACTACCTACAGCTAACGAAAAAAAAGCTTTCAAGTCGCCATCTGCGGATAAGGTGACAAAAAAGTTAGCTATGTTACCTCTTTGGATGGCAAAACTTATTTGTTGACCGAGGTAGGTACGTGCCAGCACTCTAATTACTAGAATATTCGCCAATTGAGAAATTACGTAACATATACACAAGAAAAACATATCTAAGTACATATGAGATATTAGGCGGGCTGGTTGACGATTGATAAATACTTGCCTTACACGTCATCGATTCCCACCCAGGGGCTCTACCAGCTAAGTCACCGAAGATCGATTACTTAATCAATCGTTAAATCGGCTTCCATGAGCACATGTTGTGACCTCATAAATGGTCCGGAATCGATTGTCAATGTTGAAGCCGATATAACGATTGATTAAGTCATTTTTAACCTTGATTTATATGAACGCCATTTATGAAATCGATGTTCGGCGACTTAGCCGGTAGAGCCCCAGGACAGATATTTATGTCTGCTGGTCCTGAGTTTGGGTGTAATCTATATATATAAAAATCAATGCCACTTTTCGTTGTAATGTTATAACTCAAGAACGCCTTTATCGATTTGGCTAATTTTGGTCTTGAATTATTCGTGGAAGTCCAGGGAAGGTTTGACGTAGAGAAAATTTTAAAATGTCTTGAAAAAGTGTAAAATCAACATCTTTTAGCAATTTAAAATATTTTTTTGTTTGAATAAATGAACTTAATAATCATTTTTTTTATTACTATGGCTTATACGTAGCGAAGCACGTACTGGGCCGCTAGTTATTTATATAAGTATGTATTTACAAAAGAAAACTAGTATATGTAATATATCAGTTATCTGATCTCCATAGTACAAGCACTGATTAGTTTGGGATCAGATGAACGTGTGTGATTAATGTCACAGGATATCATTATTATTGACTAAGTATGTCTCATCTGAGAACACCCTTTTAACATTCAACCATAAAATGTTTAATGCCACGTCAGTTTCCCCGATAACCACTACAAGATATATTGTCAATCATAAAACAATTATGTTCCTAAACAACCCTACCGCTCCCGTATACGCCCGCTTTTTATAAAATAACTAAATGAATAAAAATCTCTGTTATAAGTGATCTTAGCGCCCTCTATCGAACTTATAGGGGTATATTATCATCAAGTATGTGGGTACTGTCGTTACTGAATTTCTTGACACGTACATACGGCAGCACATCCAGCTCCCCTAATCTGTCAAATTTTTATAGATTTTCAACTTGATCACAAAAGAATAAGGTTCACTTTCAGTTGGGGAAATTTGACAGATTGGGGTAGCTTGATGTGCTGACGTCTGTACATATTTGTTAAGTATTTTAGGGTGGTCATTATGAGTTTGGGTTTGATATAAAACGAGCAGTGTGACATTCAGTTTTGTTGGTTGCAATTAATGGTATTTATTGTTATAATTTGGAGCCCTTATGATTTGGTGGCGTATTGAAAGAAAGAAAAATATATTTATTCATTCCATTGTAAAGAATAGATTAGATAATTTAATTATAAGACAATATTTTATAAGGCTTGTGTGTGTCGTATTAGTACAAGCTCTGCTTAGTTTGGGATCAGATGGCCGTGTGTAAATATTGTCCCAGGATATTATAATTATTTCTTTTATTCCGTGGCTTTCTTATTTCATACATTTACAATTATATGTATAGTTATAAAAAAAAAATATATACATAAAAAAAGGAGATCCAATCGGCAACGGGAGCTGGGTCCATGCTACCGATGGTCAAGGCCCCAGAGAGAGGAACCTCCTTACAATACGCGCCGTCTCCAAAAGTACTGCCTTCTGAACCTGACCCTTGACCCAACTGCATAACGCGAGCCTTTTAAGGTGACGGTCGAGGCTCTTGGCAATCAAACCATGGGCAGAAACGACAATGGGTACAATGATCGCCGAGTCGACGTCCCACATGTCAACAACCTCGCGTGCTAGTATTCAATTTCCTTGTCTTTATCAGCTTTCATAATGGATCTGCCCCAGTTCAATGTGACACGGCCATTCTCCTGAATTTACTCTGGAACCTATCTGTAGTACAGCACCTCCGACGTCGCCAGGTATTATTATTAAAGCTAGCAAGCTTAAGTGGCTCCCCTCCCCCCACATCCTGTGACGTGCTCTGCTTACCCGTGATCCTCGATCAAATGAACGGCTTCGCATATTCGCGTATAACCGTGGTGCGACAGTTGCACAAAGGGTCCCTATTCCTCGACCATCTCATGGTCGAAGCGGTGACTAACGGGAAGAAGTTACCGCCTCGGCTACCCTACCCTCGGCCTGGGCAGTGGTTACCCTAGTGTCAGAGTTGTTCATGCCGTCCATTGGGCCTATGTCATGGTTTAACGACTGTTGTCTAATGACTACAACCGGGACCGACAGCTTAACGTGCCCTCCGAAGCACGGAGACGCTCAGAAATTAAACCACTTTGGCGGTCACCCATCTATGGACTGACCGCGAGCGTAGTTGCTTAACCTCGCCAGCAAATAGATTCATGCAGAGACTATTTTATTAGATTAGAAATTTTGACTGCTCCGTGCTTATATATATTAGTTTTATTAACAAGCTTTGTGAAAAATCTCCTCAAATTTGAAACTATTGAGGAAAGACAGATTAGAGAGAAAACTCGTAGAAAGGACATACCTTCATTGTTACAAGCCAAACTTAATGTGGTTCAACACAGCTCGAGAGTACAATCGGTCTCATTATATAATAAGTTACCTTTAGAATTTAAAAGCATATATAGACCAAATATATTGAGGGACAAATTAAAAAACTATTTATTGAAGAAAGGCTTTTATAGTGTACAAGAATTTATAAATGACAAATGAATAATATAAAATTTATAATAATGTAATTAATGGTTTAGTATTTTAATTTGTAAATTTAGCTTTAAAATTTTCAACACCAATGTATTTGTTATGAAAATAAATTACTTATTATGACTTATGATCACTTACGGACCGTTGAGAGCATCTAGCCATGAGCGCCTCGTTATGCATTTGCATTTATGATTTGACGTCTGCAGTTTAACTACTTCACCGGGCAAACGAGGCTCAAGCCGTCTGTCAAATTAAACTGATGCTCTCACCGATCTGTAAGTGATTGCAAAGGTTTAGCAACTAGGCTCGCGGTCAGTCCATAGGTGGGTGACCGCCAAAGTGGTTTAATTTCTGAGCGTCTCCGTGCTTCGGAGGGCACGTTAAGCTGTCGGTCCCGGTTGTAGCCATTAGACAACAGTCGTTAAGCCATGTCAGAGGCCTACTGGGCGGCTTGAGCAACTCTGACACTAGGGTTACCACTGCCCACACGATAAGCAAGCAATGCAATGTTGTTATAAAACATCGTCTTCAATTACGCTCACTTCCGTATAAGATATTTTATACGGAAGTAAACGTTTGCTTGTTATTTTTTATGAATTCCAAATAATTAAACGGTAATGATATAACATTATAATGGCTGTAAACTAGGCAAAAGAGATATCGAGATGTGCAAAAATCGACAAATGGAAATACGTTGTCTCTGCTTACCCCTCTGGGAAACAGCCGTACTATGTATATATGTATGTATAAAACAGTACTTATATGCTTTTTATCACAGGACCATGATACTGATTTTCTTGACACTTTGTACATTTTCAAAAGAATTTTTGGGTTGGTACGGGGTGTGTCGTGAGATGAGAAATTAGTTTTAAACCTGGATAATTAATTCTAATTAAACAAGTATTATTATGACAAAGCCTTTATTAAATAACAAATACTTTGACAACCCCTTTTGATGATTTTGTTCACGCTGTGTTTTAATACACGATCGATTTATAATAATTGAACAATTAATATTTATTGGAAGTAAAATCCAATCAACTCCGAATAGCGCTTACCCACCGAGGGTTTTGCGAATTAGTTAGACGTGAGGTTATTTATTTTGAAATAAATAACCTCACGTCAAATAAAATTGGAGTGTTTGTTTGTAATATTGAAATAGCCGGTTTTTACTACATAAATATGTATATATATACGCTACATACACCAAAATAACATTTTTTACAATTTTTGTCTGTCTGTCTGTCTGTTTGTTCCGGCTAATCTCTGAAATGGCTGGACCGATTTTGACGGGACTTTTATTGGCAAGTAGCTGATGTAATAAGGAGTAACTTAGGCTACTTTTATTTTAGAAAAAGTCTTTTATTTTACTAAAAAACAAAATAAACTAATTAACACGCGGACGAAGTCGCGGGCACAGCTAGTATATTAATAAAACCAGGCCACATAAAGAAATAGTACTTAAGTATGTTTGTTACCAAATTCCAAAGAAGGACGTTTGTAAAGGCTAGCGGACTAACTTACTGTCATGTCTTAATATTAAGACTGACCATATAATAAAAACTTGAAAGGTGTCAAGGGACACCCGGATGGAACGAAGTTATTTCTTATTATTTATTATGTACAAAAAACCTGTATACACTCAACAAAAATAATCGTCGTGACACCACACTGTTCAATGCGAAATAGAAATGAAAATATCTGGCTTGCTTTCTATAAGAGAGAGAGAGAGACAGACAGAGAAACATGCGCACGCCGTACAGCTGCAAGTGTCGTGACAACTTTTCGTAAGATTTTTTTCCGTCTAGCCCCCTTTCACAACGCGCGATAAGGAACTTCGTTCCAATAATATCCCACATGGCCATCTAAGCAGAGCTTGTACTATATTAGATAACTGATATACCTTCTACATATATTACTTTTATTTTGTAAATACATACTTATATATTTAATTGCACCCAGACTCAGGGCAAACAGACATGTTAATTTACACAAATATCTGTCCTGGGTGAGAATCGAACCCACGACCTGCGCCGTGAAAGGCAAGTATCTACCAACCGAGCCAACCGGCCCGTCATGTATATAAATGCTCACAGCAAATCATAATTGAAATTGCCTTAAAACAATCGTGGATATTGAAAAACTTGATAGAATAAAGAATACGCTATACTAACATAATATGACGTCACTTGTAGAGGAGCCATAGAAGGTCTTTACTAACAGCAATTCCCTCGCAAAGTTCATCAGCCTATTTTAAATATTATTTCATTTCTGAATTATTGTGACTGGCCTGTTGGTCTAGTGTTTAGTGACACTGACTGCTCCAGAGGTCGTGGGTTCGATTCCCACCCGGGACAAATCTTTGTGTGATGAATACTATTATTTGTTCTGTGACAGGGTTTACCACGTTTTTTACGGGCGCGCGCTTTTATTCTACAGCGCAGTTTGTTTTTGTTTGTATCGATACAAACGCGATGCTAACGCGCGTCTGTATCGATACCAACGCGCGTCAACGGCGCGCTTAAAAAACGTGGTGTGCAGAGACCCTTATATGTATGTATGTATTTACAAACAAATAAGTATGCTCTTGTCAGTTGTCTGATTGCCATAATATAGGATCTGCCTAGTTTGGGCTCAGATGGCACCGTGTTAACCGTCCCAAGATATTTATTTATTTTAAATAAAGGTTGTTCGGAAGGTTCTTGCTTGCCATTGCCTAACCCTTCTAAATCACTATTTTACAACATGAACACTATCATCGAAAACCCGTTTACATTGAAACATATTTGATTCAACCAATTTACTGACAAAACGGTAGATTACGAAATGCTTGTCTAAAATATTTCACCGTTTACTTCAAACGTGACTAGAAGTAATGTACCAAATCGTTCTAATGTACTGCAGCAACTGCATTTTACTACACATAGGGCTGACACAAATCTGTACTTCTTATATAATAAGCAATAATTCTATATAATTTACGTCAGTTAAATACAGAAACTTAGGTACGGTCGATTAAATATAGACATATTGGAATTAAGTCCAATTTTTACCAACGAAACGTCCAAATTATAATACAAACCTATACCAGGGACTGTACCTACTATGGCAACCAGACAATTGATGAACATACTGATTCAGGGGCTCTACCGGCCAAGTCGCCGAACATCGATTTCTTAAACGGCGTTCAAATAAATAAAGGCTAAAAATGACTTAATCAATCGTCAAATCGGCTTCAACGATGACAATTGATTCCGGACCATTTTATGACGTCACATGTGCTCATGGAAGCCGATTTAACGATTGATTAAGTCATTTTTAGCCGTTATTTATTTGAACGCCATTTAAGAAATCGATGTTCGGCGACTTGGCCGGTAGAGCCCCAGAGCTACTTTTAAAACACCAACAACTTCGCAGGACTAGATAGCATATCTCACACCATAAGCAAATACTTTGGTCAACGATATCGGCCATAACTCAAAACATGAAAAAAATTAGGTTTTGTTGTACAGACGCCAGCACATCCAGCTACCCCAATCTGTCAAATTTCCAATATAGATTTTCAACTTTTTCACAAAAGTTTAAGGTTCACTTTGAATTGGGGAAATTTGACAGATTGGAGTAGCTTGATGTGCTGGTGTCTGTACTGTCATAACATTGTATATTGACATAAATCGTCCCGAGGGAATATCTCCCAGAGAACGGGCGGCTGCGTCTCTCTGTGTACTCTGACCATCATAGCAGTATGATGATCATGGTACCCGTTGCCAAGCGTAGCGACTATGGCATATCTCTCCAAGTGATGGCCACAGCTCTATTATGGAAAGCTTTTGGGTTGGCTTTTCTCCAGCAGTGGATGTCATTCGCCGGACATGATGAGGCTCACAGTCTATAGTTAAAACCATTGACTTATACATATAGGTCAATGGTTAAAACGCTTATATTCATCTTAAACTAAGTAGCATCACAAACAAAATCCGCAACATTAAACTAAAACTTAAGGAGGATTAAAATTAATAAAATTTGAGGTACTTTCTTATTTTATAAAATTATATTATTATTAAATCCTAAAATAAAGTTTCAAAAACAACGGAGAAATCGTTTAACATACATACAATAAAACATACAATTATCGGATTCGGATGAAAACATTGCGCCAACTTAAACTAATCTTTAAAATAAGTTATTTCATCCAAATGTATAAGAGACCACACAGGAAGCAATTCCAACCAAATAAAAAAAAACGGTTCACAAACAATGGAGTTAAAGAGAGATAGCAAAACGTACAACTTGAAAAAACCAACGTTCGACATTTGAATTCGAAGAAAATATTTCTTAAATTTGATATGATATTCCCGTCTTCCATATTTTAAATAAAATTACTACTCATTTTATATAATTAATCATGGTTTAGTAATTGACTAACCATGATTAATTATATAAAATGTAACCCATACAAATTTACTAGCCATGTTGCTTTGAATGTTGTGGTTGTTGCAACACAGCGGAGTAGGAAATGTATGTATCCATATAACACTTACTTACTTACACATTGAAAGGATATCTTTATCTATGTGTAAGTGTTTGTAGCATTGATAAACGTCTAACAAATAAAGAATCAACTCCTAAAGTGCGCAGTTAAACACTACATTAATTTAAGTTAATCATTTTTCACATTTCATCATCATCATCATCATAACAACTGAAATAAGTCCACTGCTGAACAAAAGCATCCACCAAGAATAACCTTAGGGGATATGTCATATTATATGCTTGACAGACGGGTTAGCGATCGCAATATGATGGACATAGTACTCAGAAAGAAGCTGCTGCCCGTCCTCTGATAGATATTCCCTCGATTCGATTTCTAAACACACCACTGGATGAGATGGGGTGATGATATTCCAAAATTCGCCGTCGTCATCACAAAACCGTATTAAATTAAGAATAAATAAATAACCGGTCAAGTGCGAGTCGGACTCGATCATGAAGGGTTCCGTAGCAGCATGTATATCAGTTGATTAAATGAAAGCAAATTGTGGTTTACGATTTATGACGTATTAAAAAAAACTACTTGCTAGATCATGTTCAAACCAATTTTCGTTGTTAGTTTGCATGGTAATGTACATCATATTTTTTTTTGTTTTATCATTGTCTTATTTTACAAGTTACAAGGGGGGGGCGGGGACATATCATTTTTGAAGACCTATCCATAGACACCCCACATGTATGGGTACAATGAAAAAAAAATGTTTGAGTTTCAGTGATATGTATGGTGACCCCCCAAAATTATTATTATTTTGTGTGAAAATCTTAATGCGGTTCACAGAATACATCTACTTACCAAAATTCAACAGGACAACTCTTATAGTTTCGGAAAAAAGTGGCTGTGACATACGGGCGGACGGACAGACAGACAGACAGACATGACGAATCTATAACGGTTCCGTTTTTTTTTGGCTACGGAACCCTAACAATCCCGGTTGGATCGTCTTAGATCAGTTATAAACATATTAATGTTTTCAGTAAAACATTAATATGTTTATAATTCCAATATGGATGCAATTTTGTGAATAATTTTGGTATGATGGTTAATTTTAGAATATTTGATAGATTCAATTCGAATTTATTGCAAGGCAATGGCATGTTTTCCCCAATAAGGGTTTCAAAGGAGCAATAAATATAGAAATGACAAAGTAATTGTATCTTTTTTTTTTTCTTGACCTTGGATATTTAATCCTTTAGTCATAATACATGCAGCGTATACTTCCGTGATTTAGTCGCAGGCAAAGTTAAGTAATGTCCTTCACAGTCAAGTCAAATTTCTACCTAGGCAAGGCAGTGGACACTTTACTATAGGCTTCTAGGAAGTTTTTGAATCAAATCGGAAAGTTTACGGCAATATGACACTTTTCTCCACTTTCGTACGTTGTGCAAGATGTTGTCAAAAAATCCACCATATTTACACATAAAACTTTTGCACCAGTTTTTAAAATGAAACAATTCCGCGATATGTAAATCTCCCAGAAAATGTTATAATTTTAAAGTGTTACTAGACTATAATAATTAAGTTTATTAACACAAATGGTAGCCCTAAAACCAAAGCAACACATTCGAAGAACATCACAAAACGCGTGACGGAATTTCAAATGAAACGAATGTAATAAAAATTATAACGTTCTGTCGTAACTTTCTTTGAGTTTGTTGGCCTTTTTGTCATTGTTAGGTGTTAAAGAGTTATCGCTTGGGAAATTGCTTTCATCATTAACATCAACAGTCAAAGCCGCAGAGTTATTTTCTGAGTTTAACTGCACGTGTGGCGCAATGGTTTAGACAGTCGCCTCGCCACTTCGTGTACCGGGTTCGATTCCCGCGCAGGAAAACGATTTGTGTGACCCATAAATAGTTGTACTGAGCCTGGATGTACTTTGTGTCCGTCTATTATATGTTTGTAAATTACCCCGCGACACAGGGATTAGAAAGCCAAGTGCAGGCGTTGTCTTTTTAAAAAAACACCCTGTATAGCGGGGACTTTACAGACATGTAATTAAAGGTCACGAAGCCCATAACAACTATATATGGGTCACATAACTAGTTGTATAGTACATACAGGGGCAAAAAGGTTCTCGAGTGGCGACCACGAACTGGAAGACGCAGCGTGGGCAGGCCGCCTACAAGATGGACCGATGAACTTGTGCGGGACGCTGGAAACTGCTGGATGCGAATAACCGAAACCGTCTATTGTGGAGATCCTTGGGGGAGGCCTTTGTCCAGCAGTGGACGTCTTTCGGCTGATATGATGATGATGATGATGACATATGGGATCGCACCCAAAAACCGGGAACGTCAAAAATAGTACCCAGGCTTTAGTACTGTGCCACACGTACAGTCAAAATAAGTACACAACTAATACACATAGTAAAAAGTAAGTACATTCTAATATCCAAATAAGTACGGGCGTCCAAATTAGGGAAATGAAATAAATCAAACAAATCTACTAGCAAATAGAAACAAATTGATAGTAACTATTACTAACTACGTATGTCGACAAAGGATATCCGCAGTTGCGCTCAATTCAATCAAAATGTCACTCCACTAATTTGGTAACTTGGTTTATCACAGGGTTTCTCAAACTTGTACCTCCGTACCCTTATACAATTTCTAGGAGAATGACTATAGATCGTATAACAACTATTTTGGAAAAATAATCGACTTCAATATTTCGGTGTATCAACTAATTTGTACAAAATTAGTAAGCGACTATGCAGAGAGCATTTGCCATCGCATAAACTCCAACTTACCCTTTGGGTCAAGTCACATAACAAACATACAGAGAAACAATAATAATTAAACAAATAGATAAATAAGCACACTGGAATTTTCAACCTACTTTTTTTAAATCTGTTAATATTGTTGTTGTTGTGTATATTCATCTATTGGTCAAACAAAGTACAAAGAAATAAATAGCAAAGAATTAAACAGTGTGAGTAGTAAAATAAAAAATAAAAATAATCCATATTAAACATTGATAAATTAAATAATAGTATAAGGAATTTTGTTAAGGAAGATTCAGACATATAGAGAAATATATTTTTTAACTATACATACCATAGACACCATAGGCTTTGTACCACGCAAAGGTTGACTGGTAGACACAATAACTTTATTGCTAAAGCTTAAACTTAATAAAAACCATTTTGCCACATTTAAGTATGTAGTATGTAACGAATGGCAAATGGAACTTCATGGCTTTGCGTAAAAACTTGAATATTTCGAAGAGGTAGAGCATAGTATATTTAGCAGTAGACTAAGGAAATACCTTCATGTTACAGAAGATACTCACAGGTAACTTTGAATGTTACCGAAAGGTACTGGGTACTGGATCTGGCGACCTTATTTACGAGGTCGCCAGATCTTATCGGGCCGTGTGCTTTTTTACCAACTTGGTAGTAAGTAAGTAAGTAACTCTTTATTGTACACCAAAAAATAATACATATAATAGGAACTTTGAGTATGTTAAGATTGTACAAATGGCGGCCTTATCGCTAAGTGCGATCTCTTCCAGGCAACCGTTGAATGGACCAGGAGTAAAGAAAAGGCATTTGGGTATTTGTTGGCATAATTAGCAGAAAGGATTTTTTTCTTTTTTTGATTATTTTCTTTTTTTGTTATTTTTTTGTGGTTTTTTGTACCATGGGTACTTTTAACAATAAATAAATAAATACATACATATATATATATATATACGGCAGGTCATAGGAGAATAAGATATACAGTAATTTAACGTTAAAGAGAAAGATAGTAACACTTCACCATTTTCTTAAAAATGTCCAGTGACTGAGCACCTCTCACTGTCTCTGGCAAAGCATTCCACAATCGGGCAGCTTGTACGGAAAAGGAATGGTCTAAAAATTTTGTGGAGTGCATTGGTATCTTGATTCGTAAATTTTTCGATGATCTCAGCAACCTCGAATGTGTCTCGTGGAGGAACTCAAAACGTTCCTTTAAGTAAGTCGGAGTAGCTGGATTGAACAATATACTATATAGAAGAGAAACAATGTGAGCATTCCGGCGAAGTCGTATAGGTAACCACTTGAGTTTTGCACGAAATTCGGAAACATGATCATATTTACGCAAACCAAATATGAAACGAATACAAAAATTTTGGAGCCTCTCAAGTTTGTTTAATTGGTCCTCCGTGATATCGAGATAGCTGGCATCAGCGTAGTCTAAAATCGGTAGGAGAAGGGAATGGGCTAGCGCAATCTTGGTGGTGGTCGGCAAAAAATTACGAAGTCGTCTAAGTGACCCAGCGGAAGCAAACATTTTTCTTTCTTTAACCTGTGGGCCCCAGGATAACGTGGTATCAATATGTATACCAAGGTATTTACCGTCTTCGAGAGCGGTATGACTGAACCATTAAAGCGCACCTGTGGTACAAGCGACCAGTCTACCATAGAAATCTTTCTGGAGCTACCAACAACAATGACTTGCGTTTTTGATGTATTTATTTGCAGTCCATATGACCTTGCCCAGCTGCTTATCTGACATAAGTCGGTATTAATATTATGAATGGCTTCGTGAAGCTCTTCAAGTGGTGCTTTTGAATATATTTGAAGATCATCTGCGTAAAGGTGGTAGGATGAAATAAGTTGATTGGATATGGAATTTATGAAAATTGCAAAAAGTAACGGAGATAGAACGCCACCCTGAGGCACACCAACATTTGTATTGCCCCACGAAGAGTAGCTGTCATCAATACGTATACGTTGCCGGCGGCCAGACAGGTAATTACGAAACCAGTCAATTGCCGTTGGAGATATGTTAATAGAGCAGAGTATACCTGTCAAGATATCGTGATCGACGGTGTTAAATGCATTACTGAAATCAAGTAATGCTAACACCGTCAGATCACCCTCCTCCATGCCCGACCTAATATCCTCCGTAATATGAATCAAGGCAGTCGTGGTACTATGACCAGGACGGAAGCCGGATTGGACAGGATTCAGGAGATTATTTTTGCATAGAAAGGAGTTCAATTGGTTATGAATAAGGCGTTCTAGGACTTTGGAGAGGAATGGCAGTATGGAGATAGGACGGTACTCGGAAAAGGAACTTGGATTGGATTTTTTTGGTAACGGGATTATTTGGCCGTCTTTCCATGCTGATGGAAAGACCCCATGGGATAGGGAAAAATTAAGGATATGGCATAAGACAGGAAGGATTTCATTAAGGATGGGCATGATCCTATTACGACTGATAGTGTCAGTTCCTACAGCATTGGATGATATTGACAGTATACTCTTCCTGACATCACAAGCCGACAATTGATTAAAGACGAACTGAGAGTATTTGGGGATAGGTAGCGATGAAAGATAATTTAATGTATTAATTTTAAGTGCCCTATCAAAATTGGACGACGCAGTAAAATGTTTATTGAGTAAATTGACATCTAAGTCTTTAGGAATTGCATTTTGGCGAGACTTTCCAATCCCCATTGAGTTTAGAAATTTCCATACTTTAGCGGGATCACCGTTTTGTACAGAGTTGTGAATGTGCTGGCGTTGTGCATTCCTACACACCTTGTTGCAGTGATTTCGTAAAAAGATATATTTGTCGCGGTTCAAATCCGTTGGCCGACCTTTGTATTTTGATTTTGCCGCGATTTTTTTGTTTTGGAGAGCTTTAATTTCATCAGATAGCCAAGGAGCAGGTAGGTGTTTCAATTTAATAGGCCGTATTGGAGCATGCTTGTCGTATAACTGTAGGAGCTCGTTGTTAAATACTGTGACCATAGCGTCGACAGATGTAGCAGTATACACAGGTGTCCAATCGATGCTACCAGCATCCTCCCGAAGATTCTCCAGATCGATGCCACCAAAATTACGTTGCAGGATGATTTTAGGCTTCGCTTTCGGTGGGCGAACTTTATAGGACAAGAATATAAGGTC